>OV702295.1:376993769-379493769 GCA_916181665.1 Avena sativa | reverse complement strand
CCTCCTCTCACTTGTCTCTCACACCTCCTCGTGAAGGATCTCTCTCCCCCTCTAGAATTTATCCCCCATGGTCTCGGACTAGCGAGATACGTGTTTCCGGTGGCTATTCGGCAAGAAAGGGTTGTGCTTCCGCTGCATCGCTGGAGCGAGGAGGCGGAGGTTGCCCGGTGTCTTATACGTGTGTGCGAGCACGGATGCGCTGCTGCTTTGCGGCACTAGGACTTCCTCTCGATCTTGAGATCGGCAAGAGATCGTCTACATCAACCACGAGTTGAACTCGTTAAGCTTTGTCGGTCTTCAAGGGTATGTTCTCTACGGATATACATCCGCCTGTTGTTTGTATCTAGTAGATAGTTCTTGGTACATAGTTCCCATCGTAGGAAATTTTTTGTTTTCTATGCTGCGAACCCTACAAAGAGAAGGTGGTTGGAGTGGCCAGTTTGGCCTTCGCCAAACCCGGGTCTCTCTTCACCTATGACTACACCAAGGACTACACTGACGACTCTCCTACTCCCAAGGTCACCGCCACTTGCCTCATGGCAAGGAGCTCCAAGGACGAGTCCAACGTGGAGTGTGGGGGTAAGGACAAAGTGGTGGGTGTGAGCGGTTTGACATATGTCGAACCCGGTCCATATCTCACCTACGACTATGCCAAGGACTACATCGAGAGTTCTCCTATTCCCAAGATCACCGGTTCTTGTCTTATGGCAAGAAGCTCTAAGGTAACTGTCTCTCCTCCATCCCTATCTAGCGTCTTGGATGATCTTGAGAGTAATCATGATAGTGATAGTGATAGTGATGAATTTGGTGAAGAGTATATAAAAGAAATGTATGCTATCATGAAGTCTCTTCCTCCCATTGCTCGTGCTAGAGTCAAGCAATTAATGGAACTTGTTAGCTCACGCGATGAGGCCATTGATAGCTTGGAATCTCATATTGATGGTGAGAAACAAAGATTCAATCTTCTTGAGCAAGAGCTTTGTGAGGAAAAGAATACCAATTCTTTTCTTAAACTACAAACTTAAATCTTTGAAATTGATAAAGCAAAAGACATGTACACTATTGATAGGGCTAACTATTTGTCCCAAGAGCTTGATGCCTCAAAGAAGGAGCTTGAAGTTGCTCATGCTTCTCTTACCAAGGACCTTGAGCACCTTGAAAAAACTAGTTTGCTTGTCAAGCGTGAGCTTATAAAACTTGGAGAGAACCATGACCAACTTCGGGTGTCCTATGAGAAGGCTCTTGGTACATTGAAGGATCCAATTATTGTTGAAAATGATTCTTGCTCCTCTAACTCTATCTTTGATCAAACTCTCCTCATTGAGGAAAATAAGAAGTTGAAAGATCAACTTGAGAAAGAGCGTCGTGCACCTACCTCCAAAGGAAAGATCCTAGATGAGATTTTATCCCGTCAAAAGACGAGAATTTCCAAGGAAGGTGTCGGTTTTGATCCAAAGAGCAACACGAGCAATGCCATTCCACCAAAGAAGATAATCTTTGTAAAATAAGGTGACAAGGTGGTTGACAAAGTCAAAAGGAATGTTGTGAATGGGGGAGCCATAAGGGGCAATCCCAATCATAGGTATGCGGGAAAGACCAATCCTTCCTATGTGCTATGTAAGGGCACTCAAGGAGATGTATATGCCAAATATGTTGGCCCCCGAAATGGTTATGCTTATAGGTGGTACTCAATTTGGGTACCTAAGGATCTTGTTGCTAATGTTAGGGGACCCATTACTCAATGGGTTCCTAAATCAAAGAATTTATTTTGTAGGGTTATGCCTCCGGTGGGTCAAAATGGGTGTTTGATAGTGGATGCACCAATCACATGACCTGAGGTAGAAGCGGGCTTGACCAATTCAATCACGATGTCAACTCAATGTCAAGCATCACTCTTGGAGATAACTCTAAAGGAAAGGTACTAGGTTATGGTAAGTTGGTAATCTCCAAGGTTTTGACTCTAGAGACCGTCTTACATGTTGAAAACCTTGGTTACAACTTGCTTTCAATTAAACACCTTCCGGATGCGGCTATGACTCCTATTTATCTAGAACTTTTGTGAAGGTCTTTAGGGGTGATGATCTCAGATTGGTTCTCATTGGACACGTGGAAGACGACCTTTATGTGGTCGACCTCTCGAAAGAGAGCCAATCTCTTCCTACATGTCTAATGACCAAGGTTGACAAAGGAAGGCGTTGGCATCGTCGCCTAGGTCATGTCAACATGAGGAATCTCAATCAACTCCTAAAGGGTGAGCATATTATTGGACTAACCGGTGTCTCCTTTGAGAAAGATCGTGTTTGTAGTGCTTGCATTTCAGGAAAGCAAATTGGGAAGCATCACCCTTCCATTACCAAGGTGGACACGTCAAGACCCTTGGAGCTTCTCCATTTGGATCTCTTCGGGCCATCAACATATGACTCCCTCGGTGGAAGAAGATATGGTCTTGTCATTGTTGATGATTACTTAAGGTATACTTGGGTCTTTCTTCTCAAGACAAAGGATGAGACCTACAAGGAATTCATGATCTTCGCCAAGCAAGCTCAATGCACTCATGGAGTGGAGATCAAGACCATTAGAACCGACAATGGCACCGAGTTCAAGAACTACACCATGCAATAATTTGTTGAAGATGAGGGGATCAAGCATGAATTCTCAGCTCCTTATACCCCTCAACAAAATGGTGTTGTTGAAAGGAAGAACCGGACAATCATCGAGATGGCAAGAACAATGTTGAGTGAATTCAAGTCCCCCCACAATTTTTGGGAAGAAGCCATTGCTACCGTGGTCCACTACACGAACCGGCTCTTCCTTCGAGATCCCTTTGACATGACTCCATACGAGATCCTCACAAGTAAGAAGCCCAATGTCAACTATTTCCGTGTCTTTGGATGCAAGTGCCTCGTCAAGAACAAAAAGGAAAAGCTCGGTAAATTCGAATGTAGAACTATAGAGGGTATATTTGTTGGTTATGCGGAAAACTCTCATGCCTATAGATACTACAACAAAACCAATGGTTGTGTTGAAGTATCTTGTGACGTGGAGTTTTTGGAGAATAATGGTCCCCATGAGGGGCAAGTTTCTTCTCGTGATGTAGGTGATGGCGATTGCTCTCAAGTCATCAAGTTGATGGGTATTGGGCATATCTTGCCCACCGAGTCTCACATTCATGTTCAACAAGATGATGGGGGAGAGTCAAGCTCAACTCAAGAAGAGCCGATCTCTACTCAAGTCGAGCCATCAAGTGCACCACAAGATCAACATCTCACTCAAGATGCCACGCAAACCGAAGAACGAGAACCAAGCCCTCAATCCTTTGAGCAAGACCAAGTAGAAGATCAATCTCCATCCCAAGGTCAATCTCAAGATGGTGTCAGTGATCAAGGCCCCTCAAAATATGAATTTGTTGATCATGAAGGCATAATTCGGAAGATCAAGGCCGCCTCCATTGCAAGTGGACTTCAAGTCAACAATATCCTTGGAAGCATATCAAGAGGAATTGAGACCCGTGTCAGGAAGAAGAACCTCATAACCTTTTGTGGGCATCATGCTTTTGTGTCCAACTTTGAGACCCTCAAGGTTCATGAGGCTTTGGAGGATCCGGACTGGGTCATTTCTATGCAAGAAGAACTCGAGTGTTTCACCCGCAATGAAGTTTGGTCTCTAGTGGAGAGGCCCAAAGATCATCGCATCAATGTCATTGGGACCAAGTGGGTGTTCAAGAACAAGCAAGATGAGAACGGGGTCGTCACAAGAAACAGAGCAAGGTTAGTGGCGCAAGGGTATGCCCAAATAGAAGGTATTGACTATGAAGACACCTTTGCGCCCATTGCTCGTCTTGAAGCTATTCGTCTCTTGCTTTCTTATGCATATTTCCATAACTTCAAGCTTTATCAAATGGATGTGAAAAGTACATTTCTTAATGGTCCCTTGAAAGAGGTTGCATATGTAGCTCAACCCCCGGGTTTCGAAAACACACGCTATCCCAACCATGTGTATCTACTTCATAAGGCTCTCTACGGACTAAAGCAAGCTCCTCGTGCTTGGTATGAGCACCTTAGGGATTTTCTACTCTTGGATGGGTTTAGCATGGGTAAGGTCGATTCCACCCTTTTCACCAAACGGGTTAAAGGGGGTGGCTTATTTATTGTTCAAATTATGTTGATGATATTATCTTTGGTGGAACTAACGAATCTCATAATAAAGCTTTTGCCGAGTTGATGACTATGAAATTTAGGATGTCCATGATGGGGGAGTTAAAGTTCTTTCTAGGTTTCATCATAAAGCAACTTCCTCACGACACGTTCATCTCTCAAGAGAAGTACATTAAGGACATGCTCAATAAATTCGAGATGGCCAAGGCTAATCCCATGAAGACACCCATGCCACTAAATGGACAACTTGGCCTTGGAGTTGGTGAGAAGGATGTTGATCAAAAGGTATATCGTTCTATGATTGGTTCCTTGCTCTACCTTTGTGCTTCTAGGCCGGATATCATGTTAAGTGTTGGAATGTGTGCTCGCTTTCAATCCGCTCCCAAGGAGTGCCACTTGATGGCGGTCAAACGGATTTTTAGGTACCTTGTTCTCACTCCTACTCTCGGGCTTTGGTATCCAAAAGGGTCAACCTTTGAGCTTGTTGGCTATTCGGATGCCGATTGGGCAGGTGATAAGGTTGACCGAAAATCAACCTCCGGGGCTTGCCAATTCATTAGCTGGTCGTTGGTAAGTTGGTCTTCCAAGAAACAAAACTCCATAGCCCTATCCACCGCATAGTTTTAAAAACCGGACCGAACCGCCGGTTGAACCGGAAAAAACCGGAACCGGTGGCCTCTCCGGTTGTTGAAGCGCAGTGGACCAGACGCGCAAGCGAACCGGATTAAACCGTTTGAACCGCGGTCGAACCAGCGGTTTCAGGCATTAAACCGGCCACCGGTCTGACCGGTTTAACTAAACACGCGTTGGAAAAATATATATATACAGGGTGGGATTCGAACCTAGGACTCGGCAATTGTGAAGGGCTCAAAATGATGTGCTTAACAACTCATACACCTACGTTTGTTGACAGTACGAGAGACAAGCTTTTTTTGTAATTATTTTGCACGGTAACAATAATATTTGTACTTCTTATTTTTAAAACTATGGTCCTGATCTCTGATAATTCACGTAACAAGGAGTCTAGACCCTACCATATTTTCTTATTGCAGTATTTATCAATAAATATATATGATTTTATAGCTTAAAAAACCAGACAGTGAACCGGTAAACCGACGGTCCGACCAGTAAAAACCTGAACCGATAGCCTCACTGGTTCAATTACCGGTTCAGTTTTTTAAACTATGATCCACCGCCAAAGCCGAATACATATTTGCGGCATCTTGTTGTGCTCAATTGTTATGGATGAGGCAAACCTTGAAATACTATGGTGTGTCTCTTGGTACGGTGCCTCTTCTATGTGACAATGAAAGCACACTAAAGATCGCCAATAACCCCGTCCAACATTGCCGCACCAAACATATTTACATTCGCCACCACTTCCTACGTGACCATATCGCAAATGGTGATATCAATCTCACTCATGTGGGTACGATGTTCCAATTGATCGATATCTTCACGAATCCTTTGGATGAAGCCCGGTTTGTTATGTTGAGGCGAGAACTTGGTATCCTAGATCCCCAAAACTTGGATCGATTTGCTTCTTGCACTATATTCTTGCTCTTAACGTGCTATGTAGCCTAGTTGTGCAGCACATGTAGGGATGGTCATCTCACCATGTCTTGGTTTGATCCTTACCTATGTGTGCAACATAAATTGATCTCATGTCATGATATGGGTCCAAGCATCTATCTTTGAGGCACCATGAAATGTGTGCTTAAACATAGGGGGAGAAATCCTCCGCCAAATGGTTGGATTTGTATTGGGTGCCTTGATGTTCCAAGCTAAATCCTTTGTCCATGGTTGCTCTTCGTTTTTGTTTCTTCATGACCTTGCCATATGGACAGTGCTTTATATGGTTTTCATTTGTATCTTGTGTATATGCTCATATGATTGCTCACAATGTTTCATCTCCAGAAAAAAAATCTCATACGATGTCTTCAGAAATTTTCCGGCAATTCCGGTTTGCCGGCCTGACGACCGAAAATTCCGGCGACCGCCAAGAATTCCGGCAGCAGACTGAAAACCCTTACAGTACACATTTTCGATTCTCTGTCGAAAATTTCGATTGCCACCGGAATTTCCGGTCACCAGGCCGGTTCGCTGATGTTCTCGCCGAAAATTCCAGCGTGGGCACCGGTTCGACCGGACTTATCGTCGAAAAATTTCTGAGGGGGGTATTTATAGCCCGCGCGTGGGGCAGTTCCATCCTCTTCTTTCTTTCTTTCCCGCACCCTCTCCTCCTCCATGGCTGCCGTCCCAAGCTTCCCCACCCCCCATAGGCCCTTCCCTCCACCCAAATCCCTCCCCACTCAACCAAGTTGTAGATCGGGCCTCTACAAGTATTTTCACCGAAGGTTTTGCTCTCTCCTTGCCTGCATTGGGAGATTGGGGAGTGCTTCCCCTCTTTCTCGTGTGGTGCTTACTTCGTGCCCATCTTTGGCAAGGGAGGGGGCATGGCTTCTTCTTCGGCATTCGAGGGTACTGTGTTATTTCCTCTCCTTCTTATGTCTCTTGTTGGTGGTGAAACCCTAGCTTTCATGGTCACTTGTGCTCCCTTAGTTCTCTCTACCCCCTAGAGTAACTAGGCTAGTACCACCCTAGTTTCACCCCCTGTTCTCCCACATGTTGTTTTTTGCGCAAGTACTAAGTCATGGATAGTCCCACAATCGCTTGCCCTAAATTTTCGGTCACAGGCCCGGTTGAGTCGAAACTGCTGCCGGAATTTCCGGTCACCGTTCCGGTCGACCGAAATGCTCGCCGGAAATTTCGGTCGAGCTTCCGGTTCGCCGGAACCGTCGCCGATAATTCTGGCGACGGGTTCGGTTCTGCCGGACCTGGAGCCAAAATTGTTCTTTCGCTTGTTTCTTTGTCCATGTGCTTGCCCAAACTTTCAACCTGTGTTCTTGTGAGCTATCCTATGGCATATACACTTATTTGCTTTCTTTGCCTTGCGTTCTTGTGTGCTTCTTGTGCAGAGTCTGACCACGTCGATTTTGAGCCTGACACCGGCAAAAAGAGAAAGCTTACTATTCAGCGGCCTCCTCCTCCTCCTCGCCTCACTCAGCGTCAACAAGAGAAAGCTGCTATCACAGGGGGTTCTGGATCTGCAATTGGACAGAATAAGAAAGCCTCTGCTGGAAGATCCGCTTTCAAGGGCAAGTCCAGTCTTGGTCCTACTGAAGAAGTTCCTCCCAACTACAATACTGCTTCGAATATTAATGTGAATCAGTGGTGGGACTTGAGGAGGCAGAATCCGTACCGCTTTCCCAACCGCACTTATCTTGGGGCTGACAAGATGTTCTGGACTGACACTCAGAAGTTCTTTTGGGATGATTTTTACAATGAGCCAACTCGTATGAGGCGGGGTTTCTTTGTTGCTCCCAAGTATCTCAATGAGGACCACTATGCTCATTACCTCTCTACCGATTTTGAGCATGTGGATGTGGCCCTGAAGCAGATGGATGTCTTTGCTCTTGCTACTATCAAGGTCAAGCTAATTCAAGATCTCATTCGCCAGTTCTTCTGCACTGCTTACTTTCACACCGATGATGCTCGCACTGTCACTTGGATGACCGGTGCCAAGCCATACTCGGCTTCTTTTGATGCTTTCTGCCATGCCCTAGGTTATCCTCCTGACCGTGTCTCTGGCTTCTGCATTCACTCTGAGAAGGCCTTCAGTGACAACCATCTCCTTTCCTGCTACCCTAGTGAGCCCAGCCATGAGCCTCCCAGCTTGTCAGGCATGTACTACTACTATATGGTGATTGCTTGGTTCTTTCGCTACAATCTTGTGAGCAAGGCTGGTGATGCTGTTGATGTCCGTGGTCACCACAAGAATCTGCTGTACTACTGTGATCCTCGTCGCCTCCGGAAGATCAATGGGTGTGATTTCATCTACTGTGAGATTCAGCGGTCCATCGAGAAGCGCATGACTCCCAATTTCTGTCAGTATGTTCAGCATCTGATTGAGGCCACCGTTCCTGTATTTGTTATCCCCAAAGGTCCGTGTGAAGATATGGAGGAGTTCACCTTACCTCGTCGGGGCTCTCATGTGGATCTCCCTCAGATGATGCCATATGAACGCTGGACCAAGCTTGCTCATGATACTCTTTCTGCTGGTGGCTCGCGCTCTCGTAGGGACCTTCCCCGTGCTCTTCCTTGCAAGAAAGGTCTTGCCCGGTTCTTCAACAACTTGTGGGATATGTGTCGCTCCTCCTATGATGTTGCCCATCGCAGTTTGGAGCTCAGTCAGGAGAACAGGAGGCAGCAGAATGCTTTCTTGATAGAACGTGGTCGACCAGTGCTAGACTTGGGCAATGCTCTAGCTCCTGTCCCTTATGTCAACTTTGAGAAGCCCCTGCTAGATGAGGACATGCTTAGGGGTTTTGATCCATCTATGTTCCTCGGGTTTGCCACTTCCAGTTCCTCTCAGCGTCGTGCTACATCTACAGGGAATGATAATGATGGTGAGGACAAGGATGAAGAGGAGGGTGACGATGAAGAAGAAGAGGAAGAAGCCTATGATGATGATGATGATGAGGAGGAGGACAACTTTGCCGGCTAGATCGGTCGCTCCCCTCTTTTCTTCCTTTTTGGTCTCGATGCCAAAGGGGGATAAAGAGTAGAGTCGCTTCTTTCATGACTTTCCTCTTGCACAAGCCCTAATTTGTTCGTTTGTCTCTCATGGGCTTGTGTTTTTTATTTGCTCTATCGAACCTTTTTGTGTGTGTCTGAACAACTTTGCAGTTATCTTAGTGTACTTGGATTTACTATCACTATGTGCTAGATCTAATTGTATTGTAATATCATCTTTTGACTCTAGCTCGGTTTGTCATCGTTAACCAAAAAGGGGGAGATTGAAAGGGCAAATAGCCCTTATCTAGTGTTTTGGTTAACTATGACATCGAAGCTAGAGAACTGACTAATGTTTCTATTACCTTATCTACAGGTGAGTGTCCGCAGGTTGTTGGTGATAGGTGATGGGTGACCCCCCCATTCTTTTCTATATGAAGAGTCGGTGGTGTTATTTATTATTCCCTCTTATTTACTCTTGAGTCAAATAGGAAACACCGCACTATTAAGAGGGGTGATCTCGATGCTCTCTTTGGGATTGTTCTACACCAAATATACTTCTTATCATCCACCGCCACACACCCGATCGAAGAGAGAGAGAAAATAGCCTTGAAAATGAGTCAAACGGGGTTACTCTAAAATCGGCAAAAGCGTCGGCGGCGCCGGTGCTGTCGCCGAAATTTCAGGTCACCGCCGGAAATTCTCGATGTACACCGATATGGCTTACTGCATGGCCTTTCAGTTGTTCGCCGAGAATTTTGGTCGCCGCCGAAAATTCCGGCGTGTGGCCCAGTCCACCAGAGCTGTCGCCAAAAATTCCGGCGAGCAACTCGGTCCGACCGGACTTATTGCCGGTTCTGTCGCAGGAACCCCCAAACGGCTATTTTTTCCCCATACTATATATACCCCTTTTTTCTCCACTATGTGGTTAGGCATTTGAGCAAACATTTCATTTCTTGAAGCTCTCTCTCCCCTATTGTTGAAACACAAAAGCTTGAGGATATCCCATTCTATCCAACCAAATCCAAATCCCTTTGGTAGAAAGGAAGAGGAGATCTTGGTCTACGTTTCCACCAAGCCAAAGTTCATTCCCCCTTGAGTTCATCGAGTTAGATTGTTACTCTTGGGTTTGTGGGAAACCCTAGGTGGCTAGGGTCGCCCGGAGGCATTCGGCTTGTGATTTGCTCCGTGGAAAGTTTGTGAGGGTTTGAAGACTACCTTAAAAGTCTACCACGAGTAAGTGAGCTATTCCTTCGTGGGATAGGCTCGGAGAAGAAGGTGAGACTTTGTGGCGCGTGAGAAATCCTTTGTGGAACCTCACACCTCTCCAACGTGATGTAGCCCCCTTCCCAAAGGTGGTGAACACGGGAATACATCTTCGTCTCCGCGTGTCTCGGTTATTTCTTAACCGATCTCTTACTTGTGTTGTTTACCTTGTGATATCCTTCGAGCTTGAAGTATCTTGTTCATCATCTAGGTTGCCTCACCTAGTTTGCATTTAGGCTCACTTATATTCCGCAAAGCCTAAAACTTGCAAAAGATTATAAAGAATTTTGTAGAAACCTATTCACCTCCCCTCTAGGTTAACCATCTTACACTTTCATAGTTGGTGTTGATAGTGCTAGAAAATGTTCTAGCAGTTCCAGTGGAAATTGTCTTGTGCTCCCAAACTGGAGGGTTTATATCAAACTCTCGGTGAATTAGCTTAGAGACTTTATTCTTCCTCTCCTCTTCAAGCAACCTACAAAGCAAAGTTTTGTCTTGTGTCCTCAACTCCACCATGTGGTTGTCAAGCATAAGATTTCATATTAGTAATATGAAATAGCAATAATAAATAAAATAAAGTAAACAAATAAAAACCAGGCAAACAAGATAATAGCAATAAAAGAAAGTTGTTTTGGGTTTTTGAGTGTGTGCGCAAGTGAAGAAAGTATTTTTTGTATTTTTAAAATAATAAATAGCACAAAATATAAAGTGTGGTACCGGTTGGAAAGATGTTTCTTATGGTTTAAAATGGATCGGGGTTCATGGGTTCACTTGTTCTACTCTCTTTTTGGGTTGCAATGGACACAAAAAATTCATCAAAGACATAATATTGGTGGAACTTTTACATGTGTTTGATAAGAATTCGTATGGGCATCACGTCCTAGCATAGATATAATGCAACACATCTCTTTTATACTCCTCAAGAAAGGAAAAACTCCTAGCAATCTTGAATTAAGAATCAACAAAGTATAGCCTTAGGTATCTTGACATGATGTTTGAATCACAAATATGTTGCCTTGACCAAACAAGATTATCTAGTTGTCACAAGAAAATTACAACACATGAATTCACTTTATCCCTAGTGAGGTAGCAAAATAAAGGTAATAACCATAGTAGATCTTGAATTTGTTGTCATTATTCAATCACTACCACCAAGCTACTCCATCTAATACACACTTCCCCCACACATGCTCTTGCATACAAGTTGGATCAGAACAAGTACTTAAGAATGGGGTATATGATATGCATCTATCAATACATCTTACACATAATATGTTCTAATCTCATATACCAAATTATAGAATAAATATCCACCACATAGGAATTACAAAATATGACCATAATCATGTTCGACAGCTCATATGGTACTAGATTTATGAAGAACAAGAGAGAGGGATAGATCAAGATACTGCCACAACCCATAGTTCAGAGGTGGACTACTCCCTCTTCATCATGGTGATGATGGTGGAGACATTGGAGAAGGTAGAGATCCCTCCGACGGTGGCTCCGATGGAGTTTTCCCCTCCAATCTTTGTTGGTTCTAGCTCTATTTTGGTGTTTCGGTGTTTCTGTGGCGCCTCTCTCCAGGAACTCCCGAGGGGCCCTTTTTATAGTGGTTTTTAGGTCATACGAAGGCGATGGGCGAAAGATCAAAGCGAATCGACGGTCGAGGAGCAAAAGGGCTTTGGTGGCGCGTCCACCCTTACTAGGCACGCCACCAGGGCTCTTTTGGCCCTCCTGGCTCATCTAGTGAGGTCCAACTGCTTCTGGTGCTTCTCTTAATGAAACATCAATGCTCCCAAAAGTCCAGCTCCATTTGATTTTGTTTAGGTTCCTAAAAGGCAAAAATACACAAAACAGACATTTCTTGTCATGCAGAGTTATAAACAAAATAAAAGGGATCACTGGTAACTCCCTAGAAATCAATGTAAAATATGAATATAACATCATATATGTAGAAAATATATGGGAATTCATAGCAACAAACTATAAATTTCATATATGCATTTTACATGGATCACACGGGAACTCGTCATCAGCGAGCCTCACCTTCCCAAGTCAGAGCCGGAGGAGGAGGAGTCTGTGTTGGTTGTGTGCCTCCGCTAGCAGCGACTCATGGCGACCACCGACAACCCCGCGGACATGCTGGGATTTTCCACGGTATGGATGAACATTGTGAATGGTCACCATGCCTAGGAGGGGACACTTGAGCAGGCAATCAAGCAGTCCATTCGCAATGCAAACCGATAGATCATCGACCTGATACACAACGACGACGCTGGTCCTAGTGGCATTGTCAAGGACGAGCCCGCCGATGGTGAAAGCTCAAGCGACATTGTCAAGGACGAGTCCAGCGAGGAGGACTATCGCGTCTTCGACGAGTACCCCTTGTGTAACGTCGCCGCCATCGTGATGGCCATTAGTTTATATTTTTTATTTTTTTAGTTAATTTTTGTTTGAACCTTGTAAATATAATGGAGTTTAAATGTGATTTTAAATTCCATTTTCGTTTTTGACTTTTTTAACATTCCGGATAACGCACGCGACTGAGAACAGGCGTGCAGTAAACATGGCATGGTGCGGTGAGCCAACAACAACGGCTATACCTGTTTTGGTTTCACTTCTTTCTTTAGGCGTCCCCCAAACGATCAATTCGCCGCTTTTATCGGACACGTTTTGGGACACGAATAGAGAGCTACGTAGCGGATGTTAGTCACATCAAAGACTAATGTGAAGTTACTCTTTGACTTTGTCATCACACATGCATGTATATGGGCAAGTAGATGAATAAGAAAAGTGATCCAAATAATTCACTTTTTAGGGAAATAGTCAGACTCCGTTGCTAGCTTTATTGATCAATAAACAAGCTTACATCGTTTATCAAAGATAGAACAATAAAAACCGGTGGATCATCAAACCAAACATTTGGTTGATGATCACACTCTTTAGCTAAAACATGAGATACTACATTAGGATCTCTAGGACAAAACATAAACTCAATGGCAGAAAAAGGCGTAGCTTGTATATAAATGTCCTTAATGATAGATGATGAAGTCGTTGTTGTATACCCTACAACCTTAAGTATCTCAATAGTCTCCATCAAGTCAGATTGGATGATCAATTTGTTTGCACCCATCTAGTTTGCTAGATATAGTCCAGTCCCGATCGCCAAAGCTTTGCAGGTTGATACACCATAAGCGTATTTTATAAAATGGTTGTCGGGTGCAACAAAATTACCTCTATCATCTCTTATCACCGCCCCCATAGCTCCCGTCTGGTCCTCCAAATCGAATGCTACATCGACATTAACCGAGACGAAAACCCTCATTTGCCTTCTCCCATTTGCAAGCTTTCTCAACACATTTTAAAACTCACTACTCTAACAAAATTTGCCAGTAATAGCAGAATAGACATAACAGAATGAGCCTCATTTTTAATAGCTTTCCCATGCACCTTTTGTCTCCTAATACACCATATATACCAAGTAGTGGTAATGACCACTTCTCTAATTTTAGCATATTGTCTATTAGATTTTCTAACAAATTTACCCATTATAAGGTAGTTGAGTATAGCACTCCCCGATCGATCAACCATAATAGCTTCTTCAACCAAGTTCCATAAGCCCATTCTTCTCCATATTTCCTTTCCCCCTCACATAAGAATAGTGTGTGCTTTTTATATTCACATGAAAAAGAACATAGGGGCATGAACTATTTGTGGTAATGTGTCTATTGGACAAGGCACCATAACAAGGGAGAATAAAATGCAAGCATTTCCTAGAAAATATCTTTATTTTAGCTAGGAGTTTGCTCTTCCATAGTTCCTTCCAAACTGGGCTCAGTTTAGCTAATTCTGTTACATCAATTCTCCGCAAGTTACCACCAAGTTGACGTTCCCACTCCATACGACATTCTGACCAGATTGAAAATATGCCATTTTTTATACATCCAAGCAACGAAATCCTCAATATCATTATGCCTAGCGGTATACACATGATATTATTCACATCAATCTGCCAAAAGTTTTATTTTAGTAACTCCTCGTCCTAGTTTCCACTTGTGTCAATTAATTCATCCACATTCTTTAGCATAATATTTCCTTTAGGCATGAATACTTTTTCCGTTGCACTCAAAGGGACCCAAGCATCTTCCCATGTATTTATTTTATCACCTTCTTCCACTCTCCAAATTTCTCCCTTTTTGAAAGTTTGTAACCCAGCCACAAAACTTTGCCAAATGTAGGATGATCCTTTCTTCACCTCAGCTTCAATAATTTTACCATTTGGATAGTATTTGCTTCTAAGAACTCTAGCACACAAACTATCAAGTTTAGACAATAGCCTTCATATCTGTTTAGCAAACATTGCTTTATTAAAACAATGTGGGTCTCTAAATCCCATTTCACCTCTCTCCTTTGGGACACATAGCTTCCAGCAAGCGAACCAATGCATATTCTTATTAGTCACATCATCACAACACCAACATTACGATATAGCTTCTGTAATTCTTTTACACGTTTTTTTCAAAATTAAGAATAAAGATATTGCAAATCTGGCTTACACCTGTTGTATGCGAATGTAGATTCTGTCACATCCGATCATCATGTGGTGCTTTAAAACAACGAACTTTCTTAACGGTGCACACTAAACATATTTTTATCTTGATATTAAGTGTGAGGGGTCATCCTATAATGCTATCGCCATGATCTAAGCAATACATAAGCATAAATAATATGCATAAAAGGGATAAACATAACATGCATAAATAATATGATATGATATGATCCTTTCTTGCACTTGATATCCATCTTATGCTCCATGGTATGATCACCATCATTCCACCGGCGTGGCTCCAAGGTCCATGGTGCCACCATCTTGGTTGTCCTCCGCTAATATAAACATTACATGGATTTCCAATTACGACACGTTAGGACATAAAAGAATAAGACAACCATCAGGCTTCATCCGATTGCCATAATTTACAAATAATATCATCGCATACATAAAATTTGTAATATTTGACCATATCACATCACATTCCTTGAAAAAATAAGTAAGACATCTCTAATTTATTTTTGCATATTTTACATGGCTTTGGGCTTACGAAGATAGAACAATTCATACCTATGAACATCAAGCCACAATGATGATAAATTTTTTGTTAACAACCAGTTGTAGATCAGATCTTAACTATAGAGAGAGAGACAAACAACTACTAGCCACTTATGCAAAACTAGTTGTATGTCAAGCATGAAACATGTTGTCTCACGTGCGAGAACATATAAAGTTAGTCTGGGCCGCTTCAATCCTCTATGCCACTAAGATCCAAAATACACGAAAAGTTGCAATAACAATGGTCATCAACACCCACATCCGCATGTGTTCTACTCTATAGATCATTTACGCATAGATATGACTTTGATATCACTGAATGGTTCGCAACATAGAAAACAAAAAAAATCCTATGATATGAACACCTAATTACGCCAAGATCTAATCTAGTAGATACTAGTAATGAGTATGTAGGGTAACCATAAAAACTCACCCTCGAAGATCGAAAGCTTTTAACAGAATCTGATTTTGTGGGTGATGAATAAGATCACTTGCCGATCTTGAGATAGAGTTGTAGAGTGCCGCAAACTAGCAGTGCATACGTGCTTGGTGCATACGTGAACTTGTCTTCCTTGCCAACAACCTCCGTGCCCTCGATCTAGTGAAAGCAACAGATCCACTAGAGAAACTATTAGAACATGATCTTTGCTAATCCGACGATGATCATGGTAAGCACTAAGGGAGGGACGAGAGATCCTTCAAAAGGATTGTTGTGAGAGGAGAGGATCACCACCCTCCTTCATTCATGTGAGTGGTGGCTCCACTCATCCCACTCACATAAATTTCAAGTCCACTCACTTTGCCATTAATTTCCACTAAATTAAATGCAAACTCTCATTAAATAAAAACATTTTTATTTCTTTATATTAATATTTGTCAATTACTTTAATTAACAAATATTAACATAAACACCCTTGCCTTTTTTATATTATATTTGAAACATATTTCAACGATTTTCCTCGAAACAATTTCGGTACTCCTCGAAATAATTTCGACGCTTTCCAAACCTTTCTATAAAATAATATATCTGCCCATTGGTGTTGGCTTACCTTAAGTGTGTCACCCTATGATTCACGAATAATGCATACATGTCCGAGACACCTCTCCAATCAATACTCAACAGCGAGACCTGGAGATTCGTAGTGACTCCACACTTTCAACGATGACTCTTGTGATCGCGTGAACCATTAACGTTGTACCCAATTCATTTTGCCTCACGATATTTTACTTGTCTGAGATCCGATGATAGGTATCAATCGTACCTTAGTTCAATCTCGTTATCGACAAGTACTCTTTACTCGTTCCATAATACAACATCCTTGTGACCTAGTTACATTCTTGCAAGCAGTGTTGATGTGATATCACCGAGAGGGCCTAGAGTATATCTCTCCGTTATCTGGATGGACAATCCCATTCTTGATTCATGAGTCTCTACTAATACTTTCAGAATACCCAAGGACACCTTTATAGTCACTCTGTTACAGTGTGACGTTCGATGCCATCTAAGCACTCCTCTAGAGTTAGTGATTGACATAGTCTCATGGTCTAAGGATTATGATTAATTACTTCGTATATGTTTGATATAACAATGTAAACTTAATGATTATATCGTTATTGCTATACCTACTTTGTATGTATGTTCACCATATCATTCTTCTAATGACATAATCCCGCTATTAACAACATCCACTGTTCATGATAAGGAAATCTTAATCATCTGTTAATAAACGAGCTAGTTAAATGAGAGGCATATCTAGGAACTATGGCATGTTTATTAAACACACATGTATTAACATTTATGATTAATACAATACTATCATGACAAATAAGTATCTAACATACACTTGGAATAAGATAATAAACATTTTATTATTGCCTCTCGAGGCTATTCCCTTTAGATAGTTAGTGTAAGAATGTGTAACATGTGAAATAATGTGCAGTGTAAGTAGATCCGTCAACATGTGATGATTTGCTTGTTGGTAGATAGTCTAAGCTTGTGTGTTCATCAAGGTTCATGCTCCATAGATCTCTCACCATGTGATGTTGCGCTTGTTGGTACATAGTGTCAGCGTGTGTAGGACAATTTGCTTGTAGGATGAATTGCTTAGCGTGTTATTCACTACTGTAGGCCAAGTATACCAATTTACCTACTATCAGTGTGATATCTTTTTAGCCTGAGAAGGCAATCCCACTTGATCTATGTACACATCGCAACCTCCAATGCAGTGGGATGCTTCTCCGTTCCTATTTTTGTACTAAACAAGCTTTGTGAGTTCGTCAAAAAAGGGATTAGGTGTGACGACGGTTTTAAAGATATTTATCTATAGTGTGTATGCAATGATGTTCATGACTTTACTGGAAAAAGACTCACGCCGACTCAGGTTTACAACCATATAAGGAAGTGAAAGAAGAAGTTTGCGCACGTGCGCAAGCTGCATGATTTGGACGGAGTCCAATGAAGAGCACGTTCTTGAGGATGGAGAACACCATGCTAATGGAGCTCTCCAGGGTTTTGATAAACTGCTAAATGAATCTTTACATGTTTTATGATTTTCTAAGCTGCTTAACTAACACAATTATTGTTTATGTCAGGCATTCTCGCTAGATCTCCTTAGCAATCCCATTGACAACTATGCTCAGATGGAGCTCATTTTCATGCTTAAGCCTCTTATTGAGAACAATCTAGACACCACTCACCAGCTGATCCTCGCTATGGACCACCTTGCTGATAACAAGATCTGAGAACAGTTGTACACTTCCATGCCTGTACATGAGAGGAGGGAATGACTGAGGTGCTGGCTTTGCAGGCACTACCTCTGAGAAGAGGGCTTTGCCTATGCAACAATGTTACTCGTACTACTTACCTACCTTAGCTCTATGATATTGCAGATGATTTGATTGAACAAGAACTTGTATATTTTGGGAGGTGATGAAACATCTTCATTAGCTAGGCTCAATGAAACTATTATGAGAGGTGGTGTATAGTAACCCCTCCAATGATTAACTGTTTCTGTTAATCTGTTTGTGCTGAACTATTTCTGTTGATTTATTTGTGATGAACCGCTTGTGATGAACTGCTTGTGATTATCGGTTTGTGTTGGGTATCCTCACCACTAAAATGCGAGAGGTTACCACACATTTTCACTGCGAGCAACCAAACAGATGTGTCTATGTACTCACTGGGCCGGTGAAAGCAACCAAACACATAGGTCACGGTTCTCTACTCATGCACAAAAATGATATGAAGATTACCAAAACAGATACACAATCTGACACCAGAGGTTGTTTCAAGCTGGCACTGTCCATCTTAGCACTATCGGCTGCATGCTAACAAACACGCTTTTATGTGAAACATCATGCGCTCTAGCAGCCATGGCCTAGGTTCTTTTTAGGAACCGTGGCCTAGGTTTAAACTCTAAAAATGGGCAGAATTTAACTCTTGCCCGCGAAGCACGGAAACGCGGCCTGTGAGAAATTAGAAACGACCGAAACGTGTCGAATATGCTATTCCTGGACGTGACCGAAACGTGTGGACTCGGTAACAAACCAGGACAAGGCCAGGCGGCCAACTCCACGTACTTTTCCTCCTCGTCTCTGCTCTCCCTCTCCGTCCAAATGAGGAAGAAATCAAAAGGTGCCAACCCGACCCAGCTGGAGAGCATAGTCCAACCAAACGCACCCACCGGAACGCGGTCGCCACGCCAACCCGAACAAACAAAAAGCTAATCGGCGCCTGTAACCGCCGACGGACCCAGCCTCCACCGCCGCATCTCCCCTCCCGCAGAAAAGGCTAGGCCGGCCGCCGGGTGGACGCCGGCGACGCCGCCATGTCGCCCTCCACCCCGACCGCCCGCTTCCTCCTCCTCCTCGCCGCCCTCGCGCTCCTCATCTCCTCCCCAACCCTAGCCGCCTCCGACGCCGACGCCGAGCCCTGCGCGGCTCCCCTCGCCGCCGCCGCCGCCGCAGCAGCGTCGTACGGGGCCGCCGAGGTCGCCCTCTGCCCGGTGCGCTGCTTCCGCCCGGACCCGGTCTGCGGCGCCGACGGGACCACCTACTGGTGCGGCTGCCCCGAGGCCGCGTGCGCCGGCGCCACGGTGGCGCGCCGCGGCTACTGCGAGGTCGGGGCCGGCTCCGCCCCCGTCTCCGGCCAGGCGCTCCTGCTCGTCCACATCGTCTGGCTCTTCGTGCTCGGCGCCGCCCTCCTCTTCGGCTTCCTCTAACGCGCGCGGGCCCCCTCTTCCCCGTAATCCGATCTGACTTGTTCCCCCATCTGTAAAATTACACGTTTTCGCGATTCTTTACTTGAGAAATGAGGATGGTCTCGTTGCGAGAATTTGGTTGAGAGGTGGCACACAATTCTTTCTTAGATGACGAGTTCCGTTGGCTTTGTGGTTTTAGATTTCGGAGCTGGTCCCGGGCCAGATTGGTCGTCAAATTTAGGTTGGGATCGTGTAAACAGTCATGTAAATTTCGGCTAACATTTTGGAGTGATCTGTTCTTTCCTTGTCTATAAAATTTCAGCTTCGTCGTTTTCTGTGGTTGTCTATAAATCTGAGCTTCATGGTTGTGACATTCAAGAGGCAGTTGATCGAATGGCTTTACATTGAAATTACTTGCATCATATAGTTTGCAAACACAGCCATTGTTTTTTTGCTTTGGGGAAATATAAATTTAACTTACAATCAGCTATATTTTGCAATTATTGATCTCTTGAATATGGGCATGGGTGTGACGCAGTCATGCATATTTGCACCAGAAACACTACATAACGAATGTAATCAGAGTTTATGACTTACGAGCACGTTCTTGCGGCTACAAGTCTAATGTAAATAACATGTATAACTCTCTTTGTGATCTGTAATAGGAGGCCTTGCCTCCTTTTCATTTTATGAATTACATTGTGCTAAAGGAATGGCAGTGCCCATCCTACGATGTTTTTTCATGGCACCCACTTCCTGGAGTACAGAGGAGGATGCTGAAATTGTTATTGATTCAGATGTCCATGCTTCTGTTGGCGTTGAAACCTCAATAACCTTCACCTTATGAAGGACAGCTACCTCCTGTTTTGCCAGGAAGGCAATATCAGGTTGCTTGTGTCACCTCTTTAGCCTGGTGAGTTGTATTGCCCTTCTGTTTTGCCATTCAAATTACTTATGTCATATAGGTTGCAAACTCGGCCATTTTTTCTTTGGGGAAATATAAATTTAACATAGAAGATCAGCTATAGTTTGCAATTGTTAGTCGCTTGAATATGGGCATGGGCCTGATGCAGTCATGCATATTTGCACCAGAAGTTGCATGCATGAACTACAGCTATAGATTTCGGAGCTGGTGTCTGTGCCAGGTTGGTCGTCAAATTTAGGTTGAGATCGTGTAAATAGTCATGTAAATTTCGGCTAACATTTTGGAGTGATCTGTTCTTTTCTTATCTGTAAATTTCAGCTTTACATCGTCTGTTTGGTTGTCTATAAATTCGAGCTTCATGGTTGACATACGAGAGGGCGAGAGGCACTTGAGCGAATAGATTTACATTGAAATTACTTCTGGCATCCAGTTGGCAAACCCAGCCATTCTTTTTTTTTTTGCTTTGTGGAAATATAAATTTAACTTAGAAGATCAGCTATAATTTGCAATTGTTAAGTGCTTGAAAATGCGCAAGGATGTGACGCAGTAATGCATATTTGCATCAGAAACACTAGATAACGAATGTTAGCAGAGGTTATGACATGCAGCTACAAGTCTAATGTAAACAACATGTATAACTCTCTTTGTGATCTGTAACAGGAGGCATTACCGCCTTTTCATTTTATGAATTACATTGTGCTAAAGGAATGGCAGTGCATCGTACAATGTTCTTCAATGGTGCCCGCTGCCTTGAGCGCAGATGAGGCTATGCTTAATTTGTTATTGACTCAGATGTCGATGCTCTGTTAGTGTTGAACTGTAAGTCTGTACTACCTCAATAGCTCTGCACGTTATGAAGGACAGCTACCTCCTGTTTCACCAGGAAGGCAATATCAGGTTTTCCTGTGTCACCTGTTTAGTCTGGTGAGTTGCACTGCCCTTCTGTTTTGCCATTGTTTCCTTAACTTTGAAATTTGGTGATTCATTTTTATCTACTCCCTCCGTCTCAAAATAGATGTCTCAAATTTGTCAAAATTTGGATGAATCTAGACACTATTTAGTATATAGACTCGTCCAAATTTTGAAAAACCGAAGACATCTATTTTGAGACTGAGGGAGTAATAAATATCATACTTATCAAAGGTAAAGCAGTCCTCTCTTATAGATGGATTTCAAATTATCAGAAATATAGGATTGACCTGAAAGAATAACTTACAGCAACATAGCAAACCTGTTAGCGTGCTACTTATATTATGCTCAGAGGGTTTGTTTTTCGGTTTTTCTTTTACTCGAGCTATATGTTTATGTCATGCTGATCTTCCCGTACATATAGCTTTGTAATTACGAAGACACATACACTGGCATTGGAATTGTTGTTGCCTGAGCCGCTGATAACATAAATTTGGACACCAAAGACTGAAAAACAATTTGTGGTGCAGGCACAATTACTCATTCACACTCAAACAACATATGTTGTCTACCATCCTCTAGAAACGTCGGCCAAAGTTATCAGGCAAATGGGATTGTGGCTTTTGTTACTTGCAATTATATCATGGTAAATTTTGATGCAGAAACCATGTTAACATTACTGTTTAGGCATTTTATCTAGTTACACGGCCAACACAACACAATGGACCTAGCTTAATGCCACTGTTTTTCAGAGTGAACTGTTGAAAGCACGCTGTAAAGTTTGGGGAATCAATTGTGCCCAAATAATTGAACAACACCTTTGAAACCAAAACATTGTCTCAGCATGATGTTTTTTCCCCATAACGTACGGTTTACACATACTTTTTGATGGTTACCTGTGTTGTAATTCATAACACTTGCTAACATACTTTTTAGATGTCTACTAGGGGCAAGCTATTGTTCTCCTTTTTTTGAACAAGTTTCTCTTTTGGCGGTTGAATGAATTACAGTTGGCCTGCTAAATAAGACACATAACCTCAAAGTAATGGTATTTTCTATTTCATCATCTTATTATATGTTAAACATGTGCCATGCCATGGTTGTTTGCATGTTTTTCAAACTGGCCATTTACTAGTTCTGATCCATCTATTTCATTATGAATTAATTGAAATGTATTTAAGTTTCAGTAGAAAAAACATGTACTTGTGTAACGAGTTCAATATTAAAATGGACAATGTATCCATGACTAATCATTCCAGTGTGAGGTTAAAATTTTCAACAGCTTGTTTTTTCTGCTTTCTGAAGAAATAAAAGCAGACATAACCTCAGTTTGCATTCACATTTTAATCAAGCTAACGAGTATTAACTTATTCTGGCTTTTTTCCCAAGATATTAGATACCTCTGTGCAGCCCAACTTTAACTCAGCATAAATCATTTGTAGCTTCTTGTTAAATCGAATGTATCTTACAGCTAAGTCAAATGCTGAACATTTCCGAGAAGAACTGTAGTACTACTATTTTTTCTACCGACTCCTTGCAGGTTTGGTTTCCTTTAGCCAAGTTCTTGCAGAGATCACGAACTTAATTAAAGGAAAATTGCATTGATCTTAGAAGTCCATTCTTTCCTGATTAGCTGATCTTGTGCAAGAAACGTTACACATTTTAGGAGTCAGTCAGCCATATTTCTATGTTGCCAGATATCAAATTTTCTCTTTCACTTATTTTGTAATTTGCATGTAATCGAGAAATTTATGTATCTGTTTGATTTGGTCAATTATCTTACTATTTGTGTTTAGTCATACAGAGTAAATGATTAATTGGTGATGCTTGAATTTTGTTGTTGTAGTATTTTGGCACAAAATCTGATGTATTTCAATCATTCACCTTTGTTTAGATTATCCATGAAGAAGGAATTATATCTAGATTTTTTTAACACCATTCTGATTTTCTTGTGGTAAAGGACCTGAAGTTTAACATTTACTACCTTTCTTTGTTTGGTATATCCTTCCATTCAGATCCATAGCTGGATTCAGAAGAGCTACTAGCTGATGTTGTAACTTATAACAGACTTAGTTATTCAATTCAAAACAATTGAAATGTCTCAGTGAGTTCCATCTTCAGATGGCTTCCCTTTGCTTAAGTTTAAAATCTGAAGGCATTTGGTGTGACAACATGATAATATATCACGTACACGGACAAATAAAATCCAGTTTTGACTAGGCATGAACACCAGTACTTTCTGTATCAATATTGATGAGCGTTAAGCTTCTAAGGACAAGTTGGGATCTCCTTGTAGCATGCAGGATTTCAAGGATCCATGACTTGCTAAATCCTACAACAAACCAAAAACAAATGATTTTACTCAATCTGTTGGTTGGGTGCTGTACAATCACAAAGATGTTGCAAGATATCAACAGGGAGAGAAGGATCAACAAGAAAGATTTTTTTTTTTTTGCATCAGTAATAAGAATCTTCTAGGGTGCTGTAAATCGGTCGAGTATCATTGATCGCCATCCCTGTGATAAAGAAACAATGATGGTCTATAATATGTGCAGAACAAATGTATAGAGCCATGTACAATACGATGACGTCAATCTTTACTTATGGTTGTCATATTGGATTTTTGCTTAGTTGGAGGTGAGGAAAATAAAAAGAGAAGATTATCTTCCCTTAGCTAAGAGATGATCTCTTAAAAATAAGAGAATCCTATTTTCTTCACTATAGCATATGTTTTTCCTTAGAAAAACAATTTCTTACTAAAAATAGTTAATTCTCATTAATTGCTAGAGATGACAATAAAAAAAATGCATTGTATAACTTATACAGTATAGTGTCTTTTCTTAATGATGTGGATAGCTAAGAGAAAGACATGCCTTCTCTAGCATTGTACATACCCTAACATACTTAAGCACTCGGTTTAATAAAAAGAATACTTGAACCATTTTAGCCACCACGCGGTGCCAACCTATTTCGGACACGAAACGAGCCCGGATTAGTCCATAAGGATCGGTCCATGGACAGATTTTTCGGCCGTGTACGGTTGGGTCGGGTGCTCTCAGCGGCCCCACCCATATTTTTGTTTCTTCCAAATATTTTATTAAAACAACTTAATTTACATACAGAAAAAAAAGAAAAAGACATAGAAAACCCTACCTTGGCCTAAACCCAAGGCTATGCACCGGCGCCGGCGATGCCTACTGGTCCTCTTCCTAGGAGAGGTCAATGAACTACGGAGGCGTCCATGGCCAAATGGGGAAGGGAAACCTGGTCAGGCCACGCAGGCCAATGCCCTAGAGCCGGATGCGAAGGCGGCACTAAGGGGCCTACTGCGCAGCCATCGCTGTGGCCAGCCCGTCCTAGCCATAGTTTAAAAAAACGGACCGGCGACCGAACCAGTGAGGTCTGTAGTCCACGGTTCACTGGTTGGACCACCGATTCAAACTGGTTCAGTGCTGGTTTATTAAGGAAAAAATATAGAGGAAAAAGTATTAATATGTTAGAAAAGAGAAATATATTTAGAGTATACGTGAAGTATTTTAACACAAATATTGGTTGGACCAGTTGGCTAGCCCTCGGAAACCTTTCATGGCGCGAGCTGAGAGGTTTTCGGATCGAATCCTGACCTTTGCGGGGTATTTTCTTTTATGGATGGTTTTTTATTGGTCAGACCGTCGACTAGTTTTTCACTAAATCATTGGTTCGATCGCTTTTTGTCTAGTTTTTCCTGGTTCGTTAGTTGGCCTGTCCAGTGCGCTTAAAAAACCTTTAAGGCCTCGGGTTCCAGTTTTTTCCGGTTTAACCAGTGAACCGGTCCGGTTTAAAAAACTATGGTCCCAACGCGCCTCCTCCTCGATTGAGGGCCTCGACAGCGAAGCGGAAAGACCACCTTTGGGTCTAGGTCCATTGGCATGATGTGGGCTAGGTAGGCTCGGTGGCCCTCGTAATCAGCCATGTCGTTACGTGTCTCCTCGCTAGGAATGTCGTCATATCCCGATGGTGGCAAGGGCTCCCAATCCATCTTGTCGATGACGTTGTCGTCGATTTCCTCATTGAACGTAGATAGATGGCCATGCTCCACATCTGTTCGGAAATTTCCAAGGAACCCGCTGCGCCTCATGCTCCCGCTCTAGGAACGCCACCGAGAGTGGCGCACGGAAGCGTTATGGGCGGTTGTTCTGAAGATGCTACAGGAGATGGAGGCAGTGCTGGATCTCGATGTCGATTAGTGGCCTTTCCGGTGGAAGAGCGGCATTGACCCCCTTATCCTATTGAGGTGCCAGATGCTTGGAAGGTTCACGACGTGGTAGTCGCGGGCCTGCCCGTGTTCCTATCGCCAGCTCGCCTCCTCCATGGGCACGTACCAGTGGTCACGGTTGCCCCGACTCCTCCAAGGATACGCTCGTGGCGTAGACGTAGCATGTCGCGCCGAGACAAAGAAATTGTCCGTGCATGGCGGCGACAGCGGTGGAAGCGGCGCGCGAGAGACGCACGGCGGTGGTGGCGATGATGATGGGCGACGACGCCGACCCAAAGAGACCCGGCCTCGTGGTCATTCTTCATCGAATTTTTCCACCGGGATGACATGTGGGAGGGCAAACTTGCCTCGAAGTAGCAATGATGCTGGTGACGGGAAGATTGGGATGTCCACGGTCCTTCTTAAGCCATACCCATCTATATCGCGCGGCGGTAACATTGATGTCGGCACATGAGCCCACCAGCCAACATTCATGCCGGCCTAGGTGTCCAAGCAACCATCGTCGCAATGGTCAAACTGCGACACTGATGGCCAGACCAGAAGGCCAGAAGACGGGGTCACTGCCAGCCCGGCCCGCGCAGGAGGACACGCACGAGACTCGCGGCGCGTCAGGCCAAACCAGCGGGTTGATTTGAACAGGTCGGTCGTTTGGGTTGCGTCCCTAGGCTTGGTTTCGGCTGTCTTCTTGTCCGGTCCGACTAAAACGGAAGACCTTGTTCTGTTTGGGTCGGCGCGGCTGGAGATGACCTTGTGTTTATAGTGAGATAAAAGAAATTGTAACATGAGTTGAAGCTTTTTTCTTAGAATGAACATAAAATGGAAGCTTTTGCTGTACGTGAAGTAATTTCGAGGGACAAATGTATCCACGAGAAAATACAGTACTGTCAGAGTAAAAGCATGGCACCATTCACCATTCACCATTCGGCCATGGAGTAGACGAATCGCCAGACACAGACGGACTTCTCCCAGAAAGACACGCACACGCGAGAACCGCGTTCAGACGTTCCGTGTTCGATAACATCACATCTGGGCGTCGGTTCTTCGATCCAACGGAGGAGAACCGAACTAGTGGCGACCCACCGTGGCTCGGCCATTCACAGTAGTACCATTGAAAACTCCCCACCCGCAGTCCAGAGACCGCAGTCCCCACCCAATTTCCCCGTTTCCCCTCCTCCGAAATTAGAACAGCCACTGTCCGCCTCCCGCCGGCCGCCGCCCATGGATGCCCCCGTCTCGTAGAATCTGCGCAGCCGAGCTCCGGATACTCGCCAAGGTGAGGCCTTCTGCACGCGGAGAGCGAAGCTCCTCATACTTCTTGTTTTTGTTTTTTTGGAGTCTCCCGCTGGTTCGTGGGGAATCTCTCCGCCCCCAACTCGCAAAACCCCATTTTTGAGAGATCTCTTTTCGATTGAACCTGGCTGGCGGCCGGATTGGGGCTACCTGGGCAGGGGAGGGCGCGTCCTAGGGTTTCCTCGGCTGGGGTAGTTCGATTGATGCTTGCTTTAGCCAGCGATTACCATCTTTATTACTGCAGAATCGTGTTTTCTACCATTGCCTTTGGGGTTCTCCTCTTGGATTGGTTTGAATCTTCCATTTTTGAACCATTGTGGTTTCTGAGGCCGCGTAAAATTGAGACTTTACATTTTTCCGCACGGCTAGGGCATGCCACGGACACTGACTCTGCTTGTTTGATGCAGGGGCCCACCTTCTACGGGTCGCGATGACGAATTTCATGCCTACGCCTGATCAGGATGTCCTGGACATCAAGCCCCTCAGGACCTTGGCTCCGATGTTCCCTGCGCCGCTGGGGGTCAATACGTTCAACCAGCCGTCCACCCCGCCCCTGGTATTTGTCACTTCAGCTGGCCAGTTTCCTGGGGCATTTGGTGGTCTGAACCATCCTGGGCTCAGGTCATTTGCCGCTTTCGGAGGTCAAGGTGCTGCTGGAGGGCACCCTGCTTCATCTGGTGGTCAGGATGGCGCTAGAGGCCAGGCTACTGCCTTTGGTGGTCAGTCTGCTGCTAATGGAGGCCAGGCTACTGCCTTTGGTGGTCAGTCTGCTGGTAATGGAGGACAGACTGCTGCTAACGGGACTTCAAATGCAGGCGTCAGTGCTGACATGCCAATCGACGCCACCCCTATCTCAACTTACAAGGCGACACCGCCAGCTACTGCTTTTGCCCGTCAGTCTGCTGGTAATGGAGGCCAGACTGCTGGCAATTGGACTTCAAATGCAGGCTCCAGTGTTAACATGCCGATTGACGCCACCCCCATAGCAGCTTACAGGCCAAACACGCCAACTGTTATATCATTGGACGACGACGACGACGATGATGAGCATTACGCTGGCAACCAGACATCTGCATCTGGGCGGGCGATCAAGAGGCCATCCCACCTAAGTGGATATAAGATGGGTGATGGTTCAGGCAGTGGCAGCAATAATGGCACGAAAACCAAACGCCATAAGTCAGTTAACAGGAAGGCTGGTGCTGACAATGAGTTCACCTTGTTGCCCAATTCATCCAGCAATCCCAGGGAGATTGTGGAAGAGGTTCTCATGACCTTCGAGGCACTGCGGCGTAGACATCTTCAGTTAGATGAGGCACAAGAGACTGGCAAACGTGCAGACCTTAAGGCTGGTGCCATCATGATGGCCAAGAATCTTAGGGCTAACGTGGTGAGGAGGATCGGCGTTGTCCCTGGAATTGAGATAGGGGATATTTTCTACTTCAGGATGGAGCTATGCGTTATTGGGTTGCATGCTCCTAGCATGGCTGGAATTGATTATATGACTGCCAAGTTTGCTGATGAGGATGATGATTCTGTAGCAATATGCATTGTTGCTGCAGGTGTTTATGAAAATGAGGATGATGCTATAGACACGCTAGTCTATAGCGGTTCAGGAGGTAATAACAAGAACAATGAGGAGATGCATGACCAGAAGCTTGAGAGGGGCAATCTTGCTCTTGAGAGGAGCCTGTCGAGAAAGAATGTCATCCGGGTTGTACGGGGATATAAAGATCCAGGTTGCTTGGCTGGGAAGGTTTATATATATGATGGCCTCTATAAGATTCATGAGTCCTGGAAGGAGAGAACAAAAGCTGGGATCAATTGCTTCAAGTACAAGCTGCTGAGGGAGCCAGGACAGACTGAGGGAGTGGCAATTTGGAAGAAGTCGCGTAAATGGGTAGAGAATCCAGGCACTAGAGGCAAAGTTCTACACCCTGATCTATCATCTGGTTCTGAGAGTCTCCCAGTGTGTCTTGTCAATGATGTTGACAGTGAGAAAGGACCAGGCCTTTTCACCTATATTACTGAGGTTAAATACCTGAAGCCACTAAGTTCTCTGAAACCGTTACAGGGTTGTACATGCGTTGGTGCTTGTCAGCCTAGTGATTCCAGTTGTGGCTGTGCGCAATGTAATGAAGGTAACTTACCATATAGTTCAACAGGATTGCTTGTATGCCGCAAGCCTATGATATATGAATGTGGTGAATCTTGCCTGTGTTCAGTTAACTGCCGTAACAGGGTGACCCAGAAGGGGGTTAGGGTTCACTTAGAGGTCTTCAGGACAGGGAATCGAGGCTGGGGTCTTCGTTCGTGGGACCCTATACGGGCTGGCTCATTTATTTGCGAGTATGTTGGCGAGGTCATTGATGATGCTAGATTTAATTTGGATGATAGTGAAGATGACTACCTTTTTCAGACTGTGTGCCCTGGCCGGAAGACATTGAAATGGAATTATGGACCTGAACTGATAGGGGAGCAAAGCACAAATATTTCAGCAGATACTTTCGAGCCACTGCCCATTAAGATAAGTGCAAAGAAGATGGGGAACATCTCACGTTTCATGAACCATAGCTGTGCCCCTAACACCTTCTGGCAGCCAGTTCAGTTCGACCATGGAGATGATGGTCACCCACACATCATGTTCTTTGCACTGAAGCATATCCCTCCCATGACAGAGCTGACCTATGACTACGGTGAGATTGGAGCTGGTTCTAGTGGTATAGGTTCTCCTAGAGCTAAGAGCTGCCTTTGTGGATCCTCGGATTGCCGGGGCTACTTTTGCTGATTATGGAAGACGTGCATTCTGTTTCTCAACATGCCAATCTATTCTCTAGGTAAGAACAGTCTTCACCTGAATAATATTTTTCTGGGAACTGGGCGTCGCCCAGTTGGTTGCTGCCTGCAGTCTATCTGCACGCGCGCCCGCGACCTGAGTTCGAGCCCCCGGCTCCTCGGTTTAGCGCCTAGAGCTCCCTTCTTAATACAATACCGCAGAGGTTCCTCCCTACTGCTGGTCCTGTTTTCTGAATGATATTTTCTCGGTACTGAGCATCATGCATACATTTAATTCCTTTGGTGTTGTGACATCCCTGCTTGCCATGCATATTTGCAGTGATCTTATTGGTATTCCATAAGCAACCAATTAGTGCTGATAGATAGGTAGCTGGGATATGTGTTCTTTAGCTTCATTTCAGCTATAATTGAAGCCGTGCTACATGTAGCAATGCATGCAAGAACAATGCTATTCATGTGTCGTGTCTTAAGGAATTCTCAGCTTCTCTGTTGGGAACTCGAGACATTTTACGGTTTAGTCCTTTCTATAGATTATCTTGGGTTACATATTCATTTACCATTTTAGCTATCTGCAATGTACTGTGTCCTATCCTGCATATGATTGTGCTGTCAACAAATTGGTCCACCATGAACTTCCAATTGGCTTTTACTTATGCATATAGTTTCTGATGTTGTAAACTAGCCCACCTGTATTTTCTGTGAACTTACCTTGGGATGCTCTGTTGGTGCTTGCAGGTCATTTTTGGGCCGTTCTGGTGGTGCCTAGTAGTAGAAGGGAAGGTTGCTCAAGTCTGACGGAGGTAGGAGCTTCTCAAGTGGCTCGCCTCGTGACTTTGCCGTGGTGGCAGTGTAGTAGATTAGTGTCGAACTCTGCAAACTGCAATGCCCGTTGTCACACAGGGGCAAGTACTTTGCTGCGAGTTGTGACCTTGCGAGGTCATTTTTTGGTAGATTAAGTTGAACTAGACTCTTTGCGGGCAATCATGAACTCAAGCGCGTAAAGTGACATTTTAGACTATATCTAGATGAATAGGCCGGTTAACTGTTCCGAAGTTCCTGCCATGGTTATATGTTTGAATTGGTTAGAATCTACCCAATGGATTGGCAAATTTCCTCAGATATTGCTTTTCTATGTTACTACCTCCCTTCCAAAATGCAAGCCTATTTAGGAGTTCTTGATTTTTCTAGTAACATATACTCTATTCCAAAATGGGAGGTAGTATATGCTACTAGAAAAATCTTTTCATTGCATCCACTACTATACAAATATAAAAGACAAGAATTGGGGCGGATCCAGATTATGCTAGCCATCAGGTTGTGCAAATCAGAACAGGCTGGATTATTCTGATGATCTTGCATCACATCACTGAGATAAGGAAATCCCCTCTAACCAAGAAAAATCTTTTTGCGTATATCACATCAAGAGATAAGGAAAACCCCTCCAACCAAGAAAAATCTTTGTGCGTAGATGAGACATGTGCATTGCACGTAAACAATTACTTGAAACTGTTATAATACAGTAACTCCAATTTGTCTCATCATTAGCTTGTGCAACCGAGCTGGAAGGGGTCATGCCGTCAGCTATAATGGGATGTGGCACATCGCATATCTCAACCGTAGCATCAGTTACACCAACTATAGTACAGTATCAGTTACACCACCAACTACACAGGGATGAGGGGATGGGTCAAAACTTCCGTCGATCGCACAAAAGAACGAAAGCCATACATGCTAACAACGACTAAATAATGACTGTTCCGGTAATTGGGTAGGAGGAAAAATGGTTCAGGCTTCAGAGCAGCCTCGTGTTGTTCCCAGCTCTACACTCGCATGTACATACGCTCCTTGATTCTCTAACAACACGCCGTGAACGTTGGATATGCAACTTGATGCTTACCAGCTTACCAGCAATCTGCATTTCAGGCATGGAACGGATAAAACGTTATAGTGAAGACTATGAATTTCAATCTCAAAAAAGATACACTATGTAATTCTTACTGAGAATTCTGAGGTTAATATTTACACAACATATGAATGAAAATGCAAATAGATAAGTCCTTTGGCATTACGACTACAGGGTCTTGAGCTCACAAAGTTCAACTAACATATTGGCAACCCCCAAAAAAAACACTTCTATTATGCAATTATAATAGGCATAGAAGAATGACAGGAAATTACCATTCTCCATGTAAGGTCTTCTGGTCCAAGGGGCTGAGCAGGACTTGAATAGATAAAATGCCTCGAGTACTGTACATGCATCATGAGTAAGAGATAGTCAAAATGATGGGGTTTTCCAAGAAAACCAAACATGCGATGACTTTCAAATGAAGAGCAAACCTTGACAAGATTTGATTGCAATTCCCTGATTATTTTGGCATCAATGCCTCTTAGGTACTTCACCAGCCAACCAGGTTGCACAGCATCACTGGATGAAACAAACAATGCTATCTGCACAATAAAATAATAAGCCCATCATCGCACACTTCATATTTCATACTACAGAAAAGTCGTGTTTTTCCAAATGCTGAGAGACAAAGACAAAATCATCATGCTACAATGAAAAGATAAAATTAAATCTGGACGGAGTGTAATATATGTGGTTCCAACAGACCGCATGCATAATCTTTTCTGCACATGGCCACACAAAGATATAATCTTCGACAGTTCACAGTTGATCAATACTGCCCTTGCAGCTTCTCTTTTGTTGGTAGTGACCAATATCACCAAGGCAACTTTTTGGGTCCCTCTCACAATGAAAGTACATAGCAAAGTAACCAATCCTTAGGTACAGAGATTTTATAGAGACCATACCAATGTTTACACAGGCTTCATAAACGTTAACGGTGCAGAAAACAGGGTTGATATATGTCAAAATATAGGTACCATTACACAACTATCAATGCCCTTGAAGAATAAAGTCCGGAGCTATCTATCGCAAAGTTCAACTGTTACTCCTTAGTAACTTAATGATATGAATATACTTGTTGGTTGTTCAAGGGATTCAACTAGCAAGATACCCCGTTTGTTTTCCTGGTTAACAAACTAACAGGTTGGTTTTGGCGCTCCAGCAAGATATAGCGACCTTTGCAAACCTTAATTCTTGAAATAACTGAAAAATCCTAAAGGCATGTTGTGCAAGAATAAGTGGCAACTTTACCTTGCTGTAGTCAAGTATTCCTTCAAAAGGAAGCTCCAGCTCATCACTTACTATAACTGGGATACATCCACTAACAATTGCATCAAACAGGCGAGCAGAAGATGGAGTATCCCCAGCTGGATTCAAGCAAAAGAGAGACTTGCGCATGCCATTCTGAGCTGCCACTTTTCCCTCAGCTCCAGCAGTCCCTTCTTCTATGACTATGTCTTCTGCGTCTTTTAACTCTGTCACAAGCTTACTCCGAATCTTCCCACCCTAAGCAAGGTCAAAAAAAATAAAAGATCAAAACGCAAATAGGACAACAAGTGAACTATCACACATATGATTTTATCAAAAGCTGGAAATAGTAGGAAGAAACTTACAGCATTTCTTTTCAGTCTTCCTCGAAAGAATAGCAATGTGCTTCTTTTAGATTGAGTTTCTGACACACACTTATAATCACAAAGATCAACATTTGGGACATATGGAAGGATAACATCCTTTTCCAGATACACTTGCCCAGGTTTATACCTGACATAAGGTGAGAAATGTGAGTTTTCTTGCTCAAGTGAAGTATGCAGACAGCTCTGGGACCAAGTGGCGAACAATATGAATACCATACCAGTTCCCAGTAGAATCCATATCAGGCAGAAGCCATATTGCTTTCTTCACGAACCTCCTGACTGACTTAAAAGACCACGGATGATGAACAGGAATAATATGGTCTCTGCCTTCTGAACGTTTCCAAGCAGGCTGATCAGTGATCCACTTTAACGCTTCCTAACACCAGAAAAGTAACACTAGTAAGATCCTCATGGAAAGAAATAGAGGCAGTAATTTGCACCCTAAACTGAACGATAATTCAGATGATTTCCTACAAGCGAGCTGACCTAAAATTAAGCCATTATTGCAATGTCATGCCATGCTCTGTACTACAGTTTCTGGTGTGCCTGGGGAAAGAAGTTCAATATGCTTTACTACTAAATGCCAGGCTGCTAGTAGGAAGGATTAAAGTTTTCATTTCATGAAGAGATTTGCCTACGCAAACATTAGCTTGGCCATATGCATGTCCTGCAATAAACACTAGCTAAACATTAAACCTTGAGAAATGCTCCCACACCCTATAAAGTGCCTTGCATTCTTGTTTCTCCAGCAAGAAGTAACTGATCGTTGTGAAAAATGGGACATAGAAAATGTCTGCTTCTTCTTGCCGCTCAACCCTGATAACATTCTTTAGAAGTCTTTGTGATTCAGGAGCAATGAGATCAGCCCAGAGCCAGTAGTCAATAGAATGCTGCATAAGGAAATGGAAATCAATTCAGATGGTATAGAAAATGGGAAGTTCCAAATTCATATGGCTGCAGTATTATTAAATGTACAGATATTTAACAGAACCATGCTGTCGAACTAATATATTAATCCGTGACAAGCAAGAGATGATAAACCCGAACAAGTAACGCACATAAGAATTCATTTTATAATCATAAATTTCGCTGTTCCGGCCACTAGGAGTATTAGTTCACGCTCTTCCAGCTTACCATTCCGTGTTATATGAAACTACTTTATATAAGATCCAATGTACTGAAACTTCAACCCCTAAAACAACTAAAATTGCGCACACTCTGCAAGTTATGAGCTCTGTACTAGTTGAATCCAGAAACACGGAGATCTAATGGCATCGAACTGAAACAGCACGAAATAAAATTCGATGTCACCGCTCGCCCACCTGCTCGATGAGCCTGTGCACGGGGCTCCCGTTGGAGGTGAGGTTGTCCGTCTGGCGGTACGAGCCCCTGAAGAGCCTGAGCAGATCGTAGGTGAACTTGCGGGGCATCTCGTACACGTAGACCCTGAGCGGCGCCGGTGCCGCCGGCCACGCGCCCCCGGGATCCCCGTACAGCCGGGCCTCCTCCTTCCTCCAGATCGCGGCGTCGAGATCCTCTGGGGCCGCGGAGGAAGCGGCGGGATGGTGCGGGGAGCCGAGGAAGCGGTCGAGGGAAGCGACGAAGGAGGTGGTGGTGGTGCTAGGGCTGGGGAGGGTGCGTGGAGGGGAAGGGGAGAGGAGGAGGAAGTAGACGGCGGAGAAGAGGATGAGGGCGCCGACGGCGAGGAGGCAGCGGGAGGAGGCGGGGCGCGCGTGCGCGAGGGAGGGGAACTGCTTCCCCGCCATGGCTGGAGACTGGCGAGTGCTGCGAAGTTCTGTTGAGGCGGGGGTCATAGCAAACCTTACATCAAACGTCGGTGTAAAGGATGTTTCTGAATTTCTGATGAAATAATTTCTAAATTCAAACTTGGTTATAGATTTGTGTTAAGTTTATGCTATTTTAAGTTTAACGGATGAACGTCTATGATAGTACCAATTTAGATAAATTTGTGACATCCTTTTCGAATGTATCTATATATACACAAATTTGTGACATCATTTTCAAGACGAAGGGAGTACTTAGTTCTTCTTCAAAATTATTGAAGGGAATATGTCTTAAGAGGCAATAATAAAATGTTTATTATGTGTATTTCAAGTATATGATAGATGTTTATTTTGCATGCTATAATTGTATTAATACGGAAACGTTAATACATGTGTGTTTAATAAACAAACAGAAAGTTCCTAGTTATGCCTCTCTCATAAACTAGTTCGTTGATTAACAAGATAATCACGGTTTTCTGATCATAGACATTGGATGTTGTTAATAACGAGATCACAACATTAGTATAATGGTGTGATGAACATTCATCCGAAGTATAGCATTACGATCAAAGTCATTGAGTTTATATTGCTATAAACAAACTACGAAGTAGTCCTAATCCTTAGACCATGAGAGCATGCCAATCACTAACACCGGAAGAGTTTCTTGTTGACATCAAACGTCACTCCATAACTGGGTGATTATAAAGATGGCTTTAAAGCTACTAAAGTGTTATGTTGAGAATCATGGATCAAGAGTGGAATTTGTTCATCCCGATGACGGATAGATATGCTCTGGACCCTCTCGGTGATATCACATTGGTTAGCTTGCAAGCAAGTGATTTGATCACTAGAATGTTATATCACGGGAACGAGAAAAGAGTGCATGTCAGTAACGAGATCAAACTAGGTATGAAGATACCGATGATCGAATCTCGGACATGTAATATATCGTGAAACAAAGGGATTAAGATACAAGCGTAAAAGGTTCTGACGATCACAGGAAAAATCATCGTTGAATGTGGGGAGTCAGTATGGATCTCCAGGTCCCGCTACTGATTATTGATCGGAGAAGGGTCTCGATGTCCGCATTATTCGCGAACCGTAGGGTGACACACTTAAGGGACACTGGCATCCAGTTGGAGCAAATGTTTCATGCCGAAAGAATAAACAAGCGCAGGAATTTATTTCACTAGATACCGAAACAGGTTTTCGGGTGAAATTGCATAAAGTGGTTATGCATGTGAAATGGAATTCTAGCAAGGGATTATTTATGAATGTTTGTCATTAAAGTAATTGACAAAATTCTGAATAAAATAAAAGAGTTTTATTTAATGAGAGTTTACATTAAATTTGGTGGAAATTTAATGGGAATTTGAGTGGACTTTTGAGTGGAGGGAATTTAAAGGAATTTTATGAGTGGAGTGTCCACCCACATGAAGAGGGGAGGGCAAGGGGGCAGCCCCCATGCGCCGGCCACCCCCTTGGGGTTCCCCCTCCTCCTATAAAAGGAGCCCCCCTCCTCACTTGTCTCTCACACCTCCTCGTGAAGGATCTCTCCCCCCCTCTAGAATTTATCCCCCATGGTCTCGGACTAGCGAGATACATGTTCTCGGTGGCTATTCGGCAAGAAAGGGTTGTGCTTCCGCTGCATCGCTGGAGCGAGGAGGCGGAGGTTGCCCGGTGTCTTGTACGTGTGTGCGAGCACGGATGCGCTGCTGCTTTGCGGCGCTAGGACTTCCTCTCGATCTTGAGATCGACAAGAGATCGTCTACATCAACCACGAGTTGAACTCGTTAAGCTTTGTCGGTCTTCAAGGGTATGTTCTCTACGGATATACATCCGCCCGTTGTTTGTATCTAGTAGATAGATCTTGGTACATAGTTCCCATCGTAGGAAAAAATTTGTTTTCTATGCTCTGAACCCTACAATTATGTTTGAACTATATAACCATATATATGTGAGTTGTATAATACTTATTAGCATATGTTCCCATAAAGGGATTTGCTAATATCCATCCAGCTGAGAACTAACTCAGTGCTCAACAGTGGCGGAACTGTGTAAGTCAGAGCACAACCCCCCACCCCCTCCCCCCCCCCACACACACAAAAGATCACATATTCACTTTTGCCCCTCCCCCTAATCTATTCTGGGCTAGCTCCGCCATTGCCCCCTCGCCCCCACCCCCACCCCCCACACACACGCCCCAAAAAAATCACATATTCACTTTTGCCCCCACCCCCCTCCCTAATCCATTCTGGACTAGCTCCACCATTGATGCTCAATCAAGTCCTATTTGACCACTATACATAGCGAGCATGAGGAAATAGAATAATCGTGAATTCCGGACAACTGACCAAAGTTGTTTAAGTAGTGATAAATCTTGTCAATAAAATGGATTCTACCAAAAGTCTATGAGTTCCCAATCCAAATCCCCAATGAAAATCGATTGACTTCGTGCATTTATGAGTTGCAAGTTGGGTTACAGCTGTAATTTTAAGAATGGTTGCAACTGAGTTTTTATCAGTTGTAAGCGGGTTGTAATAGAGAGAGAGAAATACCCTAGACTATTAAATTTGCTTCATGATTTGTGCTAGTGATGAGTTGCAACATGAATTGCAACGGAGACTCAATGACTTTCACCTGAGAATTAGTCACACCCATTAATAAATTTGATCAAACTTAGAGCAGTTTGACTTAGTATAAACTGAAAACTTAAATTAAATAACAGAAGGGAGCGAGTAAATTTCAGCATAAGCACACCTCAAAAAAACAAATCATCATCCAGATGGCTTGACACTTGAATCTAAGTCCTAGCAGCGAATTGTCCATGAAAAATAGTCCTAGCAGCAAGACGAAATTTCTAGCAAGCACTCATTTTCAAAAGTTGAACGTAATAGGAGATGTTCTCTTTGGCCCGTTGGCATCATCCGCACAAATTATGTCTGAGTGTGTCTGCATCTGCAGGCGCTAGTGTCTCGGTTGCTGCTGCATTATCTTCGGCATTGTCACCATTCGCCTTGAAGATTTCATCTCTCACGAGTTCAACGCAGATCAAATTTACTAAATATAAGCACACATAAGCACACATCAACAAATGATTATCCAGATACTGTCAACATAAGCACAAATATAAATTCCAACATAAGCACACATCAACAAATGATTATCCAGATGGGTCTTTTCTCTACAAGAAAAATCTAAGCAGCAAAACGGAAATTCTATCTTAGAAGTTCAACGCAGCACGAGATGTTCTCTTTGGCTCTCGTTGGCGCGTCGTCGGCACAAAATTATGTCTGCCTCTGGCCGTCTGCACCAGCTTGGCTCTCGTTTGCTGCTGTGATGTCTTCCCCCGCTTCATCACTCGCCCCGGTGAGTTCATGGCCGTCATCGGCGAAGAGAAGATCGCTCGCGATCTCCCAAGACTGAGGATCGCTCGGCAGATCGATCGGGCTCACTGCCAAGTCGGGGTCAGCAGGCACTTCGAACCGGTTCACCATCGGATCATGATCTGCAGTCGCCCCAAACTGGTCCACGGCGACGCCGTATTCGTGGTCCCAGTTGTGGTGATCATCAAAAGCGACGCCGTATTCGCCGTCCCAGCTGGGCTCCTGGTGACAGTATTGCCAGTGGACGAAGTCGACGTCCATGGCGGCACAGTCACCGTCGGGCGGCAGCTCGAGAGCGGCGCCAGCTCCTTCGATCTGGACCACCTCCGTGCCATCCGAACCGTCATCGCCGCCGTCGTGTGGAAGAAGGTACGGCATGTTTGGCATCGCATGCGCTAGCTTGGATGACGGGTCAAAAGGAGCGCCCTCAGGCGGCTGCTCGTCCTCGAGCGGCTCGTCCATGGGCTGCTCATGTCCTTCCTCCTCCGCCAGTATCTGGCCCTCCGCCGCCGCCGCCGCCTTGCGTGATATCTTGCACAGCACCCACTCGTTCAGCTGCGGAACAAAACACGGCGAGAACGTCAGTTACGTACGGTACGGCGGCGGAGATGTCAGTAAGATGAGCACTACTGACGAGCATGTGGCCGGGGTCGGAGGAGATGGGCCTGTTGGTGTCGTTAGCGACGAACTCGCACATCTTCCAGTCCGTCTTGTCCGTCCGCGGCCTGGACCGGTCTTCGTCGCGCACGAACAGCTCGTACGCGAGCCCGCACTTGTGCCCGATCACCGGCCTCTTATTCCCGTCGGCGTCCGTGTCCTTGCCGTCCTCCCCGCCTAGGAACACCTCCAGGTTCTTGCCCACCGCCTTCCAGCGCCCGGCGGTGCCAGTGCTCCGGCTCGGACGCTTCCCCTTGGCGTACTTGCGGTTCCTCGTCGAGAACACGTACCAGAAGCCCTCCACGCTCCCGCCCAGCCTACTGGCTGCCCAAAACCAAACCAATCATATCAGGGCATATATATGTTGGCGTAATAATACTTGAATCAATGGTAATTGCCCCCTACACGGCCATATCAACACACGCCGGCTAAGACTTAGTACTAACCAAGTTCTACCCTATGTTTGAGCAAGAGAAAAATTGCAGCTACCACAGTCCTTTGTGGTGTTTGTTGCATAAAACACGGAAACAAACTATCTTTTGCAGTAACAACTTAGCCTTGTTAGCATCTTACATGAAGAAAAAATTGCAGCTAACACTAGTCTTTGTAGCATTTGTTGCACATAACACAGAAATAAATTTTTTGTTTTGCAGCTAGCATAGTTTGTGGCTTAATTATTTGCACTTGGCCCAAATGAACATATTAACTTACTAACATGTTGATAAAATAAATTTAGGAAAGGAATGCAATTTTGGACTACAACTATACGGGTTTTGTTATATTTATTGTCATTGAGATCACAACTGTATTTTTAAAAATTAAAAATGATATTTTAAAACATGTCAATTACATACCCATAGAGTTTTTTATATAATATGTTGCATTATAGGCTACATAAAAATCACAAAATCATATATCTAAAAAGGCAAAAAAGACCTCATTTTATTTCAACATTTATTTTTATGTCGCATGTGGAAGTATATTTTGATGCAAATTTAGCCATACATACTACACATGTATATGTATTTGTATGTTTAGAGACACAAATTTTCTTTTTGAAAAAGGGTGTGTCAAAAGGACTTTTTGGTAATATATTTATTTTGAAATATTTATGTTTTGAAAGTTTTGCTGTAAGAAAAACAGCGGGCACGGCTGGCTAGATAACATGTTAACAAGGCTAAGTTGTTTATTTGAGCCCGGTGCAAACAATTAAGCCGCAAACTGTGCTAGGTGCAAAAAAATATTTTTATATTTTGTGCAATAAATACCACAAAAGGTGGTGTTAGCTGTAATTTCCCCTTTGAGCAACCATCAAGTTGAGATATCTAAACCCAAATGTATCAATCTAGTACTCCCTCCATTCAGGAATATAAGACATTTTAATTTTATGAAACAAATATATTTAGACGTCTTGTGATGAATAGGTTTAAGCCGACCCTCTATGAACCTACGCACTAAAATACATATAGATACATTTGATTCACAAAGCTAAAACGTCTTATATTTCTGGAAGAAGGGAATAGTTGTTAGCTTGTTAATTGCCGAATAGATGAAATTATGTAGGGTTACTAACCGAGAATAGAGACGCTGCCGCGATTCAACGGGAACAATTACGGTGCAGTCAACTAAACTAGAAGATCCCATAGAAATTACTACGGCGATAAACTAGAGGAGCAGACTAGCTACCACGATCGATTATCGCGATCATGGAGCGAAAAACGGCGTTGATATTTGCATTCAGAAGCTGTGCGGGAAAACTCACTCAGATCCCTGGGATGCTCCTCGTAGACGTCCGCCTCGTGCACCAGGTCGGTGGGGGGCTTTTGGCCGAGAAGCTTGGGCCAGAGGTAGTCGATGATGAGCTCCTGGTCCGACGGCACGAACCGGACGCCGGGCGCGCCCACGTACTCCATGCTGTAGTCGTCCGGCGCGGCCTCTGCCTCGCCGCCGGGATGCTGCTGCTGCGACGACGACGACATTGCCGTTGACGCAGCTTGTCTCGGCCGGCGCCGGCGCTGATGGTAATCGGGGCCGGAGACGGACGGTGCTAGGGATTTGGCGCAGCCGACGAACACGTGGCGGTATGGAAGATCCAACAAGATTCCTTTTATGTACGGGTACCGATTTTGCATCGTATGGTAGGATAAGCTTTTGCACGTTTTTATATCGTACGATAGGTTTTAGGGCTGGCGAGCCAACGAGTCCACGGTGGTGGAGTTTGATTACAACACCTTGTCGTAAAACCGCCAATGTGTTGTGTGCTTGTCTCGGGTGCTTTCTTCGGTGCCTGTCGTTAGGTGCCAAACAAACTAGAGATGCATTCGAACCTTGCTCCAACCAGATGCCATACTAGCTAGGGGCCTGTTTTGTTGCACCCGGTGTCTCTTTCTCTGTTCCAAAAGGCCGAAAAAATTGCGTTTGACATCTTGCACGGGCTCTAATAGAATCTCCACTCGGCTACCCAAACGCCGATACGTAAGCCGAAAATAGGTTCGGACGCTGAAATTTCGTCCAGTCGCATACCCAGGAACCTGTTTTCGGCCGGATTTGGGCCAACTTTGATCCGGACTACCCAGGCCATACCTAGGATCCTGGGTACGCCCTGGGAACGCCGGATCAAGCGAATTCGGCGAGTGGACCCGTCCAGTCAGCATATATTCGCCCATATTCATCTAAAGTTCGCCCAAAGTTCGCTCATATTCGCCCAAAGTTCGCACATATTCACCCATATTCGCCCAAAGTTCATCCATATAGACCAGATTCGTCCAAAGTTCGTTCATATAGACCATATTCGCCCAAAGTTGCCCAAAATTCGGGCATATTAGCCCAAAGTTCGTCTGTGTCGTCTATATTCGCCCAAATTTCGTCCAAAGTTCATCCATATAGACCATATTCGCCCAAAATTCGGGCATATTCGCCCTAAGTTCGTCCGTATCGCCCGTATTCGCATAAATTTTGCCCAAAGTTCATCCATAGAGACCATATTCGCCCAAAATTCGGGCATTATTCCCCCAAAGTTCGTCTGTATCGCCTATATTCTCCCAAATTTCGCTCAAAGTTCGTCCATATAGACCATGTTGGCCCAAAATTTGGGCAAATTCGCCTAAAGTTCGTTCATATCGCCCAAAGTTAGCCCATAGTTCGTCCGTATCGTCCATATTCGCCCAAAAACGCTTATATTCGCCCAAAGTTTGCCAAAATTTATTAAATTTTAGTGAAACGCGGGAACTCGCCTGGTACGCGAGTGGGAAAATCGGCGTACCCAAGCCAAAAACTTGTTTCGCCCGGCCAAAAAAAGGTCCGGATTTCGGCCTGGGTTCGCCCAACGAGTGGAGATGCTCTAAATCTTGACCTGCACGGTTCTTAAAGCAGTTTCCATCATGCACCGGTTCAGCGGTTTTCACATAGCCTGGTTCGACCCGGCCAAAAAGGGAGAAAGTTGTGCCATGCTCGTGCAAAGGCGGAGATAGCGTGAGCTTGCGCTCCTCCCTGGAAAGTCGTCAGGAGAAATTTCATCACCTCCAGTTTTTTCACACCTCTAATTATCACCGCTTGGCTCACCGCCAAATCGTGCGCCACCATTTCCCCCTTTCGAGTTCTCCGTCCTAGCAAGGAGATTCGTCGATGAGCTAGTAAGTGGCGCCATCTACCTGGGTCGATGTTGTACAACGGCGACAGGCAGTCTTCCTCCTCGTCTCCGAGCTCTTCGATGTCTTCTTCACCTCTCTGATGGCAGTAGGGACTAGCAAACTATAATAATGGTAGCAAAATCTTTGGGCATGTTGTAGATCTGAATGTATGATTTCTAACAAATCACGTGCTCATTCAACATAACCAGGAACAATGTCTTGATCATCTCTCCCATTAGATAAGCTTCACATGTGCCAAGTGATTCAAAATCAAGCGACTTGAGAATGCCATCTTTATGGAGCTTGTGCATGCCTTTGTTTCCAATATGGCCACGACAACAATGCCACAAATAAGTCTGAATTGTTTTAGCCATTTTCAGGCGTATGGCAGCAATATTATAAACATCATCTTTTACAATCAACATCCAAAATGAATAACCCACCTTTAATAGGCGCAAATACATAAAACATTTTCTGATAGGAAGTAGAACAAAAATTGTTCACTAAACCAAAAGAATAACCGTCATGCAATAAACATGACCCCTTTTTTCAAAATGGGGAACGAAGCCCTGACCTCTGCATTATAAAGATGCACATAGCCTTATTTATTAGTTATTCAATGAGACCCTACAAATAGAGTACAAAGATCAATCTGAAGCCACTTCTCTAATGCATGTCAAAGCTAGTACTCGACCACACACCTACACACAGCATCATAAACCAGGGCCCCTAAAACTGTCCAATAGCAAGCTAGGAGCACAAATCGGTTCAGCTAATCCGCAACGCACACCATTGTATACGCTCAATCTTCTGTTGCAGTCGTCTTCTGCTAACCCATCTTTCGAAACATCAAAGTAATGACCTTGTTAGGTCTGCTGCCGATGCCACCACAATGCCAAACAACGCCATAACCATGTGCACGACCATCATAAACACGCGCGGCCACCGTTGAGACCCCTGAGCCCCATGCCTTCGAGTCCCGCCATCCGACACAGCTAGAAACCTCCGACAGATCTATCGTGCGTAGCACCTACCAAACCAAGCATGGAAGAGCATAGTGTTGGGAATATGCCCTAGAGGCAATCATGTATGATGATATTTTCCATTGTATTCATCAAGTTATTAATTTGTCCTTGTATAAACATCTGATGTGTATCATTGAATATGTGATTCGGTTGTGGAACTATACATTCATGTTGATTGTACTAAATATTCTTTGTCATTGAGGTTGTGCTGGACACACAACTTAGACCAATGTGAAAGTCGGCTTGATGACTCTGTTTCACTTGTCATGGGCATGGTGATGCTATTCCGACTTACACAGATTCGGCTAAAAAGTTTAGCGAGTCGGATTGACCCATATTGAGGTACAACGAACAAGTTGTCATTTGTATATCTCAACAAATGTAATCCTTAGACCTGAGGTTGTTGCATAGTCCAAGTTGAGGATCACCGACTTAGGTTCTGTCAAACGCTGATTCGTAACTGGGCAGTCATAAAGGCAGAGTTCGGGTCGACTGAGAATCAAGCTGCGTGATGTGAATAACCAAGACGGGATTTTGCCCCTCCACTTGGAGAGATATTCTCTGGGCCCTCTCGGATGATATGATTCGGAAAGCATAGCCATGCACGACTCGGTTAAGTGTTAACCGAGGCGATCGACTAAGAGTTAGTTGGGTGAATCACTTATCTCGGATCGAGAAGAGAGTCGGACTATTTAAGGGATGACAAATTTTCGTCTATAGTCTGACAAGGTATATCGTGAGGCAAAAGGGACTCGGACGTAAGTCGCATTGGAAACGCAAGTCGTTATGACTCTTTGGTACTTGGGAGTCGGCATGTTCTGCTAGGAGCCGCTACCGACTGATCGATTGAGAGTCAGACTCTAATCGTGTCTAAGTTGCCAAGAGCCTGCGGGGTCACACACTTAAGAGCGGGAGCAAGTTCGGATTGGATCTGAACCAAAAATCTGGTTGGGTTAGACCCAAGCCGGATTTGGACTGAGTCAGTGAGTCAGACTCATGGTGACTGGTTTTATATGGGATTTAGTGAATGGGCCACGAGAGTGGAGCCCACGTTTACTCCCTATATATAGTGGAGCACAGTAACCCAGAAGGGTTAATCGTTGACCGGTTAGGTCATTCCATGTGTTGGAAACCCTAGCTCCACAGCAGTCATGTCGTCGTATGGAACCTAGCAGTTCGCCACCGGTGCTCCTCCTTGTACGTATGGATACTAGTAGAGGTGTTGTACGATCATCACCAGGACGATCAGATCGTGAGGACTGCACTGCATCAACTGACGCACTTCATTAGTAATCCGCAATTGCGCGTCTAGTGGTAAACCTCGTGGCTTTCTACCTTAGCTAGATCTTGGGATAACCACGTTAGAGGGAAAGGTTTCGTTTTATCTCTACGTGGCCCAACAGTGGTATCAGAGCGATAGCTTCTGGTTTTAGGCTCGAGATTTTGCATATGTGATATGCGGTTGCCTGTAGATGAGATTTATGTGCTGTTTTGGTGGTCGATCTATGAGATAGATCGGTTTTGTATGATGTTGATTGGATCAACTGTACTCGGGGAATGGTAGATCTGATTTCCGTGATTATACTGTTGAGGTCGTGGAACGACATACCCCTACCGGTCGGTTTCCGCCAACGGGGTAGACTATGACATGTAAATCCAGATGCAATGATCGAAGATCAAAGAGTTTGATTGAGTCAGAATAATGGTCGAAATCCATGTCTGGAGCGTGTTAGACGTCGTTTCGAGTTTCACAACGCCGGTAGATATTCTATCTATGCATAACTTGTTTTTGCAGGAAGTTGTGAATGGTATGGTTCATGTGCATGTGATGATGTATGTGTGTAATCCATATGTGATCTGTGAATCACGGTTTTTGTCAGCCGGCTGGAGCCTAGGTGCTGTCATATTATTGTATAACGACCTGCGTGTCGGATTCTCCTTGTAATTTACTTTACTAAGCTAGTGTAGCTGTTTGGAGAACCCGGATGGCATGCGAGACGTTGCACATGTCGGCGACATGGAGTAAGATGGTAAGTGACAAGAGTTGGCACGAGTCGGATTACAGGCTTTGTGGGGATGGAGATCACCATGAAGAGAGCCATACCATTTCACATTATGATTATTTTATTATGTGTTATTGTTATGTTTTTGTTTAACCTCTATTAGATAGTCGGTAAAATCTAATCCCTCAAAAGAAGGTCTAGTCGGTTTTCCTGCCAGTGTTTGCACCATCACAAGTCGGACATTTTTGGTAGTGGGCTCATAAAATTGAGGTGCTGCCAATTCTTTTCGACTAGGTGGGTTCGAGTCGGACTCTTACTGTGGAAACACTCGGTAAGCTAGACGGGTCTATCACAACAGTTGTGGGGCTCGGGGAAAGTCAGATGGGAGCCGGGGCATGTGATGCCACCCGTCCAACAGGAGTCGTATGAGATACGATTGACAAGGAGTTGTCTACCTAGATCACTTGGCGGCTAGCGGTGATGCTAAATCTCACTAGCCGACTTGCTTATTTAGGATCCTGAATCACTAAGTAACTATCGAAGGGGTGTTGGTTCTAGTGGGAGCATAAAATATTAAAGTGTTTAATATGCTTGCTCTTTTATGAATACATGTCTTAAGTGTTTTGCATATTTTCTGTTGTAGATCATGGCACCAAGTAGCAGTCACTCTCAGATATCTGGTTTTGCGTTGAGAACCATTCTTGAGAAAGATAAACTGAACGACACTAATTTTACCAACTGGTATCGAAATCTGAGAATTGTTCTCAAACAAGAAAAGAAGGACCATGTCCTAGATAACCCACTTCCAGATGAGCTGAATGAGAATGCGACTATTGCTGCCACCAATGCCTACCGTCGGGCTAAGGATGAGTCCACGGATATTAGTTGTATTATGCTTTCTCACATGGAACCGGACTTGCAAAAGCAGTTCGAGAATGTTGAGGCCTACGATATGATCGAAAGCCTCAAAAGTATGTTCCAGGCTCAGGCGAAGACTGAGAGGTATCAAGTCTCTCAGGCTTTGCTGAGTTGCAAGCTTAAGGATGGTGATCCACTGAGTCCGCATGTGATCAAAATGGTTGGTTACGTGCAGTCTCTGGAGAGGATTAGCTACTCCATTAGCGAAGAGTTCGTACGGATATAATTCTGGACTCTCTTCCTAGTGCATATGGGCAGTTCATTTCGAATTACCACATGCATGGTATGGATAAGAAGCTCACTGAATTGCATGGGATGCTCAAGCAGGCAGAGGCGGATCTCAAGAAGGGCGCCAGTCAAGTGTTGATGGTGCAGAATAAGGCTAAGTTCAAGAAGAGTTCTTTGACTAAGAAGGCTAAGTAGGGAGGAAAGCAGGCTCCGGTCCCAAGCACTTCCTCAGGGACTAAGCCATCTCCTTCAGCCGGATCCACTTGCTTCTACTTTAAGGCAGATGGCCACTAGAAGAGGAACTGCAGCAAGTATTTGGCTGATAAAGCCAAGAGTGGAGGTATGACTTCTGACTAAGGTACACTTGTTTGCAATGTTATAGAGATATATCTTGCTGATGCACCCAATAGTTCTTGGGTATATGATACCGGATCAGTTATTCACATCTGCAACTCATTGCAGGGACTGGTAAGAACTAGGAGCGTAGCAAGAGGTGAGGTCGATATTCGAGTTGGCAACAAAGCAAGAGTTGCTGCATTGGAAGTCGACACGATGCAACTTCATTTACCTTTAGGATTCATTATGGAACTGAATAATTGTTATTATGTTCTAGTGCTCAGTCGAAACATTATTTCTGCTTCATGTTTGATGAGGCAAAGCTATGAGTCGAATATCAAGAATAATGGTTGTTCTTTGTATTTGACTGATATGTTTCACGGCTTTGCACCCATCCAGGACGGGTTATTTATTTTTAATCTTGATGGTGAGTCGGTTTATGTAACATACCACTTTTTGTGTAATATTGGTAAAGACTTGTTTGTGCATTGCATGCATGCATTACACTTGCACTTTGATTTAACCAAATAAGAACAAGAAAAAACCTAGTTTATTACCCTCTCAAAACCATTCAAATGGGTTTTAGATTTTGAAAATTATCAAAATGAATGGAACCCAAAGTAAATAAAAGGGTCCAACACTATTTTATATACTTTATAAAAGTTTATGTAATTTGAAATTATTCAAAACAGAGTTGAATTTGAAATATACAAAAGAAATCAGAAAACATAAATAGAAAAAGAAATCTGTAAATAAAAACTTAATCCTAACTCCCTCTGGACCGAGCCCATCTTTCCTTCTCATCCTTCCCGCCGCTCGGTGCGCGAGCTGCACCCCAGCAGCCGGTCCACCTCAGCCCATCTGGCCCGTACCCCTTCGTCGTCCTCCTCTTTTCTTCTTCCCCGAGCTGCCGGCGAAGTAGCTGGCAGCGCCCTCGCCGTTGATCCGCGCCGCTCGCTCAGCGTCGTTCGTCGCGCTCCAGCAGGAGATAAGATCGCCGCGCTGCCCTCTCTCTCCCCATACCCTTATATCCTTCCCTCTTGCTCTCTATCGTGAGCTCTCATGAGCTCCCGGACCCTAGCTCCGGCCGCCGCGTAGCGCCGCCGTCCCCGGCCTCCCCTTGCCCTATAGAACCCGCCTTAATCTCCACCTCGTCGCCCTGGTGCTTCTCCCCGAAGGAATCGGCCGCGGGCGCTCGGAATCGTCGCCATCGACCTCGCCCTCCCGAGCTCCGGCCGCCGCGTTCTCCCTCGAATCCGGCGTTGCCCGTGCTCGCCTCGCCTCATTGCCCCCACCATCGTGCTCCTGGTGAGCCACCATCGTGCTCAAGCACCTCCCCGTTTGCCCCCTATCCCTCTGGATCTCCTTCCCCGCATGAGCCCGATGCCGCCGTCGCTTGCCGTCGTTGCACCGCCGTCTCCGATGACCATTTCAAGGCGGCGCCGCCACTATATTGCTCCCTGCGACGCCCTCTTTCTAACCCCCACAACCACGCATCCAGGCGCGCTTGGATTTGGTGGATCGAGCATCGATCTGAGGATGAGCTCCATTGCTAATGTCATGCTGACATCAACATGAGGCAATAATCCATTTCTTTTATTTTTATTATTTCTGTAATTATTTTCTGTAAATAAGAAATATATGACAGGTGGACCCTGCCTCTCAGGATTTTAATTTTTTTGTAAATGTTTTCTGAAATTAATAAAGTCTTACATGTGGGCCCAAGTTGGAAATTATTTTAAATATTCCAAAAATGATTTAAAATGAATTAAAATTGGAGAAATTCATAACTAATTCATTTTAAATCAGAATAATACAAATAATATACCAAAATGTTCAGAAAAATGAAACCTATCTAATTAAGCTATAATCAAACATTGTTAACCAACTTTTATGGAAAGTTTAATTAGAAGAACCAATTGAACCCCATAGGTGATTCCGATGATCCCCCTGTTTTAGGGTTTGGACCTCTCGGACCCCGTTTAAAATGAGCAAGCATGTTCTAGGGTTCATTTCAACACTATTTAACTTGTCATATCATCCATATTGTATGAGCATTGCACATGCCATGTGTTGAATGTTGTTTTCTGTTTTCCGGTGATTGGTTCTTACGAATAGGAACTGAACCCGAAGCTGAACTCAACGCCACCAAAGAGCAGTATCAGTCCAACAACGGACAAGACAAGCAAAGCCCCACTCATACATATGCATCCTATGTTTACAAAGTATTTCATTCCCGTCATATGCATTTGGTTCAGCAGTCTTTTATTAGTAGATGGAGGAATCCTATCTGATGCATGTTTCTCCTTGTGAACTAAATACCTGATCCACTACTCCTAGCATGACTAGGGTTTGGCTTACAAGCATCATTAGTGCCATAGTTCAGTCAATCTTAGCCATGCTTAGTGGTCCGATGCTGAACATTCAGGTGATGCACCGGAGATGCGAATGAATCTAGTATGGTAGGATGTGGTGATTTGATCAGAGATGAATATTAAACATGCTAAGGTTTGTATGGGAGGCCACGTGGGTTGTGGTTTTTGCAGTCCCATACTTACCACCCCTAGGATCCGATGTTCTTGCCTCTTGAACCAAGACAAATGTACAACCACACGGGGGCCTGGAAACCCCCTCGACCAACTAACTTGCCTAGTAGATTCCATGAGTCACATAGTTCGGGCTTTCAATTCGACATACGCATCTTGGTTGTTCTTGAATGGAGGTGCATTCATAACAGGTAGGTAAGCGTGGCCGGGAACAACAGATGCCCGGCATCCGTAATCTTGAACCCTGCGCACATCATTAGGGACCGGCTTCGGGACTTGACCCGTTACGGCGGCATCTCCCTACTGCGTGACTCATGGTCTCAGCGAAAGAAAGGTAAAGGTCGTGGTCAACCACTCTCTGCCGGCCTTCCAAGGAAGAGGGCTAATATATTGGCATTAAGAATCGGTTGGTACGTGTGGATAAAGTTGTGCACCCTTGCAGGGTTAACAATCTTTTCGAAAAGCCGTGTCCACGGTCATGGACGACTTGGGAAGGGACGTGAAGATCAGAGATAAATATAACTGAATGCTAAAACTTGTCAACTAAAGTGAGAACTGGAATACTTCCTCGGGGTTGTTTGAGGGGGTAGTCCGGGAAGAGAAGTTCAGTTGATTATGGTACTTGGTGGATATCAAAGATGATACTAAGAGCTAGAGTTGTAGTCTTCTTATCCCCTTTTGAAAATGATCTGACTAGACGAGCTTCTTATCCCTCTTGTTTTGAAAACAAAAGATGGCTTTATGCAAAATAACTCCACTAGCCATAAGTCTTGCGAAGTACACCTGTACTCAGCCTTGCTTCGTTGATGTTTTTCTACAGATGAAGTTGCTCCAACTGAAGGTGGTTTCTACGTCAAAGTCGATGAGTAGTCGGGGTTCCCGGGCAGCAGCCTAGGATCTATGGAAGGGTCGCTACTTCTGTTTAAGGCCTCTTAGGCCCTTTGCTAAGTTTGTTGTTTAGAACAACTTGTTTGCTTCCGTTGTTTGTTGTAATGATGGGCCTGTGACCCCTGGCTTGTATGACTGGCTTGTAACTCTCTTAAGTGTTTACCTTATTAATGTATGGTTTGTATGTTCTGTAATGTTACAGATCTTTCCCTGTGCGCTTTGGAATTTAGGTTAGGCTTATATCGGATAAGGATCTGGTATTTGTCTAGCCCTGATCTCGGGTCATGACAGTTTATAACATAAATGTTAAAAGGTTGAAACCAAATGATCTGAATATGACTTACTTTTGGCACTGTCGGCTTGGTCATATAAGTTGGAAACGCATGAAGAAGCTCCATGATGATGGACTCCTAACTTTGTTTGACTTGGAGTCGTTCAAGACATGCGAATCTTGCCTACTCGGCAAAATAACCAAGACACCTTTTGCAAAGAGTTGCGAGAGGGCGTCCGACTTGTTGGGACTAGTACATAGTGATGTATGTGGACCAATGAGCACGCCAGCCAGGGGTGGTTATGAGTACTTCATTACCTTCACTGATGATTTGAGTAGGTATGGATATATTTATTTGATGAAACATAAGTCGGAAGCCTTTGAAAGGTTCATAGAATTCCAGAATGAAGCACATAATCAACTAGACAAGAAAATAAAGTTTCTTCGGTCGGACCGAGGAGGCGATTACATGAGCCATGAGTTTGATGACCATCTTAAAAGTTGTGAAATAGTTCATCAACTTACTCCGTCAGGAACACCGCAAAGGAACGGTGTTTCGGAAAGGCGGAATCGGACCTTGTTGGACATGGTACGATCAATGATGAGTCGAATAGATCTGCCTTTATCATTTGGGGTTATTGACTAGAAACATCGGCGTTCACACTAAACAAAGTACTATCAAAATCGGTAGATAAGACACCGCATGAGATGTGGACAGGCAAAAAGCCGAGTTTGTCTTTTCTTAAGATTTAGGGTTGTGAAGCATTTGTCAAGCGACTTCAGTCGGAAAAACTTACGGCCAAGTCGGATAAGTGTATTTCCGTGGGGTATCCGAGGGAAACCTTGGGTTACTATTTCTATAACCGAGAAGAGGGCAAAGTGTTTATCGCTCGGAACAGTGTCTTCCTTGAGAAAGAGTTTCTCAGTTGGGGAGTAAGTGGGAGCACGGTGCAGCTTGAAGAAATTCAAGAGGAACCGGCTAGTAGCGAGTCGGCAAAAAACTTGGAGGTTGAGCCTGTCGTGGTAGCTGAGCCGACAGCAGCACCTGTACTACGAAGATCGGCAAGATTACGAAGTGTTCGTGATGTATTACTGTTAGACAGTGATGAGCCGGCAAATTATTCGAAATCGATGGTGGGATCTGATTCCGAGTCATGGCTCCATGGCTTGGAGCCATGAGATCCGAGTTAAAGTCCATGGATGAAAATCAAGTTTGGAACTTGGTTGATTTGCCAGACGGTGCAAGACCCGTCGAATGCAAATGGGTCTTTAAGAAGAAAACTGACATGGATGGAAATGTTTTCGTCTATAAAGCACGCCTTGTCACGAAGGGGTTCCGAAAAGTTCATAGAGTTGATTACGACGAGACTTTCTCGCCTGTAGCGATGCTTAAATCAGTTCGGATCATGTTAGCTATAGTAGCCTATTTCGACTATGAGATATGGCAGATGGATGTCAAAACGACTTTCCTTAACAGAAATTTAACCGAGGACGTGTATATGATACAACTCGAGGGTTTTGTTGATCCGACTAATGCTTACAAAGTGTGCAAACTTCAGAAATCCATTTATGGGTTGAAGCAAGCATCTCAGAGTTGGAATATTCGCTTTGATGAGGTAGTCAAATCGTTTGGCTTCATCAAGAGTGATCATGATTCTTGTTTATACAAGAAGTTTAGTGGGAGCAAAGTAAACTTTCTAATCTTATATGTGGATGACATATTATTGATTGGAAATGATGTCCAGATGTTGCAAGAAACCAAGGAATCATTGGAAAGGAGTTTCTCAATGAAAGACTTGGGTGAGGCTACATATATTCTCGGAATCCGGATCTATAGAGATAGATCAAGAAGGCTCATTGGATTGAGTCAGAGTACATATTTGGACAAAGTGTTGAAGAAGTTCAACATGGAATCGTCTAAGAAGGGGTTCTTACCAATGTCCCATGGCATAAAACTTAGCAAGACTCAATGTCCTTCGACAACTGATGAGCGAAGTCGAATGAGTGCGATTCCGTATGCTTTTGCAGTCGGATCCATCATGTATGCCATGATTTGTACTAGGTCAGATATTTCATATGCTCGAAGTGTTGTGAGCAGATACCAGGCTGATCCTGGAGAAATCCACTGGACAGCGGCTAAAAATATCCTAAAATACTTGAGAAGGACTAAGGATATGTTTTTGGTTTATGGTGGTGAAGATGAACTCAGTGTAAAGGGTTACACAAATGGGAGTTATCTTACCGACTCTGATGATTCTCGTTCGCAATCCGGATACGTGTTTATTATAAACGGAGGTGCTGTGAGCTGGAAGAGTTCCAAGCAACAGACTGTGTCTGCATCTACAACAGAGGCTGGGTATATTGCCGCCTCGGAGGCAGCAAAGGAAGCTGTTTGGATGACAAATTTCCTCATGGATCTTGGTGTGGTTCAGGGCTCGTCCAATCCGTTGGACGTGTATTGTGACAACAATGGTGCTATTGCACAAGCCAAGGAACCTAGACAACACCAGAAGAACAAGCACATACTCATGCGGTACCACAAGATTGAAGGGTTTCGCAGCATAGTAAATCAAAATTTTCTACGGAAGCGAACAGAAGGAAAGCCAAGATCTAATCTAGGAGATGCAAACAACGAGAGAGATTGGATTAGATCTTCATACCCTTGAAGATTCGCACAGCGGAACGTTCGTCGGAACGTGGGTGATGTAGTCGTACTCGCTTCTCCTCCTCGCGATCCGATCCGATCTAGCACCACAAGTGGCGGTGCCTCCGTGAGATGCACACGTGCAGCACCTCGACGTCTCCTCCTTCCTCGGACCAGCAAGTATGGTGGAGAGATGGATTGGATCTACAACACGACGGCGTGGTGTATATGGTGGAGAATTTCTGCTGCAGGGCTTCGCCTACAAACAGTCGGGAGGGAGAGAGGAAGGGCAGCAGGGCAACTAGGGTTTGGAGGAAGGTGTAGGGAGGAGGGGGCGCCCTAGCCCTCTATATATAGAGGGGGAGGGGGCGGCCAGCCCTAGCCCCTCCTCCAAGCTTTGGGCCGGCGGCCAAGGGTGGGGGGATAGGGTTCTATCTCTAGTTTAAACGATTTAAACTCTCCCTCTTCTAGAAATTCTATCCCGAGATTTAAACGAGTTAAATCTCTCTAGAATCGGCTGGGCCCTATGGGGCCTTGTGCCCCTGGCCCAATGCGGCCAGGACACTCCCTCATAGGCCCATGCCCCCTCCTGGAAGGTGGGACCACGTTGGCCCCTTTCCGGAAGGTTCTAGAAGCTTCCGGTACAATACCGATTAATCCGGAACAATTCCGAACTCCAAAAACTGCACTGCCTTATATGAATCTTATTCTCCGGACCATTCCGGAACCTCTCGTGATGTCCCGGATCCCATCCGAGACTCCGAACAAAAACTCATAAACCAATTATCCAATCTATCCTAGCGTCGAGACACATTAAGTGTGTGACCCTGCGGGTTCGAGAATATGCAGACATGATCTTCTATCAATAATCAACAGCGGGGTCTGGGCACCCATATTGACTCCCACACATTCATCGATGATCATATCGGATGAACCACGATGCCAGGATTCAATCAATCCCATATACATATTCCCTTCGTCTCGTGATATTTTACTTGCCCGAGATTCGATCGTCGGTATCGTCATACCTAGCTCAATCTCGTTCACAACAAGTACTTTACTCGTTCCGTAATCCGATATCACCTTGTGATTAACTCCTTAACCACATGCTTGCAAGCGGTGTTGATATCGATTACCGAGTGGGCCCGAAGTATATCTCTCCAACTTGGGAGGGACAAATCCCATCTCGATACATACAACCCAACAGATACTTTCCGATCACCTGAGAGACACCTTTATGATCACCCTCTCATAGGATGACGTTTGATGACCTCAAAGCTTTCTTCCGATACCAGGGAGTTGTATTATCTCATGGTCTAAGGAATACAATATTTGACATAGGAAAAGCTTCGCAAAGATGAACACAATGACACGATCTAATTGCTTCGCTTAGTTTGGGTCTGTCCACCATATCATTCTCCCAATGATATGATCTCATTATCAATTGACAACTCATGTCTATGATCAGGAAACCTTAACCATCATTGATCAATGAGCTAGTCCATAGAGGCGTACTAGGGACACGGTGTTGTTCACAAACCACACAAGTATTAATGTTTCCGCTTAATACAATTCTAGCATGGAATATAAACTTTATCATGAACAAGAATTATAATAATAACATCTTTATTATTGCCTCTAGGGCATAATTCCAACAGTCTCCCACTTGCACTAGAGTCAATAATCTAGTTTACATTTGGCAACAATCTCACACCCATGGCACTGAGGTGCTGATCATGTTTTACACGTGGAAGAGGTTTAGTCAATGGATCTGCGACATTCAGATCTGTATGTACTTTACTGATCATCAGATCTCCATCTGCTATATAATCTCGGATTATATGAAACTTGCGGTTGATATGCTTGGTCTTTGGATGATATCTTGGTTCCTTAGCGAGTGCTATTGCGCCAGTGTTGTCACACAATATCTCCAGTGGGTCCAATGCACTTGGAACCACGCCAAGCTCAGTGATGAAGTTTCTGATCCAAACTCCTTCACTTGACGCTTCTGCAGCAGCCATGTATTCCGCTTCTACTATAGATCCCGCGATCACGCTTTGCTTGCAGCTTCTCCAGCTCATAGCTCCTCCATTCAAAATATACACGTATCCTGTCTGAGATTTAGAATCATCCTTGTCGGTGTCGAAACTAGCATCGACGTAACCTTTTACGACGAGCTGTTCATCACCCCCATAGACTAAGAACATTTCTTTAGTCCTATTTAGGTACCTTAGGATGTTCTTCACGGCTGTCCAGTGTTCCACTCCTGGATCACTTTGATATCTGCTCGTCAAACTAAGAGCATTTGACACATCCGGTCTAGTACACAGCATGGCATACATGATGGAACCTATGGCCGAGGCATAAGGCACTTTGCTCATAGCTTCCCTGTCATTTACCGTAGCTGGACACTGAGCCTTGCTCAATATCTTACCTGACAACATAGGCACTGAACCTTTCAATGCCTTATCCATTCTGAACCTTTTCAGAACTTTGTCTAGGTATGTACTCTGGCTTAAAGCTATCAGGCGTCTTTGTCTATCTCTATAGATTTTGATGCCCAATATATAAGCAGCTTCACCTAGGTCTTTCATTGAAAAACACTTGTTCAAATAACTCTTCACATCGTTAAGCATGTTGATGTCATTTCCAATAATCAATATGTCATCCACATATAGTACCAGAAACGTCACCGAGCTCCCACTCACTTTCTTGTAGATGCAAGCTTCGTAGCAATTTGGAACAAATCCAAAGCTCTTGATCACTTGATCAAAATGAAGGTTCCAACTCCGAGATGCTTGCTTCAGTCCATAAATGGAACGCTGAAGTTTGCATACTTTATCAGCATCCTTAGGATCGACAAAACCTTCGGGTTGCATCATATACAACTCTTCATCAATGTTGCCATTGAGGAACGCAGTCTTGACATCCATCTGCCATATTTCATAATCATGAAACGCAGCAATTGCTAATAAAATCCGAATGGACTTAAACATCGCTACGGGAGAGAAAGTCTCATCGTAGTCAACACCTTGAACTTGTCGAAAACCTTTCGCAACAAGCCGTGCTTTATAGACGGTAACATTACCATCCGCGTCCGTTTTCTTCTTGAAGATCCATTTGCACTCAACGGCCTTTCGGTCGCTAGGAGGGTCCACCAAAGTCCATACTTGGTTTTCGCTCATGGATCCCAATTCGGATTACATGGCTTCTAGCCATTTCTCAGAGTCTGGGCTCATCATCGCTTCCTCATAGTTCGTAAGTTCACTGTCTTCTACTAACAAGACAGTCAAGACAGGGTTGCCGTACCACTCAGGAGGGGCACGCGACCTTGTCGACCTGCGACGTTCAGTAGCAGCATCGTCCGAAGCTTCATGATCCTTGTCATTAGCTTCCTCTATTGTTGGTGCAGGCGGCACTGGAACAATTTCAGGTGCTGCGCTACTCTCCAATTCAAGAGAAGGTTCAATAACCTCGTCTAGCTCTACTTTCCTCCCACTCACTTCTTTCGAGAGAAACTCCTTCTCAAGAAAGGAACCGTTCTTTGCGACAAACACTTTGCCTTCGGTTCTGTGATAGAAGGTATACCCAATAGTTTCCTTAGGGTATCCTATGAAGACGCATTTCTCCGCTTTGGGTTCGAGCTTGTCCGGCATCAACTTCTTGACGTAAGCTTCGCATCCCCAAACTTTAAGAAACGACAACTTAGGTTTAGCACCAAACCACAGTTCATACGGTGTCGTCTCAACGGATTTAGATGGAGCCCTATTTAAAGTGAATGCAGCGGTTTCTAATGCATAACCCCAAAATGATAACGGCAAATCAGTAAGAGACATCATCGATCGGACCATATCTAATAGGGTTCGATTCCGGCGTTCAGACACACCATTGCGCTGTGGTGTTCCGGGTGGCGTGAGTTGTGAAACGATTCCACTTGCTTTGAGATGCGTGAGAAAATCATAACTCAAATATTCGCCCCCACGATCGGATCGTAGAAACTTAATCTTTCTGTTACGATGGTTCTCCACTTCATTCTGAAATTCTTTGGACTTTTCACACGTTTCAGATTTATGTTTCATTAAATAGATATACCCATATCTACTTAAGTCATCGGTAAAAGTGAGAAAATAGCGATATCCACCGCGCGTCGAAACACTCATCGGTCCGCATACATCGGTATGTATGATTTCCAACAAGTCCGTTGCTCGCTCCATCATACCGGAGAACGGGGTTTTGATCATCTTGCCCATGAGGCATGGTTCGCATGTGTCAAATGATTCAAAATCAAGAGACTCCAAAAGTCCATCAGAATGGAGTTTCTTCATGCGCTTTACACCAATATGACCTAGACGACAGTGCCACAACTAAGTAGTATTATCACTATCTACTTTGCATCTCTTAGCCTCAATGTTATGGATGTGTGTTTCATCCCTTTCGAGATTTAGAAGAAATAAACCATTCACAAGAGGTGCATGACCATAAAAGATGTTACTCATATAAATAGAACAACCATTATTCTCCGATTTAAATGAATAACCGTCTTGCAATAAACACGATCCAGAAATAATGTTCATGCTCAACGCAGGCACATAATAACATTTATTAAGGTTTAAAACTAATCCCGAAGGTAAAACTAAGGAGAGCGTGCCGACGGCCATCACATCAACTCTTGATCTGTTGCCAACGCGCATCGTCACCTCATCCCTCGCAAGCCGCCGTCTATTCCGTAGCTCCTGTTTCGAGTTACAAATATTAGCAACTGAACCAGTATCAAATACCCAGGCACTACAACGAGGGCTAGTAAGGAAAACATCAATAACATGTATATCAAATATACCTTTGATGGTGCCAGCCTTCTTGTCCGCTAAGTACTTCGGACAGTTGCGCTTCTAGTGACCCTTGTCCTTGCAATAGAAGCACTCAGTGTCCGGCTTGGGACCAGACTTGAGCTTCTTCTCAGCAGGGGCAACGCGCTTGCCGCCACCTTTCTTGAAGGGCTTCTTTGCACCTTTACCTTTCTTAAAGGAGGGCTTGTTGACCATCAACACATGATTATCCTTCTTGATGTCCACCTCCACAGCCTTCAGCTTTGCGAAGAGCTCGGTGATCGTATTAGTGGAACCAATATGATTATGAGTCACTACAAAACTTTTGTAGCTGGGAGGGAGTGATTGCAGAACCCTGTCAATCTTGAGCTCCTCTGGAATCTTGCAGTCCAGTTGCTCAAGGCGTTGAGTGTAGCCCGACATCTTAATGGCGTGCTCACTAACGGAACTCCCTTCCTCCATCTTGCAGTTAAAGAACTTCTCGGAGATCTCATATCTCTCAGAACGGGCCTGAGTCTGAAACATGGTTTTCAACTCTTCGAGAATCTCAAAGGGCCCGGGATAGTTTTCAAAACGATTTTGAAGTTCCGGTTCCATAGCAAACAACATGGTGCTCTTAATCACACCGTAATCATCTTTGCGTGACTGATAGACAGCTTTCTCATCAGCCGGCGCAGTTGCAGCAGGGGGGTTACCTAACGCTTTCTCAAGGACATAGTCCTTTTGTCCTCCAGACAGAATGATTCTTAGATTGCGGAACCAGTTGGTGAAGTTAGACCCATTGTTCTTAAGCTTTTCTTTCTCAGCAAAAACGTTGAAGTTGAAGTTGGACTTGGCCATGTGATCTACAGTATTTGCAAGTACAATTTAGACTATGTTCATGATAAATAGTTCAACTTAATCAAATTACTAGATGAACTCCCACTAAATTCAACATCCCTCAAGTTGTTTAGTGAACACGATCCAAATTCACCACACCTAATCCGATCATCACGAGAAGAGATGTGGTTTCAATGGTGGACAATGAAGTGTCGATCATATCATTCATATGACTCATTCTTAACCTTTCGGTTCTTGTGTTCCGAGGCCATGTCTGTACATGCTAGGCTCGTCAAGCTAGACCCAAGTATTTCCGCGTGTGCAAAACTGGCTTGCACCCGTTGTATGTGAGCGTAGAGTCTATAGCACCCGACCATCACGTGATGCTTGGACACGACGAACTTTCGCAACGGTGCATACTTGGGGAGAACACAGTTTTTATCTTGATCTTTAAGTGAGGAATCATCTTATAATGCTACCGTCGCGATCTAAGCATAATAAGATACATAAAAGGATAAACATCACATGCATATAACTTTATGTGACATGGTATAGCCAATCTTCGCGCAATGATCTCCATCTTGTGCGTTCCGGCATGATCTCCATCACTCCACCATGATTGCCTCCACCACGAATAGCAACTACAACTATTGCTAACTACTTAGAGATAAAGTAAAGCTATTACATGGCGTATAAGAAGTTGACTCGCAGGTCATACACAATTATAAAGACAACCATATGGCTCCTGCCGGTTGTGTACTCATCGACATGCAAGTCGTGAAACATTACAAAACATGATCATCGCATACATTATACACATCACATCTTGGGCCACACCATATCACAGAAAACACTCCCTGCAAAAACAAGTTAGACGCCTCTACTTTGTTGTTGCATGTTTTACGTGGCTTATGGGAGTAGATGCTAAGAACGATTCTTACCTACGGAAAGCCACAACGGTGATATTATGGTTGCCAAACTCCGGTGTTAATCCCATGATCACTATAGTGAGAGAAACTGACATCCACCAGCCGCATGTGTGGAACAAGCCACATGTCAAGTGCGGAGCCGGTCTCGCGAACGACGTCGCGTAAGGTTGGCCTGGACCGCTTCAATCTCACTATGCCGCGTCATAAGAAGAACACAAACAAGAGGCTTGCAACAGAAAACATCAACGCCCGCAACAACCATGTTGCGTTCTACTCGTGAATCACATCTACGCATAGATCTAGCTCTGATACCACTGAAGGGTTTCGCAGCATAGTAAATCAAAATTTTCTACGGAAGCGAACAGAAGGAAAGCCAAGATCTAATCTAGGAGATGCAAACAATGAGAGAGATTGGATTAGATCTTCATACCCTTGAAGATTCGCACAGTGGAACGTTCGTCGGAACGTGGGTGATGTAGTCGTACTCGCTTCTCCTCCTCGCGATCCGATCTAGCACCACAAGTGGCGGTGCCTCCGTGAGATGCACACGTGCAGCACCTCGACGTCTCCTCCTTCCTCGGACCAGCAAGTATGGTGGAGAGATGGATTGGATCTACAACACGACGGCGTGGTGTATATGGTGGAGAATTTCTGCTGCAGGGCTTCGCCTACAAACAGTCGGGAGGGAGAGAGGAAGGGCAGCAGGGCAACTAGGGTTTGGAGGAAGGTGTAGGGAGGAGGGGGCGCCCTAGCCCTCTATATATAGAGGGGGAGGGGCGGCCAGCCCTAGCCCCTCCTCCAAGCCTTGGGCCGGCGGCCAAGGGTGGGGGGATAGGGTTCTATCTCTAGTTTAAACGATTTAAACTCTCCCTCTTTTAGAAATTCTATCCCGAGATTTAAACGAGTTAAATCTCTCTAGAATCGGCTGGGCCCTATGGGGCCTTGTGCCCCTGGCCCAATGCGTCCAGGACACTCCCTCATAGGCCCATGCCCCCTCCCGGAAGGTGGGACCACGTTGGCCCCTTTCCGGAAGGTTCTAGAAGCTTCCGGTACAATACCGATTAATCCGGAACAATTCCGAACTCCAAAAACTGCACTGCCTTATATGAATCTTATTATCCGGACCATTCCAGAACCTCTCGTGATGTCCCGGATCCCATCCGAGACTCCGAACAAAAACTCATAAACCAATTATCCAATCTATCCTAGCGTCGAGACACATTAAGTGTGTGACCCTGCGGGTTCGAGAATATGCAGACATGATCTTCTATCAATAATCAACAGCGGGGTCTGGGCACCCATATTGACTCCCACACATTCATCGATGATCATATCGGATGAACCACGATGCCAGGATTCAATCAATCCCATATACATATTCCCTTCGTCTCGCGATATTTTACTTGCCCGAGATTCGATCGTCGGTATCGTCATACCTAGCTCAATCTCGTTCACAGCAAGTACTTTACTCGTTCCGTAATCCGATATCACCTTGTGATTAACTCCTTAACCACATGCTTGCAAGCGGTGTTGATATCGATTACCGAGTGGGCCCGAAGTATATCTCTCCAACTTGGGAGGGACAAATCCCATCTCGATACATACAACCCAACAGATACTTTCCGATCACCTGAGAGACACCTTTATGATCACCCTCTCATAGGATGACGTTTGATGACCTCAAAGCTTTCTTCCGATACCAGGGAGTTGTATTATCTCATGGTCTAAGGAATACAATATTTGACATAGGAAAAGCTTCGCAAAGATGAACACAATGACACGATCTAATTGCTTCGCTTAGTTTGGGTCTGTCCACCATATCATTCTCCCAATGATATGATCTCATTATCAATTGACAACTCATGTCTATGATCAGGAAACCTTAACCATCATTGATCAATGAGCTAGTCCATAGAGGCGTACTAGGGACACGGTGTTGTTCACAAACCACACAAGTATTAATGTTTCCGCTTAATACAATTCTAGCATGGAATATAAACTTTATCATGAACAAGAATTATAATAATAACATCTTTATTATTGCCTCTAGGGCATAATTCCAACAAAGATTCGCTAGTTCGTGGATCAGGGTGATATCAAGTTATGCAAGGTACACACAGATGCAAATATTGCGGATCCATTGACAAAGCCGTTACCACAGCCGAAGCATGAGGCGCACCTGAGAGCCATGGGCATTAGATGCTTAGACATGTGATGTCGGAAGATTGACTCTAGTGCAAGTGGGAGACTGTTGGGAATATGCCCTAGAGGCAATCATGTATGATGATATTTTCCATTGTATTCATAAAGTTATTAAGTTGTCCTTGTATAAACATCTGATGTGTATCATTGAATATGTGATTCGGTTGTGGAACTATACATTCATGTTGTTTATACTAAATATCCTTGATCATTGAGGTTGTGCTGGACACACAACTTAGACCAATGTGAAAGTTGGCTTGATGACTCGGTTCCACTCGTCATGGGCATGGTGATGCTATTCTGACTTACACATATTCGGCTAAAGAGTTTAGCGAGTCGGATTAACCCATATTGAGGTACAACAAACAAGTTGTCATTTGTATATCTAAATCAATGTAATCCTTAGACCTGGGGTTGTTGCATAGTTCGAGTTGAGGATCACCAACTTAGGTTCTGTCAAACGTTGATCCGTAACTGGGCAGTCATAAAGGCAGAGTTCGGGTCGACTGAGAATCAAGTTGTGTGATGTGAATAACCAAGACGGGATTTTGCCCCTCCACTTGGAGAGATATTCTCTCGGCCCTCTCGGATGATATGATTTGGAAATCATGGACATGCACAACTCGGTTAAGTATTAACCGAGGCGATCGACTAAGAGTTAGTCAGGTGAATCACTTATCTCGGATCGAGAAGAGAGTCATAATATTTAAGGGATGACAAATTTTCGCCTATAGTCTGACAAGGTATATCGTGAGGCAAAAGGGACTCGGACGTAAGTCGCATTGGAAAGGCAAGTCGTCATGACTCTTTGGTAATTGGGAGTCGGCATGTTCTGCTAGGAGCCGCTACCGACTGATCGATTGAGAGTCGGACTCTAATCGTGTCTAAGTTTCCAAGAGCCTGCGGGGTCACACACTTAAGAGCAGGAGCAAGTTCGGATGGGATCTAAACCGGAAATCTGGTTGGGTTAGACCCAATCCGGATTTGGACTGAGTTAGTGAGTCGGACTCACGGTGACTAGTTTTATATGGGATTTAGTGAATAGGCCACGAGTGTGGAGCCCATGTTCACTCCCTATATATAGTGGAGCATAGTAACCCAGAAGGGTTAATTTTTGATCGGTTAGGTCATTCCATATGTTGGAAACCCTAGCTCCACAGCAGTCCTGCCGTTGTATCGAACCTAGCAGTTCGTCGCCGGTGCTCCTCCTTGTACGTGTGGATCCTGAGGACTACACTGCAAAAACTGACGCGCTTCATCAGTAATCCGCAACTATGCGTCTAGTGGTAAACCTCGTGGCCTTCTACCTCGGCTAGATCTTGGGATCACCACGTTAGAGGGAAAAGTTTTGTTTTATCTCTACGTGGCCCAACACGTAGCACCTGGTGGTTAGGCATGACTCGACAAATCCATCGACATCTTCGTGTAACACGAAGTCGCTCCACCTTCTTCTGCTTCGATCAGTAGCTGCTCAAAAAAGATGCCCCAAGTGGGAAAACCAGCGTTGAGCGTCATCATCATCCGATTCGGTATACCCAGATCTAGGGTTTGCCCTGGAGCAGCCCGAGTTAGACGACAAGAGATGCAAAGATGATGCCTTCAACAAGGTTACTGTGGCTTTGACGCTGCCATCGTTCGCCATGATAGAAATCAACACGATTTTCACCCGTATTCCCATCATCCTGAAAACTCGTTGTTTAGATCACCAGAACATCGGCTTCCCTCGGGACAAACCCGAACAACACCTCCGTCTGGTCCATAACGGAGCCACACAAAAACACAACGCCGCGTCTCTCTACTCCGGGGCAGTACCTCTGCCCTTCATAGAATGTGTCGTCGCCATCGAGGACCGTCCTGCCAGGCAGATCGACACCACCAGGCCGCGACCACCACACGCCGGGAAATCTACGCGCTCACTGCCTAGATCCGACCTTGCGCCTCCACCGTCCTGGACATCCGCGCGTGCTATGGCTAGCAACCCTCACAACGAGGTGCGTCGGGAGAGAGGGCCTGGCTCCATCATCAGAGGCACGGGCTTTGCCCATCCATATCATCCGATGGAGGGGAGGGGAGGGAGTTGGGTGGAGGGGAACCCACCGGTGGCTCGGGTTCTTCTCCATTCTATCTTCAACAGCCTTGAGAATAGCGAAGAGCTCATTGGTGTTCTTGTACATCCCATTCATGTTGTATTTCACGATAAACCCATTGTAAGACGGGGGAGTGACGCAAAGTACACATCCACTACAACACATAGCGCGGCCCCCTAGTGGTTATAAACTCTGAGGCACGCGCATAATCGTCACGCTCGCGCTGACGCGACAAAGAAAATCCGTAAGGGATAACTGCATCATGAAAAGTGCATAGGCGGCGGTTTTTTACTTGTCGCGTCGTTATCCCCGAGCTCGCCCTTCCGTAGAACCACACACGATGTGCATCGGTGCATTATAGGAGACTACAGAACTTTAGTGGCGTGTAACTATAGGTGTGGCGCATAACTCTGTCGTCTTTGGTACACCTTTTAGCGGCAAAACAGTTAAGGACAATTAGAGATTAACAAATAGGTATCCCCACTAGATTCAGATTGTATTAAAAACTCATTAAGATATAAAATTATATCCATTAACACAAATAAAGTAAGATTACACACATCTACATGATCCTAATTTTGTGTTTTCAATTGTTACTAATATTACAATGCAAGCTGTTGCATATTGCAGACCTTTTTTTTTGGGAAATTTTCGGATTTTCTTCATCTTTGATCTATCTACTTCCGTCTTCCTCTTATGTGCATAAATCATATCAGCCACATGGACTCCAGATACATCTTATTTTGTTCTATGATTTCCTTCTCTTGCATATTTTTCTTAATGTCTTCCTTCAATTGCATGTTTTCCCTTTCTAGACGGAGCATCCTTCCTTCGCTGGATCTCAAAGGATCCTTGAAAAGACGTAAATAGAACGAATCAGTAACAAAGTCACTGTAATCCGAGTTGACCAGACAGCAAAAAACCAAATTATTACTTCGTCGGATGATCTCGTGTTGTTCACGAGGGGCTAGCTGACCATATTCTCCATCGAGTACCCCATGTCAGCCCTAATGCCAGATCTGGCTCGAGATCTCATGAGGAGAGGCGAGACTGCTTACATGGGAATATGATTATTGTTGACTTAACATAGTGATTGAGGGGTTAACACAAACCATGTTTACATCGGGGACGGTTTCAACTTGGCAACATCTGTTGATATCATGCTATTTGATTATCGTTTGCTCTAATACTTACATTTTCCTAATTTAGGCAAGATCACAATTCAAGTGCCAACTCTCGGAGAAGTGTTATCCTATACTAGAAAAACTCATAAATGACTTGGGTTTTGGGTTGCACACTTTTTGTTCTGGTTGTTACTTGAATGATTCATATAGACTACCATGTCAGAGCTGATTTCCTAGGGCATGTGTTGTACTTTCAACAGTAAACCCGAGGCGTAGAACCATAGAGCACTTCAAAAGTTTGAATGGACCTTCAGGAATGACTCGAGGTTATATTTTCCTCGCAGAGACCTGACACAAGTGAGAATCCAAGTGGCATGCAATTGTTTTCTGTTGTCCTAGCTTGTTATGGTTGCACATGCCTCTCTCTCTTTTCTAGTTCTAATCCTTTTTTGCTGCAGGTCAGTACATTGTACACCGGCGAAACAAAGTTGTCAATATTAGGAGCTTATTGTCTTGATTATTTGCAAGGTATGAATTTTTGTGTGCAATGTGCATGTACAATGAGCTGTGACCAACTTAGACTGGAATATTTTTATTTAGGTATCAGATGGAAGAGATTCAGTATGAGGTTTCTGCACCTCCATAATTTGTTATATGATTCACAACAATAGCGCTTGCAAGTATTGACTGAAATGAAATAATGCAGAAAGGAATAATATCACAAAATGGAAGAAGGCAGATCAGTTTATCAAGATAATCAAAGAATTACCTTTGTACACCACCCTGGTCTCTCTTTGCAAAATTTCATTGTTGGCTGGGATGTTCATTGTAAAATTGAATTTGTGATTATGAATCTGTTGTGATTACCAACTATTTATTGCTTGATAGAAATTTATATATATATATATATATATATATATATATATATATATATATATATATATATATATATATATATATATATATATATATATATATATATATATATATATATTGGAGTCTAACGTATCACAATGCATGAGAAAAATGGAGGCAGCCATGTGATCTATTTTCTCACTGCTTATCTGCTATTTTCTTGCGTATCCATCCTAATCTCAGAACCATCTCTTTGTATATATTATAATATATTTTCCTGTTTTCGCTACTTACACGTATTGCATTCTTCTACTTTGTTGTTAGGATGAATTTTGCGCATTTTCAGTAATTACGTTTATTTGTAGATCAATACTACTCTCTTTTTTTTAGACTAGAAGTTCGAGCAGAGCCTGTCTGTAAATCAGTAAAGGCAACAACGGCCAAGAGGAACAATAGTTCAGATGCAAAGAAGCAACATAAATGTCTCATCGACCATACTACTCTCTCCTAATGTAGAGGTCTATATGTTTACAAGTCTGAATTTCGGATCGTGCCTCAAGACGCATCCCTAATCTAGTTTTAATTAGGCTGTTTACAACAAAGTTAGCCAAACCAAGCATGTGTATATTGAAAAATTATGAGATGGGTCATGGTTGCTTCACAGAAAAAGAGAGGACGAGCTAGAAGTTTCAGTGTCCTCCGGAGTTCTTTGCCTTTAGCTGAGCAATTCAGAAGATTCAACCTGTACGAAGCTGCTCAACATATCCAGGTCAGCAAATATATATGATCGAGTCGTCTTAATTCCATTTGCGGTGTGCTAGCTGTTGTAATAATGGTTGCGTGCGTAGATAGCAGTGTGCTGAATACGTGAAGGGAGGTGGAAGTGGGAAAAGTTGCGGGCAACACCAGCCGCTCGACACGAAGGGGAATAAACGAACCGTGACGACGGCCGCGTCGCCATCGGAGAAATTATTGGTGCATGCGAAAGAGACCAGCGAAGATGCATGGTGCCACAGCAAAGCAGCCGCAGCATGGATGCATGCATGCATGGCTGCCTGCCATCCTTCTTTTTCTCCGCCGATCGAAGGCCAGTGGACGACGAGTGATGTCAGTACATGAACCATTTTCTTTCTACGGTAGCAGAATGTCATGCTGCGTAGTAGCTCTCACAAAGAAAAGTAATGCACCTGGTCACTTTGTACAAATGTTTATGTCCTTATTATGGTTACTTTATGCTAGTGTTTATGTCGATGTGCCCTAGTGCACTAGAGTCTAGACCGTCAAAACCACGTTTAAAAGTTGTGCAAGTATTCTGGAATTAATTTGTGGCAGAGATAATACATGTGTGCCATGCTACGTACTTCCTCCGTTCAACGAGAAAGATGTGATAACTAATTTGGATAAGAGGGAATAACTAATTTGCAAATTATATTCCTCGCATAATAAATACAATGAAATGTTAGATTCTCGAAGCCTATTTGGTGAAAACAGAAGAACAGAAAGGATATGATTGATAATACATGCTGTATTGAGTCATACATGAATCAAAAAAAACATGAATCTCTAATATAATAGAAGGCGTCTGATTAGACCACATGAACAATGCAGAAATTGTTGTGATTTTTTTATGTACTCCGTATATCGTAATTTTTCATCGAAATAAAGATAAAAAATCCAATGAGTTAGGCCTAAGGAATTTTTTCCTATGGAATTCATGTAAAGTAATCCATATTTCTATTTCAGCGATTTCCAATATCCTACAAACCACGCAAACTCCATATATAGAAAAACTTCTTGAGCAATAGAAACCTTCAAATTCCTAAAAGTGAATCAAAGAGGCCATGGATAATACTAGAAAATTTTAATATGGACTGAATAGTATCTTGCTGGTAAGAAACAGGCGAGAATTGGCCCCTATATGTAGACCTATAAGTGTACCCGAACAAATCAGGGTCATGATTCCTTCTACTCTGCTAGTTATACTACACCCAGTACTATCCAAGCTCACGACAGATGCGTGCCTTGCTACTTTGGGCATGTTTCGTTCGATCTAGCTATGATGAGCTAGCTATGTGCGTTTTCCTTTTTGCAATTTCAGTACACTCAAGTGAGTATGAGCTATAGCTACGATCGTTTTACTGATCTCGTCGAGAAAGTGAAGCTTTTTAAAAAAAAGTCTACATATCTATTGATAATCATCCATAGTACAAAGAAAAGAACAAAGAAAAGAAATAAAAATTTCAAGTAGGTTTTTAGACCACCTAGCGACGACCATAGACACTAACGCGAGATGGAGACACGTCGGCATCCTCGCAGAGCTTGTCATAGTAGACCTTGTTGCAGTAGACAAAAGTAAAGTCATAGTACCAATTCCCCTAAAAAGGGACCAGTGCACTAGAGTAACCACCATCATCAAAGATGAGTCCCGTAGATAGAAAGAGTCAGACCTGAAATCACACCAACAAGCACAAAAATTGACTAGATCCGAGGAGATCTGCCAGACACATTACTCAACACGTCCTTCGTCGACACCAGATGCACCACCAGATCAAGGATAGGGCTGGGAGGATCTTATTCTAACTTCAGGATGTAGTTATCGCCTCACCATTCTGAAGAAGACAAAGAATGGAACCCTCCCATTGGCGAGGGGTCGTGGTGTGCCACAGATTCCAAGACCTCAAGGCTTCCGAAGACGGAGTGGACCGACAGCGTCAACAGAGACCAAGACGGAACCCTAGATGAGTTTTGCGACCGTTTGACGATCTCCTCTCTCTCCCTCTCTCTCCAAGGACACATCTACCGGTTTGTGAAGTGATATCCTCTACATCTTGTTAAAATGAAGCATTGTTGACCTTGTAAATATTCTAACATACAAGTAACAAGTGAGTTGACATAATAGGCAATACTACTCAGCTAGCCAACCCAACTCATTGCTTCGCACCCAGTTTAAGGTTTAGAGTTGATCCCATTTCTGCAAAATTGTCTGCGTCATTTTGTTCACACTTTTCACTCCAATGCACGACAGCAAGTACACTTATCAACCAAGTGGAACAAAAAAAATCTGGCCCTCGCGTCGTCCTCTCGAGGGAAGATCCATTTGGGAGCCTCTCTCCTCCCTTGGAGTGGAGTTGATGTTCCTCCTCCCCACCCCCATTCCAGACTCCCTAGTGGTAACCCAAAATCTGCGGATTGGGTGACGGTGATGTTATCGGTGTCGCTTCCCCCTTGGGTTGCCATTTTAGAATGATGGATTTGCGAGCGAGTGGGTTATGAAGGATGGGTAGCTAACGGTGTTGAGGCTTGTGAGTTGATGGTGGATCTTTAGCTCGGTAGATCTAACGTATATTCGATAGGGTCCTCTCTGTCAATATGTGTTGCTATACTCCAACGATGTGGCCCCCTCAGACCCGGATGAAAGGAGGAGTGCTCCCTTTCGGGTTCGGGGTGATAGTGGTTTGGTGGTGGTGATGAGTGCCCAGGTTCTCTCCAAGGTGGTTAGTCTTGTTCCAGATGCTCTGCGGCTTGTTGTCCATCTCTACGCTTGTCCTTCTTCGACGACCAAACCCAGAACGTGGTTGATCCTCTTCTTTGCCATCTCGTGGAGCCTGATGTATGGAGGCTATGTGTGTTTGTTCTATGCGTCATGTTTTAAGTCGTTTTGATCAGCACACTTGTACCCTTGTTTGTGGCTTTATTAATTTAAATCCGAGCGTAGTGCCTTTATCGACAAAAGTATGCATATTTTGTGTGCTATATATTTTTCTCTCATGGGAATATATACACACTTGCTAGTCCATTTTCGAGGATAGCCATTCATATTAGATAGGTTTAGTTTACAGGAAAAGTAGCTGACGCTTCATGTAATGCTTTAAAAAGAAAATCGAGCTTGCGTGTGGCGCGCGTCCTGTATTAATTTCTCTTCCCCCCTGGGTTTATTTTTCTCCAAAATTTCTAGATGAGCGTTAGATGCACACACGCACGCACGCACACGCGCACACACACACACACACACACACACACACACACACACACACACACACACACACACACACACACACACACCACACACACACACACACACACACACACACACACACACACACACACACACACACACACACACACACACACACACACACACACACACACACACACACACACACACACACACACACACACACACACACACACACACACACACACACACACACACACACACACACACACACACACACACACACACACACACACACACACACACACACACACACACACACACACACACACACACACACACACACACACACACACACACACACACACACACACACACACACACACACACACACACACACACACACACACACACACACACACACACACACACACACACACACACACACACACACACACACACACACACACACACACACACACACACACACACACACACACACACACACACACACACACACACACACACATGTTGGACACTGATGCATGACATGCATGCATGGATGATGTATGTATATGTATATATATTTCTTCTTTCTTTTGGCAAAGGTGTATGATGTATTGATGATCCAACAACTATCCTTACAGCAAGAGTTGGAGAACCAGAGTCTGCGAGCGTGATGCTTGCAACCAACCAATCCGCTTGTCCCGCATATCCACTATCCCGCACGTCGCACGTACGCGTTTCCACATCCATCCATCCATCTCATCACTCATCAGGTCAGGTCAGGTCAGGTCACGGCCGGCCACTGGCCACATGAACGGGTACTACGTGATCGATCAGCCAAAGGGGCGGCGCCGGCGCGCGGGCGCGGGGCGGGTGAGCTCATGGGGTCATCAAGGCGCGCAAGCAAACGGACGACCGACGACGTACCGGCACGCGCTCGCTCGCGCGCCCGGCCGGCCGGCGGCCGCATTCTTTTCCCAGGATCAGCCAGCCCCTCACCCTCGCACACGTAACAGGCAACGACCCTCGTAGATCAGCTTGGAAGCTTTACGCACAAGCGAACAAAGCTTTGCTTCTCCCGTGTCGAGATCGACCTATGTATCTGTTCTCACCATGTCGAATCGTGCTCCCCCACTTATGTCTATTTTCTTGCGTCGTAACGAGATTATATATAGCTAGCAATGTCAGGTACACACCGCGAGTTATATCTGACGACAACGCTCCCCGGTGGCGGAGCTTGCCGGCCGCTGAAGCCCGGGCAAAGTTGCCACGGTTGCATTATTTGCAATTCAATTCCTGCCCAAACCAGTGTCGTTTAATACCGTAAGCTGGCATGTTTTCTAATGGAGATTTGCCGGCTGAGCCCGGGCGGCTGCCCGGGGCCGCCGGGAGGTGGCTCCGCCACTGACGCTCCCGCAACGTCGATCCGCGCTCCGGTTTCCTTTCGATTCATTCCCTTGAATACCTATCCATAGCTCAATTCATCATCGCAAAGTGCAAGCCGTATACCGCTGCGAACGCTGACCTGACTTGTAGCGCGTGCACACTGAATTTGGTCACAGGCATTCACCGATCCACGCTTGAATTTAGACCATCTAGCTCAACCGTTTAAGAACCAGCGAATCTGCACGTACGTACGTAACCATGCATGCAGATCGAGCGGGAGTCAGCAGATAATTAACTAACAGCGCCAGAACACCACAGGTCGGCCCTGCTGGCCCCAGTCAAGATTCGGGGTCCACGGTCCACGGTACATCTTTTTCGTTTGCAGACCGAGTGCTGTCCTAGCTAGCTATAGCCCGATCGACGTGCACACACGGACCCTTGACCAGAAGATGCAACACACAGCATCGGGTGATCACGCTGCCACATGGAAGGTCGGGTAAAGGGCAGGCCGCCGCCCATGTCACGGCGTACCACGCCTCAACAACTATTTCGCTAGAGCAGACTGACAATATGCCTGCGTTCAAATGGCCGCGGGAAGAATAGGGCGTCATGAAATCGCACCGATTAATTCATCAACTGATCACCAAATCTCACGAAGATGCTCCGTCTGTTTTGTAATATATAAGATGTTTTGGCTTTCATAATCATAGGAGTGTAAGGATCGTAGCGTAGGAAAGCAATGTGTAAGAATTTTGTAAGATTCATTCCTCCGAAAAACAAACACACTCAATAGAAAAAAAAAATCTATGGATTGAAATTCTATATAATTCATTTAAAAATCGTTTAAACCAAACATACCCCTAATGTCCATGTTCACTTTTAATTACTTTGAACCTACGCACTAAAAAGGTCTAAATACATTTTTTTTCATAAATCTAAAATATCTTATATTACTAAACGGGGGAGTATATGAGTACTGCGCTGCAAATTTGGTGGGGTTTTTACTCATCGCTGCAAATCGTAGCTGGAGTTTCCCGTGGCGACAGCGGCATTTAGGAGCGCCGCGAAAGGCAGGGACACATTTTGCTAAATCGGACCGATCGAGAACCCGGGAGAAGGAGATTTTGCGACTTTTTTTTTGTGTGCGGCAAATGGTTGGTGGGACCACCGTCTCCGGGGAGGAGGAGGAGGAGGAGGCCTGTGGGCCCGGGTTGCGCCACCCACGGGGCTTGCATGTTCGGTCGATTGCTTGCTGCGCTCGCGTTGCATGTCTCCCGGGGCGTCCCCACGGTGGGGTGGGGTGGCGGTGGGCCCCGCGGGTTCCGTGGTGGTAGGCGCCCACGCAGGATCACCGGGAAAAGGGGCAAGGGATCAGCATCATCACGTCCCTCGCGCGCCCCCTGTGGGCCCGACGACCCCCTCTCTTTCCTTTCCTCTGGGCCTGCGCGCATGCATCGCGTCTGCAGCTCGACCCGATGGAACCGGTGAGTGAGTCCGAAGTCTGGTGCTCTCGTACACAGGCACGATGGATCGACCGACCGAGGCTGTACAGGTCTTGTGCTTTTTGACGGTACGATTCGGTATTAGTTACCCTTCCTTACATATACCACAGTGGAGTAGATTGCGCGTACGAGATAAAGCTGCGTGTCCTGCAGCCTGCTACTACTCCACAGCGCATGCTAAACACAGGCCACGCTCGATGGTACTACGGAAGTGTTTGGTTGGAGAAAGGGTAACGGTAATGGTAATGGTATGAGGTTACATCGTCACTGTTAATGGAATGGACAAAAGCTGATCTTGTTTGGTTCAGGAGGGTAATGGTAACAGACCAGATCAAGCTTCGTGGGCGTCGGTGCAGACATGCTCCGCCTCGACTCTGGATTCAACGAGGGCGCTGCTGCTAGAACGAATCCCCCCCCCTGACCGGGAGATGACCAGCGACAGCCTTGGTGCTCCTCCAGCGGCGAACTGCTCGGGACAGAGAGAAGATCGGCTAGGGGGATCGGGGACTTGACTGCAAGATGGAGGGGGAGGGGATCGAGAGTTTGGGACGGAGGTTTCTGTCAAGCCAAACCGTCCGGTAACGCGATCTGATTCCGGTTGGGGGTGGGCGGAAACAAGTTTCTTTTGGGCTGGAATCTGTTTACGCGGTATGTATTACCGGGCTAAGCTAACCAAACGCGTTTAAAGGAATCGGGTAGCGCTGTAATCGGATAACAGGCAAAAAAAGCCGAACCAAACACGTCCTAAGCCGACCGTAATCGCTGTCCCCACCTCGCGCGCAGTAGAGGACTAGAGGCGCAGACCAATCTGATCTGCGTGCAGACCAGCAGGCAGGCAGGACGATTAATGTCGTCCCTCGAAGTGAGCACGATGCCCGGCACTGTCGACCCCTACGCTACGCTGCCTGTCCTACTTTCCCCCTTTCCAGAACTGGCCAGGTTTTACCGACGCGGTACATTTTCCCGACAAGCTCGTATGTACGTACGTACGTACGTACTCTACCTGATCCGCGCTAGCTATGGCAACACTACCGCATTGATCGTCATCCGGTATGCTTAGCATGGAAGGATACGCCCAACCTACAACAAGCAGCTGCTATACATACTCCGTAGTACTAGTATATAGCAGCGGTGGTCATGCTTTGAAAATTCCGATTTCATCCTCACAATTTTCGGGGTCACACACACACGGTCAAGGTTATCCCCTCCCTCGTTCCAATATACAGGTCCTCCTCCGTATTTAAAGCACTAGCTACTTGCAATCCAGGAAATTTCGGTCGGTCTCATATTAGTCTAGGAGAACGTACCGACCTCAAAGATCGACAAACACAATTCTATCTCCACAACACAGACATCTCCAAAACTCATGCTTCACCTGCAAAAGGAAGGCAAAGCCTTTTCAGGTAGCAGATGAGGAGCAGGTAATTAATTAATTAATTAATCAACTGGCTTCAATTACCCGCAAAAGGGCAGACAGACGACACACAGACAAAGAGAGTACCCCAGTTGATCTGAACCTGTCACGTAGTTAACCCCCATGCCCATCCACTACGTTGATCTTACACGTTCCACGTAGCAGCATGTGCAGTTTCCCGTCCGAGTCCGCCACGCGCGCGGGCACGACCGGGCGATTGGAGCGCCTGGCTGGACCGGCCGGCCGGCTGGCAGTGTACGTTGATCACCAGTCACGTACGGAATACTTACCTTACGTACGCGCGCGCCCCGGAATTAGCAAACCCCACCAAACGCATCGCCGACGAGGATTAGACGCATCACACCAAACCGGGGGGGCTCCTGCGTACGGCACGGGTGTGATCGGCCAGGAAGCAAAACTCGAAGGCACAGGTGTCAAGTCGATCGTCGATCGTACGGCACGGGTGTTATCAGTCTCGAACAGTCCGGAACTTTCCTTTTTTTCTGCTTCTCATTCTTCGGTGAAACATGTACTCCGTATGTGTTTAGCATGGAGCTTAATAGTAATAATCTCGTCCAAGATATGGTAATAATTAACCTATGGTGAAAAAAATGGACCTAATACTAGGAGATCGAGTATTTGTTTAACACATGCATGTTACCTCGATTCTTGACTCGTCGTCCACTCAGATCGAAGTGCATATTGTACTCACAAAAGCTTATTAAATCCATGATATATAGATCATGGTATGCTGGTCTAGTTAATTCGATCCGCGACGGCGACTTCTCCGCCTTTCCATTTAATTTTTTAAAAGTTCTAAGCACCACAAAGAATAGCTAGGGACAAATGGCCGGAATATGCCGTGGGTTAGAGAGCGAAGTGGAGGATTAGTGTAATCATACCTTTTTTACCTTAAGGGTAAAGGGCGACGAATGGGACGAAAGCAGTGGCCGAATCGGATGCGAGACATAAACAGCAAGCGAGGCCGCGAGAGATGCACGAGGATACCAAAGATGGAAGTTTGCTTGAATTCTAGCATCAACGATGTGAGGTCTCTTTTACTCTTGCTTTAGTCAAGTTGGACGTAATTTTTATGTGTCTATATGCATTGTAGTTACAGCCTTCTTGCAAGAGCCTTGCTCATCACGCCGGATATATTCTTCTTCTTATTAAAAACAAGTGTAATCATGATCATCTCACCTGTCTTGTGCACGTACAAAAAACAAAGACTGCGTAGGTAGGCACGTACGCATCAAGTAACAAGTGGTCTGTCATGGATAATTAGAGTAAGAAACTTATGGGTCAGTAGCGGTAGTTTGAAAAGTCCTGCCGATGTTTTTCTTTTAGATTGTATACTCAGGTGAAAGTTGTTACTCCGTGTTAGTTATCTGCCCTTTAATTATAAGATGTTAGTACTACATTCAACACATAAATGTATTGGTTGTAGTGACATCTTATATTATGGGATACACGTGATTCGAAAAAGTATTTTGTGAGATCGATTCGTGTTAAACAAGTACGCCAGCTCAAGCTTGTGCGGTTTGCATTGTATCTTTATAATTTTATTAGTTTTAACATAACACAATAGTTTGTAGTCGCCGCCGACACGCTGACGGGGCCAAACCACATAGAACACCACTTGTGCCGCTCTTTCCTGATTGCGCTAAAGCATGTGTCGCTTCATTGCTCGCGGCGATTCACTTTTGACACACTAAATGTTAACTCCTACCCTTCAAGATAAGAGCATGTACACTCCAAGGCTCTTAAAATAGACGCTTTAAGTAATTCTCCAACACTTAGCGTCTACTTAAGATACAACGCGGAATTTCCTAGCGCAGTGTGGAGATTAAAATTTGCTGAGAATCTCACACAAATAGGGTGTCAAGTGGGATCCCACCAAAATCCCACTTCTAGTTCATTTGCCAAATCTAGTTCAAATTTTGAGTAAAAATTTACACTAGATTTTGACAAATGAACTACTCCCAAAATATAAGATGTTTTAAGTTTATGAAGAAAATGTATCTAGACTTATTTTAGTGTGTAGATTCATTTCAAACTTGAGTGAACCTAGATAGTAAAAGTAGTCTAGATACATTTGCTTCACAAAACTAAAACATCTTATATTTTAAAACGGAGGGAGTAGAAGTGGGATTTTGGTGGGATCCCACTTAACACCCTACACACAAATAGGCCTAAGCGCCCGACTAAAAAACAAGGGGCACTATCTCAAAAAAAAAAAAGGGAGGGCACTGCTGCTAGGTGCCATGTTTTTTTTTTGCCGAAGATAACAAAACTCCCAGGATTGAATTGCCTAGCATCTCTCTAAGCATCCATAAGTACTCCAGCTAGGCGATCTATCTAGCGCAACCAATTCTTTACAAACACTAAAAATGCGCTTGAATCAATAAATATTAACAATTTACTAATTCTCACTCGTTTGAGAATTCCTCATTTTAACGAAGAATCACTCAAAATCAAGTTCAGATTCCTGTAAATCATACTTTAAGATTAAATATTATATAATTTATACTCGATACATAAATTATCACTACAACACAGTGATATTTTGGTTGTACTTAGCAAATTTTGTAAAATCCAAGGAGAAATACTTTTTTTAGACAATACTACACTTTGTTCCATTTACTAGAAATAATATTTTTTGGATCTATTAAGACAAAAACAGGCCCAAAATTTAAATAAGACAAGTGCTAATGATTTTTTGTGTCAGTACCCGTAATCTGTCGTAAGTGCTGAGAATTCATTTGGTCCGTTCTTTTCATTTTCGCAGCACCTGGTTTTGAAAAAGTAATAGTAGTAGTACGAGAGAGAGAGATATAATAATACGAGTATGAAGAGATAAAAGATATACAGTCATGCAATTGAAAAGGGGAGAAGAGCCGAAAATATAGGGCTCTCTCTAGAGAGAGAAAATAGGTGCCCATACGGCCGTGCCCAATAGCGTCGCTGCTGTACCTTTCAGCTTTATAATCTCGCCCAAAATCTCCCCACTCCCGCAGGCTCGCCCACCCTCCTCTCTCCTCTCTCTCCTCTCCCCTTCCCCTCAAAACTCTCTCTCCCCCTCCCTGAAAATTCTCCGGAGACTGGGTGCCCAAGTGGTGCCGGCATCTCGCTAAGGGGGAGAGAGAGAGAGAGATCCTCTCCTGTTTCCACTCCCCAACTCGCCTAGTCCACTGCCGAGCCAGGAGGAGCCAAGGAGTGGGAATTGGCAGCTCAATTCATCAGTACCCCAGTCGGAGCTCTGATCGACCCCGGCCGAGAGATTCATCATCCAGGTACCTCCGGTTTCCTGCCGAATTCTGGTTCCTTTCGGGCGACGGAAGTGGTGATCTGAGGTGTGAAGTGTTGGAATTATCTGTCGCCTTTTTTGTTTCTTCGGCCTGGTTTTGCCCTGTGGGGAGTTTTCCATTCCGGGGACACGAGGAGTGGTGTCTACGCCTTTTTGTCTGCTTGTCTAGTGGTTTGATCTGTCAATTTGTGGGGGAAATATCTCGCTTTATCCCCCCCTCTTTCTACTTAAACCGTGTCGTGCTACCGCTGCCGGGAGTTCTTGAGCTGAACATGTTCAGTTGAATCTCTAGTTTTTAAGTAGTCATAAATGCATCTGCGCTGCTGAATTTGGGAAGGAGGCGGTAGTGGCATCTCCAGGTCTTTTTTTCAGTCACTGCGCAATTAATACCTTGTTAGTTTCACCACTTGTTAAATTTCAAGCCATCCTGATCGGCTTCTGGTGCTATCTGATTCCATAATTCAAACAATTCTGTATGATTCAAGTAATACTCTGTCCGCAATTTTCAATTTTTTCCCTTGCGTAATTCCAGGGCACGGAGAGATGTACCGGGTCAAGAGCGAGAGCGACTGCGAGATGATGCACGAGGACCAGATGGATTCGCCGCTGGCCGACGACGGCGGCAGCAGCGGGGGGTCGCCTCACAGGGGCGGCGGGCCCCCTCTGAAGAAAGGCCCCTGGACGTCGGCGGAGGACGCCATCCTGGTGGACTACGTCAAGAAGCACGGCGAGGGGAACTGGAACGCGGTGCAGAAGAACACGGGGCTCTTCCGCTGCGGCAAGAGCTGCCGCCTCCGCTGGGCGAACCACCTCAGGCCCAACCTCAAGAAGGGGGCCTTCACCCCCGAGGAGGAGAGGCTCATCATCCAGCTCCACTCCAAGATGGGAAACAAGTGGGCGAGGATGGCTGCTAATGTAAGTGTCATCCCACGTTGATTTCACTGCTTTACATGTAGATATTACTAGTAAGAGCATGCTGTTGGTGTGAGCTGTTCTTCAGTCTTGCGTGATTGTTCTTACGTCATGGTCACATGGGGTTAAAAGGTAGCGATTTTTTATGTGATGATGATTGTTCTTGAAGAATAAATCATGGTTTTTTTTTATCTAGTGAAGTGTTTAGTTAATTTCAGGTATATATTGGAGCGGTATTGATCTTAATTTCTCACCCCTCGTGTTACTACTCACTGTTATTTCTCTGAAACATGAGGATTGTCTAGTGCAATTCAGAAAGTTACCAATCTTGGTTTTAAATTGGTACTAGATACTATGTTCCATCTCTACTTCTGATGTTACAGAAAGCAAGTTGCCTACCATTTAAAAGGTTAAAAATTGACAGCTATATATATGTATGCTTTAAATAGGTAGTCCATTTTTGACTTTGACTGCGTTCAAGTTCAAGGGGGTTGCGTCCTAGCCTACCCAGATTGTTGGTAGTCTGACATCTATGTTCCGTAATGACAATTGACTATTTCCATTGTTGGGATCTATTTCAGTCATGGTTTTAAAAGAGTTAAGGCGTCTTAGAGTGGTTTGGGGCGATCTGACGCCTAAGCGGTGATTAGGAGGACGCTTTGGTCACCTAGGCGCCTAAAGCTGTCGATTTTCCAAGGCGGACGGGGGCGCCTTGACGCCTTTAAAACCATGATTTTAGTGTGACTGAGTAGTAGCACTGTTTTTCTTAAATAACCATCTAAAGGCGAATAACCGTGTAGTATGTACTATTGAATTTCATAACTCACTTCCTTCGGAAAGAAAAGAATATCATAACTCACAGTATCCAGTTACTTTTTTATCATTATTAATACGTACATTGATTTGAACATAAAGCCTGCAACTGATGTTTCCACACCGGATTAGGTTGTCTTAATTTTTCCATATATATTACTGCCTTATCCTGCGCACACGAGTCTCCAATTTTTTTTCTTATTTTATATTGGTGTTGTTATTATTGACTTTGTGAACCTCTTCTCAGTTGCCAGGACGTACTGATAATGAAATAAAGAATTACTGGAATACTCGAATAAAGAGATGCCAGCGAGCTGGCTTGACAATCTATCCTGCTAGTATAATCAATCAGTCTGCCAATGAAGATCAGCAGGGCTCCAGTGATTTCAACTGTGGCGAGAATCTTTCCAACAACCTTCTGAATGGAAATGGTCTTTATCTACCAGATTTCACCTGTGACAATTTCATTGCTAATTCAGAGGCTTTATCTTATGCACCACAGCTGTCAGCTGCTTCAATAAGCAATTTGCTCGGCCAGAGCTTTGCATCAAAAGGCTGTGGTTTCATGGATCAAGCAGGGATGCTAAAACAGTCTGACAGTTTGCTCCCTGGTTTGAGCGACACCATCAATGGTGCGCTCTCCTCGGTCGATCAGTTCTCAAATGACTCTGAGAAGCTCAAGCAGGCTCTGGGTTTTGACTATCTCCATGAAGCCAACTCTAGCAGCAGGATTATTGCACCCTTTGGGGGTGCGCTTACTGGCAGCCATGCCTATTTAAATGGCACCTTCTCTGCTTCTAGGTCCACAAATGGTCCTTTGAAGATGGAGCTCCCTTCACTCCAAGATACCGAATCTGACCCAAATAGCTGGCTCAAGTATACCGTGGCTCCTACAATGCAGCCTACGGAGTTAGTTGATCCCTATCTGCATTCTCCAGCGCCAACTCCATCGGTGAAATCCGAGTGCGCGTCACCAAGGAACAGCGGTCTTTTGGAAGAGCTGATTCATGAAGCCGAGGCGCTAAGATCTGGGAAGAACCAGCAGCCGTCTGTGAGAAGTTCAAGTTCCTCTGTCAGTACGCCGTGTGATACTACGGTTGTTAGCCCTGAGTTTGATCTCTGTCAGGAATACTGGGAAGAACATCCCAGTACTATGCTAGTACAAGAGTATGCTCCTTTCAGTGGCACTGAATCCACCGCTCCTGCGAGCGCCGCGTCACCTGATGTTTTCCAGCTCTCCAAAATTTCCCCTGGTACGTGTATTTAACTTCCTGATCCTTTATTTATAGTGATTTTTTCTTTTCAGTTTGCTTACATCAATGTGCGTTTGCAGCAGAAAGCCATTCGCTGGGATCGGGAGAGCAGGTGATGGAACCTTCATATGAACCTGGGGCTGGGGACACTCCACCTCATCCTGAAAACTTGAGGCCGGACGCATTCTTCTCCGGGAATACATCTGACTCTTCCCTCTTCAACAATGCCATAGCAATGCTTCTTGGCAACGACCTGAACACGGAGTGCAAGCCTGTTCTCTTCGACCCTTCCTCGTGGAGCAACATGCCACACGCTTGCCAGATGTCCGAAGAATTCAAATGAATTCCTGGCGGATCGATTCGGTGGGCGTGGAAGGAGATCCTTGATCTCTCTCGTCCTGATTGTTTTGAGGATAATTTCAGGGAAAACCTCATTGATTGCAACTTGCTGCATAGCCGCCACCGCCACCGCCGACCGGTTCTTGATGGCGAATGCAGCTGCCACCAGATGTATGCTTCTTCATGCAACTAGGCGCCTTTCCCCCCAATAAAGTTCATGGAGATATAAGCCGGTTATCTATCTATTTTTGTTGTTGTTGTTGCTTCTTACTAGAGAACCCCTTTTTTGTCATCTCTATGGTCTCAAGGACCCTGCTGGAAACTTGTTGAGCTCTGTTATGTGAACAATGTAAGATCGGTTGTTGCTTTTCTGGTGTACTGTCTTTGTTGAACATTAACTCCCACCCCCAATTGTCAATGGATAGCATTTTGTTTCGCAGGATGATGTTGTTATTTCCGTGCTATGTTCAGCTCGGTCCATTAACTTGACGATTCATTCTGGTTGACCATTCTTCAGTACGTTGGTCCATGATTTTGACTGTCCTTCGCTGACAGTTCAACTCTCCATCTTCCAGGGATCTGGAACATGCGCTGTAGTTTTTCCTGCTATGTGTCCAGCCATTTGCCACGCTAAAACATGTTTTGTAGTACTAGACTAGAACTTGCTTGCTTGCTGAATGCTGATCTTGGCCTGGCAATTGGCCACGCTTACAGCATCTCCAGGGCGTTCCCCAAATTTGGTCCCTTTTCGTTCGCGCGGGCACTTGTTTGGGAAGAAAAATAACTTTAGATTTGAATCAATTTCTCACACATATTTCAAGCATTCGAGCACAATTTTAATAGAATTATTCAAGTAACATAGTTCAAAAATTCAAAAAATTATTCAAGCTACAATTATTCGAGATTTACTCCATTTTGCTTTCCTTCGTGCGTCCACATGTGCCAACCAAATCGGATTGAAGTGTATCATGAGTTTCTCTGTCTCAAATTTCTTGGTGAACTTGGAGGTAGGCTTCAAATTCTTGTGATGCATATGCTCTGACTCTGCCATAGGCCCCTGAAAATCCCACCCTCCGAGTTTGTCGGCATTCTCGCGCTCATCCTCCACAATCATGTTATGCATGATCACACAGGGCGTCATGACTTCCCACATTGTGTCCAAGATCCATGCTCTTGCCGGATGACGAACAATGGCCCAACGAGCTTGAAGAACACCAAATGCCCTCTCCGCGTCCTTCTCGGCAATTTTTGAACTCACAGTGCCGGCGAGCCAAAACAGCAAACACCTTGCGGGCACGAGTCCGTCCGGTGAGTTTGAGGACTTGCTGGACCTAGCCGAGCTTGACGAGGTGCGGCGGAGCTTGGCGATGTCGCGGCTGGCAACTATAGAGCTTGACGAGGTGCGGCGTCTCACTTGTACTGCCGGCCAACTCCGGCGCTCTCGGTAGCTACAGGCCAACTCCACCGCCTTGAAATCGGGGGCGGTTGGGCTGCGGGTCTCGACCAGAAGATCTACGGCGTCAGCGCGTGGGTGGAGACGCCCAGGAAGCTGCGGCGGTGGGCCGGCGACACGGAGGGGGAAGGCTATTGGTGGGGGTTGGAGAAGGTATTGATGTGGCCGACGGACGGGCCTAGGAGAAAGACAAGGGAGAACAGCCTCGCGTGTCCGTTTGCCCCTAAATCGTCCTCAAGTTTGGGGACGGTCCGGGTGGTGGGGGAGGGACAAGGAATGGGGAGCGTGTTGGGAGGAGCTCCTTTGGAGATGCTCGTCTCTTTTATGTTGGGATAACAAACAAGGAAAAAAAAGATTGGCGGAGCACACTGAACCTTTTCATATATGCTCGCAGTCGCGGACGTCGTGCCGTGGGGTGCGCCGGCCCGGGTCGACCGGGGCGATGTGCAAGGCATGACCGGTTCCCATGAGACGGCACGACGCGCACACCTCCCCTGCGCCCCTTTCCCCTCTCTCTCTCTCTCTCTCTGCAATTCTGCATGGAGATGGAGACCTGACGAAGCACAGTTGTGCGCACGTACAATGCCGTACTGGTGTCCTGCTGTTCTGCTGAAACTTAACGCTGGTTCAGTCAATGCGCTCATGTGCCGTGTCACTCCGGTCAGTCAGGAACATTTCAGCGATGGTGCTGCCACGAGCCCACGACGGTGGATTCGGTCCAGCATGCATCTGAATTTCTTCGTATCCTCTGTCTCCTTCCCTTGCGAAAATCTCGAGCGGTTTCAACGTGGGATCCGAATCTGGTGGCGCGGATCCTCCTAAACCAAATACACTACGACGTGTTGGTGGGTGCGCTGGGTCGCGTGCCCGAGGAACTCAGCTGCAAACGAAGATCACCACGTGTTTTTTTCGTGCATGCTTTTCACGACCAATAGGAACCAAGTGGTTCACACCAAGTGAATTTTCGGAACATGGATACTCGTAATTCCACACCATGAACAATAAAAAAATTAAAAAACACGAAATACAATATTGCATGTAGAGAACGCACGTAAGAAGACACTTTCCCTTTTTCGGATTTTTTTTGTACAACTTGAAGTTATGTACTCGTAACTTTTTTTTCGAGAATTTAAATCTATATTCTATGAGTTCACAATCAATAGAGATCACCCCAAACATAATAAATATTACATCGAGATCCTTCGACCACTGAACAACTACTACCGCTAGAGCGAGCCACTGATACGGCGATGTCATCGGTACCCTTTTGAAGTCGGTCTAACGTTGTTGATGACAGTCGATAAGTCTTTATGCAGGTGCCCCTAAGGATGAGCGTCCTAGAGCCGAAGTTGTCGCTATTGAATCCTTGATTGATCTGAATCTTCTAACACCAAACCTGTAACACACGTGGACTGAACTTGATTCATCACTCACGAGATTCATCACTCCATGGAAGCGGTGACTAAACGAATCTCCACTCTCCTCAATGCCTCTGGCGAGATCGTCGTTGACGAGGTGGACGAAGAGGCAAATATACTTTATCTTCTCTCCCGCACAATGCTACCATAACACCGCTGGTGGCGGTTGACCAAACTTTAATTTTAAGGACCTTACTATAGTGATGAGCGCAGGCCTAAGGCCCCCACCCTTTTTCGCCGACGGAGTGACAAGCAGAGAAGGCGGTAAAAATGACGAAAACAAGGCAGATGGCGGCGGCTAGGGTGTAACCCTAGGTCACCGGCTGCTTCACGTACGAGAGGAAAATGGTCTATGTGGGCATGTGTGTTAATAGGACCAAAGGGCTCCGCATTTGCAACATCATTTGAAGCTATTAACTTGTAAGTGCAAGATAAGTAAAACGATCGTGAGTACCCGGTTCCCTGTTTTCCCTACCCAAGCCTGCTCCTGATAAAAGAGATCTGGGCGGATGCATCTGCCTCCAACTACAACGTCCAAATCGTCGGTCCTTGCCTCCTCGTTCGGCCACTCCAGCGACGGGAGTGTAATGACCTTGGATCAAATAAGATCCTAAGTCAGTGGAGCCAGTGGTGGAGCTGGGTTCGATAGCAAGCGATGTCAAAATCATAAAGTGTGGTCATTAATCAGTTTTTTTTGGGTCAAAACAAGTGTACTTTAGCTGGTTTCTTGAGTGTTTGCAGTTTTTTTTATGTCATCTGACCACATATAATACATGCAGCTTCGCCACTGAGTGGAGCATTATCTAGCACAGATAGTCGATGAAGCTCCAATTAGATTCAAATCGAAACCCAGAAAGTTTGTAAATAAAAAATATTTATCTAGGGCCCATGGAACATGGTTCTAGCCCAAATTTATGTTGATTCAAAAAAATGTTTTGTATAATTGTCAAACACTTAGTGTTTTTAAATTCAAAATGCAATATCCAAAATATACCATGATGGATGATGACCTGCATCTAGTAGCACCTGTAGTAGCTAGAGAAATTGGTAATGTTATAGGGAGCATGTGGGACCCTGGTGCTTCGGTTCTGCTCTATAGTTAGGTTTGTCCTAGTGCTTCCTTTAAACACTGCTTCTACGAAGGAGAAGGTGCCCGTGGGAATAAATTGCCTCTACTCTTCCTCCATATCAATGTCGCTCCAATCGGTGGCGTCGAGGGGGGAGGGGCAGGTGACCCCATCATCTCGGCGATCTCTGGATCCGGTGAGATTCATGTATGGTGGTCAGCGGTCGGCACTCTCGCGGGTGAAGGTCATGTTAGCTGCTGTAGTTGTGTTTGGTGTCTTGCAGTTGGGCACGTGATGATAGCACTCGACAATATTCCACTTCTTTGACCGCGTCGAATGAAGTTGACAATGTCAGGTTCTGGTGACCACATGGAAGATCCCCGTCCGACATGCCACAAAGTCGTGGTCTCGTCGCTTGTGACAACCCGATTCATCGGCTTAAAAAGCATTCATATGTGAAAACGTGCTCTCCCAAATCTCGGTATGCTGGATGTTCACCTCTTTTTGTAGCGCTAGCACTATCATGGTGGAAGTGAAGGACGATGGTGGACAATGTTTTCACAAGACACAAGTTTCTCTAAGAGTGAAATTGTAATTTTAGTTCTTGCGGAATTTTGTGTATAAAATTGTTTGACAAGCATGTTTGTCTCATATGGTGCAGATTGTCTAATAAAATACGTATGTGTTTTCTTAAAATACAACGTATCAGATTTTTTTTAGGAAAAATCTATTGACAGGCGCCGCATCAACATATCTTCCGTGCGGTGCGGTGCAGTTTAGAAAAAACAACCCCACTTGCCCCTCCTCCAACAACCGCTTGTATACATATTTTTTAACCAACTTTATCCTCTCATGAATTGCTCTGGACCACTCATTCACTCCCTGTCTTTTGTGTCTCTCGAGAAGCATCCGGGCGAAGAGGCGCCGAAGAAGAGAAGGTCACCGCTCGCCGAGGATGCAGCGGTATGCCTCGTCGACGAGCGGAAAGGACGGAGATGCGCCAGAGAGGAGGAGGCCACCGCTCGCCAAGGATGCAGCAGGACGCCGGAGATGCGCCAGAGAGGAGGAGGCCACCGCTCGCCAAGGATGCAGCGGGACGCCGGAGATACCATAGAGAAGGCCGCCGCTCGCGTAGGATGCAGCTGGCCGCCGCCGCTGCGGAGCGTGAGGAGGAGGTTGAAAGAGTAATTGCCCTTATGTGTGGTTTTGGTGACATGGTTATACCCTACGGGTACGTAACTTCAGCATACCTAGTCCAGCCCAAGGAAGACCCACGGCAGACATACGCTGGCCCATGAAGTTCGGGTGACCAAGGCCCATGACGTCTTCGGATCCTTGGAGAGCAAGACTAGAGTTTGAATACAACTTGTAACCTACTCGTATCGGCACCCGAGACCTAGCCTCCCCATATATAAAGGCTAGGAGGGACCAACGAGGAGGGCATGCACGTACACAATAGACCTCAGACTCATACTTTCGCACACGCATCCACGCCAGATCGAATCTGCGCACCCTGTAACCTTTGGTTCCGCCGTAATCAAAGAGCAGACAAGCAGGAGTAGGGTTTTCCCTCCGGGGGCCTGAACCTGGGTAAATCTCGTGTCTCCTGGTTGCTTGTCTGTTAACCGTGCCACGATCTTCAGCATCCCTATCTTCTCCAAAATCCAAGTCCATAACAATGGGCATTGACGAGATTAAACCTCGTCAATTGGCGCCGTCTGTGGGAACCGGGGCTGCTGATTGTGCGGTCGTGACGGTTCCGACCCGATCGATCTACAACTCCGCGGCGACAGAGAATCACCTCCTCTTCGGCGCTTTCGACTTCACCGCCCACTCGCCGGATACCATGAAGGATTTCGAGCCCGTAGGCGACGGACTCGAAATCTTGTTCGGGAGCTTCTGCTTCCAGGTGGGACAAACTGGCACCCTCCGCCTCCCTGAGCGGGTGCCCGTGCCGTCAATCAGGCCCGCTTCATGGGCTCCACACCCCGTGCTACGCACGTCACCATCAACAGATGAGTTCTACAGCAGCAGCAGTTGCAACTTCGATCTGTGCGACCCACCTTCGGATGAAGGGACCTACGGTTCCGGATCCGAAAGCTGCGGCAGCAGCCAACCAATCTGCAGGCGCTATCTGTGCGCCGCAGTCATCCAAACCGACGAGGAAACACCTAACCCGCCGCCCAACCCCAACCCGCAGGACAGAAACAGCGAAAACGGTGGAAACGGCGAAAACTAGGACAACAGGGGCCACCTCATCCAACTTAGCAAAGAAGGATGGGTCGAGGCACGCCGCGCCGTCGCAGGCGAAATAGTCCTACCTCTGGACTCCCCACGTGATCTGCTCATGGCATACCACTACCTCCTCATCGAGGAGCACAAGAAGCAAGTCAAGATGCAGGAGACGCTCGACAAACGCAAGCAAGCAGCCTCTGAGTCCAGTGCGCGACGAGCTGCGCTCTCCGCCAAAGGACCCGGCTCTAGCACAAACGGAAACCAGGGAAACAAGCACCACTCTCGGATGGAAAACATGGACCCGAAGGAGCGGCGTGACGTGACCCGAACTCTCCACACATCGTTCATGGATATGGACGCCGACGGCAACACCATCCCAAAGACGCCACAAGCTGCGATCATGGCAGCCACTGCGTATCTCGCGGCTCACCCACCTCCGGAGGGGGATCCGAAAAGGGCCATGCATAGGTCCGCACTCACCGGACTAGGACTAATCGGAGCTGCGCTCCACAAAGACGCTCCTACGGAGCCGAAAAAGAAAGCTCCGGCCAGGCGCGACCGGAGCCCCACTCCCTCATCCGAAGATGAAGAATAACATGATCTTCCTCGAAGGAAGAAGAGCTCGCACCGCCATAAAAACGACTACGATGCCAGAGACAAGCTTACACAGCGCAAGATCGACAAAGCACGTGCCAAACGCGCATGCTCGTCTGAATCTGAGATGGATGAAGACGAAGGAGAACCCTGTGGGGCTCGATGCTTCAGCAGATCCGTCCGACGAACACAGATGCCACGCAACTTCAAGCTTCCTTCGGATACTCCGAAGTTCAACGGCACACAAGATCCAAAGTCCTGGCTCAGTGACCATCTGTCATCCGTTAAGCTTCACGGAGGCAACAAAGAAACCGCCATGCAATGCCTTCAGCTGCAGCTGACAGGCGCGGCGCGGGTCTGGCTTAGGAGTCTATCATCAGGATCCATCCGAAGCTGGGAGGAGCTCGCTTATAGCTTCATCCGAAATTTCAAAGGCACCAGCAAGAGGCCCACCTCAATTGAAGAATTGCGAGCCTGCACTCAGAGAACGGGTGAATCTATTCGCTCGTACATACTACGCTGGTCTACAACCAAGAACTCCGCAGCACACATCTCCGAAGAGCGTGCCATCGACGCCTTCAGGGACGGCGTCAAACGCCCAGACTTCAAGGAGGAACTTGGGCGTGTAAAGCCCAAGACACTCGACCACCTCATGGAAATCGCCAACAGTTGGGCAGACGGCGAAGATTTCATCCAGCGGGCGCAATCAGATGAAGAGGACGACTACGGCCGAAAACGCGAACGCCGCAGCAAGAGGAGATCGCGCGTCTACGAGGACCGCGATGGACCCGACATGGTCGCAGCCGGCTATGCCGACCGCCGTAACGACAACAGCCGCAACAGCGGAGGATACCGCAGCGGAAACTTCCGCGACAACGGACGACCAACGCAGTCGTGGCAACGCCGCGACCGCGACAACGGACCCTCAGCATTCGACAAACTTTCGGGTCCATGCACCATCCACTTCTACATCAACAAACACGATGGCAAAAAGAAAGCTAGCCACATGCTCAAGGACTGCCGCGAGTTCCAGAAACTCAACGAAAGCATGGTGCAGATGAGGCAACAAGCTCCAATTCCTGCGTTTGGAAACGCACCTGCGCCAGGTGAAATAGCACACGGAGCTCCTCCACCGCCGCCTATTGGAGGCCCAAATCAACCAGTTGCACCAGCGCAAAACAACGCCGGAGTCGCATACCCCCCACCAAAAGGAGCACTAAATATGATCCAGAAGGGACGCCCAACCAACAGGGTGCAGAAGAAAATCACCCGACAAATCAATTTGGCCGTGGCAACTCCGCCTGCAATCCCTGAGCACCTCAGCGGATCGGAGTCCTGCATCACATTCACTCGCGCGGATCACCCTTGCCAGATCCCTCGCCCAGGTCATGCTGCCCTGGTGCTGGAGGCGCAGATCGAAGGCTTCGAGATGAGTCACGTCTTCATGGACGGCGGCAGCGGCATCAACCTAATGTTCGCAAGTACTCTAGCAGCTATGCGGATCCCACAATGCAGCCTGGCACAATCAGACATAGCGTTCCACGGCATTGTCCCAGGGAAGGGCATCTTCCCCCTGGGCAAAATAGGGCTCGACGTCATCTTCAGGAAGCCGGACAACTTTCGGCAGGAGCGCCTAGAATTGGAAGTGGTGGACTGGCCGTCGCAATACCACGCCATCCTGGGACGTGTAGCATTCGCAAGATTCCTGGCCGTCCCACACTACGCATACCTACTACTCAAGATGCCAGGACCAAGGGGCGTCATCACAGTCCACGGGAGCTTCACCCGATCGGACCAATGCGACAGGGATTTCAACAAAATCTCCCAGTCTTTCGGCATGCAAGACGAGCTTGTAAGGCTCCGCGAGGTGACGGACAATGGGCTACCCCCAGTCACAAAGCAGAACGCACCTGACATGTCTTTCGACTCCACCATCAACACCAAAAAAGTGCGGGTCCATCCAACGGATGCCTCCAAGACGGTGCTGATCGCCAACGACCTCAGCACCGCATAGGAAGGCGCGCTCGTCGAATTCCTCCGTGAGCGCTGGGAAATCTTCGCCTGGTGTCCTGTGGACATGCCAGGAGTTCCCAGGGAATTCGCCGAGCATGCACTCAATGTCTTCCCAGACACTAAGCCAGTCAAGCAGTCCATCCGAAGACTGTCGGAGCCATGAGCCGAAGCTATCGGCAAGGAGATCAACAGATTACTCGCAGCAGACTTCATCCGGGAAATCAAGGAAAGCGAGTGGCTGGCAAACACGGTGATGGTCCCAAAGAAGGACACGGACATCCTGCGGATGTGCGTGGACTTCACGTCACTAAATAAACACTGCCCTAAGGACCACTTCCCTCTTCCTCGGATCGACCAGATCATCGATTCGACTGCAAGTTGTGATAAACTCTCCTTCCTCGACGCCTACTCAGGCTATAACCAGATTCGACTCAAGGTCGAAGATCAAGAGAAAACGGCGTTCATCACACCATTCGGAGTATACTGCTACAACACAATGCCCTTCGGGCTAAAGAACGCGGGTGCCACGTACCAGCGATGCATGCAGGCCTGCCTCAAGCACCAGATCGGTCGCAACGTCCAAGTCTATGTCGACGACATAGTCATAAAAACCAAGGAGGCAAGAACACTTATCGACGATCTCCGCGAGACGTTCGACAACCTTGACCGCTACAGGATCAAGCTCAATCCAGAAAAGTGCGCCTTCGGCGTCCCCTCGGGTCAGCTGCTCGGGTACTTCATCTCTCAACGAGGGATTGAAGCGAACCCGAAGAAAATCAAAGCTATTATGACAATGGAGAAGCCGAAAAACCTCAAGGGCGTTCAGCAGCTCGCAGGGCGAGTAGCGGCACTAAGCAGGTTCATCAGCCGCATGGGCGAGAAGGCCCTACCATTTTACCAGTTGCTGCGCAAGGCAGACAAGTTCGAGTGGACACCAGAAGCCAACGACGCATTCGAAAGCCTCAAGCGGCTCCTCTCCACCTCGCCAGTTTTGGTCACGCCAAAAGAGCGCGAGCCCCTGTTGCTGTACATAGCAGCCACACACCAGGTGGTCAGCACAGTACTCGTGGTCGAACGACCCGAAGAAGGCAAGACCCACGGGGTACAACGCCCAATTTACTACCTCAGCGAGGTTCTCACTCCAACAAAACAGCGGTACCCGCACTACCAGAAGCTGGCCTACGGCATGTTCATGACGGCTCGACGACTGAGCCACTACTTCCAGGAGCATCAGGTGATGGTCGTCAACGAGGCACCCCTAAACAGCATCCTGAATAACCCAGAGGCCACAGGACGCGTGGCCCTGTGGGGCATTGAACTATCACCCCTGGACATCATCTACGAGAAGCGACACGCAATCAAATCTCAAGTCCTTCCGGACTTCATGGTGCACTGGATGGAGCTGCAGCTGCCTGACACCCCAGACATGTCACAGTCCTGGACAATGCATTTTGATGGCTCCAAACGCGAAGCCGGAGCAGGGGCAGGAGTCATACTGACCTCCCCGCAAGGAGACAAGATGAAGTACGTCCTTCGGATGAAATTCAGAGCCTCCAACAACGAGGCCGAATACGAAGCCCTCATCCATGGCATGAAGATGGCAAAAATATGCGGCGCAACGCGCCTGGTCATCTATGGTGATTCCAGCCTTGTCGTACAGCAGACGATGAATGAGTGCGACGCACACGCCGAAAACATGATCGCGTACCGCGCGCTATACAACGCACTCGAAGGAGAATTTGACGGCTGTGAACTTCGGCACGTTGGAAGAGAGAGAAACGAGGAGGCCGATAGAGTCGCCAACATCGGCTCCACTTGTGCAAAGGTACCACCAGGTGTGTTCCTCGAACAGATCTGCGTGCCATCCATCAAGCGGAAATTCCCCAAGGGATCACCCGAAGAAGCAGAACACTCGGGGGCTACGCTACCCGAAGGTCATGAAGGACCCGAAAAGTTGGATACCGAAGTTGCCATGGTCAACCTGATGCAGGTCATGGCAGTCGAAGAAACTTGGACACGTCCATACCTCCAGTTCCTGATAAACGGAGAATTGCCAGATAGCCCGACAGATGCCCGGCGCGTATCTCGTCGGTCAAAAGCCTTCACCATCATCAACGGCGAGCTATACAAACACAGCATTACGGGCGTACTACAACGGTGCGTCACCATCAACGACGGCAAAGCCATACTCCAAGATATCCACGAGGGCATCTACGGCCACCACGCAGGTAGCCGCTCCCTCGTCGCCAAAGCTCTGCGAGCAGGATTCTACTGGCCAACGGCCATGAGCGACGCGAAAGACATCGTCCGAAGATGCAACGGGTGCCAACGGTTCGCCGACAAACCGCACGCACCTGGGTCCGAACTTCGACCCATACCCATAGCCTGGCCTTTTGCCCAATGGGGCCTTGACATGATCGGCAAACTGCCAAAATCCTTGAAGGGAGGACACGTCTTCCTCCTGATCGCAGTCGACAAATTCACCAAGTGGATCGAGGCAATGCCAGTCACCAACCAGAAGGGCAAAACCGCCGTCAAGTTCTTCGAATCCATTGTCTACAGGTTTGGCGTACCGCACAACATCATCACCGACAACGGATCGAACTTCATCTCCGAAGAATTCCAAGACTTCTGCGAAGGCCTCGGGATCAATATCACGTATGCCTCAGTGGCACACCCGCAAACAAACGGGCAAGTGGAAAAGGCCAACGGCCTAATCGGCGCTGGCATCAAGAAGCGCCTCATGAGCTCACTCGAGCACAAAGCTGGAAACTGGACGAAAGAGCTACCGTCTGTCCTGTGGAGCCTACGGACTACGCCAAACAGCTCCACCGGCTACACACCATTCTTCATGGTGCACGGAGCTGAGGCCGTGCTACCAGCCGAAGTACGCCACCAGGCTCCACGAGTCATCGCTTACAGCGAAGCTGAATCCACGGCTGTACTCGAAGATGCCGTCGACACACTCGACGAAGCACGGGATATAGCAGCAGCTAGATCAGCGGTGTACCAGCAAAGTCTCCGCAACTACCACAGCCGCCGGCTACGCCCAAGGTCCTTCGTCGAAGGAGACCTCGTCTTGCGACTTAAGCAAAAGCGACCGAATAAACTTGAGTCACCATGGGAAGGACCCTATGCCATCACCGAGGTCATCCCAGGTGGCGCCTATCGCCTCAAGCACGTGGAGTCTGGAGTCGCATACTCCAACCCATGGAACATCTCGCACCTGCGACGATTCTACCCATAGCAATGTACCCCCCTTTTTACTTCCAATAAGGCTTACAGCCAAGGCTACTCAGCCGAACCATGTACCTCCTCCATTACGCTACAAATAAAGCTAAGTGTCTCGCCCCCAACCTTCGGTTGACTATTTTCTGCAACTTTACTACATGCTACATACGCACTCGGGGGCTCCCCTCACCTCACGATTTCATCGACTGAGGACAAAACGTGTACACCTGAGTAGCTGACCACGTCAGGCAAACGAAAAGGACATGTACTAAATCAAAGCACTACGTGCTCGCAAACAAGCAAACCTTTACAACAAAGGGCACATACACGCCCAGCCGCAATATACAAATTTTACATCTATCTGTTTATTTTCAGGTCCTACCTATTCTGAAGAATAACCTGAGCACGCTGCTCAAACAAATCTACAATTTGTTTGGCATACTGCCTTACAGCCGCGTAATGCGGACGCATATTCCACTCGCCACCATCTGGTCGAGGATGTGGCCCAGTCGCCACAGCAGCCAAATCTACATCAGGGCGGTGCACCCTCACAAGAGACAAGGCAGCCTTCACCCCTGCGACGAGCTGCTGCCGCACCAGCTCCTTGACATTGCTGGCACTCCGAAACTTCGTCAGAAGACCTGCAAGGGTCGTTGGCACGGCATCCAACGGAAAAATGACATGCAGCACCGAGGAAAGCGATGTCTGCACCTGGCGGAGCACCCGCGAAACCTGGTAGACACGATCCTGCACCGTCGCCAGAACTATGGCGCGATCACGATCCATCCAGAAGAAGCCGCCGGCCTCCATGTCCTGTTGAGTCAAGCAATTGACTCGAATAGCAATACGCTCCTTTTCTTCCCTCGGAGCAAGATTGGCACCTGCGACAACCGCACAAAACAAGAGTAAGGCCAGCAGGCTCACCCGAAGAACTGAGCTACAGCCCGAAAGAAGGATCAACTTACATTGCAGCTGCTCGGACAGCCGACCCAGCTCCGCCATCAAATACTCCTCTCTGGCTGCACCACGGTCTGCTTTGGACTTCCAAACGTCAGCGGGACCGCGTAACCCAAGCAAATCTCTCTCCAAGCTGCGCACGCGATCTCGAAGAAAAGCGAGCTGCGAGGAATCATCCAATGATGCTCGCAAGGGCCTTTCGGATGAAGTGTCAACTGGGTCAGCACCCGAAGGAACCTATAGCAGAAGAAAAAAGAAGGCACACAGACATTCAGCCAAGGATAGAGCACAACTCGGAGAAATTCATTAAAGTATATAAGGCCACTACGTGGCACAAGGATGGTACTATAAAAGATATTTACAACAAAAATAGACTACAAGCTACCCTACGTCTACTACGCCTAAGGCGGAGGGCACTGAGTCGCCTCAGAACCAGACTGCCTAGCCTTGGCCTCGCCCTGCTGCCGCAATGCGTACTCAGACAGCAAGTCAATGAGCTTGGGCCCATATCGTCTGCAGCGAGCGGAGTAGGCGGCGAAGGCTACCTCGGATCCATCTGCAGCTGTAGGCATCCGAGAAGTAATTTGGGGCAGGTCCAGCTCCGCCCCAGCCGCCATGGCCATCGCCAGCCCGACGGACGCGCCGATGCCCTTCTGCTTGCGCTTGTATGCTGCAGGCGCTTCAGCTGACAGAGCCTCTGCCAGGGCACCCACGTCTTCAAGGGATGCGCCCTTCAGGAAGAGCTCCTGGTAGAAGCGACCAAGGACCTCTTTCGCCTTGGCAAAGGAGTTGACGACGGTGCTGCAGCGGTCTTCGACCGCTATAGTAGCATCATCTAGAGCACTTCCGTGCTCCAGAGCACCACGGTCAAACTCGATGCCTGCGGCATCTGAGACAAAAAAAGAAGAAAACATGAAGAAAGGCAACATAGAAGAAGATCCGAAGAAAAAGAAGCAAGTACAAAAGCTAGCGCTCACCCGAAATAGCCTTGGCAGCAGCCATGAGCTTCTCCGCCACCCCTTTTTCACGATCAGCCGCAACGGTGGCCAGCTGCTCCTCACGATCTGCGGCCTCCTGCTGCAGACGCTCCTTCGCTTCGGCTGCCTTCGTCAGCTCCAGCTCAAGGCGCTCTCTCGCCCCAGCGGCAGCTTCGGCCTTCTGCTTCGATTGGCCAAGGCTCTTCTTCAGAGCATCGACCTCACGGAGAGAGTCGTTATGCTCCTCTGCATTTACAACAAGCAAGTGTCAAAGAACAGGACCAGGATAAGCAAGAGAAGTACTACAAGGCAGACGAATACCTTGAAGTTGTCGCAGTTTCGCCTCCAGCATCAGGCGTTCCCCCACCAGCCGCTTGGCCTCTTGGACAAAAGGCTGCAACAACAGGCAATAGTAGTAAGAGCAGGACTTGGGGGCTATGCCCAACACAAAGAAGCATAAACAACATCAGCATACGAAGACACTCGGGGGCTCCCCCCGTAACATCAAGCAAAAAACTTACGTGCTCCGAAGGCGAACCCGCAGGCCCACCTGCGAAATTCCGAGGCGCAACCACCAGCCTCTCCTGCACAGGAGGAACTGGCGAAGCATCACCCGAAGTCGCCACCGTCTGAGGAGGAGGCGACGCAATGTTCGACTCCCCCATCATCTCCCCCGCACCATCACTGGAGCCGTCGGAGGATTGCCTGCATACGAAGCCAATCAGCACAGGTGCAAACATCATAAAAAGAAAAGGACAACAGTACAACAAGAACAACTTACGAGCCCAACGCGCTCAGGTCGAAGATAGGAGAAGCCCTTCGGGCCCTCTTCTCCTCCTTCTTTTCTTCCTTCTTCTCCTCCTTCTTCTCTTCCTTCTTCCGCTTTGCTGGCGGGTGCGGTGCAACAGCCCGCACAGGAATGGCAGGAAGGGGAGAGGAAGAACCTCCATGACCATCATCATGACGCTCAAGGCCCAGAGGATTTCTGGGAGTCGGAGGAGTCGAGGCATCTGACGACTCGCTAGAGCTCCGTGATCGCTTGCGCGAATGGTCCTCACTCGATTCGTCGGCATCCTCCGCTGGGGATCGCGCTGACGGTAGCTCGGACACGGAATCCACCACTTCATTATCTGGGGCATTCGGATACCTCTCGGGCAACAGTGGTGCCATGCCCGGCACTTTGAAGCTCTACAAGATGAGAAGAAACTTTGTTAGCAAACAAAGGACACAAATAAACACCCAACAAAAAAGGGGAGCACTACGTGCATAAATCTACACCTTTGGCACGGCCAACGTCGAAGAAAAGGGAGGAGTCAGCGACTTCTCCGGGAGTCCCTCGTCGGCCTTGAACTTCAACAGCACCCGAAGAGCCTTGTCAAGTTCCACCTCGGAGATTTTCTCACTCGAAACCCTCGTCGGATCACGACGCCCAGAGTAAAGAAACATCGGATGCGCCCTCGCTTGGAGAGGCTGCACCCGACGCTCAAGAAACGTCCGGATGATGTCGACACCGTTCACCTCCTTCTCAGGAATCAGTTGGAGATCCTCCACCCGACGGTACAGGTCCTCTATCTCCGCCACCTCACCATCCAAGATTTGGTTTTTCCAGGATATTTTCTTCTCAATCAACTGGGAGGGGTCAAAAGGAACGAGACCAAAATCTTGCCCAGGCAGTACGGAGTCACGGATGTAAAACCATTTCCTCCACCAGTATTGGACAGATTCGGACATGGAAAAGGAAAAGAATTGCACATTGGGACTGAGGGAGATGATGAAACCCCCAATGGGATACACACCATCCGAACCAGACTGCCTCTTCACGGAATAAAGCTTCCGGAAGAGGCCAAAGTGCGGCTCAATGCCAAGCCAACACTCGCAAAGCGTGATAAAGCACGCAATGTGGAGAAGGGAGTTGGGAGACAGATGATGGAGTTGAACCCCATAGAAAAAGAGCAGTCCACGAAGGAAGTCATGGACCGGAAAAGAAAACCCGTGAATCATGAAGGCAACAAACATAACCCGATACCCAGACGGGGAACGGGGGATTACCTCATTGCCAAGGAGTCTCACGGCCGTCGTGTCTTGCGGGATCAGGCTCCACTCGCACAGTTTGCGGAGGTCGCTCTCCCGCGTCTCTGATCGCCGCCAGCCACCATCGGTGACACGAGCAGCGGCGGCGCCCTTCTTTCCTCCGGCGGCGCTGGTCCCAACCGCAGATGAAGACTTCTTTGGTTTCCCCATTACGCTACGGCGGCGCCAGCGGTGAAAACGTACCAAGGACGACGAAAATGTGGAAGGAAATCTCAGCGCGAAGCAAGAATCGCTCGAGCGCAAGGAAGCAGTGAACAGATGAACTGGTACGGTGAAAAACAAACCACGATTTCACCACGGATTATAACAGCGAAGACGACGCACGCTGGCCGTCCATCGAGAATACCTAACGACAACGGTAGATCTAGTCGTACACGTGTCAGTATCACAACAAACCGTCTCTACCACGCCGTCCACTACGCGTGGAAATCAAGGAGACGCCGTAATCATCTCCACGCCACGCGTGACCGGTCAATTCAAAGTCAGCAAGTGGGACCCACGCTTTGTCCAGTCAAGTCATCTCTGGCGTAGCAGACGCTTGAGGTCATCGATCGTCAGCACTGACGTCATCAAAAGCTATACTAGCACTAACTTCGGCTCCACAGCTAAGAGTACTCACTCGAATCTACGATTCGACTAAATACTCGGGGGCTACTCCTATCAGGAGCGCTGGTCGCGCACCCGATGTACTTCCGGGTCAGCGGTACGCCCACGACATTGACGACTACAACTGCATGATACAAGACTCGAGTCTCTGCCCGAGTCTACGACTCCGCCGGACACTCGGGGGCTACTCCAAACTGGAGCGCTGGTCGTGCACAGAAACGATCTTCGAGTGGCACGCCAATGAACTACGCCATGGAACAATTCTTCGAGTTCTATGTCGAGTCTGCGACTCCACTACGGACTTGAGGGCTACTCCCATAGGGAGGATGGATTTAAGCATCCGAAAATTTTCGAGTCCTGCGGACCTAATGATTGAAACAATGCTTGAACTGAAAGTCTCCGTTCGAGTCTACGACTCGAACAGACACTTGGGGGCTACTCCCATAGGGAGCGCTGGTCGCGCACCCTATAAAATCTTCGACTGCGATCTTCCGGATCCGCATGCAAAAACTTTTTTGGCAACTCTGCCCCAACAAAACGCTGAGTGAGCGACAATCTCCTTGGCCACCCGAAACACCTCCGAGGTAATAAATGTTCGGATGCTGCGTCTGCGACGCAAAGATAAGACCTACAGATATCATCTGATGGCCTGGCAACGCACCTGACTGCGCTCTGCTAGTATGAATCCGTACCAGCAGGTACGATGAAAAATCCTGACGGACGCGTTGCGTACACCAATTAAAATCACTGAAATTCCACTCCTGTAAGTCCTCCGCGGCCTGAGTCGAATTACGCCAGCATATGTTCCAGGTCCGGATTGAGGGACCCAAACCTGAAGAAGATCGTGTTATTTCGTCCTAAGACAGTTAACTGACCCTGATCCGTCAGGTGAGTCAGGCACACGCATCAACAATCCCTACACACATATACTATTAGCATATAACTGCTCCCGAAGGATGGAAGAGTCCTCAGCCGAATCTACGATTCAACTGATCACTCGGGGGCTACTGACATGGTTATACCCTACGGGTACGTAACTTCAGCATACCTAGTCCAGCCCAAGGAAGGCCCACGGCAGACATACGCTAGCCCATGAAGATTTTCGGGTGACCAAGGCCCATGACGTCTTCGGATCCTTGGAGAGCAAGACTAGAGTTTGAATACAACTTGTAACCTACTCGTATCGGCACCCGAGACCTAGCCTCCCCATATATAAAGGCTAGGAGGGACCAACGAGGAGGGCACGCACGTACACAATAGACCTCAGACTCATACTTTCGCACACGCATCCACGCCAGATCGAATCTGCGCACCCTGTAACCTTCGGTTCCGCCGTAATCAAAGAGCAGACAAGCAGGAGTAGGGTTTTCCCTCCGGGGGCCTGAACCTGGGTAAATCTCGTGTCTCCTGGTTGCTTGTCTATTAACCGTGCCACGATCTCCAGCATCCCCATCTTCTCCAAAACCCAAGTCCATAACAATGGGCATTGACGAGATTAAACCTCGTCATTTGGTGATTAATAACAATCCCTATGGACTAATGTTTTCACTGAGTTTTATATGAAGGAATATTCCATAGGTCATGCTTGTAGTCTATGTGTTGGATTCAAGTATGGATGCCATGAAGATAAAGATATACCTTGAGTATTGACATCAAGATCATCGAGTTGAAGAGAAGAATATGATATGATCAAGATCTTGAGAGTGTGATCTCAATAGAAGAATTCAAGATATGGCTCTAAGACGGTGTCATGATAGCCTTATTAGTTGAGCTATGATTGACTAAGATTTAGAGCATGTAATCAAATTAAGAGTTCTTTATGTACCTCAAGATATTGAGATGGAGCATGAGAAGATACATGGTTGACATATACAAAGAGTGAAGAGTGATTTCAAGTTGGTCAACACATGAAGCATAAAGAATGTACCACATGGATCTTGTGGTATGGTAAGCCTTGTCAATTATGCATCATGAACTAACCCACTATATATGTGTCTTTGCGTTTTCTATATGGGATAGGTATCTTTCCATGGGCATGCTTCAAAAGTAAAGATCTTATATAGCCCATGAGAGGATGACATCAAGTGGTGATCGTCATCAAGGTTGAGAAGGGCAAGTTCAAGATAAGCATCTCGAGAAGATCATTTGCTTGAAGCTTTCCATCTATATTAGTGATAATGGACATGTGAAGACATGTATTAATGAAGCTATCCAATAGTGGTGTATGGCGGAACAAATTAGCAGTCTTCACGAAGCAACAATGATCAAGTGATGCATTCCAGCTTGGATGGAGATTGAAGTGTTGTCATCAAGATCAAGCGGGATGCGCAATCCAAAGGTATGGCCTTACTAGGTTTTACTTTTACCGGTCTCAGGGTGGTTGTTGGGAGACCGGGTTATAGGATACATAGCCGCACTATTAAGAGGGGCTTTCGATTGGGTAACTTGATCACATCGTCATAGGAAGCTCAATCCTTTGCATACTTTGCATCTTCCTATTTTGTTGCTTCTTGGTGTTTATCCATATGAGGTTCTTGAGCTTGTTGCTATCTCTTTAACAAGCCCAAGTTTATCGAAAACGAAATTCGGATGCATCTTCTATGGCATTTTCAAGTTTGAAGGTTTTATCGGTTCTTATTATAGGGAGGCTTCTTACCTTTCTTCATTTGGTTCTATCCTACTCTATTGGACTATGATGTTTCTCTGCACCATCTTGTAGGGCTTGTTTTCCTCGTCAAAACAAGCCCAAGATCATCGAAATCGGAGTCTGGACGCAAAAGTTATCGCCGTTTTCGTGTACCCTGTTTTGTTCCGGCGGGAATTTCGGCGAGACCGAGCCTGTGGCCGGAATTTCTGGCGACCACTGAAAATTTCTGGCAAACCGCCGAAAATCGGTTCAGTAAGCTGTTTTGGTTTTTTCCGGAACTTTCGGTTTTGACCAAACATTCAGGCGGTTGATCCGGTGGCGCCGGTTTCGTCGCCGGAACGTGTTCGCCGAGCGCATCTTGCTTCCAACGGTCATCCCCCTTGAAGGGGTATAAAATGGGGGCTTCTTCCCCAAAGTTCTAAGGCTCTTGAGAACGTTTTTGACCTCCATTGTTGATCCCTTTGAGCTTTCTTCCTCTCTCTTCCCTCCTATGATTCTTGCATCTTTTTGAGAGATTTGAAAGAGGAGATCTAGATCTACAATCCCCACCAATCAATTCCTCCTCTAAGTGAGGGGCACTCATTGGATCTAGATCTTGGAGTCATTTGTTGGTTTCCACCATTGTTCTTCCTCTCTAATTCCTCTCTAGCACTTGTTTCTTTGGTGGGATTTGAGAGTGGAGGATTTGAGCACCCTCGGTGTTCTTGCTATGCATTCTTGCATAAGTGTTGAGCTCTCCATTATGATTTGTTCGAGTGAGAGACCGTGAGCTTGTTACTCTTGGAGGGTGACCTCCTAGTTGGCTTGGAGGTTGGTACCACGGTGTCCTCTTCGTGGAAGTTTGTGAAGAGACCCGGGCTTCTCCTTCGTGGAGCTTGTGAAGTGGTTGTGGAGCTTGCCATCTCCGGAGTGGAGGAAAAGCTAGCCATAAGGAAAGGGCATATTCCTTCGTGGGATAGACTCGGAGAAGAAGGTGAGCCTTCGTGGCGTTGGGAAATCCTTCGTGGAATCCCACACCTCTCCAACGTGATGTACCTTACTTGTAAGGGAACACGGGAATACATCTTCGTCTCCGCGTGCCTCGGTTATCTCTATATCCGAGCTTACTTTCCTTGTGATAGCCATCGAGTTTGAAGTACTTATATCTTGCTTATCACTTGTGGTATATTTATCTTGTGCTATCTTGCTTAGCTTAACTTGTTGTTGGTGCACTTAGTTGAGCCTAGTGTATTAAGGTTTTGTACTTGTAAAATAAATGTTAGTTTAATTCCGCATTCTATCAAGCCAAAACCGTAATAGTTTTGAAATTGCCTATTCACCCCCCTCTAGGCGACATCTCTATCCTTTCAGAGGTAGCCACGGGCACACTATCACCGAGCACGCACCACGAAGCCCACCGCCGACAAATATGAGGAGGAGGGGCTTGTCGGTAGCACCGTTTGTTCCTAGCGCCGTGAATGCCGTTGTGCAAAGGAGAGGCCATCACCAAACGAGCACATAGTGGGGTGCGCGTGCGGTGATATTCCTTTTGGAAATATAAGCAATAATCCATATGATCTAATCCGAATAATAAATTGATAAAACATGATCATACAAACGGTACTAAAACCAATTATGCAGATCAACAAAGTAGATGAACAGATTACATCTATAGGAGATAAACCTATCACATCTACACCAAACGCTAGAACAAAGAAAACTAGCATAATCCGAAAAAGACAACTGAGGATCACGTACAGTGTAGGATGAATAGCAGCCGCAGCGGTCGCAGCAGCGTCGCCCATGTTGAGGTTGTCGAAGAGGTCGCCGACGTCCGGAAAGAAGTCGTCGTTCGGGAACTCGTCGTCGGACGACGTTGTGGTTGCCAGTAGTCGCGCTTGAGCGCTCCCCAAAAACCTGATCGCCCCTCACCCGTACAGGTTCACGAGAGGCGGGGTTCCGGAGGCCTACTGTCCCGATCTACGGTGCACACCGCAAGCCGGGATGGGAAAGACGAAAGCGGCAGCGCAAGGTTCTGGAGATAGGCGCGTGTGTGTATTGATTCCGTACCGATTAGGTTTAGCCCGGACGCTTATATAGTGCAGGTTAGGAGGATCGTGGGCTCATCCCACGTCCGAGTCGGTAACAGCCACATCCATAAAAACTGGAAACGGCTGTAATTAACGCGTCTGTTAATGACTCATAATCACTTTTCCCAACCAGCAAAATAAAGCTCGGCTCGGCGAGATTCCCGCAACCCATGGCGCGCGCGCGTCGTGACGAGGCGAGGCGTGGCGAGGCGAGACGGGCGGCGTCGGAGGAGGAGTGCGCGAGGGCTACTCTTCTTGTCACACCTTAGTGAGTGGTTCAACACTCTACTATATAAGGTGGTCCAACTCCCCTTCAACTAGCAATGTGGGACTAAACTTTAGCACCACTACACAGCCATATGCTGCCATATACAAGTGTGCCAAAGAGAATTTCAGAATTTGTCTAATGGACCAATAGCCCAATATACACCAAATTCCAACAATCCCCCACAAAGTCTCATTGGCACATCACATCACTTTTCTTCCAGACATTGTTTTATATACCGGTGTGTAGTGGAGACTGTTAAGTTGAACTTCCACGTTAAACTTCATGCTACACTAGCTTGCAACTTGAATAGTTGACTATGCCTTGAACTACAAGTTTTCTGCGCGTTAGTTTCACACAAAATCTAGACCGGTACAGGGCTAACGTCGGCTTCCCCGTGGTTTGGAGCTTATGCGTCATACTCCAGGGTCTTTCATGAGTTTATTAGAGAGCACCCAACTCTCACGGACTGCGACGTTTGACAGTCAGACTCACATAGGTGTGTTCCTCAAGAGGTGTTCTGCAGGACAACATCTCCGCTTATAAAAAGCCACTTGGAACACATTAAGATAAATATCAACCTGCCATGCAGATTAAGAGAGTATTGCATCTTTATGGAGATGTAAATATAATATGGGAATACTCTCCTCTCAGCTGACCAACATCTTGTCTCCCAGCTCTAATTCACGGGATCTCCGATCACATGGAGTGGGTTGCCATTGGGATCAACTCATAGCGTGGGTCTCAAAACCTTCTCCCTCGATGCATTATCTATCACATTGCGTGATAAACCCTTTGTGAAGGGATCTGCCAGGTTCTTAGATGTTTAGATATAATCCAACGCAATAACTCCGGAGTTTCTCAGTTTCCTGACAGATTTCAATCTCCTCTTCACATGCCTTGATGACTTCATATTATCCTTAGAACTGTTTACTTTGACGATCACAGTTTGATTATCACAGTTCATCGGGATGGCGGGTATTGGTTTTTCAACCACAGGTAAGTCCATCAAGAGCTCACGAAGCCACTCTGCTTCAATAGTGGCTGTGTCTAATGTTGTGAGTTCTGCTTCCATTGTTGACCTCGTTAAGATGGTCTGCTTGCAAGACTTCCAGGAAACAGCGCCACCACCAAGTGTAAACAAATAACCACTTGTGGCCTTAATCTCATCAGCATCAGATATCCAATTTGAATCACTATAACCCTCAAGTACCCGTGGATACCCAGTATAGTGAATACCATAACTCGCAGTGCCTTTCAAATAGCGCAAAACTCTTTCAAGAGCATGCCAATGATCATCTCCAGGATCTGACACAAATCGACTCAGTTTGCTTACAGCAAAGGAGATGTCAGGTCTAGTAGTGCTGGCTAGATACATGAGTGAGCCAATAATTTGAGAATATCTCAATTGATCTTTAGCATTCCTTCGATTCTTTTGAAGTAGCACACTCGGATCATAAGGCGTTGGACAAGAATTGCAGTTGCTATACCCGAAGCGACTCAATATCTTTTCCACATAGTGAGACTGAAGCAATGCAATCCCACCATTGTCATCCTTTAGTAGCTTGATGTTTAAGATTACATCAGCCACTCCCAAGTCCTTCATCTCAAAGCAGCGAGATAGGAACTTTTTGACCTCCTCGATAACAGCGAGGTTGGTCCCGAATATCAATATGTCATCAACATAGAGACACATAATAACTCCCTCGCCCCCACCATGGCAATAGTACACACAGTTGTCAGCTTCATTTACAACAAAGGCTTCAGCAGTTAAAGTTCTTTCAAACTTCTCATGCCACTGCTTAGGAGCTTGCTTAAGACCATACAAAGACTTCACTAACTTACACACCTTTCCTTCTTGACCATCTACTACAAATCCGTCAGGCTGCTCCATATAAATTTCCTCATCTAGCTCTCCATTTAGAAAAGCTGTCTTAACGTCCATTTGATGAACGAGAAGACCATGTGAGGCAGCCAAGGAAAGTAGTACTCGAATAGTGGTCAATCTGGCTACAGACGAGTAGGTATCAAAGAAGTCTTCACCTTCCTTTTAGGTATAACCCTTAGCCACAAGACGTGCCTTGTACTTTTCAATAGTGCCATCAGGTCTAAGCTTTTTCTTGAACACCCACTTACATCCTACAGGTTTGCACCCATAAGGACGATCAGTGATTTCCCAAGTACCATTAGCTAAGATGGAGTCAATCTCGCTTCGGACAGCTTCCTTCCAGTAGTCAGCATCTTGAGATGCATAGGCTTCTGAAATAGAAGTGGGAGTATCATCCACAAGGTACACAATGAAAGCATCACCAAATGAATTTGCAGTCCTTTGTCTCTTGCTCCTCTTGGGAGTTTCATTGTCATCCTCCACAGGATCATCAGAGTGTTCTATCGGCATAGTGGGTTCAGGAATTATAGAAAATTCCTGACTAGATGAACTAGTCATCTCCTGATTTGATGAGCTAGACATACCTTTCATAGGAAAGATGTCCTCAAAGAAAGTCGCATCATTCGACTCCATAATTGTACCAACATGCATGTCGGATACCTCAGATTTTACTATAAAAAAATCTATAGCCAATGCTATGAAAAGCATATCCCAGAAAAACACAATCAACGGTTTTTTGTTCAAGCTTTCGCTTTATAGGTATTGGAATATTGACTTTTGCCAAACAACCCCAAGTTCGTAAGTAAGAGAGTTTAAGCCTTTTCTTTTCCCATTCCTCAAATGGAGTCATGGTTTTATCCTTTACAGGAACACGGTTTAGGACATGACACGCAGTCATTAGCGCCTCCCCCCACCATTCCTTGGAAAGACCCGATGTATCTAACATGGTGTTAACCAAATCAGTTAGAGTGCGGTTCTTTCTTTCGGCCACCCCATTTGACTGATGCGAGTAGGGAGGCGTCCTCTCATGTATAATACCATGTTCCATACAGAATAAATCAAATTCGTTTGAAAAGTACTCTCCACCACGATCCGACCTTAGCCGCTTGATTTTAAGATCAAGTTGGTTTTCTGCCTCAGCTTTATAGATTTTGAAGTAGTTCAAAGCTTCATCTTTAGATTTCAGAAGATAAACATAGCAGTATCTAGTAGAGTCATCGATCAACGTCATAAAGTATCTTTTTCCACCTTTTGTCAACACACCATTCATCTCTCAAAGATCTGAATGTATAAGTTCTAGCGGTGCTAAGTTTCTCGGTTCCGCAGCCGTATGATACTTGCGGAGTTGCTTTGCTTGCACACAAACTTGGCACTTAGAACCTTTGACAGTGGTAAATTTCGGGATTAAACTCATATTGGCTAACCGCGTCATGCAACCAAAGTTAATATGACAGAGTCGTGAATGCCAAACATTGGACTCATTATCATTGCAAACATGATTAATAACTTTAGTACATGAGTCTGACAAAGACAAGCGGAACAGACCTCCACACTCATAACCCTTTCCAACAAATTGTACGTACTTAGAAATTACAACTTTATTGGACTCAAAAACCAACTTAAAGCCATCTCGACATAAAAGCGATCCGCTGACGAGATTCTTATTGATGAAGGGAACATGCTGCACGTTCTTGCTGTACGGTCTTCCCCGAAGTAAACTTCGGATCTATCGTACCAACACCATGAACAGAAGCACGTGAGCCGTTTCCCATCAGCACAAAAGAGGTCCCTGAGACCTGATAAGACGTAAACATGGAGATATCAGAATATACATGTGTATTAGCACCTGTGTCTATCCACCAATCAGGAGAATGACATACTGAAAGGATAGTAGGTAAAATACCGTACCCGACATCCTTCATCTCAGTATCGCTAATAACAACATTAGCGGCATTGCAGCTGTTCCCATGTTGACGCTTGTCACAGCGATTAGGGCAGCTAGGAGCCCAATGACCAGGATCACCACAGACGTGGCAAGAGCCTTTCCTCTTATCATTTTTCTTCTTGAAGTTGGTTGAGTGCGTGGCCTTGTTCTTGCCATCGAACTTCCCCTTTCCTTCAGTTTTGTTCTTATTCTTGAACTTGTGGGATTGGAAGTTTTTCCTCTGCACTAAATTGGCAATAGAACTTCCCTCAAGTCCTCGAGCAGTTTTGTCGTTTGCTCTCGCCTTCTCTTCCACATGAAGAGACCCAATGAGATCTGTAACGGAAAACTCTTGTCTCTTATGTTTCAGAGAGGTAGCAAAGTTCCTCCACGAGGGAGGAAGCTTGGCAATAATGCCACCGGCTACAAACTTGTCCGGTAAGGTATACTTGAACTGCTCAAGTTCTTTGGCAAGTGATTGTATCTCATGAGCTTGCTCAACGACGGAGCGCTTATCAACCATCCTGTAGTCATAGAATTGCTCCATGACATACAACTCAGTGTCAGCGTCCGAGACCCCAAACTTGGCCTCGAGCGCTTCCCACGCGTCCTTGCCATTATCAAATGACATATAAGGGTCAATAATGTTGTCCCCAAGAACACTGAACAAAGCCGCCATAAACATGGTATCGGCTTTCTTAAAGCTCGCTTCCTGCTCAGCAGAAAGATCTCCTTCAGGCTTGCCAAGAGTGGCGCTATAGCAGTTTAGGTTTTCAAACCAGAGAACTGCTCTCTTGCGCCATCTCTTATAGTGCATGCCGTCAAAAGGAGGCGGCCTAGTAGCCGCGGCTACACCAGTGGAATTCAGTTGCCTATAATCAGGTTTTGGATTTTTGGAAATATAAGCAATAATCCATATGATCTAATCCGAATAATAAATTGATAAAACATGATCATACAAACTGTACTAAAATCAATTATGCAGATCAACAAAGTAGATGAACAGATTACATCTATAGGAGATAAACCTATCACATCTATACCAAACGCTAGAACAAAGAACTCTAGATAATCTGAAAAAGACAATTGAGGATCACGTACAGTGTAGGCTGAATAGCAGCCGCAGCGGTCGCAGCAGCGTCGCCCATGTTGAGATTGTCGAAGAGGTCGCTGACGTCCGGGAAGAAGTCGTCGTTTGGGAACTCGTCGTTGGACGACGTTGTGGTTGCCAGTAGTCGCGCTTGAGCGCTCCCCAAAAACCTGATCGCCCCTCACCCGTACAGGTTCACGAGAGGCGGGGTTCTGGAGGCCTACTGTCCCGATCTGCGGTACACGCCGCAAGCCGGGATGGGGAAGACAAAAGCGGCGGCGCAAGGTTCTGGAGATAGGCGCGTGCGTGTATTGATTTCGTACCGATTAGGTTTAGCCCGGACGCTTATATAGTACAGGTTAGGAGGATCGTGGGCTCAGCCCACGTCCGAGTCGGTAACAACCACATCCATAAAAACTGGAAACGGCTGTAATTAACGCGTCCGTTAATGACTCATAATCAGTTTTCCCAACCAGCAAAATAAAGCTCGGCTCGGCGAGATTCCCGCAACCCGCGGCGCGCGCGCGCGCGTCGTGACGAGGCGAGGCGGGCAGCATCGGAGGAGGAGTACGCGAGGGCTACTCTTCTTGTCACACCTTAGTGAGTGATGCAACACTCTACTATATAAGGTGGTCCAACTTCCCTTCAACTAGCAATGTGGGACTAAACTTTAGCACCACTACACAGCCATATGCTGCCATATACAAGTGGGCCAAAGAGAATTTCAGAATTTGTCTAATGGGCTAATAGCCCAATATACACCAAATTCCAATAATTCCGGCAGCCATCCTCCATGTTTTCTTAAGCTTCTTTTGTCATACATCTTAATTTTGTATGTTGTTTTTATCTCTTGATTTTTGGTGGTGATGTCTATGCATTTTCTTGATGCGTGTAAGATTATCCTGGCAATCAGGCGCTATGAATATGATAATTAGATAAAATTAACCTGGCAGCTACGTAGTAATTAACTAATGATCCTATCTTGTTTAAATATGATAATCAAATTTTGCTTATCTGACAACTATGCTCGGGTGAGTCGGTAAACCATATTTTATTGGAGTAATTTTTCTGTTAATCCAGTTTAACTATTCTGGCAATCAAGTTTAACTATTATGGCAATCAAGTTTAATGAATCAAGCAATCAAAATTAACTATTATGCCATTTAAGTTTAATGAATCAGGCAATCAAGTTTAACTATTCTAGCAATAAGTACAATTATTTAGCCAGTCAAGTATATTAGTATCTGGCAAGTGACAGCTATGTTCTGTTTTATGTTAGCTAAACGGGACATCATGAGATTTTAGTTGAGAAATCGAATGAGCTACCGTCTGATGCCATATACTCCCTCCGTCCCACAGATTAAGGCGTAAAATTCTCAGCACAGTTATTTAGGCAGCGATAGCATGAGAGAAAAAATCCTTAACTTCCCTTTCTTACCCCTGCATGCGCTCTAGTTAATGTCGTTAATTTCTCTCTCACCGATGAGCTGACCTCCTCGTTTCTAGCAAGCCACCAACTGCATGAACGGGAGGAGTTAATATCTCTCTCACACCACCAGCTGGCCTCTGCATGCACGAGGGGTAAAAACGGGAAGCTAGCAATCCACTCGACCCTGCGCCTTAAGCTATGAGGAAAGTTTGGAAAAAATTTCACGCCTTACGCTGTGAGACGGAGGGAGTAGAAGATACTTTGTACTAACTAGCATTTAGATGCTTTGCATGCAGCTTTATGCATTTTTTGCTAGGCATGCAGGAGGACAGCATGCATCTTTTTTTTACATTGCATTTATGTTATGCATGAAAAGGCACCCGGTTAAAAGTAGAAAGCAAACATAGCGCGTGAACCGATATGACTGCCGCACGGATAGACATAAAGTGTGGCGCCGCGCGCTAGCACATTCCACTGCAGCAAATGGATCAGTGCAGCAACTTCAAAATTTACTTTTCCTCTATTTTTTGCACGCATGCGTGCGTGCGCGTGAGAGGCGATTGCACGGCAAACCGACCAAGCACGCCCGCCGCCGTCTTGACGACAGCAGCTAAAAAGCGATGAATCCGATGATCGTTCATTCGTTCACGCCGTTGGCCGGCGCCGCCGGTCCGACACCAGAGCCTGCCACTGCCAGGCTGCCCAGCACAGAAACGAAAACTCCTCGCCGCCCTCGCCTTTCATCCGCGCACACCAGGACCCCACCCTCGCCCGCTGCCGCCGGGCCCCGCGTCCGCGGGACCCACCTGCCAGTTGAACGAAGCGGCACAGCTGTACCGACGGAGAGACAGGGAGGCCGGTCCCGCCCACTCCCTTCCGCTTTCTCTGCCACTGCCGCCCTCCTTTTCCCCATTCTTCTTTTTTCTTTTCTTTTCTTTTCTCCCCCTTCTCCTCTCTACTGCCCGGGCGATCGCCATCGCCATCGCCGCCCACCACCACCACCGCCACCAAATCCGCTTCGTTTCCACAGCCAAGTCACCGCCGAAAGCGGCGGTCCAAGCTCAAAATACGCCTACTACCCCACCGCGCGGAGACACGGACGCGTACGCCCGGCAGCAGCACAACATTTCTTCCGCGCTGACGCCTCCGTGATTTGACCCCGGCGGGCGATCGATCGCTTCTTGGTCAGGGCTTCCTCTCGCTGGCCGGGTCACACAGCGCCTCAACAGGGCTTCGGCTGTTCTGTTTCTTCCGCTTCTTGGAGCTTTCCCCACTTGGCCGCCTGCCGAGCTTCCTCCTCACAGGTATGTTCCTTCTGGTAGTGAACTGTCGGGGTCTGTCACCGATCAGGTCGAGTCTGGTTGTTGGACGGTTGCTCCAGCTCGTTGATTTTGGTTTCCCGTTCGAAGATTTGATTCTTACCATGCGCGGTGGAGAAGATCTGTTAGTTAGCCCCTTGCTTGGTAGTACTAGGCAGTAAAGGTGATGGCTGTTTTGCTTGTTCGTGCCGTGGATTCACCTCCTCAAGTTGGGGTTTAGCTTATGGACTTCGAATCTGGCGAAGCTCCTGAGGTGCTAGGCTAGTATTCCATTACCGATGATCGTCCTAGTGATCAGCTGATTAGTTGCGACGCTTGATTGGCGTCAAGTGCTTGCTGATTGCTCAATAGGAGTTGCTTATTACCTTGAATTATGCTTGCGCTAGGGTAGTAGTACTAGTTCTTGTATATGGATCGGACGGTCTCTTTGCGAGCTCGGTATTTGGTATAGTTGCACAGGCTCCATGGATCTGATGGTCTGTTTGTGAGGTTTGTACTTTGGTATAATTGCGCAAATTGAGGGTCCATGACAACTCTGGCTATTTGCATCAGCTCGGCTACCTTTAGAAATTGGAACAAAACTGAACTTACTGGATTTGGGCCGACTTAAGGGGTAGAGAAACGAATTGTTAAGTTAAGCATTACAGAAAGTTTCCGAAATCATGTATACGTATCAATACAAGAGACTGTGTTTCATAACCAACTGATCTTGTCTGTAATTTTTCGTAATGCCAGGTTTGTGCTGGAGGTGAGAGGGTACATGCCATGGCTCTTGAGACAAAACAAGTTGGTCTATGTATCAAGAAAGTCTTGAGGTCCTCCATTAGAAAAAGCTACAGATGTGCCTCTGAACATCCGGTCCTTCTCAGTTTGGGTGTTCTGCTCTACCTGTTGTACAGATCTTCACCGGTTTTCTTCGCGTTCCTACTTTCTTCTTCACCTGTAATTGTATGTACTACTCTTCTTCTGGGGATACTACTGAGTTTTGGGGACACGAATCTACCTCAAGCTAGTGAGGATGCCAAAACTACTCCAGAGATTTCAGCTTTTAAGATTGGGAATTCTTCAGGTGATGTTCATTTTGAGTCAGATCGGGGAATTTCAGTGCCTAGTTTTAGGAATACAGCAGAAAGCTTCAAAGAAAGGGAAACTACGCGAACGGTGTCTGTCAGAGAGAGGTCTGCTGAGCATGATGATAATGTTCCTCTTCTGAGAAGAGTTGATGAAGAAGAGCAGAAATTTGAATACCACGACATACCTAGAACATTAACTCCCTTTCCTTCCATGGTCAATTTTCGCCAAGAGGTTGGAGAAGGGGACAGCTTGCTTTTTAACCAGGAAAGGGAATACAAAGATTCATTCTTCATGAAAGAAAAGGATGAAAGGCACACTAGCTTATTTGAAGGTCTGAATGAGGAGGTTGCATCCTTTGGTATGTTTTCATCCAGTGAGAGTATTAATAAACATGCTGAAATGGTGGAGAATCTGAATCAAGCAGCTAGCAAAGTAAGCGACACATTGGAAGAGAGGTCAACTGATGGGGTAGCTGGAACTAGCAGACCAACTTATGCCGTTTTCGTGCACCAGAATAAAGAGCCTGATGAGCTGAACGTTGATACTAGCAAGGCCGTTGAGGACAACCTCCTCGATTCCTCACTTGGTTCACCATGGGCAGATGTTGGCAGTGATGACGGGTCATCTGGTTTTGACTCTGATGGGGCTGAGAGTTCTTCACCTGATGCTTCCATGACTGACATCGCACCAGTCCTTGATGAGATCGACCCTCTTCTGGGTGCTGATTTCACTCGTCCTGATCCCATTCCTAATGATGATTCAGACACTGATTCACATGTCTCCTCACAGGATCATCAAACTGATGATGATAGCAATGATGAGGATGACAACAATGATGCTAAAGATAGTGGTGAGGAGAACAAGAAGGATGAAGGCCAGAAAGCTGCATTTCTGTGGACAGCAGATGATGCAAAAAATCTGATGGATCTTGGATATTCTGAGATGGAAAGGAACCGTAGGTTGGAGATTTTGATGGTTAGGCGAAGATCCAGGAAGAACATAGTATTTGAAATTGACAATAACCTGGCAGATGTCAGTAGCAACGACGCTGGGAAAAGTGTCGATGACTTATCGCGCTTCCATTCACAAGTATCACATATCTCAGTTACAAGGAGGAACCCATTTGACCTTCCTTATGATTCTGAAGAAGCAGCAATTCCGGGTTCAGCTCCTTCAATCCTGCATGCTAGAAAGAACCCATTTGATTTTCTTGAGCATTTCAGTGAAAGTGGCGTCTCTGCACATGATAATTTAAGCCCAGGAGAATCACCAGCAACTTCTCATCGAGACATCTTCAGAAGACACGAGAGCTTCAACTTTGGAACTACAGATGCTACCCAGGCGAGACGTTCGTCTAGATTGAAGCCATATTTTGTCCCTGAGACAGTGGAAGGGAGCACACGCAATTTTGAAAGGCAGTTCAGTGACAAGAGTGAGTCTAAGTTGAGTTCTGTTACTGAATCTGATATGGCTTCTTCGGTTGCCGATCAGGAGGATCACAAGGACCTCGATGAAAAGGATGTGCACAAGGACCCTGTGTCACCAACTCTTCTGAGACAGGATAGTGACCTTGCAGATGCTGGAAGTGAATGCTCAGATGGTATCAACTCTGTGGATGTTGAGCTAGACCATAGTGACATTGATGAGCGTGAGATTTCTCTACATCATTTTGTCTTCGAAAGATCGGAAGAAAGAGAAGCATATCTTGCCTCAGCAAAAGGGAAGACCCGTGATGAAGATTACATGCTCAAGTCAGATGGAAACTCCATGATGCCACTTAATCCGGTCGCTGACCTGCTTAGCTGGGAAGATGGAGATGGTAAGCAAGTTCCATATGACCTCTTTGTGTAATAAACAGATTATTTTTTACTGTATAATAAACAGAAATTCGCCCTCTACACCTTTATTTGAACATTATCCTGTTATGCAGGTGAAAGCTTCCTTGGTGCCAAGTCTTCTATGGTCTCAAACACAACAGGGGAATTCTCAGAATGGCTTTCCTCTCCCAGGCCAGCTGAAGACAACGAGTTAAGATCAGGGGAACTTTCTCTTGGTGCGACCAATATAGCTGAGGAAGATGGAAATATTATTTCCAGGTCTTATTCGAACAATGAAATCACACCAGAAAACCTGATTCATGGGTCGGCGAACTTGCTAAGTGATTTTGAAAAGGAAACATTGCGTGCAATATCTATGGACCTTCATCCTATTCCTGAGGAGAGGGTTGTCGAGAACTTCAATATACAAGAAAAACATGAAACTGCAATATTTACTGGTTCTGGTACTGCCTTGAGTGACTTGCATGTAATTGAAGAGCACTTTGATGTTGCATCTGATGTAAGCCCGAGCTCTGCGGTTGTTTCCTTGTGTCCTCCTGAAGCAAGTGATTCCATCCAATCTCCGTCTGAGCCTAAAGATATCTTAAACCCATTTTTCTCCGTGACTTCTGAACCTGACAGGGTAGATATGGTTGATATGAAGGAAGAATTAACCTCAGCTTATCTACTTGATTCTGATGATGATGCTGATAAAATCTATCCTGAGCCTTTAGAGGACAGTGGTATTGATGAAAGTTTCCTGTCGGAATTGGATGCGGTGGGGGATTTCCGGGTAGAACCAATGAGACTGCATCAGCAGGTGCCTGATCTTAGCTTCCATACAGACAACCCTGCGGGCGGTGTTAAAGAAGACTCATTGGTTAGCCCTCAGATTTCTGATGACAATACCATGTCAGATGGCAGTGCATTAGACAATGGCGAGCAATCTCTACCGGTTGATTACCTAAGTGGCTCTGGTCCTGAATTTAGCTGGTCATTACGGACATCTCATGATGACCCTGAGCAGACTGTCTACAATCCTCGGCGAAGGATTCTTGAGGCAAGCTCTTTTGAAGCAATGGATACAGAGTTGAAACTAGCAGGAGATGTGACAGAAGTCACAGAAGTTTCTTCAGTCAATACACCATCAGAAGCATACTTAGGGGTTGTAGCAAGTGAACCGGAGGTTACTAAAAATGAGCCCGTGGCGAGTAGAATTGATGCTGAGATGATGTCTGTCGATGCCAAGTCTCTGGATGACATAGAGACAGCTTTTAAACAGGCAGACAGTGGTGTTGATGAACCGGGGGTTACTGAAAATGAGCCTGTGGCGAGTAGAATTGATGCTGAGATGATGGCTGTCGATGCCAGGTCTCTGGAGGACATAGAGACAGCTTTTAAACAAGCCGACGATGGTGTTGATGAACCAGGGTTTACAAAAAATGAGCCCGTGGCGAGTAGAATTGATGCTGAGATGATGGCTGTCGATGCCAAGTCTCTGGAGGACATAGAGACCGCTTTTAAACAAGCGGACTATGGTGTTGACGAACCGGGGATTACTCAAAATGAGCCTGTGGCGAGTAGAATTGATGCTGAGATGATGGCTGTCGATGCCAAGTCTCTGGAGGACATAGAGACCGCTTTTAAACAAGCGGACGATGGTGTTGATGAGCCCAACCTGGACGCTGAAACCTCACATGTCTCAGGTGTTGATGTTGACTCAGAGCCCTCGGCAGGTTCTGGGCAGTTACATGTCATTGAAGCAACATCAGTCAACGATATTTGTGCTGCTTTGAAGGAGCACTCTGGCCTTGATGTGAATAGTTGCTTGGAACAAAACGAAGATAAAGATGGCTGTGCAGAGACTGCAGAAACCTCAACACACGATGATCTTCCAGATGGTACACATGCTCAAAGTCTGCATTTGGCTGCAGATGATAAGGAGCCTGAACTAATGAAGACTGCAAGCAACATGAGTAGTACCCAGGCAAACACCCTCGACGACGACGACGACGACGTAAATGCAGTGTTCAAGAAGCTCTCTGATGGCCACGAGAAGAGCACTGCAACGGCAACGGATTCCGATGGTGCCTGCGATAGTAAAGAGGAAAGTGAACAACAATGAATTTACTGTCACAGGATTTCTGAAGGAGAAATGCAACCGGCGGAAATGTTAACCAAGCTGGAATAGATCCATCTCGATTTAAGAAGGAGCCTATTCTTGGTTAACTGGCGAATCACACTCCTTCCAGCTCCGCGGTGCTTCTGTTCTACGTATAGCTGCCAATACTCAAGTATGAAGTTTTGCTCTAGATTTTTGTGGATGATATTATATATCTCCGTTTTGAGGTTTTTGACCGTTTGTATTCAAATTTGATTTGTTTTGTCCTTTTTTTTTTGTATCCTCCCCTCCTCTGCCCGTAATTTGTTTGCTCGGGCAGTGTGGTGTGGTACCAGGGAGAGAGAGAACAATGGCTGGATTCTATCATGTAATGTAGATTTCTTTGGTTACTTGGTGGAACCGAGCGAGAGTGTGTTTATGTAAGAGAGCTTGTGCAGTTGGAATTAGAGGAAGTACATAAGGCTATGTGCATGCTTGCCGTTGGTTCTTTCACTTGCCACTGCTACTTTGAACTGTATGTTATGTTTTCGATAAAGTGCGCCTTTTATTCTTTGAACTGTCTGTGTGCATACATGATCTTTTTCTTTACTTCTTCCTGGAAGGCAGTGGGTGTGATGATTAGATCACAGTGTCAGGTTTTACAGCATTCCATCTGCTTATTTTGCGTGGTAAGTTCTTTACCTCAGAACTACAAACCTGCTGGAACTGAATCCGCTATCAGGCAAGACACCCTGGTTTTATCGGACCATAAACAGCCTGCGGGCTGTTTAGCTGGAACTACTTTGCCTATCGCGAGACTGTATGTTGTTACTGAATATTTTGCGTTACCGGTTTAGTGTATCTTGTTCGACACAGATGGCACTAGATATGTATACGGAGTCAGCCAATTTTTATCTTTTAAAATGATGTCGATATACTGTATATTATTATCTCGCAGATTCGTTTATGATCTTCTTCTAGGTTGGAGCAAAGAGTAAACCTGGTTTGGAATTTGGTTTGTCTCTGAATTGGCAGTAGTGGAGTAGTAGGAGGCACGATGGAGGAGGAAGACGCGGCACGGCCTCCTGGCCTGGCCTGTCCGGCAGCGGCAGGGCGAGCGTGGGCGCGCATCACTTGGACGACATGGACGGTCCATCCGGCTAGTAGCGGGTACGACCAGCCTCGCTTCGTCCAGCTGCCGCCTGCCTGCCGGGCTACTCTGACCACTGCCGTACGTACGTGCACACTAGGCAGTGGGTATCCCTGATGTGACGTGTTTGACCAAGCTGCGTGCTAACCGTCTTGCTGCTCTTGCCTGTGTGCCCTGTCGCTCGCTGCTGGTTCTCGTAGCTGTGTGCACGTACGTACTGTACGGCCTAGTGTTTGTTTCGCCCACACGCGTGTTTCGAAGACGCCTACAGCTCGCGACGTCCAAGCTGTGAGCCCAGGCCAGGCGAAGAAGAGCCTGTACTGCTCGGGCTGGCTCGACTTCGTACTTAGAATTTATTAAAATTTGTTTGTCTACTTTTGAATTAGATTCAATTTAGATTTATTTGATGTTTGTAGTCAAATTTAAGTAGGCGGGCGACACATGGACTGAAATCTTGCGAAAATACCCTTCCGCATCTGAGAAAATTGCAAAAAACTACCACAGGCTAGATATAATAGCGGTTCCTATACTTGTCTGGTTAGCCCGATTTAATCCGGATACTCATAAATTGCATAATTTAATTCATATACTCGTCAATTGGACTCGATTTAGTCCAAAAGCATGTTTGTCATCGAATTTGAGATGACGTGGACGCACTAGCAGGAGAGCGGCCGGCATGAAAACTTGCATGACCCTCCTCCCGCACCTAAAACGTACATTTCCGCGGCTGCCGATATAGCTTCGACGTAATCTTTCCTCTATGAAAAAATGTTACATGTTCCGGTCCAATGACCGTCGCCATCGTCGCCTCCCTTTCCATCGACTCCTTCCTTTTCGCTCCCTCTTAAATAGAACATTTTTAAATTAAAGGCTACTATAACAGCATGGAGTGCTGGCTTATTGGTTGGAGGAGAGTGAGTACATGCAAGTATCTAGAAGCGAAAATATACGTTTTAGATGCGTGGGGAGTCTCTGCAAATTGTTAGCTAGTCTAAGTGTGTCCCACGTCTCCCACATCAGCTCTAATTCGACAGCAAATATGCGTTTGGACTAAATCGAGTCCAATTGACAAGTATCATGACTAAATCGAGTCATCTGGACATAATGTTCTATTTTGCAACATATGTGGTTTTTCTTTTGCAATTTTCTCAAATGCGTGAGCATGTTATTGCAAGATTTCAGTCTACGTGTCGTCCGTGTCAATTTAAATTTGATGGCAAACATCAAATTGACTAAATCAAACACAATTTACAACTATACGTCTAAAAATTTAGCAAATTTCAAGTACGAGGACTAAATCGAACCGACCCAACAAAATACAGAGACTGTTAATTGTATTTAACTCTCAGGCGAAACACATGGAACGTGACACGTCTGGTCACAGAGCGAGACGAAAAGTGTGAACATTTTCCGTTTCTGTCTTGCACGCATGCCCGTCCAGCTGACAGCTGTTATTTACGAGGCGATCCGCGTTCGCGAACGAACACGCATTCCCTTCCCTTTTTGCCCTGATCCGGTACTATACCCCAAGATCATCCTCGATTTCACAATCTTTTTGGGGGTTCCCGTCAATTAAAGCTTGCCATAAACCGGTAGCCGCGACACGGTTTTGACACTCCTTTCCCCGTAAGCAAGCCGCGGGGCCCCACCTGCCAGCTAGCCGCCGCCAGTAGAGAAACCCGGCCGCACCGCCGCCGCGGTCTATATATAAGCCCTTCCGCCACCAACGTCGTCGTCTCCGATCTCTCTCGCCTCCGCCCACCGCCGTCCCACATCAAGTTACCTCCTCGCACGTCCCTCCCGTACGTCTCCTTCCTCGGAAGACGACTGAAAAACCCAAGGCGCGATTCCTCGGAAGGGAGCAAAAACACCGACGATCGCCGGCGTCCCCGGTCCTCCCCGGCTATACAAGGTGCGCTTCCGATCCGCCGTCGCGGTTTACTGTTTCTGTGGGTTTTGGCGTGAGCCAGCGAAGGATCTCTCGACCAAAGTTTGGGAATTCTCGCTCCAGGTCCATTTTATTCGTTTGTTTCTCGATTGATGGCTCTCTTGTGGTATTGGCAGAACAACTACATGCAAAAGTGGCATTTGTTCGATCGTCTCCGTGTTCACCATGATTTTTTTTTAGTTTGTTCTTCCTGTTCTGGACTGTACCAATATACTGTACATGAAGTTTACCAATATGCGCAGAGTACATTTGTCTTCCAAGTTCAGATTGTGACTCTACGTTAATTGCTACCTGTACCGTTGATTTCTGAATCTAGTAGTAGAACGCGGTCTGTCTGTGCGGATTGATCTTTCTTCGTCTGTACTAGATTTCGTGCTAACATTATAACTGAAAATAAACCTCGCAGATTGATCCGCAGGCGCGCCTGGAGGAGCAGGCGCCGATGATGAGCGACGGCCGCGTGCACCCGTCGGCGCCGCCCAGCAGCTCCGACTTCTCCGGCGAGATGAACCACTCCGCGTCCGCCTACTCCTCCTCCGACCCCTCCTCCAGCCCGCTCTACAGCTTCCACTTCGAGAAGCCCGTCCACCCTCCTCCGGCGCTCCCGCACGGCAAGCAGCAGCAGCCCAGGCATCCCCAGCCGCAGCCGCAAAAGCCCGCGCCGCCGCAGCCCGGCACGTACGTGGTGCAGGTGCCCAAGGACAAGGTCTTCCGCGTGCCGCCGCCCGAGAACGCGCGCCTCTTCCAGCACTACACCCGCCGCGCCAAGCGCCGCGGCGCCGGCTGCTCCTGCCTCCGCGCATGCCTCTACCTCCTCCTCGCGCTCCTCTGCCTCGCCATCCTCCTCGCCGTCGCCGTCGGCGTCGTGTACGCGGTGTACCAGCCCAGGCAGCCGGCCTACAGCGTCGTGTCCCTCGCCGTGTCCGGGCTCGCCGGCGTCGGAAACGCGTCAGCGCCCGGCGCGTTCTCGCCCGGGTTCGAGGCGACCATCCGCGCCGACAATGGCAGGAACGGCAAGGTCGGCGTGCAGTACGACGGCGCCGGGAGCCGCGTCGCCGTTTCATACGAAGGCGCGGGTCTGGCGCAGGGCAAGTGGCCGGCCTTCTACCAGGCGCCCGGCAACGTGACGGTGTTCGTGGCGAAGGCCAAGGCGGGTGCCGGGATACGGTTCTCGCAGAGCGTGCGCGGGCAGATGGCCGCGGCGGAGCGGCTCCGGTCGGTGCCGTTCGATGTGGACGTGGAGGTGCCCGTGCGTCTGGAGCTCGGCGGGGTGAAGACGTGGGCCGTGAAGGTGACGGTGCGGTGCGCCATGTCCGTGGATATCCTCGCCGCCAACGCCAAGGTGGTGTCCAGGTCGTGCGACGTGAAGGTGCCCTTCCTGTTCTGGAGGAGCTGAACTTTGAGAAAGAACAAGAAGTCGTTGTCATCATTGGTTGATTAGGAGATCAGTTCTTTGGTAGCGAAGGATCCTCGCCTCCCCGATGTTTTTTCTCCTCGTTAATTTTTTGTAAGTTGGTTTGATCGAACAATGCCATTTTTTAACTGTCGGGGAGTGTCGATCATGTTGTGCTGGCACTTACGATGTTCACGAGTTGCATTGCAGCTCCTCTTCTCCAGAAGACTGAATGAAAATGGTGCTGGTACACAGGCACTGCGATAAGATCAGACTACGCATGTCATCGCAATCAGACATGTGCAGACACCACCGTGGAAAGTCCTGAAGTTTGAACTGCACATGACTGACTGCTATTTAGGAACTGAATTCGAACGTATTAGTTTAGAATGCCCTGAGCATGCCATCGCAATCAGGCTTACGTAAACTTGAGCTAGTCTTTTCAAACTGTCCGCAGCACAATCGGTTTCTGAAGAATCGTTTAGATCGGTTTGAATGTGTATTACAACAGGAGCCTATTGTTGGTGTGTATGCCAAATTAAATCACCAAGATGTTCTTTTGACCATAAATAGCTCGACGATGTTGTTCCGTAGGGATTAGAATTAGCCTAAGGCAGGATTCAGAGCCTGTTTTTCTGGTGTTGACCTTGCTTCTCTGGTCTTGATCTTCGCCTTCTGATCAACTCACGGGGGCAAAAACAAAAAAAATGCTGTGAGCTCCCAACGACTTACTGTAGTGTCTTCCACGTCTTGGCCGGCCAAGCATCTAAAACCATACCAGAGAATTTGTCAGAATCTGTAGTATTTAGTGCGGCTCCATGAACTTGAACTAATTTTTCAAACATTTCATTTGTCCAAAGTCCAATGAAGGAAAATCTCTTGTTCGATCAATGTGATATACTGTACTCGAATTGAGATATGGACGTGCAGATATTATCAGGAGTAATGTTTGCTAGAATACAGACCATACTCCTCTCAAAAAAAATAAAAATACAGACTATACTTAGTTGACCTGACAAGACCTTTGTACAAATTTGTACTTCCTCTGTTTCCTAAAAAAGACATTTTAGCAAAGAAATATAATGTGATATTGGGCTCGGGCCCAAGAAAGAACGAAGTGGGATAAACATTTCTCCCGCCTTTTCTGCAGGGAATGATACGTTTTTTTTTTGGAAAAAAGGGGTGTTGTATATTAATTAAGAACTAGAAAGAATGATACATTTCTAATGATAAATAAATAACTTATATCAAATGAAAACATAGACAACATGAACACCAAAAAGTCTGATAAACTGAAAGTAACATCAACATTTCCAAAGTTGTCGTCTTTTATTCAAACCTTCATGTCTCGATGTTATACAAAAAGATGTTGTATAGTCTCATTCTTATCGCAAAAACAACACTTGGTATCTCCCGGCAATTGGCGTTTTTTCAGGTTGTCTTTAGTGAGTATTACCTTTTTGTAAACAAACAACATAAAAATTCTGATTTTTAGAAGTGTTTTTATTTTCCAAAAATACTTTCTAAGAAACCTTGTGTTTCCATTCAAAAGATCAAGATACATAGATTTAACGGTAAAACTACCAGACTAAGTAAGACGCCAAATATATACATCATGTTCTTTGCTTTTAACATGGTGAATTCATTAACATATCACAATAGAACATTACATAGCTCAACCATAGAGAAGTAATAGAGGTGCCTAGGTACACGGAATAAGACAAATTGATAAAGAGTCACAACGAAGTTGTTGTGCCGGAGAACAAACAATTTTAACATCATAGCAGCTAGATCTAGCTCGCGCGACACTCAATGGCGGAGGACCGTCTACAATTTTGGTATGGGGAAGACAAACACATATATCATCGTTTAATTAGAACCTGGGTGGAGGGGGACATTGGCCCTCCCAAACCCAAAATAAGAATATGAAATCGATTTGACATAAATTTTCTTAACCGAAATATGGAAGATTAAAAAATTGGCCACAACAGTCAAGAAAAAATTTAATGAACAAGGCGGCGGTGGTTTTTGGTGGCTGAGGTAGAATGTGAGGAAGGGAGAGGAGTGTGGTGCGAGGAGTGGAAAATGCCTAGGGTTAGGGTAGCGACATCGCTCTCCTGGGGATTTTATGAATGAAGGGCATCTCGGATGGTGGCATTCATTTTACTCTAGACGACTGGGATGATTCGCCAAGCGATGTTGCAGCTAGTTCTGATCAGGTTCTTCCAGTCAGGCGTGTTCCTCATCGGCGCCGCTATTGACGGACGCTACAGATGTTTGTTGCCAGTTATATTGGCTTCCGTGACCCGTTGACCCCGTTGACTTGAGCTACACTCAGTGTACGTACAGCCAAAGTGATCCGGTGAAAATTGATTTTGCCCCCTGCTAATCAAACTATATTAACCTAATCACGTGTGCCTATCAGTCAAGCCCAATACAGCTTTTGCAGCCCATAGGAGCGTTTAGCTTTCGCTGGTTGTGGCATTGTATTTTTTTTCTTCGAAATAGCTCTTCCTCCGCGGTGCGGCCGGTGCCCTTCTCTCTTATGGATCGCCGCCTCGCATGCAATCTCTCGACTTGCCACTCCCCTTCTCCCATTAAGCAACGATTTCTTGTACAAAATCTGTAAAAGTGCCAGTAAATTTAGTCTACGCATCTAACAAACTTGATCTGAAGAATTCTGGTTACCAATTCTCGAATTATCTTAGAGTTTCTTCACGTGTTATCTTTTAATGGGAGACCATTTTCTCAAGATGAGAGAATGCAGACGCCAAAAATGTAGAGATAATTACTTTTGTAAACGGACTTTATTTTTACATGATATATTAATAATTATTGTTGCTTGTTTATATGAGTTTGCTAGAATATACCCCTCCATGTCAAAATAGGTGTCGCAAAGTTGGCTAAATTCGGATGTATTTAGACATTTACTAGATATATTCAAATCTAGACAAATTTACGATATCTATTTTGAGACGGATCTAGCCGTACAAGCTATGTGTATATATATTAGTGGTACTTTCTGGACACAATTTTTTTCCTTTTGTTTATGTTGACAGCCATCGGCGACATTGTAATCTTCGGTTCTTCATCAATCAAGAGCAGCCAAGCATGAGTAAAAATTTTCCTCCAGAGTACGGATCACATGGCTATGTCCACCGCGCCGACTCTTTTCGACCGTGTCGATTCTACACTCCGGGCTCCTTCAACTTTGGCTACCATCGTTGTCTTCGGCTCCAACAACTCGTTGTCGCCATCGTTTTCGGCGACCCGCTGCGGTCTTCGACTGCAGTGATCCGCTACAATCTTCGGTTGCAGCAACCTACAGGTTACACCGACTCTCACGATCCACCGATCGCATTCGCTCCCGCGACCTTCCGGTCATATGGGCTCTCGCGATCGTGACCCGCCGCTTGCATCGGCTCCTGCGATCTGCCAATTATATTGGCTTCCGTGAACCGTTCACTTCATCGACAACCAACAAAGCTAAGTTCTCTACTTAGATTTGATATTTTCTTACTTTAATCGCACTTGATACACTCGGGATTGCGCCCTCTTTGAGTAACCTAATGTGTCGTCGACTCCGCGCACTCGAACACCTCATACGCGATAGACCGAGTAGCTAATTCTGCCTGATCGTTGAATCCTTAAACTTTGAGTACCTCGGCAAGGTACTGACACTAAGGGTAATCAGGACAACAAAAAGCCCTAGCAAACAGTGCAAAAGTGTCGACTCGTTTGCCACCAGAATTTTACCTTAAAAGTTAACAAAAAAAATTCTTTAGAAGATACAAGTACTTTATAATTCTTCATGTTTTCTGCAGCCTACAAGGACGTCGACTGCATCTGAGATATTGTATCAGATCCTTCCACGGTGTCGATCAACACCAGTCGCATCAATAAACGCCAAGACCTGAGTTGACACTCCTCGGATGACCATGTCAGTTGTCGACAGACATAATGCTGGCGCGCATCCGACAGAAGCAACCGCGTCGACTCCATCCGCGTTGTCTGACTCACCTGGCTAAAATGCCGCATGACTCTGCTACATTGACTTCGACTGCATCATCGATTTTTGGCTCCTTATACATGAGACGTTGACTCGATGCACTTCCGGATCAATGGTTTCTCATCGCATGAGTCTTCACTAGAGCCTACGACTCGAGTGGACACTCGGGAGCTACTCCTATCAGGAGCGCTGGTCGCGCACCCGATGCACTTTCGGGTCAGCGGTACGCCCACGAGATTGTCGACTACAACTGCACGATACAAGATTCGAGTCTCTTCCCGAGGCTATGACTCCGCCAAACACTCGGGGCTACTCCAAACTGGAGCGCTTGTCGCGCACATACGAGATCTTCGACCGGCACGCTTCGATTCCTCACTCGAATCAATGATTTGACTAAGGACTCCAGGGCTACTCCCATGGGGAGTGTTGGTCACGCATTCGAAAAAGTGCCAACGTTGATGGCATTCGCAAAATCATCCGAAGCACTTGCAGATCGTTGTGTCTATGCAACCGAAGACTATAAGTCTCTACTCGAGTCTACGATTCGAACAAACACTCGGGGATACTCCCATAGGGAGCACTCGTCGCGTACCCTATAGAAAACAAAAGATTCATACTACGGTCCGTTGTGTCGACTACGTCCACAATGTCGACTTGCTTAGAGCAATCGAATTCATTAGAGACTTCGACCCACTTTACACTACATTGTCAGGTTCAGAGATAACGTCTCCCTGACCACCTGAATCACCTCCATGGTGACAAACATTTGGATGCTACGTCTACAACGTAAAGATAAGACATACAGATATAATCTGATGGCCTGGCAACCGCATTCGTTGCGCTCTACCAGTTTAATACCGTGTCTACGATATGAAGAAAATCCCGACGAACGCGTTGGGCACATACTTATCAACTGGAGTTTGGCTCAGTAAGGCCGCTGCGGCACGAGTCGAACTACACCAGCAATTTCTGAATTCGAGTCCGGGGACTCGAGTTTGAGTAGGTAACATTGTTTTTGCCCTAGAGCAATTAACTGGTCCCGATCCGTCGAGCGCACCAGACATGTTTACCATCATCGCTATGAATGGCTACAAATTTGACTGACCTGATGAACTTCCGGGTGAAGTGCTTCGCACTCGAGACAACTGTCGACTCCGACATCCTAATGCAAGACTCAAGACAACTGAGTCTCCATCCGAATCTATGATTTGGATGGACACTCGCGGGCTTGACATGGGTATGGCCACCAGGCACCCGATTGTAGGCTACCTGGTGTGGCTCAATAGAAGTCCCATTCGAAAACCTGCCAAGGTCCATGACGCCCATGGCGGTTCAAATGGCACGGAGACCATATGGACACGGACTCCCAAGCGGGCAAGAAAAGGAAAGTTCAGACTAGAGTTCAAATCCAATTTGTAACCAACTCGTATTGGTACCTGAGACCTAGCCTCCCCATATATAAAGGCTAGGACGGTACAATGAGGGGACATCCATCCTCTTCACCTCTCCCACAATAGTCTACAGAACACAATCCACAACCCTAGCATACACACCGCCAGATCCAATCTGCGCATCCACCTCCATTGGCGACATTGTAACCTTCGATTCTTCATCAATCAAGAGCAGACAAGCAGGAGTAGGGTTTTTCCTCCAGGGACCTGAACCTGGGTAAATCTTTTGTTCCGTGTTGCTCGTCTATTAGCCGAATGAGGTCTCCAGTGCACCCCTCTTCCTCAAATCCAAGTCTATAACAATGGGCATTGATGAGTCTAACCCGCATCACATACGATATTGTTTTCTGGCTTTGCCCCTCTCGGTGGCACCAAAAGGCAGTGCGTCAACACCCTATCCTGACTCGTATGACAGGCTCGACACGGGAACTTCCTTTACCATGGCGGCGTGCATGGTAGCCTCCGGCACCATGGCGGCGGCCAATGTAGTGGCGCCGACCGTTGAAGCGGTGATGCTCTCCAAAACTGTGTTGGCGGCGGCCTACGACGAAGCTGCGGCGACGGCCATACCACAATAGGCGATAAAGGTACATCGGCATGAAGCAAGGCATCTTACTCACCTTTCTTCTTCTCGAATTGCTCTCGTCGGCGAGCAGGGCTGTTAACGTGTTTCGAGTATGAAATCGACGGGTTAAAGTGCAATGGACGTCGCCTAGAGGGAGGTGAATAGGATTTTAAAATTATTATAGTTTTGGCTCAAATAAATGCGGAATAAAACTAACGCTTAATTTATTTATCATAAAACCTAACCACTAGGTTCACCTAAGTGCACCAAAAACCTATGCTAAGCAATACAAGCAGCAAGGTAATAACAATAGATAATACTTCAAGCACGAAGGATATCACGATGTAAAGTGCATAAGTAAAGGGCCCGTTGAGAGATAACCGATGGACGCAGAGACAAAGATTTTTATCCCGAAGTTTACTTACAAAGAAGCTACGTCTCTGTTGGAGAGATGCGATGGTGCATTGCTCTCCGAACACCACAAATGGCTCACCTCGGGGTGTCGTGGCTCGATGCTCACCCAACGCCACACAAGGCCTCATCCTGGATGCAAAGGCACGCAACTCACTGACGCCACAAAAGGCTCACCCGATTCTTCCATGAGCTCGCCACAAAGGCCTACTCACGATCCACTAAGGGACACTTGAGGGCGGTCACCAAAACCCGTACAAGGTTGGGGCTATCTCCACAAATCAATTGGTGGCTCCCAACAACAAAGCTACAAAAGGCTATAACGCCACAAAAGGCCAACAAAGAGACACAAGGATACAAGACCACAAAAGGTCACAAGAAGTCAACAACCCAACCACACAACTGTCTAGGGTTCCAAGAACCTAAGAGTAACAAGCCCACAAGCTTGAACTTGCCGAATCTTCATGGAGAACTCAAACCTATGCAACAATGCAAGGGCAAGTCCTTCTCTCCCAAATTACAACAAAGCTACAAAAGCTATTCGGGGAATAAGGGAGGAAGAACACAAGAGGAGAACACAAAACTCTCTAAGATCTAGATCCTAATGATTCCTTCACAAAGAAGAGATTTGGCTTGGGGGACTGTAGATCTAGACTCCTCTCTCAAATCCCTCAAAAAGATGCAAGAATCATAGGAGGGGAAAGGGGAGAGGGAAAGCTCTTCAAGGTCAACAATGGAGGAGAGAGAAAGCCAAGAACCAAGAAAATAGCCAGTACCCACGAAGGAAAAGAGGATCCCCTTTTAAAAGGGTCTCAGATATGCCCGTTATGGGCATTCACAACCCTGGCCTGAACTTCCGGTGGGAGGCCAAAAATTTCGGTGGCACTCAGACAACAGTCAGAAACCTGCGATGCGAAAGACAGAAAAAAGTGACTGTACGGAACTTCCGCCGATTCACCGGAACTATCGGTGAAAATTCTGATCGGAGTTCCGTCAAATAGAACACATAAAATAAAGAGGTTACAGTACGTGAGCGGAACGAGAGCCGGATTTACAACCGGAACTTCCGGCGGAAACTAGGCCCGAGCGGAACTTCCAGTGCAACTTCCGATCCAAATTCCGTCAAATACAACAAACCAGATAGAGATAATATAGTACATGAGCGGAAGAAGTACCGGAACTTCCACCAGTACTACCGACGGAAAATTGCCCTAGCGGTACTACCGGTGGCTGGCCAGAACTTCTAGTTTGGGAAATTTTAGAAACCAAAACTGCAATAACATTCGTATCCAAAATATTGGGTATCACCTAGGGAGAAAATACCATGAATATATATGTGATGTATCTCCCAAGGTGTGGAGCCGGAAAACTCATAAGATCAACAACCACAATAAGATATGTAAGGGAAATCCTTATTTGATGAATAGAGCTTGTTATGATGATAACCATAAGTTCTAGATCCTCTCATGGACAATAACCAACCAACAATCAAGAAAGATAATCCTATGCATGCAAAGGTTTGAGCTCTCTCCGAACGATGCGATCGAGATACCCACTTGAGAGCCCCTCTTGATAGTATGGCTATCTATCCTAAACCCGGTCTCCCAACTAACAACACGAGACCGGCAAAAGAGAAGCCCTATCAAGATTATACCTTTTCCTTGAACATTCCACTTGAACTTGATGTATACCGTATTGTTCTTCTCAAATGGGAACACCTTTCTTGTTTGCTCTTGCTCGCTCTTGTTGGAGATATGCCCTAGAGGCAATAATAAAAGTAGTTATTATTATATCTTTGTGTTTATGATACATGTTTACATTCATGCTATAATAGTATTAACCGGAAACATTAATACTTGTGTGATTTGTAAACTAAATTAGAGTCCCTGGTAAAGCCTCTTTGTAATACTGGCTTGTTGGTTAATAGATGATCGTGGTTTCTCGATCATGAACATTGAGATGTTATTAACAACAAGATCGTATCATTAGGAGAATGGTATGATGTAGATACTCCTATAGATAAGCGTAGCATAAAGATCAAGTCATTTTAATAGTTCGTTTGCTATAAGCTTTCTGATACATAGTAACCTAATTCCTTTAACCATGATATCATGCTAATAACCATCACCGGAAGGATGCTTTGATGATATCAAACACCACACCGCAACTAGGTGGCTATAAAGGTGGCATTGAGTGTTCGGAAAGTATGTGTTGAGGCACATGGATCAAGAGTGGGATTTGTCCATCCATATGACGGATAGATGTACTCTGGGCCCTCTCGGTGGAATGTCATCCAATTAGCTTGCAAGCATGTGACTGGCTCACAAGGGATCACATATCACGGGAACGAGAAAAGGGTACTTATAAGTAACGAGGTTGAACTAGGTATGCAGAGATACCGACGATCAGACCTCGGATAAGTAAACTATCGCAAGACAAAGGGAAATTGGTATCGTATGTAAGTGGTTTATTCGATTGCAAAGTAATCGTAGAAATATGTAGGAACCATATGAATTTCCAAATTCCTCTGTTGGTTATTGATTGGAGAAGAGTCTCGTTCATGTCTGCATAATTCACGAACTGTAGGGAGACGCACTTAAGGATTCGATGTTGTTTAGTAGATATGGAATGTAAGTAGGGAGACCGAATATTGTTCGGAGTATCGGATGGGATCCGGGATATCACGAGGAGATCCGGAATGGTTCGGAGAATAAGATTCATATAAGGAAAGTCCAATTTCGGAGTTCGGGAATGATTCTGATGATTTCATCACAGAGGTTCTAGAAGGGTCTAGAAGATTCACCGGACTGGAATGGGAAAGGTACATGAATGTGTCATGGATAAATGGAATGATTGAATCATGTCCTAGGTCACTTGGCATTTGCAAGAAAGAAATTAAGCTCCAAATTGAAAGTCAAAAGGCAAGTTTGAAAAGTCAAACTGGGACAATGTATCCTCGTGGAGGAAAGAAAGAATCCTTGAGCGTGAGTAATCTAATCGACTCATTGCTACAATCTAGTATATATATCTTGGCTTGTTTGTGTGCATGCGGTAATTTTTTTTGTTTTCCATGCTACGAACCCCTACAGCTCTTGCTTGATGAAGGCTTGCAAATTGCTCCCCCATACTCCATGGGGAAACCTCTTCTTTGAACTTGTCTTCACCACCCCATGATCATGAGGATGGCAAGCTTCAAGCATGAGATATTCAAGAGAGGGCTTGAGATTTCCCTTATTCATTCCTTCTTGAGGTTGATCCATCTTGATGTAACTCTTTGCACTTGTCTTGATCAACCTTCAAGCTCCTTCTTTCTTCATGATTCCAATGAGAACAAAGCCCTTGGACATTCCTTCATATTTCAACCTTGAGACCAACACATGGCCCAAGCGATGCCAATGGACAACCCTACAAGTGAAACTCAATTTACACATTAGTCCATAGGGATTGTCATTAATTACCAAAACTACACATGGGGGCATACATGCCCTTTCAATCTCCCCCATTTTGGTAATTGATGACAATCCCTTGAGAGGGTTTAAATATGGATTTTAGAGCAAAGTGGTTGCCCAACATCAAATACTACACAAGTGTGCATATGCACGTGTGATGAACTTGAATTTCATTGCATAGATTGCCAACCATTACCGTTGATTGGGTTTCCTCTATATATTCAACATGCGAAGCAACCACAAAGATGCAAGAGCATGAGAGGCAAATGCTTAAGAGCACACTCAAAGCAAATGCCAACTTCCCTTAAACCCTCCAAAACTTCTCCCCCATTGGCATCGATTGCCAAAATGGGTGAAAAGTTCTAGACGGCCAACATAGTGACAATTGCTCCAAAGGTGTGCCTATGCACATCGCAAATGATGAGTAATTGGGAGGAAGTAAAACTATATTGAGGACCCAAAGATTGCAAAAATAAAAGAAAAACAAATAAGCGTCAACAAATGAAGCGAGCAATCAAAAAGATCCAAAAGAACCAATTGAAACACCAACAAATGATACCAAATGGAAACAACAAAAATGAGTGTTTAAATGAAAATAGAGAAGCTCCCCAAACTTTGTGAAAATTTTAGAATACTTGTATTTGAATACAATATGCATAAATATGGAATCCTCGCTCCCCTATAAGCATTTAAACCATAATATATGAGAAAGAAGGAAAATGTGCACTCTTAAATGAATTAGAGAAGCTCCCCAAAGATTATGTACCAATTATAGTAATTGTATTTGGAAACAACATGCACAACCATGGAATCCTCACTCCTCCAAACTCATTTAATAATGCACTCAAAGGTCAATAAATTTGGACGCCACCGAAGAATCACAAAGAAATAATAGGTGGTTTTCAATAAATGCAAAAACAACCAAAGAATGATCTTCTCTTGTGTGTATAAATTTTTAGGTGGAAAATATCACAAATACAAATTTCCACAAAGAAATATGCTCAAACAAAATAGATACTCAAGAAAGCACATGAAGAACAAAAGGAAGTCATAGAATATACAAATACGATGTTTGCTTGGAAGCATGGCCCAAGTCTCAAATATATATTATTGTACATCGATGAGCTTCAAAAACTGACACACTACACACAATACAACTATTACCAAGGGGAAAAGGGGAATAGTTGGTGAAAGATCACGGACGCGCCTAGAGGGGGGGGGGTGAATAGGAGGTTTCAAACTTTTACGAGATGGGCTTAACAATGGCAGAATAAAACTATTGTTTTCTTTTGTTAAGCACAAATCCTATATATACTAAGGTTCACGTATGTGCACCAACAACTTATGATAAGTAATATAAGCAACAATGTGATAACAATATATATATTACTTCAAGCACAAAGGCTATCACAATGCAAATTGCATAAGTAAAGAGCTCGGTATAGAGATAACCGAGGCACGCGGGGACGATGATATTTTACCGAGTTCCTTCCACAATGGAAGTATGTCTCGTTGGAGGGGTGGGCGGTACTAAGACCACCAACACCACAAGAGGCCTCACCCTATTCTCCCAAGCACCCGCCGCACGACAAGCACCCGATCCACTATGGGACACTTCAGGGCGGTCACCAAACCCTTACAAAGATTGGGGCAATCTACACAACTTAATTGGAGGCTCCCAACAAACGCCACCAAGGCCACAAACTTGAGGATACCTCCACAACTCAATTGGAGGCCCCAAGAACACACCACCAAGGCCACACAACCGTCTAGGGTTCCAAGAACACAAGAGGGACAAGCTTCAATGAGTTCACCAACTAAATCCTCTGAGGAGAACTCAAACCGATGCACCGAATGCAAATGGCAAGAACACCATAAAGATGCTCCAATCCTTCACTCTCAATTTCCAACAATTCTACTAAAGCAATTGGGGAACAAGAGAGGAAGAATCAAAGAGGAACACAAAATCCCTCAAGATCTAGATCCCAAATATTCACTCACAAAGAGATGAATTAGTTAGGTCAAATTGTAGATCTAGATCCCCTCAATCTTCCTCTCAAATGTGTGCAAGAATCATTGGATGGGGAGGAAGAAATCAAGCTAGAGATGAGTCAAAGCAATGTGGAAAAACTTGAAGAAAGAGGGAAGAAGAAGCACTCAAAAAGAATAAAGAGGAAAGCTATTTAAAGAGGGCCAAAATCTGCCCATTAGGGCTGTTTCGACCTAGGACGGATGGTAGTAAAAGATTGGGTCGGTACTAATGGACCAGACCCAACTACGCCAACACGAGCGAACATCAAGCGAGAGAAGCAACACACGCACGACAGGGGATCGAGGCAGGGTAGCGAGGCGCGCAACATAAGCAAGCGGCTGGCAGGAGCAGTGCGCGCGGCGTGCGAGGCGTGTGGGGCCGAGCGGGAGATCCAGCACATGTGCGAGCGAGAGAAGTAGCGGCGAGCGACAGCTGGGAGATGGGCAAGGCCTACCTAGGCCGGTTGGTAGTACCGGCCCACCCGGGCGGTACTACCGGGCCAGGCCGGTAGTGTCGGATGCAACTACTGGACAAGGCAGTAGGTAGCGCACGCGCACTGGGCCGAGCGGTACCGCGAGGGGTAGTACCGCCGACCCAGCAGAAAACTGATTTTCCTTTTTCTTTTTAAATCAAACGGCAAATATACAAACGACGATAACTTAAGTTTGGTAACTCCGATTGACCCGAATCCAATTGCGTTGAATATATTGGATATCACCAAGTGAGAATACTTCATGTATTTTAGAGTGAGATACCTCCCTTGGTGAGAATCTGGAAAACCTCAAAGATCAAATCCGCAATAAGATATAAAGGGGAAATCCATATAGGATGAACTAGAGCTTGTCATGAATATTACCACAAGCTCTAGAGCCTCATAAGGAGAAGATCCAAATAACAACCAAATACGATGATGCAAGTATGCAAAGGTTTGAGATCTCTCTGAATGATATGGTCGAGATACTCACTCGAGAGCCCCTCTTGATAGTACGGCTATTGATGCTAAACCCGGTCTCCCAACTAACAACATGATACCGGCAAAAAGGAAAACCTATCAAGAATACCTTTGCCTTGAGCATTCCACTTGAGCACGATGTAGACGATCTCGACCTTCTCAAGATGGAACGCCTTTCTTGATTTCTCATCATCGATCCAAGACCATCGAGGATGGCAAGCACCAAACATGAGATCTTCTAGAGATGGCGCATTTTGAGCTTACACAAGACATCTTCTTCTTTATTTTATCGACCTTAAAGCCAACACATGCTCCAAGCGATGCCAATAGACCAATACCTACAATTGCAACTTAATACACACATTAGTCTATAAATATTATCATTAATTACCAAAACCACAAATGGGGTCCCACATGATCTTTCAGTTGAAATATGTGGAGAAAAGCAACAAGTAACACAAAAAAGAAATTAACTTTGCAGAAATACTCACTATTGCACATGAGAGAAGTTGAGGAAGCGATATGCAATAAAATTGCTAGATAGACATATTTGGGATTGGTGGATCATGAGCATGATTTTGTATAGTCCCCATTATATGCACTCATATCAACATACACACATTTGCAATAGATAAAACTCTTCAAAGCCAAAGCAAGAACTCCAATATTTGCAAGTACACAAATTCATGCCAACAAGAAACCTTCAAAAAGTTGGGTTATTTTATTTTTAACAAAACATATATGTCATCATTTATCTAGAAGCCTGTGGAGGGGGACAATAGCCCTCCTCATCCACCCAAAATATATTACTCTTATCGTTCCAAAATAAATGACATTGGTTTGTCTAGATTTACATGCATTTTGAGACGCAGGGAGTACCTAATATATAATATCTACTAATAAAAGAAAGATTGTCCATCTAGACCGTGTCGTGCTCTGGACGTCGTGCTTTGGATGTGAACCGAGTGGATTCTAGCCCATCCCAGCCAATGCTTATCCGTGTTTTTTCGTGTAGGCGTCCACGCATCTAGTACCACAACTGGCGGTGCCTCCGTAGTTCTACACACGTACGATGTAGAGACGTCTCCTGGGATCCGGTCCAGCGAAGTAGTAGAAGAATAAGATCCGGAACGACTCCAATGGTAGGACGATGTGCATATGGTGGAGAAATCTCTATCTCATTCGCATGTTCCAAACTTGGGAAGACATACGTGAGGGAGAGAGGGAGAGAGAGGAGAAGGAAAAATCCAATGAGATGGATTTGGGGAGAGGATGAGGGGAGTTAAGCACCACATCCCTCCAAGTCCAGGGGTGGGACAAAACAAGGAGAAGGAGGAGGCGGACGCCAGCTGTGGGTGGGCCCTACCCGCGCGCTCCAAGCTCCTCCATGGACGGACGACATTGAGGTGGGACTCCACCCCGCGCGCCATGCTCCTTGGGGCGGCTAGCCCCAATGGGCCCTTCACCTCCGAAAAGTCCCATGTAGGTGGCCTGCCCCTTTTAATTAAATAAAAAATATATTTAATCACTAATTATATTAAATACCTAGTATTTAATTCCATTCACTTCGAAACACGTTTCGAACCCCTTTGAACAATTTCGGTTTCTTTCCAAAATGATTTTGGTTATGTCTCTTCTGTTGATCAATCCTAAGCGTCTCTACCCTTAAGTGTGTCACCCTACGGTTCGAGAATACATAAACTCAAGGGGTTCGTAGCAGAATACAAAAAAATTCTTAGCTAACACAACACCAATTGTCAGGATTTATCTAGGAGTAATCTTGTAATGGAGAGAGTTTCGGTAACATACCCTCATAGACTGAAAGTGTTTAACGTTTCGTGGAAAACATGGATGATGTAGTCGTACTGATAGCCGACCTCAAGGTCGTAAAACTCCTCGCAAGTCACCCCAAGTCCTTGTACGATAGTCCAGATGCCACAAGTGGTAGCACCCCCGTGGTCTCGCACACGTCTGGTGCTCAACGATGACCTACGATTCTCTAATCTAACCAAGAGTGCGGAAGTAGATCTTCTGGCTGAAATCCCCTCATCACAACAGCGTGCCACGCCAAAGCAATCTCTTACGCGTGAAACCCTTACTTGGGGCCGCAATTGCAAGAGAAAAGAGAGACAGAGAGTCTCTAAGGTAATTACCTTAGAGAATATTGTGTGCTCTTTTACCTCCCATACAGACCTTTATATATAGCAAAAATGAGGGCACCCCTTCCTCTAAAATCTTGGGGTGGTACTAAAGGGAGGAGAGGAGGCGCAAGGGAGGAGGCCGCCTAGAGTAGGCCCCACACGCGTGACCCAAGGAGGGATGGTGGCGGGGGTGACCCTACCCCGTGTGCCTCATGCCCTAGGTGGCGTTTGTGGCCCCCTTCGGCCCTTCCATGGGCGGTTGCCCTATTGGGCCTTTTTCCCACCGAGGATTTTTGCCCATTAGGGGAGTTGTCCTTTTAAATTTAATTTTAAATATATATTTAATATTAATTCCAATAATTACTATGAAATAAATATTATTAAATCCCTTTTGACCCGAAATACCATTTGGCTCACTCCGACCCACTTTGGATCGGAACGATTTTGGTTCTCTCACGAAATATTTTTGACATTCTCATTTCTTTCCACCGGTGATTATGATTATTCCAAAATGGTCTTCGAGCATCATCGAGCCCTTAAGTGTGTTACCCTGCACTTCTCGGATCAATGATCATCAGCGGGACTGGGATTTCAATTTGCTATGCTTAAATCTCAATGGAATCGAATTGCAAACAATAATGTATAATTTGACAAATCTAAAGTTTTTAAAGATTAATGGACCAAGGGTTTAGCTGATGTATCAAAACCTATAAAGGGTATATGTCAGAGATGACTATGTATATCCAGTTAGTGTAACTTTCTTATTTACGGATCTCAGATGGTTGATGCATGTATCATGTGATGTCTCTGCCTATTTTTTTGATATATGAATGTTGCTACTCTCTTTATTTATCATAATGGTTGGTGCATGCTGGTCAATTAATTTTTGCTCATTGCGTTTTAGTGTTTCTTTGTGTATGCCATTACTCATATTACTACTGTTGCATGAATAGTTTTCTTTTGGTGTCATGTGGCTTGTGGTACTTGTAGTATTTTATTGTAGCTATTCCATATTGTCTTGCACCTGGTATGAATTTAAAGAAAGTTTTAAATAAATCTTTAAATGGGGAACATTTTTTATGTGATAATAGGGTGTCAGGTGGGATCCCGCCTAAATCCCACTTCTAGTTCATTTCTCAAAATATAGTGCAAATTTTTGCTCAAAATTTACACTAGAATTTGGCAAATGAACTACAAGTGGGATTTAGGTGGGATCCCACTTAACACCCTATGTGATAAGTATCTTCTCATTTGCCTAGCTGTTTTTGTTTCCTGGGACAACTTCGCATTTTACTCTTTTTTTATTGGTACCATCTACACAATTTCTCTACCCTAGTATTATTCTAATCTAGCAATTAATTTTGGGCAGGTATAAGTTCAACTGATTGTTGTGCTTTAGTTTCTTTAGCTGGCCTTCCGGTAGCACAACACTTGGTTGTTTCTTGCCATCGAGGTGGTTCTGAATTTTGCTAGGAGTAGATTAAATTTGTTGCATCTAATGCATGACAGGGAAGCACTATTCTCTCAGTTCTAGAGTTGCTAGGCCTTTGCAATGTTGACAGTGCCTACCTTGCCTAATATCACTTCAAACCTGATGTGTTTTATTTTAGTTGATGCTAGATTGATGGAACAACAATTTACAAGATTGAAAGTGGCATCAATTTTAGAAGTTTTTGCAAGTAGAAGTTTATATTTGAAACTGATACAAATATGTGTTGGAATTATGCCCTAGAGGCAATAATAAAGATGTTATTATTATAATTCTTGTTCATGATAAAGTTTATATTCCATGCTAGAATTGTATTAAGCGGAAACATTAATACTTGTGTGGTTTGTGAACAACACCGTGTCCCTAGTACGCCTCTATGGACTAGCTCATTGATCAATGATGGTTAAGGTTTCCTAACCATAGACATGAGTTGTCAATTGATAATGAGATCATATCATTGGGAGAATGATATGGTGGACAGACCCAAACTAAGCGAAGCAATTAGATCGTGTCATTGTGTTCATCTTTGCGAAGCTTTTCTTATGTCAAACATTGTATTACTTAGACCATGAGATAATGCAACTCCCTGGTATCGGAAGAAAGCTTTGAGGTCATCAAACGTCATCCTATGAGAGGGTGATCATAAAGGTGTCTCTCAGGTGATCGGAAAGTATCTGTTGGGTTGTATGTATCGAGATGGAATTTGTCCCTCCCAAGTCGGAGAGATATACTTCGGGCCCACTCGGTAATCGATATCAACACCGCTTGCAAGCATGTGGTTAAGGATTTAATCACAAAGTGATATCGGATTACGGGACGAGTAAAGTACCTGCTGTGAACGAGATTGAACTAGGTATGACGGTACCGACGATCGAATCTCGGGCAAGTAAAATATCGCGAGACGAAGGGAATATATATATATGGGATTGATTGAATCCTGGCATCGTGGTTCATCCGATATGATCATCGATGAATGTGTGGGAGTCAATATGGGTGCCCAGACCCTGCTGTTGATTATTGATAGAAGATCATGTCTGCATATTCTCGAACCCGCAGGGTCACACACTTAACGTGTCTCGACGCTAGGATAGATTGGATACTTGGTTTATGAATTTTTGTTCGGAGTCTCGGATGGGATCCGGGACATCACGAGAGGTTCCGGAGTGGTCCGGAGAATAAGATTCATATAAGGCAGTGCAGTTTTTGGAGTTCGGAATTGTTCCGGGTTAATCGGTATTGTACCAGAAGCTTCTAGAACCTTCCGGAAGGGGGCCAACGTGGTCCCACCTTCCGGGAGGGGGCATGGGCCTATGAGGGAGTGTCCTGGCCGCATTGGGCCAGGGGCACAAGGCCCCATAGGGCCCAGCCGATCCTAGAGAGTTTAAATCGTTTAAACTAGAGATAGGGTTTCTAGAAGAGGGGAGAGTCCTCAAACCCCACTCCTTATCCCTTGGCCGCCGGCCCAAGGCTTGGAGGAGGGGCAAGGGCTGGCCGCCCCCCTCTATATATAGAGGGCTGGTGCGCCCCCTCCCCCCTACACCTTCCTCCAAACCCTAGTTGCCCTGCTACCCTCCTCTCTCCCTCCCGACTGTTTGTAGGCGAAGCCCTGCTGCAGAAATTCTCCACCATATACACCACGCCGTCGTGTTGTAGATCCAATCTATCTCTCCACCCTACTTGCTGGTCCGAGGAAGGAGGAGACGTCGAGGTGCTGCACGTGTGCATCTCACGGAGGCACCGCCACTTGTGGTGCTAGATCGGATCGGATCGCGAGGAGGAGAAGCGAGTACGACTACATCACCCACGTTCCGACGAACGTTCCGCTGTGCGAATCTTCAAGGGTATGAAGATCTAATCCAATCTCTCTTGTTGTTTGCATCTCCTAGATTAGATCTTGGCTTTCCCTCTGTTCGCTTCCGTAGAAAATTTTGATTTACTATGCTGCGAAACCCTTCAGTGGTATCAGAGCTAGATCTATGCGTAGATGTGTTTCACGAGTAGAACGCAACATGGTTGTTGCGGGCATTGATGTTTTCTGTTGCGAGCCTCTTGTTTGTGTTCTTCTTATGGCGCGGGATAGTGAGATTGAAGCGGTCCAGGCCAACCTTACGCGACGTCGTTCGCGAGACCGGCTCCGCACTTGACGTGTGGCTTGTTCCACACATGCGGCTGGTGGATGTCAGTTTCTCTCACTATAGTTGTCATGGGATTAACACCGGAGTTTGGCAACCATAATATCACCGTTGTGGCTTTCCGTAGGTAAGAATCGTTCTTAGCATCTACTCCCATAAGCCACGTAAAACATGCAACAACAAAGTAGAGGCGTCTAACTTGTTTTTGCAGGGAGTGTTTTCTGTGATATGGTATGGCCCAAGATGTGATGTGTATATTGTATGCGATGATCATGTTTTGTAATGTTTCACGACTTGCATGTCGATGAGTACACAACCGGCAGGAGCCATATGGTTGTCTTTATAATTGTGTATGACCTGCGAGTCAACTTCTTATACGCCATGTAATAGCTTTACTTTATCGCTAAGTAGTTAGCAATAGTTGTAGTTGCTATTCGTGGTGGAGGCAATCATGGTGAAGTGATGGAGATCATGCCGGAACGCACAAGATGGAGATCATTGCGTGAAGATTGGCTATACCATGTCACATAAAGTTATATGCATGTGATGTTTATCCTTTTATGTATCTTATTATGCTTAGATCGCGACGGTAGCATTATAAGATGATTCGTCACTTAAAGATCAAGATAAAAACTGTGTTCTCCCCGAGTATGCACCGTTGCGAAAGTTCGTCGTGTCCAAGCATCACGTGATGATCGGGTGCTATAGACTCTACGCTCACATACAACGGGTGCAAGCCAGTTTTGCACACGCGGAAATACTTGGGTCTAACTTGACGAGCCTAGCATGTACAGACATGGCCTCGGAACACATGAACCGAAAGGTTAAGCATGAGTCATATGAATGATATGATCGACACTTCGTTGTCCACCATTGAAACCACATCTCTTCTCGTGAAGATCGGATTAGGTGTGGTGAATTTGGATCGTGTTCACTAAACAACTTGAGGGATGTTGAATTTAGTGGGAGTTCATCTAGTAATTTGATTAAAAGTTGAACTAGTTATCATGAACATAGTCTAATTTGTACTTGCAAATTTTGTAGATCAAATGGCTAAATCCAACTTCAACTTCAACGTTTTTGCTGAGAAAGAAAAGCTTAAGAACAATGGGTCTAACTTCACCAATTGGTTCCGCAATCTGAGAATCATTCTGTCTGGAGGACAAAAGGACTATGTCCTTGAGAAAGCGTTAGGTAACCCCCCTGCTGCAACTGCGTCGGCTGATGAGAAAGCTGTCTATCAGTCGCGCAAAGATGATTATGGTGTGATTAAGAGCACCATGTTGTTTGCTATGGAACCGGAACTTCAAAATCGTTTTGGAAACTATCCCGGGCCCTTTGAGATTCTCGAAGAGTTGAAAACCATGTTTCAGACTCAGGCCCGTTCTGAGAGATATGAGATCTCTGAGAAGTTCTTTAACTGCAAGATGGAGGAAGGGAGTTCCGTTAGTGAGCACGCCATTAAGATGTCGGGCTATACTCAACGCCTTGAGCAACTGGACTGCAAGATTCCAGAGGAGCTCAAGATTGACAGGGTTCTGCAATCACTCCCTCCCAGCTACAAAAGTTTTGTAGTAACTCATAATCAGATTGGTTCCACTGATACGATCACCGAGCTCTTCGCAAAGCTGAAGGCTGCGGAGGTGGACATCAAGAAGGATAATCATGTGTTGATGGTCAACAAGCCCTCCTTTAAGAAAGGTAAGGGTGCAAAGAAGCCCTTCAAGAAAGGCGGTGGCAAGCGCGTTGCCCCTGCTGAGAAGAAGCTCAAGTCTGGTCCTAAGCCGGACACTGAGTGCTTCTATTGCAAGGACAAGGGTCACTGGAAGCGCAACTGTCCGAAGTCCTTAGCGGACAAGAAGGCTGGCACCATCAAAGGTATATTTGATATACATGTTATTGATGTTTTCCTTACTAGCCCTCGTTGTAGTGTCTGGGTATTTGATACTGGTTCAGTTGCTAATATTTGTAACTCGAAACAGGAGCTACGGAATAGACGGCGGCTTGCGAGGGATGAGGTGACGATGCGCGTTGGCAACGGATCAAGAGTTGATGTGATGGCCGTCGGCATGCTCTCCTTAGTTTTACCTTCGGGATTAGTTTTAAACCTTAATAAATGTTATTATGTGCCTGCGTTGAGCATGAACATTATTTCTGGATCGTGTTTATTGCAAGACGGTTATTCATTTAAATCGGAGAATAATGGTTGTTCTATTTATATGAGTAACATCTTTTATGGTCATGCACCTCTTGTGAATGGTTTATTTCTTCTAAATCTCGAAAGGGATGAAACACACATCCATAACATTGAGGCTAAGAGATGCAAAGTAGATAGTGATAATACTACTTATTTGTGGCACTGTCGTCTAGGTCATATTGGTGTAAAGCGCATGAAGAAACTCCATTCTGATGGACTTTTGGAGTCTCTTGATTTTGAATCATTTGACACATGCGAACCATGCCTCATGGGCAAGATGATCAAAACCCCGTTCTCCGGTATGATGGAGCGAGCAACGGACTTATTGGAAATCATACATACCGATGTATGCGGACCGATGAGTGCTTCGACGCGCGGTGGATATCGCTATTTTCTCACTTTTACCGATGACTTAAGTAGATATGGGTATATCTATTTAATGAAACATAAATCTGAAACGTTTGAAAAGTTCAAAGAATTTCAGAATGAAGTGGAGAACCATCGTAACAGAAAGATTAAGTTTCTACGATCCGATCGTGGGGGCGAATATTTGAGTTATGATTTTCTCACGCATCTCAAAGCAAGTGGAATCGTTTCACAACTCACGCCACCCGGAACACCACAGCGCAATGGTGTGTCTGAACGCCGGAATCGAACCCTATTAGATATGGTCCGATCGATGATGTCTCTTACTGATTTGCCGTTATCATTTTGGGGTTATGCATTAGAAACCGCTGCATTCACTTTAAATAGGGCTCCATCTAAATCCGTTGAGACGACACCGTATGAACTGTGGTTTGGTGCTAAACCTAAGTTGTCGTTTCTTAAAGTTTGGGGATGCGAAGCTTACGTCAAGAAGTTGATGCCGGACAAGCTCGAACCCAAAGCGGAGAAATGCGTCTTCATAGGATACCCTAAGGAAACTATTGGGTATACCTTCTATCACAGAACCGAAGGCAAAGTGTTTGTCGCAAAGAACGGTTCCTTTCTTGAGAAGGAGTTTCTCTCGAAAGAAGTGAGTGGGAGGAAAGTAGAGCTAGACGAGGTTACTGAACCTTCTCTTGAATTGGAGAGTAACGCAGCACCTGAAATTGTTCCAGTGCCGCCTGCACCAACAATAGAGGAAGCTAATGACAAGGATCATGAAGCTTCGGACGATGCTGCTACTGAACGTCGCAGGTCGACAAGGTCGCGTGCCCCTCCTGAGTGGTACGGCAACCCTGTCTTGACTGTCTTGTTAGTAGAAGACAGCGAACCTACGAACTATGAGGAAGCGATGATGAGCCCAGACTCTGAGAAATGGCTAGAAGCCATGAAATCCGAATTGGGATCCATGAGCGAAAACCAAGTATGGACTTTGGTGGACCCTCCTAGCGACCGAAAGGCCGTTGAGTGCAAATGGATCTTCAAGAAGAAAACGGACGCGGATGGTAATGTTACCGTCTATAAAGCACGGCTTGTTGCGAAAGGTTTTCGACAAGTTCAAGGTGTTGACTACGATGAGACTTTCTCTCCCGTAGCGATGTTTAAGTCCATTCGAATTTTATTAGCAATTGCTGCGTTTCATGATTATGAAATATGGCAAATGGATGTCAAGACTGCTTTCCTCAATGGCAACATTGATGAAGAGTTGTATATGATGCAACCCAAAGGTTTTGTCGATCCTAAGGATGCTGATAAAGTATGCAAACTTCAGCGTTCCATTTATGGACTGAAGCAAGGATCTCGGAGTTGGAACCTTCGTTTTGATCAAGTGATCAAGAGCTTTGGATTTGTTCCAAATTGCTACGAAGCTTGCATCTACAAAAGGGTGAGTGGGAGCTCGGTGACGTTTCTGGTACTATATGTGGATGACATATTGATTATTGGAAATGACATCAACATGCTTAACGATGTGAAGAGTTATTTGAACAAGTGTTTTTCAATGAAAGACCTAGGTGAAGCTGCTTATATATTGGGCATCAAAATCTATAGAGATAGACAAAGACGCCTGATAGCTTTAAGCCAGAGTACATACCTAGACAAAGTTCTGAAAAGGTTCAGAATGGATAAGGCATTGAAAGGTTCAGTGCCTATGTTGTCAGGTAAGATATTGAGCAAGGCTCAGTGTCCAGCTACGGTAAATGATAGGGAAGTTATGAGCAAAGTGCCTTATGCCTCGGCCATAGGTTCCATCATGTGTGCCATGCTGTGTACTAGACCGGATGTGTCCAATGCTCTTAGTTTGACGAGCAGATATCAAAGTGATCCAGGAGTGGAACACTGGACAGCCGTGAAGAACATCCTAAGGTACCTAAATAGGACTAAAGAAATGTTCTTAGTCTATGGGGGTGATGAACAGCTCGTCGTAAAAGGTTACGTCGATGCTAGTTTCGACACCGACAAGGATGATGCTAAATCTCAGACAGGATATGTGTATATTTTGAATGGAGGAGCTGTGAGCTGGAGAAGCTGCAAGCAAAGCGTGGTCGCGGGATCTACAGTAGAAGCGGAATACATGGCTGCTGCAGAAGCGTCAAGTGAAGGAGTTTGGATCAGAAACTTCATCACTGAGCTTGGCGTGGTTCCAAGTGCATTGGACCCACTGGAGATATTGTGTGACAACACTGGCGCCATAGCACTCGCTAAGGAACCAAGATATCATCCAAAGACCAAGCATATCAACCGCAAGTTTCATATAATCCGAGATTATATTGCAGATGGAGATCTGAAGATCAGCAAAGTACATACAGATCTGAATGTTGCAGATCCATTGACTAAACCTCTTCCACGTGTAAAACATGATCAGCACCTCAGTGCCATGGGTGTGAGATTGTTGCCAAATGTAAACTAGATTATTGACTCTAGTGCAAGTGGGAGACTGTTGAAATTATGCCCTAGAGGCAATAATAAAGATGTTATTATTATAATTCTTGTTCATGATAAAGTTTATATTCCATGCTAGAATTGTATTAAGCGGAAACATTAATACTTGTGTGGTTTGTGAACAACACCGTGTCCCTAGTACGCCTCTATGGACTAGCTCATTGATCAATGATGGTTAAGGTTTCCTAACCATAGACATGAGTTGTCAATTGATAATGAGATCATATCATTGGGAGAATGATATGGTGGACAGACCCAAACTAAGCGAAGCAATTAGATCGTGTCATTGTGTTCATCTTTGTGAAGCTTTTCTTATGTCAAACATTGTATTCCTTAGACCATGAGATAATGCAACTCCCTGGTATCGGAAGAAAGCTTTGAGGTCATCAAACGTCATCCTATGAGAGGGTGATCATAAAGGTGTCTCTCAGGTGATCGGAAAGTATCTGTTGGGTTGTATGTATCGAGATGGAATTTGTCCCTCCCAAGTCGGAGAGATATACTTCGGGCCCACTCGGTAATCGATAACAACACCGCTTGCAAGCATGTGGTTAAGGAGTTAATCACAAAGTGATATCGGATTATGGAACGAGTAAAGTACTTGCTGTGAACGAGATTGAACTAGGTATGACGGTACCGACGATCGAATCTCGGGCAAGTAAAATATCGCGAGACGAAGGGAATATATATATATGGGATTGATTGAATCCTGGCATCGTGGTTCATCCGATATGATCATCGATGAATGTGTGGGAGTCAATATGGGTGCCCAGACCCCGCTGTTGATTATTGATAGAAGATCATGTCTGCATATTCTCGAACCCGCAGGGTCACACACTTAACGTGTCTCGACGCTAGGATAGATTGGATACTTGGTTTATGAATTTTTGTTCGGAGTCTCGGATGGGATCCGGGACATCACGAGAGGTTCCGGAGTGGTCCGGAGAATAAGATTCATATAAGGGAGTGCAGTTTTTGGAGTTCGGAATTGTTCCGGGTTAATCGGTATTGTACCGGAAGCTTCTAGAACCTTCCGGAAGGGGGCCAACGTGGTCCCACCTTCCGGGAGGGGGCATGGGCCTATGAGGGAGTGTCCTGGCCGCATTGGGCCAGGGGCACAAGGCCCCATAGGGCCCAGCCGATCCTAGAGAGTTTAAATCGTTTAAACTAGAGATAGGGTTTCTAGAAGAGGGGAGAGTCCTCAAACCCCACTCCTTATCCCTTGGCCGCCGGCCCAAGGCTTGGAGGAGGGGAAAGGGCTGGCCGCCCCCCCCCTCTATATATAGAGGGCTGGTGCGCCCCATCCCCCCTACACCTTCCTGCAAACCCTAGTTGCCCTGCTACCCTCCTCTCTCCCTCCCGACTGTTTGTAGGCGAAGCCCTGCTGCAGAAATTCTCCACCATATACACCACGCCGTCGTGTTGTAGATCCAATCTATCTCTCCACCCTACTTGCTGGTCCGAGGAAGGAGGAGACGTCGAGGTGCTGCACGTGTGCATCTCACGGAGGCACCGCCACTTGTGGTGCTAGATCGGATCGGATCGCGAGGAGGAGAAGCGAGTACGACTACATCACCCACGTTCCGACGAACGTTCCGCTGTGCGAATCTTCAAGGGTATGAAGATCTAATCCAATCTCTCTCGTTGTTTGCATCTCCTAGATTAGATCTTGGCTTTCCCTCTGTTCGCTTCCGTAGAAAATTTTGATTTACTATGCTGCGAAACCCTTCAATATGTGCATAATTTTGAGACAGAACTAAATAATTTGTATAGATTGTTAGCTTTCTAGTAGTCTGTGATTTCTATTCAATAATAGCATCTCTCTCACACACACTCTCACTCTGACATGAGCATAACCCTTTGGGTGCCCAATATTGGCATATATGGTGCGGTTCAACGGAAATCTCACTCGAAGATATACCAAGATCCATAAAGCCATGATGGTTTGGCTGATACGAAGCCTACAAGGACACTGAATCCAAGTGCACGAGACAAGGAAAGTCTGAGACTATACTACATACAAACTCTAACTTGTAACCAACTCGTATTAGTACCCGAGAGATAGCCTCCCCATATATAAAGGCTAGGAGGGTCCAACGAGGAGGACACCCCATAACAGATCTAGACAATAGACATATCATACGCACGCCTCTCTCTCAGCGAGATTGCATCTAGTCAACTTAACAAGTTTGTACTCTCCACTGGTAATACGAGCAGACAAGTAGGAAGTAGAATTTCCTTGATGACCCACAAGTATAGGGGGTGTATCGTAGTACTTTTGATAAATAGGAGTGTCGATCCCAACGAGGAGCAGAAGGTGTTGAACAGTGGTATGGAGCAGGAAATCCCTGTGAATACTTAGCAAACAGATTTTTTAGTGGTTTTCTGACAAGGCAACAAAACAAAGAGCAAGTAACAGAAATAACGAACAAACGGAGCAAGTGTCCCAATCCTTTCTTAGCAAAGTACAAGCCAGTGGAAACACTTATAAGGACCAAACGTTCTCGAGGACACATGGGAATTCTGTCAAGTGCGTTCGCTTCAAATAGATGAGTACTTCTTCTCTGGTGTTTGTAAGTGTTGTGTGGGTGAACCTGTGCTAACATACCGCCCTTTCTAGGACTAATACATACTTGTGATTAAACCCCCTACAAACATCCATAACTACAGGAAAGTAATTAAGATATAAATCTAACCATAGCCTTAAACTCTGAGATCCTGCGCTCCCTTGTGCAAAGGTGTCCTAACGGGGGTTCAGGTTTCTCTCACTCCGGCAACCCCGCGATTAGTAGCCAAATACACAATGCATTCCCCTAGGCCCATAAATGATGAAGTATCATGTAGTCGACGTTCACATGACACCACTAGAAGAATAACACAATAACTTAAATACTAAACCATTGAATAATAACTCATCACAGATTCACTACTAACAACATGACTTCTCCCATGTCCTCAAGAACTAAATGAACTACTCACAAGACATCATATGGATCAAGATCAAAGATGATATGATAATGGATAACAATCTAAACATAAACAATAATCCAATGGTTCCACTCACAAGCATCAACTACAATAGTAATCAACACCGGGAAAGTTTCCCCTAAGAACTAAAGCAATATCCAACACAATTGTTACAGCGGGACGGAGTGGTGGTGATGGTGTTGGTGGAGATGATGGTGTGGATGATGATGATCCCGATGAAGCCTAGCTTGATGACGGTGTTGATGGCGACGGTCTCCCCTCTCCGAGAAGGAATTCCCCCGGCAGAAATCTGTCTGCCGGAGAGATCTTTCTCTCTCGATGTTTTCCGCCCACCAGAGGTGGCGGAAATCTATCTGTGGTCGCTCCCCGAGCCTTAGGGTTTCGAAGGGAAGATATAGGTGAAGGGGCAGAGTCGGAGGCCGGGCAGGTGGGCCACACCTGCCCTAGGCGCGGGGTCAGGTGGGCCTGCGCCTAGGAGGGTGTGGCCCCCCTAAGGCCCCACTTTGTCCCTCCTTCTGGCTTCCTTCGTCTTCTGGTAAAACAATATGTTTCCATATTTTTCTAGTATTTTTTTGATCTTTGCGAAATTGCACCGAAACGCCTTCTTTTCCATCAGAATCCAGAATCCAGCAGTCCATCCTCCAAGAATCATCCAACATGCATAAACAGATGAAAAGCCATAAGTAATACCTCATAATAAGACAAATATCAATGAATAGAGGTAAATTATGATATAGAATGGTGATGCAAATTGGGCGTATCAACTCCCCCAAGCTTAGACTTCGCTTGTCCCCAAGCGAATATTGAGTTCAGTAAACATGTCCACAGGTTTATGGAGTGAAGTGTCGATAAAAGAATACGAACAAGAAGCATCACACTTACCATTACACAGCTCATATAAGAAAGCAACTCACCATTATATAACTTAGCTTGCAACCAAGTACAACAGTCACAATAGAGATGCATAAAGATAGATCATAACTGGAATTGGCAAACTTGTTCTTGGTCAGAGAACACCTGGCAAACAGTTTTAAAAAAAGTTTTTTGTAGAAGTTTCAAAACAGGAACACTCTTTGCTCAGAAAGTGTTTTTTCACAAGTGAAGGCTTTCAAAGTAATACTCAATAGATAATAGTTTTGTGCAAACAAGGAAGATAAAGAACATGATTGAATAAATCACCATATGAATGCTTGAAACACAATAACTCAAAAGCTTGCTGGAGATAGAGAGGAAGTAGGTCTACTGACTCAAACTGGTAACTAGGAGAAAGGTCCCTTCTTAGAGGGTAGCAGGGATTAGAAGTCATAAATAGCTTCCAAAAGATTATGGTACTTACTAGCTTTGAGCCCTCATTGCCCCTATCATAAGTATCTTGAGATGATTAAGGTTAAAGTGAACAAAGATGGAGCATATGTTTGACGAAATATAAGTTGGCAATCTCATGTCCCTTGAATATGAGGGCCACTCCTCATGCATACTCAACTTTGGGCCCAGGTAAGTTCTTGTCATTGTAAGTATTTGCATATCATTGAGAACCGCCAACGGGGTACCCCTTGCACATGGTACAAGAGCTTTCCCATAACCAAAATGACAAGGCAAGCAGACAATGAGCATCTCAGCGATCTTTTTATTTACTATGTGTATAGCTTTTTATCGAGGATGCTTCATAGATGACTCACTATGGTGATGCTGCAAGTTTCCACCATGATTAAGCATGGCTTAGGCTAGCGGCCTAGGAGTTTCTCTAACGCAGAATACAGACTCCATGGACTTACAAGTTCCCTCTTTATTTCACACTGTTGACATCCATAGACAAAAGAGCACGATATCAACTGTGTACAGGGTACAAGTGCAATGTTGAAAACGTTCCCCGTGACAGCACGGTTCTGCTAATCCCAATGTTTAGATGCAAGCATATACAACTTTGATGTTCACAATGGTTCAAGTCTATTAGGGGCAAGTAAATAAGGTGTGCCATCAAGTTCGTGAGAGCTTTACTAACTAGTTTTCACATAACAAAATACTTTTTAATTTGGAAGATAGATGAAGCTTGAGAATTTGCTAGGAATAACAAAAGCTACTAGGTAGATATGGTGGACACAAGTGGCAAAAGTTTTGGGTTTAAAGGATTTTGGAAACATGAGAAGTATGCCTTCTCAAAACAGGTTTTTGGCTAGCAAGGCTGGGCAGGAAGCAAGAGAGTTGAAAGAAACAAGCAAACATACAAGTAATAAAGCCAAACATGCAATCTTCCTTGAAGACACAAAAGAATCTTAAATAAAGAATACTAAGCTTATGAGACAACAAGAAAGAAAACAAATGATACCAAATACCTGTATCTCTTTCTTTCTTTCCTTTTCTTTCAGACTAAAGCCACTGACCAGAACTTGGTTTGCCAAAACCAATTTAAATCCACTTGATGCTCTCAAAGTGGTGCCAATACTGAACAACAATATCCATCATATAATAGAGATTGCAAACTAAAATAAGAAGTGCAAAAATTAAAAGATGAGACTTCTCATTAATATTCAATAAAGGCACTCACACCAAGGGATACATAGATAATCAACTAAAGGAGAGATACTTCCACATGAAAACCAGACTATAAGATAACCCCTCTACCACAGATATGAATCCACTCAAAAGGTAAAATATAAAAGATAATGATGGTGATACCGTGACACTCCCCCAAGCTTGGAACAAGCCAAGGGGATGCCAAACCTGATAACGAATTACTCCTTTGGTGGTGGTGGTGTTCTCTTGATAAGCTCATCAATAAGTTTCTTCAACTCCTCGAACTCAAAAGTAAGAGTATGGATTAGCTCCGAGTTTTGATCTATACGGTTCATGATCATGTCAGTCTGAGAATCCCAGTTCTTGTTATTCTTTCCCCACTCTTCATCCTTAGCATGATCCTTCTCTGCATTGTTAGAACGACGCATATCCCAAACCAAGGGCAAATTCCCTTGGGGCACATGTTGATATTGATATTCATGTATAAGTGTATGGAAGGGTCTCTTGTTACGTGGAGGAGATGATTGTGGATTGTAGAAGAGGCATGGAGGTTTCCCTCCTGTAGACATCCGTGTTGTCCTCTTAAGCTTGGTAGGCCGTGACACCAAACCAATGCTTGTGACGGTATCGCGAGTGTCTGGTTGCTTGGCCTCCTCCATGTCTCCTTCATAACCTACCGAAATATCCTCCTCCTTTGGAACTTGAGGTTCTTCTTCTTTGGGATTCTCTCCTTTCTCGTCGGTGGAGGCCATGGTGCTCTAAACTTGAGAAGATTTCCTGACAGAAACATATCGAAACGAAAACACGATGAGAACACGATGCAAGAACCTCGGGGGATCCAGGGGGTTATATATTACGAAGTTTCAATGCATAAGGAAGGTTTTGACATGGAAACGAGGCGGAGACGAAGTTCGAGGGGGGAACACCCCGTCAGGCGCGGCCAGGCAGGGTCCCACGCATGGGCTGGGTTTGTCCACCCCGGGCTCCGTTTCCTCTTCAGTTTCGTCTCGTAACTTTCCTTATGTATTAAAAACATCAAAAATATAAAAATATTGGGGTTTCACGAACCTTCTGTTTTTACCACTTTTACCTATTCAAAGACGAACTCTACAGATTTCTTCTCTCTTTCTCCTGAGAATTTCCTTCATACAAAACTTTCGCACAAACTCAATGACAACATTAGTGTAAGCAAAAACAATAAACCTTTGGTCAACACTTCAACTGAAAACTCATCAAAACAAAAGCTTCTGTAAGAGGCAAATGCAAATGATGGCAGAAATCTGTCAAAACAGACCAACAAGTAAAGATTGATTTTTCTGAAGACCTTCTGTTGCTCAAATCAAAAAGTACAGAACTGATGAAAGTTGGGTAACAACTTGGGGAACAAGCTCAGAAAAATGCAGCTCCATCCAAAGTACTGAGCTTCCTCACGAATTTTTACAATATAGCATAAAAATCTGTCCCAGGACAGCCACTTTTCACAACTCCTCTACTTCACAAAAGTAGTTGAACTTGACACAAAAACCAAAAAAAAGGATAAGGAGTGGTTATTACAGAGGTAATAACTTCCAAGACTCGACAAAATTCTTGGGTTATCTCCCAACAAGTACTTTTCTTTAATGCCTTTAAGTTAGGCTTGAAACTTCCGAAGATGCTCACATAGGATATATATCTGGAGTGAAAGAGAGCATCAAGAAGCAAATAACCAACACACTTGAGTCTAACCCACTTCCTATGCATGGGGGTATCATGAGAAAATGAATTGTTGAAACAAAAGGCCACAAGCATAGGAAGACAAAACGGATGCAACTTTAAAGCTTTCAACATAAAACGGGGAAACTTAACATCATTGAGATGCATAAAACCGTGTTTCCCTCTCTCATAATAACTTTCAGTAGCACTATGAATAAATTTGAAAATATAACTGTCACTGGAAACAACTTTATCATCAGAATAAGCATACTTACAGTCATCAAAAAGAGGTCCAAGGTCATAGACTGGATCAATAGAAGCAAGTTGTTCCATCCTGAAATCTTTATTAGGCAAGCTATTTTCACAAGGAGCTTTAGCAAATTTGGAAAAGTTAAACTCATAAGAATCTCCATCAAACTTAGTTAAAACTTTTTCCTTCTTACAATCAATAATAGCTCCACAAGTATTCAAGAAAGGTCTACCAAAAATGATAGGACAAGTTTTACTAGTTGCTGAATTGAGCACTAGAAAATCAGCAGGATACTTAATCTTACCACAAAGAACCTCCACATCTCTTACAATGCCAATGGGGCAAATGGTCTCCTTATTATCAAGGTGAATAACCACATCAATGTCCTCAAGCTCACAGCGACCAATCTCATGCATAATTTCCCTGTAAAGCTCATAAGGAATAGCACTGGAACTAGCACCAATATCACATAAACCATAATAGCAATGATCACCAATTTTAACAGAAAGCACAGGGACACTAGCTTTTCTAACCTTACCATGATGATAAATAATATTAGGAGCGTCTTCACAGAAGACAATGTGCTCATCCTTTATATTTCTAGTGACAATGTCTTTCACAATAGCTACCACAGGTTCATCACTCAAATGCTTACCAAGCTCCATAGTTTTCATTGTACCTTTGCTATTTGCACTAATAATCATAGAATACTCCTTTACCTTAGCTAGGAAAGGCATTTTCTCAACATGGGGTTCAGGCACAAAATGATTAGTAGTACAAACTTGAGTACTTCTAACAGGAGCATGACTAACAACATCTTTATAAGGAGCATGGTACTTATTCCACTTCTTCTTGGGAATTTCAATGTAAGAGGCAAATGCCTTAAAATAGTTGGCAATACTTTGGGAATCAAGACCAAACTCATTGCTGATATCACGGAAGCTATCAGTTCCCATAAAAGATTTGATGCATTCTTAATCATAGTTTATACCTGACTTTCTTCCTTTGTCATTCTCCCAAGCTTCGGTGTTCTCTTGAATACGGTCTAGTAAATCCCATTTAGCTTCTTCCTTCGTACGTGTGAATGATCCAGCACAAGAAGCATCTAGTAAATCTTTGTCATAAAGAGAAAGCCTAGCATAAAAGTTATTGAGAATAATATTGTTAGGGAGTTCATGAATAGGACATTTAAGCATTAGTAACTTCAATCTCCCCCAAGCTTGAGCCGTACTCTCTCCATTGAGAGGCCAAAAGTTATATATAAGATTTCTATCCTTATGAATCTCACCGGGAGGATAAAATTTAGAGTAAAAGAGAGATGCCATCTTCTCCCATTCCATGGATTGTCCATTCTTCAACAGCTTATACCATTCTTCAGCTCTCCCTTTCAAAGATAAGGAGAGTAACTTCTTTTTCACTTGTTCAGTTGTGATACCTGCACACTTAAACAACCCGCATAATTCATGGATAAAAAGCAAGTGATCACCAGGATGGACAGTTCCATCCCAAAATAATAATTATTCATAACATGATTAACAATACTTGTAGGTTAGTATTCCCAACAATACTAACCTAGCAGTGGTAGTAGTTTTCCCAAATAGAAAACCAAGTGGGTTATCCATACTGGAAACAAAGTAACAAGCAGTAACAAAATCAATACTCACAGTGAAAGTTTCCCTTACCAGTTCCACTCTTCAATAGCGCTTCACTCCCCGGAACGACCAGAAAATAGTCTTGATGACCCACAAGTATAGGGGGTGTATCGTAGTACTTTCGATAAATAGGAGTGTCGATACCAACGAGGAGCAGAAGGTGCTAAACAGTGGTATGGAGCAGGAAATCCCTGTGAATACTTAGCAAACGATTTTTAGTTGTTTTCTTACAAGGCAACAAAACTAAGAGCAAGTAACAGAAATAATGAACAAATGGAGCAAGTGCCCCAATCCTTTCTTAGCAAAGGACAAGCCGGTGGAAATACTTATAAGGACCAATCGTTCTCGAGGACACATGGGAATTATGTCAAGTGCTTTCGCTTCAAATAGCTGAGTACTTCTTCTCTGGTGTTTGTAAGTGTTGTGTGGGTGAACCTGTGCTAACATACCGCCCTTCCTAGGACTAATACATACTTGTGATTAAACCCCCGACAAACATCCGTAACTACAGGAAAGTAATTAAGATATAAATCTAACCACAACCTTAAACTCTGAGATCCTATGCTCCCTTATGCAAAGGTGTCCTAACGGGGTTCAGGTTTTTGTCACTCCGGCAACCCCGCGATTAGTAGCCAAATACACAATGCATTACCCTAGGCCCATAAATGGTGAAGTATCATGTAGTCGACGTTCACATGACACCACTAGAAGAATAACACCACAACTTAAATACTAAACCATTTAATAATAACTCATCACAGATTCACTACTAACAACATGACTTCTCCCATGTCCTTAAGGACTAAATGAACTACTCGCAAGACATCATATGGATCAAGATCAAATATGATATGATAATGGATAACAATCTGAACATAAATAATAATCCAATGGTTCCACTCACAAGCATCAACTACAATAGTAATCAACACCGGGAAAGTTTCCCCTAAGAATTAAAGCAATATCCAACACAATTGTTACAGCAGGACGGAGTGGTGGTGATGGTGCTGGTGGAGATGATGGTGTGGATGATGATGATCCCGATGAAGCCTAGCTTGATGACGGTGTTGATGGCGACGGTCTCCCCTCTTTGGGAAGGAATTCCCTCGGCAGAAATCTGTCTGCCGGAGAGATCTTTCTCTCTCGGTGTTTTCCACCCACCAGAGGCGGCGGAAATCTATCTATGGTCGCTCCCCGAGCCTTCGGGTTTCGAAGGGAAGATATAGGCGAAGGGGCAGAGTCGAAGGCCGGGCAGGTGGGCCACACCTGCCCTAGGCGCGGGGTCAGGTGGGCCCGCTCCTAGGGGGTGTGGGCCCCCTTAGGCCCCACTTCGTCCCTCCTTCTGGCTTCCTTCGTCTTCTGGTAAAACAATATGTTTCCATATTTTTTGGTATTTTCCGATCTTCACGAAATTACACCGAAACGCCTTCTTTTCCATCAGAATACAGACTCCGGCAGTCCATCCTCCAAGAATCATCCAGCATGCATAAACAGATGAAAAGCCATAAGTAATACCTCATAATAAGACAAATATCAATGAATAGACGTAAATTATGATATAGAATGGTGATGCAAATTGGGCGTATCATTCCTTTACGAGGGCCTGAATCTGGGTAAATTGCCTCCCTTGTTTGTGTATTAAGAAGATGAAATCACCAGCGCTCCTATTTCCGTGAAACCCAAGTCCATAACAATGGACATTGCCGAGGTTACCCCTCGTCATACTCTCTCTATAGGGCATCCCTAGAAGTGAGCGCGGAGCCTCACAGGAGCATGCACTTCTTATATGCAAGAAGTCACAAAACCGTGGGTTTGTGGCTTAGTTGCATAAGGCCAGAAACAATGAAAATTGCATTATGAAGACTATGGGGAATATATCATGATATCAATGTTGCAGGAATTAAAGAGATGATTAATAATGCCAAGTTGGTGAATGAGATTCTGAAGGGAATATGCCCTGAGAGGCAATAATAAAATGTTTATTATGTGTATTCCAAGTATATGATAGATGTTTATTTTGCATGCTATAATTGTATTAATACGGAAACGTTAATACATGTGTGTTTAATAAACAAATAGAAAGTTCCTAGTTATGCCTCTCTTATAAACTAGTTCGTTGATTAACAAGATGATCACGGTTTCCTGATCATAGACATTGGATGTTGTTAATAACGAGATCACAACATTAGTGTAATGGTGTGATGAACATTCATCCGAAGTATAGCATTATGATCAAAGTCATTGAGTTTATATTGCTATAAACAAACTACGAAGTAGTCCTAATCCTTAGACCATGAGATCATGCCAATCACTAACACCGGAAGAGTTTCTTGTTGACATCAAACGTCACTTCGTAACTGGGTGATTATAAAGATGGATTCAGAACTACTAAAGTGTTATGTTGAGAATCATGGATCAAGAGTGGAATTTGTTCATCCCGATGACGGATAGATATGCTCTGGGCCCTCTCGGTGATATCACATTGGTTAGCTTGCAAGCAAGTGATTTGATCACTAGAATGTTATATCACGGGAACAAGAAAAGAGTGCACGTCAGTAACGAGATCAAAATAGGTATGGAGATACCTATGATCGAATCTCGGACATGTAATATATCGTGAAACAAAGGGATTAAGATACAAGCGTAAAAGGTTCCGACGATCACAGGAAAAGTCATCGTTGAATGTGTGGGAGTCAGTATGGATCTCTAAATCCGGCTACTGATTATTGATCGGAGAAGGGTCTCGATCATGTCCGCATTATTCGCGAACCGTAGGGTGACACACTTAAAGGACACTGGCATCCAGTTGGAGCAAATGTTTCATGCCGAAAGAATAAACATGCGCAGGAATTTATTTCACTAGATACCGAAACGGGTTTTCGGGTGAAATTGCATAAAGTGGTTATGCATGTGAAATGGAATTCTAGCAAGGGGTTATGTGTGAATGTTTGTCATTAAAGTAATTGACAAAATTCTGAATAAAATAAAAGAGTTTTATTTAATGAGAGTTTGCATTAAATTTGGTGGAAATTTAATGGGAATTTGAGTGGACTTTTGAGTGGAGAAAATTGAAGGGCCATTTTGTGAGTGGAGTGTCCACCCACATGAATGAAGGAGGGGAGGGGGCAGCCCCCATGGCCGGAGGCCACCCCCTTAGGTGCCCCCCTCCTCCTATAAAAGGATCCCCCTCCTCACTTGTCTCTCACACCTCCTCGTGAAGGATCTCTCTCCCCCTCTAGAATTTATCCCCCATGGTCTCGGACTAGCGAGATACATGTTCCCGGTGGCTATTCGGCAAGAAAGGGTTGTGCTTCCGCTGCATCGCTGGAGCAAGGAGGCGGAGGTTTCCCGGTGTCTTGTACGTGTGTGCGAGCACGGATGCGCTGCTGCTTTGCGGCGATAGGACTTCCTCTTGATCTTGAGATCGGCAAGGGATCGTCTACATCAACCACGAGTTGAACTCGTTAAGCTTTGTCGGTCTTCAAAGGTATGTTCTCTACAGATATACATCCGCTCGTTGTTTGTATCTAGTATATAGATCTTGGTACATAGTTCCCATCGTAGGAAACTTTTTGTTTTCTATGCTGCGAACCCTACAGTGGTATCAGAGCTGGATCTATGCGTAGATACTTTACACGGGTAGTACACATATGAGTATGTGGGCGATGATGATCATGTTGTTGCTCCTTTGTTGTAATTTTGGATATTGGTGGCATAGTGGGATGAAGCGGCCCGGACAAACTTTACATGTCCTCGCACATGAGACCTGTTCCACGCTTGACATGCAACTAGTTTGCATAAGTGGCTAGCGGGTGTCTGTCTCTCCTACTATAGTCAATATCTATTTTGCAAGCGAGTTGTCAACAATTTGGTTATCCTCGTTGTGGTTCATGTTCGTAGGTAAGAACGGTTCTATCTCGAAAGCCCTAAGCCACGTAAAACTTGCAATGGATAAATTAGAGGCGTCTAGTTTAGATTGTTGCTGGGCTAGTGTTATGATATGGTGATGTTGTAAGTAGAAGTATGAGATGATACTCTTACAACATACATAACGTGTAATCTCCATAGACCTTGGACTTACACATATAGGTATGATAGTGATCATACCACGGTGCACATGATAGAGATCATATGCGGGAACCATATCATTTCACTAATAAACATGTGATGTTTGATAGCATCTTATATTGCTTGTTTAGCGCTTTGTTAGCATAATAAGATGATCCCTCATTTAAATATCAAGATAAGAATGTGTTCTTCCTTTAGTATGCACCGATTATGTTCTCGTCGCTCCAAGACATCACGTGATGATCGGGTGTTCTTGGATCCACGACCATATTTCGGGTGTAAAACAGTTACACACGCGAATACTAAGGTTCTAACTTGGCGAGCCTAGCATGTACAGACATGGCCTCGGAACACGGACCGAAAGGTTAAGCATGAGTCATATAGTTGATATGATGCCCATTTGATGCTCGCCTTTGAAGCTACACCGACTCACGTGATGATCGGACTTGGTGTAGTGGATTTGGTTCATGTAGTCACCAAAAAGGCACGAGGGATGTCATTTTTGAGTGGGAGTTCATTCGTAATATGGATTAGTTGAACTCAATCTATCATACACTTAGTCTAAAATTTACAAATTCTGTTGTAGATGGCACCACCTGCTTTTAATTTCAATGTGTTCATGGAGAAAGAGAAACTAGCAACGAACGGTAGCAACTTTACCGAATGGGCCATGAATTTGAGGATTCTCCTCTCTGCTGCACAAAAGCAATATGTGCTAGAAGCGCCGTTAGGCCCCCCACCTTTAGATGATTCCCCTGACGAGGAGAAGAATGTCTATCAGACTCGTCAGGAGGACCACAACTTAGTTCATTGCGGCATATTGTATGGGCTAGAGCCGGAACTTCGAAAGCATTTCGAAAACGGCAATGCTTTTGATAAAATGGGTGAGTTGAAAATGATTTTCGACACACATGCTGCTGTAGAGAGCTACAACGCTTCAGAAAAGTTCTTTAGCTGCATGATGGAAGAGCACAACTCCGTTAGTGAGCATGTACTCAAGATGTCGGGTTATGCCGATAAGCTTGTGTCCTTGGGAATATCAATTCCCATTGACTTAAGCATCCATCGTGTTATGCAGTCTCTGCCACCTAGCTATAAGAGCTTCGTGATGAACTATAATATGCAAGGCATGAAGAAGTCTCTCCCCGAGCTTCTGTCAATGCTTAAAACTGCAGAAGTGGAGATCAAAAAGGAACATCAAGTGTTGATGATCAGTAGGAACACTGGTTTCAAGAAAGACAAGAAGGGAAAACGGAAGGGAAGTAAGGGCGGAAAACCTGTTGCCGTGCCTGAAAATAAACCCCGAGTTAGACCTAAGTCTGATACCGAGTGCTACTATTGTAAGGGGACTGGCCACTGGAAGCGCAACTGCCCCAAGTTTTTGGCAGACAAGAAAGCCGGCAAGGCAAACTAAGGTATATATGATATACATGTTATTTATGTGTACTTGACTAGTGCTCGCAGTAGCACCTAGGTATTTGATACCGGTTCAGTTGCTAATATTTGTAACTCGAATCAGGGGTTGCGGAACAAGCGACCGCTAGCAAGGGGTGAGGTCAAGATGCGTGTCAGCAATGGATCAAGCGTTGATGTGACCGCCGTCGGAATGCTACCTCTCCATTTGCCGTCGGGATTAGTTATAAACTTGAATAATTGTTATCTGGTGCCTGCACTGAGCATAAACATTGTATTTGGATCGTGTTTGATCCGAAGTGGCTATTCATTTAAATCCGAGAACAATGGTTGTTCTATTTATATGAATGAAATCTTTTATGGTCATGCACCGATGATGAATGGTTTATTTCTATTAGATCTCGATGATAATATTACACATATTCATAATGTTGATGCTAAAAGGATTAAACTTAATGATAATATATCCGCATATATGTGGCACTGCCGTCTAGGTCATATTGGCATTAAACGCATGAAGAAGCTCCATTCAGATGGACTTTTGGAATCACTTGATTTTGAATCATTTGATACATGTGAGCCATGCCTTATGGGCAAGATGACTAGAACGCCGTTTTCCGGTTCAATGGAACGGGCGACAGATTTATTGGAAATCATACATTCTGATGTATGTGGTCCAATGAGTGTGTCGGCGCGAGGTGGATATCGTTATTTTGTTACTTTCACGGATGATTTGAGTAGATACGGTTATATCTACTTGATGAAACACAAGTCTGAAACCTTTGAAAAGTTCAAGGAATTTCAAAATGAAGTGGAAAATCATCGTAATAGAAAGATCAAATTTCTACGGTCCGACCGTGGAGGTGAGTATCTAAGTTACGAGTTTAGCACTCACATGAAAGAGTGTGGAATTGTTTCACAACTCACACCTGCTGGAACACCACAGCGAAATGGTGTGTCGGAACGTCGTAATCGTACTTTATTAGATATGGTTCGATCTATGATGTCTCTGACGGACTTGCCGTTGTCATTTTGGGGTTATGCACTAGAAACTGCTGCATTCACTTTAAATCAGGCACCATCTAAATCCGTTGAAAAGACACCGTATGAATTGTGGTTTGGAAACAAACCTAAGCTGTCTTTTCTTAAAGTTTGGGGATGCGATGTTTATGTGAAGAAACTTCAACCGGATAAACTTGAACCCAAAGCGGAAAAATGCGTCTTCATAGGATACCCTAAGGAAACTATTGGGTATTCCTTCTATCACAGATCCGAGGGCAAGGTTTTTGTTGCCAAGAATGGATCCTTTCTAGAGAAGGAGTTTCTCGCGAAAGGTGTGAGTAGTCAGAAGGTAGAACTCGAAGAGGTTATTGAACCTTCTCTTCAAAGTATGGCGAGTAGCGCAGCGCCGGAAGTTGTTCCGGAGTTGGCTCCACCTGTTGAAGCGGGAACTAATGATAATGATCATGAAACTCCGAAAGAGAGTACTCCCGAACCTCGCAGGTCAAGCAGGACGCGTGCATCTCCCGAGCTGTACGGAAATCCTGTCATGAATTTCATGGTTGATGAAAATGATGACCCTGCGACGTATGAAGAAGCGATGATGAGCCCGGATTCCAACAAATGGTTAGAAGCGATGAAATCCGAGATGGAATCCATGTATGAAAATCAAGTTTGGAACTTGGTGGACTTACCTCACGACCGAAAGGCCGTGGAGAACAAATGGATTTTCAAAAGAAAAACCGATGCTGATGGTAATGTGATTGTCTATAAAGCTGGACTTGTCGCAAAGGGGTTTCGACAAATTCAAGGAGTTGACTACGATGAGACATTCTCTCCCGTAGTGATGCTAAAGTCAGTTAGGATTATGTTAGCAATTGCTGCATATTTCGACTATGAGATATGGCAGATGGATGTCAAAACCGCGTTTCTCAATGGTAATATTTAAGAAGAGTTGTATATGATACAACCAAAGGGTTTTGTCGATCCTAAGGATGCTAACAATGTGTGCAAGCTTCAGCGATCCATCTATGGATTGAAGCAAGCATCACGAAGTTGGAATCTCCGTTTTGATGAGGTGATCAAAGAGTTTGGATTTGTCCAAACTTATGGAGAAGCTTGTATTTACAAGAAAGTGAGTGGGAGCAATGTGTCATTTCTGATATTATATGTGGATGACATATTATTGATCGAAAATGATATAGATCTTTTAAACAGTGTTAAAAGTTATCTAAACAACAAATTTTTAATGAAGGACCTAGGTGAAGCGTCATACATATTAGGCATAAAGATCTATAGAGATAGATCTAGGCGCCTAATAGGGCTATCGCAAAGTACATACCTTGATAAGATTTTAAAGAAGTTTAAAATGGAGAATAGTAAGAAGGGGTTCTTACCTATGAGACAAGGCACGACATTGAGTAAGACTCAAAGTCCGGCTTCGGCGGAAGAAAGAGAGATAATGGACAAGGTCCCCTATGCTTCAGCCATAGGCTCTATAATGTACGCCATGCTATGTACAAGACCGGATGTGGCACATGCTATTAGTTTGACTAGTAGGTACCAATCGGATCCAGGTTCAGAACACTGGAAAGCGGTCAAGAATATCCTTAAGTACTTGCGAAGAACTAAGGATATGTTTCTTATATACGGAGGTGAAGAAGAGCTCGTCGCTAAGTGTTATGTCGACGCTAGCTTTGACACCGATCCGGATGACTCTAAGTCTCAGTCCGAATACGTATTTCTCATGAATGGCGGAGCGGTTAGTTGGAGGAGCTCCAAACAACCTGTGGTGGTGGGATCAACAACGGAGGCCGAATATGTTGCTGCTTCAGAAGCGGCTCAGGAAGTAGTTTGGATGAAGGAGTTCATATCCGAACTAGGTGTGGTTGCAAACGCGTTGGACCCAATGGTGATCTATTGTGACAACAATGGTGCCATTGCCAATGCCAAAGAGCCAAGGTCTCACAAACATTCCAAGCATATTAAGCGCCGGTTTCACTCCATCCGCGAGCATGTCAAGGATGGAGATATAAAGATTTGTAAAGTACATACGGATCTCAATGTAGCAGATCCGTTGACTAAAACTCTCCCTAGAGCAAAACATGATCTACACCAGAACTCCATGGGTGTTAGATACATCACAATGTAACTAGATTATTGTCTCTAGTGCAAGTGGGAGACTGAAGGGAATATGCCCTGAGAGGCAATAATAAAATGTTTATTATGTGTATTCCAAGTATATGATAGATGTTTATTTTGCATGCTATAATTGTATTAATACGGAAACGTTAATACATGTTTGTTTAATAAACAAACAGAAAGTTCCTAGTTATGCCTCTCTCATAAACTAGTTCGTTGATTAACAAGATGATCACGGTTTCCTGATCATAGACATTGGATGTTGTTAATAACGAGATCACAACATTAGTGTAATGGTGGATGAACATTCATCCGAAGTATAGCATTACGATCAAAGTCATTGAGTTTATATTGCTATAAACAAACTAGGAAGTAGTCCTAATCCTTAGACCATGAGATCATGCCAATCACTAACACCGGAAGAGTTTCTTGTTGACATCAAACGTCACTTCGTAACTGGGTGATTATAAAGATGGCTTCAGAACTAATAAAGTGTTATGTTGAGAATCATGGATCAAGAGTGGAATTTGTTCATCCCGATGACGGATAGATATGCTCTGGGCCCTCTCGGTGATATCACATTGGTTAGCTTGCAAGCAAGTGATTTGATCACTAGAATGTTATATCACGGGAACGAGAAAAGAGTGCATGTCAGTAACGAGATAAAACTAGGTATGGAGATACCGATGATTGAATCTCGGACATGTAATATATCGTGAAACAAAGGGATTAAGATACAAGTGTAAAAGGTTCCGACGATCACAGGAAAAGTCATCGTTGAATGTGTGGGAGTCAGTATGGATCTCCAGGTCCCGCTACTGATTATTGATCGGAGAAGGGTCTCGATCATGTCCGCATTATTCGCGAACCGTAGGGTGACACACTTAAGGGACACTGGCATCCAGTTGGAGCAAATGTTTCATGCCGTAAGAATAAACAAGCGCAGGAATTTATTTCACTAGATACCGAAACGGGTTTTCGGGTGAAATTGCATAAAGTGGTTATGCATGTGAAATGGAATTCTAGCAAGGGGTTATTTGTGAATGTTTGTCATTAAAGTAATTGACAAAATTCTGAATAAAATAAAAGAGTTTTATTTAATGAGAGTTTGCATTAAATTTGGTGGAAATTTAATAGGAATTTGAGTGGACTTTTGAGTGGAGAAAATTGAAGGGCCATTTTGTGAGTGGAGTGTCCACCCACATGAATGAAGGAGGGGAGGGGGCATCCCCCATGGCCGGCGGCCACCCCCTTGGGTGCCCTCCTCCTCCTATAAAAGGAGCCCCCCTCCTCACTTATCTCTCACACCTTCTCGTGAAGGATCTCTCTCCCCCTCTAGAATTTATCCCCCATGGTCTCGGACTAGCGAGATACATGTTCCCGGTGGCTATTCGGCAAGAAAGGGCTGTGCTTCCGCTGCATCGCTGGAGCGAGGAGGCGGAGGTTGCCCGGTGTCTTGTACGTGTGTGCGAGCACGGATGCGCTGCTGCTTTGCGGCGCTAGGACTTCCTCTCAATCTTGAGATCGGCAAGGGATCGTCTACATCAACCACGAGTTGAACTCGTTAAGCTTTGTCGGTCTTCAAAGGTATGTTCTCTACGGATATACATCCGCCCGTTGTTTGTATCTAGTTGATAGAGCTTGGTACATAGTTCCCATCGTAGGAAATTTTTTGTTTTCTATGCTGCGAACCCTACAGATTCCTGATGAGAAGAACAAGATTGAGAAGAAGTACTCAAGTCTCCTAGTTGATATGAAAAAATTCATAAATGAAAGTTGAGAAAGGATTGTGGATGAGAACTTGTCCAGGATTAAGGAGGAGATGAATTAGAGAACAGAGTGTTGAAGAATGAAGTGAATATGCTGAAGTAGTTGTAGAAATCTCAACCCTAGATAATAAAAGCGAGGAAAGAAGAAATAAGATGAAAAAAAGAGGGTATGAAGGTGAAAAAAAGTTTGAGTGCATGATGTTTGATATGCTCAACACTAGCGAGGCTAGCAAAGACAAGTTAAAGAGTATCAAGAAAATATGTGATGAGTGGTGTGTAATTTCTGTCATTTCAGTTTCTTGTATCAAATGAAGAGATGGTGTTAGGATTGAAGGGAATATGCCCTGAGAGGCAATAATAAAGTGTTTATTATGTGTATTCCAAGTATATGATAGATGTTTATTTTGCATGCTATAATTGTATTAATACGGAAACATTAATACATGTGTGTTTAATAAACAAACAGAAAGTTCCTAGTTATGCCTCTCTCATAAACTAGCTCGTTGATTAACAAGATGATCAAAGTTACCTGATCATAGACGTTGGATGTTGTTAATAACGAGGTCACAACATTAGTGTAATGGTGTTATGAACATTCATCCGAAGTATAGCATTACGATCAAAGTCATTGATTTTATATTGCTATAACAACTTACGGAGAGATCCTAATCCTTAAACCATGAGATCATGTCAATCACTAACACCGGAAGGGTTTCTTGATAACATCAAATGTCACACAGTAACTGGGTGATTATAAAGATGGATTCAGAACTACTAAAGTGTTATGTTGAGGCCCATGGATCGAGAGTGAAATTTGTTCATCCCGATGACGGATAGATATACTCTGGGCCCTCTCGGTGATATCACATTGGTTAGCTTGCAAGCAAGTGATTTGATCACTAGAATGTTATATCACGAGAACGAGAAAAGAGTGCATGTCAGTAACGAGATCAAACTAGGTATGCGGATACCGATAATCGAATCTCGGACATGTAATATATCACGAAACAAAAGGATTAAGATACTAGCGTAAAAGGCTCCGACGATCATAAGAAAGTCACCGTTGAATGTGTGGGAGTCAGTATGGGTCTCCAGATCCCGCTTCTGATTATTGATCGGAGATGGGTCTTGATCATGGCCGCATTATTCACAAACCATAGGGTGGCACACTGAAGAGACAACGACATCCAAATGGAGCAAAAGTTTCATGCCAGAAAGAATAACAAGCGCAGGAATTTATTTCACTAGATACCGAAACAGGTTTTCAGGTGAAATTGCAGAAAGTGTTTTTGCATGTGAAATGAAATACTAGCGAGGGGTTATATGTGAATGTTTGTCACTAAAGTAATTGACAAAATTCTGAATAAATAAAAGGAGTTTTATTTAATGAGATTTTGCATTAAATTTGGTGGAAATTTAATGGGAATTTGAGTGAGATTTTGAGTGGAGGGAATTGAAAGGATTTTTGCGAGTGGAGTGTCCACCCATATGAATGAGGGGAGGGCAAGGGGAAGCCCCCATGCGCCGTCCACCCCCTTGGGGTTCCCTCCTCTCCTATAAAAGGCACCCCCTCCTCACTTCTCACTCACACCTCCTCGTGAAGGATCTCTCTCCTCCTCTAGAATTTATCCCCCATGGTCTCGGACTAGAGAGATACATGTTCCTGGTGGCTATTCGGCAAGAAATAGTTGTGCTTCCGCTGCATCGCTGGAGCGTGGAGGCGGAGGTTGCTCGGTGTCTTGTACGTGTGTGTGATCACGGATGCGCTACTGATTTGCGGTGCTAGGACTTCCTCTCGATCTTGAGATCGGCAAGAGATGTTGTACATCAAACACGAGTTTAACTGTCACATCCCAAAGTTTTCCAAATTTTGAAATGTGAAAATAAATAAACAAAATAAATAATTGTTGAAATTTAGGGTGAAAAGAAACTTTTTGATTCCAAATGGAAACATCAAAACCCATCTTGAACAAACTTTGAACAAAATGGAATTCAGCAAATTCCAAAACAAGTGAAATGCATTCATCAAAATTGTGTATTGAAATTTAAACACTTGGAAAATTTAAACCAAAACTCTGAAACCCTAATGGAATAAATCATTTCCTAGATCTCACTAAGACTATGGATTTGATCCATATAAAATTCAGCAACAATCATTTTAAAATGATCAAGAATGGCAAACCAAAAATATTATAAAACCATAGAAATTGATTTCATTCAATTTGGAACCATGGATAAAAACTTATGAATTTAATAGGATGAAAAGGAAATAATTTCCAAAGCTAATAAATCTCCTATCTAAAATCCATACCAAATGGTGAGCAAATAATCCTAAAGAGATTTAAAAGGATAAACAAATATTAAATAAAAATATACAAATTGGAATCACCAATTTTGGCACTTTAAATAAAAAGATATGGATTTTATAAGATAAGGAAGGAAATAAATAAATAAGAAATATTTAAAAGCCAAATTAAATCTTGGCTAAATCCATAAGCAAATGGAAAGAATATAATCCAAATCCAAATAAAATAGAAGGATAAAGAATATTCAAATAAAATAATATGGCATTAACCAAATTCTATTTCTATTTGAATAAAGACAAAATCCCTAATAGAAATGATCAATTAAATCATGGGAAAATAATAATTGGAATTTACCCAAGTGGAATAAAAGTTATTTAGATAACTTAAATAGGAATCAAAGAAATCATCTAAATAAAATTTATGGAAATAAAACCATATTTGATTTCATTGGAATAAAGACATTTACCCAAATTAAATGATTAATAATCATATTAAGATACTTTAAATAATTCAAAGTGAATTATTTAACACCCTATTAAATAAAAAAATCTACTGAAAAGGTTTAGTGAAAATTAGAATTCAAATAAAGAGTTTAAAAATATAATTAAATCTTGTTTGAATAAAAAAAATTGTCTATTTAAATAAATAACAAACCATGTGTAAATGAAATGATTATTCTAAATATGGATTTTAAATATATGTTCAAAACAGTACAGAAACTTGCTAAAAAGTTTTGAAAAGATTTAATAAATAAATCTGTTTCAAATAAGAGTTTGAATCTGAAAACAGAATTCAGAAATGGAAAAAAGAAAAATAAAACAGAGAGGAAAAAATAGGGAAAGAAACAAACTAACCCATCAGGCCCAGTCCAGCCCATCTCCCAGCCCACTCTCTTCTCCCCGAAGCGTTTTCTATCACTCGCAAACGAACCCGCAAGTCGCTGACATGTTGACCCCACCACTCCTCTCTCTCCCTCGCTGACGAAATGACCCCACCCGACAGACCTTCTTCCTCACCCGCGCGCTAACCTCGCCACCCTCCTCTGCCGTTTCTGGCCATTGATGGCTCGATTCAATTCACGTAATCGCGCTAGTAAATCAGCCCTGCGACCATACTCGTTAAAGCGCCTAGACGTCCTCTCTCTTTCCCCTCACTCTCCCCTCCCCCTCCGCCACCAGGCTGTGTGAATTTCTCCCCACACCGCACTGTCTCCGGTGACCATTCTCGGTCAATTCCGACGACGCCAGACCACCCCACTGTCCCTAGCCTCCACGAGAACATTACCCATCCCCTGGCGAACCTTTCTGCAGCACCAGCTCGCCCGCGCGTACTCTACATCGTCGGCAACGTCAACACCGAGCGCCGCCACGGTCTGCAGCAGCTCCGGCGAACCCTACTGGTAGTCTCTGACCACGCCTTCCCCTCTCCTTGACACTCACGCCTTCGTAGCACTCTCGTGCTTCTAACGCCGCCACTATTTGCACTTCCCGTGCTTTGCAGCCTCGCCATCGACGACACTAGAGGGAGCCCGCTGATAGAGACGACTCCGGCGAGCGATTCAAGTCGACATCGTGCGCCCCTGGCCTCCCCACGACGACCTTGAGCTTCACCACACCCCTGCGAACTTGGTAAACCTTTCCCCCTCTCTCTCTCTAAAATCCTGTATCGCCGGCAACTCCACCATCTGAGCGCGCCGCCGCCACTCGCCGCTGCCAGCGCCGCCAGTAGATGGCCAGTAGACGTGAGCCGTACGATCTCGATCTAATGGATGCGATAGAAAGTTAACCGAAGGGGTATCCTTTGTTCTGTGCCGCACGATCATCTTTAGATCCAACGCACCACAACAGCCGATCCGTGCGAACCGGTATGGACCAATCAGAACACACCACGTGGCCAATGTTTTGATTTAAAACCAGAAACTTTTCTAATAGATGTTCAAACTTGTAAAATTCATAACTTTTTATCCACACGTCCAAATTTTGCAAATTTTATATCAATAGAATCAGCAAAACAAATACTTTCCAACCATGTACTTTGTTTAGTAAATTGCTTCTGTTAAATGGGTTGTTTTTATAGAAACTTGTGTAGGCATAATTTGAATATAAAAATTATTGTAGAAATATTTTTAAGGTAAAATCTTTGGCAAATAGATTGTTTTGAACCTACTGACCATAGAAACCAACTTATGGATTTAAAAGTGTATTTTGTGAAGCTAAAGAATAAATCTTTGAATTAAAGCATTTCTAGTTAAATAAAAATATTGATTATGGTATAAAATGATTTTTGAGTAAAACCTTTGGAAAATGATTTGAATTAAACTCTCTGACCCTAAACACCAAGTTTTATGATTTAAAAATATATTTGGTGAACTCTATAAAAATATTACTTTGTTCAAAGGCATTTCCAACAACATAAAATATTGCTTTGGTATAAAAATGGTTTATAGGTGAAACCTTTTGCAAATGGTTTTTAATATTAAACACTTGACCTTAAAACACTAACACTTGTGTTTAAAAACATATTTGTCAAACACTAGAAAATATTACTTTGATTTGAACCATTTCTAGCAAAACAAAAATGATTTAAAGTGGCCATTTTCACTAACTTAATATCAAATGATTTTGCCACTTTTATAAATGACCAATAGGTGTTTTAAAATGTTTATAGCCTAATATAAACCACTTTTCCAAATAAAACAATTTTTGGCATGCTTGCATGCATTGCTTTGTTTTTATTATTCTATGTGATGAATTGCTTGAATGGTAGATTGAAGTTGTGCCTTGATTGAATTGTAGTGGAATTTTAAGAGTGTGAATATTGCAAGATAAAGGAGTGAACTTATAATCGCTACCAAAAATGCAAGTGATGATTCATACTTTTGTCCCATTATTTTTACTATGCATTAGTGATATTTCTAAGTAGGACTTGCATGGAATTTTGAGATGTCAAATGTTCAGAAGCTTCAAGTGCAGCCACTTGGCATTATGGGCTCTGCCTGGATCATATAGGTTGCAATAACTTAGCCAAATGAAAAGTTGGTGGTAGGGGATGATAGGTTGGAACACGTCCATTCTGGTCTAAGGGAAGGCTTCTGAAAGATCTTGCCTCGATGCATGTCGATTCTTGTGGGGAAAGTGCACCACCTCTCGAGAGTGTAAAATCTAAGTACTTAGCCATGCCCCCGGCAATGGACAATTTGAGCATCAAGACATGGAAGCTATCAAGAATCTCCTCATCCCAATTCCTAAGTTAAAAACTTGTGGTTGAACAAGGGATGAAGGATCACCAATTTCTATTGGGAGATGCCTTGGGTGATTTTGGCAAACAAAAACTTAGTGTTTTCAAATAATAAGGAAAAATCTATTTTGAGCAAAGCAAGCCTAAGCTCCACTTAGCCAAATGCATATAGATGATAGACTCCACTATACTACCATGGTATCACTTGCCAATACAATTCAAATGTATTGACCCTTGTGGCTATAACTTATTATGTTGCAGGTTTGTTTGATATTAGTGAAGTGTGTTGATTAGGATTACAAGTCTACAACCAACATGATTGCCTGTGTCACTTTGAAGATGAAGTACTCCATGTTATAGTTAATTCTGCTGCATTGTAACAAGATATCCAAATGAGCTATGTAAGATGTAATGAATTATTTTATTCCTGGTTATAAAGTTGTATTATGACCTTTGTTTCTTGATATTACATCTTAACTGTGGATGCTAGCTATTTATCTAGGGACTAGCATTGTAAACACAGGGATCTCTACCTTATTAAAGGTTGGGACCTCTACATTAACTCCTTAAGCTTTGTCGGTCTTCAATGGTATGTTCTCTACGGATATACATACGCCCGTTGTTTGTATCTAGTAGATAGATCTTGGTACATAGTTGTTCCCATCGTAGGAATTTTTTTGTTTTCTATGCTGCGAACCCTACAGTGGTACCAGAGCCGGATCTATGCGTAGATGCTTTACACGGGTAGTACACATGCGTATGTGGGCGATGATGATCATTTTATTGCTTCTTAGTTGTATTTTGGATATTGGTGCATAGTGGGATGAAGTGGCCCGGACAAACTTTACATGTCCTCGCACATGAGACTTGTTCCACGCTTGACATGCAACTAGTTTTACATAAGTGGCTAGCAGGTGTCTGTCTCTCCTACTATAGTCAATATCTAATTTGCAACGAGTTGTCAACAATTTGGTTATCATCGTTGTGGTTCATATTCGTAGGTATGAACGGTTCTATCTTCGAAAGCCCTAAGCCACGTAAAACTTGTAATGGATAAATTAGAGGCGTCTAGTTCAGATTGTTTATGGGCTAGTGTTATGATATGGTGATGTTGTAAGTAGAAGTATGAGATGATACTCTTACAACACACATAACGTGTAAGTTCCATAGACCTTGGCCTTACACATAGAGGTATGATAGTGATCATACCAAGGAGCACATGATGGAGATCATCTGCGGGAACCATATCATTTCACTTACAAACATGTGATGTTTGATTGCATCTTATATTGCTTGTTTGGTGTTTTATTAGCATAATAAGATGATCCCTCATTTAAATATCAATATAAGAATGTGTTCTTTCTTAAGTATGCACCGATTATGTTCCGTCGCTCCAAGACATCACGTGATGATCGGGTGTTCTTGGATCCACGACCATATTACGGGTGTAAGACAGTTACACACGCGAATACTAAGGTTCTCACTTGGCGAGTCTAGCATGTATAGACATGGCCTCGGAACACGGACCGAAAGGTTAAGCATGAGTCATATGGTAGATATGATGCCCATTTGATGCTCGCCTTCGAAGCTACACTGACTCACGTGATGATCAGACTTGGTGTAGTGGATTTGGTTCATGTAATCACCAAAAAGGCATGAGGGATGTCATTTTGAGTGGGAGTTCATTCGTAATGTGGATTAGTTGAATTCAATCTATCATAAACTTAGTTTAATTTTACAAATTCTGTTGTAGATGGCACCACCTGATTTTAATTTCAATGTGTTCATGGAGAAAGAGAAACTTGCAACAAACGGTAGCAACTTTACCGAATGGGCCATGAATTTGAGGATTCTCCTCTCTGCTGCACAAAAGCAATATGTGCTAGAAGCGCCACTAGGCCCCCACCGTTCAATGATGCCCCTGACGAGGAGAATAGTGTCTATCAGACTCGTCAGGAGGACCACAACTTAGATCATTGCGGCATATTGTATGGGCTAGAGACAGAACTTCGAAATCGTTTTGAAAACGGCAATGCATTTGATACAATGGGTGAGTTGAAAATGATTTTCGACACACATGCTGCTGTAGAGAGCTACAATGCTTCAGAAAAGTTCTTTAGCTGCATGATGGAAGAGCACAGCTCCGTAAGTGAGCATGTACTCAAGATGTCGAGTTACACCGATAAGCTTGTGTCCTTGGGAATATCGATTCCCATTGACTTAGGCATCTATCGTGTTCTGCAGTCTCTGTCACCTAGCTATAAGAGCTTCGTGATGAACTATAATATGCAAGGCATGAATAAGTCTCTCCCCGAGCTTCTGTCAATGCTTAAAACTGTAGAAGTGGAGATCAAGAAGGAACATCAAGTGTTGATGCTCAATAAGAACACTAGTTTCAAGAAAGACAAGAAGGGAAAACGGAAGGGAAGTAAGGGCGGCAAGTCGGTTGCCGTGCCTGAAAAGAAACCCCGAGTTGGACCTAAGTCTGATACCGAGTGCTATTATTGTAAGGGGACTGGCCACTGGAAGCACAACCGCCCCAAGTATTTGGCAGACAAGAAGGCCGACAAGTAAAACAAAGGTATATTTGATATACATGTTATTGATGTGTACTTGACTAGTACTCGCAGTAGCACCTGGGTATTTGATACCGGTTCAGTTGCTAATATTTGTAACTCGAATCAGGGGTTGTGGAACAAGCGACGGCTAGCAAGGGGTGAGGTCAAGATGCGTGTCGTCAATGGATCAAGTGTTAATGTGATCGCCTTCGGAACACTAACTCTCCACTTACTATCGGGATTTGTAATAAACTTGAATAATTGTTATCTGGTGCCTGCATTGAGCATGAACATTGTATCTGGATCGTGTTTAATGCGAAGTGGTTAATCATTTAAATCCAAGAACAATGGTTGTTCTATTTATATGAATGAAATCTTTTATGGTCATGCATCGATGATGAATGGTTTATTTCTGTTGGATCTCGATAATAGTGATACACATATTCATAATGTTGATACTAAAAGAATTAAACTTAATGATGATATATCCGCATATATGTGGCACTGCCGTCTAGGTCATATTGGCGTTAAACGCATGAATAAGCTCCATTCGGATGGACTTTTGGAATCACTTGATTTTGAATCATTTGATACATGTGATCCATGCCTTATGGGCAAGATGACTAGAACGCCGTTTTCCGGTTCAATTGAACGGGCGACGGATTTATTGGAAATCATACATTCTGATGTATGTGGTCCAATGAGTGTGTCGGTGCAAGGTGGATATCGTTATTTTGTTACTTTCACGGATGATTTGAGTAGATACGGTTATATCTACTTGATTAAACACAAGTCTGAAACCTTTGAAAAGTTCAAGGAATTTCAGAGTGAAGTGGAAAATCATCGTAATAGAAAGATCAAATTTCTACGGCCCGACCGTGGAGGTGAATATCTAAGTTACGAGTTTAGCACTCATATGAAAGAGTGTGGAATTGTTTCACAACTCACACCTGTCCGAACACCATAGCGAAATGGTGTGTCGGAACGTCGTAATCGTACTTTATTGGATATGGTTCGATCTATGATGTCTCTGACAGACTTGTCGTTGTCATTTTGGGGTTATGCACTAGAAACTACTGCATTCACTTTAAATCAGGCACCATCTAAATCCATTGAAAAGACACCATATGAATTGTGGTTTGGAAACAAATCTAAGCTATCATTTCTTAAAGTTTGGGGATGCGATGTTTATGTGAAGAAACTTCAACCGGATAAACTCGAACCCAAAGCGGAAAAATGCGTCTTCATAGGATACCCTAAGGAAACAATTGGGTATTCCTTCTATCACAGATCCGAGGGCAAGGTTTTTGTTGCCAAGAATGGAACCTTTCTAGAGAAAGAGTTTCTTGTAAAAGGCGTGAGTAGTTGGAAGGTAGAACTCGAAGAGGTTATTGAACCTTCTCTTTAAAGTATGGCGAGTAGCGCAACGCCAGAAGTTGTTCTGGAGTTGGCTTCACCAGTTGAAGAAGGAACTAATGATAATAATCATGAAACTCCGAAAGAGAGTACTACCGAACCTCGCAGGTCTAGCAGGACGCGTGCAGCTCCCGAGTTGTACGGAAACCCTGTCATGAATTTCATGGTTGATGAAAATGATGACCCTGCGACGTATGAAGAAGCGATGATGAGCCCGGATTCCAACAAATGGTTAGAAGCCATGAAATCCAAGATGGAATCCATGTATGAAAATCAAGTTTGGAACTTGGTGGACTTACCTCATGACCGAAATGCCGTGGAGAATAAATGGATTTTCAAAAGAAAAACTCATGCTGATAGTAATGTGACCGTCTATAAAGCTCGACTTGTCGCAAAGGGGTTTCGACAAATTCAAGGAGTTGACTATAATGAGACATTCTCTCCCGTAGCGATGCTAAAATCAGTTAGGATTATGTTAGCAATTGCTGCATATTTTGATTATAAGATATGGCAGATGGATGTTTGTCACATCCCAAAATTTTATAAATTTTCAAATGTAAAAAAATATACAAACAAAATAAAGGGGGAAAAGAAAACTTTTTGCTTCTAACTGGAAACATTAAAACCTTTTGAACTATTAAAAAAGTTTTCCCCAAATAAAGGTACTCCTTAAAATAAAAATAGCATTTAACAAAAATCCTAAGATCAAAACATCAAGATTATACATATATCTTCTCTACTTCAAAATTTTAATTTGCAAGGTTCCCCAAAATATTTTTCACAAACTTCCTGTATTTGAAAATCTATTTTTAATCTTGAGGAATGTTCTCAACCAAAAACCATCTATACATCTCAAGTACTTCATTTACATTTTTCAAACAACCTTTGTTTTGTTTTGAACCAAAAATAAAAGCAAAGAGTCTCGTTTTAAAATAAGCACCATAGCTTATGTGAGCTATTTTAAGATTTTGTAAAATTATCCTCTCATATTTTCAAACTTTAATTCATGGTTATCCATGTAAAGTGGAATTAAATCGAATCAAATTCAAATAAGGAAAAAATTCAAGTCATTCCAAATATATTGACCTGCAACTAGGCCAATATCGCACACATACAATCGTACAATAATTAATTAATTAATAATTGAGAAAATTAAATATTTCTAAATACATCAAATTTATGTCCTAAAATGTTGCCCATGAATTTACGAACCCACTAAAATTTGAATCAACAAATTCGAAACTCTAAATAAAAAGTTATGAAAGAATTAAAAAATAGGAAAAAAATATAAAACGAAAAAAAATGACTGGCCAGGCCAGCCAAAATGGGCCGGCCCAACCAGGCCGATGGGAGACCACCTACACTTTCAAGTTAGTCTTTCTTTCATTTGCATCTATTGATCTTAAATGACCCTCAATTGCCCTCCTAAATTGCACCAAATGCCCCTAATTCCTCTCTCTCTTTAATCTCCTTTAATCGAGCCCCACCCCCTCCTATATAAACCTCACTCCAGGAAAGTTCACAAGTTTTCAACTCATCTTAGCCCCATTTTCGTCCAAAATTCTTCCTAATCTTCTCCACCCAAATAGACCTTCAAGACGACCTCGGATCGTGGTGGCTTGAAGACGGAAGTTGTTCCCCTCGTCAAGACGGTTCCATTCCCGCTGGTTTCACCTTGTTTCGTTCATCGAGCAGAGAGAAAAACACGGTCAAAGATTCAGATCTTAGAAGGTATAATCCATTTTACGCCCACCTCGTTGCTCCAAATTCAATTTCCTTTGAACAGTAGATAGATCTAGTTGTTATCTACAACTTTCATGTAGAAAGTTTTTTTATCCGAGCAACTTTTTATCTAGTCAATTCTAGCATCATCATGATATCAACGTAGTCAACAGTCAACTCAGTCAAATAGGTCAAAGTCAATTTCAGTCAATTCCCGAATTTGACTTTTCCAGATTTTAGTACGAACTCGTATAATTCATAGAAAAAGATTTAGAAGTCCAAAAATTATAAATTTGGTATCCCTGAAAAGCTGAGATTCTGTAGAATCCATTTCTGCAATAATATTACTTATTCTCTGTACAAAAATTTTATTTATAAATTAAATGGTTTAATTGGTCATTTTCACCATAAAAATTATATCTTTAGTTCTGTATATCCAAATTTAGCAAATAATATGTCTATGGATTCACAAAAACAAGTAGAACACAGTGGATCCATAATTCGGTATTTTTATGTCTGTTAAAATCACGTTTTATACAGAATTATTTGTGGAGTATTTTGAGTATAAAAATTGTTGTGTAAATTATTTTTAAGTGAATCCTTTTGCAAATGGTTGTAAATTGAACCCTCTGTATAGTAAAACCAAAATATAATTTTATTCTAGTATAAATAAGACCATGGCAATTATTTAGTGAGAATGGCCTTTCCAATTGTTAGAAAATGTTGCTAATTGCTACAATTGCACCAATGGTTGCATTTGTAATCTTGAAAATATAAAATGTTCATAAATCACTTAGTAATGTTCAGAACCTTGTTATAAAAATGTGTACAATAAAAATTGCCATCTTGCATGTTTGCATACTTTGCATGATTTTTGTGTTGCCATTAGTGTTGATCTTGTGTATGTTTTGTCTTGGTTGTTTTGCTTGATAGATTGTGTTGATTATCAAGTGTGTTATTGCGAAGAGTGTACCAAAACCACCAACTACTAAGGCAAGTGGCACTATCATCCATGTCCTACTATTTTCATTACACTTAGTGGAATTTTTGTAGTATGCATGATAGAGCTACTATGTTACTATGCTATGCTATGTCCTATTAGGAAAATCCTTTATATCTTCCTTAGTGAAAACATCGTAGTTGTAGTATGCTTAGCCATGCTATAGACTTGGGATGGAATACATGACGTGATTATATGAAGTGTTGGGAAAAATATATGTTTTATATAATAAAACAAGTACTCAATGAACCACCTAGGTGGAATGAGGATACTCAATTTTGGACAAGGTGGCAACAAAGGGAACCATGTTTATATGGCTATCTTTTTGTATGTGCACTAGAAGAAAACCACCCAGGGACTTAGAGATTGAACATGTTTCTCGTATAGTGGCTTCCGTGTACAGCCACATGCTAAATGGGCTCTGGCTTAGTCAACTACATAGTGGAAGACCCTTGCATTGGCATCTTCAGGTTAACTAGAATTATGTATTGGAAATATATCCTTACATTGGTGCCTGGTAGAAAAGCTAGCATTGTGTATTGGGAGGACTTCTATGGAAAGACTTTGTCACATTCTCAATCTGCCGGTACTCCATTTGGTGTGTACTTATCCAGCGGCCACTGGTGGCGTCAAGACGAGATTGTGTCATGTGGGTAAAGTGTACAACTTCTGTAGAAGATCAAATTCTAAGTACTTAGCCGTGTCCCCGGTTACGGACAACTCTGAGCAACTAAGGCCTGAAGCTATGGAAGATCTCGACATTCCAATTTCTCAAAGTAAAACTTGATGGTGTCAACAAGGGATTAGAAGCACTTGGAGTTTGCCAAGGAGTTCAGAAAGATTGACTGAAAGATCAAAACTATTTTGAAAAGATAGGATAAATCCATATTGCTTTCTGCAAATGAGCCTAAACCCTACTTAGCCAAATATGCATATACTGATAGGATCCAACTTATTTCCACATAGTAGTGAAACTTGCCAATACAATTCAAATGTATTGACCCTTGTGGCTGTAACTTATTATGTTGCAGGTTTGTTTGATGTTAGTGAAGTGTGTTAAATAGGATTACAAGTCTACAACCAACATGATTGCCTGTGGCACTTTGAAGATGAAGGACTCCATGCTATATAGTTATTTCTGCTGCATTGTAATGAGATAGCCAAATGAGATATGTAAGATGTAATGAATTATTTTATTCCTGGTTATAAAGTTGTATTATGACCTTTGTTTCTTGATATTACATCTTAACTGTGGATGCTAGATATTGATCCAGGGACTAGCATTGTAAACACAGGGATCTCCACCTTATTAAAGGTTGGGACCACTACAATGTTAAAACCGCGTTCCTTAATGGCAATATTGAATAAGAGTTGTATATGATACAACCAAAGGGTTTTGTTGATCCTAAGGATGCTAACAAGGTGTGCAAGCTTCAGCGATCCATGTATGGACTGAAGCAAGCATCACGAACTTGGAATCTCCGGTTTGATGAGGTGATCAAAGATTTTGGATTTGTCCAAACTTATGGAGAAGCTTGTATTTACAAGAAAGTGAGTGGGAGCAATGTGTCATTTCTGATATTATATGTGGATGACATATTATTGATCGAAAATGATATAGATCTTTTAAACAGTGTTAAAAGTTATCTAAACAGCAAATTTTCAATGAAGGACCTAGGTGAAGTGTCATACATATTAGGCATAAAGATCTATAGAGATAGATCTAGGCGCCTAATAGGGCTATCACAAAGTACATACCTTGATAAGATTTTAAATAAGTTTAAAATGGACGAAAGTAAGAAGGGGTTCTTACCTATGTTGCAAGGCAAGACATTGAGTAAGACTCAAAGTCTGGCTATGGCGGAAGAAAGAGAGACAATGGACAAAGTCCCCTATGCTTCAACCATAGGATCTATAATGTACGCCATGCTATGTACAAGACCGGATGTGGCACATGCTATTAGTTTGACTAGTAGGTACCAATCGAATCCAGGTTCAGAACACTAGATGGCGGTCAAGAACCTTAAGTACTTGCGAAGAACTAAGGATATGTTTCTTGTATACAGAGGTGAAGAAGAGCTCGTCGCTGGTAAGTGTTATGTCGACACTAGCTTTGACATCGATCTGGATGACTCTAAGTCTCAATCCGGATACGTATTTCTCATGAATGGTGGATCAATTAGTTGGAGGAGTTCCGAATAACCCGTGGTGGCGGGATCAACAACGGAAGCCGAATATGTTGTTGCTTCGGAAGCGACTCAGGAAGTAGTTCGGATGAAGGAGTTCATATCCGAACTAGGTGTGGTTGCAAGCGCGTTGCACTCAATGGTGATCTATTGTGACAATAATGGTGCCATTGCCAATGCCAAAGAACCAAGGTCTCACAAGTATTCCAAGCATATTAAGCGCCGGTTTTACTCCATCCGTGAACATGTCAAGGATGGAGATATAACGATTTGTAAAGTACATACGGATCTTAATGTAGCATATCTGTTGACTAAAACTCTCCCTAGAGCAAAACATGATAAACACCAGAACTCCATGGGTGTTAGATTCATCACTATGTAACTAGATTATTGTCTTTAGTGCAAGTGGGAGAATGAAGGAAATATGCCCTGAGAGGCAATAATAAAGTGTTTATTATGTGTATTCCAAGTATATGATAGATGTTTATTTTGCATGCTATAATTGTATTAATATGGAAACATTAATATATGTGTGTTTAATAAACAAGCAGAAAGTTCCTAGTTATGCCTCTCTCATAAACTAGCTCGTTGATTAACAAGATGATCAAAGTTTCCTGATCATAGACATTGGATGTTGTTAATAACGAGGTCACAACATTAGTGTAATGGTGTGATGAACATTCATCTGAAGTATAGCATTACGATCAAAGTCACTGGGTTTATATTGCTATAACAACTTATAAAGTGATCCTAATCCTTATACCATGAGATCATGTCAATCACTAACACCAGAAGAGTTTCTTGATAACATCAAACGTCACACCGTAACTGGGTGATTATAAAGATGGATTCAGAACTACTAAAGACGGAAAGATATACTCTGGGCCCTCTCGGTGATATCACATTGGTTAGCTTGCAAGCAAGTGATTTGATCACTAGAATGTTATATCACGGGAACGAGAAAAGAGTGCATGTCAGTAACGAGATCAAACTAGGTATGGGGATACCGATGATCGAACCTCGGACATGTAATATATCGTGAAACAAAAGGATTAATATACTAGCGTAAAAGGTTCCGACGATCACAAGAAAGTCATCGTTGAATGTGTAGGAGTGAGTATGGGTCTCCAGATCCAGCTTCTGATTATTGATCGGAGAAGGGTCTCGATCATGTCTGCATTATTCACGAACCGTAGGGTGGCACACTTAAGAGACACCGACATCCAAATGGAGCAAAAGTTTCATGCTGAAAAGAATAACAAGCGCAGGAATTTATTTCACTAGATACCGAAACAGGTTTTCGGGTGAAATTGCAGAAAGTGTTTTTGCATGTGAAATGAAATACTAGCAGGGGTTATATGTGAATGTTTGTCATTAAAGTAATTGACAAAATTCTGAATAAATAAAAGGAGTTTTATTTAATGAGAGTTTGCATTAAATTTGGTGGAAATTTAATGGGAATTTGAGTGGAGGGAATTGAAAGGATTTTTGTGAGTGGAGTGTCCACCCACATGAATGAGGAGAGGGCAAGGGGGAAGCCCCCATGCGCCGCCCACCCCTTGGGGTTCCCCCCTCCTCACTTCTCACTCACACCTCCTCGTGAAGGATCTCTCTCCCCCTCTAGAATTTATCCCCCATGGTCTCGGACTAGCGAGATACATGTTCCCGGTGGCTATTCAGCAAGAAAGAGTTGTGCTTCCGCTGCATCACCGGAGCGAGGAGGCAGAGGTTGCTCGGTGTCTTGTACGTGTGTGCAAGTACGGATGCTGTAGCACCCTGGGTAAAACCACTACTAGAATCGTCTGTTGATTTTATCTTTGTGCATCGTCATCATACCATCATGCATACTTTGCCTCGAACTATTTTGTAAAACCCTATATTGTTTTCTACATTACATATCCCCTTTTATGTAAAATTATATTTCTTGATATTTCAATTATGTAAAACTATTTACAAAATAATTTTTTTAAAACAAAAGAAACAAAACAAAATATTTTAAATAAATAAAAGCTAGACCTACACCGGCCAGACCCAAAGGCCCAGCCGGCTGGATCCATTCCTGGAAACCCTAAATCATACCCCCACCTCTCTCACCCCCACTCCCCACTCCCCCTGCCGCCGCACGCACACACCCGACGCCCCAACCCGACCAACACACACACCCCGCGTACACCGGCCACACACCCAGCACACATGCCCCAGGCCCCGATGCAGCCCCGGCCCCACCCCGGGATCCCCATCGCCCCGCTTCCGCAACCCTCGCCTCGCCCGCATCTCGCGAGACCCCGTGTTCGCCGCCACTGCTCCCTCTTCTCTGCATTGAGACCGGACCTCTTCCCGATGAGCCAGCCCACCGCCAGGTCCTCGTCGGCCTTTCCCAAGCGCTGCAGCAGCCGCCGGTGAGCCTCTGCAGGAGCTCTCTCCGGCCGCGCCTCCTCTGCCCCGCGTCGAAGCACCCCATCAAGTGTCGCCGCCTGCAACCTCCCTGCGCCGCCGCCGCCTGCAACCTCCCTGTGACGCCGCCGTCCTGGCTGCGCGCCTCCAGGCCACCTCCTCCCTCGTCGTGTCCCTGCCCTGCATCTCCCGGCCGCTGCCTCTGTCGTCTCTCCCTCTCTGCAGCGACCCCCGCCACCCGGAGCTCCATGGCCGGCCCTGTCAACCTCGTCGTAGTCGAGCCGCGCGCGCCACCGCCGGCTTTGCCTGCACCGTGACTCGCGTCTCCCCGCCCGAGATTCCTCCCCAAGCTCTCCCTGTCGCCGTTGTCCCCTGATTTGGAAGCTCCAAGTCAATTGGGTCCATACTCAAGAGTTTGCTATGTGCGTGCCCACCTCTGGTTGCTCTTCGTGGTGTTGTTGTTGCTGCATCATGTGAGGGCGAGAAGTGGAGTGGTGGTGGTCTGCGATGTTGGTGTGGCAGAGGTGAAACCCGGTGGTCTCTCTGATAATGTTGTGGTGTGGTTGGGAACTTGTAGCATTGTTCCCAGATGCTTTGGTTCATCTACCTCAGCTTGCCAATATTGTTCGAGAGACCGACCCCTGTCAAGGACCCGGAGATCCGCACAAGGTCACTGGTGTGAAATTCAAGATCGCCTTTGACACCGGAACCTAGAAACCCCGAGATCTCCTACACGGAACCGAAGACCACGGACGCCAAGTCCCTAGATTCAAAGGCGTCGAGACCCCGATCCCGAAGACCCAACCCTCGGCGAACCCCAAGATCATCGATCCAATGTGTGATCCCTATCTTATCTGCCCCTATTTTGTAATATAACATCTATCTTGTTGCATAATTAAATTGTCATGCTTGCATACATATTGTGGGTGTTTGGGGGCGTTATGCCGATTCACCTCATAATTAAATATGGAGTCCATATACGGGCGAATCTAGTCTATTATTGACTCTATTTAAATTTGTGTAGCGAACCGGTGCCACTATTTGACTTGTTAAGACAACATTTAAATTGCGGGGTATCTAAACAACATGAACTTAATAATTAATTGCCGGGACCCCGGTTCCGCTTAATATTGTCTAATTGCATCGCATCCTTGCCATGCCATACATCATACATGCATCATAACCGATCTTCTGTCGTAGTATTAAATAGTATATTCGATGTTTCTTCTAGTGTTTTGCTTCTTTACGGGTTAGGCCGATGAGTTGATGCGAGTGTCGACCCGATCTTTGGATGAATCTTCGACAATGTTTTCAGGCGAGCATTCTCCCCCTTTCTACCTATTTTACTTCTATAGTCTTTATTTCCTCCTGTTGATCTATTGCTATCTGTGTTGCGATGCTCTAGTTATCGTACCCGGGATATCCCTTGCAGCCTTATATTGCCTTGGACACATCCTATTACCTGTTGTTTGGTAGATAGTTGGACTTGCGTGTCATAGCCGCTTGCTCAAGTGCTGTTGCGTGTCGTCAAGTACCACATTTGTTGGAGTATTGCCATATGTTTAATGTTGAAGATGGTCATGGATTTAATCACTGTTTAATAACTAAAATTGAAAGTACGTAAATGCAGAGGCACCGGTGGGTAATAGACAATATTTGGTTTTAAACCGCTCACTGGTGTCCCGTAGGACCCCGAGTTCTTGACACCTGTTCCGAGATCGAGAGCGCTAACCACAGGTGGGCTGTGTGGGCACCCCCATCGATTAGTACCTGATTTCAAAGTACTGTACCGGGGGCCACAAAGTAGTTTGGGGCTTTATTACTATCCTGTACTTATGCCATGTTTTACTGCTTTATTTATGATTGCGCGTGGAGCGCCTGTACTGTTTTGGATCGCGGCATGATTTCGCGGTATCGACAAGCCCAGTCACACTTTCGGGTTCCCAGTCGTTTACAGCCGTTCTCGCAAACCCTGGGTCCGTCTCAGAGACCGGCCGACTTCGTTACGGGTAGCTTAGTGGGGTGGCCCCCATGTGCTTGCTTTGGGTCTGGGAAACATCGTGTCCGAAACCCCGTCGACATACCGTTGGGTGTATGTTTTGTGATCTTGTACCTACCTGATCTGACAACAAGGGTGTAGGTGCGTGTGGAAACTTTGGTGCACCCCTGTAGGGTTAAATCTTTTCGAGAAGCCGTGTCCGCGGTTATGGACGACTTGGAGCACAGTTCTCGATCATAGACAACTATAACTAAAGTTTACTGTTATAATTTGACTTGTATCTGATATGACTAGTAATCAACTTCACAACAACGGAATGGCTAAATAAAAGTACCAACAACTGCTGGGTTTGGGATATCTCATGCTAATTGTATCTGACTAGTAAGTGTCGCAATTATAACGGAATGGTTAACTAAAACTGCCCACTGCTTGTTATATCAGGATGACTATCTATACCTGACTAGTAATTGCTGTAACGATAACTGAATAAATAAAACTACCAACTGTGTGAGTTCCTCGGTTGACTTCCTCGTTTGGTCTCGAGGGGGAAATACCAGGATGGGTATGTTTGGTGGTAGCATCAGGTTGTTTCTGAATAGGTCTTTCTTATCCCTCTCTGATAGCCGACAGTTATATCGAGTCTCTATAGGTTGTTTAGTGCATGCTGCGCTGCCGCTTCAGTCCACCATACCTATGTAGGCGAGGACCGCCGAATTCTAGCCTCGCCGTGTACTGGCCTCAGTACTGACCGCTCTCTCTTTTTCCTTTGCCCTTTGTCGGCACCCCTTTTGTTTAAGCAGGTTTTGAGATCGACGTCGTTAGCAGAGTTACCCTTCCGGCTTGGCCGGGGCAGGGTTATGGACGCCATTGGTTATTCTTCAGGGCTCTTAGCTCAATTTGCATCTTGTCCGTACTCGGATGTTGTGTCGTTTTTAAGGTGATTTGGATCTTTGTATTGTATATTGTATTCTTGACTCATGGAGTCGTTGTTGTATGTATCTGTTCTGTGGGTTCCATCATGGACTATTGTGTAATGATATTACTTCGTTTTCCACCCGCACGCAAGTGCCTGGTGGGCACCTTTGAATCGATTCTATGCGGGTTTGGCGGGAAGCGCTAAAACTTGCATAGGGCCGATTCTGAGGGTGTTACAGATGTGCTGCTAATTTGCGGCGCTAGGACTTTCTCTCGATCTTGAGATCGGCAAGAGATTGTCTACATCAACCACGAGTTTAACTTGTTAAGCTTTGTTGGTCTTCAAGGGTATGTTCTCTACGGATATACATTCGCCCGTTGTTTGTATCTAGTAGATAGATCTTGGTATATAGTTGTTCCCATCATAGGAAAATTTTTGTTTTCTATATTGCGAACCCTACAAGGATGACACCCACTTTTAATATGGTGGTAGGTTGACACCAAAGGCAGATGACTTTTTCTTCAGATCCTCTTTTAGTACTATTCATGCATAGAGAGTTGATAGTAGAGACAAGATGTAATCATAAGGGCATATCCACCGGGACAACCCAACCCGTCTGTGCGTGTTCGAACTCGTCCGAGAGGACTGGCGTACAAGTGCGTGGTGGACCAGCGCGGCGACCCATCCGGGCAAACACGCGCGGACCGACCCATCCATGCACCAAATCTGGGCCTCAGTTGGGTCGAACCGGACAGCACGGTTGTCCTCGCGTGTCCTCCCTTTATCTTTGACTGTCTCTCCCGCCAGTCGCACAGAAACCAAACCACTTCTCCTACCAAAAAACCTCTCCAAAATTTCCACTGGCGGGAGCGGGAGGGAAGGCGATGGATCCTGCCGCCATGGTTGATGTTGCGCCCTCCGGCGTTCCTGCCACCAAGAAGCACGGTCGACCGAAGAAGCCCGCAAAGGACCAGACGGTGGAGGAGCGAAAAGTTGAGTCGAGCAAGGGCGCTGGCTGACGGGTAGCGGTGGGAGCTCGACTCGTCGCTGCTAGACTAGATAAGGAGTGCCAGCAGGAGAACAAGCGCTACCTTGCCAACCAGAACATGGCCGACGCCAAACAGCTGGCAGTGAATGCTGCCAAGCATGCCGTCAACATGATCAAGCATGAGGCAATGACCGCCTCTTTTGGTGATGCTGTCTCTCTTCTCGGCCTGGCCACGGCCGGCACGTCCTCTACCAGCTCTATCACTTCCACGCCTAGCGACCGGCCACAAGCTCAGCCCAGGAAGTTAGGGCCACACACGACCTCACTTGGAGGCCATACTAGGATCATGGCCTCGTTGTCCTGGTTCAACCATCCCCACATGATGTCATCGAAGGCGGGAGAGACCGCCATAGACCTGAACCACACTCCAAACACCACAGACGCAACCCCGGAGGCATCGACAAAGCGGAGGTCCATATCTGTCGCGAACATGCCGACGCCAGTCAACCTATTTGGCGAAATGCTCGCCGAGCCGCCGGCCACCAACGACACGGTATGGTCACAACATTTCTGCACCATTGCTAGTATACTGCTCCCAATGAACAGCGGGCTACACCCGCGTCGAGGACAAGCTCCTATTCAAGGCATGGATGGAGATTTCACAAGATCCAGTATGCGGCGTCGAGCAAAAAGGGCTTTGCCTATTGGAAAAAGGTGGGCAAGTTCTTTCACGAGCATATGAAATTCGGGAAGGACGCCTTCTTTAGCGATCGAAACGATCTTTCCCTCTCCAAGCGGTGGGGCACCGTCCATCCCGAGTGTAGCAAGTTCCAATGATCCTACGAGATGGTGACAAAAAGGAAAATAAGTGGCATGCAGCCGGTTGACATGGTAAAACCTCTTACTCTCTTTGTCGATGTCTTGCATTTGCGTTGAGCCATTATTGGCATCCATATGTGTAGATATTGAAAGCAATGGAACACTTCAAGACGGTGAATGATAACAAGGCCTTCTCTTTGGGCCATTGTTGGACGTTGATTAAGGACACAAAAAATGGGAGACTAGTTATGCCCTTTGGAAAGAAATGGACAACAAGAAGAAGGGCAAGACCAATGCTTTGACGGGCGGTGTCATCGACCTAGACGACGACAATGACGAAGGCTTCGTTACCTCTGCAGGCGACGGGACTGCCTGTCGTGCCCGCCGGCCTGGCGGCCACAAGGCCACGAAGGCCGACCTTGCCCGCCAGGATGGTTGCTTGGTGTTCTAGGAGACCTTTAAGAAGATCCTAGAGAAGCAGGAAGAGGCCATCACCAAGAGGGAGGAGAGGCAGCGCAAAGAGAAAGAGGCCGTCGCCAAGACCTTTGTCGAGCTGCATACGAGGTCCATCAAGGTGGAGGAGGCCAACGCCAAGGCTAGGCTAATGGAGATTGAGATGAAGGCGACGGAGGCCGAAGCCAAGGCCAAGGAGGCCTAGGCCAGGTCTAGGGTGCTGGAGGCAGAGGCGAAGGCCAAGGAGGCCGAGGCCAGGTCTAGGATGCTAGAGGCAGAGGCAAAGGCCAAGGGGCCAAAGCCAAGATCATGGCCGAGGAGAATGCCATCATTCTCACCGACCTGGATAGGATCGCCGACCCCGATCGCAGGGTTTGGGTTGCAAAGAGGCAGCATACCATCAGGGCCCGTGATGCCCGAAGGGCAATTGCGACGACGGATGCAACTTTTTGGACAGAGAAGCTGCCATTTTTTGGACATTTGTGTATGATATTGCCCCATTTTGTATATTTCAGATCCACTGGCCACTTGTTGACGATGCCCAAAGGACAATGGCATACGTCTACCATGTTATTTGATAGTCAATATGTGTGTTTTTGGCCTAACAATTTGACAGTTTCAACTGATTGACAATCTCTTGTCCATGGCGCCAATGAACGCCAGCGCGAACAAATGGGTCACGCCGCTGGACGCGATTGACCGGACAGACCAGACTCTGACCCAAAAACATTCGCTATCTAAACAGACAAAAAATGATCGTATGGGCGGCCGAATGGGTTAGCCTGGTGAAGATTCCCTAACCTCACCTAAGTTGGCACGAGGTTATCACATGCACACATGTAACAAAACGCCTTCTGTTTGTATCAGCGAGAGAAAAATGTCACGAGCAACACACCAAACAAACATGTCAAAACTGTCTTGGAAATGCATTCACCTCTCGTGTGGGCAACCAAACAAATTAAGTCCTAACTCTAGGATCATTTTTCCGTGGCCATGCCTCTATCCCTAGGGCCTGCCCCAAATATGGTTGCAGCCCATGTTGGCCACACCGACGTGGTTGCAGGTAGCAGCAATGGAGCGACCATCTAGGTACACATTGGATGATCGCAAGGAGCCGCCACAGAAACCAAAACTGAAGTAGAGGATTAGGGAGCACTGGTGATGAACACACATATTATGGGCAGGGCCACGACCACCTATGCGTAGAGGTATGTCTATGTAGTACAACAGAGAAACAAGCCATGGACATGAATCTAATTGTAACAGGCAAAATCGTAGAGTTATCCCCCGGGAAGAAGTAACTCAACTGCACGCCTTGTCGTCTTAACAATCGCTGGTGTGCGCGCGCCCCGCGAACACCACGCATCATCTCGCTGTCAGTCTATCCAAACATGGTGACTAGGATGGTACTAGTACATGTGCAGCGTTTCATTCTTATTCCGAGCACACACACACACACACACACACACACACACACACACACACACTCCTGACAGCAACATGCTCTCGCAATAATTCTCCGTTATTCATTTTCTGAGCGGAAGCTGCCAACGTAGTCTCTGAGCTGATCGGATGAGTTGACAGGGAGTGGACGTGCATTATTCTTCTTGACACACCCAGCGGATGCATAAATGTTTGGATAAGCATCTGCAGGTGCAGCTGCTGCGAGTTGCGTGCTGCGTGAGATCAACGAGGAGCCTTGATTAGTCCGTTTAATCCGCTAAACAAATCGTTTTTCCAGGGAGGGCAGGGCCAGAGAGGCGTCGGGCACCAACCGGTGGACCAATCAGCCGTGGCCCCTGGGGTTTGGTTAGGCGCGCGCGCGCATGTGCAGCGTCTTTGCGGAGCGATGCGCCTGCGACGCGGAGAAGCTTGTGTGGCGTCGGGGCGGAGGTCGCTCTCGCCAAATAGTGCGCGCCCAAGCCAAAGCGGGAGTAGCCGCCGTTTCCATGCCCGGCGTGCCGGCGAGTGGCGACCACGTCCTTTCAGTGACACTACTCCGACTGGACAATTTTTGTTGTTTGATTCGTACTAGTAGTAGTACAACTTTCGTGCCGACTACTCCGACGGGACAGTTTTCCCTGTTAAGAAATCCGACTGGCATAAACAATGCACCTTGCGCTTTCCTCTGCGGCGGCGGCGGCTCTGCTACTTGTTTGTACGGAAGGGAAAGAATAGAGGGAGCCGAACTCGAACACCGCCAGGCGTGCGCGTATATATCTTGGACGAATATTTGGGCTAGTAACAAAAATTAACCGCGCAAGATCGAATGAGCAGGAAGGACATCCCAGCTTGTTGGCTGGCATGCCGCAATACCAGTTCGTACGTCGATGTTTCTACGGTACTCTCGCCGGGCCGCAAGCGCACAGTGGACGAGGATCCGGTCCCCGGGAACGAAAGCGAGGCTGGATCCTCTCAATCTCCGAGGTTCGGCTCGTTCGGGAAACGACGAAAATTACTAGATAACCTGTGGCGCCGTGAAGCTCGTGGAGCTGTGTGGTTCACGTGGCCTCGGTCGACGGGGGAGCACTGGAGCCACCGGACCTGTTCCCGATTATTCCCCCTCGACTTCCCTTTTTTCCGCGGCGCTGCATGCGTCGCGGCTCACGATGCGGCAAATCTTCGGCCGCTACGTTGTCTTCACCGTGACTTTGCCCTGCAGTTCTTGTGGCAGCTCTATTTGCGTAGTACGTGTGGACAAACTTCAGCCACTACGACTGCGTGTGATGGCCTTCGATCCCTCTGGTGGCACCGGCGCGCGTGCTTGACGATGTGGAGACATCCTTGTGTACCACGTACGACCGTCACAACTCACAAAACGAAAAGATAGCACAGACCTGCCGTGAGGTTGCGAGCGCCAGTCATCTCGGTGGCGTAGCATCGCGGGGTAATCGGTAGCCACTCCTGACGAAACCTTCCATGAAACTGTGGCTATTGCTTTGCCAGGTTTCATCCGTCGATATGGGAACAAGGGGTATTTATTTTGTTGAACAAACCCTGCCGGTTGGTCAGTTCCGAGACTGTTTCACACATGAAGAAGAAGACTAGAGTCGAAGACACACAAGATTACAAAGAAAATGACACAGGAACAGGGAGAATCTTTATTGATTTGTCTCTCGGTAAACTCACGTACAATGATTGCTTCTCTATTTATAGACTAAGGGGATAGGATATCCGTATGGGCTAACCCTAGCCTGGTAGAGGCCACACCAAATGGGCCTCTACCGGCCCAGTTTCCCAACACTTTCTCTGGGTATCTTATCTGTATAACCATGGCTTAAAACTCCAAAAAATCCAGTGGAAAAAATATGGAGAAATGCACATGGTATACTTCTTTCTATGTTGCACGAATTGCCTCATTAAAAACCTCATGTGAGAAACTTCATAAAAACTCACTAAGGGAAAAAGAGTACAATTCACTTAACTATAAAGTTAAGCACTCAATCATCGGGATCAAGATTTCATCGATGAGTTTGTGAAGATTCCCCCCTGAACCTTGCATCTCCCTAAGTCTCATCATGCCGATACCACGGACACATCTCTCGAAAGAAAATGTTGGCAATGATTTAGTGAACAAATCAGCGAGATTTTCACACGACTTAGTATGTAAGACTTTCACTTCGTTCAACTTTTGCAGTTCATGTGCATAGAAGAACTTGGGGTTTATATGCTTTGTGAGATTACTCTTCACGTAACCCGTCTGAACTTGTGCAACACAAGCGGCATTATCTTCATAGATAATTATTGGGGTTTGTACGGTGTTCAGTCCACATGACATCTGGATGTGGCTGACTACTCGTCGAAGCCATACATATTCTCGTGATGCTTCATATAATGCTATGATTTCCGAGTGGTTCGTCGAAGTTGACACAAGAGTTTGCCTAGACGATTTCTAGGAAATCGCTGTTCCACCACAAAGGAAAACATATCCAGTCTGCGACTTGGATGTGTGCGGGTCCGAAAGGTACCCAGCATCTGCATAGCCTACAACAGATAGGTCTTGGTTCTTTTGGTAAAACAAGCCAAGGTCCTTGGTCCCTTGTATGTACCTAAAGATGTCCTTAACGCCTTTCCAATGCCTCTTGGTAGGCTCAGAACTATACCTAACAAGTAGATTAACGGCGAATGCAATATCCGGCCGTGTACAATTTGCGAGGTACATAAATGCGCCAACTGCACTTAAGTAGGGGAATTCCGGTCCCAGAATTTCCTCCCCCTCTTCTTTAGGCCTGAACGGGTCCTTGTCTTGCTACAAAGATCTTCCAACCATCGGGGTCTTAGAAGGATATGCCTTTTCAAACCCAAATCGTTCCAACACCTTCTGGGTGTAGGCCGACTGGTGAACTAAAATCCCAGCATCAAGTTGCAGACCCAGGCAGAACTTGGTTTTGCCTAAGTCTTTCATCTCGAATTCCGACATCAGGTAGGAACTCGCTTCCTCAATATCGTCAGGTGTACCGATTATATTCAAATCGTCCACGTACACCGAGATAATATATAAACCATCCTAGGATCTCCGTATAAAAACACATGGACAATCTTCATTGCTCGTGTAGCCCTTCTGATGAAGGAAATCGCTTAAACGATTATACCACATCCTACCTGACTGTTTTAGTCCATACAATGACTTCTTAAGCTGAACACTGTATAAGCTCTTGTTTGCTCTATCCTGGTTCGAGACAGGGATACCTTCTTGTACTTTCATGTATATGTCCGAATCCAAGTTACCATATAGGTAAGCGGTGGCAACATCCATCAGTTTCATTTTTAAGTCCATGTTTACTGCCATTGAGATCAAGTATCTAAAGGTAATTCCATCCATGACTGGGGAGTAAGTTTCCTCAAAGTCGACACCTGGTCGCTGAGTGAAACCTTGAGAAACGAGCCTTGCTTTGTACCTTACTACTTCATTATTCTCGTTTCTCTTTCGAACAAAAACCCACTTGTGGCCAACAGGGCGAATGTGGGGAGGAGTTAGATAAACCGGTCCAAATACCTCTCTTTTGTTTAACGATAATAATTCAGCAGTGATTGCCTTCTGCCAATCTTTCCAATCCGACCTTTTCTTGCAATCAGCGAGCGTGTTAGGCTCAGGGTCAAGATCTATGATTGAGGCAATTTTCTTGGCAAAATTAACGTCGATATTTGCCATGGCTCGGTTGTATGACTCGCCCGAATTAACATAGTTAATGGCCATTTCTTCATGAAGTGCATCAGGCACATCCTCTTGCTCCACCGGATTTCCTAATCCAGGGGCTAGGTCCTTTAGCTTTCCCGCTCCGATGTGTGCGCACACAACTTTACTGGGTATTTCCGATATAGGAAAATTCAAGTCCGGAATTTCGTGCACTGGAATATCCGTACTTGTGCCAGGTCTCAACTGGCTCCCCTCAACAGGGGCAGACTGTAATAAATCTCTCTTATCCTTTTTTTTCGGGCGTTCCCGGATACTTGGGATTTGAGAAATTGGATTCCGCGTCCTCTTAGGCCTTGGGACGGGAGAGGGTATACCATCATTTTTCTTTGGTATTTCAACCCTTTCCGGTGCATTGTGTGCATGCACATGCGACTTTGTCACAGTCTTTAAATCACTAAAATGATTAGGCAGTTGATTCGCTAGGGAGTGCAAATCTAGTATCTTTTTGACTTCTCTATTAGACTCAACAGTGCGCGGGTCATGAGCGTGGATCCCCGTGGCTTTCCACGTGATTTCTCGATTTTTGTCATCCAGGGGTTGATTACCTCCCCCCAAAGTCGGAAAAAGATCCTCGTAAAAAATGCAGTCAGCAAAACGGGCTGTGTGACAGTCACCTGTCAAGGGGTCCAAGAACCTGATTATGGACATAGTCTCATAACCAACGTATATCCCCGACTTACGGAGCGGTCCCATTGCTGATCGCTGGGGTGATGGTATAGGTACATATACCTGGCAGCCGAACCTACGTAGGTGGGAAATTTTCGATGCCGACCCTTGCGCAAGTTGAATAGGAGAGTGGATGTTGTAGGCCGATGGTCGAAAGTTGATGAGATTAGCGGCGCGTAACACCGCGTGTCCCTAACATGTAGTTGGTAAATTACAACCCTGAAGGAGTGGTCTGGCAATGAATTTAATCCTTTTAATCAATGCCTCCGCAAGTCCATTTTGAGTGTGGACATGCGGTACAGAGTGCTCAAGTTTGATTCCTGTTGCCATGCAATAATCATCGAATGCCTTTGAAGTAAATTCTCCGGCATTGTCCATTCGAATAGACTTTAAACGATAATCAGGGAATGTATTCCTTATTTGTATGATCTGAGAGATCAACTTTGCAAAAGCATTGTTCCTTGTTGACAGCAGGCAAACATTGGACCATTTAGAGGAAGCATCGATGAGCACCATGAAGTACCGAAACGGCCCTGAGAGGGGCTGAATTGGACCACATATATCCCCTTGTATACGGTCCAAGAACGCGGGGAGTTTATCCTTCACCTTTAGGGGGACGGTCTAATGATCAATTTCCCCGTAGCGCATGCGGAGCACACGGAATCATCGGGATTCGGGAAATTTTTTACATTAACATTATGACCATTCGAGTTGTTAATTATATTTCTCATCATCCTAAGACCGGGGTGGCCTAACCTATCATGCCACAGGCAGAATAGTTCAAAGCTACTAAAGACAGTCTTAAGGGTAGTGTAAATAGATGGTGCTACTATCTTAGTGTAGTACAACCCAGTAGCTAATAAAGAGAGTCTTTCGACAACATGTTTACCATTTTCGGCGCGCTTGGTAATGAGTAGAAATTCCTTTTCATTCTCATCATCATCGGTTTATACATGGAAGCCATTTGCGCGGATGTCTCTAAAACTCAAGAGAGTACGAGTCGACTCCGGATACAACAATGCCTCTTGAATGATCAGAGTTGTTTCATTTCTGAGTATTATAGTTGCTCTTCCGGAGCCAACTACATTCGAACCGCAGCCGGCAATCGTCATTATGTTACCGGGGTTTTTGGTAATAGACTCAAAGTACTTTGTTTCTCTCAAGATGGTGTTTGTGATGCCGCTATCAGCAAGGCACGTTTCCTCCATTTGGGCGCCACACGCGTTCTAAAATATAGTGCCTAATTAATATAATGGAGCAAGGAAGATGCTACATCAAGTAAGTAAAACACATAAACATTTCAGAACATCACACAACCAAATAATGGAATGAATGAATGAAATAAATGTCATCCAATCGCCGAAAACAAATAAATGTTATGCTCTCATAGAGCTTACAACCATATCGAAGAATTGTATCAGATTATTTGCGGAAAGAAATCATAACAACAAAAAGAATGATCAGGTGGATTCTGCAAAGAAACCATCAATCTCAGCCTGTATCTCAAGATCGTTGAGCTTCTCTTCGTTGGCTATCATCATCGAGGCAGCAGAAATGTCTAGCTGGAGCGGGGGGGGGGGGGGGCACGACGTGCTCAACCTCCATGGGCACAGTGACGTTCATGGGAACCACCGAAGGTGCTGCCACTTGTGCAACGTCCTGCGCCACTACGGGCGCGACGTTGTGCACGGGCACCACTCCTGGCGCTAGTGGTGCCTCAACCTGGACGAGGTGTGCCTCGCGCACCTTCTTATTGGCCTTGAACGCGTACACGACGTGCTTAGGGGCCAAACACTGCCTAGAGAAGTAAGTCTTGGAGCCACAACGGAAGCAGTCCTGGGGCCTTGCCTCCCTCTTGCTCGCCTTGCGTTGCTTGTCCGGGTCAGAGGAGTTGGGGCCCTTCTTGCCTCGCTTCTTGTGGATGGGCTTGCGCACCTTGTAGGCACCAGCATTAGCCTCATGACTTGGGCCCCCGGCGAAGGTTTACGCGGAGAAGTTCTTTTTCAGAACATTATCCCGCGCCTCGGCCACCTGGAGAGCATCAATAAGCGCTGCATATTCCGTGAATCCTTCCTGGCGAAAGTTTCGCGAGGACTGGATGTTGTCCGGATGAAATGTGGAGAGAGTTTTGTCTATCTTCTGCTGATCTGTGGTACTGGTCCCACACAGCTGAAAAATGGTACAAATTCGGTGTAACCTGGAGTTGTACTCTCCCACGGTCTTGAAGTCCGCAAACCTCAGACGAATCCAATTTGCCTCCGCTTGTGGCTGAATGGTGTACTTCAGCCTAGAGAACCGCTGGTTGAGGGCGGTCCAAAGGGCAGAAGCACTCCGTTCTGCCATGTACTCGTTCTTGAGAGTCTCACACATGTGATGGCGGAGGAAATGCAGGGCTTTGGCGTTGTCCGCCGGGATGGTGGTGCTGGGGGCCGCCGGGGTCCCCGCAATCAGCGCATCCTTGATACATCGGCCCTCGAGGACGATCTCAATGTCCGAGGCCCAAGTCAGGTAGTTAAGCCCATCCTGGGTCAACTCCGGAAACTCGCGGCTGACGATTCCGGTCATCTGCAATTTATGCAAAGTGTGTAAGATTACAGCAGGTAATCGGTTGCATAAATGCGATAATCGATACAATAATTCAAATATGATGGCGTTCCAAAATTCAAAACGATACATGCTAACTATGTAATTCGAAGAATTAAAAGTATAAGAACATTTAATTATTGCAGAAAACATAGTGTAAAAACATGTACAAAGAAATGATATGATAGGCGTGTGTTAAACATGCATAACGGTCCGAAAAATAAATTTCCGAGCCTATTTTTAACGGTAGGCCGAAAAAGAGAAAAAAAAGGGACAGAAATTGGGCCAATGGCCTAGCAACCCCGCGTGTGCAGGGCGTCCTCGCCCCCCTTTTTTCGGTCAGTGGCAGCAGGCCGGCTGGGCCGTTCATGGGTCGGCCCATCCCGCACTGTCCCGACCCGACATGCGGGGGAACGGGGCTAAGGAATTAGCCCCCGAGTGGGGTGGGGTGAGGCGGCTCGCCGGCAGGGGCAGGGCTCGCCGGCGGCATGGGGGGGTCGCGGCAGGCGGCGCGCGCAGCTTGGCGGCGCGGCCAGCAGGGCTGAGGCGCGGGCGGGTGCAGCGGCTGGCAACAGCTCGCGCGGCAGCGAGCAGGGCCAGTGGAGGCGGCGCGCGGCCAGCAGGGCTGAGGCGCGGGTGGGTGCAGCGGCTGGCAGCAGCTCGCGCGGCAGCGAGCAGGGCCAGCGGAGGCGGCGCGCGGCGCGACGCGTGGGCGGCGTGGCGGCAGGCGACGCGGGCACGCGGCGGCCGACGGCAGCTGCGCGGCAAGCGCGGCCAGCTGCAGTGCGCGGGGGCGGCCGACGTGGCGAGCGCGGTGGCCAACGGCTCCGAGAACGGCGGCGCGCAGGCGTGCGGCCAGCGGGGCGGCGGCTGCTAGCCCGAGGCGCGGACGTGGCGCCAGGCGTTGAGCATGCGCAACAGCGCGCGTGGAGGCGCAGTAGCAGCTGCGGCCAGGTGCGTGTGTGTAACGGCGCGCGGCTGGCGGGGCGGTGCACGGTGGCGGTCGCGGCACGGCACGACGCGGTCGGCTGCACGTGCGGCGAAGCGACCGACAGCAGGGCGGACGGCGGGCAGGGCGCGATGCAGACGCGCGCGAGCAGGGCGCGCGGCGGCGTGCAGCGCGCGGCCAGCGAGGCCAGGCGACGGCGAGCACGGGCCGCTGTGCAGGCGCGACGAGCAGTGCGCGCGGCCAGCGGGGCCGGACAGCGTCGACGAGCACACAGCCAGCGGCCGGCACAACAGCGCGCGGCGGGCCAGCGAGGCCAGCGAGACCACGCAGCGGCGGCGGCATGTGCGGTTACACGCGCGCGTGCATGCGGAGTAGAAGGAAAAAAATGGTAGATCCGTGCTCGATGCATGCAAAGTATGGATAAAAAGAAATATCAATCGGATCTATTATCGGAGATGTCCAAGATCAATCGGATCTAATAAAAAAATAGATCGGCACAGCAGGTGCACGGTACAGTCAACAAGTTCCTGATCCGAGAGTGAATAAATCGACATTGGTCGGCGACAGCAGGTCAGCTCGACTCCCGGAAGGAAAATCCGTACCTTAGATAAGATCTGATCTATGAACTAGACGCAAAAATTGAAAGGAAATCTCCTAACTAATCCATTTTTGCGGTCAATTTCGGATTGCCTTCAACGAAAGCCTGCGTGATGCAGGCTCGACGGTGGCTTGACGGAGGCTCGACGGAGAGACATGTGCTGATAACGTGTTAAACAACCCCTGCCGGCTGGCCGGTCCCGAGGCTGCTCCACACCCGAGGAAGAAGACTAGAGTCGAAGGCACACAAGATTACACAAGAAAATGACACAGGGAACAGGGAGAAGCTTTATTGGTCTGTCTCTCGGTAAACTCACAGTACAATGATTACTCCTCTATTTATAGACCAAGGTGATAGGATACCCACATGGGCTAACCCTAGCCTGGTAGAGGCCACACCGAATGAGCCTCTACCGGCCTAGTTTCCCAACATATCTGACGACGCATGCATTCGTGGTTACCGGACTTTTTTTTGTCTCGTTCGTCATTTCTCCTACCCACGTACATCGGTAACATGACAAGATCGACCGAGTATTAAAATTGTCACTCAAGATTTGTGGATAGATGGTGTAGCAAACCTGAAACTACTCGCCATGTGCTTCGGCACCGAGTAAAAGCAGACATTTTTCCTTACAAACACCGAGTATACATAATATAACATGAATGCACACCACTACTGCATAACAAGCCTTACTCTAAAACGGTGGATGAAGCACATTCGGTGTTCTCTGTCGGGTGTAGGTAACTAGGGCATCCACTAATCGAAGCTTGTGTGTGTAGAATGTTATATGTTGATCCAAATTCTATAAAGTATAGGTCAACTTCTGACGAGGGGAGCGAGACCCGTCGCCGGAGGCTTGGCCCAGTGTTACCTCATCAACATGTCACCTTCTATTTCATTTGAAAAGAAAACTTCCATTGAGGTATGGTCAGGTTCGCCTGCTGATTATTCACAGTTAAGAGTTTTTGGCTGCACTATCTATGCTCATGTTGATAATGGAAAGTTAGAGCCTAGGGCTGTTAAGTGCATATTCCTTGGTTATGGTTCAGGAGTTAAAGCATATAAACTATGGAATCCCGAAACTAAAAAGATTTTGCTAAGTAGAAACGTTGTTTTCAATGAGTCTGTTATGTATCATGATAGTTTGCCATCAGATACCTCTCTTGTTGCTGTTGGAGAGGAGGGAGTTAGTGTGCAGGTGGAGAACCTGTAGAAAACTGTTGATAATGATGCTATCGTTAAAGATACATATGAGAAAAATATTGATGATATTGTTGTTCAGCACCCACCTACTGTTTTGCAGCAGCCATCTGGGTCCATTGCTGCTAATAGACCGAGGTGTAACTGTGGTCCTCGTCCTCGTTTAATTGAAGAGTGTAATCTTGCTGATTATGTTTTGAGTTGTGCTGAACAGGTGGAGAACGATTCTAAACCTGCTACATATAACGAAGCCATTGCATCCGTTGACCGCGAGAAGTGAGTTTCTGCTATGCAAGAAGAGATGCAATAGCTTGAGAAAAATGGCACATGGGATGTTGTGCGCTTGCCTAAACAAAAGAAGGCGGTCCGCTGCAAGTGGATCTTCAAGAAAAAGGAAGGTCTGTCTCCCAAAGAGCCTTCAAGGTACAAGGCAAGGTTATTAGCAAAAGAGTTTAGCCAGATTCTAGGTATTGATTATAATGGTGTGTTCTCCCCAGTTGTGAAGCATAGTTTCATTCGTACTTTCTTTAGTATTATGGCTATGCGTGATCTTGAGCTTGAGCAGTTAGATGTCAAGATTGCTTTTCTGCATAGAGAACTTGATGAGGAAATATACATTGACCAACCAGAAGGGTTCATAGTGCCTGGTAAAGAGGATTTTGTGTGCAAATTAAAGAAGTCTCTTTATGGCTTAAAGAAATCTCCAAGACAGTGGTATAAAAGGTTTGATTCATTTATGATCTCACATGGCCGGTTTTGAGAGGTCTAAATATGATAGTTGTGTTTATATCAAGTTTGTTGATGGGTCACCTATATGCTTGCTGCTATCTGTTGATGATATGTTAATTGCTGCCAAGGGCATGAAAGAAATCACTACTTTGAAGGCACACCTAAGTAGTGAGTTTGAGATGAAGGATCTTGGTGCTGCTAAGAAGATCTTAGGTATAGAGATTACCCGAGATAGAAAATCTGGTTTGTTATTTCTTAGTCAGCAAAGTTACATTAAGAAAGTTTTTCATTGTTTTAATATGGATGGTGCCAACTTAGTTAGTACTCCTATTGATCCTCATTTTAAATTTTCAGTTCCTTAATGTCCTACTACTGATGAAGAGATTGAGTACATATCAAAGATGCCATATTCTAGTGCTGTTGGTTCTTTGATGTATGCCATGGTTTGTTCTCGTCCTGATTTATCATATGCTATGAGTTTGATAAGTAGATACATGGCTAATCCTGGTAAAGAACATTGAAAGGTTGTTCAGTGGGTTGTTCAGGTACCTTCTTGGCACTTCCAATGCTTGTTTGAAGTTTGGCAAAACCGGTGAGGGACCTATTGGCTATGTGGATTCGAATTTTGCTACTGATTTGGATAAGAGAAGATCCCTCACAGGTTATGTGTTTAATGTTGGTGGTTGTGTTGTTAGCTGGAAGGCTACATTGCAGGCTGTTGTTGCACAATCTACTACTGAAGCTGAATACATGGCTATTGCTGAAGCTTGCAAAGAATCTGTTTGGTTGAAAGGTTTGTTTGTTGAGCTTTGTGAAGATGATTCTTGCATTACTTTGTTTTGTGACAGTCAAAATGCCATATACTTTACAAAAGATCAGATGTTCTATGAGAGAACTAAGCACATTGATGTCAGGTACCATTTTGTTAGAGACATTGTTGCTCATGGTAAATTAAAGATATGCAAGATCAGCACTTATGATAATCCTGCTGATATGATGACTAAACCTGTTCCTGTTGCTAAGTTTGAGTCTTGCTCGAACTTAGTTGGTTTAACCGATTAGCCCAAGTGGCTATTGGCGCCGAAAGTATTTTCTTTGTTTGTTCAGGGAGATGGTTATGTTGATGCTACAAGAAGAAATTTGTCTTAAGGTGGAGTTTGTTATATGTTGATCCAAATTCTATAAAGTATAGGCCAACTTCTGACGAGTGGAGCAAGGCCCATCGTACGGATCGTCGAAGACCTAGGTTTCCACCGATATATAAACCCCTTGTAAGTCACTGGTTGGGATGAGTTGCATCTATGAAATCCCGGCGTTTGTAAACACTCCCTGATATAGTGAAGTTTCGCTGGCTGGCATCTGTGATTTTTTCCTATCTTTGTTGGAGAGGTTTTTCCACATTAAATCTGTGTCCCCTTGTTGTGTTTTCGTTTTCGTTTTTTATTATCTTCTTGTCGCAATTGTAACATAGAATATGTTTGCCTTTGTGTTTAGGCCAATGGTCCAACGGTAGACAAGAAAATACCTTGCGGGCATGCTCGGTTTACAGGAATAAAAAAATGCAGAAATAGGAGAAAACATATATAGGATCGACATGGCACGTCGCATGGAATCCTACAGAAAATGGTAACACAGATATCTGTATCAGTAATTGTTTGCGTGCATTATAGAAAAAATGTGATGATTTGTGTGAAAGAGTAGAAACTATAGGATTGTAAAAATTCCCTATGGTTTTCAATCCTACAAACTAAACAAATTCTATTAAAAAGTTAAAATTAGAATCCTCCAAAACTCTTAGTAGTATGAATTTTCTAAGGCTGGTCATAATAGAAGTATCATAATAATAGTATCATACACATGATATTAGCGTATGATATTATATCTTTAGTACATTGTATCATGTAGTAGTATCATAGTAGTGGTATATTTATTATTTTGTAAAATCTCTATGTAAAATATATGTACAAGATTTACATACCATTATGATTTCTAGTTTTACGTGCTATGATACGGTATCTACCTATGATACTCTAACCATCTCTCTTTTTATTAATTGTGATGCCACATCAGATTTTTGCCAAGTTGGCATGCATGATATATCTTATGATACTAGCACTAGGACCAGCCTAAAAGCAATACTAGCAGTCCTTGTAATCTGCGGACCCGTATTATGTGAGTACAGGGCACTGCACTCCAGTTTAGCTTGTACAAAAATCATTCGCGCAGATCACAACCCCTAAACTTAATCCATATTTTAAAATTAAGAAACGCGGAAAGATTTCTTGATCGATTAGTGCGATACTTTGCAGATTCTTGCATAATTTACATCATTAGCAAAATAATCTACTCCTAATCTACCCCTAAACTACGCCTAACTACCCGGAGGAGATCGCACGGAGCTCTGGCCGTCGCGCTTGGCCGTACTTTTCCCCTCGGCCTCCGACGGCCCTACTGCAGCCGACGACGCTTGGTCGTGTGCTCCGCGGCTTCGCGGGCGTGGATGGCCGCCACGATCTCCTCGGCGTCATCGCGGGCGTTGATCAGTCCTGGCGGTGGCGGCGCGTGGACGAGCTTGGGAAGCTCGTGGTAGTACCGCCCGCTGGGCGCGTACTCGACGAGCGATGGTGGTGGCCGCTCCCCGCGGTTCGTCCACTTCTTCGCCGCGCGCCTCCTCGCGCCGACGGAGTGGATCCACGCCGCCCACACCTTCGCGTCGTGGCCACGCCTGCCACCGCCACCGCCGGAGCTGCCGCATCTGCCGATTCGTCCCCGCCAACCACCGCCTCCGTCTTCGCCTCCGTGGCATTTGGGGCCTGCCGCACCCACCCTCCCCCAGCCCGACCAGAGCGCTGATCTTGCGGTGGAGGCCGCGAAATCACTCGCCGGAGTTGCTCGAAATGGGTGCGGCGGCGCGAGGGAGGAGGCGGAGGAAATGAGGTTTTGACCCGCGTCCTCCGCCACAGCCACTACTTATACCGGCCACATTGAATTATACAGGGGCCTCGTGAAATTGCGATATGGGCCAACCCATTTACGGATTCTGTCATATACGCTATTGCGAGCTGGACCTATAAATTCGCTGAAATTTTAAGGATCCAACGGGTTATACAGGAATTGCCAGTTGGATCCAACGGTCCTAATCCTTGGGAACACTTGCTGAATAAATTATGGTGGCGTTTGTACCCTCTTTCTTCAAGTGTGAGCCTTACGTGTCCGGACGGGTACTGAAAGAGTACCTTGTAAATGTAGTACAGTACGTAGTAATTGGAAGGATCAAGTGGTAGCACGTTGGCCACATTTTCCGTTGGCCTCCCGCACTAAATGCTAAGCTCAGTACTTACCGTCCGGGTGATTTGGAGCCATCAAATAACTTTCTCATTGAAGCGTGCCGTCAAAACAAAAAAAATAACTTTCGGTTTTCGATTGATTGCCGTACCGTGCAAAGTGAAAAAATAGCGTGCCGACCAGGGCAAGTTGTCGCGTGCGCGCGACTGACCCGGTCATTGCGGCGGTCAATACGAGTCTATCCACCAAAACGCCGTTAAAAGTCTGGCAACCGCAGCTCCGCAAGAGTTGCAAGGCCACCGTTACCGTTACGTTACCATCCCTCGAGACAATACATAAAGCAGGCAGCGCGAGTGGCGAGCGGGCGGGCGGCACACTTCTCCTCGCACTAAACAAACCCTCCCCAGGAGCAAAAATTCCCCAAGCATTCCGGCGTCCTGACCGCGAACGCTCGTCCTCCCCACTTCGTCGGTGGAATCCGGCCGCTGCCCGCGCCTCTCCCGAATCGAAGCTCCCGGCTGCTCGGGTGGGGTGCTCTAGCTGTTGCATTCGCCATCGAGGTCGCGAGGGACGGGCGGGGCTCGCCGGAGTTGGGATCCGGCTGGGTTCCGGCGGATTTGTGAACGGCCAGTTTCGTCTCGGGGCAGTTTTGGGGTAACCTTCAGGTATGGCCTTATTGGGTTAGCCTGATTCATGTCCTGCAGTGTGCAGCCTTGGTCTTTGCTGAATAGGATTTTTCCCCCTTGTTCTGTTCATGTCGCCTCTTTGATTAGAGAGATTCCGTTGAGCGTTTGATGTGTATTACTTTGCTCAGCTCATATATTTTATTTATCAAGTTTGTGTGACGAATGCTAGCTCGGCACTCATGCTAGTTTGTTCAGTTCAGCTTCTCCCCTGTCAATTTTGTGTTCTTACTGTTGCTGCTGTTTTGTTTCAGGAAATTGGCACATTTTTTACTTGCTACAGTAGTCCAGTTCATAGCAGATTTTATTCGGAAAAAAAAATGCATCCCAAGGCTCGAATCCATGCGGACCCGGCTCTGGAGCCGGACCGAATGGACTGCCTGCCAGACGCGCTCGTCCTGCTCATCCTGAACAAGCTGGAGGACGTGCGGTCCCTGGGCCGCTGCTCCGCCGTCTCGAAGCGGCTCAACGCGCTGGCTCCGCTCGTCCACGACGTCTACGTCAAGATCGACCGCGTCGTGGCCGTGGACGGCGACGCCGACGACGCTCTCAACCTGGCATCATCCCCGAAGCCCCGCCACATCCTCTCCCATCTCCTGAAGCTGATGCTGTTCACGATCGCCAAGCCGTTCCACGGCATGCGCAGCCCGGGCAGGCCGCTGTTCCCGCGCCTCGCGGCCACGCACTCGCCCGCGCAGGTGCTGAGGGGCTTCTCCCACGTCCGGAACCTCCGGGTGGAGCTCCCCTCGGGGGACGTCGGGACCGAGGCGGGGGTGCTGCTGAAGTGGCGGGCGAGGTACGGCAGCACGCTCCAGAGCTGCGTGATTCTCGGAGGCACCCTCGTCGATCGCAAGCCTGCTGCTGGGCAGGAGCGGGCGGCGGAGGACGGCGGGAGCATGCCGGAGTCTTTCTACACCAATGGCGGGCTGAAACTCCGCGTCGTGTGGACTATCAGCTCCCTGATCGCTGCGTCGACGAGGCATTACCTTCTCCGGTCCATCGTCAACGACCACCCGACATTGAGAAGCTTGGTTTTGGAAGACGCCGACGGGCAGGGCATACTTTCCATGGGCATGGAGCAGCTCAAGGAGTTCAGGGAGAACCAGTTGTCGGCCTCGGCGTGCTCCAACAGGACGCAGGTCCCGGCCTGCAGCATGAAGCTGAAGTACGCGCCGTACCTCGAGCTGCCTGGTGGCTTGGCATTGCAGGGTGCGACCCTGGTTGTCATCAAGCCGTCCGCCGCCGATGGAAGTGGAACTGGTGGTTGTCATGTCAGTCGGAAGGATACTGAAACTTTTGTTTCGGGCGCATTCGATGGGCCGTTCAGATTTGCGGCCAAGGCGCTGATGAAGAGACGCACCTATCTCTTGGAGATGAATGGTTTCTAGACATGTTCCTTGAGTTGTTCATAAATATAATTGCAGTGCATCTTCGGTTTCATTTCTTTTCTCTTTTGAACGCGTCTAGCACGCTAGTCTACCTGAGATGGGTGGCAAACCGGAGAAGGGAGAATTGAGGCGTCCACCAGTCTAAGCCCTTTAAATGGAGCTTGCTCTGTCGTGTATTTGTGTGTGCACAGCAGTACAGTTCTGCATCTTAGTGTGATGATCAAGTTGTTTCATCTCGTACTTGTGGTTATTGGTTATCCGAGAACACAAAGAAAAGGAGAACCGAGGTATGCAGGAACGAGGACTGTAGCAAAGCTTCAAAAGGTAATGCACAAAGCGTACAAGAGAAGCAGGAAACGGGTATGGTATCGGCCTCGTTGTAGAAAAGGGGAATTCTAGGGTGTCAGGTGGGATCCCGTTTAAATTCCACTTCTAGTTCATTTCTCAAAATCTAGTGTAAATTTAGGTGGGATCCCACTTGATACCCTAGGGAATTCGGGATACCCGAGAGTACGCACAATAAAAAGATTCCAGGTAAATCAGTATCAAGAAACGATGGTCAAAATATTTTTCGCGTGTCATTAATTAAATATGTTCTGTAGTTAGTTAGATGAAAATCAAGGCCCTAGGCACGCCCACATCCTAACTAGGCCACAAACTTAGCACACACAATGAAAAACATTCACCGAAGCCACAAACTTGCACACACCGATGAAAACATTCATTACACATTTCATCATCACCTGGTGCCTTGTGATTGGGCAACTCCGCTTTCACCATCAACCAGCATCACACCGATCACCGTAGGGCAATACACCACATCCATGATAGTCGATACACCACAATGCCGAAAAGAACGAGCCTTCCGCCGATCCAAATCAATATAACAACATGACCGCAGTTTGGGAGATGGAAATGAGCCGATGAGAAAAATTAGTTGAACATTGTGGCTGAATGGATTTACCTGCCCATGATCTTAGGGATTGACTGCTCGTCGTCGACGGTGTAACAACCATATCAAGATGGGTGCACATACAAGCTTACAAGGCCATGCTATTGGAGATGAGTGGTGCAAGTGCACAAAATAAAGAGAATGTATAATAGGGTTCCACATGAATTTGCTCATGTGGTGAAGAAATCTAGACGTTTGTGGTGTAGAGGTAGAGGGCTGAGGCAACAACAAAGATTTGGGACCATATAAAACAAGAATGTGTCTCTATTGCTGAATTAATATAAGCTCTCTCTTTACCTAGAAAATAAGGCAGTGAATTCGCAGTTTTCATCCATACAACGATTTTTAGGGAGAAATTCATAATGAAATGAAATGCATGGTACATGGAGGAGTAGCCATCTCTTATTGGCAAGTTTCGTGATGAAATGTTGTGGCCTAGGAAGGTCAGACCGAGAATGCTGGCTCTGGAAGATGGTGCATGATCTAATCTGATAAGTTTAACCCGAGATATACTTGAGTGGGATGAACCTTGGGAGGATATTAAGGATAATTTTGATGAGCCTAGCATCACATTTGAGCAGTAGAAATCTTCAATTTCCTTTTGAACCATATACTATTGGGAAATTTGATGTATCAACTAAGTTGGTGATCCGCTAATTAAAAGACTAAAATGAACTTAACATGAACCTATTCTTGAAATTAGTTTTTACTTTATTATCTTAAACCAAGCATTACCAATAAGGATCACAAATTCTGGATAAATTTGTTGCTCTGTTGTCAATATCTCCGGTTGATTAGCACGTGTAGTCTCATTCTTAGTGGATCTAATTAGGGTTATTTTTTCAGGTGGCATGGGGATATGACCACCCTAACATTCCTAATGCATAAATACAAATAGTAAATTCTATCTTCTAACTTTGTTCCCTAAAATCCCTTGTTCATAACTTAGCATTTATTTTTCTTGATATTTTTCTAAATTTTAATTCACAACTTTTTCCTTAAATTATTGTTTAGTTACTAGTAATTATATTTTCCTTAATATTACTTCTCCATTTCTCTTATTTTATATAATTCTACTCACTAGAAGGAGTACTTCTCCATTATCATATTCCAGTATTATATATGTCGGCTTAAATGATGAGCCTAGTCCAACCAGATTACATAAGTACTAAAATATTATGAGCACAACAGGAATATTGTAGCAACTTTTTTTAATCACGAGGACATGATCCACTCTGAATGAGCAATAGTCCTCTTAGGTAAATAATAGGCGGAGAGTAGTCACTTTGAATATGTTAACAAAAATCAACCCAATGGTGTAGCCCTAGGAACTAACATGCATAGATTCAGAAAATATTTTCTCAAGAACTTAACATATATATATATATATATATATATGTTTCTATTGATATTTTCTCTAAATATTGCTTGGCCACTTTTTTCTTATATGTTTTTTTTATTATGTGTAGTAATTTTCTTATGATTTTGTAGTTCCACTAACTTCCATTCTTATATCTTGTGGAGGAATACTTATATGTCTAGTATCATTTTTAGTATCTAGGGTTAAATTTAGGATTATCTCTATATGTCATTCTTATTTCCAGGAGTCACAAGAATGAACTAGAAGCGTCGGTCAGATAACTTGATGTTTCAGGTGCTATGTGGGATGTGGCTTGGGGATTCAGTGAACGAAACTTAAGATAAACGTAAGAAGTCACCTAACTCAAAGTTGGTAGTATGCTCATCAAGAGTGAACATGCATGTTGACAGCCTGCAGATTCATGATGGGATTCATAGCATAGAAAAGAAATCTTGCAAGAGAACAAATAAAACCAAGATTCAATCTAAGATATGCAAGTAACAAGGGTGAGATTAGATCTATATACCCTTGTAGAACACGAGCGTAAATATTTTTTAACGTGGTTGGTGAAGACATTCGTACTTCGCGACCCAATCTGATCAAGCACCGCATGAACAACTCCTCCGAGATGTGCACATGTACGGCTTGATGATGTGTCCTCCTTCTTGATCCAGCAATGCAAGAGGATAGGTAGATGAGGTCGAATCCATCAGCACGACGACATTTTGATGGAATATGGTGGCGCTCTAGCAAGGCTTCGCCAAGCAGCCGCGGAGGAGGAGGTGGAGGGAGACAGGGGAGCCGGCGGCCAGGGTTGTGAATGTATTTTCCTAGACCCTCTCCTCTCTTTATATAGGGGATGAGGGGGTGCGGCCAAATTGTACCCTCCAAGCCTTAGGGGCGGTGGCCAAGATTGGGGGATTCGCCCCTTTGCATACACTCCCTAGGGTTTTCCCTAGTGGCGATTGGGCCAAGGGGGATTAGTGTGCCTGGCCCATGTAGGCTAGGGCACCATCCCTTGGGTCCATATGAGGCCTCCAATATAGATGGGATCCACCATGGGACCCTTCAGAACATTCTAGGACCTCCGATACAATGATAAAAAATTGAACTTTTCCGGAAACCTTAAAGTGCTTTCCCATATATGAATCTTAATCTCCAAACCATTTTTAAGCTCTTTGTGATGTCATGGATCTCATCCGAGGACTCTGAATCAATACTTGAAATCACCATTACAAATATCTCATTACTATCCTAGCGTCAACGAACATTCAGTGTGTAATCCTACGAGTTCGAGAATATGCAGACATGATCGAGACTCCTCTCCAATAAATAATCATCAATGGCATCTGTAAGGCCATAATGAATCCCGCACATTCAACAAAGATCATTCTCAATTAAACTATGATGTCGAGGATTCCATTTTCTTTGTCTCGCGATATATTTCTTACCCAAGGTTCAATCGTTGGTATCCATTCCTAGTTCAATCTCGTTCCTAGCAAACACTCTTTACTCGTTCCGTACACATCGTTCCTTGTGATCAAACTCATTGTTCATGTGCTTGCAAGGGATATAGAATGTGTGTTACTGAGTGGGCCCAGAGAATATTTTCTGTCATATGGATGAACAAATCCTAGTCTTGATTCATGCAACTCAATAAGTACTTTCCGAGATACCTGAAAGACACCTTTATGATCATCCATTTAAAAAGTGAAGGTTCATGCTCCTAAATTCTTCTTCCAGTACTCGGGAGTAACATAGTCTCATGGTCCGGGGAATAGGATACTAGACAATGAACAACTATGCAATTTAAACATTGTGACACAATCTAATTGATTTGCTTAGTTTGGGTATGTACATCACGTCATTCTCCTAATGACATCATCACATTATTAATATAGAACTCATGTCTACCGTTTTCGTAACCATCATTAATAAATAAGCTAGACAAGTAGAGGCTTGAAAGGACTCTTGTTTACTAAAGCACACAATTATTATGTTTTCCATTAATACAACTCTATCATGGAATGTAGACACTTACCATTATCGAGAAATATGATAATGAAAACTTTATTATTGCCTCTAGGGCATATTTCCAACAATTTCCACTATAATGAAGTATTTATTTTCATTAGTTCTTGTGCACGATATTTTAGGCAAAGAATCTAACTAATAACTGAACTAGACTTGGGATGGAAGCTTGAAACCTATTTAGAAGTTGAAATACAATAAGTGTTGTTCAAGTTGTATTATGCTATAACACAATTGATGCCATGCGAGATTCAGACTCGGGTGGTTTGCATGTATATTTATTTTTATTTCTAGATCTCTTTTTGGCAAGTCATGTGATGAAATGTTGTGTCCTAAGAAGGTTAAACCAAGGATGTTTGCTCTGGCAGATTGTTTTGAAGCTAAGCTGATAGGTTTGACTCGAGGTTTATTTGAGTTCAATTTCATTTTCAACCATCTAGTATTAGGAAATTTAGTTTATCAACTAAGTTGGTGTAACAATAATCAAGCAATTGAAATCAACTAAACTTATACTTATTCTTGAAATTAGTTTTTACTATTTATCTTACAACTAAGATTACAAAGATGGATCACATGAGTTTGCTTTTGGAGAAAGGTATTGCTCTCTTGTCTATATCTCCAGTACTCAACTTTATAAATGAGAATGTAATTGGTACCAAAGAAACAAGTTGCTCCGCACTACGTAAACATTGAAGTCACAATTTTGATGATAAACTCAATATCAAAGATTATTTAGTTTGCGTCAAAGAGTTTACATGATTTGTGATCTATTACCACATATATATCATTCTTACTCGATCTAACTAGGATTGTCTTTTTTGTAGTGGCACGGGAGGATATAATGACCCTAAAATTCCTAATGCATAAATACAAACAGTAAGTTCTAACTTGTAACTATGGTCCCTAGAATCCTTTGTTGATAACTTGACATTTTGTCTAAATTTTGATTTGTGGGATATTTTATTTTCTTTAAATGATTGTTTATTATGTGGAGTAATTGTCTTTTATTTTACAGTTATGCTCCCTAAAATGAGTAATTCTCAATTATTATATTTTGCTAAGATTTGCTTCTCCATTTTTCTAATATTTTCTGCAGTTCTACTTACTAAAATGAGTACTTCTTTATTATCATATTACAGTGTATTTCTATATATATATATATGAGTGTGTGTGTGATATTAACTAATGAATCTAGTCCAACAAAATGACATAAGTACTAAAATATTATGGGCACTACTACGATACCAGAGCACCTTTTTTGATCACTTGGACCACATGCTCAGATCTAGATGAGCAGTAGGCCTCTTAGGTAAATAATAGTTGGAGAGTAGTCACTTCGAATATGATAACCAAAATCAACTAAATGGTGCAAACCTAGGAAACATTGGGCATAGGTTTAGAGAACCTTATCTCGAGAACTTAATATATGTTTATGTTGACATTTCATCTAAATATTGCTTTGCCACTTTTTATTATATGTTTTTTTCACTATGTGCAGTAATTTACTTATAATTTTTTAGTTCTAATAGCTTCCATTCTTATATTTTACGGAGGAAGACTTATACGTCTCGTATCATTTTTAGTATCTAGGATCGAACTTGGCATTATCTCTATATGTCATTTTTATTTTCAGGAGTCACTGGAATGAACTGTAAGCCTCGTCAGATAGCTTGATATTTAGGTACTATGTGGGACAACTCGATATTTTTTTTTGAAACGGGGGCAAAAGCTTTGCCCCAATCTATTAATTAAAAAAAGAATTTCCCGGTTAATTACCGGAAAACCAGGCAAAAACCGTTACAACAAAACCACACGAGAACAACACCTAAAACATGCAACCTCCAACCGACAAGCACAACCGCAACTTACTACCACCGCGAACCACAAGCCAATGACACCGAAGCACTATGCCGCGAAACACAAAGCAACGATACTAACGCACCGTGAATCACAAAGCAACGATACCAAAGCACCATGCTGCAAAGAAGACCACAGAAAGGACGAACCACAAGGGTCCATCAATCAAGTAGCTTCCGAAACTTTCCGCGATATGCCACTCTTCCTTCTTTTGATCTTGCGAGGTGCCTTTCTGAGAGACTTCTCCACCTTTCTGATTAGGCCTTCTGAACCTTTTCCCGCTAGGACACAAGCAATATCTTTGCCATATCCAGGGCTAACCGCCTCTAAACTGTCAAGCAAGTTGCAAAGCTCTTTAGCAAAAAGAGCCTTAGAGTTCTGTGCCCCTCCATCGTCCACAGAGGAATGCGACTGCGATGGCGAAGGCGCCGTGTCCACCGCTAAGTCTCCAAATGAACCCAACTCAAACGGAAGCACCACAACACATTCCTCACTCAACTCATGAAGCTCTGGCGTGATCTGCAACACCGGATCCATGATCCCATCCATGCCTTTACTCTCGGAGGCAACCGACAAATCAGGTTGCAATAGCGTGCAGAGACTACCACGAGGAGAGACACAACCATAGAGATGCTCCTCCTCAACCACAGACGACTTCTGCTCAGTGAAATCAAGCGAAAATGAAGCCTATGCGGGGGCGAGCCCGATGCCACCAGAAGTGCAAGCCTTCGTCAGCTCCAAAGAAGCATCAACACTTGCCAACAACGACTTGAGAGTTGCCACCTCTTCACGAAGGGGACGAGCCACCTCCTCAATGCGGACCTCAACCAGCTGAAGGAGCTCCATGCGCATCAAGACAACCTGGGCCTGAAAGAGAGAATCCAAACCTTAGGTACTATGTGGGACATGGCTTGGGATTCAATGAAAGAAACTCAAGATAAATGTAAGAAGTTACCTAAATCAAAGTTAATGGTGTGCTCATCAAGCGTGGGCATGGACGGTAAGAGGCATGCCCGATTACTACTAGAAACGAAGTACTCCCTAGATCCAAATTACTTGTCGCAGGTTTAGTGAACCTAGACAAATTTTAGATAACATTTTGCTTAAAACCGTGTTATAAACACACCAAGCAAAAGAACAAAAAACGAAGAAACCACTGTTGCTGCTGCTGCTGCTTTGTTTCAGGAAATTGACACATTTTTTACTTGCTACTCCAGTTCATAGCAAATTTTACTTGGAAAATGCATCCCAGGGCTCAAATCCACGTGGACCCGGCTCAGGAGCTGGACCGAATGGACTGTCTGCCGGACGCGCTCGTCCTGCCCATCCTAAACAAGCTAGAGGACGTGCTGGGCCGCTGCTCCGCCGTGTCGGAGCGGCTCAACATGCTGGTCCCACTCGTCCACGACGTCTACGTCAAGATCGACCGCGTCTTAGCCGTGGACGGCGACGCCGATCGACGACGCTCTCAACCTGGCATCATCCCGAAGCCCCGCCACATCTTCTCCCATCTCCTGAAGCTGATGCTGTTCACGATCGCCAAGCCGTTCCACGGCATGCGCAGCCCGGGCAGGCCCCTGTTCCCGCGCCTCGCGGCCACGGACTCGCCCGCGCAGGTGCTGAGGGGCTTCTCCCACGTCCGGAACCTCCGGGGACGTCGGGACCGAGGCGGGGGTGCTGCTGAAGTGGCGGGCGAACTACGGAAGCACGCTTCAGAGCTGCGTGATTCTCGGCGGCACCCTGGTCGACCGCAAGCCTGCTGCTGGGCAGGAGCCGTCGGCGGAGGACGGCGGGAGCATGCCGGAGTCTTTCTACACCAATGGCGGGCTGAAGCTCCGTGTGGTGTGGACTATCAGCTCTCTGATCGCCGCGTCGACGAGGCATTATCTTCTCCGGTCGATCGTCAACGACCACCCGACGTTGAGAAGCTTGGTTCTGGCGGACGCTGACGGGCAGGGGACGCTGTCCATGGGCATGGAGCAGCTCAAGGAGTTCAGGGAGAACCAGTTGTCTGCCTCGGCGTGCTCCAACAGGACGCAGGTCCCGGCCTGCAGCATGAAGCTGAAGTATGCGCCGTACCTCGAGCTGCCCGGTGGCTTGGCATTGCAGGGTGCGACCCTGGTTGTCATCAAGCCGTCCGCCGCCGATGGAAGTGGAACTGGTGGTTGTCATGTCAGTCGGAAGGATACTGAAACTTTTGTTTCAGGCGCATTCGATGGGCCATTCAGATTTGCGGCCAAGGCGCTGATGAAGAGACGCACCTATCTCTTGGAGATGAATGGTTTCTAGATAAAGTACTGTTGTTTTCAGATGTGTTGTTTTGCAGTGCTTCTCATGAGTAACATTTATTTGCTCAGGCAAATGCAGCTTTAAAACTGTGGTGTATATAAGGATATGAGATGCTACGGCGCTAGTTGATAAATTCCTTTGGATCTCCCTTCCTATCCCAGAGAGATATGATAAAGAGTAAAATCCGGTACCTAAACTACGGTGCGGTAGTGACCTAAGTGAACACTAAGACATTTGTTTTTAGAACACAAGGACTTGACCGGCAGATCTTGAGTACCAAATTTAGGACTTGAACCTAGATGGCTGGTTCCACTGGAACCAACTATCAGAGCCAAGCTCCGTTTGCAACACTAAGACATATTCGAATACTATATATTACATATTTCTAAGATGGACCTAAGTGAACACTAAGACATATTCAAGTACTATATATTACATATTTCTAAGGTGGATGACAGTATCGAATTTAACGAACACTAAGTCGGTATATTACGTATTTCTAATGAACACTAAGTCAATATATTACGTATTTCTAAGGTGGATGACCATATCAAATTTGAGTGTCAATTTTAGGTACCGTGGATGGACTCATGAGATAACCTAAGAGCATCTCCACTCGGCTACTCAGGACGCCGATCCGGACGTCGAAATTCGGTCCAGTCGTGTTACCAGGAATATCTTTTTGTCTAGTTTCGGGCGAACTTTGATCCGGGTTTTCCAGGCCATACCCAGGATTCCAGGAACGCCCTAAAAACGCTGGACAGAGCGAAAACGGGTGTGGACCAGCTCTATCGTCAAGACATACCCATTCCCCCCCCCCACTCCACTCGCCCAGACTACGGCGAAGACCTCCTAGCGCCTCTGTCGCCATGACTTCGCCGGCGGAGCTCCTCCACGCCGAGACATGCCCACGCCTCTAGATATGCTCGCCGTAGTCGCCGCCCATTTCGCCGCCGCTTTCTCCGTCCGAACTAGGCCGGAATATGTTGTATTTTCACTGTAGGCCGAACTATGTTTAAATTTACGCCGAACTATGTTTAAAATTTTGCCGAACTATGGTCGAATGTATGCCAAACTAGGCCGAACAATGTTCTGTATTCATATTATGCCGAACTATGCCGAAATCTGGACGAATTTGAGCCGAATTTTGGCGGAAAAGGGCGTCCCAGGAACTCGGCCTGGGAACGCGAGTGGGGAACTCGGCGTTCCCAGGCCAAAAATGTGTTTTGTCCGGCCAAAGTTTGGTCCGTATTTTGCCCTGGGAACGCCCAACGAGTGGGGATGCTCTAAGATACAACAGAGCATGATGGTGATACGAGAGAGACGAGAGGAGAGAGCTCGGCTCCCTCCCATAGCGGATTCATGTTTGCAGATCCCCATACGAGCCCTTACACTATTTCATCAGATGGGACTACTCTGCTCTTTAAATTGAGCCATGCCATTGTTCTGACCCGAGTTCGTTTCGCCATGCTGATTAACCCGAACTTCTTGCGAATCTCCATTAATGGTGACTCTCCGACACCGATCACCCTTGCTTTCGACAATTTCCACCCTCTCACCGACAAAGTGCATCTCCTCGTCTTCTTACTCTAACTCCAAGCTCCAGCGCGCCGCTCCTTCCTCATCACCTAGATTATCGCTCCAACTCCAAACCCAGTTGGCGCTACTCCTTCCTCGTCGCCTTGCTACACGAAGATTGACGCTGGCGTTCCAACCAAGAGCGCGGGGGATCTGATGCGTAGATCGATTTGGTCTCTATCACGAATGGAGGTCAATAGGATCCAATTGCCTTCGATTTGGGGGAAATTAGGGCCGTGATGAGCGTGTCGCGCGATGCATCGACCCTGCATGCCGCAACCTCCTATTGCGGTGGGTATCTCTTCATCGACTCCTACTTCACAGACTCTAGCCAGGACCGGAGTTTCGAAGTCGAGCTCTTCGATCAAAGGAGGAAGCAAATCCGCGCAAATTAATCCTCGATTTCTAATATTCAACCGCACAACAAGCATGGAGAGGGGTACATACATGGAAGAATTGCTAGTGTACACCCTTCGCCGACGTGGTCCATCCGCATTGGCAACATTTTCATCAACCAAGCCTACTTGGGTTCCGTTCTTCAAGCTCGCGCCCCAACTTGACCTGCAGCAGAAAATAGCTCTATTCTCCCTGCGGGATTTCTTCGGTGTAGCGACCCTAGTTGCTCTGAGCTTGGGAGCACAAACATTGTGGCAAGAGTGTTCACAAGCACTCTGGGATCATGGGGGTGCAAGGAGAAGCCCGAGGCTGATCTCGCCTTGACTAATGGAGGATAGCCCTCCCCGTTTGTCGAACAGAGGAAATAAGGGCATAAGATATATAGGTGACCACGTCAATGAGAGACATTTCAAAATCTTTGGAGACGTAGAAAGCTTGTATGGACATGGATGCTGATAAAGCTTAGTTTTCTTTGCCCAAATTTGGGAAGTCAAAGATGCCCGCAGAGCTAGGGTTTCCCCTCCCGCCCCTCTTCTTTATTAGTTTGGGTGAGGAAGGAGTTGGTTGCCTAAGGGCATCTCCACTAGGCCGACGCATCCGGTCGTTCCAAACAGTCCGATTCTGTCCGTTTAGGTCAGGCCGCGGTCGATATGGGGAGGGGGTCTGGACTGTTCGGTGATGACTCCTTGTTGACGTGGAGCACTTCGTCAGGAAACCCCAAGAGCAAGGTGTGAAGTAGCACAGTAGCAAGTATTCCCTCAGTAAGAAACCAAGGTTATCGAACCGGTAGGAGGAAGGAAACGTCTCAAAGGTGTTGCAAGCAACGTGGAAACCTGCACAACACAAACTCAAGACTTTTCCCCAACGAACAATGAGGTTGTCAATCTCACCGGTTGCTATAACAAAGGATTAACTGTATGGTGTGGAAGGTGATGATGGTTTGCAGCAAGTAAACCGTAACAGTGGACGATGTATCAATGGTAAATATTGGACCGGGGTCCATAGTTCACTAGAGGTGTTCTCCTTAGATAAACAAACATGGCATGCTGGGTAAACAAATTACAGCAGGGCAATTGACAGGACTGAGCAAGGCATAACAATGCAATACTAGACAAAAAGATCCTATGAGATTCTATTGGACAATACAACAATATACATAGACCGCCATCCAACTGCATCTATGACTAGAAGTCCACCTTTGGGTTATCATCCGAACCCCCTCCAGTATTAAGTTGCAAGCAACAGACAACTGCTTTAAGCAAAGTGTGTAAGGTAAATAATCCACTTGTTCCATGAACAAGAGACCGTTGTTTTCTCCCTAGTGGCAACAACACATCTACAACCGTAGAGATTTCTGTCACTTCCCTTGATTAAGTAGAGACATGAACCCACTATCGAGCATAAATACCCCCCTCTTGGAGTCACTAGCAACTACTTGGCCACGATAGGTACTAACAACAGAGAGCATGCAAGATCACAAACAACACAGACATGATAGAATCAAATAGACAAAACCATTAATCAATCTGACATAGTAATCTCAATATCCATCGGATCCCCGCAAACACAACATGCATGATTACAAATAGATTAGATCTTGATCATGAATGGAGCTCACAAGATCTAGACACGAAAGCACAAGGAGGAGATACAACCATCTAGCTACTACATGGACCCGTAGTCTAAGGCGGAACTACTCACGCTTCATACCGGAGGCTGGCATGATGAAGAAGAAGGCCTCCGGGATGATCTCCCCTCTGGTAGGGTGTGGGGAAGAGCTTCAGATCCCCTCAATCTAGGGACGATGGTGGTGGCGTCTACAGACGGTTTCGTCGAATTTTGATCCACTGCCTAGGGTTTTTGCATCAAGGGCTTCTTATAGGCGAAGAGGCGATGCAAGGGGGCCACCAGGGCGGCTGCACCCCCCAGGCGCGGGGTGAGCCCACCTGCGCGGCCAGGGGTTGTGCCCCCTGGTGGGTCTCCTCCGTCTCGTACTCCGACTCCGTATTCCCCACGGTAAAATATTGACTTTGGCTTTTGTCCCGTCCAATTCCGAGAATATTGATTTTCTGCCTTTCTGGAACCAAAAACAGAAGAAAACAGGCAACTAGCACTGTGGCAACTTGTTAATAGGTTAGTACCAGAAAACATATAAAAACACCTCAAAGTGTGGACAAAGCAAAACAAAGTAGATAGTAAACAAGCATGAAGCATAAAAAATTATAGATACGTTTCCGACGTATCAAGCATACCCAAGCTTAACTCCTGCTCGTCCTCGAGTAGGTAAGTAATAAAAGAATAATTTTTGAGGTGACATTCACCATCAAAACCAAGATCAAACCATTTGCAAGCATTGAAAGCTAGGATCAAAGAACTCTAAACCTGTGCATGAAAGATTGAGTTCTAACAATAAGACAAAGTAACTATGCATGCAACATGAAAGTCTATAAACAAAGATCATGAATAACATGCATTGAAAATATTTGTTTGTTTCCCATACAGAAAACATAGCATAGTGGCATTCAGCTTGTCCCTCATGAAGTAACAAATAGATGCATATGACACCTTCAAAGTTCATAAGAGTGACTAGATACAAGTAGCACAAGAACAAGCAATATCAATAATATGCATCAATCAATAAGTTTTGGGACACTGCACATAGAACTAAGAATGACAACTATGCTCTCTTAACTGGTGCCTAGAGGTAGAAGGTGGAGACTCAATATAATAGTGGAAGAAAGTCCCTTCATAAAGGGAAGCAGGGATTTCAAGTTTCAAAAAGAGCTTCCAAAAATTATGGTACTTGTTAGATTTCAGCCCTCATTGCCCCTATCATAAGCATCTTGAAGTGATTAAGGTTAAAATGAACAAAGATGGAGTATATGCTTGACAAAGTATAAGTTGGCAATCTCATGTCCCTTGAATATGAGGGCCGCACCGCATGCTACTCAACTTTGGTCACCTGTAAGTTCTTGTCATAGTAAGTACATGTCTATCATAGAGAACCGCCAACGGGGTACCCCTTGCACATGGTACATGAGCTATCCCATAACCAAAATGACAAGGCAAGCAAACAATGAACATCTCAGCGATCTTTTTATTTACTATTTGCATAGATTTTTATTGAGGATGCTTTACAGATTGCTCATTATGGTGATGCTGCAAGTTTCCACCATGATTAGGCATGACTTAGGCTAGCCGCCCAGGCGTTTCTCTTACACAAAATACATAACTCCATGGATTTGCAAGCTCCCTCTTTATTTCACACCGGCGACATCAATAGACAAAATAGCATGATATCAACTGTGTACAAAGTACAAGTGCAATGTTGAAAATGTTCCCCATGGCAGCATGGTTCTGCTAATTCCAACGTATAAGTGCAAGCATATACAACATACATGACACAATCGTTCAAGTTTATTAGGGGCAAGGAATATAAAGTGTGCCATCAAGTTTGTGAGGGCTTTAATCACTAAGTTTTCACATAACAAAATACTTTTTAATTGGAAGATAGATGAAAACAAGAATATACATGGAATGGTGTAACACACCATGCATAGGAATTTATAGTGGACGCTTTGGAATAACTTGGTTTCTTGGGAGTTGGAAGCATGAGTAGAGCTTACTCATACAAGTGGAGGCTATCAAAAGACTGGGAGCAACCAATTAAGAGAGCAATAATGGCCATAATCATGCAGAGCGACAAAACATTACTAATCAAAGCATAGAGTGGTACTACAAGTCAAGGACTAAATGATAATAGAGGCTATGGTGACTTGTTCATAGTCATACATGGTGTGAGCATGTGCCAAGTCAACCCAAACGAAGCATCAAAGGTGAATACCACAATACTATGCTTTTGTATGCTAAAACAACACATGATTATTTCAAGGCACACTAAGCAATCCCAATTGTTTGGAACAAGTCATGCTACAACAATAATCACTAAGCATAAGGTCAAAACAACACCTAGAATGTCATGCTAAAGTCTAAGTCACAGTCAATGCAAGCTCCTCTTGCACTTTTGAGCAAGAACTTTCTACTCCTTTGCAACACCAATCGACTTATTTGAAACAACACAACAAGAACGGGGGTCCAAACTACTTTATTCAAGAAAACTAAACAAACTAAGCAAAGCAAATGAAAACTAAGAGCTCCAAAAACAACACAACAGTGCATGAAACAATAAAAACGAAGTGTCTAGAAAAACCTGAGCTTTTTATTGATAAAGAAGGGGATGCCTTGGGCATCCCCAAGCTTTGACGCTTGTACCTCTTGGATATTTCTTGGGGTGACACCAGGGTGGCATCCCCAAGCTTGAGCTTTTGTCCATTCTTCATCTCATTACATCATTCTCTCTCTACAATTGAAAATTTTCCTTCATACAAAACTTCACACAATCTTCATTAGCAACATTAGTGTATTCAAAAGATAATATACCTTTTGGTTTAGCTTTAGAACAACAAAACTTTTCACTAAAAACACAAGATACTGTATATAAACTCCTTCAAAAAGCTCAATTTCCCCAAAAAGAACCCAAAAAGGAATCAATAAGAAGCAAATGCAAATAATGGCAGAAATCTGTCAAAACAGACCAGCAGGTAGAAACCGATTTTTTCGAAAATCTTTTGTTGCTCAAATCAAAAAGTGTTGAACTAACAAAAGTTAGCTAACATACTGGGGGATTTATTCGTAAAATTTCAGCTCAATCTGACTTATAGAGACTCCTCACGAATATTTATGGTGGAGGACAGAAATCTGTTTCGGGACAGCAACTCTCCAAATCTTACTCCCCTCTCATTAGAGGTCATTCTTGGCACAAAAAACAAACAAAAAGGATAAGGAGAGGTAATTACTGAAGTAATAACTTTCAAGACTCAAGGAAACTTTTGGGTTATCTCCCAACAAGTACTTTTCTTTAACGCCTTTAAGTTAGGCACAAGAAGCAAGAAATCAAGTATTTTCAAATGAGAAAGAATTAACATCAAACCTTGCTTTCAAAGGAGGAGCAAAAAGCAACTTCTCTCTCTCCTCATAGGGAAGCGTTCAATACCTTTCTTGAATGTAAATTGATATTTAATGGTGCCTTTTTTCATATCAATGATGGCACCAACAGTTCTAAGAAAAGGTCTTCCCAAAGTAATAGGACAAGAAGCATTGTCTTCAACATCCAAAACATAGAAATCAACAGGGACATAAGCAATGTTAACCATAATGAGAACATCATTAATACTCCCCATGAGATTCTTATTAACATTATCATTAAGTGGGACATCCAAATAACAATCTTCTAAAGGTGGCAAATCAAGCATTTCATAAATCTTCCTAGGCATAATAGAGACACTAGAACCAAGATCACATGAAGCTTTGGGATCAAAGTCATTCACTTGGATATTAATAATGGGTTCCCAACTATCTTCTACTTTCCTAGGAATAGAAGCTTTGCGTTTTAACTTCTCTTCCTTAATCTTAACAAGAGCATCTATAATGTGTTTGGTGAAAGCAACATGCATATCACTAGCATCAGGACTTCTAGCAAGATTTTGCAGGAACATAATCACTTCAGAAATATTGCAACCATCTATATCAAAATCAAACTTAGCATCACTATTAGTAGACTCATTAGGCTTAGGCATTATAGGAGGAGGAATATGGACTTCTTGTGGTTTAGTGGTATCCATTTTAGTGATGGTGCACACACTATTATTTTTATCAATTTCAGCTTCCCTTTCCCACTTAGCATGAAGTTGAGCTAATGGTCTAACATTTTCATCAATAGTAACTTGTATGGCTTGAGTAGCAGCAAAGGTACTTTCCAAGGTTTCAGGTTTAGCGGCCATTTTATTAATAAAGGAGGACTGTGCTTCAGACAAAGAGGCAATATTTTTCTCAACGGTTAAAAGCTTTTCCTCCACAGTCTTGTTGAAAGCGGTTTGTTTATTAATAAAGTCTTTGAGCATGACTTCAAGTTCAGAGGGGGCACTTCTAGCATTGTTGTAAGAGCTTCCATAGGAATTGCCATTATTAGGAGGATAAGGCCTATAATTGTTGTTGCTACCAAAACTATTCCTATAGGCATTGTTGTTGAAATTGTTGTTTCTAATGAAATTCACATCAACTTGCTCTTCTTGAGAAACCAAAGAGGCTAAGGGAACACTATTAGGATCTAAAGGAGCTTTCCCATTAACAAGCATATCCATAATAACATCAATCTTATCACTCAAAGAGGAGGTTTCTTCAACAGAATTTACCTTCTTACCATGTGGAGCTCTCTTAGTGTGCCATTCAGAGCAATTAACCATCATATTATCAAGGAGTTTTGTTGCATCACCCAAAGTGATGCCCATAAAGGTACCTCCAGCAGCTAAATCCAACAGGTTTCTTGAAGAGAAGTTCAAACCTGCATAAAAAGTTCGGATAATCATCCAAGCAGTAAGTCCATGAGTGGGACAATTCTTAACCAAAGATTTCATTCTTTCCCAAGCTTGAGCAACATGTTCATTATCAAGTTGTTTAAATTTCATAATATCACTTCTCATAGATATAATCTTAGCAGGAGGGTATTACTTTCCAATAAAATCATCCTTGCACTTAATCCAAGAATCAATACTATTTCTAGTCAAGGATAGCAACCATTCTTTAGCTTTTCCTCTCAAGGAGAAAGGAAACAACTTGAGCTTAATAATATCTCCATCTACATCCTTATTCTTTTGCATCTCACAAGGTTCAACAAAGCTATTGAGATGGGCATCAACATCATCAGAACTAGCACCAGAAAATTGCTCTCTCATCACAAGATTCAACAAAGCAGGCTTAATTTCATAAAAGGTAGCATCAGGAGCAGGTGGAGCAATAGGAGTGCTAAGGAAATCATTGTTATTTGTGCTAATGAAGTCACACAACTTGGTGTTCTCAGCAGAGTTCATTTCGGCAAAAGTGGGGCAAGCCAAAACAACGGCAGTAGCTAGAGCAGGAACTAATTTTTTTGTGTTTTTTATAAGGGAAACAAACCAAACTAGACTTATTTTTTGGAGTTTTTGATAAAAAGAGGCAAACAAAACCAAGCAAAAGAAACTAAGCAAACTAAAAACAAAGTAAAGAGAAAGGTTGAGGAGGACTCCCTTGTGAAGACGTCCTTAGCCTCCCCGACAACAGTGCCAGAAAACTTGTTATGCCTCCTTGTTGACATGGAGCACTTCGTCGGGAAACCCTAAGAGCAAGGTGTGAAGCAGCACAGCAACAAGTATTCCCTCAGTAAGGACAAGGTTACCGAACCAGTAGGAGGAAGGAAACATCTCAAAGGTGTTGCAAGCAACGTGGAAACCCGCACAACACAAACTCAAGACTTTGCCCCAACGAACAGTGAGGTTGTCAATCTCACTGGTTGTTGTAACAAAGGATTAACTGTATGATGTGGAAGGTGATGATGGTTCGCAGCAAGTAAACAGTAACGGTGGAAGATGTATCAATGGTAAAGATTGAACCAGGGTCCATAGTTCACTAGAGGTGTTCTCCTTAGATAAACAAACATGGCATGCTGGGTAAACAAATTACAGCAGGGCAATTGACAGGACTAAGCAAGGCATAACAATGCAATACTATACACAAAGATCCTATGAGATTCGATTGGGCAATACAACAATATACATAGACCGCCATCCAACTGCATCTATGACTAGAAGTCCACCTTTGGGTTATCATCCGAACCCCCTCCAGTATTAAGTTTCAAGCAACAGACAACTGCTTTAAGCAAAGTGTGTAAGGTAAACAATCCACTTGTTCCATGAACAAGAGACCGTAGTTTTCTCCCTAGTGGCAACAACACATCTACAACCGTAGAGATTTCTGTCACATCCCTTGATTAAGTAGGGGCATGAACCCACTATCGAGCATAAATACCCCCTCTTGGAGTCACTAGCAACTACTTGGCCGAGATAGCTACTAACAACAAAGAGCATGCAAGATCACAAACAACACAGACATGATAGAATCAAATAGACAAAACCATTAATCAATCTGACATAGTAATCTCAATACCCATCGGATCCCCGTAAACACAACATGCATGATTACAAATAGATTAGATCTTGATCATGAACGGAGCTCACAAGATCTAGACATGAAAGCACAAGGAGGATATACAACCATCTAGCTACTACATGGACCCGTAGTCCAAGGTGGAACTACTCACGCTTCATACCGAAGGCTGGCATGATGAAGAAGAAGGCCTCCGGGATGATCTCCCCTCTGGCAGGGTGCCGGGAAGAGCTTCAGATCCCTCCGATCTAGGGACGATGGTGGTGGTGTCTACAAACATTTTTGTGGAATTTTGATCGGGTGCCTAGGGTTTCTGCATCGGGGGCTTCTTATAGGCGAAGAGGCGAGGCAGGGGGGCCACCAGGGCTGCTACACCCCGCAGGGGGCCACCCGCGTGGCCAGGGGGTGTGGCCCCCTGGTGGGTATCCTCCGTCTCATACTCCGTCTTCGTGTTCCCCACGGTAAAATATTGACTTTGGATTTTGTCCCGTCCAATTCCGAGAATATTGATTTTCTGCCTTTCTGGAACCAAAAACAGAAGAAAACATGCAACTGGCACTGTGGCAACTTGTTAATAGGTTAGTACCAGAAAACATATAAAAACACCTCAAAGTGTGGACAAAGCAAAGCAAAGTAGATAGTAAACAAGCATGGAGCATCAAAAATTATAGATACATTTCCGACATATCATCCGGCCAGCCGCGACCAACGGCGTGACCCATTTGTCCTTGCTTGGTCAGCGCTGGCCAAGAATTTCATATGTTTGCAAATGTTGTCACATAATTAATTTTTGGGATGCAAATAAACTAGACTAGGTAATCAAATTGAAATAGTGCTTACATATAAATAGTTCAGGCTCACATGGTTCGATAGAAAACAACTAAACCGTCATTCAAATTACATGAAACAAAGAAAGGATTAAACATTGAGATTTCCCGCATGAGCCCATATATGCTCAACCAAATCTAGTTGAATCTGTTCATGGGTTTGCCCGTGACGCAAATTTTCATACACTTGCATGAAATCTTTCTAAGACGCTAGACCTAGCTCTGGCTCAACCAACCGACCCTGAAAGTTCCAGCCTTGGTCCTGTTGGAGATATGCCCTAGAGGTAATAATAAAAGTGGTTATTATTATATCTTTGTGTTTATGATAAATGTTTACATTCATGCTATAATAGTATTAACCGGAAACCTTAATACTTGTGTGATTTGTAAACTAAATTAGAGTCCCTAGTAAAGCATCTTTATAATACTAGCTTGTTGGTTAATAGATGGTCGTGGTTTCCCGATCATGAACATTAAGATGTTGTTAACAACAAGATCATATCATTAGGAGAATATTATGATGGACATACTCCTATAGATAAGCGTAGCATAAAGATCAAGTCATTTTAATAGTTCAATTGCTATAAGCTTTCTGATACATAGTAACCTAATTCCTTCGACCATGAGATCGTGCTAATCACCATCACCGGAAGGATGCTTTGATGACATCAAACACCACACCGTAACTGGGTGGCTATAAAGGTGGCATTGAGTGTTCGGAAAGTATGGGTTGAGGCACATGGATCAAGAGTGGGATTTGTCCATCCATATGACGGATAGATATACTCTGGGCCCTCTCGGTGGAATGTCATCCAATTAGCTTGCAAGCATGTGATTGGCTCACAAGGGATCACATACCACGGGAACGAGAAAAGAGTACGTATCGGTAACGAGGTTGAACTAGGTATCCAGAGATACCGACGATCAAAACCTCGGATAAGTAAACTATCGTGAGACAAAGGGAAATTGGTATCGTATGTAAGTGGTTCATTCGATCACAAAGTAATCATAGAAATATGTGGGAGCCATATGAATTTCCAGATTCCTCTATTGGTTATTGATCAGAGAAGTGTCTCGATCATGTCTGCATAATTCACGAACCGTAGGGAGACACACTTAAGGATTCGATGTTGTTGTGTAGATGGAATGATGAGTAAGAGACCGAATGTTGTTCGGAGTCTCGGATGGGATCCGGTATATCACGAGGAGATCCGGAATGGTCCGGAGAATAAGATTCATATAAGGAAAGTCCCGTTTCGGAGTTCGGAAATGATTCCGGTGTTTTCACCAGGAATGTTCTAGAAGGGTCTGGAAGGTCCAACACTCCGGAGGGGAAGGGTACATGGATGTGTCATGACAATGTGGAATGGTTGCACCATTTACTAGGTCACTTGGCTGAGCAATATGAAGAAATAAATCAAATTCAAGTTTGAAAGTCAAACACCAATTTGAAAAGTCAAATCCGAAGTTTGCTTGGTGGAGGGAGAGTAGGAAACCTACCTAGGGTAGGAGTCCCACTCCCTCCACCCACCGGCCAAGGAGGAGGAGTTGGAGGAGGACTCCCTCCTCCCAACCGCCTCCCTCCCACCTATATAAGGAGGGGTAGGGCGCCCCCTACCTCTCACACCGAAAAACCCTATCTCCAAGTCGCCGGCGCCACCACCTCCAAGTGTTGCCGCCGCTGCCGCCTAGGGCCTCCTCCATGTAAGATCCCTCCCTTTTTAAAGGTAAGGATCCCTGTGATTGCAATGCTAGTCCCTGGATCAATGCTAGCATCCACAGTTTAAGATGAAGCACACAGAAACAAAGGTCATTATTACAAATCATTCCAGAGATAAACATAGTCTTTTACAACTCCATGGACATAGGCCTAATACAAGAGTTTAACCATAACAATATAAATAAGTCTTCATCTTCATGTGCCACAGGCAAGCATGTTGAGTGTAGACTCATAACCCCTAATCATCATCAGAATAACCTGCAACATCACAAGTTACAACCACAGTGGGTCAATACATTGGAATAGTATTGGCAAGTGGTACCTTAGTAGAATATTAACATCTAGTTACTACATGCATTTGGCTAAGTGTAGCTTTGGCTTGCTTTGCTCAAAATAGGTTTTACCTATTAGTTGAATACACTAAGTTTTTCTTTGACAAAACTTTCCCAAGGAATCACCAATAGAAATTGGTGAACCTTCACCCTTGTTTAACCACAAGTTTTACTTAGAAAATTGGGATGAGGAGATTCTTGATAGCTTCCATGTCTTGATGCTCAAATTGTCCAATACCAGGGACATGGCTAATTACTTTGATTCTTCCATCTGCAGAGGTTGTGCACTTTCCCCACAAGACTTGATTTTCACCAAGACAGGACCTTTCAGAAGCCTTCCCTTAGACCAAATGGACGCGTTCCAACCTGTCATCCCACTACCACCAACTGTCCAAATGGCTAAGTTAATGCAACCTATATGATCCAGGCAGAGCCCATATTGCCATGTGGCTGCACTATAAGCTTCTTAACACTTGGCATCTCAAATCCCTTTGTTCCTAGGTGGCTTTCCACAAGTGTGATACACAAGGTAAACCATAGAAATGGGCCTTGTGTAACAACTCAACACAAACCAATCTTTCCATTCCACCCAGGTGTTTCATTCACTTAGTTGTTTTATTAAACAAAACATAATTCCAAAGACTTAGAAATATTTCTCATAACATGGTTATATAATCCACCCTTGGTTGCTACTAGCTAGGCTAAGCATGGAAATAGCAAGTATCTTAACTTACAGGAAATTCTAACATTGCTACAACTACTAGGATTTCCCAAGCATAGCATATAGATACTTAGCAAAATAATCATGCAAGTCCTATACGAAATGTTTCTAGTGCATAGGTAAAATATTTGGAAGAATCATGAAGCACCACTTGCCTTGTTAGTTTGGGGAGTAGCAACAATCTTCACAACCACAATCACTATTAGCACCAAAATCTACACATGAAATAATGGCACCAAAATCACATAACAAAATATACAAACAAAAATATATGAATGCATGCAAAATGCTATGTGATGATTTTCTACACCAAACAAGACAAGTATACAGTACTGAATCAAAGACAAGACCAAGATACTCAAAATAAACTTTATTTGATCTTTAACTCATTTTTCAAATAATTTCTATACTCAAATTAATCCTATAGTTGTCTCTGCAAAAATAACCAATTTTACAGAAGCAAAACATTAAACACATTGCATAAACAGATAGAATTCTTTCCCCTGATTCCAATGATATAAAATTTGTAAAATTTGAACGTGTAGATCAAAAGTTATGAATTTTTTAAGTTTGAATAACTGATAGATCAAATTTCTGTTTTAAATCTAAACTCAGGCCACGCGCCGTGTTCTGATTGGCCCGTACCGGTTCGGGCGGATCGATCAACGAGGGCCATTGGATTTAAAGAAGATCGTGCGACACAGATCTTGCGTACCCCTTCACGTAAGTGATTCTATCGCAGCCGACGGATCCAGATCTAACGGTCACTGACCAAACGACCACTAACTGGCGGCGCGCTGCGACGGTGAGCGGCGGCACGCTCGGTCTACGGCATCGTGGTGGCTACAGGAAGCGAGGAAGAGATTGAAGAGGCTTACCAGACTCGCAGAGGCGTGCTGGAGCTCAACATGGCAGTGGCTTGTCAAGGGGCGCACATATACTATGGGATTCCTCGTCGGAGTTGCTGGCGGCGTCGGGTGTTTGCGAATGGAGTTGCTGCCGATGATGTAGACCGCCCTAGCACGAACCAGAGGTGTCAGAGGATGCACAAGGTTGTGGCAAACACGACAGGGTCAAAGAGGAAGCAAGGGGCGCCCGGAACTAACCAGATTTACTCGCCGGAGTTGAGTGCCTCGTCGGGTTCGCTGAGTCGTCGATGTTGCCGATGCTCGGGATTGTCCTAGCACACAGCAGAGGTGTCAAACGAAGCGCAAGGGTGCAGTGATTGTACTGAAGAAGTTAGGAGTCAAGGGGCGCAGAGAGCTCACCAGAATCGGTCGTCGGGATAACAGCGAATGTTGGTGAAATCTGAGCAGCCTGGTGGCAAGGAGAGGGTGCTGTGTGGGGGAAAATGGCCGTGGTGGAGAGGGGATTAAGTAGCCGGGAGCAGGGCGAGTATTACTCCCTGAATCAATGGGAATTAAACGGGGTTTAACTGCGTCGAGGTAACGGCGGAGCGGTGTCTGCGCGCGTGATTGAGGACGACGATGATGGGGCAAGGTGGGGTCGGGCTGTCAGCAAGTGGGTGCGCTTGGTTGCAGTGAAAAACAGAGGGGGAGAGGGAAACCCGGGTGGGCTGTTTTGGTTACTGGGCTGAAAAGGTATCGCCGGTCCATTTCTGTTATCCTTATTCTTTTTCTTTTTCTAGTTCGATTTTCAGGAAACAATTTCAAATGAAATAAAATGTGTTTGATTTCAAATTCTTTCTAGATTTTTATACAGTGAAACCTGCACAAATTTAAGTGTAAAACCTTGCTGTTTCACTAAACTTGCTTGGTTCCTTTGGAGTTTTAAAAACAAACAGTGCCTTTACACAAGATGTAATAAAGATATGAAAATGGTTTTAAACCATATTTTGTTTTGAAATAATTGTCCAAGCTTTGGAACGCAACCAAACCAACTCATGAACAAACAATATTGGTTTGAAACAAATAATCTCTCATCAGAGAGTAGCATTGGATCAATGCTTTGCTTACATAAAATAATAAGCACTCAAATGCTTCTGTTTTTGTAATGACTTTGCAAATGATCCCTAAATGATTATGAATGTATGAATGATATGCAATATTTGAAAACATGATTTTAGGGATGTTACACTCCAAGTCGCCGACTTGGGGCTTCCCCAAGCCCTAGCCGCCGGCTACACCACCCCCCTTGGTTCCTCTAAATCCGTAGATCCCCAAGGCCCTCTCTTACTCCACCATACTCACTCCGTCTTAGGCGAAGCCCTGCGGGATCTCCCCTCTACTTCCGACACCACGCCGTCGTGTTGCCGGAATCGCGAGGAGAGTGCTACAACCTCCGCTGACTACTGGAACAAGGGAGAGGAAGGTCTTCATCGAGTACCGAACGTGTGACCGACTGCGGAAGCGCTGCCGGAACGCAGCGCCGGAAGGATCGTCTTCGCGATCTTGAGATCGGCAAGAGTACGACTACATCACCCACGAGAATCTGCTCTCGTTAACCGCTTTGGAATCTTTGAGGGTGAGTTCCTCTATCGACTCATTGCTACAATCTAGTAGATAGATCTTGGCTTGTTTCTGTGCATGCGGTAGAATTTTTTTGTTTTCCATGCTACGAACCCCTATAGTGGTATCAGAGCCGTGTCTATATTTAGATCTGTTGCACGAGTAGAACACAATGGTCATTGTGGGCGGTGGTGCTTTTATTATCAATTGATTTTTGTGTACTTTGCATCTTGCGGTATGATGGGATGAAGCGGCCCGAGCTAACCTTACATGACATCGTTCATGAGACTTGCTCCACGCTCAACATGCAACTTGTATTGCTGTCACATCCCAAGATTTTCCAAATCTTGTTATGTGAAAAATAAAATAAATAAAATAAAACTTTGTTGATTTTCAGGGTAAGAAGAAACTTTTTCCAATTGAAAACCTTCAAACCTGTTTTGATCAAACAAATCCTAAAGGGATTTGAAAAGATAAACAATTAATAAAGAAAATATTAAATAAGTGGAATTACTATTTTTGGGATCTTTTAGTAAAAAGATTTAGTTTTCAAATGAAAAGGGTAGAAATATAAATAAGGATTATTTTATAGAGCCAAATTAAATCTTGGCCAAGTTTTGAATTAAAATATTCCTATTTGATAAAAAGAGTAAAGGTTTATTTAAATAAAATAATGAAGATTTATTAATATCCAACTTTATTAAAGTAAAGGCTTTGCCATTTTAATTAAACATTAAAACTTGTTAAATTATTTTAAAACAAGTTTTCCAAGTATTTTATATTTTCAAATAAAAACCTACTGATTTGGTTTTGATAATATTTAGATTTCAAATAGAGTTTTAATAAAACAAATCCTATTTGAATTAATAACTAAGGACTATTTCATTTAATTATTTAAATAGATCCTAAAAGAATAAAAATATTATTTTATTTTTGACTTTATTTTGGGTTGTTAAACAGAACTAAAACTCAATACAAAGTTTGGAGGAAGATTGATTTGATTTGTTGTTTGAATGGTTTGATTGAATTTCAAAACAGAAATAAGAAATGGAAAAAGGAAAAAGTATCTGAACAAAAAAAATATGAAACGGACTCGACCCAACTAAGCCTGGCCCAACTAAGCCCAGTTAGCGACTCCCTCTCTCCCCGCAAGAAAACGGTTCGCACCGAAGAAGGAACCCGCACCCTCACTGACCGGTGGACCCTATTTCCTCTCTCTCTCTCTCACACTGCCAAGCAGGCCCCACCGCCAGCTCACCTTCTTCCTCACCCGCCGCTGACCACGCCCGGCCGTTCCTGCCATTGAATGCTCGCGTAAATTCGCCGTAACGCTGCAGTGATTCCGCTCTGCAACTGCGCCCTCTTGATCGCCCACGTCCCCTCTCCATTTCCCCTCGCTCGCCATCCCCCCTCTGCCCCCAGGCTGCCCCTGATTTGGTTTGCACGACAACTGCTCCGACAACCTTCCCCAGCCAATTCCGGCGACCCCATGCCACCCCTTGCCTCCCTGAGCATACAGAAACATTCCCCAGACCCAGGCGCACCTCCCCGTAACGCCAGCTCGTCCCCGCGTGCCCTAGAACTTCGGCAACGACGACGACCATCGCCGCCACCGTCTGCCTCCACTCCGTCAGTCTTTTCCGGTGAGTGCTGACCGCCCTTCTTCCTCTCGATGATGCATGCTTGATCACCAACCTCTTGCGCAGCTAATGCCGTTCTTGCCTTGTCTTCTTGTGCACCGTAGCGTCGCCCCCGTCGACGTCTGAGCGAGACCGACGCCGCCCTTGACTCCGGCGAGGAATCACGACTGATCCAGTGCGCCCCCTGACAAACCGCAAGCGAGTTGAGCATCAACGTCACTCCACGAACTCGGTGAGCATCCCCTCTTCCTCTCCCGCTTCCTGCATCGCCGGCAACACCACCGCCAGGCCGCTCCGCCGCCAGTAGCCACCGCAGCGCCGCCAGTTTCTGGTCGAGGCACTGGGAGCTGTCAGATCCAGATCGGAGCGATAGGATAGTTTCACTTAACGAAGGGGTATGCGATGATCAGAGCCGCACATATCTCTTTTAATCCAACGGCCTGTATCTGTTGATCCACGCGAACCTTTTTGCCCAATAGAATCAAGCCACGTGGCTTAGACTTCGATTTAAAAACAGAAATGTGTCTATTAGATATTCAAACTTGTAAAATTCATAACTTTCAAACCACACGTCCAAATTTTGCAAATTTTATATCAATGGATTCAGTGGAACAAGCCCTAGCCAACCATGCACTTTGTTTAGTAAAAAGCTTCTGGTAAAATGTTTGTTTTTGCAGAAACATATGTATGCTTGTTTAGGATGTAAAAATTGTTCAAAAATGATTTTGGGGATAAAATCTTTTGCAAATGGTGTGTTTTGAACCTAATGACCCTAGGAATCACTTTGCGGTTTCAAAAATATATTTGGTGATGCAAAAAAATGAATCTAGGATTTAAAACCAATTCTAGTCAAATAAAATATGGTTTATTTATTTAAAATAGTTTTGGAAGAAAACCTTTGGGAAATGTTTTGTTTCAAACTCTCTGACCCCAAACACCAAGTTTTATGATTTGAAAATGTATTTGGTGAACCCTATAGAACTACTACTTTACTAAAGACATTTTCAAACCACATAAAATAATGACTTGGTTTAGAAAATGGTTTATAAAGTGAAATCTTTTGCAAATGACTTTGCCACTTTATAGCATGAGCATTAGGTATATCCAAATGTTTATGACCCATTAGAAACCACTTTCACAAATAAAACAACCCTTTTGCATTCTTGCATGTATTGTTGTGTTTATTAAGTTATGTGATGAAATTGCTTGAATGGTAGTTGAAATATTGTTTGCTTGATTGAATTGTAGTGACTTGAAGTGTGTGAACATTGCAAAGATCAAGGAGTGAACTTATACTCTCTACCAAAAAGGCAAGTGATGCTTCATACTTTTGTCCCATTATTTTCACTATGCATTAGTGATATTTCTAAGTAGGACTTGCATAGAATTTCTGCTAAGTATAAACCTTGCTATGGGAAATCCTAGTAGATGTAACCTTAGTAGAAATTTCCTAAGTTAAGATTCCTACTACTACCATGCTTAGCTTAGCTAATAGAAAACAAGGGTGGAATATATATTCATACTATGGAAAAATTTCTAAGTCTGAGGACTTGTGTTTTGCTTAATAAAACAACTAAGTCAATGAATCACCTGGGTGGAAAGGGACTTGATTGGTGGTTTTTGGTTGAGTGGTTACACAAGGCCCATGGCTATGGTTTACCTTGTGTATCTCACTTGTGGATGGCCACCCAGGAACAAAGAGATTTGAGATGTCAAATGTTAAGAAGCTTCAAGTGCAACCACATGGCATTATGGGCTCTGCCTGGATCATATAGGTTGCAAGAACTTAGCCAAATGGACAGTTGGTGGTAGGGGTTTGATAGGTTGGAACGCGTCCATTCTGGTCTAAGGGAAGGCTTCTGAAAGATCTTGTCTTGGTGAAACCAAGTCTTGTGGGGAAAGTGCACCACCTCTGCAGAGTGTAAAATCTAAGTACTTAGCCATGTCCCTGGTAAAGGACAATTTGAGCATCAAGACATGGAAGCTATCAAGAATCTCATCATCCCAATTTCTAAAGTAAAACTTGTGGGTGAACAAGGGTTAAAGGATCTTCAATCTTTGATTGATAGATGCCTTGGGTGATTTTGTCAAAGCAAAAACTTAGTGTTTTCAAATGATAAGGAAAAATCTATTTTGAGCAAAGCAAGCCTAAGCTCCACTTAGCCAAATGCATATAGATGATAGACTCCACTATACTACCATAGTATCACTTGCTAATACAATTCAAATGTATTGACCCTTGTGGCTGTAACTTGTTATGTTGCAGGTTTGATTGATATTAGTGAAGTTAAATGATTAGGATTACAAAGTCTACAACCAACATGTCTGCCTGTGGCACTTTGAAGATGAAGGACCCCATGCTTATAGATATTCTGCTGCAATGTAATGTAATGGCCAAATGAGCTATGTAAGATGTAATAAATTATGTTATTCCTGGTTATAAAGTTGTATTATGACCTTTGTTTCTTGATATTACATCTTAACTGCGGATGCTAGCTATTGATACAGGGACTAGCATTGTAAACACAGGGATCTCTACCTTATTAAAGGTTGGGAACCTTACAATTGCATAAGTGTCTTTGCGGGTGTCTGTCTCTCCCATCATAGTATAGATTCAATTTACAACGGGCACTTGATAGTTCAAGCATCAACGTTGTGGTTCTTGTTCGTAAGTTAGAACGGCACTTATTGAAAGCCCCAAACCACGTAAAATATGCAAAGAAAATTAGAGGCGTCTAACTTTGTTTTGCAGGGGTGTGCTGTGATGTGATATGGCCATGATTGTGATTATATTTGATGTATGCAATGTTCCTTATTGTAAGTTGGCAACCGGCAGGAGCCATATGGTTGTCTTTAAATTCCATTAAGACCTGCGTGTCTATTCAAAGTAGTTGTAATAGTTTAAGCTGGTGGACGACAACCATGAAACGACGCCATTGACCTTGACGCCATACCGGTGATGATGGAGATCATGTTCGTGCTTGAAGACGGAGATCGGAAGCACAAGAATAAAGGACATATCATATCACATATTATGAATTGCATGTGATGTTAATCCTTTTATGCATCTTGTATTGCTTAGTTCATGACGTTAGCATTATAAGATGATCCCTCATGCACACAATTTCAAGTTTTAAAGTGTTCATCCTTAGTAAGCACCGTTGCTAAAGCTCGTTGTTTCGAAGCACCACGCGATGATCGGGTGTGCTAGATTCCGCGAGTGTATACAACATGAGCAAGCCAGATTTGCTCATGCGGAAGCTAAGGTTTGATCTTGACGAGCCTAGCATGTACATACATGGTCTCGGAACACGGAGCACCAAAAGGTAAAGCATGAGTCATATAGTAGATATGATGAACATGTTGATTGTTCGCCATTGAAGCTACATCAACTCTCGTGATGATCGGTTTTGATGTGGTGGATTTGGTTCATGTGATCACTAAAACAATGTGAGGAATATTGTTTTGAGTGGGAGTTCACCTAGATTAATTTTACTATTAAATAGAACTCAATTTGTCATAAACTTAGTCTAAACTATTGCAAATATGTTGTAGATCAATGGCGGCCCCTACCATCAATTTTAATGCGTTCCTAGAGAAAGAAAAGTTGAAAAATAACGGAAGCAACTTCGCGGACTGGTTCCGCAATTTGAGGATTATCCTCAATGCTGGTAATTTGACCTATGTGCTGGATGCACCGCCGGGTGACCCGCATGCAGCTACTGCTACCGATGAAGTAAATAATGTTTACCTCACTCGAAAGAATCAGTACTCCACAGTTCAGTGTGCTATCTTGTATGGTTTGGAATCGGAGCTTCAGAAAAGGTTTGAGAACCATGACCCACATGATATTGTCCGTGAACTCAAAATGATATTTGAGGCTCACGCGGTAGTTGAGAGTTATGAGGCTTCTGAAAAGTTCTTTAACTGCAAGATGGAAGAGTGCAACTCCGTCAGTGAGCACGTGCTTAAGATGTCTGGGCACACAAACAAACTCAAAAGCTTGGGTATAGTGATTCATAATTCTTTGGGGATTCACCGTGTCCTCCAATCACTACCACCAAGTTACAAGAACTTTGTGATGAACTAAAATATGCAAAACATGGAGAAGACGTTGCCAGAACTCTTCTCCATGTTGAAATCTGCAGAAGTGGAGATCAAGAAAGAGCACCAAGTGTTGTTGGTCAATAAGACCACCAAATTCAAAAAAGCAAGGCAAGTCTAAGCAAAAGGGAAACTTCAAGAAGGGCGGTAAGAAAGTTGCCGCGCCGGCGAAGAAGACCAAGGCTGGGCCTAAGCCTGATACTGAGTGCTTTTACTGCAAAGGAGAAGTTCATTGGAAGCGGAATTGCCCAAAGTACTTGGCGGATTTGAAGAACGACAACATCAAGAAGAAAGGTATATCCGATATACATGTTTTTGATGTGTATCTCACTAGTACTCGCAGTAGTGCCTGGGTATTTGATACTGGTTCGGTTGCTCATATTTGTAACTCCAAACAGGTGCTGCAGAATAAACGGAAGCTAGCGAAGAACAAGGTGACGATGCGCGTTGGAAATGGATCAAAGGTTGATGTGATCGCGGTCGGCACGCTACCTCTTCATCTACCATCGAGATTAGTTTTATACTTAAATAATTGTTATTTGGTGCCTGCGTTGAGCATGAACATTATACCTGGATCATGTTTATTGTGAGACGGTTACTTGTTTAAGTCCGAGAATAATGGTTGTTAGATTTATATGAGTAATATGTTTTATGCACATGCACCTTTGATAGATGGTTTATTCTTATTGAATCTCGATTGTGGAAATACACACATTAATAACATTCAAGCTAAACGTTTGAAATTGAGCGATAACACGACCTATATGTGGCACTGTCGTCTTGGTCACATTGGAGTGAAGCATATGGAGAAACTCCATTCCGATGGACTTCTTAAATCACTTGATTTCGAATAACTTGAAAGATGCGAAGCATGTCTGATGGGTAAAATGACTAAGACTCCATTTTCTGGTATGATGGAGCGAGCTACGGACTTATTGGAAATCATACATACCGATGTGTGTGGTCCAATGAGTGTAGCATCGCACGGTGGTTATCGTTATGTTCTTACCTTCACGGATGACTTGAGTAGATATGGGTATATCTATTTCATGAAACATAAGTCCGAAACTTTCGAGAAGTTTAAGGAATTTCAAAGTGGGGTAGAGAATCAACGTAACAAGAAGATTAAAGTTCTACGATCTGATCATGGAGGTGAATATCTAAGTTACGAGTTTGGCGAGTATTTGAAGAAATGCGGAATACTTTCACAATTGACACCGCCGGGAACACCACGACGTAATGGTGTGTCCGAACGTCGTAATCGAACCCTCTTAGATATGGTTCGTTCTATGATGTCACTTACAGATTTACCGCTATCATTTGGGGGTTATGCATTAGAAACAGCCGCATTCACTTTAAATAGGGCACCATCTAAATCCATTGAAACGACACCGTATGAATTATGGTTTGGGAAGAAACCTAAATTGTCATTCCTTAAAGTTTGGGGTTGCGAAGATTATGTAAAGAAGTTACAGCCGGACAAGCTTGAACCCAAAGCGGAAAAATGCGTCTTCATAGGATACCCGAAGGAAACTATTGGGTATACCTTCTATGATAGATCCGAAGGCAAAATCTTCGTTGCCAAGAATGGATCCTTTCTAGAGAAAGAATTTCTCTCGAAAGAAGTGACTGGAAGGAAAGTAGAACTTGACGAGGTTGTTGAACCTTCTATCGAACTTGCTAGTAGCGCAGCACCGAAAGTAGTTCCTGTGGCGCCTGCACCAATAAGAGAGGAAGCTAATGATGTTGATCATGAAACTTTGGTTGAAGTTACTACGGAACCTCACAGGTCAACGAGAACTCGTACCACTCCTGATTGGTATGATCCCGTCATGAGTGTCATGTTGGTGGATAACACCGATGACCCTGTGACATATGAGGAAGCGATGATGAGCCCAGATTCCAATAAATGGCAAGAAGCCATGAAATCCGAGATTGGATCCATGTACGAAAACCAAGTATGGACTTTGGTGGACTTACCAGATGGCCGGAAGGCTGCCGAGAACAAATGGATTTTCAAGAAGAAAACAGATGCTGATGGTAATGTTACTGTCTATAAAGCTCGACTTGTCGCAAAAGGGTTTCGACAAATTCAAGGAGTTGACTACGATGAGACTTTCTCACCAGTAGCGAAGCTTAAGTCTGTGAGGATTATGTTAGCAATCACTGCATATTATATTTATGAGATATGGCAGATGGATGTCAAAACGGCATTCCTCAATGGAGACATTGATGAAGAGTTGTATATGATGCAACCCAAAGGTTTTGTCGATCCTAAAGATGCTAACAAGGTATGCAAACTTCAACGGTCCTTATATGGATTGAAGCAAGCATCCCGAAGTTGGAATCAACGTTTTGATAAGGTAATCAAAAGCTTTGGTTTTATACAAACTTATGGAGAAGCTTGTATTTACAAGACAGTGAGCGGGAGCTCTGTAGCATTCTTAATACTATATGTAGATGACATATTGTTGATTGGGAATGATGTAGACCTTCTTAATAGTGTCAAGGATTATTTGAATAATAGTTTTTCAATGAAATATCTTGGCGAAGCAGCTTACATATTAGGCATAAAGATTTATAGAGATAGATCGAGACGCCTAATATCGTTATCACAAAGTACATATTTGGACAAAGTTCTAAAGAGGTTTGGAATGGAAGATAACAAGAAAGGGTTCTTGCCCATGTTGCCCAATACGACCTTGAGTAAAACTCAAAGTCCTGCAACGACAGAAGATATAGAAAGGATTAGTAAGACTCCCTATGCCTCAACCATAGGATCTCTAATGTATGCCATGCTATGTACTAGACCCGACATTGCATATGCTGTTAGTTTAACTAGCAGATATCAAAGTGATCCAGGAGTGGATCATTGGACAGCGGTCAAAAACATCCTTAAGTACTTGAGAAGAACTAAGGATATGGTTCTTTCTTATGGAGGTGATGAACAACTCATTGTTAATGGTTACACCGATGCTAGTTGGAACACCGATCCGGATGATTCTAAATCTCAATATGGATACGTATTTACTTTCAATGGTGCATCAGTTAGCTGGAGGAGTGCAAAGCAAAGCGTTGTGGCGAGATCTTCAACTGAATCGAAATACATAGCTGCTTCAGAGGCTTCACAAGAGGAGATATGGATGAAGGAGTTCATTACAGAGCTCGGTGTGGTTCCAAGTGCGCTGGACCCAATGTCTATCTACTGTGATAACATGGGCGCCATAGCCAATGCGCAAGAACCAAGGTCACACAAGAAGCTGAAGCACATCAAGCTACGTTTTCACGCTATTCGAGAACATGTCCAAGATGGTGACATAAAGATTTACAAAGTACACACAGATCTGAATGTGGCGGATCCGTTGACTAAACCTCTCCCGAGGGCAAAACATGACCAACACCAAACCGCCATGGGTGTTCGGTATATTACCATGTAATCTAGATCAGTTGACTCTAGTGCAAGTGGGAGACTGTTGGAGATATGCCCTAGAGGCAATAATAAAAGTGGTTATTATTATATCTTTGTGTTTATGATAAATGTTTACATTCATGCTATAATAGTATTAACCGGAAACATTAATACTTGTGTGATTTGTAAACTAAATTAGAGTCCCTAGTAAAGCCTCTTTATAATACTAGCTTGTTGGTTAATAGATGATCGTGGTTTCCCGATCATGAACATTAAGATGTTGTTAACAACAAGATCATATCATTAGGAGAATGGTATGATGGACATACTCCTATAGATAAGCGTAGCATAAAGATCAAGTAATTTTAATAGTTCAATTGCTATAAGCTTTCTGATACATAGTAACCTAATTCCTTCGACCATGAGATCATGCTAATCACCATCACCGGAAGGATACTTTGATGACATCAAACACCACACCGTAACTGGGTGGCTATAAAGGTGGCATTGAGTGTTCGGAAAGTATGGGTTGAGGCACATGGATCAAGAGTGGGATTTGTCCATCCATATGACAGATAGATATACTCTGGGCCCTCTCGGTGGAATGTCATCCAATTAGCTTGCAAGCATGTGACTGGCTCACAAGGGATCACATACCATGAGAACGAGAAAAGAGTACTTATCGGTAATGAGGTTGAACTAGGTATGCAGAGATACCGACGATAAAAACCTCGGATAAGTAAACTATCGTGAGACAAAGGGAAATTGGTATCGTATGTAAGTGGTTCATTCGATCACAAAGTAATCATAGAAATATGTGGGAGCCATATGAATTTCCAGATTCCTCTATTGGTTATTGATCGGAGAAGTGTCTCGATCATGTCTGCATAATTCACGAACCGTAGGGACACACTTAAGGATTCGATGTTGTTGTGTAGTTATGGAATGATGAGTAAGAGACCGAATGTTGTTCGGAGTCTCGGATGGGATCCGGGATATCACGAAGAGATCCGTAATGATCCGGAGAATAAGATTCATATAAGGAAAGTCCTGTTTCGGAGTTCGGAAATGATTCCGGTGTTTTCACCAGGAATGTTCTAGAAGGGTCTGGAAGGCCCGGCACTTCGGAGGGGAAGGGTACATGGATGTGTCATGACAATGTGGAATGGTTGCATCATGTACTAGGTCACTTGGCTGAGCAATATGAAGAAAGAAACCAAATCCAAGTTTGAAAGTCAAACGCCAATTTGAAAAGTCAAATCCGAAGTTTGCTTGGTGGAGGGAGAGTAGGAAACCTACCTAGGGTAGGAGTCCCACTCCCTCCACCCACCGGCCAAGGAGGAGGAGTTGGAGGAGGACTCCCTCCTCCCAACCGCCTCCCTCCCTCCTATATAAGGAGGGGTAGGGCGCTCCTACCTCTCACACCGAAAAACCCTAGCTCCAAGTCGCCGGCGCCACCTCCTCCAAGTGCTGACGCCGCCTAGGGCCTCCTCCAAGTCACCGACTTGGGGCTTCCCAAAGCCCTAGCCGCCGGCTACACCACTCCCCCTTGGTGCCTCTAAATCCGTAGATCCCCAAGGCCCTCTCTTACTCCACCATACTTGCTCCAGCTTAGGCGAAGCCCTGCGGGATCTCCCCTATACTTCCGACACCACGCCGTCGTGCTGCCGGAATCGTGAGGAGAGTGCTACAACCTCCGCTGCCTGCTGGAACAAGGGAGAGGAAGGTATTCATCGAGTACCGAACATGTGACCGACTGCGGAAGCGATGCCGGAACGCAGTGCCGGAAGGATCGTCTTCGCGATCTTGAGATCGGCAAGAGTACAACTACATCACCCATGAGAATCTGCTCTCGTTAACCGCTTTGGAATCTTCGAGGGTGAGTTACTCTATCGACTCGTTGCTACAATCAAGTAGATAGATCTTGGTTTGTTTGTGTGCATGCGGTAGAATTTTTTTGTTTTCCATGCTACGAATCCCTACAGGTCCAAGATGCCGTCATCACGCTCGTCCTCGATGATCATGTTGTGCATGATGACACAAGCAGTCATCATATCCCACATCCTCTCTGTGCTCCAGGTTCTAGAAGGGTAACGAAAAATAGCCCACCTTGACTGAAGCACACCAAATGCTCGCTCCGCATCCTTCCTTGCGGCCTCTTGCTCTTTCGCAAACCTCTTGCACTTCTCATCTCCAGGATTGCGGATTGTTGATACGTCGGAAACGTATCTATAATTTTTGAAGCTCCATGCTTGTTTAGTATCTACTTTGCTTTGCTTGTCTACACTTTGAGGTATTTTTATACACTTTCTGGAACTAACCTATTAAGAAGTTGCCACATTGCCAGTTGACTGTTTTCTTCTGTTTTTGGTTCCAGAAAGGCATAAAATCAATATTCTCGGAATTGGGCAGGACAAAAGCCAAAGTCAATAACTTTCCGTGAGGGACACAAATCGAGAAGGAGGGACGGAGAGGCACCAGAGGGTGGCCAGACCCCCTAGGCGTGACCAAGCCTGGCCCGTGCCTGGGGAGGGTGTGGTCCCTCTAGCCACCTCCTCGGCCTCCCCCTTCGCCTATAAGAAGCCTCCGACCCAAAAACCCTAGGGAATCCATAAGAAATCCACGAAAACCTCCATAGCGCCGCCACCACCGAAGGGGAGATTCGGGGGACAGGAAGTCTCTGTTCCGGCACCCTGCTGGGACGGGGAAGTGCCCTCGGAGCCATCTCCATAGATCCCCACCACCATCTCCATCACCGTTGCTGATTCCCATGATAAGGAGGGAGTAGTTCTTCCTCAGGGCTAAGGGATCTACCGGTAGCTATGTGTTCATCTCTCTCTCTATGCATGATCTTGTTGTGGTCATGAGCTTTGTAATCAAGTAGATCTACCTTGCTACTCAAGTGCTTCATTAGATCTCTGATCTCCCCATGTGTGTGAAAGTGACAGCATGCACTCCATGGTGGCACTTAGGTTTGAGTCTACATAAATACTCTTTGTGCTTTAATAGATCTATGCTTTTCCCCACGTGTGTGAAAGTGACAGCGTGCATACTGTGTGTGGCAGTTTGGCTAGATTGAATATTTGATATGAGTTATATTTGGAGTTGGATGTCTCTATGAAATTGTGGTGTTTGTTGGAACCATCTAGCGCTCAAGGTGATAGTGTGGGGTTATCTAGATTGGGGAAGGCGGACTTTGAGGAGTGTTGTTATAGCCCTACCAATGATTAGAGTGTCCAACCGGAGAGTAGTTAAGAGTAGTATCATGAAGAGAGGATATTTATATGAGATATTGTTCACTATTGAAAGTATGATCCCTAGGCCTTGTTTCTAAACATTGAAATACCGTTTGCTACTAGATCTGTTGCATGTTTGCTTGCTATAGTCTTTACCTCACCGTCAAACTCTCTTCTGGCACCGTTACCACTTGTATTTCACTATATCTTTGCCGAACTAGTGCACCTATAGACCTGACAAGTGTATTGGGTGTGTTGGGGACACAAGAGACTTCTTGTATATTGATTGCAGGATTGCTTGAGAGGGAATACCTTTGACCACTTCCTCCCTGAGTTCGATAAACCTTGGGTAATCCACTTAAGGGAAACTTGATGTTGTTCTACAAACCTCTGCACTTGGAGGCCCAACAACTGTCTACAAGAATAGAAGTGCGTAGACAACAAGCTCTTTTCTGGCGCCGTTGCTGGGGAGGTAAGGTAAAAGATACTCACACCCTTCGGTGTGAGTGCTCGAAGTTATTTTTTTTAGATTCTGCAGTTTTGTCTTTTTGTTTCTTGTTTTCACTAGTTAGGCTTAATGGAAAACAACAACAAAATTAGAGATCTCTATAGCATCTATCTTCAGTTAGGACATGAAGTGTTTGAAGAGAAAATTAAAAAACCTATGGAACTTTATATGCATGCTAATAGAAATGTTATTAGTATGAACTCTTTGGACACCATTATTGTTAATGCTAAGGAAAAGTCTAAGCTTCGGGAAGCTAGTTTTGATGAAAATGATCTTTTTAGTCCCCTAGCTTTGGAAGATAGCTATTCTATTGCTTATGATGATACCAAACCTCCAATCTATGATGATTACAATGATGAGTATGATATTTTCAGTGCACCTACTATTGAGGAGAAAATTTATTGTGATTACAATATGCCTCATATATTTGATGATTATGGTGATGAGAATAATAGTGATAGCTATTTTGTTGACTTTGCTCCCACTACAATTAATAAGAATGACTATGCTTATGTGGAGAGTAATAATCATTTTATGCATGTGGCTAATGATAAGAATGTTTTATGTGATAGTTATATTGTTAATTTTATTCATGATGCTACTGAAAATTATTATGAGAGAGGGAAACATGGTCTTATGTATCTCAACAATATTAAGTTCCCTCTCTTTATGTTGAAAATTTTGAAGTTGCACTTGCTTTGCTTTCCTATGCTTGTTGCTTTGTGCTTTCATAAATTGTTTCTTTACAAGATTATCTTTCATAGGAAGTGGGTTAGACTTAAATGTGTTTTGAATTTGGTTCTTGATGCTCTCTTTTACTTTAATTCATATTTCTTATGTGAGCATCTTCTCAAACTATCAAGCCTAACTAAAAGGCGTTAAAGAAAAGTACTTGTTGGGAGATAACCCAAGAGTTTTCTTGAGTCTTGGAAGTTATTACTTCAATAATGACCTCTCCTTATCCTTTTTGTTTGCTTTTTGTGCCAAGAATGACCTCTAATGAGAGGGAAGTAAGATTTGGGGAGTTGCTATCCCGAACCAGATTTCTGTCCTCCACCATAAAAATTCGTGAGGAGTCTCTGTAACTCGTATTGATCTCACAATTTACGAATAAATCCCCTAGTATGTTAGCTAACTTTAATTAGTTCAACAATTTTTCATTTGAGCAACATAAGGTCTTCGAAAAAATCGGTTTCTACCAGCTGGTCTGTTTTGACAGATTTCTGCCATCATTTGCATTTGCTTCTTATTGATTCCTTTTTTCGGTTTTTTTTTGAGAAATTGAGCTTTTTGAAGGAGTTGATACAGTATCTTGTGTTTTTAGTGAAAAGTTTTTCTGTTCCAAAGCTTTTCCAGAGGTCTAATATCTTTTGAATACACTAATATTGCTAATGAAGATTGTGTGAAGTTTTGTATGAAGGAAAATTTGCAGGTGTAGAGAAAGAATGATGTAATGAGATGAAGAATGGACAAAAGCTCAAGCTTGGGGATGACACCCCGTGTCACCCCAAGAAATATTCAAGAGGTACAAGCGTCAAAGCTTGGGGATGCCCAAGGCATCCCCTTCTTCATCAATAAAAATCTCAGGTCTTTCTAGACAATTCGTTTTTATTGTTTCATGTATTGTTGTGTTGTTCTTGGAGCGTCTTAGTTTTTGTTTTTGGTTTTAGTTTGCTTAGTTTTCTTGAGTAAGTTGGTTGGTTACACCACACTTCTTTTGAAGAGAGACACACTCTGTTTTCATTGCCTAGAACACTCTAGTTTTCACTCTTATTGTTTTGTGAGTGTTCTTTTTTGCCAGCACTGTGTTTAGCCTTAGTTTTCTTGTGCTTTCAGCTTAGAACTTTTTAATTCTTCTTTATGGATTTGTGAGACAAGATCACTGGTCTTTATTGATTTTTATCTTTGTGAGTTGTTTCAAATAGGTTGATTGGTGTTGGAAAGGAGTAGTAAGTTCTTCCTTATAGTGGTACAAAAGGGAGCTTGCTTTGACTGTGACTTAGAATTTATCATGTCATGCTAGATGTTGTTTTGACCTTATGCTTAGTGATTATTGTTGTAGCATGACTTGTTCCAAACAATTGGGATTGCTTAGTGTGCCTTGAAGAAATTATGTGTTGTTTTTGCATGTAAAAGCATAGTATTGTGGTATTCTCCTTTGATGCTTTGGTTGGGTTGACTTGGCACATGCTCACACCATGTTATGACTCTCACAAGTCACCATTAGCCTCTATGATCATTTAGTCCTTGATTGTAGTACCACTCTATGCTTTGATTAGTAATGCTTTGTTGCACTTCATGATTATGGCATTATTGCTCTCTTAGTTGGTTGCTCCTAGTCTTTTGCTAGCCTCTACTTGTATGAGTAAGATCTACTCATGCTTCCAACTCCCAAGAAACCAAGTTATTCCAAAGTGTCCACTATAAACTCCTATGCATGGTGTGTTACACCATTCAAGTATATTCTTGTTTTCAACTATCTTCTAATTAAAAACTATTTTGTTATGTGAAAACTTAGTGATTAAAGCCCTCACGAACTTGATGGCACACTTTATATTCTTTGCCCCTAATAAACTTGAACCATTGTGGTAACTTTGTTGTATATGCTTGCACTTATAAGTTGGAATTAGCACAACCGTGCTATCACGGGGAACGTTTTGAACATTGCACTTGTACTTTGTACTAAGTTGATATCATGTTCTTTTGTCTATGGATGTCACCGGTGTGAAATAAAGAGGGAACTTGTAAGTCCATGGAGTTTGTATCCCGTGTTAGAGAAACGTCTGGGCCGCTAGCCTAAGCCATGCCTAATCATTGTGGAAACTTGCAGCATCACCATAGTGAGCTACCTATGAAGCATCCTGAATAAAAAGCTATGCATATGGTAAATAAAAAGATTGCTGAGATGCTCCTTGTGTGCTTGCCTTGTCATTTGTAACAACCCTAGTTCTATTAAATACTAGCTAGGATTTGTTTGCGCATTCATTAGCATCATCATTATTTAAAATGCATGCATGAAATAAAAAGGATCTCAAAACCCTAAACCCTAGCTTCCCCTCTCTATATTGAAACACATTCAAAAGGTTTTAAATATTTTTGAAAAACCTAACAAAATGTGGAGCCCAACTAGTTATGAGGGCCCCATAGTATTTTAAATCCTTATAAAACTTAGTGACATTTTTGAAATGTCCAAAATAGTTTGGTATTTGAAACTACAAAAGAGAAAACAGAAATATAAATGGAAAAACAATTTTTGCAAATAAAACAGAGCCAGCAAGCCGTAGCAGGCCGGCCCAGCTCGCCCTGTCCCCCTCTCCTTCCTTTCTTTGTCGCTCAGCGCGTGCAGCCGTAGCCCAGCCGAAGCCCATGTGTGGCCCAAGCCCACATACCGCTTCGTGTCGATGCTGGGTGGATGCGCTGACGCCGTCCGTCGCCTCGCCGCTACGATTCGCGCAGCCGCTGTGCTCGCCTCGCCCGGATAAGAACGCCACAAGAACCGCCATGCCCCATACCCATTTCACCCCTCCTAGTGACTTCTCGTAGCTTTTACCCTCCCAGCCGAAACCCTATCCCCGGCCGTCGCTTCTCCCCACCGTCTCCGGCCGCCCCAAGGTCAGCCAAGCATGCAGGAAGCTCCGCCTCGTCGCCCAGACGCTTCTCCCCGAAGGAATTGGCCGTGGGCGCTACGGAATGTCGTCGTTGACCTCGCCTTCCCTGACTCTGGCCGCCGCGTCCATCCTCGATTCCTGTCGTTCTAGACCTTCCCCAGACTCGCCGACCTCACTGCCGTGTTCGTGGTGAGCTCCCGCACCTCCTAGTGCTCTCCCCTTTCTCCCACACCCTCTGGTTCTTCTTCCCCACGAGCATCTATGAGCACCGCCGCCGTTTGTCGTCGCCGGCCAAGATCCGACGACCATTCGAGGGTGGCGCCACTACCATTCGACTCCCCTCGACGCCCTCTTCCAAATGCCCCCAACCACGCCTCCCCGTGAGCTCTGGATCGATCGATCCATCCATGATCTGCAAGGGTTGCTCCTGGCTGACGTCATCATGGTGTCATGCCTATGCAATAAATCTTTTCTTTTTCTTTTATTAATTTCTGTAATTCATTTCAGTAATTGATAAATGCTGACAGGTGGGTCCACCCTGTAAGTAATAAAAATAGTATCAGAAATGTTTCTGATTAATAAAAATGTTTAAGTAATTTCAAAATGCAAATTATTTTTATAATATTCTGAAAATGATTTAAAATTTGAGAAATTCATAACTAATTCATTTTAAATCAGAAAAATACAAATAATATATCAACATGTTTAGAAAAATGAATTCTACCTAATTAAATTATAATCATGCATTGATAAGCAACTTAAATTGCAAGTTTAATTAGAACAACAAAACAACCCCTCTCATATGCCTCCGGGGTTTCTCCGAATTAGGGTTTGGACCCCTCGGACCCTGATTAAAATGATCAAGCATGCCTTAGTGGTTTATTTCAATGCACTTTAACTTGTCATATCATCATCCTCGATTGAGCATTGCATCGATGCCATGTGTTGATTGTTTCCTTTCTTTCCGGTATTTGGTTCTTCTCCGGTAGAATACGATATCGGAATCGAGATCAAGTCCAAGACTGAAGACCAAGATCAACACCGTCGAAGCTCGAAGATCAATACTTGATCAAATGTAATCAAGTCAAGTACCGGGCGTTCGAAGCTCTGCTTTCTGGATATCAACTGGCAAAGGCAAGCGAAGCCCCACACATGATATAATCATATGTTTTCAAGTATTTCAATTCTTGCCATGTGCATGCGATTCCAAAGTCTTTTATCGATAGATAGAGTAATCCTATCTGATACATGTTTTCTTTATAGCCTATATTCCCCGATCCACTGCTCCTAGCATAACTAGGGTTTGAGCTTGTAAATCGTTGCTAGAGCTATTACATCTGTTGTGCTTAGCCATGCTTAGCTGTTACCACTGATCCATCCGGTTGATGAATCAGAGCTGCGAATGAACCTAGTATGACAGGATGATGTGGTATGATCAGAGATGGATAATAAACATGCTAAGGCTTGTATGGGAGGCCACATGGGTTGTGGTTTTTGTAGTCCCATACTTGCCACCCTTAGGACCCGATGTTCTTGCCACTTGAACCAAGACGAGCGTACATCCACACGGGGGCCTGGAAACCCCCTCGACCAACTAACTTGCCGAGTAGATTCCATGAGTCACATAGTTCGGGCGTTCCATTCGACATATGCATTCTAGCTCTTCTCGAAGGAGGTGAAGGAGGTGAATTCATACAGGTAGGTAAGCGTGGCAGGGAATGGGAGATGCCCGACATCCGTAATCTCAAACCCTATTCACATCATTAGGGACCGACTTCGGGACTCAACCCGTTACGGCGGCATCTCCCTAGTGCGTGACTCATGGTCTCGGCGAAAGCAAGGTAAAGGTCGTGTCTAACCACCCTCTACCGGCCTTCCAAGGAAGAGGGCTTATCTAGTGGCATTAAGAGAAGGTTAGTACGTGTGGGTAAAGTTATACACCCCTGCAGGGTTATTAATCTTTTCGAAAAGCCGTGTCCGCGGTTATGGACGACTTGGGAACGAACGTGAAGATCATAGAGAACTTGAACCTAATCGTAAAACTTGGCAAGTTAAGTAATGTGTGCTTAAGGATGCTTCCTTAGGGATCGAGCGGGTGATCCTAGATAGGTTCAGCTGATGATGATTCGGTGGATATCAAGAGATGATCAAAGTTGGAGATATCGCTCTCTTATCCCCTTTTAAAATATTCTAATTAGTCGAGATTCTTCTCCCTCTTGCTTTACGAAACAAAGATGGCTTTATGCAAAACAACTCCACCAGCCATAAGTCTTGCGAAGTACACCCTGTACTCACCCTTGCTTCGTTGATACTTTTGCAGCAGAGTAAGTGTTACCATTTGAAGATGAATCCTATGGCATCGACATCGACGAGTAGTTTGGAGTTCCCAGTAGGCAGTCTGGGATCTATGGATTGGACGTCATCGTTATGCTTTAGGAATCTTAGGCCATTTGTTAAGTTTGCTATACTTAATAGCATAATTTGCCTTCCGTTGTTTGATGTTTGTGGTCAGTGACCTCTGCTTGTAATATTTTGGTTCTTCGCTCAGTTATGAGCTTGCTATAATAAGTTTTTGTGTCGTAGGGTCATTGTTGTGTTATCAATTCTCCCTCTATACGCTTTCGAGATTTAGGTTAGGCTTAAATCAGACAGAGGTCTAGGATTTGTCTAGCACTAATCCCGGGGGTGTCACATCATTTTGGTTATGGGAAAGCTCTTGTACCATGTGCAAGGGGTACCCCGTTGGCGGTTCTTAATGATATGCAAATACTTACAATGACAAGAACTTACCTGGGCCCAAAGTTGAGTATGCATGAGGTGTGGCCCTCGTATTCAAGGGACTTGAGATTGTCAACTTATACTTCGTCAAGCATATACTCCATCTTTGCCACTTTAACCTTAATCACTTCAAGATGCTTATGATAGGGGCAATGAGGGATGAAAGATAATAAGTACCATAATTTTTGGAAGTTTTTTTAAACTTGTAATCCCTGCTTCCTTTACAAAAAGGCCTTTCTTCCACCATTATTGAGTCTCCTCCTTCTACCTTTAGGCACCATTAAGAGAGCATAGTTTTCATTCTGTGTGCAGTGTCCCAAAGCTTATTGATTGATGCATATTGTGATATTGCTTGTTCTTGTGCTACTTGTTTCTAGTCACCCTTGTAAACCTTGAAGGTGTCCTATGCATCTATTTGCTACTCCATGAGGGACAAGCTGAATGCTACTATGCCATGTTTTTTGTATGTGAAACAAAAAAACGTTTTTCAATGCATATTATTCATGATCTTTGTTTGTAGTCTTTCATGTTGCATGCATAGTTACTATGTCCTATTATTAGAACTCCATCTTTCATGCACATGTTTAGAGTTCTTTGATCCCAGCTTTCAATGCTTGCAAATGGTTTGATCTTGGTTTTGATGGTGCATGTCACCTCAAAAATTATTCTTTTTATCACTTACCTACTCGAGGACGAGCAGGAGTTAAACTTGGGGATGCTTGATACGTTGGAAACATATCTATAATTTTTGATGCTCCATGCTTGTTTAGTATCTAGTTTGCTTTGCTTGTCTACACTTTGAGGTATTTTTATACACTTTCTGGAACTAACCTATTAACATGTTGTCACAATGCCAGTTGCATGTTTTCTTCTGTTTTTGGTTCTAGAAAGGCAGAAAATCAATATTCTCGGAATTGGACGGGACAAAAGCCAAAGTCAATAAATTTCCGTGAGGGACACGAATCCAGAAGGAGGGACAGAGGGGCACCAGAGGGTGGCCAGACCCCCGGGCATGGCCAAGCCTGGCCCGCGCCTAGGGAGGGTGTGGGCCCTCTAGCCGCCTCCTCGGCCTCCCCCTTCGCCTATAATAAGCCTCCGACCCAAAAACCCTAGGGAATCCATAAGAAATCCACGAAAACCTCCGTAGTGCCACCGCCACCGAAGGGGAGATTCGAGGGACAAAAAGTCTCTATTCTGGCACCCTGCCGGGATGGGGAAGTGCCCCCGGAGCCATCTCCATCGATCTCCACCACCATCTCCATCACCGTTGCTGATTCCCATGATGAGCAGGGAATAGTTCTTCCTCAGGGCTAAGGGCTCTACTAGTAGCTATGTGTTCATCTCTCTCTATGCATGATCTTGTTGTGGTCATGAGCTTTGTAATCAGTAGATCTACCTTGCTACTCAAGTGCTTCATTAGATCTCTGCTCTCCCCATGTGTGTGAAAGTGACGGCGTGCACGTCATGGTGGCACTTAGGTTTGAGTCTACATAAATACTCTTTGTGCTTTAATAGATCTATGCTTTTCCCCACGTGTGTGAAAGTGACAACATGCATACTGTGTGTGGCACTTTGGCTAGATTGAATATTTGTTATGAGTTATATTTGGAGTTATATGTCTCTATGAAATTGTGGTGTTTGTTGGAACCATCTAGCGCTCAAGGTGACAGTGTGGGGTTATCTAGATTGGGGAAGGCGGACTTTGAGGAGTGCTGTTATAGCCCTACCAATGATTAGAGTGTCCAACCGGAGAGTAGTTAAGAGTAGTATCATGAAGAGAGGATATTTATATGAGAGAGTGTTCACTAGTGAAAGTATGATACCTAGGCCTTGTTTCTAAACATTGAAACACCGTTTGCTACTAGATCTGTTGCATTTTTGCTTGTTGTAGTATTTACCTCACCGTCAAGCTCTTTTCTGGCACCGTTACCACCTATATTTCACTTTCTCTTCGCCGGACTAGTGCACCTATACACCTGACAAGTGTATTGGGTGTGTTGGGGACACAAGAGACTTCTTGTATCTTGATTGCAGGATTGCTTGAGAGGGAATACCTTTTACCACTTCCTCCCCGAGTTTGATAAACCTTGGGTAATCCACTTAAGGGAAACTTGCTGCTATTCTACAAACCTCAGTACTTGGAGGCCCAAAAACTATCTACAAGAATAGAAGTGCGTAGACATCAATTGTCTTCACAAAGGTGGCCCAGAAGGGGTAGATAGCGTCATCAAGATAGTATCCCATATCATATGGATTGCCATTGATCTAATAAGAAATCCATGGGGCATTGCCTTCTGCCAGCCTAGCAAACACCGGAGACTGCTGCAGCATATTGATGTCATTGTTTGATCCAGCCATGCCAAAAAAGGAGTGCCAAATCCAGATATCCTGTGATGCAACAACCTCTAGTATGACGGTGCACCCCTCTACATGTCCTTTGAACTTCCCTTGCCAACCAAAGGGACAGTTCTTCCACTGCCAATGCATGCAGTCGATGCTACCAAGCATACCAAGAAACCCCCTTCTCTCGTTGATGGACAAAAGGCGGGCAGTGTCTTCGGTGTTTGGCTCTGTCAGGTAAGCTTTGCCAATCACTGCAATAATCGCACGCTGCAAAACTGGTGCATAGCCTCATGGCATGTGGACTCGCTCATGCGCATGTAGTCGTCGAGGAGATCACCAGGCACTCCATATGCAATCTGTCGAATGGCAGCAGAACATTTTTGGTAACAGGAGAAGCCAATCTTACTGGTACAATCGTACTTGGCCTCAAAGTAGTTATCGTACTCCGTCACCCCATTGAGAATTTGCAAGAACAGGTCCCTCGACATCCGATAGCGGCGACATAATGCCTTCTCTTTGAAGAATGGATAAGTTGGATGGAAGTAGTCCTTGTAAAGGCGTATGTGGCCTTCTTCTCGGCCACGTTCTTGGTTGGCTTCGTGCCGCTTGGACGAGCCACCTCTGCGTGACGTAAGGAGGTAGTGGTCGTGCACCATCTGTGCAGCCACCAACAGAATCTTGGTCTCACCGTCGGACTCCTCCTCGGACGATGACTCCATGAAATCTTGTATAAGAACTCCATTGCCCTTTGGTTGCTGCCCATCTGCAAAGTATGCGGCCGTCAATGGCGATGCCAACTCCCCCAGTGGGCCGGATAGAACCTAGAAAGAACCGGCGAACGTACCTCAGGAAAATGATCGAGCAGGTTGTGCGCCCCGTAGAGGGTGTCATGCGTCTAGTCCACAGGCAAAGGCCGAGGTATCGGGATTGCCTGCAGCGCGTACAGACAACTCCGGCAACACGCATGGCCTGCGGTGGCACTCGATATCGCGCGGGGGGAGGAGGGGGGTCTGCGGCAAAGATTGCACCTGCTCAAGTCGTGAGATATGGGGTGCGAGGGTTTGGGGGAGGAGAGTGGCTGTTAGCGAGAGGGCCCGGGCGAATTATTGGGAGGACGCGCTCGGACAAGCGCGATGTCCATACCAACGCAACCGAGGCCTAGATTAGGTGCACGGATGGGTCGAGTCAGACGCGTTTATCCGGATGGGTCGGGCCGCTGGGCCGCCGCGCATGTCCTGCGCGTACGCACAGACGAGTTCGGACATGCTCGGACAGGATGCGTCGAGCCGGTGGAGATGCCCTAACATAACTTCGTGGTGGTGGAGGTGATTGGGCTTCGACCCAAGACCCATAGTCGAGCTAATCATCTCCCACTATGCCATGACAGATTTAGCAAGAGGGAGAGGCAAGAACAAAGGAGGAGGGGCCATGGAGAGCAATGTTAGCAACAATCACCTCCTGGTTTTGGCTTTGGTTTTCCACAGCAGCAGCCACCAGAGCAGCACAACAACCTCCCTATGGATTCCCTCCTTATGGTTTCCCTCCCTGGCAACAGATGGGGCCTTTTGAGCAAACCTTACTGAGGCCAGTACCTTATGCAGCAGTGGCAACAACCACCTCCAGGGCAAATCAAAATTCTTGGGCTCAACAGCATATGCTTAGGAGCACCAATAACCATAGCAATCAATAGAAAAAATAGCCAAAAATAAGAGAGGAGAAATCCACAAGGTATTCCTAGGCGTACTAGGGACTCATGGTCTGAGGAGTGACTTTTGATGTCCGCAAGGTATTCCTACGAGGAAACTATACTCGACATAATCATAAAGCGATAGCAAACAAACTAGTCACTGCAATTAGAAGTTATGTTTATTATTAAGGGTCTTCTCCATCACATCATTCTCTAATGAAGTGATCTCGTTATCAAGTGATATCCATGTCCATGGCATAGAAAACCTTAACCATCACTAGACTCACGAACTAGTAGAAGAGGCGTACTAGGGATTCCGTGTTGTTTATTTATCCGTACGTGTATTTAGTTTCCAATATATACAATTAAATCATGGACGACAAACAATATCATCAACAAGGAAATATGAATAATAATAACTTTATTATTGCCTCTAGGGCATATTTCCAACAAGATTTGCATATACTGAACTTTGCCATCCTTACTCTTATCCCAAGGGAACCCGATGGTAGTAATATGAAATAATTCATCCATATTATCTTCTTAAGTTGTTCTTTCAAAACCTTTAATAAGGTTTTAACTAGAAGGTTTGCCCCTACCATGAGTCTGATCACTGCAGTTAAGGAATCTAACTTACATAAAAGGGGATTTCCAGGAAGATTCATATTAAAAATACAGTTATTGCTAATGAAATCCTACACTTAGTTATCTATGAAAAATCCCAAGGGATAGTATTGAAATTAGACTATGAGAAAGCATTTGATACAGTTAGCTTAGACTTTCTCCTAGGTCTCTTGCATAAAAGGGGATTTGGGCCCACTATCATTAATTGGGTTAAAACTGTCATTTGTGGAGGCTCTATGGGAGTCAAACTCAATAATATTATTAGCAACTTATTTGTTACCGATAAAGGTTTAAGACATGCTAATTCCCTATCTCCCCTCATTTTTAATTTAGTAGTGGAAGTCCTTACTAGGATGTTGCTCAAAGCAACCAACTAAAATCTAATTAGGGGATTGTGTTCTAGTATCTTTCGAGGAGGTATCATCTTTCTACAATATGCAAATTACACCATTCTTTATTTTGAAGAATACCCTAAGATGGACACCAATCTCAATTGGATCATTAAATGCTTTGAATATGTTCGTGGCATGAGAATTAATTACTTCGAGAGTGAATTGATTCCTTTAGGTTCAGAGGAAGAAGAAATTCCCATCTTTGCTGCCATTCTAGAATGTGTTGTTGGGAAATTTCCCATAAAATATTTAGGAATTCCTTTGCATTATAAGAAATTGAGAATGGAGGATATCCAACCTCTAATTGATAAAATCCTCAAGAGGATTACAGGATGGAGAGGAAAACTTCTTTATGCAACCATAATTGCTTTTATTAAAGCATGTCTAGCTAGTATCCCTATCTACCTTTTTCTTTCCCTTTTTAATTCCCTAAATGGTATTTGGACAACATACAAATGGCTAACTATCCGTGGAATGATTTTGAAGGTCATAAGAAGCTTAATTTGGCAAATTGGAAGTTAGTTTGTAAGAAAAAAGAATATGGAGGCCTTGGTATTCCTGACCTAGAAAACCTAAATCTTTGCCTTCTTAGTTCTAGATCAAAAGATAACAACGGATGAGGGCAAACTTTAGAAAACTGTAATTGATGCCAGATATGACGCACTCAATCTAAACATCTTCTGCAGCAAAACAACTGGCACTTCCCAATTTTGGTAGCGTGTCATGTGGGATGTTAGAAGCATTAAGTTTGGATATATATGGAAAGTAGGGAATGGTGCAATTGTTAGATTTTAGGAAGATACCTGGTTTGGCACCTCTCCTCTATCTATTCAGTTCTTTGAGCTTTATGTTCTCTGCAATGAACTAGGGAAACTGTTCAAAGCATTTGGGATGAGGGAAATTTGAAATGAACAAGGGAAACTTCTCACCCTCCCTCATGCAACAATGGTATGAATTGGAAGGTATTGTATCTAGTATTTCTCTATCTGCTGACACTGATGTTCTAATCTAGCAATATGGGAGCAAGGGAAAATATTCTACTTCATCTCTTATGCCATTATTAACTTGGGGTGGTGTGTGTGTGTGGGGGGGGGTGTAATGCCTATTTTTATTCCTACTGTCTGGTAGATGCATGTACCACCAAAAGTTCATGTTTTTCTATGGCTTTTATCCCAAAATAAGTGGATGACTACAGATAACCTAAATAAAAGGTAGCCTACAAAACCCGAGGATTGCATCTTTTGTACATATGAAGAGTCTATTCATCATATTTTTTTTGATTGCATAGTTACTAAAAAAATATGTCAAGTGATCTCTAGTTTCTTCAACACTAGTGTTGGTGCTAACTATATATCCATTTCCAAGTTTTGGGTAGCAAATAAGAAATATATTGTCTTAAACTCAGTTTTGTTGTTGCTTTATGGCGCCTATGAAAAACCATAAATGATCTCATCTTTAACGGTAGTCCATGGCTGAATATTAATCAGGAATGACGTCTAATTCTGAACTTGAGTGGAAAGATGGATGTTGATCTTCAAGGAATCAATGATGGAGGAAGCGAACATCTTCTGCGGTTATCTGACCCAGCTAATCAAGAACTTGCTGCAAGTGGAGAACGGCTAGAGAAGCAAATGAGGCTGAGGAACATGTCTACCCTGAAGCTTGCCCAGAAAACTGTGAAGGAAGACCATGTCAGCTCCCATGTTGCCAAGAAGCTGGATACACAAGGCACCTGGTCTACATCGACATCTACTATGGAGCCCGCATTCATCTCGCGAGTCTGACTCCATGCCCCTGGGGGAGGGGGAATGTGTAGGTGAATGCACCTTTTGCCCATGTATTTTTTTGGAAAAGAGTATATATTAATATCATAGGGATACCAATTACACCCAGCCTCTGCAACAACGCATGTCCTAGCGGCCCTACGGATGCACACAACCTAGAAAAAAAGAAAAAAGAATTACAAAAAAGAAAAGTCCCACTACAGAGAACTAATTCTCAAAGCAACAACACTGACACCATCAGAACAACACCAGTAGCCCTCCACTCCAATAACAACGCCTTCAAAAAGGAAACAATGCCCAAGCATTGTCGTTGTCCGATCAAAGATCATAGGTTTTCACCCTGGAGAAAGTCCTTGCTCACAAAACAATGCATTCAACAAGGGTCATTGCCAGGCACAACCATTTAAGCCCAGACCTTGGATTTTCACCCTGCAAGGTAAGACTGGAAACTCCGCTATGTTGTCTTTCCGCACCAACAGTCGCTGCAACGGGTCCCAGATCACGCAGCCAGTTCTCCGTCGCTACAAGAACAAAAATCACCATCGCTACCCTCATATTTCCTCTTTCTTATCATTCTCTGCATCTGACTTCACCATGGCTCTAAGAGTGTCACTTGGTGGTAACAAACAACAGAGCTTCGCAACACTCCCGCTGAAACCAAACGGCCAGAAAAACAAGGTGCACCCGACCGAATACCTTCCGATCCAGCAATCTTCAGGCATGATATGCTCATGGGAGTTCGCCGGTGGACCCTTCCCGAACCCGCCTCTCCAGACCAGATCAACGAGGGCAGACATCAAGCAGATCTTCGTCTTTGTGCGCAAGAAACCAAAGGACAACCACCTTTATTAGATTCGACACAGCGATCCTCACACCGTCGGCCGGTTTCCGGAGAATGGATCGAGCAGACAATTAGGGTTAGAGAGCCGATCTAGGTCTTCCAACGGAATCCCATCACCGGCACCTCCTCCACCAGATCGCCACCACAAGGAACCGCTGCCTCCACCCCGACCGAGGGATGCCGCCCAGGTCCCCGCGCTTCAGCCTCCGTCGCCGCCCCAGCAGCTCCGGCTTCCGCCTCCGACGCACCCCCCAGCCACCTTCGGCAGCTAGGCCCGTCGCCACCGCGGCGAGGGCTGGCGGCGGCGGTTGGATCCAGATGGGATCTCTGGCGGCGGGAGTCGCCCCTGGCGTCGCCCTGGGGAGTGACGCGAGGGGGGTGGGGAGGGGTATCGCCAGGGGGGCCCATGTAATTACCTTAGTCGAGTCTTCTGTTTTGAAATTTTATCAAGAATTGTAAGACTATACTCTAAGAACTTCTCCGATATGTTGTTTTGCGTGCTGTAAAAAACTTAACCCTGTCCTTTTGGGGGTTTCGTTGATGCTGTCAATCGAACCAGGGATGAGATCCCTGTGAATCTAGAAAAAATACAGAGTATGAGACTCCTTTTCTGCCTGACTATCTTTCCATTTGGCGATCACCTCTTTTCAGCGTCATATCCGTGGCATTTTGGTGCAATTGGTACAACACTAGTACACGGTACGTCTTTAGGGGCACTTTGGCTAGGAGCACTTTTAAAACTGCCTCTAAATATATCAATTTGGGGCATTTTAGCCAAGTGAAAGATATTATCTTTAGAGACATTTTTTATCAAAGTGTCCCTAAAGATACTATCTTTAGAGACATTTTGCCAAGTGTCCCTAAAAATACTATATTTAGAGATATTTTCATCAAAGTGCCCCTAAAGATACTATATTTAGAGGACTTTTTTTAAGTGCCCCTAAAGATACTATCTTGCAAGGTGTTGAGCCACATTTTATTTTTGATGAATTGCATCTCAGATTCTTTGACTTGACGAGATTATTGTGATCTTGTTGCGGGCTTTTGCCTTCGATCGGATGGAATATGTCGAGGCCGATCGAGATGGATTCATACTCGGAGTCACATATGTCCGTGGAGCCTTGGATGAATTTGTTTCTTGACTGAAAAAATATCGACACCGAGATGGGTCCGTACTCGGGGGAGGAGTCAAAACTTTGCACCGTGCAGTACTACTTAAGTAGCATGGCAGGGCAGAAGCAGGATCGAGTCGAGTAGTACAGCCCCAACTCTGTGCCCTCATCTCCAAAATCTCCCGCGCGCGGCGTGATGGTCGTCCAGCCGGAGTTCAGTACGAGGACGCTGCCGGCGTTGTTTCGCCGCCGACGCCAGGTCTACGAGCCGATCGGGCGGCAAGAGGCGGATGAGGAGGAGCACGACGAGGCGGCGCTCTTCGAGGAGGATGATCTAGGGCAAGCGCTAGAGGCGCGCGGCGACCGGCTCATGGCCAGGGGGCACCGCCGGGGATCCACCTGGTGGTTCGTCTCGTGCGTGCGCTGGAAGAGCTCCGTCATCGCCGACGACTTCAGAGAGGCCGCTCTCTCATACGTCCTCGCCAGGAACTGTACGTATTAGCATCGTACTGCGCTCCTCGATCGATCTCCTGACCGATCGATTGTGACTAACTACTCCGTCGATCGTGATTCATCCTGTTCAATTGATTTTGATGCAGGGCGCAAAGCGGCGGCAGCATACGACAGTCAGGCAGCCTACGCACTCAAGGGAGGTTTGCCACGTGATTGTTCGGACGCCGCTTCCGCACTCCTCAACTCCGCGAGGTGCTACAGAAAGATCGTACACAAAGGTCAGTTCTAATTAAACAAATTACTGTGAGGTGAAACCCTTGTGTTGTCCCTAATTGAGAAAAGCTGATACTATTGGATTCCGTGGCGTTTACTCGTCTGATCTGACGACTGAGGCCGATCCATCTCTTTTGCAGATGAGGGGGACGTAGCTGCCACAAGGTCCGCGCTGCTGAAAGCTGCTGAGTTATGCATCGACAATAACGAGCTGCAATTGGCTTTCACCTGTTTCCTGGTGCTGGCTGACTTGTGCGCGGAGCAGCAAGAATGGCACAATGCTCTGCATCTATTTCAGAAAGCCAAGGACTTCTACGGCAGTGCCAGTGGTAGCAAACCGCACTACGCGCGCTACTGCAACAGTAGAGCGAATCTGATCAGGGTCGCCCTGATCATGAAAAACCTTGACGCGCGTGCGTAGTTAGAGCTAGATATACTCCCCGCTGTATGTAACTTGATGCGCTTATGCCCAAGTGTTTCTAAATGATGAAACGCTTGTAAATATTCCGGGTTTATGTGCATATATCCCAAAAAGTGTCGCTCCATCTATAAGTTAGACACGTAACACATAGCTGCATCGAAAAAAAAAAACACATAGCTGGAGCGTCCAGCCGGAGTTCAATACGTGTTATCCACCACCATTTCTCTTCGTTAGGGCATCTCCAGCTGCACGACCTATTTAGGTCGGCCAATGTATCTAAAATGATCCGTTTGAGTTGGCTGACGGATAGCAAATGTACCGCAGTTTGCCAGTTCAGTGCGTCCAGCGGTTAGAACCAAACGGTCCAAGATGGCGCGTTGGCCAGATGCGTATTTTTTCACACATTTTTATTAAATTCAAACATAATTTACATATATGAAGAACTAAAAAAATAAAATGATACCCTAGCTACGACTTACCGGCGCTTCCTACGCCTGCCGTGTGTTAGACTTTGTATTGTAGTCTAGACATACACCATACCATATTGGTATTGGTCCATATATTGTACTTTGTATACTCCTATAAATATATGTGATAGGCCATTCCTAGAGGGTTGAGCCAGTTCTCTCAAAACCTAATTGTCTTACATGGTATCAGCCTATTAATGTATCCTCTCAACCCCAGCCGCTGGCCGCCTCAACCCCCTGGCCGCCGCGCCGCCGCGCCACCGCCTAGATCGGCCATCGCCACCGCCGCCCCCATGTCTTTCGCCTCCACCAATTCCGCATTGGCCGGCTACCTCCCGGCCTCCCTCGCCGCTCTCCTCTCTCGCCCCATAAATGGCGTTGCCATGACGTCGTCCCCAATTGGCACCCTGAGTGTCGGACCCTTCTTCTCGTCGATGGTGTTTTCGCTGCTGACCCATGCCCTCGCGGTCTCCACCACCGCACCTACGTCTATCGCGCATCCCGCGCCCGCGCTGGCAGCCTCCTCAGCGCCCGCTCTCAGCGCCCCCTGGTGTCGGCCTCGACGCACTCTCCTCCGCCGCCTGCTGTGGCCGCGGCGCCCACGTCGGCGTTTGCCAGCTCGCTGCCGCCATCCTTTCACTTCGGCAAGGAAGTGGACCGTTGGCGCAATCTTACCCTTCTAGATTCTTTAGGAAGTGGCTAAGATTGAGGGATGGTGTTAGACTTTGTATTGTAGCCTAGATGTACACGGTACACCATACCGTATTGGTATTGGTCCATGTATTGTACTCTATAACTTCTATAAATATATGTGGTAGGCCACCCCTAGAGGGTTGAGTCAGTTACCCCAAAACCTAATTATCTTACATGGTGATGTCGATGCCGCCTACTCGTCCACGTCCTGCGAGATCTAGATGAAGGGTGGAGGCATCTAGGGCCAAGGCCTCACAAGTTGCGGGCAGAGGCAGCCAAATCTCCTTCCTAGGCCATGCAGCCTGCGGTGGCGCATGCGGCGGCAGCGGTGGCGGAGGTGACATCTGCGCTTTGTGCGCCGCCACTGTCACAGAGACTTGGACGGTCTCCTAGATCCCCGTCCATAGCGCCTCCTCCACCCTGGAGTTCTTCAGGGCGTGTTGAGTAGCCTCCTCCTCCTCCTCGTAGTCTGGCGGCAGGAGGGGCAGATCGTCCTCACCCTCCTGCTTCACGATGACATCCATGCCGTCGCTGTTGTCATCATCGGAGGCCGCGGGGAGGTTGTCATCGCCCTGCCACGTGCACACCCATTGCGCATCCTCCTCCCAGGCGAGGAAGGAATGCCAGAAGTCCTTCTGCCGGTACACAGACTTGTGTTGTAGGGCCTCCAAGAGCAGTGCATGGCGGTGGGCAATATCCGCGTTCAACGACAGCCCTTCTAGGCGCGGGTGTCACGGGAACCCATGCCGTGTTGAGGTGCCATCCATCAAGGATGCTGACATCGTTATGGTCACAGGGATCCTCCTCTTCACACTGTCGCTTGCACACAGGCATTGGGATGTACCGGCGTTCATGGAGCCATCAAGGGGGTGACGAAACATGCGCCACGAGTGCATATGCATGTGGCCCGACGAAATCTGCCTCATGTGGAGGTGGTGGCAGCTTACGGTCGGCGTGGGGAGTCGGTGGCGGTGGTGGCATTGGCGAGCATCGAGGGCGGCACCGGCCTGAGAACGATACAGCCTCGCAGTCATTGACCATCTTCTTGAGCCAAGACGACGTCTTCATGGCTGCTCGAGCGAGGGGGAGTTCTTGCCTAGAGCAGACAATGGCGTAGCCATGTGATGTCTACGCACTTCTATTCTTATAGACAGTTGTTGGGCCTCCAAGTGCAGAGGTTTGTAGAACAGCAGCAAGTTTCCCTTAAGTGGATTACCCAAGGTTTATCGAACTCAGGGAGGAAGTGGTGAAAGGTATTCCCTCTCAAGCAACCCTGCAATCAAGATACAAGAAGTCTCTTGTGTCCCCAACACACCCAATACACTTGTCAGGTGTATAGGTGCACTAGTTCGGCGAAGAGATAGTGAAATACAAGTGGTAACGGTGCCAGAAAATAGCTTGACGGTGAGGTAAATACTAAAGGCAAAAGGATGGAAGCAAGCAAACATGTAACAGATCTAGATGCAAATGGTGTTTCAATGTTTAGAAACAAGGTCTAGGTATCATACTTTCACTAGTGAACACTCTCTCATACAAATATCTTCTCTTAATGATACTATTCTTAACTACTCTCTGGTTGGACACTCTAATCCACGGTAGGCCTACAAAAGCACACCTCAAAGTCCGCCTTCCCCAATCTAGATAACCCCACACTGTCACCTTGAGCGCTAGATGGTTCCAACAAACACCATAATTTCATAGAGACATCCAACTTCAAATATAACTCATAAAAAATATATATATGTAATCTAGCCTAAGTGCCACACACGGTGTGCACGTTGTCACCTTCACACACGTGGGGAAAAGCATAGATATATTAAAGCACGATGAGTATTTATGTAACCTCTAGCCTAAGTGCCACCACGGTATGCACGTTGTCACTTTCACACACATGGGGAGAGCAGAGATCTATTGAAGCACTTGAGTAACAGAGTAGATCTACTTGATTACAAAGCTCATGATCATGCATAGAGAGAGAGAGATGAACACATAGCTACCGGTAGAGCCCTTAGCCTCGAGGAAGAACTATTCCCTCCTCATCATAGAAATCAGCAACGACGATGGAGATGGTGGTGTAGATCGATGGAGATGGCTCTCTGTCCCCCGAATCTCCTCTTCGGTGGCGGCGGCGTTGTGGAGGTTTTCGTGTATTTCCACCAGATGATTTAGGGTTTTTGGGTCGGAGGCTTCTTATAGGCGAAGGAGGCAAGGTCGATGGAGGGCCCCCCCTGTGGGCGCCACCAGGGCTGGCCCACGCCTAGAGGGGGTGCAGCCACCCCGGTGTCCTCCTCCATCCCAGCTTCGTGGTTCCGTGTTGCTCCAGGAAAATAGGAAGATTGGCTTTTGTCCCGTCCAATTCCGAGAATATTGATTTCCTGCCTTTTCTAGAACCAAAAACAGAAGAAAACAAGCAACTGGCACTGTGGCATCTTGTCAATAGGTTAGTTCCAGAAAGTGTATAAAAATACCTCAAAGTGTAGACAAAACATAAGACAAATGATATAAAACAAGCATGGAGCATCAAAAAATATAGATACATTTCCGACGTATCAAGCATCCCCAAGCTTAACTCTTGCTCGTCCTCGAGTAGGTAAGTGATAAAAACAATAATTTTTTAGGTGACATGCACCATCAAAATCAAGATCAAACCATTTGCAAGCATTGAAAGCTGGGATCAAAGTACTCTAAACATGAGCATGAAAGAATAAGTTATAACAATAAGACAGAGTAACTATGCATGCAACATGAAAGGTTACAAACAAAGATCATGTAACAAGCATTGAAAAACATTTGTTTTTTTCACATAAAGAAAACATGGCATAGAGGCATTCAACTTGTCCCTCATGGAGTAGCAAATAGATGCATAGGACACCTTAAAAGTTCATAAGAGTGACTAGATACAAATAGCATAAGAACAAGCAATATGCATCAATCAGTAAGTTTTGGGACAATGCACATAGAACTAAGAATGGCAACTATGCTCTCTTAACTGGTGCCTAAGGATAGAAGGTGGAGACTCAATATAATGGTGGAAGAAAGGCCCTTCATAAAGGGAAGCAGGGATTTCAAGTTTCAAAAAGAGCTTCCAAAAATTATGGTACTTGTTAGCTTTCAGCTCTCATTGCCCCTATCATAAGCATCTTGTAGTGATTAAGGTTAAAGTGAACAAACTATGGAGTATATGTTTGACAAAGTATAAGTTGGCAATCTCATGTCCCTTGAATACGAGGGCCGCTCCTCATGCTACTCAACTTATGTCACCTGTAAGTTCTTGTCATAGTAAGTACATGTGTATCATAGAGAACTGCCAACGGGGTACCCCTTGCACATGATACAGGAGCTATCCCATAATCAAAATGACAAGGCAAGCAGACAATGAGCATCTCAACAATCTTATTATTTACCATGGGAAGATGGTGTTTTTTTCTCTCTTTCTTCTTTTCAATATGTCTCTTTTTTTATAAGAAGAAAGCTTCATAGATGTCATTATGGTGATGCTGCAAGTTTCCACCATGATTAGGCATGGCTTAGGCTAGCGGCCCAGGCGTTTATCTAACACACATACATAACTCCATGGACTTACAAGCTCCCCTTTTATTTCACACCGACGACATCCATAGACAAAAGAGCATGATATCAACTGTGTAAAAAGTACAAATGCAATGTTGAAAGTGTTCCCCGTGACAGCACGGTTCTGCTAATCCCAACGTATAAGTGCAAGTATATACAACATAGATGACACAATGGTTCAATTGTGTCATCAAGTTTGTGAGAGCTTTAATCACTAAGTTTTCACATAACAAAATACTTTTTAATTGGAAGATAGATGAAAACAAGAATATACTTGGAATGGTGTAACACACCATGCATAGGAATTTATAGTGGACACTTTGGAATAACTTGGTTTCTTGGGAGTTGGAAACATGAGTAGAGCTTACTCATACAAGTGGAGGCTAGCAAAAGACTGGAAGCAACCAACTAAGAGAGCAATAATGGCCATAATCATGCATAGCTACAAAACATTACTAATCAAAGCATAAAGTGATACTACAAGTCAAGGACTAAATGGTCATAGAGGCTATGGTGACTTGTTCATAGTCATAACATGGTGTGAGCATGTGCCAAGTCAACCCAAATAAAGCATCAAAGGAGAATACCACAATACTATGCTTTTGTATGCTAAAACAACGCATGATTCCTTCAAGGCACATTAAGTAATCCTAATTGTTTGGAACAAGTCATGCTATGGCAATAATCACTAAGCATAAGGTCAAAACAACATCTAGCATGGCATGATAAAGTCTAAGCCACAGTCAAAACAAGCTCCCTTTTGTACCACTTAAGCATGAAACTTTCTACTCTTTTCCAACACCAATCAACTTATTTTAAACAACTTACAAATATAAGAATCAATAAATACCAGTGATCTTGTCTCACAAATCCACAAAGAAGAACTAAAAAGTTCTAAGCAGAAAGCATAAGAAAACTTAGGCTAAACACAATGCTAGCAAAAGAGAACACTCACAGACAATAAGAGTGAAAACTAGAGTGTTCTAGGCAATAAAAACAGAGTGTGTCTCTCTCCAAAAGAAGTGTGTTGTAATACAACCAACTTATTCAAGCAAAATAAACAAAATAAAACCAAAAACAAAAACTAAGACGTTCCAAGAACAACACAAAAGTGCATTAAACAATAAAAACGAAGTGTCTAGAAAGACCTGAGATTTTTATTGATGAAGAAGGGTATGCCCTGGGCATCCCCAAGCTTTGATGCTTGTACCTCTTGAATATTTCTTGGGGTGACATGGGGTGGCATCCTCAAGCTTGATCTTTTGTCCATTCTTCATATTATTACATCATTCTTTCTCTACACCTAAATTTTTTCCTTCATACAAAACTTCACACAATCTTCATTAGCAACATTAGTGCATTCAAAAGATTATAGACCCTTGGGTTTAGTTTAAAAAACAGAAAAACTTTCACTAAAGACACAAGCTACTGTATCAACTCCCTCAAAAAGCTCAATTTCCCAAAACGAACCCAAAAAATAATCAATAAGAAGCGAATGCAAATAATGGCAGAAATCTGTCAAAACAGACCAGCAGGTATAAACCGATTTTTCGAAGACCTTCTGTTGCTCAAATCAAAAAGTGTTGAACTAACGAAAGTTAGCTAACATACTGGGGCATTCATTCAGAAAATATCAGCTCAATCCGACTTACAGAGATTCCTCACGAATTTTTACGGTGGATCACAAAAATCTGTTTCGGGACAGCAACTCCCCAAATCTTACTTCCCTCTCATTAGAGGTCATTCTTGGCACAAAAACCACACAAAAAGGATAATGAGCGGTTATTACAGAGGTAATAACTTCCAAGGCTTAAGAAAACTCTTGAGTTATCTCCCAACAAGTACTTTTCTATAATGCCTTTAAGTTAGGCTTGATAGTTGGAGAAGATGCTCACAAGAGAAATATGAATTGAAGTAAAAGAGAGATCAAGAAGAAAATTCAAAACACATTTACGTCTAACCCACTTCCTATGCATAGGAATCTTGTAAAGTAACAAGTCATGAAAGCACAAAGAAACAAGCATAGGAAAGCAAAACAAATGCAACTTCAAGATTTTCAACATAAAGAGGGGAAACTTAATATTTTTGAGATACATAAGACCATGTTTCCCTCTCTCATAATAACTTTCAGCAGAATCATGAATAAAATTAACAATATAACTATCACATAAAACATTCTTATCATGAGCCACATGCATAAAATGATTATTACTCTCCACATAAGCATAGTCATTCTTATTAATCATAGTGGGAGCAAATTCAACAAAATAGCTATCATTACTATTCTCATCACCATAATCATCAAATATAGGAGGCATATTCTAATCATAATTAATTTTCTCCTCAATAGTAGGTGGACTGAAAATATCATATTCATCATTGTAATCATCATAAATTGGAGGTTTGGTATCATCATAAGCAATAGAATAGCTATCTTCCCAAGTGTGTTCATTTGTAAACATATCATCATTGGAAGAAACATGGATAGCACTAATAGCACAAAAATTATTAATATCATCATTTTTAGAATTGGTACCAAAGAGATTTTAAATATCAAAAGTAGTATGCTTTTCCCAATCATGATCACTACTATAGGCAACAGGCATAGGAACATCATCTAGTTCAGACTCATCAGCAAAAACTATGATAGGAGCAACATGCTTAGGGGAAGATACCATTTCCTATCTCCTTTTACTCCTCCTCTTTTTCTTCTTCTCTTCTTTAGGAGGGAGAGGCTTGAAAGTAAGCTTCTCCACATACCCTGGTTTATTGTTAGAGACAATAGAAGAAACTTTGGAGGATTCCTCCTTTTCATTAATAAGAACAAAACTCATATTAGTCCTGTCATATTTTGGTAAAATATCATATTTTATAAGATTTTGTATGGAAGTATTTGTGTGGAAGTTTTCAACACAATAAAGATGACAACCATGCAGGACACTATTCATATCAAAAGTACTCATGTCTACCAAAGAAGTTTTTCTTGATAACTCTCCGCACCCCAAAAACAATGTAAGTTCATCATGTTGATTATCAGTGATCCCGTTATCACAATACAAACTTGCAGTACTCATTGAATTATAAAGGTCATTATTATGGCCTGAGCATTGAAAATTGAAATGACCCACTTCAAAGCAATGTTCACAAATAAAAGGATAGCATGCACATACTTTTTTACCAAGATCATTTAGAGCCTTATACCATGTTCTGGTTTTTTCATTCTAGCGGGTGATACAATATTATTCTTTGATTTGATTCTTCTCACAAGGTCTATGCATTCCAAAAAAAATTAACATGCTTATAAGAAATAGTACTTTCAGAAGTTTGAGCATGTTCATTGCAATCATTAATAACATTTTCATTTTCCATGCAAGTGTCTTTAAAAGGTTCATTATACATGTCCCACTTTTCTTTAGGATCATTAATATGGGAAGCAAAGGCTCTATAATATTTAACAAGAATTTGAGGATAAATACCATATCTAGCACTAAGCTCTTGAAAATTAGCAGTTTCAACGAAAGACTTAATGCAATCATACTCATAGTTTATACCTGGTTCTTTACCTTTGTCATTATCCCAACCTTTGGTATTGCTTTTAATTGTTTCAAGAAGATCCCACTTAGCCTTGACCTCCTTACTTGTGAAGGATCCCTCTAAAAAGGTATCCAGATAGTCCTTGTAATGTCCTGAAAGCCTTGCATAAAAATTATTGATAACAATATTACTGGGAGCTCATGAATGGGACATTTGAGCATTAGTGACTTCAATCTCCCCCAAGCTTGCGGGCAATACTTTCTCCCTCATGAGGATGAAAATTATAAATATAATTCTATCTTTATGAATTTCATGAGGAGGATAAAATTTAGAGTAAAAGAGAGATTCAAGGTCCTTCCACTCCAAATGATGAGGATCATCTAGTAGCTCATACCACCCCATTGCTTTGTCCCTAAGCGAGAAAGTGAATAACTTCCTCTTAACTTGGTCCATTGAAATACCTGCACACTTTAACAACTCGCATAATTCATGTATAAAAAGTAAATGATCACCAGGATGGACAGTTCCATCTCCAAAATAGCAGTTATTCATAACACGTTCAACAATTTCAATAGGTATTTTAAAAGGGACACTTTTAGTATGTGGATTTAAAATATCACAAGTATCATTAGAATTACCACATATGGGAAATAAAGTATCATAAGAACAAACTTTCTTCCCTAAAGCTAGGAACTAAAAAGATCTTTTTCATAAAAACTAGCTTCCCTAAGATTAGACATTTCCATAGCATTAGGGACAATGGTGTTCAAAAAATTCATACTAATAACATTTCTATTAGCATGCAAATAAAGTTCCATAGGTTTTTAAATTTTCTCTTCAAACACTTCATGCCCTAACTCAAGATAAATAGTATAGATCTCTCTAATTTTTTTGTTATTTTCCATTAAGCCTAATTAGTGAAAACAAGAAACAAAATGACAAAATTGCAGAATCTAAAGGAAATAACTTCGAGCACTCACACCATAGGATGTGAGTACCTTTTACCTTACCTACCCGGCAACGGCGCGAAAAAATAGCTTTCTGGCTTGCTGTTGACGTGGGAGAGAGTGTGTCAGTTCCTTTACCTTACCTCCCCGGCAACGGCACCAGAAAATAGCATGATGTCTACGCACTTCTATTATTGTAGGCAGTTGTTGGGCCTCCAAGTGTAGAGTTTTGTAGAACAGTAGCAAGTTTCCCTTAAGTGGATTACCCAAGGTTTATCGAACTCAGGGAGGAAGTGGTCAAAGGTACTCCCTCTCAAGCAACCCTGCAATCAAGATACAAGAAGTCTCTTGTGTCCCCAACACACCCAATACACTTGTCAGGTGTATAGGTGCACTAGTTTGGCGAAGAGATAGTAAAATACAAGTGATAACGGTGCCAAAAAATAGCTTGACAGTAAGGTAAATACTAAAGGCAAAAGGATGGAAGCAAGCAAAACTATAACCGATCTAGATGCAAACAGTGTTTTAATGTTTAGAAACAAGGCCTAGGGATCATACTTTCACTAGTGAACATTATCTCATATAAATATATTCTCTTAATGATACTACTCTTAACTACTCTCCGGTTGGACACTCTAATCCACGGTAGGCCTACAAAAGCACACCTCAAAGTCCGCCTTCCCCAATCTAGATAACCCCACATTGTCACCTTGAGCGCTAGATGGTTCCAATAAACACCACAATTTCATAGAGACATCCAACTCCAAATATAACTCATAACAAATATATATGTAATCTAGCCTAAGTGCCACACACGGTGTGCACGTTGTCACCTTCACACACGTGGGGAAAATCATAGATCTATTAAAGCACGATGAATATTTATGTAACCTCTAGCCTAAGTGCCACCACGGTATGCACGCTGTCACTTTCACACACATGGGGAGAGCAGAGATCTATTGAAGCACTTGAGTAACATAGTAGATCTACTTGATTACAAAGCTCATGATCACAACATTATCACATATAGAGAGAGAGATGAACACATAGCTACCGGTAAAGCCCTTAGCCTCGAGGAAGAACTACTCCCTCCTCATCATAGGAATCAGCAACATCGATAGAGATGGTGGTAGAGATCGATGGAGATGGCTCTGGGGGCACTTCCCCTGTCACATCCCAAGATTTTCCAAATCTTGTTATGTGAAAAAATAAATAAACAAAATAAATAATTGTTGAAATTTAGGGTGAAAAGAAACTTTTGTTTCTAATTGGAAATTTAAAATCCCATCTTGAACAAACTTTGGTTAACATTTGAATCCAACTAAATTCAAAACAAGTGGAATGCATTCTTCATAAATGCATCTGGAAATTTAAACACTTGGAAAATAAACCAAAAACCCTAAAACCCTAATGGAAGAAAAACATTTCCAAGTTATCTCCAAGCCTATGGATTTGATCCATATAAAGATTGGTCAAAAAAACATTTCAAATTGATCAAGAATGACTATTAGAAATATTATAAAACCATATGAATTGGATTCACTTAATTTGGAGCTAAATAAAATCTTATGAATTTAATAAGATAAGGAAAAGTAATTTCCAAAGCTAATAAAACACCTATCAAGAAATCCATACCAAATGGTGAGTAAATAATCCTAAAGATATTTAAAAGGATAAATAAACATTAAATAAAAATGTACAAATTGAAATCACCAAGTTTGGATCTTTAAATAAAAAGATATGGATTTTATAAGGTAAAGAAAGAAATATTAAATGAGGAATATTTAAAGACCAATTAAATCTTGAACTTATCCATAAGCAAATGGAATAAGTTATAACCCAAATCCAAATAAAATAATGGATAAAGAATTTTACAAATAAAATAAATGGCATTAACCAAATTGAATAAAGACAAAATCCCTATTAATAAATGATTAATTAAATCATGGGAAAAATATTTGGAATTTACCCAAGTGGAATAAAAAGTTATTTAATAAACTCAAACTAGATCAAAGAAATCTTCTAAATAAAAATTATGGATTTAAAACCATATTTAATTTCATTAGAATAAAGACAAGTACCCAAGTTAAAATGATTAATAAATCATATAAAAAATATTCCAATCAATTCAAAGTGAATTATTTGACACCCTATTAATGAATAAAACTTACTGAAAAGATTTTATGGAAAAATGAAATTTAAATAGGGATTAAAAAATATATTTGATCTTATTTGAATTTAAAGCAAGGGCTTGTTTTAAATAATTAAAAGACCCTAAAAAGAATAAAAGATTTATTCCAAAATTGACTTCAGAATATATAAATAATCAGTGTTTGAATCCACAAAAAGTTTGAGAGAAGTTTGAATTCAAATAGATGTTTGAATAGATTAAACAAAATCAAAATAGAAAATCAAATTGGAAAAAGAAAAATAACAGGAGAAGAAAAAAATACGAAACAAAGCAGCCCAGCCCAGCAGCCCACCTCTCCTTTTCCCCGGAGTGTTTTCTCTCACTCAGGAATTGACCCGCACAGCGAATGACAACCGGACCCCACCCCCACTCTCTCTCTCTCACTGTCAAGCAGGCCCCATCTGCCAGGCTTCTTCTTCACCCACGCGAAGACCCCGCCCTCCTCTGGCCGTTTCTCAGATGATAATGTCGACGTTGAATTCTCATCAATGCCTCGCTCTAACCTCGTCGCGACCATGCTGGATTAAACGCCCGTTCCTCCTCTCTATTTCCCCCTAGAAACCGTCCATCCCTTGCCACCAGACCGCTCTGAATTGACTCGAGAACACCTACTGCGCCGGCGAGCATTTTCGTCAATTTCGGCCAGTCGTCGTCGCCCCTCGCCTCCTCGAGCACACGAGCGTGACCCCTAGTCCCCGGCGCTTCTCTCTGCACCCTCGACTTGCCCGCGCTTGACCCCCAGCATCGGCAACAACGACAACCAGTAGCACCGCCGTCTGCTTCCACTCCGGCGACACTTCCCTGGTTAGTAATGACCGCCCCTCTCTTTCTCTTTCACACACGCATCCTCGCCATGACTTTGCGCATCTAACCATACCCTTCTCTCCCTCGGGCGTTCACCGAAGCCTCGCCACCGTCTCTGACAGAGAGCAACCGTCGCCAGAGAGAACTCCGGCGAGGAATTCCATCTGACCCCGTGCGCCCCTCGACAAGCAGCAAGCACGTTCATCAAGTAGTTTTAATGTCAATTTAAAAGTATAAACGATTTTGACAGATGAGATTCTGGGAGAAGCTGGTCGAGGGTTGCTTCTAGGAGAAGCTGGCCAAGAAGCTGAAAAGAAGGGGGCTCAGTGCCTGGAGTCTGCTTCTTCAGATTCATGCTTTCAGCCCCCTGGACTCCAGGCTTGTTGATGTTTTTCCCTTGTGCTGCATGGAGAACTTGTGCGTGCTCTAATCTTGTGAGCACGCTATTCTGCTAGTGCAGAAGCTTCCTTGTCACTAACCTCTCCTCTCTTGATGGCCTACCATCAGAAGGTAGTGGTACTGCTGCGTGCAAGCTCAGAAAGAAATGTAGAAGCAGGAAAGCGGAGAGGAAGCAGGCACAGATGCTGGCACTAGCACCTCTCACGGCTGCGTGACATCTGAGGAACTGAGGATGGGCTAGTCGTGTCCAACGGTATACTCCTATATATAAGAAGAAAAATTTATAAAAAATAAGCTTCCATGTGACTGGAGTGTAATCAGCGGTGCGAGATCGCGGATCTGGGGTTAGGTATCCAGAGCGTTGATTGTTTGATACCATGTGACGTGCGAGTTACTAATTATATATATACATTTTTTTGCGAAAACTAATTATATACTCCATATACACTAGTACTGCTCTATTTAGTCTTAATTTATCGGCTTGGTTTATTTAAATATGTAAAGAACTATAATACATTAGAGTGAATCTAATCTAAATGCACCCTGCGTGGCGGTGGCTGGCCGCACTAGGGCGCCCCTGCCCTCCACCCACCGTAGACCTCACCGTTGCTGCCGCTAGGGACACCAGCAAAGCTCGGGTCGTAAACGTATCTAGAATTTTTGATGTTTCATGCTTGTTTAATATCCACTTTACTTTTCTTTGTGTACACTTTGAGGTATTTTTATACGTTTTTCGGAACTAACCTATTAACAAGATGTCATAGTGCCAGTTGCCTATTTTTTATTTTTTGTTACAGAAAAGCCAGAAAATGAATATTCTCGGAATTGGACGGGACAAAAGCCAAAGTCCATATTTCACCGAGGAGAACACGAAGCCAGAAGATGAGACAAAGAAGGGCCACGAGGGGCCCACACCCCCTGGCTGCACGGCCAGGCCTGGTCCGCGCCTGGCGGGTGCGGCCGCCTCGGGCACCCCCCGGTCTCCTCATTCGCCTATAAGAAGCCCTTGATGCCAAAACCCTAAGAACCAGATCAGATCTCCACGAAACAGTCAATAGCCGCCGCCACCATCGTCCCTAGATCGGGGGGATCTGAAGCTCTTCTCGGCACCCTGACGGAGGGGAGAGATCATCCCGGAGGCCTTCTTCATCACCATGCCAACCTCCGGTATGATGTGTGAGTAGTTCCACCTTGAACTATGGGTCCATATAGTAGCTAGATGGTTGTTTCTCCTCCTTTGTGCTACCATGTTTAGATCTTGTGAACTCCGTTTATGATCAAGATCATCTATTTGTAATCATGCATGTTGTGTTTGCGGGGATCCGATGGATATTGATATTACTATGTCAGATTGATTAATGGTTCTATCTTGTTGATTCTATCATGTATGTGTTGTTTGAGATATTGCATGCTCTCCGTTTCTAGTAGCTATCTTGGCCAAGTATATGCTAGTGACTCAAAGAGGGAGTATATATGCTCGATAGTGGGTTCATGCCTCTATTGAATCTGGGAAAGTGACAGAAATCTCTAAGATTGTAGATGTGGTGTTGCTACTAGGGAGAAAACAATGATCTTTTGTTTATGAAACAATTGTATTGTTTACTTTACACACATTGCTTAAAGCAGTTATCCGTTGCTTGCGACTTAATACTGGAGGGGGTTCGGATGATAACCTGAAGGTGGATTACTAGTCATAGATGCAGTTGGATGGTGGTCTATGTATATTGTTGTAATGCCCAATCGAATCTCATAGGATCATGAATGTCTAGTATTGCATTGTTATGCCTTGCTCTGTCCTGTCAATTGCCCTGCTGTAATTTGTTTACTCGGCATGTTATGTATTTATCTTAAGTAGAACAGCTCTAGTGAAGTATGGACCCCAGTCCAATCTTTACCATTGATAATCTTCCACTGATACTGTTTACTTTCTGCAAGCCAACATTACCTTCCACACCATACGTTTAGTCCTTTGTTTTCAGCAAACCGGTGAGATTGACAACCTCACTGTTCGTTGGGGCAAAGTCTTGAGTTTGTGTTGTGCAGGTTTCCAAGTTTCTAGCACCACTTTTGGGTCGTTTCCTTCCTCCTACTGGTTCTATAACCTTGGTTTCTTACCGAGGGAAAACTTATTGCTGTACTCATCATACCTTTCTCTTGGGGTTTCCCAACGAAGCTCTATAGTAATCTGAGCCGCATCAAGACGTTTTTTGGCGCCGTTGCCGGGGACGCTAAGGACAACTTCACAAAGGGAGTCCTTCACAACCTTTATCTTTACTTTGTTTTTGTTTTTTTGTTTGGTTTGCTTCTTTTTATCAAAAAATCCAAAAAAAAAAATAGTTTTGTTTGGTTTGGTTTTCTTATCAGAACACACAAAAAAATAGTTCCTACTCTAGTTGTTGCTGCTGTTGGTTTGCTCCACCTTTGCAAAAATGAATTCTGCTAAGAACACCAAGTTGTGTGACTTTACTAGCACAAACAATAATGATTTCCTAAGTACACCTATTGCTCCACTTGCTCCTGATGCTACCTTTTATGAAATTAAGCATGCTTTGTTGAATCTTGTGATGAAAGAGAAATTTTCTAGTGCTAGTTATGATGATGTTGCTGCCCACCTCAATAACTTTGTTGAACTTTGTGAGATGCAAAAATATAAGAATGTAGATGGAGATATTATTAAGCTCAAATTGTTTCCTTTCTCCTTGAGAGGAAAAGCTAAAGATTGGTTGCTATCCTTGCCTAGAAATAGTATTGATTCTTGGATTAAGTGCAAAGATGCTTTTATTGGAAAATACTATCCTCCTGCTAAGAATATATCTATGAAAAGTGAAATAATGAAATTTAAACAACTTTATAATGAACATGTTGCTCAAGCTTAGAAAATAATGAAATGTTTGGTAAAGAATTGTCCCACTCATGGACTGACTGCTTGGATGATTATCCAAACTTTTTATGCAGGACTAAACTTATCTTCAAGAAATCTGTTGGATTCTGCTGCTGGAGGTACCTTTATGACCATTACCTTGGGTGCTGTAACAAAGTTCCTTGATAATATGATGGTTAACTATTCTGAATGGCACACTGAAAGAGCTCCACATGGTAAGAAGGTAAATTATGTTGAATAAACCTCCTCTTTGAGTGATAAAATTGATGTTATCATGGCTATGCTTGTTAATGTAAAAGCTCATATAGATCCAAATAATGTTCCCTTAGCCTTTTTGGTTGTTCAACAAGAGCAAGTTGATGTGAACGTCATTAGGAATAATAATTTTGGCATCAATGTTTATGTAATAACTATGGGACTTATCCTCCTAGTAATGACAATACTTATCATGGTAGATCTGGAATGCCTAGTGAAGATAGGATTCTAGAAGTTGAAAGATCCACTAAAAACTTTATGCAAATGCAATATGAGCAGAAAAAATATTCACTAAATCTATGGAAGAACAATCTGCTATTTTGAAGATATTAGTCATCAACTTGAGAATTTGAATAGGAAATTTCCTAGTTTATAGTCTAAAATTTTGAGTGCTGAGAAGAACATTTCCTTTTTGTCTGAAGCACAATCCTCTTTGATTAATAAAATGGCTGCTAAACCTGAAACCTTGGAAAGTACCTTTGCTGCTACTCATGCCATACAAGTTACTATTGATGAAAATGTTAGACTATTAGCCAAATTACATGCTAAGTGGGAAAGAGAAGCTGAAATTGCTAGAAACAATAGTTTGTTTACTATTACCACCACCAATATGGATGTTACCAAACCACAAGAAGCCTCCATTCCTCCTACCAGAATGCCTAAACCCAATGAGTCTATTACTTGTGATGCTAAGTTTGATTTTGATCTTGATGGTTGCAATATTTCTGAAGTGATTATATTCCTATAAAAGCTTGCTAGAAGTCCTAATGCTAGGGATATGAATGTGGCTTTCACAAAACACATTACAGATGCTCTCATTAAAATTAAGGAAGAAAAATTGAGACACAAAGCTTCTATTTATAGGAAGGTAGAAGATAGTTGGGAACCCATCATTAATATGCAAGTGAATGACTTTGATCTCAAAGCTTCATGTGACCTTGGTTCTAGTGTGTCTATAATTCCTAGAAACATTTATGAAATGCTTGATTTGCCACCTTTGGAAGATTGATATTTGGATGTCCCACTTGATGATAATGCTAAAAAGAAACTCATGGAGAGTGTTAATGATGTTATTATTATGGTTAACAATGCCTATGTCCCTGTTGATTTCTTTGTTTTGGATGTTGAATACAATGCTTCTTGTCCTATTACTTTGGAAAGACATTTTCTTAGAACTGCTGGTTCCATCATTGATATGAAAGAAGGCACCATTAAATATCAATTTCTATTCAAGAAAAGTATTGAACACTTCCCTATGAGGAGAGAGAAGTTACCTTTTTCTCCTCCTTTTAAAGCAAAGTTTGATGTTAATGCTTCCTCATTTGAAAACACTTGATTCTTGCTTCTTGTGCCTAACCTAAAGGCGTTAAAGAAAAGTACTTCTTGGGAGATAACCCAATAGTTTTCTTGAGTCTTGGAAGTTATTACTTTAATAAACTCTCCTTATCCTTTTTGTTTGATTTTTGTGCCAAGAATAACCTCTAATGAGAGGGAAGTAAGATTTGGGGAGTTTGCTGTCCTGAAACAGATTTTTGTACTCCACTGTAAAATTCTTGAAAAATCTTTGTAAGTCAGATTGAGCTGTACTTTTCTGAATAAATCCCCCAGGCTGTTAGATAACTTTCGTTAGTTCAACACTTTTTTGATTAGAGCAACAGAAGGTCTTCGAAAAAATCGGTTTCTACCTGCTGGTCCGTTTTGACAGATTTCTGCCATTATTTGCATTTGCTTCTTATTGATTCCTTTTTGTGTTCTCTTTGAGAAATTGAACTTTTTGAGGGAATTGCTACAGTATCTTGTGTCTTTAGTGAAAGTTTTGCTGTTTTAAAACTAAACCCCAAAGGTTTATTATCTTTTGAATGCACTAATGTTGCTAATGAAGATTGTGTGAAGTTTTGTATGAAGAAAACATTTCAGGTGTAAGGGAAGAATGATGTAATAAGATGAAGAATGGACAAAAGCTGAAGCTTGGGGATGCTACCCCATGTCACCCCAAGAAATATTCAAGAGGTAAATATCTCAGGTCTTTCTAGACACTTCATTTGTATTGTTTCATGCACAGTTGTCTTGTTCTTGGAGCGTCTTAGTTTTTGTTTTTGGTTTTTGTTTGCTTAGTTTGCTTGAATAAAGTAGTTGGACCCCTGTTTTCACTGTGTTGTTTCAAATAAGTTGATTGGTGTTGGAAAGGAGTAAGAACTTCTTTCTTTAGTAGTATAAGAAGGTGCTTGCTTTGACTGTAACTTAGACACTATCATGTCATGCTAGATTGTTGTTTTGACCTCATGCTTCGTGATTATTGATGTACCATGACTTGTTCCAAACAATTAGGATTGCTTAATGTGCCTTGAAATAATCATGCTTTGCTTTAGCATACAAAAGCATAGTATTGTGGTATTCTCCTTTGATGCTTTGTTTGGGTTGACTTGGCACATGCTCACACCATGTTATGACTATGAACCAGTCACCTTAGCCTCTATGATCATTTAATTCTTGACTTGTGGTACCACTTTATGCTTTGATTAGTAATATTTTGTCACTCTACATGATTATGTCCATTATTGCTCTCTTAGTTGGTCGCTCCCAGTATTTTGCTAGCCTCCACTTGTATTGAGTAAGCTCTACTCATGCATCCAACTCCCAAGAAACCAAGTTATTCCAAAGTGTCCACTATAAATTACTATGCATGGTGTGTTACACCATTCCAAGTATATTCTTGTTTTATCTATCTTCTAAATTAAACTTGTTATGTGAAAATTAGGGATTAATGCTCTCACAAACTTGATGGCACACTTTATTTTCTTGCCCCTGATAAACTTGAACCATTGTGTCATCTATGTTGTATATGCTTGCACTTATAAGTTGGGATTAGCAGAACCATGCTATCACGGGGAACGCTTTCAACATTGCACATGTACTACCCAATTGATATCATGCTCTTTTGTTTATGAATGTCGTTGTTGTGAAATGAAAGGGGAGCTTGTAAGTCCATGGATTTATGTATGTGTGTTAGAGAAACGCTTGGGCTGCTAGCGTAAGCCATGCCTAATCATGGTGGAAACTTGCAGCATCACCATAGTGAGCAATCTATGAAGCATTCTTCTTATAAAAAAAGAGAGATAGAAAAAAACAGATTGAGAAAAAGAAAAAAAGATGAGAAAAGAGGAAAGAGATAAAAAAGCACCATTTTCGCATGGTAAATAAGAAGATTGTTGAGATGCTCATTGTCTGCTTCCCTTGTCATTTTGATATGGGATAACTCCTGTATCATTGGGCAAGGGGTACCCTGTTGGCGGTTCTCTATGATACACATGTACTTACTATGACAAGAACTTACCGGTGACTAAAGTTGAGTAGAATGAGGAGCGACCCTCGTACTCAAGGGACATGAGATTGCCAACTTATACTTTGTCAAGCATATACTCCATATTTTGTTCACTTTAACTTAATCACTTCAAGATGCTTATGATAGGGGCAATGAGAGCTGAAAGCTAACAAGTACCATAATTTTTGGAAGCTCTTTATGGAACTTGAAATCCATGCTTTCCTTTGAAGGGTCTTTCTTCCACTTTTATATTGAGTCTCCACCTTCTATATTTAGGCACCAATTAAGAGAGCATATTTGCCATTCTTAGTTCTATGTGCATTGTCCCAAAACTTATTGATTGATTCATATTGTTGATATTGCTTGTTTTTGAACTATTTGTATCTAGTCACCCTTATGAACTTTGAAGGTGTCCTATGCATTTATTGCTACTCCATGAGGGACAAGTTGAATGTCAATATGCTATGTTTTCTATATGTGAAACAAAAAAACGTCTTTTAATGCATTGTTATTCATGATCCTTTGTTTGTACCCTTTCATGTTGCAGCATAGTTACTTTGTCTTATTGTTAGAACTACATCTTTCATGCTCATGTTTAGAGTACTTTGATCTCAGCTTTCAATGCTTGCAAATGGTTTGATCTTGATTGTGATGGTGCATGTCACCTCAGAAATTATTCTTTTTATCACTTACCTACTCGAGGACGAGCATGAGTTAAACTTGGGGATGATTGATACGACGTAAACGTATCTGTAATTTTTTATATTCCATGCTTGTTTAGTATCCACTTTTCTTTAATTTGTCTACACTTTGAGGTATTTTTATACGTTTTCTGGAACTAGCCTATTAACAAGATGTCATAGTGCCAGTTGCCTGTTTTCTGTTGTTTTTGGTTCCAGAAAAGCCAGAAAATGAATATTCTAGGAATTGGACAGGACAAAAGCCAAAGTCAATATTTCACCGAGGAGAACATGGAGCCAGAAGACGAGATGGAGGAGGGCCACGAGGGGCCCACACGCCCTGGCCGCGCGGCCAGGCCTGGCCCATGCCTAGGGGGTGCGGCCGCCTCGGGCACCCCCTCGGTCTACCCCTTCGCCTATAAGAATCCCCCGATGCCAAAACCGTAAGGACCCGATCAGATATCCACAAAATAGTCCATATCCGCTGTCACCATCGTCCCTAGATTGGGGGGATCTGAAGCTCTTCCCGGCACCCTGTCGAAGGGGAGAGATCATCCCGGAGGCCTTCTTCATCACCATGCCAGCCTCCGGTATGATGCGTGAGTAGTTCCACCTTGGACTATGGGTCCATATAGTAGCTAGATAGTGGTTTCTCCTCCTTTGTGCTACCATGTTTAGATCTTGTGAGCTCCATTCATGATCAAGATCATCTATTTGTAATCATGCATGTTATGTTTGCGGGGATCCGATGGATATTGAGATTACTATGTCAGATTGATTAATGGTTCTATCTTGTTGATTCTATCATGTCTGTGTTGTTTGAGATCTTGCATGCTCTCCGTTTCTAGTAGTTATCTTGGCCAAGTAGATGCTAGTGACTCCAAGAGGGAGTATTTATGCTCGATAGTGGGTTCATGCCTCTATTGAATCTAGAGAAGTGACAGAAATCTCTAAGGTTGTAGATGTGTTGTTGCTACTAGGGTGAAAACAACAATCTATTGTTCATGGAACAATTGTATTGTTTACTTTACACACATTGCTTAAAGAAGTTATCTGTTGCTTGCAACTTAATACTATAGGGGGTTCGGATGATAACCTGAAGGTGGATTACTAGTCATAGATGCAATTGGATGGCGGTCTATGTATATTGTTGTAATGCCCAATAAAATCTCATAGGATCATGAATGTCTAGTATTGCATTGTTATGCCTTGCTTTGTCCTTTCAATTGCCCCACTATAATTTGTTTACCCAGCATGTTATGTTGTTTATCTTAAGGAGAACACCTCTAGTGAATTGTGGACCCCGGTCCATTCTTTACCATTGATACATCTTCCACTATTACTGTTTACTTTCTTCAAGCTACCATTACCTTCCACACCATACGTTTAAGCCTTTGTTTTTAGCAAACCGGTGAGATTGACAACCTCACTGTTCGTTGGGGCAAAGTCTTGAGTTTGTGTTATGCAGGTTCCAAGTTGTTAGCAACACCTTGGGGTCATTTCCTTCCTCCTACTAGTTCGATAACCTTGGTTTCTTACAGAGGGAAAACTTACTGATGTGCTCATCATACCTTCCTCTTGGGGTTTCCCAACGAAGCTCTACAGTGATCTGAGTCGCATCAAGACGTTTTCTGGCGCCATTGCCGGGGAGTTAAGGAAGGCTTCACAAGGGGAGCCCTTCACAACCTTTCTCTTTACTTTGTTTTTTTTGCTTAGTTTCTTTTGCTTTGTTTTTCTTGCTTCTTTTTATCAAAAATTCCAAAAAAAATAGTTTTGTTTGGTTTTCTTTCTCTTATCAAAATACAAAAAATTAGTTCTTCCTATAGTTTTCACCTTGCTTTAACTCACCATGTTGATCCCTAAGTTCACCCTGAAAGATCTTTTAATAGGTAGTGGCTCTATAATTGGGAAAGAAAACATTGAAGAATTCTTTAATAAAATTAGCAAACATGAGGATATTGAGGATAGATCCTTAGCAGAACTTGCTCCTAATTATGAAATTGTTGCAGCTTCTTTAGTTCATATGTTGGAGGCTAGGTTTGTTAACCTTAACCCCATGATGCAAATATTTTTTCTTAAACTAAAAGGAATTGAGGATGCTAAAAAGAGAGATTTTATCCTAGAAACTTTGCTAAAAGAGTTCAATGATGTTGCTAAGGAAGCTAAAAAGGTATTTGATCATTTTAATATGCTAGGCTCATGTGTATATGTTATGGGTACATTAGAAAATTTGGATAAAACCAAACCCAATGGAGAGGAAATTAAAATACCCATACCTTTTAAACTTGTAGGAATGCATGAAGCCCTAGAAAAGAATTTTGATTGGATTGTTTCTGGAAACCCGTTTGATGAAAGTAGTGAACCCAAGAGAGTTGAGAAAGGATCCTATAGAACACATTTGGATAAGATACCTCTCCTGATGGAACAAATTTCGATTATTTATCTTAATGCTTCTTCATTTGAAAAAACTTGGTTCTTGCTTCTTATGCCTAACTTAAAGGCATTAAAAAAGTACTTCTTGGGAGATAACCAAATAATTTTCTTGAGTCTTGGAAGTTACTACTTCTGTAATAACCTCTACTTATTCTTTTTATTTTATTTTTGTGCCAAGAATAACCTCTAATGAGAGGGAAGTAAGATTTGGGGAGTTGCTGTCCTGAAACAGATTTTTGTGCTCCACTATAAAAATTCTAAAACAATCTCTGTATGTCGGATTGAGCTGTAATTTTCTGAATAAATCCCCCAGGTTGGTAGCTAACTTTCGTTAGTTTAACACTTTTTTATTTGAGCAACAGAAGGTCTTCGAACAAATCGGTTTCTACCTGCTGGTCTGTTTTGACAGATTTCTGCCATTATTTGCATTTGCCTCTTTATTGATTTCCTTTTGAGTTCTCTTGGGAAAATTGAGATTTTTGAGGGAATTGCTACAGTAGCTTGTGTCTTTGATGAAAGTTTTGCTGTTTTAAAACCAAACCCCAAAGGTTTATTATCTTTTGAATGCACTAATGTTGCTAATGAAGATTATGTGAAGTTTTGTATGAAGGAAAATTTTCAGGTGTAAGGGAAGAATGATGTAATGAGATGAATAATAGAAAAAAGCTCAAGCTTGGGGACGCCATCCCATTTCACCCCAAGAAATATTCAAGAGGTACAAGCGTCAAATCTTGGGGATGCCCAAGGCATCACCTTCTTCATCAAAAAAATCTCAGGTCTTTCTAGACACTTCATTTTTATTGTTGCATGCACAATTGTGTTGTTCTTGGAGCGTCTTAGTTTTCGTTTTTAGTTTTTGTTTGCTTAGTTTTCTTGAATAAAATAGTTGGACCCCCGTTTTCGCCGTGTTGTTTCAAATAAGTTGATTGGTGTTGGAAAGGAGTAGGAAGTTCTTGCTTTAGTAGTACAAAAAGGAGCTTGCTTTGACTGTGACTTAGACTTTATCATGTCATGCTAGATGTTGTTTTGACCTTATGATTAGTAATTATTGTTGTAGCATGACTTGTTCCAAACAATTGATATTGCTTAATGTGCCTTTAAAGAATCATGCGTTGTTTTAGCATACAAAAAGCATAGTATTGTGTTATTCTCCTTTGATGCTTTGTTGAGTTGACTTCGCACATGCTCACACCATGTTATGACTATGAACCAGTCACCTTAGCCTCTATGATCATTTAGTTTTTGACTTGTGGTACCACTTTATGCTTTGATTAGTAATGTTTTGTCGCTTTGCATGATTATGACCATTATTGCTCTCTTAGTTGGTCGCTCCTAGTCTTTTGCTAGCCTCCACTTGTATTGAGTAAGATCTACTCATGCATCCAACTCCCAATAAACCAAGTTATTCCAAAGTGTCCACTATAAATTCCTATGCATGATGTGTTACACCATTCCAAGTATATTCTTGTTTTATCTATCTTCCAAATTAAACTTGTTATGTGAAAATTAGTGATTAAAGCTCTCACAAACTTGATGCCACACTTTATTTTTATTGCCCCAAATAAAAATCGAACCATTGTATCATCTATGTTGTATATGCTTGCACTTATACGTTGAGAATTAGCAGAACCGTGTTGTCATGGGAAACATTTTCAACACCTGTAAATATCTACCCAGTTGATATCATGCTATTTTGTTTATGGATGTCGTCGGTGTGAAATAAAAGGGGAGATTGTAAGTCTATGGAGTTATGTATATGCGTTAGAGAAACGCCTAGGCCGCTAGCTTAAGCCATGCCTAATCATGGTGGAAACTTGCAGCATCACCATAGTGAGCAATCTATGAAGCATTCTTCTTATAAAAAAAGAGAGATAGAAAAAAATAGATTGAGAAAAAGAAAAAAAGAGATGAGAAAAGAGGAAAGAGAGAAAAAGCACCATTTCCCCATGGTAAATAAAAAGATTGCTGAGATGTTCACTGTCTGCTTTCCTTGTCATTTTGATATGGGATAGCTCCTGTATCATGGGGCAAGAGGTACCCTGTTGGAGGTTCTCTATGATACACATGTACTGTCGTAGGAATGACAATGGCAGATGGTGCAATCGGCAACAAGTAGTAGAACATGTGGCAAGGGAGGCCAGCCATCTGCGGTGCGAGATGAGGGCGGAGACACAAGGGTTTACCCAGGTTCGGCCCCCTGAGGGTAAAGACCTACTTCTGCTAGATTGTAATATGGTGAGAGTACAAGGGGGCGATCTCGACGACTACGCGACGAGTCGCTTGGGTGTATGATGGAACGTATCCTCTATGTGTACCCTAGGGAGGTTTATATAGGCTCACCTCGCTAGGGTTTACAGATTACAACCAAATTAGTTAAGGATTCGGAGGTTCTTTGACCTAGTCTGACTGGGCCTAGCTACGCTTCTGGGCCTCCAGCTTCCAGTCGCCTGAATCCTCACCAAGTCTCGATCCAATCGCCATCCTGAAGGCCCACTCGCTGACGGCTTGGGCCAATAGGAAATGTCCTGCTGGGCATACCCCGGTAGGCATATCCCCATCATGTACTTACTATGACAAGAACTTACCGGTAACTAAAGTTGAGTAGCATGAGGAGCGGCCCTCGTACTCAAGGGACATGAGATTGCCAACTTATACTTTGTCAAGCATATACTCCATATTTTGTTCACTTTAACCTTAATCACTTCAACATGCTTATGATAGGGGCAATGAGTGCTGAAAGCTAACAAGTATAATAATCTTTTGTTCATGGAACAATTGTATTGTTTACTTTACACACATTGCTTAAAACAGTTATCTTTTGCTCGCAACTTAATACTAGAGGGGGTTCGGATGATAACCTGAAGGTAGATGCAGTTGGATGGCAATCTATGTATATTGTTTTAATGCCCAATCGAATCTCATAGGATCATGAATGTCTAGTATTGCATTGTTATGCCTTGCTCTGTCCTGTCAATTGCTCCGCTATAATTTGTTTACCTAGCATGTTATGTATTTATCTTAAGGGGAACACCTCTAGTGAACTATGGACCCCGGTCCAATCTTTATCATTGATAATCTTCTAATATTACTGTTTACTTTCTGCAAACCACCATTACCTTCCACACCATACATTTAATCCTTTGTTTTTAGCAAACCGGTGAGATTTACAACCTCACTGTTCGTTGGGGCAAAGTCTTGAGTTTGTGTTGTGCAGGTTTCCAAGTTGCTAGCAACACCTTTGGTTCGTTTCCTTCCTCCTACTGGTTCTATAACCTTGGTTTCTTACTGAGGGAAAACTTATTGTTGTACTCATCATACCTTCCTCTTGGGGTTTACCAATGAAGCTCTACAGTGATCTGAGCCTCACCAATGGCTGCCTCTGAAAGGGGTCAACCCGTTGGTCTCGATGGCGAGTTTGGGAGGTGCGGATGCCGATAAAAACCGGGCCCTGACTCTGATCATGGAGCACGATGGCGGCATTCACGCGCTGTTACCTTGTTGAAGGCATCGCCATTGTAACCCGCGTCTTCTCGCTCGTACTGCTCCAGGGGAAACCCTAACTTTGGGTATCCCAGATTGGAGATGGCGGCACTTTCGGCTTTGTTTTACCTCTTGGGCATTGTTTTTGGAGCAGTGGTTTGATGGTGATAGCAAGGTGGCAGCATGGTATAACGGGGATGATAGGGTGGTATAGCAGGGACTTGGTGACATACTTGTCTTGATGGACTCACGTGGGATGGAGGCGCGGTTTGGCGCTGTGGCAGCGTTAATGGCATGCCTGGTGAGGGCTATGGATCTTGCCCTGAAGTGCGCTTAGCGTTATATACGGCGGTGATGGATTCTCTAGCGTGTACATAATGTGCTTGCTTAGGGTCTGCTAGACCGGATTAGTGCTCTCGTTTTTCCTAGAGGGTGTCTCGAGTATGCAATGTTCTTGTTTCCTAGTTGATAGGTGGCTTCCACTCAGACAGGGGTTGGCTGATATGATCTTCACCCATTGTCAGGTTTGTAGGTGTTACGTGGTGGCTTAAGGATTTTGATGTATGCTTTTCTGTTAGTCCTTTAATGAATAAATTTGATAAAATAAAACCATATGCATCGGATGCAGAGGCGGAGTTTCATCCTCCATTTAATTTCGTGAAAAAATGAATAAATTGCAAGTCTCCAAAACCATCGATTAGCTTTTTTCTTAGAAAAGAGCATATATTAATATCACACTGTCGTGGTGGTGGCACGGTAGATGCCATGGGTAGGCTTAAGTTGGGGACCGAATGGGTGCTTGTGGTCACCGGGGAGGGAGTGCACGGTCGATCCATGCACGAAAAACAAGAAGAACTCTCTAGACTTAGCAATTTGATTGACACCCAAAGATTACAAGTGCTGCTTGAGCTGTATGAACTAGGGTTCAGTGCACTAGTTCACTACTTGGTACAACCTCCCTCTACTACAGCTATGCCCTCCCTTATATAGGCAGTGCTAGCTAGCTCGTAACCCTTTGGGTTCTAGGGTTTACTGTTTGGATCTTGGTCCCTACGATGTGGGCCGGGTCATGGGCTCGCCCTAAGCCCAATGGCCCAGTCCTCAAAGCTTGACAGCTAACGGTCTTCTGGTACGCTGCTTCCTGTTCCCTTTTGGCGTCACGTTGTAACTTTGTACGTCAGCGTATGCTTTGGGCGTCACCCGGCTCCTTTTGTGTCATCCGACGTCGCCCTTCTCTTTTGACCACGCTTTACCATGGTCCCTCCTGAACCTTACTCGGAAAGGTGCCACGCGTCCTACTTGACTCGGCCCTTCCTCGGTAGACTCGGCTCGTCGGTTCCTGCAAGAATTACAACTTTGTCTTATGCGGGCCTACATAGTTTATATGTCGGTCGTTCATGCTTCTCTTACCCGGCCATTCTTACCCGGCCTGGTTCTTTCTTTACTCGGAGCTAGCCAAGTTGCGCTATGTTTCAACTCTCGTGACCCTACCGAGGGTTATCCCCCCGACATTAGTCCCCGAAGCTGGTGAGGTCTAGCAGTTCAAGCTGTTAGGCATCTCCAGATTCCTTTTATGTGATTGGAACTTAGCTTTTGTTTTCGTCTGTCGCAATCTTGCACCTTGCCGGGTCTATCTAACAGTTTTCGGATCCATTCTTTGAATTCTTGGCTCATTTTTGCCTCGAGCCGAGTCACTTTGACCAATTACGAGTCATTTTCGGCGTGCTTCAGTCATTGACAGCTGGTAATCATGATTACTTGCCTCAAATTTTGTTCCAAGCTCTGGCAGCACAGTGACGGCTGCGCAGTTATTCCCCGTCACTGTGACAGTCCCATCGGCCTGCGCCCCTTGTCCTTCCAGTCATGATGTGGCACGGGATTTTTCGTGTATCTCTAGCTATGTGGCGCCTGCTGATTGGCTTACTCGGCCCGGTACACGGCCACACGCTGGCCGCACGGCGCAGATGGATCCCACGACCGGGGTTTTTACTGCCCTTAAGTAGGGGTTGGGGGTTTCCACTTCCCCCACGCCCGTTCAGTTTCCATTGCCTCTTCTTCTTCCTTGCGTCTGCAAGATCGAACCGCCCCCTTTGTGGTTTCCTCTTCCTCCTGTTCTTGTCCTGCAATTGCTCCTCTTTTCTTTCCATTCCACCGCGGGTCTGCGTTGTTCCAAACCTCTTCCAACTACGGAGGAGACTGGATCTACGAAACTCATGGACGCTCGCGACGGCGCTGATGGTTCTGAGGAGCAGGAGGTTCCCGCCGGCGAGCGCGGTGGCTGGGAAGGCTCAGAGGTCTCCACCGAGGAGTTGGAATGGCTCCGCTCCACCAGGCGCATTCCGCTGCAAGTGGATTGCCGTCTCCCTGCCGGTGAGATCTCTCCTAAGCCTGATGCTAACGAGCGGGTGGTTTTCCTCTCTCACTTTGAGCGCGGTTTTGCTCTTCCGTGAGAACCTTCTTTTCCTTGTTTCTCTCCACCTTCCATCTGCACACCCATCATCTCCCTGCCAACGCCATTAGCTCTCTTTCTTGCTTTATTTTTGCCTGCGAGGCTTACCTCGGGATTTGGCCTACAGTTCTTCTGTGGGACAAATATTTTAGCTTTAAGGTTCAAGTTGTTCCCCAGCCTGGTGCTCCTCGATCCGAGAAGAGGCCGACCTGGTGCGGTGCTGCTAGTATCACGCCCAGGAGAGATTCCATCTTCCCTCGGGTTACTGGTATTGATTCCTACAAGAAATGGCATAGGACTTTCTTCTATGTCAAAAACAGCGGGTCCGTCGATAACATCCGGCTCCCCCCTTTCTCGGACGAGGTCCCGAACAAGAAGCTCTGGCAGCTTGACCCGCGTGACTAAGACGTTGCGATAAACGAGGCTAACGCAATCCTGGAAAGGTTGCTGTCGCCGGGTGAGAATTTTCATTTTGCCGAGAGGGACCTCATGTGCACCTTCATCTCACGCTGAGTAAGCCCCATCTAAGCGAGGAGCCATAAGATGTGCTTCATGAGTGGCTCCCATGATCCCACTCGGCACTCCACTAAGGATCTCACCCATGACTCCATTGCCCGCCGAGTAAGCTCAATATTTAAACTGAACTTGGCGGATGATTGGGCTTGGAGTTGCCCTCCGTTTAGTCGGGTCAGGCCTGTCCCCTGGGTAAGTTTTCCGAGTAGTTTTTATTGCCGAGTAGGCTTTAGCTCTTTTGCCACTCCCTGCCTAGTTTTTCTTTTTTGTTACTCATTATGTTTGTCTTTCGCATAATCTTCTTCACCAGGTTGATGACAGTACTGTCCCTCCCTGTGGTTATAACGGGGATCGCTCCGACTCTGATAAAGTCGAGTATGACCTGGAGTGCTTCATGCATATCCCGCACGCTGCGGCTGCTTCAGCTTCGGGTAAGAGTCAATCTCGCAATCCCTTACAAGATTGGTCTGACGATGATGAGGATGATGATTGTACGGTTTTGGAGGTACATGCCTTGCAATCTCAGTTTCCCAACTTATCCGAGTAAGCATGTTATTTACTTATGCAGCTGGCCAGGTACATGACACTCCTCCTCTCGCTGTGGGCGGAGTCGACAAGATCCCCGTCGCCAAGCCGAAGCGACGCGGAGCCTCCTCCAGCACTCAGCCAACCAAGAAAAGCAAGCCCACTCCAGCAGCTCCTGTTGCCTCTGCTGCTGCCAGCCTGGCTGAGACTCGCCAAGCCGCTGGGTGCCGAGTCGTCCATGACCCGATTGTCACCGGGTAGTTTTTGTACTTTGCTTTCTTCGTTCTTTTCTTTTTCGTCACTATTGTTCTCTTATATATGTCTCGTTGTTTTCAGTGTCGCACCTTTTTTGGCGAACTAGGCTGCTTCTAGCATTGTCTCGCCGCTAAGGCCTGCGCCTCCTCCAGCTGACTCGGTGGCGCCGAGTCCCGTCCGAGTCGAGGCTCCCACTGTTGAGGCTCACGCCTCTCAGTGTCAGTCAGACCCGGTGGGTCATTCGGCTGGCGCCCCTGGCGCTGGCCAGGAACAATTTTCTAATCTTGGTGCCAGTGATTCTGGCCACGAGAAACCTTCCGCCACTAGTTCCTCTGGCATTGGCCCTCAGGCTGGTGTGAATGAACAACTTCCTGATCTTGGAGCCAGCAAAACTGCTGAGCCCAGTCAGCCGGCTCCATGTTCTTCTCCAAATCCCCCTGCTCGCTCTCCAATTCTGTCAAAGAGCCGGACCCAGCCCAAGGCTTCTGGCTCTACTATCCCTTTACCCGGCAATTCCACCTCCTCCAAGCAGACAACGCTGGTCTGCGCTCTGGGTTCTGCTCCCCAGATCCGGCCTCCGACGTTGGCGACAATGGTCGCTTCAACGGGTAAGGGGGGCGAATCCGCGGATGCCGGGTCAGGTGATGGCTCTAAGGTTGTTACCCTCCATACTTCCGCTGCTGCGACTCGTGCCAATGTGGGTTCTACCCTGAAAATGGGTCAAGTTATCACTCGGACGCTCAGTGGCAAGAGCCTTGGTTCGGCTGAGCCTTATGCTGTGGCATGGAATGCAGCTGGCGAGCAGGAGGTCAGCACCCGTGACGGCAAGAAGCTGAAGCTAGGCCCTAAGGCTGTCTCTAACATGACCCAGCAGGCCATTACTTTGATGGCCCGCGCCAACGAAGTGAACGAGGTAAAGTAACTTCTTACTCTTTTGTATTGTTGAGTATTTCCTTTATAAATATCACCTAGTCCCCGAGGTTACGACTGAGTAAGTAACTTACTCGGCCGTAAGCTCTCACTAATCACTTTAGTCTTCAAATCCTTCACCCCAAGCTTGCATGTTAGAGCTTCTATCCCTAGCCCTCGAGGTTACTGTTGAGTGAGGAACTTACTCGGCTGTAAGCTCTTAAGATTTTTGATTCCCTTATGCTAAACTCATATGTTAGAGCTTCAATCCCTAGCCCTCGAGGTTACTATCGGGTAAGGAACTTACTCGGCTGTAAGCTCTTAAGATTTTTTATTCAGCAGGCTGCTTGACTTGACCCTTCCTTGTTGTCTGTCTTCTTTGATCAGCTCACACATAACGAGCGCACCAAGGTGCGCCAAGCTCTCGTTCTGGCGCATCGCAAGCTCGAACTTGCGTATGAAAAGCTGCATACTGATACCCAAGGCCAAGGTAACAACCTTAGTCGTCCTTTCTCTATTTGGTGTAATTTTCTTTGGTTCATTTTCTCAATTTTTTCTCGCTCTTCTTTCATAGCCTCTGCTCAGTCCACCATCGATGCTCTTCACTCGCAGATCAGCGAGGCCGAGAGTAAGTTTCTTGCCTCACTAATTCGATAGTTGAAGGTTTTCATTGGTGCTGACAAGTAATTTGTTCCGAATAAGCATAGAAGCACCAAACCGAGCTCCAAAAGGAGCGAGATGAGGTGACTCGGCGGAAGAAGCTGATGGCCGAGACGGAGCAGAAGCACTTGGCCGAGGTGAAGGGGCTGAGGGAGGAGCTTGCCGAGAAGAATGAGCAACAGGCTGCCAGCGCCGAGAAGACCAAGAGGCTGCTCGACGAGGCCGAGTCATCGGTCGAGTCGGCAAATCTGAACTTTGATGCCCTCCAAGCCAAGGCCAAAACTTGGCATAGCAACCTCGCCACCATCAACTTCTTTCTCGGTAGTGAGTTCTTACTTTTTGTGCACTATATAAGTCATTCTGGACTTCTTCCATCTACGTTTGTTATTTTGATAACTTTCTCCTTTTGTTTGCAAAGAATTTTCCTGAGGCCAATATGTTTGCCATCCGAGCCATGAAGAAAATGAGGGCCGAAGTTGGTGCTCCTGCCGACGGCTAGGTGTCCATGGAGGAGCTTCTCGAAGCGGTGTCCGAACGGGTCAGGACCCTCAAGTCTTGCGGTGTGGACTTGCTCAAGTCGGCTATCCATGAGTTTCGCATGCTCTGGCTGGATGAAGACCCACCTGAACTCATCGAGCCACTTGCCGAGAGATTGCTCCTTACTGAAGACCGGCTGGATCAATGGCGTGAGTCGGCCGGCCGAGCTGCAGCGGACAAGGCTCTCTCCTTCGTGCTTTCATGGTAAGAGGACATCAACCTTGATGTTCTTGCTCGCATAAGAGGAGATGGCAAATGGCTGAATGATCCGGAGCTGATCAAGAAACGCCAGGAGAAAGCTTACGCCATGATCGAGTATACCATGGTGCATGCTTGGTGCGACGGGCCTAGCTTCCTCGACCTTGGCAATCCACTCGTCAAAGTTGCTAATGAAGAGGGCGGCGACAGCGAAGCAACCGAGTCAGATGGTCCGGATGACCCGGCCACAGATGCCCCTCACTCGGCCGATGCTCCAAGCAATGCTCCTGGCTCCGAGAGTGCTCCTCCGAGTCCTTCTTCTTCTTAGGCTAACACATACTCGAACTTTGATTAAATCCCCGGTATGCCGGGTACAGATGTAACATACATTGCACTTTAAGTTTGATTATGCGTCTTTTGATAGACTTTATATATTTGCATTATGTTCTAAGTGTGGATCATTCCAGGGCAAGTCCCCGAGCTTTATTTTGCCGTGTCACCTTTCCTTGACTTTGGCCCCTGTCTATCTTTTTCGGTGTCCGACATTAGGGTCTCAAAGTACTAAGGATATAGTTAGCCGGTATGAAACTTGGATCACTTGGCCGAGATTACTCGACACGTAGTATAACGTCTCAAAGTACTAATTCTCACGGATTCGTTCTCTCGTTTTTCCTAGAGGGTGTCTCGAGTATGCAATGTTCTTGTTTCCTAGTTGATAGGTGGCTTCCATGTTGCCAGGGGTTGGCTGATATGATCTTCACCCATTGTTAGGTTTGTAGGTGTTACGTGGTGGCTTAAGGTTTTTGATGTATGCTTTTCTGTTAGTCCTTTAATGAATAAATTTTGATAAAATAAAACCATATGCATCGGATGCATAGGCGGAGTTTCATCCTCCATTTAATTTCGAGAAAAATGAATAAATTGCAAGTCTCCAAAACCATCGATTAACTTTTTTTAGAAAAGAGCATATATTAATATCACACAGATACAAATTACACCTAGTCTCTGCAACAACGTATGTCCTTGTGGCAATACGGATGCACACAACAACAAAAAAATTACAACAAAGAAAAGTCCTGCTACAGTAATCTGATCCTTAGTGGCAGCGACACTACCATCACCAAAAACAACACCAGAAGTCCAACCCCTCCAAAAGCGATGCCTCCAAGAAGGAAACAGTGCACAAGCGTTGTCATCGCCCGATCAATGATCTTAGGTTTCACCCTGAAGAAAATCCTCACTCGCAAAACAATGCCTTCTACAAGACCATTGCCAAGCACAATCAATGAAGGCCAGACCTTGGGTTTTCACCTTGCAAGATAAGACTGTGAACTCCTCCTGTGATGTCGCCACCTCTAAGACACTGCGAGTCACAGAAAACCAAGCCAGATCCTCATCGCCATAAAGACTCAATCCACCATAGCTTACCCACATGTCTCTAGCTTCATGGCATTCACCGCATCTGACTTCACCATATGTATCGTCATAGACATGTCACATGATGGTAACAGGTAGTTGAGCTTCACCACGCTCCTAATGAAACCAAACGGCCAGCAAAAAAACATGTACGTATGACCGAATTTCTTCTGATCCAGCAAGCTCCAGGCAAATACACCCATGGGAGTTCGCCGGCGGAGCTTTTCGGAACCAGCCACTCCGGCCAAATCAATGGAGACACGCCTCAAGTAGATCTTCGTCTTGGTGTGAAAGAAATCCAAGGACCACCCCCTTTATTCAAACTAAGACGACAGCCCCCTCGCCACCCGCCGGCAACCTGCAAGATCTACCGCACCAAACCCTACCAGTAGCCTTGCGGCTAGGCTAGTACCGAGAGAGATGGCAGCAGAGCATGGTCGACCCCTACCGGATCCGGCCCTACCAGCAGCGAAGAGGTACGAGAAGGCGACGCTGGAGCACCAGTTCTCAAGATCTAGGGTTTCCAACACCAGCCGGCTTGGCCCTAAACTTCCACCGCCGATCATGGCACCGCCGGAAAGGACCTCCGCCACCACCACAATCAGGGACGCCGCCTTGGTCTCCAACCGTCATCGATCCAACCATATCTGCCCCAGCAGCCATGGCGGCTAACTCTGGCATCCATCCACCCCGCACCACCTTCAGTGGTCGGGCCCGCTGCCACCACGGCGAGACCGGCGGCAGCAGCGGCGCAAGGAACAGCGGCGGCGGGGGAGCTTTTTGGCGGAGGCGGCAGCGCCCCCGGTGTGGCCCTCACCATTGATTAGCATAGCTGGGTGCGTTTATGCGAAGATCATGAAAGGACAAATACGATCGTGGGGAGCCGTCCGGCAGGCCTGCACATGCCGCACCCGGCACCGCGCTTTGGATTGACTGGCTCGCTTGACCACCATTTTGCGTCGCCGTTCCGGCGATACAGTGCACCTAGACGGAATCGGCCTGAACCGGGACGGCATCGTGGCGCAGCCACGTCTCCGATTCGACAAAGTGGGCAGCAAGCTGGATTGTTGGCGTATTAACTCGCGCTACGTTTCTTACTCAAACTTTTTTGCAATCTTGTGCTGGGCAGAAACTGTTAAAATTGCAAAAATAACGAAAAACGAAAACGAAATCACAGCAAGGAAACATAGATTTAACGTGGAATACCCTCTCTAATAAAGAGAGGAAAAAACCACAGGCGCCAGCCAGCGAAACTTCACATTTATCGAGGAGTGTTTACAAACGCCGGAGATTTCACAGATGCAACTTATCCCAACCGACAGCTTACAAGGGGTTTATATATCGGTGAAAACCTAGGTCTTCAGCGATCCGTATCGTACCGCGGGGGTTTAGCACTCGGTCCAAGACTCTAGCGATGGACCTCGTTCCACTCGTCAGAAGTTGACCTATACTTTATAAAATTTGGATCAACATATAACAGAAACGTGTGCCCTCCTCCAGCGATCTGATTCCAAACGACAAAATGTTGCCAACAGATTCGGCTACTTCTAAAACGAACAGGTGCTCTGGTTCCTTGTTGTTGCATCTGGGCGTCCGATCCTGGTTTACCTCAGCGTCTCAAACTCCAGAATGCTCGATTGCTTTTAGACACTTGTAACCTGTCGCCATCGAGGAGCTAGCTGCTGCATTACGTCTAGACGCGGGAGCCGATTGTTTTGTACTCCCTCAATCCTAAAATAAGTGACTTAGATTTTGTCTAAATTTGTATGGATCTACACACTAAAACATGTTTAGATGCGTACAAATTTAAGTCAACTACAAATCATTGTTGTTTTCTACTTTCCTTCATCACCAACTAATAAGGTCCCATTCAAATGAAAACACAACTAACGTGTAGAATGATTGAAACCTCATTGTCTGCCAACTACAATATCAAGCCCAAACCCCCCTATGAGAATTTTGTCGAAACCGCTATACGCCAAGGTACTGGATTTATAGCAAGAGATATCAATTTCTGCGCGGCCAGGATACCCAATCAATTCAAACCAAGGAAAAATAATTACAGTACTCCAGGAAGCATATATTTCTCGGTTGCTGCACCTTTTCTTGGCCTGGTAGAAAAAAGGACGACCAACACGGACCAAAGTAAGTCGAGCTAATGTTTTGAAACTTTGGTCATCCAACAATGACAAAGTAGAAAAAACAGCAATGTGAAATATCGATGGCATTTTGAATTCTAAAACCAGGTCAAGCAGAATGGTGCACCAGTAGGCATGCTCTGCGTTCGCTAACGCACAACACGTTCTAGCATTCAAAAAATCTAAACTCTGAAAGGTTGTAAAGAGTGACTTATGAGAATTCACATTCTACAGAAGACACTTCGGATCGAGACATGATCAGTCTCAGGTATCCTAAATCCCAAGTTAAGCATGAAAACATAAATTCCACATATATTGCCACTTGCCACCACACTGATACATAATTTCACATTTGTTTTTCTTGATAATTTTTCTAAATTTTAATTCACAACCTTTATTCTTAAATTATTATTCAATTATTTTTAGTAATTATATGTTGCTTAAAATTACTTCTCCATTTTTCTCTCATTTTCTACGGTTCTACTCACTAAAATGAGTACTTCTCCTTTATCATATTATATATGTGCACTTAACTCATGAGTCTAGTCCAACTAAATGACATAAGGTACTAAAATATTATAGGCACTACTAGGACACCGTAGCACCTTCTTTGATCACTTGGACCACATGCTCCAATCTAGGTGAGGAGTAGGCCTCTTAAGTAAATAATAGTTGGAGCGTAGTCACTTTGAATATGATAACCAAAATCAACTGAATGGTGCATCCCTAGGAAACATTGGCCATATGTTTAGAAAAACTTCTCTCGAGAACTTACTAATATATGTTTTTGTTGATATTTCATCTAAATATTTCTTGGCCACTTTTTTCTCATATGTTTTTCATTATGTGCAGTAATTTTCTTATAATTTTGTAGTTCTACTATCTTCCATTCTTCTGTTTCATGGAGGAATACTTGTACGTCTAGTATCATTTTTAGAATCTAGGATTAAACTTGGCATTAACTCTATATGTCATTTTTTTATTTTCATTGAGTCATCGGAATGAACTAGAAGCCTCGTCAGATAGCTTGATATTTTGGGTACTATATGGGACAACTTGATCTCTTTTTTAGGTACTATGTGGGACATGGCTTAGAGACCAGTGAACGGAAACCAGATAAATGTAAGGAGACACCTAAATCAAAGTTAGTAGTGTTCTCCATCAGGAGTGGGCATGCACGTTGACAGCCCTGCCCAATTTCCACTGGAAACAAAGTACTCCCTCTGGTTCAAATTAGTTGTCGCGGGTTCAATGAACCTAGACTGATTTTAGACAATATTTTGCCTAAAACCGTGAAGCAAAAGAACGAAAACGAACAAACTAAACACAAGGGACATACGATTTTTAACGAGGAAAAACCCTCCAACAAGAAGGGGGAAAACCACAAGAGCCAGACAACAAATCTTCACTATATTGAGAGTGTTGACACAACATCGTGGATTTTCAATAAAGTGAAAAACGCTAACCGGCAACTTACAAGAGGTATTAATAGATGGTGGTGATTATACGCTTCGGCCAAGCCTCCCGGCTATCAAAATTTATGCTTGTTATTATGAGTTTGCATCGCAACTTGAACAAACTGCGACAAGTAATTTGTATCGAAGGGTGTATTTCTTTTTGTTGTCCTTGCACATGGTATTTTAGGCCAAGATACGGACGATAGCCCAACTGGACCTAGGATGGAAGCTTGAAACCTGGCTAGAAGTTGAAATGTTGCAAGTGTTGTTCGTGTTCAGTTTGACTGCCCCAATGAATGTAAGCACATTGTTATTGAGATGCTATATATACTGGACTCAGATTGCCTTACATTACATAACAAGACTAAACTATCAAACCATGCAAAGAGGGCTTTTAGGTTGACATTGTCCGTGTAGTTGTGACAGATGATGTGCATGAATGTGGTGACAAAATAATCTCTGCCTTTGTGCCATTACATGACTACTCGACAAGAAGCCATCTACATTCCCCAAGAGGAGCGGCCGTGGCACAAGCCGTGATGGTTGTCCAGCCTAGCCGTACTTATGTAGGAGAACGCTGCCGGCGTTGTTTCTCCACCGATGCCAAGGTTATGAGGCGATTAGGCTGGTCATAGTGCATAGTAACTTAGACTAGTAACATGCATATGTTACTAGTCTAAGTTATTACCTTTATAGTATAAAATAACTTAAGTGTGGTAACATACAATGTCACATTAATTAGGTTGTAGACTCATTTTGTCTTGATATGTGTGATGTTACAGTAACATAGCTAGTTACTCTATCTATCTCTTTTCTCATTAACTCATTGCCACATAAGCAAAAATGCTGAGTTGGACTCTTAGTTACTAGTGAAGTTACCCCCACTATAACCAGCCTTACGTGGCAAAATGAGAAGTACTATAAATAGGTGGCGATCTTCGAGGAGGATGATCTAGGGAAAGTGCTAGATTTATGGCCAGGGGAGCCACATGGGGTCTAGCTGGTGGTTAGTTTCGTGCATGCGCCCCAAGGGTTTCACCATCATCGACAACTGTGGGAGGCCACTCTACGCACGCTACGGTACTGGTATAGTGAATCTGATCAGGCTCCATTCTAATCAGAGCACAACTTAATGCGCGGCTGCACGATGCTTAGTTAGAGCAAGCATATATGTACATCAGTCCGTGTTATATGTACCTTGATAGGTATGCCCAGGTGTATCTAAATGAGGGAACACATCAGAGTGCTAGGTGCATGTAAACCTTACGGGTTTATATGGTTGCTCTAGCTGACATAACAAAAGGTCGTCTTTATCATAAACCCTTTTGCTAGTTCTAGGTCGACTTGAGAATTAAGTTAGTTCTAGACCGACTCTAGAACTATTAGATTTGTATGGTGTGCATGAGGATTGCACATGGTATGCAATTGCACATTATTTTTAGGCAGCACATGAATTACACATGAAATTGGGTGATTCGGAAATAAGTTAATTCTAGGTTGATCGAGAACTAACCGCGTCCTATCATAAATATGGTCCCTCCACACACAAACTAACACGAAAAGATCATTAAATATCTTACTCAACGTCCAGTTAGATCCACATACAATTCTTGGTTGTCTAGATAAGATACAATGTATTAGTGTGTGAACTGTATTTTTTTATTAAATAACTTGTGTGTGTTATCATCAACTAGCAGCTATTTTGGCCCAAGACCCATGGAATATGCTTCCTATAACACAGTTGACCTCTTGTTTATTGTTGATTGTATCAACAAATTAAAGCGTGTGCTGGGATATTAGCTGATTATAAAGTTGTTGACCAAGAGTAACATGATAGGATATATATAAATTAAGGCGTTGACAAAGAGCAACATGGCAAAAAATCATTATTGCTTTCATCTCTCCAAAGAAAACTATTGCTTTTGCAATGGGGTCGATGATTGTGCCGATGGAGCCGATCAACCATGACATCGATGGCAACGATGATCCACCGTCCTCTCAGGAAACTCGTCGTCAGCGTCCTAAACTCCTAAACATGGCGGCGGTGCCACTCATGAAGAAGGTACATATCGAACACTTCACCTTCTTTGCGCATTTGATTAGCCGCACATTACCAAAATCTACAACTCTCATGTCTTGATCGATCAGACTATGGCAGAGTTCCTTGGGACGATCATCCTGATGTTCACGCAAGTGTGCGCCATCATCATGGACGAGCAGCATGACGACGTCGAGGGCCTTATGGGCATCGTCGTGGCCGTCGGCCTCGCGATCATGGTGCTCGTCTTCTCCCTCGTCCACGTCTCCGGGTGCCACCTGAACCCTGCGGTGAGCATTGCCATGGCGGTCTTCGGCCACCTCCCGTCGGCCCACCTCGTCCCTTACATCGCCGCGCAGGTGCTGGGCTCCACCGCCGCCTCGTTCGTGGGCCACGCGATCTACCACCCCGTGAGCCCCGGGATCGCCACCGTCCCGAGCATCGGCACCATGGAGGCGTTCGCCAAGGGGGCCGCCTGCCCCTTGCTCATGTGGTGAGCGGCCCACGGGCGCGGAAGCCGATGAAGGCCATGAAGGCTCTCTCCATGGCGACGAAGAAGGAGAAGAATAGGAAGGTTGTGGCATTGACCACGATGGCTTCTTTGACCATGACAGCTCGCAAAACGGATGCTATTGCCTCCATGCCTAGGCCGGTGGTGCGCACGGCCGTCGCAGCTTGCGGTTGCTCTACCGCCCATGAGGTGGTCAACAAAATGACTAGCCTCGTGGAAATGAGTGCGACCGAGCACTAGAGAATAAAGATTGGCAAAGGAGAAGAAGATCGAAGAGCAAAGGCTTGCACTTGTGGCGGAGAAGTTGGCAAAGTAGAAGGAGGATGCCGACCGCACCATCATGTTCATGGACCCAAGCACATCGAATGCTACGGCTAAAGGCGTACTGGGAGCACTCTCGTTCCAAGATCTTGGCCCAATTTGGTGACCGAGATGGTGTTTGAGGTGGTAGTTGAGGTGGTGGTGGTGATGTCCACAACATAAACATGCTATATTGTGATTTTGTCTCAAAAACTTGGTCTAGTTGCTCTTTTTGGATGATATATGTGCATGTTTAAATTTGGTTTGTAAGAATACTTGTTGCCTGTTGTATTTAATTCATTTGAATGTTTAATCATATACCACAATTTCGTTTGATGTATGTGATAGAGGCTTGAAAATGAAGCTCACGGAAATTTGGTCATCTAAATATAGGGGTTTAGAATTGGGAGGCTTGAAAATGATGCTCACAAAATTTTGATCATCTAAATATAGGGGTTTAGAATTGGGCCGCTGTAACATTCCAGGATTAGCACCTAGAATTAGAGAGGACACATGTGTGTGTGCATTGCATTCATGCATCAGAAAATTCAGAGAATTTTTGCGCAAAACTAAAGAGCTATAGAGTGATCGAGATCTCTCTTGTTCTGATGGAAACATCAGGGCAGGTGCGATAGATTTTCACATGACCTTTGTAGAATTCTTTAGGGAAGATGTTCAATCATGAATTTGAGTTTCACATTTGAATACACATGAATGTATAAAAAAATCACAAATTGAATCAGAGGATATTTAAATATTTATTAGAAATGGAACTTCTTGAATAAAGTAATATGATCTTATAATAAATAGATGGTAATAAAGTAATTGGAACAAATATTACAAAGTTTTACATTTATTCAAATGGAAAAGAATATTATGATAATATAAGAAGAAGAAAAATAAAATAATATTTGAATTAGTAATTACACAAAAGATATAAATATGTACAAATTCCAAGTTTCAATAGTAGATAAAACATTTACTTTATTATCATATAAATAATGTTACAATGTCTTTACAATTTCCTAGAATAATTACCATAAGAATAATATGAGATAAAGAAACTTGAAATTGAAATACAAATGGTAAATGAATTACAACCATAAATAAGAATGGAATTCATATTTATAAATAAGATATAAATATTACAGGATACAAATTATAGAAAGGAAGAAAATTTGAACTTTATTATTAAGGGTATAATGTTTTACAATCTACAAAAGGAAAAGAAAATTACATGAATAAAAAAGGAATCCTAAAAGAAAACTAATCCTATCCATTTTCTTCATTTCTTGTACCTTCACTATCTTTATCTCTACAAAAGAAACAAACAAACAAAATAAATAATAAACAGGGGGTTAGTTTATTAGTTGTACTCTCAGATTTGGCCTAGAGGTGCTAGAGCCTGAATTCATCATCAAGTATGTATTAAAAAGGGGCCAAATCATAGTATTTGTTCTTAATCAGATAGTGGCCTTAGCACAGCATCATTGGCTTGGGGAAAATTTCACCAAAGTAAGGAGAGAGGCAAGTTTCACCAGAACAGTAAAGGCAAATGGTAATTCCAGGAGAAATATCAGGTTTCCTTTGATCTGATCCACAACAGAGCAAACAAGTAGGCATGCAGCTCGCACATCACTCCATGTATGTGTGTTGTCATCACATCATGCACTTCAGAGGGAGTACAAAATAGAGTTCTTTTTGTCCCAAGTCGTAGCAAGCAAGCCAGCTACAACACTTCATCATCTCACCACTTCCAGATCATAGCTTGCCCAAGAAAGAAACCATAGTTTTTCTACTATCCCAAGAACACCATCAAGAACATCACTTGTTCTTACCAGTTCTTCACAAGAACAACAAGAGCACACTTCCATACCAAATCATCAAATCATCCAATCACGGGTAGCTAGTTGAGTTAACCAGACTGACAAGAAGAAGGAGAAGGCTAGCAGCAACCATAGGAGGAGCAGGCCAAGGGCAATATCCAAGGGAGCAGATCCATATCAGCAGTTTCACAAGATCAACAAGCAACCACAAGTTATAGTCAAGCTTCAGCAACCGCAACAGGTTGCTATACCACTAAATCATGCATAGTATATGTTCTTATCCTTTTATTTCTGAGCATGTAGTTGTGTGGGAGAGAGATCTCTCAGACTGGGTAGTAGTGCTACTCCAGAATCATCCTAAAGCTAACAAAAGAGCAACAAAAGTCTATGTTTATGTGAAACAAAAGCTTGCCTGTGTAAATGACATCATTTGATTACAAGAATCATCAGAATTATCAACTTTTCTCTCATCTTCCTAGTAACCAATCTAGGAATCATTTCATTCTTAGAAATCATGTAAAAATCCACCACAAGTTCATTACTGATATTGTGCAGTACAAGAAGCACATACTGAAGGGAATATGCCCTGAGAGGCAATAATAAAGTGTTTATTATGTGTATTCCAAGTATATGATAGATGTTTATTTTGCATGCTATAATTGTATTAATACGGAAACATTAATACATGTGTGTTTAATAAACAAACAGAAAGTTCCTAGTTATGCCTCTCTTATAGACTAGCTCGTTGATTAATAAGATGATCAAGGTTTCCTGATCATGGACATTGGATGTTGTTAATAACGGGATCACAAAATTAGTGTAATGGTGTGATGAACATTCATCCAAAGTATAGCACTACGATCAAAGTCATTGAGTTTATATTGCTATAACAACTTACGAAGTGATCCTAATCCTTAGACCATGAGATCATGTCAATCACTAACACCAGAAGAGTTTCTTGATAACATCAAACGTCACACCGTAACAGGGTGATTATAAAGATGGATTCAGAACTAATAAAGTGTTATGTTGAGGCTCATGGATCGAGAGTGGAATTTGTTCATCCCGATGACGGATAGATATACTCTAGGCCCTCTCGGTGATATCACATTGATTAGCTTACAAGCAAGTGATTTGATCACTAGAATGTTATATCACGGGAACGAGAAAAGAGTGCATGTCAGTAACGAGATCAAACTAGGTATGGAGATACCGATGATCGAATCTCGGACATGTAATATATCGTGAAATAAAGGGATTAATATACTAGCGTAAAAGGTTCCGACGATCACAAGAAATTCATCGTTGAATGTGTGGGAGTCAGTATGGGTCTCCAGATCCCGCTGTTGATTTACGGCGCTAGGACTTCCTCTCGATCTTGAGATCGGCAAGAGATCGTCTACATCAACCACGAGTTGAACTCATTAAGCTTTGTCGGTCTTAAAGGGTATGTTCTCTACGGATATACATCCGCCCGTTGTTTGTATCTAATAGATAGATCTTGGTACATAGTTCACATCGTAGGAAAAATTTTGTTTTCTATGCTGCGCACCCTACAGTGGTATCAGAACCGGATCTATGCGTAGATGCTTTACACGGGTAGTACACATATGAGTATGTGGGCGATGATGATCATGTTGTTGCTCCTTATTTGTAATTTTTGATATTGGTGGCATAGTGGGATGAAGCGGCCCGGACAAACTTTACATGTCCTCGCACATGAGACCTGTTCCACGCTTGACATGCAACTAGTTTGCATAAGTGTCTAGCGGGTGTCTGTCTCTCCTACTATAGTCAATATCTATTTTGCAACGAGTTGTCAACAATTTGGTTATCCTCGTTGTGGTTCATGTTCGTAGGTAAGAACGGTTCTATCTCGAAAGCCCTAAGCCACGTAAAACTTGCAATGGATAAATTAGAGGCATCTAATTTAGATTGTTGCTGGGCTAGTGTTATGATATGGTGATGTTGTAAGTAGAAGTATGAGATGATACTCTTACAACATACATAACGTGTAATCTCCATAGACCTTGGACTTACACATATAGGTATGATAGTGATCATACCACGATGCACATGATAGAGATCATCTGCGGGAACCATATCATTTCACTAATAAACATGTGATGTTTGATAGCATCTTATATTGCTTGTTTAGCAATAATAAGATGATCCCTCATTTAAATATCAAGATAAGAATGTGTTCTTCCATTAGTATGCACCAATTATGTTTTCGTCACTCCAAGACATCACGTGATGATCGGGTGTTCTTGGATCCACGACCATATTTCGGGTGTAAAACAGTTACACACGCGAATACTAATGTTCTAACTTGACGAGCCTAGCATGTACAGACATGGCCTCAGAACACGGACCGAAAGGTTAAGCATGAGTCATATAGTAGATATGATGCCCATTTGATGCTCGCCTTTGAAGCTATACCGACTCACGTGATGATCGGACTTGGTATAGTGGATTTGGTTCATGTAATCACCAAAAAGGCACGAGGGATGTCGTTTTTGAGTGGGAGTTCATTCGTAATATGGATTAGTTGAACTCAATATATCATACACTTAGTATAAACTTTACAAATTCTGTTGTAGATGTCACCACCTGCTTTTAATTTCAATGTGTTCATGGAGAAAGAGAAACTTGCAACAAACGGTAGCAACTTTACCGAATGGGCCATGAATTTGAGGATTCCCCTCTCTGCTGCACAAAAGCAATACGTGCTAGAAGCGCCACTAGGCCCCCCACCTTTTGAGGATGCCCCTGACGAGGAGAAGAATGTCTATAAGACTCGTCAGGAGGACCACAACTTAGTTCATTGCGGCATATTGTATGGGCTAGAGCCAGAACTTCGAAAGCGTTTCGAAAACGGAAATGCTTTTGATACAATGGGTGAGTTGAAAATTATTTTCGACACACATGCTGCTGTAGAGAGCTACAACGCTTCAGAAAAGTTCTTTAGCTGCATGATGGAAGAGCACAGCTCCGTTAGTGAGCATGTACTCAATATGTCGGGTTACGCCGATAAGCTTGTGTCCTTGGGAATACCGATTCCCATTGACTTAGGCATCCATCGTGTTGTGTAGTCTCTGCCACCTAGCTATAAGAGCTTTGTGATGAACTATAATATGCAAGGCATGAAGAAGTCTCTCCCCGAGCTTCTGTCAATGCTTAAAACTGCAGAAGTGGATATCAAAAAGGAACATCAAGTGTTGATGATCAATAGGAACACTGGTTTCAAGAAATACAAGAAGGGAAAATGGAAGGGAAGTAAGGGCGGCAAGCTGGTTGCCGTGCCTGAAAAGAAACCCCGAGTTGGACATAAGTCTGATACCGAATGCTACTATTGTAAGGGGACTGGCCACTGGAAGCGCAACTGCCCCAAGTATTTGGCTGACAAGAAGGCCGGCAAGGCAAACAAAGGTATATATGATATACATGTTATTGATGTGTACTTGACTAGTGCTTGCAGTAGCACCTGGGTATTTGATACCGGTTCAGTTGCTAATATTTGTAACTCGAATCAGGGGCTGCGGAACAAGCGACCGCTAGCAAGGGGTGAGGTCAAGATGCGTGTTGGCAATGGATCAAGCGTTGATGTGATCGCCGTCGGAACGCTGCCTCTCCATTTGCCGTCGGTATTAGTTATAAACTTAAATAATTGTTATCGGGTGCCTGCACTGAGCATGAACATTGTATCTGGATCGTGTTTGATGCGAAGTGGTTATTCATTTAAATCCGAGAACAATGGTTGTTCTATTTATATGAATGAAATCTTTTATGGTCATGCATCGATGATGAATGGTTTATTTCTATTAGATCTCGATGATAATGTTACACATATTCATAATGTTGATGCTAAAAGGACTAAACTTAATGATGATATATCTGCATATATGTGGCACTGCCGTCTAGGTCATATTGGCGTTAAACGCATGAAGAAGCTCCATTCAGATGGACTTTTGGAATCACTTGATTTTGAATCATTTGATACATGTGAGCCATGCCTTATGGGCAAGATGAATAGAACGTCGTTTTCCGGTTCAATGGAACAGGCAACAGATTTATTGGAAATCATACATTCAGATGTATGTGGTCCAATGAGTGTGTCGGCGCGAGGTGTATATCGTTATTTTGTTACTTTCACGGATGATTTGAGTAGATACGGTTATATCTACTTGATGAAACACAAGTCTGGAACCTTTGAAAAGTTCAAAGAATTTCAGAATGAAGTGGAAAATCATCATAATAGAAAGATCAAATTTCTACGGTCTGACCGTGGAGGTGAGTATCTAAGTTACGAGTTTAGCACTCACATGAAAGAGTGTGGAATTGTTTCACAACTCACACCTACCGGAACACCACAGCGAAATGGTGTGTCGGAACATCGTAATCGTACTTTATTAGATATGGTTTGATCTATGATGTCTCTGACGGACTTGCCGTTGTCATTTTGGGGTTATGCACTACAAACTGTTGCATTCACTTTAAATCGGGAACCGTCTAAATCCGTTGAAAAGACACCATATGAATTGTGGTTTGGAAACAAACCTAAGCTGTCATTTCTTAAAGTTTGGGGATGTGATGTTTATGTGAAGAAACTTCAACCGGATAAACTCGAACCCAAAGCGGAAAAATGCGTCTTCATAGGATACCCTAAGGAAACTATTGGGTATTCCTTCTATCACAGATCCGAGGGCAAGGTTTTTGTTGCCAAGAATGGATCCTTTCTAGAGAAAGAGTTTCTCGCGAAAGGTGTGAGTAGTCGGAAGGTAGAACTCGAAGAGGTTATTGAACCTTCTCTTCAAAGTATGGCGAGTAGCACAACGCCGGAAGTTGTTCCGGAGTTGGCTTCACCCGTTGAAGAGGGAACGGATGATAATGATCATGAAACTCCGAAAGAGAGTTCTACCGAACCTCGCAGGTCTAGCAGGACGCGTGCAGCTCCCGAGCTGTACGGAAATCCTGTCATGAATTTCATGGTTGATGAAAATGATGACCCTGCGACGTATGAAGAAACGATGATGAGCCCGGATTCCAACAAATGGTTAGAAGCCATGAAATCCGAGATGGAATCCATGTATGAAAATCAAGTTTGGAACTTGGTGGAATTACCTCACGACCGAAAGGCCGTGGAGAACAAATGGATTTTCAAAAGAAAAATTGATGCTGATGGTAATGTGACCGTCTATAAAGCTCGACTTGTTGCAAAGGGGTTTCGACAAATTCAAGGAGTTGACTACGATGAGACATTCTCTCCCATAGCGATGCTAAAGTCAGTTAGGATTATGTTAGCAATTGTTGCATATTTCGATTATGAGATATGGCAGATGGATGTCAAAACCGCGTTTATTAATGGTAATATTGAAGAAGAGTTGTATATGATACAACCACAAGGTTTTGTCGATCCTAAGGATGCTAACAAGGTGTGCAAGCTTCAGCGATCCATCTATGGATTGAAGCAAGCATCACGAAGTTGGAATCTCCACTTTAATGAGGTGATCAAAGAGTTTGGATTTGTCCAAACTTATGGAGAAGCTTGTATTTACAAGAAAGTGAGTGGGAGCAATGTGGCATTTCTGATATTATATGTGGATGACATATTATTGATCGGAAATGATATAGATCTTTTAAACAGTGTTAAAAGTTATCTAAACAGCAAATTTTCAATGAAGGACCTAGGTGAAGCGTCATACATATTAGGCATAAAGATCTATAGAGATAGATCTAGACGCCTAACAGGTCTATCGAAAAGTACATACCTTGATAAGATTTTAAAGAAGTTTAAAATGGACGGAAGTAAGAAGGGGTTCTTACCTATGTTGCAAGGCAAGACATTGAGTAAGACTCAAAGTCCGGCTTCGGTGGAAGAAAGAGAGATAATGGACAAGGTCCCCTATGCTTCAGCCATATGCTCTATAATGTACGCCATGCTATGTACAAGACCGGATGTGGCACATGTTATTAGTTTGACTAGTAGGTACCAATCGGATCCAGGTTCAGAACACTGGATAGCGGTCAAGAATATCCTTAAGTACTTACGAAGAACTAAGGATATGTTTCTTGTATACGGAGGTGAAGAAGAGCTCATCACTAAGTGTTATGTTGACGCTAGCTTTGACACCGATCCGGATGACTCTAAGTCTCAATCCGGATACGTATTTCTCATGAATGGCGGAGCGGTTAGTTGGAGGAGCTCCAAACAACCTGTGGTGGCGGGATCAATGACGGAGGCCGAATATGTTGCTGCTTCAGAAGCGGCTCAGGAAGAAGTTTGGATGAAGGAGTTCATATCCGAACTAGGAGTGGTTGCAAACGCATTGGACCCAATGGTGATCTATTGTGACAACAATGGTGCCATTGTCAATGCCAAAGAGCCAAGGTCTCACAAGCATTCCAAGCATATTAAGCGCCGGTTTCACTCCATCCGCGAGCATGTCAAGGATGGAGATATAAAGATTTGTAAAGTACATACGGATCTCAATGTAGCAGATCTATTGACTAAAACTCTCCCTAGAGAAAAACATGATCAACACCAGAACTCGATGGGTGTTAGATTTTTCACTATGTAACTAGATTATTGTCTCTAGTGCAAGTGGGAGAATGAAGGGAATATGCCCTGAGAGGCAATAATAAAGTGTTTATTATGTGTATTCCAAGTATATGATAGATGTTTATTTTGCATGCTATAATTGTATTAATACGGAAACATTAATAATGTGTGTTTAATAAACAAACAGAAAGTTCCTAGTTATGCCTCTCTCATAGACTAGCTCGTTGATTAACAAGATGATCAAGGTTTCCTGATCATGGACATTGGATGTTGTTAATAACGGGATCACAACATTAGTGTAATGGTGTGATGAACATTCATCCGAAGTATAGAATTACGATCAAAGTCATTGAGTTTATATTGCTATAACAACTTACGAAGTGATCCTAATCCTTAGACCATGAGATCATGTCAATCACTAACACCGGAAGAGTTTCTTGATAACATCAAACGTCACACCGTAACAGGGTGATTATAAAGGTGGATTCAGAACTAATAAAGTGTTATGTTGAGGCTCATGGATCGAGAGTGGAATTTGTTCATCCCGATGACGGATAGATATACTCTGGGCCCTCTCGGTGATATCACATTGATTAGCTTGCAAGCAAGTGATTTGATCACTAGAATGTTATATCACGGGAACGAGAAAAGAGTGCATGTCAGTAACAAGATCAAAATAGGTATGGAGATACTGATGATCTAATCTCGGACATGTAATATATCGTGAAACAAAGGGATTAAGATACTAGCGTAAAAGGTTCTGACGATCACAAGAAAGTCATCGTTGAATGTGTGGGAGTCAGTATGGGTCTCCAGATCCCGCTTCTGATTATTGATCCGAGATGGGTCTCGATCATGTCCGCATTATTCACGAACCGTAGGGTGACACACTTAAGAGACACCGACATCCAATTGGAGCAAAAGTTTCATGCCAAAAGAATGAACAAGCGCAGGAATTTATTTCACTAGATACCGAAACAGGTTTTCGGGTGAAATTGCATAAAGTGGTTATGCATGTGAAATAGAATTCTAGCAAGGGGTTATTTGTGAATGTTTGTCATTAAAGTAATTGACAAAATTCTGAATAAAATAAAAGAGTTTTATTTAATGAGAGTTTGCATTAAATTTGGTGGAAATTTAATGGCATGTTTGAGTGGGATTTTGAGTGGAGGGATATGAATGGATTTTTGTGAGTGGAGTGTCCACCCACATGAAGAGGGGAGGGCAAGGGGGCAGCCCCCATGCGCCGGCCACCCCCTTGGGGTCCCCCCTCCTCCTATAAAAGGCACCCCTCTCCTCACTTCTCACTCACACCTCCTCGTGAAGGATCTCTCTCCCCCTCTAGAATTTATCCCCCATGGTCTCGGACTAGCGAGATACATGTTCCCGGTGGCTATTAGGCAAGAAAGAGTTGTTCTTCCGCTGCATCGCTGGAGCGAGGAGGCGGAGGTTGCTCGGTGCCTCGAACGTGTGTGCGAGCACGGATGCGCTGCTGATTTGCGACGCTAGGACTTCCTCTCGATCTTGAGATTGGCAAGAGATCGTCTACATCAACCATGAGTTGAACTCGTTAAGCTTTGTCGGTCTTCAAGGGTATGTTCTCTACGGATATACATCCTCCCGTTGTTTGTATCTAATAGATAGATCTTGGTACATAGTTCGCATCGTAGGAAATTTTTTGTTTTCTATGCTGCGAACCCTACACATACATCAGCTAACATGTGTTTACAGCCTCAACCTTTGCATCATAGGCAGGGGGCTATAGCACACTTATACCATTCATACCAAAACCATAAAAGCATACAAATCATTTTTGCACAAACTAGCAAGCATGAAGGATTGCTAGGCACAAATCCAAAAGAACTGGAATTGCACCTCAGGCACAATCACTCACTCACTTCTATCAAATCCTTAATCTAGTATTTAAACTAGAACATCATCTCTTCATCAAGTAGGATAATAAATCACTTTCTTAATATTCAAAAATATCCAAGATTCATTCTATATTTTAGAAGAAAAGTAACTGAATCAAAGATTCAGGTGCACACTACACACTTTCACATTTTGATTCACGGCAGCCCACAACAGGCTTGTTCCACAATAGCAGTAGTCAAACAACACTACAAGCCACAACAACAGTAGCTCAAATAACACTACAACTAGCAGGATTGAACCATCAATCACTCTAATCCAACCACATCATAGAAGTCAAAAGGCATGAGCCACTAGACTAACCACGGCCAGTAACCTTACTAAAGTGCATCAATCAGTAACAAGATCAAGCCTCTTGTATAAATGGAAATACAAGGATTTAATAACCCAAATCCAATTGAACCATAAATCACAAGTAATTTCTATAATAAGAGGAAACCTAGAACAGAGCCTCGATACTACTCAGGATACTCCATCACCAGAGAGAGAAATCTAGTGAGGAGCAGAGAGAGGGGAATGAAGAAAGAACAATCACTAGTGGTCCTCGCTTAGAACTTGAAGAAGAGGAAGCAGAGGCAACTGAGGTGGCGACGGGAGCCACAACATGGCGGCACAGGGGCACGACAGTGCTACGCCTGCACCAAGCCGCCACCGGCGACAACGTCCACGCCATTAAAACCCCAACACGTCCCTCGGCGACACGCTATCACCAAGGCGGCACATCACCGAAACCCTAGCACCAGAAATGGGAAGGAGGCAAGCTCGATTGGGCCTCGGGGCCAAATCAAATCGGAGGGCCAGAGCGGCCAGGCGGCTGCGGAGCCTCAACAGCCGGTGATGGCAGCCGGAATGGCCGGTGTTCGATGGAATCGAGCCAAAGATGGGTGGCACCATCTGCATCGCCTGGTAGGAGGCGAGCGGCGAGGGAGAAGATAGGGTCAGGGTCAACCGACCGAATGGACCGGACCCGGTGGTCTAGTCCAACCCAGTGGGTGGGACTGATCTATGGGCCCAAATCTAAAAATATAAAAGAAATTAGAAATAAATAAATAAATGGGTAAATCAAATTACTAAAATGCCCTCTAAACATTTTGGACCCTATGATTTATTAACATGATCACAAAAATAAAATCTACCTAATAAAAAATACAACTTTACTTATTTAAGTTAAATAAAATACAACTTAACACAATTAAATTCCTTAATGAAATACAATATACTAAATAAAACTCCTAAAAATGCATACAAAATCATTTTTGCATATAAAAGTAAGTCTACTATTTTATAAAATACTAACTTATTTTTTGGTACAAATAAAACTTGAAGCAAATATTTGAAAAACATTGAATCCTTTGTGGAATTTTATTAAAATACAAATAATATTTAAAAATAAATAAAAATCATTTTTGTAATCTTGAATAAATATAGTTTATTATAAAAATGCTAAAGTATATTATTATAAAGATCTTGATGATTTTAAAATAAGAATCTTTCTCTATTCTATAAAATACCTATTTTATAAACTCTTTAGAAACATTTCTTAAATAAGAAATAATCACAATTTAGTACTAAACCTTAAATCTTCTAAATCTGGATACTAATTCCCCAAGCCATAACTTGAATTTATAATAATAAAAATTAAGTGCAATTTATTAACTTCATCAAACTCTTTCAAGTTCATAAATCCAAACTAAACCAACAATTTTAAGGAAAATGTTAAACAACATAATAAATGTGAATGCTATTTACCTCTTGACCATTCTTAAACATGATTTCAAACCTTAACACTTTAATAAAATCATCCAAATTATATTTCCATTGCATAGTTACATATTATTTTTCATAATAGCAAAAACCTTTTTAAATCTAACCTTTTCCTTAAATATAAAGTGAGTAATTCCACACTTTAATCATACATATCATAAATTTAAAACCTGGGAATAATTAAAAAATATTACACCTTAAGTTTATTTACCCTTTTAAAGTTAATTTTAGTATCAAAGCTTATAAACATCATGTCTAATAAACTACTTATGTTTTTATAGTTAACTTTGGTCTGTTTCAATTATTACATAAAGCATCTCAAAATCCAAACTAATTGACCAAACACCAAAAGATAGTAATCACATTCTATTAATAATAAAGATTGTTTAAAACCTTAGAAACGAAATCTTTTCTTCAAATGTTATTCTTTTGGCCACTTCAAACAAACAACTCTATAATAGTTCCTTCAACTATTAACAACTCAACCCAAGGATTATTATCATAGTCCCTAGATGACAATTAATCATAATCACACTACTTTATACTTTCCTTATATATGTGGGATTGTTAACACTTAAATTCCTTATAAATACAGTGGCTTGTAAAGTAAAAGTTGATGATAAACCAACTCTAAAATAATCACCTAAATTCAATTCACTTAGACTATTGGGATTTCACTTCGGGTGTTTTACAAAGTGCATAGCATTACTTATGCATAATAGCATATTGCTTCTTTAATCTTTAGTACTTACCGGACCAATGATAATAATTTTAGATATTGGATCTTCTAATGTCTCGAAGACCGTGAGTGCATAATCTTGCAATCACAAAGGCAAGTTCACACTTGCTCATGTCCTTTGATTATTTTTTGTGAAGTATTTTGCAAATCCAGTGTTGTCATCACCTGCATTTTAAAAAGGTCAGAAAACACTATTTTTGATAGTAATGTGAACTATTGGTTACTGATCCAGGGTGATCAGCTAATCTATTAAGTCTGGCAGTTGGAATACCACTACACAGGACTATATCACCTAGAACTTAACAACCAATGTCGCCAGTGATTCTTGCGCCGTATATTACACGTTGACCATGAGACTTGGAATGGGACAGAGAAGTCAGCTGTATCTTTTCCCTCTCGCTTAGATTCGGATGTGCGGGTTGTGGCTGTTATCACTCGTAGCATGCATTAATTAGTAATTCGTAGAGGATGTGCATCATATGGGTGGGAACCCTCAACATCCCATGATAGTTCCGGCATCTGAATGGTTTGTATTGCCTATTGCCGTAATTCAAAAGGTGAGCATGGCATATACTAAGGAGACATGCGGGGTCGCGAAGAAGGAAGTGATTGGCTTGGATCTTAGGTTGGGTCTCAAACCAAGGAAGATTGAATGAGAACATACTCCCGGCCGTGCAACAAATCCTAAGGTCTCTCATGGGTAAAGTGACGTACCTCTGCAGAGTGTAAGAATTGTAACTTGTTACTCCCTGTTTCAGGAAGGAGCTACGAACGTGGCAGGAAAGTAACTCCACAAAAGTTCTGGTAAACCTGTGAAGGCTGACGGACATAGCTTTTCATAATAAAAGCAACATTTCAAGAAATGTTTAGGAAAACCCGCATTGCCTACGACCTATGGTCTATGGCTATAGATATAGTGCATCAAACAATTCTTTTCTAGTGAACTTGTTGAGTACGTTCGTACTCAACGTATCTTCTTAACCCTTGCTAGATTCTAAAGCTAATACAGACAACGTCTACATCTAGTTATGCTCCAGGAATCATTATCAAAAGCTCAAGCTCTTCAATGAAGTAAATAAAGTCAACATATACATCAATTAAAGTGAAGACAAAGTTGTTGATTAGATAGAAATATAATCTCTAGCCATAGAACCCATTTCTGTAGAGTATTGTAATAGCAGTAATACGTGCCAATTAGTTAGATGCTAATCTTATTAGCACAATAAGTTATGAGATGATTATTTCTGATTCTTCTTTGCAAGAAGTTTCTTTCTCTCTCTTTAATCCGGAGTGTTCTCTGGATCTTTTGTAAAGAGTCAAGTTTTAACCTTTAGTAATGTTTTGGACTTGTTGTGTTTCTGCTGTATCACTCTAAGGGATGTAATACTAGTGAACGGAGTTTCATTGGTGTTATGTCGACGACTATAGTGTACTATATCATGCAGTGGTATGCTAGGTCACCGCAGGCCGCCAAATTTTAGATGATAAAAAATTTGATCATCTAGGATAGGGAGACTTTTTATCATATAAGTTTTACGGGTTCGGTTAGAGATGCTCTTATACTTACTCGAACTTCAAAAAAATTACCTTACTAAATGCAAAATTCCAAAACTACTTAGTAAAATTTGGGGGATGATTAAAAACGGATGAAAGGCCTTAAAGAACTAACCATAACCAATGATCATTGGTTACAACTTGATGCGCGGTCATCTCTACTATATGGCACGTATGTATGGCCCCAAACCGCCTTCTTTTCCTTTACTGGTCGTCAGAGCATTACCACCGCAGGAAATTAAAACTCAAAACGGTGGTGAGAGGAATAGCCTTGATCACGTCTTTCACCAAGGTCTCATTACCTCTCACCACATGCGATAAGATGCGATCTGTCGTAGAAAATCGGTGGTGGGGAGAGGAGGATGGGAAGAAGAAGATCCACTGGAAGTCATGGGCATGGCTTTCATCGCCAAAAGCTCTAGGAGGCATGGGGTTTCGTGATCTCAGTCTCTTCAACCAGGCAATGCTCGTGAAGCAGGGGTGGCGCCTTCTCACTGTCCCATATTCCCTTTGCGCGTGAGTGCTAAAGGGTAGATACTTTCTGGAGTCTGATTTTTGGCATGCTCGGAAACCGAGATCCGCTTCTTACACTTGGAGAAGTCTATTGCATGGAAGGGATCTGCTATACCAGGGTATTCGTTGGGGTATCGGTGATGGCAAGATGGTCTGTTTTTGCCTTATTTGATCCACCGATTGCTGAGCAGATTCTTCAAGTGCCTATTTCCTGTCATGTTCAGGAAGACTTTGCTTGCTGGCCTCTTACCCGTCATGGCGTCTACACTGTCAAATCTGGGTATAATCTAGCTCGATCTACCAATTTTCTACAGGAACGAAACAAAGTGGGTGGGTTATGTTTGAACTGCATGACCAGTGAGAAACAATGGAAGGAGATTTGGAGGATCAAGGCACCTAGCAAGATGAAGATCCACCTTTGGAGTTTTGCGCATGACTGTCTCCCTAGTGGTGTTCAGCTATGCAAACGACATGTGCCAGAGATGGGGCCTTGTTCTTTCTGTGGAAGGATGGAGGACGCTGCGCATGCTTTGTTGTCCTGCCAATTCGCTCATTTTGTTCGGAGGGAACTGAAGCAGCAGATTCATGTTAAGTTGGAGCACAAAAACTTTGCCACCAATAGGAAATAGGTGTTTGACTTTCTAGACCGATCTAATGAGATAAAAGCTACTACTCTTGTCGTTGGTATTTGGCATATATGGGAGGCTCGAAATGATGTGAGGAATAATTCAGAGAAACCTTGTCCCTCTCAGACATGCCATAGAATTCTTGCTTACATTGACTTGATCAGATGACACTTGTTCAAGTCTACTCCAGCACCTAGGTGTGATTCCACTGAACCGGTTCCTAAATGGATTCCACCGCCACCTAGAGTTGTGTTAATCAATTCGAATGCAGCAATATTCTAGTCAGAAGGCAAGATGGGCGCTGGCATCGTGGCTAGAGATCACTTGGGGGTTGTGTGTTTGCTTCGAGGCAGCAGCTCCAGGGTCTGGCGTCCGCGAAAGAGGCCGAGGCTTTAGCCCTACGACGAGCTGTTCAGCTTGCTCGAGAGGAAGGGCATGATAAGGTGATCTTCACGTCTGATTGATTGTCTGTGATTCAAAGACTCAACTCGTCAAGGATGGACAGATCCTCTGCTAGCATCCTGGTGAGTGGGATCAAGGTGATTGCCAACGCCTTCACTTCGGCTTCATTCGTTCACGTGAAGCGTACTCCCAATGAAGCAGTGCATATTTTAGCTAAGTCATGTTATAGTTTCTCCTCTAGTGAGGTTTTCATTCTGTTTCGGATTGCATCTGGTGAACTCTGTGTATTGATGTTATTTAATCAATAAAGCGTTGTTTTCGATAAAAAAAGCTTTGCGTTGCATGCGGGTGTGGCACTCGAAAAAATGCCAAATCAGCTGTTTCTCGTGGCCTGACCGAGGATTGCTTTGAGGAGCATGCAGACCTAGATAAGATCTGATGCAGGTAAACCAAACACCTAAACAAGTGAAAGAGTCCATTATCATACAACCTACCAATTGGGCAACCAAACAAGCACATTAAGTGCGTGGCCATATTGTTTGCAATCATGGATTGTCCTTGTTTCTTCCATTGGTGAAGATATACAAATCGCTTAATAACAAACTAGTTATTATTTATAAAAATTAATAATTATTTAAAATAATCCAATGATAGCAAAACCCATTTATCGTATTCATGGTCTTCATGGGTCAAAAAATTCAGCAACAAGTTTGCCTAGTTTCCTGGTATTGGGTTGGCCAATGGCCGACCTGGCTATTTAATTTCACAAGAGTGAACAGGCTACCCCTACCACTTCCTCCATATTGGGGGATAATCACATAAATGCCTCTTTGGATTGCAGAATTCTTATCGAAATTGTTCTTTCCTATGAAATCCATGTGGTTCATAGCAGTGAGGCTACATGAAAGCCATGTGGGTCATAGCAGTGAGGCTAATAAATTTTTATGGACCAAATTCATATACACATATTCCTCAAAAATCTCAATCTTGACATGAACTCAAATATCATTTTCTCTTCTGAGGGATCTAATACAATATCTCTCCCTATATTATCTCTCATCAATCCTCCAACTTTTTGTGTTTGTTTTATATTCGCCATCTAAAGGCTCTTATTGTCGAATTCAACTATTTTGTAAAAATCATGTACAAGTTCTATTGAATTGCATGCACTAGCCAACAAAATCAAAAGTGTCAACTAATGGAAAGGGCTAGACAATATATTTTAACACTCATCCTACGTCTTTCACCTTTTGGCTTATTGTGACGCGCGCTTGGGGAGCCATAATATTTGTTTTTAATTTTGCGTTGGCCAGGATTTGATACTAGGATCTCCTGGTATTATACCATAATAAATTGCATGCACTAACCAACGCAACCAAAAGTCCGAACTAATGGAAAGGGCTAGGCAATATATTTTAACAAGTTCACAATACGTGACATCTCAATTTTTGTTTTTTAATTCCTACCCTCAAAGAGGACCTGAATAGTTTCCGGTCCGGTAACTTTGTTGTGTCTTCCTTTCATTTTTCATTTTTATCTATCTATCTTCTTTCGGCCCATATTTTATTGGATTTAATATATTATCTTACATTTGTTTTTCTAATTGTTTTTATATTTTTTATTCTCCCATTTTGATTTTTCTTATTTACTAATTTACAACATTTATGTTACCATAACAACAAGCTCCATCCCTATGCAGTTTTTCATGTGTATTAACTATACAGAGCCACTTTATAATATCTTCTTGTGTGGGGATATAATTTCTTCATCGATGTAAAATAGCAAGTTGTATGATTTATAGAAAAATGGACGCAATAGATTTTATTACTCCCTTTGATCCATAATAAGTGTCGCTGATTTAGTACACACATAATGAATCAGAGGGAGTATCTTTATGTATTTGCAGTTTCGCTTGAAATAGACATTAATTTTTCTTACACGCGTGAACATATTTTCATGGATGGTGGGACATATTTATAAGAAACCACCATGAACATATATCTATCAAAACAATTCTTACAAGCAGTGCTGGAATTTTTGTTCGCATGCATGAACTTGCTATTTCACATGCATGGACATATTTAGTGCATGTTGTAGAGATTTAGAAAAAATATCTAAATATTAATTAATAGTTTAAAACTATATTTAAAATACACGAGCTTACTTATTCGACACAAATGAACATTTTATTTGATAAGAATGAACATCTTAATCCAAGAGTGGAATATATAGCAATGTTTCCATATGTATGTATTTATGAGTTTAAACATTTTTGATGAAGTTGTATGAATATTTCATTTCATACTAATAAATATATTTATCATTAACATTTCTTTAAATTTAGCACTAAAGGATATACAATGTTATTTACTATTAAGTTGAGCAAACATTCAAAAAATTGTAGATGACAATGAAAACAAATGAGAGTGTTATTATTAAAGTAAAAAAACAATAAATCACATGAAAAACAAGAAAAACAATTAACGATTTGGGCCATATTTTAGAAAGAGTCGAGTAGTGTACTCGAAGTCTCTTCACTCCCGCTAGAGGTGATAGAAAAGCGCACACAACCTTTAGCACGAAACCACTCCTTAAAAATAAAATATACCACAATATACATGTTCATGGGCTGCCATATGCCCTGTGGCCGTATGGCCGAACCAAGCCGTTTGTAGGAGGTTGACCAATGTATGATCTAGACAAGGTTTACTTCTTCGGCTGCTCAATCCCGTCATCCCGTAGACCATGTGGAGATTTAAAGAATCTACTCTTCAAATGTCCGCTCCTCGGACTTATGGATAGATGCTATGAGAAGTTTAAACATACCGTGAAACAAGACGTGGAAGAAAGGGGGATATGGTTGTAGTTGTCATGGAAGTTCATGCGGAAAACCAAAGAAGAAAAGGACGAGAGGGTTTAGAGAACCCACATGTGACCGGATGGTTAGGAGGTAGTTATCCCCAAGGGTCAAACCTCATTAAACAGGAATATTATTTCAACACGGGTGATGTTTGCGCCAATAGCGAAACACTTGTTGGTAACTTAGCCAATTTTGATGCCTCGTGTTTTGGCCCGTGGCATAAATTGTGCGTGTGCGGTGGTGGTGGTGGTGGTGTTGGAGTGTCAAGTGGGATCCCAACTAAATCCTATTATTAGTTCATTTGTTAAAATCTACACTAGATTTTAACAAATGAACTAGAAGTGGGATTTAGGTGGGATCCCACCTGACACCCTAGGTGGTGTGACTTGTGAGTGCATTTGTGAGTCTATGTTTTACCTGGTGTTTTGTTCTAAACGTGAGGATTAAGGATAACTTTGGTGTGTCTTCCTAAATGCAAAAGAAACAGAGTAGTATGTACTCCCTCCGTCCATAAAAGAATGTCGCGAGGGCAATTTTGCAAAAAAAAACTCGTGCTTCTTTCGACATAACCCGCGGTCCAACACCGCATCATCCTCTTCCCCACCATTCTGCGTCGTCCTCGTCCCCTCCGGCGCACCGTCGTTCCCCATTTCTGCCCCGCCGCATGCTCCGTCACCGGCCACCCCTGCCTCTCTAAGCGCCGCCCACCTTCCTTCCTCCTTGCCTCATCGCCTTTCTTCCTCTGTACCGAGCAAACCCCGACGAGGAGGGAGATCAAGAGGAAAAGGATCTCCTTTTTCTGCGACCACCCTGAAAGCGCGCGTCTTGCCGGCTCCGGCCATGGCGTGGGCGTGGACACCGGCATCACCGGCTCCATCAAGCACTTCTCCTCTCCTTCCACCGCCCTCCTCCACCGCTGGGGCCGTACCCTGCTATGATCTCCTAGGTATGGATTTTGCGACGGATGAAACTCTATTGTTGATTTCAGCTAAAGCAGCTACTCGACCTGTGCTGAAACTTTATTTTCTTGGCATGTCCGTATTTTCTACTCCCTATCTGATCAATTTGTACCCATGGAGGTCACTGCTTCATTCACATTCTTCTATGGATTGCAAAATACGGCATCAGCTGATGTAGTATACTCCATAATGAGATAAGATAAATTTTACCTAATGAGATAAGATAAATGCACATGCTTCTATGGAGTATATATCAGCTGATCGGCTTCTATGGACTATAAATGATGCAAAATACGGCATCAGCTGATCAGCTTCATTCACATGCTTCTATGGAGTATATATCTTCCGTAATGAGATAAGATAAATTTTCAACTACTCCACTTCGTTTGGACGGAGATTTGGTTCTAATTTGAAGTGTAAATATCTCCTTGTGGAGTAGTTAAATTCATACTCAGTATAATAGTTGATTCAGTTTGGTCACAACCTGTTTTTGCTTGATACACATAGCTGCAATTTTGATTCAGTTGAGGCACAAATTTGGGCACACCTGCAATTTCATTTTTCTATCTTTTTAGTCTAGGAAAAAGTTTAGATTAGTTTTCCTTCTTACAGTATTCGCTGATAGACATAAGCTAATATTGCTCTGATTTGTTTCATTATTCTCTGATAGACAATGCATGTTTTAGTATTTAGGTTTCTTGTGATATGCTTACCCTCTGACCCTTGTGATATATTGCTTTGATGTGTAGTGTTATTTTTTCCTAGTCTTTTTTATTGGAAACAAGATTTTGCCAATCATCGTTGTTTGCCTCACTGCTATGTGTGCCTCTGATGCTTAGTTCAGAAAAATAACAACTCATGGGAAGGGGAATTATATGTGTGCCTATGATGCTATGTGTGCCTCTGATGCTTACCTTCCATGCACTATCTGTCTACATGTATAATTATCAGAACAAAACCTTATGTTGTGAGAGAACTTGTATTCCATAGTTTGTGCTTGGAAGGGAAACTGAAAAGCAAACCGGTATGAAGGATATATAGAGAGAATAAAAAAAAAGTGAAAAAACTACAGTATGTCAGTTTTTCTTTTATACTTTTGCAAAGAGAATAAAACTACAGTATGTACAGGTAAAATAAATATATCTTCCCTGATTTATACTTTTGCTTTTCAGCTATTGTTGGATCCAGAAATGATGACCATGTGGTTCAGTTCTAAGAAGAAGTTATTCTTTCCTCTACTGCAAATATTGTTAAATGCAAGTTTTTTTTGTTTTGGTGTTTGCTAAATATGCAGTCTGTCATATGCTAGATTGAAAACCATTTGCTAAATATCCATGCTTTTTTATCTGAACCATCAGTATAACACTGTCATTTTTATCTGAACCAGGTTGAGTACTGTAAAATCACTTCTTCTTCAGGTTGAGACTAGGCATAGTGATATTGAGTACTTTTGCATATAGAAGAAAACCATAGCTATGCATAGTGCTATGATAAATTCAGTTTCCAAAGTCATACTGCAGTTTTCAAAGTCATATTGTAGTTTCCAAATTCATAGTGCTATGACAAATTCTGCGATAGCTAAGCTATTACATAGATACACATTGTCATTCTGAACAATTACTAGGAATTTTACTCTCATATAGAATTGTTTGACATTCCTCTCCTATAAAAGATATTCTCCTATACCTCTCATGCTTCTATCTCTCCTCCTTCTATAAGTGCTTTGGTTTGTGCAAGTAGCTCTGCGGTGATAGATATAGCATATGGTTGTAACACCCTCGCCTGATAAGGCTGAGTTCATGTGTATGGTGCCAATCCCTCGATCGGTTCACTGGCACACAGTATAAATGAACACCAAAGAATTTAACAGTGCATCATAAATGATGAATTGATCCAGAATTTGTAATTATTATAATAATGCTTAGCTCAAGGCTAGCTCAATATCAAGTAGCATACGGAAGCATAAATATATAGTAGACTCCATCTTCAATTGCCCACAAGCGAACAAATGTTGAGTGGAGTATCGCAACCTAGTCGATCACTCATAATCGGAAAAACAACATGTAACACAAAACGTAGCAGCCCCGAAGGGTCAATACATGAAATGTATGGCAAGTAGAGCTATAAAGGAGACAATAAACCTAGCATCTACATGCTTATTTGGCAAGTGGAGCTGTGGCTAGCTTGCATTTGCAAATACCTTTGTCCTACTTTTATAATCAGTTTTTGATTTTCTTTAAAAAGATCCCAATTAAGTTAACCCATCAATATTAAAGCAATTAGGAAATTAGAATGAGCAAGAAACATGTCATGAACTCAATGTCAAGCAACTCAGATGTCCATAACCGGGGACACGGCTAATCGATTAGTTTATACACCTTCAGGGGTTAGTACACTTTACCCATGTGACTTGGCCAGCCCAGCTCGTACCACCACTCTCATATTGGGTGATGATAGGGAGACGTCCAAGAAGGGACCGTTCGGCAAGTAGCTCCCCAAATCCGACATGCACCGTACCAACCTACCAAAATTCTACATCTATAGATACATGGGTTCGAGTTACCACAACCTACTAAGTCCAACCAATCTCCCATTTCATTATTGGCACATGGTTGTACACGTAAGATACCAAATAAAGAAGTCAATCATTTTCTCTTGATACCCGGGTGCCTTTACGCAATGATACCATCAAAAATATCAATCTCATCACACCAAGGAGATTCATTGATTAAGTTATTTTTAGTTTTCGCAAACCAACACATTTAGAAACAACTTTCAGTGATGTAACCCAGCCCTCGTCTATCATAGCACGTCTAAGCACATCTACCAACGGTGGCTCATCTACAAGAGATCCCTATCATATAATAGGATATAGCATAGCGATAGTAATTTTCTACACATGCATCTACAAAATACATGACAATGCATAGAAAATAGTAGGGCAATATCATGAACAAAGTAGCATATACTTGCCTTTGCTGTAGCGGTCGAACGAACAATCCTCACATGAGCAAGCGTTGCACTCGTCACAATCTACACGATACAATTGCAACACATAAACAATCCAAACACAATCATATACAAACATAACAATGCAAGATGCATGTATGACAAGTTGAACAAAACTTCAGTAGCATTCTACAACCTTTGTTCAGTATACCTACTGTATGCATGCATGGACAGCATTTTAAAGGCATTGAATCCAAAGCATGCAATTATAAATGGCCAAACAATAGAGCTATAATTCAAATATTAATCCACTGCTATTGCATAGTTTGTAAAATCCTAGAAAAATAATTAATGTGTAGGCAATCTAAAATAGAACCAGTACCAACTAGAATCGCTCAAAAAGGATTTATAGAACTTCCTGAGTAATTAAAATACTCCAAAAATCCTTTTAATATTTTCTGCAACTTCCAGTACTATAGGGCTACTTTTTTAATTCACTTAAAGATTCCCCTTGTTCTACTGATTCCAGGGACACCTCATTTGCAAATTTTGGAGTTGTAGAACTTTTCCTATGAATTTATTACTCTAAATAGGACATTAAACTATTTAATTATTCATGGCAAAACCTTGCTGCAAATGTCTGAAACAATTGTAAAGCAATATTTTACGTGAAAACCTGAAACCATTGGTATATTATTTTTAATTTTTGTCCTAGTAGATTAATTTATATGAATTTTACAAAGTTTAGCTATTTCCTGCCAATTTAAATTCGAATTAAATTAGCAGTCAAAGTAGGCTGACTTTGACCATGCTAACGTGGCATGCGCTGACCAGTCAGCGGTCAAGCGCTGGTCTACGGTCGATCTGGACCGTCCACGACCGATCCAAGGGCAGGAGGTGGTCGCGACGGGGGTGCTCACCGGCGGCGGCGGCGTCCTGCGTGGCACGGAGAAAGGCACAGGAAGAATCAGTTCAACATGGGGAAGTTTTCCAGGGGAAGAACGGGACGAGGGAAGAGCTGGTCGGGCCGGTGGAGCTCAGCACCGTGTCAATGGAGGCGGCGGCGTCATACTCCGGCGAGAAATTGCGAGAGGCTGGCGGCGTGATTTTTTTTGGGTTCCAAAGGGGTTTCGATGGGGGCAGGGTGTTCTTTATACGGGGGAGAATATTAGGGCAAGGGGTAAACGGATTCGTGTGGATTTGGGGGAATTCGCTCGGAGTCTGGTTCGGGAACGAGAGCATCGGAAGGAAAGGGATGACACGGTGGGGTTTGTGCGTCAGAGAAACGAGGGACGTAGGCCGGGCGCTGGCGGCTGCAGCAACGCGCTACTGCTGCACGCTAGGTAGGAGATGGGCCTCTGGCGGGCTGGCTACTTGCGCTGTTGTGGCCTATGCGACGCTCTGCGCGCGGTAGGTAGGCAGGTAGGTTGGCTGGGCCGGGGTGGCTTGCTGGGTAGTTTAGGTTAGTTAGTTTTTTCTGTTTCTTTTATTCTTTTATTTTTAGTATTTCAGTTATATCTTTTTCATATAAATTCCAAATGAGTTGAAATTTGTTTCTAAATTTTCTAAAAACTAGGGGATCAATATAAGATCCTTTTTGGCAATAGTTTGCCTATTTTAAAATAGTAATTTCATATTTCCATGTATTTATTTTTGCAGGAGCACTTCGGTAATTCCATTTAGGGTTTGAATGTAGTGTTTTGCATTTAAAAATTTTCATGAATGAAAAATGACATGTCAATGCAATGCAAATGCAATTTTTTTATAGTCCCAATTTCTAAAAACTTGGGATGTGACAATGATAGCCTGATGTCTTCTTGTTCACGTTCCTTGTTGTGCAGGGGGTCGTAGCGTATTGCTCCTCCTACCTTCATAACCTCAGCCATACAGTACTGCAGTGTTATGAAGCTTTGAACCAGTTTGTCAACATCATAGTTGTGATATTCTTCCTCTACATCCTCTATCAATTCTTTGATACTTTCTGGTGCTTTGGTATCACTGAGGGACTAGAGCGACCTAAAGAAACACAAGTCCAGGACATTCATGTCCGGACTGTTTGGAGGTTGTTGTATCAACTCGATGCCCAGATCTGTCTCGGCTACTACCTATCGAAAAACCTCATCACTAGGGAGGAGATGAGGTTTTGCGTTGAATTGTTGTATATAGATTGTTCTTCCTACATCCTCGTTAGGCCAACATTCTTGGACTGCTGGAATTACTTTCTGACAAAGATACTCCCTCATAACATCACGTGTAACTTTCACCGGTTTCAATTCAAGTGTCCCCTTATCTCTGTTTTTACTTTTCTTTTGCGCCCGTGTCTCTTGAACAAAGGCCCCAGTACCAATCTTTCCATCGAACATGACCTCTCCAACTTCATTATACCTTGGCTTCGCCATAGCTGTCAAGAACATCACCTTTCCAATGTTGTTCTTATTCTGCACCGTGTGGAATGGTCAAGGTTCGTCGGGAAGTAGGTAGTGAAAAGAATATGCCCGAGAGGCAATAATAAAGTGGTTATTATCATATTCCTTGTTTATGATAAATGTTTATTTTGCATGCTATAATTGTATTAATACAGAAACGTTAATACATGTGTGTTTAATAAACAAAAAGGAAGTTCCTAGTTATGCCTCTCTTATAAACTAGCTCGTTGATTAACAAGATGATCAAAGGTTTCCTGATCATGGACATTGGATGTTGTTAATAACGAGGTCACAACATTATTGGAATGATGTGATGAACATTCATCCAAAGTATAGCATTACTATCAAGGTCATTGTGTTTATATTGCTATAACATCATACAAAGTAATCTTAGTCCTTAGACCATGAGATCATGTCAATCACTAACACCAGAAGAGTATCTTGATAACATCAAACGTCACACCGTAACAGGGTGACTATAAATATGGGTTCAGTGCTACGAAGGTGTTATGTTGAGGCTCATGGATCAAGAGTGGAATTTTTCCATCCCGATGACGGAGGTATATACTCTGGGCCCTCTCGGTGATATCACATTGGTTAGCTTGCAAGCAAGTGATTTGATCACTAGAATGTTATATCACGGGAACGAGAAAAGAGTACATGTCAGTAACGAGATCAAACTAGGTATGGAGATACCGATGATCGAATCTTGGACATGTAATATATCGCGAGACAAAGGGATTGAGTTACTAATGTCTACGCGCTTCTATTCTTGTAGACAGTTGTTCGGCCTCCAAGTGCAGAGGTTTGTAGAATAGCAACAAGTTTCTGTTAAGTGGATCGCCAAAGGTTTATCGAAGTCAGGGAGGAAGTGGTCAAAGGTATCCCCTCTCAAGCAACACTGCAATCAAGATACAATAAGTCTCTTGTGTCCCCAACACACCCAATACACTTGTCAGGTGTATAGGTGCACTAGTTCGGCGCAGAGATAGTGAAATACAAGTGGTAACAGTTCCAGAAAAGACTTTGATGGAGCTTGACGTGGAGGTAAAGACTAAAGCAAGCAAACATGCAACGGATCTAGATGCAAACGGTGTTTCAATGCTTAGAAACAAGGCCTGGGGATCATACTTTCACTAGTGAACACTCTCTCATATAAATATCCTCTCTTCATGATACTACTCTTAACTACTCTCCGGTTGGACACTCTCATCCATGGTAGGGCTATAACAGCACACCTCAAAGTCTGCCTTTCCCAATCTATATAACCCCACACTATCACCTTGAGCTCTAGATTGTTCCAACAAACACCACAATTTCATAGAGACATCCAACTCCAAATATAACTCATAACAAATATTCAATCTAGCCAAAGTGCCACACACGGTATGCACACTGTCACTATCACACACATGGGGAAAAGCATAGATCTATTAAAGCACAAAGAGTATTTATGTAGACTCAAGCCGAAGTGCCACCATGGCGTGCACGCTGTTACTTTCACACACACATGGGGAGAGCAGAGATCTAATGAAGCACTTGAGTATCAAGGTAGATCTACTAGATTACAAAGCTCATGACCACAAGATCATGCATAGAGAGAGAGATGAACACATAGCTACCGGTAGATCCCTTAGCCTCGAGGAAGAACAACTCCCTCCTCATCATGGGAATCAACAATGGTGATGAAGATGGTGGTGGAGATCGATGGATGGCTCCGGGGGAACCTCCCCGTCCCGGCAGGGTGTCGGAACAGAGACTTTCTGTCCCCCGAATCTCCCCTTCGGTGGTGGCGGCGCTACGGAGTTTTTCGTGGATTTATTCTGGATTCTTTAGGGCTTTCTCCCCGATGGCTTCTTATAGGCACAAGAGGCAAGGTCGATGGGGATCCAGGGGGGCCACACCCCCTGTGGGCGCCCCCAGGGCTTGTCCGCGCCTAGGGGGGTGCGGCCACCCTGTGGCCCCCCTCCGGCTCTGCTTTGTGGTTCTGTGTTGCTCTGGGCAAAATAATGACATTGGCTTTTCTCCCGTCCAATTCTGAGAATTCTGATTTTCTGCCTTTCTGGAACCAAAAACAGAAGGAAAAAGGCAACTGGCACCGTGGCATCTTGTCAATAGCTTAGTTCCAGAAAGTGTATAAAAATACCCCAAAGTGTAGACAAATCATAAGACAAATGATACAAAACAAGCATGGAGCATCAAAAATTATAGATACGTTTTCAACGTATCAAGCATCCCCAAGCTTAACTCCTGCTCGTCCTCGAGTAGAGGTAAGTGATAAAAAGAATAATTTTTGAGGTGACATGCACCATCAAAACCAAGATCAAACCATTTGCGGGCATTGTTGAAAGCTGGGATCAAAGAACTCTAAACATGTGCATGAAAGATGGAGTTCTAACAATAGGACATAGTAACTATGCATGCAACATGAAAGGTTACAAACAAAGATCATGAATAACATGCATTGAAAAACGTTTGTCTATTTTACATACAGAAAACATGGCATAGTGGCATTCAACTTGTCCCTCATAGAGTAGCAAATAGATGCATAGGACACCTTCAAAGTTCACAAGGGTGACTAGATACAAATAGCACAAGAACAAGTAATATCACAATATGCATCAATCAATATGTTTTGGGACACTGCACATAGAACTAAGAATGGCAACTATGCTCTCTTAATGGTGCCTAAAGGTAGAAGGTGGAGACTCAATAGTAGTGGAAGAAAGGCCCTTCATAAAGTAAAGCAGGGATTTCAAGTTTCAAAAAGAGCTTCCAAAAATTATGGTACTTGTTAGCTTTCAGCCCTCATTGCCCCTGTCATAAGCATCTTGAAGTGGTTAAGGTCAAAGTGGCAAATATGGAGTATATGCTTGACGAAGTATAAGTTGGCAATCTCAAGTCCCTTGAATACGAGGGCCACACCTCATGGATACTCAACTTTGGGCCCAGGCAAGTTCTTATCATTGTAAGTATTTGCATATCATTGAGAACCGCCAATGGGTACCCCTTGCACATGGTACAGGAGCTTTCCCATAACCAAAATGACAAGGCAAGCAGACAATGAGCATCTCAGCAATCTTTTTATTTACCATATGCATAGATTTTTATTGAGGATGCTTCATAGATAGCTCACTATGGTGATGCTGCAAGTTTCCACCATGATTAGGCATGGCTTAGGCTAGCGGCTCATGCGTTTCTCTAACACAGAATACAAAATCCATGGACTTACAAGTTCCCTCTTTACACACCGGTGACATCCATAGACAAAAGAGCATAATATCAACTGAGTACAAAGTACAAATGCAATGTTGAAAACGTTCCCCGTGACAGCACGGTTCTGCTAATTCCAACTTATAAGTGCAAGCATATACAACAAAGTTGTTGCAATGGTTCAAATTTATTAGGGTCAAAGAATATAAAGTGTGCCATCAAGTTCGTGAGGGCTTTAATCACTAAGTTTTCACATAACAAAATAGTTTTTAATTAGAAGATAGTTGAAAACAAGAATATACTTGGAATGGTGTAACACACCATGTATAGGAGTTTATAGTGCATACTTTGGAACAACTTGGTTTCTTGGGAGTTGGAAGCATGAGTATAGCTTACTCATACAAGTGGAGGCTAGCAAAAGACTAGGAGCAACCAACTAAGAGAGCAATAATGGCCATAATCATGCAGAGCAACAAAAAATTACTAATCAAAGCATAGAGTGGTACTAAAAGTCAAGGACTAGATGATCATAGAGGCTATGGTGACTTGTTCATAGTCATAATATGGTGTGAGCATGTGCCAAGTCAACCCAAACAAAGCATTAAAGGAGAATACCACAATACTATGCTTTTGTATGCTAAAACAACGCATGATTCTTTCAATGCACACTCAACAATCCTAATTGTTTGGAACAAGACATGCTATAGCAATAATCACTAAGCATAAGGTCAAAACAACATCTAGAATTGCATGATAAAGTCTAAGTCACATTCAAAGCAAGCTCCTCTTATACTACTATAAGGATGAAACTTTCTACTCTCTTCCAACACCAATCGACTTATTTGAAACAGCTCACAAAGATAATAATAAACAAAGATCAGTGATAATGTCTCACAACTCCACAAATAAGAACTAAAAAGTTCTAAGCTGAAAGCACAAGAAAACTAAGGCTGAACGCAGTGCTAGCAAAAGTGAACACTCACAAAGCAATAAGAGTGAAAACTAGAGTGTTCTAGGCAATGGAAACAGAGTGTGTCTCTCTCCAAAAAAAGTGTGGTGTAACCAACCAACTTAATCAAGCAAATTAAGCAAACGAAAACCAAAAACAAAAACTAAGATGCTCCAAGAACAACACAACAATGCATGAAACAATAAAAACGATGTGTCTAGAAAGACCTGAGATTTTTATTGATGAAGAAGGGGATGCCTTGGGCATCCCCAAGCTTTGACGCTTGTACCTCTTGAATATTTCTTGGAGTGACACGGTGTGGCATCCCCAAGCTTGAGCTTTTGTCCATTCTTCATCTCATTACATCTTTCTTTCTCTACACCTGCAAATTTTCCTTCATACAAAACTTCACACAATCTTTATTAGCAACATTAGTGTATTCAAAAGATAATAGACCCTTGGGTTTTGTTTCAAAACAGCAAAACTTTCACTAAATACACAAGCTACTGTAGCAACTCCTTCAAAAATCTCAATTTCCCAAAAAGAACCCAAAAAGGATCAATAAGAAGCAAATGCAAATAATGGCAGAAATCTGTCAAAACAGACCAGCAGGTAGAAACCGATTTTTTCGAAGATCTTATGTTGCTCAAATCAAAATGTGTTGAACTAACTAAAGTTAGCTAACATACTGGGGGATTTATTCATAAATTTTCATCTCAATCTGAGTTAAAGAGACTCCTCGCGTATTTTATGGTGGAGGACAGAAATCTGTTTCGGGACAGCAACTCCTCAAATCTTACTTCCCTCTCATTAGAGGTCATTGTTGGCACAAAAAGCAAACAAAAAGGATAAGGAGAGGTCATTACTGAAGTAATAACTTCCAAGACTCAAGGGAACTCTTGGGTTATCTCCTAACAAGTACTTTTCTTTAACGCCTTTAAGTTAGGCTTGATAGTTTGAGAAGATGCTCACATAAGAAATATCAATTGAAGTAAAAGAGAGCATCAAGAAGCAAATTCAAAACACATTTAAGTCTAACCCAATTCCTATGCATACAATCCTTGTAAATAAACAAGTCATGAAGGCACAAAGCAACAAGCATAGGAAAGCAAGACAAGTGCAACTTTAAAAATTTCAACATAGAGAGGGGAAACTTAATATTATTGAGATGTATAAGACCATGTTTCCCTCTCTCATAATAACTTTTTGTAGCATCATGAATAAAATTAATAATATAACTATCACATAAAACATTTTTATCATGAGCCACATGCATACAATAATTATTACTCTCCACATAGGCAAAGGCATTCTTATTAATTGTAGTGGGAGCAAATTCAACAAAATAGCTATAAGTATTATTCTCATCACCATAATCATCAAATATATGAGGCATATTGTAGTCACAATTAACTTTCTCCTCAATAGTAGGTGGACTAAAAATATCATACTCATCACTGTAATCATCATATATTGGAGGTAAACTATCATCAAAGAAAATTTTCTCCTCTATGCTTGGGGGACTAAAAATATCATGCTCATCAAAACCAGCTTCCCCAAGCTTAGAATTTTCCATAGCATTAGCAACAATGGTGTCCAAAGAATTCATACTAATAACATTGCTACTAGCATGCAAATAAAGATCCATAGGTTTTTAAATTTTCTCTTCAAACACTTCATGTCCTAACTCAAGATAAACACTATAGAGCTCTCTAATTTTGTTGTTGTTTTCCATTAATCATAACTAGTGAAAACAAGAAACAAAAAGACAAAATTGCAGAATCTAAAGGAAATAACTTCGAGCACTCACACCGGAGGATGTGAGTACCTTTTACCTTACCTCCCCGGCAACGGCGCCAGAAAAGAGCTTGATTCTACGCACTTCTATTCTTGTAGACAGTTGTTGGGCCTCCAAGTGTAGAGGTTTGTAGAACAGTAGCAAGTTTCCCTTTGTAGGGTTCGTAGCATAGAAAACAAAAAAAAATCCTACGATGGGAACAACTATGTACCAAGATCTATCTACTAGATACAAACAACGGGCAAATGTATATCCGTAGAGAACATACCGTTGAAGACCGACAAAGCTTAACGAGTCCAAACTCGTGGTTGATGTAGACGATCTCTTGCTGATCTCAAGATCGAGAGGAAGTCCTAGCGCCGCAAAACAGCAGCGCATCCGTGCTCGCACACACGTTCGAGGCACCGAGCAACCTCCGCCTCCTCGCTCCAGCGATGCAGCGAAAGCACAACTCTTTCTTGCCGAAAAGCCACTGGGAACATGTATCTCGCTAGTCCGAGACCATGGGGGATAAATTCTAGAGGGGGAGAGAGATCCTTCACGAGGAGGTGTGAGTGAGAAGTAAGAGGAGGGGCTCCTTTTATAGGAGGAGGGGGAACCCCAAGGGGGTGGCCGGCGCATGGGGGCTGCCCCCTTGCCCTCCCCTCTTCATGTGGGTGGACACTCCACTCACAAAAATCCATTCATATGCCTCCACTCAAAATCCCACTCAAACTTGCCATTAAATTTCCACCAAATTTAATGCAAACTCTCATTAAATAAAACTCTTTTATTTTATTCAGAATTTTGTCAATTACTTTAATGACAAACATTCACAAATAACCCCTTGCTAGAATTCTATTTCACATGCATAACCACTTTATGCAATTTCACCCGAAAACCTGTTTCGGTATCTAGTGAAATAAATTCCTGCGCTTGTTCATTCTTTCGGCATGAAACTTTTGCTCCAATTGGATGTCGGTGTCTCTTAAGTGTGTCACCCTACGGTTCGTGAATAATGCGGACATGATCGAGACCCCTCTCGGATCAATAATCAGAAGCGGGATCTGGAGAACCATACTGACTCCCACACATTCAACGATGACTTTCTTGTGATCGTCGGAACCTTTTACGCTAGTATCTTAATCCCTTTGTTTCACGATATATTACATGTTCGAGATTCGATCATCGGTATCTCCATACCTAGTTTGATCTCGTTACTAACATGCACTCTTTTCTCGTTCCCGTGATATAACATTCTAGTGATCAAATCACTTGCTTGCAAGCTAACCAATGTGATATCACCGAGAGGGCCCAGAGCATATCTATCCGTCATCGGGATGAACAAATTCCACTCTCGATCCATGAGCCTCAACATAAAACTTTATTAGTTCTGAATCCATCTTTATAATCACCCTGTTACGGTGTGACGTTTGATGTTAACAAGAAACTCTTCCGGTGTTAGTGATTGACATGATCTCGTGGTCTAAGGATTAGGATCACTTCGTAAGTTGTTATAGCAATATAAACTCAATGACTTTGATCGTAATGCTATACTTCGGATGAATGTTCATCACATCATTACACTAATGTTGTGACCTCGTTATTAACAACATCCAATGTCCATGATCAGGAAACCTTTGATCATCTTGTTAATCAACGAGCTAGTTTATAAGAGATGCATAACTAGGAACTTCCTTTTTGTTTATTAAACACACATGTATTAACGTTTCCGTATTAATACAATTATAGCATGTAAAATAAACATTTATCATAAATAAGGAATACGATAATAACCACTTTATTATTGCCTCTCGGGTATATTCCCTTCAGTCTCCCACTTGCACTAGAGACAATAATCTAGTTTGAAAACTTTGCGTATTGAACACTTATGGCTTTCCGGTGTTCCATATACGCAATTGCAAGTGGTTAACATAATCTACGGATCTGACGCTTCAGGTCCGTGTGTATTTGCATGTCTTTGCGTCTTCATGCATCACTCATTCTCCAATGAGATGGCATTGTATAAATTTGGTCTTTCGGTGAGACATTTAGTTCCTTGGGGTTAAATCATGTCGATACTATTGTCATACAATATATCTTTAGTGTTAGCCCGTTGCGAACCACACCTTAGTTTGATAACAAACTACTTGACACAAATTCCCTTCTTTGCTGCTACTATAGCAGTCATATACTTAGCCTTTTGTTGTAGTATCTGTCACAATGTCTTAACTTTGGAATTCATCCAAATCCATCATGGAATCTCCTTTCCATTACATTGTGCCACCAATAGTTTAAATTGAGATAAACTTAATTTGTATCTTGTGACAAAACTAGTATCAATGTAACGCTTTACAATGAACTATTTGTAATAGTTTGTCACCTCTACACAAATATATTCTTAGTTCTTTCAAAAAGATCATAAGAATATCCTCACTATCGTCCAATGATCATTTTATGATTCATTCTGGTATATGCTCATAACACTTAGAGCATAGGACATATCTGGATGTGTACATATCATGGTATGATTGATCAAAACATTCTCGTGATTTCACTCATCAAGTGTCAAAGCACTTGAATCTTGTTTCACTTATCAAGTGTCGATACACTTGAATCTTGATTCAATTCCTTTCCATGCGACAAGAACCGTTTCTTGTCGTTTCTATATTGAACTCCTTCAATATCTCATATATGTACGTTTGGCCCAACCATATTAGCGTCACCGTCTATCCACTATAGACATTCATGCTAAATATTCGGGTTTTGCCTAAGTCTTTCATCAAAATGAAATCCTTAACCTTTGATACATCATTTCTAATCAACAAGATGTCCTTCACATAATGTATTAGAAATATGTCTCAGCACTCCCACTTAATTTCTTGCAAATGCAAGCATCTTCATCGTCTCCAGATGAAAACTCCTTTTTCATCACGGTGAAGATTCCAACTCCACGATGCCTACTTCAACCGTTGAAGTTTGCATGCCCTTTTTAGCATCCTTTGAATTAACAAAACCCTTTGGACCATGTCATGTACACGTCCTAGGTAACCATTCTATTAGAAGAACTTTGTTTTGTTCATTCATCTACCATATACCAAATTATATGTAGCGGTTGCTACTTTAATCCGTTCAGACTAAATATCGCTATGAAAGATCAAATCTTGTCATAGTCAACTCTTTGAACATTGTCATAAAATACTTTACGACATGTCGAATATTTCATAGATGTGAGACATCCTTGTCTGTTTCTTTATAGATCCAAATACGACCGATAGGTTTTTACACCTTTCTGGAGGGTCTTCCAAGTTCAAAACTTGATTTCTCGTGTATGGAACTATCAAGGATTTTATGGCTTCAAGCCATTTGACGGAGTTAGGGCCCATCATCACTTCTTTGTATGTATTCGGTTCATCATTGTCAAACAATAATGATTTACTCTCAAATCTCAGCATTTGATTTGTTTATCCGACCTACTTGGTTCAATAGGAACTTAGATCTCTGTGACCACAACCTTTGAGGCACATAATCTATGAGCGTTATGGCAGCCTCCGGAACGTTTTCCGACGCTGCGCAACTCAGCACATTTAGCTAAGGTTCGTTAACCTTATCAAAGTTCTATTGTCCTCCCACTTAACTTTTGCGAAAAATTCCTTTTTCAAGAAACTTCATATTTCAAGCGACAAACCCTTTTGTCCTTGGTGTTATGGAGGAATAACCAATTGTTATTCAAAATAACCTACAAAGACATGCTCATATGACTTCGGTTGTAAACATCTTACTTATGTTTAGCATACCAAAATTTAAGAAATGACTACTTGGGTTTTACCCCAAACCATAACTTCCATGGTGTCATTTCAACGGATCAAGATGGAGCTCTTTTCAGTGTAAAAAGCGGAAGTCTCTAAAGCTTTAATCTTTTAAAACATAATGGCAGTTTTATAAATAACACCTTTGATCCAACCATGTCAAACAAGGTTTCATTACAAATCTCAAACACTCCATATTCCTATGGTGTTTCGGGAGATGTAAATCTAGGTGTTTTGCTAAACTTGTAACTCAAATAAATCAGTTTTATGATAAAATCATAATTCATTTATTTTTCTTATTACACTTGTAACTCAAATAAATCTCTTATGATAAAATTATAAACCATTTATTTTCTTGTCACAATGATTTTTCACTTCATATTGAAAGTCTTTGAACATCTTCAAATATTTCACACTTATTTCTCATTAAGTGAATACTCACTCAAATTTTCAGAGAAAGCATATGAAGTTGAAATCCATCGCTTACGACTATACATAATGGACTACATACATCGATATGTATAAATTTCAATAATTTAGTCGTTCGTTCTTCTTTGGCCTTTGAACGAAGTTTTAATTATCACGTGAAAAGTCTCACAAGCGTCACTTGATCAAATAAAAGACTCCAAAAATCTATGAATATGGAGATTCTTCATGTTTTCTTTCCAATATAATTTAAACGGCGATGTCACTTTGTAAGTGATTTTTCAATCATTTGTCTTGCGACATTTTAGCATTAGGTTATATGGATGTGATTTCTCCAACTAGATTTGTAAATCATCCATATTATATGGAATATGGTAATTATTTGAACAACTTTTGTTCTCATAATAACTGATTCAAATAACAATTATTAAAACAAATCTTGAAGTCAAGCTTTGATGTCAACGAGAAATAGAAACAACGGTTTGTTTGTTTTCGATGAACATCATCACATATTCTCTTGCTAGTTACTTAGGCCATTGTGGTTCATGAATTGCGTTGTTCCGTATGAAATTTCATACCAACCAATACCCAAGAACCACATTGTTTAACAAGCAAAGAATACAACCATAACATGTATATCATCCATATACCTAAACTGGATATTTCCAATCTTTTCTTTTCTTCCAAATATATTTTATAGATTCTCTTTCAGCATTTCCTTTTCCTTTTTAAAAGAATCTATCAACATCAAAAGTGGCGCCATATACATGACACATAGTCCAAAGCGTGTGTATTCAAACAATAATGACTTTGGACTTGCACTTTGAAGTAGATCACCATCATCAAAATGATCGGTATTCTTTCAAAATCCATTCTTTAGTAATCTTTTAGTGTAGTAAACACTTTACATACATCTTCTATTCATCCTTATCATGACGACTTTCATGATCAAGCTACTGTAGCTTATAAAGGCGAATCGTGAGTATAACATTACTTTCCAAAACCCTTTTGGATGATTAGGATGTCTAGCATCTCCAACCTTCGTAAATTCTCATCCAATATGAGAACATATATTATACTCTATCATATTGCAACCAAAACATTGTTTCAGATGTCGTTATATCTGTCACACATGATGGTTTCTAAAACAATTCTTTCAGTTCCTAGATAATCTTGATATTTAAATCAAGAATCATGGAGGCAAATATGATACTTAAGATACTAACTATTAAATTTCACAGAGTAAATAGAGTTTGCTGAAAGTTTGCAATAGGACTTTAAACTTTAGATTAACACTCAACTCAATACGATACCAGTTCGTAAAGTATATATCCAGAATTATATAGTTCTATTATCTCAATTACAACTATGCATAAGGTGGTGAACGAATGCCAATGACTACAACAAATTATGCAAATTCACTTTGATTTAATTTATGATAAATTGAGTTCTACTAATCCAAATTAGAAATGAACTCCCACTCAAAAACGACATCCCTCGTGTCTTTTTGGTGATTACATGAACCAAATCCACTACACCAAGTCCGATCATCACGTGAGTCAGTGTAGCTTCAAAGGCGAGCATCCATATGGTCATCATATCAAAAACATATGACTCATGCTTAACCTTTCGGTCCGTGTTCCGAGGCCATGTCTGTACATGCTAGGCTCGCCAAGTAAGAACCTTAGTATTCGCGTGTGTAACTGTCTTACACCCGAGATATGCTCATGAATTCAAGTACACCCGATCATCACGTGATGTATTGAAGCGACGAAACATTGTCGGTGCATACTTAAGGAAGAACACATTCTTATCTTGATATCTAAATGAGGGATCATCTTATTATGCTAATAAAACGCCAAACAAGCAATATAAGATGCAAATAAAACATCACATGTTTATTAGTGAAATGATATGGTTCCCGCATATGATCTCCATCATGGTGCTCGTCTTCTCCCTCGTCCACGTCTCCGGGTGCCACCTGAACCCTGCGGTGAGCATTGCCATGGCGGTCTTCGGCCACCTCCCGTCGGCCCACCTCGTCCCTTACATCGCCACGCAGGTGCTGGGCTCCACCGCCGCCTCGTTCGTGGGCCACGCGATCTACCACCCCGTGAGCCCCGGGATCGCCACCGTCCCGAGCATCGGCACCATGGAGGCGTTCGCCAAGGGGGCCGCCTGCCCCTTGCTCATGTGGTGAGCGGCCCACGGGCGCGGAAGCCGATGAAGGCCATGAAGGCTCTCTCCATGGCGACGAAGAAGGAGAAGAATAGGAAGGTTGTGGCATTGACCACGATGGCTTCTTCGACCATGACAGCTCGCAAAACGGATGCTATTGCCTCCATGCCCAGGCCGGTGGTGCGCGCGGCCGTCGCAGCTTGCGGTTGCTCTACCGCCCATGAGGTGGTCAACAAAATGACCAGCCTCGTGGAACTGAGTGCGACCAAGCACTAGAGAATAAAGATTGGCAAAGGAGAAGAAGATCGAAGAGCAAAGGCTTGCACTTGTGGTGGAGAAGTTGGCAAAGTAGAAGGAGGATGCCGACCGCACCATCATGTTCATGGACCCAAGCACATCGAATGCTACGGCTAAAGGCGTACTGGGAGCACTCTCGTTCCAAGATCTTGGCCCAATTTGGTGACCGAGATGGTGTTTGAGGTGGTAGTCGAGGTGGTGGTGGTGATGTCCACAACATAAACATGTTATATTGTGATTTTGTCTCAAAAACTTGGTCTAGTTGCTCTTTTTGGATGATATATGTGCATGTTTAAATTTGGTTTGTAAGAATACTTGTTGCCTGTTGTATTTAATTCATTTGAATGTTTAATCATATGCCATGATTTCGTTTGATGTATGTGATAGAGGCTTGAAAATGACGCTCACGGAAATTTGGTCATCTAAATATAGGGGTTTAGAATTGGGAGGCTTGAAAATGAAGCTCACAAAATTTTGATCATCTAAATATAGGGGTTTAGAATTGGGCCGCTGTAACATTCCAGGATTAGCACCTAGAATTAGAGAGGACACATGTGTGTGTGCATTGCATTCATGCATCAGAAAATTCGGAGAATTTTTGCGCAAAACTAAAGAGCTATAGAGGGATCGAGATCTCTCTTGTTCTGATGGAAACATCAGGGCAGGTGCGATAGATTTTCACATGACCTTTGTAGAATTCTTTATTTAGGGGGGAAGATGTTCAATCATGAATTTGAGTTTCACATTTGAATACACATGAATGTATAAAAAAATCACAAATTGAATCAGAGGATATTTAAATATTTATTAGAAATGGAACTTCTTGAATAAAGTAATATGATCTTATAATAAATAGATGGTAATAAAGTAATTGGAACAAATATTACAAAGTTTTACATTTATTCAAATGGAAAAGAATATTATGATAATATAAGAAGAAGAAAAATAAAATAATATTTGAATTAGTAATTACACAAAAGATATAAATATGTACAAATTCCAAGTTTCAATAATAGATAAAACATTTACTTTATTATCATATAAATAATGTTACAATGTCTTTACAATTTCCTAGAATAATTACCATAAGAATAATATGAGATAAAGAGACTTGAAATTGAAATACAAATGGTAAATGAATTACAACCATAAATAAGAATGGAATTCATATTTATAAATAAGATATAAATATTACAGGATACAAATTATAGAAAGGAAGAAAATTTGAACTTTATTATTAAGGGTATAATGTTTTACAATCTACAAAAGGAAAAGAAAATTACATGAATAAAAAAGGAATCCTAAAAGAAAACTAATCCTATCCATTTTCTTCATTTCTTGTACCTTCACTATCTTTATCTCTACAAAAGAAACAAACAAACAAAATAAATAATAAACAGGAGGTTAGTTTATTAGTTGTACTCTCAGATTTGGCCTAGAGGTGCTAGAGCCTGAATTCATCATCAAGTATGTATTAAAAAGGGGCCAAATCATAGTATTTGTTCTTAATCAGATAGTGGCCTTAGCACAGCATCATTGGCTTGGGGAAAATTTCACCAAAGTAAGGAGAGAGGCAAGTTTCACCAGAACAGTAAAGGCAAATGGTAATTCCAGGAGAAATATCAGGTTTCCTTTGATCTGATCCACAACAGAGCAAACAAGTAGGCATGCAGCTCACACATCACTCCATGTATGTGTGTTGTCATCACATCATGCACTTCAGAGGGAGTACAAAATAGAGTTCTTTTTGTCCCAAGTCATAGCAAGCAAGCCAGCTACAACACTTCATCATCTCACCACTTCTAGATCATAGCTTGCCCAAGAAAGAAACCATAGTTTTTCTACTATCCCAAGAACACCATCAAGAACATCACTTGTTCTTACCAGTTCTTCACAAGAACAACAAGAGCACACTTCCATACCAAATCATCAAATCATCCAATCACGGGTAGCTAGTTGAGTTAACCAGACTGACAAGAAGAAGGAGAAGGCTAGCAGCAACCATAGGAGGAGCAGGCCAAGGGCAATATCCAGGGGAGCAGATCCATATCAGCAGTTTCACAAGATCAACAAGCAACCACAAGTTACAGTCAAGCTTCAGCAACCGCAACAGGTTGCTATACCACTAAATCATGCATAGTATATGTTCTTATCCTTTTATTTCTGAGCATGTAGTTGTGTGGGAGAGAGATCTCTCAGACTGGGTAGTAGTGCTACTCCAGAATCATCCTAAAGCTAACAAAAGAGCAACAACAGTCTATGTTTATGTGAAACAAAAGCTTGCCTGTGTAAATGACATCATTTGATTACAAGAATCATCAGAATTATCAACTTTTCTCTCATCTTCCTAGTAACCAATCTAGGAATCATTTCATTCTTAGAAATCATGTAAAAATCCACCACAAGTTCATTACTGATATTGTGCAGTACAAGAAGCACATACTGAAGGGAATATGCCCTGAGAGGCAATAATAAAGTGTTTATTATGTGTATTCCAAGTATATGATAGATGTTTATTTTGCATGCTATAATTGTATTAATACGGAAACATTAATACATGTGTGTTTAATAAACAAACAGAAAGTTCCTAGTTATGCCTCTCTTATAGACTAGCTCGTTGATTAATAAGATGATCAAGGTTTCCTGATCATGGACATTGGATGTTGTTAATAACGGGATCACAAAATTAGTGTAATGGTGTGATGAACATTCATCCAAAGTATAGCATTACGATCAAAGTCATTGAGTTTATATTGCTATAACAACTTACGAAGTGATCCTAATCCTTAGACCATGAGATCATGTCAATCACTAACACCAGAAGAGTTTCTTGATAACATCAAACTTCACACCATAACAGGGTGATTATAAAGATGGATTCAGAACTAATAAAGTGTTATGTTGAGGCTCATGGATCGAGAGTGGAATTTGTTCATCCCGATGACGGATAGATATACTCTGGGCCCTCTCGGTGATATCACATTGATTAGCTTACAAGCAAGTGATTTGATCACTAGAATGTTATATCACGGGAACGAGAAAAGAGTGCATGTCAGTAACGAGATCAAACTAGGTATGGAGATACTGATGATCGAATCTCGGACATGTAATATATCGTGAAATAAAGGGATTAATATACTAGCGTAAAAGGTTCCGACGATCACAAGAAATTCATCGTTGAATGTGTGGGAGTCAGTATGGGTCTCCAGATCCCGCTGTTGATTTGCGGCGCTAGGACTTCCTCTCGATCTTGAGATCAGCAAGAGATCGTCTACATCAACCACGAGTTGAACTCGTTAAGCTTTGTCGGTCTTAAAGGGTATGTTCTCTACGGATATACATCCGCCCGTTGTTTGTATCTAATAGATAGATCTTGGTACATAGTTCACATCGTAGGAAAAATTTTGTTTTCTATGCTGCGCACCCTACAGTGGTATCAAAACCGGATCTATGCGTAGATGCTTTACACGGGTAGTACACATATGAGTATGTGGGCGATGATGATCATGTTGTTGCTCCTTATTTGTAATTTTTGATATTGGTGGCATAGTGGGATGAAGCGGCCCGGACAAACTTTACATGTCCTCGCACATGAGACTTGTTCCACGCTTGACATGCAACTAGTTTGCATAAGTGTCTAGCGGGTGTCTGTCTCTCCTACTATAGTCAATATCTATTTTGCAATGAGTTGTCAACAATTTGGTTATCCTCGTTGTGGTTCATGTTCGTAGGTAAGAACGGTTCTATCTCGAAAGCCCTAAGCCACGTAAAACTTGCAATGGATAAATTAGAGGCGTCTAATTTAGATTGTTGCTGGGCTAGTGTTATGATATGGTGATGTTGTAAGTAGAAGTATGAGATGATACTCTTACAACATACATAACGTGTAATCTCCATAGACCTTGGACTTACACATATAGGTATGATAGTGATCATACCACGATGCACATGATAGAGATCATCTACGGGAACCATATCATTTCACTAATAAACATGTGATGTTTGATAGCATCTTATATTGCTTGTTTAGCAATAATAAGATGATCCCTCATTTAAATATCAAGATAAGAATGTGTTCTTCCATTAGTATGCACCAATTATGTTTTCGTCGCTCCAAGACATCACGTGATGATCGGGTGTTCTTGGATCCACGACCATATTTCGGGTGTAAAACAGTTACACACGCGAATACTAATGTTCTAACTTGACGAGCCTAGCATGTACAGACATGGCCTCAGAACACGGACCGAAAGGTTAAGCATGAGTCATATAGTAGATATGATGCCCATTTGATGCTCGCCTTTGAAGCTATACCGACTCACGTGATGATCGGACTTGGTATAGTGGATTTGGTTCATGTAATCACCAAAAAGGCACGAGGGATGTCGTTTTTGAGTGGGAGTTCATTCGTAATATGGATTAGTTGAACTCAATATATCATACACTCAGTATAAACTTTACAAATTCTGTTGTAGATGTCACCACCTGCTTTTAATTTCAATGTGTTCATGGAGAAAGAGAAACTTGCAACAAACGGTAGCAACTTTACCGAATGGGCCATGAATTTGAGGATTCCCCTCTCTGCTGCACAAAAGCAATACGTGCTAGAAGCGCCACTAGGCCCCCCACCTTTTGAGGATGCCCCTGACGAGGAGAAGAATGTCTATAAGACTCGTCAGGAGGACCACAACTTAGTTCATTGTGGCATATTGTATGGGCTAGAGCCAGAACTTCGAAAGCGTTTCGAAAACGGAAATGCTTTTGATACAATGGGTGAGTTGAAAATGATTTTCGACACACATGCTGCTGTAGAGAGCTACAACGCTTCAGAAAAGTTCTTTAGCTGCATGATGGAAGAGCACATCTCTGTTAGTGAGCATGTACTCAATATGTCGGGTTACGCCGATAAGCTTGTGTCCTTGGGAATACCGATTCCCATTGACTTAGGCATCCATCGTGTTGTGTAGTCTCTGCCACCTAGCTATAAGAGCTTTGTGATGAACTATAATATGCAAGGCATGAAGAAGTCTCTCCCCGAGCTTCTGTCAATGCTTAAAACTGCAGAAGTGGATATCAAAAAGGAACATCAAGTGTTGATGATCAATAGGAACACTGGTTTCAAGAAATACAAGAAGGGAAAATGGAAGGGAAGTAAGGGCGGCAAGCTGGTTGCCGTGCCTGAAAAGAAACCCCGAGTTGGACATAAGTCTGATGCCGAGTGCTACTATTGTAAGGGGACTGGCCACCGGAAGCGCAACTGCCCCAAGTATTTGGCTAACAAGAAGGACGGCAAGGCAAACAAAGGTATATATGATATACATGTTATTGATGTGTACTTGACTAGTGCTTGCAGTAGCACCTAGGTATTTGATACCGGTTCAGTTGCTAATATTTGTAACTCGAATCAGGGGCTGCGGAACAAGCGACCGCTAGCAAGGGGTGAGGTCAAGATGCGTGTCGGCAATGGATCAAGCGTTGATGTGATCGCCGTCGGAACGCTGCCTCTCCATTTGCCGTCGGTATTAGTTATAAACTTAAATAATTGTTATCGGGTGCCTGCACTGAGCATGAACATTGTATCTGGATCGTGTTTGATGCGAAGTGGTTATTCATTTAAATCCGAGAACAATGGTTGTTCTATTTATATGAATGAAATCTTTTATGGTCATGCACCGATGATGAATGGTTTATTTCTATTAGATCTCGATGATAATGTTACACATATTCATAATGTTGATGCTAAAAGGACTAAACTTAATGATGATATATCTGCATATATGTGGCACTGCCGTCTAGGTCATATTGGCGTTAAACGCATGAAGAAGCTCCATTTAGATGGACTTTTGGAATCACTTGATTTTGAATCATTTGATACATGTGAGCCATGCCTTATGGGCAAGATGAATAGAACGTCGTTTTCCGGTTCAATGGAACAGGCGACAGATTTATTGGAAATCATACATTCTGATGTATGTGGTCCAATGAGTGTGTCGGCGCGAGGTGGATATCGTTATTTTGTTACTTTCACGGATGATTTGAGTAGATACGGTTATATCTACTTGATGAAACACAAGTCTGGAACCTTTGAAAAGTTCAAGGAATTTCAGAATAAAGTGGAAAATCATCGTAATAGAAAGATCAAATTTCTACGGTCTGACCGTGGAGGTGAGTATCTAAGTTACGAGTTTAGCACTCACATGAAAGAGTGTGGAATTGTTTCACAACTCACACCTACCGGAACACCACAACGAAATGGTGTGTCGGAACATCGTAATCGTACTTTATTAGATATGGTTTGATCTATGATGTCTCTGACGGACTTGCCGTTGTCATTTTGGGGTTATGCACTACAAACTGTTGCATTCACTTTAAATCGGGAACCGTCTAAATCCGTTGAAAAGACACCATATGAATTGTGGTTTGGAAACAAACCTAAGCTGTCATTTCTTAAAGTTTGGGGATGCGATGTTTATGTGAAGAAACTTCAACCGGATAAACTCGAACCCAAAGCGGAAAAATGCGTCTTCATAGGATACCCTAAGGAAACTATTGGGTATTCCTTCTATCACAGATCCGAGGGCAAGGTTTTTGTTGCCAAGAATGGATCCTTTCTAGAGAAAGAGTTTCTCGCGAAAGGTGTGAGTAGTCGGAAGGTAGAACTCGAAGAGGTTATTGAACCTTCTCTTCAAAGTATGGCGAGTAGCACAACGCCGGAAGTTGTTCCGGAGTTGGCTTCACCCGTTGAAGAGGGAACGAATGATAATGATCATGAAACTCCGAAAGAGAGTTCTACCGAACCTCGCAGGTCTAGCAGGACGCGTGCAGCTCCCGAGCTGTACGGAAATCCTGTCATGAATTTCATGGTTGATGAAAATGATGACCCTGCGACGTATGAAGAAACGATGATGAGCCCGGATTCCAACAAATGGTTAGAAGCCATGAAATCCGAGATGGAATCCATGTATGAAAATCAAGTTTGGAACTTGGTGGAATTACCTCACGACCGAAAGGCCGTGGAGAACAAATGGATTTTCAAAAGAAAATTGATGCTGATGGTAATGTGACCGTCTATAAAGCTCGACTTGTTGCAAAGGGGTTTCGACAAATTCAAGGAGTTGACTACGATGAGACATTCTCTCCCGTAGCGATGCTAAAGTCAGTTAGGATTATGTTAGCAATTGTTGCATATTTCGATTATGAGATATGGCAGATGGATGTCAAAACCGCGTTTCTTAATGGTAATATTGAAGAAGAGTTGTATATGATACAACCACAGGGTTTTGTCGATCCTAAGGATGCTAACAAGGTGTGCAAGCTTCAGCGATCCATCTATGGATTGAAGCAAGCATCACGAAGTTGGAATCTCCGCTTTGATGAGGTGATCAAAGAGTTTGGATTTGTCCAAACTTATGGAGAAGCTTGTATTTACAAGAAAGTGAGTGGGAGCAATGTGGCATTTCTGATATTATATGTGGATGACATATTATTGATCGGAAATGATATAGATCTTTTAAACAGTGTTAAAAGTTATCTAAACAACAAATTTTCAATGAAGGACCTAGGTGAAGCGTCATACATATTAGGCATAAAGATCTATAGAGATAGATCTAGACGCCTAATAGGTCTATCGAAAAGTACATACCTTGATAAGATTTTAAAGAAGTTTAAAATGGACGGAAGTAAGAAGGGGTTCTTACCTATGTTGCAAGGCAAGACATTGAGTAAGACTCAAAGTCCGGCTTCGGTGGAAGAAAGAGAGATAATGGACAAGGTCCCCTATGCTTCAGCCATAGGCTCTATAATGTACGCCATGCTATGTACAAGACCGGATGTGGCACATGCTATTAGTTTGACTAGTAGGTACCAATTGGATCCAGGTTCGGAACACTGGATAGCGGTCAAGAATATCCTTAAGTACTTACGAAGAACTAAGGATATGTTTCTTGTATACGGAGGTGAAGAAGAGCTCGTCACTAAGTGTTATGTTGACGCTAGCTTTGACACCGATCCGGATGACTCTAAGTCTCAATCCGGATACGTATTTCTCATGAATGGCAGAGCGGTTAGTTGGAGGAGCTCCAAACAACCTGTGGTGGCGGGATCAACGACGGAGGCCGAATATGTTGCTGCTTCAGAAGCGGCTCAGGAAGAAGTTTGGATGAAGGAGTTCATATCCGAACTAGGAGTGGTTGCAAACGCGTTGGACCCAATGGTGATCTATTGTGACAACAATGGTGCCATTGCCAATGCCAAAGAGCCAAGGTCTCACAAGCATTCCAAGCATATTAAGCGCCGGTTTCACTCCATCCGCGAGCATGTCAAGGATGGAGATATAAAGATTTGTAAAGTACATACGGATCTCAATGTAGTAGATCTATTGACTAAAACTCTCCCTAGAGAAAAACATGATCAACACCAGAACTCGATGGGTGTTAGATTTATCACTATGTAACTAGATTATTGTCTCTAGTGCAAGTGGGAGACTGAAGGGAATATGCCCTGAGAGGCAATAATAAAGTGTTTATTATGTGTATTCCAAGTATATGATAGATGTTTATTTTGCATGCTATAATTGTATTAATACGGAAACATTAATAATGTGTGTTTAATAAACAAACAGAAAGTTCCTAGTTATGCCTCTCTCATAGACTAGCTCGTTGATTAACAAGATGATCAAGGTTTCCTGATCATGGACATTGGATGTTGTTAATAACGGGATCACAACATTAGTGTAATGGTGTGATGAACATTCATCCAAAGTATAGAATTACGATCAAAGTCATTGAGTTTATATTGCTATAACAACTTACGAAGTGATCCTAATCCTTAGACCATGAGATCATGTCAATCACTAACACCGGAAGAGTTTCTTGATAACATCAAACGTCACACCGTAACAGGGTGATTATAAAGGTGGATTCAGAACTAATAAAGTGTTATGTTGAGGCTCATGGATCGAGAGTGGAATTTGTTCATCCCGATGACGGATAGATATACTCTGGGCCCTCTCGGTGATATCACATTGATTAGCTTGCAAGCAAGTGATTTGATCACTAGAATGTTATATCACGGGAACGAGAAAAGAGTGCATGTCAGTAACAAGATCAAAATAGGTATGGAGATACTGATGATCGAATCTCGGACATGTAATATATCGTGAAACAAAGGGATTAAGATACTAGCGTAAAAGGTTCCGACGATCACAAGAAAGTCATCGTTGAATGTGTGGGAGTCAGTATGGGCCTCCAGATCCCGCTTCTGATTATTGATCCGAGATGGGTCTCGATCATGTCCGCATTATTCACGAACCGTAGGGTGACACACTTAAGAGACACCGACATCCAATTGGAGCAAAAGTTTCATGCCAAAAGAATGAACAAGCGCAGGAATTTATTTCACTAGATACCGAAACAGGTTTTCAGGTGAAATTGCATAAAGTGGTTATGCATGTGAAATAGAATTCTAGCAAGGGGTTATTTGTGAATGTTTGTCATTAAAGTAATTGACGAAATTCTGAATAAAATAAAAGAGTTTTATTTAATGAGAGTTTGCATTAAATTTGGTGGAAATTTAATGGCATGTTTGAGTGGGATTTTGAGTGGAGGGATATGAATGGATTTTTGTGAGTGGAGTGTCCACCCACATGAAGAGGGGAGGGCAAGGGGGCAGCCCCCATGCTCCGTCCACCCCCTTGGGGTCCCCCCTCCTCCTATAAAAGGCACCCCTCTCCTCACTTCTCACTCACACCTCCTCGTGAAGGATCTCTCTCCCCCTCTAGAATTTATCCCCCATGGTCTCGGACTAGCGAGATACATGTTCCCGGTGGCTATTAGGCAAGAAAGAGTTGTTCTTCTGCTGCATCGCTGGAGCGAGGAGGCAGAGGTTGCTCGGTGCCTCGAACGTGTGTGCGAGCACGGATGCGCTGCTGATTTGCGACGCTAGGACTTCCTCTCGATCTTGAGATTGGCAAGAGATCGTCTACATCAACCGTGAGTTGAACTCGTTAAGCTTTGTCGGTCTTCAAGGGTATGTTCTCTACAGATATACATCCTCCCGTTGTTTGTATCTAATAGATAGATCTTGGTACATAGTTCGCATCGTAGGAATTTTTTTGTTTTCTATGCTGCGAACCCTACACATACATCAGCTAACATGTGTTTACAGCCTCAACCTTTGCATCATAGGCAGGGGCTATAGCACACTTATACCATTCATACCAAAACCATAAAAGCATACAAATCATTTTTTCACAAACTAGCAAGCATGAAGGATTGCTAGGCACAAATCCAAAAGAACTGGAATTGCACCTCAGGCACAATCACTCACTCACTTCTACCAAATCCTTAATCTAGTATTTAAACTAGAACATCAGCTCTTCATCAAGTAGGATAATAAATCACTTTCTTAATATTCAAAAATATCCAAGATTCATTCTATATTTTAGAAGAAAAGTAACTGAATCAAAGATTCAGGTGCACACTACACACTTTGACATTTTGATTCACGGCAGCCCACAACAGGCTTGTTCCACAATAGCAGTAGTCAAACAACACTACAAGCCACAACAACAGTAGCTCAAATAACACTACAACTAGCAGGATTGAACCATCAATCACTCTAATCCAACCACATCATAGAAGTCAAAAGGCATGAGCCACTAGACTAACCACGGCCAGTAACCTTACTAAAGTGCATCAATCAGTAACAAGATCAAGCCTCTTGTATAAATGGAAATACAAGGATTTAATAACCCAAATCCAATCGAACCATAAATCACAAGTAATTTCTATAATAAGAGGAAACCTAGAACAGAGCCTCGATACTACTCAGGATACTCCATCACCAGAGAGAGAAATCTAGTGAGGAGCAGAGAGAGGGGAATGAAGAAAGAACACTCACTAGTGGTCCTCGCTTAGAACTTGAAGAAGAGGAAGCAGAGGCAACTGAGGTGGCGACGGGAGCCACAGCATGGCGGCACAGGGGCACGACAGTGCTACGCCTGCACCAAGCCGCCACCGGCGACAACGTCCACGCCATTAAAACCCCAACACGTCCCTCGGCGACATGCTATCACCAAGGCGGCACATCACCGAAACCCTAGCACCAGAAATGGGAAGGGGCAAGCTCGATTGGGCCTCGGGGCCAAATCAAATCGGAGGGCCAGAGCGGCCAGGCGGCGGCGGAGCCTCAACAGCCGGTGATGGCAGCCGGAATGGCCAGTGTTCGATGGAATCGAGCCAAAGATGGGTGGCACCATCTGCACCGCCTGGTAGGAGGCGAGCGGCGAGGGAGAAGATAGGGTCAGGGTCAACCGACCGAATGGACCGGACCCGGTGGTCTAGTCCAACCCAGTGGGTGGGACTGATCTATGGGCCCAAATCTAAAAATATAAAAGAAATTAGAAATAAATAAATAAATGGGTAAATCAAATTACTAAAATGCCCTCTAAACATTTTGGACCCTATGATTTATTAACATGATCACAAAAATAAAATCTACCTAATAAAAAATACAACTTTACTTATTTAAGTTAAATAAAATACAACTTAACACAATTAAATTCCTTAATGAAATACAATATACTAAATAAAACTCCTAAAAATGCATACAAAATCATTTTTGCATATAAAAGTAAGTCTACTATTTTATAAAATACTAACTTATTTTTTGGTACAAATAAAACTTGAAGCAAATATTTGAAAAACATTGAATCCTTTGTGGAATTTTATTAAAATACAAATAATATTTAAAAATAAATAAAAATCATTTTTGTAATCTTGAATAAATATAGTTTATTATAAAAATGCTAAAGTATATTATTATAAAGATCTTGATGATTTTAAAATAAGAATCTTTCTCTATTCTATAAAATACCTATTTTATAAACTCTTTAGAAACATTTCTTAAATAAGAAATAATCACAATTTAGTACTAAACCTTAAATCTTCTAAATCTGGATACTAATTCCCCAAGCCATAACTTGAATTTATAATAAAAAAATTAAGTGCAATTTATTAACTTCATAAAACTCTTTCAAGTTCATAAATCCAAACTAAACCAACAATTTCAAGGAAAATGTTAAACAACATAATAAATGTGAATGCTATTTACCTCTTGACCATTCTTAAACATGATTTCAAACCTTAACACTTTAATAAAATCATCCAAATTATATTTCCATTGCATAGTTACATATTATTTTTCATAATAGCAAAAACCTTTTTAAATCTAACCTTTTCCTTAAATATAAAGTGAGTAATTCCACACTTTAATCATACATATCATAAATTTAAAACCTGGGAATAATTAAAAAATATTACACCTTAAGTTTATTTACCCTTTTAAAGTTAATTTTAGTATCAAAGCTTATAAACATCATGTCTAATAAACTACTTACGTTTTTATAGTTAACTTTGGTCTATTTCAATTATTACATAAAGCATCTCAAAATCCAAACTAATTGACCAAACACCAAAAGATAGTAATCACATTCTATTAATAATAAAGATTGTTTAAAACCTTAGAAACGAAATCTTTTCTTCAAATGTTATTCTTTTGGCCACTTCAAACAAACAACTCTATAATAGTTCCTTCAACTATTAACAACTCAACCCAAGGATTATTATCATAGTCCCTAGATGACAATTAATCATAATCACACTACTTTATACTTTCCTTATATATGTGGGATTGTTAACACTTAAATTCCTTATAAATACAGTGGCTTGTAAAGTAAAAGTTGATGATAAACCAACTCTAAAATAATCACCTAAATTCAATTCACTTAGACTATTGGGATTTCACTTCGGGTGTTTTACAAAGTGCATAGCATTACTTATGCATAATAGCATATTGCTTCTTTAATCTTTAGTACTTACCGGACCAATGATGATAATTTTAGATATTGGATCTTCTAATGTCTCGAAGACCGTGAGTGCATAATCTTGCAATCACAAAGGCAAGTTCACACTTGCTCATGTCCTTTGATTATTTTTTGTGAAGTATTTTGCAAATCTAGTGTTGTCATCACCTGCATTTTAAAAAGGTCAGAAAACACTATTTTTGATAGTAATGTGAACTATTGGTTACTGATCCAGGGTGATCAGCTAATCTATTAAGTCTGGCAGTTGGAATACCACTACACAGGACTATATCACCTAAAACTTAACAACCAATGTCGCCAGTGATTCTTGCACCGTATATTACACGTTGACCATGAGACTTGGAATGGGACAGAGAAGTCAGCTGTATCTTTTCCCTCTCGCTTAGATTCGGATGTGCGGGTTGTGGCTGTTATCACTCGTAGCATGCATTAATTAGTAATTCGTAGAGGATGTGCATCATATGGGTGGGAACCCTCAACATCCCATGATAGTTTCGGCATCTGAATGGTTTGTATTGCCTATTGCCGTAATTCAAAAGGTGAGCATGGCATATACTAAGGAGACATGCGGGGTCACGAAGAAGGAAGTGATTGGCTTGGATCTTAGGTTGGGTCTCAAACCAAGGAAGATTGAATGAGAACATACTCCCGGCCGTGCAACAAATCCTAAGGTCTCTCATGGGTAAAGTGACGTACCTCTGCAGAGTGTAAGAATTGTAACTTGTTACTCCCTGTTTCAGGAAGGAGCTACGAACGTGGCAGGAAAGTAACTCCACAAAAGTTCTGGTAAACCTGTGAAGGCTGACGGACATAGCTTTTTATAATAAAAGCAACATTTCAAGAAATGTTTAGGAAAACCCGCATTGCCTACGACCTATGGTCTATGGCTATAGATATAGTGCATCAAACAATTCTTTTCTAGTGAACTTGCTGAGTACGTTCGTACTCAACGTATCTTCTTAACCCTTGCTAGATTCTAAAGCTAATACAGACAACGTCTACATCTAGTTATGCTCCAGGAATCATTATCAAAAGCTCAAGCTCTTCAATGAAGTAAATAAAGTCAACATATACATCAATTAAAGTGAAGACGAAGTTGTTGATTAGATAGAAATATAATCTCTAGCCATAGAACCCATTTCTGTAGAGTATTGTAATAGCAGTAATACGTGCCAATTAGTTAGATGCTAATCTTATTAGCACAATAAGTTATGAGATGATTATTTCTGATTCTTCTTTGCAAGAAGTTTCTTTCTCTCTCTTTAATCCGGAGTGTTCTCTGGATCTTTTGTAAAGAGTCAAGTTTTAACCTTTAGTAATGTTTTGGACTTGTTGTGTTTCTGCTGTATCACTCTAAGGGATGTAATACTAGTGAACGGAGTTTCATTGGTGTTATGTCAACGACTATAGTGTACTATATCATGCAGTGGTATGCTAGGTCACCGCAGGCCACCAAATTTTAGATGATAAAAAATTTGATCATCTAGGATAGGGAGACTTTTTATCATATAAGTTTTACGGGTTCGGTTAGAGATGCTCTTATACTTACTCGAACTTCAAAAAAAATTACCTTACTAAACGCAAAATTCCAAAACTACTTAGTAAAATTTGGGGGATGATTAAAAACGGATGAAAGGCCTTAAAGAACTAACCATAACCAATGATCATTGGTTACAACTTGATGCGCGGTCATCTCTACTATATGGCACGTATGTATGGCCCCAAACCGCCTTCTTTTCCTTTACTGGTCGTCAGAGCATTACCACCGCAGGAAATTAAAACTCAAAATGGTGGTGAGAGGAATAGCCTTGATCACGTCTTTCACCAAGGTCTCATTACCTCTCACCACATGCGATAAGATGCGATCTGTCGTAGAAAATCGGTGGTGGGGAGAGGAGGATGGGAAGAAGAAGATCCACTGGAAGTCATGGGCATGGCTTTCATCGCCAAAAGCTCTAGGAGGCATGGGGTTTCGTGATCTCAGTCTCTTCAACCAGGCAATGCTCGTGAAGCAGGGGTGGCGCCTTCTCACTGTCCCATATTCCCTTTGCGCGTGAGTGCTAAAGGGTAGATACTTTCTGGAGTCTGATTTTTGGCATGCTCCGAAACCGAGATCCGCTTCTTACACTTGGAGAAGTCTATTGCATGGAAGGGATATGCTATACCAGGGTATTCGTTGGGGTATCGGTGATGGCAAGATGGTCTGTTTTTGCCTTATTTGATCCACCGATTGCTGAGCAGATTCTTCAAGTGCCTATTTCCTGTCATGTTCAGGAAGACTTTGCTTGCTGGCCTCTTACCCATCATGGCGTCTACACTGTCAAATCTGGGTATAATCTAGCTCGATCTACCAATTTTCTACAGGAACGAAACAAAGTGGGTGGGTTATGTTTGAACTGCATGACCAGTGAGAAACAATGGAAGGAGATTTGGAGGATCAAGGCACCTAGCAAGATGAAGATCCACCTTTGGAGTTTTGCGCATGACTGTCTCCCTAGTGGTGTTCAGCTATGCAAACGACATGTGCCAGAGATGGGGCCTTGTTCTTTCTGTGGAAGGATGGAGGACGCTGCGCATGCTTTGTTGTCCTGCCAATTCGCTCGTTTTGTTCGGAGGGAAGTGAAGCAGCAGATTCATGTTAAGTTGGAGCACAAAAACTTTGCCACCAATAGGAAATAGGTGTTTGACTTTCTAGACCGATCTAATGAGATACAAGCTACTACTCTTGTCGTTGGTATTTGGCATATATGGGAGGCTCGAAATGATGTGAGGAATAATTCAGAGAAACCTTGTCCCTCTCGAACATGCCATAGAATTCTTGCTTACATTGACTTGATCAGATGACACTTGTTCAAGTCTACTCCAGCACCTAGGTGTGATTCCACTGAACCGGTTCCTAAATGGATTCCACCGCCACCTAGAGTTGTGTTAATCAATTCGAATGCAGCAATATTCTAGTCAGAAGGCAAGATGGGCGCTGGCATCATGGCTAGAGATCACTTGGGGGTTGTGTGTTTGCTTCGAGGCAGCAGCTCCAGGGTCTGGCGTCCGCGAAAGAGGCCGAGGCTTTAGCCCTACGACGAGCTGTTCAGCTTGCTCGAGAGGAAGGGCATGATAAGGTGATCTTCACGTCTGATTGATTGTCTGTGATTCAAAGACTCAACTCGTCAAGGATGGACAGATCCTCTGCTAGCATCCTGGTGAGTGGGATCAAGGTGATTGCCAACGCCTTCACTTCGGCTTCATTCGTTCACGTGAAGCGTACTCCCAATGAAGCAGTGCATATTTTAGCTAAATCATGTTATAGTTTCTCCTCTAGTGAGGTTTTCATTCTGTTTCGGATTGCATCTGGTGAACTCTGTGTATTGATGTTATTTAATCAATAAAGCGTTGTTTTCGATAAAAAAAGCTTTGCGTTGCATGCGGGTGTGGCACTCGAAAAAAATGCCAAATCAGTTGTTTCTCGTGGCCTGACCGAGGATTGCTTTGAGGAGCATGCAGACCTAGATAAGATCTGATGCAGGTAAACCAAACACCTAAACAAGTGAAAGAGTCCATTATCATACAACCTACCAATTGGGCAACCAAACAAGCACATTAAGTGCGTGGCCATATTGTTTGCAATCATGGATTGTCCTTGTTTCTTCCATTGGTGAAGATATACAAATCGCTTAATAACAAACTAGTTATTATTTATAAAAATTAATAATTATTTAAAATAATCCAATGATAGCAAACCCCATTTCTCGTATTCATGGTCTTCATGGGTCAAAAAATTCAGCAACAAGTTTGCCTAGTTTCCTGGTATTGGGTTGGCCAATGGCCGACCTGGCTATTTAATTTCACAAGAGTGAACAGGCTACCCCTACCACTTCCTCCATATTGGGGGATAATCACATAAATGCCTCTTTGGATTGCAGAATTCTTATCGAAATTGTTCTTTCCTATGAAATCCATGTGGTTCATAGCAGTGAGGCTACATGAAAGCCATGTGGGTCATAGCAGTGAGGCTAATAAATTTTTATGGACCAAATTCATATACACATATTCCTCAAAAATCTCAATCTTGACATGAACTCAAATATCATTTTCTCTTCTGAGGGATCTAATACAATATCTCTCCCTATATTATCTCTCATCAATCCTCCAACTTTTTGTGTTTGTTTTATATTCGCCATCTAAAGGCTCTTATTGTCGAATTCAACTATTTTGTAAAAATCATGTACAAGTTCTATTGAATTGCATGCACTAGCCAACAAAATCAAAAGTGTCAACTAATGGAAAGGGCTAGACAATATATTTTAACACTCATCCTACGTCTTTCACCTTTTGGCTTATTGTGACGCGCGCTTGGGGAGCCATAATATTTGTTTTTAATTTTGCGTTGGCCAGGATTTGATACTAGGATCTCCTGGTATTATACCATAATAAATTGCATGCACTAACCAACGCAACCAAAAGTCCGAACTAATGGAAAGGGCTAGGCAATATATTTTAACAAGTTCACAATACGTGACATCTCAATTTTTGTTTTTTAATTCCTACCCTCAAAGAGGACCTGAATAGTTTCCGGTCCGGTAACTTTGTTGTGTCTTCCTTTCATTTTTCATTTTTATCTATCTATCTTCTTTCGGCCCATATTTTATTGGATTTAATATATTATCTTACATTTGTTTTTCTAATTGTTTTTATATTTTTTATTCTCCCATTTTGATTTTTCTTATTTACTAATTTACAACATTTATGTTACCATAACAACAAGCTCCATCCCTATGCAGTTTTTCATGTGTATTAACTATACAGAGCCACTTTATAATATCTTCTTGTGTGGGGATATAATTTCTTCATCGATGTAAAATAGCAAGTTGTATGATTTATAGAAAAATGGACGCAATAGATTTTATTACTCCCTTTGATCCATAATAAGTGTCGCTGATTTAGTACACACATAATGAATCAGAGGGAGTATCTTTATGTATTTGCAGTTTCGCTTGAAATAGACATTAATTTTTCTTACACGCGTGAACATATTTTCATGGATGGTGGGACATATTTATAAGAAACCACCATGAACATATATCTATCAAAACAATTCTTACAAGCAGTGCTGGAATTTTTGTTCGCATGCATGAACTTGCTATTTCACATGCATGGACATATTTAGTGCATGTTGTAGAGATTTAGAAAAAATATCTAAATATTAATTAATAGTTTAAAACTATATTTAAAATACATGAGCTTACTTATTCTACACAAATGAACATTTTATTTGATAAGAATGAACATCTTACATCCAAGAGTGGAATATATAGCAATGTTTCCATATGTATGTATTTATGAGTTTAAACATTTTTGATGAAGTTGTATGGATATTTCATTTCATACTAATAAATATATTTATCATTAACATTTCTTTAAATTTAGCACTAAAGGATATACAATGTTATTTACTATTAAGTTGAGCAAACATTCAAAAAATTGTAGATGACAATGAAAACAAATGAGAGTGTTATTATTAAAGTAAAAAAATAATAAATCACATGAAAAACAAGAAAAACAATTAACGATTTGGGCCATATTTTAGAAAGAGTCGAGTAGTGTACTCGAAGTCTCTTCACTCCCGCTAGAGGTGATAGAAAAGCGCACACAACCTTTAGCACGAAACCACTCCTTAAAAATAAAATATACCACAATATACATGTTCATGGGCTGCCATATGCCCTGTGGCCGTATGGCCGAACCAAGCCGTTTGTAGGAGGTTGACCAATGTATGATCTAGACAAGGTTTACTTCTTCGGCTGCTCAATCCCGTCATCCCGTAGACCATGTGGAGATTTAAAGAATCTACTCTTCAAATGTCCGCTCCTCGGACTTATGGATAGATGCTATGAGAAGTTTAAACATACCGTGAAACAAGACGTGGAAGAAAGGGGGATATGGTTGTAGTTGTCATGGAAGTTCATGCGGAAAACCAAAGAAGAAAAGGACGAGAGGGTTTAGAGAACCCACATGTGACCGGATGGTTAGGAGGTAGTTATCCCCAAGGGTCAAACCTCATTAAATAGGAATATTATTTCAACACGGGTGATGTTTGCGCCAATAGCGAAACACTTGTTGGTAACTTAGCCAATTTTGATGCCTCGTGTTTTGGCCCGTGGCATAAATTGTGCGTGTGCGGTGGTGGTGGTGGTGGTGTTGGAGTGTCAAGTGGGATCCCAACTAAATCCTATTATTAGTTCATTTGTTAAAATCTACACTAGATTTTAACAAATGAACTAGAAGTGGGATTTAGGTGGGATCCCACCTGACACCCTAGGTGGTGTGACTTGTGAGTGCATTTGTGAGTCTATGTTTTACCTGGTGTTTTGTTCTAAACGTGAGGATTAAGGATAACTTTGGTGTGTCTTCCTAAATGCAAAAGAAACAGAGTAGTATGTACTCCCTCCGTCCATAAAAGAATGTCGCGAGGGCAATTTTGCAAAAAAAAAACTCGTGCTTCTTTCGACATAACCCGCGGTCCAACATCGCGTCATCCTCTTCCCCACCATTCTGCGTCGTCCTCGTCCCCTCCGGCGCACCGTCGTTCCCCATTTTTGCCCCGCCGCATGCTCCGTCACCGGCCACCCCTGCCTCTCTAAGCGCCGCCCACCTTCCTTCCTCCTTGCCTCATCGCCTTTCTTCCTCTGTACCAAGCAAACCCCGACGAGGAGGGAGATCAAGAGGAAAAGGATCCCCTTTTTCTGCGACCACCCTAAAAGCGCGCGTCTTGCCGGCTCCGGTCGTGGCGTGGGCGTGGACACCGGCATCACCGGCTCCATCAAGCGCTTCTCCTCTCCTTCCACCGCCCTCCTCCACCGCTGGGGCCGTACCCTGCTATGATCTCCTAGGTATGGATTTTGCGACGGATGAAACTCTATTGTTGATTTCAGCTAAAGCAGCTACTCGACCTGTGCTGAAACTTTATTTTCTTGGCATGTTCGTATTTTCTACTCCCTATCTGATCAATTTGTACCCATGGAGGTCACTGCTTCATTCACATTCTTCTATGGATTGCAAAATACGGCATCAGCTGATGTAGTATACTCCATAATGAGATAAGATAAATTTTACCTAATGAGATAAGATAAATCCACATGCTTCTATGGAGTATATATCAGCTGATCGGCTTCTATGGACTATAAATGATGCAAAATACGGCATCAGCTGATCAGCTTCATTCACATGCTTCTATGGAGTATATATCTTCCGTAATGAGATAAGATAAATTTTCAACTACTCCACTTCGTTTGGACGGAGATTTGGTTCTAATTTGAAGTGTAAATATCTCCATGTGGAGTAGTTAAATTCATACTCAGTATAATAGTTGATTCAGTTTGGTCACAACCTGTTTTTGCTTGATACACATAGCTGCAATTTTGATTCAGTTGAGGCACAAATTTGGGCACACCTGCAATTTCATTTTTCTATCTTTTTAGTCTAGGAAAAAGTTTAGATTAGTTTTCCTTCTTACAGTATTCGCTGATAGACATAAGCTAATATTGCTCTGATTTGTTTCATTATTCTCTGATAGACAATGCATGTTTTAGTATTTAGGTTTCTTGTGATATGCTTACCCTCTGACCCTTGTGATATATTGCTTTGATGTGTAGTGTTATTTTTTCCTAGTCTTTTTTATTGGAAACAAGATTTTGCCAATCATCGTTATTTGCCTCACTGCTATGTGTGCCTCTGATGCTTAGTTCAGAAAAATAACAACTCATGGGAAGGGGAATTATATGTGTGCCTATGATGCTATGTGTGCCTCTGATGCTTACCTTCCATGCACTATCTGTCTACATGTATAATTATCAGAACAAAACCTTATGTTGTGAGAGAACTTGTATTGCATAGTTTGTGCTTGGAAGGGGAAACTGAAAAGCAAACCGGTATGAAGGATATATAGAGAGAATAAAAAAAAGTGAAAAAACTACAGTATGTCAGTTTTTCTTTTATACTTTTGCAAAGAGAATAAAACTACAGTATGTACAGGTAAAATAAATATATCTTCCCTGATTTATACTTTTGCTTTTCAGCTATTGTTGGATCCAGAAATGATGACCATGTGGTTCAGTTCTAAGAAGAAGTTATTCTTTCCTCTACTGCAAATATTGTTAAATGCAAGTTTTTTTTTGTTTTGGTGTTTGCTAAATATGCAGTCTGTCATATGCTAGATTGAAAACCATTTGCTAAATATCCATGCTTTTTTATCTGAACCATCAGTATAACACTGTCATTTTTATCTGAACCAGGTTGAGTACTGTATAATCACTTCTTCTTCAGGTTGAGACTAGGCATAGTGCTATTGAGTACTTTTGCATATAGAAGAAAACCATAGCTATGCATAGTGCTATGATAAATTCAGTTTCCAAAGTCATACTGCAGTTTTCAAAGTCATATTGTAGTTTCCAAATTCATAGTGCTATGACAAATTCTGCGATAGCTAAGCTATTACATAGATACACATTGTCATTCTGAACAATTACTAGGAATTGTACTCTCATATACAATTGTTTGACATTCCTCTCCTATAAAAGATATTCTCCTATACCTCTCATGCTTCTATCTCTCCTCCTTCTATAAGTGCTTTGGTTTGTGCAAGTAGCTCTGCGGTGATAGATATAGCATATGGTTGTAACACCCTCGCCTGATAAGGCTGAGTTCATGTGTATGGTGCCAATCCCTCGATCGGTTCACTGGCACACAGTACAAATGAACACCAAAGAATTTAACAGTGCATCATAAATGATGAATTGATCCAGAATTTGTAATTATTATAATAATGCTTAGCTTAAGGCTAGCTCAATATCAAGTAGCATACGGAAGCATAAATATATAGTAGACTCCATCTTCAATTGCCCACAAGCGAACAAATGTTGAGTGGAGTATCGCAACCTAGTCGATCACTCATAATCGGAAAAACAACCTGTAACACAAAACGTAGCAGCCCCGAAGGGTCAATACATGGAATGTATGGCAAGTAGAGCTATAAAGGAGACAATAAACCTAGCATCTACATGCTTATTTGGCAAGTGGAGCTGTGGCTAGCTTGCATTTGCAAATACCTTTGTCCTACTTTTATAATCAGTTTTTGATTTTCTTTAAAAAGATCCCAATTAAGTTAACCCATCAATATTAAAGCAATTAGGAAATTAGAATGAGCAAGAAACATGTCATGAACTCAATGTCAAGCAACTCAGATGTCCATAACCGGGGACACGGCTAATCGATTAGTTTATACACCTTCAGGGGTTAGTACACTTTACCCATGTGACTTGGCCAGCCCAGCTCATACCACCACTCTCATATTGGGTGATGATAGGGAGACGTCCAAGAAGGGACCGTTCGGGAAGTAGCTCCCCAAACCCGACATGCACCGTACCAACCTACCAAAATTCTACATCTATAGATACATGGGTTCGAGTTACCACAACCTACTAAGTCCAACCAATCTCCCATTTCATTATTGGCACATGGTTGTACACGTAAGATACCAAATAAAGAAGTCAATCATTTTCTCTTGATACCCGGGTGCCTTTACGCAATGATACCATCAAAAATATCAATCTCATCACACCAAGGAGATTCATTGATTAAGTTATTTTTAGTTTTCGCAAACCAACACATTTAGAAACAACTTTCAGTGACGTAACCCAGCCCTCGTCTATCATAGCACGGCTAAGCACATCTACCAACGGTGGCTCATCTACAAGAGATCCCTATCATATAATAGGATATAGCATAGCGATAGTAATTTCCTACACATGCATCTACAAAATACATGACAATGCATAGAAAATAGTAGGGCAATATCATGAACAAAGTAGTATATACCTGCCTTTGCTGTAGCGGTCGAACGAACAATCCTTACATGAGCAAGCGTTGCACTCGTCACAATCTACACGATACAATTGCAACACATAAACAATCCAAACACAATCATATACAAACATAACAATGCAAGATGCATGTATAACAAGTTGAACAAAACTTCAGTAGCATTCTACAACCTTTGTTCAGTATACCTACTGTATGCATGCATGGACAATATTTTAAAGGCATTGAATCCAAAGCATGCAATTTTAAATGGCCAAACAATGGAGCTATAATTCAAATATTAATCCACTGCTATTGCATAGTTTGTAAAATCCTAGAAAAATAATTATTGTGTAGGCAATCTAAAATAGAACCAGTACCAACTAGAATCGCTCAAAAAGGATTTATAGAACTTCCTGAGTAATTAAAATACTCCAGAAATCCTTTTAATATTTTCTGCAACTTCCAGTACTATAGGGCTACTTTTTTAATTCACTTAAAGATTCCCCTTGTTCTACTGATTCCAGGGACACCTCATTTGCAAATTTTGGAGTTGTAGAACTTTTCCTATGAATTTATTACTCTAAATAGGACATTAAACTATTTAATTATTCATGGCAAAACCTTGCTGCAAATGTCTGAAACAATTGTAAAGCAATATTCTACGTGAAAACCTGAAACCATTGGTATATTATTTTCAATTTTTGTCCTAGTAGATTAATTTATATGAATTTTACAAAGTTTAGCTATTTCCTGCCAATTTAAATTCGAATTAAATTAGCAGTCAAAGTAGGCTGACTTTGACCATGCTAACGTGGCATGTGCTGACCAGTCAGCGGTCAAGCGCTGGTCTACGGTCGATCTGGACCGTCCACGACCGATCCAAGGGCAGGGGGTGGTCGCGACGGGGGTGCTCACCGGCGGCGTCGGCGTCCTGCGTGGCACGGAGAAAGGCACAGGAAGAATCAGTTCAACGTGGGGAAGTTTTCCAGGGGAAGAACAGGACGAGGGAAGAGCTGGTCGGGCCGGTGGAGCTCCGCACCATGTCAATGGAGGCGGCGGCGTCATACTCCGGCGAGAAATTGCGAGAGGCTGGCGGCGTGATTTTTTTTGGGTTCCAAAGGGGTTTCGATGGGGGCAGGATGTTCTTTATACGGGGGAGAATATTAGGGCAAGGGGTAAACGGATTCGTGAGGATTTGGGGGAATTCGCTCGGAGTCTGGTTCGGGAACGAGAGCATCGGAAGGAAAGGGATGACACGGTGGGGTTTGTGCGTCAGAGAAACGAGGGAGGTAGGCCGGGCGCTGGCGGCTGCAGCAACGCGCTGCTGCTGCGCGCTAGGTAGGAGATGGGCCTCTGGCGGGCTGGCTACTTGCGCTGTTGTGGCCTATGCGACGCTCTGCGCGCGGTAGGTAGGCAGGTAGGTTGGCTGGGCCGGGGTGGATTGCTGGGAAGTTTAGGTTAGTTAGTTTTTTCTGTTTCTTTTATTCTTTTATTTTTAGTATTTCAGTTATATCTTTTTCATATAAATTCCAAATGAGTTGAAATTTGTTTCTAAATTTTTTAAAAACTAGGGGATCAATATAAGATCCTTTTTGGCAATAGTTTGCCTATTTTAAAATAGTAATTTCATATTTCCATGTATTTATTTTTGCAGGAGCACTTCGGTAATTCCATTTAGGGTTTGAATGTAGTGTTTTGCATTTGAAATTTTTCATGAATGAAAAATGACATGTCAATGCAATGCAAATGCAATTTTTTTATAGTCCCAATTTCTAAAAACTTGGGATGTGACAATGATAGCCTGACGTCTTCTTGTTGGCGTTCCTTGTTGTGCACGGGGTCGTAGCGTATTGCTCCTCCTACCTTCATAACCTCAGCCATACAGTACTGCAGTGTTATGAAGCTTTGAGCCAGTTTGTCAACATCATAGTTGTGATATTCTTCCTCTACATCCTCTATCAATTCTTTGATACTTTCTGGTGCTTTGGTATCACTAAGGGACTAGAGCGACCTAAAGAAACACAAGTCCAGGACATTCATGTCCGGACTGTTTGGAGGTTGTTGTATCAACTCGATGTCCAGATCTGTCTCGGCTACTACCTATCGAAAAACCTCATCACTAGGGAGGAGATGAGGTTTTGCGTTGAATTGTTGTATATAGATTGTTCTTCCTACATCCTCGTTAGGCCAACATTCTTGGACTGCTGGAATTACTTTCTGACAAATATACTCCCTCATAACATCACGTGTAACTTTCACCGGTTTCAATTCAAGTGTCCCCTTATCTCTGTTTTTACTTTTCTTTTGCGCCCGTGTCTCTTGAACAAAGGCCCAAGTACCAATCTTTCCATCGAACATGACCTCTCCAACTTCATTATACCTTGGCTTCGCCATAGCTGTCAAGAACATCACCTTTCCAATGTTGTTCTTATTCTGCACCGTGTGGAATGGTCGAGGTTCGTCGGGAAGTAGGTAGTGAAAAGAATATGCCCGAGAGGCAATAATAAAGTGGTTATTATCATATTCCTTGTTTATGATAAATGTTTATTTTGCATGCTATAATTGTATTAATACAGAAACGTTAATACATGTGTGTTTAATAAACAAAAAGGAAGTTCCTAGTTATGCCTCTCTTATAAACTAGCTCGTTGATTAACAAGATGATCAAAGGTTTCCTGATCATGGACATTGGATGTTGTTAATAACGAGGTCACAATATTATTGGAATGATGTGATGAACATTCATCCAAAGTATAGCATTACTATCAAGGTCATTGTGTTTATATTGCTATAACATCATACAAAGTAATCTTAGTCCTTAGACCATGAGATCATGTCAATCACTAACACCAGAAGAGTATCTTGATAACATCAAACATCACACCGTAACAGGGTGACTATAAATATGGGTTCAGTGCTACGAAGGTGTTATGTTGAGGCTCATGGATCAAGAGTGGAATTTTTCCATCCTGATGACGGAGGTATATACTCTGGGCCCTCTCGGTGATATCACATTGGTTATCTTGCAAGCAAGTGATTTGATCACTAGAATGTTATATCACGGGAACAAGAAAAGAGTACATGTCAGTAACGAGATCAAACTAGGTATGGAGATACCGATGATCGAATCTTGGACATGTAATATATCGCGAGACAAAGGGATTGAGTTACTAATGTCTATGCACTTCTATTCTTGTAGACAGTTGTTCGGCCTCCAAGTGCAGAGGTTTGTAGAACAGCAACAAGTTTCTCTTAAGTGGATCACCAAAGGTTTATCGAAGTCAGGGAGGAAGTGGTCAAAGGTATCCCCTCTCAAGCAACACTGCAATCAAGATACAATAAGTCTCTTGTGTCCCCAACACACCCAATACACTTGTCAGGTGTATAGGTGCACTAGTTCGGCGCAGAGATAGTGAAATACAAGTGGTAACAGTGCAGAAAAGACTTTGATGGAGCTTGACGTGGAGGTAAAGACTAAAGCAAGCAAACATGCAACAGATCTAGATGCAAACGGTGTTTCAATGCTTAGAAACAAGGCCTGGGGATCATACTTTCACTAGTGAACACTCTCTCATATAAATATCCTCTCTTCATGATACTACTCTTAACTACTCTCCGGTTGGACACTCTAATCCATGGTAGGGCTATAACAGCACACCTCAAAGTCTGCCTTTCCCAATCTATATAACCCCACACTATCACCTTGAGCTCTAAATTGTTCCAACAAACACCACAATTTCATAGAGACATCCAACTCCAAATATAACTCATAACAAATATTCAATCTAGCCAAAGTGCCACACACGGTATGCACACTGTCACTATCACACACATGGGGAAAAGCATAGATCTATTAAAGCACAAAGAGTATTTATGTAGACTCAAGCCGAAGTGCCACCATGGCGTGCACGCTGTTACTTTCACACACACATGGGGAGAGCAGAGATCTAATGAAGCACTTGAGTATCAAGGTAGATCTACTAGATTACAAAGCTCATGACCACAAGATCATGCATAGAGAGAGAGATGAACACATAGCTACCGGTAGATCCCTTAGCCTCGAGGAAGAACAAATCCCTCCTCATCATGGGAATCAACAATGGTGATGAAGATGGTGGTGGAGATCGATGGAGATGGCTCCGGGGGAACCTCCCCGTCCCGGCAGGGTGCCAGAACAGAGACTTTCTGTCCCCCGAATCTCCCCTTCGGTGGTGGCGGCACTACGGAGTTTTTCGTGGATTTATTCTGGATTCTTTAGGGTTTTCTCCCCGGGGGCTTCTTATAGGCACAAGAGGCAAGGTCGATGGGGAGCCAGGGGGCCACACCCCCTGTGGGCGCCCCCAGGGCTTGTCCGCGCCTAGGGGGGTGCGGCCACCCTGTGGCCCCCCTCCGGCTCTGCTTTGTGGTTCTGTGTTGCTCTGGGCAAAATAATGACTTTGGCTTTTCTCCCGTCCAATTCCGAGAATTCTGATTTTCTGCCTTTCTGGAACCAAAAACAGAAGGAAAAAGGCAACTGGCACCGTGGCATCTTGTCAATAGCTTAGTTCCAGAAAGTGTATAAAAATACCCCAAAGTGTAGACAAATCATAAGACAAATGATACAAAACAAGCATGGAGCATCAAAAATTATAGATACGTTTTCAACGTATCAAGCATCCCCAAGCTTAACTCCTGCTCGTCCTCGAGTAGAGGTAAGTGATAAAAAGAATAATTTTTGAGGTGACATGCACCATCAAAACCAAGATCAAACCATTTGCGGGCATTGTTGAAAGCTGGGATCAAAGAACTCTAAACATGTGCATGAAAGATGGAGTTCTAACAATAGGACATAGTAACTATGCATGCAACATGAAAGGTTACAAACAAAGATCATGAATAATATGCATTGAAAAACGTTTGTCTATTTTACATACAGAAAACATGGCATAGTGGCATTCAACTTGTCCCTCATAGAGTAGCAAATAGATGCATAGGACACCTTCAAAGTTCACAAGGGTGACTAGATACAAATAGCACAAGAACAAGTAATATCACAATATGCATCAATCAATATGTTTTGGGACACTGCACATAGAACTAAGAATGGCAACTATGCTCTCTTAATGGTGCCTAAAGGTAGAAGGTGGAGACTCAATAGTAGTGGAAGAAAGGCCCTTCATAAAGTAAAGCAGGGATTTCAAGTTTCAAAAAGAGCCTCCAAAAATTATGGTACTTGTTAGCTTTCAGCCCTCATTGCCCCTATCATAAGCATCTTGAAGTGGTTAAGGTCAAAGTGGCAAATATGGAGTATATGCTTGACGAAGTATAAGTTGGCAATCTCAAGTCCCTTGAATACGAGGGCCACACCTCATGGATACTCAACTTTGGTCCCAGGCAAGTTCTTATCATTGTAAGTATTTTCATATCATTGAGAACCGCCAATGGGTACCCCTTGCACATGGTACAGGAGCTTTCCCATAACCAAAATGACAAGGCAAGCAGACAATGAGCATCTCAGCAATCTTTTTATTTACCATATGCATAGCTTTTTATTGAGGATGCTTCATAGATAGCTCACTATGGTGATGCTGCAAGTTTCCACCATGATTAGGCATGGCTTAGGCTAGCGGCCCATGCGTTTCTCTAACACAGAATACAAAATCCATGGACTTACAAGTTCCCTCTTTACACACCGGTGACATCCATAGACAAAAGAGCATAATATCAACTGAGTACAAAGTACAAATGCAATGTTGAAAACGTTCCCCGTGACAGCACGGTTCTGCTAATTCCAACTTATAAGTGCAAGCATATACAACAAAGTTGTCGCAATGGTTCAAATTTATTAGGGTCAAAGAATATAAAGTGTGCCATCAAGTTCGTGAGGGCTTTAATCACTAAGTTTTCACATAACAAAATAGTTTTTAATTAGAAGATAGTTGAAAACAAGAATATACTTGGAATGGTGTAACACACCATGTATAGGAGTTTATAGTGCATACTTTGGAACAACTTGGTTTCTTGGGAGTTGGAAGCATGAGTATAGCTTACTCATACAAGTGGAGGCTAGCAAAAGACTAGGAGCAACCAACTAAGAGAGCAATAATGGCCATAATCATGCAGAGCAACAAAAAATTACTAATCAAAGCATAGAGTGGTACTAAAAGTCAAGGACTAGATGATCATAGAGGCTATGGTGACTTGTTCATAATCATAATATGGTGTGAGCATGTGCCAAGTCAACCCAAACAAAGCATTAAAGGAGAATACCACAATACTATGCTTTTGTATGCTAAAACAACGCATGATTCTTTCAATGCACACTCAACAATCCTAATTGTTTGGAACAAGACATGCTATAGCAATAATCACTAAGCATAAGGTCAAAACAACATCTAGAATTGCATGATAAAGTCTAAGTCACATTCAAAGCAAGCTCCTCTTATACTACTATAAGGATGAAACTTTCTACTCTCTTCCAACACCAATCGACTTATTTGAAACAACTCACAAAGATAATAATCAACAAAGATCAGTGATAATGTCTCACAACTCCACAAATAAGAACTAAAAAGTTCTAAGCTGAAAGCACAAGAAAACTAAGGCTGAACGCAGTGCTAGCAAAAGTGAACACTCACAAAACAATAAGAGTGAAAACTAGAGTGTTCTAGGCAATGGAAACAGAGTGTGTCTCTCTCCAAAAAAAAGTGTGGTGTAACCAACCAACTTAATCAAGCAAATTAAGCAAACGAAAACCAAAAACAAAAACTAAGATGCTCCAAGAACAACACAACAATGCATGAAACAATAAAAACGATGTGTCTAGAAAGACCTGAGATTTTTATTGATGAAGAAGGGGATGGCTTGGGCATCCCCAAGCTTTGACGCTTGTACCTCTTGAATATTTCTTGGAGTGACACGCTGTGGCATCCCCAAGCTTGAGCTTTTGTCCATTCTTCATCTCATTACATCTTTCTTTCTCTACACCTGCAAATTTTCCTTCATACAAAACTTCACACAATCTTAATTAGCAACATTAGTGTATTCAAAAGATAATAGACCCTTGGGTTTTGTTTCAAAACAGCAAAACTTTCACTAAATACACAAGCTACTGTAGCAACTCCTTCAAAAATCTCAATTTCCCAAAAAGAACCCAAAAAGGATCAATAAGAAGCAAATGCAAATAATGGCAGAAATCTGTCAAAACAGACCAGCAGGTAGAAACCGATTTTTTCGAAGATCTTATGTTGCTCAAATCAAAATGTGTTGAACTAACTAAAGTTATCTAACATACTGGGGGATTTATTCATAAATTTTCATCTCAATCTGAGTTAAAGAGACTCCTCACGTATTTTTATGGTGGAGGACAGAAATCTGTTTCGGGACAGCAACTTCTCAAATCTTACTTCCCTCTCATTAGAGGTCATTCTTGGCACAAAAAGCAAACAAAAAGGATAAGGAGAGGTCATTACTGAAGTAATAACTTCCAAGACTCAAGGGAACTCTTGGGTTATCTCCTAACAAGTACTTTTCTTTAACGCCTTTAAGTTAGGCTTGCTAGTTTGAGAAGATGCTCACATAAGAAATATCAATTGAAGTAAAAGAGAGCATCAAGAAGCAAATTCAAAACACATTTAAGTCTAACCCAATTCCTATGCATACAATCCTTGTAAATAAACAAGTCATGAAGGCACAAAGAAACAAGCATAGGAAAGCAAGACAAGTGCAACTTTAAAAATTTCAACATAGAGAGGGGAAACTTAATATTATTGAGATGTATAAGACCATGTTTCCCTCTCTCGTAATAACTTTCTGTAGCATCATGAATAAAATTAATAATATAACTATCACATAAAACATTTTTATCATGAGCCACATGCATACAATAATTATTACTCTCCACATAGGCAAAGTCATTCTTATTAATTGTAGTGGGAGCAAATTCAACAAAATAGCTATCAGTATTATTCTCATCACCATAATCATCAAATATATGAGGCATATTGTAGTCACAATTAACTTTCTCCTCAATAGTAGGTGGACTAAAAATATCATACTCATCACTGTAATCATCATATATTGGAGGTAAACTATCATCAAAGAAAATTTTCTCCTCTATGCTTGGGGGACTAAAAATATCATGCTCATCAAAACCAGCTTCCCCAAGCTTAGAATTTTCCATAGCATTAGCAACAATGGTGTCCAAAGAATTCATACTAATAACATTGCTACTAGCATGCAAATAAAGATCCATAGATTTTTAAATTTTCTCTTCAAACACTTCATGTCCTAACTCAAGATAAACACTATAGAGCTCTCTAATTTTGTTGTTGTTTTCCATTAATCATAACTAGTGAAAACAAGAAACAAAAAGACAAAATTGCAGAATCTAAAGGAAATAACTTCGAGCACTCACACCGGAGGATGTGAGTACCTTTTACCTTACCTCCCCGGCAACGGCGCCAGAAAAGAGCTTGATGTCTACGCACTTCTATTCATGTAGACAGTTGTTGGGCCTCCAAGTGTAGAGGTTTGTAGAACAGTAGCAAGTTTCCCTTTGTAGGGTTCGTAGCATAGAAAACAAAAAAAAATTCCTACGATGGGAACAACTATGTACCAAGATCTATCTACTAGATACAAACAACGGGCAGATGTATATCCGTAGAGAACATACCCTTGAAGACCGACAAAGCTTAACGAGTCCAAACTCGTGGTTGATGTAGACGATCTCTTGCCGATCTCAAGATCGAGAGGAAGTCCTAGCGCCGCAAAACAGCAGCGCATCCGTGCTCGCACACACGTTCGAGGCACCGAGCAACCTCCGCCTCCTCGCTCCAGCAATGCAGCGAAAGCACAACTCTTTCTTGCCGAAAAGCCACTGGGAACATGTATCTCGCTAGTCCGAGACCATGGGGATAAATTCTAGAGGGGGAGAGAGATCCTTCACGAAGAGGTGTGAGTGAGAAGTAAGAGGAGGGGCTCCTTTTATAGGAGGAGGGGGGAACCCCAAGGGGGTGGCCGGCGCATGGGGGCTGCCCCCTTGCCCTCCCCTCTTCATGTGGGTGGACACTCCACTCACAAAAATCCATTCATATGCCTCCACTCAAAATCCCACTCAAACTTGCCATTAAATTTCCACCAAATTTAATGCAAACTCTCATTAAATAAAACTCTTTTATTTTATTCAGAATTTTGTCAATTACTTTAATGACAAACATTCACAAATAACCCCTTGCTAGAATTCTATTTCACATGCATAACCACTTTATGCAATTTCACCCGAAAACCTGTTTCGGTATCTAGTGAAATAAATTCCTGCGCTTGTTCATTCTTTCGGCATGAAACTTTTGCTCCAATTGGATGTCGGTGTCTCTTAAGTGTGTCACCCTACGGTTCGTGAATAATGCGGACATGATCGAGACCCCTCTCGGATCAATAATCAGAAGCGGGATCTGGAGAACCATACTGACTCCCACACATTCAACGATGACTTTCTTGTGATCGTCGGAACCTTTTACGCTAGTATCTTAATCCCTTTGTTTCACGATATATTACATGTCCGAGATTCGATCATCGGTATCTCCATACCTAGTTTGATCTCGTTACTAACATGCACTCTTTTCTCGTTCCCGTGATATAACATTCTAGTGATCAAATCACTTGCTTGCAAGCTAACCAATGTGATATCACCGAGAGGGCCCAGAGCATATCTATCCGTCATCGGGATGAACAAATTCCACTCTCGATCCATGAGCCTCAACATAAAACTTTATTAGTTCTGAATCCATCTTTATAATCACCCTGTTACGGTGTGACGTTTGATGTTATCAAGAAACTCTTCCGGTGTTAGTGATTGACATGATCTCATGGTCTAAGGATTAGGATCACTTCGTAAGTTGTTATAGCAATATAAACTCAATGAATTTGATCGTAATGCTATACTTCGGATGAATGTTCATCAAATCATTACACTAATGTTGTGACCTTGTTATTAACAACATCCAATGTCCATGATCAGGAAACCTTTGATCATCTTGTTAATCAACGAGCTAGTTTATAAGAGATGCATAACTAGGAACTTCCTTTTTGTTTATTAAACACACATGTATTAACGTTTCCGTATTAATACAATTATAGCATGTAAAATAAACATTTATCATAAATAAGGAATACGATAATAACCACTTTATTATTGCCTCTCGGGTATATTCCCTTCAGTCTCCCACTTGCACTAGAGACAATAATCTAGTTTGAAAACTTTGCGTATTGAACACTTATGGCTTTCCGGTGTTCCATATACGCAATTGCAAGTGGTTAACATAATCTACGGATCTGACGCTTCAGGTCCGTGTGTATTTGCATGTCTTTGCGTCTTCATGCATCACTCATTCTCCAATGAGATGGCATTGTATAAATTTGGTCTTTCGGTGAGACATTTAGTTCCTTGGGGTTAAATCATGTCGATACTATTGTCATACAATATATCTTTAGTGTTAGCCCGTTGCGAACCACACCTTAGTTTGATAACAAACTACTTGACACAAATTCCCTTCTTTGCTGCTACTATAGCAGTCATATACTTAGCCTTTTGTTGTAGTATCTGTCACAATATCTTAAATTTGGAATTCATCCAAATCCATCATGGAATCTCCTTTCCATTACATTGTGCCACCCATAGTTTAAATTAAGATAAACTTAATTTGTATCTTGTGACAAAACTAGTATCAATGTAACGCTTTACAATGAACTATTTGTAATAGTTTGTCACCTCTACACAAATATATTCTTAGTTCTTTCAAAAAGATCATAAGAATATCCTCACTATCGTCCAATGATCATTTTATGATTCATTCTGGTATATGCTCATAACACTTAGAGCATAGGACATATCTGGATGTGTACATATCATGGTATGATTGATCAAAACATTCTCGTGATTTCACTCATCAAGTGTCAAAGCACTTGAATCTTGTTTCACTTATCAAGTGTCGATACACTTGAATCTTGATTCAATTCCTTTCCATGTGACAAGAACCGTTTCTTGTCGTTTCTATATTGAACTCCTTCAATATCTCATATATGTACATTTGGCCCAACCATATTAGCGTCACCGTCTATCCACTATAGACATTCATGCTAAATATTCGGGTTTTGCCTAAGTCTTTCATCAAAATGAAATCCTTAACCTTTGTCAATAAAAGATACATCATTTCCAATCAACAAGATGTCCTTCACATAATGTATTAGAAATATGTCTCAGCACTCCCACTTAATTTCTTGCAAATGCAAGCATCTTCATCGTCTCCAGATGAAAACTCCTTTTTCATCACGGTGAAGATTCCAACTCCACGATGCCTACTTCAACCGTTGAAGTTTGCATGCCCTTTTTAGCATCCTTTGAATTAACAAAACCCTTTGGACCGTGTCATGTACACGTCCTAGGTAACCATTCTATTAGAAGAACTTTGTTTTGTTTATTCATCTACCATATACCAAATTATATGTAGCGGTTGCTACTTTAATCCGTTCAGACTAAATATCGCTATGAAAGATCAAATCTTGTCATAGTCAACTCTTTGAACATTGTCATAAAATACTTTACGACATGTCGAATATTTCATAGATGTGAGACATCCTTGTCTGTTTCTTTATAGATCCAAATACGACCGATAGGTTTTTACACCTTTCCGGAGGGTCTTCCAAGTTCAAAACTTGATTTCTCGTGTATGGAACTATCACGGATTTTATGGCTTCAAGCCATTTGACGGAGTTAGGGCCCATCATCACTTCTTTGTATGTATTCGGTTCATCATTGTCAAACAATAATGATTTACTCTCAAATCTCAGCATTTGATTTGTTTATCCGACCTACTTGGTTCAATAGGAACTTAGATCTCCGTGACCACAACCTTTGAGGCACATAATCTATGAGCGTTATGGCAGCCTTCGGAACATTTTCCGGCGCTGCGCAACTCAGTACATTAAGCTAAGGTTCGTTAACCTTATCAAAGTTCTATTGTCCTCCCACTTAACTTTTGCGAAAAATTCCTTTTTCAAGAAACTTCATATTTCAAGCGACAAACCCTTTTGTCCTTGGTGTTATGGAGGAATAACCAATTGTTATTCAAAATAACCTACAAAGACATGCTCATCTGACTTCGGTTGTAAACATCTTACTTATGTTTAGCATACCAAAATTTAAGAAATGACTACTTGGGTTTTACCCCAAACCATAACTTCCATGGTGTCATTTCAACGGATCAAGATGGAGCTCTTTTCAGTGTAAAAAGCGGAAGTCTCTAAAGCTTTAATCTTTTAAAACATAATGGCAGTTTTATAAATAACACCTTTGATCCAACCATGTCAAACAAGGTTTCATTACAAATCTCAAACACTCCATATTCCTATGGTGTTTCGGGAGATGTAAATCTAGGTGTTTTGCTAAACTTGTAACTCAAATAAATCCGTTTTATGATAAAATCATAATTCATTTATTTTTCTTATTACACTTGTACCTCAAATAAATCCCTTATGATAAAATTATAAACCATTTATTTTCTTGTCACAATGATTTTTCACTTCATATTGAAAGTCTTTGAACATCTTCAAATATTTCACACTTATTTCTCATTAAGTGAATACTCACTCAAATTTTCAGAGAAAGCATATGAAGTTGAAATCCATCGCTTACGACTATACATAATGGACTACATACATCGATATGTATAAATTCCAATAATTTAGTCGTTCGTTCTTCTTTGGCCTTTGAACGAAGTTTTAATTATCACGTGGAAAGTCTCACAAGCATCACTTGATCAAATAAAAGACTCCAAAAATCCATGAATATGGAGATTCTTCATGTTTTCTTTCCAATATAATTTAAACGGCGATGTCACTTTGTAAGTGATCTTTCAATCATTTGTCTTGCGACATTTTAGCATTAGGTTATATGGATGTGATTTCTCCAACTAGATTTGTAAATCATCCATCTTATATGGAATATGGTAATTATTTGAACAACCTTTGTTCTCATAATAACTGATTCAAATAACAATTATTAAAACAAATCTTGAAGTCAAGCTTTGATGTCAACGAGAAATACAAACAACGGTTTGTTTGTTTTCGATGAACATCATCACATATTCTCTTGCTAGTTACTTAGGCCATTGTGGTTCATGAATTGCGTTGTTCCGTATGAAATTTCATACCAACCAATACCCAAGAACCACATTGTTTAACAAGCAAAGAATACAACCATAACATGTATATCATCCATATACCTAAACTGGATATTTCCAATCTTTTCTTTTCTTCCAAATATATTTTATAGATTCTCTTTCAGCATTTCCTTTTCCTTTTTAAAAGAATCTATCAACATCAAAAGTGGCGCCATATACATGACACATAGTCCAAAGCGTGTGTATTCAAACAATAATGACTTTGGACTTGCACTTTGAAGTAGATCACCATCATCAAAATGATCGGTATTCTTTCAAAATCCATTCTTTAGTAATCTTTTAGTGTAGTAAACACTTTACATACATCTTCTATTCATCCTTATCATGACGACTTTCATGATCAAGCTACTGTAGCTTATAAAGGCGAATCGTGAGTATAACATTACTTTCCAAAACCCTTTTGGATGATTAGGATGTCTAGCATCTCCAACCTTCGTAAATTCTCATCCAATATGAGAACATATATTATACTCTATCATATTGCAACCAAAACATTGTTTCAGATGTCGTTATATCTGTCACACATGATGGTTTCTGAAACAATTCTTTCAGCTCCTAGATAATCTTGATATTTAAATCAAGAATCATGGAGGCAAATATGATACTTAAGATACTAACACTAGAATTGTTACTCTCGATTTAATACCAACTATTAAATTTCACGGAGTAAATAGAGTTTGCTGAAAGTTTGCAATAGGACTTTAAACTTTAGATTAACACTCAACTCAATACGATACCAGTTCGTAAAGTATATATCCAGAATTATATAGTTCTATTATCTCAATTACAACTATGCATAAGGTGGTGAACGAATGCCAATGACTACAACAAATTATGCAAATTCACTTTGATTTAATTTATGATAAATTGAGTTCTACTAATCTAAATTAGAAATGAACTCCCACTCAAAAACGACATCCCTCGTGTCTTTTTGGTGATTACATGAACCAAATCCACTACACCAAGTCCGATCATCACGTGAGTCAGTGTAGCTTCAAAGGCGAGCATCCATATGGTCATCATATCAAAAACATATGACTCATGCTTAACCTTTCGGTCCGTGTTCCGAGGCCATGTCTGTACATGCTAGGCTCGCCAAGTAAGAACCTTAGTATTCGCGTGTGTAACTGTCTTACACCCGAGATATGCTCATGAATTCAAGTACACCCGATCATCACATGATGTCTTGAAGCGACGAAACATTGTTGGTGCATACTTAAGGAAGAACACATTCTTATCTTGATATCTAACTGAGGGATCATCTTATTATGCTAATAAAACGCCAAACAAGCAATATAAGATGCAAATAAAACATCACATGTTTATTAGTGAAATGATATGGTTCCCGCATATGATCTCCATCATGTGCATCGTGGTATGATCTCTATCATACCTTTATGTGTAAGGCCAAGGTCTATGGAACTTACACCTATGTGTGTTGTAAGAGTATCATCTTATACTTCTACTTACAACATCACCATATCATAACACTAGCCCAGCAACAATATAAACTAGACGCCTCTAATTTATCCATTGCAAGTTTTACGTGGCTTAGGGCTTTCGAAGATAGAACCGTTCTTACCTACGAACATGAACCACAACGAGGATAACCAAATTATTTACAACTCGTTGCAAATTAGATATTGACAATAGTAGGAGAGACAGACACCCGCTAGCCACTTATGCAAAACTAGTTGCATGTCAAGCGTGGAACAGGTCTCATGTGCGAGGACATGTAAAGTTTGTCTGGGCCGTTTCATCCTACTATACCACCAATATCCAAAGTACAACTAAGAAGCAATAAAATGATCATCATCGCCCACATACTCATATGTGTCCTACCCGTGTAAAGTATCTACGCATAGATCCGGCTCTGATACCACTGTAGGGTTCGCAGCATAGAAAACAAAAAAATTCCTACGATGGGAACAACTATGTACCAAGATCTATCTACTAGATACAAAAAACGGGCGGATGTATATCCGTAGAGAACATACCATTAAAGACCGACAAAGCTTAACGAGTCCAAACTCGTGGTTGATGTAGACGATCTCTTGCCGATCTCAAGATCGAGAGGAAGTCCTAGCGCCGCAAAACAGCAGCGCATCCGTGCTCGCACACACGTTCGAGGCACCGAGCAACCTTCGCCTCCTCGCTCCAGCGATGCAGCGGAAGCACAACTCTTTCTTGCTGAAAAGCCACCGGTAACATGTATCTCGCTAGTCCGAGACCATGGGGGATAAATTCTAGAGGGGAGAGAGATCCTTCACGAGGAGGTGTGAGTGAGAAGTGAGAGGAGGGGCTCCTTTTATAGGAGGAGGGGGAACCCCAAGGGGGTGGCCGGCGCATGGGGGCTGCCCCCGTGCCCTCCCCTCTTCATGTGGGTGGACACTCCACTCACAAAAATCCATTCATATGCCTCCACTCAAAATCCCACTCAAACTTGCCATTAAATTTCCACCAAATTTAATGCAAACTCTCATTAAATAAAACTCTTTTATTTTATTCAGAATTTTGTCAATTACTTTAATGACAAACATTCACAAATAACCCCTTGCTAGAATTCTATTTCACATGCATAACCACTTTATGAAATTTCACCCGAAAACCTGTTTTGGTATCTAGTGAAATAAATTCCTGCGCTTGTTCATTCTTTCGGCATGAAACTTTTGCTCCAATTGGATGTCGGTGTCTCTTAAGTGTGTCACCCTACGTTTCGTGAATAATGCGGACACGATCGAGACCCCTCTCGGATCAATAATCAGAAGCGGGATCTGGAGACCCATACTGACTCCCACACATTCAACGATGACTTTCTTGTGATCGTCGGAACCTTTTACGCTAGTATCTTAATCCCTTTGTTTCACGATATATTACATGTCCGAGATTCGATCATCGGTATCTCCATACCTATTTTGATCTCGTTACTGACATGCACTCTTTTCTTGTTCCCGTGATATAACATTCTAGTGATCAAATCACTTGCTTGCAAGCTAATCAATGTGATATCACCAAGAGGGCCCAGAGCATATCTATCCGTCATCGAGATGAACAAATTCCACTCTCGATCCATGAGCCTCAACATAACACTTTATTAGTTCTGAATCCATCTTTATAATCACCCTGTTACGGTGTGACGTTTGATGTTATCAAGAAACTCTTCCGGTGTTAGTGATTGACATGATCTCATGGTCTAAGGATTAGGATCACTTCGTAAGTTGTTATAGCAATATAAACTCAATGACTTTGATCGTAATGCTATACTTCGGATGAATGTTCATCACATCATTACACTAATGTTGTGACCTTGTTATTAACAACATCCAATGTCCATGATCAGGAAACCTTTGATCATCTTGTTAATCAACGAGCTGGTTTATAAGAGAGGCATAACTAGGAACTTCCTTTTTGTTTATTAAACACACATGTATTAACGTTTCCGTATTAATACAATTATAGCATGTAAAATAAACATTTATCATAAATAAGGAATACGATAATAACCACTTTATTATTGCCTCTCGGGCATATTCCCTTCACCCTTAAGTTGATCACCCAAGGTTTATCGAACTCAGGGAGGAAGTGGTCAAAGGTATCCCCTCTCAAGCAACCCTGCAATCAAGATACAAGAAGTCTCTTGTGTCCCCAACACACCCAATACACTTGTCAGGTGTATAGGTGCACTAGTTCGGCAAAGAGATAGTGAAATACAAGTGGTAACGGTGCCAGAAAAGACTTTGATGGAGCTTGACGTGGAGGTAAAGACTAAAGCAAGCAAACATGCAACAGATCTAGATGCAAACGGTGTTTCAATGCTTAGAAACAAGGCCTGGGGATCATACTTTCACTAGTGAACACTCTCTCATATAAATATCCTCTCTTCATGATACTACTCTTAACTACTCTCCGGTTGGACACTCTAATCCATGGTAGGGCTATAACAGCACACCTCAAAGTCTGCCTTTCCCAATCTATATAACCCCACACTATCACCTTGAGCTCTAAATTGTTCCAACAAACACCACAATTTCATAGAGACATCCAACTCCAAATATAACTCATAACAAATATTCAATCTAGCCAAAGTGCCACACACGGTATGCACACTGTCACTATCACACACATGGGGAAAAGCATAGATCTATTAAAGCACAAAGAGAATTTATGTAGACTCAAGCCTAAGTGCCACCATGGCGTGCACGCTGTCACTTTCACACACATGGGGAGAGCAGAGATCTAATGAAGCACTTGAGTAGCAAGGTAGATCTACTAGATTACAAAGCTCATGACCACAAGATCATGCATAGAGAGAGAGAGAGATGAACACATAGTTACCGGTAGATCCCTAAGCCTTGAGGAAGAACTACTCCCTCATCATCATGGGAATCAGCAACGGTGATAAAGATGGTGGTGGAGATCGACGGAGATGGCTCCGGGGGCACCTCCCCGTCTCGGCAGGGTGCCGGAACAGAGACTTTCTGTCCCCCGAATCTCCCCTTCGGTGGTGGCGGTGCCACGGAGGTTTTCGTGGATTTCTTCTGGATTCTTTAGGGTTTTCTCCCCGGGGGCTTATTATAGGTGCAAGAGGCAAGGTCGGTGGGGAGCCAGGGGGCCCACACCCCCTATGGGCGCCCCCAGGGCTTGCCCGCGCCTAGGGGGTGCGGCCACCCTGTGGCTCCCCTCCGGCTCTGCTTTGTGGTTATGTGTTGCTCCGGGAAAAATAATGACTTTGGCTTTGTCCCGTCCAATTCCGAGAATATTGATTTTCTGCCTTTTTGGAACAAAAAACAGAAGAAAACAGGCAACTAACACTGTGGCATCTTATCAATAGGTTAGTTCCAGAAAGTGTATAAAAATACCCCAAAGTGTAGACAAAACATAAGACAAATGATACAAAACAAGCATGGAGCATCAAAAATTATAGATACGTTTTCAACATATCAGTTACATGCTTATAAGGTTCACACGATCACAGAAGTCATCGTTGAATATGTGGAAGTTAGTACGGATCTCTAGGTCCCGCTGATGATTATTGATCGGAGAGGGGTCTCGATCATTTCTACATTATTCACGAACCGTAGGGTGACACACTTAAGGGATACCGACACCATTTGGAGCAAATAATATGCCAGAGAAAGAAAAGGAAAGCGCAGGAATTTATTTCACTAGACACCAGAACTGTTTCGGTTGAAATTGCTGAAACTGGTTCTGCATGTGAAATTGAAATGTTATAAGGGGTTATATGTGAATGTTTGTCCATTAAAGTAATTGACAAAATTCTTAATAAATAAAAGGAGTTTTATTTAAATGAGAGATTGCATTAAATTTCCACCAAATTTAATGCATGTGAGTAGAATTTTGAGTGGAGGCATGTTTATGTGAGTGGAGGCTTTTCATTTTGAGTGGGACCTCCACCCACATGAATGTGGAAGAGGTGGGGGCAGCCACCATGGGCTGGGCGCATTGCCCCTTGGGGTGCCCCCTCTCCCTATAGAAGGCCTTCCTCTCCTCCTCTCAAAGCACACCTCCTCGCGAAGGATCTCTCTCCCCCTTTAGAATTTCCCCATGGTCTCGAATCAGTGAGATACATGTTGCCGGTGGCTTTTCTGGAAGGATTTGTTTCTTCCGCTGCTTCGCTGGAGCGAGGGAGCGGAGGTTGTCGGGGTACCCGGACGTGTGTGCAATCACGGATGCACCAATGCTTTGTGGTGCTCGACTTGATGGTGCTGGACCGGCTGGACCAGATGGACTTCATCACGATCATGAGATCGGCAAGCGTTCGTCTACATCATCCACGAGTACAACCTCGTTAACGCTATTCGGTCTTTGAGGGTATGTATTCTATGGATGTATATCCACCCGTTGCTTGTATATAGTAGATAGATCTTGGTACATAGTTGTTCCCATCGTAGGAAATTTTTTGTTTTCTATGCTGCGAACCCTACAGTGGTATCAGAGCCAGATCTGTGCGTAGATGCTTTGCACGAGTAGTAATATATGAGTATGTGGGCGATGATGATCATTTTATTGCTTCTTAGTTGTACTTTGGATATTGGTGGCATAGTGGGATGAAGCGGCCCGGACAAACTTTACATGTGCTCGCACATGAGACCTATTCCATGCTTGACATGCAACTAGTTTTGCATAAGTGGCTAGCGGGTGTCTGTCTCTCCTACTATAGTCAATATCTAATTTGCAACGAGTTATCAACAGTTTGATTATCCTCGTTGTGGTCCATGTTCGTAGGTAATAACGGTTCTATCTTCGAAAGCCCTAAGCCACGTAAAACTTGCAATGGATAAATTAGAGGCGTCTAGTTTAGATTGTTGTTGGGCTAGTGTGATGATATGGTAATGTTGTAAGTAGAAGTATAAGTTGATACTCTTACAACAAACATAACGTGTAAGTTCCATAGACCTTGGCCTTGCACATAGAGGTATGATGGCGATCATACCATGATGCACATGATGGAGATAAAGTGCAAGAACCATATAATTTCACTTATTAACATGTGATGTTTAATTGCATCTTATATTGCTTGTTTGGCGTTTTATTAGAATCATAAGATGATCCCTCATTTAGATATCAAGATAAAAATATGTTCTTCTTTAAGTATTCACCGATTATGTTTCATCGCTCCAAGACATCACGTGATGATCGGGTGTTCTTGGATCCACGATCATATTTAGGGTGTAAGACAGTTACACACGTGAATACTAAGGTTCTTACTTGGCGAGCCTAGCATGTACAAACATGGCCTCGGAACACGTACCGAAAGGTTAAGCATGAGTCATATGGAAGATATGATGCCCATTTGATGCTCGCCTTTGAAGCTACACCGACTCACGTGATGATCAGACTTGGTGTAGTGGATTTGGTTCATGTAATCACCAAAAGGACACGAGGGATGTCGTTTTTGACTGGGAGTTCATTTCTAATTTGGATTAGAAGAACTCAATTTATCATAAATTAAATCAAATAAATTAAATCAAAGTGAATTTGCATAATTTGTTGTAGTCATTGGAATTCGTTCACCACGTTATACATAGTTGTAATTGAGATAATAGAACTATAGAATTCTAGATATATACTTTACGAACTGGTATCATATTGTGTTGAGTGTCAATCTAAAGTTTAAAATCCTATTGCAAACTTTCAGCAAACTCTATTTACTCGTGAAATTTAATAGTTAGTATTAAATCGAGAGTAACAATTCCAGTTTTAGTATCTTAAGTATCATGTTTGCCTCCATGATTCTTGATTGTTTTAAATATCAAGGTTATCTAGGAGCTGAAAGAATTATTTCAGAAACCATCATGTGTGGCAGATATAACAATATCTGGAACAATGTTTTGGTTGCGATATGATAGAGTATAATGTATGTTCTCATATTGGATGAAAATTTGCGAAGGTTGGAGATGCTGGACATCCTAATCATCCAAAAGGGTTTTGGAAAGTGACGTTATACTCACGATTCGCCTTTATAAGCTACATTAGCTTGATCATGAAAGTCGTCATAATAAGGATGAATAGAAGATGTATGTAAAGTGTTTACTACACTAAAATATTACTAAAGAATGGATTTTGAAAGAACACCGATCATTTGATGATGGTGATCTACTTCAAAGTACAAGTCCAAAGGTATTTATATTTGAATATACACGCTTTGGACTATGTGTCATGTATATGGCGCCGCTGTTGATGTTGATAGATTCTTTTAAAAAGGAAAGGGAATGCTGAAAGAGAATCTATAAAATATATTTGGCAGAAAAGAAAAGATTGGAAATATCCAATTTAGGTATATGGATGATATACATGTTATGGTTGTATTCTTTGCTTGTTAAACAATGTGGTTCTTGGGTATTGGATACCAAATTGGTTGGTATGAAATTTTATAAGGTTCACACGATCACATGTGAGTAGAATTTTGAGTGGAGGCATGTTTATGTGAGTGGAGGCTTTTCATTTTGAGTGGGACCTCCACCCACATGAATGTGGAAGAGGTGGGGGCAGCCACCATGGGCTGGGCGCATTGCCCCTTGGGGTGCCCCCTCTCCCTATAGAAGGCCTTCCTCTCCTCCTCTCAAAGCACACCTCCTCGCGAAGGATCTCTCTCCCCCTTTAGAATTTCCCCATGGTCTCGAATCAGTGAGATACATGTTGCCGGTGGCTTTTCTGGAAGGATTTGTTTCTTCCGCTGCTTCGCTGGAGCGAGGGAGCGGAGGTTGTCGGGGTACCCGGACGTGTGTGCAATCATGGATGCACCAATGCTTTGTGGTGCTCGACTTGATGGTGCTGGACCGGCTGGACCAGATGGACTTCATCACGATCTTGAGATCGGCAAGCGTTCGTCTACATCATCCACGAGTACAACCTCGTTAACGCTATTCGGTCTTTGAGGGTATGTATTCTATGGATGTATATCCACCCGTTGCTTGTATATAGTAGATAGATCTTGGTACATAGTTGTTCCCATCGTAGGAATTTTTTTGTTTTCTATGCTGCGAACCCTACAGTGGTATCAGAGCCAGATCTGTGTGTAGATGCTTTGCACGAGTAGTAATATATGAGTATGTGGGCGATGATGATCATTTTATTGCTTCTTAGTTGTACTTTGTATATTGGTGGCATAGTGGGATGAAGCGGCCCGGACAAACTTTACATGTGCTCGCACATGAGACCTATTCCATGCTTGACATGCAACTAGTTTTGCATAAGTGGCTAGCGGGTGTCTGTCTCTCCTACTATAGTCAATATCTAATTTGCAACGAGTTATCAACAGTTTGATTATCCTCGTTGTGGTCCATGTTCGTAGGTAATAACGGTTCTATCTTCGAAAGCCCTAAGCCACGTAAAACTTGCAATGGATAAATTAGAGGCGTCTAGTTTAGATTGTTGTTGGGCTAGTGTGATGATATGGTGATGTTGTAAGTAGAAGTATAAGTTGATACTCTTACAACAAACATAACGTGTAAGTTCCATAGACCTTGGCCTTGCACATAGAGGTATGATGGCGATCATACCATGATGCACATGATGGAGATAAAGTGCAAGAACCATATCATTTCACTTATTAACATGTGATGTTTAATTGTATCTTATATTGCTTGTTTGGCGTTTTATTAGAATCATAAGATGATCCCTCATTTAGATATCAAGATAAAAATATGTTCTTCCTTAAGTATTCACCGATTATGTTTCATCGCTCCAAGACATCACGTGATGATAGGGTGTTCTTGGATCCACGATCATATTTAGGGTGTAAGACAGTTACACACGTGAATACTAAGGTTCTTACTTGGCGAGCCTAGCATGTACAAACATGGCCTCGGAACACGTACCGAAAGGTTAAGCATGAGTCATATGGAAGATATGATGCCCATTTGATGCTCGCCTTTGAAGCTACACCGACTCACGTGATGATCAGACTTGGTGTAGTGGATTTGGTTCATGTAATCACCAAAAGGACACGAGGGATGTCGTTTTTGACTGGGAGTTCATTTCTAATTTGGATTAGAAGAACTCAATTTATCATAAATTAAATCAAATAAATTAAATCAAAGTGAATTTGCATAATTTGTTGTAGTCATTGGAATTCGTTCACCACGTTATACATAGTTGTAATTGAGATAATAGAACTATAGAATTCTAGATATATACTTTACGAACTGGTATCATATTGTGTTGAGTGTCAATCTAAAGTTTAAAATCCTATTGCAAACTTTCAGCAAACTCTATTTACTCGTGAAATTTAATAGTTAGTATTAAATCGAGAGTAACAATTCCAGTTTTAGTATCTTAAGTATCATGTTTGCCTCCATGATTCTTGATTGTTTTAAATATCAAGGTTATCTAGGAGCTGAAAGAATTATTTCAGAAACCATCATGTGTGGCAGATATAACAATATCTGGAACAATGTTTTGGTTGCGATATGATAGAGTATAATGTATGTTCTCATATTGGATGAAAATTTGCGAAGGTTGGAGATGCTGGACATCCTAATCATCCAAAAGGGTTTTGGAAAGTGACGTTATACTCACGATTCGCCTTTATAAGCTACATTAGCTTGATCATGAAAGTCGTCATAATAAGGATGAATAGAAGATGTATGTAAAGTGTTTACTACACTAAAATATTACTAAAGAATGGATTTTGAAAGAACACCGATCATTTGATGATGGTGATCTACTTCAAAGTACAAGTCCAAAGGTATTTATATTTGAATATACACGCTTTGGACTATGTGTCATGTATATGGCGCCGCTGTTGATGTTGATAGATTCTTTTAAAAAGGAAAGGGAATGCTGAAAGAGAATCTATAAAATATATTTGGCAGAAAAGAAAAGATTGGAAATATCCAATTTAGGTATATGGATGATATACATGTTATGGTTGTATTCTTTGCTTGTTAAACAATGTGGTTCTTGGGTATTGGATACCAAATTGGTTGGTATGAAATTTTATACAGAACGATGCAATTCATGAACTACAATGGCCTAAGTAACTAGCAAGATAATATGTGATGATGTTCATCGAAAACAAACAACCCATTGTTTGTATTTCTCGTTGATATCGAAGCTTGCCTTCAAGATTTGTTTTAATAATTGTTATTTAAATCAGGTATTATGAGAACAAAGATTGTTCAAATAATTACCGTATTCCATATAAGATGGATGATTTACAAATCTATTTGGAGAAATCACATCCATAAAACCTAATGCTAAAATGTCGCAAGACAAATGATTAAAAGATCACTTACGAAGTGACATCACCGTTTAAATTATATTGGAAAGAAAACATGAAGAATCTCCATATTCATGGATTTTTGGAGTCTTTGATTTGATCAAGTTATGCTTGTGAGACTTTCCTCAAGATAATTAAAGCTTCGTTCAAAGGTCAAAGAAGAACAATCGACTAAAATATTAGAATTTATACATATCGATGTATGTAGTCCATTATGTGTAGTCGTAAGCGATGGATTTCAACTTCATATGCTTTTTCTGGAAATTTGAGTGAATATTCACTTAATGAGAAAGAAGTATGAAATATTTGAAAACGTTCAAAGACTTTCAAGATGGAGTATAAAATCATTGTAACAGTAAAATAAATGATTTATGATTTTATCATAAAGGGATTTATTTGAATTGCAAGTTTAGCAAAACACCTAGATTGACATCTCCCGAAACACCATAGGAATATGGAGTGTTTGAGATTTGTAATGAAACCTTGTTTGACATGGTTGGATCAAAGGTGTTATTTATAAAACTGTCATTATGTTTTAAAAGATTAAAGCTTTAGAGACTACCGCTTTTACACTGAAAAGAGCTCCATCTTGATCCGTTGTAATGACACCATGGAAGTTATGGTTTGGGGTAAACCCCAAGTTGTCGTTTCTTAAATTTTGGTATGCTAAGCATAAGTAAGATGTTTACAACCAAAGTCGGATGAGCATGTCTCTGTAGTTCATTTCGAATAAAAATTGGTTATTCCTCCATAACACCAAGGACAAAAGGGTTTGTCGCTTCAAACGTGAAGTTTCTTGAAAAAAGGAATTTTTCGTAAAAGTTAATTGGGAGGACAATAGAACTTTGATTAAGGTTAACAAACCTTAGCTAAATGTGCTGAGTTGCACGGCGCCGGAAATCGTTCCGGAGGCATCCATAATGCTCATAGCTTATGTGCCTCAAAGGTTGTGGTCATGGAGATCTAAGTTCTTATTGAACCAAGTAGGTCAGATAAACAATCAAATGCTGAGATTTGAGAGTAAATCATTATTGTTTGATAATGATGAACCGACTACATGCAAAGAAGCAATGATGGGCCCTGACTCCGTCAAATGGCTTGAAGCCATAAAATCCGTGATAGTTCCATACACGAGAAATCAAGTTTTTTAAACTTGGAAGACCCTCCGGAAAGGTGTAAAAACCTATCGACCGTATTTGGATCTATAAAGAAACAGACATGGATATTTCACATCTGTGAAATAGTCGACATGTCGTAAAGTATTTTACAACTATGTTCAAGGAGTTGACTATGACAATATTTGATCTTTCATAGCGATATTTAGTCTGTACGGATTAGCAACCACTACAAATAATTTGGTATATGGTAGATGAACAAACAAAACCAAGTTCTTATAATAGAATTGTTACCTAGGACGTGTACAAGACACAGTCCAAAGGGTTTTGTTAAATTCAAAGGATGCTAAAAGTGCATGCAAACATCAATGGTTGAAGTAAGCATCGCGGAGTTGGAATATTCATCGTGATGAAAAAGGAGTTTTTATCTGGAGACGATGAAGATGCTTGCATTTGTAAGAAATTAAGTGAGAGCGCTGAGACATATTTCTAATACATTATGTGGAGGACATATTGTTGATTGGAAATGATGATCTTTTATTGACAAAGGTTAAGAATTTCATTTTGATGAAAGACTTAGGCAAAACTCGAATATTTAGCATGAATGTCTACATGGATAGACAGTGACGCTAATATGGTTGTGCCAAACGTACATATATGAGATATTGAAGGAGTTCAATATAGAAATGACGAGAAAAGTTTCTTGTTGCATGGAAAAGAATTGAATCAAGATTCAAGTGTATCGACACTTGATAAGTGAAACAAGATTCAAGTTCTTTGACACTTGATGAGTGAAATTACAAGAATGATTTGATCAATCATACCATGATATGTACACATACAGATATGTCCTATGCTCTAAGTGTTATGAGCATATACCAGAATGAATCATAAAATGATCATTGGATGATAGTAAGGATATTTCTTATGATCTTTTGGAAGAACTAAGAATATATTTATGTAGATGTGACAAACAATTACAATAGTTCATTGTAAAGCGTTACATTGATACTAGTTTTGTGACAAGATACAAAATTAAGTTTATCTCAATTTAAACTATGGGTGGCACAATGTAATGGAAAGGAGATTCCATGATGGATTTGGATGAAATCCAAAGTTAAGACATTGTGACGAATACTACAACAAAATTCTAAGTATATGACTGCTATAGTAGCAGCAAAGGAGGGCAGTTGTGTCAAGTAGTTTATTATTAAACTAAGGTGTGATTCGTAAAGGGCTAACACTAAAGATATATTGTACGACAATAGTATCGACATGATTTTACCCCAAGGAACTAAAGGTCTCACCAAAAGACCAAATTTATACAATGCAATCTCATTGGATAATGAGTGATGTGTGAAGATGCAAAGACATGCAAATATACACGGACCTAAAAGCGTCAGATCCGTAGATTATGTTAACCACTTGCAATCGCGTATATGGAACACCAGAAAGCCATAGGTGTTAATACGCAAAGTTTCTAAACTAGATTATTGTCTCTAGTGAAAGTGGGAGATTCAAGGGAATATGCCCGAGAGGCAATAATAAAGTGGTTATTATCATATTCCTTGTTTATGATAAATGTTTATTTTGTATGCTATAATTGTATTAATACGGAAACGTTAATACATGTGTGTTTAATAAACAAAAATAAAGTTCCTAGTTATGCCTCTATTATAAACTAGCTCGTTAATTAACAAGATGATCAAAGGTTTCCTGATCATGGACATTGGATGTTGTTAATAACGAGGTTACAACATTATTGGAATGATGTGATAAACATTCATCCGAAGTATAGCATTACGATCAAGGTCATTGTGTTTATATTGCTATAACATCATACGAAGTAATCTTAGTCCTTAGACCATGAGATCATGTCAATTACTAACACCGGAAGAGTATCTTGATAACATAAAACGTCACACCATAACAGGGTGACTATAAAGATGGGTTCAGTGCTACGAAGGTGTTATGTTGAGGCTCATGGATCAAGAGTGGAATTTGTCCATCCCGATGACAGAGAGATATACTCTGGGCCCTCTTGGTGATATCACATTGGTTAGATTGCAAGCAAGTGATTTTATCACTAGAATGTTATATCACGGGAACGAGAAAAGGGTACATGTCGGTAATGAGATCAAACTAGGTATGGAGATACCGATGATCGAATCTCAGACATGTAATATATCGCGAGACAAAGAGATTGAGTTACATGCGTATAAGGTTCACACGATCACAGAAGTCATTGTTGAATATGTGGGAGTCACTACGGATCTCTAGGTCCCGCTGCTGATTATTGATCGGAGAGGGGTCTCGATCATGTCTACATTATCGCGAACCGTAGTATGACACACTTAAGGGATACCGACACCATTTGTAGAGCAAATAATATGCCAGAGAAAGAAAAGGAAAGTGCAGGAATTTATTTCACTAGACACCAGAACTGTTTCGGTTGAAATTGCTGAAACTGGTTCTGCATGTGAAATTGAAATGTTATAAGGGGTTATATGTGAATGTTTGTCCATTAAAGTAATTGACAAAATTATGAATAAACAAAAAGAATTTTATTTAAATGAGAGATTGCATTAAATTTCCACCAAATTTAATGCATGTGAGTAGAATTTTGAGTGGAGGCATGTTTATGTGAGTGGAGGCTTTTCATTTTGAGTGGGACCTCCACCCACATGAATGTGGAAGAGGTGGGGGCAGCCACCATGGGCTGGGCGCATTGCCCCTTGGGGTGCCCCCTCTCCCTATAGAAGGCCTTCCTCTCCTCCTCTCAAAGCACACCTCCTCGCGAAGGATCTCTCTCCCCCTTTAGAATTTCCCCATGGTCTCGAATCAGTGAGATACATGTTGCCGGTGGCTTTTCTGGAAGGATTTGTTTCTTCCGCTGCTTCGCTGGAGCGAGGGAGCGGAGGTTGTCGGGGTACCCGGACGTGTGTGCAATCACGGATGCACCAATGCTTTGTGGTGCTCGACTTGATGGTGCTGGACCGGCTGGACAAGATGGACTTCATCATGATCTTGAGATTGGCAAGCGTTCGTCTAAATCATCCACGAGTACAACCTCGTTAACGCTATTCGGTCTTCGAGGATATGTATTTTATGGATGTATATCCACCCGTTGCTTGTATCTAGTAGATAGATCTTGGTACATAGTTGTTCTCATCGTAGGAAATTTTTTGTTTTCAATGCTGCGAACCCTATAGGTAGTAGTTGTTATTTTCCTTTGTCATGTAGAATCGTTTTTCGTCAATATGGACAATGTTGTCCATTTTCTTGAAGAAAGGACGAGGAGTTGTCAATTGGTCCTCGTCGAGCATCGAGACGCAGAACTCCAGTCTCTTGAGCTTGTTTGCTGGCATAATCAAAGGCTTCAACCGGCTGTTGTGTCGTGTTAGGTCTCCCAACTGGAACCTAAGGTGTAAAGTTGAGTGGCTCACACCCAATGATCTTGCTAGACCTCGAATGGTCTTCCTTTTGTTGAGTGGTACTGTCGCCACCCTCGGCAGATCCAGATCTTTCTTTTTTCGGCCAACATTGCCCTTCTTCTGGTTTGAAACATCAACTTATTTGTTTTCATTCAATTTGTCCCTGGGCTTTGGCCCATATCCTTTCCACGGTTCAGACACTTGTATTTAGCATACATGCAATGAGGTCCTTGCCCGTTGTTTCTATTCCTCCATCTCTACTCTTAATTACTTTCAACGCAAAATATACACCAAACCTTTTCTCATTTGTCAGTTCTGGTTTTGGATGACCAACATCTAGAGCATCTTCTTCTTCTTCTGGAGCCAAATCAGGAGCAACATATTAGTATGGCAGCAAATACTACTAATATGCATATCCTCTCTTTTTGCATATCACACTACTAATATGCATATCCTCTCCTTTTGCTATCCTAATAATTGATGTTTAACTTCTTGGCAGCAACAACAGACACCATCTTCATATTCATCTTATAATACGCCATCGTCATCGTGCCAACCAGTCATGGCACAAGAAAAATAGAAAGTAAGTCTAGAACTTCCATTGATGGGTGAATCGTATATACACAAGAAAATGCAATGTCAGTCTGGATTAAAATTCAAACAAACTTTGCAGGTTTTGCAATCAGATCATGTACTTGTTTCAGTTTCAGTTTCAGATCATGAAAAATCGAGAAATCTGAGATCATGAACAGATGAGGGAAACATGGGCAAGTACATCTGAGATCTTCCCAGTTTGTCGCTGCCACCGAGAAATCTGACTGAGTTCACAGTGGACAAGTACACTGCATCTTCCATATGTGCTAATCTGAAGTATCGTTGGACACTCCAAGCTTCCAGTAACAAGAAAAACTCTGAAAACTACTGACTGCTGACTGGCAGAAGATTGGCAGAAGAGCAAAGAGCAACTACTGACTAGCAGAAGATTGGCCACAACACTGAATCATCATCTTCCAACAAATGCAGAGAGAGGAAAAGGATCTTAAGAAGAGTTACAGATCACAAGTGAGAATCAGACCCAGAAAGATAAATCATCAACAGGCAAACATCTCCTGTCATCTGGTCAAGATTTAGACGATGCACAAAATAGCAAGAGACTGGTTCAGATCAACTTGCACATTTCCTTTTGACACAACACAATGCACGACACAACACAACACAATGCATGAGTAGACAATTCAGGAGTTAACACAGCATAGATTTCCTTAGCCAGTTTGAGTCAGAAGCTAGCAAGATTACACCAAAAACATGGCAGTTTCTATTTATGTTTCAGTTACCTTGTCCTCGTCCTCAGAAGAAGGCGATGACCTCCTCGTCGACGACCTCCTTCCTCGGCGGAGGGGCGGCGAACGGTGACGAGCTGCGGAGGCGGGGGAACGACGAGGGGGGCTAGAGGAAGCTGCACGATCCTCCCTGTCCGGCGGCCTCGATTTCCTGAGCGCCTCCCTGCACGACGGCCGTGGGCGTCCGCGACCTCCTTCCTCGGCGGCAGGGCGACGGACGGTGACGAGCTGCGGAGGCGGGGGAACGACGATGGGGGATAGAGGAAGCTGTGCGATCCTCCCTGTTCGGCCGCGACCTCCTGCGCGTCCGCGACCTCCCTCGCGTTCGTGACCTCCTGCGCGTCGCGTCCGCGACCTCATGCACGATGCGGGCGGCCGCAACCTCCAGCGCGTCCGCGAGCTCCTCCCTGTCGGCCGCGAGCTCTTACGCCCCTCCCTGCACGGCGGCGGCGAGCGGGACCTCCTGCGCGTCCGTGAGCTCCGGCGGGAGGCCGGCGGCAAGAGAGACCTCGATCAACAAGGATTGTGTTTGAATTTTGAAATTAAAGCCCAAATTTTAAATCTGTCTTTGTTAGGGAGGTTTTTGCAAAAAAAAGAATGAACTGGTGGAAGGGAGGGCTGCGATATCTTTTTATGGACGGAGCGAGTATTTATTATTGACAGCTCGTCTCTTGATTTTCTCGATAGCCCGTACCGGTGTTTATTTGCATACGTAGGCACAGTAGCCAAACTGCCAAAATTATATACACCGCCAACTTGTGGGTCGTTCGGTACAAAAGCGCGAATCATTTTCGCGAGGCAAATGGGCGCCACGAGTCTGGTCCCTCCCCTTTAAGATCCGTGCCCAATGATTTGAGTTGAATTGCTCAAAAGCCGTGGCAAGTGGGCGCTAGATATTCGATTACTAGTACTACATTCGACGCCAGGATTTTTTTTCTTCTGTGGAGCCCAGATCTCGCTCGATGGGCTTCGTGATCGTCTCTAGCTATCAGAGCCTCAAAGGTGAATGTGACAGAATATCAATAATACAGTACAAAGAATTGGCAAAAGGGAAGGTAAATGGAGAATTCCTTGTGTATCTGCTAGCTATATACTCCTCCACTCTCTCTATCTCTAGCACACAAATTACCCCCAAAAAAAGGGAGATTGGGTATTGCCTACTCGATCCTACAGATAAATAAAGATTCACCAAACAAATCAGGAAAATTGCCTTCATTGTCTACCGGTAAATTCCCAGCCTAGTAGTCACTAATTCTGTATGGGATTGGACTTGGTGCCTGGGGTCTGCTTCTTCAGATTCATGCCTGCAGCCCTCTCGACTCCAGGCTTGTTGCTCCCTTGTGCTGCATGGAAGACTTGTGAATGCTCTGATCTTGTGAGCACGCTATTCTGCTGCTGCAGAAGCTTCCTTGTCACGAACCTCTCCTCTCTTGATGCCCTGCCATCAGAAGGCAGTACTGCTGCGTGCAAGCTCGGATAGAAATGCAGAAGAAGGAAAGCAGAGAGGAAGCAAGCACAGATGCTGGCACCTCTCATGGCTGCGTGCGTTTAGCTACTGAGTACTGACTACAAGGTCTAGAATGGTGACATCTGAGGAAGTGAGGATGGGCTAGTCGTGTCCAACGGTATACTCCTATATATAAGAAGAAAAAATTATAAAAAATAAGCCTCCATGTGACTGGAGTGTAATCAGCGGTGCGAGATCGCGGATCTGGGGTTAGGTATCCAGAGCGCTAATTGTTTGATACCATGTGACGTGCGAGTTACTAATTATATATACTTCTTGTTTTAATATGTAGGTTCACTCAACTTTAAAGTGAATCTACACATTAAAAAAAGTCTAGATTCATTTTTTTCATGAACCTAAAATATCTTATATTTTAAAACGGAGGGAGTAAAAAAGATGTCTCAAGTTTATTTGAATTTAAATATATCTATATATACTAAATAGTGTTCAGATACATTTAAATTTAGATAAACTTGAGACATCTTTTAGAACGGAGGGAGTACATATATACACTACTATTGATCTATTTAGTTTTAATTTATCGGCTTGGTTTATTTAAATATGTGAACAAACTTCTACTACTATTAGAGTGAATCTAATCTAACTGCCCCCCGCGTGGCGGCTGCTGGCCGCCGCACCGGGGCGCCCTGCCCTCCACCCATCGCAGACCTCACCGCTGCCACCGCTAGGGGCAGCAGCAAAGCTCGGGTGGCGTGGTGGCAGTGGTTGTTCTTCTCCTCGGTGGCGCTCGCTAGGACCGGTCCACGGCTAGGCGGCGATGGTGGTTGGAGGCCGGGTCCGATATGGGCCCAAATGGGCTAGGTCGGGACGTGGTTCCCATGATGCTTCCTCCCTGCTTTGACATCGATGGTGCTCCTAGGCTTGACCACGCAGTTTGAAGATGTCGGGGGCTCTGGCCCTGGCATGGTGGAGGTGGCTGCCTCCAAAGGGGGTCAACCTGTTGGTCTCGATGGCGAGTTTGGGAGGCACGGATGCCTGTAAAAACAGAGCACCGACTCCGTTCATGGCGCACGATGGCGACATTCACGCGTAGTTACCTTGTTGAAGGCATCGCCATTGCAGCCTGCGTCTTCTCACTCACGCTGCTCCAAGGGAAGCCCCAACTTTGTGTATCCTGGATTGGAGATGGCGGCACTTTCGGCTTCATTTTACCTCTTGGGCATCGTTTTTAGAGCAGCGGTTTGATGGTGATAGCGAGGTGGCGGCATGGTACGGCGGAGACGATGACGTGGTACAGCGGGGACTTGGTGACAGGCGTGTCTTGATGGACTCACGTAGGACGAAAGCGTTGTCTGGCGCAGTGACAGTGTTAATGGCAAGCCTGGTAAGGGCTACGGATCTTGCCCTGAAGTACGCTTAGGGTTATCAACGACAGTTATGGCTTCTCTAGCGTGTGCATGATGTGTTTGCTAAGAGTCTGTTAGACCGGATTAGTGCTCTTGTTTCGTCTAAAGGGTGTCTCGAGTATGCAATGTTCCCGTTTCCTAGTTGATAGGCCCGTAGACAGGGCTTGGCTGACATGGTCTTCACCCATTGTTAGGTTTGTAGGTGTTATGTGGTGGCTTAACTTTTTGATGTACTCCCTCCGTTCCAAAATAGATGTCTTAGATTTGTTAAAATTTGGATGAATCTAGACACTATTTAATATATAGATTCATCCAAATTTTGACAAATTTAAGACATCTATTTTAGGACGGATGGAGTATTCCTCCTTCTAGAAATAAGTGATTTGTATTTTCTTAGATTCGCATGTATCTATACGTGTTTTAATGTAGCGGAGGGAGTATGATTTTTGTTAGTCCTTTATTGAATAATAAATTTGATAAAAAAAACCGTATGCATTGATGCACAGGCCGGGGTCTCCATTTCCGAAAAAAAATGAAAGAAAAACGGCAAGACACCTTAATTAGTAGTGGCTCCAAAACCGTCGATTAGCTTAGCTGGGTGTGTTTATGCGAAGACCATTAAAAGACAAAGATGATCATGGGGAGCCGTCCGTCCCACCTGCACATGCCGCACCCGCACCGCGCTTTGGATTGACTGGCTCGCTTGACCACCATTCTGCCTCGCCGTTCAGGCGATACAGTGCACCTAGACGGAAATCCGCCTGAACCGGGACGGCATCGTGGCTTAGCGGCGCCACGTCTCTTATCCGACAAAGTGGGCAGCGAGCTGGATTGTTGGCGTATTAACTCGCGCTACGTTTCTTATAAAAAAAAATCTAGTACAGTATTCCAAACGACAAAATGTTGCCAGCAGATTCTGGTTCTTGTTGTTGCGTCTGGGCGTCCGAACCTGGTTTACCTCGCGTCTCAAACTCCAGTATGCTCGATTGCTAGAAGAGACTCACTTGTAACCTGTCGCCATCGAGGAGCTAGCTGCTGCGTTAGCTCGGAGTCCACTATTTCCTTACAGATTCCGATCGCTTTGTATATATGACTTTTTTTTAATACTCCCTCCGTCCCATAATAGATGTCTCAGATTTGTCAAAATTTAAATAAATCTAGACATTATTTAGCATATAGATTTATTTAAATTTTGAGAAACTTGAGACATCTATTTTGGGACGGAGGGAGTATATAGGTTCACTTATTATGTTTAAAATAAATCTATACACTAAAACATTTAAAACGGAGGGAGTAGTTTGTAGTATAAGTGACTGTCGCTTTCTACTTTCCTCCATCACCAACCAGGTCCCGTTCAAATGAAAAACCAACTAACTAAGGTGCAGAATGATTGAAACTTCGTTGTCTGCCAACTACAATGTCAAGCCCAAACACCCTCATAAGAATTTTGTCGAAACCGCTATGCACCAAGGTCCTGGATTTAGCAGGAGATATCAATTTCTGCCCGGTCAGGATACCCCAATCAATTCAAACCAAGAAAAATACTACGGTACTCCAGCAAGCATACATTTCTGACTTGCTGAAGCTTCTCTTTGTATGCATATACTACTACTAGCATGTATCAAAAAAAATACTCCGGTAGAAAAAACAACGACCAACACAGACCACATTAAGCCGGAGCAATGTTTTGAAACTTTGCTCCAACAATGACAGTCGACAAAAGAAGCTTGAATTCTAGTCGACAAAAGAAGCTTGAATCCTGGAACTAGGCCAAGCAGAATGGTGTCTGGTGCACCTGTATGCATGTTCAGTGTTCACTAATGCACAGCACAACACGTTCTAGCATTCTAAAATCTGAGGTCCAACTACAACCACAATGTGGAATGTCATTGTGCATACCTAAAAGACAAGTATATCAATCTGTACAGTACAAATTTTCCGCACGAAATTTCTTTCACATCTAGGTCAAATTCTACAGTACACACTTCAGACAGGAGCATGATCAGTCTCAGGTATCCTAAATCCCGAGTTAAAAATGAAAACAAAATTTCCACGGATATTGCCATCTGCCACCACACTAATACATACTCAGTCGGAAATGAAAACTACTACTACCAGAAATACTGAAATGAAAGGTAGCATTAGCATACTACGGTTTAATCCAGCAAATTATCTTGACAAATTAATGTGGCTGGCTTGGGTGTTAGGGAGCATAACTTTTCACCTTATAATGTTGACTAGAACAGATAATGCATGCACATAGAGCAACATGTAAGTAAGCATGTAGATGCCAGATGAGTCAATGAACCAAGCATAAACTTTATTCTAAGATAAACTAAGCCATGTCAGCTCATCACACCAGCACACCACAACCAAGTGAACAAAATGTTTCAAGCCTCACCAATTATTACCAGCTCATCATCATCATCTACAAGTTTCTTGGTCTATGGCCAAGAAGCAGCAAACGGGGCCTAGGCGATGCACAGTGCATCCAGTTGCTTACCTTCTCCTATACCCAAATTACTTGCCTTCTCCCTCACCACTAACATTGGCGGCAATGGCATCGCCCTCGGCGATCAATCTCTCCTTCACTTCTGAAACCGAGCTCGCGGGCTTATCCGACTTCTGCGCGCCAGTGAGCCTGGCAAGCATCACGAAAGACATCCCACCAAGCACGTTGTTCATGCAACGGAGAGCAATAACGGAGACCTTGAACACCGGGGCTGGGACAACAGTGCCAAGAAGGTACTCGATCCCGTTCAGGGTCTGATACCGCAGGTTGCTGCTGACCCCCATGTGGAGCGCCCATGTGCCAGCGTTGAGAAGCGTGGGCGGCGCCTTGTTGGGAGTCTCGAAGGATGGGTCCATTTTCTTCCTCATGGCGATGAGGCCGTTGGAGATCGCGGTGCCCATGAGGCCAGCGGCGAACCCGACCACCGCGAAAGTGGTGCCCTTGGACACGAGTGTGGCGACGCGGGAGCCGAGGGAGTATGCGCCTGGCTCAAACATGTGGCTGGGGAGGGAGGAGACAGCGGCAGAGGCGGCGGCGGAGACTCCAGCGGTGGGGGCGAGCATGTACATGAGCACGAAGTTGAGGATGGATCCGACGACGAGGGTGGAGAAGACGAAGTCGAGCTCGTTGAGGCCGAAGTTGGGGCGGGAGGACATGTCGCCGAGCACGCAGGCGGTGACGCCGACGAGCTCCTCCATAAGGACCTTGAAGGGGAACTGGGGATCCGCGGCGACGCGGGCCGCCCACCCGGCGAGGAACATGCCGAGGATGCCGCCAAGGCCGCCGTCGCCTCCGGAGTCCGCGCCATCGCCAGATCCGCTGGCGCCGCCGCCGCCGCCGTAGGAGCGGGGCGGAGGAGGCAGCTTCCCTCCCGGGCCAGACGGGCATGGGGACTGGAGCTTGAGGAGTGAGGAGGAGGAGGCGGGGAGCGGGGAGAAGGCGAGGTTAGCGGTGGGCGCGGCGCGGAGCGGTGCGAGGCGGGCGGAGGAATCGAGGTGGGTGGACGGGAGGAACCTGGCGGCGGTGAAGGCCGTGGAAGAGGCCATGGCGATCGGGCGGGAGGTGAGACTGTGTCGTCGGCAGCGGCGGTGCAAAGGACGACGGGGACGGTGGCGGCGGCGGCGGCGCGGCGAGGGCCGAGATGCGGAAGGGTTTTGGGGGTTGGTGTGATGTGGTGGTTCGGTGGGGAGTGGGTGCGCGGCGCAATATGTATACGTGTGCTGCGACAGCGTGACACCTGACCTACGGCCGCAGCGAGGCCGCTCCCGCTCGTGGAGAAAAAATGGGTCGGGGTCGGCGTGTCGTGCCCGCGCGCGACCCCGCCACTGGGTATCACGATTTCTCGGAATGTCAATTTCCTGCGGAATTCGTTGGAGATTCATTTCCTCCCGTTGATCGTTGATGTATGTGGAAAATTCAGTCCTATATGTAACAACCGCTCCAAATAAACGCCGTAATATAGTGTTCTAATGTTCCTTTTCTGTTTTTATATATGAGGCCACTTCTTATTTCAAATTTGGTAAATAAAGCTGCATAATATCACCAAATTTTATGATCTTCAAATATTTTTCAAATATAAATTCAGTGGCTTACTTCCGCAGGTGTATTATTTATGTCATGATATACTCCCTCCGTCCAAGAATAGATGTCTTGAGTTTTTTAAATTTTGGATGAATCTATATATTAAATAGTGTCTAGATTTATTTAAATTTTAATAAATTTGAGACATCTATTTTGGGACGGAGGGAGTAGTAAAGTTGATGATGAAAGTTAGACCAGAAAAAAACCTTGTATATAGAGATGGATGGAGTATATGAATCAGCCTTGTATACACAGACTGGACCCATCTAGTTAGAAAATATCTCTAAGTGACAGGTAATTCCCACGCCGAACTTCATGAGAGCAAGGCGATTGTGGAGGCCCTGACTCTAAAAAGTCATCTAGGTTTTGTCCCCCCTCGCGGTGGTGACGCTAGTCCACTCTCTTGTGGCCTTGGGTTTTGGAGGTGTGGTGGATCACGGTTCCTTGCCGATGAGAGGGTTTCTTGGTTTTTTTCAATGTCTTCTTCAGGATGGTGTGGCGGCGGATATATCCTAAAATCAGAATAAGATCATCCCCGTCATATCCTGGTTTTGGTGGTGCGTTTAGCACTAGAAGAGGGCGTGTGGAATCGTATGTTGGACGAATCTCCTGAGTTATGATTGGTTTTTGTGTTCGCTGGTGTGGTTTTAGGCCAATCTCTTATGATATACGTTTATCATCACTAACGATGGTTGCTGCTCTATTCCTTTAGGGACTTAGCACGACAATTTTCTATTTATCTACTACAATAATTTCTACTATGATAAGGTTTGTGCGGCTTCGGTTACGAAGGAGCGAGGACGGCGGCGCGTCTCCGGCTTACGCTAGTATTCGTCGCTAGGTGGTCCAAATACATGCTTGTAATTTTTATTACTTCTTAGCTATTTGTATACTTTTCATAGTTATTAACATATCAACGAATTTTTTTGAAGAAAATAAACCTCTAGGTTCCCTATTAGACAACCTGTGAGGCACCTTGGTCAAGCTAGAGCTTACCAAGAACGATCTTATGTAGCTATTGTTGGGGTTCGAGGGAGAAAACAAAAAAATTCCTATGATCGAGACCCTAATGGTAGTATCTATCTATTAGTAATACGGTAACAGGAGGGATCAGTATTCAAACCTTTGAAAACCAAACGCGGTTACCGTACCGCGGGGAACGTGGTTGATGAAGTCGTACCATCGCTGACCTCGGGGTCACAAAGTCTTCCGAGAGAGTCACACGCGTACGATGTTTGACGACGACTCCCGCTTCTCCCCGATCCAACTGAGATTGTGGAAATAGATCTCCCGGCTCCGAATCCCACAGTGTAATGGCGCTCCGCGGTGAAGAACTCATCGTTCGCACAACCCTCACAAGGGGGCAACAGTCGCAAGAGAGAGGGGGGAGAGAGAGGCAACCAAATGCATTTTCTTATTTTATTGTGTATTTTAATTTTCCTATGGGCACCTCTATATATAGGCGGAGGAATGTATTCCCTTCCTTTAGGTGCCCCATGCAGGACTAAAAAATATAAAGGGATAAAGGAAAAACGAGCTGCAGCCGGATGGGCCAGGCGCCACCCTACAGCCTTCTGGCCACAGCGGCGGCGGCCAACACGTGTGGCCCTGGTGGGCCGGATACCCCCACGCAGCCCTCCTACCCGCCATCTCCCCACGAGCTCCTTGGGCCGGGGTCAAGCAGGCCTGGCAGCTACGATAGCGCACGACGCATACTACGGGCCACCCGTGGGCGGCGACATCTATCTGTCGCCCACGCGCGTGGGCTAGTCTTCTAGACCAATTTCCTTTGGGATTTTGGCCTAATAAAAAAGTTGTTTTATAAATCTTAGTTTAAATATTTATTTAGAATATATTAATTCATAATTAATATATAATAAATATATATTATAAATTGTTATTTATCTGAAACTCGTTTTGGTCTCTTTTCTTCTTCCTTTCTCCGAACACCTTCGGATATCTTCAGAACAATTCTAGTTTCTCTCTCGCTTTTCTTCTGTGATTCCGAATATGTAAACAACAATCTCTGAGCTTCATCAAACCCTTAAGCATGCTACCCAACGGTTCGAGAACACTACATACATGGTCAAGACTTCTCTCTGCCCAATGATCAACAGCAGGAACGGGATGCCCATGATGACCACATGTGCATTTCATGAAATTTGTCATTAAACCATTAATATTGTGTCTTATTCCTTTTTTCCTTTGTGATACTTGTATTGTCCGAGGCTTGATCAACGACATCATCATGTTGGGTTTAACCTCGTTGCCGATAATGGCTACTTTACTCAATCCGATAAGTGATATCCATGTGACCTAGTCACACGATGTGCAGCTTATGGATATAACTCATCCGAATGGGTCTAGAGTATCTTTCGTCACGCGGATGGACAAATCCCTCTATTGACGCATATGACTCTACATATTCCTCCGGATACCCAATGACACCCTTATGATCACCGTTCCACCGAGTGACTGTAAGACCCCACCTTTATAAAGATAAAGGTCCCTGTGATTACAATGCTAGTCCCTGGATCAAATACTAGCATCCACAGTTTAAGATGAAGTACATAGATACAAAGGTCATTATTACATCGTCATTCCAGAGATAACATAGTCTTTTACAACTCCATAGCCATAGGCTAGTACAAGAGTTCAACTTAACAAAATAAAGTAAAGTCTTCATCTTCATGTGCCACAGGCAAACATGTTGAGTGTAGACTCATAACCCTAATCCTCATCAGAGTAACCTGCAACATCACAAGTTACAGCCACAGTGGGTCAATACATTAGAATAGTATTGTCAAGTGATACCTCAGTAGAATAATATCTTCTAACTTCTATATGAATTTGGCTAAGTGTAGCTTAGGCTTGCTTTGCTCAAAATAGGTTTTGCCTATCAGTTGAGAACACTAAGTTTTTGTTTGACAAAACTCCCAAGGAACCACCATTAGACATTGGTGAACCTTTACCCTTGTTCAACCACAAGTTTTAACTTAGAAAATTGGGATGAGGATATCCTTGATAGCTTCAGTGTCTTGATGATCAATTGTCCATTGTCGAGGACACGACTAAGTACTTAGATTTTTCCTTCTCGAGAGGTGGTGCACTTTCCCCACAAGACTTGACATTCATCAAGACGAGACCTTTCAGAAACCTTCCCTTAGACCAAATGGACGCGTTCCAACCTATCACCCTACCACCAACTGTCCAAATGGCTAAGTTATTGCAACCTATATGATCAAGGCAGAGCCCATATGCCATGTGGTTGCACTAGAAGCTTATAAACACTAAGTATCTCAAATACCTTTGTTCCTGGGTGGCTTTCCACAAGTGTGATACACAAGGTAGACCATAGATATGGGCCTTGTGTAACCACTCAACATAATCCAAACATACCATTCCACCCAGGTGATTCATTCACTTAGCTGTTTTATTAAGTAAAACACAAGTCAAAAGACTTAGCAACATTTCACATAGCATGTATATAACCAACCTTGTTTGCTACTAGCTAGGCTAAGCATGACAATATAGCAAGTATCCTAACTTAGAGAAAATTCTAACAAGTCTACAACTACTAGGATTTCCAAGCATAGCATATAGATACTTAGCAAAAAAACATCATGCAAGCCCTATACAAAATATCACTAATTCATAGTCAAAATATTGGGACAAAAATATAAAGCACCACTTGCCTTGGTAGTTGGGGAAGTAGCAACAATCCTCACAATCACAATCACAATCACCACTAGCACCAAAATCTACACATAAAATGATAGCACAAATTTACATTCAAATAATTCAAGCAAAAATATATGAATGCATGCAAATGTTATGCGATGATTTTTCTCAAACCAAACAAGACAAGTAAACAGTACTAAACACTAAACTAATCATTTATACACTAAATAAACTTAATTTGGGTTTAAAAACATTTTCTAAATAATTTTTATACACAAAATAAGCCTACAAATGTCTCTGCATAAGATTCCATTTTAACAGAATAAAAATACAAAACCAAGCCTACAAATGTGTAGTATTTAATTTTGTGAGTCCATTGATATATTATTTGCATTTTTGGATAAACAGAACAAAAGTTATAGATTTTACAAGTCAAATCATCTAATTAAATCAAATCTGGATTTTAAAAGAAAATCCCTGACACGCGGCGGCTCCTGATTGGCCAGTACCGCTTCGCGCGGATCGGCCTACGTGAAGCGTTGGATTTAAAATAGATCCAGTGGCCCATATCAAAAGATACCGCTTCGCGCTCGATCTAATCTTATCCCTACGATTCAAATCTAACAACGCTGGTTCGATGACCAAAACCTGGCGCCGCTGGCGGCAGCGACACGGCGGTGGCGCTCTACCAGTGAGGTTTCCAGCGGTTACAGAGGGGGTTGGGGGCTGTGGTTGGTCTTACCAGACTCGCGAGGTCGTGCTGAAGCTCAAGGTGTGCTTGATGTGGGCGGGGGCGTGCTGTGGTGGCCGGAGGACCTCGTCGGAGTTCGCGTTTGCGTCTGTTGCCTACTGTCGGAGACGAGGGCGACGTTCTGTGGCGAAATAAGGTGAACCAGAGGCATCAGAAGACGCACAGAGACACGGCGAACAAAGTGGTATGGTTTAGGGAGCAAGGGGCATCTTGAATTTACCGTGATTCTTCACCGGAGTTGAGCGGCGCTTCTGCTGTTCGTGGAGCTCGACGAAGACGACGACCTGGGTCACGAGCAGACAAACCAGAGGCATGAGAAGGAGCGCAAGAGTCTGGCAAGCACGCTCGTGTGAAATAGAGGTGGAGGGGCGCGCTAGACTCACCGGAATAGCTCGTCGGTGCGCGTCGGGCAGCGGTGGTGCGAGCTTGATTGCGAGCAGCCTGGGGCACTAAGAGGGGGCTTGGTGAGGGGAAATGCTCACAGTGCGGTGGTGCTTAAGTAGCTAGATCAAGGGCGACAATCATGCGAGAAATCAATGGAATTAAACGAAATCAAATCACGGCAGTGAGTGCGGGGAGGAAACGGGCGGCGAGCTGGTCATGGGCGGAATTTGGGGACGACGATGCTGACATGGCACTGGGTCCACTTGAAAGTGAGGGGGAGGGTGTGCGTGCGGGTGAAAAACGGAGGGGAGAGGAGGTTTTCCCGGGTGGGCTAGGTGGGCTGGTAGCTGGGTCGTGGGTGGGTTGGGCTAGTTAGGCCGTTTGCTGATATTTTTTCCTCCTTTTCTCTTTTCCTTTTTCAGTTTTGATTTTCTAGATTGAATTTGAATGGTTATTATCAAATCTGTTTGAATTTGAATTTTCTCCAGACTTTTGTACTGTGTTTCTGTAACATCCCTAAAATCATGTTTCAAACTCATGCATATCATCCATGCATCCATGATCATATAGAGTTTATTTCAAACAAATCAATTCAAAAACAGGAGCATATGAGCTCATTATTTTATGTGATCAACATTTAAAACAAATGCAACTCTCCAATGTGAGATTGTTGTTCATTGAACCAAGTCTTGTTGTCTTATTGCCCTCAGATTGTCTTGCTAGATTTCTAGGATTTAAACCAAAGTTTCAAAACAAATATGATTTGAAAACCAATTTCAAAACCTATTTAAAACTAGTGCTATGTCACTGCTTATTTTATTTTTATTCCAAGTGACCAGACCAATTCAAAGTGACCACTTGGTTTTATGCCCAGAAATGTGATTGTTGCCCACTGCAAAAATCCTGAAAAGGTTTGAATTCAAATAGATTTTTAAATCATTTGAAAAGGGTTCCTGGAAATTCATTCAGAAAAAGAAAAAGGATAGAGAAAAGGAAAAGGGTCGGCGCCAGGATTTTGGCCCAACAAGCAAAGCAGCCCGTTAGCCAGCCCACCCGGGATTTCCCTCTCCTTCTGTTATTTTCACCGCACCCGAGCTACCCAACGAGTCACTGACTGGTGGACCCTCGATATCTCATCATCATCTTCCCTAAATCGCGCCCATGACCACGTCGCCGGTCGTTCCCTCCGCCATTCACTGCCGCGTTTTAAATCGAGTTATTGCTGGTGTTTCCTCGTGTGATTCTTGCCCCCTCTCTGGCTATAAGACCACCTCCCCCTCGCGGCCATTTCCCCAACAAAGCCAGACAGAAGCGCCACCAGGCTGCACGAATTCGAACCACTCCGCCGCGGCACAGATGCACTCCAGCGACCAATCTCGGTGAGTTCTGACCGCCCCCTTGTCTCTGGTTCAAACCACCGTGACCAGCGTGTCCTTGCGCAGCCACTGATGCTTCCTGTTTGCTTTCTCGTGACCTAGAGCGACGTCTTCGTTCATGCCTGCGAACACCTGAGCCGCCGCTCGACTCCGACGTGCAATCCAGGTAAAATGCGACCGCCCCTTGCCTTCACTTTGATGCTGTCTTAATTGCCAAGGCCTTGCGCACCTCCTAAACCATCTGGCTCGTGCTAGGCCAACGCAGAACCTCGGCAACATCTTCGTCATCAAGCACCCGACGCCGCCAGCAACTCCGACGAGCTCCCACGGCCACTGCAGCGCGCCCCTTGTCAAGCAGTCGCCACGTTGAGCTTCAGCACATCGTCGCGAGTCTGGTAAGCATCTCCGACGACCCCAAAGCCCCCTGTAGCGCCGCGCCGCCGTAGACAGAGCACGCCGCCACCAGTTGCCACCGCCAGCGCCGCCCATCCGTGGTCGCTTGATCGATGACCGTTGGATCTAGATCCAGCGCATAGGAATAGATCACTTAACGAAACAGTACGGTTAGATCTGGACCGTGCGCGGTCACTTTAATCCAATGGCCTGCATCGACCGATCCTTGCGAAGCGGTACGCACCAATCAGAACGTGACGCGTGGCTAGGGTTTAGATTTAAAATCAGGATTTGAATCTATTAGTTGTTTGAATTTGTTTTAGCCATAACTTTTGATTCCCACGTCCCAATTTGATGAATTTTATATCAATGTAATCAGGAGAGCAAGCCCTTTCCATTTATGCAATGTGTTTAATGTTTTGTTTCTGTTAAAATGGTTTTATTTACATAAACATGTGTAGGCCTATTTTGTGCAAATAAATTATTTGAGAAATGTTTTAGTGTTTAAATAAATATTGTTTGGCAAGTTTTGAACTTGTTTATAAACCAGTACTATGCACTTGTCTTCTTGAGTTTAGAAAATCATCACATATCATATTGCATGCATCCATATATTTTTGCTTGTATTTATTTTGTATGTGATTTGTGGCTATGATTTTATGTGTAGATTTTGGTGCCAATAGTGATTGTGATTGTGAGGAGTGTAGATACTCTCCAAACTACCAAGGCAAGTGGTGCTTCATGAATTTATTCCCTAAGTTTTTCTACTATGCATTAGAAATATTTTTGCTAGTCTTGCATGGTTATATTTTGCTTATATGCTATGCTTGGGAAATCCTAGTAGTTGTAGAATTGCTAGAAATTTCTAAGTTAAGATGCTTATCTATGCCATGCTTAGCCTAGCTAGTAGCAACCATGGGTGGTGAAATATTCATGCTATGATAAAATATTTCTAAGTCTTTGGACTTGTGTTTTGGCTTAATAAAACAACTAAGTGAATGAAACACCTGGGTGGAATGGAAAGAATGGTTTATGTTGAGTGGTTACACAAGGCCCATTTCTATGGTTTACCTTGGGTATCTCACTTGTGGAAAGCCACCCAGGAACAAAGAGATTTTAGAGGCCAAATGTTAAGAAGCTTCTAGTGCAGCCACTTGGCAATATGGGCTCTTCCTGGATCATATAGGTTGCAATAACTTAGCCATTTGGACAGTTGGTGGTAGTGGGATGGTAGGTTGGAGCGCGTCCATTTGGTCTAAGGGAAGGCTTCTGAAAGGTCCTGTCTTGGTGAAAATCAAGTCTGGTGGGGAAAGTGCACAACCTCTGCAGATGGAAGAATCTAAGTACTTAGCCATGTCCGTGGTAATGGACAATTTGAGCATCAAGACATGGAAGCTATCAAGAATCTCCAAATCCCAATTTCTAAGTAAAACTTGTGGTTGAACAAGGGTGAAGGACCCCAATGTCTATTGGTGGTTCCTTGGGAAAAGTTTTGACAAAGAAAAACTTAGTGATTTCAACTAATAGGCAAAACCTATTTTGAGCAAAGCAGGCCTAAGCTACACTTAGCCAAAATGCATATAGTATTTAGCCCACCAATACTATACTAAGGTATCACTTGCCAATACTATTCCAATGTATTGACCACTGTGGCTGTAACTTGTGATGTTGCAGGTTATTCTGATGAGGATTAGGAGTCATGAGTCTACACTCAACATGTTTGCCTGTGGCACATGAAGATGAAGACTTTTATCTATTTACTTATTTAAACTCTTGTACTAGGCATGCGGCCATGGAGTTGTAAAGACTATGTTTGTCTCTGGAATGACTGTAATAATGACCTTTGTATCTGTGTACTTCATCTTAAACTGTGGATGCTAGCATTGATCCAGGGACTAGCATTGCAATCACAGGGATCCTTTTCCTTTATAAAGGAGGGATCTTATAGATGGTATCAGAGCACTGTGTTGCCTGTAGGATTATGACCCTAGGATTGGAAACCACTAAGGAAATTTTTCAACAACTTCCACACTTGTCTTTTCTTCTCGTAAACTTTTCTAATCTTCTTTCTCATCTCCATTTGTAGATGAACTCCATCAACGAAGCCGTAAGGAAGGGACCACTCATGACAATGACTTTGGAGTGTGAGACAGAATTTCCCAAGGCTCTCAAGGACCTCATGGTTGCAATGGGAATACATGGTGCAGATGTGTACAAAGGTTTTCCTGTGATGGATGAAGGAGTTGAGTACTGGTGGGTGCAACTTAACTTGTATAAAAACAAGGAAGACAACCACAAAAAATCAGGATTCTGCATGTTCACCAATTCAGTGGTGCACACTACATTCTTTGATTCAGCAAGGGATGCAGCTTGGAAGACCATCAAAGAACTTGGTGATAGAGTCAAGTGCAGAATGCTCAACATCCAGAATGACCTAAAGGAAGAAAAGAAACATACCCAAGAGTTGGAAGCTACCAACCAAACCTTAAGAGGAGACATTATAGACTTAGTAATGGAGTCATGTGCTCAAGATAGACTGATTGCTTCTAGAAATATTATGTTAGCCAACATGTCTAGTGAGTTGGGATTGTAACGTGCTACGTTAGTTGGACCACCACTTATCACCATATTTTCCAAATGTTGCTTGAAATAAGTTGAACCTTGGATGTTGTAATGTTTTCATGTATGCCATGACTTGTGTGATTTGATTTCCAAAGTTATATATGTGTTGCTTTGTTTTGTGAATCATTCCTATGTATGTTGATTCTAACTTTTTCTATCTTATAAATAGATGCCTAATGTTATTATCAGCACGGTTGATGAGTTCAAGGGAACTCGCTTTTGCACTTATATTATTGAGCTTACTAGTCTGCTCAATCTCCCACTTCCTTCCATCATGATGCTTTCCCTCACCAAGTTTGAGAGGAAAGACCTTTGGGGCTTCAAGGTCAATCAGCCAGGACGCCAGACTGAGCTAGCCACGGAGGCCATCATCTTCAAGCTCATGCATGATGATAAGGAGAGAGGCCTTGAGGTAGTCATGCAGGATATGATAGGACGTCTACTAGGGAGACACTCTCGTGAGGTTAGAGGTACTCATTTCCACACCTTCGGTAGACGTGATGAGGATGGTGAGGCCATTGACTTCGAGGACACTTAGAGGGAGTCAGCAGAGCCGATTCGTCTATACCTCTAGGACTTAGAGGTTCTTCTTAGGCATGTGGACACTAATAGGACCAATGTCATGCTCAGCAATGACGAACTCCAGGTGCAGCTTCGTGAGAAGGACAAGCTCTTCGCGGAGCAAGATGAGATAGTCAAGGAGATGGAGGCCAAGTTCGAGAGTCAGGACAGAAAGTTCAAGAGTCAAGAGAAACGAGTCCAAGATAGGAACAAGAGGATTCGAGACATGACCGCAGAACTGGAGGCCAAGGACTTCGAGCTCGAGCATCAGCAGACTGTGATAGAGAGGCTTCGTTCTCAGAAGAGGGCTCTCAAAGCCAAAGTAGAGACCTTGACCACCAATGTCGAGGAATACAAGACCACTATGGAGAACGCAGGTCTTACATTTGTTGAGGAGGAGGTTGATGCCGAGGAGTAGTGTTGACTACTCATTTATCATTTATTTACCATGCTTTTTATTGAGTTGCAATGACCATCCAACATGTGGATGGCTTGCTATTGGTGTGTTTACTTTACAAACTTGTTGTCCTTGTTGTTGAACTTTTATTATTGTGATGCATGTTGGTGATTGTTTATGTGATGTATTGTGCATAATAGCATCTATGGGTATCTCATTCTTATCTCTATTAACCAAACCACAGATGCCTCCCTGTCGTGCCAATCCCAACCCCAACAACAACAACATCACCCCTGAGATGCAACAAATGATGACAGCTCAGACTCAGTTGATGCAAATGATGACTACGTTCATCCAGAATCAGAACAACAACAACAACAACAACGACAACAACAACAACAACAACAATAATAACAACAATAACAACAACAACAACAACCCACCGGGTTTTGACATGCTTACCAGGTTCTTGAGATTGAGGCCAGCAAAGTTCTCAGGAACAACTGATCCTATGGTGGCCAATGATTGGCTACGCTCTGTGAACAAGGACTTGGTAACTGTGGGTTGTACTGATGTAGAAAAAGTCAGATTTGCAGCACATTTGTTGGAAGGACCAGCAGCTACTTGGTGGGATAACTTCCAGATCACCACTCCCATTGCGGATGTGACATGGGCTATCTTTGAAGATGGTTTCCGTACTGCTCACATCTCATCCGGAGTGATGAGTCTGAAGAAGAAAGAGTTTCATAACCTGAAGCAGCGCCACCGCAGCGTGGCAGAGTATATTGAGGAGTTCAACAATCTGGCGCGTTATGCACCGGATGAAGTTGACACTGATGCTAAGAGAAGAGAGAAGTTTCTCGAGGGCCTGAATGATGAACTGAATCCGCGGCTATCAGTGGCCTATGTTCCCACATACCAGTCTCTTTGTGATAAGGCTGCTATTTTGGAGAACAAAATGAAGCAAGTTGAGAGTAGGAAAAGAAAGCACTCGGACAAGCACAGCTCGGGATCGTCTCACAAGCGTTCCCATTATGATGATAGTGGAAGCTCAGGATCCCACAAGCATGGGAAATTCAACAAGCACCACAACCACAACCATCATCATGACAACAAACATCACCGTAGTCATGAAAATTGCAAGTACAAGAACCACAAGAGTGGATATAAGAGCCACCACAGTGGTAGTGGAAGTGGCAGTGGAAACCAGCCTGTCAAGAAGGATATTAGTCAGGTTGAGTGTTTCAAGTGCAAGAAGATGGGGCATTATGCAAATGAATGCCCAGAAACGAAAGTTGAAGGACCCAACAAGCCTAACCCTTTTCAGAAGGGACAAGTGAACCACATCAATGTGGAGGAAATCTATGAAGAGTCAGATGCTGTTACTGGTAAGTTCAAACTCAATTCTATTCCAGCACTTGTTCTTTTTGATACTGGAGCATCGCATTCATTCATATCAAAAGCATTTGTTGATAGAAATGGGTTTCCAACTGAAAACATTGGGTGTCCAATAAAAGTTAGTTCTCCAGGTGGAGATATGATAGTAAGTCTTGGATGTCGGGATCTAGTGATAGAGTTCGGAAAGCATAAGTTTCCAGTGAGTCTGATAATCCTAGATTCCCAAGGACTAGATGTAATTTTGGGAATGGATTGGATGACCAAGTATGAAGGAGTACTAGATTGTGCCAATCGTACTGTTGCACTCACAACCCCGTAGAAGAAACGGATTAGATTCAAGTCTAACTTTGAATCAAAAGGGAGTAAGCTAAATTCCCTTAAGGGGGTTAGCATGGACAGTGTGCCAATTGTGAGTGAATATCCGGATGTGTTTCTGGAAGAATTACCGGGAATGCCACCAGATAGAGATGTGGAGTTTCTTATTGATTTGCTACCAGGATCTGGACCAATAGCAAAGAGACCATACAAGATGTCAGTTGATGAACTAAAAGAGCTCAAGAAACAACTTGGAGAACAGTTGCAGAAAGGATTTATTCAACCAAGTTCTTCATCTTGGGGAGGACCAGTTTTGTTTGTGGAAATGAAAGATAGAAGTCAAAGGTTATGCATAGATTACCGTTCACTCAATGAAGTGACTATAAAGAACAAATACCCTTTGCCTAGAATCAATGACTTGTTTGATCAGCTAGAAGGAGCTTGTGTGTTCTCAAAGATTGATCTCCGGTCAGGTTATTTCCAACTCAAGATAAGAGAGCAAGACATACCCAAGAAAACCTTCACCACAAGGTATGGATTGTATGAGTATACCGTGATGCCATTTGGCTTGACCAATGCTCCAGCATACTTTATGAATATGATGAACAAAGTGTTCATGGAATTCCTTGATAAGTTTGTTGTCGTTTTCATCGATGACATTTTTATCTACTCCAAGAGCAAAGAAGAGCATGAGGGACATTTGTGTTTGATACTTGAGAAGCTCAGAGAGCATAAACTATATGCCAAATTCAGTAAGTGTGAATTTTGGTTGAATGAATTTGGATTTCTTGGACATGTTGTGTCAGGAGATGGTGTAGCAGTTGATCCTGCTAAAGTTTCAGCTGTAACTGAATGGGAATCTCCCAAGTCAGTGAAAGAAGTTCGTAGTTTCCTTGGCTTAGCAGGTTACTATAGAAGATTCATTGAGAATTTCTCCAAAGTAGCAAAACCTATGACATAATTGCTAAAGAAAGACAAGAAATTTGCTTGGTCTGAAGGATGTGAACTCAGCTTTCAAGAATTGAAGAAGAGACTTGTGACAGCACCAGTCTTGTGTTTGCCAGATTTGGAAAAAGATTTCCAAGTGTATTGTGATGCGTCTCATCATGGTTTAGGTGCAATACTTATGCAAGACGGAAAAGTTGTGGCTTATGCCTCGAGACAACTCAAAACTCACGAAGTGAACTACCCTACTCATGATCTAGAGTTAGCCTCTGTTGTCCATGCACTCAAAACATGGAGACATTATCATTTGGGAAAGTGATGTGAAGTGTTCACAATCACAAGAGTTTGAAGTATATTTTCACCCAGAAGGAAATTAACATGAGACAAAGAAGATGGTTAGAACTCATCAAGGACTATGATTTAAGTTTGCAATACCATCCCGGTAAAGCAAATGTTGTAGCAGATGCTCTAAGCCGTAAAGTTTTTGTGAATGGCCTTACTAAGGGAGAATTGCTAGATGATCTGTGTGCCCAATTTAGAGACCTCAGATTGGAGATTGTGCCTGAAGGACATCTCATGACTTTGGATGTTTAACCCACCTTGTTGGACAGGATCAAAGAAGCCCAGAAGACTGATAAGGAAATTGAAGAGATCAAGGAAAAGATTGGCAAGGTAAAAGCCAAAGGATTCCATGAAGACGAACAAGGTACTTTATGGCATGGAAAACGTATCTGTGTTCCACAAGACCCGGAGCTTCGGAAACTGATTTTACAAGAAGCACACAACTCACCATATTCTATTCATCCGGGTAACACCAAGATGTACATGGATATGAAAGAAAGATTTTGGTGGAATAATCTCAAGAAGGACATCGCCGAACATATTGCTTTGTGTGATGTATGTAGCAGAGTGAAGGCGGAACACCAGAAACCAGCAGGTTTGCTTCAACCACTACCTATTCCTGATTGGAAATGGGACAAGATTGGTATGGACTTCATTACCGGATTGCCAAGGACCCGATCAGGATATGATTCTATTTGGGTAGTAGTGGATCGCCTAACTAAAGTGGCTCATTTCATACCCGTGAAGACAACCTACACAAGTGTTAAGCTAGCCAATATTTATATGAGAAGAATTGTGTGTCTACACGGAGTACCCAAAAGTATTGTGTAAGATAGAGGAACCTAATTCACTTCTCATTTTTGGAGACAGCTACATGAGTCATTGGGAACGAGGTTGGAATTCAGCACCGCTTTTCATCCTCAGACTGATGGACAGACAGAAAGGACTAATCAGATTCTTGAAGATATGTTGAGGGCATGTGCCCTAGACTATGGAGCCAGTTGGGACGAAAGTCTGCCTTATGCAGAGTTCTCTTGTAATAATAGCTATCAAGCCAGTATTGAGATGGCACCTTTTGAGTTTCTCTATGGGAGAAAGTGTACCACCCCATTACTATGGAATGGTGTGGGAGAAAGAAGTTTGTTTGGACCAGAACTTATCAAAGAGGCTGAAGAGAAAGTCAAGCTGGTTAAGGACAGATTAAAGATAGCACAGTCCCGACAGAAGAGCTACGCAGATCCTAAACGTAGAGAAGTCACCTATGAAGTTGGGGATAGAGCTTATCTTAGAGTGTCACCACTTCGTGGAGTGAAGAAGTTTGGAGTCAAAGGAAAGTTGGCCCCAAGATATGTTGGACCATTCAAGATTCTGAGTCGCAAAGGAGAAGTAGCCTATGAGATTGAATTGCCAGAGTCTTTGTCAGCTGTTCATAATGTATTTCATGTGAGTCAGCTTAAGAAATGTCATCCGGAAATAGAAGAGACTTCTTTGAAGGATACTATACCTTTGGAAGAGGTCCAGTTGGAAAGTGACCTCACTTATGAGGAGAAACCTATCAAGATTCTTGAGACTGCAGAAAGAGGTACTCGGACTAAAACCATCAAGTTCTGCAAAGTTCAATGGAACCACCATTCTGAAGAGGAAGCAACATGGGAAAGAGAAGATGATCTACGGAAAGACCACCCTCACATATTTGCTAGCCAATCCGAATATCAAGGGCGAGATTCACCTTAAGGGGGTTAGATTTGTAACATCCCTAAAATCATGTTTCAAACTCATGCATATCATCCATGCATCCATGATCATGTAGAGTTCATTTCAAACAAATCAATTCAAAAACAGGAGCATATGAGCTCATTATTTTATGTGATCATCATTTAAAACAAATGCAACTCTCCAATGTGAGATTGTAGTTCATTGAACCAAGTCTTGTTGTCTTATTGCCCTCAGATTGTCTTGCTAGATTTCTAGGATTTAAACCAAAGTTTCAAAACAAATATGATTTGAAAACCAATTTCAAAACCTATTTAAAACTAGTGCTATGTCACTGCTTATTTTATTTTTATTCCAAGTGACCAGACCAATTCAAAGTGACCACTTGGTTTTATGCCCAGAAATGTGATTGTTGCCCACTGCAAAAATCCTGAAAAGGTTTGAATTCAAATAGATTTTTAAATCATTTGAAAAAGGTTCCTGGAAATTCATTCAGAAAAAGAAAAAGGATAGAGAAAAGGAAAAGGGCCGGCGCCAGGATTTTGGCCCAACAAGCAAAGCAGCCCGTTAGCCAGCCCACCCGGGATTTCCCTCTCCTTCTGTTATTCTCACCGCACCCGAGCTACCCAACGAGTCACTGACTGGTGTACCATCGCCAGCTCATCATCATCTTCCCCAAATCGCGCCCACGACCACGTCACCGGCCGTTCCCTCCGCCATTCACTACCGCGTTTTAAATCGAGTTATTGCCAACGTTTCCTCGCGTGATTCTCGCCCCCTCTCTGGCTATAAGACCACCTCCCCCTCGCGGCCATTTTCCTCAACAAAGCCAGACAGAAGCGCCACCAGGCTGCACGAATTCGAACCACTCTGCCGCGGCACAGACGCACTCCGGCGACCAATCTCGGTGAGTTCTGACTGCCCCCTTGTCTCTGTAGGGTTTCGTAGCATGGAAAACAAAAAATTTCTACCGCATACAAACAAACAAGCCAAGATCTATCTACTAGATTGTAGCAACGAGTTGATAGAATAACTCACCCTCGAAGATTCCAAAGTGTTTAACGAGAGCAGATTCTCGTGAGTGATGTAGTCGTACTCTTCCCGATCTCAAGATCGCGCAGACGATCCTTCCGGCGCTGTGTTCCGGCAGTGCTCCCGCAGTCGGTCACACGTTCGGTACTCGACGAAGACCTTCCTCTCCCTTGTTCCAGCAGGCAGCGGAGGTTGTAGCACTCTCCTCGCGATTCCGGCAGCACAACGGCGTGGTACTGGAAGTAGAGGGGAGATCTCGCAGGGCTTCGCCTTAAGCCGAAGCGAGTATGATGGAGTATGAGAGAGTCCCTCGACGATCTAGGGTTTAGACACGCCGAGGAGGGGCTAGTGCCGGCGTCTAGGGTTTCACCTAGGCGGCGGCGGCGAGTGCCATAGGGCCGGCGGCGGCTTGGTACTAGGGTTTGGAGGAGAGGATCTTGTGTGTATCTAGGAGGGAGCCCTGCCCCTCCTTATATAGGTGGAGGGGCCGGCCGGCCAAGGGGAGGGAGAGGAGTCCCTCCCCAACTCGGTTTGGGTGGCGCCGGCGGTGGGGAGGAGGGACTCCTCCCCAACTCGGTTTCCTCCTCTTTTCCTCTTTCCAAAATTAGCCGTTTGACTTTCAAACTAGCCGTTTGACTTTCAAACTAGCCGTTTGACTTTTCAAACAAGGATTTGAATTAATCCTTTATTTGGTTCAACGATGACACTTAGTACATGATGCAATCATACCAACTTGATATAACACATTCATGTACCCTTCCCCTCCGGAGTGCCAGACATTCCGGAACCTTCTAGAACATTCCCGATGAAAACACCGGAACCATTCTCCAACTCCGAAACGGGACTTTCCTTATATGAATCTTATTCTCCGGACCATTCCGGATCTCCTCGTGATATCCCGGATCCCATCCGAGACTCCGAACAACATTCAGTCTCTTTCTCATCATTCCATAACTACTCAAACAACGTCGAATCCTTAAGTGTGTCTCCCTACGGTTCGTGAATTATGCGGACATGATCGAGACACTTCTCCGATCAATAACCAATAGAGGAATCTGGAAATTCATATGGCTCCCACATATTTCTACGATTACTTTGCGATCGAATGAACCACTTACATACGATACCAATTTCCCTTTGTCTCACGATAGTTTACTTATCCGAGGTTATGATCGTCGGTATCTCTGCATACCTAGTTCAACCTCGTTACTGATAAGTACTCTTTTCTCATTCCCGTGATATGTGATCCCTTGTGAGCCAGTCACATGCTTGCAAGCTAATTGGATGACATTTCACCGAGAGGGCCCAGAGTCTATCTATCCGTCATATGGATGGACAAATCCCACTCTTGATCCATGTGTCTCAACCAATACTTTCCGAACACTCAATGCCATATTTATAGCCACCCAGTTACGATGTGGTGTTTGATGTCATCAAAGCATCCATCCGGTAAAGGTGATATGCATGATCTCATGGTCGAAGGAATTAGGTTACTATGTATCAGAAAGCATATAGCAATTGAACTATTAAAATGACTTGATCTTTATGCTACCCTTATCTATAGGAGTATGTCCACCATATCATTCTCCTAACGATATGATCTTGTTGTTAATAACATCTCAATGTTCATGATAGGGAAACCACAATCATCTATTAACCAACAAGCTAGTATTATATAGAGGCTTAACTAGGGACTCAAATTAAGTTTACAAATCACACAAGTATTAATGTTTCCTTGTTAATACTATTATAGCATGAATGTAAACATTTATCATAAACACAAAGATATAATAATAACTACATTTATTATTGCCTCTAGGGCATATCTCCAACAGTCTCCCACTTGCACTAGAGTCATCTAATCTAGATTACATGGTAATATACCGAACACCCATGGCAGTTTGGTACTGGTCATGTTTTGCCCTCGGGAGAGGTTTAGTCAATGGATCCACCACATTCAGATCTATGTGTACTTTGCAAATCTTTATATCCCCATCTTGGATATGTTCTCGAATAGCGTGAAAACGTAGCTTGATGTGCTTCAGCTTCTTGTGTGACCTTGGTTCTTGCGCATTGGCTATGGCGCCCATGTCATCATATTAGATAGACATTGGGTCCAGCGCACTAGGAACCACACCCAGCTCTGTAATGAACTCTTTCATCCATATCGCTTCTTGTGAAGCCTCCGAAGCAGCCATGTATTCCGATTCAGTTGAAGATCTCGCCACAACGCTTTGCTTTGCACTCCTCCAGCTAACTGCTGCACCATTCAAAATAAATACGTATCCAGATTGTGATTTAGAATCATCCGGATCGGTGTTCCAACTAGCATCGGTGTAACCATTAACAACGATTTGTTCATCACCTCCATAAGAAAGAACCATATCCTTAGTTCTTCTCAAGTACTTAAGGATGTTTTTGACCGCTGTCCAATGATCCACTCCTGGATCACTTTGATATCTGCTAGTTAAACTAACAGCATATGCAATGTCGGGTCTAGTACATAGCATGGCATACATTAGAGATCCTATGGCTGAGGCATAGGGAGTCTTACTCATCCTTTCTCTATCTTCTACCGATGTCGGACTTTGAGTTTTACTCAAGGTCGTATTGGGCAACATGGGCAAGAACCCTTTCTTGCTATCTTCTATTCCAAACTTCTTTAGAACTTTGTCCAAATATGTACTTTGTGACAATGATATTAGGCGTCTTGATCTATCTCTATAAATCTTTATGCCTAATATGTAAGCTGCTTCGCCAAGATCCTTCATTTAAAAACTATTATTCAAATATTCCTTGACACTATTAAGAAGGTCTACATCATTCCCAATCAACAATATGTCATCTACATATAGTATTAATAATGCTACAGAGCTCCCACTCACTTTCTTGTAAATACAAGCTTCTCCATAAGTTTGTATAAAACCAAAACTTTTGATTACCTTATCAAAACGTTGATTCCAACTTCTGGATGCTTGCTTCAATCCATAGATGGACCGTTGAAGTTTGCATACCTTGTTAGCATCTTTAGGATCGACAAAACCTTTGGGTTGCATCATATACAACTCTTCATCAATGTCTCCATTGAGGAACGCTGTTTTGACATCCATCTGCCATATCTCATAATCATAATATGCAGCGATTGCTAACATAATCCTCACAGACTTTAGCTTCGCTACTGGTGAGAAAGTCTCATCGTAGTCAACTCCTTGAATTTGTCGAAACCCTTTTGCGACAAGTCGAGCTTTACAGACATTAACATTACCATCAGCATCTGTTTTCTTCTTGAAAATCCATTTATTCTCGACGGCCTTCCGGCCATCCGGTAAGTCCACCAAGGTTCATACTTGGTTTTCGTACATGGATCCAATCTCGGATTTCATGGCTTCTTGCCATTTATTGGAATCTGGGCTCATCATCGCTTCCTCATATGTCTCAGGGTCATCGGTGTTATCCACCAACATGACATTCATAACGGGATCATACCAATCTGGAGTGGTACGAGTTCTCGTTGACCTGCGAGGCTCTGTAGCAACTTCAATCGAAGTTTCATGATCATCATCATTAGCTTCCTCTCTCACTGGTGCAGGCATCACAGGAACTACTTCCGGTGCTGCGCTACTCGCAAGTTCGAGAGAAGGTTCGACAACCTCGTCGAGTTCTACTTTCCTTCCAGTCACTTCTTTCGAGAGAAATTCTTTCTCTAGAAAGGATCCATTCTTGGCAACAAAGATTTTGCCTTCGGATCTATGATAGAAGGTATACCCAATAGTTTACTTTGGGTATCCTATGAAGACGCATTTTTCCGCTTTGGGTTCTAGCTTGTCCGGCTGTAACTTCTTTACATAGGCTTCGCATCCCCAAACTTTAAGGAACGACAATCTAGGTTTCTTCCCAAACCATAATTCATACGGTGTCGTTTCAACGGATTTAGATGGTGCCCTATTTAAAGTGAATGCGGATGTTTCTAATGCATAACCCCAAAATGATAGCGGTAAATCTGTAAGTGACATCATAGAACGAACCATATCTAAGAGAGTTCGATTACGACGTTCGGACACACCATTACGCTGTGGTGTTCCCGGCGGTGTCAATTGTGAAAGTATTCTGCATTTCTTCAAATGCTCGCCAAACTCGTAACTTAGATATTCACCTCCACGATCAGAACGTAGAAATTTTATCTTCTTATTACATTGATTCTCTACCTTACTTTGAAATTCCTTAAACTTCTCGAAAGTTTCGGACTTATGTTTCATGAAATAGATATACCCATATCTACTCAAGTCATCCGTGAAGGTAAGAACATAACGATAACCACCGCACGATGCTACACTCGTTGGACCACACACATCGGTATGTATGATTTCCAATAAGTCCGTAGCTCGCTCCATCATACCAGAAAATGGAGTCTTAGTCATTTTACCCATCAGACATGCTTCACATCTTTCAAGTGATTCGAAATAAAGTGATTCAAGAAGTCCATCGGAATGGAGTTTCTTCATACGCTTCACTCCAATGTGACCAAGACGACAGTGCCACATATAGGTCGAGTTATCGCTCGATTTCAAACGTTTAGCCTCAATGTTATTAATATGTGTATTTCCACTATCGAGATTCAACAAGAATAGACCATCTATCAAAGGTGCATGTGCATAAAACATATTACTCATATAAATCGAACAACCATTATTCTCGGATTTAAACAAGTAACCGTCTCGCAATAAACAAGATCCCGATATAATGTTCATGCTTAACGCAGGCACCAAATAACAATTATTTAAGTATAAAACTAATCCCGATGGTAGATGAAGGGGTAGCGTGCCGACCGCGATCACATCAACCTTTGATCTGTTTCCAACGCGCATCGTCACCTCGTTCTTCGCTAGCTTCCGTTTATTCTGCAGCACCTGTTTCGAGTTACAAATATGAGCAACCGAACCAGTATCAAATACCCAGGCACTACTACGAGTACTAGTGAGATACACATCAATAACATGTATATCAGATATACCTTTCTTCTTGATGTTGCCGTTCTTCAAATCCGCCAAGTACTTTGGGCAATTCCGCTTCCAGTGACCTTCTCCCTTGCAGTAAAAGCACTCAGTATCAGGCTTAGGTCCAGCCTTGGTCTTCTTCGTCGGCGTGGTAACTTTCTTACCACCCTTCTTGAAGTGTCCCTTATGCTTAGACTTGCCTTTCTTGAATTTGGTGGTCTTATTGACCAACAATACTTGGTGCTCTTTCTTGATCTCCACTTCTGCAGATTTCAACATGGCAAAGAGTTCTGGCAACGTCTTGTTCATGTTTTGCATGTTGTAGTTCATCACAAAGTTCTTGTAACTTGGTGGTAGTGATTGGAGGACGCGGTAAATCCCCAAAGCATTAGGAATCACTATACGCAAGCTTTGAAGTTTGTTCGCGTGCCCAGACATCTTAAGCACATGCTCACTAACGGCGCTGCCCTCTTCCATCTTGCAGTTAAAGAACTTTTCAGAAGCCTCATAGCTTTCAATTGCCGCATGAGTCTCAAAGATCAATTTGAGATCCTCGACAATATCATATGGGTCTGAATTCTCAAACCTTTTCTGAAGCTCCAATTCTAAACCATACAAGATAGCACACTGAATTGTAGAGTACTGTGTCTTCCGAGTGAGGTAAACATTCTTTACTTCATCGGTAGCAGTAGCTGCAGGTGGGTCACCCAGCGGTGCATCCAGCACATAGGTCAAATTACCAGCTGTGAGGACAATCCTCAAATTGCGGAACCAATCTGCAAAGTTGCTTCCATTGTTTTTCAACTTTTCTTTCTCTAGGAATGCATTAAAATTCATGGTAGGGGCTGCCATTGATCTACAACATATTTGCAATAGTTTAGACTAAGTTTATGACAAATTGAGTTCAAATTAATAATAAAATTAATCTAGGTGAACTCCCACTCAAAACAATATCCCTCACATTGTTTTAGTGATCACACGAACCAAATCTACCACATCAACACCGATCATCACGAGAGTGGATATAGTTTCAATGGCGAACAATCGACATGTTCATCATATCTACTATATGATTCATGCTTTACCTTTCGGTGATCCGTGTTCCGAGACCATGTCTGTACATGATAGGCTCGTCAAGATCAAACCTTAGTTTCCGCATGAGCAAATCTGGCTTGCTCACGTTGTATACACTTGCGGAATCTAACACACCCGATCATCACGTGGTGCTTCGAAACAACAAGCTTTAGCAACGGTGCTAACTAAGGGTGAACACTTTATGACTTGAAATTCATGTGCATGAGGGATCATCTTATAATGCTACCGTCGTCTACTAAGCAATACAAGATGCATAATGGATTAACATCACATGCAATTCATAATATGTGATATGATATGGCCTTTCTTCTTTGTGCCTCCGATCTCCATCTTCTAGCACGAACATGATCTCCATCATCACCGGCATTGCATCAAGGTCAATGACGCTTTTCCATGGTTGTCGTCCACCGGCTTCAACTATTACAACTACTTTGAATAGACACGCTGGTCTTAACATAAATTAAAGACAACCATATGGCTCCTGCCGGTTTCCAACTTACAATAAGGAACATTGCATACATCAAATATAATCACAATCATGGCCATATCACATCACTGCACACCCCTGCAAAACAAAGTTAGACGCCTCTACTTTCTTTGCATGTTTTACGTGGCTTGGGACTTTCAATAAGTGTCGTTCTAACTTACGAACATGAACCACAACATTGATACTAGTATTGTTAATCACCCGTTGTAAATTGGATCTTAACTATGCTAGGAGAAACAGGCACCCGCAAAGCCACTTATGCAATACAAGTTGCATGTCAAGCGTGGAGCAAGTATCATGAACGATGTCATGTAAGGTTAGCCCGGGCCGCTTCATCCCAACATCCCGCAAGATGCAAAGTACACAAGAAGCAATCGACAATAAAAGCATCAACGCCCACAATGACCATTGTGTTCTACTCGTGCAATAGATCTACATATAGACACGGCTCTGATACCACTGTAGGGTTTCGTAGCATGGAAAACAAAAAATTTCTACCGCATACAAACAAACAAGCCAAGATCTATCTACTAGATTGTAGCAACGAGTCGATAGAATAACTCACCCTCGAAGATTCCAAAGTGTTTAACAAGAGCGGATTCTCGTGAGTGATGTAGTCGTACTCTTCCCGATCTCAAGATCACGCAGACGATCCTTTCGGCGCTGCGTTCCGGCAGCGCTCCCGCAGTTGGTCACACGTTCGGTACTCGACGAAGACCTTCCTCTCCCTTGTTCCAGCAGGCACCGAAGGTTGTAGCACTCTCCTCGCGATTCCGGCAGCACAACGGCGTGGTACCGGAAGTAGAGGGGAGATCTCGCAGGGCTTCGCCTTAAGCCGGAGCGAGTATGATGGAGTATGAGAGAGTCCCTCGACAATCTAGGGTTTAGACACGCCGAGGAGGGGCTAGTGCCGGCGGCTAGGGTTTCACCTAGGCGGCAGCGGCGAGTGCCCTAGGGCCGGCGGAGGCTTGGAGGCGGCGGCGGCTTGGTACTAGGGTTTGGAGGAGAGGATCTTGTGTGTCTCTAGGAGGGAGCCCTGCCCATCCTTATATAGGTGGAGGGGCCGGCCGGCCAAGGGGAGGGAGAGGAGTCCCTCCCCAACTCGGTTTGGGTGGCGCCGGCGGTGGGGAGGAGGGACTCCTCCCCAACTCGGTTTCCTCCTCTTTTCCTCTTTCCAAAATTAGCCGTTTGACTTTCAAACTAGCCGTTTGACTTTTCAAACAAGGATTTGAATTAATCCTTTATTTGGTTCAGCGATGACACTTAGTACATGATGCAATCATACCAACTTGATATAACACATTCATGTACCCTTCCCCTCCGGAGTGCCGGACATTCCGGAACCTTCTAGAACATTCCCGATGAAAACACCGGAACCATTCTCCAACTCCGAAACGGGACTTTCCTTATATGAATCTTATTCTCCGGACCATTCTGGATCTCCTCGTGATATCCCGGATCCCATCCGAGACTCCGAACAACATTCGGTCTCTTTCTCATCATTCCGTAACTACTCAAACAACGTCGAATCCTTAAGTGTATCTCCCTACGGTTCGTGAATTATGCGAACATGATCGAGACACTTCTCCGATCAATAACCAATAGAGGAATCTGGAAATTCATATGGCTCCCACATATTTCTACGATTACTTTGCGATCGAATGAACCACTTACATACGATACCAATTTCCCTTTGTCTCACGATAGTTTACTTATCCGAGGTTATGATCGTCGGTATCTCTACATACCTAGTTCAACCTCGTTACTGATAAGTACTCTTTTCTCGTTCCCGTGATATGTGATCCCTTGTGAGCCAGTCACATGCTTGCAAGCTAATTGGATGACATTCCACCGAGAGGGCCCAGAGTTTATCTATTCGTCATATGGATGGACAAATCCCACTCTTGATCCATGTGTCTCAACCAATACTTTCCGAACACTCAATGCCATCTTTATAGCCACCCAGTTACGGTGTGGTGTTTGATGTCATCAAAGCATCCATCCGGTAAAGGTGATATGCATGATCTCATGGTCGAAGGAATTAGGTTACTATGTATCAGAAAGCATATAGCAATTGAACTATTAAAATGACTTGATCTTTATGCTACGCTTATCTATAGGAGTATGTCCACCATATCATTCTCCTAACGATATGATCTTGTTGTTAATAACATCTCAATGTTCATGATAGGGAAACCACAATCATCTATTAACCAACAAGCTAGTATTATATAGAGGCTTAACTAGGGACTCAAATTAAGTTTACAAATCACACAAGTATTAATGTTTCCTTGTTAATACTATTATAGCATGAATGTAAACATTTATCATAAACACAAAGATATAATAATAACTACATTTATTATTGCCTCTAGGGCATATCTCCAACAGTCTTTGGTTCAAACCACCATGACCAGCGTGTCCTTGCGCGGCCACTGATGCTTCCTGTTTGCTTTCTCGTGACCCAGAGCGACGTCTTCGTTCACGCCCGCGAACACCTGAGCCGCCGCTGGACTCCAACGTGCAATCCAGGTAAAATGCGACCGCCCCTTGCCTTCCCTTCGATGCTGTCTTAATCGCCAAGGCCTTGCGCACCTCCTAAACCATCTGGCTCGTGCTAGGCCGATGCAGAACCTCGGCAACATCTTCGTCATCAAGCACCTGACGCCGCCAGCAACTCTGACGAGCTCCCACGGCCACTACAGCGCACCCCTTGTCAAGTCGTCGCCACGTTGAGCTTCAGCACATTGTCGCGAGTCTGGTAAGCATCTCCGATGACCCCAAAGCCCCCTATAGCGCCGTGCCACCATAGACAGAGCACGCCGCCACCAGTTGCCACCGCCAGCGCCGCCCATCAGCGGTCACTTTAATCCAACGGCCTGCATCGACCGATCCGTGTGAAGCGGTACGCACCAATCAGAACGTGACGCGTGTCTAGGGTTTAGATTTAAAATCAGGATTTGAATCTATTAGTTGTTTGAATTTGTTTTAGCCATAACTTTTGATTCCCACGTCCCAATTTTATGAATTTTATATCAATGGAATCAGGAGAGCAAGCCCTTTCCATTTATGCAATGTGTTTAATGTTTTGTTTCTGTTAAAATGGTTTTATTTACAGAAACATGTGTAGGCCTATTTTGTGCATATAAATTATTTGAGAAATGTTTTAGTGTTTAAATAAATATTGTTTGGAAAGTTTTGAACTTGTTTATAAACCAGTACTATGCACTTGTCTTGTTGAGTTTATAAAATCTTCACATATCATATTGCATGCATCCATATATTTTTGCTTGTATTTATTTTGTATGTGATTTGTGGCTATGATTTTATGTGTAGATTTTGGTGCCAATAGTGACTGTGATTGTGAGGAGTGTAGCTACTCTCCAAACTACCAAGGCAAGTGGTGCTTCATGAATTTATTCCTTAAGTTTTTCTACTATGCATTAGAAATATTTTTGCTAGTCTTGCATGGTTATATTTTGCTTATATGCTATGCTTGGGAAATCCTAGTAGTTGTAGAATTGCTAGAAATTTCTAAGTTAAGATGCTTATCTATGCCATGCTTAGCCTAGCTAGTAGCAACCATGGGTGGTGAAATATTCATGCTATGATAAAATATTTCTAAGTCTTTGGACTTGTGTTTTGGCTTAATAAAACAACTAAATGAATGAAACACCTGGGTGGAATGGAAAGAATGGTTTATGTCGAGTGGTTACACAAGGCCAATTTCTATGGTTTACCTTGTGTATCTCACTTGTGGAAAGCCACCCAGGAACAAAGAGATTTTAGAGGCCAAATGTTAAGAAGCTTCTAGTGCAGCCACTTGGCAATATGGGCTCTGCCTGGATCATATAGGTTGCAATAACTTAGCCATTTGGACAGTTGGTGGTAGTGGGATGATAGGTTGGAGCGCGTCCATTTGGTCTAAGGGGAGGCTTCTGAAAGGTCCTGTCTTGGTGAAAATCAAGTCTGGTGGGGAAAGTGCACAACCTCTGCAGATGGAAGAATCTAAGTACTTAGCCATGTCCCTGGTAATGGACAATTTGAGCATCAAGACATGGAAGCTATCAATAATCTCCTCATCCCAATTTCTAAGTAAAACTTGTGGTTGAACAAGGGTGAAGGACCCCAATGTCTATTGGTGGTTCCTTGGGAAAAGTTTTGACAAAGAAAAACTTAGTGATTTCAACTAATAGGCAAAACCTAAGCTACAGTTAGCCAAAATGCATATAGTATTTAGCCCACCAATACTATACTAAGGTATCACTTGCCAATACTATTCCAATGTATTGACCACTGTGGCTGTAACTTGTGATGTTGCAGGTTATTCTGATGAGGATTAGGAGTCATGAGTCTACACTCAACATGTTTGCCTGTGGCACATGAAGATGAAGACTTTTATCTATTTACTTATTTAAACTCTTGTACTAGGCATGTGGCCATGGAGTTGTAAAGACTATGTTTGTCTCTGGAATGACTGTAATAATGACCTTTGTATCTGTGTACTTCATCTTAAACTGTGGATGCTAGCATTGATCTAGGGACTAGCATTGCAATCACAGGGATCCTTTTCCTTTATAAAGGAGGGATCTTACAGTTTCTAGTGTCCAAAGATGTGTCAAACATCTGCTTACACTCAAAACCATTTTGGTTTGAAAATAAAAATAAAACCATGCCTTAATTAATATAAGGGTAATAGGCATATAAATGGTTTTATGTTTGAATCTTGTTTTGAAATTTTTGTGTGAGCTTTGTATTCACTTTGAATCTGCACTAGTCAATCCAATTCAAACTCAAACTTTGAAAAGGAAAAAAATAAAATAAGAGATAAGACCACTGCCTTGTTTGCATGAAATAATAAGTCTCACATGGGTTTTTCTTATTTGAAATTTTGTTTGAAATAACCAAATGCTTATGGATGCATAAATGATATGCAACTTTTCAAATCATGATTTTTGGGATGTTACAAATCTAACCCCCTTAAGGTGAATCTCGCCCTCGAGATTCAGATTGGCTAGCAAATAGGTGAGGGTGATCTTTCCAAAGGTCATCTTCTCTTTCCCAAGTTGCTTCTTCTTTGGAATGGTGGTTCCATTGAACTTTGTATAATTTGATAGTCTTTATCCGAGTAACTCTTTCTGCAGTCTCAAGAATCTTGATAGGTTTCTCTTCATAAGTGAGATCACTTTCCAAGTAAACCTCTTCCAAAGGTATAGTATCCTTCAAAGAAGTCTCTTCCATCTCCGGATGGCATTTCTTCAGCTGACTTACGTGAAACACATTGTGAATGGCAGACAGTGATTCAAGCAACTCAATCTCATAAGCCACTTCTCCTTTGTGACTCAGAATTTTGAATGGTCCAACATACCTTGGTGCCAATTTTCCTTTGACTCCAAATCTCTTCACTCCACGAAGTGGTGAAACTCTAAAATAAGCTCTATCACCTACCTCATAGGTGACTTCCCTACGCTTTGGATCTATGTAGCTTTTCTGTCGAGACTATGCTATCTTCAATCTGTCCTTTACCAACTTTACTTTCTCTTCAGCTTCCTTGATTAGCTCTGGCCTGAACAAATTTCTTTCACCAACACCACTCCATAGCAATGGTGTAGTACACTTTCTTCCATAGAGAAATTCAAACGACGCCATCTCAATACTGGCTTGATAGCTATTATTGTAAGAGAATTCTGTGTAAGGCATACTTTCATCCCAACTAGCACCATAGTCTAGGGCACATGCTCTCAACATATCCTCTAGAATCTGGTTGGTCCTTTCTGTCTGTCCGTCAGTCTGGGGATGAAAAGCAGTGCTGAATTCCAATCTCGTTCCCAATGACTCATGCAGTTGTCGCCAAACATGCGAAGTGAAATGAGTTCCTTGATCGGACACAATACTCTTGGGTACTCCATGCAGACACACAATCCTATTCATATATATCTTGGCTAACTTAGCACTTGTATAGGTTGTCTTCACGGGTATTAAATGAGCCACTTTAGTTAGGCGATCTACCACGACCCAAATAGAATCATATCCTGATCTTCTCCTTGGCAGTCCAGTGATGAAATCCATACAAATCTTGTCCCACTTCCAATCAGGAATAGGTAGTGGTTGTAACAATCATGCTGGTTTATGATGTTCCGCTTTCACTCTACTACACACATCACACAAAGCAATATGTTTTGTGATGTCCTTCTTGAGATTGTTCCACCAAAATCTTTCCTTCACATCCATGTACATTTTGGTATTACCCGGATGAATGGAATATGGTGAGTTTTGTGCTTCTAGTAAAATCAGTTTTTGAAGTTCCGGATCTTGCGGAATGCAGATACGTTTTCCATACCACAAGGTACCATGTTCGTCTTCATGGAATCCTTTGGCTTTCCCTTTGCTAATTTTCCCCTTAATCTCCTCAATTTCCTTATCCAACTTTTGGGCTTCCCTGATTTTGTCCAACAAGGTGGGTTGAACATCCAATGACATGAGATGTCCTTCAGGCACTATTTCCAATCTGAGATCTTTGAATTGGGCACACGGATCATCTGGTAATTCTCTCTTAGTGAGGCCATTCACATAAACTTTACGGCTTAATGCATCAGCTACAACATTTGCTTTTCCGGGAAGGTATTGCAAACTCAAGTCATAGTCCTTGATGAGTTCTAGCCATCTCCTTTGTCTCATGTTGATTTCTTTCTGAGTGAAGATATATTTCAGACTCTTGTGATCCGTGAACACTTCACAACGCTTTCCCAAAAGATAATGTCTCCATTTTTTGAGTGCATGGACGACAGAGGCTAACTCCAAATCATGAGTAGGATAATTCACTGCATGAGTTTTGAGTTGTCTCGAGGCATAAGCCACAACTTTCCCTTCTTGCATCAAAACTGCTCCTAATCCTTGGTGAGATGCATCACAATACACTTGGAAATCTTTCTCCAAATCTGGCAGACATAAGACTGGTGCTGTCACTAGTCTCTTCTTCAACTCTTGGAAACTGAGTTCACATGCTTCAGTATAATCAAATTTCTTGTCTTTCTTAAGTAACTCTGTCATTGGCTTAGCTAGCTTTGAGAAATTCTCAAAGAATCTTCTATAGTATCCTGCCAAACCAAGGAAACTTCGTACCTCTTTCACTGACTTAGGAGATTCCCACTCAATTACGGCTGACACTTTTGCGGTATCAATGGCTACACCATCTCCTGACACAATATGTCCGAGAAATCCCACTTCATTCAACCAGAATTGACACTTGCTGAATTTGGCATACAGCTTATGCTCCCTAAGTTTCTCAAGAATTAAACGCAAATGCTCTTCATGCTCTTCATTGCTCTTGGAGTAGATCAAAATGTCATCGATGAAAACAACAATGAACTTGTCAAGAAATTCCATGAACACCTTGTTCATCATATTCATGAAGTAGGCTGGTGCATTTGTAAAACCAAAAGGCATCACAGTGTACTCATATAATCCATACCTAGTGGTGAATGCAGTTTTAGGTATGTCTTGTTCCCTTATCTTTAGTTGAAAGTATCCTGATTGTAGATCAATATTTGAGAACACTCGGGCTCCTTCTAACTGATCAAACAAATCATTGATTCTAGGCAAAGGATATTTGTTCTTGATAGTTACCTCATTGAGTGAACGGTAATCTATGCATAACCTTTAACTTCTATCTTTCTTCTCAACAAACAAAACTGGTGCACCCCAAGATGAAGAACTTGGTTGAATAAATCCTTTCTGTAACTATTCTCCAAGCTGTTTCTTGAGTGCCTTCAACTCATTAACTGACATCTTGTAGGGTCTCTTTGCTATTGGTCCAAATCCTGGCAGCAAGTCAATCAGAAACTCCACATCTCTATCTGGTGGCATTCCAGGCAATTCCTCTGGAAACACATCCGGATACTCTCTCACAATTAGCACACTGTCTATGCTAACCCCCTTAAGAGAATTTAGCTTACTCCCTTTTGATTCAAAGTTAGACTTGAATCTAATCCTTTTATTATCCGGGGTTGTGAGTGTGACAGTATGATTGGCACAATCTAGTACTCCTTCATACTTGGTCATCCAATCCGTTCCTAGAATGACATCCAATCCTTGGGAATCTAGGATTATCAAACTAACTAGAAACTTATACTTTCCAAATTCTATCACTAGATCGTGACATCCCGAGCTCACTATCATTTCTCCACCAGGAGAGCTTACTTTTATAGGGCACCCAATAGTTTCAACTGGAAGTCCATTTTTATCAACAAATGCTCTTGCTATGAATGAATGAAATGCGCCAGTATCAAAAAGAACAAGTGCTGGAAAAGAATTGAGCTTGAACTTACCAGCCACAGCATCAGATTCTTCATAAATTTCTTCCACATTGATGTGGTTCACTTGTCCCTTTTGGAAGGGATTAGGCTTGTTGGCACCTTCAACTTTCTTTTCTGGGAACTCATTTGCATAGTGTCTCGTCTTATTACACTTGAAGCATTTAACCTGACTGAGATCTTTCTTTACAGGCTGACTTCCACTTCCACTCCCACTGTGGTGGCTCTTGTGTCCACTCTTGTGATTCTTATACCTGTCATTATTATGACTGCGATGATGCTTATTGTCATGGTGACGGTTGTGTTTGTGTTGGTTGTTGTACTTCCCATGTTTGTGGAATCCAGAACTTCCACTATCATCATGATGGGAACGCTTGTGAGACGATCCCGAGCTATGCTTATCAAAGCTATGCTTCCTATTTATGCCCTCAACTTGTTTCATATTGTTTTCCAAGATGGTAGCCTTGTCACAAAGTGATTGATAGGTTGGGACATAGGCAACGGACAGCTGCAGGTTCAAGTCATCATCAAGCCCTTCGAGGAATTTCTCCTTCCTCTTGGCATCAGTATCAACTTCATTCGGTGCATAGCGCGCTAGATTGTTGAACTCCTCAATGTACTCAACCACACTGTGGTGACGCTGCTTGAGAGTGTGGAACTATTTTTTCTTCAAGTTCATCACTCCGGATGAGATGTGAGCTGTACGGAATCCATCCTCAAAACTAGCCCATGTCACATATTCAAGGGGAGTGGTGATCTGAAAATTGTCCCACCATGTTGCTGTTGGTCCTTCGAGCAGATGTGCCGCGAATCTGACCTTTTCCTCGTCGGTGCAGCCAACAGTCACTAAGTCCTTGTTCAATGAATGTAACTAGTCATTGGCTACCATTGGATTAGTGCTTCCTGAGAACTTTGCAGGCCTTAGTCTTAGAAATCTGGTGAGCATGTCAAATGCTGGAGGATTATTCTGATTGTTGTTGTTGTTGTTGTTGTTGTTGTTGTTGTTGTTGTTGTTGTTGTTGTTGTTGTTGTTGTTGTTGTTGTTGTTGTTGTTGTTCTTATTGTTGTTCTGATTCCGGTTCTGCATAAACTATGTCATCATCTGCATCAGCTGAGCTTGTGCTGTCATCAACTGCTGCATCTCGGGTGTGACGTTATTATTGTTTGGGTTGGGGTTGGCACGACGGGGAGGCATCTGTGGTTTCAATAAGGATAAGAATGAGATACCCATAGATGCTAAACATGCACAATACATCACATAGAAACAATCACAATAACCAAGCTCAAAATAACATAAAGTTTGAACAACATAACAACAGGTTTTGACAATGCAAACACACTATAGCAAGCCATCCACATGTTGGATGGTCATTGCGACTCAATAATCAAAGTATGGTAGATGAAAGATAGTCGAGTAGTCTACACTACTACTCCATGTCAACCTCCACGTCAACAAGATCAAGACCTGCATTCTCCATGGCGGCCTTGTACTCCTCAACACTAGTGGTCAAGGCCTCAATCTTGGCCCTGCGGGCCCTCTTCTATGAGCGAAGCCTCTCGATCACTCCCTGCTGGTGCTCAAGCTCGAAGTCATTGGCCTCTAACTCATCCTTCATCTCCCTGATCGTCTTGTTCCTGTCTTGGACTCTTTTCTCCTAACTCTTGAACTTCTTGTCCTGTCTCTCAAATCTGGCCTCCATGTCTTTAACGATCTCGTCTTGCTCCGCGAAGAGCTTGTCCTTCTCCCTCAGCTGAACCTGGAGCTCGTCATTGCTAAGCATGACGTTGGTCATATCAGTGTCAAGGTGTCTAATAAGACCCTCTAGGTCCTGAAGGTACAAACGAGTTGGCTCCATCGTCTCTCTAGTAGCGCCATCATACTCTACAGCCTCACCCTCCTCGTTGCGTCTCCCGAACGAGTGAAAGTAGAGACCTCTAAGCTCGGTGGAGTGCCTCCCAACCAGGCGTCCAAGTAACTCCTGCATGACTACATCTAAGCCTCTTTCCTTGTCATCATGCATCGGCTTGAAGGTGATAGCCTCCGTGGGTGGCTCTACCTGGAGTCCCGGCTGTGTGACTCTGAAGCCCCAAAGGTCCTTCCTCTCAAACTTGGTGAGCTAAAGTGTCGTGATACTAGGAAGTGGAAGCTTAAGCACACTAGTGAGCTCTATGAGACGAGAACCGAAACGAGTTCTCTTGAACTCCTCGACAGTGCTGATAACAATGTTAGGCATCTATTTTATAAGATAGAGAAATGTTAGAATCAATGCAAGTAGAAAAAAATCACAAGACAATAAAAACACAAACACACTTTTAACATCAAACACACAAGTCATGGCATACACAAATCCAATACAATCACTAAGGTTCAACACAACTTAGACAAATTTTTGAAGTAAAACGATGAGTGTGGTGGTCCAACTAACGGGGTACGTTACAATTCTCATTCACTAGGCATCCTTAGTGGCAGTCTGTCTATCTTGATCACAAGACTCCCATATTAAGTCTATGATGTCTTCCCTTAGTCCTTTATTGGTAGCTTCTAATTCTTGGGTATGCTTCTTTTGTTCTCTAAGGTCATTTTGAGTGTTGAGCATTCTACACCTGAGCCTGTCACCAAGCGCCTTGATGGCATTCCAAGCTGCATTTCTAGCAGAATCAAAGAATGTTGTGTGCATTTCAGAGTTGGTGACCATGCAGAACCCTGAATCCTTGTGGTTGTCTTCCTTGTTTTTGTACAAGTGAAGTTGCACCCACCAATACTCTTCTCCTTCATCCATCACAGGGAATCCCTTGTACACAGCTACACCATGCATCCCCATGGTAACCATAAGGTTCTTGAGTGCTTTGGGAAACTCCGTATCACACTCCAAAGTCATGGTCATGAGTGGTCCCTTCCTGACGGCTTCGTTGATGGAGTTCATCTACAAATTGAGATGAGAAAGAAGATTAGAAAAGTTTACGAGAAGAAAAGACAAGTGTGGAATTTTTCAAAGTGTTGAAATTTTCCTTAGTGGTCTCTTAGTCTAATCCAACCTAGGGTCATAATCCTAGAGGCAACACAGTGCTCTGATACCATCTATAAGACCCCACCTTTATAAAGGTAAAGGGTCCCTGTGATTGCAATGCTAGTCCCTGGATCAAATGTTAGCATCCACAGTTTAAGATGAAGTACACAGATACAAAGGTCATTATTACATCGTCATTCTAGAGATAACATAGTCTTTTACAACTCCATAGCCATAGGCTAGTACCAGAGTTCAACTTAACAAAATAAAGTAAAGTCTTTATCTTCATGTGCCACAGGCAAACATGTTGAGTGTAGACTCATAACCCTAATCCTCATCAGAGTAACCTGCAACATCACAAGTTACAACCACAGTGGGTCAATACATTGGAATAGTATTGGCAAGTGATACCTTAGTAGAATAATATCTTCTAACTTCTATATGAATTTGGCTAAGTGTAGCTTAGGCTTGCTTTGCTCAAAATAGGTTTTGCCTATCAGTTGAGAACACTAAGTTTTTGTTTGACAAAACTCCCAAGGAACCACCAATAGACATTGGTGAACCTTTATTTGACAAAACTCCCATGTCTTCTATGTGATGATTTTTCTCAAACCAAACAAGACAAGTAAACAGTACTAAACACTAAACTAAACATTTATACACTAAATAAACTTAATTTGGGTTTAAAAAAAATTTCTAAATAATTTTTATACACAAAATAAGCCTACAAATGTCTCTGCATAAAATTCCATTTTAACAGAAGCAAAATATAAAACCAAGCCTACAGATGTGTAGTATTTAATTTTGTGAGTCCATTGATATATTATTTGCATTTTTTGGATAAACAGAACAAAAGTTATAGATTTTACAAGTTAAATCATCAAATTAAATCAAATCTGGATTTTAAAAGAAAATCCCTGACACGCGGAGGCTCCTGATTGGCCAGTACCGCTTCGCGCGGATTGGCCTACATTAAGCTTTGCATTTAAAACAGATCCAGTGGCCCAGATCAAAAGATACCGCTTCGCGCTCGATCTAATCTTATTCCTATGATTCAAATCTAACGGCGCTGGTTCGATGACCAAAACCTGGCGGCGCTGGCGGCGGCGACACGGCAGTGGTGCTCTGCCAGTGAGGTTTCCGGCGGTTACAAGGGGGGTTAGGTCTGTGGTTGGTCTTACTAGACTCACGAGGTCGTGTTGAAGCTCAAGGTGTGCTTGACGTGGGCGGGGGCGTGCTGTGGTGGCCGAAGGACCTCGTCAGAGTTCGTGTTCACGTATGTTGCCTACTGCCAGAGACTAGGGCGACGTTCTGTGGCGAAATAAGGGGAACCAGAGGCATGAGAATACGCACAGAGACACGGCGAACAAAGTGGTATGGTTTAGGGATCAAGGGGCGTCTTGATTTTACCGTGATTCTTCACTGGAGTTGAGCGGCGCTTCTGCCGTTCACGGAGCTCAACGAAGACGACGACCTGGGTCACGAGCAGGCAAACCAGAGGCATGAGAAGGAGCGTAAGAGTCTGGCAAGCATGCTCGTGTGAAAGAGAGGCATAGGGGCATGCTAGACTCACCGGAATAGCTCGTTGGAGCGCGTGTCACATCCCAAAATTTTCCAAATTTTGTAATGTGAAAAATAAATATACAAAATAAATAATTGCTGAAATTTAGGGTGAAAAGAAACTTTTGTTTCTAAGTGGAAACTTAAAATCCCATCTTGAACAAACTTGAGTAATGTTTGAATCCAACTAAATTTAAATCTAGTGGAATGCAATCTTCATAAATGCATCTCGAAATTTAAACACTTGGAAATAAACCCAAACCCTAAATACCCTAATGGAAGAAAAACATTTCCAGGTTATCTCTAAGCCTATGGATTTGATCTATATAAAAATTGTCAACACACATTTATAAATGATCAAGAATGACAAATAGAAATATTATAAAACCATATGAATTAGTTTCACTTAATTTGGAGCCATAGATAAAATCTTATGAATTTAATAAGATAAGGAATAGTAATTTCCAAAGCTAATCTAAAATCCATACCAATATGTGAGCAATTAATCCTAAAAGAGATATACAAGGATAAACAAATATTAAATAAGATTTTACAAATTTGAATCACCAAGTTTGAATCTTTAAATAAAAGGATATGGACTTTATAGGGTAAATAAAGAAATAATTAATAGGGAATATTTAAAAGCCAAATTAAAACTTGGCCAAGACCATAAGCAAATGGAATAAACATAATCCAAGTTCAAATGAAATAATGGATAAATAAATAAAATAAGATGACCTTAACAAATTTTTTATTGTATTAAGACAAATTTCCCTAATAAGAATAATTAATTAAATCATGGGAAAATAGAATTTGGAATTTACCCAAGTGGAATAAAAGTTATTTAATTAAATGGGATAAAAAAATCAACTAAATAAATTTATGGAATTAAACCCATAATTAATTTCATTGGAATAAAAACAAATACCCAATTTAAATGATTTGTAAATCATATTAAAAATATTCCAAATAATTCAAGGTGAATTATTTGACACCCTAATAAATAAATAAAACCTACTGAATAGGTTTGGTAAAATATGGATTTCAAATAAAGTTTTAAAACACATTAAAACCTATTTGAAATAAATACAAATGTCAATTTATAAAATAAATAAAAGACCCTAAAAAGATTAAAAGAGTGATTCTAAATTTGACTTCAGAATTTATTAATAAACAATATAAGAATATTTACAAAGATTGGTTGAAGTTTGAATTCAAATAGTTGTTTGAAATGATTAAATAAAATCAAAACAGAATAAAAGAAATAGAAAAAGAAAAATAAACAGGAGAAGGAAAAAATAAAACAAAGCAGCCAGCCCAGCAAACCCAGCCCACTGGCCCAGCAGCCCACTCCCTCTCTCCCACGAGAAAAACGTTTCACACCAGAAACTTGACCCACACAGACGCTGACTACATGACCCCACCCCACCCCTCTCTCTCTCGCTGCCGCCAGACCCCACCTGCCAGCTCACATTCTTCCCACTGCAACCAGTTCATCCCCAACCCCGCTGCCGTTGTTGCGCTGATTTCTCTGCTTAAATCCTCTTCAATGCACGCATAACTCGCCCAGTAATCTCGCCCATTTAAGCGCCCATGCCTCCTCTCCCTTTCCTTGCACACTCCGCTGCCAGAGAGCTACCGGGCTGCCACAATTTTGCTTGCGAACGCCTCTGTTCCGACGACCTTCCGGCGATGATTCCGATGGAACCAGCCAGCCCCACTACCCCCCGACCACACGAGCATGCTCCCCATTGTCCTGCGAACCTCCCAGTACCGCTTGTTTAGCCGCGCGCGCCTCAGACGCTCGGCAACGACGACGCCCTCTCGCCACCGTCTACTGCCTCTACTCCGGCGAGTGCCTCAGGTAGCATCTGACCGCCCCCTTTCCTCTCATTGATGCACACATGACCGCCAACCTCGTGCGCAGCTAACGCAGCTCTTATCTTGTCTTAGCGTGGTCTGAAACGTCGCCAACGACAGCCCGATAGCACCGCCGTCCAAAGCTTCTCCAGCGAGCAATCACCGTCATCTTCGAGCGCCCCTTCGCCAACCAGGGATACGATGAGCATCAGAAAGATCATGCGATTCGGGTGAGCCATCCACTCCTCTTCTCTCCCCTGTATCACCGGCAACCTCGTCGCCAGAGCGCCGCCGCCGCGCGTCAGACTCCAGCGCCGCCAGTTCTAGGTCAATGCACTGAGGACCGTTGGATCTTGATCCTGTGGCGTAGATTGTAACATCCCTAAAATCATGTTTCAAAACTCATTCATATCATCCATGCATCCATCATCATTTAGGGTTTCATCTCAAAATCATTTCAAAAACAGGAGCAAATGTTGCTCATTATTTTATGTATGAAAACCCTAGCCTTTGTGCTACATGCTAATGAGAAAGGTGATATTATTCATTCAGAATGTTTTGAGTTCAAACTTAAGTGATTTCAAAAGCTTGGGCAAAGTTTCAAAACAAAGTATGAAATAAAACCAAAGTTATGCCTATTATTATATCTCCTAAAAGGCTTGGTTTTATTGTATTATTTTCAAACAACCCAAGTAGGTATGAGTGAACAGAGGTGTTTGACACTTATTTGGGTGCAAGGAACACTGTACAAAAAGCTAGAGAAGGTTTGAATTCAAAATTATTTGAAATAGGGTTTGAAAACCATTCCTAGAAAAACAATCAGAAAAAGAAAAGGAGTAAAAGAGGAAAAAAAATAGACAACCAGCCAATCTGGCCAACCCAGCCCAACTCGGCCCAGCTAGCCCAGCAGCTCTCACCCCGCGATGCATTTTCTTTCACCCGCCCCCGCACCCACTGGCTCGCTGACAAGAAGGACCCACTCCCTCTCCTCCTCTCTCGCTGACAACCGCGACCCACCCAGGTATCATCGTCTCCACCCCCGCGACTGGTTCCTCCCCAATTGACGCCGGGCGTTTCCTGTTTGATTCGCAGCTTCAATTCGCGTAAATGCACGAGTAAATCTTGCTCGTATCCTGGCTACTAAAACCCCCTCTGCCCCCTCTCCATTCTCCCCCAAACCCCAAGCCCAGAGCGCCCCCAGGATGCAAGAATTGCTCACCGCAACCCCGCTGCTCCGACGAACTGCAGCCACGATTCCGGCCAACCCCGACCACCCCTCTGCTCCTGGTTCACACGAGCAGACTCCATTTGACCTCGTGCATCTCCCAGTACCACTAGCTCGCCCGCGTGTGACCCAGAACGTCGGCAACGCAAGCGACTGAGCGCCACCGTCTTCGGCTTCAACTCCGTCGAGCTCCTCCGGTAAGTCCAGACCGCCCCAAGCCTTCTCCTTCACGCACGCGTCTTCTCCGTGATCCCCTGCATCTGACCAAACCCTTTGTTGCCTCCTCGTGACCGACAGTGTTGCCTTCGACCTTGAACAGAGCCACCCGTCGCCAGACCCTACTCCGGTGAGCAATCCACCGCAACCCTGAGCGCCCCTTGCCGAACCAACCATACGTTGAGCATCCCCACGTCCTTGCGATCACGGTGAGTACCTTCCCTACCCTTCTAGCTTCCTGTATCGCTGGCGCCGCCACCATCTGACCGTCGCCGCCGCGCGCAGCTGTTAAGCGCCGCCAGTTAGTGGCATGACGTTTGTGTCCGTTAGATCCAAATCGTAGGGCTAGGATAGATTATAATCGAAGGGGTATCGCATGCCTCTGCGCCGCTAGATCTAAGTTAGATCCTACGGTCTGCGTCTGTCGATCCGAGCGAATCGGTACGCGCCAGTAATATTGCGACGCGTGTCTAGGGTTAGCTCAAAAACAGATTTCAAAATCAGATTTAGATCAAATTTTCAAAGGGGTATAACTTGAGATTCCCACGTTGGATTTTTGCAAATTTTATACCGTTGGAATCAGTGAGACAAGCCCTTTCTGAATCTCCAATGTGTTTAACAAAAAGTTTCTATTAAAATGACTTTGTATGCAGAAACATATTTAGGTCAATTTTGAGTATAGATTTTGTTTAGCAAATTGTTTTAGGGCTAAATAAGTTTAGTTAGCAAACTTTCTGACTTGGTTATGTTTCTGTATCATGCACTTGCTTGGTGGGTTTTCAAAAATTATCACTTAGCATTTTCTTTCATGCATGCATTCATATTTTTGTTTGTATATGAATTGTATGTAATTTTGTGCTACAAATATTTGTGTAGATTTTGCTAGTGACTGTGATTGTGAAGAGTGCTACTCTCCCCATTAACAAGGCAAGTGATACTTCATGATATTTCCACCCTTTATTTTGAATAAGCATTAGAATTATTTTGCTAAGTCTTGCATGCTACTTTTTGCCAAATGCTATGTTGGGAAATCCTATGTAGTTGTAGAAATTGTAGAATTACTAGGGAATTTCCTAAGTTATGTTACTATGCCATGCTTAGCCTAGCAAGTAGAAAACAAGGGTTGGTAAAATATGTACATGCTATGATGAAAATAATTCTAAGTCTTTTGGACTTATGCTTTTCTTAATAAAACAACTAAGTCAATGAACCTCCTGGGTGGAATGGGACTTGTATTGGTGGTTTTTGGTTGAGTGGTTACACAAGGCCATGGATATGGCTTGTGTATCACACTTGTGGTATGCCACCCAGGCACAAAGGGATTTGGAGGCCAAGTGTTGAGAAAGCTTACAGTGCAACCACTTGGCAATATGGGCTCTGCCATGATCATATAGGTTGCTAGAACTTAGTCACTTGGACAGTTGGTGGTAGTGGGAATGTTAGGTTGGAGCGCGTCCATTTGACTAAGGAAAGGCTTCTGAAAGGTCCTGTCTTGGGAAACCAAGTCTGGTGGGGAAAGTGCACAACCTCTGGAGATGGAAAACCTAAGTACTTTGCCAAGTCCATGGCAATGGAAAAATTGAGCATCAAGACATGGAAGCTACAAGAATCTCATCACTCCAACTTCTAAGTAAAACTTGTGGGTGAACAAGGGCAAAGGACCCCAATGTCTATTGGTGGTTTCTTGGGAAGTTTTTGATAAAGGAAAACTTAGTGATTTCAACTAATAGGAAAAACCTATTTTGAGCAAAGCAAGCCAAGCTACACTTAGCCAAAATGCATATAGTATTATAGTCCACTTAAAATTTACCAAGGTATCACTTGCCAATACTATTCCAAAGTATTGACCCTCTATGGCTGTAACTTGTAATTTTGCAGGTTACTCCGATGATGATTAGGAGTCATGAGTCTACACTCAACATGCTTGCCTGTGGCACATGAAGATGAAGACTTATGTTTATTTACTTATTCCAAGAACTCTTGTATTAGGCCTATGGCCCTGAGTTGTAAAAGACTATGTTTTATCTCTGGAATGAATGTAATAAATGACCTTTGTATCTGTGTACTTCATCTTAAACTGTGGATGCTAGCAATGATCCAGGGACTAGCATTACAATCACAGGGATCCTTTTCCTTTACAAAGGAGGGATCTTACAGATGGTATCAGAGCACTGTGTTGCCTGTAGGATTATGACCCTAGGATTGGAAACCACTAAGGAAAATTTTCAACTACTTCTACACTTGTCTATTCTTCTCGAAACTTGTCCAATCTTCTCATTCTCATCTCTGTTTGTAGATGAACTCCATCAACGAAGCCGTGAAGAAAGGACCACTCATGACCATGACCTTGGAGTGTGAAAATGAGTTTTCCAAAATTCTCAAGGACCTCATGGTGGCAATGGAAGCTCATGGTGCAGCTGTGTACAAAGGCTTTCCAGTGATGGATGAAGGAGTGGAGTACTGGTGGGTGCAACTTCACTTGTACAAAAACAAGGAAGACAACCACAAAGAAAGAGCATTCTGCATGTACACCAACAATGTGATGCACACCACATTCTTTGAGTCATCAAGAGAAGTGGCTTGGAGGACTATCAAAGAACTAAGTGCTAGAGTCAAGTGCAGAATGCTCAACCTCCAAAAAGACTTAGAGAAAGAGAAGGAATTTACCCAAGAGTTGGAAGCCACCAACCAAACCTTAAGGGGAGATATTATAGACTTAGTGATGGGATCATGTGAACAAGATAGGTGGATTGCCTCTAGGAACATTGTGTTAGCCAACAGATCCAGTGAGATAGGATTGTAAACGCACTTCGTTAGTTGGACCACCACCTATCACCTTATTTTCCAAAATGATACCTTAAATAAGTTTGGGCCTTGATTGATGTAATGGAATCATGTATGCATGACTTGTGTGATTTTGTGTTCCATGAATATGTATGAAATGTTTGTCTTGTTTTATCTTAAATTGTATTGTCCTAACTTTTCTATCTTATAAATAGATGCCTATTACCATCAGCACTATTGAGGAGTTCCAGGTTACCCGTTTTGGTCCTCGTATCGTTGAGCTTACCACTTTGCTCGATCTCCCCCTTCCCACCATCATGGTGCATCCACTCACCAAGTTTGAGAGGAAGGACTCTGGGGCTTCAAGGTGAACCAGCCTGGACGCCAGACAGAGCCTACTACGGAGGCCATCGTCTTCAAGCTTATGCACGATGACAGGGAGAGAGGCATGGAGGTAGTCATGCAGGACCTGATAGGACGTCTGTTAGGCCGTCACTCCCGACAGGTTAGGGGCACCCACTTCCATGTCTTCGGAAGACGTGATGATGATGGAGAGTCCATCGACTTTGAGGACGACTCAAGGGACGCAGCAGAGCCGATACATCTCTATCTCCAGGACTTAGAGTCTCTTATTAGGCACGTGGACACGGACATGACCAACGTCATGCTCAGCAATGACGAGCTCCAGGTGCAGCTTCGTGAGAAGGACAAGCTTTTCACACAGCAGGACGAGATAGTCAAGGAAATGGAGGCGAAGTTCGAGACCCAGGACCGTAAGTTCAAGAGTCAGGAGAAACGTGTCCAGGATAGGAACAAGAATATCCGGGACATGACTGAAGAACTGAAGTCCAAGGATTTCGAGCTAGAGCAGCAGCAGATGGTGATTGAGAGGCTTCGCTCCCAGAAGAGGACTCTCAAGACCAAGATCGAGTCCTTGACCACTACTATTGAGGAGAACAAGACCGCGATGGAGAACGCAGGTCTTACTTTTGTCGAGGAGGAGATTGATGCTGATGAGTAGACTTGACTACTCGGTTATCTTTTATTATCGTACTTGTTATTCATGAACTTGTTATTGGACCATCCGACATGTGGATGGCTTGCCACTTGTGTGTTTTACCTTGAGAACTTGTTATTTTGTTGTTGAACTTTTATCTTTGTGTTACATGCTATGTGTTTGCTTATGTGATGTAATGTGCATAAAACATCTATCGATATCTCATTCTTATCTCTATTTGAACAAACCACAGATGCCTCCCCGTCGCGCAAACCCCAACCCCAACAACATCACCCCAGAAATGCAGCAAATGATGAATGCGCAAACACAGCTTATGCAGATGATGACAACATTCATCCAAAACCAGAATAACAACAACAACAACAACAACCCCAATAACAACAACAATAACAACAACAACAACAACAACAACCCTCCGGGCTTTGATATGCTCACCAGATTTCTATGTTTGAGGCCAGCTAAGTTCTCAGGGACGACTGATCCCATGGTGGCCAATGATTGGCTACGTTCTGTGAACAAGGACTTAGTGACCGTGGGCTGCACGGATGCTGAAAAGGTCAGGTTCGCAGCACATCTGTTGGAAGGGCCAGCCGCCACTTGGTGGGACAACTTCCAAATCACCACTCCTATAGATGAGGTGACTTGGGCTATCTTTGAAGATGGCTTTCGCACTGCTCATATCTCATCAGGAATGATGAGCCTGAAAAAGAAGGAGTTTCACAACCTGAAGCAGCGCTACCGCAGCGTGGCTGAATATATAGAAGAGTTCAACAATCTGGCGCGTTATGCACCGGATGAGGTTGACACAGATGCCAAAAGAAAGGAGAAGTTTCTGGAAGGCTTGAACGATGAGCTGAATCTGCAGTTGTCTGTGGCATATGTTCCAACTTATCAGTCTCTGTGTGACAAGGCTGCTATTTTGGAGAATAAAATGAAGCAAGTCGAGACTAGGAAGAGGAAACACTCCGACAAGCACAGCTCGGGATCGTCTCACAAACGATCTCACTATGATGAAAGTGGAAGCTCAGGATCCCATAAGCATGGGAAATTCAACAAGCACCACAACCACAACCGTCATGACAACAAGCATCACCGCAATCATGACAATGACAAGTACAAGAACCACAAGAGTGGACATAAGAGCCACCACAGTGGAAATGGTAGTGGAAGTGGAAGTCAGCCTAAGAGAGACATCAATCAGGTTGAATGCTTCAAATGCAAGAAGCTGGGGCATTATGCTAATGAGTGCCCTGAGAAGAAAGTTGAAGGACCTGTCAAGGCTAATCCTTTCCAGAAAGGACAGGTGAACCACATCAGTGTGGAGGAGGTCTATGAGGAGCCTGACGCTGTTGCTGGTAAGTTCAGACTCAATTCTATTCCAGCATTTGTACTCTTTGACACTGGTGCATCTCATTCATTCATATCAAAAGCATTTGTTGATAGAAATGGGTTTGCATCTGAAAACATTGGGTGTCCAATAAAAGTTAGCTCTCCGGGTGGAGATATGATAGTAAGTCTTGGATGCCGGGACCTTGTCATAGAGTTTGGAAAGCATAAGTTCCCAGTGAGCCTGATAATTCTAGATTCCCAAGGATTGGATGTAATTTTAGGAATGGATTGGATGGCTAAGTATGAAGGAGTGCTAGATTGTGCTAATCGTACTGTTACACTCACAACCCCAGAAGGAAAAAGAATAAAATTCAGGTCAAACTTTGAATCCAAAGGAAGTAAGCTTAATTCTCTTAAGGGGGTTAGCATGGACAGTGTGCCAATTGTGTGTGAGTATCCGGATGTATTTCCGGAAGAATTGCCAGGAATGCCACCAGATAGAGATGTGGAATTTCTGATAGATTTGGTGCCAGGTTCTGGACCAATAGCAAAGAGACCATACAAAATGTCAGTTGATGAACTGAAAGAGCTCAAGAAGCAACTAGGAGAACAGTTGCAGAAAGGATTTATTCAACCAAGTTCTTCATCTTGGGGAGCCCCAGTATTGTTCGTGGAGAAGAAAGATAGAAGCCAAAGGTTATGTATAGATTACCGTTCACTCAACGAGGTAACTATCAAGAATAAATATCCTTTGCCTAGAATCAACGACTTATTTGATCAGCTTGAAGGAGCATGTGTGTTCTCAAAGATTGATCTTCGGTCCGGCTATTTCCAACTCAATATAAGAGAGCAAGACATACCTAAAACAGCATTCACCACAAGGTATGGATTGTATGAGTATACCGTAATGCCTTTTGGCTTAACCAATGCTCCAGCATACTTCATGAATATGATGAACAAGGTGTTCATGGAATTTCTTGACAAGTTCGTTGTCGTTTTCATCGATGACATCTTAGTCTACTCCAAGAGCAAGGAAGAGCATGAAGGACACTTGCGTTTGATACTTGAGAAGTTAAGTGAGCATAAACTTTATGCCAAATTCAGAAAGTGTGAGTTCTGGTTAGAATAAGTTGGTTTTCTTTGTCATGTTATGACAAAGGATGGTGTGGCAGTTGATCCTGCTAAGGTTTCAGCTGTGACGGAATGGGAATCTCCCAAGAATGTGAAAGAAGTTCGCAGTTTCCTTGGCTTAGCAGGTTACTATAGAAGATTCATTGAGAATTTCTCAAAGGTTGCTAAACCCATGACTGAATTGTTAAAGAAAGACAAGAAGTTTGCTTGGTCTGAAGGTTGTGAAGTCAGCTTTCAAGAATTGAAAAAGAGACTTGTAACAGCACCAGTTCTGTGTCTGCCAGATTTGGAAAAGGATTTCCAAGTTTATTGTGATGCGTCTCATCAAGGTTTGGGTGCCGTACTTATGCAAGACGGTAAAGTTGTGGCCTATGCCTCGAGACAACTCAAAACTCATGAAGTAAACTATCCTACTCATGATTTAGAGTTAGCCTCTATCGTCCATGCACTCAAAACATGGAGACATTACCTTTTGGGAAAGCGCTGTGAAGTGTTCACCGATCACAAGAGTTTGAAGTATATCTTCACCCAGAAGGAAATCAATATGAGACAAAGAAGATGGTTAGAGCTTATCAAGGACTATGACTTAAGTTTGCAATACCACCCCTATAAAGCAAATGTTGTAGCAGATGCTCTAAGTCGTAAGGTATTTGTAAATGGCCTTACCAAAGGAGAATTGCCAGATGATTTGTGTAAGCAATTCAAAGAACTCAGATTGGAGATTGTGCCTGAAGGACATCTCATGTCTTTAGATGTCCAACCCACTTTGTTGGACAAGATTCGAGAAGCTCAAAAGACTGATAAAGAAATTGAAGAGATTAAGGTAAGGATTAGCCAGGGGAAAGCTAAAAGTTTCCATGTAGACGAACAAGGTACTTTATGGCATGGGAAACGTATTTGTGTTCCGCAAGATCCGGAGATGCGGAAACTGATTCTGCAAGAAGCCCACAACTCCCCATATTCTATTCACCCGGGAAACACTAAAATGTACATGGACATGAAAGAAAGATTTTGGTGGAACAATCTCAAGAGAGACATCGCCGAACATATTGCTTTGTGTGATGTGTGTAGTAGAGTAAAAGCGGAGCATCAGAAACCAGCAGGTTTACTTCAACCACTACCTATTCCTGATTGGAAATGGGACAAGATTGGTATGGATTTCATTACCGGATTACCAAGGACTAGATCAGGATATGATTCCATATGGGTAGTAGTGGATCGCTTAACTAAAGTGGCCATTTCATACCCGTGAAGACAACTTATACAAGTGCCAAGTTAGCCAAGATCTACATGAGTAGAATTGTATGCCTTCACGGTGTGCCTAAAAGTATTGTGTATGATAGGGGAACCCAATTCACTTCCCATTTTTGGAGACAGCTACATGAGTCATTGGGAACGAGGTTGGAATTCAGTACTGCTTTTCATCCTCAAACCGATGGACAAACAGAAAGGACTAATCAAATTCTGGAAGACATGTTGAGGGCATGTGCCCTAGATTATGGAGCAAGTTGGGATGAAAGTCTTCCTTACGCAGAATTTTCTTATAACAACAGCTATCAAGCCAGCATTGAGATGGCACCGTTTGAGTTTCTCTACGGAAGAAAATGTACCACCCCATTGTTATGGAATGGTGTGGGAGAAAGAAGTTTATTCGGGCCAGATCTTATCAAAGAAGCCGAAGAGAAAGTCAAATTGGTTAAGGACAGGTTGAAGATAGCACAGTCCCGACAGAAAAGCTACGCAGATCCTAAGCGTAGAGAAGTCATCTACGAAGTGGGTGATAGAGCCTACCTTAGAGTATCACCACTCCGTGGAGTGAAAAGATTCGGAGTCAAAGGAAAGTTGGCACCAAGATATGTTGGGTCATTCAAGATTCTAAGTCGCAAAGGTGAAGTTGCTTATGAAATTGAACTGCCAGCATCTCTATCAGCAGTCCATAATGTATTTCATGTGAGTCAGCTTAAGAAATGTCACCCAGAAATGGAAGAATCTTCTTCGAAGGATACCATACCTTTGGAAGAAGTTCAACTAGAAAGTGATCTCACTTATGAAGAAAAGCCTATCAAGATTCTTGAGACTGCAGAAAGAGTCACGAGAACAAAGACTATCAAGTTTTGCAAAGTGCAATGGAACCATCATACCGAAGAAGAAGCAACATGGGAAAGAGAAGATGATCTTCGGAAAGACCACCCTCACCTATTTGCTAGCCAATCCGAATCTCGAGGGCGAGATTCACCTTAAGGGGGTTAGATTTGTAACATCCCTAAAATCATGTTTCAAAACTCATGCATATCATCCATGCATCCATCATCATTTAGGGTTTCATCTCAAAATCATTTCAAAAACAGGAGCAAATGTTGCTCATTATTTTATGTATGAAAACCCTAGCCTTTGTGCTACATGCTAATGAGAAAGGTGATATTATTCATTCAGAATGTTTTGAGTTCAAACTTAAGTGATTTTAAAAGCTTGGGCAAAGTTTCAAAACAAAGTATGAAATAAAACCAAAGTTATGCCTATTATTATATCTCCTAAAAGGCTTGGTTTTATTGTATTATTTTCAAATAACCCAAGTAGGTCTGAGTGAACAGAGGTGTTTGACACTTATTTGGGTGCAAGGAACACTGTACAAAAAGCTAGAGAAGGTTTGAATTCAAAATTATTTGAAATAGAGTTTGAAAACCATTCCTAGAAAAACAATCAGAAAAAGAAAAGGAGTAAAAGAGGAAAAAAATAGACAACCAGCCAATCTGGCCAACCCAGCCCAACTCGGCCCAGCTAGCCCAGCAGCTCTCACCCCGCGAAGCGTTTTCTTTCACCCGCCCCCGCACCCACTGGCTCGCTGACAAGAAGGACCCACTCCCTCTCCTCCTCTCTCGCTGACAACCGCGGCCCACCCAGGTATCATCGTCTCCACCCCCGCGACTGGTTCCTCCCCAATTGACGCCGGGTGTTTCCTGTTTGATTCACAGCTTCAATTCACGTAAATGCACGAGTAAATCTCGCTCGTATCCTGGCTACTAAAACCCCCTCTGCCCCCTCTCCATTCTCCCCCAAACCCCAAGCCCAGAGCGCCCCCAGGCTACAAGAATTGCTCACCGCAACCCCGCTGCTCCGACGAACTGCAGCCACGATTCCGGCCAACCCCGACCACTCCTATGCTCCTGGTTCACACGAGCAGACTCCATTTGGCCTCGCGCATCTCCCAGTACCACTAGCTCGCCCGCGCGTGATCCAGAACATCGGCAACGCAAGCGACTGAGCGCCACCGTCTTCGGCTTCAACTCCGTCGAGCTCCTCCGGTAAGTCCAGACCGCCCCAAGCCTTATCCTTCACGCACGTGTCTTCTCCATGATCCCCTGCATCTGAACAAACCCTCTGTTGCCTCCTCGTGACCGATAGCGTCGCCTTCGACCTCGAACAGAGCCACCTGTCGCTAGACCCTACTCCGGCGAGCAATCCACCGCAACCCTGAGCGCCCCTTGCCGAACCAACCATACGTTGAGCATCCCCACGTCCTTGCGATCACGGTGAGTACCTTCCCTACCCTTCTAGCTTCCTGTATCGCCGGCGCCGCCACCATCTGACCGTCGCCACCGCGCGCAGCCATTAAGCGCCGCCAGTTAGTGGCATGACGTTTGTGTCCGTTAGATCCAAATCGTAGGGCTAGGATAGATTATAATCGAAGGGGTATCGCATGCCTCTGCGCCGCTAGATCTAAGTTAGATCCTACGGTTTGCGTCTGTCGATCCGAGCGAATCGGTACGCGCCAGTAATACTGCGACGCGTGTCTAGGGTTAGCTCAAAAAACAGATTTCAAAATCAGATTTAGATCAAATTTTCAAAGGGGTATAACTTGAGATTCCCACGTTGGATTTTTGCAAATTTTATACCGTTGGAATCAGTGAGACAAGCCCTTTCTGAATCTCCAATGTGTTTAACAAAAAGTTTCTGTTAAAATGACTTTGTATGCAGAAACATATTTAGGTCTATTTTGAGTATAGATTTTGTTTAGCAAATTGTTTTAGGGCTAAATAAGTTTAGTTAGCAAACTTTCTGACTTGGTTATGTTTCTGTATCATGCACTTGCTTGGTGGGTTTTCAAAAATTATCACTTAGCATTTTCTTGCATGCATGCATTCATATTTTTGTTTGTATATGAATTGTATGTAATTTTGTGCTACAAATATTTGTGTAGATTTTGCTAGTGACTGTGATTGTGAAGAGTGCTACTCTCCCCATTACCAAGGCAAGTGATACTTCATGATATTTCCACCCTTTATTTTGAATAAGCATTAGAATTATTTTGCTAAGTCTTGCATGCTACTTTTTGCCAAATGCTATGTTGGGAAATCCTATGTAGTTGTAGAAATTGTAGAATTACTAGGGAATTTCCTAAGTTATGTTACTATTCCATGCTTAGCCTAGCAAGTAGAAAACAAGGGTTGGTAAAATATGTACATGCTATGATGAAAATAATTCTAAGTCTTTTGGACTTATGCTTTTCTTAATAAAACAACTAAGTCAATGAACCTCCTGGGTGGAATGGGACTTGTATTGGTGGTTTTTGGTTGAGTGGTTACACAAGGCCATGGATATGGCTTGTGTATCACACTTGTGGTATGCCACCCAGGCACAAAGGGATTTGGAGGCCAAGTGTTGAGAAAGCTTACAGTGCAACCACTTGGCAATATGGGCTCTGCCATGATCATATAGGTTGCTAGAACTTAGTCACTTGGACAGTTGGTGGTAGTGGGAATGTTAGGTTGGAGCGCGTCCATTTGACTAAGGAAAGGCTTATGAAAGGTCCTGTCTTGGGAAACCAAGTCTGGTGGGGAAAGTACACAACCTCTGCAGATGGAAAACCTAAGTACTTAGCCAAGTCCATGGCAATGGACAAATTGAGCATCAAGACATGGAAGCTACAAGAATCTCATCACTCCAACTTCTAAGTAAAACTTGTGGGTGAACAAGGGCAAAGGACCCCAATGTCTATTGGTGGTTTCTTGGGAAGTTTTTGATAAAGGAAAACTTAGTGATTTCAACTAATAGGAAAAACCTATTTTGAGCAAAGCAAGCCAAGCTACACTTAGCCAAAATGCATATAGTATTATAGTCCAGTTAAAATTTACCAAGGTATCACTTGCCAATACTATTCCAAAGTATTGACCCTCTGTGGCTGTAACTTGTAATGTTGCAGGTTACTCCGATGATGATTAGGAGTCATGAGTCTACACTCAACATGCTTGCCTGTGGCACATGAAGATGAAGACTTATGTTTATTTACTTATTCCAAGAACTCTTGTATTAGGCCTATGGCCCTGAGTTGTAAAAGACTATGTTTTATCTCTAGAATGAATGTAATAAATGATCTTTGTATCTGTGTACTTCATCTTAAACTGTGGATGCTAGCAATGATCCAGAGACTAGCATTACAATCACAGGGATCCTTTTCCTTTACAAAGGAGGGATCTTACATAGATAGAGTCATTTAAATGAAGGGGTACGATCTTATCTGCACCGTTCAGTCTCACTTAGATCCAACGCACCTCGTAGCGCAATCCAACCGAAATGGTACAGACCAATAGCAACACGACGCGTGGCCTGTGTGTTATTTTGAAAACAGAATTTGATCTATTGGATTTGTAAACTTGCAAAATTCATAACTTTCAGTCCACACGTCCAAATATTTCAAATTTTATATCAATGAAATCAGCAGACCAATTACTTTACAACCATGCACTTTTTTAGTAAATTTCTTCTATTAAATTGGTGGTTTTTACAGAAACTTGTGTAGGCATATTTTGAATATAAAATTCATTCTAAAATTATTTTTGCGATAAAATATTTGGCAAATAGATTGTATTGAACCTACTGACCATAGAAACCAACTTGTGGATTCAAAAACATATTTTGTGAAACAAAAGAATAAATCTTTGATTTAGAACATTTCTAGTCAAATAAAAATGTGGTTTATATGTTAAAAATGCTTTTTGAGGAAATCTTTGGGAAATGATTTGAATTAAACTCTCTGACCCTAAACACAAAGTTTTATGATTTAAAAATATATTTTGTGAACCATATAAAGATTATTACTTTGCTAAAGGCATTTTCAACCACATAAAATATTGATTTGGTTTAAAAATGGTTTATAGGTAAAATCTTTTGCAAATGGTTATGCCACTTTTATAAAATGATCAATAGGTGTTTTAGAATGTTTATAACCTATTAGAAATCAGTTTTGCAAATAAAACAATCTTTGGCATGCTTGCATGCATTGTTTTGTTTCTATTATTTTATGTGATGAATTACTTGAATGGTAGATTGAATCTTTGCTTGCTTGATTTAATTGTAGTGGAATTTAAAGAGTGTGATCATTGCAAGATCAAGGAGTGAACTTATATTCTCTACCAAAAAGGCAAGTGATGCTTCATACATTTGCCCCATTATTTTCACTATGCATTAAGTGATATTTCTAAGTAGGACTTGCATGGAATTTTTGCTAAGTATAAACTATGCCATGGGAAATCCTAGTAGATGAAACCTTAGTAGAAATTTCCTAAGTTAAGATTCCTACTACTATCATGCTTAGCTTAGCTAGTAGAAAACAAGGGTGGATTATATTCATGCTATGGAATATTTCTAAGTCAAGGACTTGTGTTTTGTTTAATAAAACAACAAAGTGAATGAATCACCTGGGTGGAATGGAAAGAATGGTTTGTGTTGAGTGGTTATGCAAGTCCAGTATGCCGGGGAAAACTTGTGCATCACCAAGTCCAGTATACTGGGGAAAACTTGGTATCTCACTTGTGGAATGCCACCCAGGAACAAAGAGATTTGAGATGTCAAATGTTGAGAAGCTTCAAGTGCAGCCACTTGGCATTATGGGCTCTGCCTGGATCATATAGGTTGCAATAACTTATCCAAATGGAAAGTTGGTGGTAGGGGATGATAGGTTGGACCATGTCCATTCTGGTCTAAGGGAAGGCTTCTGAAAGATCTTGTCTTGGTGAAACCAAGTCTTGTGGGGAAAGTGCACCACCTCTAAAGAGTGTAAAATCTAAGTACTTAGCCATGTCCCTGGCAAAGGACAATTTGAGCATCAAGACATGGAAGCTATCAAGAATCTCCACATCCCAATTTCTAAGTTAAAATTTTGTGGTTGAAGGATCACCAATTTCTATTGGGAGATGCCTTGGGTGCTTTTTTTGACAAACAAAAAGTTAGTGTTTTTCAAAAGATAAGGAAAATCTATTTTGATCAAAGCAAGCCTAAGCTCCACTTAGCCAAATGCATATAGATGATAGACTCCACTATACTACCATAGTATCACTTGCCAATACAATTCAAATGTATTGACCCTTGTGGTTGTAACTTATTATGTTGCAGGTTTGTTTGATGTTAGTGAGATGTGTTGATTAGGATTACAAGTCTACACCAACATGATTGCCTGTGGCACTTTGAAGATGAAGGACCCCATGCTATAGTTATTTCTACTGCATTGTAATGAGATAGCCACATGAGCTATGTAAGATGTAATGAATTATTTTATTCCTGGTTATAAAGTTGTAATATGACCTTTGTTTCTTGATATTACATCTTAACTGTGGATGCTAGCTATTGATCCAGGGACTAGCATTGTAAACACATGGATCTCTACCTTATTAAAGGTTGGGACCTCTACAGATGGTATCAGAGCACTGTGTTGCCTGTAGGATTGTAACCCTAGGATTGGACAAAACCCCATAGAAAAATAGGAGTTGTATTTGTCCCAAAACTTATTTACAAACAATCTTGTAAACTCTTTTCTCAAGCTTTTGATTTTGATTCTACATCTCTTCCTTTTCAAACTTGATGGATAAAAGCCTCCACCATGAGCAAAGACTTCAACATGAGCAAAGGACTTCACCAACTCAAGTGCTTTCAACCTTATTCTCAACAAGGACTTCAACTTGGATATCACTAAGGACTACAAGTGAGACAAGAAATGTTACACCAAAAATTTAAGACTAAGGAAACACAACTTAGAAGGAACCATCATCACCTTTGAAGTTTTGTGACCAAGATGCAAGGAATTCTCCAAGGATACAAGGATCCTGTTCATGAAGAAGCAACCAAGAAGGAGGGAATGATCTCAAGTGAACCATATAGTTGGACCACCATATTAAGTTTAGGTCAAACACACCAACTATTGTGGTGTAGCAAAAAAAATTGTTGCCTAAAAATGTGCTTGAAACTTGTTGTTTGAGTGGAATGTTTGTTTGTGATTGCTTGCACATTGTTTGTGTGACTTGTGATGTGTGTGATTAGAATTATTCCTTAGAAATATTTTGCCTATTCTAATCCCAATCCAACCCAAACAGATGACTACTCCAAGAAACTCCAACATCAAGGATGGTGACAACAACAACAACCAAGGGATCAACATGAGAGAACTCATAGTAACCCAAACCCATTTGAACCAAGTGACAACTCAGTTTTTAGCGAACAACAATGAGTTAGACCCAAGCATGCAAAGGTTTTTGGAAACCCAAACTCAATTGTTGCAAAGGATGACAAACCAAATGATCAACATGGGAGACAACCTTTCCCAAGGAGTTTGTGACAACAAGGATGTCAAAGATGATATTCTAGAAGGAAACTCAAGATTGCAATATTTGTGGAGACAAGGATCACACTTCCAAAGAGCATGAAGATCAATGCCCAAATTGTGAAGAAAAACATCCAACTAATCAATGCCCTACATCTCAAGCTACTTGTTTCCTATGTGAAGGAAATAATCATGTCCCTATCCAATGCCCCATCTATTCCATAGTTCAACAAAGGAAACAAGATGGAGTGCATCTATAGTTTGTAAACCCTCATGAAGGAACAACTTCTGCCAAGAAGGATGAAGGCAAAGTCAAAACCATGCATCATAAGGCCAAATCCAAAGTGACCAGAAAGTGTTGCTACTCTAGTGAAGAAGAAGGTCATATCTCTAGTAACTGCCCCAAGAAGAGAGAAAGATTTCCCACCTTTGTGGTGAAATATGAAGAGCATGAACTAGAAGAACTCCTAACTTTTGAGAGACCCAAGAAGAAGAAGAAATGCCCCAACCCTAGCAAGAAGGATATTACCCAAGAGCAATGTTACACTTGCAAAGAGATGGGACACTATACCAATGAATGCCCAGAAAAGAAGAAGAACCAAGGAAACTAACAAGAGGCAATGATACCAAAGGAAAAGAAAGATATCAGCCAAGTGATGTGTTTCAAATGCAAAGAACTAGGTCATTATGCAAACAAGTGCCCAGAGAAGATACATCAAGATCCCAAGTAAGCCAAGATGTAATCTAGTTGGAAACTTTTAAGGGTGGTAGTACCCTAGTTGCTTTGAGCCAACTTGTAACCCCTAGCCTTCCCAAATCTCAGGACGAGATTTATTTTAAGGGTGGTAGCCTGTCACATCCCAAAATTTTCCAAATTTTGTAATGTGAAAAATAAATAAACAAAATAAATAATTGCTGAAATTTAGGGTGAAAAGAAACTTTTGTTTCTAAGTGGAAACTTAAAATCCCATCTTGAACAAACTTGAGTAATGTTTGAATCCAACTAAATTTAAATCAAGTGGAATGCAATCTTCATAAATGCATCTGGAAATTTAAACACTTGGAAATAAATCCAAACCCTAAATACCCTAATGGAAGAAAAACATTTCCAAGTTATCTCTAAGCCTATGGATTTGATCTATATAAAAATTGTCAACAAACATTTATAAATGATCAAGAATGACAAATAGAAATATTATAAAACCATATGAATTAGTTTCACTTAATTTGGAGCCATAGATAAAATCTTACGAATTTAATAAGATAAGGAAAAGTAATTTCCAAAGCTAATCTAAAATCCATACCAATATGCGAGCAATTAATCCTAAAAGAGATATAAAAGGATAAACAAATATTAAATAAGATTTTACAAATTTGAATCACCAAGTTTGGATCTTTAAATAAAAGGATATGGACTTTATAGGGTAAATAAAGAAATAATTAATAGGGAATATTTAAAATCCAAATTAAAACTTGGCCAAGACCATAAGAAAATAGAATAAACATAATCCAAGTTCAAATGAAATAATGGATAAATAAATAAAATAAGATGACCTTAACCAAAATTCTATTGTATTAAGACAAATTTCCCTAATAAGAATAATTAATTAAATCATGGGAAAATAGAATTTGGAATTTACCCAAGTGGAATAAAAGTTATTTAATTAAATGGGATCAAAGAAATCAACTAAAAGTTATTTAATTAAATGGAATTAAACCCATAATTAATTTAATTGGAATAAAAACAAATACCCAATTTAAATGATTTGTAAATCATATTAAAAATATTCCAAATAATTCAAGGTGAATTATTTGACACCCTAATAAATAAATAAAACCTACTGAATAGGTTTGGTAGAATATGGATTTCAAATAAAGTTTTAAAACACATTAAAACCTATTTGAAATAAAGACGAATGTCTATTTATAAAATAAATAAAAGACGCTAAAAAGATTAAAAGAGTTATTCTAAATTTGACTTCAGAATGTATTAATAAACAGTATAAGAATATGCACAAAGATTGGTTGAAGTTTGAATTCAAATAGTTGTTTGAAATGATTAAATAAAATCAAAACAGAATAAAAGAAATAGAAAAAGAAAAATAAACAGGAGAAGGAAAAAAATAAAACAAAGCAGCCAGCCCAGCAAACCCAGCCCACTGGCCCAGCAGCCCACTCCCTATCTCCCACGAGAAAAACGTTTCACACCAGAACTTGACCCGCGCAGACACTGACTACATGACCCTACCCCACCCCTCTCTCTCTCGCTGCCGCCAGACCCCAACTGCCAACTCACCTTCTTCTCCACCGCGACCAGTTCATCCCCAACCCCGCTGCCGTTGCTGCGCTGATTTCTCTGCTTAAATCCTCTTCAATGAACGCATAACTCGCCCGGTAATCTCGCCCATTTAAGCGTCCATGCCTCCTCTCCCTTTACTCGCACACTCCGTTGCCAGAGAGCCACCGGGCTGCCACAATTTTGCTTGCGAAAGCCTCTATTCCGACGACCTTCCGACGACAATTCCGACGGAACCAGCCAGCCCCACTACCCCCTCGACCACACGAGCACGCTCCCCATTGTCCTGCGAACCTCCCAGTACCGCTTGTTTAGCCGCGCGCGCCTCAGACGCTCGGCAACGACGATGCCCTCTCGCCATCGTCTACTGCCTCTACTCCGGCGAGTGCCCCAGGTAGCATCTGACCACCCCCTTTCCTCTCGTTGATGCACACATGACCGCCGACCTCGTGCACAGCTAACGCACCTCTTATCTTGTCTTAGCGTGGTCCGAAACGTCGCCAACGACGACAGCCCGAGAGCACCGCCGTCCGAAGCTTCTCCGGCGAGAAATCACCGTCATCCTCGAGCGCCCCTTCGCCAACCAGGGATACGACGAGCATCAGCAAGATTGTCACATCCCAATATTTTCCAAATCTTGTAATGTGAAAAATAAATGAATAAAATAAAACTTTGTTGATTTTCAGGGTGAGAAGAAACTTTTTGAACCCAATTGGAAACTTTCAAACCTATTTTGATCCAATAAATCCTAAAGGGATTTAAAAGGGATAAGCAATTAATAAAGGAAAATTTAAAATATTTGGAATTACTATTTAGTTTCTTTTAATTAAAAAGATTTGGTTCCAAAAGCAAAGATAGAATTATAAATAAGGATTATTTTATAAGCCAAATTAAAACTTGGCCAAGTCTTTGAAATAAAATATTTCTATTTGAGAAAAATAGTAAAGGTTTATTTAAATAAAATAATAAGGATTTAATATCCAATTTTATTAAAAATAAAGGTTTTACTATTTTAATTAAACATCAAAACTTATTTATTTATTTTAAACAAGTTTTCCAAGTATTCTTTATTTCCAAATAATACCTACTGATTTGGTTTTGAAAATATTTAGATTTCAAATGGAGAATTAAATAAATTAAAACCCATTTGATTTATTAACTAATGTCCATTTTATTTATTTATAAATGGACCCTAAAATAAAAATATTATATTATTTTGAGACTTTGAATTTTGTTGTTAAACAGAACCAAAACTCATTGCAAAGTTTGGAGGAACTTTGATTTGATTTGAATGTTTGATTTGTTTGATTGAATTTCAATCAGGAAATAGAAATGGAAAAAAATAAAGCATTTGGAAAGAAAAAAATATAAAAACGGACACAGCCCAACCAGCCCAGCCCAACAAGGCCCAACCAGCCCAACTAGCTCTCTCCCTGCAGAAAACGATTCGCACCAACTTACTGACCCACGCAGACACCGACGAGTGGACCTTTCCCCTCACTCCCTTTCTCGCTGACAGCAAGGTCCCACCTCTCCTGTTCATCGTCTTCAACCCCGCGCCGGCCGTTTCCTCCTCCCTCAATGTCGCTCTGTCGCGATTGATTCCGATTAAATTCGCGTTGATGATAGGTTTAATTCTCCTAGAGACCATGCTCTCTTAATCGCCTCGCCCTCCTCCTCATTTCCCCTCAGACTCCACGCCCTGAACGCCACCAGGCTGCCCCTGATTTGGTTTACACCGCCACTGCTCCGACGAGCATCTCCAGTAAATTCCGACCGAACCTCGCCGCCCCACACCTCCCCAAGCACACGGGCACACTCCCTAGCCTCTGGCGCTTCTCTCTGTGCTATCCGTTCACCTGCGGGCGCCCTAGAGCCTCGGCTTCGACAACCTCTGAGCGCCGCCGCGTCTGCTACTTTTTCCGGCGACCTCCCCCTGGTAAGCCAGACCGCCCCGCACTCCCTCGATGATACTCCCGCACTCGCCACACTCTCCTGCATCTGACCATGCTCCTAACTTGTCCTAGGGCGATCTGCAACGTCGCCCTCGACAACGACCAGAGCCACCTGACGCCGCCATCATCTCCGGCGAGCGATTACTCCCGCTCCAGTGCGCCCCTCGCCAGACCAACACCACCTCGAGCTTCACCTCGACCTCGCGAGCACGGTGAGCATCCTCGTTTCCTCCTTTGCTTCCTGTAGCCACTGCAACGTCATCGTTCGACCGTCGCCGCCGTCTGCCACCGCGCAGCGCCGCCAGCCTTTGGCCAAGCGTCTGAGACCGTTAGATGAAAATCTTGTGGCTGAGATTAGAACTAGACGAAGGGGTACGCGCCCATCTGATCCATTCGTTTAAGTTAGATCCAACGCCCCGTAGAGGCCGATCCACCCGAATCGGTATCAGCCAGTGACATCACGCCACGTGGCACCAGTTCTGTTTAAAACAAAGTTTGAATCTGATTTAGATGCAAATTTGTAAACCTTGTAACTTTTGATCCACACGTCCAAAATTTGCAAACTTTATATCAATGGAATCAGTGGAACAAACCCTAGCCAACCATGCAATTTTTTTAGTAAAAAGCCTCTGGTAAAATGTTTGTTTTTGCAGAAACATTTGTATGCTTGTTTAGGTTATAAAAATTATTCCAAAATGATTTTTAGGTTGAAATCTTTGCAAATTGGTTTGTGGTGAACCTACTGACCTTAGGAACCAACTTTTCAATCTAAAAATGTATTTTGTGAAGTGTAAGAATAAAAACTTGAATTAGCCCATTTCTAGTCAAATAAAAATATTGTTTTTGTTATGGAAATGATTTTTGAACAAAAACCTTTGCAAAATGTTTTGATTCAAAGCTACTGATCCTAAACACCAAGTTTTGTGAACTAACAACTTATTTGGTGAACAATATAATTTTTTTGCTTTGATCAAAACATTTTCCACCACATAAAATAATGTTTGGATTTAAAAATGGTTTAGGGATAAACCCTTTTGCAAATGACTTTGCCACCTTGGAAAATGACCACTTGGAACCTTATAATGTGTAGAGCCTAGTAGAGACCACCTTTGCAAATAAAACTATCTTTTGCATGCTTGCATGTATGACTTGGTTTCTATTATTTTATGTGTGTTTGATTGTTTGAAATGTTAGTTGAACCTATGTTTGCTTGATTGATTTGTAGTGAAGAATAGAAGAGTGTGATATTAGCAAGATCAAGAAGTGAACCAACATTCCCTACCAAAAAGGCAAGTGACACTATTATCCAAAGTCCTACTATTTTCATTATACTTAGTGGATTTTGAAACATGCATGAAAAGAATTTCTATACTTATGCTATGCTAAATCCTAATAGGATACGCTTATATATTCCTTAGTGAAAACAATGTAGTTGTAATATGCTTAGCCATGCTAAATATTTTGAGAAGAGATACATGTTGAGATTTTAAGAAGTTGAGAAAAGACTTATGATTTATATAATAAAACAAGTACTCAATGAACCACCTGGGTGGACAAGGATACTCAAGTTTTGGACAAGGTGGCAACAAAAGGAACCATGTCTATGGTAATCTCTTTGTGTTGTGCACCAAAAGAAAACCACCCAGGAACTTAGAGATTGAACATGTTTCTCCAACAATGGCTTTCGTGTACAGCCACATGCTATTATGGCTCTGGCTTAGTCAACTACATTGGGAAGACCCATGCATTGATCTTCAGGTTTACTGGAAATGAGGGAACTAGGAACCCTACATTGGTGCCTGAAGTCAAGCTAGCATTGTATTGGGACCCTATGGAAAGACTTCGTCACATTCTCAATCTGCCAGTACTCCATCTTGGTGAGTAATTATCCAATGGCCACTGGTGGCAACAAGATGAGATTGTGTCATGTGGGTAAAGTGTACAACTTCTGCAGAAGATAAAATTCTAAGTACTTAGCCGTGTCCCCGGTTATGGACAATACTGCGCAACTAAAGGCCTGAAGCTATGGGAAATCTCGACATTCTAATTTCTAAAAGCAAAACTTAAAAGTAACAACAAAAGACTTGAAGCACTTGGGGTTTTACCAAGGAGCTCAAGAGATTTGGATAAAAACTTGAAGTACTTGGGGTGTACCAAGGAGCTCAAGGGATTTTGATAAAAACTTGAAGCACTTGGGGACTTACCAAGGAGCTCAAGATATTTTGACAAAGACTTGAAACACTTGGGGATTTACCAAGGAGTTCCGAAAGATTTGACAAAAGATCAAAAATATTTTGAAAAGATAGGATAAATTATTGCTTTCTGCAAATGAGCCTTAAACCCTACTTAGCCAAATATGCATGTAAAGATAGGATCCACTTATATTCAACATAGTAGTGAAACTTGCCAATACAATTCAAATGTATTGACCCTTGTGGCTGTAACTTGTTATGTTGCAGGTTTGTTTGATATTAGTGAAGTTGAATGATTAGGATTACAAGTCTACAACCAACATGTTTGCCTGTGGCACTTTGAAGATGAAGGACCCCATGCTTATAGATTTTTTGCTGCAATGTATTGTAATAGCCAAATGAGCTATGTAAGATGTAACAAAATTATGTTATTCCTGGTTATAAAGTTATATTATGATCCTTGTTTCTTGATATTACATCTTAACTGTGGATGCTAGCTATTGATCCAGGGACTAGCATTGTAAACACAGGGATCTCTACCTTATTAAAGGTTGGGAACCTTACAAAGATCATGCGATTCGGGTGAGCCATTCCACTCCTCTTCTCTCCCCCTGTATCACCGGCAACCTCGCCGCCAGAGCGCCGCCGCCGCGCGTCAGACTCCAGCGCCGCCAGTTCTAGGTCAATGCACTAAGGACCGTTGGATCTTGATCCTGTGGCGTAGATAGAGTCATTTAAATGAAGGGGTACGAGCTTATCTGCACCGTTCAGTCTCACTTAGATCCAACGCACCTCGTAGCGCAATCCAACCGAAATGGTACAGACCAATAGCAACACGATGCGTGGCCTGTGTGTTGTTTTAAAAACAGAATCTGATCTATTGGATTTGTAAACTTGCAAAATTCATAACTTTCAATAAACACGTCCAAATATTTCAAATTTTATATCAATGAAATCAGCAGACCAATTACTTTCCAACCATGCACTTTGTTTAGTAAATTGCTTCTGTTAAATTGGTGGTTTTTGCAGAAACTTGTGTAGGCATATTTTGAATATAAAATTCATTCTAAAATTATTTTTGCGATAAAATCTTTGGCAAATAGATTGTCTTGAACCTACTGACCATAGAAACCAACTTGTGGATTCAAAAACATATTTTGTGAAACAAAAGAATAAATCTTTGATTTAGAACATTTCTAGTCAAATAAAAATGTGGTTTATATGTTAAAAATGCTTTTTGAGGAAATCTTTGGGAAATGATTTGAATTAAACTCTCTGACCCTAAACACAAAGTTTTATGATTTAAAAATATATTTTGTGAACCATATAAAGATTATTACTTTGCTAAAGGAATTTTCAACCACATAAAATATTGATTTGGTTTAAAAATGGTTTATAGGTAAAATATTTTGCAAATGGTTATGCCACTTTTATAAAATGATCAATAGGTGTTTTAGAATGTTTATAACCTATTAGAAATCAGTTTTGCAAATAAAACAATCTGTGGCATGCTTGCATGCATTGTTTTGTTTCTATTATTTTATGTGATGATTTGCTTGAATGGTAGATTGAATCTTTGCTTGCTTGATTGAATTGTAGTGGAATTTGAAGAGTGTGATCATTGCAAGATCAAGGAGTGAACTTATATTCTCTACCAAAAAGGTAAGTGATGCTTCATACTTTTGTCCCATTATTTTCACTATGCATTAAGTGATATTTCTAAGTAGGACTTGCATGGAATTTTTGCTAAGTATAAACTATGCCATGGGAAATCCTAGTAGATGAAACCTTAGTAGAAATTTTCTAAGTTAATATTCCTACTACTATCATGCTTAGCTTAGCTAGTAGAAAACAAGGGTGGATTATATTCATGCTATGGAATATTTCTAAGTCAAGGACTTGTTTTTTTTAATAAAACAACTAAGTGAATGAATCACCTGGGTGGAATGGAAAGAATGGTTTGTGTTGAGTGGTTATGCAAGTCCAGTATGCTGGGAAAAACTTGGGCATCACCAATTCCAGTATTGTAAGATCCAACCTTTATAAAGGTAAAGATCCCTGTGATTGCAATGCTAGTCCCTGGATCAATGCTAGCATCCATAGTTTAAGATGAAGTACATAGAAACAAAGGTCATTATTACGTATCATTCCAGAGACAAACATAGTCTTTTACAACTCCATGGCCACATGCCTAATACAAGAGTTCAAATATTAAATAAGATAAATAAGTCTTTATCTTCATGTGCCACAGGCAATCATGTTGAGTGTAGACTCATAACCCCTAATCATCATCAGAATAACCTGCAACATCACAAGTTACAGCCACAGTGGGTCAATACTTTTGGAATAGTATTGGCAAGTGATACCTTAGTAGAATATTAACAATCTAGATACTACATGCATTTGTCTAAGTGTAGCTTAGGCTTGCTTTGCTCAAAATAGTTTTTACCTATTAGCTGACAACACTAAGTTTTTCATTGACAAAACTTTCCCAAGGAATCACCAATAGACATTGGTGAACCTTAACCCTTGTTCAACCACCAGTTTTAACTTAGAAATTAGGATGAGGAGATTCTTGATAGCTTCCATGTCTTAATGCTCAAGTTGTCCAATTCCAGGGACATGGCTAAGTACTTAGATTCTTCCATCTGCAGAGGTTGTGCACTTTCCCCACAAGACTTGATTTTCACCAAGACAGGACCTTTCAGAGGCCTTCCCTTAGACCAAATGGACGCGTTCCAAACCTATCATCCCACTACCACCAACTGTCAAAATGGCTAAGTTATTGCAACCTATATGATCCAGGCAGAGCCCATAATGCCATGTGGCTGCACTAGAAGCTTCTTAACATTTGGCATCTCAAACCCCTTTGTTCCTGGGTGGCTTTCCACAAGTGAGATACACAAGGTAAACCATAGAAATGGGCCTTGTGTAACCACTCAACACAAACAATTCTTTCCATTCCACCCAGGTGTTTCATTCACTTAGTTGTTTTATTAAGCAAAAACACAAGTCAACAGACTTAGAAATATTTCATATAGCATGAATATAAAACCACCCTTGGTTGCTACTAGCTAGGCTAAGCATGGCAATGGTAAGCATCTTAACTTAGAGAAATTCCTAACAATTCTACAACTACTAGGATTTCCCAAGCATAGCATATAGATACTTATCAAAATATTCATGCAAATCCTATACAAAATATTTCTAGTGCATAGGTGAAAATATAGGAATAAAATCATGAAGCACCACTTGCCTTGGTAGTTTGGGGAGTAGCAACAATCTTCACAATCACAATCACTATTTGCACCAAAATCTACACATAAAATAATGGCACCAAAATCACATATCAAATATACAAAAAAAATATATGAATGCATGCAAATGCCATGTGATGATTTTTCTACTCCAAACAAGACAAGTAAATAGTGCTCAAACATAAACAAGTTCAAGATACCCAAAATAATATTTATTTGATCTTTAAAACATTTTTCAAATCATTTCTATATCCAAAATAAGCCTACACAAGTTTCTGCAAAAACAACCATTTTTACAGAGGCAAAACATTAAACACATTGCATAAACAGATAGGATTTTCTCTCCTGATCCCAATGATATAAAATTTGCAAAATTTGAACGCGGGGATCAAAAGTTATGAATTTTACAAGTTTGAATCACTAATAGATCTAAATTCTGTTTTTAAAACAAAGAACTAGCCACGCGGCACTCTCTGATTGGCTGATACCGTTTCGCACCGGATCACACTTGCAGGCTGTTAGATCTAACTTAACACGCACGACCCAGATCTGCTCGTACCGCTTTGCTTCAGATCTGTTTCTAATCGCTGGATCTAGATCCTACGGCCACGGATCAAACGACCACAGATGGGCGGCGCCAGCGGCGGCAATGCGGCGGCACGGCTCTGTCAGAGATGTTGCCGGTGATTCAGATCACCCGGGAGGAGTGGAGGTGTTTACCGTGTTCGCAGGACTGCAGTGAAGCTCAAGGTGGTCGAGGGAGGAACAGGGGCGCTCGGATTCGGCTGCTATTGCTCGTCGGAGTGTAGCCTGTCGTCGGGCAAGATTTGGCGTCGTCGGGGGCGAGGTTGTGGTGCGCGCTAAGACAAACCAGAGATGCTGTTAGACACGCACAAACCTGGCGAACAAGTGAGTATCCAGAAGAGAGGAAGGGGTGGTCGGGAACTACCAGGAGGGGTCGCCGAAGTTGCGCTGAGCTTCGGTTGCTTCTAGAGGAGGACGATGACGACGCTCTAGGACGATACAGAGCAAAAGAAAGGCATGAGCAGATGCGCAAGGACACACTGATCACGCTTGTATGAATCAGACACAGGGGGCGGACGATGCTTACCGGAATCGCACGCCGGAGTGGCTCGGTACTGCGGTGGTGCAAGTGAGATTGTGGGTAGCCTGGTGGCGGAGTGGGGGCGTTGAGTGAGGGGAAATGGTCGCAGAGGGGTGGGGGTTAAGTAGCCGGAGCAGGGGTGAGAATCTCGCGAGCAATCAACGCCAATTAAGCGCATTTGCTTCGGGGAGGAAACGGCCGCGGCGAGCAGGTCTTCGGCGCGAGATTGACGACGAACTAGACGTGGCAGTGGATCCGGGGCGTCAGCGAGTGGGTGTGCGCGAGCACGGCGAGAAACAGAGAGAGAGGGGAAAACCCGGGTGGGCTGATTTGGTTGTTGGGCTGAAAAGCTGGCGCCTGGCCCAATTCTGTTTTCTTATCTCTTTTCTTTTTCTAAATTGATTTTCAGGAATCCTTTTCAAACAAATTCAAAAGCATTTGAATTCAAAATCTTTCTGGACTTTTACAAAGTGTAACCTTCATATTTTTGGGCATAAAACCATGCTGTCTCACTGGACTAATTTGGTCCTTTTGAAAATTCAAAATAAACAAGGCCTTAGCACATGATTTGATAAAGATTTGAAAATGGTTTTTTTTGTTTTGGAAAATTTTGTCCAAGCTTGGAACTCAACCATCCAATCCTATGAACTCACAACAATGGTTTTAAAACAAATATTCCCTCACTAGAGAGTGGCATTGAACCAATGCTTGTTTACATAAAATAACAAGCACCCAAATGCTTCTGTTTTTGTAAATGACTTTGAAATTGAACCCTAAATGATCATGAATGCATGGATGATATGCAAGGCTTTGAAAACATGATTTTAGGGATGTTACAAATTTAACCCCCTTAAGGTGAATCTCGCCCTCGAGATTCAGATTGGCTAGCAAATAGGTGAGGGTGGCCTTTCCGAAGATCATCTTCTCTTTCCCATGTTGCTTCTTCTTCGGAATGATGGTTCCATTGAACTTTGCAGAATTTGATGGTCTTAGTCTAAGTAACTCTTTCTGCAGTCTCAAGAATCTTGATGGGTTTTTCCTCATAGGTGAGATCACTTTCCAATTGAACCTCCTCCAAAGGTATAGTATCCTTCAAAGAAGTCTCTTCCATCTCTGGATGGCATTTGTTAAGTTGATCACATGAAACACAATGTGAACGGCAGACAATGACTCTGGCAATTCAATCTCATAAGCTACTTCTCCTTTACGACTCAGAATCTTGAATGGTCCAACATATCTTGGGGCCAATTTACCTTTGACTCCAAACCTCTTCACTCCACGAAGTGGTGACACTCTAAGATAAGCTTTATCACCCACTTCATAGGTGACTTCCCTACGCTTAGGATCTGCGTAGCTCTTCTGTCGGGACTGTGCTATCTTCAATCTGTCCTTAACCAACTTGACTTTCTCATCAGCCTCTTTGATTAGTTATGGTCCGAACAAATTTCTTTCTCCCACACCATTCCATAACAATGGGGTGGTACACTTTCTTCCATAGAGAAATTCAAATGGTGTCATCTCAATACTGGCTTGATAGCTGTTATTGTAAGAGAATTCTGCGTAAGGCAGACTTTCATCCCAACTGGCTCCATAGTCTAGGGCACATGCCCTCAACATATCTTCAAGTACCTGATTGGTCCTTTCTGTTTGTCCATCAGGCTGAGGATGAAAAGCAGTGCTGAATTCCAACCTCGTTCCCAATGACTCATGTAGTTGCCTCCAAAAATGAGAAGTGAATTGAGTTCCCCTATCAGACACAATACTCTTGGGTACTTCATGCAGACATACAATCCTACTCATATAGATCTTGGCTAACTTAGCACTTGTATAGGTTGTCTTCACGGGTATGAAATGAGCCACTTTAGTTAGGCGGTCCACTACTACCCAAATAGAATCATATCCTGATCTGGTCCTTGGCAATCCAGTGATGAAATCCATGCCAATCTTGTCCCACTTCCAATCAGGAATAGGTAGGGGTTGTAGCAATCCTGCTGGTTTCTGATGTTCCGCTTTCACTCTACTACATACATCACACAAAGCAATATGTTCGCCGATGTCCTTCTTGAGATTATTCCACCAAAATCTTTCTTTCATATCCATGTACATTTTGGTGTTACCCGGATGAATGGAATATGGTGAGTTGTGTGCTTCCTGTAAAATCAGTTTCCGAAGCTCCGGATCTTGTGGAACACAGATACGTTTTCCATACCATAAATTACCGTGTTCGTCTTCATGGAATCCTTTGGCTTTTCCTTTGCCAATCTTTTCCTTGATCTCTTCAATTTCCTTATCTATCTTTTGAGCTTTTTTGATTTTGTCCAACAAAGTGGGTTGAACATCCAATGACATGAGATGTCCTTCAGGCACAATCTCCAATCTGAGATCTCTAAATTGGGCACACAGATCATCTGGCAACTCTCCCTTAGTAAGGCCATTTACAAAAACCTTACGGCTTAGAGCATCTGCTACAACATTTGCTTTACCGGGGTGGTATTACAAACTCAAGTCATAGTCCTTGATGAGTTCTTGCCATCTTCTTTGTCTCATTTTGATTTCTTTCTAGGTGAAGATATACTTCAAACTTTTGTGATCTGTGAACACTTCACATCGCTTTCCCAAAAGATAATGTCTCCATGTTTTGAGTGCATGGACAACAGAGGCTAACTCTAAATCATGAGTTGGGTAATTTACCTAATGAGTTTTGAGTTGTCTCGAGGCATAAGCCACAACTTTCCCTTCTTGCATCAGCACTGCACCTAATCCATGGTGAAATGCATCACAATACACTTGGAAATCCTTCTCTAAATCTGGCAGACATAAGACCGGTGCTGTCACTAATCTCTTCTTCAATTCTTGGAAACTGAGTTCACATCCTTCAGACCAAGCGAATTTCTTGTCTTTCTTTAGTAACTCTGTCATTGGTTTAGCTACTTTGGAGAAATTCTCAATAAATCTTCTGCAGTATCCTGCCAAGCCAAGGAAACTACGAACCTCTTTTACTAACTTAGGAGATTCCCATTCAGTTACTGCTGATACTTTAGTAGGATCAACTGCTACACCATCTCCTGACACAATGTGTCCAAGAAATCCAACTTCATTTAACCAAAATTCACACTTGCTGAATTTGGCATACAACTTATGCTCTCTAAGCTTCTCAAGTATCATACGCAAATGTCCTTCATGATCTTCTTTGCTCTTGGAGTAGATCAAAATGTCATCGATGAAAACGACAACAAACTTGTCAAGGAACTCCATGAACACCTTGTTCATCATATTCATGAAGTATGCTGGTGCATTGGTCAAACCAAATGGCATCACGGTATACTCATACAATCCATACCTAGTGGTGAAAGCTGTCTTAGGTATGTCTTGTTCTCTTATATTGAGTTGGAAATAACCTGATCGGAGATCAATCTTTGAGAATACACAGGCTCCTTCTAACTGATCAAACAAGTCATTGATTCTAGGCAAAGGGTATTTGTTCTTGATAGTCACCTCATTGAGTGAACGGTAATCTGTGCATAACCTTTGACTTCTATCCTTCTTTTCCACAAACAAAACCGCTGCTCCCCAATATGAAGAACTTGGTTGAATAAATCCTTTCTGCAACTGTTCTCCAAGTTGTTTCTTGAGTTCTTTCAACTCATCAACTGACATCTTGTACGGTCTCTTTGCTATTGGTCCAGATCCTGGTAGCAAATCAATAAGAAACTCCACATCTCTATCTAGTGGCATTCCCGGCAATTCTTCCAGAAACACATCCGGATATTCACTCACAATTGACACACTGTCCATGCTAACCCCCTTAAGGGAATTTAGCTTACCTTCTTTTGATTCAAAGTTAGTCTTGAATCTAATCCTTTTGTTTTCTGGAGTTGTGAGTGTGACAGTATGGTTGGCACAATCTAGCACTCCTTTGTACTTGGTCATCCAGTCCATTCCCAATATGACATCCAATCCTTGGGAATTTAGGATTATCAGATTAACAGGAAACTTATACTTCCCAAACTCTATGACTAGATCATGACATCCTGAGTTCACTATCATTTCTCCATTAGGAGAACTTACTTTTATGGGACACCCAATAGTTTCTACCGGTAGTTCATTTCTTTCAACAAATGCTCTTGATATGAATGAATGAGATGCACCAGTATCAAAGAGAACAAATGCTGGAACAGAATTGAGTTTGAACTTACCAGCAACAACATCAGGTTCCTCATAGATTTCTTCCACATTGATGTGGTTCACTTGTCCCTTTTGGAAAGGGTTGGGCTTGTTGGGTCCTTCAACTTTATTTTCTGGGCATTCATTTGCATAATGCCCCATCTTCTTACACTTGAAACATTCAACCTGACTAAGATCCTTCTTGACAGGTTGGCTTCCACTACCACTTCCACTTCCATTGTGGTGGCTCTTATATCCACTCTTGTGATTATTGTACTTGTCATTGTCATGACTACGGTGATGCTTATTGTCATGATGACGGTTGTGGTTGTGGTGGCTGTTGTACTTTCCATGCTTGTGGGATCTAGATCTCCCACTATCATCATAATGGGAACGTTTGTGAGACGATCCCGAGTTGTGTTTGTCAGAGTTGTGTTTCCTCTTCCAGCTTTCGACCTGTTTCATCTTGCTCTCCAAGATGGCAGCCTTGTCACAAAGAGATTGATACGTGGGTACATAGGCCACAAATAGCTTCAGGTTCAGTTCATCGTTCAGTCCTTCGAGGAACTTCTCTTTCCTCTTAGCATCAGTGTCAACTTCATCCGGTGCATAACATGCCAGATTGTTGAACTCCTCAATATACTCTGCCACGCTACGGTGGCGCTGCTTCAAGTTATGAAATTCCTTCTTCTTCAAACTCATCACTCCAGATGAGATGTGAGCTGTACGGAAACCATCTTCAAAGATAGCCCATGTCACATCCTCAATGGGAGTGGTGATCTGGAAGTTATCCCACCATGTAGCTGCTGGTCCTTCCAACAAGTGTGCTGCAAATCTGACTTTCTCCTCACCAGTACAGCCAACAGTTACCAAATCCTTGTTCACTAAGCGTAGCCAATCATTGGCCACCATGGGGTCAGTAGTTCCTGAGAACTTAGCAGGCCTCAGTCTTAAGAATCTGGTAAGCATGTCAAAACCTGGTGGATTGTTCTGATTGTTGTTGTTGTTGTTGTTGTTGTTGTTATTGTTGTTCTGGTTCTGCATAAAGGTAGTCATCATCTGCATCAGCTGCGTCTGAGCTATCATCAGCTGCTGCATCTCTGGGGTGACATTGTTGTTGTTCGGGTTGGGATTGGCACGTCTAGGAGGCATCTGTGGTTTTCAATAAGGATAAGGATGAGATACCCATAGATGTTTAACATGCACAATACATCACATAAACAATCACCAAACATGCATCAAGATAACAATAGTTCAACAACGTAAACAACAAGTTTGAAAAGCAAACACACCAATAGCAAGCCATCCACATGTTGGATGATCATTGTGACTCAATAAACAAAAGCATGGTAAATATAAGATAATGAGTAGTCATCACTACTCCTCTGAATCAACCTCCTCATCAACAAGTGTAAGACCTGCATTCTCCATAGCGGTCTTGTATTCCTCGACATTGGTAGTCAAGGCCTCTACTTTGGCTTTGAGAGCCCTCTTATGTGCACGAAGCCTCTCAATCACACCCTGCTGATGCTCGAGCTCGAAGTCCTTGGCCTCTAGTTCTGCAGTCATGTCTTGAATCATCTTGTTCCTATCTTGGACTCTTTTCTCTTGACTCTTGAACTTTCAATCCTGACTCTCAAACTTGGCCTCCATTTCCTTGACTATCTCATCTTGCTCCGTGAAGAGCTTGTCCTTCTCACGAAGCTGCACTTGGAGTTCGTCATTGCTAAGCATGACGTTGGTCCTATCAGTGTCTAGGTGCCTAAGAAGAACCTCTAAGTCCTGGAGGTACAGACGAATCGGCTCTGCCATCTCTCTAGCAGTATCCTTGAACTCAATAGCCTCACCATCCTCATCACATCTACCGAAGGCATGGAAGTGAGTACCTCTAATATCCCGAGAGTGTCTCCCTAACAAGCGTCCAAGCAAATCCTGCATGACTACCTCTAGGCCTCTCTCCTTGTCATCATGCATAATCTTGAAGGTGATAGCCTCCATGGCTGGCTCAGTCTGGCGTCCTGGCTGAGTAACCTTGAAGCCCCAAAGGTCCTTCCTCTCGAACTTGGTGAGGGGAAGCATCATGATGCTAGGAAGCGGAAGATTGAGCACGCTAGTGAGCTCAATAAGACGAGTGCCAAAATGAGTTCCCTTGAACTCTCCAGCCGTGCTGATAGTAACATTAGGCATCTATTTTATAAGATAGAGAAAAGTTAGAATCAACATCAACAGATAAACATAAGACAAGGTAGCACAAGCATAACATTTGCAAACCAAACACAAGTCATGGCAAACATAAATCCATTACAAGCATCCAAGGTTCAACATAACTTAGACAAAAAAATGGAAATAAAATGATAAGTGTGGTGGTCCAACTAACGAAGTACGTTACAACTCTCACTCACTAGACAAAATGGCTATCGAAGCATCCTTAGTAGCCATCTGCCTATCTTGTTCACAAGATTCCCAAATCAAGTCTATGATGTCTTCCCTTAGTTGTTGGTTGGTAGTTTCCAACTCTTGGGTATGCTTCTTTTCTTCCCTTAGGTCATTTTGGGTGTTGAGCATTCTGCACTTGAGTCTTTCACCAAGCTCTTTGATGGCCTTCCATGCTGCATCCCTTGCAGAGTCAAAGAATGTGGTGTGCATCACTGAGTTGGTGACCATGCAGAATCCTGATTCTTTGTGGTTGTCTTCCTTGTTTTTGTACAAGTGAAGTTGCACCCACCAATATTCTTCTCCTTCATCCATCACAGGAAAACCTTTGTACACAGCTGCACCATGTATTCCCATAGTAACCATAAGGTTCTTGAGGGCCTTTGGAAATTCAGTCTCACAATCTAGGGTCATGGTCATGAGTGGTCCCTTCCTTACACCTTCGTTGATGGAGTTCATCTACAAATAGAGATGAGAAATAAGAATTAGAAAAGTTTACGAGAAGAAAATGACAAGTGTGGAAATTGTTGAAAAATTTTCCTTAGTGGTTTCTAATCCAATCCTAGGGTCATAATCCTACAGGCAACACAGTGCTCTGATACCATCTGTAAGATCCCACCTTTATAAAGGTAAAGATCCCTGTGATTGCAATGCTAGTCCCTGGATCAATGCTAGCATCCACAGTTTAAGATGAAGTACACAGAAACAAAGGTCATTATTACGTATCATTCCAGAGACAAACATAGTCTTTTACAACTCCATGGCCATAGGCCTAATACAAGAGTTCAAATATTAAATAAGATAAATAAGTGTTCATCTTCATGTGCCATAGGCAAGCATGTTGAGTGTAGACTCATAACCCCTAATCATCATCAGAATAACCTGCAACATCACAAGTTACAGCCATAGTGGGTCCATACTTTTGGAATAGTATTGTCAAGTGATACCTTAGTAGAATATTAACAATCTAGATACTACATGCATTTGGCTAAGTGTAGCTTAGGCTTGCTTTGCTCAAAATAGGTTTTACCTATTAGTTAAAAACACTAAGTTTTTCATTGACAAAACTTTCCCAAGGAATCACCAATAGACATTGGTGAACCTTCACCCTTGTTCAACCACCAGTTTTAACTTAGAAATTGAGATGAGGAGATTCTTGATAGCTTCCATGTCTTGATGCTCAAGTTGTCCAATTCCAGGGACATGGCTAAGTACTTAGATTCTTCCATCTGCAGAGGTTGTGCACTTTCCCCACAAGACTTGATTTTCACCAAGATAGGACCTTTCAGAAGCCTTCCCTTAGACCAAATGGACGCGTTCTAAACCTATCATCCCACTACCACTAACTGTCCAAATGGCTAAGTTATTGCAACCTATATGATCCAGGCAGAGCCCATAATGCCATGTGGCTGCACTAGAAGCTTCTTAACATTTGGTATCTCAAACCCCTTTGTTCCTGGGTGGCTTTCCACAAGTGAGATACACAAGGTAAACCATAGAAATGGGCCTTATGTAACCACTCAACACAAACAATTCTTTCCATTCCACCCAGGTGTTTCATTCACTTAGTTGTTTTATTAAGCAAAAACACAAGTCAACAGACTTAGAAATATTTCATATAGCATGAATATAAAACCACCCTTGGTTGCTACTTGCTAGGCTAAGCATGGAAATGGTAAGCATCTTAACTTAGAGAAATTCCTAACAATTCTACAACTACTAGGATTTCCCAAGCATAGCATATAGATACTTATCAAAATATTCATGCAAATCCTTTACAAAATATTTCTAGTGCATAGGTGAAAATATAGGAATAAAATCATGAAGCACCACTTTCCTTGGTAGTTTGGGGAGTAGCAACAATCTTCACAATCACAATCACTATTTGCACCAAAATCTACATATAAAATAATGGCACCAAAATCACATATCAAATATACAAACAAAAATATATGAATGCATGCAAATGCCATGTGATGATTTTTCTACTCCAAACAAGACAAGTAAACAGTGCTCAAACATAAACAAGTTCAAGATACCCAAAATAATCTTTATTTGATCTTTAAAACATTTTTCAAATCATTTCTATATCCAAAATAAGCCTACACAAGTTTCTGCAAAAACAACCATTTTTACAGAGGAAAAACATTAAACACATTGCATAAACAGATAGGATTTTCTCTCCTGATTCCAATGATATAAAATTTGCAAAATTTGAACGTGGGGATCAAAAGTTATGAATTTTACAAGTTTGAATCACTAATAGATCTAAATTCTGTTTTTAAAACAAAGAACTAGCCACGCGGCGCTCTCTGATTGGTTGATACCGTTTCGTACCGGATCACACTTGTGGGCCATTTGAAAGAGCATTTGCTATCCCTAGTAATTTTGGTGTTGGATAACAACACACATATTGGACTAATGATTTGCTAAGTGTGTCGCAGGAACATTAAAAAGATCTGCAACGTTCAAAAACTGTCTGCCTGGCACGGTACCAAAAAGCGGTAGTACCGCTTTTTGCTACCGGACCAGACAGAAGGCTGTGACTAACTGTCAAAAACACCCTGCCACGCCAGGTACTAAAAAGCGGCAGTACCGCATTTTAGTACCTAGCGCGACAGAAGCTTTTTGACAGCTTGTCAAAACCTTCTGCCTGCTCCGGTACTAAAATGCAGTAGTATCGCATTTTAGTACCGCTCAGGGCAGTGACTTTTTGTACGTTGGCAAAAAGCTTCTGTCTGCTCCGGTAGCAAAATGCGGTAGTACCGCATTTTGCTACCTAGCGTGACAGAGACTTTTTGTTCATAAAAAACTGTTGATTCCACTACGTCCGGTAGTACCGGTTGCCACTTGTGGTACTACCGCTTTACGGTAGCATTAATAGTAGTACCGCTATGGGGAGGACTTGATGCAGTTTGAAAAAGGGTGGTCCGGTACCAGGTCCAGTAGTACCGAAGTTCTCCGGTAGTACCACTTGAACTTCCGGTACTACCGCTTCAATAAATGCTCCAACGGCCAGACCAAAAGAGATTTTCATTTCCCCCTCATTTCATTGAGGGCCCCTTTGCTCTAGTGTTTTCTTGGAAACCCTAGTTCTTGTTTTGGTTCTTACAAGCTTGTCTTTGATTGCTTTGACAGCTTGCTTGTATTTGGGAGCCTCCAATTAAGTTGTGGATGTGTGCCCCAAACTTGTAACGGTGCCGGCTTCCACCTTGAAGGTTGCCGATATAGTGGAAGGTGAATCGATCCCATTGGGGTGAGATTCATCGGAGAACAAGGGAGGCCTTTCGTGGCGTTGGTGGTTTGAAACCACCCCTCTCCAAACGTATACGTACTTCCCCTCAAAAGGAAGGAACTACGGGAAACAAATCCTTGTGTCTCCGCGTCCACTTTTCGGTTACTTCTATCCTTTACCGCACCTTACTTACTCGTTACTACTTTGTGTTGTGGTAGCTCTTGCATAATTGTCATATAGGTAAATTCACCATAGTTGCATTATCTATAGAATTTACCTTATTGTCAAACCTTAATTTGAAGAAGAAGAAAATTTGAAGTAGCACCTATTCACCCCCCTCTAGGTGCCCATACGATCCTTTCACCATTAGATCTAACTTAACACGCACGACCCAGATCTGCTCGTACCGCTTCGCTTCAGACCTGTTTCTAATCGCTGGATCTAGATCCTACGGCCACAGATCAAACGACCACAGATGGGCGGCGCCAGCGGCGGCGATGCGGCGGCGCGGCTCTGTCAGAGATGTTGCCGGCGATTCAGATCGCGCGGGAGGAGTGGAGGTGTTTTCCGTGTTCGCGGGACTGCAGTGAAGCTCAAGGTGGTCGAGGGAGGGACAGGGGCGCTCGGATTCGGCTGCTATAGCTCGTCGGAGTGTAGCCTGTCGTCGGGCAAGCTCTGGCATCGTCGGGGCGAGGTTGTGGTGCGCGCTAAGACAAACCAGAGATGCTGTTAGACACGCACAAACCTGGCGAACAAGTGAGTATCCAGAAGAGAGGAAGGGGTGGTCGGGAACTACTAGGAGGGGTAACCAGAGTTGCACTGAGCTTCAGTTGCTTCCAGAGGTGGACTATGACGACGCTCTAGGACGATACAGAGCAAAAGAAAGGCATGAGCAGATGCGCAAGGACACACTGATCACGCTTGTATGAATCAGAGGTAGGGGGCGGACGGTGCTTACCGAAATCGCACGCCGGAGTGGCTCGGTACTGCGGTGGTCCACGTGAGATTGTGGGCAGCCTGGTGGCAGAGTGGGGGCGCTGAGTGAGGGGAAATGGTTGCAGAGGGGTGGGGGTTAAGTAGCCGGAGCAGGGCGAGAATCGCAAGAGAAATCAACGCCAATTAAGCGCATTTGCTTCGGGGAGGAAACGGCCGCGGCAAGCAGGTCTTCGGCGCGAGATTGACGACGAACTTGACGTGGCAGTGGGTCCGGGGCATCAGTGAGTGGGTGTGCGCGAGCGCGGTGAGAAACAGAGAGAGAGGGGAAAACCCGGGTGGGCTGCTTTGGTTGTTGGGCTGAAAAGTTGGCGTCTGGCCCAATTCTGTTTTCTTATCTCTTTTCTTTTTCTAAATTTATTTTCAGGAATCCTTATCAAACAAATTCAAAAGCATTTGAATTCAAAATCTTTCTGGACTTTTACAAAGTGTAACCTTCATATTTTTGGGCATAAAACCATGCTGTCTCACTGGACTAATTTGGTCCTTTTGAAAATTCAAAATAAACAGGGCCTTAGCAGATGATTTGATAAAGATTTGAAAATGGTTTTAATACCAAATTTTGTTTTGGAAAATTTTGTCCAAGCTTGGAACTCAACCATCCAATCCTATGAACTCACAACAATGGTTTTAAAACACATATTCCCTCACTAGAGAGTGGCATTGAACCAATGCTTGTTTACATAAAATAACAAGCACCCAAATGCTTCTGTTTTTGTAAATGACTTTGAAATTGAACCCTAAATGATAATGAATGCATGGATGATATGCAAGGCTTTGAAAACATGATTTTAAGGATGTTACAAGTATACTGGGGAAAACTTGGTATCTCACTTGTGGAATGCCACCTAGGAACAAAGATATTTGAGATGTCAAATGTTGAGAAGCTTCAAGTGCAGCCACTTGGCATTATGGGCTCTGCCTGGATCATATAGGTTGCAATAACTTAGCCAAATGGACAGTTGGTGGTAGGGGATGATAGGTTGGAACGCGTCCATTCTGGTCTAAGGGAAGGCTTCTGAAAGATCTTGTCTTGGTGAAACCAAGTCTTGTGGGGAAAGTGCACCACCTCTGAAGAGTGTAAAATCTAAGTACTTAGCCATGTCCCTGGAAAAGGACAGTTTGAGCGTCAAGACATGGAAGCTATCAATAATCTCCACATCCTAATTTCTAAGTTAAAATTTTGTGGTTGAACAAGGGTTGAAGGATCACCAATTTCTATTGGGAGATGCCTTGGGTGATTTTTTTGACAAACAAAAACTTAGTGTTTTTCAAAAGATAAGGAAAATCTATTTTGAGAAAAGCAAGCCTAAGCTCCACTTAGCCAAATGCATATAGATGATAGACTCCACTATACTACCATAGTATCACTTGCCAATACAATTCAAATGTATTGACCCTTGTGGCTGTAACTTATTATGTTGCAGGTTTGTTTGATGTTAGTGAGATGTGTTGATTAGGATTACAAGTCTAGAACCAACATGCCTGCCTGGGGCACTTTGAAGATGAAGGACCCCATGCTATTGTATATTCTACTGCATTGTAATGAGATAGCCAATTGAGCTATGTAAGATGTAATGAATTATTTTATTCCTGGTTATAAAGTTGTAATATGACCTTTGTTTCTTGATATTACATCTTAACTGTGGATGCTAGCTATTGATCCAAGGACTAGCATTGTAAACACAGGGATCTCTACCTTATTAAAGGTTGGGACCTCTACAGCGCGTCGGGCAGCGGTGGTGCGAGCTTGATTGCGAGCAGCCTGGGGGTGCTAAGAGGGGGCTTGGTAAGGGGAAATGCTCGCGGTGCGGTGGTGCTTAAGTAGCCAGAGCAAGGGCGACAATCACGCGATAAATCAATGGAATGAAACAAAATCAAATCGCGTCAGTGAGTGCAGGGAAGAAATGGGCGGCGAGCTGGTCGTGGGTGGAATTCGGGGACAACGACGCTGACATGGCACTGGGTCCACTTGACAGTGAGGGGGAGGGTGTGCGTGCGGGTGAAAAACAGATGGGAGAGGGGGGTTTCCCGGGTGAGATAGGTGGGCTGGTAGCTGGGCCGCGGGTGGGTTGGGATAGTTAGGCCGTTTGCTATTATTTTTCCTCCTTTTCTCTTTTTCTTTTTCTGTTTTGATTTTCTAGATTGAATTTGAATGACTAATTCAAATATGTTTGAATTTGAATTTTCTCTAGACTTTTGTATTGTGTTTCTAGTGTCCAAAGATGTTTCAAACATCTGCTTACACTCAAAAACCATTTTGGTTTGAAAATAAAAATAAAACCATGCCTTAATTAATATAAGGGTAATAGGCATATAAATGGTTTTATGTTTGAATCTTGTTTTGAAAATTTTGTGTGAGATTTGTATTCACTTTGAATCTGCACTGGTCAATCCAAGGCAAACTCAAACTTTGAAAAGGAAAAAAATAAAATTTGAGATAAGACCACTGCCTTGTTTGCATGAAATAATAAGTCTCACATGGGTTTTTCTTATTTGAAATTTTGTTTGAAATAACCAAATGCTTATGGATGCTTAAATGATATGCAACTTTTCAAATCATGATTTTTGGGATGTTACAGTGACGTTCGATACCATTAAATCATTCTTAGGAGACAGTGATTAGATATGGTCTCACAGTCTAAGGAACCAGGATAGACAGTTCCATCCCCTAAATAATAATTATTAATAACACGATCAATAATACTTGTAAATATCTTAAAAGGATCTATCTCAACAGGTGGTGGTTCATCTACTACCCTAACAGTGGTAGTAGTTTTTCCAAACAGAAAACCAAGTGGGTTATCCATATTGGAAACAAAGTAACAAATAGAAATAAAAACAATACTCATAGTAGAAGTTTCCTTTACCAGTTCCACACTTCAATAGCGCTTCACTCCCCGGCAACGGCGCCAAAAAATAGTATTGATGACCCACAAGTATAGGGGTGTATCGTAGTACTTTCGATAAATAGGAGTGTCGATCGCAACGAGGAGCAGAAGGTGTTGACTAGTGGTATGGAGCAGGAAATCTCTGTAAATACTTAGCAAACGGAATTTTAGGGGTTTCTGATAAAGCAAGGAAATAAAGTGCAAGTAAATAAAGACAGCAAACAATTGCAGTAGTGGCCCAATCCTTTCTTAGCAAAGGACAAACCGGTGGAAATACTAATAAGGACCAAATGTTCTTGAGGACACATAGGAATACTATCAAGTGCTTTCGTTTCATATAGCTGATTAATCTTCTTTGGTTTCATAAGTGTTGTGTGGGTGAACCTGTGCTAATGTACTGACCTTACTTGGACTAATACATACTTGTGATTAAACCCCTTGCAAGCATCCGCAACTACAATAAAACAATTAAGATATAAACCTAACCATAGCCTTAAACTCTGAGATCCTACACTCCCTTGTGCAATGGTTTCCTAACGGGGGTTCAGGTTTCTGTCACTCCGCCAACCCCACAATTAGTAGCCAAATACACAATGCATTCCCCTAGGCCCATAAATGGTGAAGTATCATGTAGTCGACCTTCACATGACACCACTAGAAGAATAGCACCACAACTTAAATACTAAACCATTGAATAATCCCTCAACACAAATCCACTACTAACAACATGACTTCTCCCATGTACTCAAAAACTAAATGAACTACTCATGAGACATCATAAGGATCAAGATCAAAGATGATGTGGTGATGGATAACAATTTGAACATAAACAATAATCCAATGGTTCCACTCACAAGCATCAATTACAATAGTAATCAACACCGGGAAAGTTTCCCCTAAGAACTATGCAAGATTCAACACAATTGTTATAGCGGGATGGAGTGGTGATGCTGGTGCTAGTGGAGATGATGGTGTGGATGATGATGATGATCCCGATGAAGTCTAGCTTGATGATGGTGTTGATAGCGACGATAACCCCTCTCCGGGAAGGAACTTCCCCGGCAAAAATCTATCTGTCGGAGAGCTCTTTCTCTCTCGGTGTTTTCCGCCCCGTAGAGGCGGCAAAATCTTTCTACTGTCGCTCCCCGTGTATTAGGGTTTCGAGGAGAATATATAGGCGAGAGGGCGGAGCCATGTTGGAGATATGCCCTAGAGGCAATAATAAATGTAGTTATTATTATATCTTTGTGTTTATGATAAATGTTTACATTCATGCTATAATAGTATTAACAAGGAAACATTGATACTTGTGTGAATTGTAAACTAAAATAGAGTCCCTAGTAAATCCTCTTTATAATACTAGATTGTTGGTTAATAAATGATTGTGGTTTCCCTATCATGAACATTGAGATGTTATTAACAACAAGATCATATCATTAGGAGAATGATATGGTGGACATACTCCTATAGATAAGCGTAGCATAAAGATCAAGTCATTTTAATAGTTCAATTGCTATATGCTTTCTGATACATAGTAACCTAATTCCTTCGACCATGAGATCATGCATATCACCTTCACCGGAAGGATGCTTTGATGACATCAAACACCACACCGTAACTGGGTGGCTATAAAGGTGGCATTGAGTGTTCGGAAAGTATTGGTTGAGACACATGGATCAAGAGTGGGATTTGTCCATCCATATGACGGATAGATATACTCTGGGCCCTCTCGGTGAAATGTCATCCAATTAGCTTGCAAGCATGTGACTAGCTCACAAGGGATCACATATCACGGGAACGAGAAAAGAGTACTTATCGGTAACGAGGTTGAACTAGGTATGCAGAGATACCGACGATCATAACCTCGGATAAGTAAACTATCGTGAGACAAAGGGAAATCGGTATCGTATGTAAGTGGTTCATTCGATCGTGAAGTAATCGTAGAAATATGTGGGAGCCATATGAATTTCCAGATTGCTCTATTGGTTATTGATCGGAGAAGTGTCTCGATCATGTCCGCATAATTCACGAACCGTAGGGAGACACACTTAAGGATTTGACGTTGTTTGAGTAGTTATGGAATGATGAGTAAGAGACCGAATGTTGTTCGGAGTCTTGGATGGGATCCGGGATATCACGAGGAGATCTGGAATGGTCCGGAGAATAAGATTCATATAAGGAAAGTCCTGTTTCGGGGTTGGAGAATGGTTCTGGTGATTTCATCGGGAATTTTCTAGAAGGTTCCGGAATGTCCGGCACTCTGGAGGGGAAGGGTACATGAATGTGTTATATCAATTTGGTATGATTGCATCATGTACTAAGTGTCATCGCTGAACAAAATAAAGGGTTTATTCAAATCCTAGTTTGAAAAAGTCAAACGCCAATTTGAAAGTCAAACGGCTATTTCGAGAAGTGGAGGGGAGGTGGAATCCGAGTTGGGGAGGAGTTACTCCCCTCCACCGCCGGCCATCCTTGGCCGAGACTCCCCTCCCCTGGCGCGCCTCCCTCCACCTATATAAGGAGGGGCAGGGCTCCCCTCCTAGACACACAACTCCTCCACCTCTAAACCCTAGCCGCCGGCGCCACCACCTGCTGCTGCCGCCGCCGCCCTAGGGCAAACCGCCGCCGCCGCCTAGGTCAAACCCTAGCCGCTAGCATAGCCCCCTCCTCGGCGTGTCTAAACCCTAGATCGTCGAGGGACTCTCTCATACTCCACCATACTCGCTCCGGCTTAAGGCGAAGCCCTGCGAGATCTCCCCTCTACTTCCGGTACCACGCCGTTGTGCTGCCGGAATTGCGAGGAGAGTGCTACAACCTCCGCTGCCTGCTGGAACAAGGGAGAGGAAGGTCTTCGTCAAGTACTGAACGTGTGATCGACTGCGGGAGCGCTGCCGGAACGCAGCGCCGGAAGGATCGTCTACGCGATCTTGAGTTCGGGAAGAGTACGACTACATCACCCACGAGAATCCGCTCTCGTTAAACACTTTGGAATCTTCGAGGGTGAGTTATTCCATCGACTCGTTGCTACAATCTAGTAGATAGATCTTGGCTTGTTTGTTTGTATGCGATAGAAATTTTTTGTTTTCCATGCTACAAAACCCTACAGTGGTATCAGAGCCGTGTCTATATGTAGATCTGTTGCACGAGTAGAACACAATGGTCATTATGGGCGTTGATGCTTTTATTGTCGATTTCTTCTTGTGTACTTTGCATCTTGCGGGATGTTGGGATGAAGCGGCCCGGGCTAACCTTACATGACATCGTTCATGAGACTTGCTCCACGCTTGACATGCAACTTGTATTGCATAAGTGGCTTTGCGGGTGTCTGTTTCTCTCAACATAGTTAAGATTCAATTTACAACGGGTGATTGTCAATACTAGTATCAACGTTGTGGTTCTTGTTCGTAATTAGAACGACACTTATTGAAAGCCCCAAACCACGTAAAACATGCAAAGAAAGTAGAGGCGTCTAACTTTGTTTTGCAGGGGTGTGCTGTGATGTGATATGGCCATGATTGTGATTATATATGATGTATGCAATGTTCCTTATTGTAAGTTGGCAACCGGCAGGAGCCATATTGTTGTCTTTAAATTCTATTAAGACCCGCGTGTCTATTCAAAGTAGTTGTAATAGTTGAAGCCGGTGGACGATAACCATGGAGCAGCGTCATGGACCTTGATGCAATGTCGGTGATGATGGAGATCATGTTCGTGCTTGAAGATGGAGATCAGAAGCACAAAGAAGAAAGGCCATATCATATCACATATTATGAATTGCATGTGATATTAATCCTTTATGCATCTTGTATTGCTTAGTAAACAACGGTAGCATTATAAGATGATCCCTCATGCACATAAATTTCAAGTCATAAAGTGTTCATCCTTAGTTAGCACCGTTGCTAAAGCTTGTTGTTTCGAAGCACCACGTGATGATCGGGTGTGTTAGATTCCGCAAGTGTATACAACATGAGCAAGCCAGATTTGCTCATGCGGAAGCTAAGGTTTGATCTCGACGAGCCTAGCATGTACAGACATGGTCTCGGAACACGGATCACCGAAAGGTAAAGCATGAGTCATATAGAAGATATGATGAACATGTCGATTGTTCGCCATTGAAACTACATCAACTCTCGTGATGATCGGTTTTGATGTGGTGGATTTGGTTCGTGTGATCACTAAAACAATGTGAGGGATGTTGTTTTGAGTGGGAGTTCACCTAGATTAATTTTACTATTTAGAACTCAATTTGTCATAAACTTAGTCTAAACTATTGCAAATATGTTGTAGATCAATGGCAGCCCCTACCATCAATTTTAATGCGTTCCTAGAGAAAGAAATGTTGAAAAACAATGGAAGCAACTTCGCGGATTGGTTCGGCAATTTGAGGATTGTCCTCACAGCTGGTAATTTGACCTATGTGCTGGATGCACCGCTGGGTGACCCACCTGCAGCTACTGCTACCGATGAAGTAAAGAATGTTTACCTCACTCGAAAGACTCAGTACTCCACAGTTCAATGTGCTATCTTGTATGGTTTAGAATCGGAGCTTCAGAAAAGGTTTGAGAATTCAGACCCACATGATATTGTCTGTGATCTCAAATTGATCTTTGAGACTCATGCGGCAATTGAGAGCTATGAGGCTTCTGAAAAGTTCTTTAACTGCAAGATGGAAGAGGGCAGCTCCATCAGTGAGCATGTGCTTAAGATGTCTGGGCACGCAAACAAACTTCAAACCTTGGGTATAGTGATTCCTAATGCTTTGGGGATTTACCGTGTCCTCCAATCACTACCACCAAGTTACAAGAACTTTGTGATGAACTATAGCATGCAGAACATGAACAAGACGTTGCCAGAACTCTTTGCCATGTTAAAATCTGCAGAAGTGGAGATCAAGAAAGAGCACCAAGTGTTATTGGTCAATAAGACCACCAAATTCAAGAAAGGCAAGTCTAAGCAAAAGGGACACTTCAAGAAGGGTGGTAAGAAAGTTACCACACCGACGAAGAAGAACAAGGCTGGACCTAAGCCTGATACTGAGTGCTTTTACTGCAAGGGAGAAGGTCACTGGAAGCGGAATTGCCCAAAGTACTTGGCGGATTTGAAGAACGGCAACATCAAGAAGAAAGGTATATCCGATATACATGTTATTGATGTGTATCTCACTAGTACTCGTAGTAGTGCCTGGGTATTTGATACTGGTTCGGTTGCTCATATTTGTAACTCGAAACAGGTGTTGCAGAATAAATGGAAGCTAGCGAAGAACGAGGTGACGATGCGCGTTGGAAACGGATCAAAGGTTGATGTGATCGCGGTCGGCACGCTACCCCTTCATCTACCATCGGGATTAGTTTTATACTTAAATAATTGTTATTTGGTGCCTGCGTTAAGCATGAACATGATATCGGGATCTTGTTTATTGCGAGACGGTTACTTGTTTAAATCCGAGAATAATGGTTGTTCGATTTATATGAGTAATATGTTTTATGCACATGCACCTTTGATAGATGGTCTATTCTTGTTGAATCTCGATAGTGGAAATACACATATTAATAACATTGAGGCTAAACGTTTGAAATCGAGCGATAACTCGACCTATATGTGGCACTGTCGTCTTGGTCACATTGGAGTGAAGCGTATGAAGAAACTCCATTCTGATGGACTTCTTGAATCACTTGAAAGATGCGAAGCATGTCTGATGGGTAAAATGACTAAGATTCCATTTTCTGGTATGATGGAGCGAGCTACGGACTTATTGGAAATCATACATACCAATGTGTGTGGTCCAATGAGTGTAGCGTCGCGCGGTGGTTATCGTTATGTTCTTACCTTCACAGATGACTTGAGTAGATATGGGTATATCTATTTCATGAAACATAAGTCCGAGACTTTCGAGAAGTTTAAGGAATTTCAGAGTGAGGTAGAGAATCAACGTAACAAGAAGATTAAATTTCTACGTTCTGATCGTGGAGGTGAATATCTGAGTTACGAGTTTGGCGAGCATTTGAAGAAATGCGGGATACTTTCACAATTGACACCGCCGGGAACACCACAGCGTAATGGTGTGTCCGAACATCGTAATCGAACTCTCTTAGATATGGTTCGTTCTATGATATCACTTACAGATTTACCGCTATCATTTTGGGGTTATGCATTAGAAACAGCCGCATTCACTTTAAATAGGGCACCATCTAAATCCGTGGAAACGACACCGTATGAATTATGGTTTGGGAAGAAACCTAAATTGTCGTTCCTTAAAGTTTGGGGTTGCGAAGCCTATGTAAAGAAGTTACAGCCGGACAAGCATGAACCCAAAGCGGAAAAATGCGTCTTCATAGGATACCCGAAGGAAACTATTGGGTATACCTTCTATCATAGATCCGAAGGCAAAATCTTCGTTGCCAAGAATGGATCCTTTCTAGAGAAGGAATTTCTCTCGAAAGAAGTGACTGGAAGGAAAGTAGAACTCGACGAGGTTGTTGAACCTTCTCTCGAACTTGCGAGTAGCGCAGCACCGGAAGTAGTTCCTGTGACGCCTGCACCAGTAAGAGAGGAAGCTAATGATGATGATCATGAAACTTCGGTTGTAGTTGCTACAGAGCCTCGCAGGTCAACGAGAACTCGTACCACTCCTGATTGGTATGATCCCGTTATGAATGTCATGTTGGTGGATAACACCGATGACCCTGAGACATATGAGGAAGCGATGATGAGCCCAGATTCCAATAAATGGCAAGAAGCCATGAAATCCGAGATTGGATCCATGTACGAAAACCAAGTATGGACTTTGGCGGACTTACCGGATGGCCGGAAGGCTATCGAGAACAAATGGATTTTCAAGAAGAAAACAGATGCTGATGGTAATGTTACTGTTTATAAAGCTCGACTTGTCGCAAAAGGGTTTCGACAAATTCAAGGAGTTGACTACGATGAGACTTTCTCACCGGTAGCGAAGCTAAAGTATGTGAGGATTGTGTTAGCAATCGCTGCATATTATGATTATGAGATATGGCAGATGGATGTCAAAACAGCATTCCTCAATGGAGACATTGATGAAGAGTTGTATATGATGCAACCCAAAGGTTTTGTCGATCCTAAAGATGCAAACAAGGTATGCAAACTTCAACGGTCCATCTATGGATTGAAGCAAACATCCCGAAGTTGGAATCAACGTTTTGATAAGGTAATCAAAAGTTTTGGTTTTATACAAACTTATGGAGAAGCTTGTATTTACAAGAAAGTGAGTGGGAGCTCTGTAGCATTCTTAATACTGTATGTAGATGACATATTGTTGATTGGGAATGATGTATACCTTCTTAATAGTGTCAAGGAATATTTGAATAATAGTTTTTCAATGAAGGATCTTGGCGAAGCAGCTTACATATTAGGCATAAAGATTTATAGAGATAGATCGAGACGCCTAATATCATTGTCACAAAGTACATATTTGGACAAAGTTCTAAAGAGGTTTGGAATGGAAGATAGCAAGAAAGGGTTCTTGCCCATGTTGCCCAATACGGTGTTGAGTAAAACTCAAAGTCCGACAACGGCAGAAGATAGAGAAAGGATGAGTAAGACTCCCTATGCCTCAGCCATAGGATCTCTAATGTATGCCATGCTATGTACTAGACCCGACATTGCATATGCTGTTAGTTTAACTAGCAGATATCAAAGTGATCCAGGAGTGGATCATTGGACAGCGGTCAAAAACATCCTTAAGTACTTGAGAAGAACTAAGGATATGGTTCTTTCTTATGGAGGTGATGAACAGCTCGTTGTTAATGGTTACACCGATGCTAGTTGGAACACCGATCCGGATGATTCTAAATCACAATCTGGATATGTATTTACTTTGAATGGTGCAGCAGTTAGCTGGAGGAGTGCAAAGCAAAGCGTTGTGGCGAGATCTTCAACTGAATCGGAATACATGGATGCTTCCGAGGCTTCACAAGAAGCGATATGGATGAAAGAGTTCATTACAGAGCTGGGTGTGGTTCCTAGTGCGCTGGACCCAATGTCTATCTACTGTGATAACATGGGCGCCATAGCCAATGCGCAAGAACCAAGGTCACACAAGAAGCTGAAGCACATCAAGCTATGTTTTCACGCTATTCGAGAACATGTCCAAGATGGGGACATAAAGATTTGCAAAGTACACATAGATCTGAATGTGGCGGATCCGTTGACTAAACCTCTCCCGAGGGCAAAACATGACCAACACCAAACTGCCATGGGTGTTCGGTATATTACCATGTAATCTAGATTAGATGACTCTAGTGCAAGTGGGAGACTGTTGGAGATATGCCCTAGAGGCAATAATAAATGTAGTTATTATTATATCTTTGTGTTTATGATAAATGTTTACATTCATGCTATAATAGTATTAACAAGGAAACATTGATACTTGTGTGAATTGTAAACTAAAATAGAGTCCCTAGTAAAGCCTCTTTATAATACTAGCTTGTTGGTTAATAAATGACTGTGGTTTCCCTATCATGAACATTGAGATGTTATTAACAACAAGATCATATCATTAGGAGAATGATATGGTGGACATACTCCTATAGATAAGCGTAGCATAAAGATCAAGTCATTTTAATAGTTTAATTCCTATATGCTTTCTGATACATAGTAACCTAATTCCTTCGACCATGAGATCATGCATATCACCTTCACCGGAAGGATGCTTTGATGACATCAAACACCACACCGTAACTGGGTGGCTATAAAGGTGGCATTGAGTGTTCGGAAAGTATTGGTTGAGACACATGGATCAAGAGTGGGATTTGTCCATCCATATGACGGATAGATATACTCTGGACCCTGTTGGTGAAATGTCATCCAATTAGCTTGCAAGCATGTGACTGGCTCACAAGGGATCACATATCATGGGAACGAGAAAAGAGTACTTATCGGTAACAAGGTTGAACTAGGTATGCAGAGATACCGACGATCATAACCTCGGATAAGTAAACTATCGTGAGACAAAGGGAAAATGGTATCGTATGTAAGTGGTTCATTTAATCGCGAAGTAATCGTAGAAATATGTGGGAGCCATATGAATTTCCAGATTCCTCTATTGGTTATTGATCGGAGAAGTATCTCGATCGTGTCCGCATAATTCACGAATCGTAGGGAGACACACTTAAGGATTCGACGTTGTTTGAGTAGTTATGGAATGATGAGTAAGAGACCGAATGTTGTTTGGAGTCTTGGATGGGATCCGGGATATCACGAGGAGATCCAGAATGGTCCGGAGAATAAGATTCATATAAGGAAAGTCCTGTTTCGGGGTTGGAGAATGGTTCCGGTGATTTCATCGGGAATGTTCTAGAAGGTTCCGGAATGTCCGGCACTTTGGAGGGGAAGGGTACATGAATGTGTTATATCAAGTTGGTATGATTGCATCATGTACTAAGTTTCATCGCTGAACAAAATAAAGGGTTTATTCAAATCCTAGTTTGAAAAAGTCAAACGCCAATTTGAAAGTCAAACGGCTATTTTGGGAAGTGGAGGGGAGGTGGAATCCGAGTTGGGGAGGAGTTCCTCCCCTCCACCGCCGGCCCTCCTTGGCCGAGTTGGGGAGGGACTCCCCTCCCCTGGCGCACCTCCCTCCACCTATATAAGGAGGGGCAGGGCTCCCCTCTGTAGCACCCCGGGTAAAACCACTACTAGAAAATCGCCTGTTATTCCTACTTTGTGCATCATCATGACATCAACATGTATCTTTTTGCCTAAAACTATTTTGCTAAAAGCCCTATTTTTGTTTTCTACAAATGCCCTTCTCTAATTCAAATATAAAACCATGTTCCTCTCGGATCCTTATTTTTGCCTAAAACATATTTGTAAATGTTTTGTTTTAAGTAAAAGAAAATAAATAATATAAATATTTTGTTAGGGGGAGGCAGTCTATCCGGTCAGGCCCAAAAGCCCAACTAGACAGACCACCTACTACCCCGTATATCAAACCCTAATTCCCTAATCCCCCTGTCCAAACCCTAGCTACCCAACACCCCACCCTGCCGCCACACTCCCTCCACCCCATCCCACACTGCGACGCAACCTAGCGTCCGCCCGCCCGCGCCCGCAGTCAACCATCCCGCACCCCTTTTTTTCTCTCCTCTCACAACACGCTCCGCCTGGACCCACCACTCATCTCCCTCCCCGCATCGGATCCCCACCCCGACGCTCCTCTCCATGCCCGCTCGTCTTGCCTCGCCTCTGGTCACAGAGCTCGTCGCCGCCGCCCTCTCCCGCGAGCCGCACCTCCTCCCGCAGTGCCCCTCTACTCCCCTACAGCATCGCGTCCGCCCGCCAGCTCCCTTCCCCACGTCTAGGCACCCCTGCCGCTCGCGACCCCGATCGGCGTTGCCCCGTCCCCCACCTCCTGTCGCCTCTCCTCCCTAGCTCGCACGTGGTGCCGCTGCCAGCCAGCGTCCGCCCGCCGGCCCTCTCCTCTTCACCGTGTCGCCTGCCTCGCGGAGCCCTGCCGTCGTGGCCCCCACCTTCATCGACCTTCTCCGGCCCTCCTCCTGCAAACCGACGCTGGCATCTTCCAGGTCCTCTGCCGCGAGCCTCATGCTCGGATGGTGTTCTGCTTCATCTCCGACGGCGACCTGCCGGTGCTCCACCTTGTCCCTGTTCCTATGCGTCCAGATACACATGATGGAGGTTCCCGAGCGTAACCTGTCAAGCTCTTACCGTTGCTTGCGAGTTTTTCATAATGTTTTCTCCTTTTGTTCCTGTAGCAAGGCACATGATTTGCCCGCATGAGTTTTCCTAGCAGCACTCCCGTATCGGTCGCGTCCACAGGTTCAGTGTTGAATGTTGCCATGTCCTGTCTCTTCATCCGGCAAGATCAGCCTCTATCTACGAGTACCTGTTCTACCACACAAGGTCATCGGCACAAGATGTGAAGCACTTGGACCGTGAACCTCGACAAGATCTTCGCCACGGATTTAAGAGTAACTAAAGCACCATCAAGACGACTCAAGGAAACCGACGCCGAGACCCCTTCCTAGAGGCGAAGTCCAGACATGAAGGCCACCAACCTCGCTTTCCCGGAACGACAAGTGCTCCTTCACAGATCCGATGTTCAAAGCCCCAAAGCCCCGATCCAAAGACCGATCCCGGTGTCCAAAGCCCGAACCCGTCGAACCCCTAACCAAGATCGCCGATACCCCGATGTGTGACCTCTTTTCCCATGACCCCTATATTTTTGTAATATATATAATATACTTGTTGCATATTAAATTGTCATGCTTGCACACATATAATGTGGTTTGGGGGCATTATGCCGATTCACCTCATAATTAAATATGGAGACCATATGCGGGCGGATCTAGTCTAATATTGGTCCCATTTAAATTTGTGCATCGAACCGGTGAAATATTTTGCCTTGATAAGACAACATTTAATTTGCGGGGTATCTAAACAAATAGAACCATATATTTAATTCCCGGGACTCCGGTTCCGCTTAATATTGTCTAATTGCATCGCATCCTTGCCATGCCATACATCATACATGCATCATGCCCGATCTTTTGCCCTAGTCTTAAATAGTGCATCTGGTGTTTCTTTTAGTGCTTTGCTTCTTCACGGACTAGGCCGATGAGTTGATGCGAGTGTCGACCTGATCCCCGGTGAACCTTCGGCAATGTTTTTCAGGCGAGCAATCTCCCCCTTTCTACCTATCTTACTTTTATAGTCTTTATTTCCTCCTGTTGATCTATTGCTATCTATGATGCGATGCTCTAGTTTTCGTACCCGTGATATCCCTTGGATCCATTAAATTTCCTTGGACACATCCTATTACCTGTTGTTTGGTAGATAGTCAGCCTTGCGAGTTGTAGTTGCTTGCGCAGGTGTTGCGTCGCGTCGTCGATGTTCCACAGTTGTTGGAGTAATGCCTTATGCTTTTATGTTGGAGATGATCATGGCTTTAATTATCGTTTAATAACTAAAATTGAAGTAGGTAAATAATGCAGAGGCACAGGTGGGCAATAGATGTTATTTGGTTTTTAACCGTCCACTTGTGTCCCGTAGGACCCCGAGTACTTGATACCTGTTCTTTGAATATTCGCACTATCCGCATGTGGGACCATGAATCCCCCTAGCCAGAGCTTGAGTCATATTTATTTCTTGGGGCCAAAGTAGTTTGGGGCTTTATTACTATCATGTACTTATGCCATGCTTTACTGCTTTATTTATGATTGTGCGTGGAGCGCCTGTACTGTTTAGGTAAGAGGAGTGTTTTCGCGGTATCGACAAGCCCAGTCACACTTTCGGGTTCCCAGTCGTTTACAGCCATTGACGCAAACCTCTAGGTCCGTTCCGGAGCCGGCCAACTTCGTCGCGGGTAGCTTGGTGGGGTGGCCCCCTGAAATTTATATGAATCTTGCAATTGCTCTGTCGTGATGCCTCGTTGGGTTTTTATGGGTTTTTCTCGAGGTTGATCGTGCGTGTGTTGCTATTTGTGCCCCCTGCAGGGTAAAACTTTCTGAAAGCCGTGTCCGCGGTTATGGACGACTTGGAGCACAATATCTCGATCATAGACAACTATAACTAAAGTAGTGCTATAAATTTGACTTTATAATGACTAGTAATCAGCTTCACTATAATGGAATGGCTAAATAAAAGTGCCAACAATTGCTTGTTTGGGTTGTCGCCTGCTACCATTGTATCTGACTAGTAAGTATTGCAACTATAACGAAATGGCTAAATAAAAGTACCAACAACTGCTGGGTTTTGGGATATCTCATGCTATATGTATCTGACTAGTAAGTACTACAACTACAATGGAATGGTTAACTAAAAGTGCCCACTGCTTATTATATCAGGATGACTATCTATACCTGACTAGTAATTGCTGCAACGATAACTGAATAAATAAAACTGCCAACTGTGTGAGTTCCTCGGTTGACTTCCTCGTTTGGTCTCGAGGGGGACATACCAGGATGGGTATGCTTGGTGGTAGAATCAGGATGGTTTCGAATAGGTCTTTCTTATCTCTCTCTGATAGCCGACAGTTGTATCGAGTCTCTATAGGTTGTTTAGTGCATGCTGCGCTGCCGCTCAGTCCACCATACCTATGTAGGCGAGGACCGCCGAATTCTAGACTTGCCGTGTACTGGCCTCAGTACTGACCGCTCTCTTTTTCCTTTGCCCTTTGTCGGCACCCCTTTTGTTTAAGCAGGTTTAGAGACCGACGTCGTTAGCAGGGTTACCCTTCCGGCTTGGCCTGGGCAGGGTTATGGACGTCATTGGTTATTCTTCAGGGCTCTTAGCTCAATTTTCATCTTGTCCATACTCGGACGCTGTATCATTTTAAAGGTGATTTGGATCTTTGTATTGTATATCTGTATTCTTGACTCATTGAGTCGCTGTTGTATATATCTGTTTTGTGGGTTCCATCGTGGACTAATGTGTAATGGTATTACTTCGTTTTCCACCCGCACGAAAGTGCCTGGTGGGCACCTTTGAATCGCTTCTATGCGGGTTTGGCAGGAATCGCTGAGACTTGCATATGGTCGATTCTGAGGGTGTTACACCCTCCTAGACACACAACTCCTCCACCTCTAAACCCTAGCCGCCGGCGCCACCACCTGCTGCTGCCGCCGCCGCCCTAGGGAAAACTGCCGCCGCCTAGGTCAAACCCTAGCCACCGGCCTAGCCCCCTCCTCGGCGTGTCTAAACCCTAGATCGTTGAGGGACTCTTTCATACTCCACCATACTCGCTCCGGCTTAAGGCGAAGCCCTGCGAGATCTCCCCTCTACTTCCGGTACCACGCCGTTGTGCTGCCAGAATTACGAGGAGAGTGCTACAACCTCCGCTGCCTGCTGGAACAAGGGAGGGGAAGGTCTTCGTCAAGTACCGAACATGTGACCGACTGCGGGAGCGCTGCTGGAACGCAGCACCGGAAGGATCATCTACGCGATCTTGAGTTCGGGAAGAGTACGACTACATCACCCACGAGAATCCGCTCTCGTTAAACACTTTGGAATCTTCGAGGGTGAGTTATTCCATCGACTCGTTGCTACAATCTAGTAGATAGATCTTGGCTTGTTTGTTTGTATGCGATAGAATTTTTTTTTCCATGCTACAAAACCCTACAAGCCAGAGGTGGGCCAAGGTGGCCACACCCCTATAGGCGCGGCCTAGGGTGGCCCACGCTTGGGGGTGGGCCCCCTGTGGCCCTGTTGGAGATATGCCCTAGAGGCAATAATAAAAGTAGTTATTATTATATCTTTGTGTTTATGATAAATGTTTACATTCATGCTATAATAGTATTAACCAGAAACATTAATACTTGTGTGATTTGTAAACTAAAATAGAGTCCCTAGTAAAGCCTCTTTATAATACTAGCTTGTTGATTAATAGGTGATCGTGGTTTCTCGATCATGAACATTGAGATGTTGTTAATAAAAAGATCATATCATTAGGAGAATGGTATGATGGACATGCTCCTATAGATAAGCGTAGCATAAAGATCAAGTCATTTTAATAATTCAATTCCTATAAGCTTTCTGATACATAGTAACCTAATTCCTTCAACCATGAGATCATGCTAATCACCATCACCAGAAGGATGCTTTGATGACATCAAACACCACACGATAACTGGGTGGCTATAATGGTGGAATTGAGTGTTTGGAAAGTATGGGTTGAGGCACATGGATCAAGAGTGGGATTTGTCCATCCATATGTCGGATAGATATACTCTGGGCCCTCTTGGTGGAATGTCATCCAATTATCTTGCAAGCATGTGAATGGCTCACAAGGGATCACATACCATGGGAACAAGAAAAGAGTACTTATCAGTAACGAGGTTGAACTAGGTATGTAGAGATACCGACGATCAAAACCTCGGATAAGTAAACTATCGTGAGACAAAGGGAAATTGGTATCGTGTGTAAGTGGTTCATTCGATCGCAAAGTAATCGTAGAAATATGTGGGAGCCATATGAATTTACAGATTCCTCGATTGGTTATTGATCGGAGAAGTGTCTCGATCATGTCTGCTTAGTTCACGAACCGTAGGGAGACACACTTAAGGATTCGATGTTGTTGCATAGTTATGGAATGATGAGTAAGAGACCGAATGTTGTTCTGAGTCTTGGATGGGATCCGGGATATCACGAGGAGATCCGGAATGGTCCAGAGAATAAGATTAATATAAGGAAAGTCCTATTTCGGAGTTCGGGAATCATTCCGGTGTTTTTACCAGGAATGTTCTAGAAGGGTCTTGAAGGTCCGGCACTACGGAGGGGAAGGGTACATTGATGTGTCATGACAATGTGGAATGGTTGCATCATGTACTAGGTCACTTGGCTAGGCAATATAAAGAGAGAAATCAAATCGAAGTTTGAATGTCAAACGCCAATTCGAAAAGTCAAATCTGAAGTTTGCTTGGTGGAGGGAGAGTAGGAAACCTACCTAGGGTAGGAGACCTACTCCCTCCACCTGCCAGCCAAGGAGGAGGAGTTGGAGGAGGACTCCCTCCTCCCAACCACCTATCTCCCACCTATATAAGGAGGGGTAGGGCTGCCCCCTACCCTCACACCCAAAACCCTAGCCCCAAGTCGCCGGCGCCACCTCCTCCAAGTGCTGCCGCCGCCTAGGGCTCCTCCAACTCTCCGAGTTAGGGTTTCCCCAAACCCTAGCCATGTAGAAAAGGGAGGAATAAATCAATCAAATTACGAGAAGCCTCATAAAGCGCTTCTTTAGGGGTTAAACTTCCATTAGTCCATATTTCTAAAAAAAGTATCTCGTGTTTTTCATTTCCATTCCCACAAGAAAAAATACTATAATTCACATTTCGAACAGGCATGGATACAACATCTATAGGATAACTTCCATCTTGATAGTTCTTTCTGCCGGCCACACCCTCCCATTGGTTCCCTCTAAACCGTAGATCGCCAAGGCCTCTCTCATACTCCACCATACTCGCTCCGGCTTAAGGCGAAGCTTTGCGAGATCTCCCCTCTACTTCCGACACCACGCCGCTGTGCTGCCGGAATAGCAAGGAGAGTGCTACAACCTCCGCTGCCTGCTGGAATGAGGGAGAGGAAGGTCTTCATCGAGTACCGAATGTGTGATCGACTACGGAAGCACTGCCGGAACGCAGCGCCGGAAGGATCGTCTATGCGATCTTGAGATCGACAAGAGTACGACTACATCACCCACGAGAATCTGCTCTCGTTAACTGCTTTGGAATCTTCGAGGGTGAGTTCCTCTATCGACTCATTGCTATAATCTAGTAGATAGATCTTGGCTTGTTTGTGTGCATGCGGTAGAATTTTTTTGTTTTCCATGCTACGAACCCCTACAGTGGTATCAGAGCCGTGTCTATATGTAGATCTGTTGCACGAGTAGAACATAATGGTCATTATGGGTGGTGGTGCTTTTATTATCAATTGCTTTTTGTGTACTTTGCATCTTGCGGTATTATGGGATGAACCGGCCCTGGCTAACCTTACATGACATCGTTCATGAGACTTTCTCCACGCTCAACATGCAACTTGTATTGCATAAGTGACTTTGCGGGTGTCTGTCTCTCCCATCATAGTATAGATTCAATTTATAACGGGCACTTGATAGTTCAAGCATCAACATTGTGGTTCTTGTTCGTAAGTTAGAACGACACTTATTGAAAGCCCCAAACCACGTAAAATATGCAAAGAAAATTAGAGGCGTCTAACTTTGTTTTGCAGGGGTGTGCTGTGATGTGATATGGCCATGATTGTGATTATATTTGATGTATGCAATGTTACTTATTGTAAGTTGGCAAACGACAGGATCCATATGGTTGTCTTTAATTCTGTTAAGACCTGCGTGTCTATTCAAAGTAGTTGTAATAGTTTGTAAGGTTCTCAACCTTTAATAAGGTAGAGATCCCTGTGTTTACAATGCTAGTCCCTGGATCAATAGCTAGCATCCACAGTTAAGATGTAATATCAATAAACAAAGGTCATAATACAACTTTATAACCAGGAATAAAATAATTTATTACATCTTACATAGCTCAATTGGCTATCTCATTACAATGCAGCAGAATATACAATAGCATGGGGTCCTTCATCTTCAAAGTGCCACAGGCAGGCATGTTGGTTGTAGACTTGTAATCCTAATCATTAAACTTCACTAAAGTCAAATAAACCTGCAACATAACAAGTTACAGCCACAAGGGTCAATACATTTGAATTGTATTGGCAAGTGATACTATGGTACCATAGTGGAGTCTATCATCTATATGCATTTGGCTAAGTAGAGCTTAGGATTGCTTTTCTCAAAATAGATTTTCCTTATCATTTGAAAACACTAAGTTTTTGTTTGACAAAAAAAATTACCCAAGGCATCTACCAATCCTTGATTGAAGATCCTTAACCCTTGTTCAACCACAAGTTTTGAACTTAGAAATTGGGATGAGGAGATTCTTGATAGCTTCCATGTCTTGATGCTCAAATTGTCCTTTACTAGGGACATGGCTAAGTACTTAGATTTTACACTCTGCAGAGGTGGTGCACTTTCCCCACAAGACTTGGTTTCACCAAGACAAGATCTTTCAGAAGCCTTACCTTAGACCAGAATGGACGCGTTCCAACCTATCAAACCCCTACCACCAACTGTCCATTTGGCTAAGTTATTGCAACCTATATGATCCAGGCAGAGCCCATAATGCCAAGTGGCTTCACTTGAAGCTTCTCAACATTTGACATCTCAGATCTCTTTGTTCCTGGGTGGCCATCCACAAGTGAGACACCAAGTTTTCCCCAGTATACTGGACTTGGTGATGCCCAAGTTTTCCCCCAGCATACTGGACTTGCATGACCACTCAACACAAACCATTCTTTCCATTCCACCCAGGTGATTGAGTCACTTAGTTGTTTTATTAAACAAAACACAAGTCCTTGACTTAGAAATATTCCATAGCATGAATTTATTCCACCCTTGTTTTCTACTAGCTAAGCTAAGCATGATAGTATTAGGAATCTTAACTTAGGAATTTCTACTGAGGTTTCATCTACTAGGATTTCCCATGGCATAGTTTATACTTAGCAAAAATTCCATGCAAGTCCTACTTAGAAATATCACTAATGCATAGTGAAAATAATAGGACCAAAAGTATGAAGCATCACTTGCCTTGTTGGTAGAGAGTATAAGTTCACTCCTTGATCTTGCAATGATCACACTCTTCAAATTTCACTACAATTCAATCAAGCATGCAATATTTCAATCTACCATTCAAGCAAAACATCACATAAAATAATAGAAACAAAACAATGCATACAAGCATGCCAAAGATTGTTTTATTTGAAAAAGTGGTTTCTAATGGTTCATAAACATTTTAAAACACCTAATGATCATTTTATAAAGTGGCAAAATCATTTGCAAAAGATTTCACTTCATAAACCATTTTTAAACCAAGTCATTATTTTATGTGGTTGAAAATGTCTTTAGCAAAGAAATAATTTTTATAGGGTTCACCAAATATGTTTTAAAAACATAAAACTTGGTGTTTGGGGTCAGAGAGTTTAATTCAAAACATTTCCCAAAGGTTTTCTCTCAAAATTATTTTTAAACCATAAACAATATTTTTATTTGGCTAGAAATGTTTTAAATCAAAGATTCATTCTTTTGTTTCACCAAATACATTTTTGAAACCACCAATTGATCTCTAGGGTCAGTAGGTTCAAAACAAACCATTTTCCAAAGATTTTATCCCCAAAATCATTTTAGAACAAATTTTATATTCTAAACATGCATACACAAGTTTTTGCAAAAACAAACATTTTAACAGAAGCAATTCACTAAACCAAGGGCAGGGTCAGAAAGTACTTGTCTTGCTGATTCCATTGATATAAAATTTGTAAAATTTGTACGTGTGGTTTGAAAGTTATGGATTTTACAAAATTGAACATCTAATAGAACACGATTTCTGTTTTAAATCATCTCTGGGCCACGTGGCTGCTTCTTATTCGCCTTTACTGCTTCGTGCGGATCGATCGCTGTGGGGCGTTGGATCTAAGTGACATCGCACGATTCATAGGCTCGCGTACCCCTTCGGTTAAGTTCTATCCTAGCCACTAGATCGTGATCAAATGGTGTACAGCAAGCTTGCCAACAAGTGGCGGCGCTGGCGGCGGCAGGTGGCGACGCTGGCTCTGGCTACGGCGTCGCGGCGATTACAGGAAGTAAGGGAAGAAAGGGAGTGGCTCACCAGGTTCGCCGAAGTGTGGGGATGCTCAAGGTGGTACTTGCTGGTGAAGGGGCGCACGAGGATGATCGAAATCGCTCACCGGAGTTCTTGCTGTCGTCGGGTGCGCATGGTCGTGGTCGAAGACGAGCGCCTGGGATGCAAGCAAGCGAGGAAAAGTATCAGGAGGATGCGCACGGTCTCGGGGGTTGTAGATGTACTCACTAGAACACGAGGGGCACACTGGCTTGGCGTCAGTAGCTCGCCGGAGAGGTAGCAGACGACGGCGGCAGGCAGTGATCGTCCTTGCCGATGCTCCGAGGCGCGCGCGGTCAAGCTGAGGCCACTGGGAGGTGCGCCAGGGTACGTGGAGCATGCGTGTGTGGTCTAGGGGGCGAGGAGTGGTCAGAAAACACCCGAATTGGCCGGACAGGTCATCGGAGCAGAGGGCATTCCAGGTCGAAATTTGCTCGGCCTAGGGGCAGAGGGGGTGCAATGTTCAGGGGGAAAGGAGGAGGAGGAGCATGCGGTTTAGTACGCATGGTCGCGGCGAGGGTTAATGGAGAGATTAACGCGGATTGATGGTGCCTTCATTGGCCAGAAACGGCGACGGAGGAATTGGGGGCAGGGTCGTCACGCGGGTGAGGAAGAAAGCTGGACGGTGGGGCCTGGCTGTCTGCGAGTGAGAGAGAGTGGGGGTGGGTCCAGTTAGTCATTGAATCTGCGGGTGAAAGTTCAAGTACGAAACGTTTTCCTGCAGGAGAGAGGGAGTGGGATGGACTATTGGGCTTAATGGGCTAGCTGGGCTGGCTGCTTCGTTTCCCCTTTTTTTATCTGATTCTTTTTCTTTTTCCATTTCTTTTTATTCTGTTTTGATTTTGTTTAATTATTTCAACATCAATTTGAATTCAAACCTCAACCAAAATTTGTGTAGGTTTAAATATTGATTAGTATTATAATCTGAAGTCAATTTTGGAATAAAACTTTTATTCCTTTAGTGCCTTTTTAATTATTTAAAGTAGGTCCTTGTATTAATTCATTCAAGATTTAATAATGTTTTTTAATTTCCATTTGAATTCTAAATCCTTCCAAAACCTTTCAGTAGGTTTTATTTACTTAAATTAGGGTGTCAAATAATTCACCTTGAATTATTTGGAATGTTTCTAATATGATTTATTAATCATTTAAAATTTGATTTGTCTTTATTCAAATGGAATTTGGTTCAAGCCATTTTATTTTATTTTGGAAATTCTTTATCCCTTTATTTTATTTGGATTGGGGCTAAATTCATTCCATTTGCTTATGGATTAGGCCAAGATTTAATTTGGTCTTTAAATATTCTTTATTTAATATTTCTTTCTTCATCTTATAAAATCTATATCTTTTTATTTAGAGATCCAAACTTTGTGATTCCAATTTTGTGAAATCTTATTTAATATTTGTTTATCCTTTTAAATCCCTTTAGTATCATTTGCTCAACATTTGGTATGGATTTCTAGATAGGTGCTTTGTTAGCTTTGGAAATTACTTTTCCTTATCTTATTAAATTCATAAGATTTTATCCATGGTTCCAAATTAAGTGAAACCAATTTCTATGGTCTTATATTATTCCTATTTGTCTTTCTTGATCATTTGTAAATGTTTGTTGACAAACTTTTATATGGATCAAATCCATAGGCTTGGAGATACTTGGAAATGATTTTATTCCCATTAGGGTTTAGAGTTTGGATTTATTTTCCAAGTGTTTAAATTTCAAGATACATTCATTGAGGAATGCATTTCTCTTGATTTGGATTTTGTTGGATTCAAACTTTAATTAGAGTTTGTTCAAGATGGGATTTTAAGTTTCCATTTAGAAACAAAAGTTTCTTTTCACCTTAAAATTCAACAATCATTTATTTTGTTTATTTATTTTTCATATTACAAGATTTGGAAAATCTTGGGATGTGACAGGCTACCACCCTTAAAATAAATCTCGTCCCGAGATTTGGGGAGGCTAGGGGTTACAAGCTGGCTCAAAGCAACTAGGGTACTACCACCCTTAAAAATTTTCCAACAAGATTACTTCTTGGCTTGCTTGGAATCTTGGGGAAACTTCTCTGGGCAAACATCTGCATAGTGTCCTTTGTTTCCACATTTGAAACATGTGACAAGGCTGAGATCCTTCATAGGCTTTATCTTGTGCTTCATCTTTTCTGGACAATTGCTTGCATAATGTCCTTGATTACCACAATTGTAACATGTGATAAGATTGAGTTCATCACGTATCTTCTGTGGACAAGTTGCTACATAATGGCCTAGCTCTTTGCAGTTGTTGCACCACACTTGGTTAATCTCCTTATACTTTTGCTTTTTCTCTGGACATTCATTGGCATAGTGTCCCATCTCTTTGCAATGGCCACATTGCACTTGGATTTTGTCCTTCTTCTTCTTGGGTTTCTCCAAAGCTAGGAGTGCTTCTAGTTCATGTTCTTCATATGTTATCTTAAAGGTAGGAAAAGTTCCTAGTCTCCTTGACCTTTTCCTTGGATAATACATATGTCTCCTCTTTGGTCCTTTAAATTGAGTCATATTGCATGGAGGTGCAAGCTGAGATTTTCCTTTGTCTTCATCCTTCTTGGTAGACTTTGCTCTCTCATGGTAATCTACAATCAGTTGTTGTACTCCACCTTGTTTCCTTTGTTGAACTATGGAATAGATGGGGCATTGGATAGGGACATGATTATTTCCTTCACATAGGAAACAAGTAGCTTGAGATTTGGGGTATTGGTCAGTTGGATGTTTCTCTTCACAATTGGGGCATTGGTCTTCATGCTCCTTGGAAGTGTGATCCTTGTCTCCACAAACATTGCAAGCTTGGGTTCCTTCTAGAATATCATCCTTGACCTCCTTGTTGTCACAAACTCCTTGGGAAGAGTTGTTTCCCATGTTGATCATTTGATTTGTCACCTTACGCAACAATTGGGTTTGGGTTTCCAAAAACCTTTGCATGGTTGGATCTACCTCACTGGTGTTGGCTAAAAATTGAGTTGTCACTTGGTTCAACTGGTTTGGGTTACTATGAGTTCTCTCATGTTGTCCTCTTGGTTGTTGTTGTTGTCACCATCCTTGATGTTGGAATTTCCTGGAGTAGTAATCTGTTTGGGTTGGATTGGGATTAGAATAGGCAAGATATTTCTAAGGAAATAATTCTAATCACACACATCACAATTCACACAAGCAATCACAAACAAACATTCCACTCAAACAACAAAGTTCAAGCACATTTTTAGGCATTTAATTTTTTTTGTTACACCACATAAGTTGGTGTGTTTGATCTATACTTAATATGGTGGTCCATCTATATGGTTCACTTGAGATCTTTCCATCCTTCTTGGTTGATTATTCTTGCATGAGATCATGGTTTCCTTGGGAAAATTCTTGGTCACAAAACTTCAAAGGTGATGATGATTCCCAAGTTGTGTTTCCTTAGTCTTCAAGTCTTGAGCAACATTTCTTGTCTCACTTGTAGTCCTTAGTGATATCCAAGGTTGAAGTCCTTGTTGAGAATAAGGTTGAAATCCCTTGAATATGTTGAAGTCATTAGAGTTGATGAAGTCCTTTGCTCATGGTGAAGTCCTTGGACATGGGGTAGGTTTTGTCCATCAAGTTGAAATAGAAGAGATGTAGAGTTAAAACCAAAATGGTTGAGGAAAGAGTTTACAAGATTGTTTGTAAATAAGTTTTTGAACAAATACAACTCCTATTTTTCTAAGGGGTTTTGTCCAATCCTAGGGTTACAAATCCTACAGGCAACACAATGCTCTGATACCATCTGTAAGATCCCTCCTTTATAAGGAAAAGGATCCCTGTGATTGCAATGCTAGTCCCTGGATCAATAGCTAGCATCCACAGTTAAGATGTAATATCAAGAAACAAAGGTCATAATACAACTTTATAACCAGGAATAAAATAATTTATTACATCTTACATAGCTTAATTGGCTATCTCATTACAATGCAGCAGAATATACAATAGCATGGGGTCCTTCATCTTCAAAGTGCCCCAGGCAGGCATGTTGGTTGTAGACTTGTAATCCTAATCATTAAACTTCACTAAAGTCAAACAAACCTGCAACATAACAAGTTACAGCCACAAGGGTCAATACATTTGAATTGTATTGGCAAGTGATACTATGGTAGCATAGTGGAGTCTATCATCTATATGCATTTGGCTAAGTGGAGCTTAGGCTTGCTTTTCTCAAAATAGATTTTCCTTATCATTTGAAAACACTAAGTTTTTGCTTGACAAAAAAAATCACCCAAGGCATCTACCAATCCTTGATTGAAGATCCTTAACCCTTGTTCAACCACAAGTTTTTAACTTAGAAATTGGGATGAGGAGATTCTTGATAGCTTCCATGTCTTGATGCTCAAATTGTCCTTTACCAGGGACATGGCTAAGTACTTAGATTTTACACTCTGCAGAGGTGGTGCACTTTCCCCACAAGACTTGGTTTCACCAAGACAAGATCTTTCAGAAGCCTTACCTTAGACCAGAATGGACGCGTTCCAACCTATCAAACCCCTACCACCAACTGTCCATTTGGCTAAGTTATTGCAACCTATATGATCCAGGCAGAGCCCATAATGCCAAGTGGCTTCACTTGAAGCTTCTCAACATTTGACATCTCAGATCTCTTTGTTCCTGGGTGGCCATCCACAAGTGAGACACCAAGTTTTCCCCAGTATACTGGACTTGGTGATGCCCAAGTTTTCCCCCAGCATACTGGACTTGCATGACCACTCAACACAAACCATTCTTTCCATTCCACCCAGGTGATTGAGTCACTTAGTTGTTTTATTAAACAAAACACAAGTCCTTGACTTAGAAATATTCCATAGCATGAATTTATTACACCCTTGTTTTCTACTAGCTAAGCTAAGCATGATAGTAGTAGGAATCTTAACTTAGGAATTTCTACTAGGATTTCCCATGGCATAGTTTATACTTAGCAAAATTTCCATGCAAGTCCTACTTAGAAATATCACTAATGCATAGTGAAAATAATAGGACCAAAAGTATGAAGCATCACTTGCCTTGTTGGTAGAGAATATAAGTTCACTCCTTGATCTTGCAATGATCACAATCTTCAAATTTCACTACAATTCAATCAAGCATGCAATATTTCAATCTACCATTCAAGCAAAACATCACATAAAATAATAGAAACAAAACAATGCATACAAGCATGCCAAAGATTGTTTTATTTGAAAAAGTGGTTTCTAATGGTTCATAAACATTTGAAAACACCTAATGATCATTTTATAAAGTGGCAAAATCATTTGCAAAAGATTTCACTTCATAAACCATTTTTAAACCAAGTCATTATTTTATGTGGTTGAAAATGTCTTTAGCAAAGCAATAATTTTTATAGGGTTCACCAAATATCTTTTCAAAACATAAAACTTGGTGTTTGGGGTCAGAGAGTTTAATTCAAAACATTTCCCAAAGGTTTTCTCTCAAAATTATTTTTAAACCATAAACAATATTTTTATTTGGCTAGAAATGTTTTAAATCAAAAATTCATTCTTTTGTTTCACCAAATACATTTTTGAAACCACCAATTGATCTCTAGGGTCAGTAGGTTCAAAACAAACCATTTTCCAAATATTTTATCCCCAAAATCATTTTAGAACAAATTTTATATTCTAAACATGCATACACAAGTTTCTGCAAAAACAAACATTTTAACAGAAGCAATTCACTAAACCAAGGGAAGGGTCAGAAAATACTTGTCTTTCTTATTCCATTGATATAAAATTTGCAAAATTTGGACGTGTGGTTTGAAATTTATGGATTTTACAAAATTGAACATCTAATAGAACACAATTTCTGTTTTAAATCATCTCTGGGCCACGTGGCTGCTTCTTATTCGCCTGTACCGCTTCGTGCGGATCGATCACTGTGGGGCGTTGGATCTAAGTGACATCGCACGGTTCAGAGGCTCTCGTACCCCTTCGGTTAAGTTCTATCCTAGCCACTAGATCGTGATCGAACGGTGTACAGCAAGCTTGCCAATGAGTGGCGGCGCTGGCGGCGGCAGGTGGCGGCGCTGGCTCTGGCTACGGCATCGCGGCGATTACAGGAAGAAAGGAAGGAAAGGGAGTGGCTCACCAGGTTCGCCGAAGTGTGGGGATGCTCAAGGTGGTACTTGCTGGTGAAGGGGCGCACGAGGATGATCGAAATCGCTCACCGGAGTTCTTGCTGTCGTCGGGTGCGCATGGTCGTGGTCGAAGACGAGCGCCTGGGATGCAAGCAAGCGAGGAAAAGTATCAGGAGGATGCGCACGGTCTCGGGGGTTGTAGATGTACTCACTAGAACACGAGGGGCACACTGGCTTGGCGTCAGTAGCTCGCCGGAGAGGTAGCAGACGACGGCGGCAGGCAGTGATCGTCCTTGCCGATGCTCCGAGGCGCGCGCGGTCGAGCTGAGGCCACTGGGAGGTGCGCCAGGGTATGTGGAGCACGCGTGTGTGGTCGAGGGGGCGAGGAGTGGTCAGACAACACCAGAATTGGCCGGACAGGTCGTCGGAGCAGAGGGCGTTCCAGGTCGAAATTTGCTCGGCCTGGGGGCAGAGGGGGTGCAATGTTCAGGGGGAAAGGAGGAGGAGGAGCATGCGGTTTAGTACGCGTGGTCGCGGTGAGGGTTAATGGAGAGATTAACGCAGATTCATGGTGCCTTCATTGGCCAGAAACGGCGACGGAGGAATTGGGGGCGAGATCGTCGCGCGGTTGAGGAAGAAAGCTGGACGGTGGGGCCTGGTTGTCTGCGAGTGAGAGAGAGTGGGGGTGGGTCCAGTTAGTCATTGACTCTGCGGGTGAAAGTTCGAGTACGAAACGTTTTCCTGCGGGAGAGAGGGAGTGGGCTGGACTATTGGGCTTAGTGGGCTAGCTGGGCTGGCTGCTTCGTTTCCCCTTTTTTGATCTGATTCTTTTTCTTTTTCCATTTCTTTTTATTTTGTTTTGATTTTGTTTAATTATTTCAACATCAATTTGAATTCAAACCTCAACCAAAATTTGTGTAGGCTTAAATATTGATTAGTATTATAATCTGAAGTCAATTTGTGTAGGCTTAAATATTGATTAGTATTATAATCTTATTTAATATTTGTTTATCCCTTTAAATCCCTTTAGGATCATTTGCTCAACATTTGGTATGGATTTCTAGATAGGTGCTTTATTAGCTTTGGAAATTACTTTTCCTTATCTTATTAAATTCATAATATTTTATCCATGGTTCCAAATTAAGTGAAACCAATTTCTATGGTCTTATATTATTCCTATTTGTATTTCTTCATCATTTGTAAATGTTTGTTGACAAAATTTTATATGGATCAAATCCATAGGCTTGGAGATACTTGGAAATGATTTTATTCCCATAGGGTTTAGAGTTTGGATTTATTTTCCAAGTGTTTAAATTTCAAGATACATTCATTGAGGAATGCATTTCTCTTGATTTGGATTTTGTTGGATTCAAACTTTAAATAGAGTTTGTTCAAGATGGGATTTTAAGTTTCCATTTAGAAACAAAAGTTTCTATTCACCTTAAAATTCAACAATCATTTATTTTGTTTGTTTATTTTTCACATTACAAGATTTGGAAAATCTTGGGATGTGACATAGTTGAAGCTGGTGGACGGCAACCATGAAACGGTGCCATTGACCTTGACGCCATACCGGTGATGATGGAGATCATGATTGTGCTTGAAGATGGAGATCGGAAGCACAAGAAGAAAGGCCATATCATATCACATATTATGAATTGCATGTGATGTTAATCCTTTTATGCATCTTGTATTGCTTAGTTAACGATGGTAGCATTATAAGATGATCCCTCAAGCACACAATTTCAAGTTTTAAAGTGTTCATCCTTAGTAAGCACTGTTGCTAAAGCTTGTTGTTTCGAAGCACCACGTGATGATCGGGTGTGCTAGATTCTGTGAGTGTATACAATGTGAGCAAGCCATATTTGCTCATGTGGAAACTAAGGTTTGATCTTGACGAGCCTAGCATGTACAGACATGGTCTCGGAACACAGATCACCGAAAGGTAAAGCATGAGTCATATAGTAGATATGATGAACATGTTGATTGTTCGCCATTGAAGCTACATCAACTCTCGTGATGATCGGTTTTGATGTGGTGGATTTGGTTCGTGTGATCACTAAAACAATGTGAGGGATATTGTTTTGAGTGGGAGTTCACCTAGATTAATTTAACTATTAATTAGAACTCAATTTGTCATAAACTTAGTCTAAACTATTGCAAATATGTTGTAGATAAATGGCGGCCCCTACCATCAATTTTAATGCGTTCCTTGAGAAAGAAAAGTTGAAAAACAATGGAAGCAACTTCGCGGATTGGTTCCGCAATTTGAGGATTGTCCTCAATGCTGGCAATTTGACCTATGTGTTGGATGCACCGCTGGGTGACCCGCCTGCAGCTATTGCTACCGATGAAGTAAAGAATGTTTACCTCACTTGGAAGAATCAGTACTCCACAGTTCAGTGTGCTATCTTGTATGGTTTGTAATCGGAGCTTCAGAAAAGGTTTGAGAACCAAGACCCACATGATATTGTCCGTGACCTCAAAATGATATTTGAGGCTCACGCGGCAGTTGAGAGTTATGAGGCTTCTGAAAAGTTCTTTAACTGCAAGATGGAAGAGGGCAGCTCCGTGAGTGAGCACGTGCTTAAGATGTTTGGGCATGCAAATAAACTCCAAAGCTTGGGTATAGTGATTCCTAATTCTTTGGGGATTCACCATGTCCTCCAATCACTACCACCAAGTTACAAGAACTTTGTGATGAACTACAATATGCAAAACATGGACAGGACGTTGCCAGAACTCTTCTCCATGTTGAAATCTGTAGAAGTGGAGATTAAGAAAGAGCACCAAGTGTTGTTGGTCAATAAGTCCACCAAATTCAAGAAGCAAGGCAAGTCTAAGCAAAAGGGAAACTTCAAGAAGGGCGGTAAGAAAGTTGCCGCGCCGGCGAAGAAGACCAAGGTTGGGCCTAAGCCTGATACTGTGTGCTTTTACTGCAAGGAAGAAGGTCACTGGAAGCGGAATTTCCCAAAGTACTTGGCGGATTTGAAGAACGGCAACATCAAGAAGAAAGGTATATCCGATATACATGTTATTGATGTGTATCTCACTAGTACTCATAGTAGTGCCTGGGTATTTGATACTAGTTCGGTTGCTCATATTTGTAACTCGAAACAGGTGCTGCAGAATAAACGGAAGCTACCGAAGAACGAGGTGACGATGCGCGTTGGAAATGGATCAAAGGTTGATGTGATCGTGGTCGGCACGCTACCTCATCATCTACCATCGGGATTAGTTTTATACTTAAATAATTGTTATTTGGTGCCTGCGTTAAGCATGAACATTATATCTGGATCTTGTTTATTGCGAGACGGTTACTTGTTTAAGTCCGAGAATAATGGTTGTTCGATTTATATGAGTAATATGTTTTATGCACATGCACCTTTGATAGATGGTCTATTCTTATTGAATCTCGATTGTGGAGATACACACATTAATAACATTGAAGCTAAACGTTTGAAATTGAGCGATAGCACGACCTATATGTGGCACTATCGTCTTGGTCACATTGGAGTGAAGCGTATGAAGAAACTCCATTCCGATGGACTTCTTGAATCACTTGATTTAGAATCACTTGAAAGATGCGAAGCATGTCTGATGGGTAAAATGACTAAGACTCCATTTTCTGGTATGATGGAGTGACCTACGGACTTATTGGAAATCATACATACCGATGTGTGTGGTCCAATGAGTGTAGCATCGCGCGGTGGTTATCGTTATGTTCTTACCTTCACGGATGACTTGAGTAGATATGGGTATATCTATTTCATGAAACATAAGTCCGAAACTTTCAAGAAGTTTTAAGGAATTTCAAAGTGAGGTAGAGAATTAACGTAACAAGAAGATTAAATTTCTACAATTTGATCGTGGAGGTGAATATCTAAGTTACGAGTTTGGCGAGCATTTGAAGAAATGCGGAATACTTTCACAATTGACACCGCCGGGAACACCATAACGTAATTGTGTGTCCGAACATCGTAATCGAACTCTCTTAGATATGGTTCATTCTATGATGTCACTTACAGATTTACCGCTATCGTTTTGGGGTTATGCATTAGAAACAGCCGCATTCACTTTAAATAGGTCACCATCTAAATCCGTTGAAACGACACCATATGAATTATGGTTTGGGAAGAAACCTAAATTGTCATTCCTTAAAGTTTGGGGTTGCGAAGCTTATGTAAAGAAGTTATAGCCGGACAAGCTTGAACCCAAAGCGGAAAAATGCGTCTTCATAGGATACCCGAAGGAAACTATTGGGTATACCTTCTATCATAGATTCGAAGGCAAAATATTCGTTGCAAGAATGGATCCTTTCTAGAGAAGGAGTTTCTCTCGAAAGAAGTGACTAGAAGGAAAGTAGAACTCGACAAGGTTGTTGAACCTTCTCTTGAACTTGCGAGTAACACAGCACCGAAAGTAGTTCTTGTGGCGCCTGCACCAATAAGAGAGGAAGATAATGATGTTGATCATGAAACTTCGGTTGAAGTTACTACGAAACGTCGCAGCTCAACGAGAACTCGTACCACTCTAGATTGGTATGATCCCGTTATGAGTGTCATGTTGGTGGATAACACCGAAGACCCTGCGACATATGAGGAAGCGATGATGAGCCCAGATTCCAATAAATGGCAAGAAGCCATGAAATCCGAGATTGGATCCATGTATGAAAACCAAGTATGGACTTTGGTGGACTTACCGGATGGCCAGAAGGCTGTCGAGAACAAATGTATTTTCAAGAAGAAAATAGATGCTGATGGTAATGTTACTGTCTATAAAGCTCGACTTGTCGCAAAAGGGTTTCGACAAATTCAAGTAGTTGACTACGATGAGACTTTCTCACCGGTAGCGAAGCTAAAGTCTGTGAGGATTATGTTAGCAATCGCTGTGTATTATGATTATGAGATATGGCAGATGGATGTCAAAACAGCTTTCCTCAATGGAGACATTGATGAAGAGTTGTATATGATGCAACCTGAAGGTTTTGTCGATCCTAAAGATGCTAACAAGGTATGCAAACTTCAACGGTCCATATATGGATTGAAGCAAGCATCCTGAAGTTGGAATCAACGTTTTGATAAGGTAATCAAAAGCTTTGGTTTTATACCAACTTATGGAAAAGCTTGTATTTACAAGAAAGTGAGTGGGAGCTCTGTAGCATTCATAATACTATATGTAGATGACATATTGTTGATTGGGAATGATCTAGACCTTTATAATAGTGTCAAGGATTATTTGAATAATAGTTTTTCAATGAAAGATCTTGGTGAAGCAGCTTACATATTAGGCATAAAGATTTATAGAGATAGATCGAGACGCCTAATATCATTGCCACAAAGTACATATCTGGACAAAGTTCTAAAGAGGTTTGGAATGGAAGATAGCAAGAAAGGGTTCTTGCCCATGTTGCCCAATACGACCTTGAGTAAAACTCAAAGTCCTACAACGGCAGAAGATAGAGAAAGGATGAGTAAGACTCCCTATGCCTCAGCCATAGGATCTCTAATGTATGCCATGCTATGTACCAGACCCGACATTGCATATGTTGTTAGTTTGACTAGCAGATATCAAAGTGATCCAGGAATGGATTATTGGACAGCGGTCAAAAACATACTTAAGTACTTGAGAAGAACTAAGGATATGGTTCTTTCTTATGGAGGTGAAGAACAGCTCGTTGTTAATGGTTACACCGATGCTAGTTGGAACACCGATCCGGATGATTCTAAATCTCAATCTGGATACGTATTTACTTTGAATGGTGCGGCAGTTAGCTGGAGGAGTGCAAAGCAAAGCGTTGTGGCGAGATCTTCAACTGAATCGGAATACATAGCTGCTTTGGAAGCTTCACAAGAGGCAATATGGATGAAGGAGTTCATTACAGAGCTCAGTGTGGTTCCAAGTGCGCTGGACCCAATGTCTATCTACTGTGATAACATGGGCGCCATAGCCAATGCGCAAGAACCAAGGTCACACAAGAAGCTGAAGCACATCAAGCTACGTTTTCACGCTATTCGAGAACATGTCAAAGATGGTGACATAAAGATTTGCAAAGTACACACAGATCTGAATGTGGCGGATCCGTTGACTAAACCTCTCTCGAGGGCAAAACATGACCAGCACCAAACCGCCATGGTTGTTCGGTATATTACCATGTAATCTAGATTGGTTGACTCTAGTGCAAGTGGGAGACTATTGGAGATATGACCTAGAGGCAATAATAAAAGTAGTTATTATTATATCTTTGTGTTTATGATAAATGTTTACATTCATGCTATAATAGTATTAACCAGAAACATTAATACTTGTGTGATTTGTAAACTAAAATAGAGTCCCTAGTAAAGCCTCTTTATAATACTAGCTTGTTGATTAATAGATGATCGTGGTTTCTCGATCATGAACATTGAGATGTTGTTAATAACAAGATCATATAATTAGGAGAATGGTATGATGGACGTGCTCCTATAGATAAGTGTAGCATAAAGATCAAGTCATTTTAATAGTTCAATTGCTATAAGCTTTCTGATACATAGTAACCTAATTCATTCGACCATGAGATCATGCTAATCACCATCACCGGAAGGATGCTTTGATGACATCAAACACCACACCGTAACTGGGTGGCTATAAAGGTGGCATTGAGTGTTTGGAAAGTATGGGTTGAGGCACATGGATCAAGAGTGGGATTTGTCCATCCATATGACGGATAGATATACTCTGGGCCCTCTCGATGGAATGTCATCCAATTAGCTTGCAAGCATGTGACTGGCTCACAAGGGATCACATACCACGGGAACGAGAAAATAGTACTTATCAGTAACGAGGTTGAACTAGGTATGCAGAGATACCGACGATCAAAACCTCAGATAAGTAAACTATCGTGAGACAAAGGGAAATTGGTATCGTATGTAAGTGGTTCATTCGATCGCAAAGTAATCATATAAATATGTGGGAGCCATATGAATTTCCAGATTCCTCTATTGGTTATTGATCGGAGAAGTGTCTCGATCATGTCCGCATAGTTCATGAACCGTAGGGAGACACACTTAAGGATTCAATGTTGTTGTGTAGTTATGGAATGATGATTAAGAGAACGAATGTTGTTGGGAGTCTCGGATGGGATCCGGGATATCAGGAGGAGATCCGGAATGGTCCGTAGAATAAGATTCATATAAGGAAAGTCCTGTTTCGGAGTTCGGGAATGATTTCGGTGTTTTCACTAGGAATGTTCTAGAAGAGTCTGGAAGGTCCAGCACTCCGGAGGGGAAGGGTACATTGATGTGTCATGACAATGTGGAATGGTTGCATCATGTACTAGGTCACTTGTCTGGGCAATATAAAGAGAGAAATAAAATAGAAGTTTGAAAGTCAAACGCCAATTTGAAAAGTCAAATCTGAAGTTTGCTTGGTGGAGGGAGAGTAGGAAACCTACCTAGGGTAGGAGACCTACTCCCTCCACCCGTTGGCCAAGGAGGAGGAGTTGGAGGAGGACTCCCTCCTCCCGACCGCCTCCCTCCCACCTATATAAGGATGGGTAGGGCTGCCCCCTACCCTCACACCCAAAACCCTAGCCCCAAGTCGCCGGCGCCACCACCTCCAAGTGTTGCCGCCGCCTTGGGCTCCTCCAACTTGCCGAGTTAGGGTTTCCCCAAACCCTAGCCGCCGGCCACACCCTCCCCTTGGTGCCCTCTAAACCGTAGATCGCTAAGGCCTCTCTCATACTCCACCATACTCACTCCGGCTTAAGGCGAAGCCCTGCGAGATCTCCCCTCTACTTCCGACACCACGCCGTCATGCTGTCGGAATCGCGAGGAGAGTGCTACAACCTCCGCTGCCTGCTGGAACAAGGGAGAGGAAGGTCTTCATCGAGTACCGAACGTGTGACCGACTGGGGAAGCGCTGCCGGAACGCAGCACCGGAAGGATCGTCTACGCGATCTTGAGATTGGCAAGAGTACGACTACATCACCCACGAGAATCTGCTCTCGTTAACCGCTTTGGAATCTTCGAGGGTGAGTTCCTCTATCGACTCGTTGCTACAATCTAGTAGATAGATCTTGGCTTGTTTGTGTGCATGCGGTAGATTTTTTTTGTTTTCCATGCTACGAACCCCTACAGGCCCAACTCCGCCTCCCCTTCTGGCATCCTTCGTCTTATGGGAAAATATGATTTTCGGTAGTTTTTCTGGTATTTTTCTGATCTTCGTGAAATTGCATCAAAATGCCTCTTTTTTCCATCAGAATCCTGACTCCGTCAGTTCATGCTCCAAGAATCATCCAACATGCAAAAACAAATGAAAAGACATAATTAACCCCTCTTAATATGAAATATATCAATGAATAGAGGTAAATTATGATATAGAATGGTGATGCAAATTGGACATATCAACTCCCCCCAAGCTTAGACCTTCGTTTGTCCCCAAGCAAAAACTGAGCTTAGTAAACATGTCCACAGGTTTATGGAGTGAAGTGTCGATAAAAAGAATACGGACAAGAAGCATCACACTTACCATTGCACAACTCATAGAAGAAAGCAACTCACCATTATATAACTTAGCTTGCAACAAGTATGGGAGTCACAATAGAGATGCATAGGGATAAATCATAATTGGGATTGGCAAATTTTGTTCTTGGTCAAAGAACAGTTGGCAAACAGTTTTTAATTAAATCTTTTGTAGAGAAGTTTTATAACAGAAGTACTCTTTTTGCTCAAACATAAAAGGCTTTTCACAATGATAGCTTTCAAAGTAATACTCATTTAGATAAGAGTCTTGTGCAAACAAGGAAGATGGAGAACATGATTGAATAAATCATCATATGAATGCTTAAAACACAACAACTCAAATGCTTGCTGGAGATAGAGAGGAATAGGTTTACTGACTCGACTTACAAGTAGAAGAAAGGGCCCTTCATAGAGGGAAGAAGGGATTTCAAGTTCATAAAGAGCTTTCAAAAGATTATGGTACTTACTAGTTTTGAGCTCTCGTTGCCCCTATCATAAGCATCTTGAGGTGATTAAGGTTAAAGTGAACAAAGATGGAGTATATGCTTGACGAAATATAAGTTGGCAATCTCATGTCCCTTGAGTATGAGGGCCGCTCCTCATGCTACTCAACTTTAGTTACCGGTAAATTTTTGTCATTGTAAGTACATGTGTATCATAAAGAACCGGGGTACCCCTTGCACATGATATAGGAGCTATCCCATAATCAAAATGACAAGGCAAGCAGACAATGAGCATCTCAACGATCTTTTTATTTGCTATTTGCATAGGTTTTTATTGAGGATGCTTCACAGATTGCTCACTATGGTTATGCTGCAAGTTTCCACCATGATTAGGAATGGCTTAGGCTAGCGGCCTAGGCGTTTCTCTAACACACATACATAACTCCATGGACTTACAAGCTTCCCTTTTATTTCACACCGACGACATCCGCAAAAAGAGCATGATATCATTTGTGTACAATGTACAAGTGCAATGTTGAAAGCGTTCCCCCTGACAGCATGGTTCTGCTAATTCCAACGTATAGGTGCAAGCATATACAACTTCGATGACACAATGATTCAAGTTTATTATGGGCAAGAAAATAAGGTGTGCCATCAAGTTCGTGAGAGATTTACTAACTAGTTTTCACATAACAAAATAATTTTTAATTCGAAAGATAGATGAAGCTTGAGAATTTACTTGGAATAGAAATAATGCTAATAGGTAGATATGGTGGACACAAATGGCACAGATTTTGGTTTAAAGGGGTTGGATGCATGAGAAGTATGCCTTCTGAAAACAGGTTTTTGGCTAGCAAGGCTGGGTAGCAAGCAAAAGAGTTGAAGGAAACAAGCAAACATACAAGTAATAAAGCCAAACATGCAATCCTCCTTGAAGACACAAAAGATCTTAAATAAATAATACTAAAATTATGACCAATCAAGAAGGAAAATAAATGATACAAAATACCTGTAAGTGCTTTTCTCTTTTTCTTTCAAACCTCAAAAAGTGTTTCTACTGACTAGAGCTCAGTTTTCCAAAACCAATTTAGATCTACTTGATGCTCCCAAAGTGATGCCAATACTGATCAACAAGATCAATCATATAATAGAGATTGCAAACTAAAATAAGAAGTGAAAAAAGTAAAAGATGAAACTTCTCATTAATATTCTATAAAGGCACTCACACCAAGGGATACATAGATAATCAACTAAAGGAGAGATACTTCCACAATGCAAACCAACCTATAAGATAAATTCTCTACCAAAGACATGAATCTGCTAAAAAGGTAAAATATAAAAGATAATGATGTGATACCGCGGCACTCCCCAAGCTTGGAACAAGCCAAGGGGATGCCAAACCTGATGAAGAATTACTCCTCCGGTGGTGGTGTTCCCTTGTCATCGTCAGACTTCCAAGGTAAAGGCTCCCCATCCACAAAGGATGTCTTGGTTTCCACAATCCTGAAACTAGCAGCAGAGCTTATGCTATTAAATCTAGCCTCATACTCACAGTTTTGATTTTGTATGTCATAGAGTTGTGCTTGTAATTTGTTGGTGGTCTGCTGGAGTGAGAGGATTTCGTATTGAAGCTCGGCAACCTCCTCCTTGTGCTTGGCAATGAGTTCTGAACTTATCTTATGGATGACATCCACTTCGTATTCCACCATCTTCTTATACCTAAAAACCTCCTGCTCCAATGCTTCCATCCTGTCTTCTAGACTGCCTTCTCCTTTAGGGCCTTGAACTTCTCTCATATGCACCTTCCCATTCTTGAGAATCAACTCCTTGGGATGAATCTTCAACTCGTACATGTATGGGTTGATGTCATCCGCGGAGGAATCCTCCATGGGTGATCCAGAGGAAGACATTGTGGCTCCAAAACTGAGAATCTGCCTGATAGAAACAGATTGAAACAAAAAGATGACGAGAACACGATATACGAACCTCGGGGGATCCGGGGGTTATATATTACGAAGTTTCAATGCATAAGGAAGGTACTATGCGAGAACGAGGTGGAGACGGACTCCAGGGGGCTCACACCGCATGTAGGCGCGTCCAGCTCGGGCCCGCGCCTAGGGTGGGTGTGACCCACCTGGCCTCCGTTTCCTACTCTGTTTCGTCTCGTAACCTTCCGTATGTAATAAAAACATCAAAAATATAAAAAGATAAGGTTTTCACGAACCTTTAGTTTGCAACACTTTTGCCTACTTAAAGACGAACTCTGCAGGTTCTGGAGTTTGGTTTCTAATAAATTCTTCGGGAGTTACCATTTGAATAGCATCAACATTTTCATTGTAAGAATCTCTAGAAATAAAGTGTTTGAGCCTTTGGCCGTTCACCATCTGTGTAGTGTTGTCCTTTAAGGAAGATATTTTAATATCCTCTAAACGATACACCTCCTCAATAACAAAAGGTCCTTCCCATTTTGAGAGTAGTTTCCCTGCAAAAAATCTGAGACGAGACCTATACAAAAGAACTTTCTCACCAACATGGAAATCCCTTTTTAGAATTCTCCTATCATGCCATCTTTTTACTTTTTCCTTAAAGAGTCTAGCATTTCCATAAGCTTCACTTCTCCACTCATCTAAGGTACTCAAGTTAAACAATCTTTTCTCACCAGCAAGTTTAAAATCTCTATTCAGTTCTTTCACTTCTCAATAAGCTTTGTGTTCTAATTCTAGAGGCAAGTGACAAGCTTTTCCATAAACCATTTTGTATGGAGACATTCCCATAAGATTTTTATAAGCAGTTTTATAAGCCCATAAAGCGACATTCAAATTTTTAGCCCAATTCTTCCTAGATCTATTAACAGTCTTTTGAAAGATACATTTAATTTCTCTATTGGAAAGTTCTACTTGCCCACTGGTTTGGGGGTGATAAGCTGAAACAATTCTATGGTTAACATAATATTTATCAAAAGTCTTCCTAAAACCACCATCAATAAAATGAGAACCTCCATCGGTCTTGAGATATCTAGGCACACCAAACCTATGAAAAATAACATCTTTAACCATTTTTAAAGAGGTTTTACCATCGACGCTGTTTGTAGGTATGGCCTCTGCCCACTTTGTAACATAGTCAACAGCAACAAGAATATGAGCATACCCTTTGGAAGGAGGAAAAGGATCCATAAAGTCAAATCCCCAATAATCAAAAGGTTCAATAACAAGAGAATAATTCATAGGCATTTCATTGCGTCTAGAAATGTTACCAACTCTTTGACATTCATCACATGATAAAATAAACTTCCTTGCATCCTTTCAAAGAGTAGTCCAATAAAATCTAGATTGTAATACTTTTTGTGCAGTTCTATCCCCAGTATGATATCCTCCATAAGTACTGCTATGACATTTTCTCAATATCTCTTGTTGTTCATATTCTGGAACACATCTTCGCATAATACCATCTACTCCTTTATATAAATGTGGGTCATCCCAAAAGTAACGCCTCAGATCATAAAAGAATTTTCTTCTTTGTTGGGTTGTAAAGGTTGGAGGAAAATACTTGGAAACAATAAAGTTAGCATAATCAGCATACCAAGGACTCTCATGCAGACTTACCCTTATTGCAGCCAACTGTTCATTTGGAAAACTATCATTAACAGGCATAGGGTCAAAAGAAATGTTTTCCAAACGAGATAAATTATCAACAATAGGATTTTCAGCACCTTTCCTAATTATAATATGCAGATCAAACTCATGTAAAAGCAACACCCATCTAATAATCCTAGGCTTAGCATCTTTCTTTGTCATAAGGTACTTAATAGCAGCATGATCCGTATGAATAGTAACCTTTGAATCAACAATATAGGGTCTAAACTTATCATAGGCAAAGATTACAGCTAAGAACTCATTTTCAGTAGTATCATAATTCTTTTGAGCAGCATCTATAGTCTTACTAGCATAATGAATAACATTCAAATTTTTATTAACATGTTGCCCAAGGACACCACCCACAGCAAAATTACTAGCATCACACATAATTTCAAAAGGTAAATTCCAATCACGTGGTTGAACAATAGAAGAAGTAGTCAAAGCTTTCTTCAAAGTTTCAAAAACTTCCTTACAATCATCATCAAAAACAAAAGGTACATCTTTTTGAAGAATATTAGTAAGGGGCTTTGAAATTTTGGAGAAATCTTTAATAAACCTCCTATAGAAACCAGCATGACCAAGGATACTACGAATACCTTTTATATCCCTAGGGCAAGGCATCTTCTCAATTGCTTCAATTTTGGCTCTGTCTACTTCAATGCCTCTTTCAGAGATCTTGTGTCCAAGAACAATCCCTTCATTAACCATGAAATGGCATTTCTCCCAGTTAAGAACAAGGTTGGTTTCCTCACATCTCTGCAAAACTTTGTCAAGGTTGTGCAAACAGTTATCAAAAGAAGTTCCATAGACGGAAAAATCGTCCATGAAAACCTCCACAATTTCTTCACAAAAACCATGAAAGATAGCAGACATACATCTCTGAAAGGTAGCAGGAGCATTACATAAACCAAAAGGCATACGCCTATAAGCATAAGTTCCATAAGGACAAGTGAAGGTGGTTTTCTCTTGGTCTTGGCCTTTCACAGCAATTTGAGAGAACCCAGAATAACCATCAAGAAAACAAAAGTTGGTCTTTTTAGACAATCTTTCTAGCATTTGATCAATAAAAGGCAGGGGATAATGTTCTTTCTTAGTAACTTTATTAACCTTTCTAAAATCAATGCACATGCTATAACCAACCACTACTCTTTGAGGTATAAGCTCATTATTTTCATTAGGCACAACAGTGATTCCCCTTTCTTTGGAACACAATGAACAGGGCTAACCCATTGACTATCAGCAATAGGGTACATAATACCAGCATAAAGGAGTTTTAATACCTAATTTTGTACCACATCCTTCATATTAGGATTTAAACGGCGTTGGTGTTCAACAACTGGTTTTGCATCAGGTTCTATATTAATAGCATGCTGACATATAGTAGGAGAAATCCCTTTTAAATCATCAAGAGTATACCCCATAGCTCCACGATGTTTCTTCAATATTTCCAATAACCTTTCCTCTTCCTTACCTGAAAGTTTAGAACTAATAATAACAGGATATATTTTCTTATCATCTAGATAAGCATATTTAAGATCATCAGGTAGAGGTTTTAATTCGAAAACAGGGTCCCCTTTAGGTGGTAGTGTGGTACCCAAATCTTCCACAGGTAGGTTATGCTTAAGTAACTCAGGGTGACGAAGGAAGACCTCGTCAATCTCATTTCTTTCCTTCATGAAGACCTTGCTTTCATGATCTTCCATAAACTGCTACAAGGAATTGTTAGGAACAAGAAAAATAGCAGAAAGTTGTTCAACCTTGAAATCCTCATTAGGCAATTCGTTCCCATAAGGAGTTTTAGCAAATTTTAAAAAATTAAACTCATACGATTCTCCACCAAACTTAGTCAAAACTTTCTCCTTACAATCTATGATAGCCCCACAAGTATTCAAGAAAGGTCTACCAAAGATAATAGGACAGGCTTTACTAGCTTCTAAACCAACTACTAGAAAATCAGCAGGATATTTAATCTTACCACAAAGGACTTCCACATCTCTCACAATACCATTTGGACAGACTGTCTCTCTATTGGCAAGGTGAACAACCACATCTATGTCCTCAAGTTCACATGGACCAATTTCATGCATAATTTCCCTATAAAGCTCATAAGGAATAGCGCTAGAGCTATCACCAATGTCACATAAACCATAATAGCAATGATCACCAATTCTAACAGAAAGCACAGGGACACTAGTTTTTCTAGCTTTTGTAGGATGAGAGACAATATTAGAAGTGTCTTCACAAAAGGCAATATGTTCATCCTCTATATTTTTAGTGACAAGATCTTTCACAATAGCTACCACAGGTTTAATGTTTATTTGATCATCAGGTTCCACAGTTTTCTTTGCACTTTTGCTAACCACATTAGCTATGATAAAATGTTACTTTACCTTAGCAGGAAAAGGAATTTTCTCCACATAAGGTTCAGGCAAAATGGGATCAACAGTACAAACTTCAATTCTAGCAGGAACATGGGTAACAATATCTTTTTAAGGAGCATGGTACTTGTCCCACTCCTTTTTGGGAATTTCAATATAAGAGGCAAAGGCCTTATTTTGCAAGAACTTGAGAATCCAGACCATACTCAGTACTAATATCACGGAAGTCATCAGTTCCCATAAAGGATTTAATGCATTCATAGTCATAATTTATACCTGACTTTCTTCCTTTGTCATTCTACCATGCTTCAGTATTCTCTTGAATACGGTCTAGGAGATCCCATTTAGCTTCTTCCTTCATACGTGTGAATGATCCAGCATAAGAAGCATCTAGTAAATCTTTATCATGAAGAGAAAGCCTAGCATAAAAGTTATTGATAATAATATTGTTATGGAGTTCATGAATATGACATTTAAGCATTAGTAACTTCAATCTCCCCCCAAGCTTGAGTTGTACTCTCTCCATCACGAGGTCAAAAGTTATATATTAGATTCCTATCTTTATGAATCTCACTGGGAGGATAGAATTTAGAATAAAAGAGAGGTAATATTTCCTCCCATTCCATGGATTGTCCATTCTTGGGCAGCTTATACCATTCTTTATCTCTTACTTTCAATGATACAGAGAGTAATTTCTTCTTCACCTGTTTAGTTGTGATACCTGCACACTTAAACAACCTGCATAATTCAAGGATAAAAAGCAAGTGATCACCAGGGTGGACAGTTCCATCCCCTAAATAATAATTATCCATAACACGATCAACAATACTTGTAGGTATCTTAAAAGGATCTATCTCAACATGTGGTGGTTCATCTACTACCCTAACAGTGGTAGTAGTTTTCCCAAACAGAAAACCAAGTGTATTATCCATATTGGAAACAAAGTAACAAATAGAAAAAAATACTCAGAGTAGAAGTTTCCTTTACCAATTCCACTCTTCAATAGCGCTTCACTCCCCGACAACGGCGCCAGAAAATAGTCTTGATGACCCACAAGTATAGGGGTGTATCATAGTACTTTCAATAAATAGGAATGTCGATCCCAACGAGGAGCAGAAGGTGTTGACTAGTGGTATGGAGCAGGAAATCTCTGTAAATATTTAGCAAACGGATTTTTAGGGGTTTTCTGATAAAGCAAGGAAATAAAGTGCAAGTAAATAAATACAGCAAACAATTGCAGTAGTGGCCCAATCCTTTTTTAGCAAAGGACAAACCGGTAGAAATACTAATGAGGACCAAATGTTCTCGAGGACACATAGGAATACTGTCAAGTGCTTTCGTTTCATATAGATGATTAATCTTCTTTGGTTTCATAAGTGTTGTGTGGGTGAACCTGTGCTAATGTACCGACCTTACTTGGACTAATACATACTTGTGATTAAAACCCTTGCAAGCATCCACAACTACAAGAAAGCAATTAAGGTATAAACCTAACCACGGCCTTAAACTCTGAGATCCTACACTCCCTTGTGCAATGGTTTCCTAACGGGGGTTCAGGTTTCTGTCACTCCGCCAACCCCACAATTAGTAGCCAAATACACAATGCATTCCCCTAGGCCCATAAATGGTGAAGTATCATGTAGTCGACCTTCACATGACACCACTAGAATAGCACCACAACTTAAATACTAAACCATTGAATAATACCTCAACGCAAATCCACTACTAACAACATGACTTCTCCCATGTCCTCAAGAACTAAACGAACTACTCACGAGACATCATATGGATCAAGATCAAAGATGATATGGTGATGGATAACAATCTTAACATAAACAATAATCCAATGGTTCCACTCACAAGCATCAACTAGAATAGTAATCAACACCGGGAAAGTTTCCCCTAAGAACTATGCAAGATTCAACACAATTGTTACAGCGGGATGGAGTGGTGATGATGGTGCTAGTGGATATGATGGTGTGGATGATGATGATCCCGATGAAGTATAGCTTGATGATGGTGTTGATGGCGATGATCTCCCCTCTCTGGGAAGGAATTTCCCCGGCAGAAATCTGTCTACCGGAGAGCTCTTTCTCTCTCGATGTTTTTCCGCCTTGTAGAGGCGGCAAAATCTTTCTATCGTCGTTCCCCGTGTATTAGGGTTTCGAGAAGAAGATATAGGCACGAGGGCGGAGCCAGGGGTGGGCCAGGGTTGCCACACCCCGTGTAGGCGGGACCTAGGATGGCCCACGCCTGGGGGGTGTGGCCCCCCTGTGGCCCAACTCCGCCTCCCCTTCTGGCATCCTTCGCCTTCTGGGAAAATAGGATTTTCTGTAGTTTTTCTGGTATTTTTCTGATCTTCGGGAAATTGCATCAAAACACCGTGTTTTCCATCAGAATCCTGACTCCGGCAGTTCATCCTCTAAGAATCATCCAACATGCAAAAATAGATGAAAAGACATAAGTAACCCCTCTTAATATGAAATATATCAATGAATAGAGGTAAATTATGATATATAATGGTGATGCAAATTGGACGTATCAATAACATATTGTGTATGTATATAGTTTTGCAATAGAGTGGAGTCCTTGGTTCCAGATACCAGCTGATGCAGCTCAGATCACTGTAGAGCTTTGTTGGGAAACCCCAAGAGGAAGGTACGATGAGCACAACAGCAAGTTTTCCCTCAGAAAGAAACCAAGGTTATTGAACCAGTAGGAAAAAGGAAACAACCCAAAGGTGTTGTTAGCAACTTGGAAACCTGCACAACACAAACTTGAGACTTTGCCCCAACGAATAGTGAGGTTGTCAATCTCATCGATTTGCAGAAAACAAAGGATTAACTGTATGGTGTGGAAGGTAATGGTGGTTTGCAGAAAGTAACAGGAATAGTGGAAGATGTATCAATGGTAAAGATTGGACCGAGGTCCATAGTTTACTAGAGGTGTTCTCCTTAAGATAAACAACATAACATGCTGGGTAAACACATTATAGCAGGGCAATTGATATGACAGAGCAAGGCATAACAAAGCAATACTAGACATTCATTGATGGGGATATGCTTACCGGGGTATACTCAGCAGGACGTTTGCTACTAGCCCAGGCGCCAGCGAGTGGGCCTGCAGGACGGCGACTGGATCAAGATCTGGCGTGGACTCAAGAGACTAGAAGCTGAAGGCCCAGAAGCGTAGATAGGCCCAGTCGGATTAGGTCATAGGGTCACCGAATCCTTAACTGATTCGGTTGAGATCTGTAAACTCTGGGGGGTGAGTCTATATAAACCTCCCTAGAGGGCGCATAGCGGATAAGTTCCATCATACACCCAAGCGACTCGCCGCCTAGCCGTCGAGCTCGCCCCATTGTACTATCACCACAATACAATCTAGCAGGAGTAGGTCTTTACCCTCCGGGGGGCCGAACCTGGGTAAACCCTTGTGTCTCATCCCTCATCTCGCACCGCAGATGGCTGGCCGCCCTTGCCCCATGTTCTACTACTCGCTGCCGATTGTAGCATCTCCCGTGGTCATTCCTACGACAGTGGCGCCCACCGTGGGGCCTGGCCGGTCAGGTCGGTGTTCTGCGGCGAGATCCAATCTGCCCATCAACAAGTCGATCGCCACCGGCCGCATGATCGCGATCGGCGAGATGCTCCAGATCTTGCCGATCAGCTACGTCCCGGCGGTGCGACCCGTCACGCATAGCATGATCCTGCCGGTCGGCACGATCAGCCTCTTCATCGGCCTCACCGACGTCATCGTCTCGGAGGACTCGGCTCGCATCCGCGAGTCACCGCCACGCGACCGGCTCTCTGAGAGTCAGGTCCGCACGATCCACCGCCTCGCCTCCGAGTATGACTCATCCCACAGCAACGTGGCCGAAACCACCGCAGCCGCGAAAGACGTGGCCCTCAACGATGACGCCGACTCGGCGACCCCGGTGTCACTCGCCGGATCCATTGTCGCCGTGTCACCCGCGGGATCCATCACCCAGGTCTCCAACATCGGAGACTTCGAGGATCCCTCTATCCTTGGGATCTTCGACTTCGACTCTGGATCGGAGAACTCCGCCGACCTCCGCGATGGAACCGGCCGCCACGCCGCGACCTACATGGCGACTGGCATAGACCCGTCGGAAGATCCATTCTCCACTCTGATCCCTCCCAACGCGACAGCAACGGAGGTCGAGGAACTCCGCCTGAAGCTGGCGGAAGCAGTCCGCAAGGAACAAGCCGAGCGCGAAAAATTTCTCCTCGAGCAGCGCAGGAGCTGTCGCGCTACCACCAGCTCCGAATCAGGTCGCGCCTGAACCCCACTGTTCAGGGGCGCGCCCTGAATTTCGACGACGAGAGTGACCCGGCCCGCGCGGCTGAGCACGCGATCTACGAGAACGCGCCACCAGGAGGAAGCACTCGGCCCCCACCAGGGGCAACGGCCAATGGCGCCCCGCCACCACCCAACCGCGCACCCCCCAGGGACCAGCCAAGGATCATGGTATCCTCATGGGAGCGAGACGCGAACGGCCTCCTGCTGTTCTCCACCCCAATGGACAACCTCATCGCGGGCCGAGAAGCAGTCGACAACATCGCGGCCACTGGTGAAGGCGCCCTGCAGATCCAGTACGCCAAGGCCCTACTCGCAAAAGCGGTCGAGCAACAAAACACAGGCTTCGACTCACAGGGTCGGATGTACTCGCGTTCATCGGGCAATAGAGCGGCCTCAAGCGGCCGCCCCATGGAGGCAAACACCCTCAACTGCCGCCACCCGAACCGCTGCAGCTCCAACACCGACCCACGAACGCGGCACTCTCCACCAACAACCCCCGGCCGGCGACCAACTTCGTCGCCGCCAACAATCAACCCGTCAACGCCCGCACCCATATCATCAACAACCAGAGCTGGCACGCACGCCAGCCCGACGACCTGCGGCATACCCTCACTAACCGCCGCGACGGTGAGCCGAGGGGGTCGCTAAGCCGACTCGGGCCCCGGTGCTTTGGACCGGTGATCCGAGGCGAGAGATACCCGGCGAACTTCAAAGCGCTAAAGGAGATAGAGAAGTACGACCCCTCGTACGATCCCTCCGTGTGGATGGACACCTACCTCATGGCGATGGGGATCGCTGGCCACACCGATCTACTAGCCGCCCGCTACCTTCCCCTGATGATGGAGGGGGCGTGCAGGCAATGGATTAACACTCTTCCCGCGGATAGCATCGACTCCTGGGAAGAGATGCGCGATGCCTTCGTCAGGCACTTCGAGGATTCATACACCCGCGCCACCACCATGGAGGACCTGGAACGGTGCGTCCAGGGACCTCGCGAGTTGACCCGCAGCTGGGTCCAATGGTGGCAAGATCTGTGGTACAACGCGGTCGGCATCCACCCAGACACCGCGATCCACTGCTTCAAGACCTCGTGCCGCTACGAGCCCCTGGTCGCCAAGCTCAAACGAGCGTACCGCACACTCGACAACATACCGGATCTCCTGGAGATCGCAAAAAGGTACGCGGAGGAAGACCCAAACCAAGAAACCGACGACGAGTCGGGAGGACAACGTCGCACGAGCGGCCACGACAACGAGAGACGACCCGACTTACGCTACAGCAAAACTCGCCTCACCGACAAGCGCAGCAGTGATGGGCGAGTCGACTTTGTCGCCAACACTGGATACGCGCAACGCGAGCCCAAAAGCTTCCGCCGCGATGGGGGATAGCGCCGCGACGGCGGAAACTACAAGGCGAAGCCGAGGTTCGATCCCGCGGCCCTCCTTAACCAACCTTGTGTATTTCACAGCAGGGAAGGGAAGCCCGCCACGCACATGACCGCCGACTGCCACTCTCTCCAGGAGATCGATAAGGCACGACGCGCGCGGGAGGACCCCGACAACAACCCGCCAAACGGCAAAAAATTCGGCAGCGTCACCGGGTCGCTCCATACCTTCACAGGCTTCAACACAAAGTGCGAGAAGAAGGTCATCGCCCGCGCCGTCGCCGTCAACGCGGTGGCCCAGGTGGACATCCCCCAGTTCCTCAACTGGTTCGAGCAACCAATCACTTGGAGCCGCCAGGACCACTCGCCACGGATCGAGTACCCAGGCCGAGTCGCCCTGGTGGTCAAGCCCAAGGTGGGAGACTACTGGCTCCCTAAAACATTGATGGACGGCGGCAGCTCCATCAACATCCTGTACCTGGACACCTTCAGGCGACTGTGGCTCCTGCAGTCGATGATCGAGACGACCTACACCATGTTCCATGGCATCGTCCCCAGTCGGAAGGCGTACCCGATCGGCAAGGTGACGCTGCCAGTCACCTTCGGCACACCGGCAAACTTCCGCACCGAGTGGATCGTCTTCGAGCTGGTGCCCTTCGACAGCCCCTACCACTGTGTCCTGGGGCGCCAGGCGTTCGCCAAGTTCATGGCAGCGCCCCACTACGCATACAACGCGATGAAGCTACCCGGGCCGTGCGGCGTCATCACCATCCACGGTGACCCCGACATGGCCGCCGAGTGCGAGGCCAAAGGAGCCGAACTCGCCGACACCGTCATCGCGGCAGAGGCCAACCACGCCGACGAGCTCGCCAAGTACGCGAGCAGGGTCAACAATGATGACCCCACCATACTCAAGAAGCCTAACTCGGAGGGCGAAAACCCCGCCGCCTTCGAGCCAACGACGCACACCCGCACCGTCGAGCTGGTCCTAGGCAACTCCAGCCAGACGGTGACGATCGGGACGGGCATGAGCCCAGCATAGGAATGCGTGGTCATCGAGTTCCTCCGTGAAAACAGGGACATATTCGCGTGGAAGCCCTTTGACATGCCTGGTGTCCCTAGGGAACTCGTTGAGCACAAACTCAACACCGACCCCAAAGTGCGATCTGTCAAGCAGTTGCTGCGGCCCTTCAATGAAGAGCGCCGCCGAGCCATCGCCGAGGAGGTGCAGCGTCTACTCGCTGCAGGCTTCATCCGGCCAATCAAGTACTCCAAGTGGCTAGCAACGGAAAAAAAAGGGACCTGGAGGATGTGTATCGATTACACAAACCTAAACAGCGCCTGCCCGAAGGAGCAATTCGTCCTCCCACGGATCTACCAAATCATCGATTCCACCGCGGGCTCGGAGTCGCTATGCTTCCTCGACGTATACTCTGGGTACAACCAGATCAAAATGGCCGTCGAAGACGAAGATAAGACGGTGTTCATCACGCCATTCGGAGCCTTCTGCTACACCGCCATGACCTTCGGCCTCAAGAACGCCGGGACGACCTACCAGCGGTGCATGCAGGAGTGCCTTGCGAGCCAAATTGGCCGCAATATCCACGTCTACATCGACGACGTGGTGGTGAAGTCCGCCCGCCAGAGCGACCTACTCGCCGACCTGGCGGAAACATTCGCCAACCTGCGGAAGTACAAGATAAAGCTAAACCCAGGCAAATGCACCTTCGGTGTACCAGCTGGATAGCTACTGGGATGCGTTGTCTCCAAGCACGGGATCAAGGCGAACCCCACCAAGATCGACAAAATCGCTCGACTCGGCAAACCCGAGTGCCTCCGCGATGTCCAGAAGCTGGCCGGGCAAGTCGCGGCTCTCAGTCGCTTCATCCCCCGGTTGGGCGAAAAGGCGATGCCCCTCTACCGCCTAATGCGCAAGAACCCCACCTTCCAGTGGGACAAGGAGGCAGACGACACGCTCCGCGACCTCAAGAAAGTGCTACTCGCAGCACCGCTACTCGCCGCCCCCGTCGACAAGGAACCCATGCTGGTCTACATCGCGGCTTCCGAGCGCGTCGTCAGCACCGTCATGGCCGTCAAACGTACAGAGGAAGGAAAGGAGCGCCCGGTGCAGCGACCAGTGTACTACATCAGCGAAGTCCTCACCGAGTCGTGCCAGCGCTACCCGCAATACCAGAAATTGGTGTACACGGTCTTCAGAGCATAGCGGCGACTACCGCACTACTTCCAGGAGCACCCGATAACGGTCGTCTTCTCAACACCGTTGCAGGATATCATCCGCAACCGTGAGGCGACTGGGCGAGTCGCCAAGTGGGCCGTCGAGATCGGCGTCCACAACATCAAGTACGAGCCACGCAAGGCGATCAAGTCACAGGCTCTCGCAGACTTCATCGCCGACTGGGAGGACGCCCAGCAGCCAGAAAAGCTGCCATACCTCCATTACTGGAGCCTACACTTCGATGGCTCCAAGAACGCGGACGGTGCAGGAGCGGGGATCGGGCTAACATCTCCAAAGGGCGACAAGCTCCGCTATGTCCTCTACCTCGACTTCACCCCCTGCACCAACAACATGGCCGAATACGAGGCGCTACTACACCGGCATGCGAGCTGCCAAAGAGATGAATGTCAATCGGCTGCGCTGCTACGGAGACTCCGACCTCGTCGCCGGGCAAGTCGCTGGCACCTGCGATGCTGTCTCCCCCACCATGGCAGTGTACCGCCAAGCAGTGGACAAACTGGGTGGACACTTCACAGGCTACTCCGTCGAGTGGATTGATAGGCGGAAGAACGAGGAGGCCGACGCACTCTCTTGCATCGGCTTGGCTCGACTCGCACCACCCGCCGGCGTCTTCCTTGATACCATCGCCAAGCCTTCCGTCTCTCCCCCCAGGGAGATCGACATCGGAATCCCGCTACAACCAGAAGCAGCCCTGGTCGCACTAATCGCCAAGCCAGACGATTGGACCACGCCATACATCGCCTACTTGGAGGGAGGCACCCTGCCAGCGGACGAAACGGACGCCCGGATGATAGCACGCCGCTGCAAATCCTTCATCATCATCAACGGCGAGCTCCACAAGCGCAGCGTGACCGGCGTGTTCCAACGTTGTGTTCAGCTTGCTGAAGGACGCAAAATCCTCCAAGACATTCACTCCAGCCGACTGCGGCCACCACGCCGGCACCTGCTCTCTGGTCGCAAAAGCCATGTGGCACAACTTCTACTGGCTCACCGCACACGCAGATGCTGTCGACATTGTCCAGCGGTGCGTCGAATGCCAGAAATACGCCAACCAGACCCACGTGCCAAGATCGGCGCTCAAGACAATCCCCATTACCTGTCCGTTCGCCGTATGGGGCATGGACATGGTAGGCCCCTTCAAGAAGGCCCCCTCCGGCTTCACCCACCTCCTAGTCGCAGTCAACAAATTCACAAAATGGGTGGAGGCCAAGCCAGTCCGCAAATGCGACGGGAAGACCGCCACCAAGTTCCTACGCGAGCTCATCTATCGCTATGGGTTCCCAAACAGCATCATCATGGACAACGGCACCAACTTTGCCAAAGGAGCCATGGCCGAGTTCTGCGAGGAACACCACATTCGACTCGACCTCGCCTCAGTCGCCTACCCGGAATCCAACGGCCAGGCGGAACGCGCCAATCAGAGCATTCTCCATGGCTTGAAGCCACGGCTCCAAGTACCACTTGAGCGCACCGCCGGATGCTAGGTCGAGGAGCTACCCTCCGTCATCTGGGGCATCCGCACCTCCGTCAACAGGTCGATAGGGTTCACCCCCTTCTTCATGGTGTACGGCGCCGAGGTAGTCATGCCCACCAACCTAGAGCACGACTCACCAAGGGTGGTCAACTACACGGAGGCAGCAAACGAACTCGTACGCTAAGACGAAGTCAACCAGCTCGACGAGGCACGCGACCTAGCTCGCTCCCGCACCGTCATCTACCAGCAGGGGCTACGCCGCTACCACGCCGCCGAGTAAGGACTCGCACCTTCCAGGAAGGCGATCTGGTATTGCGCCTAATCCAAGACAAGAAGGGCATGCACAAGCTTCCCCTCCCTTGGGAGGGACCATTCGCCATCAGACGAGTCCTAGGCAACGACGCCTACTACCCTCACCGACGTCCGAGGAGACGGAAAACTCGACGTCAAACGACCATGGAATGTAAACCTCATACGGAAGTTCTACTCCTAGAACTCCATACATGTACTCTCCACCCGCTATGAAATAAAACATATCGGTTACCAGAAATTGTGTCTACTCTCCGTGTCTTGTGCCACTCGCACTCGTAATAACAGCGTTATGCTATTCACAGAAGTCAACCTCTGGTAAAGCGACCGGCACGGCTAAGTATTGCGGTACAAGGGCACTGGGAAACTCCAGGCCTCGTATCGTCCATGAAAAACGCCAACTCGAATCCCCATTGGAGTCGCCTAGCTCGACTGGCTCACCGAGCCAAGACAACTGCACTCGCTCCTCACAGCGACCACGTCCTCTGCATCCCTGGCGCAGCGACTCGAACGGCCAAGTACCACGCTCGGGGACTGACGCCCAGCCAAATACGAGCGACTAGGGAAAAACGCCAAGTATGAGAGCGTGCTCAGGACTCGCCATGCGACTGATCCTTCAGGTCAGGCAGGAGTGACACGCTTACTTTCACGCGCCTAGTCCTCACCTACCTTGGAGCTGCGACTAGAACCACCAAGTACCATGCTCGGGGACTCGGCTGTCCGACCTCGTTCGCGCACGGGAAAACGGTCAAGTAAAGAGCACCCATGGGAGTCGCCCTGCGACTGGCTCTCCGAGCCCTGGCAAGTCGACCTAAATCCACCAAAAATTCACAAACACATAACAAACAAGGTAAACCCCATAAAAAGGGCGGACGTGCTCGGGGACTTGTTCAATCAAAATCCAATATTGCAAAGCAAACAACAAAACAACACGAATCTCCTTCATAGCAGCACAAAGTTGTGTCAAATTACAAGGAAAGTTCAATAACTACTTTTACTAATGCCCTAGGGCACAACGCTTCTACTCTGCAGGTTTTGACGCCGACTCGCCGCCACCCCTACGGTTACAAATGAAGGGCACATATGGGTTCGATGGGTACGTCGTCAACTCGCCCGCCATCACCCGCACGGAACGGCTGCTCGACCTTGAAGTCCAGATGCTTCGGTTCGGGATCGTTGGGGGCGACAACCGTCTCTTGATAGGGGAAGAGGTCGCCCATCGCCCAAACATGACCGGAATACACCGCGGCCCGGTCCGTCAGCTTCAGCACCTCGGCAATCTCCACAGAGCCCGTGGACGAGGGGTAGCCGCTCGTCACATCATCAAGATCGAAGTCCTCCGGGAAATGAGCAAGCCCAAGGCTGAGCGCCGTTGCCGCCCCGCGCCGGAAGGCCGACCGCGTCATGAACTCGACGACCGACGGAACCTTCTCAAGGTAGCGCCATACCTCAACGAGGTCGCTGGGAATCACCTTCGTGGGCGATATCTCCTGAAGGTATGCTCGAATGCAAGTCGTGGACAACGCGGCCGAGTCGACTAGGGTACTCACACACTGCCGCGCGTCGAATGACTGCGCCTCCTCCGAGCTATCAATAATCCGGCCTGTGGAACAGAAGCAGGCAGTGAGCACACCAACGACTTCATAACGCAGTTGTGCAGGCAGAGGAAAGAGGAAGAAAGGTTTACCAATTAGCGGACGGCAGAGGCCCGTGATGAAGCTTTGAAGAGAGGAGAAGTCGTTCTGTAGCCTAGCAACGAGTGCGTCAGACACTTTCCGCTCTTCAGCGGCAGACGTAACAGCAGCTTTCGCTCGCCCATCCGCAAACTCGCTTCCGCCTTCGCCTCCTTGAGCTCATGCTCCAGATCAGCGATCCGCTTCTCGGCCATACTCAAAGCAGATTGAGCCTCCGTCAGGTCACCCACCGGGACAAGGCCCCGGCGGACCTCCTCCGCCTCGGCTGCAATGGCTTGAAGTCCCTTATTCGTCTCTCGGACGGCAACGAGTTCCTTCTCCAAGCGACACTTTGCTGCAAGCCGATCGGCCGATTCGCGTTGTAGGCCCTGCTCATAGACTACAACATCAACAACAATGAAATCCTAAGTGCCCACTCGCTGAAATTCAGCGACCAGGCACTCGGGGACTGGACATTGAAAATCCTAAGTGCCCACTCGCTGAAATTCAGCGACCAGGCACTCGGGGACTGGACATTGAAAATCCTAAGTGCCCACTCGCTGAAATTCAGCGACCAGGCACTCGGGGACTGGACATTGGAAATCCTAAGTGCCCACTCGCTGAAATTCAGCGACCAGGCACTCAGGGACTGGACGATATAAAAACATTAAGAATCCGACCACTAAAATTTAGTGGCCCGATCCTCAGGGACTGGGCATACCTGGATCGCAGCACCTAACATGTCGTGAAGCTCCAGCGCGTCCACAGATGCAAGCACGACCAGAGTGTGGCCGCGACGCTGTTCGACCTCCACCTCCGTGACCCCACGCACCTGACTTGTTGGCGCCGAGCCACCCGCTGCGGCTGCCTTCGCCATGAAGCGAGGGAAGGTTGCTGCAGATGCCGCGACACCACTCGGAGCTGGCTCGTTCACGTCTCGCGAGGCAACAGCCTCCTTGGTCTTTGAGGCCACTTCCGTCGCAGTCGGAGGCTCGCTCGAGGCAACCGCTGGGTCATCAGAGACCGTGACAACGTCGTTGCCTTTCACCCTCTTAACACCTTCGGCAGGAGCGGCGACTTTGTCGGTTTTCCTCTTCCGCGAGGAGTCCACCTCGGTGACGACTGGTGGAACCTTTGCCACGGAAGGATGGCCGATCTTTTTAGCACCAGTCCTGAGAAACAACGACATGAATAAGACTGTCCCACTATAACGAAAAACAGAAAGATGAACAACACTCACTTGGCGACTGGTATGAATCGCAGACCGGTGCGGATGCTAGCCGGCTTTTCCAGCTCGGGCCCCAATCTCCGAGTGAGGCCCGTCTCGAACACATCGTGTGCCCAAGACACTGATGGCTTCTTTGAAGATGAGGCCGCGGCAGGAGCCTCCGCGGTAGTCGCTGCGGGAGCCTCCCTTGGAGGCGAGGCCCTTGCGGCTGGAGAATTGCCCAAACCAGCGACTGGGGCGAATGGAGGTGGTAGCGATGCCAGAGGCACCTCGTCCAGGGGGGCGGCAGCATCCGGTGCTGCGGTCGCGCGTGCTGCTTCATCCTTAGCCGAGCTGGTGGCGCTGGAACTAGACGTGGACCGGGGCGGAGACATCTGTCTCGCCGGCTTCGCCTTCTTCTTCGGCGTAGCTTTCGTCTCCTTCTTCTTCTTCTTCTTCTTTGACGGCGTGACCTCACGACGTGAGGTGTGCTCGGGAAGCTCGTCGTTGTCATCATCGTGAAGCTCGAGGGTTTTACTTGCCTCGAGCTCGCGCTAATGTTGCCCGTGGGTCTTGCGAACTGTTGGGGCAGCGACTTTCACGGGCTCGTCCTCATCACCGTCATTGTCGTCATCACCTTCGTTGCTCTCGGCGTCGCCTTCGGCGGGCAAAGACTCGCTCCCGTCCTGGACGGACGAGCTCGAGTTCTCGTCGTCTGCGGGTGGAAGCCACCCTTCCACCACTTGGAACAACTACAATGAGAACAAGAAAACGTCAGCACAACCGCGAATGCACCATCTACAACTGCGAGTGGTGACGAAATAACGGCTTACTGTTGGAGTTGGGCGCCTTGCAGTATAGGGGGCGATCCTGGCCTTCGCATCGAGATAAACCGCCTGGGTAATCTTCTTCAGGGCCATGGTGTAGTCTTGGAGATGCCATTCGGCTAGGGAGGACTTCGTTGGATCGTCCTTACCCGTATACTCATACATGTAGTGGTCGCGGAAGGCCAAGGGCACGAGCCGCCGCCCGAACCAGCAGTTGTAGAGATTAATGGTCTGGAGGCCCTTCTTCCTCAGGTCGCGGATGGTCTGCAGCATTTCGTCGACGACCATTCGTTGATACAGCGGGAGCTTGACGACCTGGAGCCGACGCGGCTCAGGCCGGTCGGCGGAGTACCTTGGAAGCGCCACTTCGCCATCTAGAGTCGACTCGGTGACGTAGAACCAGGACTTCTTCCATTCATTCGCCGCCTTGGCGGGCAGCATCAGGTCGAAGAACGAGGCCTTCAACTTCAGCTAGAAAGTTAGGCCACCAGCGGCTAGCATCGGGCCGCCTGACTCTTCGCGGCTGATTCTCCCATGGAACAGCTCTTGCCACAGAGGAAAGTAGGGCTTGCAGCCCAGATAGCACTCGCAGAACACCACAAAAATGGCGAGATGCTCGATACTATGCGGACCCAGATCCGACGGCTGGATCCCGTAGTAGGCGCAGAAACGCCGGAAGAAGAGGGAAGTGGGAAACCCCAGCCCCCGCTCGAGGTGGCTGGTGAAGCAGATGAATTCTCCCTTGCGCGGGTCCGGAGTCACTTCTTCGGCCGCGGGGATGCGCCATTTGCCGGCGCACAGGATCCCGGCCTCCTCGAAGGACGCCAGTAGCGCCCTGGTGCACTTGGATCTGCCCCATGGTTCGGTGGAGGGGGCCATCGGTTGGAAGTTCGTGGAGGTCGGGGCTCTCTGGATCGGTTGGATCGCTATGCGGAGGGGGAAATGGAGATGAGCGAGATCGGAGGAAGAACAAAGGAGTGTTTCCCCGTTCGCTTGTCATTCTCCTTATATAGCGGTTGCTACCCGCCAATTTCGGGAGCCGTTACTACACGGTAATTACGCCAAAGTTACCGTTGGATTACCCCAACGGCTAGTTTGACCCCAATTGACGGTCCAACTTCACCCATTCGACTCGTCGCTCCACGCGACTCGACGATTCGCCGACCCGATCACTATAACAGTGACTGAGTACTCGTCGACCCGTTCTCCGAGCTGCGACATGATTGGTCGCCGTTATTGCGATTGGAATAACTAGTTTTTCCTTTATTCAGGAGTCCGCCGCCAATTCGACTGGACGTCCGCATTGGACCCGCATACTCCGACTACCAGCGAACTCCTGCGACCAATCAACGACGGCCTCGGGGACTACTGATGGAGATATGCTTACCGGGGTATACTCAGCAGGACGTTTCCTACTAGCCCAGGCGCCAGCGAGTGGGCCTGCAGGACGGCGACTGGATCAAGATCTGGCATGGACTCAAGCGACTAGAAGGTGAAGGCCCAGAAGCGTAGATAGGCCCAGTCGGATTAGGTCACAGGGTCACCGAATCCTTAACTGATTAGGCCCAGAAGCGTAAACCCTAGGGGGTGAGTATATATAAAACTCCCTAGAGGGCGCATAGCGGATACGTTCCATCATACACCCAAGCGACTCGCCGCCTAGCCGTCGAGCTCGCCCCATTGTACTCTCACCATAATACAATCTAGCAGGAGTAGGTCTTTACCCCACGGGGGGCCGAACATGGGTAAACCCTTGTGTCTCAGCCCTCATCTCGCACCGCAGATGGCTGGCCGCCCTTGCCCCATGTTCTACTACTCGCTGCCGATTGCAGCATCTGTCGTGGTCATTCCCACGACATTCATGATCCTATGATATTTGATTGGGCAATACAACAAGATACATAGACCTCCATCCAACTGCATCTATGACTAGTAATCCACCTTTAGGTTATCATCCGAACCCCCTCCAGTATTAAGTTGCAAGAAACGGATAACTGCCTTAAGCAAAGTGTGTAAGGTAAACAATCTACTTGTTCCATGAACAAGAGATTATTGTTTTCTCCCTAGTAGCAACAACACATCTACAACCTTAGAGATTTCTGTCACTTCCCCAGATTAAATAGAGGCATGAACCCACTATTGATCATAAGTACTCCCTCTTGGAATCACTAGGATCTACTTGGCCAATATTGCTACTAGAAACAGAGAGCATGCAAGATCTCAAACAACACAGACATGATATAATCAATAAGATAGAATCATTAACCAATCTGACATAGTAATCTCAATATCCACCGGATCCCCGCAAACACAACATGCATGATTACAAATAGATGGTCTTGATCTTGATCATGAACGGAGCTCACAAGATCTAAACATGGTAGCACAAAGGAGGAGAAACAACCATCTAGCTACTACATGGACCCGTAGTCCAAGGTGGAACTACTCACGCATCATACCGGAGGCTGGCATGGTGATGAAGAAGGCCTCCGGGATGATCTCTCCCCTCTGGCAGGGTGTCAGGAAGAGCTTCAGACCCCCCCCCCAATCTAGGGACCATGGTGGCGGCTACGGACTGTTTCGTGGAAGATTGATTTGGTACTTAGGGTTTAGGTATCGGGGGCTTCTTATAGGCGAAGAGGGAGTCCGAGGGGGTGCCCGAGGCGGTTGCACCCCCTCCTAGGCACAGGTCAGGCCTGGTCGCGCGGCCAGGGGTGTGGCCCCCTCGAGGCCCTCCTCTGTCTCGTCTTCTGGCTCCATGTTCCCCACGGTAAAATATTGACTTTGGCTTTTGTCCCGTCCAATTCCGAGAATATTCATTTTCTACCTTTTCTGGAATCAAAAACAGAAGAAAAGAGGCAACTGACACTGTGGCATCTTGTTAATAGTTTAGTACTAGAAAACATATAAAAATATCTCAAAGTGTAGACAAAGCAAAGCAAATTAGATACTAAACAAGCATGGAAAATAAAAAATAATAGATACGTTTACGACGTATCACCAGCAATGATGTTAGATTGGTCTCATGGACTTTCTCATTTGCACTAAGTACTGGGACACACTCTGTGAGAAATATTTCCGAAGCCTTAACATTATACATATCACCTAGCAGTATTTGTAGGGTTCGTAGCATGGAAAACAAAAAAATTCTATCGCATGAACACACTGTTGGAGATATGCCCTAGAGGCAATAATAAATGTAGTTATTATTATATCTTTGTGTTTATGATAAATGTTTACATTCATGCTATAACAGTATTAACAAGGAAACATTAATACTTGTGTGATTTGTAAACTAAATTAGAGTCCCTAGTAAAGCCTCTTCATAATACTAGCTTGTTGGTTAATAGATGATTGTGGTTTCCCTATCATGAACATTGAGATGTTATTAACAACAAGATCATATCATTAGGAGAATGGTATGATGGACATACTCCTATTTGATAAGCGTAGCATAATGATCAAGTCATTTTAATAGTTCAATTGCTATAAGCTTTCTGATACATAGTAACCTAATTCCTTCGACCATGAGATCATGCTTATCACCATTACCGGAAGGATGCTTTGACGACATCAAACACCACACCGTAACTAGGTGGCTATAAAGGTGGCATTGAGTGTTCGGAAAGTATGGGTTGAGACACATGAATCAAGAGTGGGATTTTTCCATCCATATGACGGATAGATATACTCTGGGCCCTCTTGGTGGAATGTCATCCAATTAGCTTGCAAGCATGTGACTAGTTCACAAGGGATCACATATCACGGGAACAAGAAAAGAGTACTTATCAGTATGATTAGATCTGTAGATCTGTTGCACGAGTAGAACACAATGGTCATTGTGGGCGGTGGTGCTTTTATTATCAATTGCTTCTTGTGTACTTTGCATCTTGCGGTATGATGGGATGAAGCGGCCCGGGCTAACCTTACATGACATCGTTCATGAGACTTGCTCCACGCTCAACATGCAACTTGTATTGCATAAGTGGCTTTGCGGGTGTCTGTCTCTCCCATCATAGTATAGATCCAATTTACAACAGGCACTAGATAGTTCAAGCATCAACGTTGTGGTTCTTGTTTGTAAGTTAGAGCGACACTTATTGAAAGCCCCAAACCACGTAAAATATGCAAAGAAAATTATAGGCGTCTAACTTTGTTTTGCAAGGGTGTGTTGTGATGTGATATGGCCATGATTGTGATTATATTTGATGTATGCAATGTTCCTTATTGTAAGTTAGCAACCGACAGGAGCCATATGGTTATCTTTAAATTCTGTTAAGACTCGTGTGTCTATTCAAAGTAGTTGTAATAGTTGAAACTGGTGGACGACAACCATGGAACGGCGTCATTGACCTTGATGCAATGCCGGTGATGATGGAGATCATGTTTGTGCTTGAAGATGGAGATCGGAAGCACAAATAAGAAAGGCCATATCATATCACATATTATGAATTGCATGTGATGTTAATCCTTTATGCATCTTGTATTGCTTAGTTAACGATGGTAGCATTATAAGATGATCCCTCAAGCACACAAATTTCAAGTTTTAAAGTGTTCATCCTTAGTAAGCACCGTTGCTAAAGCTCGTTGTTTCGAAGCACCACGTGATGATCGGGTGTGTTAGATTCTACGAGTGTATACAACGTGAGCAAGCCAGATTTGCTCATGCAGAAGCTAAGGCTTGATCTTGACGAGCCTAGCATGTACAGACATGGTCTCGGAACACGGATCACCGAAAGGTAAAGCATGAGTCATATAGTAGATATGATGAACATGTTGATTGTTCGCCATTGAAGCTACATCAACTCTCGTGATGATCGGTTTTGACGTGGTGGATTTGGTTCGTGTGATCACTAAAACAATGTGAGGGATATTGTTTTGAGTGGGAGTTCACCTAGATTAATTTAACTATTAATTAGAACTCAATTTGTCATAAACTTATTCTAAACTATTGCAAATATGTTGTAGATCAATGGCGGCCCCTACCATCAATTTTAATGCGTTCCTAGAGAAACAAAAGTTGAAAAACAATGGAAGCAACTTTGCGGATTGGTTCCGCAATTTGAGGATTGTCCTCAATGCTGGTAATTTGACCTATGTGCTGGATGCACCGCTGGGTAACCTAATTCCTTCGACCGTGAGATCATGCTTATCACCATTACCGGAAGGATGCTTTGATGACATCAAACACCACACCATAACTGGGTGGCTATAAAGGTGGCATTGAGTGTTCGGAAAGTATGGGTTGAGACACATGAATCAAGAGTGGGATTTGTCCATCCATATGACGGATAGATATACTCTGGGCCCTCTCGGTGGAATGTCATCCAATTAGCTTGCAAGCATGTGACTGGTTCACAAGGGATCACATATCACGGGAACAAGAAAAGAGTACTTATCAGTAACAAGGTTGAACTAGGTATGCAGAGATACCGACGATCAAAACCTCGGATAAGTAAACTATCGTGAGACAAAGGGAAATTGGTATCGTATGTAAGTGGTTCATTCGATCACAAAGTAATCGTAGAAATATGTGGGAGCCATATGAATTTCCAGATTCCTCTATTGGTTATTAATCGGAGAAGTGTCTTGATCATGTCCGCATAATTCACAAACCGTAGGGAGACACACTTAAGGATTCGATGTTGTTGAGTAGTTATGGAATGATGAGTAAGAGACCGAATGTTGTTCGGAGTCTCGAATGGGATCCGTTATATCACGAGGAGATCCGGAATGGTCCGGAGAATAAGATTCATATAAGGAAAGTCCTGTTTCGGAGTTGGGGAATGATTCCGCTGTTTTCACCGGGAATGTTCTAGAAGGGTCCGGAAGGTCCAGCACTCCAGAGGGGAAGGGTACATGAATGTTTCATGACAATATGGAATGGTTGCATCATGTACTAGGTAACATGGCTGGGCAAAATAAAGGGAGAAAACAAATCCTAGTTTGAAAGTCAAACGCCAATTTGAAAAAGTCAAACGGCGAGTTTGCTTGGTGGAGGGAGAATAGGAACCCTACTTGGGGAGGAAGTCCTCCTCCCTCCACCCGCCGGCCAAGGAGGCCGAGTTGGGGGAGGACTCCCTCCTCCCAACCGGCGCCCTCCCACCTATATAAGGAGGGGCAGGGCTGCCCCTCTTCCCTACACCCAACACACCCCAAACCCTAACCCTAAGCCGCCGGCGCCACCACCCCCTGCTGCCGCCGCCTAGGGCACCACCAACTCGCCGAGTTGGGGTGATCCCAAACCCTAGCCGCTGGCTACACTCTCCCCTTGGTTCCTTCTAAACCCTAGATCGCCAAGGCCTCTCTCATAGTCCACCATACTCGCTCCGGCTTAAGGAGAAGCCCTGCGAGATCTCCCCTCTACTTCCGGTACCACGCCGTCGTGCTGCCGGAATCACGAGGAGAGTGCTACAACCTCCGCTGCCTGCTGGAACAAGGGAGAGGAAGGTATTCATCGAGTACCGAACGTGTGACCGACTGTGGAAGCGCTGCCGGAACGCAGCACCGGAAGGATCGTCTACGCGATCTTGAGATCGTCAAGAGTACGACTACATCACCCACGAGAATCTGCTCTCGTTAACCGTTTTGGAATCTTCGAGGGTGAGTTCCTCTATCGACTCGTTGCTACAATCTAGTAGATAGATCTTGGCTTGTTTGTTTGCATGCGGTAGAATTTTTTTATTTTCCATGCTACGAACCCCTACACACACAAAACCAAGATCTAATCTATGGCAAATCCAAGATCTAATCTACGAGATCGGTGCAACGATATTGTAGAGAACTAACCTCGTAGACCCAAAGCGTTTCACGGGATTTGGATCTCATGGTTGATGTAGTCGATCACTTGCCGATCTCAAGATCGCATAGACGATCCTTTCGGCGCCGCGTTCCGGTAGCGCTTATGCAGTCGGTCACACATATGGTAGTCGATGAAGACCTTCCTTTCCCTTGTTCCAGCAGGGCAGCGGAGGTTGTAGATCTCCTCGAAATCCCAACAGCACGACGGTGTGGTGGTGGTGGTGGAGGAGAGATTTATACAGGGATTCGCCTAAGCCGGAGCAGTATGGTGGAGGAGAGAGGGATGCGGCGGCTAGGGTTGTAGGCACCAAGGGACAAGGGGTGTGTGGGGGGTGCGCCCCACCCCTCATTATATAGGTGGGGGTGTCCAGCCAAGGGTTCCCTGTCCAGGCCGTGTCCCCCTCCCCCAACTCTGCCACCAAGTTGGATTGAAGATCTACGGTGTTGCGCTATTACCGTTTCACTCACGGCCTCACGGTCACGGGAGTCTGAATACTGAAGCCCTACGAACACCTGCAACTACTCACACCTCAAAACAGCACCTGATTATCACCTGATTTTTCGAAATTGGGGACCATGCCCCGGTCTCTGCATCAATCGATGCATACGACCTTTATTTTTATTTCATTATTTGAAGACAAGTATTACACCTTATTACAATCAAGGATCACTCAAAGTTTCCACAAAAATAAGCCATCTAAACAAAACCAAAAGTAGGCGGTACATGAGCTTCTTCATGTTAATCTCCGATCAGACTGCCAGCCGCATCGGCTATAGAAGTCCCGTCCAACCGTTTTCAAATGGTTGCATCCAATATCCATGGCCTGGCGGTCCTCCACAGGCTGGAGATAGGACCACATATGGATCCAATGTGTAGCCATAGGGATAATCTGCAGAAAAGATGGAAAGCTTTTCTTGTTAAATATAAAATCATTGCGAACATTCCATATGGCCCATAATAAGGCGCACACACCAACTCTAATGTGTCCTTTATCTTTCTTTGGGATCCCATTTAACCAATTTCCAAAAAGATTAGTCATATTGGCAGGAGGTGAAATATTGAAAGTCATAAAAACAATCCTCCAAATTATTTTAGCAAAAGGGCATGATATAAAAAGGTGTTGAATTGTCTCTTCCTGACCACAAAAACAACATTTAGTAGAACCTTGCCAATTTCTTTTCACCAAGTTATCTTTTGTGAGTATTTCCTTCCTATGGAGGAACCACATGAATATTCTAATTTTGAGAGGCACTTTTATTTTCCAAATATACTTTTAAAAATAAGCTGTTTGACCATTTAACAAATCATGGTACATCGATCGAACAGTGAAATACCCAGAGGCGGTTAGGTTCCACTTAAAAGTATCCTTGCTATCTGAAAGATGAACCGACATCAGACGCGATACAAGGTGCAGCCAACGAACCCATTTATTACCAGACAGCGCTCTTCTAAAACTTATGTTTAAAGGCGTTGATCTCAACACGTTCGCCACAGTGACGTTTTTGTGATAGACAATATTATATAACGATGGGTACTGAACACCTAGGGGCTCACCCCCTAACGATGTGTCTTCCCAAAATATTTTTTCTGGCCATTGCCTATCTCTAAAGAGCCCCTGCTAAAACTTTAACATTCATTAGACCCTTCCAGAAAAGAGAATCAGTTGGTTTTGCTGAAACCTGAGAAAGAGTTTTGTTATTCAAATATTTATTATGTAGGAGCTCTTGCCAAACCCCTTGTTCATTCATAAGCTTATGTAACCATTTGCTAAGGAGACTTTTGTTCTTTAACTCTAAAACCTCCACTCAAAACCCCCTTGGTCCTTCGGTCTGCAGATCATATTCCACTTAGTTAATCTATATTTCTTTTTATGACCATCACTTTGCCAAAAAAATCGAGATTTGAAAAAATCTAGTCTCTTTCTTACCCCTATGGGTATTTCTAGAAAAGAGAGCATGAACATGGGTAAACTTGTGAGTACTGAATTAATAAGGATTAAATGATCCCCATAAGAAAGCATCTTCCCAATCTAGTTTCCTAGTTTTTTCTCAAACCGATCCTCTACCGGTTTCCACTCACCATTTTTTAGCTTTCGGTAATGAATAGGGATCCCAAGATATTTAAAAGGAAGAGACCCTATGTCGCATCCAAATAAGATTTTATAATCGCCTTCAACTGCTTTGGCTTTCCCAAAACAAAAGATCTCACTCTTATAAAAATTAATTTTGAGACCAGATAATTGTTCAAATATACATAGGATAAGTTTCATGTTAAGAGCTTTCTGTAAGTCATGATCCATAAAAAGAATCGTATCATCCGCATATTGTAAGATGGAGACACCCCCATCTACTAAATGGGGTATAAGTCCACTCACTTGTCCATCTTCTTTAGCCCTTGCAATGAGAATTGCAAGCATGTCTGCAATAAGATTGAAAAGGATAGGGGATAGAGGGTCTCCTTGCCGTAATCCTTTCTTAGTTTGGAAATAATGACCTATGTCATCATTCACTCTAATACCCACACTTCCTTTTTAATAAACCTTTGTATCCAATCACACCATTTCGGGTCAAAACCTTTCATTCGGAGCGTTTGTTGTAGAAAAGACCAATTTACCTTGTCATAAGCCTTTTCAAAATCGATTTTAAAAAGAACACCATCCAATTTCTTCCTATGAAGTTCATGAAGGGTCTCATGGAGGATAACTACTCCCTCAAGAATGTGCCTCCCTGGCATGAACGCAGTCTGAGTAGGTTGTATCACATTTTTAGCTATGGATGTGACACGATTGGTCCCTACTTTTGTAAACACCTTGAAACTAACATTTAGTAAGCAAATAGGTCTATATTGTTGGATCTGAATAGCATTTTCTTTTTTAGGTAAAAGAATAATTGTACCAAAGTTAAGATGGAATAAAGGTAGTTCACCTCTTTAAAAACTAGCAAACATAGCCATAAGATCAACCTTTATTGTTTCCCAAAAATTTTGGTAGAATTCTGCGGGGAACCCATCCGGCCCCGGCGCTTTATTTTTTTCCATTTGCATGACCGCATCGAAGACCTCCTTCTCAGTAAAGTCCGCAGTAAGAATATCATTCTCAACAGCCGAAATTTGCTTAATGTCATGTGTGATTGACTCATTCAGCACACAATGGCTAGGAGGAGGTGGCCCAAATAAACTTTTGTAATATTTTGAAATGTATGTTTTTAGGTTTTCTTGTCCTATAATAGTTCCTTTCTCTTGCTCTAACTGAAATATTTTCTTCCTCCTATGTTTTCCATTAGCAATTAGATGGAAATATTTGGTGTTATCACCACCCTCTTGAACATGTTTTACTTTTGCACGCTGAGCCCACTTGGACTCTTCAATTCTTCTTAACTTGGCTATTTCATCATTTGCCTGCCGTAAAGTTTTTCTTTCTTCCTCACTTAGAGGGGGATGTTTCGGCTTGTACATCTAATGTGTCAATAATAGCAAGAAGATTTTTCTTTTGAATTTTTAAATCTCCACTCAAATTTCTGGCCCAACCTCTCATGAACCTTCTAATGTAGCGTATTTTATTTTGCCAATTCTCAAGAGAGTTTTCCCCTGTTGAGATCGATGCCCACTCTTGAGCGATCATCTCCATAAAACCATCTATCTTAAGCCAAGAGAGTTCGAAAGAAAATTTCGTTTTATTACCTAGAAAAGCTTGATCTCCCGAATCAATTAAAAGGGGTGTATGGTCTGATCCTGATCTAGTTAGTGCCCTTACCGACACGAGAGGATATTTTTGTTCCCAATCAACATTAGTTAGAATTCTGTCCAGTTTCTCATATGTAGGTGTATCCCGACGATTAGCCCAAGTAAATTGCCGGCATAAGAGAGCTAGTTCTCTCAAGTCGAGGCTTTCTATAATGGCATTAAATATGAAAGACCAACGTGTATCAAAATTGTCATTGTTTTTCTCTTCTTTTCGTCTTATAATGTTGAAATCCCCTCCTACTAACATAGCCAAGGACTCGTCCTCGCAGATCTGTACAAGCTCAGCCAGGAAAACTGGTTTTTGCTCTTGTTGAGCAGCCCCATAAACAGCGATCAAAACCCATTTGAGCAGCCCCATAATGTTGATTATCACCTGATGTACGATGCAGCAGCAGCAGCCGCCAGGATAAGCAAGTTTCACTGATCAGCATAGTAATGTAGATACTACAGTACATAGGAATGCAGCCATACATATGAACGTGATTATTATTACAGTATTATTTTGCTCTAACATATTTCTTCAAAATTAGTCATAGAAAAAGGATATACGACTGACTTTGATGAACAGATCATCGAGTAAGAAGCAGAAAGCGATTATTAAGAAAATTTTTAATCTTGCGGGCATTTGGAACACATAGTTCTTTCTGATGCTTATAGTAACTGAACTGTTTCATGTGAATTTTCCACATTGCAAACAACTCGCATCTTACAAACATTTACCTGAGTCAAGAGTGTATGTTGGCTGAATGTCAGCTGCATACAGCCCAGGTCAAGTCAACATGATCAGCATAGTAATGATGTAGATACTACAGTACATAGGAATGCAGCCATACATATGAAAGTGATTATTATTACTGTATCATTTCGATCTAACATATTTCTTCAAAATCAGTCATGGAAAAAGGATACACGACTGACTTGGATGATCAGATCATCGAGTAAGAAGCAGAAGGCAATCATTAAGAAACTTTTAACCTTGCGGGCACTTGGAACGCAGAGAACTTTTCTCTGATGCTTATAGTAACTGAACTGTTTCATGTGAATTTTTCACATGGCAAACGACTTGCATCTTACAACCATTAACTACGACCATTTACCTGAGTCAAGAGTGTATGTTGGCTGAATGTCGGCTGCATACAGCCCAGGTCAAGTCACCATGTATAGATAGCTCTGAGAACTTAAATCTGTCAGGCAGATTTACATACTAGGCTACTGGCAGGGCCTCAGCAAACAGATAAAGCGCCAACACACCATAACCTAGGCCCCTGCTATTCTACCCAGTGCAAATCATCAGGCACGGATACGCAAAACAGAACTCCAAAGGCTAGCGAATGATCCTAAATGAAAAGCCGAAACTTACAACAGACACCACCATTAAATTCTACTACAAAATAAACTAATGCGAGAGCAGTCAGAATGCCGCGGAGGTCGTTCTCCTGAGTTGATACTTGGGTTCCGGTAGAGGCACAGAGCAAAGCATCATGTTCAACGCCTGAAGAGGAAGCAGAAAAAGGTGAACAAGTCAGTGTTATGCATGGAGGATTTGCCAAAAGTCGCATAACTAATTCTATCAAAGTGGATGAAAAGGAAGATTTAGAAACTGTATGGAGTTGGATAATGTTTGCCTGGTAGCACGATTATATTAGAGTAAGCATACACAACTTGCTAAGGGACAGATGAATTTGCCCCTGGTGCCAAAACCTTTGCATCAGAGGTACAGCGCTACCAAGTATCCTTTTTGGCCACACAGGAAATGAAAAACAATTACAATTTTGCATTGCTAGAAAAATGAAATATTTCTAGAAAGATTTTAATCTGACGGATCCTTTGCTAATCCTAAATGGGATATTTCTAGGAACATATATTAATCTGATGGATCCCTGTTAATCTTTTAATCCAATATCCATTTAATGAATTGATATCCTAAGGTTGGTAGGATAAGACAGAACATTCCAAAATACAACCAACTCATCAAAGTAAATCAAGGATATACATTTGAATTGCCAATCTGGCTTAGGACCAGGACCAAACACAAAAGCTTAGCAACAGTAATCAGGTAATATCAAGCAACTCAGTTGGTATTACCCCTGATCATACAAAATACTCCCTCCGTTCCTTAGAATAAGGCGTATAAATTTAGTCAAAGGTCAAACGTTGCAAAGTTTGACCAAATTTTTAGAAAAAACTATAAACCTCTACAGGGTCAAATCAATCTTATTAGATACATTATGAAATATATTTTCGTACTGTAGCGATCTATTATCATAGTTACTGATATTTTTTTTATAACTTGGTCAAACTTTGCACTGTTTGACTTTTGACTAAATTTATAGGCCTTATTCTAAGGAACGGAGGTAGTATAAATGAACCCTTAAAATGAAATTTTTTAATAAATTATGATTTATGAAGTACCAAGTGTCCATAAGGAAGATGCACCTAACAAAGATCAACTCCAACTGCATATCACTCACTAATAGTAACATATAAAGAAAACAATGGAAGTCCTACAACTGAAAGCTAAACCCACAAAATAGTGCAGCAATCAAATCTACAGTTCCAAAGAAATACTCAATTACACTAAACAAAATTGGAGCATTGTAAGAACAAACAAAAATTAGAGCCTCTGTTGCTATCTGGCTATTTGCATTTACTGCAACAATTATTTGAAGGCACTAACCTAATAACTACATAAACCAACCGGCCAAATTAAGCATGGTACACCATATTTTAGTTCCTAACCCACCGATAATGACCGAGCCCCAGAAGTGGAAGGAAATACTTAGAATTATAGGATTGTGATAACCATAAACAAGGAGGAGATAGTAATGTAGCTTAGCAGTACAAACTAAAAAAAACTGACAACTGTTAGAAGCATTTATTCCCTGATACTTATCAGATGTTCCGACTTCTATTTAGGAGCAGAAATTGTACAAATCAGGGCAGAAACTGATTGGTTAACATACCAGAGTACAACAACTTTTACTAGGGAAAGGTATGGCATTCCTATAAAACTGTATGAAAAAAGAAAGTACCTTTTGCCTCTTTAGCCTCTCATTCTCCTCTTCTAAACGGGACACCTTGTTTTCGAGTTCATTAGTGTAGGCCTGTTGCAATATGATGTAAGTAATACTGAAACTAAAAAATATATCGGAAATTAAGTAAGTCATCATATTCTACCACTTTTTAATCACAGGACACAAGAAAATAATCCAAGCAAATAGCATTGACAACCCTACATGAATCTTGATCTGTAGTTAGAGCATTGCTGATATGGACAATTTTTTTAAAAAAAATGCATCAAATAGATATCACAACCTGCTTCCTGGCCCTTGAACGGGCAGCCGATTCCCTATTCTTGATCATCCTCTTCTGCCTTCTCTCCACGAACCTATTTGGGGCATCACCTGATACACCGCGCTTTCTCCCAGGTGTCTGGGAATCAGAAATTGGACTGACCATTGGTGATCCATCAGAGTAAGCAGACTCCATGATAGCACCAGGCACAACAACATTCAGTGGCTGGGGAACTAACTGAATTGGCATATAAGCACCGGGCATAATATGCTGCACAGGCTGATGAGTCTCGGTGGCTGCAATCTGCTGCTGATATCGATCTAGCCACTGTGCCCCGGATGTCAAACCCGTGGCTCCAGATGCTGTAGCATCTCTCCCCACCAGACCCATATTGCCAACATCGTTCGAGTTCTTGAGATAACCTTCAGTGACAACCCCTGCTTTGACCAAGAAATCCTCAAGTGTCATATCCCCAAGCGTCGGCTGCCTCTCCTGCTTACGCCGACCACCCTCCTGGACAGTCCTTTTCGGTGCATCCTGGATGCCCTTCCACACCTCATCCACTGTCTTCTTGCTGAGCCCAGTTGGCATTGTGATGCTACCCTGGCGCAAGAGGCTTGAACTCGGCTCATACTGGCTGGTAGTCGCGCCGTCAGGGTCCAAGTCACCAGGAAAGACAGTCCTAAGCAGCTCGTCGAGGTTCATACTCTGCAAGGGTTCCCCCAAGTGGTTCTGCACCTCATCGAGGGTGAGGCTATACAGAGATCCTTGCCTTGCCAGGTTCTGCACCTGCCCGCGTTGCGAGGGGCCGGCATCGCCGCCGCCGCCGCGCCCGGACCGTGATGCCATTTTCCGACTCCCCATGAGCAGACAAATCCTATTTGTGGTCGATTTTTATCACGACGAAACCTCTGGGTTCCAGTGGCGGATCTAGATGGTGCGCGCCGGCGCAACAAGAAATTGTGGAGGTCGATGGGGGCAAACTAATCACTGGATGAATACATGCTCATACCTCAAAACCCGCAAATGGCCAGGGATTGAGGACGGGGCGGAGGCAGCACGGACACGATGCCGCGTCGGGGAGAACGGGAACGACGATGGCGGTGGCCCGCGTGAGAGGCGGAGGGGCTTGGGCAAGGGCACGGGCTTGGGGCGACGGCGGTGACGCTAAAGCTACGGCAAGGCGGCAGGAGAGATTTCGAGCCGCGCTGGGTCGGGTTGGTAGGTCACTCAAGGAGGGGAAGAGGAAAAAATGCCACGGGTCTGGAGAGCGGAGACTGCAGAGAAATACATAAACAGGTGGGAGTACAATTTATGAATTTTTCTCAAAGAATTTATGATTCATCTGTTCACCACCTCTTTTGTACACGTGGATCATACTTCCTCTGTCCCAATTTATTTCTAGCATTGATATAGATCGAACTACTAGACCAAGCCTGTGGGATTGCTTCTGCAGATGGATAACTAGCGCCGAAAAACGTCTTTAAGTACTCCTCCAATTTATACTAACAAGTATCGTTGATTTAGTCATTGATTTAGTATAATATAGATCGAAGGGAGTATATTTATTTATTAATATCTAAGATATTAAAACATATAATATAGAAAGATATTATATAATAAAAATAATGTTTGAGGGTGTTACAGCGGCTTTGGCATGCTCTTGGACCTAGAGGTCACAACCTCTGCCCGTGCACTGTGCGTTCTTTCTCTGTAGTTAGCGTTGGTTTGGCTTTCACCGGAGGCTCGGATAGAGGGTGTAGGGCTTTGGTAGAAAACCCTTGTTTTTATGGGGCTCGATGTATACTCACGATGTTGGCATGGTTACTCCCTCCCCTTTAGAGAAGTCATCCAAAAATTTCTCCTCTTCATCAGAATGTGTTTTCGTCAGATTGTAGTTAGTTGTGATGGATAGTATGATGGCTAGACCTTTATGGCCATCCCTACGGTCTAGTAGGATAGTAGAGTGCCTAAGGGCTAAGGGTGTCAGGGTAAAAACCTTGTCACCTTGCAGCGGCGTAGCTTCAACCTGGCATGCATGGGCAGTTGCCCGGGCTCTATCTAGAATACTCGGCCGAAGATGCAATTGCTAATGAGGATTATTCAACTCTTTATGGGCAAAATACCATAAGCCAAAAGCCTTCATACTCTGTCCAGGCAATGTGGTTTGGCCAGCTTCGCAACCGTAACCTGGACCTTGGAGTGGCGTGTTGGCGACGATGTCGCCCATGAGAATTGTTTTCATCCTTGCGGGCATTTTCCTAATATCATGGATCACACTCTCTCCAGTTGGCTTGATGCCACATAGGAGAGGTCTAGTCAGTGTTTGTGGTAGTTGTTGTCGCCTTTGGCTTCGGATTTTGCTTAAGTTGCCAGGTGTTGTCTCGTAGTCAGGATTTGCGCACGGTTGTTCCTAAAGCAACTACACTATGTATGGTTTTCAAATTAGTTTTTGTTACAAGTAGGACCATTCGGTATTATTTCTAAAAAAAAATCTCCACCTGTATGAATGTGCAGGAGCACCCTAACCTCCGACGAGGTTCCATGGGAAAAAGATTTCGAAGACGTAGAGGGCACAAGAGAAGACGGCCTTCTGTGCTATTGGTGCTTCATGTCTAATAATCTAGACCTATAAAAATTTGGTCAAAATGTTGTTTCTCTATGTATTTGACCAAGGATCAACCAGATTCCGCAGTAACGAGACAACAAATGTCGACGCATGCGTAGATCCCGCTCCCCAGCACCCAACACAGTACTACCACGTCATCACACGGGCAGCTGTGAATTTGACCCCAGCGTACATCCAAATCCTGAACTTGCATTGCACGCGGTTTTGGTTGGAATAAAGATACACGGGCGGCTGCTGCCCAATACATTTACCGGCCAGCCTTGTTTGTTTATCACGAAATACCCCGTCCGGGGTACCGGTTGTTCATCACGAGAGACGCTGCAGGCCTGGCGATCGAAGCCGGCCGTGGTGATGGGAATGATCGACCGATAGCGACCATCGATCGGGGCAAGAAGACAAAAAAAAACCTCGATCGGTACCACTGCTCGACGTGAACCGGCGCACTATGCAGAGATGCCATCCACGATCCTTTTCTCCGGCCGATCTCCTGCAGACGCCAGACGGACTGAACTTTTCTCTCGCCGCAAACAAAATCGATGGAAGGCCGGCCGGCCGGCCGGCTCCTGTCCTGACGAATGAACAATGATTGGGAGAATATGCCTTCGCGCCTAAGAATTGGATGGCCAAAAGCTAACTAGTACTAATCGAATCGAGCGGGAAAGGGTGTGATGGATTGGATGGGGAGATCGGTATCGATCGTCCGTGATGGGATGGGACATGGATCGATCGAGGACGGACCTGATGGCCGGGGTTGTGCGGAAACGAAAGTAGCGTGCGGAGTCGATGCCCTGATGATGGACAGCAATGGCGCATGGCCACCTGGCCTGGCCCGTCGGTGGGATTATTAGAAGTGGAAGTCGATACTACTCGTCACGAGTCACTCAAAACCCAAACAGCGACCGGGCAATGCCGACGCGCAGACGGCCGGCGACGGACGGATGGATGACGATAGCTACGCCGCTCCTGCACAGCGGAGTCAAGTGTCGCTCCTGCAATCAACGCTACAGCGTCAGTCCAAAAAGGTTTCCTTTTCTTTTTTTTTTAGAACATCCTTTTCTTTTTTGCGAGAGAAGGAAAGGGTTAGCACGAGTGGAACGTAGCGTAGTGGGCTGGCGCGGCCCATATCCGGTGCTGGTCTCGCGCAAGTTCGAGATGGGCTAAGCTCGCAGGGACACCACACGGGAGCGATGTGCACGAACTCGCGTGGCCCTTTTTACCTCGGCATCATGGCCGTCGTGTTCGTTTCAGGCTTCTTTGACCGTTTGACTCTGTTTTTTCTGGAACGACCCTGCCATATCAAAATGGCGTGCAGTTTTTCAGAGATTGTTTTCTTTATTAAAAATCATCAACGACAACAGTATAAATATATCAAAAAGTAATAAAATTTGCAAATAGTCACTGTACCATCTAGCGACGACTACAAACACTAGCACGAGCGGAATGCGCGTCGCCGTTCTCGCCCTTCCATCGCCGGAGCCGGTCAAAGCTTGTTGTAATAGATAAACGGAAAGTTGTCGTGCTAAGGTCATAATGGACCAGCGTACCAGAGCAGCAACCATCGTCAATGAGACTGACCTGAAATCACACCAACAAACATGAAAACGGGATGGATCGTAGGAGATCCGCCAGACAAACGACTCCACGCGTCCTCTCTGTTGGCGTTAGATGCACCATCGGAGCAAGGATAGAGCAGGGAGAACTTTATTCTAACTCCATTACATAGTCGTCGTCTCAACATCCCAAAGAAGACACTAAAACAAGGCTAAACAAATATCAGAAAACCTCCTGTCGACGAGAGGTCGTGGTCCGCTACACCTCCAAGACCCTAGAGCCACCATAGGTGGAGCGGACCGGCGACGTTGCCAGCGAGGGGCACGGAACCATAGATGGGTTTTAGCTAGCTCTTCTCCATGGCGGCGACAACTCTTGTTCCATCCCCGTTGTCTTCCCTTCTCTTGTCCCTCCTACTTTGGTTCGTCTCTTCAATTCAGTAACTACATCTCGACGATCTTCTTCACGATATGTACAGACTCTTCAAATAAGTAAGATATAACTAAACGAATTAGGATCTCTAAAATGGAAACGAAACTTTCAACTCAATAAAGTAGAGATTTGAACTATATTTTAGTAAGTTTATGTTTAATACACTAGAGCTAAAATGTTGGAGCTCTTAATTGAAACCTAGTAACTTCCCAATTGATAAAATTCCACCATTCAACTAAGGTCAATAAATTTGAAAGATTCAACTCAATACATAATTTTTTAATTAGGTAGTCAAGAGTGAAAGTTTTCGGTTCACAAAACATCAACGCTTTTGATTGAGTAAATCAGAGCTTCCAACTCATGAACTTATCACAAAATTGAGGGATCCAACTAGATCTCAACAATATGTTTCCATTGGAAAGTATTACCTTTGTTCCAAAATATAAGCCTTTTTAGTAGTTTAATTTAAACTGGTAGAAAGGCCTATATTATGAAAAAGAGGTAGTAGGAGCCAGGACGACACTAGAAAAGTTCTTCGAAACCCCATGCTTACTTGTTATCGACACAAATGACTATGGAAACACAACTCTAGGAAGCCTTAATTTTGCTAGCTTCCAATTGAGTTTCGCAGCACATTACTCTAGAGAGCTGGAAGCGGAATCGAAAATGCCATGGTGCTAACAAAAAATCGCAAATAAAAAAACTTTAGAGCTCCGAAAGGGGGTGGTGTCTCCTGTATGAAGTCTAGTCGTAGCAGAGGGCTCTAAACAGAGATGGAGGAAAAAATAGATGAGAGGTTGGTGGTGGGTGAATGTGATTGGGACAAATTAAAGGAATATGATGATGAGGTCATCGAAATAGAAGGTGAACGATACATAAGTAGACACAAGAGACAATTAAGGTAGCTCTACATGTTTGATTTAGTGATAAGCTCTACATGTTTATTTAACTGAAAGACAACATGGCAAAAAATTAAACCACACTAACAACCTAGCGAAGAACCAGAACCAGAGCATTTCCCTTGCCATAAACACATGAGAACACAAGTGAACCAAACCCAACAAACATCTAAGGAACTTCACCGCTCGTTGTTGTCCATGAACATTGATGTCATAGCTATTGACCGTTGCAAAAACCTTATAGTATATTTTGTGAGCAGGATCCCAAGATGCACAAACTGAAAGAAGAAAGAATTCAAATCTCATGGCATATTGGATCTTACAGAAACTAACCAGAAGAAGCCTAGATATACAAAGGTTTTTGAGCATTAAGGAGTTGACCTTAGTGCACAACCAAAATCCTCTAGTACGAACGTTGCAGATGCCAAGTTCGACAAAGACCTTGACACTCCCATGACAATTTTAACAAAAATAACTTTTTTCAGAAGCTAAGCACAAAATAAGCTTGTCTCCAAAATCATTTTAAAAACTAACTTTTTTCATGATGTCGTGACCTAAAGCGCTGTGCTCTATAACACATGACTCCATAGTCAGGCCGGTCCTGAGCCTGTGCGGCCGCATTGGGCCCTCCGGCTGCTAGGGGCCCCCACCAGGCACGTACATGCATACCCATTATAGCTTAGAAAAAATTCTAAATCGAATCGGCCCAATCTCTAGCAGGGCAGGTAATACATCGTAGCTATCGGTAAGGAAAAGAAGGCCAGTCCAAGTGTTGAGCATTGATTCCTGCCGATCCTCTCCCTGCTTGAATCGTATGCCTTCCTCATTCTTCCCCAATCATCGCCTATGAGCGTAGACAGCGACACTTGGCAGCTAGAGCAAGGGCAACAATCCAACAGAAAGGCGGGGGCAAGCAGTGATGAACTACCCGTCAAGTTTCATCCTGGTTTAGGTGTTGTTGTTTCAACTTTTAATTTCATGTCCTAATTATTTTAGTGTCTGTGTTTCTACTTCTATGTTACGATGTCATCTAGAAAGTGTATGTCCGATTCAAAAAAAGGACAAAATAGAAAGCAAGCAGATTGATGTTGTGTATGGTGCTCCATGAGTAGTTTGTCTCCCAAACTTTAAAGAGAACTTTGTTCAATATACAAGTTGCTATCTAAATATAAGAAGTTGTTTAATTATTTGTTTATAGGGGCCTTATTTTTTATCTTGCACCGGCCCTGATATCTCAGGACCGGCCCTGTCCGTAGTCTAAAGGCATCGTGCTCTACAACATGGCTCTGTGGTTTAGGGTGCCAAAACCATGACTTCTTAAGCGAGGGAACCATACTATAGATGATGCTTTGGATCACCGAGTCATGCTATAGAGCAAGCATAGTCATGCAAAGAGTTTATTTACGAATTTGTTTTTAATATAGGGTTGTCAAAATTGATTTCAGAAGGGGATTATTTTGCGCTGAATTTTTTTGAAGAAAAAGTTTGTGTTGTCCAGGAGATCCACTCCCATCGCCGTTGCTGGTAACGGCGCCAAGCCAAGTGTCGAACACGCACAGCACATAAACATGCGTGCGACGCGACTCCACCAGCCCAGCCCAGCACATCGCTCACCGCTGTGCCCAAAACCCCTCCTCCCCTGTCGGCTGTCAGTCAGCCAGAGGACAGGCCAGGCCCTCGCTAACCCTGGTTCCCCCCTCTTTGCCAAATCCGTGAAGGAGCCCCAGCTCTTTACCTAACCGCGGTTAAAGTTAAACCTCTCGCTTCCCGAAGAAGAATGTGGTGCGGTGACCGCTGGTGCTCCACTGCCACTTTCATATAGGCAGACTCGCCTGCTCGGCGTCCGTTCTCCTTCCCACAAGTAGCAACCCACGGCTCGAGGCCCGGAGCGAGCGATCAAAAAGCGCAAAGCGCGGCGCGCCCTGTCAGTCATGGTCACCATGGCGACCAAGAAGCCCTGCGGGTGCGGCGCCGCCGCGGCGACCACCCCGCTCTCCCCTGCCTCCTCGCCGTCCTCCTGGTCCTGGGGCTCCCGCATTGCGCCGTCCTCCCGCGCGCGGAGGCACAAGAAGAAGAAGAGGAGGGCCAGGAGCGGCGCCGGCAACGCCGCCGTTGCGCCGACGAGGGGGTCGTCCATCTACAAAGGCGTGTGCAGGTGAGCGGCGAGCCTTGCTGCAGTTGGATATTTCTTCCGTTCCCGTCTCGGGTTCATCTGAAACCCCTCGTTGCGTTGTAGGCACATCAGCTCGGGGAAGTACGAGGCGCACCTGTGGGACGGGCGCCGCCGGAGCACGCCGCAGGAGAGGAAAGGCGGGCAAGGTGAGACGTACGGCCACCCAGATAATCTTGATTACTCTGTTTTTTTTTTATGTGCTGACATTCCTCTTCTTTGCAATTATGTGCTCGTCCGCCTTGGAATCTGTGTGTGTGGTGGTGATACGCGTCCAATGCCTGATGTCTCCTCCTCGTTTCCATCAGTTTATCTGGGTGAGTTCAAGATCCTGTCCCTTGATGAAAAAGCTCGGTACTTTTCAATGGCATGATGGATTCCCAAATTATTCTGTAGTAGCAGTATGGTTCCCAAAATCCAGATTGCATTGTGTGCCATTGTCCCGGGCAATGGCGTACTAGCTTCGAATTTTGGATCTGTGGTCAACCACTTTCTTCTTCTTTTTCGTGGAGGAGAAAGAAGGGAAGGGGTAAAAGAAAAGCAGCTTCTCTTCTGGTGAAAGTGGAAAGCTGATTTTATTTGTTTTGTCCCCATTCATGCGTCCAAAACACACGCACAAAAGCACCAGAGATTGTGTAGAAACTACTACTAGTACATGTTGGATTTATCTTGCTCGAGATCTAGACAGTAGCGACTTTCTTTGAGATTCGATCTAGCTTACAGAGAGGGAGAGGGAGAGATAGATGCATACCATCGGCCTTAGGCATCGAGGATGAGCTCGCCATCGGGCTCGTCGGAGTGGTGGCGGCGGAGAGGGGGTGATTCCCGCCGCTACAGCGCAAGCCGATCGGTGGCTAGGGTTTAGGGTTTTCGGTGGGGTGAGTGGGCACGACGAACCTTGGCGTTCGTGCCCCCGGCCCCCACCTCTATTTATTGCGCTGCGCGACGGGGGCCCACCAACGATTGCGACGTTGGGCGCCCCCGATCAGGGCGTGAGTCCAAAGTTTGTTCGGGCCGTTGGGCCCGAACGGGAGATCAACCTAACATTCTCCCCTTTGATCTCATCTTTCACTTAACTTATACTTTGGTACCTATTTCATCACAGATCAATATATAGAGCGTGTCTCGTCATAATGGTCAGTTACGCACCATCGATTCAACAGCCACTATACACCTCTCTATTTTGAAACAGATTCTTATACTAGGCCTTTAATATCCAGGTATCATAGGCTTTCCCTTAAACCCATGCCGACTAAGTGTTCTCTGAACACACTGGGTGGTAAGCCTTTTGTGAGCGGATCCGCGAGCATCTCTTTTGTACTTATATGCTCTAAACTTATGGTATGATCCTGGATTCTTTCTTTCACAACATAAAACTTAATGTTAATGTGTTTGGCAGCAACACTTGACTTATTGTTGTGAGCATAGAATACTGCTGGCTCATTGTCGCAGTACATCTTGAGTGGTCTTTGAATGCTGTCTACCACTCTCAACCCGGGTATAAACTTCTTTAACCAGTTTGCCTGCCCCGTGGCCTCATAACATGCTACATATTCAGCTACCATCGTGGACGATGTCGTGATGGTTTGCTTGGAGCTTTTCCACGATATAGCTCCACCTGCGAGAGTAAACACATATCCTGACGTGGATTTTCTTTCATCTACATCTCCCGCATAGTCTGCATCTGAATACCCTTCTATCTCAAGAGAATCAGTTCTTCTATATGTTAGCATGAGGCCTTTTGTGCCTTTTGCATAACGCAATGCCTTCTTCACCATTTTCCAGTGGTCTATTCCTGGATTACTTTGGAATCTGCCAAGTACCCCGGTAACAAAAGCTAAGTCAGGGCGTGTACAAACTTGAGCATACATCAAGCTTCCGATAGCATAAGCATATGGAACCGCTTTCATTTGATCGATCTCATATTGGTTCCTGGGACACTGAAAGTTCCCAAATCTATCGCCCTTGACTATAGGAGCAAGCGTAGGATTACTCGCAAGCATACTATATTTCTTCAGAATCTTCTCCAAGTATGTCTTCTGCGATAACCCTAAAATCCCCTTTTGTCTATCTCGGTGAATTTCAATTCCTAGAACGAATGAAGCTTCACCAAGATCTTTCATATCAAAGTTTGAGGACAAGAACTTCTTCGTCTCCAGTAGTAGACTAATCATCACTACTAGCAAGTAGAATGTCATCCACATACAGGATAAGGAAAATGAATTTCCCATTCTTGAACTTTGCATATACGCAGTTGTCCTCCTCATTCTCATCAAACCCAAACTTCCTTACTGTTTCATGGAACTTCAAGTACCATTGCCTGGAGGCCTGTTTTAGTCCATAAATGGACTTTCTCAGACGACATCCCATACGCTCTTTTCCTTCCACAACAAAACCCTTGGGTTGTGCCATGTAGACATTTTCTTCCAAGTCTCCATTTAGGAATGCCGTTTTTACATCCATCTGATGCAATTCTAAATTGTAGTGTGCCACTAAAGCCATTATGATTCTAAAAGAATCCTTACTTGAGACTGGAGAAAATGTCTCATTGTAATCTATTCCTTCTCTTTGGGTGAAGCCCTTAGCAACAAGTCGTGCCTTATATCTTTCAATATTCCCTCTAGAGTCACATTTGGTTTTGTAGACCCATTTACAGCCTACCGTTTTGGCTCCTTTAGGAACTTCTTCTAAATCCCAGACTTCGTTGCTACTCATGGATCTCATCTCATCTTCCATGGCTTCAAGCCACTTCGATGAGTGAGGACTTTTAATGGCTTCTTCAAATGTGGTGGGATCACCCTCCATTTGAACTTCTTCACTTACATAGATCTCAAAATCATTAGGAATAGCTAGCTTTCTAGTTCTTTGAGACCTTCTAAGGGCCTCACCTTCTGGCACATTCTCGGTGTAGGGCTGTTGTGGCTCCCCCTCATCTGTGGTAACGGGGTCTTCATTTTCATTCATTGTTACCACAGGAGAACCAACAACAGGTGTCACATCGACATTGTCATGTGTCGGTGCAGCAGCAGGTATCGAGAAAAATGGTTCCTGAATCATCGGAGTGGGTGCATGCACCCGCTTCTCCTCAAGGTTGATTTCTCGGGATACCGTGCTCCCCCTGATCATCTGATCCTCCAGAAACACAGCGTGTCTCGTTTCTACAAACTTAGTGTATCTGTCGGGACAGTAGAAACGATAGCCTTTGGACTTATCTGGATAGCCAATAAAATGGCAAGTCACTGTCTTGGGATCCAACTTCCCAAGGCTTGGGTTGAAGAGCTTTGCCTCAGCCGGGCAACCCCACACTCGCAAATAATTGAGTGAAGGTTCGCGACTAGTCCATAACTCATATGGTGTTTTAGACACCGATTTACTTGGGACTCGATTAAGTATGTGAATGACGGTTTTTAACGCCTCCATCCACAAACCGATCGGTAAGGTGGAGTAACTTAACATACTTCTCACCATATCCATCAAGGTACGATTTCTTCTTTCAGCTACTCCATTCTGCTGAGGCTCGCCCGGTGTTGAATACTGGGCGACTATACCATGTTCCTGTAGAAACCTCGCAAAAGGTCCCGGAACTTGGCCATATGGGGTATGCCGGCCGTAGTATTCGCCTCCACGGTCAGACCTTACTACTTTAATCTTTAAACTATGCTGATTTTCCACTTCAGCCTTAAATATCTTGAATTTATCCAGTGCTTCTGAACGTTCTTTAATTGGATAAATGTAACCATAGCGCGAATAGTCATCCGTGAATGTTATGAAAGAGTCATAGCCATCCACAGATGTCACAGGAAACGGACCGCATATATCCGTATGAATTATTTCTAGTACTCCTGTGCTTCTTTTGGCGCCTTTCTTAATGTTCTTTACAAACTTTCCTTTAATGCAATCGATGCATTGCTCTGAATTTGAAAATTCTAGAGGTGGAAGAATTGATTCTTTTACTAAGCGTTCTATTCTCCCCCTCGAAATATGGCCTAAACGACAGTGCCATAATTTCGATGAGACTTCATCAATTCTTTTCCTCTTACTCTTTCCATTCAGGGATGAGGAGGCATTCTCATTCTCAACGCTTATTTCATTCACATTCTCACAGAGTGATAATAAATAAAGCTTGTCTTGTCTGAAGGCAAGACCAACAATCTGATTATTCAATTTGATTTTACATTGACCACCGCCAAAATGGCAAGCAAAACCACAGTCGTCTAAGCGCGACACACTTATCAAGTTTCGATGCAAAGAGGGTACATAAAGAACATCTACTAATAAAAGCACAAAGCCATTCGACAACTCTAAAGGAAGATCTCCAATGGCTTCGACTTCAGCTTGAACGCCGTTTGCTACTTTAATGCTTCCTCTTTGCAGGGTCCTTCTCATACGGAATCCCTTTCTTGCACAGATGCTTTAGGAAGCTCACACAGTCACTCATGTAGTGGCCCTTCTCCTTGCACCACCTGCAGGTGTCCTTGTCCACTTCCTGTGCCTGATGAACTGGATCCTTTCCATGTGGCCTGGAAGAAGAGGGATGCCCCTGAGGTTTCCCTTGGGGCTTGGAACCCTGAAAGTTCCTCTTCTTGGTTGGGCTCAGGTAGTTCACGGAATCACCGGACTGCCCCTTCAGCCTCTCTTCCTCCTGGACACACATGGCCATCATCTTCTCGATGCCCCACGTTTCTGGCTGTGCATTGTAGTTCACAGCAAAAGCTTCAAACTGGTTTGGCAGCGAGGCAAAGATAAGATGAATGATGAACTCATCTGGGAGCTCCATTCCCATAGGCTTGAGCTTGGAAGACATGTTGCTCATTCGCAAGATGTGGTCCCTAACACCACCACCAGTGTATCTTGTGGTGACAAGCTTCTTGATGAGTGAGCTTGCATAGGCCTTGGAGGACCCAGTAAACTGACTCTCTACCCTTTTCAGGTATTCACTGGCTGTGGTGCACTCTGGGATTGCTCCCCTTATAGCTTCTATGATGGAGCTCTTAATGACCATTAGGCACTTCCTATTGGAAGAGTCTCACTTTGCACGCTCAAGGTCGTACTTCATTCTTATCGGAGCATGGTCACCGACCCTTTTCTTAAAGTCCTCTTCTTTTTCTTTTTCGCCCCTGACGGGGTCGACAGGTTCTTTAGGACAGGCTTCGATCAGTGCCAAGTCTAGGTCAAGCAGAGCAAGCCCCATCTCTACCTTCTCTCGCCATGAGCCGTAGTTCCCTCCGTTGAGGGGCTCAATGGCCGAGATAAAGCTCATAGGATTGCCAGAAAACAAAATATCATCAAAACAAGTTAATTCAACGTTGGTCAAATCAACACATGAAACTTCTCCATATTAATACTACATCACCGTTGGGCAGAAATATAACTAACATGGATAAAACTTACTATTCATAGTGAAAATTTTACTAACAACGTTGGTTGTCAAATAAAATAAACACTATCAAAAATTAAAAACTTACTCTATTGCATTTAAGCAATTAATTCTTGCAGCGGAATAACATGAATAAAGATTGATAATCTTTTACTTCTTTACATAGTTTTTACTGTTATTTCACTATTTTTCTACACAAAATTTCGTTGGAAAAAAAAAATGCTATAGAAAAAAAGGTTGAAGAACTATTAAAAAACAGTAAAAACAACTTCTGAAAATAATAATAAAAAAAAAAAAAAACAGACAAAATTGTGCTTATAAAGCCCTTTTGGGCCGGTTCCTGAGTGCGGCCCACCGCAGACCTGCACAGCCCACGGCCTGCCGCGCCCCCCGCCTATCTACCGCGCGCGCACAAAACAGCAGCGAAGCAGCGCGCAGCCCGCGGCCTGGCTGTGGTCCGCGGCCCACCAGCGCGGCCTGCATGGCCCAGCCGTCGCCCCGCGCCTCGATCCTGGCCGTCCATCGCCAAACCCTGGATCGGACGGCCACCCGCGAGCGTCGGAGCAACAAAACGGGTCCCCCCCCCCCGACCCCAGGGCGAACCCTAGGTCATTTCTCCCCCTCCGCCCCGCGAGCGACTGCTCTCTGGCGGCGCTCTCACTCGAGCGGGGTGAGGCGGCCGCGCCGGCGCAGCGCCGACGAGCCCCTCCCGCTCACTGCCAGCCCCTCCATCTCTTCCCATCCACCACCACCCTACCCCGCAAGCAACGATGCAGCGCAGGAGACGGCGGCGGACGGCGGCGTCCCCTTGCCCCCCTTGACGGTCGTGCGTCCACCCGAGGGTGGGCGCACCGCCGTCAAGCGGTGCAGTGGCGGCGCCCTTCCCGGCGGCGGCCGGTGGTTTCTCTGAGGTGGGCTGTGGGATTTCTGGGGCTGCCCCTTTCTTTGCTTTTTTTTTATTTTGCTTCGATTCGGGGAAGAGGGGACTAGGGGAATACGGGATCTGGAGGCTTATTTCTTTCGTTTGTTTCTTCCCGAAAAATTCCGGTTGGATCTTAGGTGTTAGGGTTTCGATCTGTTGGGAGGTTCTTCTTCCCAACCTCGGCTTGCCGATGCGTTGGGATCGAGAGGAACGGCGCGGCCTCGCGGCGGCGCTTCTAGAAACCCTAAACCTCTATCTTTTATTTGCCTTTGAAATGCTACACGAGTAGATCTACAGAGCAGTGGCTCTGATACCATTGTTGGATTTATCTTGCTCGAGATCTAGACAGTAGCGACTTTCTTTGAGATTCGATCTAGCTTACAGAGAGGGAGAGGGAGAGATAGATGCATACCATCGGCCTTAGGCATCGAGGATGAGCTCGCCATCGGGCTCGTCGGAGTGGTGGCGGCGGAGAGGGGGTGATTCCCGCCGCTACAGCGCAAGCCGATCGGTGGCTAGGGTTTAGGGTTTTCGGTGGGGTGAGTGGGCACGACGAACCTTGGCGTTCGTGCCCCCGGCCCCCACCTCTATTTATTGCGCTGCGCGACGGGGGCCCACCAACGATTGCGACGTTGGGCGCCCCCGATCAGGGCGTGAGTCCAAAGTTTGTTCGGGCCGTTGGGCCCGAACGGGAGATCAACCTAACAGTACAAGCACACACACACAAGCTAATCAAATGCATGGATCAAAAAGACCCTTGTTAATATAATCTCCGTCTCTTGGCAGGATCTTACCACACGGAGGAGGCTGCAGCTCGCACCTACGATCTCGCGGCGCTCAAGTACTGGGGTTCAGACTGCGGGGACCTCAACTTCCCAGTAAGTTCAGTTCAGTTCAAGTCTTCAAGTCCACATGTGGCTTGTCTGTATTATTATCTCAGCTGCTGCAGCAGTAGTTGCTAGTAATTCAGTTCAGAGTTGCGGTGGAGTTCAGTTAAGTTAAGAACGTATCGTGATAAACGCAGGTGGAGACGTACAGGCAGGAGCGCGAGAGGATGCAGGGCGTGACACGGGAGGAGTACGTGGCCCAGCTCAGGCGCAACAGCTGCGGCTTCGCCAGAGGCGTCTCCAGGTACAGGGGAGTCGCAAGGTGCGCAGGCATTTCCCCGGCCACTGTAGGATCCTCTGTCGGATTACGAACTGCGGTGACATGTTTTGGATGTTGTTGACGCCGCAGGCATCACCAGGGCGGCCGGTGGGAGGCGAGGATAACCTGCGCCGCCGGCGGGCCATCCGCCTACTTGGGGGCGTTCGGTGCGTTCCTTCTTCTCTCTGTACATTTCTCTGGGAGGGGGGGAAGACACGGAATGTTCTGGTTTTTGTACTCTGCTTTATGGAGGAAGGTGTCGGTGTTCTGACTGGCGTTTTGCGTGCAGATACGCAGGAAGAGGCGGCCACGGCCTACGACCTGGCGGCGGTACAGATCCACGGCCTCGCCGCCGTCACCAACTTCGACGTCGACTGCTACATGGACTCAGACCACCAGGAGACGGCGCCACCGCTGCTGCAGCCCGAGGCCGAGCCCAAGGATGAGCCGGGGTGTCCTGAACCTGAGCCCGAGCCGCCCGCCGCTGCGGTGCTCCGTGACGACGTCGACAACGTGGACCGCGTCGTCGCCGAGGTCCTGGAGGCGCTCTGCATGGACCGCACCGACTTCGAGGCCAGGTACGACCTGCCCCGCCGCCGGTGCTGCCCGTCATCGGAGGATGACCACGACGACGTGCGCGACCTGCCGAGGTACATGGGCTTCGAGGATGACATCGAGAGCGTGCTCTTCGACGCGCCCGCCACCGCCCCTGCCGCTTCCCAGGTCAATGTGGTCTCCTGCGCAGCCGCCACGGTCAGCTCGTCGTCGGCGCCAGGCCGCCGCTGTTGGTGATGGATTGTGACCGGTGCATCTTCCGTTCGTATAAGTACGTGTCCTCGTAGGCGTTGGCAGTGGAGGCAAGGTAAAATCTCTTTTTTGGGGGTTGTAAATATCTCTGGCAAGGTACAAAATGCGGCTAATTCAGGCGAACAGATTATTAGGTGGCAGTGACGACGTCTTAGCCGCTTGGCAGTTCCATGTAACACGTGAAAGTGGGAGAACTGGAGAAGGCCGGCTCGAGCTTTTGATGTGAAACTTTCTGTATTTGCACCTTGTCGGGTAACGATCGATACGCTGCGAGCTCCGTCGTGTTGATTTGACAGGACATGAGCCTGTGCGGATGTTTAGCCATAAGTTGCCATTAATGATTAATGCTTCACGCATGAGATTTTGTCGCCTCAAAAAGGGTAGACACGTCACTGCTCAGTTTAGAGAACAGCTACTACTACGATCGTGTACGTTTGGGGGTAAACGCTTAGCTACAAACTCAGTACCGATCCAGGCATTGCGCAGGACGATCATCTCCTGTTTTAGTTGCCCCTCGTCGGCCAGACACATGCTTCGAGAAAGGGCGACGTGACGTGTCCGGTTAGAGCTGCAGCAGCCTTCGATTGCACTAATTAAGCAAGAAAAAATATTGATCACGCTTGCGATCGTCGTTCAATTTGATACTCCGGCGCTTTACCCTGAAACATTAGGAATCGCGCACTCACGGAGCAACAAACTGTGACGAGCACCGAATTCTGAATTGCACGACCACGAAGTTCCAGCCAATTCTCTTCGACGATTAGCAGCGCTCGAGTATTTGTATTTGTGATGACATGATAATAAACTAACTTTGAGGATATACCCAACCGGTACGTGACTTGAGAAGGCGGCGGTTCCAAAACCAATCCTAGAGCATGTCTAGCAAAGCCCTTAAACTTTTAAGGGTCGAGAATTGGCATATTTTAGCATTTTAAGGGTCGAAAAACGGGAGGCAAAGATCAAAACCCTCAAACTCAACCCTTAAAACGGAATATTCCATTAAATGGGCCTCCATCTACAAATCCATCAAATGAGCCTAATAATCCATCACAAATCCATCCAAAATCATCCAAAAAAAAGCAAAAATTTACCTCGACGGGGCCGGCGGACGAGGCGGCCGGAGGAAGGTGAGGCAGCGGCGGGCGGAGGCGGCCGGGGAGGTCGACGCCGGGGCTCGGGTCGTCGCCGCGGGGCCGGGGATCGGGAGGTCGAGGCGGGGCTCGGGAGGTCGACGCCGACGCTCGGGAGGTGGAGGCGGGGCTCGGAGGCGGCTCGGGAGAGGAGGACGGAGGACGGTGAGGCGGCAGCGGCGGCTGGTGGTGAGGCCGGAGGGCGGGGGCGGCGCGACGGACCTGCTCGCCGCGGGGCGGCGCGGCGGGAGGCGGTCGGGGATGGGCCGGCGCGGCGGCGGCTAGTTAGGGCCGGGGCGGGAGGAGCTGGGGCGGCGGCGATGCGGCTCGGGAGGGGAGGCGCGTTTCAGCGCGCCATGGGGCGGAAGCGCGATGCGGGTTGGGCAACGGGTCGGCCGGCCAACCCCTACTTCTACAGGTCGGAGGCCACTATACAGGTTCGGCCCTTAATTTTTTTTACGGGTTTAGGGGTTTGAGGGTTCTAATCTGCGCTCTTGTTTCGTCCGAAACCGTAAAAAAGCGGTTGGATAGGGGTTTGAGGGCTCTCCTAGACATGCTCTTAGTGTTTCGTTTCCCTCACTGGTGATGTTGCTGGCTTTGGCTTCGGTGTTCTTAGTTGCTGGCTTTGGCTTCGGTGTTCTTAGGATCTTGTAGGTGTAGCGGACCACGACCTTTCGCCGACCCCTTTAGTGTTTAGACTTTTTTCATGCCATTTTTTGGATGGTGAGACGACGGCTACATTCTGAAGTCAGAATAAAGTTCTTTCCGCTCTATCTGGTGGTGCATCTAAGGCCGACGACATTGATTCGGTCCATTTTCGTGTTCGTCGATTTGTCTTCAGATCAGTCTCTTTCGATATATGGTTGTCATCATTGGCGATGATTACTGCTCTGGTGCGATGGTCTGTTGTGATATTAGCACGGCGACTTCACGTCTATCTACTACAACAAGCTTTACTACTACAAAATTTTGCATGACCTAAGACGGCGGCATACCTTCAGCTTGTGCTAGTGTCTGTAGTCATCGTTAGGTAGTCAAATGACCTATTTGTAATTTTATTACTTTTGGAGTCTCTTTGTACCGCTGTTGATAATTATTTCAGTGAAATTCCATCAAAATTTTAAAAACTAACAGTGAGGATATGAGATCGTGCAAATTTAATCACCTATTGTTGCTTATCTATGTATATTATAGTTTGAAAATTTGGATTTTGGAAGTTGTTGAAAACACTTCAGTCCTAAATAAATGGTTTTTGTACCTTTCCTAACATAAATGTTTGCATATTATAGATTCAAATTATGGTTCATATGGAGCTTGTATGGATGTATCATTAAATATATGAGAAATACAAAAAAAAAGGTATATATATATTTAGTCCCACAACTTGCATCGTGGGTGTGTTTTAGTCACATATCTTGCAAAGTGAGTAAAACTAGTCCCACAACTTACATAGGAGCATTTTAGTCCAATTTGTTCAAATTTCACTGAGTTTGACCGAATTCGTTTTCGTGTAAGTTGAAAATCATTGAGCTGACATGTGGCGTCACAAATTTTGCAAAATAATCCTTGTATATTTTTCTCTGTTGTTTACGGGCCCCACCTGTCAGTGTTTGTGCAAATAATAAAATTTAAGCATGCAACGGAACAATTTGAACTCGCGACCTGTCGTGCTACAGAGATACAAGTTTGCCACTACAGCTCATGTGGCAACATGATATTCAACCAACGCACGTTTCTTATATAAGATGACTGGAAGAACCGAACTGAAATGAAGAACGTCAGATTTGCGAATCAGGGAATGATAGCAAGGCTGGACACCGATGGTGTGTGTAAAGGGGGGAGGGGTACTCTGCTGCCATCAACGTCGAGAAGCCAGCCAGCAAGAGAAGAAATTGCACGAAAAAACCTATGTCGTGTTCTTCTCATGAATAGAAGATTCTTTGTTGCAAATCTTCTTCTTTCTCTCTCTAAATCCCATCCCATCCTATCCACACGACGGATGCTCACTTGTGCATACACATTACAATCAGTCTGTGAGCTTGACAGAATTTAGTTAAATTTATAAATTCTTTCCTCACTCTTCAGGTTTAGAGTAGGAGTTGGCTCCCCCGAAAGTGTTTGCGTTTAGTCAGATTATTCTCCACATGTGTAAAATTCAAGCTTCGGCTGGCACAAAAATTAAAGCTATAGAAATTGAAAAAGGCATCATAATTGAGACGACTTTTGAACCGTTAGCTATAATAGTAGTACTAGTTCATGATAATCAACAAGATCTCTGGAGTTCTCTTACATCACGCAGGAATTTTATTGTTTGTAGAATCACTGACAGATGGGGCCAGACCCGTGCCAAGTTTGTAAACAATATAGAAAAGTACACATGGATCATTTTGCAAAACCTGTGATGCAACGTGTCAACTCTAGAACGAGTTTCGACATACGGTTGGACGAATTCGATCAAACTCGCTGAAGTTTGATTATATTAGACTAAAATGTTTTCAGAATGCAAGTTGTTGGACTAGTGCTTCTCACTTTACAAAACGTGGGACCAAAATGATTCCGCGGTGCAAGTTATGAAACTAAAAATATATATACCTAAAAAAAATACATTTGGATGTGGTGTTTAGAGAGTCATACTTTGCACGCCAACGAGGAGGCCTATAAAATTCTAGAGGGCCCGTAATCCAGTTTTAGTGGCCTTTCACCATTTAGAGAGCCTTGGAGTTGATCCTTGGTATTTTTCTAACTAATAATATTTTTTAATCAGTTCAGTTGGTGTTTTAGCTCCCGACCAGTTGATATACACAGCAGTGTGGAAAGCAGTATCGAGTAGGACTAGTCGGGGCTTCGTACACCGAAAGATCCTAGTGGGGGCACGGGTCTCCAAGACCGTGCTAGTTTCCGAAATTACCAATTTCGTGTATTATTTATGAAATTGATTTTAAACAATACATTATTTTATAAAAAATAGCGTTGATCCTTTCCCTCAACCTCTTCCCTTTTATATCCCGAGGCACTTGGTGTTCCAACATCAAGATCGATGTTATAGGATTGTGTTCTTTGGTTTTCATTCGCGCCTTCACGGTTGGTCATGTGCATAGAGGTTTTGCCATTTGGGATAATTTTTGATTGCCCTCCAACAATCGGTGGTTGATGGAGATGCATTGGTGATAACGATGGTGATGATCCTCTCCAAATTCCCTGTCCCGGCAGGGTGCCATAATGGAGTTTCTGGATCCGAATCTTGGTTTCTGGTGGCGACGGCGGAGCGGAACTCTTTCTAGAAAACTATCAAACCCCGCTCGGTTTTAAGGTCGAAAAGGCAACTTATAGGCGCAGAGGGATGCCGAGGAACTGCCTGGGGTGGCAGCACCCCCTCCAGGCGCGGGGTCAGGTGGGCCCGCGCCTGGGGTGGGTCTGGACCCCCAGGCCTCCTCTCTGTCTCCCCTTCTGGATCCCTGAATCTTCTGGTGAAAAATAGTTTTTGGCATATTTTCCAGGATTTTTCCTGATAGTTGATTTCCTACAAAAAAAAGACACCAAGGTAATTCTGCTGAAAACAACGTTAGTCCATGTTAGTTGTATCTAAATCACATAAGTTTAGATAAGAAACAATAGCAAAGTGTTCGAGAAAGTAGGTACGTTTTGGACGTATCAACTCCCCCCAAGCTTAGCTTATTGCTTGTCCTCAAGCAATTCAGTTGAAAACTGAGTGCGATAAAAGAACTTTCACGAACACTTTGCTTCATATGATGTATATATTCTCAGCGCAGGAGTAGATGCTTAGACAATTCATAATAAGAAGTATGGAACTAAGTCTACTCAATAGTCATTGCAAGCTATGAAGAGAAACAACTCAATAATAATAAGTAGCATGAAATTTAAACATAAGCAACATTGCAATGCTCATAATAAGGTATGATAGAATGGTATCTCGCTTGCCTTTGTTTGAAAAGCACAATATGAATGCCAAGGCACCTCTGAAGTTCAAGTGAAGACTAGAGGTAAAGATATCAGAGATACAAGCATCAAAGTCATGACATAATTAACCAAGTTTTGGAACAAACACAAGAATGACAACTATGCTCTCAAGAAGGTGTTCATAGAATAAGTGATGACTCAACAAAATTATGAAAATGGTTTTGTGAAGGTTTGAAAGGGTTCCTAATGCTGAAAGGAAGGTACTCGTTAGCTTTGAGCTCTCATTTCCTCTATCGTAGGAATTTTCATGTGGTTAAGGTGAAAGTGAGGTCCACTCTGAATCATATGCTTGACAGACCATAGGATGAAAATCCCAAGTCCCTTGAGTACGAGGGCCGCTCCACATGCTACTCAACTTTGGTCACCTGAAAGTTCTTGTCATTGTAAATACATGCATATCATCGAGAACCGCCAACGGTGTACCCCTTGCATATGGTACAGGAGCTTTCCCATAACCAAAATGACAAGGCAAGCAGACAATGAGCATCTCAGTAATCTTTTTATTTACCATATGCATAGCTTTTTATTGAGGACGCTTCATAGATGCTCATTATGGTGTTGCTAGAAGTTTCCACCATGATTAAGCATGGATTAGGCTAGCGGCCCAGGCATTTATCTAACACAATGTATAAACTCCATGAACTCACAACCTCCCCTTTTATTTCACATCGTCGGCATCCATAAACAAAAGAGCAAAGTATCAACTAGATGAGATATCCAACAGGTGTTGAAAGCGTTCCCCGTGATAGCACAGTTCTGCTGACTCCCAGCATATAATAAGCAAGCATATAACTTTCATGGACTAGTCATAATGTTTAAAGATTATTAAGCGCAAGGAATGAAGTGTGCCATCAAGTTCGTGAGAGCTTTACTAACTAACTTTCTCAAAATAGACAAACATTTTATTTTGGAAGAAAACACGGCATATAGAATATGCACTGAAGTAGCAAATGATGCTAATGGGTAGGTATGGTGGACATAGCTGGCAATATTGGTTTTGAGGAGTTGGAAACACATGTAGAGCACATACTCAGTGCAAGTGAAGGCTAGCAATAGAGAGGGAGCGACAAACGAGAGAGCAATAACTGTCATAATAATGCTTGCAACAAAACATGACTAATTATTGCATGAAAGTGATACAAGAACTCCGAGGCAAAATAAATCATCGAGCCTTACTGACTATTGATTAGTCATATGCATGCGTGAACATGTGCCAAGTCTAAACATGCTCACAATGATGAGTATATGTACAAAAATGAAAAACAAATAGAGTTTGTTACCAACCTCTTACCACACCTCGAGTTGTCTTAATCTTCATTTTTGCCCTTCACTTGTGTGACTTGAATATTAACATGAAACCAAAATTCACCGTGGACGGCTGAACCCTGCAAAGAACACAAAACCAAAGAAGAACAACAAATATTTATTGAAACACTACTGTGCATGACATAATAAAAACGAAGTGTCTAGAAAGACCTGAGATTTTTATTGATGAAGAAGGGGATACCTTGGACACCCCCAAGCTTTGACGCTTGTACCTCTTGAATATTTCTTGGGGTGACACGGGGTGGCTCTCCCCAAGCTTTAGCTTTTGTCCATTCTTCATCTCATTACATCATCCTCTCTCTACACCTCAAATTTTTTCCTTCATACAAAACATCACACAATCTTCATTAGCAACATTAGTTTATTCAAAATATATTAGACCTCTAGCAAAGCTTTGGAACAGCAAGTCTTTTCACTAAAAACACAATCTACTATAGCAACTCTTTCAAAAATCTCAATTCACCTAAAGAGAACTCAAAAAGGAATCAATAAGAAGCAAATGCAAATAATGGCAGAAATCTGTCAAAACAGACCAGCAGGCAGAAATCGATTTTTTCGAAAATCTTCTATTGATCAAATCAAAAAGTATTGAAGTAACGAAAGTTAGCTAACATACTGGGGGATTTATTCGTAAATTTTCAGCTCAATACGAGTTACAGAGACTCCTCAAGAATTTTTATGGTGGAGGACAGAAATCTATTTCAGGACAGCAACTCCCCAAATCTTACTTCCCTTTCATTAGGGGTCATTCTTGGCACAAAAAGCAAACAAAAAGGATAAGAAGAGGTCATTACTGAAGTAATAACTTTTAAGACTCAAGTAAACTCTTGGGTTATCACTCAACAAGTACTTTTCTTAACGCCTTTAAGTTAGGCATGATGAAGAGCAAAGATTGGAAAGGAGAAAAATAAAATTGAGGAAGTATAACCACAGTGAAAACATTATTTTGTTTATTAAAATCCTTTTGTTAACAAGGTGGATCAATTATTGTTACCAAAACAATCTTATATGAAGCAAAACTTTGCATTCCACAAGGTGATTATGTAACCTCATACTTGATAGCAATGGTCCCAATCATGATATTTTCAAAAAAAAAATGGTGGAATAGGACAATATATTTCTTCAGTCTTGATGCTCTCAATATTTTTAATGGAATTCAGGCAATACCTCTTAACAACCTTCTTGGGAAAATAGACAGTGTGCTATTTGTCATTAATATTAAATGTTACTTTTCCTTGATTGCAATTGATGACAGCACCTGCAGTATTAAGAAATGATCTCCCAAGAATAATAGACATATTATCATCTTCAGTCATTTCAAGCACAACAAAATTAGTTAAAACCATGCAATTATGAGCAACTTGAATAGGAACATCCTCACATATACCCACAGGAATAGTAGTTGACTTATCAACCATTTGCAAAGATATATCAGTTGGTATCAACTTTTCTAGCTGGAGTCTCTTGTAGAGAGAAAAAGGCATAACACTGACTCGAGCTCTCAAATCACATAAAGCAGTTCTAACATAACTGTTCTTAATAGACCAGGGAATAGTCGGTATACCTGGATCACCAAGTTTATTTGGAACCTTACCATTGAAGGAATAATTAGCAAGCAAAGTAGAAATTTCCTCATTAGGAATCTTCCTTTTATTAGAGACATTATCATTTATATACTTTGAATAAGGAGGCAACTTAATAGCATCAGTCAAAGGAATTTGGAAGAATAAAGGTTTCATCCACTCACAAAACTTGTTGTAGTGTTCTTCCTCCTTTGACATGTGTTTCTTACCTGGAAAAGGCATAGGTTTCTGCACCCAAGGTTCTCTCTCTTTACCATGTTTATTAGCAATAAAATCCTCCTTTGTGTACCTAGTGTTCTTAGTGTGTTTTTCAGGTTCTTCCTCCACTTCCTCCTTATCAGGAGCATCATTATTATTACCACTCTCATTTTCAGCATCATAGACAAATATACTATTAAGATCTACAGCAGGTTCAAGTGGTTCCTCAACTACTTTATGTTTCTTTTTCTTTCTCTTACGAGGACTACCACTATCTTCACCTTGTTGGGAATCCTGCTCTATTTTTTAGGGTGTCCTTTAGGATATAAAGGATCTTGAGTAGCTATACCACTCCTAGTTCTAATTCCATAAGCATGTTTATTTCCTGAAGCATTAACTAGCATATCCTTTTGTACCTTAGCAAGTTGATCAAGTTGAGTTTGAACCATTTGAAAGTGTTTACAAAGCATTTTAATATCATTAGAAGTTCTTTCCATAATATCTTTCAACTCATGGATAGCTCTAGAGTTTTCCAACAAATGATTCTAAACTTGTTTATTAAAATACCCTTGTTTAACAATAAATGTGTCAAGTTCCTCTAAGCATTGACCAGAAGGCTTATCATAAGGAATATCATCTTCATTAAATTGGAGAGAGTGTACCTCAATAGTAGATGAGTGGGGAATTGGCTTACATAATTCTTCTATAGGAGGTAGATTCTTCACATCTTCAGCTCTAATACCTTTCTCCTTTAGACACTTCTTAGCTTCCTTCATCACTTCATTATTTTAATGCAATGACTCCCCTCTTCTTTATTGTTGGTGCTGGAACTGGTTCAGGCACAATTGGTTCAGGAGTAATAGGCTCAGGTGTATTTAGCTCAGCTGAAATCCAATCATCATAATTCTTGCTTATCTTAGAAATTAATTATTCAACATTTGTAGGAATTCTTTTCCTTAAAACACAATCATAAAAGCTATCAAGGTATGTCCTAGAATTATCAGTTAGTCCATTATAATAAATATCAAAAAGCTCATTCTTAGGTAATGGACATCCAGGATGTGCATGAATCAAGGCACAAAACCTTGTCCATGACTCAGGCAATTGCTCTTCTTCTCCCTATTTAAAATAAAAAAGTCTCTGCAAAGCAGCATGTCTAGCACTGGGAGGAAAATATTTATGGAAGAAAGAAGCAATCAAGCAATCAGGGCTATCAATGGAACCAGGAGGTAATCTATTAAACCAAGTCCTAGCTTCTCCTTTTAGTGAAAAAGGGAAGATCTTAGTAACAAAGTACTTGCGCATCTTAAAATCATCAGAGAACAAAGCACTCGTAGTAGAAAGCTCATTCATATGAGCCACAACACTCTCATTGCCAGTGCCAAAAAGGTTCTTTCTCAACAATATCTAAATAAGACAAATCAAGAGAGAAATCATAGTCTTCATCTTTAATATCTATGGGAGAGGTGGCAAACTTAGGATTAGAGGACAACTTAGGCATAGTAGTACGTCTAGCAAGGAGACTCTTCATAACACTAGTACCATGTGTGTTTCGGCACTCTTCAACAAATTCATAAGTGAACTCAATGTAACCATCATTAATATCATAACTCTCACTAGCCTCTGGTGAGCTAATAGGTGTAACAGTGTCTTCACTAGGAGTTTTGGTATTTCCTAGACTAGCCATAGTAGCATCTAGAAAAGGACCTAGTGAACCACTCGCATCAAACACAGTAGAAGTAACATCATGAGTATCAAAAGCAGTTTCAGACTCAGCTGTAGTAGCAGCGTGTGTACCATGAGTATGTGGTGCTGGTGTGACAAGCTTACTTATAGCAGACGGTGAATCAAGATCAACAGAGGTGTTTAGGATTGTACCTCTTCTCGTGGTGGATGGTAAAATAGGGAACTTTCCATCACGATACTTCCCCTTGATGAAAGGAGTAGCAGTGAACAATAATATATCCAAGTGAACTTACAAATAAAGTTATGCCCCCGGCAACGGCGCCAGAAAATAGTCTTGATGACCCACAAGTGTAGGGGATCGCAATAGTCTTCGTGGGTAGTATTACCCAATTTATTGATTCGACACAAGGGGAGCCAAAGAATACTTGCAAGCCTTAACAACTAAGTTGTCAGTTCAGCTGCACATGGAAATAGTTCTTGATCATAGAAGTTTATGAGTACTAACATTTTATAGTAGCAAAAGCAAAGCATCAGCAGCAATAACAACAACAGTAGTAATAGTAACTGTAATGGTAACAGTAGGATTCGAGTGCGGTAGGCATATGGATGGATGGACGGGCGTTGCATGGACGAGTCTAAACATGTAACTTTAAGATCTAGGGCATTGCAGATAAATAATAACAAGCATCCAAGTACTAAACAATCCTAGGCATGTGCTCCAAATATAGTCATACGTGCTCGCAATGAGAACTTGCACAACATCTTCTGTCCAGCCAGCCCGTGGCAGCGGGGCCTCTAGGGAACTACTGGCAATTAAGGTACTCCTTTTAATAGAGCACCGGAGCAAAGCATTAACACTCCGTGAACACATGTGATCCTCACACCATAGCCATCCCCTCCGGTTATCCCAATTATTGTCACTTTGGAGCCTTTGGATCCGGACAATGATATGTGTACACAACTTGCAGATAAGATCACAAACAATACTATCATAATGATTCAATAATAAGTTCAGATATGAGATCATGGCACTCGGGCCCTAGTGACAAGCATTAAGCACAACAAGTTGCAACAAAGTCAAATATCACAAATAGAGATACTAGGCACTATGCCCTAACGGATCTTATTCGATTACATGATAGAACTCATCCAATCCCTACCATCCCCAAGCCTACAGCGGGGGATTACTCACTCATGGATGAGGGAAACATCGTTGGTTGATGGAGATGCGTTGGTGATGACGATGGAGATGATCCTCTCCAAATTCCCCGTCCTGGCAGGGTGACAGAACGGAGTTTCTGGATCTGAATCTTGGTTTGTGGTGGCGGCGACGGAGCGGAACTCTTTCTAGAAAACTATCGAACCCCCCTCGGTTTTTAGGTCGAAAGGCAACTTATAGGCGTAGAGGGAGGTCGAGGAGCTGCCTGGGGTGGCAGCACCCCCTCCAGGCGCGGGGTCAGGTGGTCCCACGCCTGGGGTGGGTCTGGCCCCCCAGGCCTTCTCTCTGTCTCCCCTTCTGGCTCCGTGAATCTTCTGGTGAAAAATAGTTTTTGGCATAATTTCCGGGATTTTTACTGATAGTTGATTTTCTGCACAAAAACAAGACACCAAGGTAATTCTGTTGAAAACAACGTCAGTCCGTGTTAGTTGTATCCAAATCACACAAGTTTAGAGAAGAAACAATAGCAAAGTGTTCGAGAAAGTAGATACGTTTTGGACGTATCAGAGTGTCAGGGGAGAAGGCCGGGTGGAGTTAGAAAAGGTGTCAAAAAAGCTACGCAAGTTCTGTTTAGCGGCTCAATGAGATGTACCTAAACAGTGTGTGATATGAGTATGACCAATCGGGTCCCTATGCTTAGTCATCCTAGGCGCATAAAAGCTTATGGCCCACGAAGGCCCAACGAAGTCCAAGAAGCACCTGACGGAATACAGATTTATCTTGACCGACAAGGAATATCCAGAAACCGACATAGAGTTTGTATTAATAATATTAACTTATAACCTCTTCGGCTATGGATCCAGGACCCAGCCTGGACACCTTAGTTTTTCCTGTAATCCGTCGTGAGCTAGACACAACTAGCGAACTAGTGACTTTATAACTAGCCTTTTGTTGGAGATAAGCCCTAGAGGCAATAATAAAAGTGGTTATTATTATATCTTTGTGTTTATGATAAATGTTACATTCATGCTATAATAGTATTAACCGGAAACATTAATACTTATGTGATTTGTAAACTAAATTAGAGTCTCTGGTAAAGCCTCTTTGTAACACTAGCTTGTTGATTAATAGATGATCATAGTTTCTCGATCATGAACATTGGGATGTTGTTAATAACAAGATCATATCATTAGGAGAATGGTATGATGGACATACTCCTATAGATAAGCGTAGCATAAAGATCAAGTCATTTTAATAGTTCGTTTGCTATAAGCTTTCTGATACATAGTAACCTAATTCCTTCGACCATGAGATCATGCTAATCACCATCACCGGAAGGATGCTTTGATGACATCAAACACCACACCGTAACTGGGTGGCTATAAAGGTGGCATTGAGTGTTCGGAAAGTATGGGTTGAGGCACATGGATCAAGAGTGGGATTTGTCCATCCATATGACGGATATATATACTCTGGGCCCTCTCGGTGGAATGTCATCCAATTGGCTTGCAAGCATGTGAATGGCTCACAAGGTATCACATATCACGGGAACGAGAAAAGAGTACTTATCAGTAACGAGGTTGAACTAGGTATGCAGAAATACCGACGATCAAAACCTCGGATAAGTAAACTATCATGAGACAAAGGGAAATTGGTATCGTATGTAAGTGGTTCATTTGGTCGCAAAGTAATCGTTAAAATATGTGGGAGCCATATGAATTTCTAGATTCCTCTATTGGTTATTGATCGGAGAAGTGTCTCGGTCATGTCCGCATAATTCACGAACCGTAGGGAGACACACTTAAGGATTCGATGTTGTTATGTAGTTATGGAATGATGAGTAAGAGACCAAATGTTGTTAGGAGTCTCGGATGGGATCCGGGATATAACGAGGAGATCCAGAATGGTCTGGAGAATAAGATTCATATAAGGAAAGTCCTGTTTCGGAGTTCGGAAATGATTTCGGTGTTTTCACCGGGAATGTTCTAGAAGGGTCTGGAAGGTCCGGCACTTCGGAAGGGGAAGGGTACATGGATGTGTCATTACAATGTGGAATGATTGCATCATGTACTAGGTCACTTGGCTGGTCAATATGAAGAGAGAAATCAAATTCAAGTTTGAAAGTCAAATCCGAACATTGCTTGGTGGAGGGAGAGTAGGAAACCTACCTTGGGTAGGAATCCCACTCCCTCCACCCGCCGGCCAAGGAGGAGGAGTTGGAGGAGGACTCCCTCGTCCCAAACCGCCCCTCCCCACCTATATAAGGAGGGGTAGGGCGCACCCCTACCACACACACACACCCAAACCCTAGCTCCTAGGCGCCACCACCTCCAAGTGCTGCCGCCGCTAGGGCCTCCTCCAAGTCACCGACTTGGGCTTCTCCAAGCCCTAGACGCCGGCCACATCACCTCCCCTTGGTGCCTCTAACCCGTAGATCGCCAAGGCCCTCTCTTACTCCACCATACTCGCTCCGGCTTAGGCGATGCCCTGCGGGATCTTCCCTCTACTTCCGACACCATGCCGTCATGCTGCCAGAATCGCGAGGGAGAACTACAACCTCCGGTGCCTGCTGGAACAAGGGATAGGAAGGTCTTCATCGAGTACCGAACGTGTGACCGACTGCGGAAGCGCTGCCGGAACATAGCGCCGGAAGAATCGTCTACGCGGTCTTGAGATCGGCAAGTGTACGACTACATCACCCACGAGAATCTGCTCTCGTTAACCGCTTTGGAATCTTCAAGGGTGAGTGCTTCTATCGACTCGTTGCTACAATCTAGTAGATAGATCTTGGCTTGTTTGTGTGCATGCGGTAGATTTTTTTTGTTTTCCATGCTACGAACCCCTACAGTGGTATCAGAGTCGTGTCTATATGTAGATCCGTTGCACGAGTAGAACACAATGGTCATTGTGGGCAGTGGTGCTTTATTATCAATTGCTTTTTGTGTACTTTGCATCTTGCGGTATGATGGGATGAAGCGGCCTGGGCTAACCTTACATGACATCGTTCATGAGACTTGATCCACGCTCAACATGCAACTTGTATTGCATAAGTGGCCTTGCGGGTGTATGTCTCTCCCATCATAGTATAGATTCAATTTACAACGGGCACTTGATAGTTCAAGCATCAACGTTGTGGTTCTTGTTTGTAAGTTAGAACGACACTTATTGAAATCCCCAAACCACGTAAAATATGCAAAGAAAATTAGAGGCGTCTAACTTTGTTTTGCAGGGGTGTGCTGTGATGTGATATGGCCATGATTGTGATCATATATGATGTATGCAATGTTCCTTATTGTAAGTTGGCAACCGGCAGGAGCCATATGGTTGTCTTTTAAATTCCCTTAAGGCCTGCGTGTCTATTCAAAGTAGTTGTAATAGTTGAAGCTGGTGGAAGACAACCATGAAACGGCTCCATTGACCTTGACACCATACCGGTGATGATGGAGATCATGTTCGTGCTTGAAGATGGAGATCGGATGCACAATAAGAAAGGCCATATCATATCACATATTATGAATTGCATGTGATGTCAATCCTTTATGCATTTTTTATTGCTTAGTTTGCGACGGTAGCATTATAAGATGATCCCTCAAGCACACAATTTCAAGTTATAAAGTGTTCATCCTTAGTAAGCATTGTTGCTAAAGCTCGTTGTTTCGAAGCACCACGTGATGATCGGGTGTGTTAGATTCTGCAAGTGTATACAACGTGAGCAAGCCAGATTTGCTCATGCGGAAGCTAAGGTTTGATCTTGACGAGCCTAGCATGTGTAGACATGGTCTCGGAACACGGATCACCGAAAGGTAAAGCATGAGTCATATAGTAGATATGATGAACATGTTGATTGTTCGCCATTGAAGCTACATCAACTCTCGTGATGATCGGTTTTGATGTGGTGGATTTGGTTCGTGTGATCACTAAAACAATGCGAGGGATATTGTTTTGAGTGGGAGTTCACCTAGATTAATTTAACTATTAATTAAAACTCAATTTGTCATAAACTTAGTCTAAACTATTGCAAATATATTGTAGATCAATGGCGGCCCCTACCATCAATTTTAATGCGTTCCTAGAGAAAAAAAGTTGAAAAACAATGGAAGCAACTTCGCGGATTGGTTCCGCAATTTGAGGATTGTCCTCAATGTTAGTAATTTGACCTATGTGCTGGATGCACCGCTGGGTGACCCGCCTGCAGCTACTGCTACCGATGAAGTAAAGGATGTTTACCTCACTCGGAAGAATCAGTACTCCACAGTTCAGTGTGCTATCTTGTATGGTTTGGAATCAGAGCTTCAGAAAAGGTTTGAGAACCATGACCCACATGATATTGTCCGTGAACTCAAAATGATATTTGAGGCTCATGCGACAGTTGAGAGTTATGAGGCTTCTAAAAAGTTCTTTAACTGCAAGATGGAAGAGGGCAGCTCCGTCAGTGAGCACGTGCTTAAGATGTCTGGGCACGCAAATAAACTCCAAAGTTTGGGTATAGTGATTCCTAATTCTTTGGGGATTCACCGTGTCCTCCAATCACTGCCACCAAGTTACAAGAACTTTGTGATGAACTACAATATGCAAAACATGGACAAGACGTTGCCAGAACTCTTCTCCATGTTGAAATCTGCAGAAGTGGAGATCAAGAAAGAGCACCAAGTGTTGTTGGTCAATAAGACCACCAAATTCAAGAAGCAAGGCAAGTCTAAGAAAAAGGGAAACTTCAAGAAGGGCGGTAAGAAAGTTACCGCGCCGGCGAAGAAGACCAAGTCTGGGCCTAAGCCTGATATTGAGTGCTTTTACTGCAAGGGAGAAGGTCACTGGAAGCGGAATTGCCCAAAGTTCTTGGCGGATTTGAAGAACGGCAACATCAAGAAGAAAGGTATATCCGATATACATGTTATTGATGTGTATCTCACTAGTACTCGTAGTAGTGCCTGGGTATTTGATACTGGTTTGGTTGCTCATATTTGTAACTCGAAACAGGTACTACAGAATAAACGGAAGCTAGTGAAGAACGAGGTGACGATGCGCGTTGGAAATGGATCAAAGGTTGATGTGGTCGCGGTCGGCATGCTACCTCTTCATCTACCATCGGGATTAGTTTTATACTTAAATAATTGTTATTTGGTGCCTGCGTTGAGCATGAACATTACATCTGGATCATGTTTATTGCGAGACGGTTACTTGTTTAAGTCCGAGAATAATGGTTGTTCGATTTATATGAGTAATATGTTTTATGCACATGGACCTTTGATAGATGGTCTATTCTTATTGAATCTCGATTGTGGAAATACACACATTAATAACATTGAAGCTAAACGTTTGAAATTGAGCTATAAGTCGACTTATGTATGGCACTGTCGTCTTGGTAACATTAGAGTGAAGCGTATGAAGAAAATCCATTTCGATGGACTTCTTGAATCACTTGATTTTGAATCACTTGAAAGATGCGAAGCATGTCTGATGGGTAAAATGACCAAGATTCCATTTTCTGGTATGATGGAGCGAGCTACAGACTTATTGGAAATCATACATACCGATGTTTGTGTCCCAATGAGTGTACCATCGCGCAGTGGTTATCGTTATGTTCTTACCTTCATGGATGACTTGAGTAGATATGGGTATATCTATTTCATGAAACATAAGTCTGAAACTTTCGAGAAGTTTAAGGAATTTCAAAGTGAGGTAGAGAATCAACGTAACAAGAAGATTAAATTTCTATGTTCTGATCGTGGAGGTGAATATCTAAGTTACGAGTTTGGCGAGCATTTGAAGAAATGCAGAATACTTTCACAATTGACACTGCCGGGAACACCACAGCGTAATAGTGTGTCCGAACATCGTAATCAAACTCTCTTAGATATGGTTCGTTCTATGATGTCACTTACAGATTTACCACTATCGTTTTGGGGTTATGCATTAGAAAAATCCGCATTCACTTTAAATAGGGCACCATATAAATCCGTTGAAACGACACCGTATGAATTATGGTTTGGTAAGAAACCTAAATTGTCGTTCCTTAAAGTTTGGGGTTGCGAAGCCTATGTAAAGAAGTTACAGCCGGACAAGCTTGAACCCAAAGCGGAAAATGCGTATTCATAGGATACCCGAAGGAAACTATTGGGTATACCTTCTATCATAGATCTGAGGGAAAAATCTTCGTTGCCAAGAATGGATCCTTTCTAGAGAAGGAGTTTCTCTCGAAACAAGTGACTAGAAGAAAAGTAGAACTCGACGAGGTTAATGAACCTTCTCTCGAACTTGCGAGTAGCACAGCACCGGAAGTAGTTCCTGTGGCGCCTGCTCCAATAAGAGAGAAAGCTAATGATGTTGATCATGAAACTTCGGTTGAAGTTACTACGGAACCTCGCAGGTCAACGAGAACTCATACCACTCCTGATTGGTATGATCCCGTTATGAGTGTCATGTTGGTGGACAACACCAATGACCCTGTGACATATGAGGAAGCGATGATGAGCCCATATTCCAATAAATGGCAAGAAGCCATGAAATCCGAGATTGGATCCATGTACGAAAACCAAGTATGGACTTTGGTGGACTTACCGGATGGCCGGAAGGCTGTCGAGAATAAATGGATCTTCAAGAAGAAAACAGATGCTGATGGTAATGTTACTGTCTATAAAGCTCGACTTGTCGCAAAAGGGTTTCGACAAATTCAAGGAGTTGACTACGATGAGACTTTCTCACCAGTAGCCAAGCTAAAGTCTGTGAGGATTATGTTAGCAATCGCTGCATATTATGATTATGAGATATGGCAGATGGATGTCAAAACAGCTTTCCTCAATGGAGACATTGATGAAGAGTTGTATATGATGCAACCCAAATGTTTTGTCGATCCTAAAGATGCTAACAAGCTGTGCAAACTTCAACGGTCCATATATGGATTGAAGCAAGCATCCCGAAGTTGGAATCAACATTTTGATAAGGTAATCAAAAGCTTTGGTTTTATACAAACTTATGGAGAAGCTTGTATTTACAAGAAAGTGAGTGGGAGCTCTGTAACATTCTTAATACTATATGTAGATGACATATTGTTGATTGGGAATGATGTAGACCTTCTTAATAGTGTCAAGGATTATTTGAATAATAGTTTTTCAATGAAAGATCTTGGCAAAGCAGCTTACATATTAGGCATAAAGATTTATAGAGATAGATCGAGACGCCTAATATCATTGTCACAAAGTACATATTTGGACAAAGTTCTAAAGAGGTTTGGAATGGAAGATAGCAAGAAAGGGTTCTTGCCCATGTTGCCCAATACGACCTTGAGTAAAACTCAAATTCCAGCAACAACAAAAGATAGAGAAAGGATGAGTAAGACTCCCTATGCCTCAGCCATAGGATCGCTAATGTATGACATGCTATGTACTAGACCTGACATTGCATATGCTGTTAGTTTGACTAGCAGATATCAAAGTGATCCAGGAGTGGATCATTGGACAGCGGTCAAAAACATCCTTAAGTACTTGAGAAGAACTAAGGATATGGTTCTTTCTTATGGAGGTGATGAACAACTCATTGTTAATGGTTACACCGATGCTAGTTGTAACACCGATCCGGATGATTCTAAATCTCAATCTGGATACGTATTTACTTTTAATGGTGCAACAGTTAGCTGGAGGAGTGCAAAGCAAAGCATTGTGGCGAGATCTTCAACTGAATCGGAATACATAGCTGCTTCGGAGGCTTCACAAGAGGCGATATGGATGAAGGAGTTCATTATAGAGCTCGGTGTGGTTCCAAGTGCGCTGGACCCAATGTCTATCTACTGTGATAACATGGGCGCCATAGCCAATGCGCAAGAACCAAGGTCACACAAGAAGCTGAAGCACATCAAGCTACGTTTTCACGCTATTCAAGAGCATGTCCAAGATGGTGACATAAAGATTTGCTAAGTACACACAGATCTGAATGTGGCGGATCCGTTGACTAAACCTCTCCCGAGGGCAAAACATGACCAACACCAAACTGCCATGGGTGTTCGTTATGTTACCATGTAATCTAGATTAGTTGACTCTAGTGCAAGTGGGAGACTATTGGAGATATGCCCTAGAAGCAATAATAAAAGTGGTTATTATTATATCTTTGTGTTTATGATAAATGTTTACATTCATGCTATAATAGTATTAACCGGAAACATTAATATTTGTGTGATTTGTAAACTAAATTAGAGTCCCTGGTAAAGCCTCTTTGTAATACTAGCTTGTTGATTAATAGATGATCGTAGTTTCTCGATCATGAACATTGAGATGTTGTTAATAACAAGATCATATCATTAGGAGAATGGTATGATGGACATACTCTTATAGATAAGCGTAGCATAAAGATCAAGTCATTTTAATAGTTCGTTTGCTATAAGCTTTCTGATACATAGTAACCTAATTCCTTCGACCATGAGATCATGCTAATCACCATCACCGGAAGGATGCTTTGATGACATCAAACACCACACCGTAACTGGGTGGCTATAAAGGTGGCATTGAGTGTTCGGAAAGTATGGGTTGAGGCACATGGATCAAGAGTGGGATTTGTCCATCCATATGACAAATAGATATACTCTGGGCCCTCTCGGTGGAATGTCATCCAATTGGCTTGCAAGCATGTGACTGGCTCACAAGGGATCACATATCACGGGAATGAGAAAAGAGTACTTATCAGTAACAAGGTTGAACTAGGTATGCAGAGATACCGACGATCAAAACCTCGGATAAGTAAACTATCGTGAGACAAAGGGAAATTGGTATCGTATGTAAGTGGTTCATTCGATCGCAAAGTAATCGTTGAAATATGTGGGAGCCATATGAATTTCCAGATTCCTCTATTGGTTATTGATCAGAGAAGTGTCTCGGTCATGTCCGCATAATTCACGAACCATAGGGAGACACACTTAAGGATTCGATGTTGTTGTGTAGTTATGGAATGATGAGTAAGAGACCGAATGTTGTTCGGAGTCTCGTATGGGATCCGGGATATAACAAGGAGATCCGGAATGGTCCGGAGAATAAGATTCATATAAGGAAAGTCTTGTTTCGGAGTTCGAAAATGATTTCGGTGTTTTCACCGGGAATGTTCTAGAAGGGTCTGGAAGGTCCGGCACTCCAGAAGGGGAAGGGTACATGGATGTGTGATGACAATGTGGAATGATTGCATCATGTACTAGGTCACTTGGCTTCACAAGAGGCGATATGGATGAAGCAGTTCATTACAGAGCTCGGTGTGGTTCCAAGTGCGCTGGACCCAATGTCTATCTACTGTGATAACATGGGCGCCATAGCCAATGCGCAAGAACCAAGGTCACACAAGAAGCTGAAGCACATCAAGCTACATTTTCACGCTATTCGAGAACATGTCCAAGATGGTGACATAAAGATTTGCAAAGTACACACATATCTGAATGTGGCGGATCCGTTGACTAAACCTCTCCCGAGGGCAAAACATGACCAACACCAAACTGCCATGGGTGTTCGGTATATTACCATGTAATCTAGATTAGTTGATTCTAGTGCAAGTGGGAGACTGTTGGAGATATGCCCTAGAGGCAATAATAAATATAGTTATTATTATATCTTTGTGTTTATGATAAATGTTTACATTCATGCTGAAAGAACATGTTGGGCCCCCATGTGTGGTTTTGGTAATTAATGACAATCTTTATGGACTAATGTGTGTATTAAGTTATACTTATAGGATTTGTCCATTGGCATTGCTTGGAGCATGTGTTGACTTCAAGATAGATGAAATGAGAAGAAGATGTGTTGTGCAAGCTCAAAATGCGCCATCTATAGAAGATCTCATGTTTGATGCTTGTCATACTCGGTGATCATGGATCGATGATGAGGAATCAAGAAAGGTGTTCCATCTTGAGAAGTTCAAGATTCGTCTACATCGATCTCAAGTGGAATTCTCAAGGCAAAGGTATAATCTTGATAGGTTTTCCCTTTGGCCGGTCTCATGTTGTGTGTGGGAGACCGGGTTTAGGATAGATAACCGTACTATCAAGAGGGGCTCTCGAATGAGTAACTCGGTCACATCGTTTGGAGAGAGCTCAAACCTTTGCATACTCGCATTATCGTATTTGGTTGTTATTTGGTCTTGTCCATGTGAGGATATAGAGCTTGTTGTAATGTTCATAACAAGCTCTTGTTCATCAAAATCGGATTTCCCTTTTATATCTTATTGCATTTTGATCTTGGAGGTTTTACCGGTTTGTATTTTAGAGATAGGTAAAACCTTACATTATTTGGTTCTTACTCATGTGAGGATTTAGAGCTTGTGTTAATCTCCATGACAAGCTCTAGTTCATCGAAAACGGATTTCATATGCATTTTCTATTACGTTTTTGATGTTGGAGGTTTTATCGGTTCGTCTTTTTGAGAGAGGTTAAACCTTTCGTCATTTGGATCTATCCTCCCTTGCTGTACTATGATGTTTCTTTGCATGATCTTTTAGAGCTTGTTGTCCTCTTCGAAACGAGCCCAAGATCATCAAAAACGGAGTCCGGATGCAAAAGTTATGGCCGTTTTCGTTCTGGGGTGACCGGTAGTACCAGACCAGGGTCCGGAGTACCGGAGGTCCGGTAGTACCGCCCCTTAGTACCGGTTGGTACAGAATAAGGTGCGTTTGGCGACCTGGGATCCCCAGGGAATGTCCGATAGTACCGGGAATGTCCGGTACTACCGGGATTCGCGTTTTTTTGGCTTCAACGGTTGGATTTTCGGGGAACCTTTTAAGGGGCCTTCTTCCCCAATGGTTCCCCAACCCTTCTTGCAAGTTTTCCCCTCCATTGTTGAACTTCTTGAGCTTGCTTTCTCTCAATCCCTCCAATGATTCTTGCATATTCTTGAGGGATTTGAAAGAGGAGATCTAGATCTACAATCCCACCAATCAATCTCTCCTCTAAGTGAGGGGAACTTATTGGGATCTAGATCTTGGAGTCTTTTGTGGATTTCCTCCATTGTTCTTCCTCTCTTATTCCCCCATAAGCTTTTGTAGCTTTGGTGGAATTTGGGAGAGAAGGATTTGAACACCTTTGTGGTGTTCTTGCCATTTGCATTTGTTGCATCGGTTTGAGTTCTCCTCGGAGGATTTGGTTTGAGTTACTCATTGGAGCTTGTCCCTCTTGGGTTCTTGGAACCCTAGACGGTTTGTGGCCTTGGTGGCATTGTGGCCTTTTGTGGCATTTGTTGGGAGCCTCCAATTAAGTTGTGGAGTTGTGCCCCAACCTTGTGAGAGGTTCCGGTTGCCACCGACAAGTGCACCGATAGTGGAAGCGTGGATCGATTCCATTGGGGTGAGATTCACCGGAGAATAAGGGAGGCCTCTTGTGGCGTTGGTGGTTTGATACCACCCCCTCTCCAAACGAGATGTACTCCATGTTGGGAGGAACTCGGTAAAATATCGGTGTCCCCGCGTGCCTCGGTTATCTCTATACCCGAGCTCTTTACTTATGCACTTTACATTGTGATAGCCTTCGTGCTTGAAGTAATATATATCTTGCTATCACTTTGTTGCTTGTATTGCTTAGCATAAGTTGTTGGTGCACATAGGTAAACCTTAGTTGTTTCTAGGTTGTGCTTTACAAAGTAAACACTAGTTTTATTCCGCCTTTGTTGAGCCACTCTAGGAAAAGTTTTAATCGCCTATTCACCCCCCCTCTAGGCGACATCCGTATCCTTTCACATGCTATAATAGTATTAACAAGGAAACATTAATACTTGTGTGATTTGTAAACTAAATTAGAGTCCCTAGTAAAGCCTCTTCATAATACTAGATTGTTGGTTAATAAATGATTGTGGTTTCCCTATCATGAACATTGAGATGTTATTAACAACAAGATCATATCGTTAGGAGAATGGTATGATGGACATACTCCTATAGATAAGCGTAGCATAAAGATCAAGTCATTTTAATAGTTCAATTGCTATATGCTTTCTGATACATAGTAACCTAATTCCTTCGACCATGAGATCATGCTTATCACCATCACCAGAAGGATGCTTTGATGACATCAAACACCACACCGTAACTGGGTGGCTATAAAGGTGGCATTGAGTGTTTGGAAAGTATGGGTTGAGACACATGGATCAAGAGTGGGATTTGTCCATCCATATGACGGATAGATATACTCTGGGCCCTCTCGGTGGAATGTCATCCAATTAGATTGCAAGCATGTGACTGGCTCACAAGGGATCACATATCCCGGGAACGAGAAAAGAGTACTTATCGGTAACGAGGTTGAACTAGGTATGCAGAGATACCGACGGTCAAAACCTCGGATAAGTAAACTATCATGAGACAAAGGGAAATTGGTATCGTATGTAAGTGGTTCATTCGATCGCAAAGTAATCGTAGAAATATGTGGGAGCCATATGAATTTCCAGATTCCTCTATTGGTTATTGTTCGGAGAATTGTCTCGATCATGTCCGCATAATTCATGAACCGTAGGGAGACACACTCAAGGATTCGATGTTGTTGAGTAGTTATGGAATGATGAGTAAGAGACCGAATGTTGTTCGGAGTCTCGGATGGGATCCGGGATATCACGAGGAGATCCGGAATGGTCCGGAGAATAAGATTCATATAAGGAAAGTCCTGTTTCGGAGTCGGAGAATGATTCTGGTGTTTTCATCGGGAATGTTCTAGAAGGGTCTGGAAGGTCCGGCACTCTGGAGGGGAAGGGTACATGAATGTGTCATAACAAGTTGGAATGATTGCATCATGTACTAGGTATCATGGCTGGGCAAAATATGTTGGAGATATGCCCAAGAGGCAATAATAAAATAGGTTATTATCATATCTTCATACTTATGATAAATGTTTACATACCATGCTATAATTGTATTAACCGGAAACATTAATACTTGTGTGATTTGTAAACTAAAATAAGAGTCCCTAGTAAAGCCTCTTGTTAAACTAGCTTGTTGGTTAATATATGATCATGGTTTCCTGATCATGAACATAGAGATGTTGTTAACAACAGGATCATATCATTAGGAGAATGATGTGATGGACATACTCCTATAGATAAGCGTAGCATAAAGATCAAGTCATTTCAATAGTTCAATTGCTATATGCTTTCTGATACATAGTAACCTAATTCCTTCGACCATGAGATCATGCATATCACCTTTACTGGATGGATGCTTTGATGTCATCAAACACCACACCGTAACAGGGTGGCTATAAAAGTGGCATTGAGTGTTCGGAAAGTATTGGTTGAAACACATGGATCAAGAGTGGGATTTGTCCATCCACATGACGGATAGATATACTCTGGGCCCTCTCGGTGAAATGTCATCCAATTAGCTTGCAAGCATGTGACATGGTCACAAGGGATCACATATCACGGGAACGAGAAAAGAGTACTTATCAGTAACGAGGTTGAACTAGGTATGCAGAGATACCGACGATCATAACCTCGGATAAGTAACATATCGTGAGACAAAGGGAAATTGGTATCGTATGTAAGTGGTTCATTCGATCGCAAAGTAATCGTAGAAATATGTGGGAGCCATATGAATTTCCAGATTCCTCTATTGGTTATTGATCGGAGAAGTGTCTCGATCATGTCCGCATAATTCACGAACCGTAGGGAGACACACTTAAGGATTCGACGTTGTTTGAGTAGTTATGGTATTATGAGAAAGAGACCGAATGTTGTTCGGAGTCTCGGATGGGATCCGGGATATCACGAGGTGATCCGGAATGGTCCGGAGAATAAGATTCATATAAGGAAAGTCCCGTTTCGGAGTTCGGGAATGATTCCGGTGTTTTCATCGGGGATATTCTAGAAGGTTCCGGATTGTCCGGCACTCCGGGGGGGGAGGGGTACATGAATGTGTCATTACATATTGGAATGATTGCATCATGTACTAAGTGTTCTTGCTGTCCCAAATATAGGATTAAATTGAATCCTAAAACAGAAAAGTCAAATGTCCAGTTTGAAAGTCAAACTGCCAAAAACAAGAAACTGTGGGAAACAAGCAAGAGGAGTTGGAGTCGACTTGGAGGAGGAGTTTCTCTCCTCCAAGCCGGCGGCCAGCCCTAGGCCGAGTTGGGGAGGGACTCCCTCCCTCCCCTGGCGCGCCAACCCCTCCCACCTATATAAGGAGGGGCAGGGCTCCCCTCCTATACACTACTAGTTCCTACCCTCTAAACTAAACCCTAGATCTAGACCCCGGTTTAGAGCTATTCGGTTTAGAGCCTTCTAATTGGTTTAGAGCCCTCTAATTGGTGTGTCTAATTACTAGACCACTAATAGCCTCTCTCATAAGCTCCACCATACTCGCACCGGCTTAAGGCGAAGCCCTGCGGGATCTCCCCTCTACTTCCGGTACCACGCCGTTGTGCTGCCGGAATCGCGAGGAGAGTGCTACAACCTCCGCTGCCTGCTGGAACAAGGGAGAGGAAGGTCTTCGTCGAGCACCGAACGTGTGACCGACTACGGGAGCGCTGCCGGAACGTGGCGCCGGAAGGATCGTCTACACGATCTTGAGATCGGAAAGAGTACGACTACATCACCCACGAGAATCTGCTCTCGTTAACCGCTTTGGAATCTTCGAGGGTAAGTTATTCCATCGACTCGTTGCTACAATCTAGTAGATAGATCTTGGCTTGTTTGTTTGTATGCGATAGAAAAATTTTGTTTTCCATGCTACGAACCCCTACAGTGGTATCAGAGCCGTGTCTATATGTAGATCTGTTGCACGAGTAGAACACAATGGTCATTGTGGGCGTTGATGCTTTTATTGTAGATTGCTTTTTGTGTACTTTGCATCTTGCGGTATGTTGGGATGAAGCGGCCCGGGCTAACCTTACATGACATCGTTCATGAGACTTGCTCCACGTTTGACATGCAACTTGTATTGCATAAGTGGCTTTGCGGGTGCCTGTTTCTCCTAGCATAGTTAAGATCCAATTTACAACGGGTAATCAACAATGCTAATATCAATGTTGTGGTTCTTGTTCGTAAGTTAGAACGACACTTATTGAAAGCCCCAAGCCACGTAAAATATGCAAAGAAAGTAGAGGCGTCTAACTTTGTTTTGCAGGGGTGTGCAGTGATGTGATATGGCCATGATTGTGATTATATTTGATGTATGCAATGTTCCTTATTGTAAGTTGGCAACCGGCAGGAGCCATATGGTTGTCTTTAATTTCTGTTAAGACCTGCGTGTCTATTCAAAATAGTTGTAATAGTTGATGCTGGTGGACGACAACCATGAAGAAGCATCATTGACCTTGATGCTATGCCGGTGATGATGGAGATCATGTTCGTGCTTGAAGATGGAGATCGAAAGCACAAAGAAGAAAGGCCATATCATATCACATATTATGAATTGCATGTGATGTTAATCCTTTATGCATCTTGTATTGCTTAGTAGACGACGGTAGCATTATAAGATGATCCCTCAAGCACACAATTTCAAGTTCTTAAGTGTTCACCCTTAGTATGCACCGTTGCCAAAGCTTGTTGCTTCGAAGCACCACGTGATGATCGGGTGTCTTTGATTCCGCGGGTGAATACAACGTAAGCAAGCCAGATTTGCTTATGCGGTAGCTAAGGTTTGATCTTGACGAGCCTAGCATGTACAGACATGGCCTCAGGAACACGGATCACCGAAAGGTAAAGCATGAATCATATAGTAGATATGATGAACATGTCGATTGTTCGCCATTGAAACTATATCAACTCTCGTGATGATCGGTTTTGATGTGGTGGATTTGGTTCGTGTGATCACTAAAACAATGTGAGGGATATTGTTTTGAGTGGGAGTTCACCTAGATTAATTTAATTATTAATTAGAACTCAATTTATCATAAACTAAATCAAAGTGAATTTGCATAGTTGTTGTAGTCATTGGCATCCGTTTACCACCTTGCGCTTAGTTATAATTGAGATGATAGAACTATAGAATTCTGGTTAGATACTTTACGAACTGGTATCGTATTGTTTTAAGTGTTAATCTAAAGTTTAAAAGTCCTATTGCAAACTTTCAGTAAGTTCCGGTTACTCCATGAAGTTTAATAATTAGTATTAAATCAAGAGTAACAATTCCAATGTTAGTATATAAGTATCATGTTTGTCTCCATGATTCTTGATATTCAAAGGATTCTCTTAATATCAAGGTTATCTAGGATCTGAAAGAGTTGTTTCAGAAACCATGATGTGTGGAAGATATTGTGATATCTGAAACGAAGTTTTGGTTACAACATGACAGAGTATAATATGGCAAAAGTCATGTTCTCATATTTGATGAGAATTTACAAAAGGTTGGAGACACTAGTTGTCCTAATCGTCCAAAAGGATTTGGATAGCAACATTATACTCATAATTCATCGTTATAAGCTAAAAGTAGCTTGATCATGGAAGATTCCATGATAAGGGTGAATATTTGATGTAGGTAAAATGTTTACTACACCAAGAAATTACTAAAGAAAGGAATTTGAAAGAACACCAAACATTTGATGATGGTGATCTACTTCAAAGTGCAAGTCCAAAGACATTGGTATTTAACTATACACGCTTTGGATTATGTGTCATATGTATGACTCCACTATTGATGTTGATAGATTCTTTCAAACAGAAAAGGAGATACTGAAAGAGAATCTCATAAATATATGGCAGAAAAGAAAAGACTGGAATTGTTCAGTTTAAGTATATAGATGATATACATGTTATGGTTATATTCTTTGCTTGTTAAACAATGTAGTTCTTAAGTATTTGATACTGAATTTGTTGGTGTGAATCGTCATACGAAACAACACAATTCATGAACTACAATGGCCTAAGTAACTAGCAAAAGAATATGTGATGATGTTCATCGAGAACAAATAAAGGGTTATTGTGTTGCTCGTTAAACATCAAAGCTTGCCTTCAAAGATTTGTTTTATCAGGTATTATGAGAACAAAAGGGTTGTTCAAATAATTGCCGTAATCCATAAAAGATGGATGATTCACAAATCTCATTGGAGAAATCACATCCATAAAACTAGTGCTAAAAATGTCGAAAGACAAATTGATTGAAAGATCACTTAGGAAGTGACATCGCCGTTTAAATTATATTTGAAAGAAAACATGAAGAAACTCCATGTTGATGGAATTTTGGAGTCTTCTGATTTTTGATCAAATGACGCTTGTGAAACTTTCCTAGAGATAATTAAAACTTCGTTCATAGGCCAAAAGGGAACGAATGACTAGCTTATTGGAACTTGTACATATTGTTGTACGAAGTCCGTTATGTGTAGTCAAGAGCGATGGATTTCAACTTCATATGCTTTCTCCGAAAAATTGAGTGAATATATGAATATTTACTTAATAAGGATGAAGTATGAAACATTTGAAAAGTTCAAAGACTTTCAAGATGAAGTGCAAAATCATTGTAACAAGAATATAAACAGTTTATGATAAAGATCATAAAGGAAGATATTTGAGTTACAAGTTTAGCATAATACCTAAGATTTAAGGAATCGTTCCGTGGATTTGCATTTCCCGAAACACCATAAGAGTATGGAGCGTTCGAGATATGTAATTAAACCTTGTTTGACATGGTAAGATCAAAGGTATAATTCATAAAACTGCCATTGTATTTTAAAGATTAAAAGCTTTAGAGATTACCGTTTTTCCACTGAAAAGAGCTCCATCATAATCCGCTGAAATGACACCATATAAGGTTATGGTTTGGGATAAAACCCATGTAGTCCTTTCTTAAAACATTGGTATGCTATGCATAAGAAAGATGTTTGCAGCCAAAGTCGGATGAACCTGTCTTTGTATGTTATTTCGAATAACTGTTAAGTACTCCTCCATAACATCGGAGACAAAAGTGTTTTGTCACTTAAAACGTCAAGTTTCTTTAAGAAGGAATTCTTCGTGAAAAGTTAAGTGGGAGGACAATAGAAACTTTGATAAGGTTAAAAGAACCTTAGCTGTATGTGCAGAGTTGCGCAGCGCCGAAAAGTGTTTCGGAGGCAGCAACAATGCTCATGGTTCACGTACCTCAAAGGTTGTGGTCACGGAGATCCAAGTTCCTATTGAAACAAGTAGGTCGGATGAACAATCAAATACCAAGATTTGAGGGTTGAATCATTATTTGAGAATAATGAACCGACTACATGCAGAGAAGCGATGATGGGCCCTGACTCCGTAAAATGGCTTGAAGCCATAAAATCCGTGATAGTTCCATACACGAGAAATCAAGTTTTGAACTTGAAGGACCCTCGAGAAAGGTGTAAGACCTTATAGTTGTGTCTGGATCTATAAAGAAATAAACATGGATGTTTCACATCTATGAAATAGTCGACATGTTGGGAAAGAGTTCACAACAATGTTCAAAGGTTGACTATGACAAGATTTTTGATCTTTCATAGTGATATTTAGTCTAGACGGATTAATGTAGCAACCACTACATATAATTTGTTATATGGTAGTTGAATAAACAAAACAAGTTCTTCTAATAGAATCGTTACCTAGGACATGTGCATAACACGGTCCATAGGGTTTTGTTAATTCAAAGGATGCTAAAAGCATATGCAAACTTCAATGGTTAGAGTGAGCATAGCGGAGTTGGAATCTTCACTATGATGAAACTGTTAAGAGAGTTTAATTTCATCAGAGACAATGAAGGTGCTTGCGTTTGCAAGAAATTAAGTGGGAGCGCTAAGACATGTTTCTAATACATTATGTGGAAGACATATTGTTGATTGGAAATAATGTATCTTTTATTAACACATATTAAGAATTTCATCCCGATGAAAGACTTAGGCAAAACCCAAATATTTGGCATCATTAGACGCTAATATGGTTGTGCCAGAAGTACATAGACGAGATATTGAATGAATTCAATATAGAAACTACAAGAAAGGTTCTTGTTGCACAGAAAGGATTGAAAGAGTTCAATGTTGATGATATATTCAAGTGTATTGGCACTTGGTAAGTGAAACAAAGATTCAAGTATAGATTGATACTTGATGTATGAAATCACAAAGAGTATTTATATCAATCATACTGTGATATGTACAAATCCAGATATGTCCTATGCTCTAAATGTTGTGAGCATATACCAGAATGATTTGTAAGATGATCATTGGACAATAGTAAGGATATTCTTATGATCTTTTGAAAGAACTAAGAGTATATTATTTGTAGAAGTGACAAATAGATGGTTAGTTCATTGTAAAAGTACTACATTGATACTAGCTTTGTCACAAAGTACAAATTAAGTTTATCTCAATCTAAACTAAGGGTGGCACAATATAATGGAAAGTGAGTTCCATAATGGATTTGGATGATTTCCAAAGTTAAGACATTGTGACAGATACTACAACAAAAGGCTAAGTATATGACTGCTGTTATAGCAGCAAAAGAGGGAATTTGTGTCAAGAAGTTTGTTATCAAACTAGGTGTAGTTCACAGTGGGATAATACTATGAAGATATATTGTGCGACAATATTATCAACATGTTTTAACCCCAAAGAGCTAAAGGTCACACCGAAAGACCAAATTTATACAAAGCCATCTCATTAGAGAATGAGTGATGCGTAGAGACGCAAAGACATGCAATTACACACGGACCTGGAAGTGTCAGATCCGGAGATCAGTTGACCACTAGCAATCGTGTACATACAACACCGGAAAGTCATAGGTGTTGAATACACAAAGGTTTGAAACTAGATTATTGACTCTAGTGCAAGTGGGAGACTGTTGGAGATATGCCCAAGAGGCAATAATAAAATAGGTTATTATCATATCTTCATACTTATGATAAATGTTTACATACCATGCTATAATTGTATTAACCGGAAACATTAATACTTGTGTGATTTGTAAACTAAAATAAGAGTCCCTAGTAAAGCCTCTTGTTAAACTAGCTTGTTGGTTAATATATGATCATGGTTTCCTGATCATGAACATAGAGATGTTGTTAACAACAGGATCATATCATTAGGAGAATGATGTGATGGACATACTCCTATAGATAAGCGTAGCATAAAGATCAAGTCATTTCAATAGTTCAATTGCTATATGCTTTCTGATACATAGTAACCTAATTCCTTCGACCATGAGATCATGCATATCACCTTTACTGGATGGATGCTTTGATGTCATCAAACACCACACCGTAACAGGGTGGCTATAAAAGTGGCATTGAGTGTTCGGAAAGTATTGGTTGAAACACATGGATCAAGAGTGGGATTTGTCCATCCACATGACGGATAGATATACTCTGGGCCCTCTCGGTGAAATGTCATCCAATTAGCTTGCAAGCATGTGACATGGTCACAAGGGATCACATATCACGGGAACGAGAAAAGAGTACTTATCAGTAACGAGGTTGAACTAGGTATGCAGAGATACCGACGATCATAACCTCGGATAAGTAACATATCGTGAGACAAAGGGAAATTGGTATCGTATGTAAGTGGTTCATTCGATCGCAAAGTAATCGTAGAAATATGTGGGAGCCATATGAATTTCCAGATTCCTCTATTGGTTATTGATCGGAGAAGTGTCTCGATCATGTCCGCATAATTCACGAACCGTAGGGAGACACACTTAAGGATTCGACGTTGTTTGAGTAGTTATGGTATTATGAGAAAGAGACCGAATGTTGTTCGGAGTCTCGGATGGGATCCGGGATATCACGAGGTGATCCGGAATGGTCCGGAGAATAAGATTCATATAAGGAAAGTCCCGTTTCGGAGTTCGGGAATGATTCCGGTGTTTTCATCGGGGATATTCTAGAAGGTTCCGGATTGTCCGGCACTCCGGGGGGGGAGGGGTACATGAATGTGTCATTACATATTGGAATGATTGCATCATGTACTAAGTGTTCTTGCTGTCCCAAATATAGGATTAAATTGAATCCTAAAACAGAAAAGTCAAATGTCCAGTTTGAAAGTCAAACTGCCAAAAACAAGAAACTGTGGGAAACAAGCAAGAGGAGTTGGAGTCGACTTGGAGGAGGAGTTTCTCTCCTCCAAGCCGGCGGCCAGCCCTAGGCCGAGTTGGGGAGGGACTCCCTCCCTCCCCTGGCGCGCCAACCCCTCCCACCTATATAAGGAGGGGCAGGGCTCCCCTCCTATACACTACTAGTTCCTACCCTCTAAACTAAACCCTAGATCTAGACCCCGGTTTAGAGCTATTCGGTTTAGAGCCTTCTAATTGGTTTAGAGCCCTCTAATTGGTGTGTCTAATTACTAGACCACTAATAGCCTCTCTCATAAGCTCCACCATACTCGCACCGGCTTAAGGCGAAGCCCTGCGGGATCTCCCCTCTACTTCCGGTACCACGCCGTTGTGCTGCCGGAATCGCGAGGAGAGTGCTACAACCTCCGCTGCCTGCTGGAACAAGGGAGAGGAAGGTCTTCGTCGAGCACCGAACGTGTGACCGACTACGGGAGCGCTGCCGGAACGTGGCGCCGGAAGGATCGTCTACACGATCTTGAGATCGGAAAGAGTACGACTACATCACCCACGAGAATCTGCTCTCGTTAACCGCTTTGGAATCTTCGAGGGTAAGTTATTCCATCGACTCGTTGCTACAATCTAGTAGATAGATCTTGGCTTGTTTGTTTGTATGCGATAGAAAAATTTTGTTTTCCATGCTACGAACCCCTACAAAATAAAGGGATAAATCAAATCCTAGTTTGAAAAGTCAAACACCAATTTGAAAAGTCAAACGGCATTTTTGCTTGGTGGAGGGAGAGTAGGAAACCTACTTGGGGAGGAGTTCCTCTCCCTCCACCCGCCGGCCAAGGAGGCCGATTTGGGGGAGGACTCTCCTCCCCTGGTCGGCGCCCTCCCACCTATAAAAGGAGGGGCAGGGGTGCCCCTCTAGACCTACACCTTGCCCCACCAAAACCCTAACCCTAGCCGCCGGCCCTCCTGCAGCCGCTGCCGCCCTAGGGTTTGCTCTAGCCGCCGACTTGGGGCTCTCCCCTTGCCCTAGCCTCCGGCCTAGCCCTCTCTCCTTGGTGCCTCTAAACCCTAGATCGCCAAGGCCTCTCTCATAGTCCACCATACTCGCTCCGTCTTAAGGCGAAGCCCTGCGAGATCTTCCCTCTACTTCCGGTACCATGCCGTCGTGCTGCCGGAATCGCGAGGAGAGTGCTACAACCTCCACTGCCTGCTGGAACAAGAGAGAGGAAGGTCTTCATCGAGTACCGAACATGTGACCGACTGCGGAAGCGCTGCCGGAACGCGGCGCCGGAAGGATCGTCTACACGATCTTGAGATCGGCAAGAGTACGACTACATCACCCACGAGAATCTGGTCTCGTTAAACACTTTGGAATCTTCGAGGGTGAGTTATTCTATCGACTCGTTGCTACAATCTAGTAGATAGATCTTGGCTTGTTTGTTTGTATGCGGTAGAATTTTTTTGTTTTCCATGCTACGAACCCCTACACCTTTTTCTCGGCATCACAAATTGAATCTTGTCCAATTTCCATCCAAGCCTCGCAAAGCACCATGTCCAAGCGAGCTCGTCCTCGAACAATGACTCGTCATCCATGGATATACTATCTTGTTGGGTGTCGTAGTGGACGACATGTTGGGTATCTTGTTTGTTGTGATGTTGGGTAGTTTGTTGGGTCTCATTGTTCATCTCGGTCATGGTCGCGTACACATGCTCGAAGGTCTGATAGATATGCCACTAGGTCGGATGGATTCAAGGTCAATGTATGGACGCATATAGGGAAGGAAGTAATAGGAATACATACCAGGTTGAAATCGGGTGACTCCATCATTTCGACAATCAAGTTGCGGGGGGGGGGGGCACATACGGACTATGGTGCGAATCGCCTTGTGGGATTCCTTTGCCTGCTCTCTGTCAAGTCAGTCACCGGGGTGGCGTTCAGGTCTATGTGAGCTGCTGGCACGATCGCCGGGAAAGACTCGCTGACCTTCGACAATGTGTCCCTTGAGCCGGAGAACCGAGATGGCACCGTTGTGTGCCTTTGAGCAGCAAGGCGTCGGGGCTTGTTCGAGGAAGCACCTTCGAGAGAGTGCCTTCTCCTTGAGCATGAGCACAACGTGGGCGGTGGCTTGTGCGGCGATGGCTTCGGCGTTGGCGTGGGCCTGAATAGCAGTGGCGTGTTCCAAGGCCAATGCCCTTTCTTGTACCACGATGACATCGACCAGACGTGTCTTGGCGTTTTCTCTGTGGCCGGCTTGCTTTCTCGACTCTATTGTCCTCTGCCCCGGCGCCAAATCATTCTTCAGCTTGAGCAAAGCGCCACCCGCTGTGGTCTTCTTGGGCGACCGAGGGCCGCGAAAGCCTCGAGCACAAAATTAACTGAAATGTGGACTATATGATCGAATGGGTGCTGAAATCTCTACTATTATTATTATTATATATTATTATATATATTATACTAATACTAATATACTAATACTAATAAAAGAGCAAACAGAAACTTTCTTATGCGCACCCCATTTATTATACACAAACCTATCAGCACCGCACGATTGGTGCCACAAATCACAATAAAACAGCCAGCGTTAATCTAATCCATCGGTTTGTGTGCATTTAGCAATTTACATGGGCTGACCCTACTCCACCGGCAGAGGAAAGTTTGAAACCCCCATCCCGCATCAGCAACCCCTAGAAAAAAGCAACCCCTAGAATCACGCAACTGATCAAGAAAAAAACCGCGTTGCCAGCGGCCAAGCAACCTCGTCGCCTCCCTTCACAGCTCCCCCATCGCCCTACACAACGCCATCGAGTGCGTGCCAGATGCTACCCAGCAGCGTTGTCGCCTCCCTGCACGGCTCCCTCGCCGCCCTGCACAGCACCGCCGAGTGCGCGCCAGACGCCGCCGAGCAGCATCGTCGCCTCCCTACAAGGCACTGTCGCCGCCCTACACAACCCGTCGAGTGCGCGCCAGACAAGGCCCAGCAGCGTCGTCGCCCTCGCAGCCCTGCACATCACCATTGAGTGGGCACCAGATGATGCCAAGCAGCACCAACGCCTCCCTGCAAGTCAGGGGTATATATCAGATCGGCCAGGTATAGATATGAAAAGCTTAGCAAAACTAATCAAGGAATTTAGACTTGTAAGGCTCTTTTATTAGTAGTAATAAAGAAATCTAAGCCACCCCTGCTAAGACTTGCTGCAGGATCTCCAAATTGTGAATTATTGCTCCATGTTCAGGATCTGCAGGATCTATAGATTCCTCTCCAGCTGTATGGCAATGGGTCATTGATGATTGTAGTGCTTAAACAAGCTGCCACTTTGTTCTGCTATTTTTGGATCTTCCCTATCTATCTTGAAAGAAATAGCTATGTTTCAGGCCATATTAAATGTTTGTAGATTGGATTTTTCTACAACCTACATTACAAAACCTGAATTCAATGTGATAACATTATTTGGATTGTTCAACAGTACCTTGAATGGACACAATTATGGCGAATGCAAGATGTTTATTTTTCTTTTGCAAACTAGCACACAAAAAGAATATTTCTTTCGTGGGGTTAAAAGATGTCTTCTGTTTCTTTTTGAAGGCTGAGAAATCTATAGGTCCAAGTTCACGCAATTCATATATATTGACTAACCAGCAAGTATAATGGCATTTCTTATGTAGAATAATCATGGCTAGATATTATTTAGATCCTCATGTCATGTAGGAGTACATTTTATCTCCGGTGCAGCTACTATGAATTGGGAGTATAAGAATATAATTAGCAGAGGCAAATGCGAATGCAAACCCGATTAGCTTTCCTATATGTCACTAGCGCATCCTTGCCCAGATTTTTATCTATCACTGCATGGATGAGCCACACTGGAGCCATGTGGTTGCAGTCGAAGCCCTACAATAGAAGCTTTAACATGTTCTCTTCTACACACAGATAAAAAAGTAGAAATCTATAATCAAACTTTGTAGTCTCTTTAGGACACTGTCCTCAAACTATCCAAATATCCTAGATCTTAAAACACCAGCAAGAAAACCCATAGCTAAATCAAGTCCCGTTCCCTGTTATATGAAAGAGAACCATGTCAACATCTTTCGTTTTTCATATTAGTTGAGCATTTTTCACATATCCATGACTTTTTATTTAATGACGTGGAGATTCACAGGAGGGCGATGGTATGTCATCTCCCAATCACGGTGATGTACGCGCCCTATTTCAAGATATCAGCAACACCCACTCCTTGGGTAAGTATGAGAAATCTAATTTTTATTATCGTAGTCAACATTGCTAGTGTGCTAACTTGCAGTATGCAACATACCCTAAAGAGTTGAAGAGACAGAGAAATAGATAATACTATGCCCGAAATAATCAAGGAATCCAAATATCCTAGAGCTCAAAGTATCCAAATATACTAGAGCTCAAAACACCAGCAGGAAAACCCATAGCTAAACCAAGTCCCCTTCCCTGTCATATGAAAGAGAACCATGTCAACATCTTTTGTTTTTCATGTTAGATCCATGGAAATCTATACTACTGAGCATTTTTCACATATCCATGATTTTTTATTTAATGACGTCGTCAAGCCCGTCAAAATAAACAATATCCAGCTACACTGCTTAACGACGATCAAAATGTACCACATACACCCCTTGCCATGACTCACAGTAAGGATGACCTTCGTCTGCATGCTTATATATTGTCTGAGCGCTAATGTTGTCAAACTGATTAGCGTCGGGTATTCACTGTCGATGAATATACCACATTGCGCTGATTCACTTATTCCATTTCGCTATCACACAATATCTACTTTAACCAACTGAATCAAGCAGAATTGAGACGAGGTGGACGATGAATTACCAGTCCCGAGCGAGGCGGAGATGGGCATCGACCGAGAGGCTTGTGACACGGACCACCAGCTAGAGTCGTAAAGACTATAATAGCCTGTAAGGCAAGAATACTTATAAGAACAGGAGATGCAGTTGATAAAGACTAGAATACTTATAAGAACTGGAGTTGTAGTTGATACAAACTCTATAATAGCCTGCAAGGCAAGATCCATAAAATCTAGAGATGTACTCCCTCTGTTTCAAAATATAAGATGTTTTAGCTTTGTGAAGCAAATGTATCTAGACTTGTTTTAGTGTCTAGATTCACTTCAAACATGAGTGAACCTACATACTAAAACAAGTCTAGATACATTCTTTTCACAAATCTAAAACATCTTATATTTTGAAACGGAGGGAGTAGTAGATAAATTTGACGCCAAGTAATCATTCTCTTGACCATTTTTTTCAACTCTCATTGTGTAGAAATTATGTAATTCACATTATTGCATAAAGTTCTATTTGACTTACATACCAAAACTTACCTACAACTTTACCGGTTACCAATTCTATGCAAAAATTGATAACCAAAGCATGTTGTTGTCCAACTAAATGAGTAAATAGTAGTGACTTGTGTTTCCTAGCTTCTACATGGATAGTGATTACCTTCCGAGTGTGCACTGAGAAGTGGTTGCTTGATCGATTACGAACCATTAGCGGATTAGCCACAAAATCTAGCACCAAAAAGGGAAAAAATGACTAACTAGCGGTGATGAACAATTCAGCAAGGAAACGGAGGAGCAATTGGGATGGATATTCGGGAGTATCCTTGCATCCTGTACCTGGTCATCCAGGACATGAAAGATTTGAGAAGCCAACCATCAGATGGCGCTGAGGAGGAGCAACAAAGCTGGGAGATTTGTAGCACACTACAGTCTGTATCTGGTCGTCTAGCAGACAGAAGAAGAGAAGCAGGCCAGCAGACTGGAGCACTGCCTGCCTAGCTATTCAAAGCACTCGTGGCCTCATGGGAACAAGGGAGAACCTGGTCGTGGGTCGTAGGGAGGCAGCGTAGGGGTGGAATCGCGGCAGCCGCGGGGAGGCAGGGGCGATCTTGGCGCCGGCGGAGGGGAACCTAGCGAGGGCCCTCTCATGGCGCCGGTAGAGGAGAACCTGGGGAGGACGCCCTCTCGCGCCGGTGGCGGGTCTGGAATTTTTCGAGGCCAGCGTTGGGAGGAGGAAGACGTCGAGCAGAAGCAGGGTGCGTGAGCTGCCGTGTTTCGCCGGCGGTGAGGAGAAATGAAGGGAGAGGACGAGTGTTTCCCCAAAAAAGAACTGGATAGAGTGAGGAAAATAGAAGAGAGTGGACATGGTCGGCACGTGCAGGAGTGTTTTTTTTTTGGTTGTAGTCGCTACTTCCATAAGCTTTTTCTCAGATAAATTGTTCTTTTTAAAACTAATAGTACTAATTCTTTTGAATATGTTATTAAAATGTGTATGATCAAATTTTTTACTTATGTAGGTCATCATGTGGTTTGTGGAAGTTAAACTTCATCGAGTAGTGAGCACTGGACAAAAATTATTTTATCTCTAATTTTGCTCGATATCAATTTGTATTATAATTATTTCAAAAACTGACTATGATTATTTTAGTCGAGGTTCCCACTATGCACGAAGTCCAAGTTTCAGACAATTGTTTGCTTGCCGGTCTCATAGCAATGAGTACCATATATCATAATGCAATACAGTAAGATCTTAATTCTTCATTTTGTAGAGTGGTTTATTTGGTCTTACAATTATATATTTCTATGTGATGCGTCGTCGCATATTTTATTGACTTGGGATATTCTTGGGATGTTCCAATTGTTTGTATTGGATCAAAATAAAAAAGTTATCTCTATTTTGGACCCAATTCCAATACCTACTTTAGGGATGAATATACTTAAAACTATAGTCAACAATCCGAACCTTGCACTCCAAGATGCAAACCCAACATTGAAGGAAGACATTTCTAAATGGGGATGCAAAGTTCCAATTATTCCGACAAACTCATATTGGTATCTATCCTTTCAATGTATTACAATCTTAATTGATTTAGTCAAGGAATAATGTAATATTTCATATATGCAATCCTCTATCAGGTTATTTAGTTTTTATTTCCATGCACTCTTGGGACGTGGAGCGCTACATTTTTCAATATTCGAGGCGACTATTTACACCATGCCCATTTGTACATACGATGCACATGCTTTTTTATACTAATGCTTTACAATGCATATGTAGGATGGTATTGAATTGAGGAGGCGATTCTTTGTTCATATTTTGAAGTACAAAGGAAATGAGGCTCTAAGAATATCCCGACAATGGAGCAAAGCATTATAGAGCGCATAAAAAGATGGACCTTCAAAAAATAAACATCATCAAAGAATAAATAATAGAAAATATTGCGTAGATATTTTTAAGTATTTTTATAACTAATTATTGTACATTTGTGTGGTTTTGAATTTTATGTGAAGACATGTGTTCAGATTATATGTTACATGTGAGCTATATTTTGGGCACAGACACGTTTGATTGACACCGTAAAAGAAATCTGTAAAAGAGAAATAAGATTTAAAATAGCAGTTTTTATTATACATTATGAGACGTGTATTGCACGTGCACGCTTACTATTAACTGAAATTGGCCGTTGGGAGTGGACCGTGGGAATGCGTACTGGTAGGGCCCGAGCCGACACACGGTCTTTTTGCGCCACCGTAAAGCCAACCAAAATTTGAGCTTGAAATGTGGCAAAATGACCGATATGAGGAAAACGATTTATTTACGGGCACCCTTGGATCTTCCTATGTCCGGTCGAACAAATTCGGACGGCCCGGTCCATTTGCGGGTCGTTGGAGTTTTGCTTTTTAAGTCTGGAAATGAATAGTTATATTCTTAACATTAACTGTACGTTTTTTTCTGAACTCTTCGGTACAGATTGAACATGAACTCACGATCAGTCCATGCACGCACAGGAGGATCATGTCGGTTATCACATTATTTTAGTTGACACCCGTCGACCGACACATTTTTCAAGAAAGAGACGTGAGGGGGGCCGGGTTACAGCTAGATCGAGACTTTAGTTGCAAGCAAGAAATTTGGTCGTGCGTGAGGTCGCAGGTGCTTAATAACTCTTGTTTATTTTAGGTTGTCGCTCTCCCACGTCCCAAGTTACCCTCAAATATTCTGAATCGCCAGCGCATCGAGCCTGCCAAGTGCCAACTGTACCGAGATCCATCCTATTTTCCCATAAGAAGAGTCGTAGTACTACGATTTGTATATGTGTTGGAGGAAAAGGCACGAGCGTGCTTGAGCAAGAAGTAGCTTCTCGTCGAGGCTCCTGTACCATGTTCGTTTCGCGAGCTGCGACTGGTGTGATGACATGTTCGCGATTGTTTTCTATGAATATTCTTCCCCGGTTCTCTCGACCAATGTTTCTCTTCTTATTAGTCAGGATCGACAGTGAAGATACATTAGCTCGAGTGGAAATGGATAGATTTTTTTTTGGTAAAAATAATATTCCCTCCGACCCATATTAATTGACTAGGATTTGTCAAAAATTGAATGAACCTGTATACTAAATAGTGTCTAGATTCACCCAAATCTAGACAAATCCACGTCAACTAATATGGATCGGAGGGAGTATATTAATATCGCAGAGATTGGATTCTCATATTCCTTAGAAGCAAAATATATCGAATCTTAGATACCAAAGAAAAGATCGATTCCATTTCGAAAAAAAAATAAAAGGTCGATTGCGCTATATGGTTGTGTAAATGATATCATACTTATGTTAGTTGTCGAGAGGTTGTTACATATGTATTTTGGACGTTGAGCAAATATTAGGAGAGGCGGAATAGACTATCTTAGTTAGCTGTTACTACATTAGCTTATAGAAGAGCAAACTGTATGATTTTTTTTGACAAAACTCCACCGATTTATTAATAATCATCAATAGCAATATAAAAAATGTTAAAAGTAATACAAATAACAAATAGGTCCATGGACCAACTGGTGACAACTACAAACACTAGTACGAGTCGAAGACTCGCCGTCGTCCTCGCCCCTTCATCCGTGAAACCGGACAAACCTTGTCGTAGTAGAGTTTGTTGTATTAGATATACTAGAAATTGTCGTGCCAAGACCTCAAAAAATGGACCAATGCACTATAGCAGCAACTATCATCAATTATAACATTTGCAAATTGGAAGAAACTGACCCAAACTCATACCAACGACCAGAAAATATACCAGATCACATGAGATCCGCCGACATAAGACCCCACACGCGCTCTGTGGCACTAGATGCACCACCAGAGCAGGCTAGGACCTTATTCCTTATTCTGATTCCGAGATATAGCCGTAGGCTCAACATACCGAGCAAGACCCTGAAAAAGACACTTTCACTATCGTATGAATTTGGCTTGCAACTTACACTTACAAATATTATTCATGTAGAGAGCCAACGGTTGCCCAATGCCGTTGACCGAGCCGAGGATGGCCACCTTCCGCTCCGGCTGCCCGGACATGGAGGAGTAGATGCGACGGCGGAGGAGTTGGGAGGCGAATCTTATCGTTGACGGCCTCATGGTTGCTAGCTTTGGCGGTGCATGAGATCTAGATCGACGAGGGCGAAGGGAGAGATGCGGATGGGGGGAGGGCGGGGGGAGGGGGGGGGGAGGGAGGGGGAGGGAGGGGTGTTGTTGTAGGCGGAGTCAGCAAAGTGGTCTATTGGATCTACCAATAAAGTCATTGGAGAAAGGGTTTCAAGATAACTATTTTCGGGCCAACTTTTCCAGGATTTTCGTTTTCATTTTTTAACGAATGTTTCTAGTACTCTCTGACCCAAATTAGTTGACTCAAATTTATTAAAATATAGATATATCTAATTTAAATTATGCCTAGATATAATTAAATCTAGATTTAGTCAACTAATAGAATATTTACTTATGCTGTGTTTCCAGCATCCGATGCATATGTGTAGCGTGTAGGAGTAGTGATGAAAAATTGAAGATACCCGGTGATACTTCTACACCAAAAATAGACTATTTATTTGCTAACATTATATGTTCATTAAATAGAGGGATATCAGGGACATGTGTTTGTGTTGTCCATGTCGCTAGTGGGATCGAGCCAACGAGCCCCACAGACCAGTGGAAGCACACGAGGAGGAAGGTGTCCATGTCCATGCGGCTTCGGCGTTCGGGCGACTGGGCGCGGTGTAAAGGCCACGTGAGGGTGGGCCTCGCGCCCTTCTATATAGCCGCCTTCGGGCCGGCTGGTCTGCACCGCACCCGCACGACAGCCACACCCTCCCGTTGCATCCGTGCGAGTTCCAAGCTCGCCCCGTCTCCGCCGAGATCAGGAGACGAGCCCCGCAGCGGAGCGGAGCGAGCTCGAAGCCGTCGTCGCCACCTCGGTGAGCGCCACTGCCTTCACCCCCTCCCCCCTAACCACCCTCCCCGGTCCCTGATCCCGCCGCGTAGCCCACAGATCTGATCGTCCCTGTCGATTCGATCGATCTCGGCTTCGTGTTGGTGGATCACGCGGATCAGGCGAGAGCTTGGCTGTTCCCGCTGCCGCGCGCTTCCACGCTAGTTATTGGCGAATCTGTTCTTTCCTTTCGGCTTTCTCTCTCGCGAATCCGATTCGATCCCGCCCCTTGCGCGCGCCTGTAGCATGTTGGCAGATCGGCGAGGCGCGAGGCTGGGATTTCGCGGATCTCGTAGCTTGCTTTCCATCCATTACGGCCGAATTGTGTGTTTGCTGTAGTCCAGTTGCTTGGGGGAATAGTGTGTGTGTGGAGACGCGGGCGGGTGGATCGAAGTGGGTCTGTGTGGATCTCCGGGGCTGGCTAAGAACTCATCATTTTTTCTCCTTGTTTCTGAGCAGGAGCAGAGATGGGGCTCACGTTCGGCAAGCTGTTCAGCCGCCTCTTCGCCAAGAAGGAGATGAGGATTCTCATGGTTGGTCTCGATGCCGCTGGTAAGACCACCATCCTCTACAAGCTCAAGCTCGGAGAGATCGTCACCACCATCCCAACCATCGGTAAGCGCTCTGTACATCCACTACTTCTGCTTTGCATGCTGTCTTAAATTGTAGGAACGGGCTACAGAGCACATTTGTGTGCAGAAGTCCAAACTTAATCATATCAAGAGAGCACTGCTATTGTAATGTAGATTTCTAAGGCAACGATAACTTGGTACCTATGCTTGTGAGATTTGGATCTAGCTTCGGTTAGAATTTATCAAGTAAGGCCAGGGGCGGCTCTATTGTTTTGAAGGCCCTGGGGCAAACTCTATCAATGGGCCCAATGAACAAAAAAAAAATCGAATGCATACATGCATATATAAACTTACTGTTAACTCATAAACAGCCATAAATTTTTAGTACTCCCCCCGACCCATATTAGTTGACTTGGATTTGTCAAAATTTGGATGAACCTATATACTAAATAGTGTCTAGATTCATCCAAATCTAGACAGATTTGAGTCAACTAATATGGGTCGGAGGTAGTAGCATCAAATATCTGATAAATTTTCTTGCCATTGTTCCAAACCAAGTATCACACAGGCTATAACGTATACAAAAAGATAAAAAAATAGTATGCGAACAAACCTGCAAGCCTCGAATAATCATGAGAAGCGAGACTTCCAGCATATTCCTCTCGATGCAACATGTCGCTAAACCATTCAGTCTTTCTTTTGACATAGTTGACCTCAAATAATTTTTCAGTAGCTTTAATTTTGAGAAACTCCTTTCAGCTGATGCAACAGTCACCGGTACAGTGAAGAGGATATGGTAAGCAATAGATACGTTTTGATAACAATCTGCAGCTCTAACAAACTCGAAAATTTGATCTGCTGACATGACTGTTAGGCAATGTCATCTGCAACACTTTTAGTTCAGAAACAAAGTCATCTAAATCAACATCTGCTTTCTTACCATGAGTGAAAGTTTTGGCAAAATTAGTGCAATGTTTTCTTAGATCATTATCACCCAAGGACTTCAATTCTTTCTAGTTGAATAAGATGCCAAATATACTCCCAAATGACTTCAGCTCTTCAATTGTTAGTCAGCGAAGCAATTGCAACATCAATTATCACCAGAAAATATTTAACTCTGAATGATTCCTCCTCCGTTGCTTGTCCTTCTTGATTCTGATCATTTTCTTCATTACCACTAATTTCATCAAATTGTCTTTTTCTTGTAGCACGCTATTTCACAGGAAATGAGGGTTGTACACCCGTGTCAATTGCAATAGACCTTGCAATATCCAAACTAGTTGCAAAACCTTCATTCCTGTACTTCTCAAAATATGAGATGGCATGCTATCTTAAATTGTATGAAGGGGGCTACAGAGCACATTTGTTTGCAGAAAACCGAACTTAATCATATCAAGAGATCTATTGTAATGTAGAATTCTAAGGCAACGAGATTTGGATCTTATTCGGTTAGAATTTATGAAGAAAGGCAAATAGGAATCGCCAGTTACAGCCAATTGGGTTTCGCCTTCTATTACTAAAATCACTTCATTTTGGAAATTTGCAGGATTTAACGTCGAGACTGTCGAATACAAGAACATCAGCTTCACTGTCTGGGATGTGGGGGGTCAAGACAAGGTAAGGAAGTGTATTTCATAATTTACCTGTTACGACAGACAGAGAAAGCATGCCATCTGTTTGTTAACATGCTACCTTCCCTCCTGCAATTGATGTTCTTAAAATCCATACTACTTCTGTGGTCATAAACAGAAACCTTGTGCGTTGAACTTATCCTTGCATTGTTCTCTATATCAAAACAGATCAGGCCCCTGTGGAGGCACTACTTCCAGAACACGCAGGGCCTCATCTTTGTTGTTGACAGCAATGATAGGGAGCGTGTTGTTGAGGCTAGAGACGAGCTCCACAGGATGCTGAATGAGGTAATGCACTAGTGTGGTTGCAGTTGTTCCGAAGTTTTCCAGGTTCCAGATATCCTTATCATGTCTATATGCAGTACTACAAAGTTTTGATTCAATGATCTTGCAATCAAAGTGTTATGCAGCATTCTTTTTGTTCTGTTCAGTCCAGTCTTTATTTAGTGCTGGTAGAACATTTAGCTTTCGTTTTCATTCTCTGTTAACTAATTTTAAACTATCGGGATAACTTTCTGTTATATAGGATGAGCTACGTGACGCTGTGTTGCTTGTATTTGCAAACAAACAAGATCTTCCTAATGCCATGAATGCGGCTGAAATCACTGACAAGCTTGGTCTGCACTCCCTGCGCCAGCGGCACTGGTAAGGAAAAATTCACAGGCATATTTCAGGATGGCTTGGTCAAAGGTCCCTTGGTGTTCTGCAATATTTCAGGATATTCTATCTTGATGTAATGAGCTTTAATACTGTAGGATTATTTGCAAGTTCACATAGCATATTGAAAATAAAGTTAGGAAACATCATATTTCAAGAAACATATAGGACATGACTAGTGATAATGAATGTTACATGCATAATTCACATTCACTTTATGGTTTACTTATCAAATATGTCTTGAGCTGAATTTTAGAACTCATCTGGGTGCTACACTATTTATCCTGTTTAAGATAATTGTTAGTGCCACTATCTGCCCATTTGAATTCATAAGGTACGCATGTCGGTGCTAACATAAATTATTACTTGGGTTGCAGGTACATTCAGAGCACTTGTGCTACATCTGGTGAGGGATTGTACGAGGGACTTGACTGGCTCTCCAACAACATTGCCAACAAGGTATGTTAGCCTCAAGTGGTCATTTTCACTGGACATATAGTTTTTACTCTTCTGAATGCTTCTAGTTATTGCACTTGCTAAAATTACATGGCTCTTAGTGGTTATAATGAACAAAACAACATTAGCCCACCGCACACGTCAATTGCTAATATATTTTGTAGCTGCTGTTCGTGTCATCAGTGCTTAGGTTAGGCATATATATAATGAAGTTGAACAATCTCACACAAGCACTCCTCTGTTCTATGCTGCCTTGCTTGACATGATTGCATAGCATCGCACCACAATACTTGTGCCTTATGCTATGATCAAACACGACTGATGGCATCCTCTTTTCATTCTTCTCACAGGCTTGAAGCGTCTCAGACAACGCCTCAAGGAACAAAGGCACTCGCGGTCTCAAGAACTCACTGCTACCATTTTACATTTTGTGATATATATATACACTCTACAACAGATAGTATGTGTCCTTATGTGAGGACAAAAGCTCTCCTTTGGGTGGGCTAGTATCAGATTGTTTCTTCGTGTGGGTATTATCAGTGTTTCTGTTCGATTTTACAAGGTTTACTGTGTCAACCATGTGTATGTACCCCTATGTTTTTGAGATATAGTAAAATTGCAGTGTCGTTGCCCATTATTTGTTATCAGTAGTTCAGTGCTGTGGATGGTGCAAATTGTTAGCATGTGTTACAAGTGCTGTTTTCGCAACGTATGTGGAAATCTACTCAACTGATGGGTGCATTTCATCATTGTCGCATATCGCATTTTGACTGATCATTGGAATGAAATGTGAATGCCCTTCATGTAGAGAATTAGAGCATCTCTTGCAGATACCCCCATCCTGCATCAGCATGCTGCAAAACACTTTTGTTTGAAAAATTCTAGTGCGAAATAGATACTGCAATATAGAATATACGAATATTCTATCGTCTCTTTGACATGCGTTTGAAAAACATTGGTGTGGAACAAATATCGAATATACATACAGCAAAATTGTGCCTCGGCTGCTCCGAGCAGACGCCTGCTGGATGGCCCGAATCGACCTCTGACCAAAGATTCTAGCAAAACAGTTAAATGTTTGACAAGATTCTAGCAAAACAGTTAAATGTTTGACAAAGCAGGGACGATTTTTGGTAAAATAGTGATGGTTATAGCGAAATGAATATCAAGAGGCAAATTTTGGCGCCCCCACTGCTGACGGCAACGAGTACAGAGACACTATAGCTGGATATTCTTTCCCGGCAACCGTTTGGAGACACTATAGCTGGATATTCTTTCCCGGCAACCTTTTCTAAGTTTACAGTAAACCGTACACATCACATAAGCCCTATTGTAGTGAACCGTAATTTTTTTTCCAATGTGATACAGTTTGTATCTAAAAATATTATTTTCCTCATTGTACCGCAAACTGACGGTTATGTTGCGGGACAGGGTCGGATACGGCATGGGCTAGAAATGCACTTAATAGAACCACAACACAGATGATTCGGATTTGTCTAATTCGCGTATATCTAGACAATCTAAATCTAAACAAATCTAAGAGCATCTCCACTCGGCTATCCAGGACGCCGATCCGAACGCCGAAAATCGGTCCAGTCGTGTACTCAGAACCTGTTTTCGTCCGGATTTGGGCCAACTTTGGTCCAGACTACCCAGGCCGAAACCCAGGTTCCCGGGTACGCCCTGGGAACGCCGGACGCAGCGAACTCGGCGAAAAAATAAAGCGGTGCGTCGACCCGCCGAGTCAACGACGGAAGCCGAGTCATCGTCATCCTCGGAACCACGCGGTGACCGCCGGACATTAACTGCCTGTCGCGTCGCCGAATTGCCGCGCCATCGTCGCCGTCTCGGCTCCCGCGACGGACCGGCGGACACTAACTTCCCATCGTTTCCCTTTTTCCCGACGAAGACGACGGCAACGAGGATGATGGCAGGGCCGATCCCATGTAGAACGGCGACGTCGGGCGGCGGCCTTTTTAATGTTTTTTAGTTTATTATCTACTGTTTTAGTTTAAATTCGATGTAATCCACCTATATTCGCCCATCTTCAATGAAATACACCCGAATTTGCCAAACTAGGCTAAAATTTAGCCGAATGTGGAAACTCGGCCTGGAAACGCGAGTGAAAAACTCAACGTACCCAGGCCAAAAACTTGTTTCGTCCGGCCATTCCGGATTTCGGCCTGGGTTCGCCAACGACTGGAGATGATCTAAGAGGGGGTATGTTTATTTTTTTCTGGAAGGTGAAACTAATAACACACTCGAATAAACGGAATCCATCCAGCGATACAGACAGAAATAGAGAATCAGTGTGTACGTTAGCTTGTATCAGGATATATTAACTTGACTTGCAGCACACGGTGACGTTGCAAAGATAAAAGTTGCCCCATTACATCTTCCTCAGGAAAATCTTGTTTGGCTGAATAAAAACTTGCCGAAGTAATCCAAAACCCTCAACTTGTCTCCCATACACAGCATACTCATGAATCAACCGAATGCTGAAAAGATACAACACGGCAGGATATTCAGGCAACAACGCGCACATCAAAGTTCACGCTTTTCCATCCTTCCAAATGGTGTCAATGTGCTGCCGTTGCAACAGTGATCCAATTGTGGTATACTCCATGAGTTTTTTGCCTGAAAAGCAAAACGGTCAATATAACACATGCTCCGAATAAAAATAATATCATGGCAAAATCTAGGGAACATATAAAAACTCGAGGTGGAGGCATGTGAGATATCTACTCACAAATAAATATTCTGAGGATCAATCTCGTTAAACAAATTGATGTAGAAGCGGAATCCATCTGGACTGACGTCCCTGCAGAGGAAACCTGAGAAAGAGATGATATATAAGTAAGCTCTTCCATCTGGGATTAAATACAGGTCTTGCACATACTTAAAATGGTAATAGCAAAACACCTTTGTTTTCTGCATTTAGAAGGTGCTCCTTCGCTAAAGCTGGTGCAATCCCCAGTGTAAATGCAGCATCGCTGGGGCTTATTCCCTTCTGAAGAGCATCCGGCTTTTGCGCGAGTGAAGAGATTCTTGCAAATACCTATATTTATGGTGGGAGATCAGTATGACTATGCAACTACAAAAGATGGTAGCACAAGGCAACTGTTGACAAGGATACATGTGGATACCCACTAACAAAAATGAACAAGAACCAGCCATTCATTTCATTCTTTTGATTTAAAGTACGATCTCATTAGGAATCAGATTTGTCAGGTCAAGACATAACCAAGGCACACTTTTTTGTGTGTGGCTACTAGCACACTCCTGCTATGTCATGCAGCACTATTCAATATGGATATAAAATGACATCTGGACTTATTATTGCAAAGGATTACCTCATCATCACTATGTGTCTTGGTCTGGATCACCTTCACTCCACTATCAAATTTCCGGAGCATTACTGGGCTGCTTATTACAAATCAACATCTATAAGCAAAACATCAAAACCATAATTAATGGCTGGTGACAAACCAGCTGAAAAGGTATATTCGTTGTCTTTACAAAACCATATCTCAGAATAAGATGTTTTATTTTTATTTTTACACCATCTTGGATTTGTATTTTCTGACAATTAAAGGCATCAGCAATTATTAACTATTAAGAAAACGGTATACATACACATCAAATTTCTCCCAAAGGGAGCAAGCTTGCAAAAGATCTTCTGGTGAGATCAACTCTAGAAAAAACAAAAAAATCAATTTCAGAACACAAGTCACGAGGGAATTTCTTCTAGATATATTCATCAGCAAAAGCACAGACCTGTTCCCCTGGCACGATTGAAGAGGCAGTAGACATCGACTAGTGCCATCATACCACCTGCTCTCTCAACTGGTATTCTTACGAAGTCAGCCAGCTGATCATGAACCGAATGAAAGAAGCCTCCGTAAGTCTAATTCTTAGCATAATGTAGCGTGACTGGAAAAAATCGGAAGATGAGGAAGAGCTTTCAAAGTAGACGGAAACTATGAAGACATGGGCAATTTCTTTCCAGCAAACTGAATATCAAGGAAGAGTGTGAGAGATCTTTCTTGTATCTTGAATGGCAGGAAGTAGATCCTAACCTCCTCAAATACAGGGCAGAATTATTTTTCTCGGTGGGATTGTTTTCACTAGCTCGATGGGAACTTAAAAGGTGATGAACCATTCTATGGCCTAAAATAAGTGAAGGCTATTACCCAACTAGCTAAGCAAGGCTTTAAAGGATTCCAAATTTGATCAGTTTCCTGTATAGGCAGCATGAAAATACTGAAGCATACAAATGACCAGCAAGTACTATCCAGTGTGGGTAGAGGTTCCCATTGGATGAAAGGAAAGGAAAACAAACTTTTTCCGTCAAGTGCAAACAATTTATACTGGAAATTACTGCTGTGTCCAGATTATTTGGTGATGAAGCCCCCAGCTAAACATTTGGTAATTGGCATGCCATTTTTCATGCATTACTATTCTCACTGCAATTAAGTGAGAGTTCCCACGAGAAGTGCTCGAAAACCGTGAGCGAGCACACGTTACCTGACGTGAAAGCTGTTGATGGTACAAAGCACCAGCAGTTTCTTTTGTCACAGGAGAAACGATGCCGACGCTCAATAGCAAATCCTGCATGTCTTGCTTAGAACCCATCTCTTCATCATTGGAATTTGATTGGTTCGTCAATAGCTTTTGCCTCATTTTCTCTGCTAATTCCATCATCTCCTTGGCTTTGCTCTGTATAGGAAGGATGTTGACGAAATTACAACTGATTCACTGTCATTTAGAGTGTGGTGATCCAATCTCAATCTCAGATTTTTGTACTCCTTAACAAAGACTAAATGACAGCATCGTCTCAAGCAGGAAGCAGGAAAGAGGAACAAACCATGAGGGCGTTGAGGTCCTGGAAGGCGTCCTGCAAGTTCTGCCCCGCACTCTCCCACGCCTCCTGCTCCTTCCGCAATATCCCCGACACTCCAACCACGGGCATCCTGATCGCGTGATCCTCCTGCGCCGGGGCTACCTCCGCCACCGAGGCGCCACTTGCGGGAACAGCCGCGGCGTCCACCTCCCAGGCCCTGGAGCGGATGGCCTCGACCAGCCTCCCGTAGAACACATCCACGTCGGCCTTGCAGGTGACGACGACAGCGATGACCTCCGATCGCAACGGGGGCAGGGAGATCTGGAGACGGATGCGCGGGTGATGCGAGGAGGAGGAGGAGGAGGAGAAGAGGGAGCGGAGGGGGTTGTGGTTGTGCCTGCGGTGGGGAGGGTACGGGTGGACGATGGATGCGAGCGGGAGGGCGCGCGCGGAGAGGGAGGGCTCGTGGAGGAAGATGAGCCGGTGGGAGGTGAGCGCGAGGAGGCAGCCGCGGAGGGGCGCGAGGCGGGGGTTCTCCTCGGGCTCGAGGTCTACGAGCGGGAGGAGGTTCCGCTCGATCTCGCCGGCGGACAGCACCGGACGGCCGGACGCCGTGACGGTCGCCGACGGGAGCCAGTCGGCTGCGGCGAGGGACATGGCTGTCGAGTGTTTGGACTTTGGAGGTTTTCCCCGCCGCCTAGTGATTTTTGTGTAAATTTCGTTTTATTTGTAAATCATCCAAAACACTATTATTATTATTATTTTGCAAAAATCCAAAACACTATTATTGTTCTAGAAAACTTAAGCAAGTGTATGTAAAATAAATGACCCAGTTTTTTCTAGATACACATGTAAAATAAATGATCTAGTAAAATAAACTTACGGTCTCGTTACTCAGAAAAGAATTATTCTGACTTGCATAGCGCTTTCCAATTTTATTAGAGACTCTAACTTACGCGACAAGCAGTTTGATCGGTGTGATGCAGATGATGACTACGTTCCTAAGGTCCAAAGGCAATCGGTAACATTTTTCGGTGATACTGCTCCGAGTGAACTACACACAGTAGACATGAACTCAACGCGTGATCACATCGCTACTGCATTATACAATGCTAGAAGAAGATGATCAGTTTGTTCGGTGTGGATGTTTCTATGTTTATTATGCGACTATCTTTATTTGTTTAATGGTTGGATATGTATTTTGGACAAACCAATATGTGACTTATGGTATGTAATAATAACATATGTGTTTATGCACTTCAATAGTAAAATTTACGTGTTATATTAATTATAGAGATATTACAAACAATTTCTCTTAGCATACAGCTAGACAGCCAGCCAAGTTGCCAAACAGTCAAACTCATAGAAGTAGTTTTTCCTGGACAGCAGCTTTCCCTGCAGAGCTGCACAGCCAGCCACAGCCAGCCAGCCACAGTCCAAACAAACAGGCCCTTAATGTCTACTCTTTCCGTTTTAAAATATAAGATGTTTTAGCTTTATGAATAAATATATTTAGACTTTTTTTTAGTATATAGGTTCATTTAAGTTTAGAGTGAATCTATAAATAAAGTGAATCTATAACTAAACGAAGTTTAGATGTATTTTTTACAAATCTAAAACATCTTATATTTTAAAACGAAGATAGTAGATAATAAAGTTATGTCACTTATTATTTTGAGACTAAAGAAGTACAATAAGATGCATAGAAAAATAAGCCGGTTTTACCTAACCACTAATGCTTATTGTTTATGAAAGAAGATGCTTAATTAGACATCTCTCCTATAGGAATAAGCGTGCATAAGAATTTTTGTGGGTCATTTATATGTATCTACATCTCTTACTGTTAGAGTATACGTATCTGTTAGGGATAGACTAGGTTACTTGTCTTGTACTTCAAGTAGGTTATTTGTCTTGTACTTCAAGTTGGTCCCTGTACGTCTATATATACTCGCCCGAGAGGCTCAATAATACAACCATCATATTCCGCAATTTCTCTCTCCATCTACCCTTCAACATGGTATCAGAGCGGCACGGCCCTTGACCTAGCCGCCGTCTCCGCTTCCGCCGCGCCGCCCTCGGGGAGGTCGATCTCCATGATCTCCGCCGGGGGCCGCGCAACCCGTACGCAGGGTTCGTCCGCCGATCCGTGATCGGCTGTCCTGCAAGTCTTTTTTTCCGATCTCTTGATCGGTTTTCTTTTTTGGTTTACCGATCTTAGATCGGATTGAGTCGCCCATCGCCGTCGTCATCATCGCGCCTCTACTCCGACCATCGGCATCGACAATCTACACCGCGTACGTGCGCCTGTCACCTGCGCCGCTGTGCCTTCCTCGGTAGGCCGTCGCGGTCTCATGACAGGCTGCCGCGCACCGCGGCCGGCTGTTGTGGCTTCCTCGGGAGGCTGCCGCGGCCGACCCCCCTCGGATTGTCTTCGCCGTCATCGTCCGGGATTGCACCGACAACGACGCCGCAGATTCCGATCTGCCGTCGTCACGGACTTGGCGCGTACGCGCGTCGCCGTCGGTCTGATCAACCGATCTGGCGCTCGTCTATGCCGAGTACGTCCCCGAGCACGCGCCTACCACCGATCGAGCATCGGGCTGCCGCTGCGTTGCCCCTTCGGGCCGTAGCGTCGCCGCCTTTGGTCCCCGCCGCCGGCTACCAACGCGCCTTCTCAGGCGTGTCCGTCGCTGGTGGTTCTCACACCGCTGCACCGACTCGCGCCCTGCAGCTACGCCGCCCCATCGGGCAGTAGCATCGCTGCACGCGGTCATCGCCGTCACCCCGCAAGGACGTCGCAGGCTTTCGCCGCGCCACCTCCCTCGGCGCGGGTCGCCGCCGTCTGCGCATGGTCTTCGTCACGTCGCCGGGTTCTTCCTCGCCTACTTCGAGCACCGCCGCCGCATCTCCACAGGTAGCCTGCATGGCCACTCCTGGCTGTCGTAGGTCCCGCCGACTACCCCTCCGTCTAGGCATCCAGTCTGACCACTCCTGGTCGTCGCTGGTTCGCCGCCTTCTACATCTTTGTCCAGCACGACTTCGTCGCCATCGTCCTCGCCTCGTCCTCGACCACACCTACTCGTCTACTCCGACTACCGCGGCCTGCATCGGCACCTCGCCGATCTGCGCAACGCAACCGTCGTAGAGTCCTCCTCTGCTAGTCTCCTCTCTGACATGGCGTGAAGTTGTTTCTGCTGGTCCCGTTCTTCGCATGCCCGGTATTGGCAACACCGGTACGTGCCTTCGTCCCCGACGCGTTCCTGAGTCTGGCAAGCTCGGTTGTAGCGCCTCGTCTTCATCGGCTTCGACAAGGTCTTCATCGGCATCGACTACCTCCTCTACGTCTGCCTCGACTGCGTCACACCGACTTCGTCTTCGCATACTCGGTTTTGGCACAACCAGAGTATGCCTTCGTCCCCGACGTGCGCTTGGTTTTGGCAAAGCCATGGCCGCACCTCGTCCTCGACGGCTCGGACTGCATCGGCTTCGGCATCACTCTCTCCGACGACTGCCCTGACGCGTCTCCGTCCTTCTACTGGCTGCACTATGTGCACGCGGCTTAATATGCGGCTACCTCGACATAGGCAAACCCGACCACGACATCGACCACGGCGACCCCTCGCGCGGCTACCTCGACCAAGGTTGCAGCACCCACCGCTCTCGGCTCACTCGACACCGGCACAAGGGCTACCACCTCGCCTGAGCTCCTCACAGCATCCTCTACAGTCCAAGCTTCTGCGCCGTGACACCGTCCATGACGTTCCCGCTACCACTGCGGGGGGATGTCAGCGCACTGGTCTACTTCGGCTCTCCAGTCTGACCGTTCGCGACGTTCCAGTTGTTCACGCTGCTACCGCTACGACTGCGGGGGATGTTAGAGTATACGTATCTGTTAGGGATAGACTAGGTTACTTGTCTTGTACTTCAAGTAGGTTACTTGTCTTGTACTCCAAGTTGGTCCCTGTACGTCTATATATACTCGCCCGAGAGGCTCAATAATATAACCATCATATTCCGCAATCTCTCTCCCTCTACCCTTCAACACTTACCACTCCTCATCACACACGTTGCCTAATGAGATCTTTTTTGTGTTACAAACTGGCTCATGAAACAAAGTCAAACCAAAACAAAAAAAGACAAATGTACTCCCTCCGCTTTCAAAATATAAGGTGTTTTAGGTTTGTGAAGAAAATGTATCTAGATTATTTTAGTGTGTAGATTCACTCCAAATCTGAGTGAACCTACATACTAAAAGTAGTCTAGATACATTTGTTTTATAGAGCTAAACCATCTTATATTTTGAAACTGAGGGAGTATATACATTTGTATCTTTCTTTTACGAAATTCGATAAATCTATTAGAAAATCATCAACAACAGTATAAAGAGATAAAAATAAAAATTATAAATAGGTCTTTAGACCCCTAACAACTACAATTACTGGTGCGAGCCGAAGGTACTCTCCCACCCTCGCCCCTCCATCACCGGAGCTAGACAAAAGTCTTGCCATCGTAGAGCTTGTTGTAATGGATAAACGTAAAGTAGTGGCGGCGTTCATAAAAGGGGGTTAGTGGCGCTCAAATCGCACATCACTAACCTCACGCCACTAGTAGGACGTAGTGGTGGCATCTTAGTGAACGCCACCATTATAGCTCGTACTGGTGACATTCGGTTTGAACCCACGACTAGGAGACCTATGGTGGCTTTGTAGGGGTTCGTAGCATGGAAAACAAAAAAATTCTACCGCATGCACATATAAAACAAGCCAAGATCTATCTACTAGATTGTAGCAATGAGTCGATAGAAGCACTCACCCTCGAAGATTCCAAAGCGGTTAACGAGAGCAGATTCTCGTGGGTGATGTAGTCGTACACTTGCCGATCTCAAGATTGCGTAGACGATCCTTCCGACGCTGCGTTCCGGCAGCGCTTCCGCAGTCGGTCACACGTTCGGTACTCGATGAAGACCTTCCTCTCCCTTGTTCCAGCAGGCAGCAGAGGTTGTAGTTCTCCCCTCGTGAATCCAGCAACACGACGGCGTGGTGTCGGAAGTAGAGGGAAGATCCCGTAGGGCTTCGCCTAAGCCGGTGCGAGTTATGGTGGATTAGGGTTTTCCGGAGATCTAGGGTTTAGAAGACCGGGAGGAGGAGAGGGTGTCGGTGGCGGCTAGAGCGGCGGCGACGAACAGGCGACGGCGGCTGGCGGCGGCGGCTCGGGTGGAGAGGGGCTAGAGCTTGGGTTGTTGGGGCAGCCCTCCCCCTCTATTTATGAGAGGGGGGCAACCTTGGGAGGGGTGGGTTTGAATCCAAACCCAAACCCAAGTTGGATTGAGAAAAGGACTTGTTCCTTTTTCCACTAGGAAACCATTGTTCCAGTTTGACTTTTCAAACTCCCGTTTGACTTTCAATTTAGAGCTTAATTCTCTTTTGGAAATGCCCACACCAAGTGACCTAGGATATGATCCAATCATTCCACTTCCCCATGACACATTCATGGACCATTCTCCTTCCGGATCGGTGAACCTTCTAGAACCTCTCCGATGAAAACATCGGAATCTTTCCCGAACTCCGGAATCGGACTTTCCTTATATGAATCTTATTCTCCGGACCATTCCGGATCTCCTCGTGATATCCCGGATCCCATCCGAGACTCCGAACAACATTATGTATCCCTACTAACATTCCATATCTACTAAACAACATCGAATCCTTCAGTGTGTCTCCCTATGGTTACCGATAAGTACTCTTTTCTCGTTCCCGTGATATGTGATCCCTTGTGAGCCAGTCACATGCTTGCAAGCTAATTGGATGACATTCCATCGAGAGGGCCCAGAGTATATCTATCTGTCATATGGATGGACAAATCCCACTCTTGATCCATGTGCCTCAACCCATACTTTCCGAACACTCAATGCCACCTTTATAGCCACCCAGTTACGGTGTGGTGTTTGATGTCATCAAAGCATCCTTCCGGTGATGGTGATTAGCATGATCTCATGGTCGAAGGAATTAGGTTACTATGTATCAGAAAGCTTATAACAAACAAACTATTGAAATGACTTGATCTTAATGCTACACTTATCTATAGGAGTATGTCCATCATACCATTCTCCTAATGATATGATCTTGTTGTTAACAACATCTCAATGCTCATGATCGGGAAACCACGATCATCTATTAACCAACAAGCTAGTATTACAAAGAGGCTTTACTAGGGACTCTAATTTAGTTTACAAATCACATAAGTATTAATGTTTCCTGTTTAATACTCTTATAGCATGAATGTAAACATTTATCATAAACACAAAGATATAATAATAACCACTTTTATTATTGCCTCTAGGGCATATCTCCAACAGTCTCCCACTTGCACTAGAGTCAACTAATCTAGATTACATGGTAATATACCGAACACCCATGGCAGTTTGGTGCTGGTCATGTTTTTCCCTCGGGAGAGGTTTAGTCAGATCCACCACGTTCAGATCTGTGTGTACTTTGCAAATCTTTATGTCACCATCTTGGACATGCTCTCGAATAGCGTGAAAAGCGTAGCTTGATGTGCTTCAACTTCTTGTGTGACCTTGGTTCTTGCGCATTGGCTATGGCGCCCATGTTATCACAGTAGATAGACATTGGGTCCAGCGCACTTGGAACCACACCGAGCTCTATAATGAACTCCTTCATCCATATCGCCTCTTGTGAAGCCTCCGAAGCAGCTATGTATTCCGATTCAGTTGAAGATCTCGCCACAACGCTTTGCTTTGCACTCCTCTAGCTAACTGCTGCACCATTCAAAGTAATTACGTATCCAGATTGAGATTTAGAATCATCCGGATCGGTGTTCGAACTAACATCGGTGTAACCATTAACAACGAGCTGTTCATCACATCCATAAGAAAGAACCATATCCTTAGTTCTTCTCAAGTACTTAAGGATGTTTTTGACCGCTGTCCAATGATCCACTCCTGGATCACTTTGATATCTGCTAGTCAAACTAACAGCATATGCAATGTAGGGTCTAGTACATTGCATGACATACATAAGAGATCCTATGGCTGAGGCATAGGGAGTCTTACTCATCCTTTCTCTATCTTCTGCCGTTGCAGGAATTTTAATTTTACTCAAGGTCGTATTGGGCAACATGGGCAAGAACCCTTTCTTGCTATCTTCCATTCCAAACCTCTTTAGAACTTTGTCCAAATATGTACTTTGTGACAATGCTATTAGGCGTCTCGATCTATCTCTATAAATCTTTATGCCTAATATGTAAGCTGCTTCGCCAAGATCTTTCATTGAAAAACTATTATTCAAATAATCCTTGACACTATTAAGAAGGTCTACATCATTCCCAATCAACAATATGTCATCTACATATAGTATTAAGAATGCTACAGAGCTCCCACTCACTTTCTTGTAAATACAAGCTTCTCCATAAGTTTGTATAAAACCAAAGCTTTTGATTACCTTATCAAAACGTTGATTCCAACTTCGAGATGCTTGCTTCAATCCATATATGGACCGTTGAAGTTTGCATACCTTGTTAGCATCTTTAGGATCGAAAAATCCTTTGGGTTGCATCATATACAACTCTTCATCAATGTTTCCATTGAGGAATGCCGTTTTGACATCCATCTGCCATATCTAATAATCATAATATGCAGCGATTGCTAACATAATCCTCATAGACTTTAGCTTCGTTACTGGTGAGAAAGTCTCATCGTAGTCAACTCCTTGAATTTGTCGAAACCCTTTTGCGACAAGTCGAGATTTATAGACAGTAACATTACATCAGCATCTGTTTTCTTCTTGAAAATCCATTTGTTCTCGACAGCCTTCCGGCCATCCGGTAAGTCCACCAAAGTCCATCCTTGGTTTTCGTACATGGATCCAATCTCGGATTTCATGGCTTCTTGCCATTTATTGGAATCTGGGCTCATCATCGCTTCCTCATATGTCGCAGGGTCATCGGTGTTGTCCACCAACATGACACTCATAACGGGATCATACCAATCAGGAGTGGTACGAGTTCTCGTCGACCTGCGAGGTTCCGTAGCAACTTCAACCGAAGTTTCATGATCAATATCATTAGCTTCCTCTCTTATTGGTGTAGGCTCCACATGAACTATTTACGGTGCTGTGCTACTCGCAAGTTCGAGAGAAGGTTCAACAACCTCGTCGAGTTCTACTTTCCTTCCAGTCACTTCTTTCGAGAGAAACTCCTTCTCTAGAAAGGATCCATTCTTGGCAACGAAGATCTTGACCTCGGATCTATGATAGAAGGTATACCCAATAGTTTCCTTCGGGTATCCTATGAAGACGCATTTTTCCGCTTTGGGTTCAAGCTTGTCCGTCTGTAACTTCTTTACATAAGCTTCGCAACCCCAAACTTTAAGGAACGACAATTTAGGTTTCTTCCCAAACCATAATTCATACGATGTCGTTTCAATGGATTTAGATGATGCCCTATTTAAAGTGAATGCGTTTGTTTCTAATGCATAACCCCAAAACGATAGCGGTAAATCTGTAAGTGACATCATAGAACGAACCATATCTAAGAGAGTTCGATTACGACGTTCGGACACACCATTACGCTTTGGTGTTCCTGGTGGTGTCAATTGTGAAAGTATTCCACATTTCTTCAAATGCTCGCCAAACTCGTAACTTAGATATTCACCTCCACGATCAAATTGTAGAAATTTAATCTTCTCGTTACGTTGATTCTCTACCTCACTTTGAAATTCCTTAAACTTCTCAAAAGTTTTGGAATTATGTTTCATGAAATAGATATACCCATATCTACTCAAGTCATCCGTGAAGGTAAGAACATAACGATAACCACCGCGTGATGATATACTCATTGGGCCACATACATCGGTATGTATGATTTCCAATAAGTCCGTAGCTTGCTCCATCATACCAGAAAATGGAGTCTTAGTCATTTTACCCATCAGACATGCTTCGCATCTTTCAAGTGATTCGAAATCAAGTGATTCAAGAAGTCCATCGGAATGGAGTTTCTTCATACGCTTCACTCCAATATGACCAAGATGACAGTGCCACATATATGTTGAGTTATCGCTCAATTTCAAACGTTTAGCTTCAATGTTATTAATGTGTGTATTACCACAATCGAGATTCAATAAGAATAGACCATCTATCAAAGGTGCATGTGCATAAAACATATTACTCATATAAATCAAACAACCATTATTCTCGGACTTAAACAAGTAACCATCTCGCAATAAACATGATCCGAATATAATGTTCATGCTCAACGCAGGCACCAAATAACAATTATTTAAATATAAAACTAATTCCAATGGTAGATGAAGAGGTAGCGTGCCGACCGCGATCACATCAACCTTTGATCCATTTCCAACGCGCATCGTCACCTCGTTGTTCGCTAGCTTCCGTTTATTCTGCAATACATGTTTCGAGTTACAAATATGAGCAACCGAACCAGTATCAAATACCCAGGTACTACTACGAGTACTAGTGAGATACACATCAATAACATGTATATCGGATATACCTTTCTTCTTGATGTTGCCGTTCTTCAAATCCGCCAAGTACTTTGGGCAATTCTGCTTCCAGTGACCTTCTCCCTTATAGTAAAAGCACTCAGTATCAGGCTTAGGCCCAGCCTTGTTCTTCTTCGCCGGCGCGGTAACTTTCTTACCGCCCTTCTTGAAGTTTCCCTTTTTATTAGACTTGCCTTGCTTCTTGAATTTGGTGGTCTTATTGACCAACAACACTTGGTGCTCTTTCTTGATCTCCACTTTTGCAGATTTTAACATGGAGAAGAGTTCGGGCAACGACTTGTCCATGTTTTGCATATTGTAGTTCACCACAAAGTTCTTGTAACTTGGTGGTAGTGATTGGAGGACACGGTGAATCCCCAAAGCATTAGGAATCACTATACCCAAGCTTTGGAGTTTATTTGCGTGCCCAGACATCTTAAGCACGTGCTCACTGACGGAGCTGCCCTCTTCCATCTTGTAGTTAAAGAACTTTTCAGAAGCCTCATAACTCTCAACTTCCGCGTGAGCCTCAAATATCATTTTGAGTTCACGGACAATATCATGTGGGTCATGGTTCTCAAACCTTTTCTGAAGCTCCGATTCCAAACCATACAAGATAGCACACTGAACTGTGGAGTACTGATTCTTCCAAGCGAGGAAAACATTCTTTACCTCATCGGTAGCATTAGCTGCAGGCGGGTCACCCAGCGGTGCATCCAGCACATAGGTCACATTACCAGCATTGAGGACAATCCTCAAATTGCGGAACCAATCCGGGAAGTTGCTTCCATTGTTTTTCAACTTTTCTTTCTCTAGGAACGCATTAAAATTGATGGTAGGGGCCTCCATTGATCTACAACATATTTGCAATAGTTTAGACTAAGTTTATGACATATTGAGTTCTAATTAATAGTTAAATTAATCTAGGTGAACTCCCACTCAAAACAATATACCTCAAATTGTTTTAGTGATCACACGAACCAAATCCACCACATCAAAACCGATCATCACGAGAGTTGATGTAGCTTCAATGGCGAACAATCAACATGTTCATCATATCTACTATATGACTCATGCTTTACCTTTTGGTGATCCGTGTTCCGAGATCATGTATGTACATGCTAGGCTCGTCAAGATCAAACCTTAGCTTCCGCATAAGCAAATCTGGCGTGCTCACGCTGTATACGCTCGCAGAATCTAACACACCCGATCATCACGTGGTTCTTCGAAACAACGAGCTTTAGCAACGGTGCTTACTAAGGATGAACACTTTAAAACTTGAAATTTTGTGCTTGAGGGATCATCTTATAATGCTACCGTCGTGAACTAAGCAATGCAAGATGCATAAAAGGATTAACATCACATGCAATTCATAATATGTGATATGATATGGCCTTTCTTCTTGTGCTTCCGATCTCCATCTTCAAGCACGAACATGATCTACATCATCACCGGTGTGGCGTCAAGGTCAATGGTGTCGCTTCATGGTTGTCGTCCACCAGCATCAACTATTACAACTACTTTGAATAGACACGCAGGTCTTAACGCAATTTAAAAGACAATCATATGGCTCCTGCCGGTTGCCAACTTACAATAAGGAACATTGCATACATCATATATAATCACAATCATGGTCATATCACATCACAGTACACCCCTGCAAAACAAAGTTAGACGCCTCTAATTTTCTTTGCATATCTTACGTGGTTTGGGGATTTCAATAAGTGTCGCTCTAACTTACGAACAAGAACCACAATGTTGATGTTTGAACTATCAAGTGCCTGTTGTAAATTGAATATATACTATGATGGGAGAGACAGACACTAGCAAAGCCACTTATGCAACACAAGTTGCATGTTGAGCGTGGAGCAAGTCTCATGAATGATGTCATGTAAGGTTAGCCCGGGCCGCTTCATCCCATCATACTGCAAGATGCAAAGTACACAAAAAGCAATTGATAATAAAAGCACCACCGCCCACAATGACCATTGTGTTCTACTCGTGCAACAGATCTACATATAGACACGGCTCTGATACCACTGTAGGGGTTCGTAGCATGGAAAACAAAAAAATTCTAGCGCATGCACACAAACAAGCCAAGATCTATATACTAGATTGTAGCAACGAGTCGATAGAAGCACTCACCCTCGAAGATTCCAAAGCGGTTAACGAGAGCAGATTCTCGTGGGTGATGTAGTCATACACTTGCCGATCTCAAGATCGCGTAGACGATCCTTCAGGCGCTGCGTTCCGGCAGCGCTTCCGCAGTCAGTCACACGTTCGGTACTCGATGAAGACCTTCCTCTCCCTTGTTCCAGCAGGCAGCGGAGGTTGTAGTTCTCCCCTCGTGAAACCGGCAGCACGACGGCATGGTGTCGGAAGTAGAGGAAAGAACCCGCAGGGCTTCGCCTAAGCCGGTGTGAGTTATGGTGGATTATGGTTCCCGGAGATCTAGGGTTTAGAAGACCAGGAGGAGGAGAAGGTGTCGGCGGCGGCTAGAGCGGCGGCGACGAACCGGCGGCGGCGGGTCGGCGGTGGCGGCTCGGGTGGAGAGGGGCTAGGGCTTGTGTTGTTGGGGCAGCCCCCTCTATTTATGAAAGGGGCAGCCTTGGGAGGGGTGGATTTGAATCCAAACCCAAACCCAAGTTGGATTGAGAAAAGGACTTGTTCCTTTTTCCACTAGGAAACCATTGTTCCAGTTTGACTTTTCAAACTCCCGTTTGACTTTCAATTTAGAGCTTTAATTCTCTTTTGCAAATGCCCACACCAAGTGACCTAGGATATGATCCAATCATTCCACTTACCCATGACACATTCATGGACCATTCTCCTTCCGGATCGGTGAACCTTCTAGAACCTCTCCGATGAAAACATTGGAATCTTTCCCGAACTCCGGAATCGGACTTTCCTTATATGAATCTTATTCTCCGGACCATTCTGGATCTCCTCGTGATATCTCGGATCCCATCCGAGACTCCGAACAACATTATGTATCCCTACTAACATTCCATATCTACTAAACAACATCGAATCCTTAAGTGTGTCTCCCTACGGTTCGTGAATTATGCGTACATGACCGAGACACTTCTCCAATCAATAACCAATAGAGGAATATGGAAATTCATATGGCTCCCACATATTTCTACGATTAATTTGCGATCGAATGAACCACTTACATACGATACCAATTTCCCTTTGTCTCATGATAGTTTACTTATCCGAGGTTTTGATCGTCGGTATCTCTGCATACCTAGTTCAACCTTGTCACCGATAAGTACTCTTTTCTCGTTCCCGTGATATGTGATCCCTTGTGATCTAGTCACATGCTTGCAAGATAATTGGATGACATTCCACCGAGAGGGCCCAGAGTATATCTATCTGTCATATGGATGGACAAATCCCACTCTTGATCCATGTGCCTCAACCCATACTTTCCGAACACTCAATGCCACCTTTATATCCACCCAGTTACGGTGTGGTGTTTGATGTCATCAAAGTATCCTTCCGGTGATGGTGATTAGCATGATCTCATGGTCGAAGGAATTAGGTTACTATGTATCAGAAAGCTTATAACAAACAAACTATTGAAATGACTTGATCGGGAAAGATTACGCTTATCCATAGGAGTATGTCCATCATACCATTCTCCTAATGATATGATCTTGTTGTTAACAACATCTCAATGCTCATGATCGGGAAACCACGATCATCTATTAACCAACAAGCTAGTATTACAAAGAGGCTTTACTGGGACTCTAATTTAGTTTACAAATCACACAAGTATTAATGTTTCCTGTTTAATACTGTTATAGCATGAATGTAAACATTTATCATAAACACAAAGATATAATAATAACCACTTTTATTATTGCCTCTAGGGCATATCTCCAACAGGATTTTGGCGCAAACACTAGTACTATATGTAAATTTGTGGCGCTTTCATAAAGTCAAACGTGGCAAGTATATTTTTGAAAACTAAAAAAAGTGTTGCATATTGTTGATTAAAGGTTGCAATATAACAACTATGTGACATCACGAAATGCATATTCACATAAGCAAAAAAATAACGATTTAATTTACCACAAGTTATTAACAAGCGGTTCAAAACATGATCATACTTAGCTAGTTGCATCTACATTAACAAATTATCACAAAGAACTAGCTAGTCACTATGAATAATGATGTCGATGACGAACATTATCTGAATGTTATGGCGTGAAATGATCCTGCCAGTGAGGAGAATGACTTTCCCAACTTGTAGATCATTTTCATCTTAAACAAAGTTCTTCTACTCCTGGATGCCAAAGATGATGCGGCCACCTCTCATTGTCTTGTACGAAATGGCGCTTACGGTACATGTTTCCGCAACGCGTATTCTAATCAAGCCTTCTTTATAAATTTGAAGAGAATAAACCATTCTCGACAGTAGTTCCTAATTAAGATGCAGACGTTAGAAATCTTATAACTGTCATACAATACAAATACAATAGTAACTAAAAAATGATAAGTGAAAACATACCATATCATGTAGCTGAATATGTGTCTTGGTCAAGCAGTGACAAGTGCTAGGCCAATGTAGGAATTTTTTGAAGGAATGTTGTTGACGAGATAATACTCTTCACTATGGGTAAACTTGCATCTCCGGCGATAATTGTATAATTCAATGGTCCTGCTTGCTCCTCATCGTTGTCTTTGTTGTCACCCTTGTCGTCGCCCTGATCCTCATCGCCCTTATCCTCGTCCTCCTCCTCATCGCCACCCTCGTCGTCATCCTCCGCATGGCCCAAGTTCAAATATACAACACTAATTCTTGGCCAAGGAGCTCCCATTGCAAAAAATAGTCACACAACAACAGGGATTTGGTTTTATAAAATGAACCTTCTCCATGAAGAACCTGCAAGATGAGTCATTGCTTGCTTTTTGGGAGATGTAATGTTTTGTGGCTTGTAATATTTATATTTCACTACATTTTTGTAATCTTGAAATCAAAACCTCAATGTGGAAGTATTCATGGAAATAAATGATGCATAATTGTACTTAAGGAAGCTGGTACGGCTATGCTAAAACATAGTGAATATGAATATGCTAGAATTATACACGGGAATAGTATAGAGTGGAATACCAGGTTTTCCATAGGATTGGCTCTATGAATTGTTAATATTGCGGGTTTGATTTTGAATTCAAACTCAGCGTATGACTCAGGACTTAATTAATTAACAGTAATAGTCTTGGTAATTGACTGTTAATTATTATGGTTGATTTAACAATTCACAAGTCCTATCTGAAAAACCGATTGAAATATCTGGAATTTGAAGTCTATATAAAAATTACATCCTCTAGTCTCAGTATGCATTGTCAGTGACGTGGGTATGCCCTACGGGTGTCTGATATTAACCTACCCGGTCCAGCCTAGCAAAAGCCCGTACAATCACCCGCTCTGGATGGTAAAGCCCAAGAAGGATTCGGGTGGCGCAGACCCATAAAGGATGCGACTCCTTGAAGAACACAACCAACTTTAGATAGAAATTGAAAGGGTAAAACCCTAATTTGTAACCGACTCGACCTACCCCGAGACCTGACCTCCCCATATAAAATCCAAGAGGGCACGACAAGAAGGATCTCACCTCATAACCTAGCACACAACTTGTCAGATCTCATATGCGCACCCCTGTAACCTTCGTCATCGCCATCAATCAAGAACAGACAAGCAGGAGTAGGGTTTTCCATCCCGGGGCCTGAACCTGGGTAAACCTCGTGTCCTCGTGTTGCGAATCTGTTAGCCGTTCCGCGATCTCCAGTGTCCCCTCCTTCTCCAAAACCCAAGTCCAGAACAATGGGCATTGACAAGTCGAACCCTCATCAATTGGTGTCGTCTGTGGGAATCAGGGAGGCTGATCGTGTGATTGTGACGGCCCCATCAACTACAGTTTTGACTCTGCGACGAGGAACCACCTCCTTTTTGGCACCATCAACTTCACTGTCCACTCGCCGACGACCCGCCAAAACTTCGATTCCGTAGGATACGGAGTCGAGTTGATGTACGGGAGCCTCTGTTTCTAGGTGGGCCTTCGCCTCCCTGGGCGAGTGCTGCCTCCGGCAGTCGTACCCGCTCCATGGGTGCCGCCAATTGATGTCCTAAGCACACCCTCTCTGACGTATGGTTCAGATGACAGCAGCAGCTGCAACTCCGACCTCTACGACCCTCCTATGGAGGAAGGGACCTACGGTTCCGGATCTGAGAGCTGTGGGAGTAACGATCTCCCCCACCGCTACATGTGCGCGGCCACCGTCGATGTTCACATTGACAACGGAGCCGATCCACAAGCTCCTCCTCCAAATCCATAGGCTACTAACGCCGCGAACGGAGCCAATGGCCCACCCCGCCCAATCCCAACGGGAACGGGCCACCTGAAGTTGCGAACGGTGGCGATCACGCTCGCCAGCAGATCCACCTCAATGAGGCTCAATGGAAAAGAGTTCAGGAGGCTGTGCGAGGTACCAAACCTCCGCCAATCGACGCCTCCCGCGACATGTGGATGGGCTATCATTGTCTCCTCATAAAAGAGCACAATCCGCAGGTCAAGCAGAACCGAGAGCTCGAACAGCGCTGGCGGGCAGCTGATGAGTTAAGCGCTCGACGAGCCGCACTCTCCTCCGCCGGCGGATCCTCCTCAAAGGCTACGATGGCCACAAGTACCGCTCCCAGCTCGAGCGCATGAACCCTGCGGCCAGAGGCGAGGCCACCAAGGCACTCGACGTGTCCTTCATATCGATGGACTCACAGGGCAACATCATTCCCAAAACACCGTAGGCTGCGGTCATGGCAGCCACCACCTACCTGGCCAAAAAACCACCACCGGTGGGGGATCCTAGGCATGCGATTCATAAATCTGCGATTGTGGGCCTTGGACTCATGGGATCCGCGCTACTCGGAGAAACAGACAGCCAAAGAAAAAGGCTCCGGTGAAATTCACAAGGAGTCGCACGCCCTCATCCGAACGAGGATGAGCATGAACTGTCACGGCGGCTCTGCGGCCCCCATCGAAGGAGCCGCAACTATGACGCCCATGATGAGCTCACACAACGCAAGATTAACAGATCACGCGCAAAACATGCGTGCTCCACGGAATCGAAGGACGAAGATATGAAACTATGTGGCGTCAGATGCTTCAGCAGAGCCATGCGCTACATGACCGATATGGCAGAGAAATAGACGATTGGCCTATTATCTCCAAACCCTAATTTCTTAGCGTTGATGCAACGACACCACAACCAAAACAAGATTGCCTCTAAGGAAAACCAGAGAGGAAAATATTACCTGGTACATATGCATCTCTCGTACTATTTGAGAAGACACCCCCTCTCAAACTATCACGACTCCTCTTGACCGATGGCACCTAAAAAACAGAGATGAGGGCAAATGTTTTAAAGAATATCCAACACTTATTATTATCCAACACTTCTTTGAAATACTAACACTCATACAAATCTAGTGATACTACATAGCTGCGATTAGAATATTATCTTGAAAATAATCTGATCTAAGAAAATACTTGCCTACATTAGTTTCCTCTAAGTTGATATATAGTATTTTCAAGGAAACTCAAAGGTGTAAACGTCCAAGTATGCATCTATGATGTGGCTCGGTCTACAGATCTTGTTGGGAAACCCCAAGAGGAAGGTATGATGAGCACAGTAGCAAGATTTTCCTCGGTTGTGAAACCAAGGTTATCGAACCAGTAAGAGAAAGGAAACAGCTCCCAAGTTGTTGCTAGCAACGTGAAACTTGCACAACACAATCATAATACTTTGTCCCAACTTACTATAAGGTTGTCAAGCTCACCAGTTTGCTGAAAACAAAGGATTAAACGTATAGTGTGAAAGAAAGTAATTGCCTGTAGTAAACAGTAGACAGTAGATTGAATACCAGTGGGAAGAAATAGAACGGGGTTCACAGTTCACTAGAGGTGTTTCTCCATAAGATAAATAGCATGTTAGGTGAACAAATTACAGTTAGGCAATTGACAGGATAGAGAATGCATAACAATGCTTGTACATGTCATGATGATCGCTATCGGATTTGTTTGGGCATTACAACATAATACATAGACCGTAATCCAACTGCATCTATGACTAATAATCCACCTTCAGGTTATCATCCGAACCTCCTCCAGTATTAATTTGCAAACAACAGATAATTGCATTAAGCAAAGTGTGTAAAGTAAACAATATGATTGCTCCATGGACAAAGGATTGTTGTTTTCTCCCTAGTAGCAACAACACATCTACAACCTTAGAGGTTTCTGTCACTCCCCCAGATTATTAGAGGCATGAACCTACTATCGAGCATAAATACTCCCTCTTGAAGTCATAAGCAAATACTTGGCCAGAGTAACTACTAGCAACGGAGGGCATGCAAGATCACAAACAACATAGACATGATAGAATCAATAATCAATATTGACGTAGTACTCAATATCCATCGGATCCCAACAAACATAACATATAGGATTACAAATAGATGATCTTGATCATGATAGGCAGCTTACAAGATCTAAACATGATAGCACAAAGAGGAGAAACTACCATCTAGCTACTGCTATGGACCCATAGCCCAAGGATGAACTAATCACGCATCACTCCGGAGGCTGACATGGTGATGAAGAAGGCCTCCGGGATGATCTCCCCTCTCCAGCAGGGTGTCGGGAAGAGCTTCGAATCCCTCCCAATCTAGGGACGATTGTGGTGGTGCCTACAGACTTTTTCGTGGATTTCTAATCGGGTACTTAGGGTTTCTTCCTCGGGTGGTTTATATAGGCAAAGGAGCAAGGTCGGTGGACGGCCGAGGGGCCCACACCATGCCTAGGCACGACCTAGGGTCGGCCCATGCCTAGGGGTGGTGTGTCCACCCCGTGGCTTGTTGGAGATATGCCCAAGAGGCAATAATAAATTGGTTATTATCATATCTTCATACTTGTGATAAATGTTTACATACCATGCTATAATTGTATGAACCGGAAACATTAATACTTGTGTGATTTGTAAACATAAAAGAGTCCCTAGTAAAGCCTCTTGTTAAACTAGCTTGTTGGTTAATATATGATCATGGTTTCCTGATCATGGACATAGAGGTGTTATTAACAACAGGGTCATATCATTAGGAGAATGATGTGATGGACATACTCCTATAGTTAAGCGTAGCATAAAGATCAAGTCATTTAATATAGTTCATTTGATATAAGCTTTCTGATACATAGTAACCTAATTCCTTCGAGCATGAGATCATGTTAGTCACCATCACCGAAAGGATGCTTTGATGACATCAAACACCACACCGTAACTGGGTGGCTATAAAGGTGGCATTGAGTGTTCGGAAAGTATGTGTTGAGGAACATGGATCAAGAATGGGATTTGTCCATCCATATGACGGATAGATATACTCTAGGCCCTCTCGGTGGAATCTCATCCAATTAGCTTGCAAGCATGTGACTGGTTCACAAGGGATCACATATCACGGGAACAAGAAAAGAGTACTTATCGGTAACGAGGTTGAACTAGGTATGCAGAGATACCGACGATCAGACCTCGGATAAGTAAACTATCGCGAGACAAAGGGAAATCGGTATCATATGTAAATGGTTCATTCGATCACGAATTAATCGTAGAAATATGTGGGATCCATATGAATTTCCAGATTCCTCTATTGGTTATTGATTGGAGAAGAGTCTCGGTCATGTCTGCATAATTCACGAACCGTAGGGAGACACACTTAAGGATTCGATGTTGTTTAGTAGATATGGAAAGTGAGTAAAGAGACCAAACGTTGTTCGGAGTCTCGGATGGGATCCAGGATATCACGAGGATATTCGAAATGGTCCGGAGAATAAGATTCATATAAGGAAAGTCCAAATCCGGAGTTCGAGAATGGTTCCGGTGTTTTCATTGGAATGTTCTAGAAGGGTCTAGAAGGTTCACCGATCCAGAAGGGGAAAGGTACATGGATGTGTCATGACAAAGTGGAATGGTTGCATCATGTCCTAGGTCACTTGGCTGGACACTTGGAAGAGAGAAATCAAACTCTAGTTTGAAAGTAAAAAGTCCAGTTTGAAAAGTAAAATCGGGACATTAGTTTCCAAGTGGAGTAAGAGAAGAAAACCTGGGGAGAGAAGGTTTCCCTTCCCTCCTCCAAACCGCCGTCTAGCTAAACCCTTCGGCCCTCTAAACCCTAGATTGCCAAGGTCCTCTCTCTACTCCACCATACTCGCTCCGGCTTAGGCGAAGCCCTGCAAGATCTTCCCTCTACTTCCGACACCACACCGTCGTGCTGCCGGAATCGCGAGGGAAGAACTACAACCTCCGCTGCCTGCTGGAACAAGGGAGAGGAAGGTCTTCATCGAGTACCATACGTGTGACCGACTGCGGGAGCGCTGCCGGAACGCGACGCCGGAAGGATTGTCTATGCGATCTTGAGATCGGCAAGTGAACGACTACATCACCCACGAGAATCTGCTCTCGTTAACCGCTTTGAATCTTCGAGGGTTAGTACTCTATCAACTTGTTTCACCGATCTAGTAGATAGATCTTGGCTTGATCATAGATTATATCTTGATTGTGTGTTCATGCGGTAGAATTTTTTTGTTTTCCATGCTACGAACCCCTACAGTGGTATTAGAGCCGTGTCTATATATAGATCTGTTGCACGAGTAGAACACAATGGTCATTGTGGGCGTTGATGCTTTTGTTGTCAATTGCTTCTTGTGTACTTTGCATCTTGCGGGATGGTGGGATGAAGCGGCCCGGGCTAACCTTACATGACATCGTTCATGAGACTTGCTCCACGCTTGACATGCAACTTGTATTGCATAAGTGGCTTTGCGGGTGCCTGTTTCTCCCAACATAGTGAAGATTCAATTTACAACGGGTAATTGACAATACTAGTATCAACGTTGTGGTTCTTGTTCGTAAGTTAGAACGACACTTATTGAAAGCCCCAAACCACGTAAAATATGCAAAGAAAATTAGAGGCGTCTAACTTTGTTTTGCAGGGGTGTGCTGTGATGTGATATGGCCATGATTGTGATTATATATGATGTATGCAATGTTCCTTATTGTAAGTCGGCAACCGGCAGGAGCCATATGGTTGTCTTTTAAATTCCGTTAAGACCCGTGTGTCTATTATTCAAAGTATTTGTAATAGTTGATGTTGGTGGATGACAACCATGAAGCGGCGCCATTGACCTTGACGCCATGCCGGTGATGATGGAGATCATGTTCGTGCTTGAAGATGGAGATCGGAAGCACAAGAAGAAAGGCCATATCATATCACATATTTTGAATTGCATGTGATGTTAATCCTTTTATGCATCTTGTATTGCTTAGTTAACGACGGTAGCATTATAAGATGATCCCTCAAGCACACAAATTTCAAGTTATAAAGTGTTCATCCTTAGTAAGCACCGTTGCTAAAGCTCGTTGTTTCGAAGCACCACGTGATGATCGGGTGTGTTAGATTCTATGAGTGTATACAACGTGAGCAAGCCAGATTTGCTCATGCAGAAGCTAAGGCTTGATCTTGACGAGACTAGCATGTACAGACATGGTCTCGGAACACGGATCACCGAAAGGTAAAGCATGAGTCATATAGTAGATATGATGAACATGTTGATTGTTCGCCATTGAAGCTACATCAACTCTCGTGATGATCGGTTTTGACGTGGTGGATTTGGTTCGTGTGATCACTAAAACAATGTGAGGGATATTGTTTTGAGTGGGAGTTCAACAGCAATATGATTAAAAGTTGAACACTATTTATCATAATTTAAATCAAAGTGAATTTGCATAGTTGTTGTAGTCATTGGCATCCGTTTACCACCTTGCGCTTAGTTATAATTGAGATAATAGAACTATAGAATTCTGGTTAGTTACTTTACGAACTGGTATCGTATTGTTTTGAAGTGTTAATCTAAAGTTTAAAAGTCCTATTGCAAACTTTCAGTAAGTTCCGATTACTTCGTAAAGTTTAATAATTGGTATTAAATCAAGAGATAATTCTAGTGTTAGTATATAAGTATCATGTTTGTCTCCATGATTCTTGATATTCAAAAGATTGTTTTAATATCAAGGTTATCTAGGATCTGAAAGAGTTGTTTCAGAAACCATGATGTGTGGAAGATATTGCGATATCTGAAATAATGTTTTGGTTGCAACATGAGAGAGTATAATATGGCAAAGTTTATGTTCTCATATTTGATGAGAATTTGAAAAAGGTTGGAGACGCTTGTCATCCTAATCCTTCAAAAGGTTTTGGAGAGCAACATTATACTCGCGATTCACCGTTATAAGCTAAAAGTAGCTTGATCATGAATAGTTCCATGATAAGGGTGAATATTTGATAAAATGTTTACTACACTAAAAGATTACTAAAGAATGGAATTTGAAAGAACACTAAGTATTTGATGATGGTGATCTACTTTAAAGTGCAAGTCCAAAGACATTGGTATTTAACTATACATGCTTTGGACTGTGTGTCATGTGTATGGCTCCACTATTGATGTTGATAGATTCTTTCGAACAGAAAAGGAAATACTGAAAGAGAATCTCAGAAATATATGGCAGAAAAGAAAAGACTAGAATTATTCAGCTTAGGTATATAGAGGATATACATGTTATGGTTATATACTTTGCTTATTAAACAATGTGGTTCTTAAGTATTGGATACTGAATTTGTTGGTATGAATCGTCATACGAAACAACACAATTAATGAACTACAATGGCCTAAGTAACTAGCAAAAGAATGTGTGATGATGTTCATCGAGAACAAATAAAGGGTTGTTGTGTTGCTCGTTAATATCAAAGCTTGCCTTCAAGATTTGTTTTATCAGGTATTATGAGAACAAAAGGGTTGTTCAAATAATTGCCGTAATCCATAAAATATGGATGATTTACAAATCTCGTTGGATAAATCACATCCATAAAAATATTGCTAAAAATGTCGAAAGACAATTGATAATAAAGATCACTTAGGAAGTGACATCGCCGTTTAAATTATATTGGAAAGAAAACATGAAGAAACTCCATGTGGATGGAATTTTGGAGTCTTTTGATTTTTGATCAAATGACACTTGTGAAATTTTCCTAGAGATAATTAAAACTCCGCTCATAGGCCAGAGGGAACGGATGACTAGCTTATTGGAACTTGTACATATTGTTGTATTAAGTCCATTATGTGTAGTCAAGAGCGATAGATTTCAACTTCATATATTTTCTCCGAAAATTTGAGTGAATATATGAATATTTACTTAACAATATGAAGTGCAAAATCAATGTAACAAGAAAATAAAGAATTTATGATAAGATCATAAAGGACGTTATTTGAGTTATAAAGTTTAGCATAACACCTAAAGATTTGAGGAATCGTTCCATGGATTTGCGTTTCCCGAAACACGATATGAGTATGGAATAATCAAGATATGCAATGAAACCTTGTTTGACATGGTAAGGTCAAAGGTGTAATTGATAAAACTGCCATTATATTTTAAAAATTAAAGCTTTAGAGACTACCATTTTCCACTAAAAAGAGCTCCATCATAAACCGTTGAAATGACACCATATAAAGTTATGGTTTGGGATAAAACCCAAGTTGTCCTTTCTTAAAAATTGGTATGCTATGCATAAGAAAGATGTTTGCAACCAAAATCGGCTGAACATATCTTTGTATGTTATTTTGAATAATAGTTGAGTATTCCTCCATAACACCGAAGACAAAAGTGTTTGCTGCTTAGAACGTCAAATTTCTTTGAGAAGGAATTTTCCATGAAAAGTTAAGTGGGAGGACAATAGAACTTTGATAAGGTTAAAAGAACCTTAGCTATATGTGCAAAGTTGCACAGCGCCGAAAAGTGTTCCAGAGGCAGCAACAATGCTCATGGCTCACGTGCCTCAAAGGTTGTGGTCACAGAGGTCTAAGTTCCTATTGAACCAAGTAGGTCGGGTAAACAATCAAATACCAAGATTTGAGAGTTAAATCATTATTTGAAAATAATTATCAGACTACATGCAAAGAAGCGATGATGGGCCCTGACTCCGTTAAATGGTTTGAAGCCATAAAATCCGTGATAGTTCCATATACAAGAGATCAAGCTTTGAACTTGAAAGACCCTCTGAAAAGGTGCAAGACCCTACAGTCGTATTTGGATCTATAAAGAAATAGACATGGATGTTTCACATCTATGAAATTATCGACATGTCAGGAAAGAGTTCACGACAATATTCAAATAGTTGACTATGACGAGATCCGATCTTTCATTAAGCGATATTTAGTCTAGACGGATTAATGTAGCGACCACTACATATAATTTTGTTATGTGGTAGTTGAATAAACAAAACAAGTTCTTCTAATAGAATGGTTACCTAAGACGTGTACATGACACGGTCCAAAGTGTTTTGTTAATTCAAATGATGCTAAAAGCATATGCAAACTTGAATGGTTGAAGTAAGCATCGCGGAGTTGTAATCTTCACTATGATGAAACTGTTAAAAGAGTTTAATTTCATCAGAGACGATGAAGATGCTTGCATTTGCAAGAAATTAAGTGGGAGCGCTAAGACATGTTTCTAATACATTATGTGGAAGACATATTGTTGATTGGAAATGATGTATCTTTTTATTAACACATGATAAGAATTTCATCTAGATGAAAGGCTTAGGCAGAACCCGAATATTTGGCATCAATATCTATATGGATAAATTGTGACGCCAATATGGTTGTGTCAGAAGTACATAGATGAGATATTGAATGAGTTCAATATAGAAACTACAAGAAAGGTTCTTGTTGCACAGGAAGGATTGAATAAAGATTTAAGTATTTTTGATACTTGATAGATACAATCACAAAGAGTATTTTATCAATCATGTTGTGATGAGTACAAATCCAGATATGTCCTATGCTCTAAATGTTATGAGCGTATACCAGAATGATTCATAAGATGATTATTGTACAATAGTAAAGATATTCTTATGATCTTTTAGAAGAACTAAGAATATATTATTTTGTAGAAGTGACAAATAGATGATTAGTTCATTGTAAAAGTATTACATTGATACTAGTTTTGTCACAAAGTACAAATTAAGTTTATCTCAATCTAAACTAAGGGTGGCACAATATGATGGAAAGTAAGTTCCATAATGAATTTGGATGAGTTCCAAAGTTAAGACATTGTGACAGATACTACAACAAAAGGCTAAGTATATGACTGCTGTTATAGCAGCAAAAGAGGGCATTTGTGTCAAGTAGTTTGTTATCAAACTAGGTGTAGTTCACAGCGGGATAGTACTATGAAGATATATTGTATGACAATATTATCAACATGTTTTAACCCCAAGGAACTAAAGGTCTCACCAAAGGACCAAATTTGTACAAAGCCATCTCATTAGAGAATGAGTGATGCGTAGAGACGCAAAGACATGCAATTACACACGGACCTGAAAGTGTCGGATCTGGAGACCAGTTGACCACTAGCAATCGTGTAAATACAACATTGGAAAGCCATAGGTGTTGAATGCACAAAGGTTTGAAACTAGATTATTGACTCTTGTGCAAGTGGCAGACTGTTGGAGATATGCCCAAGAGGCAATAATAAATTGGTTATTATCATATCTTCATACTTATGATAAATGTTTACATACCATGCTATAATTGTATTAACCGGAAACATTAATACTTGTGTGATTTGTAAACATAAAAGAGTCCCTAGTAAAGCCTCTTGTTAAACTAGCTTGTTGGTTAATATATGATCATGGTTTCCTGATCATGAACATAGAGATGTTATTAACAACAGAGTCATATCATTAGGAGAATGATGTGATGGACATACTCCTATAGTTAAGCGTAGCATAAAGATCAAGTCATTTAATATAGTTCATTTGCTATAAGCTTTCTGATACATAGTAACCTAATTCCTTCGACCATGAGATCATGTTAATCACCATCACCGGAAGGATGCTTTGATGACATCAAACACCACACCGTAACTGGGTGGCTATAAAGGTGACATTGAGTGTTCGGAAAGTATGTGTTGAGGCACATGGATCAAGAGTGGGATTTGTCCATCCATATGACGGATAGATATACTCTAGGCCCTCTCGGTGGAATGTCATCCAATTAGCTTGCAAGCATGTGACTGGTTCACAAGGGATCACATATCACGCGAACGAGAAAAGAGTACTTATTGGTAACAAGGTTGAACTAGGTATGCAGAGATACCGACGATCAGACCTCGGATAAGTAAACTATCGCGAGATAAAGGGAAATTGGTATCATATGTAAATGGTTCATTCGATCACGAAGTAATCGTATAAATATGTGGGAGCCATATGAATTTCTAGATTCCTCTATTGGTTATTGATCGGAGAAGAGTCTCGGTCATGTTTGCATAATTCACGAACCGTAGGGAGACACACTTAAGGATTCGATGTTGTTTAGTAGATATGGAAAGTGAGTAAATATACCGAATGTTGTTCGGAGTCTCGGATGGGATCCGGGATATCACGAGGAGATCTGGAATGGTCCGGAGAATAAGATTCATATAAGGAAAGTCCAAATCCGGAGTTCGGGAATGGTTCCAGTGTTTTCATCGGAATGTTCTAGAAGGGTCGAGAAGGTTCACCGATCCGGAAGGGGAAAGGTACATGGATGTGTCATGACAAAGTGGAATGGTTGCATCATGTACAAGTGCACTTGGCTGGACACTTGGAAGAGAGAAATCAAACTCTAGTTTGAAAATAAAAAGTCCAGTTTGAAAAGTCAAACCGGGACATTAGTTTCCAAGTGGAGGAAGAGGAGGAAACCTGGGGAGAGAAGGTTTCCCTTCCCTCCTCCAAACCGTCGTCTAGCTAAACCCTTCGGCCTTCTAAACCCTAGATTGCCAAGGTCCTCTATCTACTCCACCATACTCGCTCCGGCTTAGGCGAAGCCCTGCGGGATCTTCCCTCTACTTCCGACACCACGCCGTCGTGCTGCCAGAAACACGAGGGAAGAACTATAACCTCCGCTGCCTGCTGGAACTAGGGAGAGGAAGGTCTTCATCGAGTACCGTATGTGTGACTGACTACGGGAGCGCTGCCGAAACGCGTCGCCGGAAGGATCGTCTACGCGATCTTGAGATCGGCAAGTGAACGACTACATCACCCACAAGAATCTGCTCTCGTTAACTGCTTTGAATCTTCGAGGGTTAGTACTCTATCAACTTGTTGCACCGATCTAGTAGATAGATCTTGGCTTGATCATAGATTAGATCTTGATTGTGTGTTCATGCGGTAGAAATTTTTTGTTTTCCATGCTATGAACCCCTACATGGCTCTCCTCCATCTCTGCTTTGGACTCCGTGTAGTGTCTGAAAAATAGGAACTTTGGCTTTTGTTTCGTCCAATTTCGAGAATATTTCTTTACTAGCTTTTCTAAAACCAAAAACAGCAGAAAACAGACAACTGATATTGTGGCATCTTGTTAATAGGTTAGTTCCAGAAAATGTATAAAAATGCCTCAAAGTGTAGACAAAACATAAGATAGTTGATACAAAACAGGCATGAAGCATCAAAAATTATAGATACGTTTACAACGTATCAAGCATCCCCAAGCTTAACTCTTGCTCGTCCTCGAGTAGGTAAGTGATAAAAATAATATTTTTTGAGATGACATGCACCATCACAATCTTGATCAAGGTATTGTAAAGCATTGATAGCTGGGATCAAACTACTCTAACATAAGCATGAAAGATATATTTATAACAATAAGACATAGCAACTATGTTGCAACATGAAAGTTTTACACAAATAAAAGATAATAAATAACAATGGATTGAAAGACATTTGTTTGTTTCACATATAGAAAACATATCAAAGTGGTATTCATGTGTCATTCGACATTAGAGCATTAAATTCATCGAGCATAGCAGCGTGCCAGTTAGGGTCCTTGAGCGCGGAGCGGTAGGTAGATGGAAGTGGAGAAAGTGCGGAATGAGCAGAAGCGTGCAGCGAGAATTATTTCCGAGGCATGAAATAACCGGATTTACCACGTGTGATCATCTTGTGTGGATTCTGGGGTGCATCTACGGGAATGGATTTGGGTGGCAGAGGTGGTCTGGGTGGCATGCAGGAATTGGGGCAGGACGGTGGTGGGCTAGGCGACGGCGACGGGAGGTGCGCGCCGTGTCATGGAGTGGAGGCAGGCGGGGTCCGTGAGGGTGGCGTGGCAGACGATGGTTGGTGCGGAGAAGGAGTGGTGGGCAGATGCGCGGTACCAGGTGCGGGCGATGTTGGCTGGTTGGTTGGCGCAAGCGACGAGGGCGATGCGGTCGAGGCAGATGGCGTGCACGGACAGGTCGAGGTAGGTGGGGTGGTGGATCCAGGCTGATATGGCGGCGAGGTGGATTTTCCACGGGATTTTCTGCAGAGTCCTGATCTGTAGCAACAGAAAAATATGGAAAGCAGGATTCGTCAAAAATAACGTGTCTAGATACGATTACACTTCGGGTGTTGAGATCAAGACAACGTAAGCCCTTATATTCCCGTGGGTGGCCTAGGAAAACGCAGCGAACTGACCAGGGAGATAATTTGTGAGGGGTTGTGGCGTACACGTTGGGGAAACAGAGACATCCAAAGCCTCTGAGATGATCGTATGATGGATGGACTCCATACAAACGGTGGTGAGGCGTGTCGAAATCGATGGCTCGGGTGGGTCGACGGTTGAGGATATGCGTGGCGGTGTGTAAGGCTTTGACCCAAAAGGGAGGAGGTAAGTTGGCCTGGATGAGTAGGGTACGGATGATGTCGTTGGTAGTTCGGAGAAGACGCTCAGCTTTGCCGTTTTGGGGAGAAGTGTGAGGACACGAGAGACGGAAAGAGACACCATTGGAAGTAAAATAATCACGCAATGCAGTGGTAAGAAATTCCCCTCCATTGTCACATTGAAACAGCATATAGTGGTATGAAATTTAGTATGAATAAATTGAAAGAAATTCTGCAAAGTGACACATGTATCGGATTTATGCCGTAATGGAAAGGTCCAAGAGTAATCGGAAAAAACATCTAAAACAACAAGATAATATTTGTAGCCTGAAAAACTATCAATAGGAGAGGTCCACAAATCACAATGGATGAGTTGGAAGGCGGCGGAAGTATGTGAGGAAGATGGCGGGAATGGTAAGCGAGGTTGGCGTCCAAGTTGGCAAGCCTCACAAATGGGGGATGAGCGAGTGGTAGCCTCAATATTATTATTACATGATGAAAGAAAATCGAGAGGTAGGCGTGATAAAGATGCATTGCTAGGGTGTACAAGTCTTCGATGCCACAAGGCGCCGGTGGTGGTGGTGGTGGTGGTGAGAGCAGTGGGGATGTTGTTCTTGTCGCCGAAGAAGGGCTATAAGCCATCATCACTATTGGAGCGAAGAAGAAGGGTCTTGGTAGCTAGGTCCTTCAAGGAGAAACCAAATGGGTCAAATTCAATTGAAACATGATTATCACGGGTAAATTGACGGACGGAGATTAAATTTTTGACAATGTTTGGAGAGACTAGAATGTTTTGTAAAGTGAGAGGGAGTGATGATATTTGTATGGATCCTACCGCTAGAATAGGAATTTGGGACCCATTACCAACAGTGATATACTGATAATTTAAATGATCTAAAGAGGAGTGGGAAGTGTGCAAGTTACCTGCCAAGCCGGTGACATGAGAGGAAGCGCCCGAGTCCAATACCCACTCCGAGGTTGGCAGCTGGAAACCAGAGTTGCTGGCAGCGCCATGGATCATCGCTGCATGGTCGAAGGAGTATGGCACGGTGGTAGTCTGCGGCTGGTATGTTGGTGTAGCAGAGTACATGACGGGGAAGGGTTGCTGCTGCAGCTGCGGTGGTGGTGACGTGATGCTGCTGTAGATGGCGGGGTAGACACTGGCATGGGAGCCCGGGCGAGCGCCGAGTATGCTGGAGGCATTCAGAGGCACCCAGGGAGCCCGGGCCGGTGGGAAGGGGGCACTGGCAGGCGCGAAGTACCCGAACCAGGGTTGTTGAGTGTCGCCACCACGCCCGCCTCCGAAGAGATGCTGTTGATCGCCAGTCTGTCCACGGCCGTGCCTGCGGCCACCGGACTGCTCCTGACGGCCGCCGCCGCCACCGTGATGCTGCTGCTGGCCGCCGCCGCCATGACCACCTTTCCCGTAGCCGTTGTAGCCAGGGATGGGATTTTCCCACGGTAGTTCGGTATGACACCCGGAATCCGCGCCTTCCCACTGTTGGACTGGCCACCGATGGAGGGCTGGCCACGGTCGCCCTGGCCGTGGGCGATGAAGACAGTGGAGCCCTTCTGGTTCGGGGTGCCCTCGGCCTCGGCAAGCGAGAAGCAGTCTGTGAATGAGGGTAGGGGAACGTTCCCCTTGAGGATCTCGACCTGCAGTTTGTACGTGTCGCCCAGCCCGTCAATGAACTGGTGGGCCAGATCGGTGTCGTCGACGGGCCGCCCGATGTCCGCCAGATCATTGGCAATAGTCTGGAGCTTGGCGGCGTAGGCAGCGACAGACATGTCACCGCGGGGACTATTGCAGAAGGACTTGTTGAGGAAGAGGTAGCGGGACGAGCCGTTGTCGAGGAAGAACCGCTGCAGCCGAGTCCACATGGTCAGGGAAAGCCCGTCGGCGCCCTTGACGAGACGGTGCAGATCGTTGGAGAGGGTGGCCCTGAACCAGAGGCTCAGGTGGATGTCGACGACACGCCATGTGTCGTCTGGATCCCGAGGGGTGGCACCCTCGGTGACATGATCCATGACATTGTACATGGTCATGAGAAGGACAAGAACATCACACCAATTTGAGAAATTTGCCCCAGAAGATGTGACCTAATATTTGATGTGGTCTTGGATGTGGACATTGAGAATTGGGTGGGAGGGGAAAGAAGAGGAATTTTGGATGGGGAGATATAACATCCCAGCATTTAGGAACTAACGAAGGGTAGATTTAGGAATATGTGCAATTGCGTGTATTCATCTGTAAAAATATGGGTAATTTTTCGCCAAATAAAAACTTAAAGTGATTAAAGTTTCTTTCACTCCTTATGTTTATGAATAGCCTTGGAGAATGATCGTTATAAACTTTGACATGATCTTTATGGATTAGTGTATTTTGGGGAAAGGAATTTCAATTCAAACTTAAGATTTGAAATTACATTGTAAAATAAAAAGTTGTGATTTAGAAATATTACACAATTAAGAAACAATATATAGTAACTAGAAACTCTATGTAAGATTGATAATTAAACAAATGAATATTTATTTCATATATTCATTTCATTAATAAGTTACAAAGTGTAAATTATAAAGTTAATAAAGAATCTTTACAAGAGTGAAATTACAAATAGAGGAAAATACATTTACTATTAAACTAATACATCTTTCCTACAAAATAATAAAATAAAGATTACAAAAGAATAATAGAAATATTACAAAGGAACTATTCTATCTAAAAGTAAACCTATTCTAATATTGAATCTTCAAGCCTTGTACCTGCAAAACAAAGAGCAAATAAAAGAAAGCAAAATAAAGATTAAGTTATTAATTTTACTCTCAGTAGTGAACAGTGAGATGCACTGTTCCATTTTACATCCTTGAGTAAATCTTTAGGGGCAAGTTTCACCAATATGAAAGAATTAAATCTTTCAAAATAAATAAGCCATAAGTCAAATGATTCCAATCAGTAAGAGGGGCAAGTTTCACTAGGCAGATAAATGATAATCAGATAAAAAGGTAGATCATTTCCCTGAGCATATCCACAAGGGTGCAGCAGGAACACAAGCATCTCACACAACTAAATGCATGGATGTGCTGTCAACACAACCACATCTGCCTACACAAGCAAAAGAGCTCAACACAGCCGTGGGAAAGCACAAGAGCACCATTCCTTTGCTCATACACATCAAGCACCAGCAGTCTAGCCACAACAAAACTAGCCAAACCAAACCAACCACACACCAGATCATCTCAGTACTCACCAGATGGTGACATAAGGAGGGGGTGGATCAGGTGGATAGCAAGGACAAGGCCAAGCTTACAGGAACCAAAAGGTGGATAGCAAGATCAAGGACAAGCTTCCAGGAGCTAGAAGTAGCAGGAGCAGCTTTAGGAGAAGAACAAGATCAGGCCAGCAGCAGAAGATAGCATGATCAAGTCACCTGATCAACCAGCAACCACAACAATAACCAACTACTGTGGTGAGTTACATAAAACCCTCACATGATCTATCTATCATATCTAAATAGAGATTCATGTGTTGTTTCATATTTAACCTCTCAGTATTCACCCAAGTGGGGTGAATCCATCATAGAGGATTTTGAATACAAAAGCCATAAATAAACTATACAGATCAAACCAGGATCTCAGAACAACTTCATTGATCCTGGCTATAAAGCTATATCCCATACCCCAAGAATAAATATAGCCAAGATTTGGAATTCTGGGCACATCTCTTAAAAAAGAGTAGCACCCTAGAATCCCTAGATCTTATGGATCCATATAACTTAAGAAGCACAACAATCATTCTACCAACTATGCCTCAGACCAACATCATAGGCAGAGAAGTTTAAAAGAAGATTCCAACTTATCTTTGGCATTTACCCAATTTCAAGCACTGTCAGAATTAAGCTCAGTAGTAGAACCCAACAACTTGTGTGCCATTCTTAGATGGTGTCATAAGAACAAGTTCTAAAAGCCAAGCAAAACCATTACTTAAGCTTTCACAAATAAAATTGGCAAGCTATTAAATATCATTTTCCTGGAATCAAACACCAAAATCATCATCAAGCTTATCTATACATCTTCAGAGCATCACTAGAATACAATGATTAATCTCAGTCTACATAGAACCATACAAGCTAACATTTATAGATGTAGTGAACACTCACTGACAGAACTACTGTTAGTACTAAGATCTTGACAGTAGAAAATTCCTAGATCAACAGAATCCACAAGTAATAGTCCCACAGTAGCAATATCAACTAAATCATATCCAATTATCAATTGGAATCAGACCAATAAAGCCACTATCATCATAAAAATTAACTGTAGACAATGATCAACATAATCACCATCCTCAAAGATTATCACTACTAGTTCCAATTCATCATATATAACCACAACAGAGGGTTGAATCCTAATCAAGACATGAAACCTAATCAGGTATAGCCAGTAGAAGCACACATGATAGGGAGGCAGAGTACAGAGAGCACGAGAGGGAAAATAGAACAAACTTACTGGAGGTTCTAGCTATGGTCTAGAAGCGGAATCAGAGGGGCCGACGAGTGCATGGCGGCACAGGGAGCACCCAAGGGGCACTGCAACCCGCACCAAGCCGAGGCGGCGACCACAACAGAGCTTGAGGGCGAGAAGCATCACCACAACAACATAGGAACACCCCACAACACCACTGGCGCAGCGGTGGCGGCATCACCAGCACCACCCCAAACCCTAGGGTTCGGGACGAAGTCGGCCTAGCCGTAGGAGAGCCCTAAATCCAAATCGAAATGGACTAGATGAAGGAGCAAGGTCAACAACCATGCCATGCACCACGGCTGCGGCCAGAGAGGACCACGGCAGCGTGAATTGCCCGGCGGTGGTGTCGGAGACCACGGGGTCGAGGAAGAAGAGAAGATGAAGACGAGAGAGAAGGACAGGGAGAGTGGGCTGAGAGGGCCAGCCCTTCGGGGAGTGATATGTTGGAAATGTATCTATAATTTTTGATGCTCCATGCTTGTTTAGTATCTACTTTGCTTTACTTGTCCACACTTTGAGGTGCTTTTTACATGTTTTCTGGTACTAACCTATTAACAAGTTGCAACAGTGCCAGATGCCTGTTTTCTGCTGTTTTTGGTTCAGAAAAGTTAGTAAATAAATATTCTCGGAATTGGACGGGACAAAGGACAAAGTCAATTACTTTCCATGGGGAACAAGAAGTCCAGAGGAGAGCCCGGGAGGTCAGCCAGGGGGCCCAGACCCACCCCAGGCGTGGGTAGGCCCCATCCCATGCCTGGCTAGGGTTTGGTGGCCCTGGCCGCCTCCTCAGTCTCCCCCTTCGCCTATAAGAATCCCCCGATGCAGAAACCCCGAGTATCCGATCAGAAATCCACGAAATCATCTATAGCCGCTGCCATCATCGTCCCTAGATCGGGGGGGGGGGGGGATCTAAAGTTCTTGGCACCCTGCCGGAGGGGAGATCATCCCGGAGGCCTTCTCTCCAGTATGATGCGTGAGTAGTTCCACCTTGGACTATGGGTCCATATAGTATCTAGATGGTTGTATCTCCTCCTTTCTGCTTTCATGTATAGATCTTGTGAGCTCCGTTCATGATCAAGATCTAATCTATTTGTAATCATGCATGTTGTATTTGTGGGGATCAGATGGATATTGAGATTATTATGTTGGTTTGATTAATGGTTTTGTCTTTATGATTCTATCATGTCTGTGTTGTTTGTGATCTTGCATGCTCTCCGTTGTTAGTAGCTATCTTGGCCAAGTAGTTGCTAGTGACTCCAAGAGGGGGTATTTATGCTCGATAGTGCGTTCATGCCTCTAGTTTCCAAGGGAAGTGACAGACATCTCTTTGGTTGTAGATGTGCTGTTGCTACTAGGGAGAAAACAACTGTCTCTTGTTCATGGAACATGTGGACTGTTTACCTTACACACTTTGCTTAAAGCAGTTGTCTGTTGCTTGCAACTTAATACTGGAGGGGGTTCGGATGATAACCTGAAGGTGGACTTCTAGTCATAGATGCAGTTGGATGACGGTCTATGTATATTGTTGTATTGCCCAATCAACCTCATAGGATCTTTCTGACTAGTAATTGCATTGTTCCGCCTTGCTCAGTTCCTGTCAATTGCCCCGTTGTAATTTGTTTACCCTTCATGCCATGTTGTTTATCTAAGGAGAGCGCCTCTAGTGAACTATGGACACCGGTCCAATCTTTACCATTGATACATCTTCCACTGTTACTTGTTTACTTTCTGCAAACCATTACCTTCCACACCATACGTTTAATCCTTTGTTACAGCAAACCGGTGATCTTGACAACCTCACTGATCCGTTGGGGCAAAGTCTTGAGTTTGTGTTGTGCAGGTCTCCGCATTGCTTGCAACACCTGTGACGTTTCCTTCCTCCGACTGGTTCGATAACCTCGGTTTCTTACTGAGGGAAAACTTGCTGCTGTGCTACTTCACACCTTGCTCTTGGGGTTCCCAACAGTCTCCACGTCAAGCACCAAGTTCTCTGGCTCCATCAAGGAGTCACCAACAAGTTTTCTGGCGCCGTTGTCGGGGAGGCCAAGGACGTCTTCACTAGGGGAGTTTTTAGTTTGTTTTGTTTCTTCTGTTTCTTTTGTTTGGTTTTGCTTGCCTCTTTTCAAAAAAAAACCAAAAAATTAGTCTAGTTTGGTTTGCTTTTTTATTCAAAAACACAAAAAAATTAGTTCCTAACCCAGTTGCTACCATGTCTGGTTTTGGATCAATCCTTATTTCACCTATGGTAGAAATATCCAGTTTTAAGCAAAAAAGTGAAGAAAGTTTTAAAGAAGCTTGGTCTAGAATCTCTGCTTTCCAGAGGAAAACTGAGCCTGAGGTGAGCCTCAACCTGGTTATTGATAGTTTCTACCGCGGTATTGCTCTTCGTTATAGATATGCTTTGGATGCTGTGGCTGAGAAGGATTTTTTCTTTGTACTGAGGATGGAGCTTATGATGCCATAAGGAAGTTAATCATGATCTATGGTACACCTGGCAAGTCTAATTCCTCTTTCACAAGTATTTTTGCTAGGTTGAACCATCTTGAGACCAGTATTGCTGCTATGAATAGTTGCTATCACACTCTTAGGGATTACCATGATTATGTTCCCATAAATTCTGAGCCTTCAAAGTGGTTTCCCACAATCAAAGCCTCTATAAATACTACACTTTTTGATGCTCGCTGTGATATCATGTCTGAATTTTGTATCATGCCTAAAGATATTTTTGATTCCTTGAGTCTTTGGGGGCTTATTGAAGGAGGAGAGGAAATCTCTGTTACCAACAATGCCACTATATTACCCATTGAAATAGCTGAAGGTGTGTTTACAAAAATCTCAGTGAAAATGATGTCTACTGATTATCTTGTTATTGAATGTGTAGGCAAAGGACAGATCACACTTGGAAGATCTCTACTGAAACACCTTGGGGAAGTAATAGATGTGGAAAAAGGTATCATACACTTTGCTCCCTAGTAAGCAATCATATCTTCCCCAAGGAGAAAAAGAAAGGTAAGAAAAGAAGGAACAAGAGGGGCAATTCTTCATTTGAAAATACTTGATTCTTCTTACTTCTTGTGCCTAACTTAAAGACGTTAAATAAAAGTACTTGTTGGGAGATAACCCAAGAGTTTACTTGAGTCTTGGAAGTTATTACTTTTTTAATGACCTCTCCTTATCCTTTTGTTTGCTTTTTGTGCCAAGAATGACCTCTAATGAGAGGGAAGTAAGATTTGGGGAGTTGCTGTCCCGAAATAGATTTCTGTCCTCCACCAAAAAAATTCGTGAGGAGGCTATGTAACTAGGATTAAGCTCAAAAGTTATGAATAAATCCCCCAGTATGTTATATAACTTTCGTTAGTTCAACACTTTTTGATTTGAGCAACAAAAGATTTTCGAAAAAATCGGTTTCTACCTGCTGGTCTGTTTTGACAGATTTCTGCCATTATTTGCATTTGCTTCTTATTGATTCCTTTTTGAGTTCTCTTTTGCGGAATTGAGTTTTTTGAAGGAGTTACTACAGTAACTTGTGTTTTTAGTGAAAATACTTTCTGTTCCAAAGCTTTGCCAGAGGTCTAATATCTTTTGAATACACTAATGTTGCTAATGAAGATTGTGTGAAGTTCTGTATGAAGGAAAAATTTCAGGTGTAGAGAGAGAATGATGCAATGAGATGAATAATGGACAAAATCTCAAGCTTGGGGATGCCACCATGGTGTCACCAAAAGAAATATCCAATAGGTACAAGCGTCAAAGCTTGGGGATGCCTTGGGCATCCCCTTCTTCATGAATAAAAAGCTCAGGTCTGTCTAGACACTTTGTTTTTATTGTTTCATGCCTAGTTATGTTGTTCTTGGAGCGTCTTAGTTTTCGTTTTCTTTGATTAGGTTGTTTAGTTTTCTTGAATAAAGTAGTTTGGACCCCCGTTCTCGCTGTGTTGTTTTGCAAATAAGTTTGCTTGGTGTTGGAAAGGAGTAGTAAGTTCTTGCTTGAAGGGCAAGATGAGCTTGCATTGACTATGACTTAGACTTTAGCATGACATTCTAGGTGTTATTTTAGCATTATGCTTAGTGATTATTTCTGTAGCATGTATTGTTCCAAACAATTGGGATTGCTTAGTGTGCCTTGAAGAAATTATGTGTTGTTTTAGCATGCAAAAGCATAGTATTGTGGTATTCTCCTTTGATGTTTTGCTTGGGTTGACTTGGCACATGCTCACACCATGTTATAACTATGACAAGTCACCATTAGCCTCTATGATCATTTAGTCCTTGACTTGTAATACCACTCTTTGCTTTGATTAGTATGCTTTGTTGCATTGCATGATTTTGGACATTATTGCTCTCTTAGTTGGTTGCTTCCAGTATTTTGCTAGCCTCCACTTGTATGAGTAAGCTCTACTCATGCTTCCAACTCCCAAGAAATCAAGTTATTCCAAAGTGTCCACTATAAATTCCTATGCATGGTGTGCTACACCATTCCAAGTATATTCTTGTTTTCAGCTATCTTCCAATTAAAAACTATTTTGTTATGTGAAAACTTAGTGATTAAAGCCCTCACGAACTTGATGACACACTTTATTCTTTGCCCCTAATAAACTTGAACCATTGTGACAACTTTGTTGTATATGCTCGCACTTATAAGTTGGAATTAGCAGAACCGTGCTGTCACGGGGAACGTTTTCAACATTGCACTTGTACCTTGTTGTACTCAGTTGATACCATGTTCTTTTGTCTATCGATGTCACCGTTGTGAAATAAAGAGGGAACTTGTAAATCCATGGAGTTTGTATCCTGTGTTAGAGAAACGCCTGGGCTGCTAGCCTAAGCCATGCTTAATCATGGTGGAAACTCGCAGCATCACCATAGTGACATTTATGAAGCATTCTTCTTATAAAAAAATAGACACATTGAGAAAAGAGGAGAGAGAGAAAAAAGCACCATATTTCCATGGTAAATAAGAAGATTGCTGAGATGCTCATTGTCTGCTTGCCTTGTTATTTTGGTTATGGGGAAGCTCCTGTACCATGTGCAAGGGGTACCCGTTGGCGGTTCTCAATGATATGCAAATACTTATAGTGACAAGAACTTACCTGGACCCAAATTGAGTATGCATGAGGTGTGGCCCTTGTATTCAAGGGGCATGAGATTGCCAACTTATACTTCGTCAAGCATATACTCCAGCTTTGCCACTTTAACCTTAACCACTTCAAGATGCTTATGATAGGGACAATGAGGGCTGAAAGCTAACAAATACCATAATTTTTGGAAGCTCTTTTTGAAACTTGTAGTCACTGTTTCCTTTACAAAAAGGCCTTTCTTCCACCACTATTGAGTCTCCACCTTCTACCTTTAGGCACCATTAAGAGAGCATAGTTGCATTCTGTGTGTAGTGTTCCAAAGCTTATTAGTTGATGCATATTGTGTTATTACTTGCTCTTGTGCTACTTGTTTCTAGTCACCCTTGTGAACTTTGTAGGTGTCCTATGCATCTAATTGCTACTCTATGAGGGACAAGCTGATTGCCACTATGGTATGTTTTGTGTATGTGAAACAAACAAACGTTTTTGAATGCATGTTATTCATGATCTTTGTCTATAGCCTTTCATGTTGCATGCATAGTTACTTTGTCTTACTATTAGAACTCCATCTTCCATGCACATGATTAGAGTTCTTTGATCCCAGATTTCAATGCTTGCAAATGGTTGGATCTTTATTGTGAGGATGCATGTCACCTAAAAAATTATTCTTTTTATCACTTACCTACTTGAGGATGAGCAGGAGTTAAGGTTGGGGATGCTGATACGTTGGAAACATATCTATAATTTTTGATGCTCCATGCTTGTTTAGTATCTACTTTGCTTTACTTGTCCACACTTTGAGGTGCTTTTTACATGTTTTCTGGTACTAAACTATTAACAAGTTGCAACAGTGCGAGATGACTATTTTCTGTTGTTTTTGGTTTCAAAAAAGTTAGTAAAGAAATATTCTCGGAATTGGATGGGAGAAAGGACAAAGTCAATTACTTTCCGCGGGGAACAAGAAGTCCAGAGGAGATCCCGGGAGGCCAGCCAGGGGGCCAGACCCACCCCAGATGCGGGTGGGCCCCACCCCACGCCTGGCTAGGGTTTGGTGGCCCTGGCCGCCTCCTCGGTCTCCCCCTTCGCCTATAAGAATCCCCCGATGCAGAAACCCTGAGTACCCGATCAGAAATCCACGAAACCGTCTGTAGCCGCCGCCACCATCGTCCCTAGATCGGGGGGGGGGATCTGAAGTTCTTCCCGGCACCCTGCCGGAGGGGAGATCATCCTGGAGGCCTTCTCTCCGGTATGATGCGTGAGTAGTTCCACCTTGGACTATGGGTCCATGTTGTAGCTAGATGGTTGTATCTCCTCCTTTGTGTTTTCATGTATAGATCTTGTGAGCTCTGTTCATGATCAAGATCTAATCTATTTGTAATCATGCATGTTGTGTTTGCGGGGATCCGATGGATATTGAGATTATTATGTTGGTTTGATTAATGGTTTTGTCTTTATGATTCTATCATGTCTGTGTTGTTTGTGATCTTGCATGCTCTCCGTTGTTAGTAGCTATCTTGGCCAAGTAGTTGCTAGTGACTCCAAGAGGGGGTATTTATGCTCGATAGTGCGTTCATGCCTCTAGTTTTCAAGGGAAGTGACAGAAATCTCTTCGGTTGTAGATGTGTTGTTGCTACTAGGGAGAAAACATCGGTATCTTGTTCATGGAACATGTGGACTGTTTACCTTACACACTTTGCTTAAAGAAGTTGTCTGTTGCTTGCAACTTAATATTGGAGGGGGTTCGGATGATAACATGAAGGTGGACTTCTAGTCATAGATGCAGTTGGATGACGGTCTATGTATATTGTTGTATTGCCCAATCAACCTCGTAGGATCTTTATGACTAGTAATTGCATTGTTATGCCTTGCTCAGTTCCTGTAAATTGCCCCGTTGTAATTTGTTTACCCTTCATGCCATGTTGTTTATCTAAGGAGAGCACCTCTAGTGAACTATGGACCCTGGTCCAATATTTACCATTGATACATCTTCCACTATTACTTGTTTACTTGCTGCAAACCATTACCTTCCACACCATACGTTTAATCCTTTGTTACAGCAAACCGTGAGCTTGACAACCTCACTGATTCGTTCGGGCAAAGTCTTGAGTTTATGTTGTGTAGGTATCTGCGTTGCTTGCAACACCTGTGTGACGTTTTCTTCCTCCTACTAGTTCGATAACCTCGGTTTCTTACCGAGGGAAAACTTGCTGCTGTGCTACTTCACACCTTGCTCTTGGGGTTCCCAACAGTCTCCACGTCAAGCACCAAATTCTCTAGCGCCATCAAGGAGTCACCAGGGAGTGTTTTTTGGTCTTGGTCACTTGGGCCAAAACGTTCCAATAAGCCCAACAGAGCCAGCCCAAAAAAACTTAAAGGAAGTTTTAATAATTAAGAAAAGACCAAAATACCCCTAAACTTAAATAAATTCTAGAAAATAAAATAAAAATTTAAAAAATTTAAATAAAATATTTTTGGATTGATAATAATCCAATCTATCTAAATCAATTAAGAAATAAATTTTTGTGGATATAATTTTTGATCAAGAATTTTATAAGATATATATATTCCTTATTGAATTTTATAAAAATCAAGAAAATACATAAAAATAAATAAAAATAACTTTTATCATATTTAGTTATTATAGTATCTTAGAAAAATACTAAATTAATGTTTAAGATACCAAAATAAAATCTTCTTAATTAAAATGCTTATTATTAAAAAGTATTATTAAGAAAATAATTATAAGAGTTAAGATTAAATAAAAAATTAGTTTTTAACTCTATTAATAAAATATTAAATTATAAATAGTGAAAGTAATATTTATAAAATATTAAGATTATTCTTTAAAATGAATTCCTTTATTACATAAACAAATTCCAAAAACTAAAATATTGGGTAAAACACACAAAGAAGTTAAACAATAATAATGCATGACATTACTATGCATATTCATTTTTGCTTCTTTAAATATTGTCCTTACTGGACAATAATGATGTTTTGTAGACATAGAAGCTCAAGGTCTAGTGCAAGCATCCGACTTCACTACCTTGCAATCACAAGGCAAGGTCATCACTTGCTCATGTCCTTTGAAGAGTCTTTATCAAAGTATTTGCAAATTGTGTGTTATCATCTATGTTCCAGAGAAAGAAAATATTATTTTCTCAAGTAAATAAACCTTAGGTATCATCCTAAGTGATGATATAATGGAGCAATAGAACTTAGGTTTCTGTTTGCAACAAGGATGATCAATTAGGGACTTAATAACCCATGACATCAGTGATTCTAGCGCCGTATATTACGCGTTAACCATGAGATTTGGAATGGGACAGAGAAGTTAGTTGTATCTTCTTCCTCTCGCATGTAGACGGATGTGCAGGTCGTGGCTGTTATCACTCGTAGCGTGCATATTAATTGGTAATTCGTAGAGGATATGTAGCATATGGGTGGGAACCCTCATCATCCCACGATAGTTCTGGCATCTAACGGTCTGTACAAACCATTGTCGTAATTCAATGGGTGGGCATGGTGTACACCAAGGAGGCATGCGAGGTTGCGAAGGGGGCAGTGATTGACTTGGATCACCCACTAGGCTCCACATCATGGAATTGTGGACAGAAAAGTATGCCCGGTTGTGCAACAAGGAGTTGATCTGTCATGGGTAAAGTAACGCACCTCTGCAGAGTGTAAGAACTGTAACTTGTTACTCCCTGTTCCGGAAAGGAGCTACGAACGCGGCAGGAAAGGAACTCCATAAAAGTTTTGGTCAACCTGTGAAGGCTGATGGTCATAGTTCTTCAGGACAATCTTTGAAGAAAGATTTATAAAAAATTGCATAGTGCCAAGGACTTATAGTCCAAGGTGGTAGATAAAGCATCAAACTTCCCACCTTGCATATAATGAACCTGCTGGGTAACGCTGTTACTCACCCTTTCCTTTGATCCCTTGCTTAGACTCTAAAGATCCCGAAGGTACGCCTATGTATGCAGCAAAATGCTAAGAAGATGTGTTCTACGAGGAGCCTCACCTGTCAGGAGGTGTTGAATGAGTGGGTTACGAACTCCTCTATGGAGTAGATGGCAATGAGTCAAACTAGTGCTCTAGTTTATAGTAACTCTTAGTTGAAGTTGTTACTTTTAAATTCCACTGAAACACTTTATATTTTGGTTTGTAAGTTGAATCTTCTCGAAGTCTCGAACTTCTGGTTTGTAATAATAATAATGTGTGTATGTTTGTAATATGGACCCATAATGTTTCAGTTGTACCACTCTGAGGGATGTGATATTTACGGAACGGTGTTCTATGGATGTCATGTCAACAACTATAGTATACTACACATGAAGTGGTATGCTAGTCACCGCAGGAGAGCAGGCTGCTCACGGGCAAGCGGCATGACCGGCAAGGATTCAAAAAAACCACTGAAGTGAAGGGGATCAGTGGCATGAGGGGTTGGTGGGGCTCGGGGCATTGGTATGCGTTGTTGTAGGGGAGTTGAGGGATCTATATCAACAGGGTTGAGAAGAGGAGGAGCTTGAGCGCTAGAGGCGTGGAGGGCATGGTGGCCGAAGAGGAGGAAGAAGAAGACATGGGAAAGCAGGCTCTGATACCAAGCTGAATTGTAACTCAACACTTGATTGTATTCATCGGAGGGTCGGGTACAAATGGTTCCAATACAGATCGTGTGCAAGGAGGTGCCGTACGTTTAGGGAAGGTGATCCTAGCGATCAGGAAGGAGGCCTAAGACTAGGAAGATTTGTTACATAAACGTTACACACATGGAAATGGTACGATTACAGAAAACATTATTCAACAAGAACAGCGTACCAAAATACTATGAGCAGCATGGAATGCGTCACAAATCTTCTCCAGGTCCTTGCTCTCTCAAGGAACCGCGGAACCAATCGGCTGCAACTATAGGGGAATCGCGGGAATAATCTGCCGCGGATTACGGCTGAACACCATCTCCAGGCAGTCGCTCTAGCGCGCCGCAACCGGCTGGGAAACAGAGAGCTTGGCGGCGCCGTCGTGATAGAAGATCCTATCTAGATGAGTTTTGTTTTCCTTTTCTCAGAATTTGGATATTTTTCAAAAAAAACATTTTCCATAACATATATTTTGTTTCTGAAAATTAAATAATAAATTAAAATCTGAACATTTTCAGATAATAAACTTTTGTAAATTTGAACATTTATAATCTGATTTTTTTTAAAAAGTAAAACCTTTTTTAGTATTCAAACAACTTTCAGATTTGAATAATTTTGAATCTGAACAATTTTGAAAATAAACTCATTTCGAATTTTGATTCAAAATTAAACAGTTTTAATCTAGACAAATTTCGAATCTGAACATTTTTCAAAAAAATGCATTTGAAAAAATAAATTCGTAAAAAGTACAATGAGTAAAAGAAATAGAAAAAATAAATACAAAAAAGAAAAAGGAAAACGGAAAAAAGAAGAAGAGAAACAGCCGCCGACTAGATCGTCCCATAGCGCAAACTCGGGTGTGCGACGCACGATAGGCGCCGACCTGGCCTGTGTATAGGTTTTCTCGCAACAGCCCTGCAACGTGACTCTGACGAGTTTAACGTGATTAAGGAAGAAAATTGGATTAGCGATGGATCCAAATTACCAAGTTGATCTACAGCGTTTGAGGACAGATTCGAGGGATGTCAAATTGCTGTAGAAGCTCCTAGCTAGATGAGTTTTACTGTTTCTTAATAAATAATAAATAAAGTATTTTCAAGCTTATAAAAGGACGGCTTGGTGAGCAAGATCGAAACGGTCCCATCAGGATTATCCTTACAAGGCCAGTCTTAGAACTTCTCCAGACCCCATGAAAATGTCTCCAAGGAGAAAAAAACTGACGGATAGACATTGTCTATGCTTCACAAGGCCAGTCTTAGAACTTCCATTAGATTACCGACATGCTTAGTGGAAATCATAATTCTAGGCTTGTTAAATTCTTTACATACAGGAAATGTTTATACTTTGTGGAAACTCTTTCTCCTATGGGAATAGTTTGTTGCTTCTATGGAATTTAGAGAAAGTGGGAAGAAGTACGGGGTTTGCTAATTTAATAGATCAATTTTTGATCTTGGAACAAGTTTCACATCAATGGTATTTCAGGTCATATGGTTTGATTAATGGTGGAATTTTATCATATACAAAGGTTACTGTGAATTGTTTTGTGTTGTTTCTACTTGTGCTAACGATGCTCTTATTATTTACAAAGTATCACATTGATGGAAGTGAAAACTTGGTTATCCTCTAACTTTCCTATGGAAGATATGTTAAAAGCTTCCTGTTTTTTGGAAGTGGGGTTACATAGAGAATGCTTTGAAATGACTTTCCATAGAAAATTGCGAACCTATCAAGTACCTTTTATAAAGGGAATTATACCATGTGAGAAATTATGTTTGAGCTCCCCATGAAGAATAATTGCCAGCCCATAATCATTGTGGGACATTATTCATGCGACATGATCTTAGCCATGCCAGTGTAAATTTTATTATTTTGATTAGCACTGTAACTTACACTTCCTGGAATTATTAGCATGTGTAAGGTGAATCCTAGAAAGATTGTTGGAATCATAGGAAATGTTTATGGCGCAATGTCGAGGAATCATGGATTATTCATTATTGTTTGATGGTCGCACAATGATGTTGTGTTTGGCAATAGATCACGATGAAAGGTAATCTTTATTTTTATGTTACGATTATAACATTATTTTGGCAGGTTATCATAATGTATAAAGGCAACGGAATTTAAATGATCTTTCTTTATGAAAGAGAATACTTTTATGTGATTTAACCATTAAAGGAAGGCATGAGTTGAGGGAATTAATTTCATATAATTATGGTTGTGGAAGGTGCATCATAATTTGTTACTTTATGATAATATGACTCCAAATGTCATGAAGTTTACATCCAACATGAGTGCATCTAGGGAAGGAATTAACTTTTGACCATGTTAATAGCATGAGAATTCATTTTTTTGGAAAAAATATTTCAAGCCAAGCGGGAGATGTAAGATTTTGTGGCTTGTAATATTTATATTTCACTATATTGTTGTAATCCCGAAATCAGAACCTCGACGTGGAAATATTCATGGAAATAATATGGAATAATTGATGCAAAATTGTACTTAAGAAAGCCGGCACGACTATGCTAAACAGAGTGAATATGAATATGCTAGAATTATGCACGAGAATAGTATAAAGTGGAATACCAGGTTGTCCATAGGATTGGATCTATGGATTGTTAAATATTGCGTGTTTGATTTTGAATTCAGACTCGATGCATGACTCGGGACTTAATTGATTAACAGTAATATGCTCGATAACTGACTATTAGTTATTGTGCTTGATTTAACAATTCACGAGTCCTATCTGGAAAACCGATTGAAATATTTGGAATTTAGAGTCTATATAAAGGTTTCACTCTCTAGTATCAGTATGCATTGTAAGCGACACCACCGATACCACAGAAAAATAGAGGGTTGGCTGATTAGCTCCAAACCCTAATTTCTTAGTGTTGATGCAGCACACCACAACCAAAACACTACAGGAAAATTTTGCTACGCCGACGGCGGCCGTCGGCACAGGCTGTGCCAACGGTGGCCGTCGGCGTAGCCCCCTCGGCATACGTCCTCGTCGGCACAGCTACGTGGCCGTTGGCACAACCCTCCCCCCTCGGCATAGCGTCTTCTAGTGGGTCCCGCATGTCAGTCAACGGCCGTCTTGACTAACGGTTCAGCCTGGAGCTACGCCGACGGCCAAGCTGTCGGCACAGGAATGGAGCTACGCCGACGGTCAGGGCGTCGGCATAGCCTAAAATATTTTTTTTATTTTTTTATTTGTTTATTTTTTTAATCTTTAAATTATTTGACTCCTTAATCTCTAGTTTTAATCATTTTAATACTATTTATAGTTAATAATTGATTAAATTGCAGTCTTAGTCAAAGTTCTCGTTCGGTCATCCATCCTAGCACTACTCCAGCTCTAGCACGCTTAACTTCCTCGTTCCTTCAGAATCTCTTCCCGCAAAGCAATTTACTCATTGTTGTCAATACTATGATATCATTCCTATTAACTTTTATATCATCATGTCACATGGTTGTATTTTTTGAAATTACAAGCAATTATTTAAGTAAACAACAATCAATAAGTAAAAAAATTATTGAATTCAAATAAAAATATAATGATTTTATTTTTATTTGTATTATTTATTTAATATGGAATAATTAGTATCTTTAAATCTGTAAATCAGAATTCGGCAAATAATATGTCTAAATTGATTAGAAAAATGAGAGGAATCCAAATATGATATCAATATCAACTTATCACAAACTATGACATAATTCTTATCATAATTTTATTTACCCGTTTAAAACGGCACGCATAAAGATTCTTAGCTCGGGACTGAGGCTCGCTAAACTTAAAGTGGATATACGATGAAACAACATATTTTGAACTTAAAAATGATTTTTGTAAAAAATCATGAGCATCCGATCATGTACCTGTAGTTTATATCTGACCTACTTCCTACGATTCGGCAGGAATTTGTCTTTTTCACCAGGGATAGACGGAAATGTTTGAGATCCCCGTGTTATAAAATTATCCATGTAAGGTGGTCTAGTATTTTTGAAAAATGTGACGGTAGTATTTTGAATTAGCCATTTGGTGGTTGCTTCACAAAACCGTCCGTTTTTTGCACTCGGTAAATGAAAAACGGCTTTTTGGTGCGACGAAAAGAAAAACTTTCTCCTAAAACATTGTTCGCCATCCCATGATGCATACTTATACATAATATGGACATATTATCACAAACTATGCATTCATTCTAGCCATAACATTGGTCATTTGACCCGAAAGTCAAGAAACCTCGAACGAGATAGGTCATTTTGTGAAGGTTTTTTTGAGACATAATCAATATACCAAGTTTGATATTTTTCCTTCTAACTATGTCACATAATATGACACCACGCGAAGGTTTCATGTTGTTTGGATCGTTTTTGAATTTATGATGCCCGTTTTAAACTATCGTTAAACTTTGTCGAAGGACGGACATGAAGATTCTTAGCTCGGGGCTGAGACTCGCTAAACTTGAAGTGGATCTATGATGAAACAACATATTTTGAACCTAAAAATGATTTTTGTAAAAAATCATGAGCATTCGATCATGTACCTGTGGTTCATATCTGACCCACTTCCTACCGATTCGACAGGAATTTGTCTTTTTCACCAGGGATAGACGGAAATGTTTAAGATTCCCGTGTTATGAAATTATCCATGTAAGGTGGTCTAGTATTTTTAAAAAATGTGACGGTAGTATTTTGAATTAGCCATTTGGTAGTTGCTTCACAAAATCGTCCGTTTTTGCACTCGGTAAATGGAAAACTGCTTTTTGGTGTGACGAAAAGGAAAACTTTCTCCTAAAACATTGTTCGCCATCCCATGATGCATACTTATGCATAATATGGACACATTATCACAAACTATGCCTTCATTCTAGCCATAACATTGGTCATTTGACCCGAAAGTCAAGAAACCTCGAACGAGATAGGTCATTTTGTGAAGGTTTTTTTGAGATATAATCAATATATCAAGTTTGATATTTTTCCTTCTAACTATGTCACATAATATGACACCACGCGAAGGTTTCACGTTGTTTGGATCGTTTTTGAATTTATGATGCCCGTTTTAAACTATCGTTAAACTTTATCGAAGGGCGGACATGAAGATTCTTAGCTCGGGGCTGAGACTCGCTAAACTTGAAGTGGATCTATGATGAAACAACATATTTTGAATCTAAAAATGATTTTTGTAAAAAATCATGAGCATCCGATCATGTACCTGTAGTTCATATCTGACCCACTTCCTACCGATTCGGCAGGAATTTGTCTTTTTCACCAGGGATATATGGAAATGTTTAAGATCCCCGTGTTATGAAATTATCCACGTAAGGTGGTCTAGTATTTTTGAAAAATGTGACGGTAGTAATTTGAATTAGCCATTTGGTAGTTGCTTCACAAAATCGTCCGTTTTTTGCACTCGGTAAATGGAAAACGGCTTTTTGGTGCGACGAAAAGGAATACTCGGTAAATGGAAAACGGCTTTTTTTTGCACTCGGTAAATGGAAAACATTGTTTGCCATCCCATGATGCACACATATGCATAATATGGACACATTATCACAAACTATGCCTTCATTCTAGCCATAACATTGGTCATTTGAGCCGAAAGCCAAAAAACCTTGAACGAGATATGTCATTTTGTGAAGGTTTTTTTAGACATAATCAATATACCAAGTTTGATATTTTTCCTTCTAACTATGTCACATAATATGACACCACACAAAGGTTTCACGTTGTTTGGATCGTTTTTGAATTTATAATACCTGTTTTAAACTATATATAATATTTTATGTTTCACTTATTTTTTTATAAATGTGTAATATTTGAGTGTAGATAGATAGGTCTTATTTTTTTGCAAATTTTGATATATTATTTGTATTTTTCTAAATTAGAATGATTTAGTTATGATTTTTCAAAAAATAAATAAAAAGAAAAAAATCTGAAGGCCTACGCCGACGGCTAGGCCGTCGACACAGACCAAATAAAATTTTTCAAAGAGCTGTGCCGACGGCCAGGCCTGTCTGCCTAACGCTGTTTCCATCGCCGTGTCTAAACTGGAGCTACGCCGAAGACTATACCTATGCCGAGGACCACCGTCGGCACAACCCTTTGTACTATGCCGACGGCCACGCTACGCCGACGGCTACCGTCGGCACCGTCACCTACGCCGACGGCCAGGCTGGTCAGCTGGCCAGGAAGCCGTCGGCGTAGCCGGCCGGCCATCGGCACCTTAAGTCTTTCCTGTAGTGAAACAAGATTGCCTCTAAGGAAAATCAGAGAGGAAAATATCACCCGGTACAAGTATGCATCTCTCGCAGTATTTGAGAAGGCACTTGCCCTTCTCTTGACCGATGGCACTGAATATCCAGCACGTGTTATTATCCAGCAATTCTTTGAAATACTAACACTCCTACGAATCTATTGATACTACATGGCTGCGATTAGCATATTCTTGAGAATAATCTGATCTAATAAAATACTTGTCTATATTAGTTTCCTCTAAGTTGATATATACTCCCTCCGTTTATAAATATAAGATGTTTTAGATTTGTGAATGAGATGTATCTAGACACCTTTTAGTGTAAAGGTTTAAATGAATCTAGGCACTAAAATATGTCTAGATACATCTCCTTCACAAACCTAAAACATCTTATATTTCTAAACGGAGGGAGTAGTATTTTTAAGGAAACTCAAAGGTGTAAACGTCCAAGTGTGCATCTATCAGAAGGCGAAAGGGAGTAAGAGCTCACCTGGTAGCGGTAAAAGGCACCCCCTGCATCTGCGGCCCAGTGGCCACGACTACGCCCTTCACATCATCAGCAATGTTCTCCACCGGGGCATCGACAAACTTGACGCTGGTACCTCTCCCGTCCGAGGCCGCAATCATCTCGCCACCAGAGCAGACGTCATTTGTCTCTAGGACAGTGCCCTCCTCGGTGCCAAGACCATCCGTCACCAGCGCAACGTCCAACTCGACATCATCGTCGCTGCCCTTAGCCGCGTCCACCTTCTCGCCAATGCCGCTTTTTGGGGCGACAACCTCCACACAGGAGGCACATGTAGTCTACGGGGAGGAACTGTTCTCCACGTCGTCGTCGCCGTCGTAACTCTACAAGGACATATCCAACTTCGATTTTTACGAGGTGGCTAGAGGGTTGTGGAGGAAATGGGGGAGGGAAGATTTTTGCTCGAGGATCTGTGTGCAAAAAATGAGATAGATTGGAAAATCAAAGTATAAATAAAGTGGATACCGGATATGACAGCCACCGATTCCTGGAATTGGGAGGCATTGAGAAATATATCATGGGAGGAGGGTAGAAGAAAGGACGGGCTGGCCATGCATGGCTGGCTCCACGTGTCCGAGCAAAGACAAAAGGGGGAGGGAGTAATAGCACTCTCACGTTGTCTCCCCCGCTTCAATGCTTCACACAAAATTCGATTTTAATTGCCTTCGTCGGTTATTTTCTCTCTCTATCGCATGATTAAGATCATGTGCAACATTCTCCCCAGCATTTGGTAGATGGAAAAAATTGACAAAGGCAATTAAGATGGTATTTGGAGCGGGCTCAAGCGGGGGAGGCAACACGAGTACTTTAAAAAAATTTTGGGGCTGCCGCAACCCTTACTTCTTCCCCCTTTTGGTTTTGCTCGGACGGACGGCGCCAGCCATGCATGGCCAACCCGTCCTTGCTTCTACCCCCTCCCATGATTTATTCCTCGGCGCCTTCCAATTCCAGGAATCGGTGGCTTTCATATCCGATCTACACTTTATTTATACTTTGATTCCTCGATCTATCTCATTTTTTTGGCACACGGAGCCTCGATCAAAAATATACCCTACCCTGTTTCGTCACACACCCTCTAGCCACCTTGTAAGAATCAAAGATGGATTTATCCTCACAGAGTTGCATGAGAGACGACGATGTGCAGTTCAGTGCTTCCCCGCAGAATAGTTGTGCCTTCGGTTGTGGAGGTTGTCGCCCAAAAAAGTGCCATTGGCGAGAAGAAGGTGGACGTGTCTGAGGGCAGCGACAACAATGCCAAGTTGGGCGCTGCCCTGGTTATGAACGGTCTCGGCACAGAGGATGTCGTCGTGCTGGAGACAAATGGCGTCTTCTCCGGTGGCGAGATGGTTGTCACCTCGGACAAGAGCGGTGTCTGCGCCGACATGGCCGATGCCCCGGTGGCGAACATCGTCGACACCGTGGAGGGAGTCACCATGGCCGTTGGGCCGCAGATGCGGGGGGTGGATTTTAGTACCACCAGGTGAGCTCCTTATCGCTTTCGTTTCTGGTGGATGCGACGTCTATACCTTTGGATTCCTGATAAATTACTATGTATCTACTTACAGAAAACTACCATAGGCCAGTATTTTCTTAGATCATATAATTCTCAAGTCTCAAGATAATATGCTAATCACGACCATGTAGTATGACCAAATTCGTCTGAGTGTTAGTATTCTAAAGAAGTGTTGGGTCATAACAAGTGCTGGGTCTTATTTAAAACATTTGCCCTCATTCCTGTTTGTCTAGTGCCGTCAGTCAAGAAAAGGAGCCCCGATCAGGTCTGGCCCCGATAGTCTGAAAGGTGGGTCCGAGAAGAAGGACAAGCCTTCTCAAATACTGCGAGAGATGCACTATGTAACAAGTGAAATATTTTCATCTCTGTTTTTTAGAGGCATTCTCGTCTTGGTTGTGATGTCGCTGCATCAACACCTTATGTAATTAGGTTCCCACGCGAGACTAGACTACAAAACGGCTGGCATGCAACTTCGCCTAGAAGCCAACTGTTCCACCATTGTTGTCGCGAACTCTTTGAAGATCACCAGAAAATGAAGTCACTTCTCTTAGGTAATCTGTCTCGTCCCTTTTTTATTTGTCTTTTTTTTTGCAATGCATGATTAAACTGTGTAAAATTTCTTTAAGATATACTTTCCTTTTCAAACAAAAAACCATTTTAATTGTCAAAAATCTAATAAATTTTGCTCCGCAGTAATGATACTAGAGCATTTATATAGATTTTAGAAATAGAGAGTGATGTATACAACCAACTTTTGGGCATGTAATATATGTTTTTATGATATGATAAATATGGCCCATCCTTAGAAACTTGATAGTTATGAACGTGTCCAAAAAAAGGTGTAAGCACATATGTCAAAAGTCAAAACCATGGTGACATTTGACTGAATGTTGAGCCACCGGTCTACTTAGGGTGTGTTTGGTAGACTGGGCCACTTGGAATTCACTCTCCCACTAGAGATATCTGACCTCATACAGGCTGATCTCAGATTTTGTGAAGTGTTTGGTAGACTGGGTGTGTTTAGAAAAGCTGCACTGATACTCTATTTGTTTGGTAGCCTGTATAAGGCAAGATTGGCCCAAAAACTAAGAAATTGCAGAACAGCCCAAACTTTTACACAGAGGCCCCTAAACAGAAACAAAAAAAGCAATCAGGCCCTCTTCTTCCTCAAATCGTTTGCTGGGAGCCTGTTCGTCGCCGATGACGAGCTATGGGGCGCCGGCGGTGGGTGTTGAGCGGTGGGACGACACGGTGGTGGGTGGTTGATGCGGCGGTGGGTGACGGCACGACCTGGTGCTGCTGCTCATGACGGCGCGACTTGCCCGTTCTTCTCTGTTCCTGGCCAAGCTGAGCTCCGCCCTCGTCGCCCCGGCTCGTCCTCGACCAACGCCCTCGGCCCCTGTCTCGCAGGCGCCGCCCACCTTGTCCGCTCGGCCGTCCGGCTTCATGGAGCTCGCCCATAGGACCTGGTACTGCTACTCATAGGAACTGGTGGTGTTGCTCGGGCCCTTCCTCCACCTGGTGCTGCTGCTCATGACGGCCGGCGCGAGAGGAGGAGCTTCGGCGGCGGCGGGGCCCGACGTCCCTTGTTCCTGCTAGTCCGGCCCGGGAAAGAGGAGAGACGTGAGGGAGGACGGCCGTCGTGGATGGAATCGAGGAGGCGTTCGGGCGGGCGGTTGCGATAGAGGAGAGTTCGGGGGAAATGGTAAGTGGGGCGATTGACCCCTGCGAGATTCGGTCCAGGGTGGGGTGCGGGCGCGCGGCGCGGGGCCGATTTTTCGGGCGAGGTCAGCCCTGCCCACATGCGAAGCTCGTTTTCAGCTTCGCAACCGGGCAGGGCTGAGGGGGCGTTTTTGTGCGAGGCGGGCACTGCCGAGGGAGGAAAACCGGGCTAACAAACACCTAAAACTCGGCTGAGATGGGATTTTCTGGGTTGGACCGATCTACCAAACACACCCTTAGTCTAGGAATATTGGAGAACTAAAGTGAAGTGAAACAAATATACCTCTAGAAAATACGATGTTGCAATAAAAAGGGTTATGTGCATCTATTGAGGCACAACTCGGGGCTGCATCCTCATTTCAGAAAAAAAGGAAAAAATAAAAATATGTTGTTGCTCTGAATCACAAAACATGTGCAATTGCCTCAAATTTAGCAAGATAGATGTTCATTCCTTCTTACCAAGTGAGTATACAATCAATCCATCTTAATATTTTTTATGGCAAATCAAATAGTTACTCTAAGTATATTATGCCAAATAGTATTGACACATTACACATGCATAGGGAAGAGAAAATAGTATAGAAACTTACTACAACGAAGATGTGTGTGAACCGTGGGATATAAAAATAGTCTAGCACCATGTAGCCATGTATTGCGTGAGAATCAACTCATGCTACCTCCACGTTGCTTCACTGTGTTTTTTGCTGTAAAACAAACTCACACAAAAACATGCATCCAAAAAGCAATGCGTTAATGTGCAAAGAACTTTAATTTACCTTATGGAGGCGCCTGATAGTATACATGGAACAATAAAAAGAACATTATTATTTCTCCATCTTCATTGAAAATGAGATAAAAAACCTATAAAATTAGTACAATAGAGTATCTTACCAACTTAAAAGCTTTCCATATACTATCCACTTTCTGCATCCAAATCTTGCCTATCAAACACAAAGAAAGCAAACATCATAGAACACATTTTTTTTGTTCCATCATTGTTGCTATCAACGGGGAGTGCAATCCTGTCGATGTTGAGAGAAAAGTACATGTACTCAGCCTGCGCCATGCCAAAGCGATGATAGAAAATAAACGAACCTAAAAAACTAGAAACACACATCACACAGTTGATTCAAGTTTCACAGATGGCAATACTTAGATCTAGACAAATATAAATTTGTAAATAGGGTGTAGAGGGTTTAAGGGGAGGAAGGATCAGAGAGGTGGTGCAACAGAGAAGTCGGCCCATGATGGGAGGAGCAGAGCAGTAAGGAGGTCAATGGAATAGGCTAATTTAGTGAGGCAAAAAGCTAATAATTGATGAGAAAGTGACAAAAAATATGTGTGCGCTAGGTACCAAATCCAGAACTTCAAGATGTGCTAAAAAAGGAAAGAAACAATAATAATACCTAGAACATAAACTTCAACTAAAGGATACTCCATAGTTACCACCGAAACGTGTATGTTAAAATCTCCAGAGAATTACATATAAAATTTATAACACAAGAACACGCAAATAAGAGATGAAAAGAGAACCTCTTGTTAAGTACATTGTAATTTTCGACAAGGAATTCCCAATATGTATTTTTGGATAGGTACAAATTGTATAATATGGTACAAAATTATACCTTGCACAATCATGCCGCACAATAGAACACCAGCCATGACGCAACCCGCATGGTCACACCGTTTCTATTCTCTAGCAGAATAAGATTGGTTTGATCGCAAACGAGAATGGAGCTCGTGTGTCTAGATCTCGAATCGGATTTGGGGAGTCTAGAGGGGAATTTGTGGATAACGTTGGTGGAGGGAAGGAGGCATATGAGGAAGCGATCTGGATCTAGGAGCTGTGACGGCGGTTGAGAGGGAGACAAGAGATGAACCTAGGGTTAGTTTTATACGAAATGGGTATCGAGCGAGCTCACTTTTGGCAGGCCCAAAACAACTAATGTTCTGAGGGCACAAAGTGGTGCCATTGCTATCTTTAGGTGGGCCGCTTAAACTCCATTTAGGATCGCTGTTTTATGTGGATTGATGGGCCTGAAGCAGATCCATATTGAAAAGGTAGAAACCGTCACCGGTTTCCATATGTGATTTTTATTGAGACCGTTCCTAGAAAAATGCCATGAACCAACATGTTTCTTGTTGTGTCTTGTAGTTCAAGAAATTTCTTGTAGTGCCTTATAGTTCAAGATTGACAAGGGAAATAAATCGTGCTTATACTTCTAAAATATCTTTACTATTAAATTAGAGTTGGTGTTCATACGATCACTTTTAGAATCAAACATTAGGACAGTCTGGACTATCAAATCACCTTAAACATCGTGTATCGAACATTCAGAGAATCATAATCGTCCACTGCACTACACCATCCATGCATACTAATAACTTTCTTAACCATAAACTTCATACATATATTATTAGGATATATTATCTACTCCCTCCATCCTAAAAAAGGATGTCTCAAGTTTATTTGAATTTGGATGTATCTTTATACTAAATAGTGTCTAGATACATATAAGTTTAGACAAACTTGAGATATCCTTTTTAAGACGGAGGGAGTACTTGATCACCCTAATTATCATGGGATATTATCTAATCAATCACCCTAATTATAATAGAATATTATCTACTCAATCACCCTAATTATTAGGAGATTACTGCAATCACTCAGCGCATGGGAAATAATCTCATTATTATGACCACATCTTTTTTTTTGGAAATAGACGCTATATTACTTAAAAGGTTTAAATATTATACCTGACATATGTATAACTAGGATGCACACAACTAATAACTTGTCTGATCATAAAAAATAAAGTAAAAGGGGTGAAATATTTGGAATCATCAAATAATGCGTAACATCTAAGGAGATGTAGGGAAAATCCTAAGATGACGTGGCAATCCATGTCGATTACAAACATCCCTCACCATATCCTCCATGTGTGTACAGACCTCCATAAACAGGTCATGAAACTCCACATGTTGTAAAGTCTTCATAAACGGAGTATAGCGATGCATCAGTATATAACCTGCAAAAGAGAAACCATTTTATTATTAAAAACCTTGTCATTTGTACATAGTCCAAGTGACGAAATAACGACAAACGCTCTCACCGTATGAAGGATTATAAACTTGCATTCAATCCCATGTATCCAATTGCCAAATATGTTGGCAACATTACGAGGAGGATACAACCCACAAGATACTTGGATGACTGACCATATAGATCAGGCAAATTTGCACTAGAAGAATTAATGCTTAATTTTCTCATCACGGTGCCAACAAATACATTGCTTACTTCCATGCCAATTCCTTTTAACAAGGTTGTATTTTTGTCTGATTCACCCCATGTCACAGATACCACGCGAATATTTTTGTCTTTCGCATTCGGCGCAAACACCGAATACCGATGATGGCTCCAAAAATCGTCATTTTTTTCCGTGTTTAAACACTATTTTTTCTCAAGCAATTAACAATAATCTCTCTTGATTTGCCACTAATGACTAATTATTGAAAAGATATGCAAAACCTTACTTTGATTTGTGTTGTATAGAAAATCACACTTTTATTGCAAAATCTAGGGTGATAAATGAAGATTTTAAGGAAGTTTTGATGACCAAGTAATCCTGGAGCTATTGCCAGGCGCAAGTCGTCATAACGAGCACTGGTACAGGCGTGGCCCGCCTGTACGGCCCGCCCATATGAGATGGCGGCGACTCCGTCTTGTCAAACCATAATGAAGGCGCCTATATATTTTGAGGTCCCATCCGCCGTGTAGAGGGTCACCATTCTCAGATTGCATCACAACACCACCAAAGGGGATCCACACCATAGTTCATCCCTTCCATCCCCCGTCCTATCCATTAGCCATAGCCATTACTTTGTACTTGAGATCTCCTTGTGATTTGGCGGCCATTGTAAGAATATTCGACTTCAGTCTAAGTATTTTTTTATAATGTTTTCTATCCTTGATCTTATTGTTATGACTGAGTAGTCCTCACGGGCTGCGGGTTGGGGAGAAATCTCGCAGCAATTATGCGCATCTAATCTATGGGAGTATTGTGTATTGTTTGAAAGAGAGATTTGTATCTTTTGTTTCTTTATCTCTTTCCTCGATCTTTGGACTTGTAGGTACCCAAGACCCCCGATATCGATCAAGGCTTGAGGTGAGGTACTTGTCTAGCGGTGATCTCATAGGAAACCCAGTGATAGAAAGGGCTGTATGGTATTTGTTTAGCGACCCATTCGATATCAACAACAACATCTCTCCTTAAGGTTTTGATCTATGTTTATCACTTAATAACTGTTTGTAACCTGGTGCTCGTGGTACAACCGGCTGTATCAAAAGGCTATCGATATGCCTACTGCTCGTAGGGGCTTTAGTATATTAGGATGTGCTTCCCACAAAGATTATCTCTATTGGAACATTACACATGACCATGCTTATTATTATCTTTTATCCCATATAATGTGCAGCTGCAGGTGGATCTTCAATCCTGGCCTATCTCCATCCATTAAATCAACCCATAATATAAAATAAACTAGATTGGTCCGGTAAACACATGTAAAACGAAAAACAAAGTCTTGTAGACGTGTTCTTAGTTTTATTCCTATTAGTGTTGTTTCCCAAGGTTCGATTAAACCTAGGTCTACTAGGGAAAAAGCTACTATACTACATATGTAATCCGGATCGAAGGTATCAACCGACATGGAAAACCGATTCTCATATCCATTCCAAGTGTGCAATGACGTTACAAACGAATACACATAAGTAAAACAGGACAAACGCACACCTACACTACTAAAACAGAAAGGCACCTACACTACTAAGGTGGAAAGCCGATCCCGCCATGGAGAAACCCCATGTAGATCTTCTCACCGAAACACCGACCTCGGAGAAAGCGTAGGCAAGAATGTCGCGAGCCTCTGTGAAGAGGCGACCTATCACGCTTCGGGTAACGAGCACTGGTACGGGCGCCTGTCGGCATAGAAAGTTTTGACAACCAAGTAATATTGGAGCTATTGTCAGGCGCCAGTCGGCGTAACGAGCACTAGTACGGGCGCGACCCACCCGTACAAGGTGGCGGCAGCTCCGACTCATCAAACCCTACAACTACTATGAAGGCGCCTATATATTTTGAGGTCCCAGCCGTCATGTAGAGGGCCGCCATTCTCAGATTGCATCACAACACTACCAAAGGAGATCCACACCATAGTTCATCACTTCCATTCCTCATTGTAGCATCCCAATTGTCTAACAATTGCAATGCTACTTGCCTAGTCTATATATTGCTATTCCTACCTGTCATTTATTGCATCATCATTATATCATGCTCATGTCACCATGCCACCTTGCATTTGAGCCTCATATAAAAAACCCTGTATTTGGTTCTTATATCATATGCATTGTATATATTGTATCACTTGTATTTGCTTCTTCATATATTGTATTTGCTTCTTGATAAATTTCTTCATTCCCAAGTTGAGTTGGGGGCATATCTCTTTTGCAACTTCATCACCTTTCTTGTTACCACCTTATAATTCCACCATCCAACTATATATGGGCCATTGTATTTCTTTTGGCATATCTCTAACTCATATGTGTTGGGATGGGTTCCCTAGCTTCCTTACGGTTGTATATTGAATGATGATCATGGATGAATATATTGTGGCTCCATGTTATCTAGTGGATTATACACACACACACTATCTTGGCCACTTCATATGCTGCATGATCCCTATCTATCTATTCCATAAGTTGAGCAAGCTTCCTTTCTTGTGCATGGGTTGTTCTATTTTGAATACATGCATGGATATATCCACGCCATACCCAATATAGTTGTTTTCACAAATATATAGGAGTGGCATTGAAAACATATGCATGTCCCATGAAAGAACTCATCATCCTCCCATGCTTGTTCTTTGGTTTGGGTGGGACCTTTGGATTTGATTGCTCTCAAGGGAAACAAATCATATGGGACCTCATGAACAACTATCCTTCCCTCCCTCTTGATCCTTTTTGGTTTTTGTTTGAAGGTGGGAGCTTTGAAAGTGTTCTTTTTATTCCATGGCCTATTCAAATTTAAATGAAACAAGCCATTTCCTAATGTACCAACTTATCTATCTATCCTACCCATCTACCCCACCCATGCTTCCTTTTAGTTGCCTTTATTCTATTATATGTTTTCAAACAGCTCATGCGTTCAAATTTGAAAACAAACAAATAAATCAAACAACAATTTTAAAAAGAAAAAGAAAAGGATTTTTACCTGGCCTAGCTCGCAGCCCAACAGAGCAGCAAACCCAGCCGCACCAGTGCAGCCCACCACCTAACCGCTTCTTTCTTCTGTCCGACCCGTTTTCCTCCCCACAGCTTACCGCTTCTCGCAGCGTGCGCCATCATTGTTCGTCTTCTCGCCGTCGCTTCCCGCCAGCCGCGTCATGCCAACCGTAGCCTCCTTCTTATCCCCTTCGCGGCACCCTCCCAAAAACCCCAATCCTCTTTCCCCCGCTGCCATTTCTTCCTCTGTTCCCTACCACTTTCAGATGCTTCTGAAAATCATCATGGCGCCGCCGTGCTAAGCCCCCTCCAGTCGAACTACCTCTTTCGCCTATGGCGAGCCACTTTCTCGTTCCTGCTGCCGGTTTGCTTCTGCTGCCATCGTACCTTTGCCCGTCTGATTTGCTCCGTCGTGTCCTCCATTGTCGCTGTTTCAGCAATAGGCGCATCCTTCTTCGGTTCGTCACTATCACCGCCTTCGTCACCGACACCGCCCGGAGCAGCCGCCGTGAGGAGGAGCCGAACGACCACCCTCTTCTACTTCTTCTTCCTATCGCTCGCAGTCGTCGCCCTATTCTCTCTGCCTCGCCTCACTCCCATTTTTCTAGTGAGCCCCTAAACCCCCGATGCCCTATTAGTTCCCATGCCTCCGTTGCGCGTCGCCTGTGTCGTTCGCATTCGCGCCCTGTAGCCCGTTCGCGCATGCCCAGACCTGCGGTGCCGCTCGTGTCGCGACCACAGCCGCAGAAACCAGTCTGCGCCCCCTCTATTTATTGCTAGGCCCCTACCGCTGTAGCCCTCCTCCATAGAAGCTTCCTCAATGTAAGGTGTAGTGCTAGGTGCCTGATACGTCGGAATAGTATTTATATTTTTTGATGCTCCATGCTTGTTTAGTATCTACTTTGCTTTGCTTTATCTACACTTTGAGGTGTTTTTTATATCTTTTCTAGAACTAAACTATTAACAAGTTGCCACAGTGCCAGTTGCCTGTTTTCTTCTGTTTTTAGTTTCAGAAAAGGCAGAAAATCAATATTCTCGGAATTGGATGGAACAAAAGCCAAAGTCAATAACTTTCCGTGGGGGACAAGAATCCAGAAGACGAGACGGAGACCCCCCCAGGCGCTGGTGGGCCCTGCCCCGCACCTAGGCAGGGTGTGGGGCCCCTGGCCGCCTCCTCGCCCTCCCCCTTTCGCCTATAAGAAGCCCCCGATGCAGAAACCCTAAGTAACCAATCATTATTCCACGAAACCTTCTGTAGCCACCGCCCACCGTCGTTCCTAGATCGGGGGGGGGGGGGTCTGAAGTTCTTCCCGGCACCCTGCCGAAGGGGAGATCATCCCGGAGGCCTACTCTCCGGTATGATGCGTGAGTAGTTCCACCTTGGACTATGGGTCCATGTAGTAGCTAGATGGTTGTATCTCCTCCTTATGCTTTCATGTATAGATCTTGTGAGCCCCGTTCATGATCAAGATCTAATCTATTTGTAATCATGCATGTTGTGTTTGCGGGGATCCGATGGATATTGAGATTATTATGTTGGTTTGATTAATGGTTTTGTCTTTATTATTCTATCATGTCTGTGTTGTTTGTGATCTTTCATGCTCTCTGTCGTTAGTAGCTATCTTGGCCACGTAGTTGCTAGTGACTCCAAGAGGGGGTATTTATGCTTGATAGTGGGTTCATGACTCTAGTTTCCAAGGGAAGTGACAGAAATATCTTCGGTTGTAGATGTGCTATTTCTACTAGGGAGAAAACAATGGTCTCTTGTTCATGGAACATGTGGACTGATTACCTTACACACTTTGCTTAAAGCAGTTGTCTGCTGCTTGCAACTTAATACTGGAGGGGGTTTGGATGATAACCTGAAGGTGGACTTCTAGTCATAGATGCAGTTGGATGGCGGTCTATGTATCTTGTTGTATTGCCCAAATCGAATCTCATAGGATCTTTCTGACTAGTAATTGCATTGTTATGCCTTGCTCAGTCCTGTCAATTGCTCGACTGTAATTTGTTTACCCTTCATGCCATGTTGTTTATCTAAGGAGAGCACCTCTAGTGAACTATGGACCCCGGTCCAATCTTTACCATTGATACATCTTCCACTATTACTTGTTTGCTTGTTTCAAACCACCATTACCTTCCACACCATACGTTTTATCCTTTGATACATTAGACCGGTGAGCTTGACAACCTCACTGATTCGTTGGGACAAAGTCTTGAGTTTGTGTTGTGCAGGTCTCCACGTTGTTTGCAACACCTGTGTGACGTTTCCTTCCTCCTTCTGGTTTGATAACCTCGGTCTCAACTGAGGGAAAACTTGCTGCTGTGCTCTTCACACCATGTGCTTGGGGTTACCAACGAAGTGCCACGTTGAGAACCATCAAAGCCTTTCTGGCGCCGTTGCCGGGGAGGCTAAGGACGTCTTCACTAGGGGAGTCCTTCACTTCCTTTCTCTCTACTTTGTTTTTAGTTTGGTTTGTTTATTTTGCTTGGTTTTGTTTGCCTCTTTCCAAAAAACCCAAAAAAATTAGTCTAGTTTGGTTTGCTTTCTTTACTCAAAACCACAAAAAAAATTGTTCCTGCTCTAGCTGCTGCTGCTACTGTTTTTGGCTTGCCCACCTTTTCCAAAATAAACTCTGCTGAGAACACCAAGTTGTGTGACTTCACTAGTACCAACAACAATGATTTCCTAAGCACTCCTATTGCTGCACCTGCTCCTGATGCTACCTTTTATGAAATTAAGCCTCCTTTGTTGAATCTTGTGATGAGAGAGCAATTTTCTGGTGCTAGTTCTAATGATCTTGCTGCCCATCTCAATAGCTTTGTTGAACTTTGTGAGATGCAAAAGTATAAGGATGTAGGTGGAGATATTATTAAGCTTAAGCTTTTTCCTTTCTCCTTGAGAGGAAAAGCTAAAGAATGGTTGCTATCCTTGCCTAAAAATAGTATTGATTCTTGGACTAAGTGCAAAGATGCTTTTATTGGAAAGTACTATCCTCCTGCTAAGATTATATCTATGAGAAGTGACATTATGAAATTTAACCAACTTGATATTGAACATGTTGCTCCAGCTTGGGAAAGAATGAAATCTTTCGTCAAGAATTGCCCCACTCATGGCTCACTACTTGGATGATTATCCAGACTTTTTATGCAGGTTTGAACTTCTCCTCAAGAAATCTGTTGGATTCAGCTGCTGGAGGTACCTTCATGGGCCTCACTTTGGGTGCTGCAACAAGGCTCCTTGATAATATGATGGTTAACTACTCAGAACGGCACATTGAGAGAGCTCCACATGGTAAGAAGGTAAATTCTATTGAGGAAACTTCCTCTTTGAGTGATAAGATTGATGTTATTATGGCTATGCTTGTTAATGGGAAAGCTCCTCTAGATCCTAATAATGTTCCCTTAGCCTCCTTTGTTGCTCAAGAAGAGCAAGTTGATGTGAACTTCATTATAAACAACAATTTCAACAACAATGCCTATAGGAATAATTTTGGTGGTAACAACTATAGGCCTTGTCCTCCTAATAATGGAAATTCCTATGGAAACTCCTACAACAATGCTAGAAGTGCCTCCTCTGAACTTGAAGTCATGCTCAAAGAATTTATTAGTAAACAAACCACTTTCAATAAGGCAACATAGGAAAAGCTTTTAAATGTTGAGAAAAATATATCCTCTCTGTCTGAAGCTCAGTCCTCCTTGATTAATAAAATGGCTGCTAATCCTAAAACTATGGAAAGTACCTTTGCTGCCACTCATGCCATACAAGTTACTATTGATGAAAATATTAGGCTGTTATCTCAACTTCATGCTAGGTGGGAAAGGGAAGCTGAAATTGATAGAAACAATAGTGTGTGCACCATCACCACTAAACCACAAGTAGTCCCTATTCCTCCTCCTACTATGCCTAAGCCTATTGATCCTACTACTAGTGATGCTAAGTTTGACTTTGATATTGATGGTTGCAATATTTCTGAAGTGATTATGTTCCTACAAAAGCTTGCTAGAAGTCCTGATGCTAGTGATATGCATGTTGCTTTTACTAAACACATTACAGATGCTCTTGTTAAGATTAAGGAAGAGAAGCTAAAACACAAAGCTTCCATTCCTAGGAAAGTAGAATATAGTTGGAAACCCATTATTAATGTGCAAGTGAATGACTTTGATCTCAAAGCTTCATGTGATCTTGGTTCTAGTGTCTCTATTATGCCTAGGAAGATTTATGAAATGCTTGATTTGCCACCATTGGAAGATTGTTATTTAGATGTCCCACTCAATGATAATGCTAAGAAAAAATTCATGGGGAGTATTAGTGATGTTCTCATTATGGTTAACAATGCTTATGTCCCTGTTGATTTCTATGTTTTGGATGTTGAATACAATGCTTCCTGTCCTATTACTTTGGGAAGACCTTTTCTTAGAACAATTGGTGCCATCATTGATATGAAAGAAGGCACCATTAAATATCATTTTCCATTCAAGAAAGGTATTGAACACTTCCTTATGAGGAGATAGAAGTTGTGTTTTGCTCCTCCTTTGAAAGCAAGGTTTGATGTGAATGCTTCCTCATTTGAAAATACTTGATTCTTCTTGCTTCTTGTACCTAACTTAAAGGCGTTAAAGAATAGTACTTATTGGGAGATAACCCAAGAGTTTCCTTGAGTCTTGGGAGTTATTACTTCAGTAATGAACTCTTCTTATCCTTTTTGTTTGCTTTTTGTGCCAAGAATGACCTCTAATGAGAGAATAGTAAGATTTGGGGAGTTGCTGTCCCGAAACAGATTTCTGTCCTCCACCATAAAAATTGGTGAGGAGTCTCTGTAACTCGGATTGAACTAAAAATTTACGAATAAATCCCCCAGTATGTTAGATAACTTTAGTTAGTTCAACACTTTTTGATTTGAGCAACAGAAGATTTTCTAGAAAATCGGTTTCTACCCGCTGGTCTGTTTTGACAGATTTCTGCCATTATTTGCATTTGCTTCTTATTGATTCCTTTTTGAGTTCTCTTTAGGTGAATTGAGATTTTTGAAGGAGTTACTACAGTATATTGTGTTTTTAGTGAAAAGCCTTGCTGTTACAAAGCTTTTCCAGGGGTCTATTATCTTTTGAATAAAATAATGTTGCTAATGAAGATTGTGTGAAGTTTTGTATGAAGGAAAAATTTCAGGTGTAGAGAGAGAATGATGCAATGAGATAAAGAATGGACAAAAGTTCAAGCTAGGGGATGCCACCATGGTTTCACCCCAAGAAATATCCAAGAGGTACAAGCGTCAAAGCTTGGGGATGCCCAAGGCATCCCCTTCTTCATCAATAAAAAGCTCAGGTCTGTTTAGACACTTCGTTTTTATTGTTTCATGCACAGTTGTGTTGTTCTTGGAGCGTCTTAGTTTTCGTTTGCTTTGCTTTGGTTGTTTAGTTTGCTTGAATAAAGTGTTTGGACCCCCGTTCTCGTTGTATTGTTTTACAAATAAGTTGCTTGGTCTTGGAAAGGAGTAGTATGTTCTTGCTTGAAAGTGCAAGAGGAGCTTGCATTGACTGTGACTTAGACTTTAGCATGACATGCTAGGTGTTGTTTTGACCTTATGCTTAGTGATTATTGATATAGCATGTATTGTTCCAAACAATTGGGATTGCTTAGTGTGCCTTGAAAAAATTATGCATTGTTTTAGCATGCAAAAAGCATAGTATTGTGGTATTCTCCTTTGATGCTTTGTTTGGGTTGACTTGGCACATGCTCACACCATGTTATGACTCTCACAAGTCACCATTAGCCTCAATGATAATTTAGTCCTAGGCTTGTAGTACCACTCTATGCTTTGATTAGTAATGGCCATTATGCTCTCTTAGTTGGTTGCTCGCAGTCTTTTGCTAGCCTCCACTTGTATGAGTAAGTTTTACTCATGCTTCCAACTCCCAAGAAACCAAGTTATTCCAAAGTGTCCACTATAAATTCCTATGCATGGTTTGTTACACCATTCCAAGTATATTCTTGTTTTCAGCTATCTTCCAATTAAAAACTATTTTGTTATGTGAAAACTTAGTGATTAAATCCCTCACAAACTTGATGGCACATTTTATATTCTTTGCCCCTAATAAACTTGAACCATTATGTCATCTATGTTGTATATTATTGCACTTATACGTTGGAATTAGCAGAACCGTGCTGTCACGGGGAACATTTTCAACATTGCACTTGTACTTTGTACTCAGTTGATATCATGCTCTTTTGTCTATGGAAGTCACCGGTGTGAAATAAAGAGGAAACTTGTAAGTCCATGGAGTTTGTATTATGTGTTAGAGAAACGCCTAGGCCGCTAGCCTAAGCCATGCCTAATCATGGTGGAAACTTGTAGAATCACCATAGTGAGCTATCTATGAAGCATCCTCAATAAAAAGCTATGCATATGGTAAATAAAAAGATTGCTGAGGTGCTCATTGTCTGCTTGCCTCGTCATTTTGGTTATGGGAAAGCTCCTGTACCATGTGCAAGGGGTACCCCGTTGGCGGTTCTTCATGATATGCAAATACTTACAATGACAAGAACTTACAAGTGACTGAATTTGAGTAGCATGAGGTGTGGCCCTCGTATTCAAGAGACTTGAGATTGCCAACTTATACTTCGTCAAGCATATACTCCATATTTGTTCACTTTAACTTTAATCACTTCAAGATGCTTATGATAGGGGCAATGAGGGGTGAAAGCTAACAAGTACCATAATTTTTGGAAGCTCTTTTTGAAACTTGAAATCCTGCTTCCCTTTTTGAAGGGCCTTTCTTCCATCATTATGTTAAGTCTCCACCTTCTACCTTTAGGCACCATTAAGGGAGCATAGTTGTCATTCTGTGTGCAGTGTTACAAAGCTTATTGATTGATGCATATTGTGATATTACTTGTTCTTGTACTATTTGTTTCTAGTCACCCTTGTGAACTTTGAAGGTGTCCTATGCATCTATTTGCTACTATATGAGGGACAAGTTGATTGCCACTATGCTATGTTTTCTGTATGTGAAACAAACAAACGTTTTTGAATGCATGTTATTCATGATCTTTGTTTGTAGCCTATCATGTTGCATGCATAGTTGCTTTGTCTTACTGTTAGAACTCCATCTTTCATGCACATGTTTAGAGTTCTTTGATCCCAGCTTTCAATGCTTGCAAATGGTTAGATCTTTATTGTGAGGGTGCATGTCACCTCAAAAATTATTCTTTTTTATCACTTACCTACTCGAGGACGAGCAGGAGTTAAGCTTGGGGATGCTTGATATGTCGGAAATGTATCTATAATTTTTGATGCTCCATGCTTGTTTAATATCTAATTTTCTTTTCGTTGTCTACACTTTGAGGTGTTTTTATATCTTTTCTGAAACTAACCTATTAACAAGTTGTCACAGTGCCAGTTGCCTGTTTTCTTCTGTTTTTGGTTCCAGAAAGGCAGAAAATCAATATTCTCGGAATTGGTCGGGACAAAAGCCAAAGTCAATAACTTTCCGTGGGGGACAAGAATCCAGAAGATGAGACATAGACGCGAACTAGGGCGGCCATACCCCCCTAGGCGCGGCCAAGGCAGGGTGTGGGGCCCCTGGCCGCCTCCTCGGCCCCCCTTCGCCTATAAGAAGCCCCCGATGCAGAAACCCTAAGTAACCGATCAATATTCCATGAAACCTTCTGTAGCCACCGCCACCGTCGTCCCTAGATTGGGGGATCTAAAGTTCTTCTCGACACCCTGTCGAAGGGGAGATCATCCCGAAGGCCTTCTCTTTGGTATGATGCATGAGTATTTCCACCTTGGACTATGGGTCCATGTAGTATCTAGATGGTTGTATCTCCTCCTTATGCTTTCATATATAGATCTTGTGAGCTCCGTTCATGATCAAGATCTAATATATTTGTAATCATGCATGTTGTGTTTGCGGGGATCCGATGGATATTGAGATTATTATGTTGGTTTGATTAATGGTTTTGTCTTTATAATTCTATCATGTCTGTGTTGTTTGTGATCTTGCATGCTCTCCGTTGTTAGTAGCTATCTTGGCCAAGTAGTTGCTAGTGACTCCAAGATGGGGTATTTATGGTCGATAGTGGGTTCATGCCTCTAGTTTCGAAGGGAAGTGACAAAAATTTCTTCGGTTGTAGATGTGCTATTGCTACTAGGGAGAAAACAACGGTCTCTTGTTCATGGAACACGTGGACTGTTTACCTTACACACTTTGCTTAACGCAGTTGTCTGTTGCTTGTAACTTAATACTAGAGGGGGTTCGGATGATAATCTGAAGGTGGACTTCTAGTCATAGATGCAGTTGGATGGCGGTCTATGTATCTTGTTGTATTGCCCAAATCGAATCTCATAGGATCTTTCTGACTAGTAATTGCATTGTTATGCCTTGCTCAGTTCCTGTCAATTGTTCTGCTGTAATTTGTTTACCCTTCATGCCATGTTTTTTATCTAAGGAGAACACCTCTAGTGAACTATGGACCCCGGTCCAATCTTTACCATTGATACATCTTCCACTATTACTTGTTTACTTGCTGCAAACCACCATTACCTTCCACACCATACGTTTAATCCTTTGTTACAGCAAACCGGTGAGCTTGACAACCTCATTGATTCATTGGTCAAAGTCTTGAGTTTGTGTTGTGCAGGTCTCAACATTGTTTGTAACACCTGTGTGACGTTTCCTTCCTCCTTCTGGTTCAATAACCTTGGTCTCAACTGAGGGAAAACTTGATGTTGTGCTCTTCACACCCTGCGCTTGGGGTTACCAACGAAGTGCCACGTCGAGCATCATCAGTGCCCTCTCCCTTTTTTGTTCTTGCATCCATTGGTTTTGCTCCATCGTTGCATCGCCATCGACGTCAGAGTTTGCCCAGATCCGCCAAGTCGCTAGCTGAAGTAAAACCTTGTTTTAGTTTCATCAGCAAACCAGCTCTAGACGCTTTTGTAATTAGGCACCTGGCTTTCTGAAGCCTGAACCCGCAATACTCCTCGCCATGTCCTTTTGTAAAAAGGCACCTGCAAGTTTCTAGCCTCAACTCGCAGTCCCCTGGGATACACGTGGCAACGACCCACCTCCCAAGGTATGTGCGTGGCCCCGCATGTCCCTGGGCCCGCACGCTAGCGAATGTGGGTATACTCCACCTGTGTGACAAAAGACAGAAGCTTTTTAGAATCCAAAAATTCAATTTGATTTTATATTCTGTTTAAATACAAACTATTTCATAACTTTTAAATAAATAAGAATTTGAATACGAGTTTAATATGAAACGTATTTAGTTTTTAGTTATGAATTCAAATGCAAATTCTAATGTTTTCCAATCTGATTCAAACTAGTCAAACCTTTAACTTTAACCCTTTTAATAATTTTGACTTTAATAATAATTTAAATCCATAATTTCAAATAATTTGAATAATGTTTGTTTTAGAATCAGAAAAATGCCAGGAATGTGAATATTCTATTTAAATATATTATGGAAAATAATTTTTTTGAAATATCAAATGCCATTTAAATGACAAATCTTGAATAATTCATAAGTTCATTTCCATAACTCTAAATTTGACAAATGATATATCTAAATCGATTATCTCAACGAGTCCGTTCTAACTATGCATATCATGATATTAATTGAAGAGTGCATAATATAAATATTAAGTATACAACAATGTTTATGGGAGCAAAACATGACTAAAAACCTAATCAAATGCTTTATTCGTGTACCCCACACCTCACCCATGCCATGTTATGTTATACCATGTAATTGTGCATCATGCCATCATGGCATACCTTGCTTGCTTGTTGCACATGCTTTATATGATTGTGTAATGTATTTATTTCAGACCCTTGTGTGTTTGTTTTTTATTCGGATAAACGCCGAGTAAGGGAACTATCAGGAGGCTCAGGAGTATTACCCAGAACCTTCTTATTCTTCAACTGAGTTACCAGGCAAGAAATTCCCCATATTTGCACTACATATAGTACCTATTGCATCTATCTTATTCTTGCATCATGAGTCGCGATCCGAGTTAAATTGAAATGGTAAATACTAGCTACCGGAGTCCGATAGAAAGAAAAACGTCGGACCGATCTCCTGCCATCCGTTCTCTCTCTCATCCCACATGCCTCAAGGCTTCTGACCACCAAAAAAGTTAGCCCATTAACCACGCATGTTGACCACCTCCAGATCATAATTTCTAGCAGTTAAGTCCTTTCCAAATCTCTCCTAAAATTTTGAGGAAATTAGCTCCTTCCGAATTGACCTTTGCCTCTGCTCCTGCTCTAGCCCACAATTCCTCTGCCCACCTTGTCGCGCCATCATCTCTCATTTGACCGAAACATGCGTCTCCACCTGGGACATTTGCCCTATGCTGGCGCGCATGCCGCTTCGCTGTGAGGAATCGTCGTCGGGGCCAGAGGCCACCACCGGCCAACTGTCTAGAGGATACACACCGCACAAAGCAGCGGGCCATAGGGCCGAAGGGTCTAGAGGCTACGCACTGGCTGTGTAGTGACTACTTATTGTATGTGGAAGTAAAATTTTATATTACTGAAAGCAAAATCTATTTCATATGGAAGAAAACTATGTCCACCCAATCTAGGAAGCAATGATTATAGAAACACTTATTTGTTACATTCGAAGCATATACTATTTCGTGTGGAAGCAAATTGCATGTTGTTTTGGAGCCAATGTTGATAGACACAAAAGTTTCTTTACATTGGAAGCAACAATATTTTCTTGAGGCAAATTATATTATCTATTGGAAGCATGTTGATACAAACTAGTCTTTGTTGCATCTTTTCTACAATGGGAAATAAGCCTAGAAGGTAAAGAAAGACTAGAAGGTAAAAGCCTCGAATTGCCTTGGAAGCAATCGAGTTAGCGAAGGGAAGCAAAATATTATTTGTAGGAAGCAATGTTAAGTTGTGATGGAAATAAAATTCACAAAGGTTAGAAAAAAAGTTGGATCTTCCATGATTATTTCAAGGAAATAGTAAGATATCTTCCAAAAAATATGGATATGACAATATTTGAAAATAATGCTTCCCTGCACAAAACTATATTGATGTGTGACTGAAACCTATAATTAAATTCTTGTAATTTGTTAGTTCGAAACAACTTATAATTTCCTAAAACAAACTATTTCCAAAAAAATAAGCCATTGTTTGGGATTGACCGGAGGTGCATCACGGTGACGATTTAAACTCTAAACGGAAGCATGCATTCTGTTTCCTGAAACCACGTGAAGGATTTAAGAAAGAGGGAAACGAGACTGTGCCAAAAATCCTATGGCTGAGCTGCTTACGATCGTACGGCCAAGCACGGGTCCAATGGGAACCGAATATCGACATCCAATTGAAATCCCAAGTATTGCATAGACTTTACTTTTAAAACCCACTGAAGCTTGTTTCCTCAATCCTATGAGCCATTACTACATGAGTTATTTGAGCCATGCGAGTCATATAATTTCATGTGTAGGGTTTGTGAGAGTCTTTGGATAATGAGGTACCTAAACAACTGAATTTAGTAGCAATGGGATAACTAAAGAAAGAGGCACCGGTGGGCAATATCTGCTATTTGGTTCTTTGTGCTCACTTGTGTCCCGTAGGACCCCGAGTAATTGATACATGTTCCTTGACTCTCACACTATCCGCATATGGGACCATGAATCTCCTTAGTCTTAGCTTGAGTCATATTTAATTTCTTAGGGCCACAACTAGTTTGGGGCATTATTACTATCCTATACTTATGCCATGCTACTGCTTATTTACTACTGTTGCTCGAGGACAGTTTACTACTGTACTATTTAGGAATTGTGATACGTTTATGTGATATCGATAAGCCTAGTCATACTTTCGGTTTCCCAGTTGTTTATAGGCGTCGACACAAACCCTGGGTCCGTCTCAGAGCCGGCCAACTTTGTTACGGGGTGCTTAGTGGGATGGCCCCCTGAAATCATCTGTGAATCTTGCAAATGCTTCGTCGTGATGCCTCATTGGGTTTTCATTTGGTTTTTGAGATTGATCGTGCATGTGTTGTTATTTGTGCACCCCCTATAGGGTAAATCTTTCTGAAAGTCGTGTCTGTGGTTATGGATGCCTTGAAGCACAGTTTTTCGATCATAGACAAGCATAAATAAAGTATCACTTTTAAATTGACTAAAACTAGTCTAGTAATAGTACAATACTCATGGAATGATTAATAAAACTGTCAATGGATGGAATGTTCTTCCGCCTTCTCGTTCGGGAACGGGAAGGTGGGCGAGCGCTGTTTATTTATATTGATATATATATATATGGTGGGCAATGAACTGTTTTTTAATTAACGAGTGTCCGTCTATTATTGGTTAGGCGGATGTTGTAGCGTGTCTCTATAGAACTGTTAGGATTTATTTTTGCTGTAATTGCATCACCCTCAGGTCGTTTCCTTTAGATGTATAAATATTTACTGAGTCCCTTAGGGTCTCACGCGATAAAATATTGGTTCAGATGAACAGGTATATCCGCACGAAGGTTAAGGGGTCAAGGAGACCGATGATGGTGGCAACGACCATCAGGTGTAGAGATTCCGAAGATGGAATTTCATGAGATTTGTGGGTGGAGTGTGCTTATTTTCAGTGCATCTTATGCCAAATTGCTTTTTATCCGTACTCGGATCTTGTTTTTCGCTTCTGTTTGATACTCTGATGTGTGATGTATGAGGATTTATCATAAACTATTAGAACAATCTAGTATTTTGGATCTTGCCATATGACGTTGAATATTTTTATTTCTTTTAGATGGTTTGGCTCTGATATACTTTTGTATGTCACTGGCATACATACTCATTTGTGTATACTTGATTCGCAGTCCAGCCGGCTACGTCTCTCGCACTTAAAGCTATAACTACGAGAAGTGGGTAGGGTGGTTGGCCGGTACCGCCCCTGTTTCACTCAGACGAGACCTACATGTGGGTGGCCCTTGGGCCTCCTCAGTAGGACACTTTATCCACTTTTGGGTTATACCTTCTTGTGATTTAGAGCGTAGGTCTAGGAGATTATATCTGATATCAGAGCTATTCTGTCCTTCAGGGTCTCAGCGGAGATGGTCATTGTCAGTCTAGAAAATATTTTTGATAGTTATGTATATTAGGAAAAAACTAAACGTGAGAGTAGGACTGCTTCCATTTTTCTTCTTACCCTCCCACCCACACTTTTCTGGTAAAGAAGTGTAACATTTGTCTATTCTCTTCTAAAAATTTAAATTATGATTCACGTGTTTAGGGTTTCCGTAGTACCATAGTATGTATTAAATCCTTTGTCTATCTGTTATATCCAACTTTGCTTCGCAATCTGCGTTTGATTATCAACTGTTGGTACATTCCATACTGATAGGCTTTTGTTAAACCGAAGCGATCTATCCGATTTCTTGTAAATCGACGCGGTCTTGTTAAGGGTGTTGATCCTTCCTGCACGTTTTCACAGAATGTGAAGTTGCTAATCTCTATTTGTTAAGTTGTTTTTCTCATCTATTGGTAGTAAAAAATCAAGTTAGTATGGCCTTGTTTCTGGTTAGAAATTGTGCTTGGCATTCTCCTCGACATATATGGGAAGGTTCCCACAGGTTTCCTTCAGGTACTCGAGTACAAGTTGCAGCCCTTTTCGGTCGCTTGGAATATTTGTTGGCGGACCCTGCGGACCAATAAATATTATCTTTGACAGTTAATGTCAAACTTGTGACTCAGTTCTAACTGCATCTTTCTTGTCTAATCTCTTGATCCAGTCCAGAAAGCATAATCAAATGGATGTATACAGTACAAGGCCAAAAGAACTGGTGTTGGCAACTTCTTTGCACAACACATTCAGGACATAATTTTTACCGGGCAAGGTGTTGGGTTTGTCCTAGAACCTGCATCATATAGAGGAAGTACTTAGAAGAATACTGCAACTATTTTCTACTCCCTCCGACGCAAATTACTTGACTCAAATTTGCCTAGATTCGCTTGTATCAAGTATAGTGTATTAAAGTTGAGTTAAATAATTTGGGTCGGAGGGAGTATTAAATTTTTCTAGTAAAATGGTGACCAAGTAGTATGCTTTGCGATTGAAATGGTAATAAAACAGTTGCCAATGCAGTGCTATGGCAGAAAATGTAACTCGGTGATAACAAAAAACCAGGATCTGATGATAAATAATAGAAATCGGAGAGTTTTTGGGATGACCAAACACCACACGTGGAGAAATGCCCAACATATGTGACTATGAACATGGAAAGGCTACTTGCCAGCTTGACATCGCTTCCAGCAGCTTAGCTAGTCTATTTTTTTCATATCTTATTAGTTGCATTATTTTGCTTGTGTGCACAGTGCACCGTGACAAGAAAATGAATCAAATTACGCACCAGCATCACACATGATTGAATGGTTGAGTAATACTTCTATTATCACTATCCAAAAAAAAGATACTTACCTCTGTATTGAATTGACATGTCAGCACCGTAGTCCCGAACACCTGTTCCCAGAGGGCAATCATTCACATAGAGAGAATAGTGATTTATTCCTATAAAATCTAAAGAATCTTTGATAAGTATGATCTTTTGCGAAGGGTGGAAGGTGAGAGCCAACATTCTTCTTCATAACTTCTGGGTAGTCCCCAAACACCAATGGATCTAGTATCCTTCTCGGTGTGATTGCGGAGAGTCGCCAAGTGAGTGGATGCGTGGCTGCCGGCGGCTAACCCTCGCCCCGGCGGGCTTTGCGCCGTCGCTCTCGGCATCCAAGTCTCCGGCCTCGCCGGAGTTGGGGAGTGGCTCTCGTTTTCATTGCCTAGGGTCCGATTCTGAGTCTGATGGAGAGAAAGGACTAGCAGATTGGCTGGCGCTCGACGCGTTGGAGGATGCCACCGGGGAGTTGGGCTAGGCAACCGTGCCTCGCCGGCGCCGGAAGACGGATGACAAGTTGTGCCAAGAATTCTGGGATGATATGGGTTTCCCTACTCCAGCCTCCAGGTTCTGGGAATGAGGCTCGCTGGCGTCGGCGTCGACTGATCGGGGTCCTGGGTCGCCGGGGATCAGTGGTGATGGCGGGCGGAGGAGGTCTAGTTCGCCGGTGCAATCCTCCTTCCCTGGTCGTCGAGCTGCCGTGTCACCGTCGGGAATCGCTTTGTCTCGTTCCCCTAGGGTTAAGCCCTGGAAGGGGCCTCTTCCTCTGAGGAGGTCCTCGGCGCCGCCGCTCCTTGGGGTGCTAGTGACGACGGCGCTGGCGAAGAAGGAGGGGCGACCGGTCCGTGATCCGAGTCTCGCGCAGGATGCTGTTGAGGGGGGCCCGGCTGGTGGTCCCACCGTGTTGGACGTGGTCACGAAGACATGTTGTTCCTGGACTGGTGTTGCCTCTAAGTTGCGATCGGCCTGGTCTCGGGCCTATCTTCTGCTTTCCTTGTCGCCCGCCAAGCCGCCGTCTGAGTCGATCCTCTCGCCTGCCTCGGGCCGCACATCGCCTCCGATCCTTGATCTGCTGGTATAACCGGGAAGGTCTTTTGCCTCTGTGGTTACCACTGCCATGGCGGGACGGGGACAGGGATCGCACCCCAGGGGGCCGTCTCCAGCGCCGACATCTCGTGTTCCTTCTGCGACAGCGCCTCCTGCAGCGGCTACCCATTCGGCCGCGGTGCAAGCTGCTGCAATCGTGCAGGGGCCAGTGTCGCACGCCTCTGCTGCTCTGCAGCTTCTGCATACCGCGTCGGGGTCTCATTTGTATGCGCTGGGGGTTCAGTTTAGGCCTCCCGTGACCTACTTCAACGCGGTCCAGGCCGCCCCGCTTCGTCCTCTACAACAGCCGTACCGCGGGCCGCCGCCTCCTTCGTTCATCGGGAAGCCGTTCGTGGGCTTCTTGCCAGGAGCCGCACCTGGCCCTGTGTACCATTGAGGGATGCATGTTGGGGATCAGTCAGGTGTGAATTTGTTGCAGCCTGCTCCGCCTTTTTCCGTGGGAGTGGGTGCTATGGCGTCGGCTATTCCGAAGAGGAAGAAAAACAAGAAGCAGCCGCAGACACAGGGTGTGCAGTCACAGGTCAATCAGGTACATCCCGATCATCAGCATCATGCACAACAGCAGGGGCTTCAGCAGTATGGGGTTCCGCAGATGCATGTGCCTGGGTATTTTGTCTCCCTTTTCCGCATCAGTTCACCTTGCAGGATCAGCAACAACACCTACCTCTAGCTCCCACCTCGCAGGTTTCTGACATACCGGTAGTGGCTGAAGTTGGTAAGAATAATAAGACATTTATTCGTTGTTGGAAGTGTGCCGTTAATACACATGCTACCAAGGATTGTAGGGCGGTCCTCTATTGCTACATTTGTGATTCAGTTGCTCATCCCACCTTGAGGTGTCCGGTGCTGAACCAGCCACGCTTGACTCCGTATATGGCTGGTATTGGCAGTGAGCAGACTCTGTTCACTCAGATTCCGGATGCGGTGACTAGGGATCATATCGCGCGTAGTCAGACCGCTATTGCTCTAGTACATGTTTCTGGCCCGATGGTTTCAGCGGAGGTCGTTTAGAGGCAGATTGCCAGGCGGTGCCAGGTGCATGTTCAGTGGAAGTGGGAGGCGTTGCCTTATGGAGATTCTACTTTCTTAGTGAGCTTCTCGTCGTTTGAGGATTTGGACAGGGTGGATGGAATCCTGATGACAGTACCGCTCAGCTGACCTTCTTGGTTTACAGGATGGAGGAGGTGCCACATAAGTTTGAGATGCAGCAGGTTTGGCTCCATGTTGAGGGGGTGCCCCATATATTGCGTTCTTTTCAGGGCTTGTGGGCTGTTGGAGGACTCATGGGGAACACTCTTGATGTGGATTTATTCAGTCTACGGAAGCGGGGGGGGGGGGGGGGGGTGGTCCGTATTATTGTGGAGATGTTTGATACGAAGGTTTTTCTCAAGCTGAAGGATTCCCTTGGCCACTATATTGTGTCTGATGCTGTGGTCAAACATAAGGTATTTGAGTTTTGTTTCCGGATTAAACCAGAGGGTTATATTCCAGAACCAGAGTTTGTCCCTTTCTTGTGGAGAAAAGTAGATGATGACGCAGATGATGATGCAAATGGGAAACCTTTTGGGGGATGCTATGGATACTTATGAGGCTGCTAATGCCACTCAGGGGAGGGGGTCTGGCTCTTCCTTGGTTGTGCAAGGTACTTCCGCGCCTGCATCTTCCAGTCAGGGAGTGTAGAGGGTGTTTGCTGTCACCCCCTTTTAATGCTAATCCGGTTACTCCGCGGGGACGACAACTTCTAGATGCTCTTCCTTTGGATTCCCCTCTTTGCGAGAAGGGTTCTACTTCGGCATCTCGTGTTTCTCCGGCTCAGTTTTAGGAGGCTCTTTGTTTTGTTTCCATTCATGTGCTGCGATCTTGCTCAGCTTCGCCAGCAAGGTCCAGAACGCATATTTTGGGCAGATCCATTCCTATTTCCACTCCTGTACTTGAGGAGGTTGTTCCTTCGGTGTGTTCGCGGAAGCTGTCCCAGGAGGGGTCGGCTGACCGCGATGTTCGAGACCATCTTCAGGATGATGTTGTGCTTGGTCCGACCCAGGCGGGGTTGGCCGACCGCGACGTGCTGGATGACCGCGTCTCCCTGGTCAGGGAGGAACTAGGGATGCTTCGGGACGTCTCGCCTATATTAGGGAGTGGTACTCCCTTTAGGCGGAGCGCGCGCCATGGAGTCGATGCCTTTGGGGCGTCCACAACTGATGAGGACTCCATGGTCAAGGTCATGCGGCGTAAGGCGGAGAAGAACTTAGATTCGTCAGGTATAATAAGTTCTTTGAAATCCTTTTTGTCCTTTTCTACTCCTGTTTTTTCTTCTAAACTAGCCAATGTTGGCATTAGTTTGGGTAGCTCTGTATAGGAGGTATCTTTTTCTTCTAATGTTTTGCGACACATGGATGTTGACCATCTAACGGTTACTCCTAAGGTCGGCGTACTTCCTGATGCTTCACTAACCGAGGAGGAGGAGTTGCATGCCACAGTAGATGGTTAACTCCTTTCTCACTTAGTCGGTGAAGTGTCCGAGGTGGCCTTTGATGAGACCGGGCTTGCCTCTATGTATGAGCTGAAAGATTCTGGTCGAATATCAAAGAGCCAGCGGTCGCGCAAGAGATCCCGTGTATCCAAATCTCCTATAGTTTCTCAATGAATGGAATGTTTTCAAATAGCAGAGGTCTTCGGGACTTGGCTAAACATTTATTCTTTGCTGATTGTGTGAGAGAGCATAATTTGGATTTTCTAGGTATTTCTGAGACTGGTAGACGAGATTTTTCACGAGCTCTACTCAATCGCCTTTCTGGTGGAGTGGACTTTACATGGATATCATGTCCACCGCGTGGTCGATCTGGGGGGATCCTGTTAGGCGTTCGAGATGAGACTATGGAAGTTTTAGCTAGTTCGGTGGGAGATTTTTTTATAAAACTCCATAACCGTAACAAGGCTGACAATTTCACATGGTCTTTAGTCGCCGTATATGGGGCCGCCCAGGATGTTTATAAGGCTGACTTTTTACGGGATCTTGTGAATTTGGCAAAGGACAATCCATATCCTATTCTTATAGGAGAGTATTTTAATTTGCTCTGATTCCCTCACGAGAAAAGTCGGGGCCGGTTCGATGAACATTGGCCTTTTCTGTTCAATGCTGTTATAGACAGTCTGGACTTGAGAGAGGTTACAATGTTAGGAAGGCAATTTACATGGGATAATAGTCTTCCAGAGCCAACATACGAAAAACTAGATAGAGTGCTTATGGATACTGACTGGAAATAAAAGTTCCCTATGGTAACTGTTCGCGCTCTAGAGCATATTGAGGCTTTGTCGGATCATGCTCCTTTACTTTTATCTTTTGTATCACCGCCAGGGAAGTCTACGAATGAGTTTAAATTTGAACTCGGATGGATGATCCATGATGGTTTTACGAGATGGTTAAGGCTATTTTGGAGAAACTGGTCGGTGGTCAAACGCCTATCCTATGATGGAATAACAAAATGCGTGTTTTATGCAAGTTCCTTCGTGGATGGGCCACGCACACAGCTGGTATCCTTAAAAACGAAAAACTATGCCTAACATCTATAATTGATGACTTAGAGGCTTCCGCGGAGATCACGCCGTTAACTGCACAAGAAATTGAGCTTGAAAGCCAATCGAATGCAGAGATAGCCCGACTTCTGCGCGAGGAGGAACTCAAATGGTACCAACGCTCTAAAGCAAATTTCATTCTGGAAGAAGATGCGAATACTAGGTACTTTCATGTTGTTGCCAATGACAAGCATAAGAAGAAACTTATTCACTCTCTGATTCAGGATGAAGGTATGATTGAGGGACAGGAGTATCTGAAGTCATATATCACTACTTATTATAAATCCTTGTTTGGGGCCCCAGCAGAAAATTCTCTCTGGATGAGTCCCAAACGACCAATATCCCCTAGGTTTCTGATGAAGAAAATAGCTTCCTAACTGCCTCATATACTGAGGAAGAGGTCAAGAAAGCGGTTTTCAATCGTTCTTATTCAATCGTTTGTGTCTGGGGGTGGCACGCTCTTATTCAATCGTTTGTGTCTGGGGGTAGTGTTGCCATTAAAGTAAATAAAGATACTGGAAAATACTTCTAGACCAAGAAAGGACTGAGACAAGGGGATCCATTATCGCCTTTACTATTTAATATAGTGGCTGGTATGTTGGCTATCCTTATTGAGAGAGCAAAGGCTGATGGTCAAATTAAAGGATTAGTTCCACATCTTATTGATGGTGGACTTTCTATTCTTCAATACGCCGATGACACAATCCTTTTTATGGAACATGATCTAGAGAAGGCTAAGAATCTAAAATTAATATTATCAGCATTCGAGCAGCTATCTGGGCTTAAAATAAACTTCCATAAGAGTGATTTGTATTGTTTTGGCGAGGCCCAAAATGAGGCCCACCTATATGCTGAACTTTTTGACTGTGGTCAGGGTCAGTTTCCAATCAACTATTTGGGAATACCGATTCATTATCGGCGTCTCACAATTGCTGAATGGAAACTTGTTGAGGAAAGGCTACAAAATGTCTTAATAGTTGGAAAGGTAAATTGCTATCCCTTGGTGGAAGACTAGTACTCATAAATTCAGTACTTACTAATATGGTGTTGTATATGATCTCGTTTTTCCAATTACCAAAAGGGGTCTTGAACAAAGTGGATTATTTCCGTTTAAGATTCTTTTGGCAAGGGGATAGTGAGAAAAAGAAATATCGACTGGCCAGATGAAATGTGTTTTGCCGCCCGAAGGAGTTCGGTGGACTGGGCATACACGATTTGCAAGTCAAAAACACCACGCTTCTAGGAAAATGGCTTTTTAAACTACTTACAGAAGATGGTGCTTGGCAAACCATGTTATGGAGGAAATATGTGGGTTCCAAAGTTGTGTCTCAAGTGGTTTGGAAACCGGGGGATTCACATTTTTTGGCGGGTCTTATGGCCACCAAGAAACATTTCTTTGCGTTTTGGTGCTTTCGAGATTAAGGATGGATCACAGATTAGGTTTTGGGAAGATAAGTGGCTTAGCCAAACTACTCTTCGCGAAGAATATCCAGCACTATATTCGATTGTTAGACACAAAGGGGATACAATTTCCACAGTGATGGAAGCTATCCTCCTAATGTGTCTTTCAGAAGAAGTCTCATTGGGCTTAAGCTGTTATCTTAGAACAATCTACTATTACGATTATCCATGATACAATTGTTGGACGGTGTTGACGTGTTCAAATAGAAACTACTAGAAAGTGGTAAATTTTCTGTTGCCTCACTATATAAAGTTTTGGTCCAACCTGATATCCCGGTCGATGATAATAGTAAAATTTGAAAAATGAAAATATCCCTTAAGACGAAGATATTTACATGGTATCTACGGAAAGGGGTAATTCTAACAAAAGATAATCTTGCAAAGAGGAATTGGGATGGAAGTACACGATGTGTTTTTTTTATCAAGATGAGACAATTCGCCATTTGTTCTTTCATTGCAAATTTGCTCGCTCTATATGGTCATTCATCCAAATAGCTTCTGATTTATCTCCTCCACGTTCTGTAACCAATGTTTTTGGTAATTGGTTGCATGGAATTGTTGATAAATACAGAACTTTGTTTAGGGTGGGAGCGCTTGCCATTATATGGTCGCTATGGCTTTGTAGAAATGGCAATATTTTTAATAACATTGTGTCTTCTCCTCTACATGTTATTTATCGAGCCACGGCTATCCTCCGATCATGGAATATCTTCAACGCATGGAGTTTCACGACTTATTGGTGGAGGGATGTACGCGATTGGAGGACACGACAAGGGATATTTTCTTCTGACATGGATGGCCGCGTGATCTGAGGATTGATTTACCTTAGATTCTAGACTTTTCTTCGATAGTGCCTTTTTGTAATGCTTGTCTACCTTTTGTCTTAGTTCTATCGTTCGTGTGGCTATGTGCATCTTGGTTATGCAGAGCCCAGGTGTAAACATTAAACTTTTGTTAATAAATACGCTCATTTCCAAAAAAAAAGGTACTTAAGGTCTCAAAATGCACAGATTATACAGGTGAAATGCTTTATGTGACAAAATGGAGGTAAAGTATCATACCAGCCAAACAAGAAATCTTTACATCTATGCGTTGCTTCAAAATCCACAGTGGAATTTGTCAGCGGATAACTCCAGTAGGAGTAGATATTTATGCCAACAATTCCTTTTTGTATGGATTGCATCAAAATGGTTCCATTTTAGTTTTTACTGAGCCTATACCTCTTTTGCACAGTGATGGGAAAAAAGCAGGAATAATCGCCCACTCAATTAGAAAAATAAGAGTCTATGTAGGTCCCTATTTTCAAACAAGGCCATGAACCTAAAAAAATGAACCGACTAAATGCGTGGCTCAATGCTGAAATATGCATTACAAAGATGAATTAAGATGTGGTTAATGTAATGACTGAAAACAGTGCCTCCACTCTTGAGCAAAGCAAAGATGGTTTAGAGTATCTCAGTTTATGAAGAAACTAAAGCACCACCAAAACTATTGTGAGTACATGATCATTCACCCACTTGATATTTTTCTCTGTATAGATAGAAAACAGATGCATGTGTCATTAAGAAACAGTAAAACTGAACCACCTATGGCTTACCATAGCGATTTCACGTTTTAAACCATCCGATCGTCAATGAATGCTCTAGATGGATCATGCGCTCCTTGTACTGAACGCCACTGCTTTGCTTTGAGCATATCCAGCTCGAGTCACAGTCTGCCAACATAGCTGGGCTGCTACTTTGAAAACCGATCTGGCTGCATTGTTGTTAACCCGGGCCGACAAACTTTGGATAGGCTGTGCGGTCAGGTCAGCCCAGTTAAAATTTCTTTCCAAGCTCATCCAATCGGGAAGGCACAACGGTCGCGGGGAAGGCCATGTTGGCACCGCCGCCATTATCGCACGATTAATGCCATTAAGAAACGTCGCCTTCCGTTCCGTTTCTCTCCGATGGTTATGGCGGACGATCGTTTCATGTCTGCCCACCTCCTCTCTCGGTTCTTAATATAAGCTGGGACGTCGACCTCCATTTTCCAGCTGCCCTTCTTCCTCCATGTGTAGTATTGTTGATGCCCCTTTTGTCTAGCCAGCTGACTTGCTGTTGTTTGTTTCAGGAAACACATCCGGCGACTTCCACTCGACACCGAGCTACCAATCCATCCGGCGGCGGCAACGTCCAACTTCCAGCTTATTGAGATGGTGACGGCGAGCGGTCAGTCCATACGGCCGCTTTTCATTGGCCGCCATGATGCTCCAGCAACACCCCTGAAAAATAAGTGTGAAAATGCGCATCCACTCCTCTATGTCCCTACATACTCCTTGCGCTCGGATTCCTCTTCATGTCATTGCAGCGATCTATTCACGTTCACGGTGGCGGAGAAGAAGGCCGTAATGCAGCAGCAGCGGCGAGGCATGGCGCCTTGGGCAACAACTATTGGGTCGGCTTCTGCATGCGGATGGCAGGTGCATTCCATTCTGGTGTCGAGGCCGTACGTCTTGACGAGATTTGTCAGATTTTTTACATGGGAGTATCATGCTTATGTAGTTAACCGTTGTCAGGTCTATCCAATTTGAGACCAAATGCAGGCTTTGCACACCACGAATGTGATATAGTGGGTTTTTCATGCTCGACTGCCTATTTCGTGTGAACTTATTCCAAATTTCCTTACTAACGTGCTATGTATCAAGTCCTCTTTAATTCAGAAACGTGCAACTATTGTAGTCCTATGTATATCTATCATTAAATTTACACGAAAGTTCTTGCTTGTGGTGTTTTATTCATGTGCCTTTCTCTTGAATTGGTCAGTGCATCCAAGATTTGTACTCATCCATCATGGTAATTCCTACACCAAAGAATCAGAGCTGGAGGTTTAATTAGATCTAAAATTTCTCTAAATTGTCAGCCCAACAAATATCCACTTAGCCTTTGTATGTGTCACATAGAGTACCACCATGTAAGCCCGTAAATAGCAATGTTTCAGAAATATAGTTTGATTTTGACAAGCTAGCTTGCTCAGATGTTATTGTGTATCTTTATTTCTGCATTTTCAGTGTATTATCGAATATAGTGTTGTTTTTACCATTTTAGTTAACTGCTAGAGCCAAAAAGATTAAATAATAGAAATTATCATCATATATAGATCCTAGAGAGTTGAGTCTTAGGTATCTTGGACCGGTGGTAACCAAATATTATAACACGCTAATATCTCAGCTAACGAGATGAAAAAGAAATGTAAATAAAAAATGATGGAGTAGATAAAACATTCACAGGTCTGAATTCTTTTTTCCACAAAGGTCGAACTATATGTTTTTTTTCCTGAAACAATCACGGGGTGGAGAGAGCCCTTAACTGAATATGTATTAGCATTGCGAGGATAGGTAATCATGCAACAAGCCAGAGTGTACCTTTGAAACCTGATCCTTGGACTTGTTAGACAATAATGTGAGGTTATCAACAAGTTCTGAAATACTTACAACATCTAGCATTTCTTTAAATATGGCCGGGCGCGGCAACGCGCACTTTTATGATCTAGTAAGGGTATTATGAGCTGCTATGTATGGTTCAACACTAGAGTCCCCAGCGATGCAATTTGTTACTCCAAATTTATCTGAGCAACGGGCAGGAGGGAATACACCATTATCATAAGAGCCAACTACGCCGATGTTTGGCTCATTCATAATCGTCCAGGATGCAACCCTATCTCCAAACTCTCGGAAGCAAACATCTGCATATGCTGTGAAACCTTCGCTACATCTTTTAGATGTAAAAAATATCATTAATATGTCAATGGTACTATTAACTGCCGCTGCAATGGAGTTATTTATTTGATAGTGAAAACATGTACTCCCTCCGTCTCAGTTTTGTATGATACGTTTGTATCTAGACGCATTTTAGTGTATAGATACATCTGTATCTAGACAAAATTGAGTCATTTGGGACAGAGGGAGTATATACTTACACAATTCTAGGGCTTAACCATCCACCGTACTTGTCTTCAAGAATTTGAGGGAGATCTAGATGGTGAAGTGTTACGTGTATTTGAATTCCTGGATAAATATCACAGAGATAGGAGGGTTTCAGATGGTCAATGCCTTCAACTCTTTTTTTGTAGACATTTGAAACTAAATGAGTGTCTACTATGAACCTAAAAAAATGGCTGCAATTAAATATGTCAACTCTCAACAATCTGCATAAATGCTCTTACCATATTTCACTAGCTCATCAATGAAGCTATTGTAATACTCTAGCCCTTTTGGACTGACAGCACCCGTTCCATCTGCAACCCGAAAGTTTGCAGGAATAATGAGATAAATGAAAACCAAAGCGGGTTGTTGTGATGAAGCTTACGAAGAATTCTGACTTGGAATAAGCCTTGACCACGAGATGGAGAACCTATAGGCCTCTAGGCCTGTCTCAGATATGAGCTTGACATCCTCCTGCAAAATCAGATAAGCCAATTTTTTCTTGGAACTGCTAAAGCAGAGAAATGCTGAAGATTATTGCGAGTCACCCATCTGCAGCGACGTCGCCCGTGCTTTTGTCTGACATTTGCCTGCAAGAGGAAATCAAATATTCAAAATACCGGAACTGAACCTAACCACGGCGAACGAATTTGTGGTCAACCAAATGAAATTATGGTCTTGGGCTCTTTCCAATTCGTCACATACAATTCCAAGCGTGAAATATCTACTCGATGCATCAGGAAAACTGATCGCAAATTGTGCAAGCCTTATTTTCTTAGTTATATGAATACACAAAGGTGGAAGTATCCACAGTCATATGATCCCATGCTAAAACAAAATGTTATGAGGCCTTGCAGGTCAGGAAAACCAGAGTCACTCCCCCTACCTATTCATCATTGTGGCGGATGTTCTCCAACACCTCATCCGGAAAGCCTTCCTTGAGGGGAACTTGTCGCACCTCCTATCCCCCTCCTCCCCTTGCCCTGTGCTCCAATACGCTGATGACACGCTGATCATCTGCAAGGCTGGCGTAGGTGCCACGGCCTGCCGTCGTGAGGTCCTTGACGACTTCGCCTCCGCAACCAGGCTTGCCATCAATTTCCACAAGTCTTGCTTTATCCCCATGAACGTGTCGCCTGAGATGGAATGCCATATAGCTGCTGCTCTTGGGTGCCCTATCTCCTCCTTCCCTCAGCCCTATCTAGGTCTCCCGCTCTCTCCCACTAAGCTTGCTCTTTCCGCATATGCTCCCCTTATTCTCTCCTTCGACAGACACCTCTCTGGGTGGCGTGCTCTCCTCCTTTCCTCCGGAGGGCGCCTCGTGTTATGTAATGCCGTGCTGAACAACCTTGCTACTTATTATATGTGCTCGTTTTTTCTTCCAGAGGGTGTGCTTGAGAGCATTGATAAAATGCGTCGTGCTTTCTTTTGGACCGGTAAAGACTCATGCTCGGGTGCTCGTTGTCTAATTTCTTGGGATAAAGTTTTGTTGTCTAAAAAGGAGGGGGGTTCGGCATTAAGGATCTCCACCGGCAGAACAAGTGTCTTCTATTAAACTTTATTCATAAACTCCACCAGACTGACTCTCTCCCTTGGAAAGATTGGTATAGAAAACACTCCGGACGTGACCTCGGCTCCATCCTTCCTCGACAACATTGTGTGGGAATGCCTCCCGCTCTACCGCGCCATCACCGCGCAAGGGTTGTGGGGGGCACCACCACCGCCTTCTGGCTCGACAAGTGGATTCTCGGCAAGCTGCTTGCCGAGCGGTTCCCCGCTCTCTTCTTGCACGTCACTAGGCCCCACGCTACAGTGGCCTTGGTGGCTACCCTTGGGTTCTCGCTGCAGCCCAGGTTAAGCGCTGCCGTCGAGAGGGAGCTCTGCATCGTCCAAGCCTCCGTCTCCCTCGGCGGCGGCCAGGATCACCGCTTCATCGACTCTCCGACGTCACCTCCCTTCTGCTCTAGGGAGGCGTACCGCATGCTCTCCTCCCCCCCCCCCCCCGCAGGCCGTTGACGCCTTGGCGTGCACGGCGTGGGGCCTCCCTATGCCCGCGAAGATCCAGATTTTCTCATACCTTGCTGACATCGACAGGCTCAGCATGCGCTCCAAGCTATTCTCCAAGCACTACGCACCCTCGGCGCTGTGTGCGGCCTGCCCTTCTATTGAGACGGGGAGGCACCTCTTCTTCGACTGCTCCCTTGCCTCTGAGGTCTGGTGTAGGCTCGGTGTGACGATTCCGGCGGCTAGTTTTTCTATCTGGGATCTGCCGCCTCCTCACGCATTGCTGACCTCTATTTGGAATGCCGGCGTCACGGCGCTCTTTTGGTCCATATGGAAAGCGCGGAACGACCTCGTCTTCAACGCCAAGGCCTCCTCGGCAAGTCTCGTGCTTCGCAGGGCTGGCGACGACCTCGCAGTTTGGTGGTGGAGATACAAGATGCCTGATCATGGGCGCCTTGACACCCTCCGTGTCTATCTTCTATCAGTTTCTATGTAATTTTCTCGTTTGTATTTCGTCCCTGGTGAGGCCCCCCTACCCCTCTCCCTCTCACACTTGTACGTGCAGTGTGACTTCCTAGTCACTTCGAGTAATATAACAAGCGGTGGGGATGGCAATCCCCTCCCTTAATTCTTGAAGAAAAAAAACAGAGTCACAACCGACCCACGTGAGTGAAATTATCCCAAATACTTGGGCTCCTGCCATCCTCAGTAACAGCACCCTCATACGTTGATTCACGCCTTTTTTGGTTTAGGGTCATGTAGCAAGGCTTCCGGTCTTGGTAGTGACGCGGTTCTAACACTTTGTGCCTCATCTCTTCGCCTTAGCGGCTGGAGGTTGGGCAAGGCTAGTCTTTGTTTCTAGCGATTGTGTTGTAAGCCGTTTGGCATGGTGTGAGGCTTAAGAGGGCGTGTGTGGAGTGGCCGCCACTTGTTGGTGTTGTATTGGAATCGTTCTTTCTGTCTTAATGGAGAAGACACGCAGCTTGTGTGTTCTTGGAAAAAAATACTGCAGAAAAAAGAAGCATCAATATTCAGTAAGTGGGATAACACATAAAATGTATGCGTCAGCACAACAACTAAACACACAGGAACTTTCAGCTCAAACTGCTTACCTGGTATGCTGAGGTTCCAGCTCCAAAGACGAAGTCCTGTGGGAAATCACTTCTTGTGATTTGTGAAGCCAATTGCCGCAGTTTCGTCCTTAACACACAGAGACAGCAAAAGGCAAAAGAAGGCAGCTGCTGGTACTTTTCTGTGCTTGACCGATGATTTGTGCACTTCTAAAGGTCTGAGAGGACTTGTATCAGGAATTAATCTCAACAGCTGAACCTCGTGGAATGCAACCAAATTAAACAACATACTACCTTCGTTCCTACTATACTGATGTTTGGCCCACCAAAATGTCTTATATTATGGAACAAAGGTTCTTCAGACATCGTGCGGGCATATGCAGCTACAGTACTACATTTATCTGAATGCACATTCTGCTCGTGATCGGCGCGCTGAAGTGGTTGGGCACTTCTGCCCACATAAATAAATGGCAACTGCTCTGCGTCCCGGCATCGTCCTGCTTCTCCTCGCGTGACATGTCCCCAAAAATCCTTCCAATCCCGCTTTTGCTGTAAAATTATCTATTTTTGCTACATATGTCCCTGTTTAAAACGGTTTAGTCCAGAAATAGAACGTCCCGTCGAAGACCTTGCCGGAGACCATGCAACAAAAAAATTATGCTAATGTAGCAAAACGGACTTCGCCGAAGATATCATCGGAAAAAACTCGCTGGTGACTCTCGCCGGAGACCTTCAAGCAAAAAGTTGACACTATTGTAGCAAAATCACAAGACGGTAGTAGCAACAAAGTTATTCTAATGTAGCAAAAAACTGACATCGCCGGAGACCTCGCCGGAGACTTTTCTAGACACCTCGTCGAAGACCTCACCGGGGATGTCACATAGCAAAAAAATAGAAGAACGATTGTAGCGAAATATTTATACTATTGTAGCAAATCCATTGGCCGTCGGTAGCGACAACACCGACCGTTGGTAGCAAAAATCCGTCGCCGTATAGGTAGCAATAACATCAGCCGTTGCTAGCAGCCCCCCGTACCCCTTGTAGCAGTGCCGTCGGCCGTCGGTAGCAACCACGACTACCGGGAAGGCTGACATCTCCAACGAGGACAAGCTAGGGGCCGTCCTTCCTTGCAGTAGTGCTTGGCGGGACAGGCTAGGGAGCCGGCAGAGGTGCTTGGCGGGACCATGGCGTCGAGGTGGACATGGAGCTTTGGGGCAGCGGCCAAGGAGCTCCACCACTGTCTATGACTCTCCCCGTCGGCAGAGCCTCGCGGGCACGGATGAGGCAGGGGCAGCGGCAGACGCGGGCGGTGCGTGAAGGGCAGGGGCGCCGGCCAGATGAGGACGCCAGAGGAGGCGTGAGGGAAGCACGCGATGGTGGGAGGAGGACACTGTCAACCCCCGGATTTTTAATCCCAGATGCTTGTTATGCCATACATCGCAATCCCAGGATTACCATTTTTGCGAGACATAACAGATTGGATATCACAGTACATCATCCATTACAAACCATACATAAGGTCTTACAAAAATAAAGGATCTCATGATCCAGTCTTAATACAATTCAAACAACGGAATAACGTAATAATAACGATAGCGTAGGCGAAGCTCTATCTTCAAGGTCACAGGCAATGCTGACGATGGGAGATGATCCTAGTTGTCGTAACCTTTCTGATGTCCGTCTTCTTGATACTCCTCTTCATAGTATGGCCATAGGAATAGCCAGGGACAAATCCATGAGTACTCTTTAAGTACTCACAAACGAATACTCACAAGTGAAGTGGTTTTTGAGTAGGATAAACCAAGCTCTAGGGTTGTTTTGCAAAAAGCTAGGTTTACCTTAACTAAGTTCAGAAGCAAAAAAAACTAGTTGAAAGTTTTATAACACGTAAGTGGGAACTTGAATTTCATATCACAACTCGGTTGTGGTCAAGTCAAGTCATGAATCATTTCATACGTCATTTTAAAAACATCTGACGACAGAACGGTATGGCCACTCCAACTGCCCATAACCACGGACGCGGCTATTCGAATAGTTTGACACTCTGCAGAGATTATACACTTTCACCACAACATTCGATACATCCGTCAGGAACAATCCTGAATTCACTATACTCAGTATGCGTATAATCAATCATAACCTTTCAATTACACGCCCTAGTATAGGCACCTCTCCTGTGAGTTTGGCCTCCTAACCATGACCAACTGTCATCTTGGAAACTGCACAGGTGGACAATCTTCACAAGGTAGTCTCGGCTCCAACCTTGGCCGCAAGAGAACCCATACTAAGGTATATAAATTTCCAGTCAAGCCCTACCCAAAATTCGGGTATTGTGGTTGTACGGTAAAGTTGGAATGGTATCGCATCTAGACAACCATCAGTTTTATAAAGGGCTAAGACTCATGCCTTAATATTTTCATCATCAAAGTCATCTGGTGTTCAAGAACACATGTCAAAACATTTCAGTAGAATGACTCATCATTCTAAGGTTTTCATAACCATTTTTACCAAGTATTCCCATCTAAAGTTGATCAAGTTTTATGCTTAGCACTAGCCTCTACAAGGGGGTAAACACTAATGATGGGTGGTAATCAAGTGTGAATTAGCTAAGTCCAATCCCATGCCTCAGGATGAAATCAAGATTATCTAACTTAGGCCAAGTTTTATGCTCTTTATGCTACCTTCAAATATCCTTCTAATATCTACCAATTATCATGTAACCTTAATTAGAAAGCTTTGATAAAGAAATAAAACAACTAAGCTTGCAAGTAAAACTAGGATTGAGTATCATCAAATGTATCTAACCAAGTGTGCTTAATGCATTGCATAGGTTATCTAACTTTAATAGTTGCAAGCGTGAGCTTGCATAAATTGCAAGTATAAGCTTGCCAAGTCAACTGGTAGTATTAGGCTTGCCTTGTGCAGAGCAGTGGTTGAAGTTCTCCTCGGCTTCTTCCTCGTAGTATCCTCCTTCCTCCTCGTATCCTTGGTCGGTACTATCATCTATAAATAAATACGAGGTACACAATCACCAAACAATACTTAACTACTTCTATCTATCACACCAAGGTTTTCACTAGATGATATAGGGTCATCACAAGCATTACAATCATTAAGGCAAAGTTTTAATTATTTTATTTGGAAAAGTAATTTATACTCATTGAAAAACTACTTAAGATTTAATATTATCCAACTAAAACATGGGATCATGTTGACACATGTCATCACCACATATTTCAGTACATGGAAATACGATTTAAAAGGGTGTGACAATTTAATAAGGTTTAACCTTTTTATTTTAATTAATTCAAGTGACTATAATTGCCTATGGGGCATTATTTTATTACTTGTTCATTAGTTCTGCAAGTAAACCTATATATTTTTATGTATTCTGAAAGGTATGGTTAAATGTGATTTTTGAGACTTGGAATAAACTCAAACTCTTTCATGGTTGAATTTTGAAAAATGTTTGAATGCAGAAAAGCTTATGCCTTGTTATTTTTTCTATAGGTGATCTACAAATCCAAATGATTTGAATCAAACGGGCTTGGATTAAGCATTCCGGTACCTTTCTAACAAAATTGGTTTCATGCATTTTGGTTCAGTGAATCGAGCTAGGTTGATTTTTGAATCTAGGTACAAAACTAGGTTTGAAACTAAACCAGGGCTCCAGCGATGGTCGACGATGGGGGCGAACGACAAAGTCGATGACGGCGATCCTCCTGGTACCGACAGCTTCTCCTAGGGCGGCTCCAATCGACGACGCCTCTCCTCCTCTGCAGCGGCGAACTCCGGAGAAATTCCGGCCACCTGGTGCTCGCCTTGCTCTAGGGTGAGTGGGTGTGATCAGTGACAGGTGGGGAGTGAGATGTTGTGCTCAAATCGAACGGGGGTGGCCTCCTTTTATAGTGCCTGAAGGGGACCGACGGGCACGGGTGGAGCTCATCCTGGTCGTCGGCACAACGTGCTAATGGCATGAGCGACGATAGGGGCGGTGCGTTGCCTCCTGGTGAAGCTCAACGGCTTGATGGCGAGGCGTGGGGCGGTGAGGAACGGTCGGAACGTCGCGGCACTCTGAGAGGGTCCGACGGCGTTTTTTAATGGCGCACAACATCCATGGTCCGCGCGGCGGCGAACGGGGTTGTCTGGCGGGTTGCTGGGGTGCTGGCGATCATGCACGCAAGCGGCAAGGGCGACACGCGGTCCGTGGGCTGGTGTCGCGTGCGACGCCCTGGCGCGTTCTCAGCTCGCTCGCAGAGAAACTGGGCGCGAGCTTGTCATGTGGTCCAGTGGCTGGCAAGGCTCGGGACTTGGACATGGGGTGGCGGTGGACGGTGATCCGTGTCCCAGACAAGGTTGGCGAGGCTAGAGCTTCTCCTAGCTCGCTGGCGAAATGGGGGTGGCAAGGGTGCTCTCTACATGGTCACCATTGATGGCTATACATGCTCACAGTGGTGCTAAGGCTAGTTAAATTAGTTTGATCATCTACTGAAAGTGTAGAGTGACCTAGAGAGGGAACAAAGTTGGCCAAAATTACTGCTTCTAATAGTGTTGTGTGTTTGTTTGTTTACTGCTCACAAGGTGTTTGATGAAATGGCCGCAAGAGATTCAAATTTGAATTTTGGATTCAAACTTGGTGGGTTTGCTAGTTACATACTAGGGAGTCTCTGGGTAGCTGGATTGGTCAAGGGGTTTGTTTGGGTTTTGAAAATATGGGATCTTCACCTATGAATCAGATTCAATTTTGAATTGTGATTTGAAATGGGTTGCCAAATGTTTCTACAAGTTTGAAAGATAGGCTTCGATTCACTTTTACTTGGTCTATCAAGGGTGAAAATAATTGGAAAAATTTCTGTTTGAAATCTTGGACTAGAAACACTCAAAGTGGTCTAGTGAGCAAGATTGTCAAAAATGACCATTTTCTTATTTGTTTTGTTTTTGATTTTCTCTTAAATTGTTTCTGCTTGGAAATGTTTTAGATGATGTTGTTTTCATCTTTAAACCATTCCTTGCTATTTAGATCAATCACACCAGTCCATTCATGCATTCATACAATCATCACATACACACATGCATTCATATTGAATTTAATTAACAAAGTTTTTGTTAACCCTAATTTTGGTGATTTGAATTTGATAATCATTGTTCAACATTTTTGGGATATTACAGACGCCAGAGGAGGGAGCGGGGCACGGAGGACGACGCCCGGAGGTGAAGCACGGCGTGGCGGCAGAGGATCCATCTCTACTCATGGCGGCAGATGTGTGCGGGCGGCCAAGAAAAACTGAATCGGAAGAGTAGGATAGTCCACGATGGTGAGATAAGGTAAGTGGGCCTACCACAACATGGTGTCACGCGCTGCCCGCGACCCGGACGATGAAATCATGCCATCGTCTTGGGGAACAGGATCATTTTCCTAAATAAATTGGACCAACACGTTTGACAGACACAAACTGTACCAACATCAATTAAGAAAGAAATAATTGCTTAGCTAATCAATCGCGTGTGAGTCACAGGAAGGAGAAAGGATGAGGCTGCACGGTAGTACGGCGTACCAAAATACTATGAGAAGCATGGTATGCGTCACAGATCTTCTCCAGATCCTTGCTCTCCGAAGGAACCGCGGAACCAATCCACTAGTGGAAACGAGGCCTTTGTTGAGGTCGGAAATGGGCTTTAACACCGGTTCTTCTACGAACTGGTGTTAAAGGGGGTGCCCGTACCAGCGTGGCCCGTGCAGCAAAAAGGAGCACCCCCTTTAACACCGGTCCGTGCCACGAACCGGTGTTAAAGGCCCTGCACCAGTAGCCCGCGCAGCCCCCCTTTAACACCGGTTCATGGCTTGAACCGGTGTTAAAGGGGGGGGGGGGGCTATATAACACACCGCAGCCCACACCCCTATCTTCCATTTTTTTCACTCTCTCATTTTGAAGCCTAGCAAGAGGGTGAGAGGTATGCTAGTTTGTGTTTTTTTCCTATGCACAAGAGGTGTTCGGTGAAATGATATGTAGGGAACTGCATGGAAAAGGCACCCTAGAATGTAAAGCAATGATATGTAGGGACGTGCATTCTCTCAATCAAGCACACTACATGGTTTTACAAAGATCTATCTTGGTTGCCCCGTATATCAATGAACACAAGAATTTAATACGCCTCAAACACCCCGGGTAGTCTGATGAATGGATAAGTGAACACATGGCGAGTTTTGGCGGCTGGCTGCAAAGACTTCTCACGAATAACACCACTGTTGGGGATCAGCTGTACTTGTTGTCCAGGACACCATCTTCGACTGTATGTACTTTCCAAGGGTACGAGATAAATGGGAATATATTTTACACGATAGGCCAAGATAAAAAGAGCATCAACCAAAATAGTGGTGTCCGCTTCGATGCAGCAGAAGACAATGGGCAAAAGACCATGTATTATGGGTTCATAGAGGAGATATGAGAACTTTACTATGGACCTAATTTTGAGGTCCCCTTGTTTCGATGCAAATGGGTCAAGCTAACATGAGGAGGGGTTGAGGTAGACAAGAAGTACGGAATGACAACAGTGGATCTCAACAATCTTATGAAGGTAGACAAGAACTTAGACGAACCATTCGTCTTAGCCGATGATGTGGCTCAGGTTTTCTATGTGAAGGACATGTCTACCAAACCGAAAAAAATAAAAAAAATAAACAAACAGATACATCACACGATGAGCCAAAGATTCACATAGTTCTTTCAGGAAAAACAAACATCGTGGGAGTGGAGGACAAGACAGACATGTCAGAAGATTATAATAAGTTTAATGAAATTCCGCCCTTCAGAGTGAAGACTGACCCAACCATCCTGTTAAACGATGCTGATACTCCATGGTTATGGCCGACCCGATCAAAAGATTGACTATATGTATTAATGGAGCCATTTTTGGCACACATGTATCTCAATATGGAAATCAATGTCATATTTCTTCTGTTAACAGTATATGTATTAAATGAGCCATTTTTCTTCCTACCATTTCTTCCCGCCATTTTTTTCCGCCAGTTCTTCCCGCCAGTTCTTCCTGCCAGTTATTCCCTCCAGTTATCTTCCTGCCATTTCTCACTATATATATGTAGGGTTGGCCTCCATTGTCATTGCACATCTCTAGACTCATATCTGCAACCTCATCACTCTTTCCCATGGCTTCCATCGTAGCACTAACCCCCAGGGAGGCGGAGGCGCTTTGCGCCTCGAACTACCCCTGCCCGCCGGGCTACCGTGTCCCCGTCAGCTGGATGCTGAGCGTCGGAGGCATGCCGGTTCCTCCTGTCCCTCTAGGTGTGGCGCGCCGGATGGTCATCACGAACCACTACTACTTTGAGCTCACGCCGGAGCAGCGGAGGAATCCCAGATGGCATCCCGACTATTTCCCTACTTGGGAAGCCTTCTTCGGGGATCGGCGTGAGAGGGCGCTCGCCAGGCACGAGGAGGACGGCCCACCTCCTCCGAACTTCAACGAGGCTAGCCGGTGGCTGTGGTGGCGTGGTCGGACACTCTAGAGCGTCATGGCCTATGACACTGCCGCCGACTCTAACTCTCGTCTGTGCTACCTTCAAGTCTAGCCCACGCGTACTCAGCCTTCAAGGTTCAATTACGGTGACCCCGACGACGACATCGACGACGGCCGTGATGAGTACGACGACTACAGTGGCGAGTATTACAGGTGTAGACAGGAGCATGACTGAATCACTCCAACATTCCAAAACAAGTTCGGCCGATTGTGACTTAATTTGGCCATGTATCTTAATTTTCAGTTCTTTTATGTATCTTAATTTTCAGTCGTGCTTTATGTAACTTACTGTTAGTTGCATTATGTACTTTAATTCCAGTTCTATCATAATAAAAATATCAAACTTGGTATATTGATTATGTCTCAAAAAAACCTTCACAAAATGACCTATCTCATTCGAGGTTTCTTGGCTTTCGGGTCAAATGACCAATGTTATGGCTAGAATCAAGACATAGTTTGTGATAATGTGGCCATATTGTGCATACATGTGCATCATGTGATGGCAAACAATGTTGCAAGAGGAAGTTTTCCTTTTTGTCGCACCAAAAAGGCATTTTCCATTTTCCGAGCATAAAAAACGGACGGTTTTGTGAAGCAACCACCAAATGGCTAATTCAAAAAACTACCACCACATTTTACAAAAATACTAGACCACCTTATATGGACAATGTACCAACAGAGGGATCTGAAACCTTTCCGTCCACCTCTGGTGAAAAAGACAAATTCCTTCCGAATCGGCAGGAAGTGGGTCAGATATGAACTATAGGTACATGATACGATGCTCATGTTTTTTTACAAAAATAATTTTTAGGTTCACAATATGCTATTTTATCAAAAATACAATGCAAGTTTAGCGAGGCTTGGCCCCGAGCTAAGAATCTTCATGCCCGTTGTTCGACAAAGTTTGACGATAGTTTAAAATAGGGATAAAAAAATTAAAAAACGATCGAAACAATGCGAAACCTTCACGTGGTGTTATATTATGTGACATAGTTAGAAGGAAAAATATCAAACTTGGTATATTGATTATGTCTCAAAAAACCCTTCACAAAATGACCTATCTTATTCGAGGTTTCTTGGCTTTCAGGTCAAATGACCAATGTTATGGCTAGAATCAAGGCATAGTTTGTGATAATGTGGCCATCTTGTGCATACATGTGCATCATGGGATGGCAAACAATGTTGCAAGAGGAAGTTTTCCTTTTTCTCGCACCAAAAAGGCATTTTCAATTTTCTGAGCATAAAAAACGAACGGTTTTGTGAAGCAACCACCAAATGGATAATTCAAAAAACTACCACCACATTTTACAAAAATACTAGACCACCTTATATAGACAATGTACCAACAGGGGATCTCAAACCTTTCCGTCCACCTCTGGTGAAAAAGACAAATTCCTGCCGAATCGGTAGGAAGTGGGTCAGATATGAACTACATGTACATGATACGATGCTCATGTTTTTTTACAAAAATCATTTTTAGGTTCACAATATGCTATTTTATCAAAAATCCAATGCAAGTTTAGCGAGGTTTTGTCAGATTCCAAAGTATACAAAAGATGCGGCATTTAAATATCCAAACAATTTGAAAATGTTAATACAAAATAAAATATAATTTGCTCTAATAAAATAGGGTTAGATTCCTTTTTAGATGCTTAATATTTATTATGTTCAAAGTTTTAGGGTTTGACTATTTTATTTTTGTTTTAATTGAATAATCAAAATTGATATGTAAGTGTTTTAATCATTTTGAAAAATTTCATCTAAAGTAACTATAAAATGTTTTTATATGAATGGATAGATCTTATTTTTCTGAAAATTATGATATATTATTCATATTTTTCTGAGTTGAAATGAAAAATATATGAATTTTCTAAATTCTATCCTATTTTTTGAATTAAAAATGCCCCCACCCCTTTAATGTACGAAATAAATGCCCCCTTTAACACCGGTTCCATCCACGAACCGGTGTTAAAGGGGCGTGCATTTATTTTGTTTTGCGCACACCCTCCTTTAACACCGGTTCGTGGCTGGAACCGGTGTTAAAGGGGGGGGTGCGGGCGTGAAACGAATTCCCCCCTTTAACACCGGTTCCAGCCACGAACCGGTGTTAAAGGGGGGAGGATTTATAACACGCGCCACTTCCTTATGCCGCACCGCGTCGCCGTCCACACCCTCGCCATCGCCGTCCACGCCAGCGTCCACGCCCTCGCCTTCGCCTTGCTGTACTGAGCCTCCTCGCCAAAGGAATCGAGACGAGGAGCCCCCAGTCGATGCGAACAACCACCCCTTCCCGAGCTTCGGCCGTCGCTGTCGCCTTTGATTCCGGCCGCCGTTCTCTTTGCCGACCCCCTCAATCGCCTCCTGGTGAGCAAATGGTGCTCAGGCGTCATCCCTCTCTCCCTCTCTCGCTCTAGTCCGCTTCCCCCATGTCCATCTGTGAGCGCCGCCGCCGCTCGCCGGAGTCGCTGTTCCGATGACCTTAAGCTAGAAGCGCCGCCAGTTTTAGGATCTCCACATCACGCCCGTTCGAACGAGCTCAGTCCCGCGTGCTGGCGTGGCCTCTGTCGTCGCCGGCGACCCCCGCCTGAGGTGGCAGTGACATGGCCAGCAGCGCCCGCTTAGGTGGTAGTGACATGGCCCCTGGCCCACAGTCAGCCACAGTGGCTAGGACCAGTAGCGATGTAAATAGGTTAAACCGCCCAGCTGACATCACAGTGATGTAATAATTCATTTTAAATTGATTAAACAATTTCAGAAAATGAATGAAACTTGTAAATTCAATATCTAATGATTTATAAGTCATAAAAATATGTATAATATATCAAAATGTTCAGAAAAATGAGATCTAACTATTTAAGCTATAATCATGCATTGTTGAACAACTTTCAAGACAAGTTTAATTAGAGAACTTAGTAACCCCTCTCATATACATCCGGAGTTTCCCCGAATTAGGTTTTTCACCCCTCGGAACCCCGATTAAGTTGTCGGGCATGCTTTAGGGTTTTCATGTATATATTTTTGTATGTGTATGTGTATGTGTATGCTTTAGGGTTTTTTGCTCGAGCATTTCAATAGATGTATTACTGATATTTGTGTGATAATATTATTGTTTTAGAAACTATGGATCCACTCAGTAGAAACCTTGAAGAGGACGAAATAATGGAGAACATGATCCACGAGGACACCTCAAAATATCTGAACTTGGAGGGACATGATGATAGCTCAAGTAGTCATGGAGAAGATGACGACTCCGCTGAACACACTTTAGTGATTACAAAGTCCGTCGAGGTATATGCATGGATTAAGCCTCTACTGACTTGCACCGATTGATTTGTATATATGTACATGTATTAATTAACGCTTCTTTCTTATTTTAGCCCTCTGGATCGACCAACCAGCAACAATCTTCTTCTACGAAAAAGAGCAAGCGAGGCGCGAGCCATCGGTTGAAAGATCGTGCAAAGTTCACGATCGAAGCAGTCCGTGTTGATGGTAGGCCGATGGAGCCCAAGAAGGCCACAGACAAATTTGTACGTCAGGCTGGAGTTCTTGTTAGGGACCAAATCCCAATCATAATTGAATATTGGAATAAGACAAAGAAGGGCGCCAGTACCTTTGTCGATGAAAGATCCAAAGAAACGCTTTGGAATTCGCTGTTGGTAAATTTCACCCTTCTGCCAGAGGAGGATGAAAACAAACCGGTTATAAAGGAAAAGGTCAAAGAGTGGACTCTAAAGAAGATGGCCGATGCTTTCCGCAACTGGAAGACAAAATTGAACAAATTTGTCAAAGCTCGCGAGACTCCAGATTTCGAAGACGCATATTTTGCGAAGATAAGACCTCACTGGCCCGAATTTGTGGCATACAAGGAAGGTGCTATAGCTACAAAGAGGTCAGAAACCAATATGCTAAATGCCCAAAAGAAGGAATATCACCAGAGGACGGGGTCAGGTGGCTACATATATCAGATGCCTAAGTGGGAGGAAGCTGAGAAGGCCCTGCGCGATAGAGGGATCACACCCCAGACACATGGGTGGGACCTACGTGCAAAGACTTGGTTGTACGGAATCGGGGCAAGGTTGGACCCAGAAACGGGATTGTGTATCTTCCCAACCCTCCTTGCCAAACCCGTCATTGAACTCATCATGGCATACGAGGAAACAGCTGCTAGGACCTTCCATCCCGACAGAGAGAATGACCAGCTCACACGCGCCATCGGTAAAAAAGAACACCCTGGACTTGCACGAGGCACATGGGGTATGACGTGGAAGGATGGGTTTGCCGAGTGGGGCGACTCTTACAGATGGCGCGGCAGAAAAGAAAAAGAGTGTACAGAGCGGATGACACAGATAGAACATGCACTTGTGGCGCTGCAGGCACAAGTGAATGCACAAAAGATCCAGCAAGCTACCGGCCCATCTCAGCGGCACGAAGAGCCTGTATTGGAAGCTGCCGGCGGCCCAGACTCTGCGCGGAAAAGCAGTGTGGCTTCCACGGAGAACGTGTAGCCCACGCTTGAAATGGCGGGTCCTCGATACCCCGTGGATGAGATCACGGAGAGCGAACACGCCGAGCTGCATGTGAGATTAATGGGCTTATCCTTAAGGTGGCGGTCGGCTATGCCTTGCCTCCAGTAGCTGGTGGAACTTACCACTGCCGACCGATTCCAGATGGCTATGCTATTGTCGGGGTGGATGAGATTGTGAAGGAATATGAAGAAGCACAGCTTGACCATGCTACAGGTGAAGGGGAAACTCAACTCAAATTTGCAGTGAAAAGAACCATTCTTTGGAAGAAGGAACACATCGTGCTTCCAAATTGGAGGCCACTGGCACCCCTGCCGTCTCCGCAGCGCCAGCAGTCTGAGCCGCCTCAGCCGTCTCCAAGTCATCAGAATACTCCCCTGTCGTCTCCGGCGTTTCAGCCATCTCCTGCGCGACAGCCATCTCCGGCGCGCCAGCCATATCCTACGCGTCAGCCATCTTCGGCGCGCCAGCCATCTCCTTCGCATCAGCCATCTCCGGCGCTTCAGCCATCTCCTCTGCGTAAGCGGAAGAACACTTCCACGAAGAGAATCACTAGCACTGCCACGAAGAAATCCGCAGGAAACCGTACGCCAAAGAGTTCAAGAAACTGCGTCCCACAGCCTTCCGCCAAGCCATTGCCGGTTTTACCGTGGAATCGCAGCGACGAGGAGACCAATAGGATCTCAGAAGAAGAGGTCAAGAAATTCTTTGCACCTAGACGGGCCGAGCCAAAGGAGAAACTAGATCCGACGGTGGTGGAGAAGTTTTACAATAATCTTTTCAAACCTGAAACCCCACTTGTGCCGGATTACGAGCGCCAGATTTTGAAGGGGGATGCAAGGCGGAGGGAGACTGAAAGTAGCAGTCGTGCGGCACCCTAGAAAACAGTTCCCATGCTCGAAGAGCAGGAAAACCAATCATGCGCCCCGCTCCAAGTGTTCGACACACGGAACGCTCCTCCTGTAAATGATTACGAGGCAGGGCTACAAAGAAAGGCCAATGAGATGGGGTTGACTTACATTGCATACTTGAACATCATGGGAGACAACTTTCCCAAAGGCGATGCCAACCCCATACAGCCATGGAAGTATGGGAAGAATCTCGTCAAGAAAGAGTAGCTCAAGAATCTACCAACAAAGATACAAAGATTGCACAAGTGGTACCTTGATTTCTGCAAGACGAGAAAGGAAGAATGGATCACAGCGCATATAAGAGATCGGATTGTCTTGTGCGAAGACGACGAGATCAGCTTCAACATTCAAGACTTGCATTTTCTATTCAATCAGAAGGAACTCGACAAAGCTGCCATCAGCCTTTATTGTGTGTAAGTACTATTTCTTTAATTTCTATCTCATCTCATTCAATTCATTAATTGCATATATATATATGCTCACCATATATGTATATATATACTATTATGCAGGAACAAGGTTATGGAATGCATGAAAGGATGCCCTTTTGACATTGGGTTCGTTGACCCAAATAGAGTTCATGAACAAGTGGTAAACTCAAACCCGGGCAAACAGAAGATTTAGTGCTAACGTCTTTACTGAAACAACAAACCAAAAGGGAAATACTATTGCCTTACAACTTCTCGTGAGTGTTACCCTCTCTTGTACACATTCTGTTTCGGCTTACTTGATGTTAAGTGTAACTGATGATGAGTTATGCGTGCGTTGGTTCTACTTTATTCTGCTAGTCATTCAAGCCGACTCAGGAAAAGTCCTTGTCATAAACTCTTTAAGAAAAGACCAAGAGCTATGGGCAGACTTAAAAGAGATGCTCCAGAGGTAATTTCAATCATATTATCGCACTAGATCGGCAACTTTCGTGACAACAAGTAATTAATTACTTCTTTATCCATTTTCTTTGCCGGACAGGGTTTGGAAAAGGTTCATGGGCAGGGCAGTGGGTAAATGATTAGAAGAACTAAAATTTGTAGACCAAAATGTAAGTAATACTAGCTAGCTAGGTCTGCGCATCTTTTTGATTCTGCTTCCAATTCCATTATATCATGCTTTATTGATTATTATTTTGATTGAACTCTCTATTCTCGTAAAGTGCGTGCATCAGGGACCCAGCAATAACTTATGTGGATACTATGTTTGCGAGTTCATTCGCAACACGATATGTGCGACAGGCCAAGCCACACTAGAACAACTTAGAGTAAGTAAAAAAAGTACACAACATTATTTTATTACCATCAATTGTGTTGAGTTTTATTCTTATATATATTGACCTCATTCTTCATATATATTTAGATCGAACGGATGCGGGACCAACTCCTACCATTTGACCGCATACGAGCCATTCAAGAGGAATTGGCGGGGTTCATACTTGATGAGGTCGTCACGCCTGGCGGAGAACTCCTTAGATATCTACCAAAATGAACGTTGTACATATGCTTGAACGTGTTTGTCTTGTACTTGATGCTTCAACGTTTACGGAGAATACCACACAATGACGATGTTTGTGTATAATAATAGTTACTTAATTATTCATGTACTTGTATGTACTGATGGCGATGTATGTGTATACCGCTCCCTTTCGATTCCCCCTACCCCCTCCCCGTCCCCGCCGCGCCGCAGAAATACACCCAAAACAGGGGGGCGTCAGAACTCTGCCGCGACAGAGATTTATGCCGTTTTCCTGCTGCGGCAGAGATTTATCTCTTTTTCCTGCCGCGGCATAGAACCTTTAACACCGGTTCGTGTTACGAACCGGTGTTATAGGGGGGTGCTGAGCGCTGCGGCATCCCCACGTGCACCACCCTTTAACACCGGTTCATATAAGAACCACTGTTAAAGGGGGAGGGCTCTAACACCGAACCGCCGATAGCGGTTCTACAACCGCTGTTAGAGGCTGGTCCGAACCGGTTTTAGAGGCCTGTGTGTGCACTAGTGATCGGCTGCAACTATGGAGGAATCGCGGGAATAATCCCCCGCGGATTGCAGCTGAACACCATCTCCAGGCAGTCGCTCTAGCGCGCCGAGAGCTTGGCGGGCCGTCGTGATAGTTTTCCTTTTTTCAGAATCTAGATATTTTTCAAAAAATAAAACATTTTCCAAAAAATATTTTTCGTTTTTGAAAATTAAACAATAGATTAAAATCTGAAAATTTTCAAATAATAAACTTTTGTAAATTTGAACATTTATAATCTGAACATTTTAAAAAAGTAAAACCTTTTTTAGTATTCAAACAACTTTCAGATTTGAATAGTTTTGAATCTGAACAATTTTGAAAATAAACTCATTTTGAATTTTGAAAATAATCGAAATTAAATAGTTTTAAATTTAGACATTTTTTTAATCTAGACAAATTTCGAATGTGAACATTTTTCAAAAAAATGCAATTGAAAAAATAAATTCATAAAAAGTACAGTGCAGTAAAAGAAACAGAAAAAATAAATACTTCGTCCGACCCATATTAATTGACTCAACTTTTTTCTAGATTTATATATATCTAGTTAAGTATCTAGTCTAGATTCATTCGTATCTAGACAAAATTAAGTCAACTAATATGGATCGAATAGAGTAAAAAAAGAAAAAGAAAAATAAAAAACGGAAAAAAGAAGAAGAGAAACAGCCGCCGACTAGATCGTCCCATAGCGCATGCTCGGGTGTGCGACGCACGATAGGCGCCGACCTGGTGTGTGCATAGGTTTTTTCGCAACGGCCCTGCAACGTGACTCTGATCCGCTTAACGCGATTAAGGAAGAAAATTGAATTAACGATGGATCCAAATTACCATGTTGATCTACAGCGTTTGAGAACAGGATTTGAGGGATGTCAAATTGCTATAGAAGCTCCTAGCTAGATGAGTTTTATTGTTTCTTATAATAAATAATAGATAAAGTATTTTCAAGCTTATAAAAGGTTGGCTTGGTGAGGAAGATCGAAACGGTCCCATCGGGATTATCCTTACATAAGGTCAGTCCTTCTAAACCAGACCCCATGAAAATGTCTCCAAGGAGGAAAAAACTGACGGTATAGACGTCGTCTATCCTTCACAAGGCCAGTCTTAGAACTTCCATTAGATTACCGACATGCTTAGTGGAAATCATAATTCTAGGCTTGTTAAATTCTTTACATACATGAAATGTTTATACTTTGTAGAAACTCTTTCTCCTATGGGAATAGTTTGTTGCTTCTATGGAATTTAGAGAAAGTGGGAAGAAGTACGGGGTTTGCTAATTTAATAGATCAATTTTTGATCTTGGAACAAGTTTCACATCAATGGTATTTCAGGTCACATGGTTTGATTAACGGTGGAATTTTATCATATACAAAGGAATCAATGGTTTGATTAACGGTGAATTGTTTTGTGTTGTTTCTACTTGTGCTAACGATGCTCTTATTATTTACAAAGTATCAAATTGATGGAAGTGAAAACTTGGTTATCCTCTAACTTTCCTATGGAAGATATGTTAAAAGCTTCCTGTTTTTTGGAAGTGGGGTTACATAGAGAATGCTTTGAAATGACTTTCCATGGAAAATTGCGAACCTATCAAGTATATTTTATAAAGGAAATTATACCATGTGACAAATTATGTTTAAGCTCCTGATGAAGAATAATTGCCAGCCCATAATCATTCTGGGACATTATTCATGCGACATGATCTTAGCCATGCCGGTGTAAATTTTATTATTTTGATTAGCACTGTAACTTACACTTCCTGGAATTATTAGCAAGCGTAAGGTGAATCCTAGAAATATTGTTGGAATCATAGAAAATGTTTATGGCGCAATGTCGAGGAATCATGGATTAGTCATTATTGTTTGATGGTCGCAATTTTCAGCTACATGGATACAGTGATGTTGTGTTTGGCAATAGATCACGATGAAAGGTAATCTATATTTTTATGTTATGATTATAACATTATTTTGGCAGGTTTTCATAATGTATAAAGGCAACGGAATTCAAATTATCTTTCTTTATGAAAGAGAATACTTTTATGTGATTTAAGCATTAAAGGAAGGCATGCGTTGAGGGAATTAATTTTATATAATTATGGTTGTGGAAGTATTTTTTGACAAATCTGACCAAACTGGACAACTTCAACCACGTCTGCCCTCCGGACGAAACTAATTTGGAATCTGACCCCTCATGTCGACGCCACTTCAAACGGCGCCGACCTAACACAGGTCGGCGCCGACCCTAGGGTTATAGTGAATCGAGCAGTTTTCCTTTTCCAGCCCTCCCATTTCCTCCTCCCAGCCGCCACAAGCTCTCTCTCTCTTGTTTTTCGCCCCTCTCTTCAAATCTTGTTGAAACTCCAAGATTTCTTGGATTGGGACCATGTCAAGTCTTCTTAGAGGTAATCTCTCTCAAATCCCCTTTGATTCCACCTATTAGAATGTCTAATTTGATATCATTTATCTCTTTTTTGTTGAAACCCTTGAAGATCATAGATATGTTATTTAGATATCTTTGTAAATAATATTTGTTTGAATAAATTGTAGCTAGTGTATGTATGCATTTGATAGGAGCTTTGTCTTAGTGTTTGCTAATTTAGTTTACATATGACAAAACAAAAATATGCACATGTGGAAATATATTTGTAGGGATTCATTTTCATAGAGTTTGCTAGGGTATGTATGCATTGGATATGAGCTTGTCTTAGTGTTTGCTATAGTGTTTACTAAGTTGGGAAGCACTTCAATGGAAAATTAGCCGGTTGTATGATAATATAGCTTAGGACATTATAAGTGATAGTGTTTATTATAGTGTTTGCTATGTTAATTATCCCAATGTTTGTAGATTCTCCGGACATGTGGACGGAGATTGCACGTCAGATGAAGTTTGCAGAAAGTACCAAAGGCAAGTATCTCAATATGTCATTGAAAGATGCTCCAATGCTACCAATATATCCAGTACCAAATTGTTGTTGTGGTAAAACTTGTCATATACAACAATCTAACTACCACACTACTGCTAGCCGTTCATTCTACCGTTGCCCCGATACACACGTGAGTTTTGGTGTCTTGTGACATGGTATCTATCATACTTGATTGATCGTTGATTGTTGATATGGTAAATTTTATTTGACAGGAACATTGCACATGCTATTTCTTCTAGTGGATCGATGGCCCCGAGTGTTATGATGACTATCTTCTTTCATGGGATATTAGCATTCTTTTGGGCCCAAAACCAGCTGAGAGGTGGAAACGCATTATGCGTCCTCCTCCATCTCCACCTAAGTATTGGAAATTACACGAGACCACACCCAAGGCTCCTCCACTTGTTTGGTGTGAGCACTGTTAAGATATGACACGGTGGTGTCCCCTTTATGGCCCCGACACTTTAGATGAGTCTTGGAAGGTTTTCGATGAGGAGAAAAAGAAGCATGAGGATGAAATAAACTTGGAGTTGCAATAGATTGAAAAAGCACAAAAGGAGCGCTCAAGGAAGTACCGGTTAGAAGCTAAAAGGAAGAAAGAAGAAGAGGCAAGGATTAAAGAAGAACAAAGGGAAGAGAAGAGAAGGAAAGAGTAGGAAGATAGCAAGGCTTGGTTGAATAAGGAAAACACAAAGTGGAAGCTGTGGAACTAAATATTGAGCACATTCTGATATCATCATGTATCAGGCTTGGTTGTAAGTTGTGGAACTAATTTGGCACCGTTTTCATTATGTTTGTAATGAGTACTTGAGATGAAATATTTGCAACTCAAATTGTTTTCTACTTAGATGATAAGTACATTGCATAGCACGAAATGATGATAAATTGCTAGACGGTACAATTTATTTGTTGCTACTGCTGGTGCTCGGGGAATGGAAACCATTGACCCCTCTAAATTGAAGATACAAGAGCACCATTTTGAAATGGAAACTAAATTAAAGGGAAATAAGAGTGTCTAGCAATTTTCGTACTCATCCTAATTGTTACATTTGTTGGCCATCTTTTTAGCACACCATTCCTCGAACGCTTTCTGGTTGTGCTGTCTGTGCTCTCTCTTTCTTTTCTCCTCTAGTTCCTTGGCCTCTTTTTTCTGCACATATTTTTCTCCATACCAGTAAACTTTGTACTGTCTTTGGTCTTCAAACCAGAAATCCTTGTCGCATCGCGATCCCGCCTATTGAATAATATAGATTTTTAGCTTAAACATTGAGCGAGAAGAGAGTTCTATCCTAGTAAAAAAATTGAGCAAGGAGAGAGTTCTTACGAAATAGGGTGCAGGGCCCCGGGCGTGCCCGCACACAAATCCCCATTTTCCGCCAAGCCCACCGCTCTTCATCTTGGCTTCATCAGCTGTGTAGCAGCATCCCACCATGCAATCACACTGTATGATCCACGAAACATGGCCGTCTAGTTCATTCATCGGTGGCATGTTTGGTGGGAGGAATGTACCACTATGAGGCCCTTCGAGTTCAAAGGCTATCTCCTTCCCTTTCCTTGAAGAGGATCCTGCACCGGCCATGAGTGGTGTTTGAGAGAGATAGAGAGTGAGAGGAGTTGGCTGAGAGAGATAGAGAGAGGTTGATTGGAGTGAATACGAAGACAGACAGACAACCACCCGGGTGATATTTATGGAGGAATGACGAAGACAGACACACCGGCCGAGAGTTAAAAGTAATATAGGGATATATAGAGAAAGATTAGCCCGCTAATTTATTGATCATAGGATTCATAAATAAGTTACAAGTGTTTCGGCAAACAAAGTGAGAAACATAATTCTGCATACGGTGTACTCCTGGAACCATACTTGCATGTCCAACATAGCCTTGAATTTTAGCCCCGGGTATATCAAAGGCCGTGCCCTAGGTCGACTCTGTGCCTCGTCTTCGGTGAGGGGTCTAGGCTGCTCCGGCCCATACTCCCGCAAGTTCGAGTCTGCCACAGCTAGGTGATCCTGCCTAACATCCTTGAACTCATGAACATTAGGATCTCTGCCCCACACCTTGACAAATGCATCAGTCTCCTTCTCCGAAAACTTGGGAACCGAACGATCATCGTCCGAGTCCATAGCGTAAGCATATACATACCCTTCATCCTCTTCATTGTCATCTTCATAGTCATCTTCATAGGTATATGGATCTCCCTCAAGCATCGAGGATGCCACCAAAGGTACACAAGGCGATGATGGAATGTTGATTGGCGAGACAGCTACAAACTCTTCCTCGATCGGCTCTAAGGTTTCAACATTCATTTTCTCCTCGATGATCTCTACTCGTTCTCTTTCAACATAACTGGGTTCCTTCACAATCTCCTCCAAGTAATCTTCATCTTGTTGATTTTCTGTGTCCCACACAGGCGGTTGGCTTGGACCCGCATCATACACATCCTCAGGATGGTCATCGTTGCTTCTTTCGACAACCGAGGGCCGCTTGTTCAAGTCGATGAGAAGATGGGCATACCCGGTGACCTTGACGGCAAACACGACCAAAGATTTTATTTGCAAGTTCTCCACTAACTATTTGTATAGATCTCACTCGTTGTCACCGTTGATCGAGATCATCTCAGTATAAGATCTAGAGCCACCCGCATCATATCTTCCTTCCAAAACAACTTCATCGCCTTTGTCACTCCATCCAAGGGCAGCTCTAACCTTGACAACAACATCACTAAGACTAGGACTAGTCGGAAAAAATATCACAGTCTTTGCCATATCCACAAACTCAACACCATAGTCCGATTGCACAACACGCCCATCGTGATGCACATGAAGGACTTTTGCATAAGCCATCTATATTAATAGCCAAAACAAATACCAAAGCATCCATTAGAGAATGCAATACCCAACAAAATGCGACAATGTTCAACCAATAATACCATGCCATCTACAATCACCCTAAAATACCATTGCTCCATTGCTCTAACCTACTCATTTTGCTACAATCACCCTACACAAACTAGCCAATATCATTCATATATGTTGCACATGCTTACAACACACACACAAAATAGCCAATACCAATCAATCTAGCAACTCCTAACAAATCCTACAAAAAAACTCCTACAGACAACTACCAACAACTCCTACAAAATATCATCTATGTGAAATATCTACGCACATGTATCCGTATCCTACAAACAACTCCTACAAAAAACTCCTACGGGTGGAATAATTACATCATATGTATAATTACTAAGTGAAATATCAACATTACTATCTATATTAGCAATAATGTTACATCATATGTTGGCCAAACTTGTAGCAATATCATCTAATTGAAATATCTACATTAGCAACACTTGAATAATTACAATTAACTAGAACATGTGCTTCACATACAACATAATTACATTGTATAATTACATTGTATGATTACAATTAACTAAGTTTACATACAACATTAGTTTGTACATACAACATTAGTTTACATACAACATTGTATAATTACATTGTATGATTCATCTAAGTTGAACAATTACAATTAACTAACACAATCATATATAATTACATGCAACATTTTCATAACATTTTAGAATAGGGGGAGGGGATTTGAGAGAGGAGAGGGAAGGGGAGAGATACCTGCGGCCGAAGGGGAGAGGTGCGGGACGAGGAGATGGCCGGAGAGGGATCCTCCACGCCGGAGGGAGGCAGCCCACCCGCCGGAGCGGCCGGCGGCCTGAGTGCGTGCGATATGCGTGCGGACGGCGACCTGCATGTGTGCGGACGCGGCGGCCGGCGTGCGGGCAGGTGCAGAAGCTCCCTCTGCTGCCGGAGATGGGCGGAGGTGGAGAGAGCGGAGGAGGAGCGGCGGGAGGTGGTGCGGACGGCCGGCGTCGCGAGGGAGGGCGGAGGCGGCCGGAGGCGGCTGTGGTGGTAAGTCTGGATCGGGGAGAAAGGGAAACTGCTCGATTCGCTATAATCCTAGGTCGACATAGCAGCCACGTCAGCCAGACACTCACCCCATTGGCAAGTTCGGCGCCATCGCCGACCTGTGTTAGGTCGGCGCCGTTTGAAGTGGCGCCGACGTGAGGGGTCAGATTCCAAATTAGTTTCGCCCTGAGGGCAGACGTGGTTGAAGTTGTCCAGTTTGGTCAGATTTATCAAAAAATACGTTGTGGAAGGTGCATCATAATTTGTTACTCCAAATGTCATGAAGTTTACATCCAACATGAGTGCATCTAGGGAAGGAATTAACTTTTGACCATGTTAATAGCATGAGAATTCATTTTGTTGGAAAAAATATTTTCAGCCAAGTGAGAGATGTAAGATTTTGTGGCTTGTAATATTTATATTTCACTACATTGTTGTAATCCCGAAATCAGAACCTCGACGTGGAAGTATTCCTGGAAATAATAGGGAATAATTGATGCAAAATTGTACTTAAGAAAGCCGATACGGCTATGCTAAACAGAGTGAATATGAATATGCTAGAATTATACACGGGAATAGTATAAAGTGGAATACCAGGTTATCCATAGGATTGACTCTATGGATTGTTAAATATTGCGTGTTTGATTTTGAATTCAAACTCGATGCATGACTCGGGACTTAATTGATTAACAGTAATATGCTCGATAACTGACTATTAGTTATTGTGCTTGATTTAACAATTCACGAGTCCTATCTGGAAAACCGATTGAAATATCTGGAATTTAGAGTCTATATAAAGGTTCCACCCTCTAGTATGAGTATGCATTGTAAGCGACACCACTGATACCACAGAAAAATAAAGGGTTGGCCGATTAGCTCCAAACCCTAATTTCTTAGTGTTGATGCAGCAACACCACAACCAAAACAAGATTGCCTCTAAGGAAAATCAGAGAGGAAAATATCACCCGATACGAGTATGCATCTCTCGCAGTATTTGAGAAGGCACGTGCCCTCCTCTTGACCGATGGCACTGAATATCCAGCACTTGTAATTATCCAGCACTTCTTTGAAATACTAACACTTCTATGAATCTATTGATACTACATGGCTGCGATTAGCATATTCTTGAGAATAATCTGATCTAATAAAATGCTTGCCTATATTAGTTTCCTCTTAAGTTGATATATAGTATTTTTAAGAAAACTCAAAGGTGTAAACGGCCAAGTATGCATCTACCAGAAGGCGAAAGGGAGTAGGAGCTCACCTGGTACCAGTAAAATACACCCCCTGCATCTGCGGCCTAGTGGCCACGGCTACGCCCTTCACATCATCAGCAATGTTCCCCACCGGGACATCGGCAAAATCGACGCTGGTACCTCTCCTGTCCGAGGCCGCAATCATCTCGCCACCAGAGCAGACGTCATTTGTCTCTAGGACAGTGCCCTCCTTGGTGCCAAGACCGTTCGTCACCAGCGCAACGTCCAACTCGACATCATCGTCGCTGCCCTTAGCCGCGTCCACCTTCTCGCCAATGCCGCTTTTTGGGGCGACAACCTCCACACCGGAGGCACATGTAGTCTACGGGGAGGAACTGTTCTCCACGTCGTCGTCACCGTCGTAACTCTACAAGTACATATCCATCTTTGATTTTTACGAGGTGGCTAGAGGGTTGTGGTGGAAATGGGGGAGGGAATATTTTTGCTCGAGGATATGTGTGGAAAAAAATGAGATAGATTGGAAAATCAAAGTATAAATAAAGTGGATACCGGATATGACAGCCACCGATTTCTGGAATTTGAAGGCATTGAGAAATATATCATGGGAGGAGGGTAGAAGAAAGGACGGGCTGGCCATGCATGGCTGGCTCCACGTGTCTGAGCAAAGCCAAAAGGGGAGGGAGTAACAGCAATGGTGGCCCCTATTTTTAAAGCACTCTCACATTGTCTCCCCCGCTTCAATGCTTCACATAAAATTCGATTTTAATTGCCTTCGTCGGTTCTTTTTTCTCACTATCGCATGATTAAGATCATGTGCAACATTCTCCCCAACATTTGGTAGATGGAAAAAATTGACAAAGGCAATTAAGATGGTATTTGGAGCGGGCTCAAGCGGGGGAGGCAACACGAGAGTGCTTTCCAAAAAAATTGGGGCTGCCGCAACCCTTACTTCTTCCCCCTTTTGGTTTTGCTCGGACGGACGGCGCCAGCCATGCATGGCCAGCCCGTCCTTGCTTTTACCCCCTCCCATGATTTATTCCTCGACGCCTTCCAATTCCAGGAATCGGTGGCTTTCATATCCGATCTACACTTTATTTATACTTTGATTCCTCGATCTATCTTATTTTTTTTGGCACACGGAGCCTTGAGCAAAAAAATATACCCTCCCCTGTTTCGTCACACACCCTCTAGCCACCTCGTAAGAATCAAAGATGGATTTATCCTCACAGAGTTACAGCAGAGACGACGATGTGGAGTGCAGTGCTTCCCCGCATAATAGTTGTGCCTTCGGTTGTGGAGGTTGTCGCCCAAAAAAGCGCCATTGGCGAGAAGAAGGTGGACGTGTCTGAGGGCAGCGACAACGGTGCCGAGTTGGGCACTGCCCTGGTTATGAACGGTCTCGGCATAGAGGATGTCGTCGTGCTGGAGACGAATAACGTCTTCTCCGGTGGCAAGATGGTTGTCGCCTCGGACAAGAGCGGTGTCTGCGCCCGATGCCCCGGTGGCGAACATCGTCGACACTGTGAAGGGCGTCACCATGGCCGTTGGGCCGCAGATGCAGGGGTGGATTTTAGTACCACCAGGTGAGCTCCTTATCGCTTTCGTTTCTGGTGGATGCGGCGTCTATACCTTTGGATTCCTGCTAAATTACTATGTATCTACTTACAGCAAACTACTATAGGCCAGTATTTCTTTGATCATATTATTCTCAAGTCTCAAGATAATATGCTAATCACGACCAAGTATGACCAAATTCGTGTTAGTATTCTAAAGAAGTGTTGGGTCATAACAAGTGCTGGATCTTATTTAAAACATTTTCCCTCATTCCTGTTTGTCTAGTGCCGTCAGTCAAGAAAAGGAGCCCCGATCAGGTCTGGCCCCGATAGTCTGAAAGGTGGGTTCGAGAAGAAGGACAAGCCTTCCCAAATACTGCGAGAGATGCACTATGTAACAAGTGAAATATTTTCATCTCTGTTTTTAGAGGCATTCTCATCTTGGTTGTGATGTTGCTGCATCAACACCTTATGTAATTAGGTTCCGACGCGAGACTAGGCTACAAAACGGCTGGCATGCAACTTTGCCTAGAAGCCAACTTTTCCACCATCGTTGTCGCGGACTCTTTGAAGATCACCAGAAAAAAGTCACTTCTCTTAGGTAATTTGTCTCGTCCCTTTTTTATTTGTCTTTTTTTGCAATGCATGATTAAACTGTGTAAAATTTCTTTAAAGATATATACTTTCCTTTTCAAACAAAAAACCATTTTAACTGTCAAAAATCTAATAAATTTTTCTCTGCAGTAATGATACTAGAGCATTTATATAGATTTCAGAAATAGAGAGTGATGTATACAACCAACTTTTGGGCATGTAATATATGTTTTTATGATATGATAAATATGGCCCATCCTTAGAAACTTGATAGTTATGAACGTGTCCAAAAGAAGGTGTAAGCACATATGTAAAAAGTTAAAACCATGGTGACATTTGACTGAATGTTGAGCCACCGGTCTACTTATTCTAGGAATATTGGAGAACTAAAGTGAAGTGAAACAGATATACCTCTAGAAAATACGATGTTGCAATAAAAAGGGTTATGTGCATCTATTGAGGCAGAGCCCGAGGTTGCATCCTCATTTCAAAAAAAAGGGAAAAAAGAAAAATATGTTGTTGCTCTGAATCACGAAACATGTGCAATTGCCTCAAATTTAATAAGATAGGTGTTCATTCCTTCTTACCAAGTGAGTGTACAATCAATCCATCTTAATATTTTTTAAGGCAAATCAAATAGTTACTCTAAGTATATTATGACAAATAGTATCGACACATTACACATGAATAGGGAAGAGAAAATAGTATAGAAACTTACTACAACGAAGATGTGTGTGAACCGCGGGATACAAAAATAGTCTAGCACCATGTAGCCATGTATTGCGTGAGAATCAACTCATCCTACCTCCACGTTACTTCACTGTGTTTTTTGCTGTAAAACAAACTCACACAAAAACATGCATCCAAAAAGCAATGGCTTAATGTGCAAAGAACTTTAATTTACCTTATGGAGGCGCCTGATAGTATACATGGAACAATAAAAAGAACATTATTATTCTCCATCTTCATTGAAAATGAGACAAAAAACCTATAAAATTAGTACAATAGAGTATCTTACCAACTTAAAAGCTTTCCATATACTATCCACTTTCTGCATCCAAATCTTGCTTATCAAACACAAAGAAAGCAAACATCATAGAACACATTTTTTTGTTCCATCATTGTTGCTATCAACGGGGAGTGCAATCCTGTCGGTGTTGAGATAAAAGTACATGTACTCAGCCTGCGCCATGCCAAAGCGATGATAGAAAATAAATGAACCTAAAAAACTAGAAACACACATCACACAGTTGATTCAAGTTTCACAGATGGCAATACTTAGATCTAGACAAATATAAATTTGTAAATAGGGTGTGGAGGGTTTAAGGGGAGGAAGGATCAGAGAGGTGGTGCAACGGAGAAGTCGGCCCATGATGGGAGGAGGATAGCAGTAAGGAGGTCAATGGAATAGGCTAATTTAGTGAGGCAAAAATCTAATAATTGATGAGAAAGTGAGAAAAAATATGTGTGCGCTAGGTACAAAATCCAGAACTTCAAGATGTGCTAAAAAAAGGAAAGAAACAAAAATAATACCTAGAACATAAACTTCAACTAAAGGATACTCCATAGTTACCACCGAAACGTGTATGTTAAAATCTCCAGAGAATTACATATAAAATTTATAAAACGAGAACACACAAATAAGAGATGAAAAGAGAACCTCTTGTTAAGTACATTGTAATTTTCGACAAGGAATTCCCAATATGTATTTTTGGATAGGTACAAATTGTATAATATGGTACAAAATTATACCTTGCACAATCATGCCGCACAATAGAACACCAGCCATGCATGGTCACACCGTTTCTATTCTCTAGCAGAATAAGATTGGTTTGATCGCAAACGAGAATGGAGCTCGTGTGTCTAGATCTCGAATCGGATTTGGGGAGTCTAGAGGGGAATTTGTGGATAACGTTGGTGGAGGGAAGGAGGCATATGAGGAAGCGATCTGGATCTAGGAGCTGTGACGGCGGTTGAGAGGGAGACAAGAGATGAACCTAGGGTTAGTTTTATACGAAATGGGTATCGAGCGAGCTCACTTTTGGCAGGCCCAAAACAACTAATGTTCTGAGGGCACAAAGTGGTGCCATTGCTATCTTTAGGTGGGCCGCTTAAACTCCATTTAGGATCGCTGTTTTATGTGGATTGATGGGCCTGAAGCAGATCCATATTGAAAAGGTAGAAACCGTCACCGGTTTCCATATGTGATTTTTATTGAGACCGTTCCTAGAAAAATGCCATGAACCAACATGTTTCTTGTTGTGTCTTGTAGTTCAAGAAATTTCTTGTAGTGCCTTATAGTTCAAGATTGACAAGAGAAATAAATCGTGCTTATACTTCTAAAATATCTTTACTATTAAATTAGAGTTGGATCACTTTTAGAATCAAACATTAGGACAGTCAGGACTATCAAATCACCTTAAACATCGTGTACCGAACATTCAGAGAATCATAATCGTCCACTGCACTACACCATCCATGCATGCTAATAACTTTCTTAACCATAAAATGCATACATGTATTATTAGGATATATTATATACTCCCTCTATCCTAAAAAAGTATGTCTCAAGTTTGTTTGAATTTGGATGTATCTATATACTAAATAGTGTCTAGATACATTTAAGTTTTGACAAACTTGAGACATCCTTTTTAGGACGGAGGGAGTACTATCACCCTAATTATCATGGGATATTATCTAATCAATCACCCTAATTATAATAGAATATTATCTACTCAATCACCCTAATTATTAGGAGATCACTGCAATCACTCAACGCATGGAAAATAATCTCATTATTACGACCACATCTTTTTTTTGGAAATAGACGCTATATTACTTACAAACATCCCTCAGCATATTCTCCATGTGTGTACAGACCTCCATAAACAGCTCATGAAACTCCACATGTTGTAAAGTATTTCATAAACAAAGTATAGCGATGCATCAGTATATAACCTGCAAAAGAGAAAACATTTTATTATTAAAAACCTTGTTATTTGTATATAGTCCAAGTGACGAAATAACGACAAATTCTCTCACCGTATGAAGGATTCTAAACTTGCATTCAATCCCATGCATCAAATTGCCAAATATGTTGGCAACATTACGAGGAGGATACAACCCACAAGATACTTGGATGACTGACCATATAGATCGGGCAAATTTGCACTAGAAGAATAAATGCTTAATTTTCTTATCACGATGACAACAAACACATTGCTTACTTCCATGCCAATTCCTTTTAACAAGGTTGTATTTTTGTCCGATTCACCCCATGACGCAGATACCACGCGAATATTTTTGTCTTTCGCATTCGGCGCAAACACCGAATACCGATGATGGCTCCAAAAATCGTCATTTTTCTCTGTATTTAAACACTGTTTTTTCTCAAGCAATTAACAATAATCTCTCTTGATTTGCCACTAATGACTAATTATTGCAAAGATATGCAAAACCTTGCTTTGATTTGTGTTATGTAGGAAATCACACTTTTATTGCGAAATATGGGGTGATAAATGAAGATTTTGAGGAAGTTTTGATGACCAAGTAATCCTGGAGCTATTGCCAGGCGCCAGTCGACATAACGAGCACTGGTACAGGCGCAGACCGCCTGTACGGCCCGCCCGTACGAGATGGCGACGATTCCGTCTTGTCAAACCCTACAACTATCGTGAAGGCGCCTATATATTTTGATATCCCATCCGCCGTGCAGAGGGTCACCATTCTCAGATTACATCACAACACCAGCAAAGAGGATCCACACCATAGTTCATCCCTTCCATCCCCCATCTTGTCCATTAGCCATAGCCATTACTTTTTACTTGAGATCTCCTTGTGATTTGGTGGCTATTGTAAGAATATTCGACTTTAGTCTAAGTTTTTTTACAATATTTTCTATCCTTGATCTTATTGTTATGAGTGAGTGGTCCTCACGGGCTGCGGGTTGGGGAGAAATCTCACAACAATATGTGTATCTAATCTATGTGAGTATTGTGTATTGTTTGAAAGAGAGATTTGTATCTTTTGTTTCTGTATCTCTTTTCTCGATCTTTGGACTTGTATGTACCCAAGACCCCAGAGATCGATCAAGGATTGAGGTGAGATACTTGTCTAGTGGTGATCTCATAGGAAACCCAGTGACACAAAGGGCTGTATGGTCTTTTCTTAGCGACCCATTTGATATCAACATAAACATCTCTTCTTAAGGTTTTGATCTATGTTTATCACTTAATAACTGTTTGTAACCTGGTGCTCATGGTACAACTGGTTGTATCAAAAGGCTATCGATATGCCTACTGCTCGTAGGGGCTTTAGTATATTAGGATGTGCTGCCCACAAAGATTATCTCTATTGAAACATTACACATGACTATGATTATTATTATCTTTTATCCCATATAATATGCAGCTGTAGGTGGATCTTCAATCCTGGCCTATCTCCATCCATTAAATCAACCCACAATATAAAGTAAACTAGATTGGTCCGGTAAACACATGTAAAACGAAAAACAAATTCTTCTAGACGTGTTCTTAGTTTTATTCCTGTTAGTGTTGTTTCCCAAGGTTCAATTAAACCTAGGTCTACTAGGGAAAAATCTACTATACTATATCCGTAATCCGGATAGAAGGTATCAACCGACACGGAAAACTGATTATCATATCCATTCCAAGTGTGCAATGACGTTACAAACGAATACACACAAGTAAAACAGGACAAACACACACCGACACTACTAAAACACAAAGGCACCTACACTACTAAGGTGGAAAGCCGATCTCGCCATGGAGAAAACCCATGTAGATCTTCTCGCCGAAACACCGACCTCGGAGAAAGCATAGGCAGGAATGTTGCGATCCTCTGTGAAAAGGCGACCTATCGCGCTTCGCAGATCGTTGTCGAAATGCACAACGGAATGAACATTCTGACCGTGGAGCAACATTAGATCCGCCGAGAGCTTGATTGCAAAGATAGGAGCAGAACACCGCTTCTAAGAAGTGATAGAACTTCGTGGAGTGGAAGCAATGTGTATGACGTGTGAAAGTACAAGAATGTCGCCTAGAGGGGGTGAATAGGCATTTTAAAACTATTATAATTTTGGCTCTAATAAGTGCGGAAAACTAGCATTTAACTTATCAAGCACAAAAACTAAAAATGCTAAGGTTCAACTATGTGCCCTCAACGACTTATGATAAGTAAGACAATCAACAAGGTGATAACAAGATATAGTACTTCAACCACAAAGGCTATTACAATGTAATGTGCGTAAGTAAAGAGCTCGGGTATAGAGATACCACAAGGACACACGATGGTGTAGTTCTCGGAGTTCCTTCCTTGTTAAGGGAAGTACGTCTCCGTTGGAAAGGTGTTGGGGCCACACAAGGTCTCCCAAGCACCGCTAAGGCTCACCTTCTTCTCCTCTAGCACACACCACACAAGGTGAGTACTCATTCCACTATGCGGTGACCTTCTCGGTGGCAACCGGAACCTCGCACAAAGCTTGGGGAAATATCCACAACTCAATTGGAGGCTCCCAAAAAAGCTTGGGGAAAGCTACGCACCTTAAATGGAGGCCCCAAGAAATCCACAACACCTCAACAAACCGTCTAGGGTTCCAAGAACCCAAGAGTAAAAGATTATCACTTTCACCCAACTGAATCCCGAGGAGAACTCAAATTGATGCACCTAATGAAATGGCAACAACACAAGAAGTGATCAAATCCTTTACCCCCAAATTTTACCAAAGCTACAAAAGACTATGAGGGAATAAGAGAGCAAGAACACAAGAGGAAATCCCCAAAAGGCTCCAAGATCAAGATCCAATAGGTCCGCCTCACTTAGAGGAGAGATTGATTGATAGAAGTGTAGATCTAGATATCCTCTCTATTTTCTCTCAAAAATATGTAAGAACCGATGGATGGATTGAGTGATAGCAAGCTCAAGAAGGTCAACAATGGAGGGGAAAACTTGCAACAACGGTTAGGGTTCCATTGGGGAAGAAGGGGCCCTTAAATAGGTCCCTATAAATCGCACCGTTAGGCCCAAAAATCGCCCGATCCAGAGTCTTCGGAATGGGATTGGAGACTCCGGTGCACCCATTCAATTCGTGGGACAAAGTGGTACCTCTCTATACTAAGTCCAGAGACAACACCGGAGACTCATGTCTTGCAAACTAGCAGAAAGACCAATACGAAAATGACCATAACTTTTGCATTCGAACTCCATTTTCGATGAACTAGGGCTCATTTCGAATAGTACAACAAGCTTTACAAGATAATTCATGAAACATCATAGTCAAAAAATAGGAGTAAATACCAATAATAAAGAGTTGAGAAACCTCCTTAGGTGAAGAACCGGTAAAACCTTCAATATAAAAAACGCAATAAGATCTCCATATGCAATTCATTTTTGATGAATTAGATCTTGTTATGATATTTACCACAAGATCTAAAATGCCACAAGTATAAAAGACAAATAACAACCAAGAAATATGATTGTTGGGGAGGTGACCCCGGATAGGGTCAAGATAGGGGAAGATAAAAGGAGTCTCCCTTGTCATATGCCGAGTTACTGATGATATCGGCCGAGTCATGTAAAGGTCGGCCGAGATAAGCACGGCCATGACACCTACGGAAGGATCAATGCCTTACCCGGCCGACATACGAGTTAAGTCGGCCGAGTGAGCCCGAATAACTTGAATGCAGGTGAAGGCCGAGCCGAGTTATGCGAGACAGGGCCGAATAACGTGAAGCTTGCAGGAGAAGGAGGTGCCTATATTCAAACCAAAGTCACGGGCTAGGGAGAATCTGAACGGAGCCAAGCACAAAGGACAAGGAGCAGAGCAGCAAAAGGGCAGAAGGGGGTCACGGAGGTGACAGTCATGGAGCCTGAGGCGCGCAGGTGGGGTTCTCTGGAACCTTGCCGTCGTTAGAAGGGGGACACGGAAAGGAGGTTGCCGAGTTACTATCTTGGGACAAGCATATTCTTTGAATATGCTTGCCACGTCAGCCCTAGAGGAGCCAAGGCACCCCTTTATAAGGGGAGACGCGGGATCCTGAGGGGGGATCGATTCACTCTACGCCGTAGGGATCGTATATTAGTCTTCTTCTTCCTACTAACAGCTCAAGGAGCACTTGTAGTTCTTGTAAGGAGAAAGAAAGATCTTGATGTTAGTCATTTGAGTGTAGAAATCACTACATCTTCCCTCCCCAGATCCCTCTAGCATCCATTGGCCCCATACTTTAGCCTACCCATGGCATCTGCCGTGCCACCACCACGACAGTTGGCGCCCACCGTGGGGCAAGCAGCGGTGCTAGCTGGAGTCAAGATCCGGACGGGAAACTTCATCCACACCGGCGAGCGCGTTGTCTCTGGCTTAGTCCAGAGATTTGATCTCTGTGACTATGTCAGCGATAACGCAGGCAACTTCAGGAGAAAAGCTCCTCCGCGCAATGGCGTTTTCATCAACCTGGGCATGCACCAGATCTACATCGGCGTCGACACATCATGCGTTTATCCTCACCAGGTTATTGATGCAGGAGATCCTCCCCTGAGCGCCGCAAATGGTCCGCGTGGAGAACGCCCCGTCAGCAGCGTCGAGGTGATGGTTGCAGCTGGGGTACAGGCGGCAGCAGCAGGCGCCGGATCAAGCAAGGACCCGATGATGGGAGGACAGGTGGCCACGAAGCAGGCAGCTCCACATCCCACCGAGGTAGATCCGTCAGCAGCCAAGTCAGCCGAGGTGCAGGAGACGACCCCGAAGGAACCGAGGGTAAGATGGCCACCACCGGAAAGACCAGAAAATATTCTCCAGGCAACTATAGATAATCTGACCACGCCTGTAGCGCCGATACTTGATCCGGCTAATGCTCAGGCTGAGTTAGAAGAGACTAGGCAGAAAGTACTGGTAGAAGCAAAAAAGGTGTCGGCTTTGCGGGAGTCCTTGAACAGGACCCTGTGAGAATATGCTAAGGCAAATAAGCTAGATGTTGCCCCAGAGCGGGTAGATGAATTAAGATTGAGAGGGAAAAACCTCATGGATGATATCAACAAAGAGCATGAGACTCATAAGGCAGATTCAGTCGACCTAGGCTTGCCGAGGTATAGCACCCCGGCAAAGAACCTAAGGGCGGCAAATGCCGCAGCATTGGAGTTAGAAGGATTAACCGGCGAAGCCCGGTAGAAACAGCAAGAAAGAGTGAATGAGCTGGTACGCATTGCGAACCAGCAGAATGAAGAAATTCTTAGGGCTGACCCGGCAAGACCGGGAGACTCGCGTATGGTTCATTCGGTTGGAGCAGCGCCCGCCCTATCGGTGGCAGCCGCATCCTCACCCGGAAACAACGCACGAAAAGATAGAGCAGTAACTTCAGGAAAAAGAAATGAGCAAATTGTTCCGTATGATCCGGCAGTAGACGGAAAAGTCAATGAGAACAGAGGCAATGGGAGCCGAGGTAACAGTGGTGAGAAAAACCCCGGCCGTGCCAACAAAGGCAAGGGAAGCTGAGGTAATGGAGACCTCGGAAGGGGGAATCGTGAGAACGATATCCCGGCGGAAGGAAGGAGGGACCCGCCGCCCAATCCTCAGCCGAGGTATGAACCTCGGCAAGAACGAGAAGTAAGACCAGCTCACCAAAATCACGCAAATGAGAGGTACAATGAAGGTTACTCAGATATGGAATATGCAGGGAATGGTGGAAATAACCATTATGGAATGTAGGAGAGAATCATGTACAGAAACTTTCCATCAAATGATGCAAGATTAAAGCTGGATAGGTTGTACCGGTCCGAGTTGTTAGAGGAGCAGGGTCCGCCAGGTCCGGCATGTTTCGGACCTCGGATCATGGGCGAGCCACCAGTGCCAAACTTTCAGCTGGCGAGGGGCACGAAAACATACAATGGGAGCACCAAACCACATGATTGGTTAATTGACTATGCTACTGCAGTAAATATAGCTGGTGGAAACTTGCGATGGCCGGTAAGATATGTCCCGCAGATGCTAGAAGGACCAGCCAGAGTATGGCTAAACAATCTGCCAGCAGGTAGTATCAACTGTTGGTTAGATTTTGAAGAGATGTTTGTCAGCAACTTCACCAGTACTTACAAAATACTAAACATGCCACAATAGCTTGCTATGTGCAAGCAAAGGCCGAATGAGACAGATAGAGAATTCTTGACTCGGTGGTGTAACCTTAGAAACTCATGTGAAGGAGTTATAGAGTCTCAAGCGATAGCTTGGTTCGCTCAAGGCTGTCGATACGCCAGTGTTTTGTGGCAGAGGTTGCAAAGAGGTATGCCGACCACGTTGGCAGAAACCATCAGGATAGCAGATTCATATGCTTTGGGGGATCCGACACAACCAGAACTGATGTCGGTAGAACATCGAGAGCATCAGGATCAATATGCAAGTGATGCAGCCGGATCATCGAGATGCAACGAGTTCAGAGGTAGAAGAAGATAGGAAAGACCGGATTACAGATACGCCTCCAATCAGGTGGCAGTGGTAGTGCAAGATCAGCCGAGTCACGGAAACAGTCAGTGGCAGAAAAATGGTCCTCAGCAATGGACACCAAGGAATGAAGGGAAAAGACAGTGGACACCGGAACATAAGAAGCAGTGGCAGGAAAGGCCGAAGTACACATTTGAATCCATGTTGGATGAACCGTGTAAATTTCACACTCCAAACCCGGCCAATCCGGCTAATCATACAACTCGGCAATGCGCCTGGATGAAAAATGCAATCGGGAACCCGGCGGGCATGCAAGTGCCTTCTCATCAAGCGTATCAGCAGCAACATCCACAGTTGACTGGGGCGAATGCACAACAGTTAATGTTACCCCCTCCTCCCCCGAGGTATGATAACTCGGACCGGAGAGATGCAGTGCATCAAGTAATGAATCAAGGTCAGGATGGAAGGACAAACCCCGGAAATAATGGACATAATGATTACATGGAACATCATCAGTCATATTGTGTGTTCACAACTGAATAGCAAGACATGCAAAGTGTACAGCGCCGACATATGGAAGTAAATGCAGTTATGCCGGCAGTACCAAGATATGTGCCTTGGTCAGATCAGGAAATAACCTGGAGCATAAAGGATCACCCGAAAATAATGCCGAATCCAGGGTCGTACGCACTCGTACTAGATCCGACATTTGTAGGGCCCAGCATTAATGTGAAATTTTCAAAAGTACTCATTGACAATGGGAGCAGTATCAATATCATGTACAAAGATACGATGCATAAACTCGGAATAGCGCAGAATATGCTGCAGCCCACTAGAACCACATTCCATGGAATAGTGCCGAGACTTTCGTACGAACCCATTGGGAAAGTCCGAGTAGATGTATTATTCGGCACAAGGGAGAATTGCAGAGCGGAAAATTTGGAGTTTGAAGTGGTGGACTTAGAAAGTTGCTATCATGCTTTACTCGGACAGCCAGCGTTGGCCAAATTCATGAGCATCTTCCACATCACTTACTTGAAAATGAAGTTACTCGGACCATAAGGGGTGATAACAGTAGCAGGAGATTACAGGAAGTCGATGGAATGTGCCTCGGCTGGATCAAACATGGCCGAGTCATTGGTGATTGCAAGAGAAAAAAAGAAGGATTCAGGAGGTAGCGGCCCTCGCTCAGTCAGCACAGCTGAATATGCCGGCATTAGCCAACCCACATGGAAGTGTTTCATTCCAGCCGACTAAGGAGACAAAAAAGGTCCAGATAGATGAGCAGTTCCCAGAGCGCACCATCACGATTGGTGCCGGCCTAGATATCAAATAGGAAGGCGAGCTCACCAACTTCCTCCGTGAGAATCGGGATATCTTTGCCTAGTCCACTCAAGACCTGCAAGGTGTGCCGAGGGAGTTGGCTGAGCACTCTTTGCATGTAAGGCCAGGAGCAAGGCCGGTGAAGCAACCTTTCCGCCGCTTCGCCGAAGACAGGAGAAAAATAATAGGGGATGAGATAGCTCGGCTCCTTGCGGCCGGGTTAATCATGGAAGTACTTCATCCGGATTGGTTATCAAATCCGGTGTTAGTAGAAAAGAAAAAGGATGACCCAAATGTAGCCGTCGTATGGCGAATGTGTATCGAATACACGAACCTAAACAAGGTGTGTCCCAAAGATCCTTTTCCTTTACCTAGGATAGACCAAGTCATTGATTCAACCGCTAGTTGTGAGCTGTTATCATTTGTAGATGCGTATTCTGGTTTCCACCAGATATCATTAAATCCGGCCGATCAAATAAAGACTGCGTTTATTACCCCATACGGGGCTTATTGCTATCGTACCATGCCATTCGGCCTGCGTAATGCAGGAGCAACATACCAGAGATGCATGCAAAAGTGTCTACATGACCAGATAGGGAAAAATGTGCAAGTATATGTGGATGATGTGGTTATAAAAACCAAAGAAAGTAAAACACTCCTGGATGATATTCGGCAGACGTTCGCAAACCTGAGAAGATTCCGAATGAAGCTTAACCCGGAAAAATGTACCTTCGGTGTCCCGGCTGGAAAATTACTCGGTTTTCTCGTATCCAGCCGAGGTATAGAGGCAAATCCAACTAAAATACAAGCAGTTGAAAGAATGGAATTGCCGAGGTGTCTAAATGATGTACAAAAATTCACGGGTTGCCTGGCCTCGCTTAGTCGATTTGTATGTCGGCTGGGGGAAAAGACATTACCTCTATATCAACTGATGAAAAAGTCTGATAAGTTCATTTGGACACCGCAAGCAGATAACGCATTTCATGAATTAAAAAAGATGTTGGTCATGGCACCAATTCTGGCCTCTCCATTATCAAAGGAGCCTATGTTACTTTATGTAGCTACCACTAACAGAGTAGTAAGCGCGATGGCTGTCGTGGAACGGAATGAAGATGATAAGTCGGTACACAAAGGCCGGTATATTACCTAAGAGAGGTACTATCAGCCTCAAAACAGAACTACCCGCACTACCAAAAGATGGCTTATGGAGTATACATGTCGGCGAAAAAACTTAAACATTACTTTGAGGAACATCCGATAAAAGTGATTTGTGAAGCACCCATAGCCGAGATATTGGGCAATAAAGATGCCAGTGGCCAAATAGAAAAATGGGCAATCGAGTTATCACCTTATGCCCCGCAATTCGATAGGCGAGATGCAATCAAATCTTAGGCGGTGGCAGACTTCTTTGTGGATTGGGCCGAGGTACAATATGAGCCGCCATTACCAGATCTGAATTATTGGACAATGCACTTTGATGGTTCCAAGCTGAGGAATGGCTTGGGGGCAGGGACAGTGTTAACTTTGCCAAAAAGAGATCAGCTGAAATATGTGCTGCAAATACATTTCGCCACGTCAAACAATGTAGCCGAGTATGAAGCACTCGTCCATGGGTTAAAGGTGGCAAAAGATATTGGCATACGTCGGATCCTATGCTACGGGGATTCAGATCTAGTAGTACAACAAGTATCAGGCAATTGGGACACGCTAGATGTGAATATGGCCCTATATAGATTCCATGTGCAAAAAACCAGTGGATACTTCGATGGATGTGAGTTTCATCATATACCTCGGGCAGAAAATGACGCTGTAGACACGCTGTCAGAACTTGGATCAACTAGGCAATCAATTCCCCCGGGTATCGCCCTAGAGCACCTGAGAAAACCATCAATAGCACCATCACCAGAGTCCGAGTCCATTTATATCTCGGCAGAATCAAGAAAAGATAGTATGCCAATGGAAATTGACAAAGAATGTAACCCGGAATTTCCGAAAGTGAACCCGCCCATCACACGAATGGATATGGAGAAATCCGAGGCTGTTATGTTGGCGGAAAATATGGAAATAGATAGTGAAATTATCCCAGAGAAAATCATGCCGACATGGGCGCAACACATATTTTCCTTCCTTAAGGATGCAATTTTGCCGAGTAATGAGGTACTGGCTAGACAAACAGTAAGAAGAGCAAAAGCTTATACAATCATAAACAAGGAGCTGTATAAAAGAAGCGTCACAAGCGTGCCGCAAAGATGTGTTGACTCGAAAGAAGGCCAGGAAATACTCCTAGATATACATCAGGGAGAATGCGGGCATCACGCCTCGTCCAGAGCTTTAGTGGCCAAAGCATTCAGGCATGGATTTTATTGGCCGACGGCGTTGAAAGAGGCAAAAGAATTGGTAGAAAAATGTAATGGTTGCCAGAGATACGCCAGCAAGATACATATGCCATCGTACAAGTTAAAGACGATACCAATTACTTGGCCATTTTCTGTATGGTGCTTGGATATGGTGGGACCATTCAAACCAGCCCGAGGCGAAATGACTCACATTTTAGTCATGGTGGATAAGTTCACAAAGTGGATTGAAGTAAAACCAATAAAAAAATGTGATGGACCAACAACAGTAAAATTCCTCAAAGATATTATCTTGAGATATGGTTATCCACATAGTGTTATTACAGATAATGGCACAAACTTTGCTGAAGGGGCTTTTGCTAGATTCTGCCAAGAAAAACATATAAGACTAGATGTCGCATCGGTGGCTCACCCAACATCAAATGGGCAAGTAGAAAGATCAAATGGACTAGCATTGTCCGGAATAAAACCCCGACTCGTCGAACCTCTGCAAAGGTCGGCAGGATGCTGGATCGAGGAACTACCAGCAGTACTATGGAGCCTCAGAACTACCCCAAACAGGTCAACAGGGTATACCCCATTTTTTCTGGTATATGGGGCAGAAGCCATGCTTCCAGCCGACATAATACATGATTCGCCAAGAGTAACCCAGTATACAACCGGTGAGGTAAATGAGGTAGCTCGGCAAGACGATGTCGATTTGCTAGAAGAGGCCAGGGAATTGGCACTATCAAGATGAGCTATTTATCAGCAAGACCTACGACGATATCACAGCAAGAAAGTCAATCCAAGAGTGTTTAAAGAAGGAGATTTGGTTCTTCGGCTAGTGCAACGCACAGCCGGCATGCACAAACTATCACCCCCATGGGAGGGGCCATTCATCGTGAGTAAAGCATTGCACAATGATGCATATTACCTAATCGATGCTCAGTCACCAGAAAAGAACAAGGCAAACAAAGCCGGCGAAGAATCGAAAAGACCATGGAACATAGCTTTACTTCATCCATTTTACTCGTAGGAGCCATCTATGGTGCGTTGTAATATGACGCTTCAAGTCGAAGTATCAACCGTGTATTAAACCTCGGCACCTCGAGCAGTGACTCGGGGACTGCCCTATGTTATTTCTTATTCTGAGTTATGTATTAAAACCTCGGCACCTCGAGCAGTGACTGAGGGACTGCCCTATGTTATTTCTTATTCTGAGTTATGTATTAAACCTCGGCACCTCGAGCAGTGACTCGGGGACTGCCCTATGTTATTGCTTATTCTGAGTTATGTATTAAACCTCGGCACCTCGAGCAGTGACTCGGGGACTGCCCTATGATATTCCTTATTCTGAGTTATATGTTAAACTTCGGCGCCTCGAGCAGTGACTCGGGGACTGCCCTATGATTATTTCTTATTCTAAGTTACGTATTGAACCTCGGCGCCTCGAGCAGGGACTCGGGGACTGTGCCGTGTTATCTCTTATTCACGAATTATATGTTAAGTTTCAAGACCTCGGGCAGGGACTCGCAGACTGCGCCGTATTATCCCTTATCTGGGGTCATGCATTAAACCCCGGCGCCTTGAGCAATGACTCAGGGATTACACCGTAATATTCTCGGCATTAACCCATGAAATATATGTCGGCGACTCGGTTTGCAACTCGGAGACGACCACATGGTCCAAGGTAACTCTTTGAGCACACGCAAGAACTCGATAGCCCAAGTGATAACTCGGGGACTAGTGGGTATAATCGACTATTTGTCGACAGACACATAAAAGTTCCATAGCTCGACAAATGAGGATATCTCAGGATAATGCAAAGTAATAATGATTACCATCATTCATGACTTAGCGGCAAAAAGCAAAAAGGTTCTCATCACAAGCAAGACGATTGTTCCATAGACATCATACGCCCGGCATACCGGGGACTGGAAATAACTTAAGAGGTTCTTTGAACATAAACAGCGAAAAGGGCCAAAGCACCCTTAAGGGCCAGCAGCATGATCGGGGGAATCAGGAGCGACTATCTCGGCTGATGGCGGCGCAACCTCGGTCTCCTGTGCAGGGGCATCTTCAGGAACGGGACGATCCGAGGTAGATGGCGCCTCGGCCGAAGTTACTTCGCCTTCAACAGAAGCGATAGTAGCCTCGGGGGAAATTCTGGGCTGCTGAGAAACATTAGCTTGAGCTTGAGAGTTCCTAGTCCCCTTGGAAGATGATCGCGCACCATCGTCCCCATCCGAGCTCGCATTAGAATCATGGGAGTTGTCCGAGTCACCCTCCGCCTCATCCTCGCTGGCTGAATCATCATCAGAGGCGTCTTCAATCTCGACGTCATCCGCTAGATTAGAAAGAAAACTCGGCCCTTCAATCCAATTGTGCACATCAGCGTACTCAACCAGCTGAAAGGCACGAGCTTGGAAGCGAGCGACGAATTCTGGATCCTCAACCCAACGAGAGCCAGTGCGCAAATTTATCAGAGTATCGAGTGAAATGTCCTCGTACCAAGACAAAACGGCTGTAAGTGCCATGTCAGCACTAGCCCTTCCAGCGGATTCCTTTCGGAGATTTAACTGGGTCTGGGATGCCATTAATCTTTCCACAAGTATCTTGATCTCGTCGATATCAGGAGTTCCAGAAGTATTCGGCTAGAGAACATGGTAGGCCCGAATGACTGCTTGCACCAAATCCCTGCCCATAATCTTCATTGGCCCAATAGCAGCGCCAATGACAACCAAGAAGTCTTCCATTGAATATTCTGGACTCAAATTTGCGGGGACACCTCGACGCTGGCGAGCAGAAATCACTGCTCTAGAGCTCACGGACCTAGCTTCCGGAAAATGATCTACACAAAATAAAGGTATATCAGTTAAAAGTAAGAAAGAGAAGAAGATAACTCGGCCACGGTCAGAAACTTACGATGAATATAACTCAACATTTTCTGGAGATCCTGAGTCCAGTCAACCTTAGTCTTCTCAAAGCGAGTGATTTCCTCGCTCATCGTCCGATTCGTCAGTTCGGCAGCCTCGAGGAGTTCTTTATCTTTCAGCAGTTGCAGACTCAGCCGATTCTTCTCTTCAGAGAATTCCTGATCAACTTTCTCTAACTCGAATTTCTGAGAAAGCTTGAGAGACTCAACCTCGGCACGTAACCGGGTTATCTCGTCATCTTTCTCTTTCAGTTGCGCCGAATGAGTGGCAGCTTGCTCTAAAAAATGCAGCATCATATCAGGCATGGGTATGCATTCTTGATGCGACGCTACAAATGTTTGTAACTCGGCTATAACAAAGCCAGAAGGTTATAAGAAACCCAAGATAAATCTCGAACAAAAATCAATAGAGGAAAAGAATAACTAACCTTCTAGAGCCTTGACCTTCTTGTTAAGACGGATATTAAGATTATTGATATTACCTGCTTACCAGCAAAAAATGGGTTAGCACCTCAAGTTGAAAATATTACGAACTTACGGGACAATACCAAGATTTTGTTAACTTACCAGTCTTCTTCACTACGGGGAGAACTTTATCATACTTCTCTTCCAATTTCTTATGCACAAAAAACAACCTTTGGAATTCAGCTGTCCGCTGATCATGGGCAACCTAAGTGCCAAAATGAATTAAAACAGTTAAACATTCAAAGCTAAGACAGATCCGAATCAAGCAAAACTTAACTCGGATCTAGGAGGTTGGATATTCAAAGCTAAGACAGATCTGAATCAAGCAAAGCTTAACTCAGATCTAGGAGGTTGGATATTCAAAGCTAAGATAGATCCGAATCAAGCAAAGCTTAACTCGGATCTAGGAGGATGGATATTCAAAGCTAAGACAGATCCAAATCAAGCAAAGCTTAACTCGGATCTAGGAGGCTGGATATTCACTAAGATATATCCGAATCAAGCAAAGCTTAACTCAGATCTAGCTGACTAGGTATTCAAAGCTAAAACAGATCTGAATGCAGCAAACCTTATCTCGGACCTAGATGGCTAGATAATCAAATCTGAGATACATCCGGATTCGGTAACGCTTAACATGGGATACCGATGAACCACGATGAATCAAAGTCATACAAGAAATTTACTCGGCAAGTAACGCACTTAAGCCTAACAAAGCTTCCAAACGAACAACAAATTATTCGGTTGCAAGCTTCAGGGACTAGGGTATATATACTATCATTTGAAAAACTGACCAAACATCAACAGAAGCACTCACCTCGCTCATCTTATCGCTTTCAAGAACGATCTTGGCAGACATATGCAAGCGACTGCTGATGTCGGAGAGCTAAAATGGATGATTGCTCGGATTGCCCTCAAGCTGATCGGCAGCATTCCAATTATTGGCGTATTCCACCAAAGAGCCGAGGCTGTTCCCGCTCTCAGTACGGGTCAGCACTTTACCTCGGACCCGTTGTGTAACCACCTGCCTCTGCGGGGCTCTTGTGGAGAGTAGGCTGAGTATCAGCGACCGGGGTGACAACAGGCTTAGCAGAGGAAACCCCCTTGCGGAACGCATCTGCGATGTTGGGTTGAGAGGAGTCAGCCGACCCCTTCTGAGATGATGAAGGTCTGGTAACAACAACCTTCTTAGCCTTAGAAGAGATGTCGGCAGGGGCCGCAACCTCGGCACTTGGAGTGGCATCTTTGGGGGCCAGAGGAATTATGGTTTCCGAGGGCGCCGAGATGGTGATATCCTCGGCTGGAGTTGGAGTTGCAGTTGGAATTGTGGGGGTCAAAGGAATCTCGGGGGCAACTTTGGGGTTCGCCACGGAGGCAACATGTTTGGTAGGAGGATCTACTGACGGAGTTGTATCGGCGTCAGCAATGGAGACCGCGGGTACATCTTGCCGAGGTGATGTCTGAGTCAGCGCTGGAGGAGAGTCAAAGCGAACGGGACTAGGATCTCAAGTATCTTCAGGAGGCGGAGGAGAAGGCAGCCGAGTTGTATGACTCGTCACACTCGGACCACTTGGCTTGACAGAAAGAGGAGCACTGCAAAAGCACAGAAAGTCGAATCAAAAGATAGAAAGAGAGAAACAAGAAATACAAATGAAAATGAACTCACCCAGTAACTCCGGGCATGGTTTTATGCTTCAGAAGGTGCTGGGCTGACTTCTTTGTTCGCTTCTTGGGAGCAGCTTCGGAAAGACCTGCCGGAGCGGTACGCTTCCTCGAGGTAGCAGGAGGTTGGGAGGCGAGAGGCTCAGCGTCGTGCACCTGACCGGCCTGATTAGCTGGGAAAGTAGAAGCCGGAAATGCATAAGAGATAGGCATTGCGGCGACTACCTCAAGAATTTGGACATCGGCCGAGTCACCTTCCTCCCCGTGGGCCGAGGTCTTGCCACGGGCACGAGCCGGAGCGATGTCCGACTTAGGAACAAACTCCTCCGAGTCAGGCTCCCCGCTATCCAGAGTGTTTCGATCTGCGGTCCACGGGAGGGCCAGAACCTCGGCATCCTCGATCTTTTGCTCCGCAAATCTCTGCAAGAAAAGAGACAAAGAGGAATTAGCAAAAGGAGTCACAAACGCGATTAGGAAGCAAAACACAAATGCGTAAACTTACCTCGGGAGGGGGATTCCCGTGGGTGAACGGCTTCAGCCCCTAGGTCCAGTCCTCCGGCATATCAGTCTTGAAGATAGCTCGGACACGCTTGTAAATAAGATAGTCCTCGAGCTCAACCGTTGAAACTCGGTTGGGATCGAGGGGACCGCTCATGTAACAGAGCTTGTGCGTGTGATGCTGGAAAGGGCAGATTTGGCTGTTGACGAATGTGGTCATCAGATCCTCGCCATGTAGCCCGGCGCGGATCAACTCCTTCAGCTGAATCTCGAAGGCCTCGGCCAATGCATGGCTCTTCCTGGGGTTGTAATTCCAGTTCTTCTTGGAAGGGGGGCCGATGGAGAAGGCAGGGAGCCGAATCTTGTCTTCCTTTCCAGTGTTCTTGACATAGAAAAACGATCTTAGAGGGGTGAAGGGATTTGTCTGGAACAATGTTAGATGGGATCTGGAAGAATTTAGACCATACGGACACAGACGGCCAGAGGCCTAAGTATCCTTCCGAGGCCGAGATAAAAGCGGATAGGGAGGCGATGGCATTAGCCGGAAGGTGATGCGGCTGAAGGCCGAAGTAATCGAGGAAATCCCTAGCGAAATCTCTAAGGGGAAGACCGAACCGGCGAGCAAAGTGGGACATGAAAACAACGTACTAGCCTTTGTTGAGTACAGGAGAAGATTCGTTGCCGGGTAAGCGACAGCTTACCTCGGCAGGAATCCGGCGAGTCCTAATAAGCCACTCGATCTCATGACGAGTGATGGAGGAACCTTGCTAGGAGCCCCGCTCTGGACCAGACGCTACGTCGTCGTCTTCGACGAGCGCGCCACTAACTAAACTCGACATAGGGTCGCTGGAGGAATCAACGGAAGAAGAACTAACGATGGAGCAAGGCTTAGAGGCGCAGGGCCCCGTCGTGGTTCTAAGCGAGGACGGCAGCGGAGCGGAAAAGAGCCGCCATGGGAAATCTAGAAAACAGCAGATGCGTCTAGGGAGGGATCCTAGCGATGGGACCATAGAAAAACTCACCGGCGACGGCGCCGGAGCAAGCGCACGGAGATGAGGTCGACGGAGCAGAGGAACTGTGGCCTCGTCGTCGAAGATATCGACAATGGCGCAACCGCAGGAGCACGAGCAGACGCACGGGCGCGAGGAGGAAGAAGAGCAATGGTGAGCGAAGGGGAAAAGTGAACCCTCTAGCCCCGTGCCCCTCTTTATAACCGCGCAGCCCTGGCGGAAGTGGGATCATGCGTGCGAGCGCTAACCGTGTAGATCGTGCGTGCGGCGGAACCGCTCGCGGCTGAGTGGAGCCACACCAAAGACCACACGATGCAGGAGAGGATCAGGCCCCCTGACCGATGCGGTACGCGAGGCGTCGCAGCGCCGACGCGATAGACACAGTAATCACTGTAGCTTGTCAGTGGGCACTGTAGAGGAACAAAAACTAGAGAAATAATGATGAGTGTTACACGTAGGATGAGGCGTGCACGAGAAGTTGCGCGGATACCTCGAACAGGAAAAAGTAACTCGGAGATGAGGAGAAATGAATATTGGGAAACTGATGTGGCCCGGCCGAGGTTACGAGGAGAACCACACCAACTTCGGGGACTAATGTTGGGGAGGTGACCCCGGATAGGGTCAAGACAGGAGAAGATAAAAGGAGTCTCCCTTGTCATATGCCGAGTTACTGATGATACCGGCCGAGTCATGTAAAGGTCGGCCGAGATAAGCATGGCCATGACACCTACGGAAGGAGCAATGCCTTACCCGGCCGACATACGAGTTAAGTCGGCCGAGTGAGCCCGAATAACTTGAATGCAGGTGAAGGCCGAGCCGAGTTATGCGAGACAGGGCCGAATAACGTGAAGCTTACAGGAGAAGGAGGTGCCTATATTCAAACCAAAGTCACGGGCTAGGGAGAATCTGAACGGAGCCAAGCACAAAGGACAAGGAGCAGAGCAGCAGAAGGGCAGAAGGGGGTCACGGAGGTGACAGTCATGGAGCCCGAGGCACGCAGGTGGGGTTCTCTGGAACCTTGCCGTCGTTAGAAGGGGTACACGGAAAGGAGGTCGCCGAGTTACTATCTTGGGACAAGCATATTCCTCGAATATGCTTGCCACGTCAGCCCTAGAGGAGCCAAGGAACCCCTTTATAAGGGGAGACATGGGATCCTGAGGGTGGATCGATTCACTCTACGCCGTAGGGCTCGTATATTAGTCTTCTTCTTCCTACTAACAGCTCAAGGAGCACTTGTAGTTCTTGTAAGAAGAAAGAAAGATCTTGATGTTAGTCATTTGAGTGTAGAAATCACTACATCTTCCCTCCCCGGATCCCTCTAGCATCCATTGGCCCCATACTTTAGCCTACCCATGGCATCTGCCGTGCCACCACCACGACAATGATGCCAAGGATGCGAAGATTTGAGATCTCTTCGATTGATGTGGTCAAGTTACTCACTCGAGAGCCCATGTTGATCGTACGACTATCTATCATATAATCCAGTCTCTCAACCAACACAAAGAGACCGGTAGAATAGAAAACCTAACAAGATCATACTATTGCCTTGCGCATCCACTTGAGCTAGGTGATGACAATCTTGTCCACTTCAAATTGGAACACCTTTCTTGGTTGTGATTGCTTGATGAAGAAGACTCACATATTACTTCCCCATATACAATATGGGAAAGTCTCTCTTAAGCACATCTTCATGAATCCATTACTTAAAAATGATGATGTCTTGAAGATAAACATGATAGCTCACTCAACCTTCTCATTCTTCAAGACATGCTTGCAATAGGCTCAACCTTATCCTTCCGTAAACCTTGTATTCAATATATAGTCTTCAAGCTTTACCTATGGAAACAACTTCAACTAGAACTCAATGCGACCATTAGATCATAGAAATTGTCATTAACTACCAAAATTACACATGGGGCATACATGCCCTTTCAACATTCCCAAGCATGCACCACTCCCTTTCACCAACTTCTCGGCATATAAACTACATCCTAACATGAAATATCAAACATCATCATGATGGGGAAAGAAAGAGTAAACATAATATGTTGCAAATGAAAGAGTCGGCTTAGCGTATTTTATAAGCCAATGAGAGAGAAAGATAGCGTAACATGCAAGCTAAATGGTAAGCATGGGCGTCTTGCCAGTTTCGCGCGTACGCACACCCGTGTAGAGGAGGCATGGCATATAATAGGATTCACGTGCGTGAAAACCATATGTCAGATGACCCCTGGATCGGGTTGAACTCGTCTCTAGAATAATTAGAGAGAATACGATCAGGAAAGGGAAACCTCAACACAACGTCGTTGTGAGAGATATAAACCCTAGCGATGCCGCTGACGGGGATAGCTTGCATGTAAATAAATAATATTATTAATAGATATTAGTAGGATGACATGGACATATGGGGCATGTTTGGTTGCTCATTTTCCCGTTTCTTGCATGGGGCAGGAAGAAATAAGGCGTTTGGTTCCGCGCGGCCGAGGGAATCTTTGCACCGCACGAGTTTTAAAACGCCCTCAGCCTGACCCTGGAGGAACGCCCAAATTGGGCGTTTCCATGGAGACAAAGTTCTTCTCGCGCTCACGGGGAAAGAAGGTGCATGTGCTCGTGCAAGGTAGGGATGGCAGGAGCTCGCAAAATTCGGCGGGAGAAATTGGGGTTATCGCCTGCCGATTTGCGGCGGCTATTTACACCGCCCCTCCACCGGCGCCAAAATCCCCGCCACCATTTCCCCCAATTTCTAGCCCTCCCTCCAAATTCTCTTCCTCACCGACGAGCAGGTAAGCGACACCTCCTACTCTGGTGGGTCTAGCTCATCTCGGACAAGTCTTTCTCCTTGGCTATGCCCGATATGTCATCATCATCGGTCGAAATTGAGATCGTGGTAAGAAACACCTAACCCTAGCTCTCGCATCTTAGATCTGTTGCCATATTCTAGCTCATAGTTCTAAGCTATGTGATGGTGTTCTAGATCTGGACCTGAGCATTTTGGCAGTCAGTATTCATGTTGTCCTGTGAGGATTGCCATGTGTTGTAGGTAAGATTAGTGTTATAAGTATAGTTCTTCCCCTAGAACTGAACACATTATCTCTAGTGCCGCAGGATAAGGTTGCGTCCGCTGATCTGTCCGCAACCTATGTGTTGCCTCTGCGTTATGTGCTAATGCCTGATGCGGTGGATAGGAGAAAGTTGGCCATGTCGTGGCCAGCATCTCTGTCCACCTTTGTCCTGAACCGGGTCATCTAGTTGATCGAGAAAGGGGGTTCAGTAGTTTGGGGATTCAGACAGGCGGACATGTGCTTGATTGCAGAGGATGTCTTCAAGTTCTATGGCCGGACAGTCACTCTGAACTAGGTGTACAGCCACATGAGACACTAGAGAGTGCGTTGGGTTTGGTTGCTGAGGATCAAGAGGCTTGAGAATGTGCGCTGGGTTGAGGAGACCTCTGCTATCATGATGAACGATGATGATTACTATGTGCACACCAAGGTATGATATATTTGCACTTACATCAGTAGTTGTAATGCTCACATATGAACTGCATGTCTTGTAGGATCAGCAATCGGACACCGAGTTGATCAACAAGCCCATTGAGAACTATGCTCAGATGAAGATCATCTATGGTCCCTGCATTCTTGTTGCGCCCGTCTCTGTGACCGCGATACACCATGCTCTAAGCCACCTGATGGAGCACAACGGGTAGGCGACCAGGTATGTCGCCATGACCCCTAAGCGCAGGTTGAGCTGGTTCACGGCCTTCCTGAACAAGCACTACCTCTAAGCAGTGGACTGAGATGTTCAAGGAGGTGCTAGTAGCGGTGTTGATGATGATGGATGTGATGTGTATTTTGGAGTAGCTAGGTAGATGAACTATGGTTGTGGTGACCCCTTAACTTTGGTATGTATATTTTGGAAGGTGGTATTTAGTTATAACCCCTCTACACGTGATGAACTAGTACTGCATCACGAGCAGTTGCTCGTGAATTCGTGCAGCACACACACACACACACACACCATGCCTGATTATGTAGAATCAGTGTTAATATAATCTATGATTTTTCTGAATTGCAATGTCTGAACTATGTTTTCTGCATTGCTGATGTTGGGTAAGATCACCTCACTATCCAAGAGGTAAGGCTATCAAGGACAATGCAACTAGCCAAACAAGTATCAATTTGCTGAAAACATGGAATACATGGAACCAAACGACTTGAGCTTAATTTCTAATCCCCTAGGGAAATAAGAATACAAGGAACCAAATGAATGACCCTTTTGACACGAGAGGTTGCATTGCCACGTGCATCTTCTGTTGAGCCATATCTCCAGGTGCGACTAAAATCCATGAGCAACCAAACACGCCCTTGATTGCCAATGCATAAGAAATATAGATAAGCCGGTTTTACGTAATCATTAGGCAATTTTATATAAATAAGCACCAATGCGTAAGAAATAATTATCTTTATTTTTGTAAGCACCTATCTTACAACTCCTCATGGTACATTGCCTAATGCGATCAATTTTGTGTGACGAACTTGGCTCATGACACAAACTCAAACCAAAACAAAAAATCCCTGACAAAAACATAAATATACATTTGTATGTTTATGTTATCAAATTTTTAAGAGGTGAAAAAAACTGAGAGAAATGTGCATGCAGATTTTTTAAATAAAATTACAAAGGAGTGTATATACGATTTTTAAATGAAAAAATATATGGGAAAATAAATGTTTTATACACTTGTATCGTTTAAGAAAAAAGTGTAAAGGTTTGTTTTGTAGCCTGCATCCATTTGGGGGCTCACTGAGGTATGTCCATGGTCAGCGGTGCCACACTCATATAACACAAAATCCACATTGTGCAAGTTATTTGGTAGCCTGCATCAAATTTGGTGCACTGTATGGACAGTTAGGACCATATTGTTTAGTTTCCTGCATATTCACTTTTGACCCATGTCATGCATTCTCCTCTTGTTTGGTTCACATACAACACTGGTTGTGGTCACCTTGCACTTCCATATGGTGATGTTACCACCACTAGATGGAGAAGAACACACAATATGGAATCACACAATCCGGAACAACAAAATCACAAGCATGATGCCCACAAGCATGATCCCCACAAAGAATGATCCCCACAAAGCATGATCCCCACAAGAATGAACAACACAGAACATGAACAACACAAGCATGAATAACACAAACAAAGGGGGATCACAGTTGACCATGAAAAAATGAACACCCTTAGCAGAAACAACACAAGTACTAATTAGTCTTAACAAGCATGATCGTCGCCAAAAGGGATCACATTTTAACACACCACCATGGTGTTAACTGATGACCCACAAGTATAGGGGGTGTATCGTAGTACTTTCGATAAATAGGAGTTTCGATCCCAACGGGGAGCATAAGGTGTTGACTAGTGGTTTGGAGTAGGAATTCTCTGTAAATACTTAGCAAACAGATTTTTAGGAGTTTTTGATAATACAAAGAAATAAAGTGCAAGTAAATAAAGACAACAATATTAATTGCAGCAAGTGGCCCAATCCTTTCTTCAGCAAAGGACAAGCCGGTTGTGTTACTTATGAGGACTAAACGTTCTTGAGGACACATGTAAATACTGTCAAGTGCATTCGCTTCATATAGTTGATTAATCTTCTTTGGTTGGATAAGTGTTGTGTGGGTGAACCTGTGCTAATGTACCGACCTTACTTGGACTAATATATACTTGTGATTAAACCCCTTGCAAGCATCCGCAACTACAAGAAAGTAATTAAGATAAAAACCTAACCACAACATTAAACTCTGAGATCCTACACTCCCTTGTGCAAAGGTTTCCTAACGGGGGTTCAGGTTTCTGTCACTCCGGCAACCCCATAATTAGTAGAAAAATACACAATGCATTCCCGTAGGCCCATAAATGGTGAAGTATCTTGTAGTCAATGTTCACATGACACCACTAGAAGAATAACACCACAAATTAAATATCAAACCATCAAATATTACTTCAACACAATTCCACTACTAACAACATGACTTCTCCCATGTCCTCAAGAACTAAATGAACTACTCATGAGACATCATATGGATTAAGATCAGAGATGATATGATGATGAATAACAATCTGAACATAAACAATAATTCAATGGTTCCACTCACAAGCATCAACTACAAAAGTAATCAACACCGGAAAAGTTTCTCCTAAGAACTATGCAAGATTCAACCCAATTGTTACTGCGGGATGGAGTGGTGATGATGGTGCTGGTGGAGATGGTGGTGAGGATGATGATGATCCCGATGAAGTCTAGCTTGATGACGGTGTTGATGGAGACGATCTCCCCTCTCCGAGAAGGAATTTCCCCGGTAGAAATCTGCCTGCCGGAGAGATCTTTCTCTCTCTATAGTTTCCGCCCCGTAGAGGCGGAGAAATCTTTCTGTGGTCGATCCCCGTGTATTAGAGTTTTGGGAGGAAGTTATAGGCGAAGGGGCGAAGCAGTGGGTGGGCTAGGGTGGCCATAGAACTTGCTGGCGTGGCCCAGGGTGGGCCCGCGCCAGGGGGTGGTGTGGGACCCCTGTGGCCCATCTTTGCCTCTTCTTCTGGCTTCCTTCGTCTTCTGGAAAAATAGAATTTTCCATGTATTTTCTGGAATTTTCTGATCTTCGCGAATATTGCATCTAGACACCGCTTTTTCCATCAGAATCCTGACTCCGGCAGTTCATGCTCCAAAAGTCATCCAACATGCAAAAATAGATGAAGTAACATAAGTATCACCTCTTAATATGAAATATATCAATGAATAGTAGTAAATTATGATATAGAATAGTGATGCAAAATGGACGTATCAACTCCCCCCAAGCTTAGACCTCGCTTGTCCCCAAGCGAAAACTAAGCTCAGTAATCATGACCACAGGTTTATGGAGTGAAGTGTCGATAAAAAGAATACGGACAAGAAGCATCACATTCACCAATACACAACTCATAATAGAAAGCAACTCACCATTATATAACATAACTTGCAACGAGTATGGGAGTCACAATAAAGATGCATAAAGACAAATCATAATTGGTAATGGAAAATTTTGTTCTTGGTCAGAGAATAGTTGACAAATCATACTTAGTATTCAAGCAAAGATTTTGTAATTAATTTTATAACATGAGTCCTTTTTGCTCAAACATAAAAGGCTTTTCACAACGAAGGCTTTCAAAGTAATACTCATTCAGGTAAGAATTTTGTGCATAACAAGGAAGATAAGAAATATGATTGAATAAATCATCATATGAATGATTGAAACACAACAACTCAAATGCTTGCTAGAGATAGAAAGGAATAGGTTTACTGACTCAACTAAGAAGTAAAAGAAAGGCCCTTCGCAGAGGGAAGCAGGGATTTCAGGTTTCATAAAGATCTTCCAAAAGATTTTGGTACTTACTAGCTTTGAGCTCTCATTGCCCCTATCATAAGCATCTTGAGGTGATTAAGGGTAAAGTGAACAAATATGGAGTATATGCTTGACAAAATATAAGTTGGCAATCTCATGTCTCTTGAGTACGAGGGCCGTTCCTCATGCTACTCAACTTTAGTTACCGATAAGTTCTTGTCATTGTAAGTATATGTGTATCATAGAGAACCACCAACCGGGTACCCCTTGCCCCATGACACATGAGATATCCCATATCAAAATGACAAGGCAACAGACAGTGAGTATATCAACAATCCTTTTATTTACCATGAGCATGGTGCATATATATTTTCTCCTTTTTTCTATATATTTTTTCTAAGGATGCTTCATAGATTTCTCACTATGGTGATGTTAGAAGTTTCCACCATGATTAGGAATGGCTTAGGCTAGCGGCCCAGGCGTTTCTCTAACACATATACATAACTCCATGGACTTACAAGCTCCCCTTTTATTTCACACCACCAACATCCATAAACAAAAGATCATGATATCAATGGGGTAGATATTTATAGGTGTTAAAAGCATTCCCCATGACAGCATGGTTATGCTAATTCCCAACTTATAAGTGCAAGAATATACAACATAGATGACACAATGGTTCAAGTTTATTAAGGGCGGGAAAATAAGGTGTGCCATCAAGTTCGTGAGAGCTTTACTAACTAGTTTTCACATAACAAAAGAATTTTTAATTTGAAATGTAGATGAAACTCAAGAATTGACTTGGAATAGCAATGATGCTAATAGGTAGATATGGTGGACACAAATGGCATAGGTTTAAGTTCAAGGATTGGATGCACGAGAAGCATTCCCTCTCAGTACAGGTTTTTGGCTAGCAAGGTTGGGTAGCAAGCAAAAGAGTTGAAGGAAACAAACAAACATACAAGTGATAAAAACAAACATGCAATCTTCCTTGAAAACACAAAAGATCTTAACTAAATAATACTAAGCTTATGAGCAAATCAAGAAAGAAAGAAAATGATATAAAATACCTGTAAGTGCTTTTCTCTTTTCCTTTCAAACCTTAAAAAGTGGTGCTACTGACCAGAGCTCGGTTTGCCAAAACCAATTTAGATTTACTTGATGCTCCCAAAGTGATACCAATACTAATCAACAAGATCAATCATGTAATAGAAGTTGCAAACTAAAATAAGATGTGCAAAAAGTAAACGATGAAACTTCTCATTAATATTCCATAAAGGCACTCACACCAAGGGATACATAGATAACCAACTAGAGGAGAGATACTTCCACAATGCAAACCATCCTATACGATAACTTCTCTATTCAAGATATGACTACTAAAAAGGTAAAAAGATGAAAGATAATGATGTGATACCGCGACACTCCCCCAAGCTTGGAACAAACCAAGGGGATGCCAAAACCTGATGACGAATTACTCCTTCGGTGGTGGTGGTGTTCCCTTGTTCAGGGTGAGGAAACCCTCCAGCATCTTACGAAGCCTGTTATTCTCCTCTTGAAGTATATCCACCTTTCTCCTTAGGGCTCGATACTTATCACAAAACTCACCAGTGGCTCGAAGGGCTTCCACTTCCTCAGGGCAGGAACTGAAGTCTGGAACGGAGGTCATCATCCCCTGCATATTATGAGAAAAAGCACGTCCAGTGTTAATTGCCCCTACAAAAGTAGGTTTTCTTGCCCTTGATCTCGTGGTAGTTTGTCCCTTCATGCCTTCTGACATGTTCTTTACTTCCTCCTTGATGCTCCAATACATGTCTTCGCGCCTAGATGTGATTGTTTCTTCTTCCACCCATCCAATGAAAGTCCCTTGCTCAAGATCGTGGTGGAGCTCGCGCCGGCATTGTAGCTCATCTGAACAGAACAGATCGAAACGAAAACACGACGAGAACACGATATACGGACCTTGGGGGATCGGGGGGTTATATATTATGAAGTTTTACGACATAAAGGAAGGTACTGGGCGAAAACGGGACGGAGACAGGCTCCGGGGTGGTCACACCCCCTGTTGGTGCGGCCAGGTGGGGCCCGCGCCACTGGGTGGTGTGGGCCACCCGGGCTCCGTTTCCTTCCATGGTTTGACTCATTATCTTTCGTATGGAATAAAAACTGCAAAAATATAAAAGAAAAAGTTTTTCGTGAACCTTTTATTTCCAGCACTTTTACCTATTCGAAAACGGACTCTGCAGATTCCTTCTCTCCAATACTTGAAAGTTCCTTTCATACAAAGCTTCACACAATCTTTAATATTAACATTAGTGTATGCAAACACAATAAACCTTTGGGTTCAAATTTCAACTGAAATCCATCAAAACATAATCTACTGTAGCAACTCCTTTCAAAAGCCCAAAAATAATTTAAAAGGAAATCAATTTAAAAGGCAAATGCAAATAATGGCACAAATCTGTCAAAACAGACCAGCATGTAAAGATTGATTTTTTTGAAAATCTTCTGTTGCTCAAATCAAAAAGAGCAAAACTAAAGAAAGTTGGATAACAACTTAGGGCACAAGCACAGAAAATTACAGCTCCATCCGTCGTATTGGGATTTTTCACGTATCTTTACAGTGTAGCACAAAAAATATGTTCCAGGACATCAACTTCCCACAACTCCTCTACTTCTTAAAAGAGGCAAATCTTGACACAAAAAATAAACAAAAATGATAAGGAGAGGTTATTATAGAAGTAATAACTTCCAAGACTCAAAGAAACAAAAACCGAAAGCAAACTAGAATGGGTTGTCTCCCAGAAGCTCTTTCTTTATAGCCATTAAGATGGGCATGATAATTTCAATGATGCTCTCATATGAGATATGAATTTGAAGTGAAAGAGAGCATCAAGAAGCAAATATCCAACACATTTGAGTCTAACCCACTTCCTATGCAAGGGAGTTTTTTAAGAAAACAAATTATTGAAACAAAAGGCTACTAGCATAGGAAGACAAAACAAGTGCAACTTCAAAGCTTTCAACATAAAGAGGGGAAACTTAATATTATTGAGATGCATAAAACAATGTTTCCCTCTCTCATAATATATTTTAGTAGCACTATGAATAAAATTAACAATATAACTATTACAAGAAACATTCTTATCATTAGAATGAGCATACTTAAAATCATCAAAAATAGGTTTAAGGTCAAAAACTGGATCAATGAAGTGTAGAGGTCCCAACCTTTATTAAGGTAGAGATACCTGTGTTTACAATGCTAGTCCCTGGATCAATAGCTAGCATCCACAGTTAATATGTAATATCAAGAAACAAAGGTCATAATACAACTTTATACCAGGAATAAAATAATTCATTACATCTTACATAGCTCATTTGGCTATCTCATTACAATGCAGCAGAAATAACTATATAGCATGGAGTCCTTCATCTTGAAATTGCCACAGGCAATCATGTTGGTTATAGACTTGTAATCCTATTCAACACACTTCACTAACATTAAACAAACCTGCAACATAATAAGTTACAGCCACAAGGGTCAATACATTTGAATTGTATTGGCAAGTGATACTATGGTATAGTAGTGGTATCTATCATCTATATGCATTTGGCTAAGTGGATCTTAGGCTTGCTTTGCTCAAAATATATTTTCCTTATAATTTGAAAACACTAAGTTTTTGTTTGTCAAAATCACCCAATGCATCTACCAATAAAAATTGGTGATCCTTTAACCCCTGTTCAACCACAAGTTTTTAACTTAGAAATTGGGATGAGGAGATCCTTGATAGCTTCCATGTCTTGATGCTCAAATTTTCCATTGCCGCGGACACGGCTAAGTACTTAGATTTTACTCTCTCGAGAGGTGGTGCACTTTCCCCACAAGACTCGACATGCATCGAGACAAGATCTTTCAGAAGCCTTCCCTTAGACCAGAATGGACGCGCTCCAAACCTATCACCCCCTACCACCAACTGTCCATTTAGCTAAGTTATTGCAACCTATATGATCCAGGCAGAGCCCATAATGCCATATGGCTGCACTTGAAGCTTCTCAACATTTGAAATCTCAAATCTCCTTGTTCCTGGGTGGCTTTCCACAAGTGAGATACCAAGTTTTCCCCAGTATACTGGACTTGGTGATGCCCAAGTTTTCCCCAGTATACTGGACTTGTGTAACCACTCGACACAAACCTTTGTTTCCATTCCACCCAGGTGATTCATTCACATAGTTGTTTTATTAACAAAGCACAAGTCATAGACTTAGAAATATTTCATAGCATGAATATAATCCACCCTTGTTTTCTACTATCTAAGCTAAGCATGATAGTAGTAGGGATCTTAACTTAGGAAAAACTAAGGCATCATCTACTAGGATTTCCCAAGGCATAGCATACTTAGTAAAAATTCCATGCAAGTCCTACTCAAAACATCACTAATGCATAGTGAAAATAATAGGACAAAAGTATGAAGCACCACTTGCCTTTTTGGTAGATAATATAAGTTCACTCCTTGATATTGCAATAGTCACACTCTTCAAATTTCACTACAATTCAATCAAGGCAGAAATTCAATCTAGCATTCAAACAATTCACTACATAAAATAATAATAACAAAGAAATGCATGCAAGCATGCAAAAGATTGTTTTATTTGGAAAAGTGGTTTATATTAGGCTATAAACATTCTAACACATCTATTGGTCATTTATAAAAGTGGCAAAACAATTTTAAGTCAAGTTAGTGAGAATGGCCACTTTAAATCATTTTTGTTTTGCTAGAAATGATTTAAATCAAAGTAGTAATTTCTAGTGTTTGACAAATATACTTTAAACACAAATGTTAGTGTTTTAAGGTCAAGTGTTTAATACTAAACCATTTGCCAAAAGTTTCATCTAAAAACCATTTTTAAATCAAAATAATATTTTATTTTGTTGGAAATGTCTTTAAACAACGTAATAATTTTCTAGGGTTCACCAAATATATTTTTAAATCCAAAAACTTGGTGTTTAGAGTCAGAGAGTTTGAATCAAATCATTTTCCAAAGGTTTTACTCAAAAAGCATTTTTAAAACATAAACAACATTTTTATTTAACTAGAAATACTTTTATTCAAAGATTTATTCCTTAGCATCACAAAATATATTTTTAAACCTACAATTTGGTTTTTATGGTCAGTAGGTTCAAAAAAAACCTTTTACAAAGGATTTTACCCTAAAAACATTTTTAGAATAAATTTTATAATCAACATAGGCCTACACATGTTTCTGCAAAAACAGTCAATTTTACAGAAGCAAATCATTAAACAAAGGGCATGGTTGGAAAGTATTCTTTTTGGTGATTCCAATGATATAATTTTTTTAAATTTTGGACGTGTAGATTTAAAGTTATGGTTTTTGCAAAATCTAACATCTAATAGAACATTTCTGTTTTTAAATCAAATCCTAAGCCACATGTCTATTTCTAACTGGGTGATACCGCTTTGCGTGGATCGATCGATACGGGCCATTAGATCTAAGTCGCATCGCATGGCACAGGATCAATCTTACCGCTTCGATTAGTGAATCTATCCTAGCCAACAGATCAAGATCCAATGCTTCAGATCCCAATGACCAAAGGTGGGCGGCGGCGCTCAGGCGATGGCGTACCGGCGATTCTAGGATGCGAGAGGAGGAGTGGGATGGCTCACCAGACTCTCCGTGCTTTGCTGATGCTCAACGTGTTCGTGGGGAGGCAGGGGAGCTTGGAGTTGATGGCGATTCCTCGCCGTAGTTGTCGTCGACGTCAGGCTCTTCTGTTCGTAGTTGGGGCGAGGTTACGAAGCGCACTAGGACACGAAAATAGTGGCGTTAGATGCGCACAGGAGAGTATAACATGTGTGTGTCAACGAGAGGGGAGGGGACGGTCAGGAAATACCGAGGGAGCTCGTCGGAGAGGAGGAAGACGACGACGGTGTTCAGTCGAAGTCGTTGCCGACGCTTTGGATCATGCGCGGGCGAGCCGAGGGTACCGAAGGGTGCGCAAGACGGTGGGGAGTAGGCTCGTTTGCTCTTGGGCAGTGGGGTGGTGTGTATTGGTCGGAATTGTGGCAGGAGTTCATCGGGACTGTGGGGGCGCGAGCTCGAATTTGTAGCAGCTTGGGGGCAGAGGGGAGTTGGCGACTAAGGGGAAAGGGAGAGGGGGACGGGGCGATTAAATGAGCATGATCATGGGGCGGAATCAACGCAGCAGTAACATGAATTTACGCAAGGTTTAAATCGATAGGAAACGACAACGGGGGGAAAGAACGAGTCGTGGTGGTGGAGACGACGAACTGGCAGGTGGGACCTGGCGTCAGCGAGTGAGAAGGGTTACACGGTGGGGTCCGGCAGTCAGAGAGTGTGTGGGTGGGAGTTTGAGTAGAAAAACGATTCGCGTGGGGGAGGGAGTGGGCTGGCTAGTTGGGCCTGGGGCTAGTTGGGCTGGCTGGGCTGCTTCTTTTTATTTTTTTCTTCTTCTGTTTTCTTTTTCTTTTTCTGTTTTCATTTTCTGATTTGAATTCAAACTACCATTTGAATTCAAATTCCTTTTTAAAAAAATTCCAATATTCAGTATGTTTCTATACTGTTTAAACATGTATTTTAAAGACCATTTTTTGGAATAATTCTTTTATTCACTTATGGTTTATTATTTATTTAAAATAGACACTTGCCTTAATTCAAATAAGATTTTAATTATATTTTCAAACTCTTATTTGAATTCTAATTTTCACCAAAACATCTTTAGTAGGTTTTATTTATTCATTAGTGCAAATAATTCACTTTGAATTATTTAAATATTTTAATATGATTTATTGATCATTTAAATGGGCAATTGTCTTTATTCAAATAGAATCAATTATGGTTTTAATTACATTTAAATTTATTCAAATAATTATTTGATTCCATTTAAGTTAATTAAGTAACTTTTATTCCACTTGGGCAATTCCCATTTATTATTTTCTCATGATTTAATTAATCATTTCTATTAGGGATTTTGTCCTCTTTCAAATGGAATTGAATTTGGTTGATGCCATATAATTTTATTTGAATATTCTTTATCCCGTTATTTTATTTGAATTATCTTTATTCTATTTGCTTATGGATTTGGCCAAGATTTTAATTTGGCTTTTTTTAAAATATTCCTTATTTATTTATTTCTTTCTTTATCTTAATCCATATCTTTTTATTTATAGATCCAAAATTGGTGATTCCAATTTGTAGAATTGTATTTAATATTTGTTTATCCTTTTTAAATAATTTTTGGATTATTTTTCTCACAATTTGGTATGGATTTTAGATAGGATCTTTATTAGCTTTGGAAATTAATTCCTTTTATCTTATTAAATTCATAAGTTTTTATACATGGTTCCAAATTGAATGAAATCAATTGCTATGATCTTATAATATTTTTATTTGTCATTATTGATCATTAAAAATGTTTGTTGCTAAATTTTTGTATGGATCAAATCCATAGTCTTAGGGAGATTTTGGAAATGATTTATTCCATTAGGGTTTTAGGGTTTTGGTTTAACTTTTCCAAGTGTTTAAATTTCAAGATACATTCATTGATGAATGCATTTCACTTGATTGAAATTTGTTGGATTCCATTTTATTAAAAGTTTGTTCAAGATGGGTTTTGATGTTTCTATTTGGAATCAAAAAGTTTCTTTTCACCCTAAATTTAATAAATATTTCTTTTGTTTATTTATTTTTCACATTTCAAAATTTGGAAAATTTTGGGATGTGACATGAAGCAAGTTGTTCAACTTTAAAATCCTCATTAGGCAAATCATTTTCATAAGGAGCTTTAGCAAACTTGGAAAATTTAAACTCATAAGACTCTCCATCAAACTTAGTTAAAATTTTCTCCTTCTTAAAATCTATAATAGCTCCACAAGTGTTCAAGAAAGGTCTACCAAAAATGATAGGAGAAGTTTTACTATCTGCTGAACCAAGCACTAGAAAATCAGCAGGATACTTAATCTTACCACAAAGAACCTCCACATATCTCACTATACCAATTGTACAAATGGTTTCTTTATTAACAAGGTGAATAACCACATCAGTGTTATCAAGTTCACAAGGGCCAATATCATGCATAGTTTCTCTGTAAAGCTCATAAGGAATAACACTAGAACTTGCAACAATATCACATAAACCATAATATCAATGATCACCGATCCTAACAGAAAGCACATGGACACTAGCTCTCCTAGTTTTACTAGGATGTGAGACAATATTAGAAGCATCTTCACAAAAGATAATGTGCCCACATCTTCTACATTTTTAGTGACAAGGTCTTTCACAATGGCTACTACAGGTTCAATATTTAATTGTTCATCAGGTTCTATCGCTTTCTTTGTACTTTTGCTAACCACATTAGCTATAATATAATGTTCCTTTACCTTAGCAGGGAAAGGGATTTTCTCAATATAAGGTTCAGGCAAATATGACCAACAGTATAAACTTTAGTATTTCTAGCAGGAACATGATCAACAATATCTTTATAAGGTGCATGGTACTTGTTCCACTTCTTTTTGGGAATTTCAATATAAGAGGCAAAGGCCTTAAAACAATTTGCAATACTTTGAGAATCAAGACCATACTCAGTACTATTATCATAAAAGTCATTAGTTCCCATAAAATATTTAATGCATTCATAATCATAATTTATACCTGACTTTCTTCCTTTGTCATTATCCCATCCGTCAGTATTTTCTTGAATACGGTCTAGAAGATCCCATTTAGCTTCTTCTTTAGTACGTGTGAATGATCTAGCACAAGAAGCATCTAATAAATCTTTATCATGAAGAGAAAGACTTGCATAAAATTTATTAATAATAATATTATTAGGGAGCTCATGAATAGTACATTTAAGCATTAGTAACTTCAATCTCCCCCAAGCTTGGGCAGTACTCTCTCCATCATGAGGCAAAAAGCTATATATTTGGTTCCTATCCTTATGAATCTCACTGGGAGGATAGAATTTAGAATAAAAGAGAGGTACGATTTCCTCCCATTCCATATATTGTCCATTCTTCAGAAGCTTATACCATTGTTCAGCTCTTCCTTTCAATGATATAGAGAGTAACTTTTTCTTAACTTGTTTCGTTGTGATACCTGCACACTTAAACAACCCGCATAATTCATGGATAAAAAGCAAGTGATCACCAGGATGGACAGTTCCATCCCCAAAATAATAGTTATCTATAACACGATCAACAATTTTTGTAGGTATCTTAAAAGGATCTACCTCAGCAGGTGGTGGTTCATCTACTACTCTAGCAGTGGTAGTACCTTCCCAAATAGGAAACCACATGGGTTATCCATATTGGAAACAAAGTAACAAACAGAAATAAAAGCAATACTCACAGTAGAAGTTTCCTTTACCAGTTACACTCTTCAATAGCGCTTGATGACCCACAAGTATAGGGGGTGTATCGTAGTACTTTTGAGAAATAGGAGTGTCGATCCCAACAAGGAGCAGAAGGTGATGAATAGTGGTATGGAGCAGGAAATCCCTGTGAATACTTAGCAAACGGATTTTAGTGGTTTTCTGACAAGGCAACAAAACAAGGAACAAGTAATAAAGGTAACGAACAAACGGAGCAAGTGACCCAATCCTTTCTTAACAAAGGACAAGACGGTGGAAATACTTATAAGGACCAAACGTTCTTGAGGACACATGGGAATTCTGTCAAGTGCTTTCGCTTCAAATAGCTGATTACTCTTCTTTGGTGTTTGTAAGTGTTGTCTGGGTGAACCTGTGCTAACATACCTCCCTTCCTAGGACTAATAAATACTTGTGATTAAACCCCCTGCAAACATCCGTAACTATAGGAAAGTAATTAAGATATAAATCTAACCACATCCTTAAACTCTGAGATCCTACGCTCCCTTGTACAAAGGTGTCCTAACGGGGGTTCAGGTTTCTATCACTCCGGCAACCCCACAATTAGTAGCCAAATACACAATGCACTCCCCTAGGCCCATAAATGGTGAAGTGTCATGTAGTCGATGTTCACATGACACCACTAGAAGAATAGCACCACAAATTAAATACTAAACCATTGAATAATAACTCAAAACATATTCACTACTAACATCATGACTTCTCCCATGTCCTCAAGAACTAAACGAACTACTCACAAGACATCATATGGATCAAGATCAAAGATGATATGATAATGGATAAAAATCTGAACATAAACAATAATCCAATGGTTCCACTCACTAGAATCAACTACAATAGTAATTAACACCGGGAAAGTTTCCCCTAAGAACTAAAGCAATATCCAACACAATTGTTACAGCGGGATGGAGTGGTGATGATGGTGCTGGTGGAGATGATGGTGTGGATGATGATGATGATCCCGATGAAGCCTAGCTTGATGATGGTGTTAATGGCGATGGTCTCCCCTCTCCGAGAAGGAATTCCCCCGGCAGAAATGTGTCCGGAGAGATCTTTCTCTCTCGGTGTTTTCCGCCCCTAGAGGCGGCGGAAATCTATCTGTGGTTGCTCCCCGAGGCTTAGGGTTCCGTAGGGAAGATATAGGCAAAGGGGCGGAGTCAGAGGCCGGGCAGGTGGGCCACACCTGCTCTAGGAGCGACCTAGGGGACCAGCGCCTAGGGGGTGTGGGCCCCCTGCGGCCCCTCTTCGCTCCTCCTTCTGGCTTCCTCAATCTTCTGGAAAAAACTATTTTCCCATATTTTTCTAGTATTTTTCTTATCTTCACGAAATTGCACCAAAACGCCTTCTTTTCCATCAGAATCCAGACTCCGGCAGTTCATCCTCCAAGAATCATCCAACATGCATAAACAGATGAAAAGCCATAAGTAATACCTCATAATAAGACATATATCAATGAATAGAGGTAAATTATGATATAGAAAGGTGATGCAAATTGGGCGTATCAGCGCTTCACTCCCCAGCAACTACGCCGGAAAATAGTCTTGATGACCCACAAGTATAGGGGGTGTATCGTCGTACTTTCGATAAATATGAGTGTCAATCCCAACGAGGAGCAGAAGGTGTTAACTAGTGGTTTGGAGCAGGAATTCTTTATAAATACTTAGAAAATGGATTTTTAGGAGTTTTTGATAATGCAAAGAAATAAAGTGCAAGTAAATAAAGACAACAATAATAATTGCAGCAAGTGGCCCAATCCTTTCTTCAGCAAAGGACAAGGCGGTTGTGTTACTTATGAGGACCAAACATTCTTGAGGACACATGGGAATACTGTCAAGTGTTTTCGCTTCATATAGTTGATTAATCTCGTTTGGTTGGATAAGTGTTGTGTGGGTGAACCTGTGCTAATGTACCGACCTTACTTGGACTAATACATACTTGTGATTAAACCCCTTGCAAGCATCTGCAACTACAAGAAAGCAATTAAGATAAAAACCTAATCACAACATTAAATTCTGAGATCCTACACTCCCTTGTGCAAAGGTTTCCTAACGGGGGTTCAGGTTTCTGTCACTCCGGCAACCCCACAATTACTAGCCAAATACACAATGCATTCCCGTAGGCCCATAAATGGTGAACTATCATGTAGTTGACTTTCACATGACACCACTAGCAGAATAGGACCACAACTTAAATATCAAACCATCGAATATTACTTCAACACAATTACATCATATGGGTCAATATCAGAGATGATATGATGATGAATAACAATCTGAGCATAAACAATAATTCAATGGTTCCACTCACAAGCATCAACTACAAAAGTAATCAACACTGGGAAAGTTTCCCCTAAGAACTATGCAAGATTCAACCCAATTGTTACAGCGGGATGGAGTGGTGATGATGGTGCTGGTGGAGATGGTGGTGAGGATGATTATGATGATCTCGATGAAGTCTAGCTTGATGACGGTGTTGATGGCGATAGTCTCCCCTCTCCGAGAAGGAATTTCCCCGGTAGAAATCTGCCTGCCAGAGAGCTCTTTCTCTCTGTAGTTTCCGCCTCACAGAGGCGGCGGAATCTTTCTATGGTCGCTCCCCGTGTATTAGGATTTCAGGAGAAAGTTATAGGCGAAGGGGCAAAGCAGAAGGTAGGCCAGGGTGGCCACACCACCTGCTGGCGTGGCCTAGGGTGGGCCCACGCCAGGGGTGGTGTGGGACCCCTGTGGCCCATCTTCGCCTCCCCTTATGGCTTCCTTTGTCTTCTGTAAAAATAGGGTTTTCCGTGTATTTTCTAGAATTTTCTGATCTTCGCGAATATTGCATCTGGACACCGCTTTTTCCATCCGAATCCTAACTCTGGCAGTTCATCCTCCAAAAGTCATCCAACATGCAAAAATAGATGAAATAACGTAAGTATCACCTCTTAATATGAAATATATAAATGAATATAAGTAAATTATGATATAGAATAGTGATGCAAAATGGATGTATCATTAATCTACCACCACATCAAAAGTAGATCTCATCATACCACCACCACTAGTTCACCGTCAGCGGTACAACAAGGTGCAACAAAAGAGTCAACCATCATAGATTTCCTTGATCTTCTTTATCTTATCCTTGTTATCATCATTGGCTTTGAACAATTCATAGAGAGCATACTCTACTTTCTTATTTTCCTACTTGAAGATCTTCTGGTCCTCATCCTGATATGGGTATTGCCTACAGTTGCCTAATGTTGGCCTACCCGGTACCAGCCAACCAGGGGCCCACATGATTACCCTATGCGGATGATGAAGCCCAGGAAGGATTCGGGTGACTAAGGCCCATACAGATGCGACTTCTTGGAGAACACAGCTAGCTATAGATAGAATTTCGAAGGGTCTAACCCTAATATGTAACCGACTCGACCTACCCCGAGACCTGGCCTCCCCATATAAAGTCTAGGAGGGCATGTCGAGGAGGCTCTCTCACATCATACCCTAGAAAACACCTCAGGCCAGATTGCATCTGCGCACCCTTGTAATCATCAGCATCGCCATCAATCAAGAACAGACAAGCATGAGTAGGGTTTTCCCTCCGGGGGCCTGAAACTGGGTAAAACCCATGTCCCCATGTTGCGAATCTGTTAGCTGTTCCGCGATCTCCAGCTTCCCCTCCTTCTCTAAAATCCAAGTCCATAACAATGGGCATTGATGAGTCGAACCCTTGTCAATTGGTGCCGTCTGTGGGAACTAGGGATGCTGATTGTTTGATCATGACGGCCCCATCCAACGCAACCTTCGACTGCTCTACTATGGAGAACCACCTCCTCTTCGGCACCATCGACTTCACCGTCCACTCGCCCGCAACCCTCCAAGATTTCGATTCTGTAGGAGATAAAGTCGACATGATGCTTGGGAGCCTATGCTTCTAGGTAGGCAAGATTGGCACCATACGCCTCCCAGAGTGGGTGGTACCTCCGACAATCGTACCCACTCCATGGGTGCCACCGATCGGTGTCCTGAGCGCACCGTCGCTAACAAGCAATTCGGATGACAGTAGCAGCTGCAAATCCAACCTCTGTGATCCTCCTACGGAGGAAGGAACCTACAGTTTCGGATCATAGAGCTGTGGGAGCAACAACCCCCCGTCGCTACATATGCGCGGCCATCCACGATGGTCACGTTGACAATGGAGCCGAGCCAATGGATCCCCGTCCCAATCCACAGGATGCCAACACCAGAAATGGAGCCAACGGCCCACCCCCGGCCAATCCCAACAGGAACGGGCCACACGAGGCTGATAACGATGGCAGTCGCAATCGTTAAGAGATCCATCGGCGGATCCTCCTCAAAAGGCTACGACGGCCACAAGCACCACTCCCGTCTAGAGCGCATGGACCCTGCCACAAGATGCAAGGCCACCAAGGCATTCGTCATGTCCTTAATGTCGATGGACTCACAGGGCAACATCATGCCCAAGACACTGCAGGCCATGATCATGGCAACCACCACCTACCTGGCAGCAAACCCGCCACCGGCGGGGGATCCCTGGTAAGCAATCCATAAATCTGCAATTGTAGGTCTTGGGCTTGTGGGAGCCGCATTACACGGAGAAATAGCCCGGAGCCGAAGAAAAAGGTTGTGGTGAAATTCACCAGATGTCGCACATCCTCATCCGACGAGGATGAGCATGACCTGTCGTGGCGTCGCTACAGCCCGCGGCGAAGGAGCCGCAACTATGATGCCTGTGACGAGCTCACACAACATAATATTGACAAATCATGCGCAAAACGTGCGTGCTCCGCAGAGTCCAAAGAAGAAGATACGGAGCTATGCTGCGCCAGGTGCTTTAGTAGGGCCATACGGAAAACGCGGATGCCTAAAGGCTTCAAGATCACTTCCGATAACTCGAAGTTTGATGACGTACAGGAGCCAAATATCTGGCTGGACGATGATATCTCATCAGTCAAGCTCCATGGCGGGAGCAAAAACACAGCCATGCAATGCCTTCAGCTACAGCTGATGGGCACGGCCAGAGCTTGGCTCAATAACCTCCCCTCCAGATCCATTCGCGGCTAGGAAGAGCTGGTGTACTGCTTCATCCGCAACTAGAAAGGCACCTGCAAAAGGCCTGCCTCAATCGAGGAGCTACGCGCCTGTTGCCAACGGTCCAACGAGTCCATCCGCTCATACATACAATGTTTGTCCGTCATCAAGAATTCCGCTGAGAACATCTCGGAGGAAAGGGCAATCGATGCCTTAAACGGCGGCGTAAGGCACCGCGAATTTAGAGAAGAGCTAGGGCGCGTCAAGCCCAAAACCATCGATCATATGATGGACATCGCTAATCGCTGGGTTGATGGCGAGGATGCCTTCAACCGAACACGTTTGGATTATGAGGACGACTTCGACCACAGGCGCGATCACCGAGGGAAAAGAAGAGCACGCATCTACGGCAAGCGTGAAGAGGTCGACATGGTCGCGGCTGGCTACGGGGATCGCCGCGAGGATGGGAACCGCAATAGCGTATACCGCAGCAGCAACTACCATGACAGCGGAAAACCAGCACAAGCGTGGCAACCCCGCAGCCGCGATGATGAGCCATCTGCACTCGACAAATTGTCGGGTCCCTGCACTATCCACTTCTACATTGACAAGCACGATGGCAAAAAGAAAGCAAGCCACATGCTCAAATATTGCATGGAGTTACAAAAGCTCCATGAAGGATACGCCCGGATGAGGCGCGAGGCAGTGAATCCAGGATTCGCCCCTGCCCTAGGTGCCGTCTCATACGGTGCCCCACCTCTGCCACCTGGAGTACCCGCGCAGCCTGCGGCTGCGTTGACCCAGAATAACAAAGCATGACCATACCCACGATCGCTGGGGGCTATGATGATACAAAAGGGACGCCCATCCAATAGGGTGCAGAAGGCAATTACCCGCTAGGTCAACTTGGACGTCACCTCTCCACATGCCATACCTGAGTACCTCAGTGGCTCGGAGTCGTGCATCACCTTTGACCGTTTGGATCACCCACGACAAATACCTCGCCCAGGTCACTCTCCCCTGGTGCTCGAGGCTCAGATTGAAGGATTCGAAATGAGTCGCATCTTCATGGACACCGACAACGACATCAATCTGATGTTCGCCAGCACACTCGTAGCTATGCGGATCCCGCTATGCAGCCTGGAAGCGTCAGACACGACCTTCCATGACATCGTCCTAGGGAAAGGAATATATCCCCTGGGCAGAATATGGCCCGACGTCATCTTCGGCACCCCTAGGAACTTCAGGCGGGAGCGGCTCGAGTTCGAGGTGGTGGACTGGCCCACATAATACCACGCCATCCTTGGGCGCATGGCATTCACAAGATTCATGGCACTGCCGCACTACGCGTATTTACTACTGAAGATGCCAGTGCCTAACTGTGTCATCATCGTTCTAGGTAGCTTCACCAAGTCTGATAGCTGCGATAGAGACTTCAACATAATCTCCCTGTCATTCGGCATGCAGGAGGAGCTCACAAGGCTGAAGGAGTCAACAGACAATAGCCTGCCCCCTGTCACCAGGAAAAACGCACCTAGCATGCCATCGTTCGACTCCACAGTCAACACCAAGGCGGTGCAGGTACACCCAACGGACCCCACCAAGACGGCTCTAATCGCCAACAACTTGAGTTCTGCATAGGAACTCACACTCATCGAATTCTTCCGTGAGTGCTAGGAAATATTCGCCTGGTGTCCTGTAGACATGCCAGGAGTTCCCAGGGAATTCACCGAGCATGCACTCAACGTGTTTCCGGATGTGAGGCCGGTCAAGCAGATGATGTGTCGCCTGTTCGAGGGCAGAGCTGAAGCAATTGGCACCAAAGTCAACAGACTTCTCGATGCCAACTTCATAAGGGAGATCAAGGAAAGCACCTGGGTAGCTAACCCTGTGATGGTACCTAAGAAGGAGACGGAAATCCTGCAGATGTGTGTGGACTTCACGGCGCTTAATAAGCATTGTCCTAAGGACCACTTCCCTTTCTTGCGAATCGATCAAAAAATCGACTCCACTACAGGATGCGAGAGACTCTCCTTTCTCAATGCCTACTAAGGCTACCATTAGATTCGACTGAAGGTCGAAGATCAAGAGAATACGACATTCATCACACCATTCGGGGTGTTCTTCTACAACACAATGCCTTTCGGGCTCAAGAACGCAGATGCAACCTACCAACGGTGCATGCAAGCATGCCTGAAAAACCAAATTGGTCGCAATATCCAAGTCTATGTTGACGACATAGTAGTCAAGACCAAGGAAAGCCGAACACTATTCGATGATCTCCGCGAGATGTTCGACAACCTTGATCGCTACAAGATCAAGCTAAACCTGGAAAAGTGTGCCTTCGGCGTCCTATCCGGGCAATTACTCAGGTACTTCATCTCTGAAAGGGGTATCAAGGCCAACCCGAAGAAAATCAAGGCTAGCCATGGAGAAGTCAAGGAACGTCAAAGGAGTCCAGCAGCTAGCTAGGAGAATCGCGGCACTCAGCAGGTTCATCAGCCCATGGATGAGAAAGCTCACCCCTTCTACCAATTGCTCCACAAAGCTGATAAGTTCGAGTAGACGGCTGAAGCCGATGAGGCATTCGAAGACTTCAAGTGCTTACTCTCTACATCTCCTGTACTGGTAATGCCAACGGAGAGAGAGCCCATGCTGCTCTACATCGCTGCCACACATTAAGTGGTTGAAATGGATCGTATGGGCACCTAGAGGAGGGTGAATATGTGCTACTTAAATTTTTAGTTCTTTTTCAATTTTAGGCTTGACACAAAGTAAATTCTCTAGATATGAAATTACGATAATTTCCCTATATGCAACTCTAACTACTAAGCGAGTAAAGAGGAGCGAGGAAACCATAGTGGAGCACGCGGAGACACAGGGATTTGTTTGATTGTAGTTCCTTCCTTGTTAAGGGAAGTACGTCTGCGTTGGAGGGGTGGGCAGTTCTAAGACCACCACTCCACAATAGGCCTCACCCTATTCTCCGATGGATCTCGCCACCAAAGGCCTGCTCCACCTTTCCACTATTGGTACCCTTCGAGGCGAGAACCGGTGCCTTTACAATGCTAGCGGGGAACATATCCACAACTTAATTGGAGGCTCCCGTGGTGACAACAAGCTGCCATAAGAACAAGGATTATCAAATAACAAAAACAAGGATCTAGATATTTGCAAGAAATACTAGATCGAGAATCCTCCAAGTGAATGGAGGGGAAGTGAAGCGCTTGATTATTGTTGATGAAGATCGAGGCCTCCTCCTTCGATTCCCCAAAGATCGAAGCCTTTGGGTGGGTGAAGGTGGAGTTATCTTTGTTGGAGCTTGAAGAACATGTTTGGTCTTTTTCGAAATGAATCAAGAGCTCTGGAAGGAGGGGATGACGGGGATTAAATACCCCTGCCAAAACTAAAAGTTGGAGAAGTTTGGGGGCGGATTATCCGCCCCTACTAAGCACGGATTATCCGCCCTGGGGGAAAAATCTGCTCCAGGTCCGGAAAGTCCGGGGGAATTTCCGCCCCCCATCCAGTACGCCGCGTCGTGTTATCATTGATGAAATTCCTCGAGGGGGCGGATTATCCGCCCTGGGGGAAAAGTACGCCCTAGGGTCTGAATATCCGAGGGATTTTCCGCCCCCATCTAGTACGTCGTGCTTTGGCCTCCTTTGAAGAAATCCTGGGGGGGGCGGATTATCCGCCCCCCTGAGGGACGGATTATCTGGCCTAGCCGAACAATCCGGGAGAAAATCCGCCCCCCATCCAGTGTGGCGCACCGAGCCTGCGCTTGGACTTGGGCTGGGGCGGATTATCTGGCCCTTTGCAGGGGTGGATAATCCACCCCTCAAGAACACTGTTTTTGCTTCTTTTGAATATGTTATATCCTGCAGCACTTCAACACACATTAAATAATCCTTGGTATTGTTATCTAACACACAAAACACTAGAGATCATGAAATTCTCTTTCAATCTCCCCCTTTTTGGTGTTAGATGACAATACTAGGATTTGCAATATAACCTACTAACACATCATATCACAAGTGAAATAGGCTCCCCCTGAGTGTGTGCATATAGATAATTTGCATTTGACTACAAATGCACACACTAAGGTATAAGCAACAAGAACATGATGAGTTAGAGTAAAAACATCATACCACCGGGAGATGAACTAGCCAAGATGATAGGCAATAATATTAGGTCGTGAATCATTCAACAACTTCACCAATATGATGCATCCATAGATATAATTCCAGAAATCCATAAGACCATAGATAGCATCCACAAAGATAATTCCACATAGACATCCACACAACCAAAGTATCACACGACATAGTCTTATACAAAAACGATCACACATAGAAGTTCAACGCTAAATGGGCACAAGAAACACGATAAGAATAACGATAAGATAAAATGCAAGAGCTTGCGCCCGACCCATGCAAATCCACAGAGACCTAAATAGAACTACTTCTCCCCTTTAGCATCGAAACACCAAAAAGGAAGAAGAGCGATGCTAATGCCCCAAGAGATCACTCGTAGTCCTCCTCATCACCGTCCTCGTCCCCGTCCCCGTCCCCTTCCTCTTCCTCATCATCATACTCATCATCATCATCAGCTGGAGGAGTAGGCTCCCTAGTCGATGTAGGAAACAGGTGACACTCAAGCTCTCCATAGTTGATACCTAAGGTGTTCCACTAAGCATACAATTTCGGAGCAGTAGGAGCAGGAGGATGGCCTGATGCCCCAGACACATGATGAAGAATCAGCTGCTGGGTGTGGGACATCTCGTGGCGCTGCCTGTAGGCCTCATACTGACCCTTGTGAGTGCCAACCCCCATGCACAAGATGTTCCATTGGAAATAGTTTAGCTGCTTGACCTCACGGGCCATAGGACGCACTGGGGGCCTGCGTCCACTAGCCTGAGCATCACGCATGAAGGACTCTGGGGCTAATGAAGGATGGGAGGTCTTCTGAGCCTTGTTGTAATTCTTCTTGGACTTCTGCACTCCATCCAAATTACCACCAAACTCCTCATGGGGAAGCATATACTAGATAAGCATCACGATATACGAAGCAAAAGGAATAGAGTGCCTGTTGAACATTGCATCTGTCATCTCATGGTAGATGTAATCCATGACATCCAACTTGTACCCAACAGCTGCCTTGGCATTGGTAGCACACTCATGGGAAAAGGCGAGAAGTGGCACAAGGTGACCACAAATATTATCATTGTTGCCCCTACTCGGAGCAATGATGTCCCGGAACAAATCAACAAGAGCGATATATAATGGTGAGAGTCTAGAGAAGGTACTAGCCACCCCATTGGGAGATAGGCATGGAGCGAGAGAAGAATCCTTGTTGGGCTTGATCGAAGAGATGATACGATGGCCAGAAGGAGTGTCACGACCATGGAAAGAGTAGCCAAGTACCTAACCAAACATGCGGAAATAAGACTGAATCATAGTGTTCCCGGTCATCCACTTCATAGTGCGAAGCTCATCTCCGCAGATCACAAGGGTAGAAAATAATTGTTTCACCATGGATGAGTCATAGCTGCATTGCAAGGTCATGAGATGATGCAGCCCCATTCTACCATTCATCGCCAAAGCCTCACTAAGCCTCGGCTTGGATTGAGCCTCAGTAAAATTCAGAGGGTGCATGGGGTGAATCTTGAGAGAAGCATAAACGTCATCATGAATGTACCTAAAGTGCGAGCACCAAAACATACTGTCCTCCTCTAGCCCATCAATGTTAGCCTCATCATACAAGTCACGGTGGAGAATGGTAGAGTAATCAATGATGTCCATATCCTTGTAATTGACACGGGCCTGCTTGACCTTGCTCTTCTTCTGATTGGTTGAGAGGGAATACCTTTGACCACTTCCTCCCTGGGTTCGATAAACCTTGGGTAATCCACTAAAGGGAAACTTCCTGCTATTCTACAAACCTCTACACTTGGAGGCCCAACAACTGTCTATAAGAATAGAAGTGCGTAGACATGATCTACATATAGTTGGCATACAAAAAGCTCCCCATTAACCTTATTGGTAAAAAGAGTGGGATCAATTTGCCCAACTTCGAATCCACGGTCTAAAAAAATCTCTTTAAGGTGCTCATACCACGCACGTGGGGCTTGTTTAAGGCCATAGAGCGCCTTATCAATTTTGTATACATGGTTCGGAAAACTGGGATCCTCAAAACCCGGGGGTTGCTTGACATATACCAACTCATGTAGAGGACCATTAAGAAAAGCACTCTTAACATTCATATGCTATAATTTAAAATTATGATGAGCATCATAAGCAAGGAGGATACGAATGGACTCAAGGCGAGCCATTGGAGCATAAGTTTTGCCAAAGTCAATGCCTTCCACTTGAGAGAACCCTTGAGCCACCAGTCTTTCCTTGTTCCTTACAACTATTCCATTCTCATCTTGCTTGTTCTTGAAAATCTACTTTGTGCCGATAACATTGCGGTAGTCTTTGGGTTTTTTCTACTAGCTCCCATTCTTTGTTGCGCTCAAAGTTATTCAGTTCTTCATGCATTGCAGCCACCCAATCTGGATCTTCAAGAGCATGGAAAATTTCTTGGGTTCCACCATAGAGATATGAGCTTGATGATCACAGACACTTGCAAGCTCACTTCTTGTGGACACCCTTCTTCTTAAATCACCTACAACCTTGTAAAGAGTGTGAACCCTTAATTCAAGGTTCCTTTCAGCATGAGTTTTGTGACAATTTTCAATCTCCTTATTGTTTCTTGGAGGGATTGCTTCAACATTTGAGTCCTCATCTTGACCATTGGCTTGCCCTTGTTCAACAACTTGTTCTGCGCGGACAGGAGACGAAGAACCTTACCCTTGATTTTGATCAACAGCCAAAACAGGAGACTGCTGCTGTTCTGGTGCTTCAGGGCCAGATAATCCGCCCCTAGGAGGGGCCAGATAATCTTGGCTAGGAGTTTTAGCTTCTTCCTGCTCTTCCTGGTCGCCCCTGGCATGAGTTGGAGTGGCAGGTCTGGATAATCTGGCCTCAAGCGGATAATCCGGCCTGGCACTTGCAGTTTGCTCAGATGGTTGATGATCTTCAAACGGTTGTTGAGTTGGTGAAGTAGTTTCTCCAGTAGGTGGAGCTTGTTGATCTTGTGTATATGTGGGCTCTACTTGTGTAGAGCATTGTCCTTCCCGATCCACCACAAGGGGTTCTTCAATGGGGCGGAAAAATCCCACACCCATTCTTCTTATGGCATCTTGGGGTATTTCAACATCTGCATCACAAACATCAACTTGCCCCACATGGGAGCCATAATTTTCCTCGAACACCACACAAGATTCTACAATAGTTCTAGAGAGCTTGTTGTAGACTCTGTAAGTGTGGGATTTGGCACCATAACCAACAAAAATACCTTCTAAAACCTTAGACTCAAATTTAGACAAACAGACTCCTTTGATGAGAAAGAAACACTTACAACCGAATACCCGGAAATATGGTATGTTGGGCTTGTTACCGGTAAGTATCTCATATGGAGTTTTGTCCAAGATCTTGCAGAGGTAAAGCCGGTTTTATGCGTGACATGCGGTGGAAATAGATTCAGCCTAGAAGTTGTATGGTGACTTCAATTCAGCCAACATAGACCTATCCATGTCCATTAGAGTCCGGTTTTTCCTCTCGGCTACACCATTTTGTTGAGGGGTGTGCGCATCGGAATATTGATGTATTATCTACTCTTCACTTAGAAATTCATTCAGGGTGTAGTTCCTGAACTCGGAGCCATTGTCACTTCTTATTGCCAAAATTGGGATATTGTGTTGACGCTGGACCTCATTGGCGAAGTCAATGACAGTTTGTTGAGTCTCACTCTTTAGATTGAAAAGGTAGACCCATGTGTATCTTGAATAATCATCAACTATCACCAAGCAATATTTCTTCCCACCAAGGCTTTCATGAGATGGAGGACCAAACAGATCCACATGAAGTAATTCCAAGATTCTCTTACATGATATGATGGTATTCCTCTTGTGGGGAGATTCGTGCATTTTTCCTTCAATACAAGCCCTTCAAACACGATCTTTGGCAAAGGAAACATTGTCTTTTAGTCAAAGGATGTGGCCACCCTTGTGAAGACTTTGCAAAGTTCTCATGTTGACATGAGCTAGACGGCAAAGACTTTTCGAATAGGCACATCGGACCTGCAGTGGTTTTCCCCAAGAAGTCCACCACATACAGGTCATTTTCGACATACCCAACAAAAGTGACCTTGAGAGACTTGCTCCACAAGAGTACCACTGTCGTGGGAATGGTCACGACAGATGCTGCAATCGGCAGCGAGTAGTAGAACGAGGGGCAAGGGCGGCCAGCCATCTGCGGTGCGAGATGAGGGCAGAGACACAGGGTTTACCCAGGTTCGGCCCCCCGGAGGGTAAAGACCTACTCCTGCTAGATTGTATTATGGATGTGGTACAATGGGCGAGCTCGGCGGCTAGGCGGCGAGTCGCTTGGGGGTATGATGGAACGTATCTCTACACGCCCCGCAGGGAGGTTTATATAGGCTCACCTCCCCTAGGGTTTACATATCTCAACCGATTCAGTTAAAGCTTCGGTACTCGTTTAACCTAATCCGACTGGGCCTATCTACTAGCCTGGGCCTTCAGCTTTCAGTCGCTTGGTTCCTCGCTAGGCTTCAATCCAGTCGCCGTCTTGTAGGCCCACTCGGCAAGTCTTGGGCCAGTCGGAAACGTCCTGCTGGGTATACCCCGGTAGGCATATCCCCATCAGTAGTCCCCGAGGCCGTCGTCGATTTGGCGTAGGTGGCTGCTGGCAGTCGGAGCATACGGCTGCTGAGTAGACATCCAGTCGAATCAACGGCGGGCTCCTGTATAAAGGAAAAACTAATCACACTACTCGCAGCTTTGGCGAGTCGAGTCGGCGAAACACTGTCATAGTGGTTGGGTCAGCGAGCCGAGTGGCTGAAGTTGGACCGTTAAACATGGTCAAACTAGCCGTTGGAGTTAATCCAACGGTAACTTTTGGCGTAATCATCGCGCGGTAACGGTTCCCTGATTTGGCGGGTAGCAACCGCTATATAAGAGGAATGGCTAGCGATCAGAGGACCACCGTCTCACCATTTCCTCCGACTGTGCGCACCTTTCGCCTCCCTCCGCACCGCGACCTAGCCAACCGGAAATCCTCCGAGCCCCCACAAATATTTCCGCCATGGCCCTCTCCACCGAACCTTGGGGCAGATCGAAATGCACTAGGGCGCAACTGGCTTCCTTTGAGGAGGCCGGGATTCTGCAAGCCGGCTACTGGCGCATCCCCGCGGCCGGAGAGGTGACTCCAAACCCGCGAGAGAGGGAGTTCATCTGCTTCACCAGTCATCTCGAACGGGGGCTAGGGTTCCCCACGTCCCTATTATTCCGGCGCTTCTGCTCCTACTACGGGATCCAGCCGTCGGATCTGGGTCCCCATAGAGTCGAGCAGCTCGCCATCTTTGTGGCGTTTTGCGAGTGCTACTTGGGCTGCCGGCCCTACTTCCCTCTTTGGCAAGATCTGTTCCATGGACGGATCAGCCGCGAGGAGGCGGGCGGCCCAATGCTCGTCGCGGGTGGCCTAACCTTCCAGCTGAAGTCGAAGGCCTCATTCTTCGATCTGATGCTGCCCGCCAAGGCAGCGAGCGACTGGAAAAAGTCGTGGTTCTACATTGCCGAGGCGACTCCGGAAGGCGAGACGGCGATTTCGCGGTACTCCGCCGATCGGTCCGAGCCACGCCGCCTTTAGATCGGCAAGCTTCCTGGCGACCAGCGGATGGTTGTCGACGAGATGCTTCAGACCATCCGCGGTCTGAAGAAGAAGGGCCTCCAGACGATAAACTTGTACAACTGCTGGCTCGGGCGGCGACTCGTCCCGCTGGCCAGGCGCGAGCACTACATGTACCAGTACACCGGCCGGGACGACCCGACAAAAGCTAGCTTGACCGAGTGGAGGCTCGATGACTACACCGCGGCCCTGAAGAAAATCACCCAAGCGGTGTACTTGGACGCTCAAGCTGGGGTCGCCCCCTATAGCGCGAAGCGCTCAGCCCCAACGGTAATCACTTCGTATCATTCGCAGTCGCAGTCCTTTTGCAGTCGCGGTCATACTAACTTCAATTTGCCTTTGTCGCAGCTGTTCCAAGTGGTGGAAGGGTGGCTCCCGCCCTCGGATGACGAGAATTCGAGCTCGTCCGTCCGAGACATGGGCGGTTCGCCCGCTAGGAGCGACGAAGGCGACAGCGACGACGAATCCGAGGAGGAAGCTGCCCCGCTGGCTCGCAAGACCCGCGGGCAACATCAGCGCGAGCTCGAGGCGAGCAAGATCCTCGAGCGCCATGATGATGAAGAAGAACTTCCGGAGACGACCTCGCGCCGCCAAGCTACTTCGTCAAAGAAGAAGAAGAAAGAGAAGGAGGCGAAGGCCCCTCCAAGAAGGAAGACGAAACCGACGAGGCCGGCCTCGCCACCACACTCGGAAAGCAGTTCCGACGCCCCCAGCCTGGCCAAGGACGAGGCGCCACTGATGACGGCCGTGCTGGACACGGCCACCATCGAGGTGCCCCTGGCGTCGATGCCTCCGCCATTCGCCCCGGTCTCGGGGCTGGGGGAGGCTCCAGCCACGGTGACTTCGCCTCGCAGGGAAGCTCCTGTCGAAGAAGTTACAGAGGCTCCGGTCGCAGCTTCAATGACGAAGAAGCCGTCCGTGTCTTGGGCACGCGACGTCCTGGACATGGGGCTCAGCCGCCGACTGGGCCCTGAGCTGGAGAAGCCAGCCGGCCTCCGTACGGGGCTGCGCTTCATTCCGGTCGCCAAGTGAGTGCACTCGCCTTCCTTTGTCTCCCATAATCATTGAATTATCTTGCTTATATGATCAATGTACAGGACCGGAGTGAAGAAGATGGGCCATCCAACCGTGGCTAAGGTGCCGTCCGTCGTCAGCGAGGAGGATTCTTCCCGCAAGAGGAAGGCGGACAAAGTCGTCGTCCCTGCGGATGGCGGCAAGAAGGCCAAGGGTGACGCCGTCATCACGATTTCTGACGACACGGCGGCCGCGCCGGCTGGTCCTGCAACGGAGGCGGCCGCGTCCACGAAGGAGGGCGGTCCATTGCCTGGAACGGCCGAGCCGACCTCTTTTGGGACGGGTGCCTCTATCGCCACCTTCCCGCGCTTCACGACCAAGGCGGCCGCGGCGAGTGGAACTTCGCCTTCGAGCCACGCTCCAGGAGTCGCCGACGCCGAAGTCGACCAGCGCCGTGGTCATACGCCAGCTCTCCTTGCGTCCGTGGACGCGATACAACTCCACGGCATGCTTGGTGCAGCCATCCAGGTACATCCAGTCCCCGAGGATCAGGTCGGTGTTTTGCAGCGGCCTGATTCTTTTAGTGTCTTTTATTCGCTTTTCGCATCCAGTCCCCGAGTGCGCACTCGCTGAATTTCAGTGGGTGGGCACTTTAGGAATTCCTTTGAGTACCAGTCCCCGAGTGCGCACTCGCTGAATTTCAGCGGGTGGGCACTTTAGGAGTTTCTTTGATTGCCAGTCCCCGAGTGCGTACTCGCTGAATTTCAGCGGGTGGGCACTTTAGGAGTTTCTTTGATTGACCTTTTGGTGATGTGCAGGGTCTGCAGCTTGAGTCGGCCGACCGATTGGCGGCGAAGCAGCGCGCGGAAAAGGAACTGGCCATCGTCCAGGAGGCGAACAAAGGGCTTCGGGCTGTTGCCGCGAAGGCAGAGGAAGCTCGCCAGGGGCTTGTCCCCGCTAGTGAATTGGCGGCGGCGCAGTCGGCTTTGAGTTCGGACGAACAACAGATCACCGACCTCGAGCGCCAGCTGCGAGAGGCGAAGGAAGAAGCAAGCTCAGCCCATGGGCGAGCCAAGGCCGCCGTTGCAGCCGCCGAAGAGGATCGCAGAGTGTCGGAAGTCCTTATTGCTGGGCTTCAGGACGACCATACGTCGCTTCAATGCTTCATCACGACCCTCGCCCGCCCGTTGATTGGTAAGCGCGTCTGCCTCTTTCAGTAGCTGTGCCATTTGTGGTGTCCGTCGTATTCATTATTGTCTTCTACTCGCAGGTCGCATCATCGACAGCGCGGAAGAAGCAAGCACGTTCGATGCGCGGCAGTGTGTGAGCACGCTTGTCGATTCGGCCACGTTGTCGGCGACGTGCATCCGTGCCTACCTCCAGGAGATATCGCCCACGGAAGTGATTCCCAGCGACCTCGTTGAGGTGTGGAGGTATTTGGAGAAGGCGCCCACGGTCGTGGAGTTCATGACGCGGTCGGCGTTTCGGCGCGGGGCGGCGACGGCGCTTAGCCTTGGTCTTGCCCACTTCCCCGAGGACTTCGACATCGACGATGTGACGAGTGGCTACCCATCGTCGACTGGCGCGGTGGAGCTTTCCGAGGTCCTCAAGTTGCAAGACCGCGCCGCCAAGTACTCGGAGCGTGTCTTGGCGATGGGCGACTTCCTCCCGTACCAGGAGACGGTCGTTGTGTCTGGCGACCCCGAGCCGCCGCATCGTGATCTCAAGGTTGAGCAACCCTTCCGCGTGGCGATGGCGGGTGAACTGATGACGTATCCATCAAACCCGTACACGCCGTTCATCCGCAATCGCCGGGGAGTTGGCGAGTCGTCGTCTAAGCCTGCAGAATAGGATAGTTTGCCATGTGGCGTTAGTAGCAGTTCTGCCATGCGGGCATATTTTGTAATGCGAAACAATGCAACATGCTATAGAATGAGATGTCGTGTCTATTTTGGTAATTGTCAAGTGTTTGTGATTGTTGTTTGAACGAGTCCCCGAGCGCGTCCGCCCTTTTGTGGGGTTTACCTCGTATGTGGTTTGTTTGGTGTCTCTGTGTGTTTTATTATTGTGGTCGACTCACCCGGACTCGAAGAGCCAGTCGCTAGGCGACTCCCTTAAACGCGCTGTACTTCGCCGTTTTCCCGTGCGCGAACGAGGTCGGGTGGCCGAGTCCCCGAGCGTGGTACTTGGCTGTTCCAGGCACGACTCGAGGGTGAGTGAGGACTTGGCACGTTAGTTTGTGCGCGTCACTCCTGCCTGGCCCGTGGGGTCAGTCGCGTGGCGAGTCCTGGGCATGCTCTCCTACTTGGCATTTTCCCGGACCGCTCGAGGTGAACTGGTCCGCAGTCCCCGAGCGTGGTACTGAGCCGTTCGAGTCGCTATGTCGAGGATGCGGAGGATCGTGGTCGCTGTAAGAAGCATAGGCAGTAGTCTTGGTTCGTAGAACCAGTCGAGCTAGGCGACTCCAATGGGGCTCCGGGTAGGCGTTTTTCGTGGACGATGCAAGACCTGAGGTAGCTCAGTGCTCTTGCACCGCACTACTTAGCCGTGCCGATCGCTGTACCAAAGGTTGACTTCTGCGGTTAGCGTGATGCTGTTATTACGAGTGCGAGTGGCACAAGACACGGAGAGTAGGCACAATTTGCGGTAACTGTTTCTTTTTATTTCATATCGACTGGAGAGTACATATGTGGGGTTCTAGGCGTAGAACTTCCGTAGGAGGTTTACATTCCATGGTCGCTTGACGTCGAGTTCGCCGTCCCCGCGGACGTCGATGAGGTAGTAGGCGTCGTTGCCGAGTATACGGCCGATGGCGAATGGTCCCTCCCATGGAGGGGAAAGCTTGTGCATGCCCTTCTTGTCCTGGATGAGATGCAGCACCAGGTCGCCTTCTTGGAAGGTGCGAGTTTTCACCCGCCGGCTGTGATAGCGACGGAGTCCTTGTTGGTAGATGGCGGTGCGCGAGCGAGCTAGGTCGCGTGCCTCGTCGAGTTGATCGACTCCATCCTGTCGTGCGAGTTCGTTCGCAGCTTCCGTGTAGTGGACTACCCTTGGCGAGTCGTGCTCAAGGTCGGTGGGCAGGACTGCCTCGGTGCCGAACACCATGAAGAAGGGGGTGAATCCCGTCGACCTGTTGACCGAGGTGCGGATTCCCCAGATGACGGAGGGTAGCTCCTCGACCCAGCACCCGGCGGTGCGCTCGAGTGGTACTTGGAGTTGCGGCTTCAGGCCGTGGAGAATGCTTTGGTTGGCCCGTTCCGCCTGGCCGTTGGATTCCGGGTGGGCGACTGACGTGAGGTCGAGCCGAATGTGGTGCTCTTCGCAGAATTCAGCCATGGCTCCTTTGGAGAAGTTGGTGCCGTTGTCCGTGATGATGCTGTTGGGGAACCCGTAGCGATATATGAGTTCGCGTAGGAATTTCGTGGCGGTCTTCCTGTCGCATTTCTGGACTGGCTTGGCCTCCACCCACTTTGTGAATTTGTCGACTGCGACCAGGAGGTGGGTGTAACCGGAGGGAGCCTTCTTGAAGGGGCCCACCATGTCCATGCCCCATACGGCGAATGGCCAGGTGATGGGGATTGTTTTGAGCGCTGAGCTCGGCACGTGCGTCTGGTTGGCGTACTTCTGGAACCCGGCGCACCGCTGGACAATGTCGACAGCGTCGGCGTGTGCGGTGGGCCAGTAGAAGCCATGTCGCATAGCCTTGGCGACGAGGGAGCGGGTGCCGGCGTGGTGGCCGCAGTCACCGGAGTGGATGTCGTGGAGGATCTTGCGTCCTTCGACGGGTTGGACGCAGCGTTGGAACACGCCGGTGACACTGCGCTTGTGGAGCTCACCGTCGATGATGGCGTAGGACTTGCATCGACGGGCGATCATCCGAGCTTCCGTCTCGTCTCCCGGCAAGGTGCCGGCTTCCAGGTAGGCGATGTAGGGCTTGGTCCAGTCGTCTGGCTCGTTGACGAGTGCGACCAGGGATGCCTCTGGTTGGAGCGGGACTCCGATGTCGATCTCCCTTGGGGGAGAGACTGATGGCTTGGTGATCGTGTCGAGGAAGACGCCGGCGGGTGGTGCGAGTCGAGCCGACCCGATGCGAGAGAGGGCGTCAGCCTCCTCGTTCTTCCGCCTATCGATCCACTCGACGGAGTAGCCTGTGAAGTGTCCGCCCAAATTGTCCACTGCTTGGTGGTACGCCGCCATGGTGGGGGAGACGGCGTCGCAGGTGCCAGCGACTTGTCCTGCGACGAGGTCGGAGTCGCCGTAGCAGCGTAGGCGGTTGAAATTCATCTCCCTGGCAGCCCTCATGCCGTGTAGTAAGGCCTCGTACTCGGCCATGTTGTTTGTGCAGGGTGTGAAGTCCAGGCAGAGGACATAGCGGAGCTTGTCGCCCTTCGGAGAGGTTAGCATGATCCCTGCGCCTGTGCCGTCCGCGTTCTTGGAGCCATCAAAGTGCAGGCTCCAGTAGTGGAGGTATGGCAGCTTCTCTGGCTGCTGGGCCTCTTCCTAGTCGGCGATGAAGTCCGCTAGGGCTTGCGATTTGATCGCTCTTCGTGGCTCATATTTGATGTTGTGGACGCCGATCTCGATGGCCCACTTGGCGACTCGCCCGGTCGCCTCACGGTTGCGCACGATGTCCTGCAATGGTGCGGAGGAGACGACCGTGATCGGGTGCTCCTGGAAGTAGTGCGGCAGGCGTCGCTGTGCCCTGAAGACCGCGTATACCAGCTTCTGGTACTGCGGGTACCGCTGGCGCGACTCGGTGAGGACCTCGCTGATGTAGTAGACCGGTCGCTGTACTGGGCGCTCCTTTCCTTCGTCCGGTCGCTCGACGACCATGACCGCGATGACGACGCGCTCGGAAGCCGCGACGTAGACTAGCATGGGTTCTTTGTCGACCGGGGCGGCGAGTAGCGGTGCGGCGAGTAGCACCTTCTTGAGGTCGCGGAGCGAGTCGTCCGCCTCCTTGTCCCACTGGAATGTGGGGTTCTTGCGCATCAGGCGATATAGAGGCATTGCCTTTTCGCCCAAGCGGGGGATGAAGCGACTGAGAGCCGCTACTCGCCCAGCCAGTTTCTGAACGTCGCGCAGGCACTCGGGTTTGCCGAGTCGGGCGATCGTGTCGATCTTGGTAGGGTTCGCCTCAATCCCGCGCTTGGAGACGACATAGCCCAGTAGCTGTCCTGTGGGTACACCGAAGGTGCATTTGCCTGGGTTGAGCTCTATCTTGTATTTTCGCAAGTTGGCGAATGTTTCCGCCAGGTCGGCGAGTAGGTCGCCCTGGCGAGCGGACTTTACGACCACGTCGTCGATGTAGACGTGGATGTTGCGGCCAATTTGGCTCGCAAGGCATTCTTGCATGCACCGCTGGTAGGTCGCCCCGGCGTTCTTGAGGCCGAAGGTCATGGCGGTGTAGCAGAAAGCTCCGAATGGCGTGATGAACGCCGTCTTCTCTTCGTCCTCGACAGCCATTTTCATCTGGTTGTAACCAGAATAGGCATCGAGGAAATAGAGCGATTCTGAGCCCGCGGTGGAATCGATTATCTTGTCGATCCGCGGGAGGACGAACTGCTCCTTTGGGCAGGCGCTGTTCAGGTTTGTGTAGTCGATACACATCCTCCAGGTCCCGTTTTTCTTCTCGACCAGGACTGGATTTGCCAGCCACTTGGAGTATTTGATTGGCCGGATGAAGCCTGCAGCGAGTAGACGCTGCACCTCTTCGGCGATTTCTCGGCGGCGCTCTTCATTGAAGGGCCGCAGCGACTGCTTGACAGGTCGCACTTTGGGGTCGGTGTTTAGCTTGTGCTCAGCGAGCTCCCTAGGGACACCGGGCATGTCAGAGGGCTTCCATGCGAAGATGTCCCTGTTCTCACGGAGGAACTCGATGAGCACGCCTTCCTATGCCGGGCTCATGCCCGTCCCGATCGTCACCGTCTGGCTGGAGTCGCCTGGGACCAGCTCGACGGTACGGGTGTGTGTGGTGGCCTCAAAGGTTGAGGTGTTTGCGCCCTCCGAGTTGGGCTTCTTGAGTATGGTGGGGTCGTCGTTGTTGACCCCGCTCGCGTATTTAGCGAGTTCATCCGCGTGGTTGGTCTCCGCCGTGATGACGGCGTCAGCGAGCTCGGCGCCTTTGGCCTCGCACTCGGCGGCCATGTCGGGGTCGCCGTTGATGGTGATGACGCCGCACGGCCCGGGGAGCTTCATCGCGTTGTACGCGTAGTGGGGAACTGCCATGAACTTGGCGAACGCCTGGCACCCTAGGACGTAATGGTATGGGCTGTCGAATGGCACGAGCTCGAAGACGATCCGCTCGGTGCAGAAGTTTGCTGGTGTGCCGAAGGTGACTGGCAGCATGACCTTGCCGATCGGGTACGCCTTCCGACCGGGGACGATGTCGTGGAACGTGGTGTGGGTCGTCTCGATCATCGACTGCGGGAGCCGCAGCCGCCTGAAGGTGTCCAGGTACAGGATGTTGATGGAGCTTTTGCCGTCCATCAATGTCTTGGGGAGCCAGTAGTCGCCGACCTTAGGCTTGACCACCAGGGCGACTCGACCTGGGTACTCGATGCGTGGCGAGTGGTCTTGTCGACTCCAGGTGATGGGCTGCTCTGACCAGTTGAGGAACTGGGGAACGTCCATCTGGGCCACCGTGTTGACGGCGACGGCGCGGGCGATGAACTTCTTCTCGCGCTTCGTGTTGAAGCCCGTGAAGGTGTGGAGCGAGCCGGCCACTTTGCCGAATTTTCCGCCGTTTGGCGGGTCGTTGTCGGGGTCCTCCCGTGCTCGCCGTGCCTTCTCGATCTCCCTGAGGGTGTGGCAGTCGACGGTGGTGTGCGTGGCGGGCTTTCCTTCCCTGCTATGAAACGCACATGGTTGGTTAAGGAGAGCCGCGGGGTCGAACCTTGGCTTGGCCTTGTAGTTGCCGCCGTCGCGGCGTTGTCCTCCATCGCGGCGGAAGCTCTTGGGCTCACGTTGCGTATGCCCGGCATTGGCGACGAAGTCGACTCGCCCGTCACTGCGGCGCTTGCCGGTGAGGCGAGTGTTGCTGTAGCGCAGGTCGGACCGTCGTCCGCTGTCGTTGCCGCTCGTGCGGCGTTGACCTCCTGACTCCTCGTCGGTTTCCTGGTTTGGATCTTCCTCCGCGTACCGTTTGGCGATCTCGAGGAGGTCGGGGATGTTGTCGAGTGTGCGAGAGTGTCGCTTGAGCTTGGCGACCAGGGGCTCGTAGCGGCACGAGGTCTTGAAGCAATGGATCGCGGTGTCCGGGTGGATGCCGACCGCGTTGTACCAGAGTTCTTGCCACCGTTGGACCTAGTTGCGGGTCGACTCGCGGGGTCCCTGGACGCATCGCTCCAGGTCCTCGATAGTGGTGGCGCGGGTGTAGGAGCATTCGAAGTGCCTGACGAAAGCGTCGCGCATCTCCTCCCAGGAGTCTATACTGTCCTGAGGGAGGGTGTTGATCCACTGCCTGCACGTCCCCTCCATCATCAGGGGGAGGTAACGGGCGGCTAGCAGGTCGGTGTGGCCTGCGATCCCTCATTGCCATGAGGTATGTGTCGAGCCAGACGGCGGGGTCGTACGAGGAGTCGTACTTTTCTATCTCCTTCGACGCCTTAAAGTTTGGCGGGTACTTCTCGCCTCGGATCATTGGTCCGAAGCACTTGGGGCCGAGTCGACTGAGCGACCCCATGGGCTCGCCGTCGTGGCGATTGGTTAGGGTGTGTCGCAGGTCGTCGGGCTGGCGTGCGCGCCAGCTTTGGTTGTTGATGATGTGGGTGCGGGCGTCGATGGGTTGACCGTTGGCGGCGATGAGGTTGGTCATCGGCCTAGGGTCGTTGGTGGAGAGTGCCGCGTTCGCGGGTCGGTGTTGGAGCTACAGTGGCTCCGGTGGTGGGCAGTTGAGTGTGTTTGCCGCCATTGGGCGGCCGCTCGAGGCCGCCCTGCTTCCCGAGGAAGGCGAGTATACTCGACCTTGCGAGTCGGCGCCCGCTCTTTGCTGCTCGACGGCCTTTGCGAGCAGGGCCCTGACGTATTGGATCTGCAGGGCGCCGTCGCCGGTGGCCGCGATGCTGTCGGCTGCTGCCCGGCCTGCCACGAGGTTGTCCATAGGGGTGGAGAACAGTGGGAGGCCGTTTGCGTCTCGCTCCCGTGAGGAGACGACTATCCGCGGCTGGTCCCTGGGGGGTGTGCGGTTGGGTGGAGGCAGGGCGCCCATCGCCGTCGACCCTGGCAGGGGTCGGGCGCTTCCTCCTGGTGGCGTGTTCTCGCAGATCGCGCGCTCGGCCACGCGGGCCGGGTCGTTTTCGTCGTTGAAGTTCAGGGCGCGCCCCTGAACGGTGGGGTTCAGGCGCGACCTGATCCGCTGTTGGTGGTAGCGCGATAGCTCCTACGCCGTCACCTGCTCGAAGCGGAATTTCTCGCGCTCGGCTTGCTCCTTGCGCACTGCCTCCGCCAGTTTCAGGCGGAGTTCCTCGACCTCCGTCACCGTGGCGTTAGGAGGGATTGGGGTGGAGAATGGATCCTCCGGCGGATCGATGCCGGTCGCCATGTAGGTCACAGCGTGGCGGCTGGTTCCGTCACGGAGGTCGGCGGAGTTCTCCGACCCAAAGTCGAATTCGAAGATCCCGAGGATGGAGGGGTCCTCGAAGTCTCCCACGTTGGAGACCTGAGTAATGGAGCCCACGGGTGAAGCCGCGGTGATGGATCTGGCGAGTGACGCCGGGGTCGCCGAGTCGGCGTCGTCGTTGAGGGCCGCGTCTTCCGCGGCCACTGAGTTTTAGCGACGTCGCTGTGGGCCGAATTGTACTCGGAGGCGAGGCGATGGATCATGCGGATCAAGCTCTCGGAGAGCCGATCGCGTGGCGGCGACTCGCAGATGCGAGCCGAGTCCTCCGAGACGATGGCGTCGGTGAGGCCGACGAAGAGGCTGATCGTGCCGACCAGCAGGATCACGCTGTGCGTGACGGGTCGTGCCGCCGGGACGTAGCTGCTCGGCAAGATTTGGAGCATCTTGCCGATCGCTATCATGTGGCCGGTGGCGACCGTCTCATTGATGGGCGGATTGGATCTCGCCGCAGAACACCGGCCTGACAGGCCAGGCCCCACGGTGGGCGCCACTGTCGTGGGAATGGTCACGGCAGATGCTGCAATCGGCAGCGAGTAGTAGAATGAGGGGCAAGGGCGGCCAGCCATCTGCGGTGCGAGATGAGGGCGGAGACACAGGGTTTTACCCAGGTTCGGCCCCCCGGAGGGTAAAGACCTACTCCTGCTAGATTGTATTATGGATGTGGTACAATGGGCGAGCTCGGCGGCTAGGCGGCGAGTCGCTTGGGGGTATGATGGAACGTATCTCTACACGCCCCGCAGGGAGGTTTATATAGGCTCACCTCCCCTAGGGTTTACATATCTCAACCGATTCAGTTAAAGCTTCGGTACTCGTTTAACCTAATCCGACTGGGCCTATCTACTCGCCTGGGCCTTCAACTTCCAGTCGCTTGGTTCCTCGCTAGGCTTCAATCCAGTCGCCGTCTTGCAGGCCCACTCGCCAAGTCTTGGGCCAGTCGGAAACGTCCTGCTGGGTATACCCCGGTAGGCATATCCCCATCAACCACTAAATCACCATCAATAAAAACAGAAAGCCCATCTTACCAAGGGCACGAACAGAAAGTAAATTAACCAAGAGTCTCAACAAGCATGATGTCCACGAGAGAGATATCGTGGGCAACCATAACCTTGCCAATACCCAATACCTTAGATTTTGACTTATCACCATAGGATACAGTTATGTGATCGTGATTAGTCCTCATCTCTGTTATGATGTCTTTGCTTTCGGTCATATGACTAGTGCATCCACTATCCAGCACCCATTTAGTTCCATCAGAAGCATAACCCTGCAAGAAAGTTACTTGTTGGTTTAGTTACCCATTTTTCAATGGGTCCTCTCATGTTAGTAACAAGGATCTTTGGGACTCAAATAGACCAAGACATATAACTATCATAGGGGCCTACAAAACTATCATAGACATCACCATAATAATCACAAAATAATGCATAGTTAGGATTGTTAGTCCCTGCAAAACCAACATAATTAGTCTTGTCCTTTGTGATATTCTTTTATGTGGTGCTAGTCTTCTTGGTCTTCTTGTTCTTGTTATTCTTATTATTGGACTTAGTGATAAAACCAAGTCCCTCTTTTCCATAGTTTGACCTTTTCTTGTCAAGGATCTCATCAAGAACTTCCTTACCTTTGGAAGTAGATACCTTGGCAAGTTCATCCTTTAGCCTAGCATTTTCTTCATGAACTTCTTTATGTGCACATGTTGATGTAGAAGTGCTAGGAATGTCATACTTGCTTAGTCGAGTTTGAAGCTGACCATGTGACTCATTGATAATAGAGTATTCACTTTCCAAAGCCTTGTGAGCAATGTCAAGCTTCTCCAACTTCTTAGTGAGTCTAGCATGAGCAGCCCCAAAGTTAACCTTCTCCTTTTTTAACTTCTTTGCTTTAGCTACTGCGTTATCATGTTCTTTCACAAGCTTGGTCACAATTTCTTCATGTGACTCTTCAATTGACTCAAGTTTATTTTGTAAATAGACTCGAGGCTCTTCTTCTTCCTCTAGAGCATTTTTTAGAGATGCAATTTCCATTGCATCCTTCCTTTCAATTCCGCCCTTCTCTTCAAGGAGCACTTCATTTTGAGTGAGTTGGTTCATAAGTGCCTCAAAATGTATCTTATGCTCACCTTGCAAGTTAGTTATGAAGTAATCCAAAGCAATAATTTCTTCCTTAACCTTAAGACAAGTAGAATCATCCATGTCAATCATAGCCTTAGGAAAGGAAGTAGGGGAAGTGGAAGATGATACCTCGGTACCTCTTGCCATGAGGCAAGTGACGTTCTTGTTGATGATGTTCTCATTGGGTGCATCAAAGAGAGATACTGATGTTGACGTAGTGGCTATGGCTTCCACTTCCCGTGAGGTATCATCACTTTCATCCTCTTCCCTAGCGGATGAATACTCCTCTTGAGCCACCAAGACAATATTTGGTTGCTTCTTGTATGGAATATTATTCTTCACAAATTTCTTCTTTCGTGGAGCCTTGGACTTTTCTTTTAGGATGATCCTTCCTCCATTATCTTCTCTACTTTGATATGGTCACTCGGCTACAAAATGCATCAAGTCTCCACAATTAAAGCAGGTTCTTAGTTTAGGACCATTTTCCCTTCTTCCATTTGACCCACTCTTGTGTTCAAGTTTAGATTTTGCTTTTGCAGGGTCCTTCCAAAAGTTTTTGGCATAGAAGGAAAGGTACTCACCATGATCCCTCTTGACATCCTCGGGATAGTCCATAGCTTCTATGTCATCCTTGTCTTGTTCAGCCACACTTGTCTTCAAGGCCATGTTGACCCCCTTATGCATTCCAATGGCTCAAGCACGAGCATCTTTGGCATTCTTGGCAGCCACTTTGAAAGCTGCCATTTCTTGCATTACCTCATTGGATGTCATTGGTGGTATTTATGCCTTCCTTGGAGACTCTTCAAATCTGTGGGCTCAAATGGCATAGGATCACTGGCATACTTTCTCTTGATCCACGCGTCATCAACGTGGGAATCACCATGATTTCTGAATGTGGTGGCTATTGACTTGAGCTGCCTATACATATCCTCGTGATCCACGCCATCATATAAAATCCTTCATCTTGGTAACTCAAAGCATCATACCTATTCCTTCTCATGCTTTCATTTCCAATGAAGATCTTGGAGAGAGCATCCCAAGCTCCTTTCACTGTGTTGAGATTTTTTTATGTGGGGCATGTCCTTGGTACCCACACCAAGCTGGATCATGTGTACAGATGTTGCATTGAGTTTCCTATCCACAACCTATCTTCTTGTTAGGTTTTTTGGATCTCCAATATGAAGACCATTCTCTATGATTTCCCATAACTCAATGGACGAGTTGCACACATGAGACTTCATAAAAAATTGCCATTGATTAAAAGTAGATGCAGAAAGCTTGGGTGGATCACCGTTATTATTTATATGAGGGTGTGGGATAGGTGGATCAGGTGAATACACATGAAGAACCTCATTATATCCCTCCTTACCACTACCCCTTTTCGAGGAGGATCTCTAACTAGTGCCATCACCAACCACATCATCTTCTTTGGAATTGGTGTTACCCTTTTCCTTAGATTGCGGAATGGCGGCCTCAGAGGCAAATGGAGGTAGTGATGTGGGTGCGGAGAGACGCATTATCATTTGATGCATCTCTTCCATCTTAGTCTCCATAGAACTAATCAAGGTTGTTTCCAACATCTTGAGATCGTTCATGGTGACTATTTCCATAGCATCACTCCCAGGCCCTTGGTACCCATACTTCTCTTAGGCGGTTAAGCCCAAATAAAGAGTCAAGGCTCTGATACCAATTTAAATGGATCGTTTGGGCACCTAGAGGGGGGGTGAATAGGTGCTACTTCAAATTTTAGTTCTTTTTCAATTTTAGGCTTGACACAAAGTAAATTCTCTAGATATGCAATTACAAGAATTTCCCTATATGAAACCCTAACTACTAAGCGAGTAAAGAGGAGCGAGGAAACCGTAGTGGAGCACGCGGAGACACAGGTATTTGTTTGACCGCAATTCCTTCCTTGTTAAGGTAAGTACGTCTGCGTTGGAGGGGTGGGCGGTTCTAAGACCACCATGCCACAATAGTCCTCACCCTATTCTCCAATGGATCTCGCCACCAAAGGCCTGATCCACCTTTACACTATTGGTACCCTTCGAGGCGAGAACTGGTGCCTTTACAACGCTAGCGGGGCACACATACACAACTGAATGGGAGGCTCCCGTGATGACAACAAGCTTCCACAAGAACAAGGATTATCAAATAACCAAAACAAGGATCTAGATATTTGCAAGAGATACTAGATCGAGAATCCTCCAAGTGAATGGAGGGCAAGTGAAGCGCTTGATTGCTATTGATGAAGATCGAGGCCTCCTCCTTCAATTCCCCAAAGATTGAAGCCTTTGGGTGGGTGAAAGTGGATATCTCTTTGTTGGAGCTTGAATAACAGGTCTGGTCTTTTTTGAAATGAATCAAGAGTTTTTGCAGGAGGGGACGATGGGGATTAAATACCCCCTGCCAAAGATGACTGTTGTAGAAGTTTGGGGCGGATTATCTGGCTCCCACTAGGGGCGAATTATCTGCCGCCCTGGGGGAAAATCCGCCCAGGGCCGAAAAATCTGGGGGAGTTTCCGCCCCCATCCAGTACGCCGCGTCGTGTTCTACTTGATGAAATTACTCGAGGGGGCAGATTATCCGGGGGCCCCAAGGGGCAGATTATCCGCCCTAGGGGAGAAGTCCGCCCTAGTGCTGGATAATCCGAGGGAGTTTCCACCCCCCCATCCGGTACGTCGTGCCTTGGCTTCCTTTGAAGAAATCATGGGGGAGGATTATCCGCCCCCCTGAGGGGCAGATTATCCGGCCTAGACAGACAATCCAAGGGAAAATCCGCCCCCATCCAGTGTGACGCGCCGAGCCTGCACTTGGACTTGGGCTGGGGCGGATTATCCGGCCCTTGGCAGGGGCGGATAATCCGCCCCCAAGAACACTGTTTTTGCTTCTTTTGAATATGTTATATCCTACAGCACTTCAACACACATTAAATAATCCTTATTATTGTTATCTAACACACAAAACACTAGAGATCATGAAATGCTCTTTCAGTGGTCAGCACGGCCCTTATGGTAGAATGACCCGAAGATGGCAAAACCCACGGGGTGCAGCGCCCAGTCTATTACCTCAGTGAGGTACTGACGCCTACAAAGCAAAGGTATCCCAACTACCAAAAGCTTTACTACGCCATATTCATGACTACGTGTCGGCTACGCCACTACTTCCAGGAGCATCATATTGTGGTCGTCAACGATGCACCACTATCACACATCCTCAACCCTGAAGCTACAAGGCGAGTAGCCTTATGGGGCATCGAGCTGTCCCCACGGGACATCATTTACGAGCATCGCACCGCCATCAAGTCGCATGTACTTCCTAACTTATTTGTCCATTGGATGGAGCTACAGCTCCTAGACACCCCGTATATGTCCCAACTATGGACGATGCGGTTCGACGGGTCCAAGCGTGACGTGTTATGGATGAAATTCCGTGCATCCAACAATGAGGCTGAGTACGAGGCACTCCTGCACGTCATGCGGATGGCCAAAGTGTGCAGCGCTACACGCCTAGTGATCTACCGTGACCCCAACATCGTCATCCAGTAGACGATGAACGAGTGTGATGACCACAGCAACAACATGATCACCTACTGCATGCTCTACAACTCACTCAAAGGAAGCTTCGACGGCTCGAACTTCGGCACGTTGGTCGAGAAAGCAATGAGGAGGCCTACAAGCTCGCCAACATTAGCTCCACTTGTGCCCCGGTACCACCGGGTGTGTTCCTCGAGCAAATCTGTGTGCCCTCCATCAAGCGAAAAACTCCGAACGACATAGTCGACGCCGTGGGACACTCGGGGGCTACGGCACCCGAGAAAGCCGAAGCACCCGAAGAGCAGGATACAGACGTCAAACTAGTAAGCCTCATGCAAGTCCTGGCAGTCGAGCAAACATGGACTTAGTCATACGTCAAGTACCTGGTGAGCAAGCACTAGCCCGAAGACCCGACGGACGCCAAGCATATTGCTCGCCGATCAAAGGCCTGCACCATCATCAACGGCGAGTTGTACAAACGAAGCATCTCTAGAGTGCTCCAATGATGTGTCACCAATAGTGACGGGAAGAGCATCCTCCTTGACATCCACGAAGGCATCTGCAGCCACCACACAAGCAGTTGCGCCCTAGTCGCCAAGGCTCTGCGAGCTGGCGTTTACTGGCCAACTACGATGCACAACGCAAAAGACATCATCAAGAACTGCAACGCTTGTCAAAGTTTTGCAGACAAGCCACATGCACCTGTCTCAGAGATGCAACCCATACCATTGGCATGGCCCTTTGCCCAGTGGGGACTCGGCATGGTCGGCAAACTACAAAAGTCCTCACCTGGAGGACACGTTTTCCTCCTGGTGGCAGTCGGAAAGTTCACGAAGTGGATTGAAGCCATGACTATGACTAACCAAACGAGCACCATTGCCATTCAATTCTTCCAATCCATCGTCTATAGGTTCGGAGTGCCTCACAACATCATAACCGACAACGTAACAAACTTAACCTTGAAGGAGTTCTGAGACTTCTGCGAAGGACTCGGAATCAACATCATGTACGCCTCCGTGGCACATCCGCAGACCAACGGGCAGGTCGAAAAGGCCAACTGTCAACACCCGGATTTTTAATCCCAGATGCCTGTTATGCCATACATCACAATCCTAGGATTACCATTTTTGCGAGACATAACAGAATTGGATACCATAGTACATCATCCATTACAAACCATACATAAGGTCTTACACAAATAAGGATCTCATGATCCAGTTCTTAATACAACTTCAAGCAGCGGAAGTACGTAATAATAAAGGTAGCGTAGGCGAAGCTCCGTCTTCGGTGTCACAGGCAATGCTGACGATGGGAGATGATCCTAGTTGTCGTAACCTTCCTGGGGTCCATCATCCTGGTACTCCTCTTCATAGTCTGGCCACGGGAATAGCCAGGGACAAAGCCATGAGTACTCTTTAAGTACTCGCAGACTAATACTAACAAGTGAAGGGGGTTTTTGTAATAGGACACTAAGCTCTAGGGTTGTTTTGCAAAAGCCAGATTTACCTTTACTAAGTTCAGAAGCAAGAGAAAGCTAATCAAATTTTATAACACCTAAGTGGGAACTTGTATCTCGTGCCACAACGCTGTTGTGGTCAAGTCAAAGTCTCAAGTCATTTCACAAGTCATTTAAAAAAACATCTGACAGGGGAACATTATGGCCACTCCAACTGTCCATAACCGCGGACGCGGCTATTCGAATAGTTTGACACTCTGCAGAGATTGTACACTTTCACCACAACAATCGATACATCTGTCAGGAACAAATCCTGAATTCACCATACTCAGTATGCGGATAATCAATCCTAACCTTTCAATTACACGCCCTAGTATAAGCACCTCTCCTGTGAGTTTGGCCTCCCAACCATGACCAACTGTCATCTTGGGTACTACACAGGTGGACAATCTTCACAAGGTAGCCTCAGCTCAGACCTTGTCCGTGAGGGAACCAATACTAAGGTATATAAGTTTCCAGTCAAGCCCTACCCAATCTTCGGGTATTGTGGTTGTACGGTAAAATTGGAATGGTATCGCATCCAAACAACCACCAGTTTTATAAAGGGCTAAGGCTCATGCCTCAACATTTTCATCACCAAAATCATCTGGTGTTCGGAAACACATGTCAAAACATCTCAGTAGAATGATCCATCATTCTAAGGTTTTCATAACCATCTTCACCAAGTATTCCCATCTAAAGTTGATGAAGTTTTATGCTTAGCGCTAGCATCTACAAGTGGGGGTGAGTACTAATGAGGGGTGATAAACAAGTGGAGTTTCAACTAAGTACCACCTCATGCCTTAGGATGACATCAAGGTTTTCTAGCTTAGGCCAAATTTTATGCTCTTTATGCGACCTTCAAGTATCTTCCTAGGATCTACAAGTTCTTTAGTAAACTCTAAGTAAAAGCTTTGATAAAGAAAAACGGTAGAAAGCTTGCAAGTAAAACTAGGATTGGGTATCAAGTGGGTATGATCACATATGCTTAAGGCATATAGTTGGCATGGTAACAAGTAAGTATTTGTTTGCATCATTAGAGTATCTTGCAAGTGTTATCTTGCCTTGTGCAGAGCAGTGCTTGAAGTTCTCCTCGGCTTCTTCCTCATAGTATCCTCCTTCCTCCTCGTATCCTTGGTCGGTACTAGCGTCTATGAATAAATACGAGGTACACAATCACCAAACAATACTTAAATACTTTCAATCATCACACAAAGGGGTTCTATAGATGATCTAGCATCATCACTGACATTACAAGACTAAAGCATTTGTCTTAATGCTTTTAGTTTTAGAAAAGTAATTTCTACTCATTGAAAAACTACTTACGATTTAATATTCTCCAAACCAAACATGGGATCATGTTGACGCATGTCATCACCACATATTTTAGTCCATGGGAATGTGATTTAAAGTGGTGTCACAATTTAATAAGGTTTAACCCTTTTATTTTAAATCATTAAAGTGACTAGAAATGCCTATGTGGCATTCTTTTATTACTTGAACATTATTTCTGTAAGTAAACCCATATATTTTTATATATTCTGAAAGGTATGATCAATTGTGATTTTTGAAAGTTGTAATAAACTAAAAATCTATTATGGTTTAAATTTGAAAAATGTTTGAATGCAGAAAAGCTTCTGCCTTGTTATTTCTACCAAGGATGATTTACAGATCCAAATGCTTTGAATCCAACTGGCTTGGATTCAGCATTTCAAGACCTTTCTAACAAAATTGGTTTCATTCAATTTGGTTCACTGAATCGAGCAGGGTTGATTTTTGAAACTAGGTACACAACTGTGTTTGAATGAAAATGGAAAAATCCAAATTCAAACGAGTGGGCTGCGCGGGAAACGATACTAGGCCGGCCTGCTAAGCATAGCGCTTACGCGGGCTGGTTAAGTGGATGTCCCCACGCGTCAATGAGACAGGGGGTGCGAAGCGGTACGGGGCAATGTGGTGCGTTGGATTAGAAGTAAGATCAATGGCTGAGGGTCGTCGTCGACGATGAACTAGTCACCGGCGAGCTCAAACCCTAGCAACGCAGTGGGGGTTGTGGGAGGCTCACCGGGGCTCATGCGAGGGTCGGCGATGCGGGCGAACAACGAAGTTGACGACAGAGAACCTCCTGGTACCGGCAGCTTCTCCTGGGGCGGCTCCAATCGCTGGTCCCCTTCTTCTCCAGTAGCGGTGGGCTCCGGTGAAATTCCGGCGAAGCGCTGCTCGCCTTGCTCCGGGAACGGGGTGGAACGACCAGTGAGGAGAGGGGAGTATAATGGTGTCAAGAGTTTCAGCGGGGGAGGCCTCTATTTATAGTCTCGACGACGAGACTTAACGGGATGGGCAGGCGACGGTGGCGACATGGCTACGGGCTGCTAGAGGCATGGCCGAGGGTGGCGATCGATCGGTGGTCTCCTGGCGATGCTCTATGGCTTTAATGCGCGTGTAGGGGCGGTGGCAAACGGTCTGGAACGCTCGACGTTCTGCACGGCAGAGGCGGCGTGTTCGATGCCGAGCGGTGGCTACGGGGTACGGGCGGTGAAATGGGCATGTCTGGCGGTCTCCTGGGACGGTGGTGATCGTGTATGCATGCGGCGAGGGCGGCGCGTGGTCTGTGGGCGTGTGTCGAGGGTGGCGCTCTGGCGCATGCTCGACATGGTTGCTGGCGAGCTTGGAACGGTCTGTGCGTGTGGTCCAGGGGCTGGCAAGGTTCGAGCGCTGGACAGGAGGTGGCGGTGGACGGTGGGCTGTGTCCTAGACAAGGTTGGCACAACTAGTTCTTATCCTAGCTTGCTGTCCACACTGGGGTGACATGGTGAGGCTCGGCTGTTCACCATTGATGACATTTCCAAGCTTACAGTGGGTCTAGTGCTTAGTTAAGTTTGCTAGATGATCTACTGAGGTTGCTGTGAGCTAGAGAGGGAACCAGTTAGGCCCAAATCACTGCTCACAATAGTGTTTAGGATTTGATTGATTTGCATCAGCAAGGTGTTTGATGAAATGGCCGCATGAATTCAAGTTTTGAATTTTGAAAAGATTTTTGGTGGGTGTGCTAAGCATGTGCTGGGGAGTCTATGGATGCTTGGGTTTTGAAAGTTGAGCTTGTTTGTGTGGTTTTTGAAAAAGTGGGATCTTCCCATATGATAAAGATTCAATTTTGAACTGTCATTTAAACTATGTATTCAAATGTTTTTGGATGATCACAAGGTGGGCCTTGGTACTTTGTTATGAGTACTATCAAGGGGTGCAAAGATCCAAACAAGTTTCTATTAAGTTTTGAAAGTTAGAGACAGCCAAAGTAGGCATGGGAGTTAAATTGGCCAAAGTGACCATTCCCTTCTTTTGTTTGTTTTGATTTATTTGTCTTTGGGCAAAGTGTGGGGATTGTTTAGATGATGTTTATTTCACCTAAGAATCCATTTACAAGCAAAGAAACACACAAGCAAGGTGATTCAAAAGAATTCAAATTGGAATGCATACACACATGCATGCTTTCATATTTTTAAATAGAAAAGTTTTTGTTAACCCTAATTTTGATGATTAGAGTTTGATGATCCAAGTTTAGTATTTTTGGGATGCTACAAACCTTCCCCCCTTAAAAAAAATCTTGTCCCGAGATTTGAAAAAGGATGAAAAAGATTACCTAGGATTTGAAGAGATCGAGAAACTCCGTCCTGATGTGATTTTCGCGCTCCCAGGTAGCTTCCTCTTCGGTGTGGTTGCTCCACTGAATCTTGAGAAACTTGATGCTTCGGGTTCTGGTAGTTCTGAAGGCTTCTTCCAAAATACGGATGGGTACTTCAGGATAGGTCAGATCATCGTTGATATTTATGGTTTGGTGATCGATATTCTTGAACACTTCGGTCTTCTCTGGAACTTCGAGGCACTTGCGAAGTAATGAGATATGAAACACATTATCCACGGCTGACATCTCTTCGGGCAATTCTAATTGATACGACACTTCTCCTCGATGGTTCAGAATCTTGAAGGGTCCGATATATCTGGGGGCTAACTTTCCTTTCAGTTGGAAACGTTGCATTCCCTTCAATGGCGACACTTTCAGATACACAAAATCTCCTATGTTGAAGGCGAGGTCTCGACGTCTCTTGTCGGCGTAACTCTTCTGTCTGGACTGGGCTGTCTTGAGGTGCTCACGAATCTTGTGAACCTTCTCTTCTGCTTCTCGTAGGATGTCGGGTCCGAAAATCTGACTCTCTCCTACTTCCAACCAGTTCAAAGGGGTGCGACACTTCCTTCCGTACATGAATTCAAATGGGGCCATTTGCAAACTAGCCTGATAACTGTTGTTGTATGAAAATTCTGCAAACGGCAGACAGTCTTCCCACTTAGATCCATATTCTAACACACAAGCTCTCAGCATATCTTCGAGTATTTGATTTACTCGCTCCGTTTGTCCATCGGTCTAGGGGTGATATGCGGTGCTGAAATCTAGGCGGGTTCCTAAACCTTCTTGGACTTTCTTCCAGAATCTCGAGGTAAACTGAGTTCCTCGATCTGATACGATGTTCTTGGGAACTCCATGCAAAATAACTATTCTAGCGATGTATAACTCCGCTAGCTTCGAACTCTAATATGTGGTCTTGACGGGTAAGAAAAGGGCGACTTTGGACAACCTGTCCACTATGACCCAGATAGAGTCATTTCCCCTACTAGAAGTAGGCAATCCGGTGATAAAGTCCATTCCAATGGAATCCCATTTCCATTCCAGAATCTGCAATGGTTGCAACAATCCAGCGGGTCTTTGATGTCCTGCCTTGACTCGCTGACATATATCACACTTGGCGATATAGCTTCCTATTTCTCTCTTCATCTTATGCCACCCAAAATTGTTCTTTCAAGTCTTGATACATCTTAGTTCCTCCGGGGTGGATAGAATAAAGAGTATCATGAGCTTCCTTCAGAATCACTTCTTTCAACTCAGAATCTGCTGGTACACAAAGGCATCCTTTGTACCACAGAACTCCTTCTTCGTCTTCGGTGAATCTGGGTACTTTGCATGTACCAATACGACGCTTGATTCCGTCGATACTAGCATTTCCTTTCTGCGCCTCTTTGATCTGGCTGATCAAAGTGGGCTGAAGTTCTATGCTAGCCAAAAATCCTTCACTCACTAATTCTATTCAAAAATCTTCCATCTCTTTGTGCAAGCTTGGTTGCTCCTTCAAAATCATGGAGTTCAAGCGACACGGCAATCTGCTAAGGGCATCTGCTACCACATTGGCTTTACCAGGGTGATAGTGAATGTCCAGATCGTAATCATTGATTAGTTCAATCCATCTTCTCTGCCTCATATTCAGCTCCTTCTGAGTGAATATATACTTCAGGCTCTTGTGATCCGAATAAATCTCACAGCGGTTTCCCATGAGGTAATGCCTCCATGTCTTCAGGGCTAGAACTACGGCTATGAGTTCGAGGTCATGGGTTGGGTAATTTTGCTCATGTTGCTTCAGTTGTCGAGATAGATAAGATATAACTTTGCCTTCTTGCATTAGCACACATCCGAGACCGATCTTGGATGCATCGCAATACACGTCGAAGGGCTTCGTGATATCCGGCATGATTAAGATTGGAGTTGAAATCAATCTTCTCTTGAGTTCTTGAAAACTCACTTCACATTTGTTAGTCCATTCAAACTTCTTGTCCTTCTTCAGGAATTGGGTCATGGGTCTGGCGATACTCGAGAATCCTTCTACGAACTTGCGGTAGTATCCCGCCAATCCGAGAAATGCATGAACTTGGGTTTGAGTGGTTGGGGCTTGCCAATCTTCGACATCTTTCACCTTTGCAGGGTCAACGACAATTCCTCTGGCTGATACAATGTGGACGAGGAATCCTACCTCCTGTAACCAGAATTCACATTTGCTAAACTTGGCATACAACTGATGCTCTCTAAGGGTTCCAAGAATGGTCCTTAGGTGTAGCTCATGTTCTTCTTCCGATTTGGAATAAATAAGAATGTCATCGATGAAAACAACGACAAACTTATCCAGGAAGTCCATAAAAATCTTATTCATGAGATTCATGAAATAAGCGGGGGCATTGGTTAATCCAAAAGACATGAAAGTATACTCGTATAATCCATATCTGGTGGTAAAGGCAGTCTTTGCAATATCCTCTGCGCGAATCTTGATTTGATGATAGCCTGTTCTAAGATCAATCTTAGAAAACACTTTGGCACCGGTCAACTGATCCAACAAATCTTCTATCTTGGGCAATGGGTACTTGTTCTTGATGGTGACATCATTCAACTTCCAATAATCCGTACACAAACGGTTACCTCCATCTTTCTTGTCCACAAACAAAACAGGTGATCTCCATGGTGACGCACTTGGTTGAATCAATCCAATTTCCAACATGGCATCTAGTTGCTTCTTCAGTTCTTCTAGTTCAGACGGGTTCATACTATACGGTCTCTGGGCTATGGGTCCAGTTCCGGGGATTAGTTCAATGATAAACTCGATATCCCGATCTGGGGGCATACCGGGCAAAACATCGGGAAATACATCGGGGTATTCATAGACTATCCGGACTTGGTCAATGGTAGGTTGGGATATACTCTTGTTGCACTTGAATTGACGAGGTAAGGTTTCAGATACATGCTCGACTGATATTCCGGCTGTACTGGTCATGGTTATGGCTTTCTTGGCACAGTCAATTAATCCTTTATGTTTGGACATCCAATCCATTCCTAGTACTACTTCCAAACCTTTAGTTCCAAGTACTATCAGATTAGCGTAAAAATCTATGCCATGGATTCGGATAGGGACGGCTTTGCAAATTTGCCTAGCCTTGGTGGTTGATCCAGGAATTTGAACGATGATGACATGCTTCAGTTTGGTTGGTTGAATTTTACTAGTGCATGCAAATTCTTCGGTGACAAATGAGTGCGATGCACCAGAATCAAACAACACTCGAGCAAGTACCGAATTAACAGAAAAACATACCCAGCACGACGTCTGGCGCTTCCTGAGCTTCTTCAGCATGCATGAGAAAAATACGGCCGTTGCGGTTGAGCGAATTCCCTGGGGCAAACCTTCTTCCGGGCTGAACACGACGCTGCTGCTGAGCTGGGGCATTGGCATTGGGGCTGCGGCATTCTTCTTTTTGAGGCACTCGTTGGAGTAGTGACCTTTATTTCCATAGTCATAACAAGTCACGTGCGACTTGTCCTTTGCTGCAACAGGCACAACATTGCTTCCAATTCTCGGGGCAGTGTTGGCGTTGGCGGTAGCATTGTTGTTGTTGAACTTGGGTGGGGCACGGTTGAAATTGCTAGAGTTGCCGGGGTTGTTGTAATTTCCTCCGGGCCTAGGGTTTCCATGGTTGGGATAAGTCGGACGATTCATCGGGAGTCTGTTGGTTCTCGAGGCAAATCCTGGAGATGGGTTAGGGCGATACTTTGGGGTCTGATGGGTTCCTGGCTGATGCATCATGCGATGCTTGCGGTTCTCATTGTCTTGGTTGACCTTTCCTTCCATCTGGATGGCAGAGTCGACCAGGGATTCAATATCAGCAAAGGGGATATTGACTAACACAGTCTGCATCTCATCGTGCAGACCATTCAAGAATCGCTCCTTCTTCTTGGCTTCGGTGTCGATCTCATCCGGGGCATACCTAGCTAATGACAAAAATTTGTCACGGTATTCCACCACGGTCATCCTTCCTTGCTTCAGTTCTCTGAACTCATTTCTCATTCTCTTGATCAAACCCGGTGGCACATGGGTTCTGCTGAACTTGACCTTGAATTCCTCCCAGGTCATCATCTGTCCTCCGGTCATTGCACGAACACTGTTCCACCATGCTCTAGCATCTCCGGCTAGATAGTGGGTGTCGAACAGAACCTTCTCGTTGGCTTCCACTCCGGCGACTTCCAGGTTATTTTTCATGGTTTGCAGCCAATCGTCGGCATCTAGGGGCTCTTCTGACTTAGTGAAAACAGGTGGGTTGGTATTCTGGAAATTCTTGAGCTTAGATCCATGGTTGTCCTAATTTCCTTGGCCTTGGTTGTTGTGGGCTAGCTGAGCTATCTGCTGAAGGGTGGCTAGGTTGGCTTGACGTTCGGCTCTTTCAGCTTCGCGGTCAGAAACCAACATTTGCAGGATCTGCAACATCGGGTCCGGGGATGAACCACTTCCTCCGCGTGGCATCTGAAGATTGAGATAGGTCATGAGAAAAGAGGGAAAATTCTAAGGTTTTGGGATTTTGAAAAGTTTTTAAAGTTTGACTCAGATTTTCTAGCAACTTGCTTTTCATTCATTCACTCATAGCACATGATACAACCCACACCACAACAAAGGTACACAGATGGTTTTAGGAACCATTCTGGAAACTACGATACAGTGGGACCGAATACTACTCACTACGCTAGTGCTCAAGTGCTACTACTCCTCGGAGTCGGTGTAGTCGTCATCTTCATCATCGTCGTCATTGATGAAGGCGAAATCATCCTCATCGGTGAAGAAGTCCATAGCCTGATCCTCCAGAAAATCATCATCATCGCTGAGATAGGAGTAGGGGTCTCCACGATCCTCTCCGGCATTCTCCCTTTCCTCCAACTGCATGTCTCTCTCGTGGATGGTCTCCTCCAAAGCCGAGATACGGTGGCGAAGACGGGCAATGATGCGCTCCTTCTTGTCGAGCTGATGGCGGCGAGACTTGCGATCCTTCGCTAGCATGGCGATGGTCTGATCCTTCGTCTTGATGATGGTGGACTTGTGCTTGGAGTAGTCACAACAATTGTCCATTTCCTGCTGACGATCGTACATCATAAAGCTAAGGTGGTCCAATTGGGTCTTCAGCTCGGGTGGTATGGGGCTTCTAGTGGTTGTCCATTAGCATCACGCCTTGGGCAAAACTCAAAGCAGGTTCCCTTGATCTGATTGATACTCTGCCCACACAGACGGGCAAGAGCTTCCTGCATGGCCCTGGTAAGTCCATCGAGACAGTTGTTCTCTCTTAAGGTAAACTGAATTCCCTCAGCAGTGGGAGGTTCAATCTTTCCTCGGATACTTGCAACAATTAGCCACTGCAGATCTTCTCCTCCTTGATCATTGAGCTGAGCTCCGAAGAACTTGGGGTGAGGACGCTCAGAAGTTCCAAAAGCTGGTCCAAATCCCTCTCAAAGATAAGGGCTCCTCCATTCCCCAACTGATAAAACTTGATGTACTTCACGACCATCTATAAGAATATAGGATGAGTAAGTTAGTAGAGTGATCAAGTGTGTCAAATTTTATGTATTTTGCAAGAGTTTTTGAGGAACATGAATTTTCATGAAAGAATCAAGGTGATAAGAATGGGAATAAGTTTTTGTAAATATTTGCTTCCTTTGGTTTTGAAACTAAGTTTTTGATTAAACGTCCAGTCTAACTAGGGTCTCCTATGGTCAGGATGGCTCTGATACCAACTTGTCAACACCCGGATTTTTAATCCCAGATGCCTGTTATGCCATACATCGCAATCCCAGGATTACCATTTTTGTGAGACATAACAGAATTGGATACCATAGTACATCATCCATTACAAACCATACATAAGGTCTTACACAAATAAGGATCTCATGATTCAGTTCTTAATACAACTTCAAGCAACGGAAGTACGTAACAATAAAGGTAGCGTAGGCGAAGCTCCGTCTTCGGTGTCACAGGCAATGCTGACGATGGGAGATGATCCTAGTTGTCGTAACCTTCCTGGGGTCCATCATCCTGGTACTCCTCTTCATAGTATGGCCACGGGAATAGCCAGGGACAAAGCCATGAGTACTCTTTAAGTACTCGCAAACTAATACTAACAAGTGAAGGGGGTTTTTGTAATAGGACACTAAGCTCTAGGGTTGTTTTGCAAAATCCAGATTTACCTATACTAAGTTCAGAAGCAAGAGAAAGCTAATCAAATTTTATAACACCTAAGTGGGAACTTGTATCTCGTGCCACAACCCTGTTGTGGTCAGGTCAAAGTCTCAAGTCGTTTTAAAAAAACCATCTGACAGGGGAACAGTATGGACTCTCCAACTGTCCATAACCGCAGACGCGGCTATTCGAATAGTTTGACACTCTGCAAAGATTGTACACTTTCACCACAACATTCGATACATCCGTCAGGAACAAATCCTGAATTCACCATACTCAGTATGCGGATAATCAATCCTAACCTTTCAATTACACGCCCTAGTATAAGAACCTCTCCTGTGAGTTTGGCCTCCCAACCATGACCAATTGTCATCTTGGGTACTGCACAGGTGGACAATCTTCACAAGGTAGCCTCAGCTCAGACATTGGCCGTGAGGGAACCAATACTAAGGTATATAAGTTTCCAGTCAAGCCCTACCCAATCTTCGGGTATTGTGGTTGTACGGTAAAAATGGAATGGTATCGCATCTAGACAACCACCAGTTTTATAAAGGGCTAAGGCTCATGCCTCAACATTTTCATCACCAAAATCATCTGGTGTTCGGAAACACATGTCAAAACATCTCAGTAGAATGATCCATCATTCTAAGGTTTTCATAACCATCTTCACCAAGTATTCCCATCTAAATTTGATCAAGTTTTATGCTTAGCACTAGCATCTACAAGTGGGGGTGAGTACTAATGAGGGGTGATAAACAAGTGGAGTTTCAACTAAGTACCACCTCATGCCTTAGGATGACATCAAGGTTTTCTAGCTTAGGCCAAATTTTATGCTCTTTATGCAACCTTCAAGTATCTTCCTAGGATCTACAAGTTCTTCAGTAAACTCTAAGTAAAAGCTTTGATAAAGAAAAACGGTAGAAAGCTTGCAAGTAAAACTAGGATTGGGTATCAAGTGGGTATGATCACATATGCTTAAGGCATATAGTTGGCATGGTAACAAGTAAGTATTTGTTTGCATCAGTAGAGTATCTTGCAAGTGTTAGCTTGCCTTGTGCAAAGCAGTGGTTGAAGTTCTCCTCGGCTTCTTCCTCGTAGTATCCTCCTTCCTCCTCATATCCTTGGTCGGTACTAGCGTCTATGAATAAATACGAGGTACACAATCACCAAACAATACTTAACTACTTTCAATCATCACACAAAGGAGTTCTATAGATGATCTAGCATCGTCACTAACATTATAAGACTAAAGCATTTGTCTTAATGCTTTTAGTTAGAAAAGTAATTTCTACTCATTGAAAAACTACTTAAGATTTAATATTCTCCAAACCAAACATGGGATCATGTTGACACATGTCATCACCACATATTTTAGTCCATGGGAATGTGATTTAAAGTGGTGTCACAATTTAATAAGGTTTAACCCTTTTATTTTAAATCATTAAAGTGACTAGAAATGCCTATGTGGCATTCTTTCATTACTTGAACAATATTTCTGGAAGTAAACCCATATATTTTTATATATTCGGAAAGGTATGATCAATTGTGATTTTTCAGAGTTGGAATCAACTCAAAAAATATTATGTTTAAAATTTGAAAAATGTTTGAATGTAAAAAAGCGTCTGCCTTGTTATTTTTACCAAGGATGATATACATATACAAATGCTTTGAATCCAATGGGATTGGATTCAGCATTTCAAGGCCTTTCTAACAAAATTGGTTTCATTCAATTTGGTTCACTGAATCGAGCTGGGTTGATTTTTGAAACTAGGTACACAACTGTGTTTGAATGAAAATGGAAAAATCCAAATTCAAACGAGTGGGCTGCGCGGGAAACGATACTGGGCCGGCCTGCTAAGCACAGCGCTTACGCGGGCTGGTTAAGTGGTTGTCCCCACGCGTCAGTGAGACAGGGGGTGCGAAGCGGTATGGGGCAATGTGGTGCGTTGGATTAGAAGTAAGATCAATAGCTGAGGGTCGTCATCGACGATGAACTAGTCACCGGCGAGCTCAAACCCTAGGGGCGCAGTGGGGGTCGTGGGAGGCTCACCGGGGCTCAGGCGAGGGTCGGTGATGCGGACGAACGACGAAGTTGACGATGGCGAACCTCCTGGTACCGACAGCTTCTCCTGGGGCGGCTCTAATCGCTGGCCCCCTTCTTCTCCAGCAGCGGCGGGCTCCGGTGAAATTCCAGCGAAGCGCTGCTCGCCTTGCTCCGGGAACAGGGTGGAACGATCAGTGAGGAGAGGGGAGTAGAATGGTGTGAAGAGTTTGAGCGGGGGAGGCCTCTATTTATAGTCTCGACGACGAGACCGAACGGGATGGGCAGGCGACGGTGGCGACATGGCTACGGGCTGCTAGAGGCATGGCCGAGGGTGGCGATCGATCGGTGGTCTCCTGGCGATGCTCTATGGCTTTAATGCGCGTGTAGGGGCGGTGGCAAACGGTCTGGAACGCTCGACGTTCTGCGCGACAGAGGTGGCGTCTTCGACGGCGAGCGGTGGCTATGGGGTACGGGCGGTGAAATGGGCATGTCTGGCGGTCTCCTGGGACGATGGTGATCGTGTATGCATGCGGCGAGGGCGGCACGCGGTCTATGGGCATGTGTCGAGGGTGGCGCTCTGGCGCATGCTCAGCATGGTTGCTGGCGAGCTTGGCACGGTCTGTGTGTATGGTCCAGGGGCTGTCAAGGTTCGAGCACTGGACAGGGGGTGGCGATGGACGGTGGGCTATTTCCTAGACAAGGTTGGCACGGCTAGTTCTTCTCCTAGCTTGCTGTCCACACTGGGGTGACATGGTGAGGCTCAGATGTTCACCATTGATGACATTGCCAAGCTTACAGTGGGGCTAGTGCTTAGTTAAGTTTGCTAGATGATCTACTAAGGTTGCTGTGAGCTAGAGAGGGAACCAGTTAGGCCCAAATCACTGCTCACAATAGTGTTTAGGATTTGATTGATTTGCATCAGCAAGGTGTTTGATGAAATGGCCGCATGAATTCAAGCTTTGAATTTTGAAAAGATTTTTGGTGGGTGTGCTAAGCATGTGCTGGGGAGTCTGTGGATGCTTGGGTTTTGAAAGTTGAGCTTGTTTGAGTGGTTTTTGAAAAAGTGGGATCTTCCCATATGATAAAGATTCAATTTTGAACTGTCATTTAAACTATGCATTCAAATGTTTTTGGATGATCACAAGGTGGACCATGGTACTTTGTTATGAGTACTATCAAGGGGTGCAAAGATCCAAACAAATTTCTGTTAAGTTTTGAAAGTTAGAGACAGCCAAAGTAGGCATGGGAGTTAAATTGGCCAAAGTGACCATTCCCTTATTTTATTTGTTTTGATTTATTTGTCTTTGGGCAAAGTGTGGGGATTGTTTAGATGATGTTTATTTCACCTAAGAATCCATTTACAAGCAAAGAAACACACAATCAAGGTGATTCAAAAGAATTCAAATTGGAATGCATACCCACATGCATGCTTTCATATTTTTAAATAGAAAAGTTTTTGTTAACCCTAATTTTGATGATTTGAGTTTGATGATCCAATTTTAGTATTTTTGGGATGTTTCACCAACGGCCTCGTCTGCCACGAAATCAAGAAGCGGTTGCTATGCCCACTCGAATGATTGGCGGGAGCCTGGGAGGATGAGCTACCCTCCGTCCTCTAGAGCCTGCAAACAATGCCAAACAGCGCCACCGGCTACACACCTTTCTTCATAGTGCATGGAGCCAAAGAAATTTTACTCGCTGAGGTATGCTACAAGGCCCCACGGGTCGTCGCTTACAGCTTAGCTGAATCAACAGCCACACTCGAAGACACCGTCGACAGAGTAGGCGAAGCCCGTGACATCACCGCAGCTTGTTCGATGGTGTACCAGCAAAGTCTCCGCAACTACCGCAACAGACAGCTACGCCCAAGGTCCTTCGTCGAAGGAGACCTAGTCTTGCAACTCAAGCAGAAAGGACACCTGAAGCTCGAGTCACCCTGGGAAGGACCCTACATGGTCACCTAAGTAATCCCAGGTGGCGCCTATCGCCTCAAGGACGTCGAGTCCGGAGTAGCATACTCCAACCCCTAGAACGTCGCACAATTGCGACGCGTCTACCCTTAGTCTTCTTTTACTTTCAATAAGGCTATTCATCCAGGCTACTCAGCCGAACTTGTGCCCCTACTATTCGATGAATAAAAGCTAAGTTCCTTGGCCAAAATATTTTTCTCTTGTATGCACATTTAAATTCCTAAATATGCTCGGGGGTTGCGCCTCACTTTGCAACTTCGTCGACTGTCACAACAACGCATCACCCTGAGTAGCTGACCACGTCAGGCTAACGAAAAGGACATGCACATATTTATACCAGCAATGCACTACATGCACATACATCTTTACAAACCTTACAAGGGCACAAAAGGCCCACTTGAAACTATACAAATCTTACATTACTATGCTCAAAACCTACAGGACTCAACTATGCTGGAGCAAGACGTTCGTCCACTCGTCGAACAAGTCCAAGATGTCTTCGGCATGGCGAGCCACCGCAACATAGTGTGGGCGCATATTCCACGCCATACCATCCGGATGAGCGGGTGACCCCGCCGCTATTTCCGCCAAGTCAACATCACGACAATGCAGCCGAACAAGCGCTAGCGCCTCCTTCGCACCCGCCACAAGTTGTTGGTGAACAAGATCTTTCATGATGTCCACACTGCAAAACTTCCCCAACAACCCCAAAAAACTGGACGGAGTCGCATCCAGAGGGAACATCGCAGCCCAGATAGAAGCAAGTGAAGAGCTCGCACGCTTCAAGACCTGAAGCACCTGGTGTACACAATCCTGAACCACTACGACAACAGTCGCCCGGCCACGGTCCATCCAAAAGAAGCCTTTGGCCTCCAACTCCTCTTGGGTAAGAGGAGCAGTAGATGACTCGGGGGCTCGAGCATAGCAGTCAAATAATACTTACATGGGCACCCAAAGACTCTGAAGGTCTAACTTCTGTCTTCCGAGTGACAACCGCATGAGTCCTTGGCTTCGAGGAGCTCGACACTTCATCATCAGAGTTGGCCGGCATCTTCAAGGAGGCCGCAGCAGCCTCAGCATCCATAGCCTTCGACTCCCAAGCCATCTCATCAAGTTCTTCCTTGAAAGATTCGTTTGAGGAGTTCCTCCTAGCACAGTCAAAGTATTCAAGTTATTTGAAGAACCAGGAAGCTAATATTTAGCACACTGAAAACACAAAATTACCAAGAAACTCATGAAGGAATGTCGAAGAGGTTCACGAGAAGCGCCTCCTTTTTCTTCTTCTTGGCTGGCGGCTGAGGAGCCACATCTCGAAGAGGAACGACGGGAAAAAAGAGGAGGCGCCATCCCCGGGTCGTGCTGCTCCAGATGAGCAGGCCCTTGCAGGTTCAATGGCGTCAAAGCATCTGAACACGCTCCGGGCTCTCTTCAGAGAGCGCTAATCGCTACGCTCGGGGGATTCATTACCCGCGGGTGACTGAGCTTGTGGGACAGTAGATTCTGACTCCGTGTCTCCACCATCTGCTGCCTCCGAGAATTCCTCGGGAAGAGGCGGGAACATTCCCACGACGCTCAGATCCTACGCACCAGGAGAGGATTTTGAATCAATCAAAGCAATAAAACAAAAGAACTGCTAACAGATATTTCTTGAGGCATCAACATTTTCATACCCGAGGAACTGCATTCCTCGCACTAAAAGGCATAATCGACGACTCCACGGGTAGAGGCTCATCAGCCTTGAAATTGAGCATAAGCCAAATTGCCATGTCCAAGTCTGCTGACACCAGACTGCATTCCTCGCACTAAAAGCCTATCTCACCCTCGTAGGGTCGCTGGCACCAGCATACTGAAACATTAGATGAGCCCTCGCTTGGAGAGGCTGCACTCGATGCTTGAGGAACGTCGGTATGATGTCGACTCCAGAAACTTGTTTGCTTGGAACCATCTGGATGGCTTCTACTCACTGGTACAGCTGGTACACCACTACAGACTCACCCGCAAGAATTTTGTTCGACCACGAGTGCTTGCGGGATACCAGCTTTCTAGAGTCGAAGGGAGCCAGGTCGTAATTCTGGCTGGCGAGTTTGGAGTCGTGAAGGTAGAACCATTTTTTCCTCCATCCTTTGACAGACTCGCAGAGAGAAAATAAGAAGTATTGGAGGTTGGGGCGGATGGATATCCCGCACCCGCCCAATTCATAGACTCCTTGGGAGCCCGACTGCCTCTTTAGGGAATAGAGTTTCCTAAAGAGGCCAAAGTGCGGCTCGATACCGAGCCAACACTCGCACAGCATGATGAAACGCGCAATGTGTAGAATAGAGTTGGGCGTTAGCTGGTGGAGCTGAAGCCCATAAAGAAAAAGAAGCCCACGAAGAAAGTCGTGGGAAGGAAGGGAAAGGCCTAAAACTAGGAAGGCAGCAAAGATAATGAAAAATCCTTTAGGAGGACGAGGAATTACCTCATTGGAAGGGATGAGGACGTTGGCCTTCTTCTCTGGGATCTGGTGCAACTCGCGCATGCGGCGCAAATCATCCTCCCTCACAGTCGATCACCACCAGCTGCCATTTGTGACGCGAACAGCGTTGGAGGTCTTCTTGGCAGCACCCACGATGCTTGTCCCAGCATCGGCGGTGGACTTCTTGGACTTCCCCATCTTGCTAGAATGGCACGCAGCATGGTGAGTGCGGAGGAAAGAGGAGGGAAAAGTGCAAAGGACGTCCAGTGTACGGTGTGCGCGAGCTCTGAGAATGGCAAATGAAAACCAACAGCAAAAAGCAAGAGCGAATGGTGAAGGGAAAAATTACCACCACGCCTCACCGTATAAAACAACGAAGACAACGACGTAGAACTGTCGATCCACTTACCATAACGCGTGCACTTCATCGCACCGTACACAAGGAGGGCATCGCTTGAACCGTCGCGAGCATGCCGTCCACTATGCGTGGAAATTGAGGAGACAAGGTAACTTTTTCCGTAAATAGCATGTGACAAGTCAAATCCCCGTCATAAAGTGGGACCAACGAGCGTCTAGTCTTGTCACCATTGCCGCCGCAGACGATTGAGCTCACCAAGCGTCAGCACTGACGTCAGCAAAGCAAAGGCCAATAATGGCTATAATCTTTTGACTCAACCAATTACTCGGGGGCTACTCCTATCAGGAGCGTTGACCGTGCACCTAAGAATTCGACATGGTTCCCATGTCAGTCGAAACACTTCCTAAAACTTCGAGTCTGTGACTCCACTATAGACTCGGGCTTACTCCCATAAGGAGTGTTGGCTATGCATTAGAAAAGGTGTCGGTGCTCATCCGAAGAACTTCCGGATTGCCCTAATGAACAACTGATAATTATAAGTCTCTACTCGAGTCTACGACTCGAACAGACACTCGGGGGCTACTCCCATAGGAAGCGCTGGTCGCGCACCCTATGAATTATGGGAATGAAATCCTTCGGATCCTTCATTAAAGCATGCATCTTAATTCAGCAACTCTTTGATACGTCCATTTTGCATCAATATTCTATATCATAATTTACTGTTATTAATTGATATATTTCTTATTAAGAGGTGATACTTAAGTCATTTCATCTATTTTTGCATGTTGCATGATTCTTGGAGGATGAACTCCCGAGGTCAGGATTCTGATGGAAAAAGCGGTGTCTAGATGCAATTTTCGCGAAGATCAGAAAAATACCAGAAAATATACGGAAAATTATATTTTTCTAGAAGACGAAGGAATCCAGAAGAGGAGGCGAAGTTGGGCCACAGGGGTCCCACACCCCCTAGGCGCGGGCCACCCTGGGTCGCGCCACCAGCGGTGTGGGAACCCTGGCCCACCTCCTGCTCCGCCCCTTCGCCTATATCTTCCTCCCAAAACCCTAAAGTTCGGGGAGCAAGCACAAAAAGATTTCGCTGCCTCTACGGGGTGGAAACTACATAGAGAGAAAGAGCTCTCCGGCAAACAGATTTCTGATAGAGAAATTCCTTCCCGGAGAGGGGAGATCATCGCCATCAACATCGTAATCAAGCTAGACTTCATCGGGATCACCATCATCATCATCCACACCAGCACCATGATCACCACTCCATCCCTATGTAACAATTGTGTTGAATCTTGCATAGTTCTTAGGGGAAACTTTCCCAGTGTTGATTACTTTTGTAGTTGATGCTTGTGAGTGGAACCATTGAATTATTGTTTATGTTCAGATTGTTATTCATCACCATATCATCTCTGATCTTGATCCATATGATGCCTCGTGAGTAGTTTGTTTAGTTCTTGAGGACATGGGAGAAGTCATGTTGTTAGTAGTGGAATTGTGTTAAGGTATTATTCAATGGTTTAATATTTAAGTTGTGGTTCTATTCTTCTAGTGGTGTCATGTGAACGTTGACTACATGATACTTCACCATTCATGGGCCTAGGGGAATGCATTGTGTATTTGGCTACTAATTGTGGGGTTGCCGGAGTGACAGAAACCTGAACCCCCATTAGGAAACCTTTGCACAAGGGAGTGTAGGATCTCAGAGTTTAAGGCTGTGGTTAGGTTTTTATATTAATTACTTTCTTGTAGTTGTGGATGCTTGCAAGGGGTTTAATCACAAGTATGTATTAGTCCTAGTAAGGTCAGTACATTAGCACAGGTTCACCCACACAACACTTATCAAAACAAAGAAGATTAATCAACTATATGAACCGAAAGCACTTGACAGTATTTCCATGTGTCCTCGAGAATGTTTGGTCCTCATAAGTATTACAACCGGCTTGTCCTTTGCTAAGAAAGGATTGGGCCACTTGCTGCAATTATTTGCTGTCTGTATTTACTTACACTTTATTTCCTTGCTTCAAAAACCCCTAAAAATCCGTTTGCTAAGTATTTAGAGAGATTTCCTGCTCCAAACCACTAGTCAACACCTTCTACTCCTCGTTGGGATTGACACTCCTATTTATCGAAAGTACTACGATACACCCCCTATATTGGTGGGTCATCAAGACTATTTTCTGGCGCCGTTGTCGGGGAATGAAGCGCTATTGAAGAGTGGAACTGGTAAAGGAAACTTATACTATGAATATTGCTTTTTATTTCTGTTTGTTACTTTGTTTCCAATATGGATAACCCACTTGGTTTCCTATTTGGGAAAGCTACTACCAATTCTAGGGTAGTAGATGAACACCACTTGTTGAGATAGATCCTTTTAAGAAACCTACAAGAATTGTTGATCGTGTTATGGATAAATATTATTTTGGGGACGGAACTGTCCATCCTGGTGATCACTTGCTTTTTATCCATGAATTATGCGGGTTGTTTAAGTGTGCAGGTATCACAACAGGACAAGTTAAGATGAAGTTACTTTGTATATCATTGAAAGGAAGAGCTGAAGAATGGTATAAGATGCTGAAGAATTGATGTCGTGGGAATGGCCACGGTGGATGCTGCGAGTGGCAGCGAGTAGTAGAACAAGGGGCAAAGGGAGGACAGCCATCTGCGGTGCAAGATGAGGGCCGAGACACAAGGTTTTACCCAGGTTCGCCCCTCGGAGGGTAAAGACCCACTCCTGCTAGATTGTATTATCGAGAGATTACAATGGGCGAACTCGGCGGCTAGGCGGCGAGTCGATGGGGTGTATGATGGAACGTAAGTGCTATGCGTTCCCTAGGGAGGTTTACATAGGGTCACCTTGCTAGGATTTATAGATCTACAACCGAGTTGGATAAGGACTCGGAGGGTTTTGACCTAATCCGACTAGGCCTAGCTACGCTTCTAGGCCTTCAGCTTCCAGTCGCCTGGCTCCCTCTTGGGTCGTGGTCCAGTCGCTGTCCTGCAGGCCCACTCACTGAGTGTATGATCCAGTAGGGAACGTCCAGTTGGGTATACCCCACTCGGCATATCCCCATCAGTAGTCCCCGAGGCCATCGGTGATTCGTTGCAGGTGTTCTTTGGTAGTCGGAGTATTCGGGTCCAATTTGGACGCCCAGTCGAAGCGGCGGTGGACTCCTTCAATGAAAGAAAGAATCTTCAGCATGTATCTTCAGTCGCAATATCGGTGACTAGTCAAATCGCCAATTTGGCAAGCAGTCGAATCGCAGCTTTGGAGAATGGTTTGGCGAGTCGAGTAGACAAAGTTGGACCGTCATCTTTGGTCAAACTAGCCGTTGGGTAATCCAACGGTAATATCGGCGTAATCACCGCGCGGTAACAGCTCATCCGAAATTGGTGGGAGACAACCGCTATATAAGGAGAGTGACGTGTTAGTTGTGAGTATTCCTCACATTTCCTTCAATTCCATGCGCCCTTCAGTCTCCCATTTCCTCTCGATCCAGAATCCCCAGAGCGAGTCAGTGAGTTTAGATTCTTGATCCAATGGCACCCTCAAAAGAACTGTGGGGCAAATCCAAGTGCACCAGGGCGATATTAAAGTCGTTCGAAGACGCAGGGATCCTCTGCCCCAGAAGATGGCGAATCCCCTCCGCCGACAAAGTGGAACCAAATCTGCGTGCCGGCAAATTCATCAGCTTCACGAGCCACCTGGAGAGGGGGTTGGGGTTCCCTACCTCAATCTACTTCCGGCGGTTCTGCGCTTACTACGCCATCAAGCCTTCTGATCTGGGACCCCTCATAGCATCGAACAGCTCGCCATCTTCGCGGCGTTTTGCGAGTGCTACCTGGGGTGCCGCCCCTATTTCCCACTGTGGCAAGAGTTGTTCCACGGCCGCGTGGGCCACGAAGGAGCTGGCGGCCCGATGCTGCCAGCAGGAGGCCTCACGTTCCAGCTGAAGAACAAGGCCCCCTTCCCCGACCTCATTCTTCCAAAGAAGGCGGCCAACGAGTGGAAGAAGCATTGGTTCTATGTCAGCGAGTCGACCCCGGACGGCGAGGTGGCGCTCCTAGCATACATCGTCGAGCGGAGCAAACCACGCCGACTGAAGGTGGCAAAACTTATGGATGACCAGAGGATGGTCGTGGATGGGATGATGATGACAATTCGTTAGCTCAAGAAGGACGGGCTCGAGACCATCAATATGTACAAGTGTTGGCTCGGGTGACGACTGGTGCTGCTGGCCAGTCGCTCCCACTAGATGTACGAGTACACCGTCAGGGACGATGGAACCAAGGCCTGCACCATCGAGTGGAAGGACGATGATTACTCCGCCGCGTTGAAGAAGATCACTGATACGGAGTATAGCGATCCAAAGGCCGGGATCGCCCCATACACCACAAAGCGCAAGGCGCCGATAGTGAGTCCTTTAATCTTGTCTATCTTTGCAGTCGCAGGAGTGCAGTCACGGTTTATTAACGTGCGTTTGTTTTTCCAGTTGTTCCAAGTCGTGGAAGGCCGGCTTCCTCCCGTTGATGACGAGAGCTCCGAGGAGGTCGAGGAGGACCAGAGAGAGTCCTCCTACGACGACGATGACAACGACGACGACGACGAGGTGGTGGAGGTCGCCGCACCTGTAGCTCGGAAGACTCGCGGGCAGCAGCAACGCGAGCTCGAGGCTAGCAAGAGCCTCGAATGACATGACGGGGGTGAGGGCGACGTCCAAGAACATAATTCATAGCGTGTGTCCATGCCGACAAAGAAGAAATCACCAAAGAAGAATAAGGCGCCTAAAGCGGCGTCTCCACCCTGGTCGGCGACTAGCTCTGAGACGACCAGCGCGGCCAACAATGCAGAGGCCGAGGCATCGACGAAGGCACCAGAGACGATGGATCCGGCCGTGGTGGAGAACGAGATGCCTCTGGCGTTGATCCCCCCTCCATTCTAGGCAGTCGCAGGGCTCGGGGCTGCTTCAGTCACGAAGGCATCCCCATCAAAGGAGGCACCAGCATCAATCGGAGCGGAGCTTCCTGCAGCCGTGGCTTCGTCGACAAAGAAGCCTTCAGTGTCATGGGCTCCATCCCTGTTTGAGACGGGCATCAGCCGCAAGCTGGGCCCAGAATTGGAGAAGCTGGGACACATCCACACCAGCCTATGTTACATCCCAGTTGCCAGGTATGTATTTGCCGTGTCGAATCAGTGTAATACTTTGTAGATGTTGTTTGAGTCGCTGATCGCTTCTTTACAGGACTAGTGTGAAGAAGATTGGTCACCCCTCGGTGGCCAAGGTACCAGCAGTCACCTTAGGGGAGGAGGCTGATCCCTCGAAGAAGAGGAAGGGCGATGACGCCGAGGCGCCCGCTGAGGGCGCGAAGAAGAATAAAGGCGACGACGTCGTCATAATTTTGGACGAGCCTACCGATGCACCAAGCGAAGCTCCGACTGGAGTGGACACGGCCACGAAGACCGACGTGGTTGCGGTGTCGCAGCAGGTTAAACCAGCGGCGCTAGTCGGGGCGTCAGAGCCGACGACTAGTGCCTCGGGAGTGGCGGTGGCGACCTTTCCTCGCTTCATGGCGAAGGCTTCCGCTGCGAGTGCCACGGCGACATCGCCTCAAGTGCCCGAGATATTGGGCGCGGACGTCGAGAATCATCGCGGACGCACGCCCTTCGTGCTATCGTCAGTGGATGCAGTCGAGCTGCACAATATGCTGGGTGCAGCTATTCAGGTATGTCCAGTCCCCGAGGATCTGCTCGCTGAATTCGAGCGGGTAGATTCTTAATCCTTTTTGTTGTCCAGTCCCCGAGTGGCTAGTCGCTGAATTTCAGCGGATATGCACTTAGGAATTTTTCGGTGTCCAGTCCCCGAGTGGCTAGTCGCTGAATTTTAGTGGCTAGGTACTTAGGAAATTTTTATTGTCTTCTCACATCTTTTCATCGATGCAGGGCCTTCAGCGTGAGTTAGCGGAGTCACTGGCCGCCAAAGAGCGCTTGGAGCGCGACCTCCGATCCGTGCATAAGGTGAATCAGTAGCTGCAGACGATCGCAGGTATGTTTTTTGGGGTACCTTTGCGATTCCTTTGCTTGTGCTTGATTGGAGTCTCACTCTTGTTTTACTGTCGAGGAGCATTCCTCCACGGTTTCCAAGGCCCACGAGGGTTTTGTTCCGGCCGGCGAATTGGAAGCTTCCTAGTTGTTGTTGACCGCCGCAGAGAGGCGGGTTGCCAAGCTGGAGAGGGAGCTCAAGGCCGCCAAGGCAGAAGCGAGCTCGTCGGAGGAAAGGGCGAAGGATGATGTCGCTGCAGCGGCGGACGAGCAGAAGGTCTCCGCTCTTGTCGTCGTACTGCAAGATGAGTTGTCAGGTCTTCAGGACTTCACAATAGGGCTCTGCCATCCACTCATTGGTGAGTTTATTAGACTTGTTTTTGTGTCAGCGAGTCCCCGAGGGTGCAGGTCACTTAAGCCGGCGAGTCCCCGAGGGTGCGGGTCGCTTAAGCCGGTGAGTCCTCGAGTGGGTGAACCCGGAGTTGTGCATCCTTCTAACACTGAATTGGTGTCGATTGCAGGGAAAATACTCGACGACGAGCCTGAGCCGCAGACGTGTGACGCTAAACAGTGCGTCACCATGCTGGTGGATTATGTCGCCCTCTCAGCGACCTGCATTCGCGCATATCTCCAGGACATCTCGCTGACGTAAGTGATTCCTAGCAAGCTCATAGAGGTGTGGCGCTACCTGGAGAGGGCGCTGGCGGTGGTCGAGTATATGTCGCAGTCGGCCTTTCGCCGCGAGGCCGCAACTGCGCTGAGCCTTGGGCTTGCACACTTCCCCGACGACTTCAACCTTGACGATGTTACCAGCGGGTACCCATCAGCGACCGGCTCGGTGGAAATCACCGAAGTCCTGAGGTTAACTGCGAAGGCGGTTGTGTATGCCGGGCAGGTGCTGGCGATTGGCGACCTTCTGCCATACTAGGAGACGGCCGTGGCTCCGAATGACGCCGAACCAAACGACTTCAAGTGTCATGGTGGTGGCACGGCAGATGCCATGGGTAGGCTTAAGTTGGGGGCCGAATGGGTGCTTGTGGTCACCGAGGAGGGAGTGCACGGTTGAGCCATGCATGAAGAACAAGAAGAACTCTCCAGACTTGGCAATTCGATTGATACCCCAAAGATTACAAGTGCTCCTTGAGCTGTATAAGTTAGGGTACACAGCACTAGTTCCCTACTTGGTTCAACCTCCTTCTACTACTGCTATGCCCTCCCTTATATAGGCAGTGCTAGCTAGCTAATACCTCTTTGGGTTCTAGGGTTTACTGTTTGGATTTTGGTCCCTACAATATGGGCCAGGTCATGGGCTTGCCCTAAGCCCAGAGGCCCGGTCCATAAAGCTTGACAGCTAACGGTCTTCTGGTACGCTGCTTCTTGTTCTTTTTGGCGTCATACTGTTACTTTGTACGTCAGCGCATGCTTTGGGCGTCACCCGGCTCCTTTTGTGTCACCCGACATTGCCCTTTTTTTGACCATGCTTTACCGTGGTCCCTCCTGCACCTTACTCGGAAAGGTGCCACGTGTCCTCCTTGACTCGGCCCTTCATCGGTTGACTCGACTCGTTGGTTCCTGCAAGGGTTACAACTTTGTCCTATGCGGGCCAACATAGTTTGTATGTCGGCTTTCATGCTTATCTTACCCGGCCGTTCTTACCCGGCCTGGTTCTTTCTTTACTCGGAGCCAACCCAGCTACGCTATGTTTCCCCTCTCGTGACCCTACCGGGGGTTATTCCCTCGACATTAGTCCCCGAAGCAGGTGAGGTCTAGCAGTTCAAGCTGTTAGGCGTCTTCAGGTTCCTTTTGTGTGAATGGAACTTAGTTTTGTCTTTATCTGTCACAATCTCGCACCTTGCCGGGTCAGTCTGACAATTTCCGGGTCAACTCTTTGACTTCTTGGCTCATTCTTTCCTCGAGCCGAGTTGCTTTTGCCAATTCCGAGTCATTTTCGGTGCTCTTTAGTCACTAACAGCTGGTAATCATGATTACATGCCTCAATTTTTGTTCCAAGCTCTGGCGGCACAGTGACGGCTGCGTAGTTATTCCCCGTCACTATGGCAGTCCCATCGACCTGCGCCTCTTGTCCTTCTAGTCATGACGTGGCACGGGATTTTTCGTGTATCCTTGGCTACGTGGCGCTTGCTGACTGGCTTTCCTGGCCTGGTACACGGCCACATGCTGGCCGCACGGCACAGATAGATCCCACGACCGAGGTTTTTACTGCCCTTAAGTAGGGGTTGGGGGTTTCCACTTCCCCCACGCCCGTTCAGTTTTCCCTTGGCCTTTCTTCTTCCTCGCGCCCGCAAAATCAAACAGCCCCCTTTGTGGTTCCTTCTTCCTCATGTTCTTGTGTTGCGATTGCCCCTTTCTTTTTTCCATTCCAATACGGGTCCACGCTGTTCCATGCCTCTTCCTACCGTGGAGGAGACGGACTCTGCTGATCTCATGGACGCTCGCGACGGCGCTGATGGTGCTGAGGAGCAGGAGATTCCCGCCGGCGAGCACGGCAGCTGGGAAGGCTCGGAGGTCTCCATCGAGGAGGTGGAGTGGCTTCGCTCCACCAGACGCATTCCGCTGCAAGTGGATTGCCGTCTCCCCTCCGGTGAGATCTCTCCCAAATCTCAAGCTGGCGAGCGGGTGGTTTTCCTTTCCCATTTTGAACGCGGTTTCGCTCTTCCTGTGAGCACCTTCTTCTCGTCGTTTCTTTCTACCTTCCATCTGCAGACCCACCATCTCCCTGCCAATGCGATTGACTCTCTTTCTTGTTTCATCTCTGCTTGCGAGGCCTACCTCGGGATTTGGCCTACAGTTCTTATGTGGGCCAAGTATTTTAGATTTAGGGTTCAAGTTGTTCCCCAGCCCGGTGCTCCCCGTGCCGAGAAGAAGCCGACTTGGAGCGGTGCTGCTAGCATCACGCCCAGGAGAGACTCCATCTTTCCTCGGGTTGCTGGGCTTGATTCTTGCAAGAAGTGGCATAGAACCTTTTTATATGTCAAAAACAGCGGGTCCACTGATAACATCCGGCTTCCCCTTTATCGGATGAGGTCCCCTACAAGAAGCACTGGCAGCTTGACCCGCGCGACCAAGACGCTGCGGTAAACGAGGCTAACGCTATCCTGGAAAGGTTGCTGTCGTCGGATGAAAACTTTCATCTCGCCGACTCTGACCTCATGTGCACCTTCGTCTCACGTCAGGTAAGCCCCATCCAAGCGAGGAGCCACAAGATGTGCTGCATGAGTGGCTCTCACGATCCCACTCGGCACTCCACTAAGGAGCTCACCCATGACTCCATTGCCCGCCGAGTAAGCTCAATCTTTAAATTGAACTTGGCGGATGATTGGGCTTGGAGTTGGCCACCGTTCAGCCGGATCAGGCCTATCCCCTGGGTAAGTTTTCCGGATCACTTTCTCGCTGAGTAAGCTTTAGCTCTTTTGCCACTCTTAGTTTAGTTTTTAGTTTCTCATTCTGTTTGTCCTCCGCAGAATCTCCTTCACCGGGTTGATGACAGTACTGTCCCTCCTGCTGTTTATCATGGGGACCGCTCCGACTCGAATGAGGTCGAGTATGACCTAGAGTGCTTCATGCCCATCCCGCACACTGTGGTTGCTTCAGCTTCGGGTAAGAGTCAATCTCGCAATCCCTTACAAGATTGGTCTGATGATGATGACGATGATGATTATACGCTTTTGGAGGTATATGCCTTGTGACCTTAATCTCTTTGCTTATCCGAGTAAGCCCGTTATTTACTTATGCAGCTGGCCAGGTACATGACACTCCTCCTCTCGCCATGGGTGGAGTCGGCAAGATTCCCGTCGCTAAGCCGAAGCGACACGGAGCCTCCTCCAGCACTCAGCCGGCCAAGAAGAACAAGCCCACTCCGGCAGCTCCTGCTGCCTCTGCTGCTGCCAGCCTAGCTGAGACTCGCCAAGCTGCTCGGCACCGAGTGACACGCCGAGTCGTCCGTGACCCGGTTTTCACCGGGTAAGCTTTTTGTACTTTGCTTGCTCTGTTCTTTTCTTTTTCATCACTAATGTTCTCTTATATATTTCTCGTTGTTTTCAGCGCCGCACCTTTGTCGACAAGCCAGGCTGCATCCTGCATTGCCTCGCCGCTAAGGCCTGCACCTCCTCCAACTGACTCGGCGGTGGCGAGCCCCGTCCGGGTCGAAGCTCCCACTATTGAGTCTCACGCCTCTTAGTGTCAGTCAGACCTGGTGGGTCATACGGCTGACGCCCCTGGCGTTGGCCAGGAGAAACTTCCTAATCTTGGTGCCCGTGAATCTGGTGCCGAGAAACCTTCTGCCACCAGTTCCTCTGGCATCATCCCTCAAGATTATGTGAATGAACAACTTCCTGATCTTGGAGCCAGCAAAACTGCTGAGCCTAGTCAGGCGGCTCCACGTTCTTCTCCAAATCCTTCTGCTTGCTCTCCAATTCTGTCAAAGGGCCAGACCCAGCCCAAGGCTTCTAGCTCTACTCGCCCCTCATCTGGCAAATCCACCTCTTCCAAGCAAACAACGCTAGTCTGCGCTCCGGGTTCTGCTCCTCAGATCCGGCCTATGACATCGGCGACAATGATCGCTTCAACGAGTAAGGGGGTCGAATCCGCGGCTTTCGAGTCAGGTGATGGCTCCAGGGCTATTACCCTCCATACTTCTGTTGTTGTAACCTATGACACTGTGGGAACCGCCCTGAAAACGGGTCAAGTTCTCACTCTGACGCTTAGTGGCAAGAGCCTAGGTTCGGCTGAGCCTTACGCCGTGGCATGGAATGCAGCAGGCGAGCAGGAGGTCAGCACTCGTGCCGGCAAGAAGCTGAAGCTGGGCCCCAAGGTCGTCTCCGACATGACCCAGCAGGCCATTGCTTTGATGGCCCGCGCTGACGAGGTGAACGAGGTAAATTAACTTCTTACTCTTTTGTATTATTGATTATTTCCTTTATACATATCACCTAGTCCCCGAGGTTGCAGCCGAGTAAGAATCTTATTCGGCTGTAAGCTCTTTAATAGTCACTTAGTCTTTAAATCCTTTACCCTAAGCTTGCATGTTAGAGCTTGGATTGCTAGCCCTCGAGGTTACTGTCGAGTAAGGAACTTATTCGGCTGTAAGCTCTTTCATTTCCTTAAGCCAAACTCATGTGTTAGAGCTTCAATCCCTAGCCCTCGAGGTTACTGTTGAGTAACGAACTTACTCGGCTGTAAACTCTTAAGATTTTTAATTCGGCAGGTTGCTTAACTTGACTCTTCCTTATTTTCTGTCTTCTTTGATTAGCTCACACATAACAAGCACACCAAAGTGCACCAAGCTCTCGTCCTGGTGCATCACAAGCTCAAACTTGCGTATGAGAAGCTACAGACTGACACCCACGGCCAAGGTAATATCTTTGCTCTTCCTTTTTTCTATTCGGTGTAATTTTCCTTGGTTCATTTTCTCATTTTTTTTCTCTCGCTCTTGTTCCACAGCCACTGCTCAGTCTACCATCAATGATCTTCACTCGCAAATCAGTGAGGCGGAGAGTAAATTTCTTGCCTCCCTAAGCCAATAGCTCAAAGTTTTCTGTTGGTACTGACAAATATTTGTTCTGAATAAGCAGATAAGCACCAAGCCGAACTCCAGAAGGAGCGCGATGAGGTGACTCGGCTGAAGAAACTGATGGCCGAGACGGAGCAGAAGAACTTGGCCAAGGTGAAACGGCTGAAGGAAGAACTTGCTGAGAAGAATGAGCAGCAGGCCGCCAGCGCCGAGAAGACCAAGAGGCTGCTCGACGAGGCCGAATCATCGGTCGAGTCGGCAAATCTGAACTTGGACGCCCTTCAAGCCAAGGCCAAGACTTGGTAGAGCAAACTCGCTGCCATGAACTTCTTTCTCGGTAGTGAGTTCTTACTCTTTACGCACCGTATAAGTCCTTCTGGACTTCTTCCATCTTCCCTTGTTATTTGCTAACTTTCTCTTTTTGCTTGCAGAGAATTTTCCTGAGGCCAACATGTTTGCCATCCGAGCCATGAAGAAAGTGAGAGCCGAAGCTGGTGCTCCTGCTGACGGTGAGGTGTCCATGGAGGAGCTTCTCGCAGCAGTGTCTAAACGGGTCAAGACTCTCAGGTCTTGCGGTGTGGACTTGCTCAAGTCGGCTATCCAAGCACCCGAACTCATCGAGCCACTTGCCGAGAGATTGCTCTGGCCGGATGAAGACCCACCCGAACTCATCGAGCCACTTGCCGAGAGATTGTTCCTTACTGAAGACCGGCTGGATCAATGGCGTGAGTCGGCCGGCCGAGCTGCCGCGGACAAGGCTCTCTCCTTTGTGCTTTCATGGTACGAGGACATCAACCTTGATGTTCTTGCTCGCATAAGGAGGGATGGCAAATGGCTGAATGACCCAGAGCTGATTAAGAAGAGCCAGGAGCGAGCTTATGCCATGATCGAGTACACCATGGTGCATGCTTGGTGTGAAGGGCCCAGCTTCCTCAACCTTGGCGACCCACTCGTCAAAGTTGCTGATGAAGAGGGTGGCGACAGTGAAGTGACTGAATCATATGATCCGGATGACCCGGCCACAGATGCCCCTCACCCGGCCGATGCTCCAAGCACCACTCCTGGCTCCGAGAGTGCTCCTCCGAGTTCTTCTTCTCCTTAGGCTAAGCAACACTCGAACTTTGATCAGATCCCCGGTATGCCGGGTACATATGTAACATACATTGCACTTTTAAGTTTGATTATGTTCCTTTTGAAAAGCTTTATATGTTTGCGTTGTGTTCTAAGAGCGAATCATTCAAGGGCAAGTCCCCAAGTTTCATTTTGTCGTGTCACCTTTCCTTGCCTTTGGCCCTTATCTGCCTTTTTCGGTGTTCGACATTAGGGTCTCAAAGTACGAAGGATATAGTTACGGGTATGAAACTTGGATAACTTGGCCGAGATTACTCGACACGTAGTATAACACGACCTGCAAAGAGTTAGGCAAAAAACTAAAGTCGACTCGTGTTTCTCCTTGGTCTTTATCCGGCGTTCGTGTTTTACCCGTCTTACATCTTTTTCTCTTGCTTGCCATGAAGCCGTGTTTTCGGACAACAGCATAGTCGAAGAGTTGATTTCTTCCGAGTAAGCACTACTAGCTCCGAGATAAATTTCGGGTATCACGCGAGCCGACGTAAAATAATTGAAATGGAAAACTTAAGGGGTAGTCCCCGAGTTAGTTTTTCGAATCATACCATTTTATTATTAGCACATAGCCGGCAAACACGCCCGACATATGAGAGTCCGAGTGATACATGCACTGCTTCTCCTAAGTATAGAAGGGACGAAGTAGTGCCACATTCCATGGCCTTTTGGTTTCAACTCCTGACCTGTCCGCCTTGTTCTTTTGCGCTTCACGAGCGTCTATGAGATAATAAGAATCATTGTGCAATGCTTTGCTTACAATGAACGGACCTTCCCATGGGGGTGATAACTTATGCATTCCTGTTGTGCGCTGCACCAGCCTGAGCACCAAATCCCCTTCTCGAAAAACACGAGGTTGCACTTTCTGGCTATGGTAGCATCGGAGATTTTGTTGATATATAGCAGATCTAAATAATGCCAGTTCCCTTGCTTCTTCGAGTAAGTCTACTCCATCTTCTCGGGCCTCTTTTACCTCCGCTTCCGAGTATTGCCTTATCCTTGGCAAGTCATATTCTATGTCGGAAAGCAAAATTGCTTCAGCCCCATATACGAGGAAAAATGGCGTATAACCAGTTGACCGATTCGGAGTTGTTCTTAGGCTCCACAGTACTGAGGGTAATTCCTCTATCCAACAACGAGGTGATCTCTGGAGTGGTTCCATTAAGCGGGGTTTTATCCTGGACAGAACTAAGCCATTAGCCCGTTCAACTTGTCCATTTGATTCTGGATGGGCGACTAATGCTACATCGAGTCTTATTCGGTGTTTCCCACAGAAGCGAGCAAAAGCTCCTTCGGCAAAGTTCGTGCCATTGTCAGTGATCACACTGTGTGGGTAACCGTATCTAAGGATTATATCCCTTAAGAATGTGACAGCTGTTTTATCGTCCAATTTTGTAAGGTTCCCAACCTTTAATAAGGTAGAGATTCCTGTGTTTACAATGCTAGTCCCTGGATCAATAGCTAGCATCCACAATTAAGATGTAATATCAAGAAACAAAGGTCATAATACAACTTTATAACCAGGAATAAAATAATTCATTACATCTTACATAGCTCATTTGGCTATCACATTACATTGCAGCAGAATATCTATAAAGCATGGAGTCCTTCAACTTCAAAGTGCCACAGGCAAACATGTTGGTTGTAGTCTTGTAATCCTAATCAACACACTTCACTACCATCAAACAAACCTGCAACATAATAAGTTGCAGCCACAAGGGTCAATACATTTGAATTGTATTGGCAAGTTTCACTACTATGTAGAAATATGTGGATCCTATCAATACATGCATATTTGGCTAAGTAGGGTTTAGGCTCATTTGCAGAAAACAATATAGTTTTATCCTATCTTTTCATAATATTTTTTGATCTTTTGTAAAATCTTTCTGAACTTCTTGGAAAACTCCAAGTGCTTCAAATCCCTTATTGTCACCATCAAGTTTTACTTTGAGAAATTGGAATGTTGAGATCTTCCATAGCTTCAGGCCTTAGTTGCTCAGAGTTGTCCATAACCGGGGACACGGCTAAGTACTTAGAATTTGTTCTTCTGCAGAAGTTGTACACTTTACCCACATGACACAATCTCGTCTTGATGCCACCAGTGGCCGCTGGATAAGTACTCACCAAAATGGAGTATTGACAGATCGAGAATGTGACGAAGTCTTTCCATAGAAGTCCTCCCAATACACAATGCTAGCTTGTCAACCAGGCACCAATGTAGGGATAAATTTCCCTTACACAATTCTAGTTAACCTGAAGATGCCAATGCATGGGTCTTCCACTATATAGTTGACTAAGCCAGAGCCCATTTAGCATGTGGTTGTACACGGAAGCCACTGTACGAGAAACATGTTCAATCTCTAAGTTCCTGGGTGGTTTTCTTCTAGTGCACATACAAAAAGATAGCCATATAAACATGGTTCCCTTTGTTGCCACCTTGTCCAAAACTTGTGTATCCTCTTTCCACCCAGGTGGTTCATTGAGTACTTGTTTTATTATATAAAACATATATCTTTCCAACACTTCATATAATCATATCATGTACCCCATCCCAATATATAGCAGGGCTAAGCTTACTACAACTACAATGTTTTCACTATGGAATATATAAGGGTATCCTATTAGGATTTAGCATAGCATAAAATATAGTAGTCCTTATCATGCATGTTACAAAAATCCACTAAGTGTAATGAAAATAGTAGGACATGGATGATAGTGTCACTTGCCTTTTTAGTAGAGAATGATGGTTCACTTCTTGATCTTGCAAATATCACACTCTTCTAACTTCACTACAATTCAATCAAGCAAACATATATTCAACTAGCATTCAAACAATTTGTCACACATAAAATAAAAAAAACAAGGTCATGCATGCAAGCATGCAAAAGATAGTTTTATTTGGAAAAGTGGTTTCTACTAGGCTCTAAAAAATTTCAAGCTCACATTGGTCATTTACAAAAGTGGTAAAACCATTTGCAAAAGGTTTCATCTCATAAACCAAATATTATGCTAAGGTGATATTTTATGTTGTTGAAAATATCTTTTAGCAAAGTAATGATTTTATTTGGTTCACCAAATAAGTTATTAATTCACAAAACTTGGTGTTTAGGGTCAGAAGGTTTGAATCAAAACATTTCCCAAAGGCTTTACTCAAAAATCATTTCTAAACCATAAACAATATTTTTATTTGACTAGAAATGTGCTAATTCAAATATTTACTCCTTAACTTCACAAAATACATTTTTAAATCCATAAGTTGGTTACTATGGTCAGTAGGTTCAAAACAAACCATTTTGCAAAGATTTCATCTTAAAAATATATCTAGAACAATTTTTATATTCCAATTATGCCTACACATGTTTCTGCAAATTCAACCAATTTTCCAGAATCAAAACATTAAACAAAGTGCATGGTTGCAAAGTACTTGTTCTGCTGATTCCATTGATATAAAATTTGCAAAATTTAGACGTGTAGAATTAAAGTTATGAATTTTACAAGTTTGCAATCCTAATAGATTCTAATTTCTGTTTTAAACTAAACCTTGTCCACGTGGCTTGATTCTATTGGACGGTACCGCTTTGTGCGGATCAGCCTCTGCGAGTCGTTGGATCTTATTTAAAACGCACGGCTCAGATGGCCACATACCCCTTCGGTTAAGATCTAATCACAGCCACTGGATCAAAATCTAACGGATATAGTGCGGTTGACCATTGTCTGGCGGCGCTAGCGACGGCTGGTGGCGGTGCGTGCTCTGTCAGTGTCGTTGCTGACGAACCAGGAAGCAAGAGGGGGAACGGAGGTGCTCACCATGCTCGCGCGGTTGTGGTGAAGCTCAATGTAGCGGTTGTTCGTCAAGGGGCGCACGGATTCCAGAGGGATTGCTCGCCGGAGTTGCTGCGGGTGGCGGTGCTCTCGAGTTGTCATCAGGGGCGAGGCTTGAGAGCGAGCTAAGACGAACGGGGCATGCAGTTAGATGCGGGCGAGTGCGTAGATGATAGAGCATCAACGGGAGGGTTCGGGGAGGTCTTGAGCTTACCAGGGGGTTCGTCGGAGCGACAGCAGACAACGGTGGCGTGTTGAGGTCGTCCTTGCCGACGCTCTAGGGCAAGCGCGGCCAAGCAGTTGGCACTGGGAAATGCGCCAGGCGAGGGGGAACAGGCTATCGTGCAGTGGGAGGCAAGGGGCGGCTGGTCGGCACCGGAATTGGTCGGTGAAGGTCGTCGGGTCAGTGGCGTCGCCGGCAGAAATCTAGGCAGCCTGGTGGCAGAGAGGAGCTAGCGTTTTGGGGGAAAGAGAGAGGGGCACGGTGCTTAAGTGTGCGTGGTCACTGGAGGAATTAAGCCCGCCATCAGCGCGAATTGATCGCCGCAATCAAGGCAGAAACGGCGAGGGGGGACGTGGTCGCGGTGAAGACGATGATTAGCGATGTGGGACCGTGTTGTCTGCGAGTGAGAGAGAGGGGGCACGGGGTCCACTGCTCAGTGACTCAGCGGGTGCGCGCGTGGGTGAAAAACGTTTCACGAGTGGAGAGAGCTGGTGGCTGCGAGTGGGCTTGCTGGGCTGGCCAGATGGGCTGCTTCGTTTCTTTTTTTATACTGATTGCTTTTTCTTTTTCTATTTGGAATTTTTGTTTTGATTTTATTTCAAACAATTCAAACTCCAATTCAATTCAAACCACCACCAAATTTTGTGTTGATTTTAATTCTGTTTAACATCATAATCCAAAGACCAAAATAAAATAATTCTTTTATTCTTTTAGGATCTATTAATAATTAAATAAATAGACCTTAGTCTTTATTTCAAATAGGATCTAATTTATTTTAAAACTCTATTTGAAATCTAAATAATATCGAAACCTTTTCAGTAGGTTTCATTTGAAAAACAAAACACTTGGAATTCTTATTTAAAATACTTTAACAAGTTTTAGTGTCTATTTAAAATGGAAAAAGCCTTTACTTAAATAAAATTGGATATTAATAAATCCTTATTATTTTATTTAAATAATTCTTTACTATTTTATCAAACAAAATATTTTATTTCATTTTCTTGGCCAAGATTTAATTTGGCTCTTTAAAATAATCCTTATTTATTATTTCTACTTTGCTTTATAAAACCATATCTTTTTATTTAAAGAACCAAAAATAGTAATTCCAACTATCATAACTTTATTTATTATTTTTTTATCTTTTTAAATCCCTTTAGGATTTTATTTGATCAAAATAGGTTTTAATGTTTCCAATTGGAAACAAAAAGTTTCTTCTCACCCTAAATTTCATCAATTGTTTAATTATTTTTCACATTACAAAATTTGGAAAATTTTGGGATGTGATAGGCTACCACCCTTAAAAGAAATCTCGTCTCGAGATTTGGGAAAGCTAGGGTTACAAGTTGGCTTGAAGACAACTAGGGTACTACCACCCTTAAAAGAAAGTCTCATAGGGTTACATTAATGGTTCACTTGACAATGGTTTCAACACTTGATATCCAGACAAGGAATCATTATTTGACTCTTCAGAGTTAACTAGTTCCTGACATCCACTTCTTCTATCTCTTCAAAGTTTCCATCATGTCAATGTGGTACACATGTCCTTTCTGAGTCACGTTGGAGTCATTTCCATTGGCTCTTCTAGCATCCTTTTTCTTTTTCTTCTCAGGACAGTCTGATGCATAGTGTCCAAGTTCCTTACAATTATAGCACTGCAACTGGCTAATGTCTTTCTTCCTGAAAGTGTCATGTTGGTTCTGACCAAGGTCATCTCCATTGTTAGTATCATTTCCATTATTATCACTTCCATTGCTGTTGTGGTGATACTGATGTGGTTCAGAATCTTCCTTGCTCCTTTTGAATGAATGCTTCTTTTGTGATGATCCTGAGTGATACTTGAGTTTATGTTTCCTCTTTCTGTTCTCAACTTGATTCATCTTGTTTTCCAAAATGGTGGCTTTGTCACAGAGTGATTGATAAGTTGGGACATAGGCAACAGCTAGCTGCAGGTTCAACTCATCATTAAGTCCTTCGAGAAATTTCTCCTTTCTCTTAGCATCTGTATCAACTTCATCCGGTGCATAGCGTGCCAGATTGTTGAATTCTTCAATATACTCAGCCATACTGAGGTGACGCTGTTTCAGATTGTGAAATTCCTTTTTCTTCAAGTGCATCATTCCAGGTGAGATGTGAGCTGTACGAAAACCATCCTCAAAGATAGCCCAAGTCACATCTTCAAGGGGAGTGGTGATCTGAAAGTTGTCCCACCATGTTGCTGCTGGCCCTTCAAGCAGAAATGCTGCAAACCTAATTTTTTTCGGCGGTGCAGCCAACAGTCACTAAGTCCTTATTCACCGAACATAACCAATCATTGTCTTCCATTGGATCAGTTGTTCTAGAGAACCTTGCAGGCCTAAGTTTCAGAAACCTTGTGAGCATGTCATGAGCTAGAGGATTATTCTGATTGTTGTTGTTATTGTTATTCTGATTATGTATGTACGTGGTCATCATCTGCATCAGCTGTGTCTGAGCTGTCATCATCTGCTGCATCTCGGGAGTGATGTTGTTTTTGTTGGGGTTGGCATGACGGGGAGGCATCTGTTGGTTTGATAGGGATAAGTAATGATGGATAGGTCTAAAGAAGTTCTAACACACCACCCAAAACAATCAAGTTCAATCAAACAATCAAGCAATCAACAAACAACTATTCACTTAACAACTTATGAGCTTAACTCATGAGTTGAAGGAAACAACAAGTTTTCTTGAAATAATTAACTTAGTATAGTCATACCTCATAGGTCAATATGATCCATACACTAACATGATATCAATGTTTTGGTAGGCAATCTAATGTATCTTGGTTTTCACTTGTAGTCCTTAGTGATGTCTAAGTTGAAGTCCTTGGTGAAGATAAAGTTGAAGTCATTGGTCATGGTGGAGGCTTTGTCCATCAAGTTGAAAAGGAAGAGGTGTAGAATCAAAACCAAAAGGTTGAGGAAAGAGTTTACAATATTGTTTGTAAATAAGTTTTGGAACAAATACAACTCCTATTTTCTAAGGGGTTTTGTCCAATCTTAGGGTTACAATCCTACAGGCAACACAGTGCTCTGATACCATCTATAAGGTTCCCAACCTTTAATAAGGTAGAGATCCCTGTGTTTACAATGCTAGTCCCTGGATCAATAGCTAGCATCCACAGTTAAGATGTAATATCAAGAAACAAAGGTCATAATACAACTTTATAACCAGGAATAAAATAATTCATTACATCTTACATAGCTCATTTGGCTATCACATTACATTGCAGCAGAATATCTATAAAGCATGGAGTCCTTCAACTTCAAAGTGCCACAGGCAAACATGTTGGTTGTAGTCTTGTAATCCTGTAAGATCCCTCCTTTGTAAAGGAAAAGGGTCCCTGTGATTGCAATGCTAGTCCCTGGATCATTGCTAGCATCCACAGTTTAAGATGAAGTACACAAATACAAAGGTCATTTATTACATCCATTCCAGAGACAAACGTAGTCTTTACAACTCAAAGGCCACAGGCCTATTACAAGAGTTTGAATAAGTAAATAAATATAAGTCTTCATCTTCATGTGCCACAGGCAAACATGTTGAGTGTAGACTCATGACACCTAATCCTCATCAGAGTATCCTGCAACATCACAAGTTACAGCCACAGTGGGTCAATACTTTGGAATAGTATTGGCAAGTGATACCTTAGTATATTTTAAGTGGACTAGATTCTATATGCAAATTTGGCTAAGTGTAGCTTGGCTTGCTTTGCTCAAAATAGGTTTTGCCTATTAGTTGAAATCACTAAGTTTTTCTTTGTCAAAAACTTTTCCCAAGGAACCACCAATAGACATTGAGGTCCTTCACCCTTGTTCACCCACAAGTTTTTACTTAGAAATTGGGATGAGGAGATTCTTGATAGCTTCCATGCCTTGATGCTCAAGTTGTCCATTGCCATGGACTTGGCTAAGTACTTAGATTTTTCCATCTGCAGAGGTTGTGCACTTTCCCCACGAGACTTGGTTTCACCAAGACAGGACCTTTCAGAAGCCTTCCCTTAGACCAAATGGACGCGTTCCAACCTATCATCCCACTACCACCAACTGTCCAAGTGGCTCAGTTCTAGCAACCTAGGTGATCCAGGCAGAGCCCATATTGCCAAGTGGCTGCACTAGAAGCTTCTTAACACTTGGCCTCTAAAATCTCTTTGTTCCTGGGTGGCTTACCACAAGTGTGATACACAAGGTAAACCATAGCCATGGGCCTTGTGTAACCACTCAACCAAAACCACCAATCAAGCCCCTTTCCACCCAGGTGATTCATTGACTTAGTTGTTTTATTAAGTAAAACAAAGTCCAAAGACTTAGAAATATTTTCATCATAGCATGTATATTTCACCAACCCTTTTTTGCTACTAGCTTGGCTAAGCATGGCATAGATAGTAACTTAACTTAGAAATTTCCTAGCAATTCTACAACTACTTAGGATTTCCCAACATGGCATATAGGCAAAATAATAACATGCAAGACTTAGCAAAAATATTTCTAATGCTTAGTATAAAATATAGGGATAGAATATTCATGAAGTACCACTTGCCTTGGTAGTTGGGAGAGTGGCACTCTTCACAATCACAGTCACTAGCACCAAAGTCTACACAAAGAATGGTAGCAACAAATTACACACAAAACATATACAAACAAACAAAATATATGCATGCATGCAAAATGCTAAGTGATGATTTTTAAAACTCAACCAAGCAAGTGTATAGTACTGAATCCTAAACAAGTCAAAAACTTGCCACACAACAATTATTTAAACCCTAAATTAATTTCTAAACAATTCATATGCTCAAATAAGCCCTACACATGTTTCTGCAAATAAAACCTTTTTAACAGAAGCTAAACATTAAACACATTGATTATTTAGAAAGGTCTTGCTCTCCTGATTCCAACGGTATAAAATTTTCCAAAATCTAACGTGGGAATCAAAAGTTACAAACAAAACAAATTTGAACTATAATCTGATTCAAAATCTGTTTTAAATCTAAACTACTGCCACACGGCGCTATCCTATTGGCCGGTACCGATTCGCTCAGGATCACGCTTCCGCGCCATCGGATCAAGTTAGATCCAACACTCCAGATCTAAAGGAAACGCTTCGCTCCAGATCTAATTTAGTCCCTACGATACAGATCTAACGGCTGTCGTTGCTCTGACCAAAGTCGAGCGACGCTAGCGCGGCGGCGAGCGGCGGAGCGCTCTGTCAGTGGCGGTGCCAGCGAACTAGGTCGCCCGAGGAGGGGAGAGGGTGCTCACCAGAACCGCAGTGACGAGGTGAAGCTCAACATGTCCCTGGCTGGCGAAGGGGCGCTCGGAGTCGTCAGGGATTCCTCGTCGGAGTTCGCGAACACGTCGGGTATGGCTGCTCGTCAACGTTGGCGAAGATACAGATCACGCCAAGGCAAAATAAGTAGTGCGTCAGATGCGCGGAGTGATGCTGGTCATGCGAGTGTCAACGAGAGAACAAGGCGCGGTCAGAACTAACCAGGAAGGTTCGCCGGAGTTGGAGACGGCGTCGGATTCTCTCGGTGCTCGTCGAAGTCGAAGCTCTGGATCACAAACAGACGGGCAAAGGGGATCAGGAGGTGCGCAAGGAAGTTGCGAAGCTGCTTGTATGAACCAGAGAGGAAGGGGCGTACGAGGTTTACCAGAATTGGTCGCCGGAGTAGGTTCTGTCTGCGGCGGCGCAAGGGCGAATACTGGCAGCCTGGTGGCGAGAAGAGTGTGCACTGTGGGGGAAATGACCGCGAGGGGGAGAGGTCCTTATAGCCGGAGCTGGGCGTGGAGTTACTCGCGGAATCAATGGGAATCAATGCGGCAGTGACTGCGGCGAGTAACGGCGGCGCGAGCGGTGCAGGCGCGCGTGATTGACGAAGACGACGACGGGGTCACGGGTCCACTTGTCAGCGAAATAAACAGAGGAGAGGTGGCGTCCGGGCGTCAGTGACTCTGCGGGTGCGTCTGCGCGTGAGAGAGAGAGGGGGACCCGAGTGGGCTAGTTGGGCTGGATTTGTTGATGGGATAAATTCCTGGTGCTGGCCCTTTTCCGTTTCTTTATTTCTTTTCTTTTTCTAATTTGATTTTCTGGAATGATTTTCAAATGAATTCAAACTCTATTTGAATTCAAATCTTTTCAGGATTTTTGCAGTGTGCAACAGTCACAATTCTAGGCATAAAACCATGTGGTCACTTTGAATTGGCTTGGTCATTTTGGAAAAATAAAATAAACAGTGACATAGCACTTGTTTTATATTGGTTTTGAAATTGGTTTTCAAATTGTATTTGCTTTGAAATTTTGGTTTAAACCTTAGTAATTTAGCAACTCATTCTGAAAGCAATGAGGCACAAGGTTTGGTTTCATGAACAACAATCTCTCATAGAAGAGTAGCATTTGTTTCAAATGATGATCACATAAAACAATGAGCTCATATGCTCCTTTTTTTGAATTGTTTTGTTTGAAATGAACTCTATATGATCATGGATGCATGGATGATATGCATGAGTTTGAAACATGATTTTAGGGATGTTACAAATCTAACCCCCTTAAGGTGAATCTCGCCCTCGAGATTCGGATTGGCTAGCAAATAGGTGAGGGTGGTCTTTCCGAAGATCATCTTCTCTTTCCCATGTTGCTTCCTCTTCGGTATGATGATCCCACTGCACTTTGCAAAACTTGATAGTCTTAGTCCGTGTGACTCTTTCTGCAGTCTCAAGAATCTTGATAGGCTTCTCTTCATAAGTGAGATCACTTTCCAATTGAACCTCCTCCAAAGGTATAGTATCCTTCAAAGAAGTTTCTTCCATTTCTGGATGACATTTCTTAAGTTGACTCACATGAAACACATTATGGACAGCTGACAGAGATTCTGGCAGTTCTATTTCATAGGCAACTTCTCCTTTACGACTCAGAATCTTGAATGGTCCAACATATCTTGGTGCCAATTTTCCTTTGACTCCGAACTGAAGGGAATATGCCCGAGAGGCAATAATAAAGTGGTTATTATCGTATTCCTTATTTATGATAAATGTTTATTTTACATGCTATAATTGTATTAATACAGAAACGTTAATACATGTGTGTTTAATAAACAAAAAGGAAGTTCCTAGTTATGCCTCTCTTATAGACTAGCTCATTGATTAACAAGATGATCAAAGGTTTCCTGATCATGGACATTGGATGTTGTTAATAACGAGGTCACAACATTAGTGTAATGGTGTGATGAACATTCATCCGAAGTATAGCATTACGATCAAAGTCATTGAGTTTATATTGCTATAACAACTTACGAAGTGATCCTAATCCTTAGACCATGAGATCATGTCAATCACTAACATCGGAAGAGTTTCTTGATAACATCAAACGTCACACTGTAACAGGGTGATTATAAAGATGAGTTCAGAACTACTAAAGTGTTATGTTGAGGCCCATGGATCGAGAGTGGAATTTGTTCATCCCGATGACGGATAGATATACTCTGGGCCCTCTCGGTGATATCACATTGATTAGCTTGCAAGCAAGTGATTTGATCACTAGAATGTTATATCACGGGAACGAGAAAAGAGTACATGTCAGTAACGAGATCAAACTAGGTATGGAGATATCGATGATCGAATCTCGGACATGTAATATATCGCGAAACAAAAGGATTAATATACTAGCATAAAAGGTTCCGACGATCACAAGAAAGTCATCGTTGAATGTGTGGGAGTTAGTATGGGTCTCCAGATCCCGCTTCTGATTATTGATCCGAGAGGGGTCTCGATCATGTCCGCATTATTCGCGAACCGTAGGGTGACACACTTAAGAGACACCGACATCCATTTGGAGCAAAAGTTTCATGTCGAAAAGAATAACAAGCGCGGGAATTTATTTCACTAGATACCGAAACGGGTTTTCGGGTGAAATTGCAGAAAGTGTTTCTGCATGTGAAATGAAATACTAGCAAGGGGTTATATGTGAATGTTTGTCATTAAAGTAATTGACAAAATTCTGAATAAATAAAAGGAGTTTTATTTAATGAGAGTTTGCATTAAATTTGGTGGAAATTTAATGGGAATTTGAGTGGGTTTTTGAGTGGAGGGAATTGAAAGGCATTTGAGTGAGTGGAGTGTCCACCCACATGAATGTGGAAGAGGTGGGGGCAGCCCCATGGCTGGGCGCATGGCCCCTTGGGTGCCCCCCTCTCCCTATAAAAGGAGCCCCTCTCCCTCCCTCTCTCTCACTCACACCTCCTCGTGAAAGATCTCTCTCCCCCTCTAGAATTTATTCCCCATGGTCTCGGACTAGCGAGATACATGTTCCCAGTGGCTTTTCGGCAAGAAAGAGTTGTGCTTCCGCTGCATCGCTGGAGCGAGGAGGCGGAGGTTGCTCGGTGCCTCGAACGTGTGTGCGAGCACGGATGCGCTGCTGTTTTGCGGCGCTAGGACTTCCTCTCGATCTTGAGATCGGCAAGAGATCGTCTACATCAACCACGAGTTTGGACTCGTTAAGCTTTGTCGGTCTTCAAGGGTATGTTCTCTATGGATATACATCCGCCCGTTGTTTGTATCTAGTAGATAGATCTTGGTACATAGTCGTTCCCATCGTAGGAATTTTTTTGTTTTCTATGCTGTGAACCCTACAGTGGTATCAGAGCCGGATCTATGCGTAGATACTTTGCACGGGTAGTACACATATGAGTATGTAGGCGATGATGATCATTTTATTGCTTCTTAGTTGTACTTTGGATATTGGTGGCATAGTGGGATGAAGCGGCCCGGACAAACTTTACATGTCCTCGCACATGAGACCTGTTCCACGCTTGACATGCAACTAGTTTGCATAAGTGGCTAGCGGGTGACTGTCTCTCCTACTATAGTCAATGTCTAATTTGCAACGAGTTGTCAACAATTTGGTTATCCTCGTTGTGGTTCATGTTCGTAGGTAAGAATGGTTCTATCTACGAAAGCCCTAAGCCACGTAAAATTTGCAATGGATAAATTAGAGGCGTCTAGTTTAGATCGTTGTTGGGCTAGTGTTATGATATGGTGATGTTGTAAGTAGAAGTATGAGATGATACTCTTACAACACACATAGCGTGTAAGTTCCATAGACTTTGGCCTTACACATAAAGGTATGATAGTGATCATACCACAGTGCACATGATAGAGATCATATGCGGGAACCATATCATTTCACTAATAAACATGTGATGTTTATTACATCTTATATTGCTTGTTTGGCGTTTTATTAGCATAATAAGATGATCCCCCATTTAGATATCAAGATAAGAATGTGTTCTTCCTTAAGTATGCACCGACAATGTTTCGTCGCTTCAAGGCATCACGTGATGATCGGGTGTACGTGAATCCACGAGCATATCTCGGGTGTAAGACAGTTACACACGCGAATACTAAGGTTCTTACTTGGCGAGCCTAGCATGTACAGACATTGCCTCGGAACACGGACCGAAAGGTTAAGCATGAGTCATATGTTTTGATATGATGACCATATGGATGCTCGCCTTTGAAGCTACACCGACTCACGTGATGATCGGACTTGGTGTAGTGGATTTGGTTCATGTAATCACCAAAAAGACACGAGGGATGTCGTTTTTGAGTGGGAGTTCATTACTAATTTGGATTAGTAGAACTCAATTTATCATAAATTAAATCAATGTGAATTTGCATAATTTGTTGTAGTCATTGGCATTCGTTCACCACCTTATGCATAGTTGTAATTGAGATAATAGAACTATAGAATTCTGGATATATACTTTACGAACTGGTATCGTATTGTGTTGAGTGTCAATCTAAACTTTAAAGTCCTATTGCAAACTTTCAGCAAACTCTGTTTACTCCGTGAGATTTAATAATTGGTATTAAATCGAGAGTAACAATTCCAGTGTTAGTATCTTAAGTATCATGTTTGCCTCCATGATTCTTGATTGTTTTAATATCAAGTTTATATAGGAGCTGAAAGAATTGTTTCAGAAACCATCATGTGTGGCAGATAACGATATCTGAAACAATATTTTGGTTGCAATATGATAGAGTATAATATATGTTCTCATATTGGATGAGAATTTACGAAGGTTGGAGATGCTAGACATCCTAATCATCCAAAAGGGTTTTGGAAAGTAATATTATACTCACAATTCACCTTTATAAGCTACCGTAGCTTGATCATGAAAGTCGTCATGATAAGGATGAATAGAAGATGTATGTAAAGTTTTTACTACACTAAAAGATTACTAAAGAATGAATTTTGAAAGAATACCGATCATTTTGATGATGGTGATCTACTTCAAAGTGCAAGTCCAAAGGTATTATTATTTGAATATACACGCTTTGGACTATGTGTCATGTATATGGAGCCACTTTTGATGTTGATAGATTCTTTTAAAAAGGAAAAGGAAATGCTGAAAGAGAATCTATAAAATATACTTGGCAGAAAAGAAAAGATTGGAAATATCCAATTTAGGTATATGGATGATATAGATGTTATGGTTGTATTATTTGCTAGTTAAACAATGTGGTTTTTGGGTATTGGATACCGAATTGGTTGGTATGAAATTTCATACGGAACGATGCAATTCATGAACCACAATGGCCTAAGTAAGTAGCAAGAGAATATGTGATGATGTTCATCGAAAACAAACAAACCGTTGTTTGTATTTCTCGTTGACATCAAAGCTTGACTTTAAGATTTGCTTTAATAATTGTTATTTGAATCAGGTATTATGAGAACAAAGGTTGTTCAAATAATTACCGTATTCTATATTAGATGGATGATTTACAAATCTAGTTGGAGAAATCACATCCATAAAACCTAATGCTAAAATGTCGCAAGACAAATGATTGAAAGATCACTTACGAAGTGACATCGCTGTTTAAATTATATTGGAAAGAAAACATGAAGAATCTCCATGTTCATGGATTTTTGGAGTCTTTGATTTGATCAAGTGACGCTTGTGAGACTTTCCACGTGATAATCAAAACTTCGTTCAAAGGCCAAAGAAGAACGAACGACTAAATTATTGGAATTTATACATATCGATGTATGTATTCCATTATGTGTAGTCATAAGCGATGGGTTTCAACTTCATATGCTTTCTCCGCAAATTTGAGTGAATGTTCACTTAATGAGAAAGAAGTATGAAATATTTGAAAACGTTTCAAAGACTTTCAAGATGAAGTGCAAAATCATTGTAACAAGAAAATAAATGATTTATGATTTGATCATAAAGGGATTTATTTGAGTTACAAGTGTAACAAGAAAATAAATGAATTATGATTTTATCATAAAGGGATTTATTTGAGTTGCAAGTTTAGCAAAACACCTAGATTTACATATCCCGAAACACCATAGGAATATGGAGTGTTTGAGATTTGTAATGAAACCTTGTTTGACATGGTTGGATCAAAGGTGTTATTTATAAAACTGCCATTATGTTTTAAAAAGATTAAAGCTTTAGAGACTACATCTTTTACACTGAAAAGAGCTCCATCTTGATCCGTTGAAATGACACCATATGAGTTATGGTTTGGGGTAAAACCCAAGTTGTCATTTCTTAAATTTTGGTATGCTAAACATAAGTAAGTTTTTTACAACCGAAGTCGGATAAGCATGTCTTTGTAGGTTATTTCGAATAACAATTGGGTATTCCTCCATAACACCAAGGACAAAAGGTTTTGTCGCTTGAAACATGAAGTTTCTTGAAGAAGGAATTTTTCATAAAAGTTAAGTGGGAGGACAATAGAACTTTGATAAGGTTAACGAACCTTAGCTAAATGTGCTGAGTTGCGCAACACCGGAAAACGTTCCGGAGGCTGCCATAACGCTCATAGCTTATGTGCCTCAAAGGTTGTGGTCATGGAGATCTAAAGTTCCTATTGAACCAAGTAGGTCGGATAAACAATCAAATGCTAAGATTTGAGAGTAAATCATTATTGTTTGACAATGATGAACCGACTACATGCAAAGAAGCGATGATGGGCCCTGACTCTGTCAAATGCTTAAAGCCATAAAATCCGTGATAGTTCCATACACGAGAAATCAAGTTTTGAACTTGGAAGACCCTCCGGAAAGGTGTAAAACCCTATCGGTCGTATTTGGATCTATAAAGAAACAGACATGGATGTTTCAAATCTATGAAATAGTCGACATGTCGTAAAGTATTTTATGACAATGTTCAAGGAGTTGACTATGACAAGATTTGATCTTTCATAGCGATATTTAGTCTGGACGGATTAAAGTAGCAACCACTACATATAATTTGGTATATGGTAGATGAATAAACAGAACAAAATTCTTCTAATAGAATGGTTACCTCAGACGTGTACATGACACGGTCCAAAGGGTTTTGTTAAAATTCAAAGGATGCTAAAAGGGCATGCAAACTTCAATGGTTGAAGTAAGCATCACGGAGTTGGAATCTTCACCGTGATGAAAAAGGAGTTTTCATCTAGAGACGATGAAGATGCTTGCATTTGCAAGAAATTAAGTGGGAGCGCTGAGACACCGTTGATGTATATTTTATTGACAATGGTTAAGAATTTCATTTCGATGAAAGACTTAGGCAAAACCCGAATATTTAGCATGAGCGTCTATAGTGGATAGACTGTGACGCTAATATGGTTGTGCCAAACGTACATATATGAGATATTGAAGGAGTTCAATATAGAAACAACAAGAAACGGTTCTTGTCGCATGGAAAGGAATTGAATCAAGATTCAAGTGTATTGACACTTGATAAGTGAAACAAGATTCAAGTTCTTTGACACTTGATGATTGAAATCACAAGAATGTTTTGATTAATCATACCATGATATGTATACATCCAGATATGTCCTATGCTCTAAGTGTTATGAGCATATACCAGAATGAATCATAAAATGATCATTGGACTATAGTAAGGATATTCTTATGATCTTTTGGAAGAACTAAGAATATATTTGTGTAGAGGTGACAAACAATTACAAATAGTTCATTGTAAAGCATTACATTGATACTAGTTTTGTCACAAGATACAAATTAAGTTTATCTCAATTTAAACTATGGGTGGCACAATGAAATGGAAAGAAAGTTTCCATGATGGATTTGGATGAAATCCAAAGTTAAGACATTGTGACGAATACTACAACAAAAAGGGCTAAGTATATGACTGCTATAGTAGCAGCAAAGGAGGGAATTTGTGTCAAGTAGTTTGAAATCAAACTAAGGTGTGGTTCACAACGGGCTAACACTAAAGATATATTGTATGACAATAGTATCGACATGTTTTAACCCCAAGAAACTAAAGGTCTCACCAAAAGACCAAATTTATACAATGCCATCCCATTGGAGAATGAGTGATGCGTGAAGACGCAAAGACATGCAAATACACACGGACCTGAAGCATCAGATCCGTAGATTATGTTAACCACTTGCAATTGCGTATATGGAACACCAGAAAGCCATAGGTGTTCAATACGCAAAGTTTTCAAACTAGATTATTGTCTCTAGTGCAAGTGGGAGACTGAAGGGAATATGCCCGGGAGGCAATAATAAAGTGGTTATTATCGTATTCCTTATTTATGATAAATGTTTATTTTACATGCTATAATTGTATTAATACGGAAACGTTAATACATGTGTGTTTAATAAACAAAAAAGGAAGTTCCTAGTTATGCCTCTCTTATAGACTAGCTCGTTGATTAACAAGATGATCAAAGGTTTCCTGATCATGGACATTGGATGTTGTTAATACCGAGGTCACAACATTAGTGTAATGGTGTGATGAACATTCATCCGAAGTATAGCATTACGATCAAAGTCATTGAGTTTATATTGCTATAACAACTTACGAAGTGATCCTAATCCTTAGACCATGAGATCATGTCAATCACTAACACCGGAAGAGTTTCTTGATAACATCAAACGTCACACCGTAACAGGGTGATTATAAAGATGAGTTCAGAACTACTAAAGTGTTATGTTGAGGCCCATGGATCGAGAGTGGAATTTGTTCATCCCGATGACGGATAGATATACTCTGGGCCCTCTCAGTGATATCACATTGATTAGCTTGCAAGCAAGTGATTTGATCACTAGAATGTTATATCACGGGAACAAGAAAAGAGTACATGTCAATAACGAGATCAAACTAGGTATGGAGATACCGATGATCAAATCTCGGACATGTAATATATCGCGAAACAAAAGGATTAATATACTAGCGTAAAAGGTTCCGACGATCACAAGAAAGTCATCATTGAATGTGTGGGAGTTAGTATGGGTCTCCAGATCCCGCTTCTGATTATTGATCCGAGAGGGGTCTCGATCATGTCCGCATTATTCGCGAACCATAGGGTGACACACTTAAGAGACACCGACATCCATTTGGAGCAAAAGTTTCATGTCGAAAAGAATAACAAGCGCAGGAATTTATTTCACTAGATACCGAAACGGGTTTTCGGGTGAAATTGCAGAAAGTGTTTCTGCATGTGAAATGAAATACTAGCAAGGGGTTATATGTGAATGTTTGTCATTAAAGTAATTGACAAAATTCTGAATAAATAAAAGGAGTTTTATTTAATGGGAGTTTGCATTAAATTTGGTGGAAATTTAATGGGAATTTGAGTGGGTTTTTGAGTGGAGGGAATTGAAAGGCATTTGAGTGAGTGGAGTGTCCACCCACATGAATGTGGAAGAGGTGGGGGCAGCCCCATGGCTGGGCGCATGGCCCCTTGGGTGCCCCCCCTCTCCCTATAAAAGGAGCCCCTCTCCCTCTCTCTCACTCACACCTCCTCGTGAAGGATCTCTCTCCCCCTCTAGAATTTATCCCCCATGGTCTCGGACTAGCGAGATACATGTTCCCGGTGGCTTTTAGGCAAGAAAGAGTTGTGCTTCCGCTACATCGCTGGAGCGAGGAGGCGGAGGTTGCTCGGTGCCTCGAACGTGTGTGCGAGCACGGATGCGCTGCTGTTTTGCGGCGCTAGGACTTCCTCTCGATCTTGAGATTGGCAAGAGATCGTCTACATCAACCACGAGTTTGGACTCGTTAAGCTTTGTCGGTCTTCAAGGGTATGTTCTCTACGGATATACATCCGCCCGTTGTTTTTATCTAGTAGATAGATCTTGGTACATAGTCGTTCCCATCGTAGGAAATTTTCTGTTTTCTATGTTGCGAACCCTACACGAACCTCTTCACTCCACGAAGTGGTGATACTCTAAGATAAGCTCTATCACCAACTTTGTAGGTGACTTCTCTACGCTTAGGATCTGCGTAGCTTTTCTGTCGGGACTGTGCTATCTTCAATCCGTCCTTAACCAACTTGACCTTCTCTTCGGCTTCTTTGATAAGATCTGGCCCGAATAAACTTCTTTCTCCCACACCATTCCATAACAATGGGGTGGTACACTTTCTTCCATAGAGAAACTCAAATGGTGCCATCTCAATGCTGGCTTGATAGCTGTTGTTATAAGAAAATTTTGCGTAAGGCAGAATTTCATCCCAACTGGCTCCATAGTCTAGGGCACATGCCCTCAACATGTCTTCGAGAATCTGATTAGTCCTTTCCGTTTGTCCATCAGTTTGAGGATGAAAAGCAGTACTGAATTCCAACCTCGTTCCCAATGACTCATGTAACTGTCTCCAAAAATGGGAAGTGAATTGAGTTCCCCTATCAGGCACAATACTCTTGGGCACTCCATGTAGACATACAATTCTACTCATGTAGATTCTGGCTAACTTAGCACTTGTATAGGTTGTCTTCATGGGTATGAAATGAGCCACTTTAGTTAGTCGATCCACTACTACCCAAATAGAATCGTATCCTGACCGGGTCCTTGGTAATCCGGTAATGAAATCCATACCAATCTTGTCCCACTTCCAATCAGGAATAGGTAGTGGTTGAAGCAAACCTACTGGTTTCTGATGCTCCGCTTTCACTCTACTACACACATCACACAAAGCAATATGTTCGGCGATGTCCTTCTTGAGATTATTCCACCAAAATCTTTCTTTCATGTCCATGTACATTTTGGTGTTACCCGGATGAATGGAATATGGTGAGTTTTGTGCTTCTTGCAAAATCAGTTTCCGAAGCTCCGGATCTTGTGGAACACAGATACGTTTCCCATGCCATAAAGTACCCTGTTCGTCTTCATGGAACCCTTTGGCTTTTAATTTGCCAATCTTTTCTTTAATCTCTTCGATTTCTTTATCAATCTTCTAGGCTTCTTTGATCTTGTCCGACAAAGTGGGTTGAACATCCAAAGACATGAGATGTCCTTCAGGCACAATCTCCAATCTGAGCTTTCTAAATTGGGTACACAGATCATCTGGCAATTCTCCTTTGGTAAGGCCATTCACAAAAACCTTACGACTTAGAGCATCTGCTACAACATTTGCTTTACCTGGGTGGTATTCCAAACTTAAATCATAGTCCTTGATAAGTTCTAGCCATCTTCTTTGTCTCATATTAATTTCTTTCTGGGTGAAGATATACTTCAAACTCTTGTGATCTGTGAACACTTCACAACGCTTTCCCAATAGATAGTGTCTCCATGTTTTGAGTGCATGGACGATAGAGGCTAACTCTAAATCATGAGTAGGATAGTTTACTTCATGAGTTTTGAGTTGTCTCGAGGCATAAGCCACAACTTTACCGTCTTGCATAAGTACTACACCCAAACCCTGATGAGATGCATCACAATATACTTGGAAATCTTTTTCCAAATCTGGCAGACACAAGACTGGTGCTGTCACAAGTCTCTTCTTCAATTCCTGAAAACTGAGTTCACAACCTTCAGACCAAGCAAACTTCTTGTCTTTCTTTAACAATTCCATCATGGGCTTAGCTACCTTGGAGAAATTTTCAATGAACCTTCTGTAGTAACCTGCTAAGCCAAGGAAACTACGAACTTCATTCACGGACTTGGGAGATTCCCATTCAGTTACAGCTGAAACTTTAGCAGGATCAACTGCTACACCAAACTTTGTCATAACATGTCCTAGAAAACCAACTTCATCCAACCAGAACTCACACTTGCTGAATTTGGCATAAAGTTTATGCTCTCTTAACTTCTCAAGTATCAAACGTAAATGTCCTTCATGCTCTTCTTTGCTCTTGGAGTAGACTAGGATGTCATCGATGAAGACGACAACAAACTTGTCAAGGAATTCCATGAACACCTTGTTCATCATATTCATGAAGTATGCTGGAGCATTGGTCAAACCAAAAGGCATTACGGTATACTCATACAATCCATACCTTGTAGTGAACGCTGTCTTAGGTATGTCTTGTTCCCTTATCTTGAGTTGAAAATATCCTGACCGGAGATCAATCTTTGAGAACACACATGCTCCATCTAGCTGATCAAACAAGTCATTGATTCTAGGCAAAGGGTATTTGTTCTTGATAGTCACCTTGTTGAGTGAACGGTAATCTATGCATAACCTTTGACTTCTATCTTTCTTCTCCACGAACAAAACTATGGCTCCCCAAGATGAAGAACTTGGTTGAATAAATCCTTTCTGCAACTGTTCTCCAAGTTGTTTCTTGAGTTCTTTCAGTTCATCCACTAACATCTTATAGGGTCTCTTTGCTATTGGTCCAGACCCTGGTACCAAATCTATAAGAAATTCCACATCTCTATCTGGTGGCATTCCCGGTAATTCTTCCGGAAACACATCCGGATATTCACTCACAATTGGCACACTGTCCATGCTAACCCCCTTAAGAGAATTTAGCTTATTTCCTTTTGATTCAAAGTTGGACTTGAATCTGATCCTTTTATTTTCTAGAGTTGTGAGTGAGACAGTATGGTTGGCACAATCTATCACTCCTTTGTACTTAGTCATCCAGTCCATTCCCAAAATGACATCCAATCCTTGGGAGTTTAGAATTATCAAGTTAACGGGAAACTTATACTTCCCAAACTCTATGACTAGATCATGACATCCTGAATTCACTATCATTTCTCCACCAGCAGAACTTACTTTTATAGGACACCCAATAGTTTCTACCGGTAGTTCATTTCTTTCAACAAATGCTCTTGATATGAATGAATGAGATGCACCAGTATCAAAGAGTACAAATGCTGGAATAGAATTGAGTCTGAACTTACCAGCAACAGCATCAGGCTCCTCATAGACCTCCTCCACATTGATGTGGTTTACTTGTCCCTTCTAAAAAGGGTTGGGCTTGTTGGGTCCTTCAACTTTCTTTTCTGGGTAGTCATTTGCATAATGCCCCATCTTCTTGCATTTGAAGCATTCAACCTGACTAATGTCTCTCTTAACAGGCTGACTTGCACTTCCACTTCCATTACCACTGTGGTGACTCTTGTATCCACCCTTGTGGTTCTTGTATTTGTCATTGTCATGACTACGGTGATGTTTGTCATGACGGTTGTGGTTGTGGTGCTTGTTGAATTTCCCATGCTTGTGGGATCCTGAGCTTCCACTGTCATCATAATGAGATCGTTTGTGAGACGATCCCGAGCTGTGCTTGTCGGAGTGCTTTCTCTTTCTACTCTCAACTTGCTTCATTTTGTTCTCCAAAATAGCAGCCTTGTCATAGAGCGACTGATAAGTGGGAACATATGCCACAGCCAACTGCAGATTCAGCTCATCATTCAAGCCTTCAAGAAATTTTTCCTTTCTCTTAGCGTTGGTGTCAACTTCATCCGGTGCATAACGCGCCAGATTGTTGAACTCCTCAATATATTCAGCCACGCTGCGGTGGCGCTGCTTCAGATTGTGGAACTCTTTCTTTTTCAGACTCATCACCCCAGATGAGATATGAGCAGTGCGAAAGCCATCCTCAAAGATAGCCCATGTCACTTCATCTATGGGAGTGGTGATCTGGAAGTTGTCCCACCAAGTGGCGGCTGGTCCTTCCAGCAAATGTGCTGCATGACCTTTTCAGCATCCGTACAGCCCACGGTTACCAAGTCCTTGTTCACTGAACGTAGCCAATCATTGGCCACCATGGGATCAGTTGTTCCTGAGAACTTTGCTGGCCTCAACCTCAAGAACCTGGTAAGCATGTCAAAGCCCGGTGGGTTGTTGTTGTTATTGTTGTTATTGTTGTTGTTGTTGTTTTGGTTCTGGATGAACGTGGTCATCATCTGCATAAGCTGAGTTTGAGCGGTCATCATTTGTTGCATTTCTGGAGTGATGTTGTTGTTGTTGGGGTTGGGGTTTGCACGACGGGGAGGCATCTGTGGTTTGTTCAATAAAGATAAGAATGAGATACCCATAGATGCTTTCATGCACATTACATCACATAAACAAACACAAAGCATGCAACACAAAGATAAAGGTTCAACAACAAAATAACAAGTTCGCAAAGTAAAACACACAAGTAGAAAGCCATCCACATGTCGGATGGTCAAATAACAAGTTCTCAAATAACAAGTACGATAATAAAAGATAAATGAGTAGTCAAATCTACTCCTCGGCATCAACCTCCTCCTCGACAAAGGTAAGACATGCGTTCTCCATCGTGGTCTTGTATTCCTCGACACTAGTGGTCAAGGTCTCTATCTTGGCCTCAAGAGCCCTCTTCTGGGAACGAAGCCTCTCAATCACCGTCTGCTGCTGCTCTAGCTCGAAGTCCTTGGACTACAGTTCTTCAGTCATGTCCCGAATCTTCTTGTTCCTATCCTGGACACGCTTCTCCTGACTCTTGAACTTCCTGTCCTGGGTCTCGAACTTCGCCTCCATTTCCTTGACTATCTCGTCTTGCTCCGCGAAGAGCTTGTCCTTCTCGCGAAGCTGCACCTGGAGCTTGTCATTGTTGAGCATGACATTGGTCCTGTCAGTGTCCACGTGCCTAATGAGAGACTCTAAGTCCTGGAGGTACAGGCGTATTGGCTCTACTGCGTCCCTCGAATCGTCCTCGAAGTCGATGGACTCTCCATCCTCATCACGTCTTCCGAAGACATGGAAGTGGGTACCTCTAACCTGTCGGGAGTGTCTCCCTAGCAGACGTCCTATCAGATCCTGCATAACTACCTCAAGGCCTCTCTCCCTGTCATCGTGCATGAGCTTGAAGACAATGGCCTCCGTGGTAGGCTCAGTCTGGCGTCCGGGCTGGTTGACCTTAAAGCCCCAGAGGTCCTTCCTCTCAAACTTGGTGAGGGGATGCACCATGATGGTGGGAAGAGGGAGATTGAGCAAAGTAGTAAGCTCAACGATACGAGGACCAAAGCAGGTAACCTGGAACTCCTCAACAGTGCTGATGGTAATAGGCATCTATTTATAAGATAGAAAAGTTAGAACAACACAAATCAAGATAAAATAAAAGACAAAACATCACATACATATCCTTGGGAAGCAAAACACACAAGTCATGCATACATGAAACCATTACAACAACCAAGGTTCAATCTTATTTTAAAGCAACATTTTGGAAAATAAGGTGATAGTGGTGGTCCAACTAACGAAGTACGTTTACAATCCTATCTCACTGGATCTGTTGGCTAACACAATGTTTCTAGAAGTCCTTGGTGAAGATAAAGTTGAAGTCATTGGTCATGGTGGAGGATTTGTGCATCAAGTTGAAAAGGAAGAGGTGTAGAATCAAAACCAAAAGGTTGAGGAAAGAGTTTACAAGATTGTTTGTAAATAAGTTTTGGAACAAATACAACTCCTATTTTCTAAGGGGTTTTGTCCAATCTTAGGGTTACAATCCTACAGGCAACACAGTGCTCTGATACCATCTGTAAGGTTCCCAACCTTTAATAAGGTAGAGATCCATGTATTTACAATGCTAGTCCCTGGATCAATAGCTAGCATCCACAGTTAAGATGTAATATCAAGAAACAAAGGTCATAATACAACTTTATAACCAGGAATAAAATAATTCATTACATCTTACATAGCTCATTTGGCTATCACATTACATTGCAGCAGAATATCTATAAAGCATGGAGTCCTTCAACTTCAAAGTGCCACAGGCAAACATGTTGGTTGTAGTCTTGTAATCCTGTAAGATCCCTCCTTTGTAAAGGAAAAGGATCCCTGTGATTGCAATGCTAGTCCCTGGATCATTGCTAGCATCCACAGTTTAAGATGAAGTACACAAATACAAAGGTCATTTATTACATCCATTCCAGAGACAAACATAGTCTTTACAACTCAAAGGCCACAGGCCTATTACAAGAGTTTGAATAAGTAAATAAATATAAGTCTTCATCTTCATGTGCCACAGGTAAACATGTTGAGTGTAGACTCATGACACCTAATCCTCATCAGAGTATCCTGCAACATCACAAGTTACAGCCACAGTGGGTCAATACTTTGGAATAGTATTGGCAAGTGATACCTTAGTATATTTTAAGTGGACTAGATTCTAAATGCAAATTTGGCTAAGTGTAGCTTGGATTGCTTTGCTCAAAATAGGTTTTGCCTATTAGTTGAAATCACTAAGTTTTTCTTTGTCAAAAACTTTTCCCAAGGAACCACCAATAGACATTGAGGTCCTTCACCCTTGTTCACCCACAAGTTTTTACTTAGAAATTGGGATGAGGAGATTCTTGATAGCTTCCATGCCTTGATGCTCAAGTTGTCCATTGCCATGGACTTAGCTAAGTACTTAGATTTTTCCATCTGCAGAGGTTGTGCACTTTCCCCACCAGACTTGGTTTCACCAAGACAGGACCTTTCAGAAGCCTTCCCTTAGACCAAATGGACGCGTTCCAACCTATCATCCCACTACCACCAACTGTCCAAGTGGCTAAGTTCTAGCAACCTAGGTGATCCAGGCAGAGCCCATATTGCCAAGTGGCTGCACTAGAAGCTTCTTAACACTTGGGCTCTAAAATCTCTTTGTTCCTGGGTGGCTTACCACAAGTGTGATACACAAGGTAAACCATAGCCATGGGCCTTGTGTAACCACTCAACCAAAACCACCAATCAAGTCCCTTTCCACCCAGGTGATTCATTGACTTAGTTGTTTTATTAAGTAAAACAAAGTCCAAAGACTTAGAAATATTTTCATCATAGCATGTATATTTCACCAACCCTTGTTTGCTACTAGCTAGGCTAAGCATGGCATAGATAGTAACTTAACTTAGAAATTTCCTAGCAATTCTACAACTACTTAAGATTTCCCAACATGGCATATAGGCAAAATAATAACATGCAAGACTTAGCAAAAATATTTCTAATGCTTAGTATAAAATATAGGGATAGAATATTCATGAAGTACCACTTGCCTTGGTAGTTGGGAGAGTAGCACTCTTCACAATCACAATCACTAGCACCAAAGTCTACACAAAGAATGGTAGCAACAAATTACACACAAAACATATACAAACAAACAAAATATATGCATGCATGCAAAATGCTAAGTGATGATTTTTAAAACTCAACCAAGCAAGTGTATAGTACTGAATCCTAAACAAGTCAAAAACTTGCCACACAACAATTATTTAAACCCTAAATTAATTTCTAAACAATTCATATGCTCAAATAAGCCCTACACATGTTTCTGCAAATAAAACCTTTTTAACAGAAGCTAAACATTAAACACATTGCTTATTTATAAAGGGCTTGCTCTCCTGATTCCAACGGTATAAAATTTGCCAAAATCTAACGTGGGAATCAAAAGTTACAAACAAAACAAATTTGAACTATAATCTGATTCAAAATCTGTTTTAAATCTAAACTACTGCCACGCGGCGCAATCCTATTGGCCGGTACCGATTCGCTCAGGATCACGCTTCCGTGCCGTCGGATCAAGTTAGATCCAACGCGCCAGATCTAAAGAAAACGCTTCGCTCCAGATCTAATTTAGTCCCTACGATACAGATCTAACGGCTGTCGTTGCTCTGACCAAAGTCGAGCGGCGCTAGCGCGGCGGCGAGCGGCGGAGCGCTCTGTCAGTGGCGGTGCCGGCGAACTAGGTCGCCCGGGGAGGGGAGAGGGTGCTCACCAGAACCGCAGTGATGAGGTGAAGCTCAACGTGTCCCTGGCTGGCGAAGGGGCGCTCGGAGTCGTCAGGGATTCCTCGCCGGAGTTCACGAACGCGTCGGGTACGGCTGCTTGTCGACGTTGGCGAAGATACAGATCACGCCAAGGCAAAATAAGTAGTGCGTCAGATGCGCGGAGTGATGCTGGTCATGCGAGTGTCAACAAGAGAACAAGGCGCGGTCAGAACTAACCAGGAAGGTTCGCCGGAGTTGGAGACGACGTCGGATTCTCTCGGTGCTCGTCGAAGTCGAAGCTCTGGATCACAAACAGACGGGCAAAGGGGATCAGGAGGTGCGCAAGGAAGTTGCGAAGCTGACCAGAGAGGAAGGGGCGCACGAGGTTTACCAGAATTGGTCGCCAGAGTAGGTTCTGTCTGCGGCGACGCAAGGGCGAATACTGGCAGCCTGGTGGCGAGAAGAGTGTGTAGTGTGGGGGGAAATGACCGCGAGGGGGAGAGGTTCTTATAGCCGGAGCTGGGTGTGGAGTTACTCGTGGAATCAATGGGAATCAACGCGGCAGTGACTGCGGCGAGTAACGGCGGCGCGAGCAGCGCAGGTGCGCGTGATTGACAAAGACGACGACGGGGTCATGGGTCCACTTGTCAGCGAAATAAACAGAGGAGAGGTGGGGTCCGGGCGTCAGTGACTCTGCGGGTGCGTCTGCGCGTGAGAGAGAGAGAGGGGGGGGGACCCGGGTGGGCTAGTTGGGCTGGATTTGTTGATGGGCTAAATTCCTAGCGCTGGCCCTTTTCCTTTTCTTTATTTCTTTTCTTTTTCTAATTTGATTTTCTGGAATGATTTTCAAATGAATTCAAACTCTATTTGAATTCAAATCTTTTCAGGATTTTTGCAGTGTGCAACAGTCACAATTCTAGGCATAAAACCATGTGGTCACTTTGAATTGGCTTGATCATTTTGGAAAAATAAAATAAACAGTGACATAGCACTTGTTTTATATTGGTTTTGAAATTGGTTTTCAAATTGTATTTGCTTTGAAATTTTGGTTTAAACCTTAGTAATTTAGCAACTCATTCTAAAAGCAATGAGGCACAAGGTTTGGTTTCATGAACAACAATCTCTCATAGAAGAGTAGCATTTGTTTCAAATGATGATCACATAAAACAATGAGCTCATATGCTCATGTTTTTGAATTGTTTTGTTTGAAATGAACTCTATATGATCATGGATGCATGGATGATATGCATGAGTTTGAAACATGATTTTAGGGATGTTACAAATCCTAATCAACACACTTCACTACCATCAAACAAACCTGCAACATAATAAGTTGCAGCCACAAGGGTCAATACATTTGAATTGTATTGGCAAGTTTCACTACTATGTAGAAATATGTGGATCCTATCAATACATGCATATTTGGCTAAGTAGGGTTTAGGCTCATTTGTAGAAAGCAATATAGTTTTATCCTATCTTTTCAAAATATTTTTTGATCTTTTGTCAAATCTTTCCGAACTTCTTGGAAAACTCCAAGTGCTTCAAATCCCTTATTGTCACCATCAAGTTTTACTTTGAGAAATTGGAATGTCGATATCTTCCATAGCTTCAGGCCTTAGTTGCTCAGAGTTGTCCATAACCGAGGACACGGCTAAGTACTTAGAATTTGTTCTTCTGCAGAAGTTGTACACTTTACCCACATGACACAATCTCGTCTTGATGCCACCAGTGGCCGCTGGATAAGTACTCACCAAAATGGAGTACTGGCAGATCAAGAATGTGACAAAGTCTTTCCATAGAAGTCCTCCCAATACACAATGCTAGCTTGTCAACCAGGCACCAATGTAGGGATAAATTTCCCTTACACAATTCTAGTTAACCTGAAGATGCCAATGCATGGGTCTTCCACTATGTAGTTGACTAAGCCAGAGCCCATTTAGCATGTGGCTGTACACGGAAGCCACTGTACGAGAAACATGTTCAATCTCTAAGTTCCTGGGTGGTTTTCTTCTAGTGCACATACAAAAAGATAGCCATATAAACATGGTTCCCTTTGTTGCCACCTTGTCCAAAACTTGTGTATCCTCTTTCCACCCAGGTGGTTCATTGTGTACTTGTTTTATTATATAAAACATATATCTTTCCAACACTTCATATAATCATATCATGTATCCCATCCCAATATATAGCAGGGCTAAGAGTACTACAACTACAATGTTTTCACTATGGAATATATAAGGGTATCCTATTAGGATTTAGCATAGCATAAAATATAGTAGTCCTTATCATGCATGTTACAAAAATCCACTAAGTGTAATGAAAGTAGTAGGACATGGATGATAGTGTCACTTGCCTTTTTAGTAGAGAATGATGGTTCACTTCTTGATCTTGCAAATATCACACTCTTCTAACTTCACTACAATTCAATCAAGCAAACATATATTCAACTAGCATTCAAACAATTTGTCACACATAAAATAACAAAAACAAGGTCATGCATGCAAGCATGCAAAAGATAGTTTTATTTGGAAAAGTGGTTTCTACTAGGCTCTAAAAAAATTCAAGCTCACATTGGTCATTTACAAAAGTGGTAAAACCATTTGCAAAAGGTTTCATCTCATAAACCAAATATTATGCTAAGGTGATATTTTATGTTGTTGAAAATATCTTTTAGCAAAGTAATGATTTTATTTGGTTCACCAAATAAGTTTTTAATTCACAAAACTTGGTGTTTAGGGTCAGAAGGTTTGAATCAAAACATTTCCGAAAGGCTTTACTCAAAAATCATTTCTAAACCATAAACAATATTTTTATTTGACTAGAAATGTGCTAATTCAAATATTTACTCCTTAACTTCACAAAATACATTTTTAAATCCATAAGTTGGTTACTATGGTCAGTAGGTTCAAAACAAACCATTTTGCAAAGATTCCATCTTAAAAATATATCTAGAAAAAAAATTTTATATTCAAATTATGCCTACACATGTTTCTGCAAATTCAACCAATTTTCCAGAATCAAAACATTAAACAAAGTGCATGGTTGCAAAGTACTTGTTCTACTGATTCCATTGATATAAAATTTGCAAAATTTGGACGTGTATAATTAAAGTTATGAATTTTATAAGTTTGCAATCCTAATAGATTCTAATTTCTATTTTAAACTAAACCTTGTCCACGTGGCTTGATTCTATTGGACGGTACCGCTTCGTGCGGATCAGCCTCTGCGAGTCGTTGTATCTTATTTAAAACGCACAGCTCAGATGGCCACATACCTCTTCGGTTAAGATCTAATCACAGCCACTGGATCAAAATCTAACGGACACCGTGCGGTTGACCATTGTCTGGCGGCGCTAGCGGCAGCTGGCGGCGGCGCGTGCTCTGTCAGTGACGTTGCCGACGAACCAGGAAGCAAGAGGGGGAACGGAGGTTCTCACCGTGCTCGCGCGGTTGTGGTAAAGCTCAATAGCGGTTGTTCGTCAAGGGGCGCACGGATTCCAGAGGGATTGCTCGCCGGAGTTGCTGCGGGTGGCGGTGCTCTCGGGTTGTCATCGGGGGCGAGGCTTGAGAGCGAGCTAAGACGAATGGGGCATGCAGTTAGATGCAGGCGAGTGCGTAGATGATAGGAGCATCAACGGGAGGGTTCGGGACGGTCTTGAGCTTACCAGGGGGTTCGTCGGAGCGACAGCAGACGACGGCGGCGTGTTGAGGTCGTCCTTGCCAATGCTCTGGGGAAAGCGCGGCCAAGCAGTTGGCACTAGGAGATGCGCAAGGCGAGGGGGAATAGGCTAGCGTGCAGTAGGAGGCGAGGGGCGGCTGATCGGCGCCGGAATTGGCCGGTGAAGGTCGTCGGGTCAGTGGCGTCGCTGGCAGAAATCCAGGCAGCCTGGTGGCAGAGAGGAGCTGGTGTTTTGGGGAAAAGAGAGAGGGGGGCACGACGCTTAAGTGTGCGTGGTCACTGGAGGAATTAAGCCCGCCATCAACGGGAATTGATCGCCGCAATCAAGGCATAAACGGCGAGGGGGGACGTGGTCGCGGTGAAGACGATGACTGGTGATGTGGGACCGTGTTGTCTGCGAGTGAGAGAGAGGGGGCACGGGGTCCACTGCTCAGTGACTCAGCCAGTGCGCGCGTGGGTGAAAAACGTTTCGCGAGTGTACAGAGCTGGTTGGCTGCGAGTGGGCTTGCTGGGCTGGCCAGATGGGCTGCTTCGTTTCTTTTTTTATACTGATTGCTTTTTCTTTTTCTATTTGGAATTTATGTTTTGATTTTATTTCAAACAATTCAAACTCCAATTCAATTCAAACCACCACCAAATTTTGTGTTGATTTTAATTCTGTTTAACATCATAATCCAAAGACCAAAATAAAATAATTCTTTTATTCTTGTAGGATCTATTAATAATTAAATAAATAGACCTTAGTCTTTATTTCAAATAGGATCTAATTTATTTTAAAACTCTATTTGAAATCTAAATAATATCAAAACCTTTTCAGTAGGTTTCATTTGAAAAACAAAACACTTGGAATTCTTATTTAAAATACTTTAACAAGTTTTAGTGTCTATTTAAAATGGAAAAAGCCTTTACTTAAATAAAATTGGATATTAATAAATCCTTATTATTTTATTTAAATAATCCTTTACTATTTTATCAAACAAAATATTTTATTTCATTTGCTTGGCCAAGATTTAATTTGGCTCTTTAAAATAATCCTTATTTATTATTTCTACTTTGCTTTATAAAACCATATCTTTTTATTTAAAGAACCAAAAATAGTAATTCCAACTATCATAACTTCATTTATTATTTGTTTATCTTTTTAAATCTCTTTAGGATTTTATTTGATCAAAATAGGTTTTAATGTTTCCAATTGGAATCAAAAAGTTTCTTCTCACCCTAAATTTCATCAATTGTTTAATTATTTTTCACATTACAAAATTTGGAAAATTTTGGGATGTGACAAATTTCTTGATTGGTTTCACTACTATCCACTTGGTGAACTTATAGATCATGACCAAGATATGAGTCATGCCTCCTCTTGCTGGTTTGAATGGTCCTACCATATCTAGGCACCATACTGCAAAAGGCCAAGTAATTGGTATAGTCTTGAAGTCAAACACTGGTAAATTCGACTTGGACGCATAGTGTTGACAACCACTGCATCTTCCGACTAACTCTTGCGCTTGTGCCAATGCGCTTGGCCAGTAGAATCCATGTCGGAATGCCTTGGCTACCAATGCTCTTGATGGCGCATGGTGCCCGCACTCTCCTTGATGGATATCCAATAAGATCTCCTGGCCTTTCTCTGAGATGATACAACGCTGCAGTACACTTGTCACACTTCGCTTGTAGAGTTCCTTATTTATTATGGTGTACGCTTTTGCTCTTCGTGTTGTTTGCCTTGCCAATATTTCATCACTCGGCAAGGTCCCATCTTTCAAATAGTTGAATATTGACTGTGCCCACATTGGTATTAGTGGTTCCGGGTCTGCTTCAACATCAATGTCCATTGGTTCCGCTGACATAACCTGAGGAGTCCCCAAGTGTGATTCGGCGGTCCCTGAATTGAACGGATCAGTCCCGAGTGACTCGAACCTACCCCTGAGTCGATGTCCATTGGCACTGCCTCTGATTCCTGACTCGACGGGATGACCCTGATTGATTCAGACTATGGTGACGGCTTGATCGATGGCTTCCTGAGATGCTCCAACGCTACCCCTGGTGGTATTGCTTGCCTAGATGATCCTAGTTTGGATAGTACATCTGCTGCCTCATTTTCTGCTCTAGGAATGTGATGAAATTCCCAACCGTCAAAATACCCCGAAATTTGTTGCACGTGGAAACGATATAATGCCATGTTTGCATCCAGCGCATCCCAATGTCCAGACACTTGCTGAATCACCAAATTCGAATCGCCAAAACACATGATCCTTTTCATACCAATTTCCTTGGCTACTTTAATGCCATGGACAAGTGCTTCATACTCAGCAACGTTGTTAGAAGCAGCAAAATGAATCTGCAACACATACCTCAGTTGATCCCTATTTGGAGATGTGAGCACTATCCTGGCGCCCAGACCTATTTTCGTCTTGGACCCGTCAAAATGCATTTTCTAGTAATTCGGATCTGGCAGTGGTGGTTCGTACTGCATTTCCATCCATTCTACAAAGAAATCTGCAACAGCTTGAGATTTTATTGCATCTCGCCTATCATATTGTAGAGTGTATGGTGCTAGTTCGATGGCCCATTTGGCGACTCGGCCGCTGGCATCTTTGCTGCCCAATATATCCGAGATAGGTGCCTCGCATATTACCCGGATTAGGTGTTCCTGAAAATAATGTTTCAGCTTCTTTGCTGCCATATATACCCCATATGTCATCTTATAATAATGCGGGTAATTCTGTTTCGAGACAGAGAGCACTTCGCTCAAGTAATACACCGGTCTTTGGACTGATTTGCCCCCTTCTTCACGTTCAACCACTATTACTGCACTTACAAGTCTGTTGGTTGCGGCGACATAGAGAAACATTGGCTCCTTGGATAATGGTGACGCTAATATTGGTGTTGTTGCCAACATTTTCTTTAATTCATGGAAAGCGCTATCAGCTTGCTGTGTCCATGTGAATTTGTCTGATTTCTTCACCAGCTGATATAATGGTAGGGCCTTTTCACCTAGCCGACTAACAAACCTGCTCAACGAGGCCAGGCATCCAGTAAACTTCTGGACATCATTGAGGGTTTTTGGCAATTCCATTCTTTCGATGGCCCTGATCTTTGTTGGGTTAGCTTTGATTCCTTGGCTGGATACAAGGAATCTGAGTAACTTGCCAGCCGGGACACGAAATGTACATTTTTCCGGGTTAGGCATGATCCGGAATCTTCTCAAGTTTGCAAATTTTTGACGCAAGTCCTCAATTATAGTATGACTTTGTTTGGTTTTTATTACCACGTCATCGATGTATACTTGAACATTTTTGTCCAATTGATCTTGCAAGCATTTTTGTATGCATCTTTGATATGTTGCGCCTACATTTCTGAATCCAAATGGCATGGTGCGATAGCAATAAGCCCCGTACGGGGTGATAAAAGCTGTCTTTATTTGATCATTCGGATTCAGTGATATCTGATGGAATCCTAAATACGCATCCACAAACGACAACAACTCACACCCAGCAGTAGAATCTATGACTTGATCGATCCGAGGCAGAGGAAATGGATCTTTTGGACACGTGTTATTGAGGTTCGTGTAATCAATACACATGCGCCATACCACTGCTACGTTCGGGTCATCTTTTTTATTCTCGACCAAGACTGGATTTGACAACCAGTCCGGGTGCAGTACTTCCATGATGAAACCAGCAGCTAAAAGTCTGGCAATCTCAGCAGCTATCACTTTCCTCCTATCTTCGGTGAAGCGGCGGAGGGGTTGCTTCACCGGCTTGGCATCTAGTCTTACATGAAGAGAGTGCTCAGCCAGATCCCTCGGAACTCCTTGCAGATCTTGAGTGGATCATGCAAAGATGTCCAGATTCTCACGGAGGAAGCTGGTGAGCTCGCTTTCCTATTTGTTTGTAAGGCTAGCCCCAATGGTAACTGTGCGCTCTGGGAAAGTTTCATCCACTTGCACCTTCTTGGTTTCCTTGGTAGCTTGAAATGACACACTGCCATGCGGGTTGGTGAGTGCTGGCATGGACGTTTGTGCTGCTTTGGCCAATGCTGCCACTTCCAACATCTGACTTTTCTCTTGTGCTATGACGAGTGACTCGGCCAGTGAAGATCCGGCTGAGGCATAAGCAATAGATCTTTTGTAGTCCCCTTCAACTGTGATCACCCCACATGGGCCTGGCAGCTTCATCTTCAAGTAAGCGATGTGAGGAGTAGCCATGAACTTTGCCATAGCCGGCCTGCCGAGTAAGGCATGATATGAGCTGACCAAATCTACCACCTCGAACTCTATAGCTTCAGTGCGACAATTCTCTCTGTTGCCGAATAAGACGTCGACCCAGATCTTGCCAATTGGATCACAGGACAGTCCCGGCACGATACCGTGGAAAATTGTGTTAGTCGGCTCTAGCATGTTCATGGTAATGCCTAACTTGAGCATGGTATCCTTGTACATGATGTTGATGCTACTGCCATCATCGATCAATACCTTTGAAAATTTCATGTTAATATCTAGGCCCATGAATGTTGGATCCAAAACCAGAGTGTATCCTCTAGGGGTTGGCATGATCTTGGGGTGATCTTTTATACTCCAAGTTATTTCTTGCTCAGACCAATGCATGTACTTGGGGATTGCCGGCATAGTGGCATTCACTTCCGTCATTCGTCGCTGCTGGCTCTTATTTTCATTTGGCTCTGTGACAAAGACAACATAGCTCTGGTGATATTCTCTGTACTCATTTCTGGTTCCATGGCCGACATGAGCATCGTCACCTCTTGGATTGTGCACCTGGTGCACAGCTTCTCTTCTTTCTTGATTCTGATACCTCGGCTGCCTGTTTTCATATTTGTTATCTGTTCCCACTGCCTGAGTGTTTCCTCCTGTAAGTGGTGGAGGGGTAGGTGGTGGAAGCTTCTTATTTGGCGAGTCCACTCTATCTCCTTTCTGAAACCAAGTGCATTGCCTCATCGTGTGATTGGCTGGTTTACTCAGACTAGGCATGTGAAACTTACATGGCTGATCCAGCATCATCTCATAGGTTTTTTTTTGTCGGTCCTGATACTGCTTCCTCTGATCGTATGGCCTTTTGCCGTCATTCTTTGGCACCCATTGTTGTATTGTCCTTTGATGCTGACTGCTTCTAGCATCTGGATGATCCTGACTCACAGCCGCAACCTGAGTCGAACCATACCTGTAATCTGGTCTTTTGTCTCTTCTCTTGCTTCTGTATTCGGATCTTCCTGACGGCTTTGTGACCCGGCAGCGTCATAGATCTGAGTCTCAGTCATCCCGTCTGCTGACATGAGCAGCGGCTGAGTCGGATCTCCTAACGCATACGAGTCGTTGATTCTTATCATCTCCGCTAGGCTTGCTGGCATATCTCTTTGTAGCCTTTGCCACATCACACTTCCATGTCTACATCCTTGTGCAAACCATGCGATTGCTTGTGACTCGATTACCCCTTCACAGGAGTTACGCATCGTACACCACCTTGTGAGGAACTCCCTGTCTGTCTCATTCGGTCTTTGCTTGCACATTGCTAGTTGTTGTGGGCGATTCGGCCTCTTGTAAGTGCTCGTGAAATTGCTCACGAAAGTGTCGTGAAAATCGATCCAACTGTTGATGATTCCGGGTGGCAAATTGTTCAACCATACCCGAGCTGGTCCCTCCAGCATCTGCGGCACGTAACGTACTGCCCATCTCAAGTTTCCCTGCACGATCTTCACAGCGGTTCCATAATCTATGAGCCAGTCCTTTGGCTTTGTGCTTCCATCATATGTTTTTGTCCCTCTGGACAGCTAGAAATTTGGCACCGGTGTCTCCTTCATGATCCTTGGGCCAAAGCATGGCGGACCCTGCGGCCCTTGTGATTCAATTGTCTCTGCCATTTTTATGCGGTCGAGCTTCAGCCTTACATCATCTGGCTGAAGGTTCCTGCCTCCGAATCTTGCTCCTATTGCTTGATATGCATGATCTGGCAGTTCATACCCTTCATTTACCATAGCCGAGTAACCATCATTATACTTATTCGCGTTCGGGTCAGCAGGCTGTTGAACTGCTTTTCCCGCGCTTTGTTGTCTTCTTTCTGGTTGAGCTGGTGTGTTATTCGGAGCTGGATTTCCTCCTCCTGCCGAGTGAGTTCCGCGCCTAGCATGAGGCGCAAAATTTTGCCCTGCTTTGTCATTCCTTTGCCCAACTTTTTCCTGGTTCTCATTTCCTTGGGGATTATTCCTTTTTGCCCCTTGCGCATGCACCGGGTTTCCTTGAACTACTGCCGGATCATAGGCGACCATCTGCTTGTTTCTTCCAGAATCCACACTTTTTTCTTTTCTCGGCCTAGGTGCCGCTCCGGGTGAGGATGATGTGTGCCCAATCGACCTCGCCGGGACAGGAGTCGTCGAGTGAACCAGCTATGACCTCCCTGCTATACCCGGATTTGCTCTGTAATACGCCTCATTCAGCAAGCTGGCTGCTTTTAATAGTTCATTGACTCCTTCTTGTTGCCTTTTCTTTGCTTCCCCCTCCAAGTGGGGTAATTCTGCCATTGCTGCTTCTGCTGCTCGCAGATTAGCTGCTGTTGTGTTATATGTTGGACGCATGGCTATCTCGTTGCTGTTCTCTGGTGTTATCTTCGATGTCGCATCTGCCATCTCTTCGTTGAGGTTCCATCCTCTCAATCTCGGTGCATCAAGCCGGATCTTTGCTCCCTTGACTCGATTTGCCGAGTTAAGCTCTCAGATGGTGATATCCACATCCTACTGTAACTGTGCTAGCTCATTGGCTTTCTCCAGGACTTTTATCCTGGCTTCCTCCAACTCGGCTTGCACACGTGCCGGGTCAGTTGCATGTGCCACTGGCTCTGCCAACTTGTCTATCGCTTCCTGCAGCTCCTTATCCCTCTTGCTCCTAGCTATGTTCTCTGGTTTTTCCAGTGGTGCCTTTGCTGTTCTTGCAGCCTTTGGCGTTTCCTCATGATTTCCTCCCTCCGCGTTCTCATTCACCACTGGAACTACTGGGGGAGCTGCGGGGTTTGGGGCTGTCATCATTACCTCCATGGAGACGAGTTGGTGCGATTTCCCCGCGACAGGGGCCGTTGGAGGATCCGGTGCCAGGACGACGTGCTCAGGATATGCGCGCTCCACGCGCACCGCGACGTAGACCTGGTGCTCGCCGAACTTGACGAAGCGACCACCTCTAGGGAAAGGCTTTATCCCGAAGCAGCCCGTGTTGTCGCTGACGAAGTTGAGTGCTCCAAACCTCTAGATGAGGCCGGAGTAGACGCGCTCGCCGGTCTTGGCGATGATGTTGCCAGTCCGGATGAAGACTCCATCAAGCACCTGCTTCTGCCCCACGGTGGGCGCCAACTGTCATGGTGGTGGCACGGTAGATGCCATGGGTAGGCTTAAGTTGGGGGCCGAATGGGTGCTTGTGGTCAGCGGGGAGGGAGTGCACGGTTGAGCCATGCACGAAGAACAAGAAGAACTCTCCAGACTTGGCAATTCGATTGATACCCCAAATATTACAAGTGCTCCTTGAGCTGTATAAGTTAGGGTACACAGCACTAGTTCCCTACTTGGTTCAACCTCCTTCTACTACTGCTATGCCCTCCCTTATATAGGCAGTGCTAGCTAGCTAATACCCCTTTGGGTTCTAGGGTTGACTGTTTGGATTTTGGTCCCTACAATATGGGTCGGGTCATGGGCTTGCCCTAAGCCCACAGGCCCGGTCCATAAAGCTTGATAGCTAACGGTCTTCTGGTACGCTGCTTCTTGTTCTTTTTGGCGTCACGTTGTTACTTTGTACGTCAGCGCATGCTTTGGGCGTCACCCGGCTCCTTTTGTGTCACCCGGCGTCGCCCTTCTCTTTTGACCATGCTTTACCATCATCCCTCCTGCACCTTACTCAGAAAGGTGCCACGTGTCCTCCTTGACTCGGCCCTTCCTCGGTTGACTCGGATCGTTGGTTCCTGCAAGGGTTACAACTTTGTCCTATGCGGGCCAACATAGTTTGTATGTCGGCTTTCATGCTTATCTTACCCGGCCATTCTTACCCGACCTGGTTCTTTCTTTACTCGGAGCCAACCTAGTTGCGCTATGTTTCCCCTCTCGTGACCCTACCGGGGGTTATCCCCCGACATCAAGACAGAGCAAGCATTCTGGTCGGTGATGGCAGGCAGCTTGACGACGTACCCTTCGAACCTGTGGGTGCATTTCATCCGTGTTCATGGTGGTGGCGGTGCGTCGTCCTCGAAGCCTATGAAGTAGACATTTTGTCGACTGGCTTTTGCATTAGTATAAGTAGACAAGTCTGAGCCCTTATAAGCGAATGATGGCATATTAAGTCAGTTCGTTTTGATTTTGGTTGATTTGTTGTGCGAGTCCCCGAGCGCATCTGCCATTTTATGGGGTTTACCTCATGTTTATGTATGTATGTTTGTTTTTATACTGTTATTTAGTTGAGGTTGACACGTCGTGGCTTAGAAAGACAGTCGCTTAGCGACCCCAAGGGGTGCTCTGTACTTACCCGTTTTCCCGGACATGAACGGGGTCGTTTAGGCGAGTCCTTAAGTGTGGTACTTAGCCTTTCTAGTCGAATGCCCGAGGTAGTTGAAGACGAGGCGCGTTGTACATAGCGCTTCACTCCGCCTGACTCAAGGAGCCAGTCACGCGGCGAGTCCAGGGCGCGCTCTCATACTTAGTGTGTTCCTGAGCCACGCGGGTTGAGGCGAGTCCCCGAGCGTGGTACTTAACCGTTCGATTCGCTGCGCCGAGGATGCGGAGGACCGGGTTGCTGTATGAAGCGTTTAAGATTGTCTTGGCCCGGCGGGCCAGTCGAGTGGGGCGACTCTGATGGGGGCTCCGGGTTGGTGTTTTTTGTGGATGACACAAGGCCCGAATTTCTTCGATGCCCTTGCGTCGCACTACTTATCCATGCCGATCGCACAGCCAAAGGTTGACTTCCGTGAGTAGCGTAATGCTATAGTTATGAGTGCGATTGGCACAAGAACTGGAGAGTAGACACAATTTGTGCGAGTCGAATGTATTTTATTGCGTGGTGAGGGGAATACAGGTTGGAGTTCTAGGTGTAGAACTTCCTTAGGAGATTTATATTCCACGGCCGCTTGATGTCGAGTTGTCCATCGCCTCAAACGTCGATGAGGTAGTAGGCGTCGTTGCCAAGGACTCGCCCTATGGCGAATGGTCCCTCCCATGGGGGAGAGAGCTTGTGAATGCCCTTCTTGTCCTAGATCAATCATAGGACAAGGTCTCCTTCTTGGAAGGTGAGAGTCCGAACTCGGAGGCTATGTTAGCGGCAGAGTCCCTACTGGTAGAGGGCAGTTCAGGAGCAAGCCAAGTCGTGTGCTTCGTCGAGCTGGTCGACTCCTTCTTGGCGTGCGATCTCATTGTCGGCCTTCGCGTAGTTGACGACACGAGGCGAGTCGTGCTCGAGGTCAGTCAGCATGACGGCTTCAGCGCCGTACACCATGAAGAAGGGCGGATGCCCCAGATGACGAAGGGGAGCTCTTTGACCCAGCATCCTGGAGATCGCTCGAGGGGAACTTGCAGTCGCGGCTTGAGGCCATGGAGGATGCTCTGGTTGGCGCGTTCCGCCTGGCCGTTGGACTCCGGGTGGGCGACCGAGGCGAGGTCGAGTTGGATGTTGTGTTCCTCGCAAAATTCCGCCATGGCACCCTTGGCGAAGTTGGTGTCGTTGTCCTTGATGATGCTGTGCGGGAACCCATAGCGGTAGATGAGCTCGCGGAGGAATTTGGCCGTGTTATTCCCATCTCCCTTGCGGACTGGCTTGGCCTCTACCCACTTGGTGAATTTGTCAACTTCGACTAGGAAGTGGGTGTAGCCGGAGGGGGCCTTCTTGAAGGGGCCCACCATGTCCATGCCCCATATGGCGAATGGACAGGTGATGGGGATGGTCTTGAGCGCCGATCTGGGTATGTGCATCTGGTTGGCGTACTTCTGGCACCCGACGCAGCATTGGACAATGTTGACCGCGTCGGCGTGCGGTGTGAGCCAATAGAAGCCGTGTCGCATGGCTTTGGCGACCAGGGACCGAGCGTCGGCGTGGTGGCTGCAGTCGCCGGCGTGGATGTCTTGGAGGATCTTGCGTCCTTCCCCAGGTTGCACGCAGTGTTGGAATACGCCTGTTACACTGCGCTTGTGGAGCTCCCTGTTGATGATCACGAAGGATTTGCAACGGCGCACGATCATGCGTTCCTCCGTCTGGTCTGCTGGCAGAGTCCCACCCTCGAGGTAGGCGATGTATGGCACAGTCCATTTGCTGGGTTCTATGACCATGGCGACCAGGGTAGGATCTGGTTGCAGCGGGATCCCAAGGTCGATCTCCTTCGGGGGAGAGACGGAGGGCTTGTGGATGGTGTCGAGGAAGACACCAGCAGGTGGCGTTTGACGGGCCGACCTGATGCGAGAGAGGGCGTCGGCTTCCTTGTTCTTGCGCCGGTCGATCCACTTGACGGCGTAGCGGGCGAAGTGGCCCCCAGCTGGTCCACTGCTTGGCGGTATGCCACCATGGTGGGGGAGACGGCGTTGCAGGTTCTGGCGACTTGCGCGGCGACGAGGTCGGAGTCACCGTAGCACCATAGGCGATTGACGTTCATCTCCTTGCATGCCGTGAAGGAGAGCCTCGTACTCGGCCATGTTGTTGGTGCAGGAGGTGAAGTCGAGGTACAGCACGTAGCGGAGCTTGTCGCCCTTGGGCGAGGTGAGTATGATTCCTGCCCCTGCACCGTCCGCGTTCTTGGACCCATCGAAGTGAAGCGACCAGTAGTGGATGTATGGCAGCTTCTCTGGCTGCTGCGCCTCTTCCCAGTCGGCAAGGAAGTCCGCTAGAGCCTGCGACTTGATCGCTTTGCGTAGATCACACTTGATGTTGTGGACGCCGATTTCAACGGCCCACTTGGCGACTTGCCTAGTCGCCTCGCGGTTGCGTATGATGTCCTGCAACGGCGCGGAGGAGATGACCATGATTGGGTGCTCTTGGAAGTAGTGAGGTAGCCGTCGATGGGCTCAGAAGATCGCGTACACCAGTTTCTGGTATTGCGGGTAGCGCTGTCGCGAGTCGGTGAGGACCTCGTTGATGTAGTAGACTGGGCGCTGCACGGGGCGCTCCTTGCCCTCCTATGGTCGCTCGACGACCATGACAGCGCTGACGACTCGCTCGGACATCGTGACGTAGATGAGCATCGGCTCTTTGTAGACGGGGGCGGCGAGTAGCAGTCCCGCGAGTAGCACTTCTTTGAGTGCGTGGAGCGCGTCGTATACCTCCTTGTCCCATTTGAAAGTGTGGTTCTTGCGCATCAGGCAATAGAGAGGCATTGCCTTCTCGCCTAGCCGGGGGATGAAGCGGCTGAGAGCCGTGACTCGCCCGGCCAACTTCTGGGCGTCGCGGAGGCACTCGGGTTTTCCGAGCCGGGCGATCATGTTGATGTTGGTGGGGTTCGCCTCGATGCCTCGCTTGGAGACTACGTACCCTAGTAGCTGTCCAGTGGGTACACCGAAGGTGCACTTCCCTGGGTTGAGCTTGATCTTGTACCTCCGCAGGTTTGCGAAGGTTTTGGCTAGGTCGGCGAGTAGATCGCTCTGGCGATTGGACTTGACCATATCATTGATGTAGACGTGGATGTTGCGGCCAATTTGGCTCGCAAGGCACTCCTGCATACACCGTTGGCAGGTCGCTCTGGCGTTCTTGAGGCTGAACGTCATGGTGGTGTAGCAGAAGGCACGAATGGCGTGATGAACGCCGTCTTCTCCTCGTCCTCGACCGCCATCTTGATCTGGTTGTAACCAGAGTATGCGTCGAGGAAGCATAGTGACTCTGAGCCCACAGTCGAATCAATGATCTGATCGATGTGCGGGAGGACGAACTGTTCCTTCAGGCAGGCGTTGTTGAGGTTAGTGTAGTAGATACACATTCTCCAGGTCTTGTTCTTATTTTCGACCAGGACTGGGTTTGGAAGCCACTTGGAGTATTTGATGGGTCATATGAAACCTACAACGAGTAGACGCTGCACCTCTTTGGCGATTGCTCGACGACGCTCTTCATTCAAGGGCCGTAGTGACTGCTTGATAGGTCGCGTTTTGGGGTCAGCGTTGAGTTTGTGCTCAGCGAGTTCCCTCGGGACACCTGGCATGTCGGATGGCTTCCATGCGAAGATGTCGTGATTCTCACGGAGGAACTTGATGAGTGCGATTTCCTATGCAGGGCTCATGCCTGTCCCGATCGTGACCGTCTGGCTGGAGTCGCTTGGACCAGCTCGATGGTGCGGATGTGCATGGTGGCCTCGTACGCGATCGACCCGCCGTTTTCCGTGTTGGGCTTCTTCGGTATTGTGGGGTCGTCTTTGTCGACCCCGCTCGCATACCTGGCGAGCTCTTTTGCGTGGTTGCCCTCCACGACTATGACGGCGTCCGTGAGCTGTGCGCCTTTTTCCTCGCACTCGATGGCCATGTCGGGGTCGCCGTGGACGGTGATGATGCCGCATGGCCCTGGGAGTTTCATCGCGTTATACGCGTAGTGCGGGGCTGACATGAACTTGGCGAATGCTTGTCGCCCCAAGACGTAGTGGTAGGGGTTGTTGAAGTTCACTAGCTCGAAGATGATCCGCTGGGTGCGGAAGTTGGCTGGTGTGCCGAAGGTGACTGGCAGCATCACCTTGCTGATCGGGTACGCCTTCCGATCGGGGACGATGTCGTGGAAGGTGGTGAGGGTCGTCTCGGTCATCGATGCGGGAGCTGCGGTCGCCTGAATGTGTCCAGGTAAAGAATATTGATGGAGCTCCCGCTGTCCATCAACGTCTTTGGGAGCCAGTAGTCACCCGCTTTGGGTTTGACTACGAGGGCGACTCACCCAGGGTATTCGATCCGCGACGAGTGGTCCTCGCGGCTCCACGTGATGCGCTGCTCTGACCAGTTGAGGAAGCGAGGGACGTCGACCTGGGACACCGCATTTACGGTGACAGCACGAGCGAGGACCTTCTTCTCGTGCTTGGTGCTGAGCCCGGTGAAGGTGTGGAGTGAGCTGGCCTCGTTGTCGAATGCCCCGCCATTTGGCGGGTTATTTTTGGGGTCCTCCCTTGCGTGTCGTGCCTTCTTGATATCCTTCAGGGAGTGGTAGTCAACGGTTGTGTGCATGGAGGGCTTCCCCTCCCTGTTGTGGAAGACACAGGGGTGGTTGAGGAGAGTCGCGGGGTCGAATTTTGGCCTCGCTCGGTAGTTTCCGCCATCACGGTGTTGGCCTCCGTCGCGGCGGAAGATCTTAGGGTCACGTGGCGCGTAGCCGGCGTTGGTGAAAAAGTCGACTCGCCTATCACTGTGGCGCTTGCCGGTGAGGCGAGTGTTGCTGTAGCACACCTCGTGCTGCATGCCGTTGTCGTGGCCGCTTGGGCGACGACATCCACCTGACTCATCGTCGGTTTCTTGGTTCGGATCCTCCTCCACGTACCGCTTGGAGATCTCGAGGAGGTGTGGGATGTTGTCGAGTGTCTTGTACACCCGTTTAACCTTGGCGACCAGGGGCTCATAACGGCACGAGTTTTTGAAGTAGTGGATCGCTGTGTCCGAGTGGATGTCGGCCACGTTGATCCACAGGTCTTGCCACCATTGGACCCAATTGCGGGTCGACTCGCGGGGTCCCTGGACGCATCGCTCCAGGTCCTCGATGGTGGCGGCGCGAGTGTAGGAGCCCTTGAAGTGCCTGACGAAGGCCTCACGCATATCCTCCCAGGAATCGATGTTGTCCACGGGGAGGGTGTTGATCTATTGCCGAGTCGCTCCCTCCATCATCAGGGAGGTAGCGAGCGGCGAGGAGGTCGGTGTGGCCGGCGATCCCCATCGCCATGAGGTATGTGTCCAGCCACACGGACAGATTGTTATTAATAACAAGATCATGGACATTGGATGTTATTAATAACAAGATCATATCATTAGGACAATGATGTGATGGACACACTCCTATAGTTAAGTGTACCATAAGATCAAGTCATTCAATAGTTCATTTGCTATAAGCTTTCGAATACATAGTAACCTAAATCATTCGACCATGAGATCATATTAATCACCATCACCGGATAGATGCTTTGATGACATCAAACACCACTTCGTAACTGGGTGGTTATAAAGGTGGCATTGAGTATTCTGAAAGTATGTGTTTTTTTCACACAAAGACAGTGGGGAAGTCCCCCACTGTGTCATTTTTTCATTTTATAAATAGAACACTGTACAAGATGTGAGTCACAGAGTGAGTCACAGAGTGACTCACATAGAAAAAATCAAAATTACAAAGTATCTAGCCATGCTTGCATGCCATCCAGTAAACTGGGTTTAATTCTATGTCTAATATCAGCCACTGATAATTTGAAAAAGCTATAACAATTGTCCATGCACCTAGTGTGTTGTTCAAAGATGATGTTATTCATGTGATTCCATAGGCTCCAGCATCCTGTTATCATGGTAATGTTGAAGAACTGTTCCATTGATCTATCATGAGCCTCTTGAATCATATTGATCATTGGGTAGTCGGTATTCCATTCAATTCCAAGTTTCCACCAGAAATTTTGACTAAAGTCACATCTGAAGAAGAGATGTTCAACAGATTCAATAGTGCTTTCCTCACAAAGGACACAAGTGTCCTCCTCAATGTTGAAATTTTTCCTGACAAGAAGTTCTCTGGTATTCAACCTATCATTTAGTAGTAGCCAAAAGAAGAACTTATGTTTGGGAAGACATGGAGATTTCCAGATCCATTCAAATGGCTTTGGTGCATCAGGTGCTTTGATAAGAATGTCATATACCTTTTTTGTACAGAATCTGTCTCCTCCCCATGGGAATGTCCATTTGTCTTTACCAGGAACATTTGAATTTTGGAGGATAATACAAAGACTATTCATCTGATTCTCAGCAATAAGGGATAGTGGCAATTGGAACAAGCTTATTAACTCCCCTGTGATCTGATATTGCTTAGCTTCCTCAGTTCTGATTTTTGGTTTTTTTGCAAATGAAAATAATTCAGGAAACTTATTGCATAACTCAGTGTCATGCCATTTGTCCTGCCAAAACATAGTGTTGTTTCCTTGACCAGGCACAATAGTAGTCATATTCTTGAAGTCTGCCAGAAATGAGAGGCAATTTCTCCACCAGAAGGAACCCTTGTGTGTGTTGTGATCTGGTAGGGAACCATTTTGATAGTATGCTTTCCAGATAAGTTTAACCCAGGGAATATCCAGACAATTGTAGAATTTGTGAAGGTTTTTCATCATCATTGCCTTGTTGTGTTGCCTCAAGTTCAAAATTCCTAGTCCCCCTGCTTTTTTGGATAGGCAAACCTTGTCCCATGCAACCAGACATTTACCTTTTTTTCAATTTCATTCCCATGCCACAGAAAGGTTCTTGTAGATTTGTTCATATGGTCAATATGTGTGTAGTGCAGTTTCATGGCACACATAATATGGTCAGGCATAGCAGATATTACATATTTGATGACAACAACTCTAGAGCAGTGAGATAATAAGTTTGAGATACCAGCCAGCCTTTTGTCAATTTTGCTTATCAATGGTGTAAGATCACTGACACTGGGTTTAGTTGTGCCCATAGGAAGACCCAGGTATGTGAATGGCAAAGATTCAAGTCTGCAACCAAAACTATCAGCAAATGTTCTGCATCTGTCAGCTGTCATATCGATAGGGACCATAGATGATTTATGCAAATTTATTTTGAGTCTAGTTGATTTGGAGAAATCTATCAGCAGATTTTTCAGATAGGAGAGTTGCTCCTGAATAGCAGGGAGGATGAGTAGTGCATCATCTGCATACTGAAGAATTGGGTAATTTTGTCCATAAGCATTATCAATAGGTAGATCTAACTCATTAGTCTGCCATGCATGATTCACAATAATTTGCAGAAGTTCAGCAGTAGCAACAAACAATAAAGGTGATAATGGATCACCCTGTCTAACACCTCTCTTGCATTTAATATTTTTTCTAGGGACACCATTTAGTATCACAGAGGTGTTAGCACTGTGAAGTATCTTGTTGATCCATCCAATTATCTTTTCCCCAAATCCAAAGTGCTTAAGCATGGTGATGATAGTATTATATTCTATCATGTCAAATGCTTTCTCAAAGTCAAGCTTTAGGATGATGATCTCTCTCTTTGATCTGTGACAAATGTGTAAATATTCAAATGCCCATGCCAGACAATCTTGAATAGTTCTGGATTTAATAAACCCATATTGGTTTTTGCTGATAATTGGAATGATAATGTTCTGTATTATATTGGCAATAAGCTTAGTCAGAATCTTGATTGCCATGCTAACCAGTGAGATAGGCCTGAAATCAGAAGGCTTCATGGGGTTTGAGATTTTTGGAATGAGTGCAATGTATGCAGTATTGATGCTGACAATGTCCAGCTCCTCAGTGTGAAATCTATTGCAAAGATTATAAAATTGGGTTTTGATGATACTCCAATATTTTTTCATGAAGTAGCCATTAAATCCATCAGGTCCAGGTGATTTATCATTTGGCATGAATTTGATAATATCATCAATTTCCATTTGAGTAAATGGTTCTTCAAGAGGTGTGAGATCATGTGGAGAGATAAGATCCTGCAGGTTAAACCTCATCTCAGTTTCAGAAGTTTTTCCAAGTCTATCTCTGAAGGCAGTCCATAAAAGTGCAGCTTTGTGATCATGATCAGTAATTTCATTGCCTTGTTCATCCAGCAGTGCAGCAATATAATTATTTCTGTAGTTTCTTGTGGCAATGGAGTGGAAGAACTTGGTGTTCTCATTACAAAGTTTAGCCCATCTAATATTAGCTCTTTTCCTCCAATATATTCTTTTAGCTTCCAACAGTTTGGCAAGATGAGATTTTATGATATGCCTGAAATTTATCTCAAGTAAAGATAAAGCTCTTTGTTCCTCCAGACCATCCAAAAGGGATAAAACAAAGTTGCAGTTATCAATGACAATGTTGAGGTTGGAGATGGATTTACTCCATTTTTTGATAGCATGTCTCAACTTTTTGAATCTGGCAGCCAGATCATGTGCATAATTCTTGAAACATCCTTTATTGGCCCAGTTGTTTTTCACAATATCAGATAGTCCTTCAAATTCCAACCAGTAATCCTCAAATCTGAATAAATTTGATTTTGGTATTCCAGTACTGATTTGTATCAATATAGGGATGTGGTCTGATCCCAATCTGGCTAGTGGAATGGCCATAGTATTGGGAAATGTAGTGGTCCATTCATGTGATGTAAAAATCCAATCAAGCTTTTCAAGTAGTGGTTTTTGTTGCATATTTGACCAAGTAAAATCTCTCCCTTTAAGTGGTATTTCCTCAAGATCATGTTCCTAGATGATGGAGTTGAAAGAGTGGATATTTGAAACATTGCCTCCTGCTCTGTTTCTATCTTCAGTGCTTCTGATCATATTGAAATATCCCATAATTATCCATAATTTGAAGATAGAAGAATCAACATTTAAGAACCAATCAATAAAATCAGCCCTTCCATCACTTGTGCATGGGGCATAAATGTTGGTAATGAAATACTCCTCATTAGTAAGTTTGCAGTGCATCTTAACAATCAAATGAAATGAAGATTGGTTGATCACACTGCCATTATACATGTTCCCATTCCAAATGGTGATCAAACCACCAGAATTACCAATGGAAGGTTGGTATGCAACCTGCCCAAGTCTTCTAGGACAGAAATTTTTGATGTAATTACTGTCAAATGTTTCTCTCTTAGTTTCCTGTAAACATATGATATTACAATTGCTCTGATTTATTTTGTCAGCAAGGTCATCCCATATTTCCTGTGAGTTAATACCTCTAATGTTCTAGTCTAGTATTTTGATTTGTCTACTCATTAGAAACCAAGTAAGATTTGTTGCAGCAGATATATAGGTACTGTATATCATGGGTGATGATACATGACAAGAGGGATCTGTTTTTATATCTATGATGATTAGTACATTGTGTGTAAAGGTGTGACCAACTGACCAATATCATAGTTTTCATGCACATATGGAGTAGGCAAAAGTAAATCTTGAGTAGGAGGTCATTGCAGTCCAGATAAGATAAAATCATCTCAGACAGAGGATAGTACAACCCAGATATTATAAGATAAATTTTGCTCTACACACACCAGAGACTTTGGATGATAAACAAAATGAGTCTGGCATAGTGACCTTACATGATAAAGACTGGAATAAAATCCTAGGATAACAAAGCATCTACTGTCCATGCTCTTGGACATAGTGGAGTAGTGATTAAGCACTATCATTAGAACTGTCATAGTTCAGGTTTGCAGCAGAAACCTCCCCAGGAGGAATCTCACAGAAGCTGGTACCAATAGCCTGGATTGTATCAACTGGGAGAATTGGTGGGGGTCCACTGTTGTTGTCCATGACAATGGCTTCAAAGTGACCAGAGAGGTTCATGGGTGTGACTTGGGCATTGGAGGCATGTTCATCTGCACTTGCTTTATTTTTGAAACCTGCATTTAGACTTGCAATCCTGCAGCTTCTCCTGACATATTTGACAGAGCTAGGTTCAGGCTTCTTCCTTTTACTCTTGGGGAAGTTATCAGGCTTGGGGATCACAGTAACACTGTCAGAGCTATCTGTAGGAACTGGAATGAAGCTTGGACCAGCTTCATTTGCTGCAGCAATATTGTTGTCCACCACCTGTGAAACATTGTTTGTCTCAATCTGGATATCATGATGCATGGTGCTTTGTTGATTGGGTGGGACAGTATTAATCTCTAAGGTCACTTTGACAGTGTTGATGCCATTGTTGACAGATTCATTCATCTGAACTTTAGCACCAATGATAGTGCTGCCAGCAATATTGGGGAAGTTTGCATGTTCTTCACCACCCATCAGGCTAACAAGCAGATTGGAGAGGTTAGCAATTGGATCTAGTTCAGCAGCAGGCATATTCTAATTTTCTTGAATCTCAGGCTGCAGTGGAGGGGTAGCAGGTTCCAAGTTGGCCACAGGTATGTTCTGAACATTGGTTGCAGGAGCAGCTTGTCCAACTGCAGCATGTACAGGTGCAACATTTATGTTGTCAGCAACATTTTCCTCCATCACATGGTCATGTTGTGCATCATGCCAAAACCCCTGATGAACCATGGGCAGGGGGTGTGGGTTACCACTATCAGGTGGCAGGGGATCTTCATCACCAGCATTGGCACCAAGCAGAGTAGAAGAGAGCAAAATTATGGGGCATGTCCAGGAGTCACCATTGCCATCATCAGCCACATTCTTACCAATCACCACACTCAGGGGAAGGGTGTCAATATCATAAGCACGAAATTTGACAAGTATTCTAGCCTTGTTTGACAGATCCTTATTCTAGACAAGAAATCTACCAAAGGGGATAAATGTTTTCATCACAGATTCAGGATCCCAAAGTTGTTGTGGGTAGTTCAGAAGCATGCACCAGATGTCATGGGTAAAAACAATAGCTCTACGATTGATACCATGATTCTCATTAACTATCCTCAAAGTACTTTCTCCTATCTGATAAGGACTACCCAGAACTGGAGCATCTCTATAAGTGATAGTGGCAAACCGAAACAGAGCAGTACCCATTGCACACTTGGATGTACTGCGTACTTGCAGGCCAAGACCATGAAGAAACTCACCGATGATTGCAACAGAGCCGATGTGATCAGCAGCATCAGGTTCAGGGGTGAGGGTGGTTACGGCCCAATCGTCAGTGTAGATGGGAGAGTCTCCACCCAAGAACACGTAGCTTCTTTGGGTACGAAGGGGCCAGGAGGAATGGCAGCCATGCCAGGGGGGACGTGGGGTGCAGGGTCAACTGGATAGTTCGCCATTGTCGCCGCCGATGAGCAAACTGGGGTTTCTGGTGGGGGAGGAGAATGAGGTGCAAGAGGCAGCGGAGTTTTGGATGCACTAGTCTCTGGAGAAATCGATTCGGCAGAGTTAGGTGTAACAGTAGCGCTAGATTTCCTCCGATAAAAGATTTTTCTTGTTAGCGTAGATAGACATGATCGGGAGATGTGCCCATAGTTGAAGCACTGATGGCAACAAACATGGTTGCGACAATCAGCACGTAGATGGTCATTTAACGCCAGGCAACGTGTGCAATTAAAAGGCTTAATGACGTGTTCATAATTGGGCAAATCTGAATTAATTGTCAGTTCAGGTGAAACTCCAACAATAGATACTTGACAATTAACTAATCCATCTCTGGGTTGTTGGATCTCACTCCGAGTTGTACGATCATGTTCAGGATTTAAACGTTGTGTGCCGTTGTGTGATCGTGACACGTCAACATACGAAACTCTATGCCCAACGGGAACAATATTTGCACCAGAAAGTGGCACATAAAATTTTGTAGAGGATGTGCTGAAAGATGTACCTTGATAGTTGAGTGGTTTATGGATGGATCCATGATGATTCTTCTTCCTTTTGTGTTGTACGAGAGTCCATTGCCTATCTTCTTCATCGCACTAGAGGTTATATTCACGTATCCAATTTGGTCCACCATTGCTCCATAGATCAAAGTAGCATGTGAACTCTCTGGATTTGTAGGATCTCATATTGATGATCATGAACCCAATGGCCTTCGAACAAACATCGAATAAAAAAACTCTGCCCATCAAGGGGGAGATTCGGAGTTTGTCCCGATTAGCACCAAGACACGCCGAAAGAGCCATACCAATATTAGCACAAGACGGATCAAACATTGCATTGCCAAATGAAACCACCAGAGAAAATCCAGAATCAGCAGAGATAGGGTGAACCGGGGTGGAATAGAGGTTCATCACCTTTTTTGAAAAAACCAAACCAGATTCAAGATCTGGGGGAATGAAATGGTGGGAGCAGCCATGATGGCCAGCAGATGGGTTTTGGAGTGAGTGGAGTAGATTGCACGGTTCAGATTTGGGATTAGATGGCCGGAGTTGGGAGATCGCCGGAGGGGGGTGTGGGTGTCACGGTGGGGGTGGGAGGAGAGCCATGGTTTGTTGCATGATCATGGAGGAAGAATCATGGATCAAGTATGTGTTGAGGCACATGGATCAAGAGTGGGATTTGTCCATCCATATGACGGATATATATATACTCTGGGCCCTCTCGGTGGAATGACATCCAATTGGCTTGCAAGCATGTGACTAGATCACAAGGGATCACATATCACGGAACGAGTAAAGAGTACTTATCGGTAACAAGGTTGAACTAGGTATGCAGAGATACCGATGGTCAAACCTCGGATAAGTAAAGTACCATGAGACAAAGGGAAATTGGTATCATATGTAAATGGTTCATTCAATCACAAAGTAATCATAGAAATATGTGAGAGCCATATGAATTTCTAGATTCCTCTATTGGTTATTAATCGGAGAAGTGTCTCGATCATGTCTGCATAATTCACGAACCGTAGGGGGAAAAACTTAAGGATTCGATGTTGTTTAGTAGATATGAAATGTGAGTTGGAGACAGAATGTTGTTTGGAGTCTCAAATTGCATCCGGGATATCATGAGGAGATCAGGAATGGTCCGTAGAATAAGATTCATATAAGGAAAGTCCTATTCGGGGGTTCAGAAATGTTTTTGGTGTTTTCGCCGAAATCTTCTGGAAGGTTCTAGAAGGTCCACCACCCCGGAGAGGGAAGGGTACATGAATGTATCATACCAATGTGGAATGGTTGCATCATGTCCTAGGTCACTTGGCTGGGCAATGGGAAGTGAAATAATCAAATTCTAGTTTGAATAGTCAAACTCCAGTTTGAAAAGTCAAATCCCAACATTGATAGTCAAACCAAGTGCAGGGAGAGGAGGAAACCTAGAGGAGGAAGGTTTCCCATCCCTCCCTTGCTGCCGGACATACAAGGGGAGTTGGGGGAGGACTACTCCTCCCCTAGCCGCCCCTCCCACCTATAAAAGGAGGGGGTGGGTGTAGGGTTTCGTAGCATGGAAAACAAAAAATTTCTACCGCATACAAACAAACAAGCCAAGATCTATCTACTAGATTGTAGCAACGAGTCGATGGAATAACTCACCCTCGAAGATTCCAAAGCGTTTAACGAGAGCAGATTCTCGTGGGTGATGTAGTCGTACTCTTTCCGATCTCAAGATCGCGTAGACGATCCTTCCGGCGCTGCGTTCCGGCAGCGCTCCTGCAGTCGGTCACACGTTCGGTACTCGACGAAGACCTTCCTCTCCCTTGTTCCAGCAGGCAGCGGAGGTTGTAGCACTCTCTTCGCGATTCCGGCAGCACAACGGCGTGGTACCAGAAGTAGAGGGGAGATCTCGCAGGGCTTCGCCTTAAGCCGGAGCGAGTATGGTGGAGTATGAGAGAGCCTTGGTGATCTAGGGTTTAGACACACCAATTAGAAGGCTCTAAACCGGAGGCTAGGGCAATTAGAAGCTCTAACTTGACGGCTTGGGAGAAATCCCTAGGCTGTGGCTAGGGTTTAGGTTTAGAGGAGAGGGACTTGTGTGCTAGGAGGGAACCCTGCCCCTCCTTATATAGGTGGAGGGGCCGGCCGGCCAAGGGGAGGGAGTGGAGTCCCTCCCCAACTCGGCTTGGATGGTGCGCCGGCTTGGGGAGGAGGACTCCCTCCCCAACTCGGTTTCACCTCCTCCTCCTCTTTCCAAAACTTGCCGTTTGACTTTCAAACTAGCCGTTTGACTTTTCAATTTAGGATTTCAATAAACCCTTTATTTTGGACAGCAAGGACACCTAGTACATGATGCAATCATTCCAACTTACAATGACACATTCATGTACCCTTCCCCCTCCGGAGTGCCGGACATTCCAGAACCTTCTAGAATGTTCCCGATGAAAACACCGGAACCATTCCCCAACTCCGGAACGGGACTTTCCTTATATGAATCTTATTCTCCGGACCATTCCGGATCTCCTCGTGATATCCTGAATCCCATTCGAGACTCCGAACAACATTCGGACTCTTTCTCATCATTCCATAACTACTCAAACAACGTCGAATCCTTAAGTGTGTCTCCCTACGGTTCGTGAATTATGCAGACATGATCGAGACACTTCTCCGAACAATAACCAATAGAGGAATCTGGAAATTCATATGGCTCCCACATATTTCTATGATTACTTTGTGATTGAATGAACCACTTACATACGATATCAATTTCCCTTTGTCTCACGATAGTTTACTTATCCGAGGTTATGATCGTCGGTATCTCTACATACCTAGTTCAACCTCGTTACTGACAAGTACTCTTTTCTCGTTCCCGTGATATGTGATCCCTTGTGAGCCAGTCACATGCTTGCAAGCTAATTGGATGACATTTCACCAAGAGGGCCCAGAGTATATCTATCCGTCATATGGATGGACAAATCCCACTCTTGATCCATGTGTTTCAACCAATACTTTCCGAACACTTAATGCCACCTTTATAGCCACCCTGTTACGGTGTGGTGTTTGATGTTATCAAAGCATCCATCCGGTAAAGGTGATATGCATGATCTCATGGTCGAAGGAATTAGATAACTATGTATCAGAAAGCATATAGCAATTGAACTATTAAAATGACTTGATCTTTATGCTACGCTTATCTATAGGAGTATGTCCACCATATCATTCTCCTAACGATATGATCTTGTTGTTAATAACATCTCAATGTTCATGATAGGGAAACCACAATCATCTATTAACCAACAAGCTAGTATTATATAGAGGCTTTACTAGGGACTTCAAATTAAGTTTACAAATCACACAAGTATTAATGTTTCCTTGTTAATACTATTATAGCATGAATGTAAACATTTATCATAAACACAAAGATATAATAATAACTACATTTATTATTGCCTCTAGGGCATATCTCCAACAGTCTCCCACTTGCACTAGAGTCATCTAATCTAGATTACATGGTAATATACCGAACACCCATGGCAGTTTGGTGCTGGTCATGTTTTGCCCTCAGGAGAGGTTTAGTCAACGGATCCGCCACATTCAGATCTGTGTGTACTTTGCAAATCTTTATATCCCCATCTTGGATACGTTCTTGAATAGCGTGAAAACGTAGCTTGATATGCTTCAGCTTCTTGTGTGACCTTGGTTCTTGCGCATTGGCTATGGCGCCCATGTTATCACAGTAGATAGACATTGGGTCCAGCGCACTAGGAACCACACCCAGCTCTGTAATGAACTCTTTCATCCATATCGCTTCTTGTGAAGCCTCCGAAGCAGCCATGTATTCCGATTCAGTTGAAGATCTCGCCACAACGCTTTGTTTTGCACTCCTCCAGCTAACTGCTGCACCATTCAAAATAAATACGTATCCAGATTGTGATTTAGAATCATCTGGATCGGTGTTCCAACTAGCATCGGTGTAACCATTAACAACGAGCTGTTCATCACCTCCATAAGAAAGAACCATATCCTTAGTTCTTCTCAAGTACTTAAGGATGTTTTTGACCGCTGTCCAATGATCCACTCCTGGATCACTTTGATATCTGCTAGTTAGACTAACAGCATATGCGATGTCGGGTCTAGTACATAGCATGGCATACATTAGAGATCCTATGGCTGAGGCATAGGGAGTCTTACTCATCCTTTCTCTATCTTCTGCCGATGTCGGACTTTGAGTTTTACTCAAGGTCGTATTGGGCAACATGGGCAAGAACCCTTTCTTGCTATCTTCCATTCCAAACCTCTTTAGAACTTTGTCCAAATATGTACTCTGTGACAATGATATTTGGCATTTTGATCTATCTCTATAAATCTTTATGCCTAATATGTAAGCTGCTTCGCCAAGATCCTTCATTGAAAAACTATTATTCAAATATTCCTTGACACTATTAAGAAGGTCTACATCATTCCCAATCAACAATATGTCATCCACATATAGTATTAAGAATGCTACAGAGCTCCCACTCACTTTCTTGTAAATACAAGCTTCTCCATAAGTTTGTATAAAACCAAAACTTTTGATTACCTTATCAAAACGTTGATTCCAACTTCGGGATGCTTGCTTCAATCCATAGATGGACCGTTGAAGTTTGCATACCTTGTTAGCATCTTTAGGATCGACAAAACCTTTGGGTTGCATCATATACAACTCTTCATCAATGTCACCATTGAGGAATGTTGTTTTGACATCCATCTGTCATATCTCATAATCATAATATCAGCGATTGCTAACATAATCCTCACAGACTTTAGCTTCGCTACTGGTGAGAAAATCTCATCGTAGTCAACTCCTTGAATTTGTCGAAACCCTTTTGTGACAAGTCGAGCTTTATAGACAGTAACATTACCATCAGCATCTGTTTTCTTCTTGAAAATCCATTTGTTCTCGACAGCCTTCCGGCCATCCGGTAAGTCCACCAAAGTCCATACTTGGTTTTCGTACATGGATCCAATCTCGGATTTCATGGCTTCTTGCCATTTATTGGAATCTGGGCTCATCATCGCTTCCTCATATGTTTCAGGGTCATCGGTGTTATCCACCAACATGATACTCATAACGGGATCATACCAATCTGGAGTGGTACGAGTTCTCGTTGACCTGCGAGGCTCTGTAGCAACTTCGACCGAAGTTTCATGATCATCATCATTAGCTTCCTCTCTAATTGGTGCAGGCACCACAGGAACTTCTTCCGGCGCTGCGCTACTCGTAATTTTGAGAGAAGGTTTCGACAACCTCGTCAAGTTCTACTTTCCTTCCAGTCACTTCTTTCGAGAGAAATTCCTTCTCTAGAAAGGATCCATTCTTAGCAACGAAGATTTTGCCTTCGGATCTATGATAGAAGGTATACCCAATAGTTTCCTTGGGGTATCCTATGAAGACGCATTTTTCCGCTTTGGGTTCAAGCTTTTCCGGCTGTAACTTCTTTACATAGGCTTCGCATCCCCAAACTTTAAGCAACGACAATTTAGGTTTCTTCCCAAACCATAATTCATACGGTGTTGTTTCAACGGATTTAGACGGTGCCCTATTTAAAGTGAATGCGGCTGTTTCTAATGCATAACCCCAAAATGATAGCGGTAAATCTGTAAGTGACATCATAGAACGAACCATATCTAAGAGAGTTCGATTACGACGTTCAGACACACCATTATGCTGTGGTGTTCCTGGCGGTGTGAATTGTGAAAGTATTCCGCATTTCTTCAAATGCTCGCCAAACTCGTAACTTAGATATTCACCTCCACGATCAGAACGTAGAAATTTAATCTTCTTGTTACATTGATTCTCTACCTCACTTTGAAATTCCTTAAACTTCTCGAAAGTTTTGGACTTATGTTTCATGAAATAGATATACCCATATCTACTCAAGTCATCCGTGAAGGTAAGAACATAACGATAACCACCGCGTGATGCTACACTCATTGGACCACACACATCGGTATGTATGATTTCCAATAAGTCCGTAGCTCGCTCCATCATACCAGAAAATGGAGTCTTAATCATTTTACCCATCAGACATGCTTCGCATCTTTCAAGTGATTCAAAATCAAGTGATTCAAGAAGTCCATCGGAATGGAGTTTCTTCATACGCTTCACTCCAATGTGACCAAGACGACAGTGCCACATATAGGTCGAGTTATCGCTCGATTTCAAACGTTTAGCCTCAATGTTATTAATATGTGTATTTCCACTATCGAGATTCAATAAGAATAGACCATCTATCAAAGGTGCATGTGCATAAAACATATTACTCATATAAATCGAACAACCATTATTCTCGGATTTAAACAAGTAACCGTCTCGCAATAAACAAGATCCTGATATAATGTTCATGCTCAACGTAGGCACCAAATAACAATTATTTAAGTATAAAACTAATCCCGATGGTAGATGAAGGGGTAGCGTGCTGACCGCGATCACATCAACCTTTGATCCGTTTCCCACGCGCATCGTCACCTCGTTCTTCACTAGCTTCCGTTTATTCTGCAGCTCCTGTTTCGAGTTACAAATATGAGCAACCGAACCAGTATCAAATACCCAGGCACTACTACGAATACTAGTGAGATATACATCAATAACATGTATATCAGATATACCTTTCTTCTTGATGTTGCCATTCTTCAAATCCGCCAAGTACTTTGGGCAATTCCGCTTCCAGTGACCATCTCCTTTGCAGTAAAAGCACTCAGTATCAGGCTTGGGTCCAGCCTTGGTCTTCTTCGTCGGTGTGGCAACTTTCTTGCCACCCTTCTTGAAGTGTCCCTTCTGCTTAGACTTGCCTTTCTTGAATTTGGTGGTCTTATTGACCAACAACACTTGGTGCTCTTTCTTGATCTCCACTTCTGCAGACTTTAACATAGCAAACAGTTCTGGCAACTGCTTGTTCATATTCTGCATGTTGTAGTTCATCACAAAGTTCTTGTAACTTGGTGGTAGTGATTGGAGGACACGGTAAATCCCCAAAGCATTAGGAATCACTATACCCAAGCTTTGAAGTTTGTTTGCGTGCCCAGACATCTTAAGCACATGCTCACTGACGGAGCTGCCCTCTTCCATCTTGCAGTTAAAGAACTTTTCAGAAGCCTCATAACTCTCAATCACCGCGTGAGTCTCAAAGATCAATTTGAGATCACGGACAATATCATGTGGGTCTGAATTCTCAAACCTTTTCTGAAGCTCCGATTCTAAACCATACAAGATAGCACACTGAACTATGGAGTACTGATTCTTCCGAGCAAGGTAAACATTCTTTACTTCATCGGTAGCATCAGCTGCAGGTGGGTCACCTAGCGGTGCATCCAGCACATAGGTCAAATTACCAGCTGTGAGGACAATCCTCAAATTGCGGAACCAATCCGCGAAGTTGCTTCCATTGTTTTTCAACTTTTCTTTCTCTAGGAACGCATTAAAATTGATGGTAGGGGCTGCCATTGATCTACAACATATTTGCAATAGTTTAGACTAAGTTTATGACAAATTGAGTTCAAATTAATAAATTTAATCTAGGTGAACTCCCACTCAAAACAACATCCCTCACATTGTTTTAGTGATCACACGAACCAAATCCACCATATCAAAACCGATCATCACGAGAGTTGATATAGTTTCAATGGCAAACAATCGACATGTTCATCATATCTGCTATATGACTCATGCTTTACCTTTCGGTGATCCGTGTTCCTGAGACCATGTCTGTAAATGCTAGGCTCGTCAAGATCAAACCTTAGCTACCGCATAAGCAAATCTGGCTTGCTTACGTTGTATACACTTGCGGAATCTAACACACCCGATCATCACGTGGTGCTTCGAAACAACTAGCTTTAGCAACGGTGCATACTAAGGGTGAACACTTTAGAACTTGAAATTTATGTGCATGAGGGATCATCTTATAATGCTACCGTTGTCTACTAAGCAATACAAGATGCATAAAGGATTAACATCACATGCAATTCATAATATGTGATATGATATGGCCTTTCTTCTTTGTGCTTCCGATCTCCATCTTCAAGCACGAACATGATCTCCATCATCACCGGCATAGCATCAAGGTCAATGACGCTTCTTCATGGTTGTCGTCCACCAGCTTCAACTATTACAACTACTTTGAATAGACACGCGGGTCTTAACAGAAATTAAAGACAACCATATGGCTCCTGTCGGTTGCCAACTTACAATAAGGAACATTGCATACATCAAATATAATCACAATCATGGCCATATCACATCACTGCACACCCCTGCAAAACAAAGTTAGACGCCTCTACTTTCTTTGCATATTTTACGTGGTTTGGGGCTTTCAATAAGTGTCGTTCTAACTTACGAACAAGAACCACAACATTGATACTAGTATTGTTAATCACCCGTTGTAAATTGGATCTTAACTATGCTAGGAGAAACAGGCACCCGCAAAGCCACTTATGCAATACAAGTTGCATGTCAAGCGTGGAGCAAGTCTCATGAACGATGTCATGTAAGGTTAGCCCGGGCCGCTTCATCCCAACATACCGCAAGATGCAAAGTACACAAGAAGCAATCGACAATAAAAGCATCAATGCCCACAATGACCATTGTGTTCTACTCGTGCAACAGATCTACATATAGACATGGCTCTGATACCACTGTAGGGTTTCGTAGCATGGAAAACAAAAAATTTCTACCGCATACAAACAAACAAGCCAAGATCTATCTACTAGATTGTAGCAACGAGTCGATGGAATAACTCACCCTCGAAGATTCCAAAGCGTTTAACGAGAGCAGATTCTCGTGGGTGATGTAGTCGTACTCTTTCCGATCTCAAGATCGCGTAGACGATCCTTCCGGCGCTGCGTTCCGGCAGCGCTCCCGCAGTCAGTCACACGTTCGGTACTCGACGAAGACCTTCCTCTCCCTTGTTCCAGCAGGCAGCGGAGGTTGTAGCACTCACCTCGCGATTCCGGCAGCACAACGGCGTGGTACCGGAAGTAGAGGGGAGATCTCGCAGGGCTTCGCCTTAAGCCGGAGCGAGTATGGTGGAGTATGAGAGAGCCTTGGTGATCTAGGGTTTAGACACACCAATTAGAAGGCTCTAAACCGGAGGCTAGGGCAATTAGAAGCTCTAACTTGACGGCTTGGGAGAAATCCCTAGGTTGTGGCTAGGGTTTAGGTTTAGAGGAGAGGGACTTGTGTGCTAGGAGGGAACCCTGCCCCTCCTTATATAGGTGGAGGGGCCGGCCGGCCAAGGGGAGGGAGTGGAGTCCCTCCCCAACTCGGCTTTGATGGTGCGCCGGCTTGGGGAGGAGGACTCCCTCCCCAACTCGGTTTCACCTCCTCCTCCTCTTTCCAAAACTTGTCGTTTGACTTTCAAACTAGCCGTTTGACTTTTCAATTTAGGATTTAAATAAACCCTTTATTTTGGACAGCAAGGACACCTAGTACATGATGCAATCATTCCAACTTACAATGACACATTCATGTACCCTTCCCCCTCCGGAGTGCCGAACATTCCGGAACCTTCTAGAATGTTCCCAATGAAAACACCGGAACCATTCCCCAACTCCGAAACGGGACTTTCCTTATATGAATCTTATTCTCCGGACCATTCTGGATCTCCTCGTGATATCCCGAATCCCATTCGAGACTCCGAACAACATTCAGACTCTTTCTCATCATTCCATAACTACTCAAACAACGTCGAATCCTTAAGTGTGTCTCCCTACGGTTCGTGAATTATGCAGACATGATCGAGACACTTCTCCGAACAATAACCAATAGAGGAATCTCGAAATTCATATGGCTCCCACATATTTCTACGATTACTTTGCGATCGAATGAACCACTTACATACGATATCAATTTCCCTTTGTCTCACGATAGTTTACTTATCCGAGGTTATGATCGTCGGTATCTCTGCATACCTAGTTCAACCTCGTTACTGACAAGTACTCTTTTCTCGTTCCCGTGATATGTGATCCCTTGTGAGCCAGTCACATGCTTGCAAGCTAATTGGATGACATTTCACCGAGAGGGCCCAGAGTATATCTATCCGTCATATGGATGGACAAATCCCACTCTTGATCCATGTGTTTCAACCAATACTTTCCGAACACTCAATGCCACCTTTATAGCCACCCTGTTACGGTGTGGTGTTTGATGTTATCAAAGCATCCATCCGGTAAAGGTGATATGCATGATCTCATGGTCGAAGGAATTAGATAACTATGTATCAGAAAGCATATAGCAATTGAACTATTAAAATGACTTGATCTTTATGCTACGCTTATCTATAGGAGTATGTCCACCATATCATTCTCCTAACGATATGATCTTGTTGTTAATAACATCTCAATGTTCATGATAGGGAAACCACAATCATCTATTAACCAACAAGCTAGTATTATATAGAGGCTTTACTAGGGACTTCAAATTAAGTTTACAAATCACACAAGTATTAATGTTTCCTTGTTAATACTATTATAGCATGAATGTAAACATTTATCATAAACACAAAGATATAATAATAACTACATTTATTATTGCCTCTAGGGCATATCTCCAATAGTGGGGCGCCCCCTTGGCCTCACCCCAAAAACCCTAGGTCGCCGCCCCTCCCAGGTCACCGGCGCCCTAGCCTCTAAATTGCCGCCTAGCCCTTCCCTAGACGTCGGCCACCTCCACCCCTCGGCTTCTAAACCCTAGTTGTGGAGGCCTCTCTACTCCACCATACCTACTCCGGCTTAGGCGAAGCCCTGCAGGATCTACTCCTCCACCTCCACTACCACACCGCTGTGCTGCTGGAATCGCGAGGAGATCTACAACCTCTGTTGCGTGCTGGAACAAGGGAGAGGAAGGTCTTCATCGACTACCGTATGTGTGACCGACTGCAGAAGCACTGTCAGAACACAGCGCTGGAAGGATCGTCTTCGCGATCTTGAGATCGACAAGTGAACGACTACATCAATCATGAGAATCCAATCTCGTTCAACGCTTTGGATCTTCGAGGGTTAGTACTCTATGAACTCGTTGCACCGATCTCGTAGATTATATCTTTGCTTGTGTGTGTTCATGCGATAGAATTTTTTGTTTTCCATGCTACGAACCACTATAGTGGTATCAGAGCCATGTCTATGCGTAGATCTATTGCACAAGTAGAACACAATGGTTATTATGGGTGTTGATGCTTTTGTTGTCTATTGCTTTTTCGTACTACACTAAAAGATTACTAAAGAATGGACTTTGAAAGAACACCAAACATTTGATGATGGTGATCTACTTCAAAGTGCAAGTCCAAAGATATTAGTATTTGACTATACACGCTTTGGACTATGTGTCATGTGTATGGTGCCACTGTTGATGTTAATAGATTCTTTTGAAAGAAAATAAAAAGCTGAAAGAGAATATCAGAAATATTTGGCAGAACAAGGAAAAGTGGAAATTGTCCAACTAAGGTATATAAATGATATACATGTTATGGTTGTATTCTTTGCTTGTTAAAGAATGTGGTTCGTATGTATTGGATACTGAATTTATTGGTATAAATTATCATACGAAAAAACACAATTCATAAACTATAATGGCCTATGTAACTAGCAAGAGAATATGTGAAGATGTTCATCAAAAACAAACAAAGTGTTGTTTTGTTGCTCGTTAACATCAAAGCTTACCTTCAAGATTTGTTTCAATAATTGTTATTTTGATCTGGTATTATGAGAACAAAAGGGTTGTTCAAATAATTTCTGTATTCCATAATAGATGGATGATATACAAGTCTAGTTGGAGAAATCACATCCATAAAAATAATGCTAAAAATGTCGAAAGACAAAAGATTGAAAGATCACTTAGGAAGTAACATCGTCGTTTAAATTATATTGGAAAGAAAACATGAAGAAACTCCATGTTGATGGAATTTTGGAGTCTTTTGATTTTGATCAAATGACACTTGTGAGACTTTCCTAGAGATAATTGAAACTTCGTTCAGGCCCGAAGAAGAACGAACGACTAACTTATTGTAATTTATACATATTGATGTATGTAGTCCATTATGTGTAGCCGTGAGCGATGGATTTCAACTTCATATGCTTTCTCCAAAATTTGAGTGAATACATAAGTATATTTACTTAATAAGGATGAAGTATGAAATATTTGAAAATGTTCAAAGACTTTCAAGATGAAGTGGAAAATCATTGTAACAAGAAAATAAAGAGTTTATGATTGGATCATAAATGAAGATATTTGAGTTACAAGTTTAGCATAACACCTAAGTTTTGAGGAATCGTTCCATAGATTTGCATTTCCCGAAATACCATAAGAGTATGGAATGTTCGAGATATGTAATGAAACCTTGTTTGACATGGTGAAATCAAAGGTGTTAGTAATAAAATTTCCATTGTATTTTTAAGATTAAAAGCTTTAGTGACTATCGCTTTTACACTAAAAAGAGCACCATCATGATCGGTTGAAATGACACCATATAAAGTTATGGTCTGGGATAAAAACCAAGTTGTCCTTTCTTAAACTTTGGTATGCTAGGCATAAGTAAAATGTTTACAACCAAAGTCGGATGAGCATGTCTTTGTAATTTATTTTGAATAATCATTGAGTATTCCTCCATAACACCAAAGACAAAAGTTTTTGTCGCTTAGAACGTCAAGTTTCTCGAGAAGGAATTTTTCGTGAAAAGTTAATTGGGAGGACAATAGAACTTTTATAATGTTATTGAACTTTAGCTATATGAGCGGAGTTGTGCAGCGCCGAAAGGTGTCTCAAAGGCAGCAACAATGCTCATGTCGCACGTGTTTCAAAGGTTGTGGTCACGAAGGTCTAAGTTCCTATTAAACCGAGTAGGTCAGGTAAACAATCAAATAATAAGATTTGAGAGTAAATCATTGTTGTTTGACAATGATGAACCGATTGTATGGAAAGAAGCGATGATGGGCCCTGACTTCGTCAAATGGATTGAAGCCATAAAATCCATGATAGTTCTATACATGAGAAATCAAGTTTTTGAACTTGGAAGACCCTTCGAAAAGGTGTAAGACCTATCGGTCGTATTTGGATCTATAAATAGACATGGATGTTTCACATCTATGAAATAGTCGACATGTCATTAAAAAGTTTACGACAATGTTCAAGCAGTTGATTATGACAATATTTGTTTTTTTAGAGATATTTGGTCTGGACGGATTCATGTAGCAACCACTACATATATTGGTATATGATAGTTGAACAAACAAAACAAAGTTCTTCTAATAGAATTGTTTCCTAGGACGTGTACATGACACAATCTCCAAAGGGTTTTTTATTCAAAGGATGCTAAAATCACATGCAAACTTCAATGGTTGAAGTATGCATCGTGGAGTTGGAATCTTCACCGTGATGAACCTGTTAAAATGTTTAATTTCATCGGAGACGATGAAGATGCTTGCATTTGCAAGAAATTAAGTGGGAGTGCTAAGACATATTTCTAATACATTATGTGAAAGACATATTGTTGATTGGAATTATGTATATTTTATTGACACATGTTAAGAATTTCATTTTGATGAAATACTTAGGCAAAACCCGAATATTTGCATCAATATCTATATGGATAGATTGAGCCTCTAATATAGTTGTGCCAAATGTACATAGATGAGATATTGAATAAGTTCAATATGGAAATGACAAGAAAGGTTCTTGCCACATGGAAAGGATTGAATCAAGATTCAAGTGTATTGACACTTGGTAAGTGAAAACGAGATTCAAGTGTTTTGACACTTGGTGATTGAAATCACAAGAATATTTTGATCAATCATACTATGATATGTACATATCCAGATATGTCCTGTGCTCTAAATGTTACGAGAAGATACCAAAATGATTCATAATATAATCATTAGACAATATTAAGGATATTCTTATGATCCTTTGGAAGAACTAAGAATATGTTATTTATGTAGAGGTGACAAATAGATAGATAGTTCATTGTAAAGTGTTACATTGATACTAGTTTTATCACAAGATACAAATTAAAGTTTATCTTAATTTAAACTATGGGTGGCACAATGTAATGGAAAGGAAGTTCCATAAGGGATTTGGATGAGTTCCAAAGTTAAGATATTAGGATAGATACTACAACAAAAGGCTAAGTATATGACTGTTATTATAGCAGCAAAAGAGGGCATTTGTGTCAAGTAGTTTGTTATCAAACTAGGTGTAGTTCATAGCGGGCTAGTACTATGAATATATATTGTACAACAATTGTATCGACATGGTGTAATCCCAAAGGAACTAAAGGTCTCACCAAAGGACCAAATTTATACAATGCCATCTCATTGGAGAATGAGTGATGCGTAGAGACGCAAAGACATGCAATTAGACACGGACCTAAAAGTGTCAGATCCTAAGATCATTTGACCACTAGCAATCGTGTAAATACAACACCGGAATGCCATAGGTGTTCAATGCACAAGTTTTTCAAAACTAGATTATTGACTCTAGTGCAAGTGGGAGACTGTTGGAGATATGCCCAAGAGGCAATAATAAAATAATTATTATCATATATTTATGTTTATGATAAATGTTTACATCCCATGCTATAATTGTATTAATAGGAAACATTAATACTTGTGTGTTTTGTAAACATAAAAGAGTCCCTAGTAAAGCCTCTTGTTATACTAGCTTGTTGATTAATAGATGATCATGGTTTGCTGATCATGGACATTGGATGTTATTAATAACAAGATCATATCATTAGGAGAATGATGTGATGGACACACTCCTATAGTTAAGCATAGCATAATATCAAGTCATTCAATAGTTTGTTTGCTATAAGCTTTCAAATACATAGTAACCTAAATCCTTTGACCATGAGATCATGTTAATCACCATCACCGGATGGATGCTTTGATGACATCAAACACTACTTCATAACTGGGTGGTTATAAAGGTGGCATTGGGTATTCTAAAAGTATGTGTTGAGGCACATGGATCAAGAGTGGGATTTGTCCATCCATATGACGGATAGATATACTCTGGGCCCTCTTGGTGGAATGTCATCCAATTGGCTTGCAAGCATGTGACTAGATCACAACGGATCACATATCACGGAATGAGTAAAGAGTACTTATCGGTAACAAGGTTGAACTAGGTATGCAGATATACCGATGATCAAACCTCGGACAAGTAAAGTATCGTGAGACAAAGGGAAATTGGTATCGCATGTAAATGGTTCATTCGATCACGTAGTAATCGTATAAATATGTGGGAGCCATATGAATTTCTAGATTCCTCTATTGGTTATTGATCAGAGAAGTGTCTTGATTATGTCTGCATAATTCACGAACCGCAGGGAGACACACTTAAGGATTCGATGTTGTTTACTGGATATGGAATGTGAGTTGGAGACCGAATGTTTTTTGGAGTCTCGAATTGGATCCGGGATATCACGAGGAGATCTGGAATGGTTCGGAGAATAAGTCATATAAGGAAAGTCCTATTCCGGGGTTCGGAAATGTTTTCGGTGTTTTCATCGGAATCTTCTAGAAGGTTCTAGAAGGTCCACCACCCCGGAGAGGGAAGGGTAAATGAATGTGTCATACCAATGTGGAATCATTGCATCATGTCCTAGGTCACTTGGTTGGGCAATGGGAAGTGAAATAATCAAATTCTAGTTTGAATAGTCAAACTCCAATTTGAAAAATCAAATCCCAACATTGATAGTCAAACCAAGTGGAGGGAGAGGACGAAACCTAGAGGAGGAAGGTTTCCCCTCCCTCCCTTGCTGCCGTCCATACAAGGGGGTTGGGGGAGGACTCCTCCTCCCCTAGCCTCACCCCAAAAAGTAGGGGTGGGGCGTCCCCTTGGCCTCACCCCAAAAACCCTAGGATGCCGCCCCTCCCAGATCCCCGGTGCCCTAGCCTCTTAATCGCCGTCGCCTAGCCCTGCCCTAGCCGACAGCCACCTCCACCCCTCGGCTTCTAAATGTAGGGGTTCGTAGCATGGAAAACAAAAAAATTCTACCGCATACAAACAAACAAGCCAAGATCTATCTACTAGATTGTAGCAACCATTCGATGGAATAACTCTCCCTCGAACATTCCAAAGTGTTTAACGAGAGCAGATTCTCGTGGGTGATGTAGTCGTACTCTTGCCGATCTCAAGATCGCGTAGACGATCCTTCCGGCGCTGCGTTCCGGCAGCGCTTCCGCAGTCGGTCACACGTTCGGTACTCGACGAAGACCTTCCTCTCCCTTGTTCCAGCAGGCAGCGGAGGTTGTAGCACTCTCCTCGCGATTCCGGCAGTACAACGGCGTGGTACCGGAAGTAGAGGGGAGATCTCGAAGGGCTTCGCCTTAAGCCGGAGCGAGTATGGTGGACTATGAGAGAGAGCCGCGGTGATCTAGGGTTTAGACGCACCAAGGAGGAGCAAGTCCGGCGGCTAGGGTTTGCCTAGGTGGCGGCTTGCCCTAGGCGGCGGCAACAGGAGGTGGCGGCGCCGGCGGCTAGGATTAGGGTTTGCGGGGCGTGGTGTTGTGTGCTTGGAGGGGCAGCCCTGCCCCTCCTTATATAGGTGGAGGGGGCGCGCCAAGGGGAGGGGAGTCCCTCCCCAACTCGGTCTCCAAGTGGGCCGGCGGTGGAGGGAAGGAACTCCTCCCCAAGTAGGTTTCCTACTCTCCCTCCACCTCACAAAATAGTCGTTTGACTTTTCAAACTGGCGTTTGACTTTTCAAACTAGGATTTGATTAAACCCTTTATTTTGTTCAGCGATGACACCTAGTACATGATGCAATCATTCCAACTTGTTATGACACATTCATGTACCCTTCCCCTCCGGAGTGTCGGACATTCCGGAACCTTCTAGAACATTCCCGATGAAAACACCGGAACCATTCTCCAACCCCGAAACAGGACTTTCCTTATATGAATCTTATTCTCCGGACCATTCCGGATCTCCTCGTGATATCCCGGATCCCATCCGAGACTCCGAACAACATTCGGTCTCTTACTCATCATTCCATAACTACTCAAACAACGTCGAATCCTTAAGTGTGTCTCCCTACGGTTCGTGAATTATGCGGACATGATCGAGACACTTCTCCGAACAATAACCAATAGAGTAATCTGGAAATTCATATGGCTCCCACATATTTCTACGATTACTTTGCGATCGAATGAACCACTTACATATGATACCAATTTCCCTTTGTCTCACGATAGTTTACTTATCCGAGGTTATGATCATCGGTATCTCCTTAGTGGTTTCCAATCCTAGGATCATAATCCTACAGGCAACACAGTGCTCTGATACCATCTGTAAGATCCCTCCTTTGTAAAGGAAAAGGATCCCTGTGATTGCAATGCTAGTCCCTGGATCATTGCTAGCATCCACAGTTTAAGATGAAGTACACAGATACAAAGGTCATTTATTACATCCATTCCAGAGTTTAAACATAGTCTTTACAACTCAAGGCCACAGGCATAATACAAGAGTTTGGAATAAGTAAATAATTATAAGTCTTCGTCTTCATGTGCCACAGGCAAACATGTTGAGTGTAGACTCATGACACCTAATCCTCATCGGAATAACCTGCAACATCACAAGTTACAGCCACAGTGGGTCAATACTTTGGAATAGTATTGGCAAGTGATACCTTAGTAAAATTTAGGTGGACTATATTACTATATGCATTTTGGCTAAGTGTAGCTTGACTTGCTTTGCTCAAAATAGGATTTTCCTATTAGTTGAAATCACTAAGTTTTTCTTTGTCAAAACTTTCCCAAGAAACCATCAATAGACGTTGAGGTCCTTCACCTTGTTCACCCACAAGTTTTTACTTAGAAGTTGGAGTGATGAGATTCTTGATAGCTTCCATGTCTTGATGCTCAAGTTGTCCATTGCCATGGACTTGGCTAAGTACTTAGATTTTTCCATCTGCAGAGGTTGTGCACTTTCCCCACCAGACTTGGTTTCCCAAGACAGGACCTTTCAGAAGCCTTCCCTTAGCCAAATGGACGCGTTCCAACCTATCATCCCACTACCACCAACTGTCCAAATGACTAAGTTCTAGCAACCTATGTGATCCAGGCAGAGCCCATATTGCCAAGTGGTTGCACTATAAGCTTCTCAACACTTGGCCACTAAAATCCCTTTGTTCCTGGGTGGCTTTCCACAAGTGAGATACACAAGGTAAACCATATCCATGGGCCTTGTGTAACCACTCAACCAGAAACCACCAAGCAATTACCATTCCACCCAGGTGATTCATTGACTTAGTTGTTTTATTAAGAAAAACATAAGTCCATAGACTTAGAAATATTTTCATCATAGCATGTATATACTTTACCAACCCTTGTTTGCTACTAGCTAGGCTAAGCATGGCATAGCAACTTAACTTAGAAATTTCCTAGAAATTCTACAACTACTTAGGATTTCCCAACATGGCATTTGGCAAAAATAGTAACATGCAAGACTTAGCAAAATATTTCTAATGCTTGTATAAAAATATAGGGATAGACATATTCATGAAGTACCACTTGCCTTGGTAGTTGGGGGAGTAGCACTCTTCACAATCACTAGCACCAAAGTCTACACAAAGAATGGTAGCACAAAATTACACACAATTCATATACAAACAAACAAAAATACATATGCATGCATGCAAAAATGCTAAGTGATGATTTTTAAAATTCCACCAAGCAAGTGCATAGTACTGAATCATAACCAAGTTAAAAACTTGCTAAACCAAGTTTATTTTACACTAAAACAATTTTCTAAACAATTTCTATACTCAAAATAGTCTTAAACAAGTTTCTGCAAATAAAAGTTATTTTAACAGAAACTAAACACTAAACACATTGCATAAACAGAAAGGGCTTGTCTCCCTGATTCCAACGGTATAAAATTTGTCAAATTCTAACGTGTGGATCAAAAGTTATAGCTATTTCAAAATTAGATCTAAATCTGATTCAAATCTGTTTTTAAACTCAAACCCTAGCCACGCGTCTGTTTCCTATTGGCCCGTACCGGTTCGGATGGATCGAGCTCTGCGAGCCGTAGGATTTAAGTCAGATCTGGTGGCTCTTATGCGCGCATACCTCTTCGCTTAAGTTCTAATTTTAGCCGTAGGATCTACATCTAACGTTCCTGAACGCCTTGACCAAAGATGAGAGGCGCTAGCGGCGGCGACTGGCGGCGGCGCGTCTGCCAGCGGCGGCGCTGGTGTTCTAGGTCGCACGGGAGTGGGGGAAGAGGCTTACCAGAACCGCGGTGGTGTGCTGAAGCTCAACGTGGCGGTGGCTTGGAAAGGGGCGCACGGGGTCGTCGGAGATTCCTCGCCGGAGTTCACGAACGCGTCGGGTGCGGCTGCTGTCGATGTTGGCGAGGTTCTGCGTCACGCTAAGTCAAAAGGAGGGCACCGTTAGATGCGCAAGACGATGGGGGTCCTAGGTGTATCAGGCAGAGGGCAAGGGGCGGCTGGTACTTACGGGGAGAGGTCGCCGGAGTTCGTGCAGAGAGCGGCGGCGCTCGGTCGAAGTCGTTGCCGAAGCTACAGACCATGCGAGAACAAACATGGTGTGTCAGTAGATGCGCAAGGAGTTGCTGAGCTTGATAGCATGAGTCAGGGACAAAGGGGGACACGGTGCTCACCGGAATTCGTCGGCGCGGTCGTCGGAACAGCGGCGGCGTCGAGCGAGTTGCGAGCAGCCTAGGGGCGTGAAGGGGGAATTGGTTGAGGGGAAATGGTCTCGAGAGAGAGGGGATTAAGTAGCCAGAGGCTCGACAAGAAACGCCCAGTGATTCAATGCCATTTACCTCGTGGAATCAAAGCAGCAACGGGCAGCGGCGGAGTTCGTGCGCGGGATTTTGGGGAAGACGACGATGACGTGGACGGGGCCCGCTTGTCAGTGAAATAAGCAGAGAGGGAGTGGGGTCCGAGCGTCAGTGACCGCGTGGGTGCGTCTGCGCGTGCGAGAGAGAGAGGAGCCGGGTGGGCTAGTTGGGCTGCGTCTGTTGCTGGGCCAAATTCCTGGCGCCGGCCCTTTTCCAATTCTTTTCTCTTTTCTTTTTCTAAATTGATTTTCAGGAATGGTTTTCAAATGAATTCAAACTCCATTTGAATTCAAATCCATTTGGGATTTTTGCAGTGTGCAACATACTCAAATCTAGGTATAAAACCATGTGGTTACTTTGAAAAGGCTTGGTCATTTTTGGAAAAACAAAATAACAGGGACATTGCACTTGGTTTGCAAATGTTTGAAAATGGTTTTTGAAACCATTTCTATTTTGTAAAATCTTGTTCTAACTCCACACTCAAACCAAACAATATAGAAGCAACCAAACTTGGTTTTTAAAACACTAAGCTCTCAAGTGAGGATGGGCATCTAATTTAAGTTGGCTCACATAAAATGATAGCACTATGTGCTTCTGTTTTCTTGAAATGAGTTTGAAATTGATCTCAAATCTATATGCATGCATGAATGATATGCAATCTTTGAAATCATGAATTTAGGGATTTTACACTATTTTAGTTTACAAATCACACAAGTATAAATGTTTCCTTGTTAATACTATTATAGCATGAATGTAAACATTTATCATAAACACAAAGATATAATAATAACTACATTTATTATTGCCTCTAGGGCATATCTCCAACAGTCTCCCACTTGCACTAGAGTCATCTAATCCAGATTACATGGTAATATACCGAACACCCATGGCAGTTTGGTGTTGGTCATGTTTTGCCCTCGGGAGAGGTTTAGTCAACGGATCCGCCACATTCAGATCCGTGTGTACTTTGCAAATCTTTATGTCCCCATCTTGGACATGTTCTCGAATAGCGTGAAAACGTAGCTTGATGTGCTTCAGCTTCTTGTGTGACCTTGGTTCTTGCGCATTGGCTATGGCACCCATGTTATCACAGTAGATTGACATTGGGTCCAGCGCACTAGGAACCACACCGAGCTCTGTAATGAACTCTTTCATCCATATTGCTTCTTGTGAAGCCTCCGAAGCAGCCATGTATTCCGATTCAGTTGAAAATCTCGCCACAACGCTTTGCTTTGCACTCCTCCAGCTAACTGCTGCACCATTCAAAGTAAATACGTATCCAGATTGTGATTTAGAATCATCCGGATCGGTGTTCCAACTAGCATCGGTGTAACCATTAACAACGAGCTGTTCATCACCTCCATAAGAAAGAACCATATCCTTAGTTCTTCTCAAGTACTTAAGGATGTTTTTGACCGCTGTCCAATGATCCACTCCTGGATCACTTTGATATCTGCTAGTTAAACTAACAGCATATGCAATGTCGGGTCTAGTACATAGCATGGCATACATCAGAGATCCTATGGCTGAGGCATAGGGAGTTTTACTCATCCTTTCTCTATCTTCTGCCGTTGTCGGACTTTGAGTTTTACTCAATGTCGTATTGGGCAACATGGGCAAGAACCCTTTCTTGCTATCTTCCATTCCAAACCTCTTTAGAACTTTGTCCAAATACGTACTTTGTGACAATGATATTAGGCGTCTCGATCTATCTCTATAAATCTTTATGCCTAATATATAAGCTGCTTCGCCAAGATCCTTCATTGAAAAACTATTATTCAAATATTCCTTGACACTATTAAGAAGGTGTACATCATTCCCAATCAATAATATGTCATCTACATATAGTATTAAGAATGCTACAGAGCTCCCACCCACTTTCTTGTAAATACAAGCTTCTCCATAAGTTTGTATAAAACCAAAACTTTTGATTACCTTATCAAAACGTTGATTCCAACTTCGGGATGCTTGCTTCAATCCATAGATGGACCGTTGAAGTTTGCATACCTTGTTAGCATCTTTAGGATCGACAAAACCTTTGGGTTGCATCATATACAACTCTTCATCAATGTCTCCATTGAGAAATGCTGTTCTGACATCCATCTGCCATATCTCATAATCATAATATGCAGCGATTGCTAACATAATCCTTACAGACTTTAGCTTCGCTACAGGTGAGAAAGTCTCATCGTAGTCAACTCCTTGAATTTGTCGAAACCCTTTTGCGACAAGTCGACCTTTATAGACAGTAACATTATCATCAGCATCTGTTTTTTTCTTGAAAATCCATTTGTTCTCGACAGCCTTCCGGCCATCTGGTAAGTCCACCAAAGTCCATACTTGGTTTTCGTACATGGATCCAATCTCGGATTTCATGTCTTCTTGCCATTTATTGGAATCTGGGCTCATCATTGCTTCCTCATATGTCGCAGGGTCATCGGTGTTGTCCACCAACATGACATTCATAACGGGATCATACCAATCAGGAGTGGTACGAGTTCTCGTTGACCTGCGAGGCTCTATAGCAACTACAACCGAAGTTTCATGATCATCATCATTAGCTTCCTCTCTTATTGGTGTAGGCGCCACAGGAACTACTTCCAGTGCTACGCTACTCGCAAGTTCGAGAGAAGGTTCAACAACCTCGTCGAGTTCTACTTTCCTTCCAGTCACTTCTTTCGAGATAAATTCCTTCTCTAGAAAGGATCCATTCTTGGCAACGAAGATTTTGCCTTCGGATCTATGATAGAAGGTATACCCAATAGTTTCCTTCGGGTATCCTATGAAGACGCATTTTTCCACTTTGGGTTCAAGCTTGTCCGGCTGTAACTTCTTTACATAGGCTTCGCAACCCAAAACTTTAAGGAACGACAATTTAGGTTTCTTCCCAAACCATAATTCATACGGTGTCGTTTCAACGGATTTAGATGGTGCCCTATTTAAAGTGAATGCGGCTGTTTCTAATGCATAACCCTAAAATGATAGCGGTAAATCTATAAGTGACATCATAGAACGAACCATATCCAAGAGAGTTCGATTACGATGTTCGGACACACCATTACGCTGTGGTGTTCCTGGCGGTGTCAATTGTGAAAGTATTCCGCATTTCTTCAAATGCTCGCCAAACTCATAACTTAGATATTCACCTCCACGATCAGAACGTAGAAATTTAATCTTCTTGTTACGTTGATTCTCCACCTCACTTTGAAATTCCTTAAACTTCTCAAAAGTTTCGGACTTATGTTTCATGAAATAGATATACCCATATCTACTCAAGTCATCCGTGAAGGTAAGAACACAACGATAACCACCGCGCGATGCTACACTCATTGGACCACACACATCGGTATGTATGATTTCCAATAAGTCCGTAGCTCGTTCTATCATACCAGAAAATGGAGTCTTAGTCATTTTACCCATCAGACATGCTTCGCATCTTTCAAGTGATTCGAAATCAAGTGATTCAAGAAGTCCATCGGAATGGAGTTTCTTCATACGCTTCACTCCAATGTGACCAAGACGACAGTGCCACATATAGGTCAAGTTATCACTCGATTTCAAACGTTTAGCTTCAATGTTATTAATATGTGTATTTCCACTATCGAGATTCAATAAGAATAGACCATCTATCAAAGGTGCATGTGCATAAAACATATTACTCATATAAATCGAACAACCATTATTCTCGGACTTAAACAAGTAACCGTCTCGCAATAAACAAGATCCTGATATAATGTTCATGCTTAACGCAGGCACCAAATAACAATTATTTAAGTATAAAACTAATCCCGATGGTAGATGAAGAGGTAGCGTGCCGACCGCGATCACATCAACCTTTGATCCGTTTCCCACGCGCATCGTCACCTTGTTCTTCGCTAGCTTCCGTTTATTCTGCAGCACCTATTTTGAGTTACAGATATGAGCAACTGAACCAGTATCAAATACCCAGGCACTACTACGAGTACTAGTGAGATACACATCAATAACATGTATATCGGATATACCTTTCTTCTTGATGTTGCCGTTCTTCAAATCCGCCAAGTACTTTGGGTAATTCCGCTTCCAGTGACCTTCTCCCTTGCAGTAAAAGCACTCAGTATCAGGCTTAGGTCCAGCCTTGGTCTTATTCGTCGGCGCGGTAACTTTCTTACCACCCTTATTGAAGTGTCCCTTTTGCTTAGACTTGCCTTTCTTGAATTTGGTGGTCTTATTGACCATCAACCCTTGGTGCTCTTTCTTGATCTCCACTTCTGCAGATTTTAACATGGCGAAGAGTTCTGGCAACTGCTTGTTCATGTTTTGCATATTGTAGTTCATCACAAAGTTCTTGTAACTTGGTGGTAGTGATTGGAGGACATGATAAATCCCCAAAGAATTAGGAATCACTATACCCAAGCTTTGAAGTTTGTTTGCGTGCCCAGACATCTTAAGCACATGCTCACTGACGGAGCTGCCCTCTTCCATCTTGCAGTTAAAGAACTTTTCAGAAGCCTCATAGCTCTCAATTGCCGCGTGAGTCTCAAAGATCAATTTGAGATCACGGACAATATCATGTGGGTATGAATTCTCAAACCTTTTCTGAAGCTCCGATTCTAAACCATACAAGATAGCACACTGAACTGTGGAGTACTGAGTCTTCCGAGCGAGGTAAACATTCTTTACTTCATCGGTAGCAGTAGCTGCAGGTGGGTCACCCAGCGGTGCATCCAGCACATATGTCAAATTACCGGCAGTGAGGACAATCCTAAAATTGCAGAACCAATCCACGAAGTTGCTTCCATTGTTTTCAACTTTTCTTTCTCTAGGAACGCATTAAAATTGATGGTAGGGGCCGCCATTGATCTACAACATATTTGTAATAGTTTAGACTAAGTTTATGACAAATTGAGTTCTAATTAATAGTTAAATTAATCTAGGTGAACTCCCACTCAAAACAATATCCCTCACATTGTTTTAGTGATCACACGAACCAAATCCACCACATCAACACCGATCATCACGAGAGTCGATGCAGCTTCAATGGCGAACAATCGACATGTTCATCATATCTTACTATATGATTCATGCTTTACCTTTTGGTGATCCGTGTTCCGAGACCATGTCTGTACATGCTAGGCTCGTCAAGATCAAACCTTAGCTTCCGCATGAGCAAATCTGGCTTGCTCATGTTGTATACACTTACGGAATCTAACACACCCGATCATCACATGGTGCTTCGAAACAACAAGCTTTAGCAACGGTGCTTACTAAGGGTGAAACACTTTAGAACTTGATATTCATGTGCATGAGGGATCATCTTATAATGCTACCGTCGTTAACTAAGCAATACAAGATGCATAAAGGATTAACATCACATGCAATTTATAATATGTGATATGATATGGCCTTTCTTCTTTGTGCTTCCGATCTCCATCTTCAAGCACGAACATGATCTCCATCATCACCGGCATTGCATCAAGGTCAATGATGACGCTCCATGGTTGTCGTCCACCAGCTTCAACTATTACAACTACTTTGAATAGACACGCGGGTCTTAACAGAAATTAAAGACAACCATATGGCTCCTGCCGGTTGCCAACTTACAATAAGGAACATTGCATACATCAAATATAATCACAATCATGGCCATATCACATCACAGCACACCCCTGCAAAACAAAGTTAGACGCCTCTACTTTATTTGCATGTTTTACGTGGTTTGGGGCTTTCAATAAGTGTCGTTCTAACTTACGGACAAGAACCACAACATTGATACTAGTATTGTCAATCACCCGTTGTAAATTGAATCTTAACTATGTTGGGAGAAACAGGCACCCGCAAAGCCAGTTATGCAATACAAGTTGCATGTCAAGCGTGGAGCAAGTCTCATGAACGATGTCATGTAAGGTTAGCCCGGGCCGCTTCATCCCACCATCCCGCAAGATGCAAAGTACAGAAGAAGCAATCGACAACAAAAGCATCAACGCCCACAATGACCATTGTGTTCTACTCGTGCAACAGATCTACATATAGACACGGCTCTGATACCACTGTAGGGGTTCGTAGCATGGAAAACAAAAAATTTCTACCGTATACAAACAAGCGAAGATCTATCTACTAGATTGTAGCAACGAGTCGATGGAATAATCACCCTCGAAGATTCCAAAGTGTTTAACGAGAGCGGATTCTCGTGGGTGATGTAGTCGTACTCTTGTCGATCTCAAGATCGCGTAGACGATCCTTCCGGCGCTGCGTTCCGGCAGCGCTTCCGCAGTCGGTCACACGTTCGGTACTCGACGAAGACCTTCCTCTCCCTTGTTCCAGCAGGCAGCGGAGGTTGTAGCATTCTCCTCGCGATTCCGGCAGTACAACGGCGTGGTACCAGAAGTAGAGGGGAGATCTCGCAGGGCTTCGCCTTAAGCCGGAGCGAGTATGGTGGACTATGAGAGAGAGCCTCGGCGATCTAGGGTTTAGACGCACCAAGGAGGAGCAAGGCCGGTGGCTAGGGTTTGCCTAGACGGCGGCGGCAGCAGCAGGAGGTGGCGGCGCCGGCGGCTAGGATTAGGGTTTGCGGGGCGTGGTGTTGTGTGCTTGGAGGGGCAGCCCTGCCCCTCCTTATATAGGTGGAGGGGCGCACCAAGGGGAGGGGAGTCCCTCCCCAACTCGGTCTCCAAGTGGGCCGGCGGTGGAGGAGGGGAACTCCTCCCCAAGTAGGTTTCCTACTCTCCCTCCACCTCACAGAATAGCCGTTTGACTTTTCAAATTGGCGTTTGACTTTTCAAACTAGGATTTGATTAAACCCTTTATTTTGTTCAGCGATGACACCCAGTACATGATGTAATCATTCCAACTTGTTATGACACATTCATGTACCCTTCCCCTCCGGAGTGCCGGACATTCCGGAACCTTCTAGAACATTCCCGATGAAAACACCGGAACCATTCTCCAACCCCGAAACAGGACTTTCCTTATATGAATCTTATTCTCCGGACCATTCCGGATCTCCTCGTGATATCCCGGATCCCATCCGAGACTCCGAACAACATTCGGTCTCTTACTCATCATTCCATAACTACTCAAACAACGTCGAATCCTTAAGTGTGTCTCCCTACGGTTCGTGAATTATGCGGACATGATCGAGACACTTCTCCGAACAATAACCAATAGAGGAATCTGGAAATTCATATGGCTCCCACATATTTCTACGATTACTTTGCGATCGAATGAACCACTTACATACGATACCAATTTCCCTTTGTCTCACGATAGTTTACTTATCTGAGGTTATGATCGTCGGTATCTCTACATACCTAGTTCAACCTCGTTACTGATAAGTACTCTTTTCTCGTTCCCGTGATATGTGATCCCTTGTGAGCCAGTCACATGCTTACAAGCTAATTGGATGGCATTCCACCGAGAGGGCCCAGAGTATATCTATCCGTCATATGGATGGACAAATCCCACTCTTGATCCATGTGTCTCAACCAATACTTTCTGAACACTCAATGCCACCTTTATAGCCACCCAGTTACGGTGTGGTGTTTAATGTCATTAAAGCATCTCCGGTGAAGGTGATATGCATGATCTCATGGTCGAAGGAATTAGGTTACTATATATCAGAAAGCATATAGCATTTAAACTATTAAAATGACTTGATCTTTATGCTACGCTTATCTATAGGAGTATGTCCACCATATCATTCTCCTAACGATATGATCTTGTTGTTAATAACATCTCAATGTTCATGATAGGGAAACCACAATCATTTATTAACCAACAAGCTAGTATTTATAAAGAGGCTTTACTAGGGACTTATTTTAGTTTACAAATCACACAAGTATTAATGTTTCCTTGTTAATACTATTATAGCATGAATGTAAACATTTATCATAAACACAAAGATATAATAATAACTACATTTATTATTGTCTCTAGGGCATATCTCCAACAGTCTCCCACTTGCACTAGAGTCATCTAATCCAGATTACATGATAATATACCGAACACCCATGGCAGTTTGGTGTTGGTCATGTTTTGCCCTCGGGAGAGGTTTAGTCAACGGATCCGCCACATTCAGATCCGTGTGTACTTTGAAAATCTTTATGTCCCCATCTTGGACATGTTCTCGAATAGCGTGAAAACGTAGATTGATGTGCTTCAGCTTCTTGTGTGACCTTGGTTCTTGCGCATTGGCTATGGAGCCCATGTTATCACAGTAGATTGACATTGGGTCCAGCGCACTAGGAACCACACCGAGCTCTGTAATGAACTCTTTCATCCATATTGCTTCTTGTGAAGCCTCCGAAGCAGCCATGTATTCCGATTCAGTTGAAGATCTCGCCACAACGCTTTGCTTTGCACTCCTCCAGCTAACTGCTGCACCATTCAAAGTAAATACGTATCCAGATTGTGATTTAGAATCATCCGGATCAGTGTTCCAACTAGCATCGGTGTAACCATTAACAACGAGTTGTTCATCACCTCCATAAGAAAGAACCATATCCTTAGTTCTTCTCAAGTACTTAAGGATGTTTTTGACCACTGTCCAATGATCCACTCCTGGATCACTTTGATATCTGCTAGTTAAACTAACAGCATATGAAATGTCGGGTCTAGTACATAGCATGGCATACATTAGAGATCCTATGGCTGAGGCATAGGGAGTTTTACTCATCCTTTCTCTATCTTCTGCCGTTGTCGGACTTTGAGTTTTACTAAGGTCGTATTGGGCAACATGGGCAAGAACCCTTTCTTGCTATCTTCCATTCCAAACCTATTTAGAACTTTGTCCAAATACGTACTTTGTGACAATGATATTAGGCCTCTTGATCTATCTCTATAAATCTTTATGCCTAATATATAAGCTGCTTCTCCAAGATCCTTCATTGAAAAACTATTATTCAAATATTCCTTGACACTATTAAGAAGGTCTACATCATTCCCAATCAACAATATGTCATCTACATATAGTATTAAGAATGCTACAGAGCTCCCACTCACTTTCTTGTAAATACAAGCTTCTCCATAAGTTTGTATAAAACCAAAACTTTTGATTACCTTATCAAAACGTTGATTCCAACTTCGGGATGCTTGCTTCAATCCATAGATGGACCGTTGAAGTTTGCATACCTTGTTAGCATCTTTAGGATCGACAAAACCTTTCGGTTGCATCATATACAACTCTTCATCAATGTCTCCATTGAGAAATGTTGTTTTGACATCCATCTGCCATATCTCATAATCATAATATGCAGCGATTGCTAACATAATCCTTACAGACTTTAGCTTCGCTACAGGTGAGAAAGTCTCATCGTAGTCAACTCCTTGAATTTGTCGAAACCCTTTTGCGACAAGTCGACCTTTATAGACAGTAACATTACCATCAGCATCTGTTTTTTTCTTGAAAATCCATTTGTTCTCGACAGCCTTTCGGCCATCCGGTAAGTCCACCAAAGTCCATACTTGGTTTTCGTACATGGATCCAATCTCGGATTTCATGTCTTCTTGCCATTTATTGGAATCTGGGCTCATCATTGCTTCCTCATATGTCGCAGGGTCATCGGTGTTGTCCACCAACATGACATTCATAACGGGATCATACCAATCAGGAGTGGTACGAGTTCTCGTTGACCTGCGAGGCTCTGTAGCAACTACAACCGAAGTTTCATGATCATCATCATTAGCTTCCTCTCTTATTGGTGTAGGCACCACGGGAACTACTTCTGGTGTTGCGCTACTCGCAAGTTCGAGAGAAGGTTCAACAACCTCGTCGAGTTCTACTTTCCTTCCAGTCACTTCTTTCGAGATAAATTCCTTCTCTAGAAAGGATCCATTCTTGGCAACGAAGATTTTGCCTTCGGATCTATGATAGAAGGTATACCCAATAGTTTCCTTCGGGTATCCTATGAAGACGCATTTTTCCGCTTTGGGTTCAAGCTTGTCCGGCTGTAACTTCTTTACATAGGCTTCGCAACCCCAAACTTTAAGGAACGACAATTTAGGTTTCTTCCCAAACCATAATTCATACGGTGTCGTTTCAACGGATTTAGATGGTGCCCTATTTAAAGTGAATGCGGCTGTTTCTAATGCATAACCCCAAAATGATAGCGGTAAATCTATAAGTGACATCATAGAACGAACCATATCCAAGAGAGTTCGATTACGACGTTCGGACACACCATTACGCTGTGGTGTTCCCGGCGGTGTCAATTGTGAAAGTATTCCGCATTTCTTCAAATGCTCGCCAAACTCATAACTTAGATATTCACCTCCACGATCAGAACGTAGAAATTTAATCTTCTTGTTACGTTGATTCTCCACCTCACTTTGAAATTCCTTAAACTTCTCAAAAGTTTCGGACTTATGTTTCATGAAATAGATATACCCATATCTACTCAAGTCATCCGTGAAGGTAAGAACATAACGATAACCACCGCGCGATGCTACACTCATTGGACCACACACATCGGTATGTATGATTTCCAATAAGTCCGTAGCTCGCTCTATCATACCAGAAAATGGAGTCTTAGTCATTTTACCCATCAGACATGCTTCGCATCTTTCAAGTGATTCAAGAAGTCCATCGGAATGGAGTTTCTTCATACGCTTCACTCCAATGTGACCAAGACGACAGTGCCACATATAGGTCGAGTTATCGCTCGATTTCAAACGTTTAGCTTCAATGTTATTAATATGTGTATTTCCACTATCGAGATTCAATAAGAATAGACCATCTATCAAAGGTGCATGTGCATAAAACATATTACTCATATAAATCGAACAACCATTATTCTCGGACTTAAACAAGTAACCGTCTCGCAATAAACAAGATCCCGATATAATGTTCATGCTTAACGCAGGCACCAAATAACAATTATTTAAGTATAAAACTAATCCCGATGGTAGATGAAGAGGTAGCGTGCCGACCGCGATCACATCAACCTTTGATCCGTTTCCCACGCGCATCGTCACCTTGTTCTTCGCTAGCTTCCGTTTATTCTGCAGCACCTATTTTGAGTTACAGATATGAGCAACCGAACCAGTATCAAATACCCAGGCACTACTACGAGTACTAGTGAGATACACATCAATAACATGTATATCGGATATACCTTTCTTCTTGATGTTGCCGTTCTTCAAATCCGCCAAGTACTTTGGGTAATTCCGCTTCCAGTGACCTTCTCCCTTGCAGTAAAAGCACTCAGTATCAGGCTTAGGTCTAGCCTTGGTCTTATCCGTCGGCGCGGTAACTTTCTTACCACCCTTATTGAAGTGTCCCTTTTGCTTAGACTTGCCTTTCTTGAATTTGGTGGTCTTATTGACCATCAACACTTGGTGCTCTTTCTTGATCTCCACTTCTGCAGATTTTAACATGGCGAAGAGTTCTGGCAACTGCTTGTTCATGTTTTGCATATTGTAGTTCATCACAAAGTTCTTGTAACTTGGTGGTAGTGATTGGAGGACACGATAAATCCCCAAAGAATTAGGAATCACTATACCCAAGCTTTGAAGTTTGTTTGCATGCCCAGACATCTTAAGCACATGCTCACTGACGGATCTTCCCTCTTCCATCTTGCAGTTAAAGAACTTTTCAGAAGCCTCATAGCTCTCAATTGCCGCGTGAGTCTCAAAGATCAATTTGAGATCACGGACAATATCATGTGGGTCTGAATTCTCAAACCTTTTCTGAAGCTCCGATTCTAAACCATACAAGATAGCACACTGAACTGTGGAGTACTGAGTCTTCCGAGCGAGGTAAACATTCTTTACTTCACCGGTAGCAGTAGCTACAGGTGGGTCACCCAGCGGTGCATCCAGCACATAGGTCAAATTACCAGCAGTGAGGATAATCCTCAAATTGCAGAACCAATCCGCGAAGTTGCTTCCATTGTTTTTCAACTTTTCTTTCTCTAGGAATGCATTAACATTGATGGTAGGGGCCGCCATTGATCTACAACATATTTGCAATAGTTTAGACTAAGTTTATGACAAATTGAGTTCTAATTAATAGTTAAATTAATCTAGGTGAACTCCCACTCAAAACAATATCCCTCACATTGTTTTAGTGATCACACGAACCAAATCCACCACATCAACACCGATCATCACGAGATTCGATGCAGCTTCAATGGCGAACAATCGACATGTTCATCATATCTTACTATATGATTCATGCTTTACCTTTTGGTGATCCGTGTTCCGAGACCATGTCTATACATGCTAGGCTCGTCAAGATCAAACCTTAGCTTCCGCATGAGAAAATTTGGCTTGCTCACGTTGTATACACTTGCGGAATCTAACACACCCGATCATCACGTGGTGCTTCGAAACAACAAGCTTTAGCAACGGTGCTTACTAAGGGTGAACACTTTAGAACTTTATATTCATGTGCATGAGGGATCATCTTATAATGCTACCATCATTAACTAAGCAATACAAGATGCATGAAGGATTAACATCACATGCAATTCATAATATGTGATATGATATGGCCTTTCTTCTTTGTGCTTCCGATCTCCATCTTCAAGCACGAACATGATCTCCGTCATCACCGGCATTGCATCAAGGTCAATGATGCCGCTCCATGGTTGTCGTCCACCAGCTTCAACTATTACAACTACTTTGAATAGACACGCGGGTCTTAACAGAAATTAAAGACAACCATATGGCTCCTGCCGGTTGCCAACTTACAATAAGGAACATTGCATACATCAAATATAATCACAATCATGGCCATATCACATCACAGCACACCCCTGCAAAACAAAGTTAGACGCCTCTACTTTATTTGCATGTTTTACGTGGTTTGGGGCTTTCAATAAGTGTCGTTCTAACTTACGAACAAGAACCACAACATTGATACTAGTATTGTCAATCACCCGTTGTAAATTGAATCTTAACTATGTTGGGAGAAACAGGCACCCGCAAAGCCAGTTATGCAATACAAGTTGCATGTCAAGCGTGGAGCAAGTCTCATGAACGATGTCATGTAAGGTTAGCCCGGGCCGCTTCATCCCACCATCCCGCAAGATGCAAAGTACACAAGAAGCAATCGACAACAAAAACATCAACGCCCACAATGACCATTGTGTTCTACTCGTGCAACAGATCTACATATAGACACGACTCTGATACCACTGTAGGGGTTCGTAGCATGGAAAACAAAAAAATTCTACCGCATACAAACAAACAAGACAAGATCTATCTACTAGATTGTAGCAACGAGTCGATGGAATAATCACCCTCGAAGATTCCAAAGTGTTTAACGAGAGCGGATTCTCGTGGGTGATGTAGTCGTACTCTTGCCGATCTCAAGATCACGTAGACGATCCTTCCGGCGCTGCGTTCCGGCAGCGCTTCCGCAGTCGATCACACGTTCGGTACTCGACGAAGACCTTCCTCTCCCTTGTTCCAGCAGGCAGCGGAGGTTGTAGCACTCTCCTCGCGATTCCGGCAGTACAACGACGTGGTACCGGAAGTAGAGGGGAGATCTCGCAGGGCTTCGCCTTAAGCCGGAGTGAGTATGGTGGACTATGAGAGAGAACCTCGGCGATCTAGGGTTTATATGCACCAAGGAGGAGCAAGGCCGGCGGCTAGGGTTTGCCTAGGCGGCGGCAGCAGCAGGAGGTGGCGGCGCCGGCGGCTAGGATTAGGGTTTGCGGGGCGTGGTGTTGTGTGCTTGGAGGGGCAGCCCTGCCCCTCCTTATATAGGTGGAGGGGGCGCGCCAAGGGGAGGGGAGTCCCTCCCCAACTCGGTCTCCAAGTGGGCCGGCGGTGGAGGGAGGGAACTCCTCCCCAAGTAGGTTTCCTACTCTCCTTCCACCTCACAAAATAGTCGTTTGACTTTTCAAATTGGCGTTTGACTTTTCAAACTAGGATTTGATTAAACCCTTTATTTTGTTCAGCGATGACACCTAGTACATGATGCAATCATTCCAACTTGTTATGACACATTCATGTACCCTTCCCCTCCGGAGTGCCGGACATTCCGGAACCTTCTAGAACATTCCCGATGAAAACACCGGAACCATTCTCCAACCTCGAAACAGGACTTTCCTTATATGAATCTTATTCTCCGGACCATTCCGGATCTCCTCGTGATATCCCGGATCCCATCCGAGACTCCGAACAACATTCAGTCTCTTACTCATCATTCCATAACTACTCAAACAACGTCGAATCCTTAAGTGTGTCTCCCTACGGTTCGTGAATTATGCGGACATGATCGAGACACTTCTCCGAACAATAACCAATAGAGGAATCTGGAAATTCATATGGCTCCCACATATTTCTACGATTACTTTGCAATCGAATGAACCACTTAGATACGATACCAATTTCCCTTTGTCTCACGATAGTTTACTTATCCGAGGTTATGATCGTCGGTATCTCTACATACCTAGTTCAACCTCGTTACTGATAAGTACTCTTTTCTCGTTCCCGTGATATGTGATCCCTTGTGAGCCAGTCACATGCTTGCAAGGTAATTGGATGGCATTCCACCGAGAGGGCCCAGAGTATATCTATCCGTCATATGGATGGACAAATCCCACTCTTGATCCATGTGTCTCAACCAATACTTTCCGAACACTCAATGCCACCTTTATAGCCACCCAGTTACGCTGTGGTGTTTGATGTCATCAAAGCATCCTTCCGGTGAAGGTGATATGCATGATCTCATGGTCGAAGGAATTAGGTTACTATGTATCAGAAAGCATATAGCAATTGAACTATTAAAATGACTTGATCTTTATGCTACGCTTATCTATAGGAGTATGTCCACCATATCATTCTCCTAACGATATGATCTTGTTGTTAATAACATCTCAATGTTCATGATAGGGAAACCACAATCATTTATTAACCAACAAGCTAGTATTTATAAAGAGGCTTTACTAGGGACTCTATTTTAGTTTACAAATCACACAAGTATTAATGTTTCCTTGTTAATACTATTATAGCATGAATGTAAACATTTATCATAAACACAAAGATATAATAATAACTACATTTATTATTGCCTCTAGGGCATATCTCTAACACTAAACCCTAGTTGTCGAGGCCTCTCTACTCCATCGTACCTGCTCCGGCTTAGGCAAAGCCCTGCAGGATCTACTCCTCCACCTCCACCACCACACCATCGTGCTGCTGGAATCGGGAGGATATATACAACCTCCGCTGTCTGCTAGAACAAGGGAGAGGAAGGTATTCATCGACTACCGTACGTGTGACCGACTACGGAAGCGCTGCCGGAGCGGGGCGCTGGAAGGGTCGTCTTGAGATCGGCAAGTGAACGACTACATCAACCACGAGAATCCGATCTCGTTAAACGCTTTGGATATTTGATGGTTAGTACTCTATGAAATCTTTGCACTGATCTCGTAGATTAGATCTTGGCTTGTGTGTGTTCATGCGATAGATTTTTTGTTTTCCATGCTACGAACCCCTACATTAAGAGTCTCCAACTGAATCTGCGATTCGATTGAACACTCGGGGGTCTACTGACATGGGTATGCCCTACGGGTGCCTAATGTTAGCCTACCCGGTACCAGCCTAGCAGGGGCCCACATGATTACCCCATGCGGATGATGAATCCCAAGAAGGATTCGGGTGACCAAGGCCCATGCAGATGCCACTTCTTGGAGAACATGGCTAGCTATGGATAGCATTTCAAAGGGTCTAACCCTAATCTGTAACCGACTCGACCTACCCCGAGACCTGGCCTCCCGATATAAAGGCTAGGAGGGCATGGCGAGGAGGCTCTCTCACCTCATACCTTAGAACACACCTCACTCTAGATTGCATCTGTGCACCCTTGTAATCATCGGCTTCGCCATCAATCAAGAATAGACAAGCAGGAATAGGGTTTTCCCTTAGGGGGCCTGAACCTGGGTAAACCTCGTGTCCCCGTGTTGCGAATATGTTAGTTGTTCCACGATCTCCAGCTTCCCCTCCTTCTCCAAAACCCAAGTCCATAACAATGGGCATTGACGAGTCGAACCATCGTCACATGCCATTACTTCTGTTTATCTTTGATTACATCAGCCTGGGATTTCCGCATGGTCTTCAGCATCTCCCCCTCATTCCTAATGCTTCATTGTTGTCATTCATTCGAGACAAGTTCTCCTCCAACGCCTTCTTCTCTATTTCTTCGATGAACTTATTCACATCAACCAACAGACTTGAGTACTTTTTGCCAAGCTTGTTCTTCTCATCAGACAGTTGCTTCACCAGCTGCGCATTCTCAACCTTCTCGTCGATTCTTGCACTGCTTGTATCATCATACATCCCCCATAGCTTTGCAAGTGCATTCTTCATAGCATCTGGCCATCCATTGTCTACCCAAGCCACAAACCCATAGTTTTTGACCTCCTGTAGGTCAGAAATTTGTTTGCACAGACCTACTGCTTGCCATAAAAGTGAATGGTGATACAAGGAGCTAAGCACTTATGTTCTGAACTTGGCAGAGATAGAATCCACGGCCTGTGTTGGTTCCTTCAAATGCAACACACCCGACAGGCTCAAGTTTGTGGACGCGGTAGAGCTCAGGACAATCTTTCACTATGCAGCAGAAGCTAGGATCTTCGTACGAGTCAGGAGCATAGTCCATGTCTGTGATGTCCTAGCACACCAAATTGAGTTCATATGATTGTAAATCGAGGATTCCTAACTCGCTACTGAACCCTAACCCTATGAAAGAATTGGGGAAGTGTACTTACCCCTAGATACGATTGGGAGGAGTTGTCGCCGTCATTCTAGCTCAGCATGGCTGCCACCCTACCGGTTTTGTCTTGCCGGGGGCGTCATCACTATCACCGTCGGTGTCCGGATTTGACCCGGGAAAGGAGAAGGGGGGAAATGTGGATCTAGTTTGGCGGTGAGCGGGTAGGGTGTGTCTCGGCAAGAGGTGAGGGAAAGGATCCCACCCCTTTTCCAGGCTAGCGGGAATCTCCTATGGCCGAGCTCGTGCAGGGAGCGCCGGTTTTGCATCCAGCGGGCACACGACGAGTGTTGGGAATATGCCCTAGAGGAAATCATGTATGATGAGATTTCCCATTGTATTCATAAAGATATAAAGATGTCCTTGTATAAACATCTGATGTGTATCATTGAATATGTGATTCGGTTATGGAACTATGCATTCATATTGTTTGTACTAAATGTCCTTGGTCATTGAGGTTGTGCTGGACACACAACTTATACCAATGTGAAAGTTGGCTTGATGACTCGGTTCCACTTGTCATGGGCATGGAGATGCTATTCCAACTTACACAGATTCGGCTAAAGAGTTTAGCGAGTCGGATTGACCCATATTGAGGTACAACAAACAAGTTGTCATTTATATATCTCAATCAATGTAATCCTTAGACCTGAGGTTATTGCATAGTCCGAGTTGAGGATCACCGACTTAGGTTCTGTCAAACACTGATCCGCAACTGGGCAGTTATAAAGGCAGAGTTCGGGTCGAATGAGAATCAAGCTGCGTGATGTGAATAACCAAGATGGGATTTTGCCTCTCCACTTGGAGAGATATTCTCTGGGCCCTCTCGAATGATATGATTCGGAAAGCATGGCCATGCACGACTCGGTTAAGTGTTAACCGAGGCGATCGACTAAGAGTTAGTCGGGTGAATCACTTATCTCAGATCAAGAAGAGAGTCGGACTATTTAAGGGATGACATATATTCGCCTATAGTCTGACAAGGTATATCGTGAGGCAAAAGGGACTCGGACGCAAGTCACATTGGAAAGGCAAGTCGTCATGACTCTTTGGTACTTGGGAGTCGGCACGTTCTGCTAGGAGCCGCTACCGACTGGTCGATTTAGAGTTGGACTCTAATCGTGTCCAAATAGCCATGAGCCTGCGGGGTCACACACTTAAGAGAGGGAGCAAGTTTGGATTGGATCTGAACTGGAAATCTGGTTGGGTTGGACCCGAGCCTGATTTGGACTGAGTCAGTGAGTTGGACTCACAGGGACTAACATTATATGGGCTTTAGTGAATGGGCCGCGCGATCAGAGCCCACGTTCACTCCCTATATATAGTGGAGCACCGTAACCCAGAAAGGTTAATCGTTGATCGGTTAGGTCATTCAATTGTTGGAAACCCTAGCTCCACAGCAGTCAGCAGTTCGCCGCCGTTGCTCCTCCTTGCACGTGTGGATACCAGCAGAGGTGTTGTACGATCAGCACCAGGACGATCGGATCGCAAAGGACTGCACTGCATCAACTGACGCGCTTCATTAGTAATCCGCAACTGCGCGTCTAGTGGTAAACCTCGTGGCATTCTACCTCAGCTGGATCTTTGGATCACCACGTTAGAGGAAAATTTTTGTTTTATCTCCGCGTGGCCCAACAGAGAGTGACTCGCTGGAAACGGTCGATTCGAGCGTAGCACCTAGGCCTGGCTCCAGGTGCTTCGCGCTAGCACATCCCAGCGCCTTATGCAGGTAACCAAACGGATCACTTTCGTCTCCCGCTGGCCTGCCTGAAGGGTATATAGGCTACCAAACACGTCCTAAGAGAATCTACGGCCCACTTTGTACTTGCTGAACTCTGCTCCAGTGTTTTTATAATGCATTATGGAAAATTAGCCAAGAAAATTGTCAAAAGGTACTTAAAGGATCTCGAAACAGATAAAAACGACTTCAGCAATCACGATCACGATAATCCACGTCGACATCCAACACAGTGTAAAACCAACAGTGCAAAACCTAGTTTTTTTTTGGAGGAAAACCTTCACAATTTGTTTTCATCGTGCGACATGCATTTTTTTGTTTTATTTTTGTTTGTTTCTAAAACAAAGATTCACATCTAGCGTCTGTTTCGGTTTAAAGGATATCTATTTTTTGTAGGATGCATAGGATTTTTTCTTGTAAAGACCATTTGGTTCAAAGAAATAAACTCTCCAAAATATTATAGACTGCATTTCTGCACTACAATTTTATAAGTATGATTTTTGTTAAGAGGTTAGACCTCCTTAAAAAAATCATATCTATAACAACCAATGGTAAGGAAATCGGTAATCGTTAACTGCTCGGTTGTCTTGGGAGTAGCGACTAATCGAAATTCGGACGATTAACTGATTTAATTGGTCGGCTATTAATCGGTGCAACCTATACAAACTAGCAACTAAAACACATATGACTCCTCTTGCACCTCAACCACCTACCCTATTAAAGGCAGCCTCGAGCTCCCAGATGAGATCCTCAAGGCTCTCAAGCTCTTGTATCTGAGGTCTGATCAGCAACTACGAGGAACTAATCAACAACGACAAGGAACTGGCTGGTGATAGCAGAAATCGAGCTCCTGGAGGGAGGGATCGAGCGGGATCTTCGAAAAACCTACTTCGTTGTGGCGGGGTAGAGGGTGGATGGGCGATATGGGTTGATAATTTTGCAACTTTTTTGACCAAGTGTAGTAGTTAATCGGTAATATACCTAGTAATCGGAGTGTTAGAACTATTAATCGGGCTAAATGATTAACACAAATGATTAGTGATAATCGACACGATCAGATCCCTAGTAGCGATTAATCGACCTATTAATCGTTGATTCGGCCTATTTTTTGAACATTGATAACAACTATGACATGTATTCTATCTTTATACAAATTTTCTTTGTTTTTCTATGGTGCAACCAAACAATGGCTATTACCAATTCACGTGTTTTTCTATTTCTATAGGATTCCACGTGTCATGATGTATTATTCTTACATTTTTCTGTTTGTGTATTTCAAATCCTACGATTGGTTCTCCTAGGTTGCTTCATTTTTAAAACTTCGGGATGGAACGAATTCACCCGAGATCATCCGGCACCTTTTGAGATATTTACGTTAATTTGGCACCACAAAAATAGGAAGTTTGATTGTATAAGCGTGCTAGTGCCATGGATGGCACATGGTATTGCCTGATAATCACACGTTGATTTCTGACACCGCATCCCCAAATGAAGCAACACTATCTTCTTAAAAAATGAAGCAACATGATCGGGGTCAGACTACCAATCAGTATTACTCCGTCTGGAATTAACTGACTCACCATGTATCAGAGAGTACTCGGTCTGCTTCGCTGCCAAAACCCACACTCACAAATTCAATCCTTTATTCATTGCTCACCCCACAAGAATTATACATTTCTGATCGGAATCTGTACGCACGTCCCAGCCCAGGCTCGGGGACGGGAGTCTAGGACACGGCGTTCAGCGCCTGGTCTTGTTCCGCGGAGGTTCCGGCCTTGTTCTTGAGGAAGGCGGAGTACCAGCGGGCGGAGAGCCTAGCCTGCCGCGGCCGGCTCTCGTCGGAGAAATCGACGCGGTACAGGCCGTACCTAGACTGGTACCCTGACAAGAGCTCGAACAGATCCATGAACGCCCAGGCAAAGTAGCCTTTCACCTTGGCTCCATTCCTGCACAACAAGAGAGGGTATCGAAATGGAACTTCTTCTAGGAGTAGTAAGATAATGCTGAAACTGCATGTGTTTAGACTTGACGCACCTGATCGCGTCTAGCATGCTTTGCATGTAGCTGCTCAGGTAACCGATCCTGTCGGTGTCATCGAGGCCGTCGTCGGCAGATCCGGAACCTGACAAGATGTACAATAAGCCACATGGTGGTTCATGAAGCAACTATTTTCACTAGCTGACTTGTTTCTGGTTAGAAATTGTGCTTGCCATTCTCCTGGACATAGATGGGAAGGTTCCCATAGGTTTCTTTCAGGTACTCGAGTACAAGTTGCAGCCCTTTTGGGTCGCTTGGAGTATTTGTTGGCGGACCCTGCGGACCAATAAACATTATCTTTGACAGTTTGTGATTCAGTCCTAACTGCATCTTTCTTGTCTAATCTCTTGATTCAGTCCAGAAAACATAATCAAATGGATGTACAGTACAAGGCCAAAAGAACTGGTGTTGGCAACTTCTTTGCACAACACATTCAAGACGTAATTTCTTACCGGGCAAGGTGTTGGGTCTGTCCTAGAACCTGCATCACACAAAGGAACTACTTATAGAACAATACTGCAACTATTTTCTATTAAATTTGTCTAGTAAAGTGTTGACCAAGTAGTATGCTTTGAGATTGAAAATAAAACAGTTGCCAGATGCAGTGCTGTGGCAGAAAACGTAACTCGGTGATAACAAAAAACCAGGCTCTGATGATAAATACGTAATAGAAATCGGACATTTTTTGGGATGAACGAACACCGCACTCAGAGAAATGCCCAACATGTGTGACTATGAACATGTAAAGGCTACTTGCCAGCTTGTCTCAGCATTAGTAGGACATCACTTCCAGCAGCTTAGCTATTCTATTTTTTGCATATCTTAGTTGCGTTGTTTTGCTTGTCTGCACAGTGCACCGTGAAAGGAAAATGAATCAAATTACACACCGGCATGACACATGATTGAGTGGTTGAGTAATACTCCTAGTATCACTATCAACAAAAAAAGATACTTACCTCTGTATTGAATTGACATGTCAGCACCATAGTCCCGAGCACCTGTTCCCAGAGGCAGATCATTCACGTAGAGAGAATAGTAGTGATTTATTCCTATAAAATCTAAAGAACCCTTGATAAGTTCAGACTGATTTTTTGTGAAGGGTGGAAGGCGAGAGCCAACATTCTTCTTCATAACTTCTGGGTAGTCCCCAAACACCAATGGATCTAATATCCTGCAAGTACATGCACTTAAGATCTCAAAATGCACATATTATACAGGTGAAATGCTTTCTGTGACAAAATGGAGGCAAAATATCGTACCAGCCAAACAAGAAATCTTTACATCTCTGTGTTGCTTCAAAATCCACAGTTGAATTTGTCAGCGGATAACTCCAGTAGGAGTAGATATTTATGCCAACAATTCCTTTTTGTATGGGCTGCATCAAAATGGTTCCGTTTTAGTTTTTAATGAGCCAATACCTCTTTTGCATAGCGATGGAAAAAAAAATCAGGATCAACCACCCACTCAATTAGAAGAATAATAGTCTATGTACGTCCCTATTTTGAAACAAGGTCATGAACCTTAAAAAAAATTAACTGACTATTCCAGCAAGCAATACTACTGTCAATGCGTGGCTCAATGCTGAAATATGCATTACATAGATGAATTAATATGTGGTTAATGTAATGACTGAAAACAGTGCCTCCACTCTTGAGCAAAGCAAAGATGGCTTAGAGTATCGCAGTTTATGAAGAAACTAAAGCACCACCAAAACTATTGTGAGTACATGATCATTCACTCACTTGATATTTTTGTCTGTATAGATAGAAAACAGATGCATGCGCCATAAGGGTATTATGAGCTGCTATGTATGGTTCAACAGTAGAGTCCCCAGCGGTGCACTTTGTTACTCCAAATTGATCTGAGCAACGGGCAGGAGGGAATACACCATTATCATAAGAGCCAACTACACCGATGTTTGGCTCATTCATAGTCGTCCAGGATGCAACCCTATCTCCAAACTCTCGGAAGCAAACATCTGCATATGCTGTGAAATCTTTGCTACATTTTTTAGATGTAAAAAATATGAAAAAATATCATTAATATGTCAATGGTACTATTAACTGCCGCTGCAATGGAGTTATTTATTTGATAGTGAAAACATGTACTCCCTCCGTCTCAAATTAACTGACTCGGTTTTGTCTGATACGTCTGTATCTAGACGCATTTTAGTGAGTAGATACATCCGCATCTAGACAAAGTTGAGTCGGTTAATTTGGGACAGAGGGAGTATATACTTACACAATTCTAGGGCTTAACCATCCACCGTACTTGTCTTCAAGAATTTGAGGGAGATCTAGATGGTGAAGTGTTATGTGTACTTGAATTCCTGGATAAATATCACAGAGACAGGAGGGTTCAGATGGTCAATGCCTTCAACTCTTTTTTTGTAGACATCTGAAACTAAATGAGTGTCTAGTAGGAACCTAAAAAAATGTCTGCATTTAAATATGTCAACTCTCAACGATCTGCATAAATACTCTTACCATATTTCACTAGCTCATCAATTAAATTATTGTAGTACTCTAGCCCCTTTGGACTGACAGCACCCGTTCCATCTGCAACCCGAAAGTTTGCAGGAATAATGAGATAAATGAAAATCAAAGCGGATTGTTGCAATGAAGCTTATGAAGAATTCTGACTTGGAATAAGCCTTGACCAGGATATGGAGAACCTATAGGCCTCTAGGCCTGTCTTAGACATGAGCTTGACGTCCTCCTGCAAAATCAGATAAGCTAATTTTTTCGTGGAACTGCTAAAGCAGAGAATGCTGAGGCACCCTGCTTTTTTACCATATATTTGTGGTACCCATCTGCAGCGACGTCTCCCGTGCTTTTGTCTGACATTTTGCCTGCAAGAGCAAATCAAATATTCAAAATCCCGGAACTGAACCTAACCACGACGAACGAATTCGTGATCAACTTAATGAAATTATGGTCTTGGGCTCTTTCCAATTCGTCACATACAATTCCAAGCGTGAAATATCTACTCGGTGCATCAGGAAAACTGATCGCAAATTGTGCAAGGCTTATTTTCTTAGTCATATGAATACACAAAGGTGAAAGTATCCACAGTCATATGATCCCATGCTAAAACAAAATGTTATGACGCCTTGCAGCTCAGGAAAACCAGAGACATATTTCACAAACAGGCCACAACCAAACCTGCGTGAGTGAAAGTATCCCAGATGCTTGGGCTCCTGCCATCCTCAGTAACAGCACCCTCATACTGCAGGAAAAGGAATTACTTATCAATATTCAGTAAGTCTGTAAGTGGGATAACTCATAAAATTTATGCGTCAGCACAGCAACTGAACACACAGGAAGTTTCAGCTCAAACTACTAACCTGATATGCTGAGGTTCCAGCTCCGAAGACGAAGTCCTGTGGGAAATCACTTCTTGTGAAGCCAATTGCCGCAGTTGCGCTGTGAACACACAGGGGCAGCAAAAGGCATAAGAAGGCAGCAGCACCCATCTCTGCTGGTGCTTTTCTGTGCTTGACCGATGGTTCATGCGCTTTGGGGAAGGCTTATATCAGCAATTAATCTCAACAGCAACCTCAACCTCGTGGCAAAAAAACAAATTAAGTATTGTACTACTCCCTCAGACCCATATTAGTTGACTTGGATTTATCATAATTTGGATGAACCTATATACTAAATAGTGTCTAGATTCAGTCAAATCTAGACAAATATGAGTCAACTAATATGGGTCGGAGGAAGTAGCATATATCTAAAGTCAGACCACATAACGACGTGTGCAACTACCATATTGGCAGTGGTGCGCCTACACGCATCAGTGGAAATATTTTAAGGCTCATGGATAAACACAGATCAGTACCAGCATCGATTAAGAAAAGACATACTCGATTATAAAATCAATGCCGTCTAAATTACAGGAATGAAACGTAGAAAGGATGAGGCTGCATAGTTGGGACGCATACCAAAAACTATGAGCAGGACAGCATCTGCCCTATCATCTCTAGGTCCTTGTGCTCTGGAGTAATCACGTAAAGAATCAGCTGCGGCACCAGCAGTCACTTCCAGAACGATCTAGCAAGAGAAGTACAGTAGTAGTAAAGTTTAGATTGACTGATTACAAGGGTTTAACTTATTACAGATCGACTTGGACCGTCCAAGGCCGGCCAAGGTTTAACCCAGGGAAGGAGAAGATAGGCCACAGTGCCGCTTCACAGCCTTACAATTGACAATACTCCCTCCGTTCAAATCTGTGACACTTAATTCCGAAGGAAGTACTAAAGAGAAGCAGCTAAAAGATGATCTTGTCGGAAGATAAACAGTAGTAACCGGATTAGTAATTTCATCTTGAGCTGTGAGATCAAAGATCGACGTCGCTGGTCACTTGCGCACAAATCAGTATGACTGAAGAACTAATCTGAATATACTGCATCAGGTTGAGCCTTACACGGTAGCAGCAGCCGTGAGTCCGTCACTCCCACCGCAATTGGGTTTCGTCTTGTGATCATGATGATGACGTTCACGGCAGCGAAGCAGTAAGCCCACACTCGCAAGTCTCAACACAATCCTTAATTCGATTGCTCACACAAAATATTGTACATTCTGATCAAAATCCTCAGGTCCCAGCGCCCGGCACCAAGCATATCCCAGACCAGACTCAGGGGCGGGTACGGGAGTCAGGACACGACGTTCAGCGCCTGGTTCTGACCCTGCGTTGTTGGCAGAACCGAGGAGACTACAACCTTCTCCTTCAGGAAAGCGGAGTACCAGCGAGCGGAGAGCCTGGCTTGCCGTGGCCGACCCTCGTCGGAGAAATCGACGCGATACAGGCCGTACCTCGACTGGTACCCTGAAAGCAGCTCGAACAAGTCCATGAATGCCCATGCAAAGTAGCCTCTCACCTTAGCTCCATTCCTGCACAAGATCAGAAGCGAGGGCATCAGGATGGAATCTCTGTACACTTGTTTGGGTGTCAAGTATCCGAGTAAGAAGTATTCAGGCGTGTGCTGGTGCATTTTCAGTTTTGAATTCCGTTGCATTTGAAATAAATGAAAATTACTAGACTCCATATGTCTTTGATCTTGACACACCTCAGTGCGCTAAGTGTGCTCTCCATGTAGCTTCTCAAGTAAGCGACCCTGTCCCTGTCGTCGAGACTGCCGTCAGCAGATCCCATACCTGAAGAGATGTAAAAAAGGCCACATGATTACTCAAGCTAATTTGTTCGTTAACACAGGTTGCTTCTTGTTGGGAATTGTGCTTGCCATTCTCTTGAACATAGATGGGAAGGTTCCCATAGGTTTCTTCTAGGTACTCCAGTGCAAGTTGCAACCCTTTGGGATCACTTGGAACATTTGTGGGGGCACCCTGCAGACAAATATTGATTATTTTCAACTGAGATATCAGTTTTCAAGTGCATTATTTTCTGTCTAATCTCTTGATTCTGTTCAGAACACGTAATCGAATGGATGTACAGTGTGTGGCGAAAAGAACTGGAGTTGGCAACTTCTTTGCAGAGCACATTGGGGACATAATTTTTTACCTGGCCACATGGCGGGTCTGTCCTAGAACCTGCATCATACAAAGGAATGACTTACAGAACACTACTGCAACTCTTTTCTATTGCATTTGTCTAGTAAAGTGGCCAACAGGTAATATACTTTGAGATTGAAATGGTCATAAAACAGTTGCCAGATGCAGTACTGTGGCAGTGGTTACAAAAAGGCAGGCTCTGAAGGTAATAGTAATAAACATCAATCATCTTTTGGGATGACCGAACACCGCACTCAGAGAAATGCCCAACATATGTGACTATGAACATGATAAGGCGGCTTGCCAGCTTGTCTTAGCTACTCTATTTTTTTAATATCTTAGTTGCAATGCTTGTGTGCACAGTGCACCGTGACAAGAAAAAGGAATCAAACTACAAATCGGCATGACACATGATTCAAGTGGTCGAGTAGGATTCCTAGTATAACTATCCAAAAAAAAGATACTTGCCTCTGGTTTGAATTGACATGTCAGCATTGTAGTCTCGATCACCTGTTCCTAGAGGGCAATCATTCACGTAGAGAGAATAGTAGTGATTTATTCCTATAAAATCTAAAGAACCCTTGATAAGTTCAGATTGAGTTTTTGTAAAGGGTGGAAGGCGAGAGCCAACATTCTTCTTCATAACTTCTGGGTAGTCCCCAAACACCAATGGATCTAGTATCCTGCAAGTACAGGCAACTTAAGATCTCAACAATGCAGATTATACAGGTGTTGCTTTCTGTAACAAAATGGAGGTAAAATATCATACCAGCCAAACAAGAAATCTTTACATCTCTGCGTTGCTTCTAAATCCACAGTGGAATTTGTCAATGGATAACTCCAGTGGGAGTAGACATTTATGCCAACAACTCCTTTTTGCATGGGCTGCATACAAAAGGTTCCTTTTTAATTTCTATTAGCCTATACCTCTGAAAATTTAGCAATGTAAAGGGGAAACAACTAAGTAATAATGTTTTTAGTAAAAAAAAGAACATAATTATAGGCCGCTCAATTAAGGAAATAAGAGTCTATGTACATTTCAGTCAGAAGAATCTATGTACATTGTTTTCAAGGGAACAAGGCTTGGAACTTGAATAAAGCAAACCAACTATTCCAACTAGAAATACTAATCACCCGTTTCCCAATGTCAAATACTCTTGACATATCAGCATCCAAAAAATGAATCAAGATGTGGTTATTATATGTAATATATGACTGAAAACGGTGCATTCTGGAGCAAAGCTTAGATGGCTAGAGTGGCGCGGTTTATGAAGAAACAAAGCAGGGCCAACACTAATTTAAGTACAAGAGCATTCACTCACTTGATACTTTTCTTTGTACAGACTGAAAACTGATGCATGCGCCATAAGGATATTATGCGCTGCTATGTAAGGTTCGGCACCAGAGTCCCCAGTGGCGCACTTTGTTAATCCGAATGGATCCGAACAACGGGCAGGGGGGAACAGAGCAACATCATAAGAGGCCACTACGCCGATGTTTTGCTCATTCATAGTTGTCCAGGACGCAACCCTATCTCCAAACTCCCTGAAGCAAACATCTGCATATGCTGTGAAATCTTCGCTGCATTTTATAGATGTAAAAATATGAATATGGGAAAAAGTTATGTCGTAAGTATGTCAATGCTATATAAATTTCCGCTGCAACAAAGTTATTTTGTTCGTAGTGAAACCACATATGAACTTACACAATTCTGGGGCTTAACCATCCACCATACTCGTCTTCAAGAATCTGAGGGAGATCTAGATGGTGAAGCGTGATGTGGACTTGAATTCCTATAAATATCACAAATATAGGAAGGTAAAAATGAGCAACGCCTTCAACTTTATCTACATACATTTCTTGAAATGAAAAGATGTTTATGCCTATTGCATGAACCTAACAATTGATTGCAATTAAATATTTAATTTCTCAGGGATCTTAAAATATACCATGAATCACTAGCTCATTAATGAGGTTATTGTAGAACTCTAGCCCTTTTGGATTGATAGCTCCGCGTCCATCTGTAAACCCGAAATTTGCAGAAACAATGAGATAAATAAGAAAACTAAAGCGGTCTCTTCTGATGAAAGTTTTTGCAGAATTCTGTACTTGGAATAAGCCTTGACCAGGAGATGGAGAACCTATAGGCCTCTAGGCCAGTCTCAGACATGAGCTTGACATCCTCCTGAAAAATCAAATAAGCCAGTTTTTTTAGAACTACTAAAGCATAGAAATGCTCAATATTTTGCAATGCTCCATATTCTTTACCATGTATTTGTGGTACCCATCTGCGGCAACATCTCCCGTGCTTTTGTCTTCCATTTTTCCTGCAAGAACAAATAAAAGATTCAAAATTGACCTAACCACAACGAACAAATTCTTGGTTAAGCACATCAAATTCTGGTCTTGGCTATTGTTAATTCTCAATTTTCCATGTTCAGTTACTCAAAATTCAGTTATGTTTCAGCAACAGAAATGCTTTGTAAAATTGTTCTAACAAAAAGGAACTAGTCTCAAAAACCCGCACAATGCATCAGGATAACTGATCGCAAATTGCCCGAGGGTTAATTTCTTAAGCATTTGAAAAATAAAACATGAAAATTATCCATAATCATATGCATGCACCATGCTAAAACAACATGTAGTCAGACATTGAGCACCGGAAAACCAGAGACAGACTTCACAAACATGTAGAAACCAACCTGCGTGAGTGAAATTGTCCCAACTGCTTGGGCTCTTACCATCCTCAGCAACAGCACCCTCATACTGAACACAGAAGAAACGTCGAAATTCAGTACGTACGAAAAAAATCGTTGTATCAACGAGTTCACCCGATGAACTAAACATGCCAGAACTTTCAGCTCAAACAAGATAGATTGCTTACTTGATATGCTGAGGTTCCAGCTCCGAAGACGAAGTCCTGTGGGAAATCACTTCTTGTGAAGCCAACTTTCGCAGTCACATCCTGAACCCAGAGGGACAGCAAGAGGCACAAGAAGGTAGTAGCACCCATCTGTGCTGTTGCTTCTCGTTGCTTGACTGATTCATGCGCTTCAGAGAAGACTTATATCAGATTTGATCTCAACAGCAACCTCAACCTCATCGAATACAACCAAATTAAATATATATATCTGAAGTCAGATCGCATATTGACATGTGCAACTACCATGTTGTCAGTGGCACACCTGCACGCATCAATGGAACTATTAATCTGAAGGCACATTGCTAAAGATATACCTGGGTGTTGGATTCTGATACATATTTTTTTTCCTGCTTATGATCGGCGCTCATAGATCTGATGGTAAACACACAGATTAGTACCAGCATAGAAAAAGGTGTGCCGTCTGAATCACATGAATGAACGGAGAAAGGATGAGGCTGCACAGTTGGGAAGCATACCAAAAACAATGAGCAGGACAACATCTGCCCCTCTCTTCCCTAGGTCCTTGTGCTCTGGACTAATCGCGGAAACAATCAGTTGCGGCACCAGCAGTCGCTTCCTCGAGCACGGCACGACAGGATGGGAAACGGAGAGCTTAGTGGCGCCGCGCCGCCGAGATGGTGGAGCGCACGGTTTCAGAGGATTCGAAGTGCGTAAGTGCGTCATCCCCCACTGCCGAATTCCGTGCTCTTCGCCGCCGGAAAGGCTTCGCGCCGCCGGCCCCCCTGCCCCGCGTGAGGCTTGGCGTCGTCCACCGCGAGATCGAACTCCGTTAGCCATCCCTTGCTCCGGTGTGCGGCGACGCCTGCTTTCTCGCTGGATTGCGGCCTACTGCGGTCTTGCGTGGTCCTCCTAGATGCTGGAATGGGTGGGCACGAACGGGAGAGTGAAGGCGGCGCTCCCAAGGCGAGATGCTACACAGGACGGCCCGAGTAGCTTCGACCGGACGGCAGGTCCCCCGTCTGGCCAGCTCGCTGCAAGGGGTGAGGAGCTTAGAGCATCCCACTCTTTGCGCTTTCTCAACCCGAAATCCAGACGTATTTTAGTCTTGAAATTAGTTTTTCAGTCCGGAAATGACGAGTTTTCTATTCACGTTCTCGGACGAGTTTCCGTATTTAAGCTAAAATTCAGCTAATTTGGGCAAACTTTAGCGAATATAGACGGTTTTGGATGAACTTTGAACGAATATAAGCGGTTTTAGACGAATATGGAAGAATGTAAGCGGTTTTGAGCGAATATGGGCAAATATGAGCAAACTTTGGGCGAATATGGTCGAATATGGGCGAACTTCGGGCGAATATAAACGAATTTTGGGCAAACTTTGGATGAATATGGACGAATATATGCTGGTTGGGCGGGTCCACTCGCCGTCTGTTTTTCGCCGAATTCGCTTCGTCCGGCGTTTCCAGGGCGTTCCCGGGATCCTGAGAATGACCTGAGAAGTCCGGACCAAAGTTGGCCCAAATCCGGACGAAACAGGGATCCTAGGAACGCGACTAGGCAGATTTTCAGCGTCCGGACCAAAAAATCGTCCTGGATTCGACGTCCTGGAAACGTGAGTGGATATGCTCTTACGCCGCGGCCCGGGCCAGGGGCACCGGTAGAAACGAGGTCTTCGGTTTGGTGCTGAACCGGTACTAGTCTCGGTTTGTTACAGGCCGCGGCACTAATTCGTATTGTTTCCAACGGCTAGGAACCCGAGAAGCACTAGTTTTGGGCCGTTTCGGACCTCAATACGTTCCGGGACAAGAGACTCAAGCCAGCTGCACTATGCGGGAACAATTTGTCCCGGTCTGTAGCATGGCCTGGAACTAGTTGTAATTTCTAGTCTCGGTTCGTATCACAGAACGGGACTATTGATTTCTCTATATATTTTGGCTTCATCCATGCCCGAGCCATGGCCATTTTTCCTTACAAACAAACCGAGTTCATGCCCTTTTTTCAGAAGATTGTCAAGATTTGGTGGCAACCCTAAAATCTAGGATTTTAAAAGGTTAGGAACTTCATCCTTCATTTCTCATTGTTAGTTAGCTCAATGCGATAGAAGTAGAGATGGATTTGCATGCACTAAAAGTAGAGGGATTTTTAGATATATAATTTTAGGCAAATTTTGATTAGGCAAAATGTTACTGAAAATTGAAATGTGTAATTTTATAGTTTCTGAGCTCAGAATTGAATAAGGTTTTCACTGCTAGAACAATAATTAAAAACTCCATATTTTTTATGTTAATTGTTTCCTCCAATTCAAAAATTGGCGCATGTAAATTTTTCAAAATTAAAATTTAATGCTCTAGAAGCTCACATTATAACCTGTATTAAATTAGTCACTAGTCTCTATTCATGATGTTGTGTAATGGTTTTTGATATATACTTTTACAAATAATGCAGATAGTCCAAAATGGATGTATGGTAGTGACCGACGCTCTAGCGAGTTCATTAATGGCGTGCATGAATTCATCTGTGTGGCTGATGCGAACACGCAGAATGGTTTTGTATTTTGTCCATATAGTGGATATACGAATCAGAAGGATTACTCTGACTCAAAAACCCTTCACAGTCACCTGTTAAAGTCCGGTTTCATGCCCAGTTATAATTGTTGGACCAAACACGAAGAGAGAGGGGTTATAATAGAAGACAATGAAGAAAAGGAGAAGGATGACAACTATCATGGGTTCCCTAAATACGATGATACTTCCATGGGGATGCTGAAGGGGAGGCTGAAGAATAGGCACATGATGAGTCCTCTGATGATCTTGGTCGGACCATTGTTGGTGCACGGAGAGACTGCGAAAATGAAAAAGAGAGGGAGAAGTTCAATCACATGTTAGAGGATCACAAAAAGTCATTATACCCAAATTGCGAAAATGTTCTGAAAAAGCTGGGTAGCACACTGGAATTACTGCGATGGAAGGTGGAGTGTGGTCTATCTGACTTCGGATTTGAAAAGTTGCTGAAAAATATGAAAAATATGCTTCCAAAGAATAACGTATTTCCCACTAGTACGTACGAAGCAAAGAAGGTTGTCTGCCCTCTACGTTTAGAGGTTTAGAAGATACATACATGCTTTAATGACTGCATCCTCTACCGCGGTGAGGAGTACGAGAATTTGGTTGCATGTCCGATATGCACTACATTGCAGTATTAGATCAGACGAGATGACCCTGATGATGTTGAGGGTGAGCCCTCTCGGAAGAGGGTTCATGTCAAGATGTAGTATGTTCCTATAATACCACGGTTGAAACGTTTTTTAGGAAACAAAGAGCACACCAAGTTGTTGCAATGGCACAAAAAGGAACACAAGTCAAACAGGATGTTGAGACACCCCGCTGATGGGTCACAGTAAAGAAAAATTGATAGAAAGTATTCGGACTTTGCAGATGACGCAAGAAAATTAAGGTTTAATCTAAGTACAGATAGAATGGATCCTTTTGGGGAGCAGAGCTCCAGTCATAGCACCTGGCCCGTGACTCTGTGTATCGATAACCTTTCTCCTTGGTTGTGCATAAAGCGGAAGCTCATTATGATGGCAGTGCTGATCCAATGCCCGAAGCAACTCAGCAACAACATTGATGTGTACCTAAGGCCATTAATTGAAGAAATTTTATAGTTGTGGCATCAATCCGGCGTACGTGTGTGGGATAAGCACAAGCAGGAGGAATTTGACCTCCGAGCGTTGCTTTTTGTAACAATCAATGATTGACATGCTCTTAGTAACCTTTCATGACACATAAACAAGGGATACAATGCATACACGTATTGTTTAGATGAGACTGAAAGTATATATTTGAAACATTATAAGAAAAATGTGTACCCGGGGCATCGATGATTTATTTTGGCCAATCATCCCTTAAGAAAGAGAGGCAAGAATTTCAATGGTCAGACATGTAACCAGCCAAAGCCTAAGGAACATACTGGTGCTGATGTATTTGACATGGTGAAGGATTTGGATCAAATAGTAACCTTTGAAAAGGGTCCTGGCGGACAATCTGTTCTGAAGGACGTTGGCGGACACACGCCCATGTGGAAGAATAAATCTATATTTTTGGAGCTACCCTATTGGAAATTCCTAGAGGTCCGCTCTGCAATCGACATGATACATATGCTCAAGAATCTTTGCGTGAACCTGCTAGGCTTCTTGGGCGTGTATGGGAATACAAAAGATACACCGAAAGCACAGAAGGACCATCAACGTATGGAAGACTCAAAAGGCCTGCATCCAGAATGGTTTCAAGGTCATGCCATCTACGCTCTTACCAAATAAGAGAATGAAATCTTTTTTGAATGCCTGAGCAATATCAAGGTCCCGTATGGATTCTCGTCGAATATAAAGGGAATAATAAATATGACAGATAAAAAGTTCCAAAACCTAGTCTCATGACTACCACGTGATTATGACGCAATTGCTTCCGATTGCATTGAGCGGGCTTCTACCGGTTTATGTTCGAGTACCCATTATGAAGCTATGTGCATTTATCAATGCAATCCTTTAGAAGATAATCCATCCTTCTTCAATATTATGATGCACCTCCTGGTTCACCTAGTCGAAGATATTTCTATTTTCGTTCTTGTATTTCTACACAATATGTTCCCCCTTGAGAGGTTCATGGGATTCTTAAAGACATATATCTGTAACCGTGCTAGGCCTCAATAAAGCATCTCCAAGGGCTATGGAATAGAGGAGGTCATCGAGTTTTGTGTTGAATTTGTTCCTGACCTTAAGGCGATTGGTCTTCCTCGATCGCGACATGAGGAGAGACTAAGTGGAAAAGGCATTCTAGGAAGGAAATCAATAATATGTAGGGACATTACACTGAAGCACATTACATAGTTCTACAGAATTCCACCTTGGAAGCTCTGTATATCGAGGAACACAAGCAAATTTTACGCTCCAAAAACCCTGGGAAGCATGATGATTGGATTATAAAGGAACACATGAAGACTTTCGGCGATTGGTTGTAACATCTCATAAAAACAACACTCTTAGAGATGAGTTGTACTTGTTGTCCAGGTCACCATCTTCGACTATATCGACTTTCCAAGGGTACGAGATAAATAGAAATACATTTTACACGATCGCCCAAGATAAAAAGAGCACCAACCAAAACAGTGGTGTCCTCTTTGATGAAACGAACGACAATGGGTTAAAGACCACATATTATGGTTACATAGAGGATATATGGGAACTTGAGTATGGACCTACTTTTAAGGTCCCCTTGTTTTGGTGCAAATGGGTCAAGCTGACAGGAGGCGGGGTAAAGTTATACAAGCAGTACGGAATGACAATAGTGGATCTCAACAATCTTGCGTACTTAGACAAACCATTCGTCCTAGTCAATGATGTGGCTCGGGTTTTCTATGTGAAGGATATGAAGGACATGTCTACCAAACCGATAAAAAGAAAAGATAACAAAAGAATACATCAGAAGATGAGACAAAGTGCCACATAGTTCTTTCAGGAAAAAGAAACATTGTGGGAGTGGAGGACAAGACAGACATGTCAGAATATTCTGATAAGTTTCATGAAATTCCACCCATCGCAGTGAACACTGATCCAACAATCCTGTTAATTAAAGAAGATGCCCCATGGTTACGGCATAATCAGCAAGGTACACAAGCGACTAAATGATGTGTAATAATGTATGTAATTGTGTTATGAAAACTTTTAGGGTTCTGGATTTTTTTTAGAAATGAGGTTATGTAATTGTTTTCTGGAAACTGTATTCTGAATATGTTTAGCACCGGATGGTGTCTCCAGTCGGGAATAAAGGTAACCGAGACTAAAGGTGGGTGGCAACACTATTTTGGTGGGTGGCGGCACTATACCAGTGAGTGGCAACACTATGCCAGTGAGTGGCGACACTATGCCAGTGAGTGACGACACTATTTCGATGGGTGGCAGCACTATGACAGGGGTGAGTGTCGATATTATGTCATGAGTGTCGACACTATGTTGTGCTGCTTAATCTATAAATAGGCATCCTTGTGAAGTTATCAACTACAAACAAGATGGTGTGCGAGAGCAGGGACAACACTACGACCAGCTTGAGGGAGATGTCGCCGGAGCCCATTCCTCCAGCATCTTCCACAAGTTGGCCATAGAGGCACTCCCTAATATGTGAAATTAGTTAGCTCCCCGGCGTATTGATCTAGCTATAGAAGTTATAAACTGCAAGATGGTGTGCGAGAGCAGGGACACCACTACAGACAGCTTGAGGGATATGCCGGCGGAGCCCAGTCCTCCGGTATGTTCCACAAGCTGGCCATAGAGGCACTCCCTAATATGTGAAATTAGTTAGCTCCCCGGAACAATAATAGAACAACATATTCATAGTTCGGGAAAGTTGTATAGAGACCAACACTAGCTAGTAGGAAATGGTCCATTAGTCCCGGTTTCCTAACTGGGACTATGAATCGGAACTAAAGGCCCCCTTTAGTCCCGGTCCAGCCAAAAACCAGGACTAACACTCAAGAAATTTATTATTATTAAAAAACCAGGACTTTGGAATCAGTACTAAAGGTCCCCCCTTTAGTCATACTGATGTCTAGCCCTATAGTACACAGATTCAGGGTCGTCTTCGTATTCGTCATTGTCATCGTCGCTAGGCGCACGCGGCTGGATCCTTAGCCAAGCCATGGCATATTCCAGGGCACCTGCCACTCTGGCCTCGGATTCACGACACATAGGGGGATCCCGGATGATGATGATGCTACACCCATGTCCGTTACCACCGTCACCCTTCTTGTGGATTTGCGGTGGGTGCGGGCACCGCAGGCGAGGATTATCTCCCTGGGCGATGTAGCACATCACGCTGGCGATAGTCCGGTTCGCCCACCACATGCGGCGACCGACTTCATTATGGTTCAACAGGGGAGGGCCTTCACTCTCATACCTAGCGAGCTCTCTTTCCTGCCAGTTAGCAAAAAATGCATTCCAGGTGTCATAGTTATCAGGGTCCCAATGGGGATCCATCCGCTGCTCCGTCGTGAGCTCGAGGTAGAAGTGTTTCATGATGGACGCCTAACATGCGAAACCTTGAGGCACAGGAGGGAAAGGAACCCCTCCAGCGCTCAGCGTCTAGTTGGCGGGCAGCCGGTATCCCGACGGGCAGGGGTAGCTGGAGGTGCACAGCGCCTCGGTCTCCACGAGGGTCAGAATTGCCCAGTATGCGGTGTACATTGTTGTGAGAGGTTAAGTGATGAGTGCATATTTGCATCATGTTTTATATTATTATTTTGCATTGTGGTGGTAGGATCTTGGTATTTTACGGCGTTCGCACACATCTTTTATGTTTATTTTCACCAGGATCAGGACAGATGATGGATCTGATGGACACAATTCTTGGACCAGTTATATTGGAGTGAAAATGAGCCAAAAACAACCTAAATCACTTATTTGGGAAATATAATACCAGAAGAAACACTGAAGCGATTGGAGGATACAGAAGGATTAACGATCAACTATACGGCGTGGGGACTTTTCCAGCCGTATAGTTCCCGCCGTATAGTTGGCGCCGACACCATTTCTCAAATAGTGTCACCCCGTGCAACTGGATCAGGGAGACGACATAGAGAACACCCATAAATCACCGAAAACCTCACCTCCGGAAGGGATCTGGAGGAGGGACTTGCCCTAGGGATCCATCTCCGCCCTAAGCAGATCTGGGAGGCCAAGGCATCGATATCCATCTTCATCAACCGCTGCATCACCATCACCATCATCATCATCTCCATCCATCCCATCTAGATCTTGTTGTAATTCTAGCACTAGTTGTGGATTTATACAAGAACTATTCATCTATAATCATTTTCATTACCATTGCCATGATGTTATTTGCCTCCATGTCTGAGTAGATCATTAGTTCTTGGAGAGATGGAGAAACCCTAGTATATGATTGAGATAAAATAGAGATTATTATATTATACATCATTATATGTATGTGTTAATTGTCTTCATATTGATATTGGGAGTTCTGCACCTCCTTAATATTTGCCTCTTACGAGGACTTAATGAAGGGGATTACTTGTTAGTAGATGGAGGGATGATAGCACTTATTGTGACTATAAATTAGTTGTCATCCTTTACATACTAACTTGGGGAAGCAAGGATAACTCATTAAGCCATGTCCATGCCGCGGGAGAAATCCCTTATTAGCGGGATAATATGATTAATGTTATTTATCTGTCAGCTATGGTTATGAAGGATGATGTGAGCAGTAGTTGTTGTCTATTCGTCCATATATGGATCTCCTCCCATATAGTACATGTCATGAGAATATTCATTATAATAATCTTGATCACTTAGTCTAAATTGCTAGCGATGTATCCACCACTCCCCGAGGAAGTCTTTTTCCCTATTGCAGTTTCATGCTTTCTTACACACGCGATTACTACTTTCTGCATTAAGTTTTACTTCACTTTACTTTATTTCTTCGCTCAACCAAAAACCCAAAAACAATTCTACTTTTCTTGCATCTTAGAATTATTCCTTAAGTACTTCGTTTAGTTTTAGTTAAAAGCATTTTAGTCTTTCGCCTACTGCTCCCTGTGGGATCGATATCTTTATTTCGAAACTAGCTACAAATGATTTGTGCGCTTGCAGTCATCGGGAAGGTGTGTGGATGTGTGGATGGCCATGGTGGTCGACCTAGATATAAAGGGAAATGGCAGGATAACATGGCAGAAAGCAAAGAGAAATGGTAGGAAAGCTTGACTCATGGCTTGACGGCGGTTAGTGCCTCTGACCGGGACTAAAGGCTCCCGAAATAGTGAATGCACTTTGAAATGAGAATGTCATAATTGATGCATGATACAAAGAGATGTATGGATGATATATATTAAAATTCCTTATATTTTTCTAATAATAATAGACATATTATTTGTATTATTTGGATTTATTAAATAGGAGCTATGAATTTCTAAAGTTCTAAATGTATTTGAATTTAAAAAGTTACAAAAAATAGTGAATGCACTTTGAAATGATAATGTCACAATTGATGCATGATACAAAGAGATGTATGGATGATATATTAAGATTCCTTATATTTTTCTGATAATAATAGACATATTTTTGTATTTATTAAATAGGAGCTATGAATTTCCAAAGTTCTAAATGTTTTTGAATTTAAAAAATACAAAAAATAGTGAATGCACTTTGAAATGAGAATGTCACAATTGATGCATGATACAAGTAGATATATGGATGATATATTAAGATTTCTTATATTTTTTTGATAACAATAGACATATTATTTGGATTTATTAAATAGGAGCTATGAATTTCCAAAGTTCTAAATGTTTTTGAATTTAAAAAGTTACAAAAAATAGTGAATGCACTTTGAAATGAGAATGTCACAATTTATGCATGATACAAAGATATGTATGTATGATATATTAAGATTTCTTATATTTTTCTAATAATAATAGACATATTATTTGTATTGTTTGGATTTATTAAATAGGAGTTATGAATTTCCAAAGTTATAAATGTTTTTGAATTTAAAAAGTTACAAAAAATTAGTGAATGCACTTTGAAATGAGAATGTCACAATTTATGAATGATATAAAGAGATGTATGGATGATATATTAAGATTTCTTATATTTTTCTAATATTAATAGACATATTATTTGGATTTATTAAATAGGAGCTATGAATTTTCAAAGTTATAAATGTTTTTGAATTTAAAAATTTACAAAAGACCATCTAGTCCCGGGTCTAAATACAAACCGGGACTAGAGGTCTGTGATCGCACGCGAAAGAGGTGGAGGCCGAAAATAGCCTCTAGTCCCAGATCGTGGCTGCACCTAGGACTAGAGGGGTGGCCTTTAGTCACGGGTCATGCCACGGCCCGGGACTAAAGAGTCTCTAGTCCTGGATCGTGGCATGACCCGGGACTAAACGCATGAGCCATATATACCGAAACGGTCGCTCCTTCTTCCCGTCTGTTCTCATTCTCTCTGGAGCAAACAGCACGCGTAGTAGGCACCACAGATCCCGACGCCGGCAGGCTTCCCAAATCACGTGCACCGTCGTCACCGACGTCGTCCGTCGTCCGAGCCTGCGCGTCCTCCGCCACCACTTCCACGTGCTGTCGTCTGCGCGTGCCCTAGCCGCAAGCCACATCGCGACCGCCGTGCGCCGTCGTCCTCGCGCACGTGCCCCGGCTCTCTCCCTCCCTCCGATCCGATGATTTGAAGAACTATAGAGTTAATTAGAAAATTAAAAATACATTAAATTTTCTTATCAAAATTTGATGGATTTGAGTATATACATTACATTAGTGTTAGTAGTATATTAGTAGTAGTCGTACAATTAGTAGTATTACTAGTATTATATTTGTACTAGTATTAATTCGTAGTATTTGTAGTAGTATTCGTAGTATTTGTAGTAGTATTAGTATTAATTAGTAGTAGTATGTATAGTATTAGTGGTCTAGTATTAGTATTAGGAAATGTTAAAAAATATGAGTACTAATTAAAATAGGGCAATATTTTTTACCATCTATTTGCTCATATCTACATAAAGCCGATTTTTTTCTAACTTTTTTGTAGTAGTGATGGAGCGCACCACTAACGCCGAAGGCAACGAGCTTATTATGGGCATTATAAATGGTGAAATGGCTATTAATATTGATAGAATTATTGAACCTCGTTCTGGAGAAGATTATGTAAACGAGTTCGAGATATCGTCATTTCTGAATCCATCCGGTGATGGACATCAGCTAGAACAGATGGATGAAGGGCAAACAGATAATATTGATGAAGGGCAAACAAACAACAATGAAGGCCCCTCGACAATAACTGGCGAGGTATATATATATATTAAGCCTCGACAATTAATTGATCTGGATATATATATTAATCACTCTCTCTTCTTCTTTTTGCCCGCCGGATCGAGCAAATTGACACCTAGAACAAAACGAGGCCTGACCAAAAAGTTAGATGGTAATCAAAGGTTCAACATCGACGTAATAGATGATAATAGAGAACCGATTGCTCCAGAAAATCACGCGAAGATGTTTGTAAATCAATGTGGGGTGATTGTTAGGGACAACCTCCTGATCACCATTCAAAACTGGAATAAGTCAAAGAAAGCAGGTGAAGAATTCACCAGTTATGTCACCGATGATGCCAAAGATGACGTTTGGCAGAAGCTCATAGCACATTTCATACTACCTATAGAGTATGAAGATTTCAAGGCAAGTGGTACTACCCCAAGGCCGGGTGCGCTTGAAATAAGAGTGAAAATCAAGGAGTGGGATCTAATGAAAATGGTCAAACTGTACCGGAACCACAAGAAAGGTTTATATGCGAAGTTTGTCGCAAAAAATAAAACTCTAGACTTCAAAGGAGAATACAAGAAGTTGATAGAATAGTGGCCTGATTTTGTAAAGTACAAGCTATCTTCTGTAGCCAAGGCAAAGTCGGAAAAGAATGTGATAAATGCTGCTAAAAGGAAATACCACCATAAAATGGGGACATGTGGCTACAAGAGTGTCGTGCCTAAGTGGGAAGCAATGGAGGCCGATATGAGGACTAGAGGGATCATTCCCGATACAAATGGATGGCCCCAGAGGTCAAAGCACTGGTGGTACGGGCATGGGGAAAGTTGAACCCAGAAATAGGGAAAAGAATTTTTGTTAAAGCAATGGCCGATGATCAAGCAGTATTGTTTCGGCCCGACAGAGAGAACGGCGAGCTAACACGCGCCCTTGGGAATCCTGAAAAAGGTGGACTAACACGAGGCAAAGGCATCAGTGTTACGTGGAAGAAAGGGTTTTCCGAGTACGATGATAGTTACAAAAGTCGTAAGAGAAAGAAGGACTGGGAGGCAGACAGGATCGGGAGGATAGAAGAGGACATAGCTGGGATGAAGAAGCTGGTGGAGGCAATTAGCCAAAGGTCATCTCAGCCGCATGATGATGATCCTGTATTGGATCATAGCCAGCAGAGAAGTAGTGTGGCTTCTACGAAGGTCTGTTCTGATGATCAAGCACTACTAGATGATGCACGGATGCCTCTCTACCCCGTGGATGATGTCAGAGAGATGACACATTGCGAGCTACATCAGCCAATGAACAACCTATCCTTCAAGGTGGCAATCAACACTGCTTTACCTTTTCTACTTGGAGCACTCCACCACTCACTTCTGATTCCACCTGGCTATGCTCGTGTCTCGGTGGATGACCTAGTGGAGGATTTTGTGGACCTAGAGATTGACATCGCTACACCTAAAGGCCTTAGGAAACTGGGAGATGTCAAGCACCACATCATTCTATGGAAGAAGAAGTACATTAAGTTTCCAGGCTCGGTGCCAAGTCCACCGACTCTGAGGAATCCAAGTCCACCCCACCCCGATGATCGTCAACCTCCAAGTCCACCCCACCCTGATGTCAATCGCTGCAGCGCGAGTACATCAACTCGATCTCCGCCTCTCTGAAATACTCGATCTCCGCCTCCGCCTTCGTGCAATACTACCTCGTTGAAAAAACAGAAGGTCGCTGCTCCCCCGCTCCCCACTCATAAGAAAGGTAAAACGGCGAAGATAGTCAACATCCTGCCGGCTCTTTCCAAGAGACCTTATGACAAGATTGATGAGGAAACCGTCGAGGAGGTGGCTGCCTACACTAAGGATTTTTTTTGCACCCAAAAAGTCCGAGCCAAAGCCGGTATTTGATGAAAAAAACAAAAAGTGGGCTAAGTCCTTTCTTCAGCAACCATCCCAAATATCGATTGGAATAAGACTATGACCACAAAATTATTAAGCAAGCAAAGCAGAAAAAATAACAAGTGCAAAATGCGGGAAACAAATTGCGCAGCTCAGAAAACAGAAGATTCAATCGGTCCCCCTGCTCATAGTGGTTTCCGATACCGACAAGGCCTTAAGAGCCGATATGGATATGGACATGCAATTAATGTACCCTAGAGCCAAGGTTGTTGATGGACTAATTGACATCACTATAGCAGGGCCAAAGAACTTGCTATCGACTCAGGTATGTCTCTTGGTCAATATTTAGGCTATGAAGATCTAGCAATGGGTGAGATAGCACGGAGGTATGTCAAAGGGGAGCCTCTAGTCAGTCATGAGGAGATCGTGCGTCTATCAATATATATGCGAAATCTGCACAAATGGTACACTATGCAAACAAAAAAACACCAGAAAGAATGGTTTTCGGTGGATGTTAGAAAGGAGCATCACTTCAAAGAATACTCGATACAGATTCAAATGACAGAACTATTTCGGTTATACAATCAGCGTGTCCTCGACAAATCTATCCTCAGTTTCTATTGCCTGTAAGTGATTTATTTCTGTAATCAAGTCTCTATCTCAGCTCGTTCATTGTATGTAATATATTACCCTGACTATATATCCTTTTGTACGCTATTATATTCTGCAGAATGAAGATGTTTGAATGCGAAAGAGCTAGAAGATAAGATGTTGGGTTCATTGACCCATATATCATTAATGAATATACGTTACACAATCACCCCAAAGACATGGAGGAAGACCTATGCATGTTTTTAATCGAGCATAATTACGTTAATGAAATACTATTTCCTTACAACTTTAAGTGAGTGTTTCTGTCTTGTACATTTTTTTTGCTTACTCGATGTTAAGTGTAATTTATGAGTTATGCATGTATACTTATGTAAACTTCTACCTATTCCACTAGATCCTTCTAAACATTCAAGTTGACAAGTCCCTAGTTGAAGTCCACGACTCATTAAGTTGGGACCAAGAGAAGTAGAGCGACATGAAAGAAATGCTCCATAAGTAATTTCAATCATTATTATATTATATCGGCCTTTTCGTTCATTTCCTGATATCAAGTAACTAATAACTTCTTTGTTTATTTTTTGCCGAGCGGGTGTTGAACATGGTTCAAATAGGAAATATCAGGTCCATTCAAAGATAATCTAGCTTATAAAATGGTGAAAGGGTTGCAGCAGGCACCAAGGACTCATTTATGTGGATTCTATGTTTGTGAGTACATTCGCGAGTTGACCAGTGAGCGGAGAGTTAATTCATATTATATTCACAATTTGCGGGAGAATCTCGAGCCAGAACAGCGCGTACGAGCAATTTAAGAGGAATTGACGGGATTTATGATGAAAGAGGTCCTTAATATAAAGGGAGAATATTATGTGGAAGACGCGAAACTCGATATGCTTTAGTGATATTCATGTAATTAATATGATATAACATTAATGACCATGTAATTTCAAACGTTTCCTTCCTTTTGATATAATCGAATATTGTATATGTATATGCTCGCAATAGATCGAATATGCATCAACGTATAATATGTATGTAGTAGCATAGAATAAGTGTACGAAACATGTTTGAAATTATAATGAAACACAAATTAAAAAAAGAACGAAATGGAAAAAAACAAAAGGAAAACACGGAATCGTGTCGCAGCAGAGAAACACACGAATATCTGCCGTGACAGGAACTCGTTTAGTCTCGGATGGTGTTATGACCTGGGACTAGAGGTTCTACATCCCCGCGCTCCGAAAAACGGCCATATGGTGGCCTCTAGTCTCGGGTCGTAACAAACTGGGACTAGCGGTAGAGACTTTTAGTCCCGATTTCGTAGTCCCGGTGCAAAACCAAGACTAATAGATCTTATGACCTGGGACTATTGGCCCTTTTTCCATAGTGGGGGCGAAGCGCAGGGGAGCAGAAAACACGAGCCACGCAGGGGCCGGGTAGAGGGGTTGGCCGGCTACCGACGACCTCTGTTCTCGTATTTTTATGAGATGAACGGGCCTCCGTTACTCGCTGGAAAGAAAGAGACGGGAGAGAAAACATAGAAGACAGAGAAAGGAGGAAAAATCCACTCAAAGGTGGGTCCCACGTGTCCCTAGTCCTGAGTGTTTTTGAAGGAATGACACATGGCGCTTTATTTATTTGATAAGATAGTCACATCTCAAATTATAAATGGTAATAGGAATCTTGCAGGTTGCCATCCCATACAACATTCTCTTTCGACTGGATAAGCACAATCTCATTCAACAATGGGCAACCATTTATGCTTAGCTAAATGGTGCGCAACTTGATTAGCATCCCTAGTACAATGCGTAAAAACAAGATCATTCAACAAACTAGCTTTGCGAAGAACTCTACCAAAATAGCAGATTGTGGGCTCCAAACTTCAATCACTCCGTTTCAAGCATGGATAAGCTCCAAAGAATTATATTCAAATTTTTTGAATAGGGGTAGGTCTCAAAGGACCTAGATCTTTATTCATTTTTGTTGGTGGAGTTACAACTTACATAGAAGGACTTAGAAAAATGAAAGATTACAAACCAGCCCTTACATTTTGCACTAAGGACCTTAGGAAAAACATAGCAAAAGCAATCAGTTCCAACTCCTACTCCACCGCGCAAGGACGCGATGCAGCCGACCTTGCTGTCGCCGGGGACGAAACCACTTGGTACATGGAGGCGGGAGCAAACTCAACCAACGCCAGGGTGCTCTGAAATGGCACACAAGCCTGAAGGTTGATTAGCACCTAAATTCAACGGTCGGAAACAACTGTCACCGCCGCTTGAGGGTGGAGGGGTCGCCCTTCGACCATGAGGAACAAAGACAAGCTCGTCACCATTGGGAACCTCCAAGGAGAAGTTGTTGTCCTCTCCTACTACAGATGCGTCCACCGGGCACCGGGATGCAGCGGATCACTTCCGAGCTCGCCACCATGACAAGCACCAGAAGGGGCTCTCCATCGCAAAGTTTGAATGCCATATCTGCAAGAATAGGCCTTATTTATGTATATCCCCTCTCTCCTCCACCACCTCCCACCTGTCTCCGACCACCAGAGCACCAAGAGGCGGAGAAGAGGGACATGACAACAACAAGTAGCAGGGAACAGGAAGAAGGGGAAGGCAACAGTAGTTATGAGTGAGGGACGTAACTCTGGCAAGGAGAATGTAACTCAAAGGCAAAAAAGATCTACCTCAATGTAGTCTGATAAATTGCGGAGAACCTAACTAGAAGCATAGAAGATATTGGCTACATCATTACTCACAGAATCGAGGAAGTGAGGCCCAGTCTAGAATAGTGTAGTTGAGCTGAGCAAATCCTAGAACTTTTCCAATAAGTTGTTAATTACATATTATGTTAATTTCCAATATTCTTAAGTCGTGTAAGGTTTAGTTAGTAGTCATCGGGATATTCTCGCAGTATCGAAGAAAGTCTCGAAGTCGTTTAGAATTTTGACTTTTAATGATAATAAGTTGTAATTATTGGATTTGTGATGTTTTTAGTGTGCCACTTTGAGAGGTGTAATATTTGAGGAACGGTGTTCCATGAGTGTTATACCAACGATTTTTTTACTACAATATTAGTGGTATGCTGGGCCACCGCACCCGGGGCCTTCTCGTGGTGGGGGACCTCCAGACCGAGTGCGGCGGCCGGCTCTGGACAACAAACATGTGATGTAGAGTCGGATCGTCGGGGTGGCAGCCTCGGAACGGTGGTGTAACATCCCAGCATTAGAGCTTAGAAATAAGTTGAACCCAGGTGTGTGCATTGCATCCATGCATAGAAAATCCGAATAATTTTCGCGCTTTTGAACAAAACTTGTCAAAGTGATTGAAGCTTCTCTTAACTTGATGGAAGTGAAGTAGATCATCAAGTTGACTGCGATAAGTTTCAATATGACCTTTGTTAAAACTTTATTTTGGGTAAAGGATATTTGATCTAAGGGTAGATCAAATATAATAACATTAACCCTAATACATGACTTAATGATTTATATTTGATCCTTAAGTGATCATATCATAGTATTCATTACACAACTCATGAATACCAAGTTATAAATATAACTTAAATAATAGGGGTGTAACAACTCAATCTTTATCTATATTAATCTTGTCTACTTATACCATGAGTATCATGGTAACACCTAACCTTAACTTTTAAGTGAGGTTGAGTAGGAAATAAACTAAAACAATATTATTCATTATAGGATTAATTCTCCACCATAGTATTTGTCGTCTCTATTGAATCTTATGCTAATCTCTGTTGTTCATCAATGTTGAATAATCAACTGTTGATTTCCCAATTCTTAACCTATCAATTCTTGATCTATTAACCCTGTCCTTAATATAACATTCACTAAAGATTATAAAAAATTAGTAAGATTAGGTTAATGATAATGCTAGCCTTAGATGTCATTTACAGGATGGGAGAGTTTGGAGGAAATGAAATCAATATGATAACTTGTGGAGTTCATTCACTCCTGAATGGATAGAAGAGTCATCTTGATTGTATCATTATGGTAACAAAGAAGATTACAAGGAGGAATTCTAAAGATAGTTGCCAAGGAGTGATCCTATTAGGTCAAGTAGTTAGTCAATGAATAATCTCCAAGTCAAATAGAGATATTAAGGAGATGATTATACACTCTAGTGTAAATATGATGTCTTAAGTTAGTAATAACAAGCTATCATAATAAGATGTGAGGTTTGAATATAAGTTATAGGAGTCTAGTAGACATAAGACAATGTGGCTAAGCTAAAGCTAGTGTAGCAGGGAGTTACTAAAAAAGTGTTATTATCCTTACAAGATAGTAAACCTTGAGGAAAGTAGGTTTTGGTAGATACACCTAATGGGGTAATGTTAGTTATGAAGTATAAAGAAAGTAAATAATGAGAATGATAAACAAATATTAAATAAATTAGAGGATGGTCTTTATAGGGGGATCATGCTGAGCTTAGTGTCAAGCTCATTGAAATGCAAAAGGATTTGGTAGGTGGAGGAGTGGGTAATAATGTTCTTGTGAAGCAAAGCTCCTCATGTGAACACATGGTGATGGATATGAAGGAGCAGAATATCTAGGAAAGGAATTCTTTAAGTAGAAGTCCAGAATTATGAAGTATGGAAGAAAGGAAATCTGGATAAAACCCTAAAACCTAAATCTATAATCTAACATAATATCCATTTCATATGAGTGGTCCACATCATTTTTCCACAATGGCTCATAGTAATATTTTCCTATAACAATTCACTCAAGAATATCTTTGTTCTTTCCAACTATCATAATCCCATGTGCTTAGGAACCATCTAGAGAAATTCCATCTCCTAAATCATCCTAGAGAATAATTTTATTTTAAAAAGGTGGTATCATTTATTATTACTCATATAAGGGCAATATGTTTTAACCATAATGTTCATTTAGACCTATTAAACAAGAATATAAACCCTAGAATGAACCATTTCTACCAATAGTATGCTTTGATAAAAACCCAAGAAATATAGGGTAACTATGATGAATCTATATAAGTCCCTTGATTATTTTCTTCAGAATAATGGATTAAATGTTTTCTATTATTAAAATACCCATTCTTATGTGCTTAAGTTTAAATAAATTCAAATCCTAAAACAAGAAATTTTGAAATAGCTTTAATAATAAATTCAAGTTAGGTTATGAAAATAAAGATTCATAACTAAAGTACTTATATATATAAAGGAGAAAAAAAGAAATAAAAATCATTATATTAAAAGGCTCATAAAAAGAACCCTAACTACATTATATTAGTGTTGCAACCATCCAACAAATAAATCCTATAAAGGAAATACCGATCAAATGAGAAAATTCAAATCTGAAATCAAAACAGAAAATAGAAAAAGAAATAGTAAGAAAAAGAGGATCTGGCTCGAGCAGCAGGCCGGCCCAACATTTCCTGCTTATTCGTCGCTCACAGGCCGCAGCCAGCTCTTTCCGCTTGATTCATCGAATCCCAACACTGGCCCAGGCCCGCATACCCCTTTGTCCATTCTATCGTCATCGTCCACCTCGCGCAACCGCCGAAGCAGCTCGCTGACACCAGCGTCGCCGCTTTCCGGCGTGGAGATTCGTGCCACCGACCGCTAGAGGGGATAAGGAGGCCACAACGACATCGCTCTGCCTCGTCCTCATCCACTCCCTCTTCCTCTGAAGCTCTCTCTCTTGATTTCTTCCTCAGAGCCAAAACCCTAGCTAGCCTCACCGTCGTACCGCACCCCCCACTCCTTTCCAAGTAGCCATGGAGACGCCCCGTGCTCCGTAGATCCTCTAGCTGGAGTCCAGCATCAAGGGGAGCACTGTGGAGGGAAGATTTTGTTGTTCCTTTCTGGGGAGGTTCGTCGGAATCCTCGTCGGAGAATTCGTCTCCGACCGCACCAGTCCTCGCCGACACCACTGCCACAACCAGGGTGAGTCACTGATGCTCAAGCATCGTTCCTTTAACCCTATCGCACTCTCTAGCATGCTCACGTCGTAGCGCCGCCGTACGCCGCTGTCAGTCGTCGTCGTTTCCGTAGCTCCTATGACCATATTCGAACAGCGTCGCCATTCGATGGTTCAGCATGTCGCGCTGAATCAAACTAGACTAGTTTCGTTTGTTAGGGCGCCGTAGATCATTGCCGGCAACCATCAACTGGCGGTGGTGGCCGCGCTGACGTCATCCTGACGCCATGCTCATGTCATCCTTGACCTAGTCCACTAGTTGACCAGTCCACGCCTAGGTGGCATACTGACGCGGTCTTGACCCCCACTGGTCAGTGACCTAGGGTAGCTCTGGCTATGGTATAAAAAGTTGTTTCTGTTTAGAAAACAAATAAAATGTTATAAGTATAAATTTAAATATTCCATAAATTCAATAAAATCATTAAATCTTACTAAATCAATAACATTTATTTTGTAATTTAGAAAAATATGTGTAATATATGAAAATGTTTAGAAAAATAAAATCTATAACTTAAAACTATTATCCAATATTAGTATGATAGTTATTTAAATAATTATTATTTAATAAAGATTTTATAAGTAATAAAACTTTGATAATTCATATCTTAATAATGATAAATGATAAAAATATAAATAATAAACCAAAATTCCTAGTAAAATAAAAAACTAAAATTTAATCTTATAATCATATATTATTATTTCACTTAATTAAGTATTTATTATTTGTTAAGTATTTATAAAGTATTTAATCTTGTAAAATCATATCTTAATAGTTATAAATAACAAAAATAAATATAATAAACCAAAATGATCACAAAAATAATATTTATATGTTAAAAATATAACATTCCACTTTTGAAGTAAATAAAAACTTACTACCCTAATAACTAGCATTTAAATCTAAATGAGAACCAACCCGTGGTTGGATGGTTAGGAGGGCAGTGGTACCTCCAACCCACCAGAGTTCAAATCTCAGGTTTCACACTTTGGTGTCTCATAAAGGCGGAATATTATTTCAGTAGGAGGCGACGTTCTCGTCGATAGCGAAGCGCCTATGGTGACTTCGTCAATCTCAAGACCCGCTGGCTCAGTCTCTCGGAGGTGCTCATAGGGGTAGGGTGTGTGTGCGTGTGTTCATAGGGGTGAGTGTGTGTATGCATTGTGAACGTCTGCGTTTGTACTGTGTTTCTCAAAAAAAAGAATTTAAATCTAAATTCCTTACTTAATAATTCATATAAGAATAAGTAAAGTTTGCTAGTATTTCTAAAATTAATCAATTAATGCCTACTACGAATATTAGTCTTAAAAATTAATATTAGGAAGTCAAAATGGTTCAACACATTTTAAATATAATATTATTAAATTATCATACAACTATAAATGAAGAATATCTCTAAATAAATCATATTCTAATATTAAACCTTTAGAGAATCATTGTGGCTAAATAAAACTTATTCCTATACCTCAACCACAAGTTAACAACATACCAAGATACTATGGTGGATTCATAAATGGCTAAGTAATATTGTTTACTTATTAACAAACCATAATCAAACCTTTATAAGTAGGTAAATGATTCCATTCCAGTATAATAATAAGAAATCACTACTTAAATAAAAGTACTACCACTTTTAATTAAATTTAAAGAAACCTTATGAAGTGAACAAAGTACAAATATCATGAGCATTACATATTAAGTCCATTTATGTTCTTAAAGTTAACTTTAGTATACCAGACTTAAAATATAAGGTTGATGATCTTGTTATGTGTTTTATAGTTAACTTTGGTCTATTTTAATTAAGATCTAAAGCATCTCAAGTCCAGACTATTCAAGCAAGCCTAAGCAACATCAATCACACTCTATCAAAATCTATCAATCATATTCTAAAGGTAATTAGGATTGTTTAAACCTTAGTAAAGAAGTCTTTTCTTCAAATGTTATTCTTTTTGCCACCTCAAACAACAAATCTTATAATAATATCTCCAACTCTTAACAACTATACTTAATGTCAACACCCGGATTTTTAATCCTAGATGCCTGTTATGCCATACATCGCAATCCCAGGATTACCATTTTTGCGAGACATAACATATTGGATATCACAGTACATCATCCATTACAAACCATACATAAGGTCTTACACAAATAAAGGATCACATGATCCAGTCTTAATACAATCATAGCAGCGGAATAACGTAATAATAATGGTAGCATGGGCGAAGCTCCATCTTCATGGTCACAGGCAATGCTGACGATGGGAGATGATCCTAGTTGTCGTAAACTTCCTGCGGTCCATCCTCCTGATAGTCCTCTTCATAGTCTGGCCACGGGAATATCCAGGGACAAAGTTATGAGTACTCTTTAAGTACTCGTAAGCTAAGACTAACAAGTGAAGTGGTTTTGAATAGGAAAGACTAAGCTCTAGGTTGTTTTGCAAAAAGCCAGATTTACCTTAACTGAGTTCAGAAGCAAAGAAAACTAGTTGAAGTTTTATAACACCTAAGTGGGAACTTGAATTTCATATCACAACCCTGTTATGGTCAAGTCAAGTCATGAATCATTTCACAAGTCATTTTGAAAACATCTGACGACGGAATAGTATGGCCACTCCAACTGTCCATAACCGTGGACGCGGCTATTTGAATAGTTTGACACTCTGCAGAGGTGCTACACTTTCACCACAACATTCGATACATCCGTCAAAAACAATCCTGAATTCACCATACTTAGTATGCGGATAATCAATCCTAACCTTTCAATTACACGCCCTAGTATAGGAACCTCTCCTATGAGTTTGGCCTCCCAACCATGACCAACTGTCATCTTCGGAACTTCACAGGTGGACAATCTTCACAAGGTAGCCTTAGCTCAAACCTTGGCCGCAAGGGAACCCATAGTAAGGTATATAAACTTCCAGTCAAGCCCTACCCAAATTTTGGGTATTGTGGTTATACGGTAAAATTGGAATGATATCGCATACAGACAACCATCAGTTTTATAAAGGGCTAAGGCTCATGCCTTAACATTTTCATCATCAAAATCATTTGGTGTTCAAGAACACATGTCAAAACATTTCAGTAGAATGACTCATCATTCTAAGGTTTTCATAACCATTTTCACCAAGTATTCCCATCTAAAGTGATCAAGTTTTATGCTTAGCACTAGCATCTACAAGTGGGGGTAAACAAGGGTGAATGATCTAAGTTAAACCTCATGCCTCAGGATGACATCAAGATTTATCTAACTTAGGCCAAGTTTTATGCTCTTTATGCTACCTTTAAATATATTTCTAAAATCTACAAGTCACTAAGTAAACTCCAAATAGAAAGCTTTAATAGAGAAATAAAATACTAAGCTTGCAAGTAAAACTAGGATTGGGTATCAAGTGGTGTAAGCTTGCAAGTATTAGCTTGCTAAGTCAACTTGTATAGTGAGGCTTGCCTTGTGCAGAGCAGTGGTTGAAGTTCTCCTCAGCTTCTTCCTCGTAGTATTCCCCTTCCTCCTCGTATCCTTGGTCGGTACTAGTGTCTATAAATAAATACGAGGTACACAATCACCAAACAATACTTAACTACTTTTATTTATCGCACCAAGGTTTTCACTAGATGATCTAGCATCATCACAAACATTACAATCATCAAATAATTTGTCTTATTTATTTTATTTTTGGAAAAGTAATTTCTACTCATTGAAAACTACATAAGATTTAATATTCTCCAACTAAAACATGGGATCATGTTGACACCTGTCATCACCACATATTTTAGTACATGGGAATGTGATTTCAAGTGGTGTAACAATTTAATAAGATTTAACCTTTTTATTTTAATTAAATAAAGTGACTAAAATGCCTATGCGGCATTCTTTTATTACTTGTCCATTATTTCTGCAAGTAAACCTAGATATTTTTATATATTCAGAAAGGTCTGGTTAAATGTGATTTTTGAGAGTTGGAATCAACTCAAAAGCTTTTGTGGTTGAATTTTGAAAAATGTTTGAATGCAGAAAAGCTTCAAATGTGGGTAGATTTAGGAATATGTATTTAGGACCTAACGAAGGGTAGATTTAGGAATATGTATTGTTGCATGCATTCATTTGTGACAATGTGGGTAATTTTTTTTGCCAAATAAAACCTTGAGTGATCAATGTTTATTTCTTACTTTGAGATTAGGTTTAGTCTTAAAAGAGGATTGCGATAAACTTTGATATGATCTTAAAGGAATTATGTGTGTTTTTAAATGTGTTTGAATTTTAAAAACATAAGTGTTTGAATAATAATTTAAGTGATTTAGATATAAATTTTTAACCTAAATTAATTAATAAATAAGTATTAACACTTAAACCTTATCCAATAACAATATTGAATATGAAATTCAATTCATATGATTAGCACATAAACAAGTTACAAAGAATGTAACTACTGAGGTCATTCCAAACTTCACAATTTACAAAAGAAAGAAAGAATAAGAATATTCTTTATTAACAATAATATAATCTTTATTACAATTAAATAAAATAAAGATTACAAGGATAACAAAAGAAAAATTACAAAAGAATAAGAAAATTACAATTGAAAATCTATTAACTATCCTATATCTAAATCTACACTAAATCTTCATCTTTATCTTTGTACCTGCAAAAACAAAGACTAAATAGAAACAAAATAAGATTAGTGTTAGTATATTTCTCTCAGATATGTCAGTGAAGTGCACTTGATAAACTCATCATTGAGAAATGTTATAAAAGGGGCAAGTTTCACCAATATGAAAGATTTTATCTTTCATAAATTCAAAGCCAGAATGCAAATGACAGCCAAGAGGGATCAATTCACAAGCTAGGTGAAAGTAAGCTGGTAATAGTAAGTTCAACTTTTTGAACCTATCCACATGTGCATAGCAGGCACACAAGCTGGACACACACCAGCATGCAAATGATGTCTTGTCGACCTCACAAGCACAGCCAAATCACACAAAACCACAACACAGCCGTGGGGGAGCACTAGTGCATCACTCCACTACACATCACACCAGCACAGCCAAACCAAGAACAGCAGCCAAACCAAACCACCTAGATCAACCCAAACCTCACCAGGATGGTGACATAAGGAGGGGGATGAATCTGGTGGAGAGCAAGGTCAAGCCCAGAAGCTAGGAGGAGCAGGCAAGCTCAAGAGCAAGCTCAGGAGCCCAGCAAAAGCAGATCAAGATCAAGATCATCATCAATCTACTACACCAACATCAAATTTTGTGGTGAGCCTCATAAAACCATCACATGATTTCATCATATTACATAAACAAAAGCATGTGTTGCTTTATGAAATGATCTCTCAATAATCACCCAAGAGAGGTGAATCTATCCTAGAGATTCCAAGTATAAAGATAAGAAATCAAACTCAGCCAAAAGCACTAAACCCTCACACCAGCATCACTGAGTTTAGTGTTATTTTTGCAACTTAGATCATTCTTCATTTTATCTTATCAGATCAGGGCACATCTCCTAGAGAGAGTAGCACCTCTAATCTTACAAGTTTCAAACAAACTATTTGCTCAACTAGCTAGGAACTAAATCCTAGAGCCTCAGACCAACATCATAGGCAGGAAAGTAAGAAAAGCTTTCATTTCATTTTGCCAGTATTAATCACAAGCATTATCAAGCTAAGCCCAAAAATAAAACTCAAACACTTGTGTGCCAGATTATAATGGTATCACAAGGAAAGTTTCTAAATGAACTAAAACCAATCTTTGCTTAGTTTCCACAGATAAAAGGAACAAACCCATAAATATCATTTTCCTGAAGCCAAGTGCCAGGAATCAATATCATATTCATCCATACATCCAAAGCAAATCATTACATCTAATGATTTGATTCATTGTGTACAATCTCATGCAAGCCTACCATTTTAATTACAGTAAGCAACCACTCGGAGAAACCACTGTGAGTACAAGCATTCTGATAGTAGAGTAAATTCTCAGATCAACAACATAATCCAATCAGGGATTCCATAGAAACACTAGCATAGGATCATAGTGAATCATCACTAGAATAACCTGACAAACAACTAGCATCATCAAAGCCACTACAAATCATTAACCACAGCAAACAATCATTCTCCATGATCAAGTATGATAACCACTAAATCTAAAGCATCAAGGATATGATCAACATAGGGTTATGAACCCTAATCAAAGCAAGAACCCTAATCCGGAGATGAACCCAATCAGCACATAGTCACTAGGCATGAGAAGCCACTAGATAAACAAAGAGACATTCATGGCAGTAGCATGAACAAGAACCACAGAAACAACTTACACGAGGTCCTCGCTGACGAATCGAAGAGGAAGCAGATTGGTCGACGAACCGCGGCGACACAGGGAGCACCCAGAGGGCGCTGCAACTTGCAGCGGCCATGGCGGCGGCCATAGCAACACACAAACCCAGCACACCACCACAGATGGGACCATGGTGGTGGCGACAACACCTTTCCCCAACCCTAGGGTTCGGGAACAGGGTGAACCTGACCACAGGGAAGCTCCGGAGCCAAATCGAGTTGGACTAGACGAACCAGCGGCATCGCAAACCTTGCCCTGCACCACGACAGCGGCCAGAGAAGGCCACAGTGGCGGCCATCGCCAGCGGCGGTGCCAGCCCGCGGGGTCGAGGAAGAGGAGAGGATGAGAACAAGGAGAAGACAGTGAGACTGGGCTGGGTGGGCCAAAACCCTTCGAGGTGGAAGTTTGACCTTGCCCTATTGGGCCACACTGGCCCAATAAGCCCAAAAGGCCAGCCCAAGTTGTTTAATAAACTATTTTGATCAATTGGAAAAGACCAAAATGCCCCTGGCCTCAATAAAATTTTAGAAAATAAAATAAAAGTCCAAAAATTATAAATAAAATATTTTGGATTAACAATAATCCACTCTAACCAAATAAAATAAAATATAAAATTTTAGACATTTAAATTTTTATAAGAATTTTGTAATTTATATATTCCTTATGGAATTTTAAAAAATTATTGAAAGATGATAAAAATAAATAAAAATCACTTTCATTATTTATTGATATTAATGTGTTTTTGAAAAATACTAAATAAATATTTAATAATAAAATTAATGTATAATGAATAATTCCTAAAAGAATTATTAAATTAATAAAAATCAAATAAAAGGGAAATAAATAAAATAATTCAATATATGCAATAAATATAAAAAGATAATATTTATAAATGCTTGATTAAAAGGCACCTTATATAGGGAAAATGCATATAGAATTAAAAAAGTACATTACATTACTTGCATAATCATTTTGCTTCTTTAAATATTGTCCTTACCGGGCAATACTGATGTTTTTGTAGAACTAGAAGCTCAAGGTACAGTACAAGCATCATACTTCACTACCTTGCCATCACAAGGCAAGTTCATCACTTGATCATGTCCTTTGAAGAGTCTTTATCAAAGTATTTGCAAATTGTGTGTTATCATATATGCTATAAAAGAAAGAAAATATTATTTTCATAAATAAAGAAATCATAGATATCATCCTAAGTGGTGATATAATGGAGCAATATAACTTAGAGTTCTATTTGCAACAATGATGATCAAGTAGGGACTTAATAACCCCTGACATCAGTGATTCTAGCGCCGTATATTACGCGTTAGCCATGAGATTTGGAATGGGACACAGAAGTCAGCTGTATCTTCTTCCTCTCGCATGAAGACGGATGTGCAGGTCGTGGCTGTTATCCTTGTAGCATGCATATTAATTGGTAATTCATAGAGGATATGCAGCATATGGGTGGGAAACCTCATCGTCCCACGATAGTTCTGGCATCTAACGGTTTGTATAGACCATTGCCGTAATTCATTATGTGGGCATGGTGTACACCAAGGAGGCATGCGGGGTCACGAAGGGGGCAGTGATTGGCTTGGACCAACTACTGGGCCCCACATCATGGAATTGTGGACGGGAAAGTACGCCCGGTTGTGCAACAAGGAGTTGATCTCTCATGGGTAAAGTAACGCACCTCTGCAGAGTGTAAGAACTGTAACTTGTTACTCCTTGTTCCGGGAAGGAGCTACGAACGCGGCAGGAAAGGAACTCCATGAAAGTTCTGGTCAACCTATGAAGGCTGATTGTCATAGTTTTTCGGAATAAAATCAATCTTTGAAGAAAGATTTACAAAAAGTGCATAGTGCCAAGGATTTATAATCCCAGGTGGTAGTTAGAGCATCAAACTTCCCACCTTGCATATAATGAACTTGTTGGGTAACGCTGTTACTCATTCTTTCCTTTGATCCCTTGCTTAGACTCTGAGGACCCCGAAGACGTGCCAATGTATGTAGCTGAATGCCAAGAAGATGTGTTCTACGAGGAACCTGATATGTCCGGAGGAGTTGAAGGAGTGGATTACGAGATCCGCTACGGTGTTGATGAGAACGAGTCCACTTAAGTGTCTAGTTAGTAGTAACTAACGGAGCCGAGCAGCATGAACTCTATAGAATAAGTTGTTGAGCCCCACTCCTAGTCGGAGTTGTTACTTTTGAATTTCCGTTGAACACTTTATATTTTGCTTTGTAAGTTGGATCTTTTGGAAGTCTTGAACTTTCGGTATTGTAATAATAATAATGTGTGTACTTATGTAATATGGACCCGCAATGTTTCTATTGTACCACTCTGAGGGATGTGATATTTACGGAACGGTGTTACGTGGATGTCATGTCAACGACTATAGTGTACTACACATGCAGTGGTATGCTGGGTCACCGAAGTTGGTATCAGAGCAAATTGCTTTGACCTTAGGTTGGAAACCTAGTAATGGGTATTACCTGTAGGAAAGCTAGGAACGATAAAGAATTCTCTAAAAGTAATATAATGGGTATTCAAATGAGAATATTCCGTTATATGTTTTAGTGCGATAATTCTTTGTTATGATGCAATTTATCATTGGATACTAACCAAAATTATTTTTCTATATAGAGATATGGCACCAAAGTTTCCAAAACAGACTTTGGTAAGGAAAGAGGAGACTCTTGATGATTATCAAGGATCATTTATAGACCAACTTCGTCAACTTTTAAAGCTCTTTAATTGTCCCACTAGTATTCCGGTGAACACTATCACTTACCTTGATGGCCGGATGTTATCCAAGTATCGTGTGAGTATCCAACTTCCAGAGAGGCTTGGATTATATCACGATCTACCCATAGGAGAAGGTAGGAGTCATTTAGCAGCCTATCATGTTGCTGTTGTGGAGGCGATAGCTAATATCCGGGAGCAGAAAACTAAAGAGTTAGAAGGTAGCACATTCTCTGTGATACCTCATGATTCTATAGACTCGGAGCCTATATCGGATCATCTTACTTTGGTTAAGAAGCATCCTAAGTTAGCTTCCAAGTTTATGGACAGGTACCGAACACTAGTTGCGTCTTTTTATAAGACCCATCAAGTGATTGTTGAAGACAAAAATGACATGTTAGAGGATCTAACTGATCCGGAAAGGAGGAAGAAGTTAGCATTCCAGCTAGAGAAAGAAGCAAGTAGTAGTGCAACACCTATCTTTAAGGATATACCTATAGATCCGGAATCTTTTATACCATATCCTTATTCACCAAGACCTGAACCTACACATAATCCTACTATAGATATGCGGTATGTAGTACCACATGGCTCAGAGGATAGTTCTGGCTCAGAACTTCCTATTGAGAATTCAGATGGTTGGAGGATGGGATCATATAATGGATCTCATGAACACCAGATGTCCACAGATGGTTCTGACAGAAATGTTGGACAGTCTAGTTGGATGGGTGCAAGAATGAACCCTAATAATAGTAGTAGAAATACCATGTCAATAGATAACTAGGATGAAGAAGAAGATCCCGAGGAGAGAGTGTTTGAATCATCAACATCTTCTCAAAACCCAGGGAATATACATTATCCTGTATTTAACTATCTTGCCTACGAGAGCACCTGGGAAGCAGCAGGATCTACGTATCCTGTTGACAATTCAAGACATGAAGCTCAGGATATGCAGGCTGGAGATAATGTTGAATATGCTTCTGAAGACTTTTCAGCTGAGCTGGAGGGAGTCAATGCGCTCAGGTTGAGTAATGACTCAAGTCCTGATACTTCAGATATAGAGTATGTTCCTTCTGGAAGGCCATATGTTCCACAAACTGTGCGACGAACAACACGTCATCATGGTTGGACATCAGACATGTATAATGAGCATAGTTACTACTAGAAGGAGACACGTAGTCAACAGTATCAAGCATTGTGTATTGTACTCCAAGTAATGAGGTAGTGAGATAAATATGGTAGTTTTGTGATTATACCTATATGGTATATGTTGTAAGAACTTTGTACCATTATGATATTATGTATAATATGTGAAATGCATATTTGGATTTTCTTTGGATCTTCATTGTGTGACTAGTTCTGTGTGTAAAGTCGAGCTCAGAACACATGTGCATGTTGTAATTATGAGTATTCGCTTTATGTTGCAGGACTAGGGGCTCATGGATACGGGTGTAGAAATGGAAACTGAGCAACAGTGGATGGAGCGTGAGGCCAAGGAAAAGGCCGATGCAGATGCAGTAAACCAAGAAGCATTACCACCACCACCACCACTAGTGAGGCCGTTAATGGAGCAGAACTTTATGCAATGCATGCAAATGATGCAAGAGACCCAGAACAAGTTCATGGAAGAGCTGCTGGGGCGAGCAAATCAGAGGGCACCTGAAGGTGGAGGAGTGAGTCTATCTGATTTCCAGAATGCAAGACCGTTACCTTTTGCATCAGCTCCTGAACTAATGGATGCAGAAGACTGGCTAGCAGATACAGAAAGGAAGCTGAAAACTGTGGGTTGCAATGATGAGGAAAAATTGAGGTATGCAACTCATCTGCTGACTGGACCTGCAGCATCTTGGTGAGAAAATCAGTTAGCCATGCAACAACTAGGAAGGGAGTTTACCTGGGAGGAGTTCAAAGCAGAGATTCCGTGAATATCATGTTCCGAAAAGTGTCCTGGAGTTGAAGAGGCGAGAATTTGAGGAGCTTCGGCAAGGATATACTAGTGTCATGAAGTACATCTGGGAGTTTAGCCAATTGTCTCGTTATGCTGAGGAGGATGTTAACACTGAAGAAAAGAGGAAGAAGTGTTTCTTGCATGGATTAAATCCATTTGTGAGGATGCAGCTAAGGTTAGCCAATAAGCAAACTTATCAGTAGTTGTTGGATGCAGCCATTACTTTTGAAGATGACTACAAGAATGTCCAAGAGGATCGGAGGAAGAGAGCCAAGAAGGAAACCAAAAGGATTCAGACAAGCAAACCTATACCTAACCTGGAGTTCAAACCTCGGAATAGGAATGGCAACAACAACAATAACAATAACAAGGGCAGTGGTGGAAATCAATCTAATCCAAGAAGGAATGTTATCTGTAACAATTGTGGAATTCCAGGGCATTTCCAGAGGGAATGCAAAAAGCATGTAGTGATCTGTTATGGTTGTGGCCAGAAGGGGCATATCAAGCCAGATTGTCCGAGCAAACCACCAGGAGGATGGCCTACCAAGGTAGGAGGACAAGCTAGTGGAGGAAATGGACAACCCAATAAAGGAGGAAATAATGGTAAGAATAACAATGGCAAGAGAAACCGACCTACCGGAAGACTGAACTGTGCAACCCTCGAGGAGGTGGATAATTCGGAGCATGCAGTGATATGTACGCTCAATATCCTTACCAATCCTGGCAAAGTTCTATTTGATACTGGTGCAACTACTTCATTCATTTTTGAAGAATTTTGTGATAAGTTCGGGATTAGAAGGGCAACGTTAGAAAGTCCTATGACCATAGTTACGGCAGGAGGGAATGTGATTGTACGCCACATAAAACAAGATCAGGTTATCTCGATCTGTGGTTGTACATATTTCGCAGACCTTTATGTGATTCCTTTGAAGGGAATTGCAGTAGTGCTGGGGATGGATTGGATGATGGAACACAGAGCTGAGATTAATTGCGAGGAGAAAACTGTCTCAATCAAAACTCCAAGTGGATCAAGGATAGTTTACCAAGCAGCTAAACACAGTCATATCATGGTAGATCTGCAGTTGAATTCAATGAAAGAAGTTAAATTAGAAGAGATTCCTATAGTTAATGAATTCTAAGATGTTTTTCCAACGAAATTACCGGGAATGCCACCAGACAGGGAGATAGAGTTCACCATTGACCTAATACCTGGTACAACACCAATATCTCAAGCACCAGATAAAATGGAACCCAAAGAGTTAAAAGAACTCAAAGAGCAAATTGATGAGTTAGCAGGAAAATGATTTATACAGGAAAGTGTATCTCCATGGGGAACACCAGTAATCTTTGTGGATAAGAGAGATGGTGGAAGACGGATGTGTGGGGATTATAGAAATCTGAACAATGTGACTATCAAGAATAAGTATCCTTTACCAAGAATTCAAGATTTGTTTGATCAAGTGAAAGGATCTAGAGTATTTTCAAAGATCGATTTAAGATCTGGATACCATCAAATAAAAATCAAGCCGGAAGATGTTCCAAAAACAGCATTTGTCTCAAGATATGGACACCATGAGTATCTATTAGTACCATTTGGTTTGACCAATGCACCGGCAATATTCATGAATCTGATGAACAAGATTTTCATGCCATATTTGGACAAGTTTGTCATAGTTTTTATTGATGATATTCTGATATATTCCAAGGATAAGGAAGAGCATGCTGATCATTTGAGGCATTGCAGACTTTAAGAGAACATAAGCTTGATGCTAAGTTCAGTAAGTGTGAGTTCTTGCTAGATGAGGTAAAATTCCTCGGTCATGTGATCAGTAAGGATGGGATTGTTGTGAATCCATCTAAAAAGTTCAGTCGGTACTAGAGTGGACTACACCGACCAATGTGAAACAAATTCGAGGTTTCTTAGGAATGGATGGTTATTATCGGAGATTCATTGAAGGTTTCTCCAAAATAGCCGTACCAATGACCAAATTATTAAGGAAAAATACACCATTCAAGTGGGATGAGAAATGTGAAGCAAGCTTCCAAGAGTTGAAGACTAGATTAACCACAGCTCCAATCTTAGCAGTTCCTGAAACAGGGAAGGATTTCACTGTATATTGTGATGCATCTAAAGAAGGTTGGGTTGTGTATTAATGCAAGATCGGAAGGTGATTGCTTATGGTTCAAGACAATTAAAACCACATGAAGTCAACTATCCAACTCATGATTTAGAGTTAGCAGCAGTAGTTTTTGCACTGAAAGGATGGAGACATTTTCTTTATGAAGCCAGATGTGAGTTATACACTGATCATAAAAGTCTCAAATACTTCTTCACTCAAAAGGAATTTAATATGAGACAGAAGCGTTGGTTGGAATTAATCAAGTATCATGATTTAAAAATCAATTACACCCTAGGGAAAGCAAATGTTGTAGCAGATGCTTTAAGCAGAAAGAGTGCAGATATTCAGCCAAGCAATAGAGAGTTACCAAAGGAGTTACAAATGGACTTGGAAAGATTAGAACCTCGATTCATCAGAACAGAGGTCCTTGGAGGATTAGCTACTATGCAGGTAGTTGCAGAGCAGGACAGTGATCTTAAGCAAGAAATTTTTAGACATCAAGAAGAAGATCCTTTTATTGTTGAGGAAATTCGGAGAATATCTCAAGGGCAAAAATCAGCTTTTCGCCTTGGAGAGTATGGGTCTTTATGGTTCCAAGATCGTTTATGTGTTCCAGATGTGACTGAGATCAGAAATTTCATACTCAAAGAAGCACATGATACACCATATTCTATACATCCAGGGAGTACTAAGATGTATATGGATTTGAAAGAACTATTCTGGTGGAATAACATGAAAAGAGATATTGCTAAATATGTATCTGAATGCCATACTTGTCAAAGGGTGAAGGCTGAACATCAAAGTCCAGCAGGACCATTACAACCCTTAGAAATTCCTGAATGGAAATGGGAGGAAATAGGTATGGACTTTATCACAGGATTACCTATGACACCAAAAAGGAAGGATATGATATGGGTAATTGTGGACAGACTCACTAAGAGTGCAAATTTTATTCCAGTGAATCAAAAGGATAATGCTGAGAAGTTAGTTGAAATATATGTCAAAGAGATAGTAAGTAAGCATGGAGTACCCAAAAAGATCGTAACTGATAGGGGATCAGTGTTTACTTCAGCATTTTGGAAGCAATTGCATGAAGCACTTGGTTCAAAGTTAGATTTCAGTACAGCATATCATCCTGAGACAGGAGGTCAAACTGAAAGAACAAATCAAATACTAGAAGACATGTTGAGAGCTTGTGCACTAGATTTTGGAGGAACATGGGAAGATCACCTACCATTGGCAGAATTTTCTTATAACAATAGCTATCAGAGTAGTCTGAAGGCAGCTCCATATGAGATTCTGTATGGAAGGAAGTGTAGATCACCAATATGTTGGTATGAACCTGGAAGCAGCAAAGAATTTGCACCAGATTATATCAAGGAGAGATAAGACATCATTGATAAGATCAGGGATAGACTGAAAATAGCCCAGAGCAGGCAGAAAAGTTATGCAGATCAAAGCCGAAGATCATGGCATCCAGAAGTGGGAGATATGGTATATTTAAAAGTAAGTCCAATGAAAGGAGTAAAAAGATTCGGAGTTAAAGGGAAATTGAGTCCAAGATATATCGGACCATTCAAGATACTGAGTCAAAACAGAACTATAGCTTATGCTTTAGAGTTACCATCAAGATTAGCTCAAGTGCATAATGTTTTCCATGTGTCACAACTTCGCAAATGTTTGAAAGTTCCAGATGATGCAATAACACATCAAGAGATAGAACTACAAGCTGACCTGACTTATATTGAAAATTCCTGTAAGATTCTGGAAGAAAACTGGAAAAGATTGAGGAACAGAGCAATCAAATATTACAAGGTACAGTGGGAACATCACCCCGAGAGAGAAGCCACATGGGAGAAAGAAGAGGATTTAAGAAAAGCATATCCAGAACTATTCAGGTACATCTCCACAAACTTCGGGACGAAGTTTAATTTAAGGGGGGAAGTCTGTAACATCCCAGTATTTAGGACCTAACGAAGGGTAGATTTAGGAATATGTATTTTTGCATGCATTCATTTGTGAAAATGTGGGTAAATTTTTTGCCAAATAAAACCTTGAGTGATCAATGTTTCTTTCTTACTTTGAGATTAGGTTTAGTCTTAAAAGAGGATTGCGATAAACTTTGATATGATCTTAAAGGATTATGTGTGTTTTTAAATGAGTTTGAATTTTAAAAACATAAGTGTTTGAATAATAATTTAAGTGATTTAGATATATTTTTTAACCTAAATTAATTAAGAAATAAGTATTATCACTTAAATCTTATCCAATAACAATATTGAATATGAAATTCATTTCATATGATTAGCACATAAACAAGTTACAAAGAATGTAACTACTGAGGTCATTCCAAACTTCACAATTTACAAAAGAAAGAAAGAATAAGAATATTCTTTATTAACAATAATATAATCTTTATTACAATTAAATAAAATAAAGATTACAAGGATAACAAAAGAAAAATTACAAAAGAATAAGAAAATTACAATTGAAAATCTATTAACTATCCTATATCTAAATCTACACTAAATCTTCATCTTTATCTTTGTACCTGCAAAAACAAAGACTAAATAGAAACAAAATAAGATTAGTGTTAGTATATTTCTCTCAGATATGTCAGTGAAGTGCACTTGACAAACTCATCATTGAGAAATGTTATAAAAGGGGCAAGTTTCACCAATATGAAAGATTTTATCTTTCATAAATTCAAAGCCAGAATGCAAATGACAGCCAAGAGGGATCAATTCACCAGCCAGGTGAAAGTAAGCTGGTAATAGTAAGTTCAAATTTTTTTAACCTATCCACATGTGCATAGCAGGCACACAAGATGGACACACACCAGCATGCAAATGATGTGTTGTCGACCTCACAAGCACAGCCAAATCACACAAAACCATAGCACAGCCATGGGGGAGCACTAGTGCATCACTCCACTACACATCACACCAGCACAGCCAGGGTAAACAATAGCCAAACCAAGAACAGCAGCCAAACCAAACCACCCAGATCAACCCAAACCTCACCAGGATGGTGACATAAGGAGGGGGATGAATCTGGTGGACAGCAAGGTCAAGCCCAGAAGCTAGGAGGAGCAAGAAAGCTCAAGAGCAAGCTCAGAAGCCCAGCAAAAGCAGATCAAGATCAAGATCAAGATCATCATCAATCTACTACACCAACATCAAATTTTGTGGTGAGCCTCATAAAACCATCACATGATTTCATCATATTACATAAACAAAAGCATGTGTTGCTTTATGAAATGATCTCTCAATAATCACCCAAGAGAGGTGAATCTATCCTAGAGATTCCAAGCATAAAGATAAGAAATCAAACTCAGCCAAAAGCACTAAACCCTCAGACCAGCATCACTGAGTTCAGTGTTATTTTTGCAACTTAGATCATTCTTCATTTGATCTTATCAGATCAGGGCACATCTCCTAGAGAGAGTAACACCTCTAATCTTACAAGTTTCAAACAAACTATTTGCTCAACTAGCTAGGAATTAAATCCTAGAGCCTCAGACCAACATCATAGGCAGGAAAGTAAGAAAAGCTTTCATTTCATTTTGCCAGTATTAATCACAAGCATTATCAAGCTAAGCCGAAAAATAAAACTCAATCACTTGTGTGCCAGATTATAATGGTATCACAAGGAAAGGTTCTAAATGAACTAAAACCAATCTTTGCTTAGTTTCCACAGATAAAAGGAACAAACCCATAAATAACATTTTCCTGAAGCCAAGTGCCAGGAATCAATATCATATTCATCCATACATCCAAAGCAAATCATTACATCTAATGATTTGATTCAGTGTGTACAATCTCATGCAAGCCTACCATTTTAATTACAGTAAGCAACCACTAGGAGAAACCACTGTTAGTACAAGCATTCCGAAAGTAGAGTAAATTCTTAGATCAACAACATAATCCAATCAGGGATTCCATAGAAACACTAGCATAGGATCATAGTGAATCATCACTAGAATAACCTGACAGGCAACTAGCATCATCAAAGCCACTACAAATCATTAACCACAGCAAACAATCATTCTCCATGCTCAAGTATGATCACCACTAAATCTAAAGCATCAAGGATATGATCAACATAGGGTTATGAACCCTAATTAGAGCAAGAACCCTAATCTGGAGATGAACCTAATCAGCACATAGTCACTAGGCATGAGAAGCCACTAGATACACACAGAGAGATTCATAGCAGTAGCATGAACAAGAACCACAGAAACAACTTACCCGAGGTTCGTGAACGGGGTGAACCTGACCACGGGGAAGCTTCGGAGCCAAATCGAGCGTCGTCGCAAACCTTGCCCTGCACCACGGCAGCGGCCAGAGAAGGCCACAGTGGCGGCCATCGCCAGCGGCGGCGCCAGAGCCCGCGGGGTCGGGGAAGAGGAGAGGATGAGAACGAGGAGAAGACAGTGAGACTGGGCTGGGTGGGCCAAAACCCTTCGGGGTGGAAGTTTGACCTTGCCCTATTGGGCCACACTGGCCCAATAAGCCCAAAAGGCCAGCCCAAGTTGTTTAATAAACTATTTTGATCAATTGGAAAAGACCAAAATGCCCCTGACCTCAATAAAATTTTAGAAAATAAAATAAAAGTCCAAAAATTATAAATAAAATATTTTGGATTAACAATAATCCACTCTAACCAAATAAAATAAAATATAAAATTTTAGATATTTAAATTTTTATAAGAATTTTATAATTTATATATTCCTTATGGAATTTTACAAAATTATTGAAAGATGATAAAAATAAATAAAAATCACTTTCATTATTTATTAATATTAAAGTATTTTTGAAAAATACTAAATAAATATTTAATAATAAATTTAATGTATAATGAATAATTCCTAAAAGAATTATTAAATCAATAAAAATCAAATAAAAAGGGAAATAAATAAAATAATTCAATATATGCAATAAATATAAAAAGATAATATTTATAAATGCTTGATTAAAAGGCACCTTATATAGGGAAAATGCATATAGAATTAAAAAATACATTACATTACTTGCATAATCATTTTGCTTCTTTAAATATTGTCCTTACCGGGCAATACTGATGTTTTTGTAGAACTAGAAGCTCAAGGTCCAGTACAAGCATTAGACTTCACTACCTTGCCATCACAAAGCAAGTTCATCACTTGCTCATGTCCTTTGAAGAGTCTTTATCAAAGTATTTGCAAATTGTGTGTTATAATATATGCTATAAAAGAAAGAAAATATTATTTTCATAAATAAAGAAATCATAGATATCATCCTAAGTGGTGATATAATGGAGCAATAGAACTTAGAGTTCTATTTGCAACAATGATGATCAAGTAGGGACTTAATAACCCCTAACATCAGTGATTCTAGCGCCGTATATTACGCGTTAGCCATGAGATTTGGAATGGGACAGAGAAGTCAGCTGTATCTTCTTCCTCTCGCATGAAGCCGGATGTGCAGGTCGTGGCTGTTATCCTTGTAGCATGCATATTAATTGGTAATTCGTAGAGGATATGCAGCATATGGGTGGGAACCCTCATCATCCCACGATAGTTCTGGCATCTAACGGTTTGTACAGACCATTGTCGTACTTCATTATGTGGGAATGGTGTACACCAAGGAGGCATGCGAGGTCGTGAAGGGGGCAGTGATTAGCTTGGACCAACTACTGGGCCCCACATCATGGAATTGTGGATGGGAAAGTACGCCCGGTTGTGGAACAAGGAACTAATCTCTCATGGGTAAAGTAACGCACCTCCGCAGAGTGTAAGAACTACAACTTGTTACTCCTTGTTCCGGGAAGGAGCTACGAACGCGGCAGGAAAGGAACTCCATAAAAGTTCTGGTCAACCTGTGAAGGCTGATTGTCATAGTTTTTCGGAATAAAATCAATCTTTGAAGAAAGATTTACAAAAACTGCATAGTGCCAAGGATTTATAATCCGAGGTGGTAGTTAGAGCATCAAACTTCCCACCTTGCATATAATGAACTTGTTGGGTAACGTTGTTACTCATTCTTTCCTTTGATCCCTTGCTTAGACTCTGAGGATCCCGAAGATGTGCCAATGTATGCAGCGGAATGCCAAGAAGATGTGTTCTACGAGGAACCTGATCTGTCCGGAGGAGTTGAAGGAGTGGATTACGAGATCCGCTACAGTGTTGATGATAACGAGTCCACTTAAGTGTCTAGTTAGTAGTAACTAACGGAGCCGAGCAGCATGAACTCTATAGAATAAGCTGTTGAGCCCCACTCCTAGTCGGAGTTGTTACTCTTGAATTTCCGTTGAACACTTTATATTTTGGTTTGTAAGTTGGATCTTTTGAAAGTCTTGAACTTCCGGTATTGTAATAATAATAACGTGTGTACTTATGTAATATGGATCTGCAATGTTTCTATTGTACCACTCTGAGGGATGTGATATTCACGGAAAGGTGTTCTGTGGATGCCATGTCAACGACTATAGTGTACTACACATGTAGTGGTATGATGGGTCACCGCACTAGGTCACGCGGGAATGTAAATGGGCCGGCCCACGACACACAGCGCGCGCGGGGGTGAGTTTAAGTGAGTGTCCCCACCAGTCAGCAAGACAGGGGGTGCGAAGCGGTACGGGGCAATCTAAACCACACGATCAACTTCTAATCGAGCGGCTGCGACTTATCGTCTCCGTCGGGCAACTCCGGCGAGACAGAACCCTAGCGCGGCCAGTGGGGGTCTACGGTGGCTCACCAGAGCTCAGGCGAGGGTCGGCAATGATGGGTTCGCAGCATAGTAAATCAAAAAAATCCCTACGGATGCGAAGAAGAAAGCCAAGATCTAATCTAGGAGACGTAATCAACAAGAGAGATTGATGAGATCTTCATACCCTTGAAGAAATCGCACAGTGGAAACGTTCAACAGAACGTGTTTGACGTAGTCGTACTCGCCGTCTCCTCCTCGCGATCCGATCCGATCCGATCCTACGCCGCAAGTGGCGGCACCTCCGAGAGATGCACACGTATGGTGCAGCAACGTCTCCTCCTTTCCTTGGTCCAGCAAGTATGGTGGAGAGATAGATTGGATCTGCAGCACGACGGCGTGGTGCTTATGGTGGAGAGTTTCTGCGGCAGGGCTTCGCCTACATGCAGTTAGGAGAGAGAGAGGTGGAGGGGCAGCAGTTGGACGGCGGCTAGGGTTGGAGTGGGGGGAGGCTGCGCCCCTGCCCTCCTTATATAGGGGGCTGGTCGGCCCCTTGACCCCTCCTCCAAGCCCTAGGGCGGCGGCCCAAGGGGTGGAGTGGGGGGCAAGTCATCCCCCCCTCTTCTGGAAGGTTCCCTTAGGGTTTCCCCTAAGGGCTGGCCGGCTGGGCCTTAGGGGCCTTGTGCCCCTGGCCCAAAGTGGCCAGGGCACTTCCCCTTAGGCCCACGCAGGCCTCCGACAAGTGGGCCCACGTTGGTCCCACTCCAGAACCTTCCGGTACAATACCGATAAACTCCGAAACGATTCTGAAATCCAAAAAACTGCTTTCCTTTATATGAATCTTATTCTCTAGACCATTCCGGAACCTCTCGTGATGTCCTGGGTATCATCCGAGACTCAACTCATAAACCAATTATCCATTCTATCCTAGCGTCGATGCACGTTAAGTGTGTGACCCTACGAGTTCGAGAATATGCAGACATGATCTTCTATCAATAATCAACAGCGAGATCTGTAAACCTATATTGACTCCCACATATTCATCGATGATCATATCGGATGAACCACGATGCCAGGATTCAATTAATCCCATATATGTATCCCCTTCATCATGCGATATTTTACTTGCCCGAGATTCGATCGTTGGTATCGGCATACCTAGTTCAATCTCGTTCACAGCAAGTACTTTACTCGTTCCGTAATCCGATATCACTTTGTGATTAACTCCTTAACCATGTGCTTGCAAGCGGTGTTGATATCGATTACCGAGTGGGCCCTAAGTATATATCTCCGACTCGGGAGGGACAAATTCCATCTCGATACATACAACCCAACAAGTACTTTCCGATCACCTGAGAGACACCTTTATGATCACCCTCACATAGGATGATGTTTGATGACCTCAAAGCTTTCTTCCGATACCAGGGAGTTGTATTATCTCATGGTCTAAGGAATACAATACTTGACATAGGAAAAAGCTTCGCAAAGATGAACACGATGATACGATCTAATTGCTATGCTTAATTTGGGTCTGTCCATCATATCATTCTCCTAATGACATGATCTCATTATTAATCGACAACTCATGTCTATGGTTAGGAAACCTTAACCATCATTAATCAATGAGCTAGTCCATAGAGGCGTACTAGGGACACGGTGTTGCTCATAAACCACACAAGTGTCAAAGTTTCCTCTTAATACAATTCTAGCATGGAATATAAACTTTATCATGAACAAGAATTATAATAACATCTTTATTATTGCCTCTAGGGCATAATTCCAACAGGCAATGGGGGCGAACGACAAAGTCGACGACGGCGAACCTCCTGGTACCGGTGGCTTCTCCTAGGGAGGCTCCAATCGCTGGCTCCTTTCTTCCTCCTCCGCGACAGACTCCGGCAAAATTCTGGCGACCTGCTGCTCTCCTTGCTCCGGGAATGAGGTGAGGTGGTTCTGAGAGATAGGGGAGTGTGTTGGTGTGAATAAATCGAGCAGGGTGGCCTCTATTTATAGTGCCAAGAGGGGACCGAAGGGCGCGGGCAGAGCTCGTCATGGTCGTCTACACAGTGGTCTAATGGCATGGGCGACGGTAGGGGCGGTGTTGTGCTCCCTGGCGAAGCTCAACAGCGTGGTCTCGAGGCGTGTGATGACCCAAAAGTGTCGGGGATCGCAACAGTCTTCGCGAGTAGTATTACCCAATTTATTGATTCGACACAAGGGGAGCCAAAGAATACTTGCAAGCCTTAACAACTGAGTTGTCAGTTCAGCTGCACCTGAAAATAGTTCTTGCTCACAGAAGTTTATCAGTAGTAATAGTTTGGTAGTAGTAATAGCAAAGCAACAGTAGCGTCAATAGCAACAGTGAAATAGTAGCAATAGTAACAGTAACAGTAACAGTGGGATTCAAGTGCGGTAGGCATAGGGATGGATGGACGGGCGTTGCATGGACAAGTCTAAACATGTAAATTCAAGATCTAGGGCATTCCAGATAAATAATAACAAGCATCCAAGTACTAAAAAATCCTAGGCATGTGCTCCAAATATAGTCATACATGCTTGCAATGAGAACTTGCATAACATCTTCTGTCCAGCCAGCCCGTGGCAGCGGGGCCTCTAGGGAACTACTGGCAATTAAGGTGCTCCTTTTAATAGAGCACCGGAGCAAAGCATTAACACTCCGTGAACACATCTGATCCTCACACCACAGCCATCCCCTCCGGTTGTCCCAATTATTGTCACTTTGGGGCCTTGGGATCCGGACAATGATATGTGTACACAACTTGCATATGAGATCACAAACAATACTATCATAATGATTTAATAATAAGTTCAGATCTGAGATCATGGCACTCGGACCCTAGTGACAAGCATTAAGCACAACAAGTTGCAACAAAGTCAAATAGCACTAATAGAGATACTAGGCACTATGCCCTAACAGATCTTATTCGATTACATGATAGAACTCATCCAATCCCTACCATCCCCAAGCCTACAACGGGGGATTACTCACACATGGATGAGGGAAACATCGGTGGTTGATGGAGATGCGTTGGTGATGACGGTGTCGATGATCCTCTCCAAATTCCCTATCCCGGTAGGGTGCCAGAACGGAGTTTCTGGATCCGAATCTTGGTTTCTGGTGGCGGCGGCGGAGCGGAACTCTTTCTAGAAAACTATCGACCCCCCACCCCAGTTTTTAGGTCTAAAGGCAACTTATAGGCGTAGACGGAGGCCGAGGAGGTGTCTGGGGAGGCTACACCCCCTCCAGGCGCAGGGTCAGGTGGGCCCGCGCCTGGGCTGGGTCAGGGCCCCCAGGCCTCCCCTCTGTCTCCCCTTCTGGCTCCGTGGATCTTCTGGTGAAAAATAGTTTTTCGCATATTTTCCGGGATTTTTCCTGATAGTTGATTTTCTGCACAAAAACAAGACACCAAGGTAATTCTGCTAAAAATAGCGTCAGTCCGTGTTAGTTGTATCCAAATCACACAAGTTTAGAGGAGAAACAATAGCAAAGTGTTCGAGAAAGTAGATATGTTTTGGACGTATCAACTCCCCCCAAGCTTAGCTTCTTGCTTGTCCTTAAGCAATTCAGTTGAAAACTGAGTGCGATAAAAGAACTTTCACGAACACTTTGCTTCATATGATGTATATATTCTCAGAACAAGAGTAGATGCTTAGACTATTCATAATAAGAAGTATGCAGCTAAGTCTGCTCAATAGTCATTGAAAGCTATGAAGAGAAACCAACTCAATAATAATAAGTAGCATGAAACATAAACATAAGCAACATTGCAATGCTCATAATAAGGTATGATAGAGTGGTATCTTGCTTGCCTTTGTTTGAAGAGCACAATATGAATGCCAAGGCACCTCTGAAGTTCAAGTGAAAACTAGAGGTAAAGATATCAGAGATACAAGCATCAAAGTCATGACATAATTAACCAAGTTTTGGAACAAACACAAGAATGACAACTATGCTCTCAAGAAGGTGCTCATAGAAGAAGTGGTGACTCAAAAAAATTGTGAAAACGGTTTTGTGAAGGTTTGAAAGGCTTCCAAATGCTGAAAGGAAGGTACTCGTTAGCTTTGAGCTCTCATTGCCCCTATCATAGGCATCTTCATGTGGTTAAGGTGAAAGTGAGGTCCACTGTGAATCATATGCTTGATAGATCATAGACTAGAAATCCCAAGTCCCTTGAGTACGAGGGCCGCTCCGCATGCTACTCAACTTTGGTCACCTGAAAGTTCTTGTCATTGTAAATACATGCATATCATCGAGAACTGCCAACGGGGTACCCCTTGCATATGGTACAGGAGCTTTCCCATAACCAAAATGACAAGGCAAGCAGACAATGAGCATCTCAGCAATCTTTTTATTTACCATATGCATAGCTTTTTATTGAGGATGCTTCCTAGATGCTCATTATAGTGATGCTGCGAGTTTCCATCATGATTAGGCATGGCTTAGGCTATCGGCCCAGGCGTTTCTCTAACACAATGTCGACATCTATAAACAAAAGAGCATCTGTAAACAAAAGAGCAAAGAATCAACTGGATAGGATATCCAAAAGGTGTTGAAAGTGTTCCCCGTGATAGCACGGTTCTGCTGACTCCCATCATATAATAAGCAAGCATATAAATTTCATGGACTAGTCACAATGGTTCAAGATTATTAAGCGCAAGGAATAAAGTGTGCCATCAAGTTCATGAGAGCTTTACTAACTAACTTTCTCAAAACAGACAAACATTTTATTTTGGAAGAAAACGCGGCATATATAAAATATGCACTGAAGTAGCAAACGATGCTAATAGGTAGGTATGGTGGACACAGCTGGCAATATTGGTTTTGAGGAGTTGGAAGCACAGGTAGAGCACATACTCAGTGCAAGTGTAGGCTAGTAATAGAGAGGGAGCGACAAACGAGAGAGCAATAACTGTCATAATCATGTTTGCAACAAAACATGACTAATTATGGCATGAAAGTGACACAAGAACTCTGAGGTAAAATAAATCATCGAGGCTTTCTAAATATTGATTAGTCATATGCATGCGTGAGCATGTGCCAAGTCGATTCACATGAACAGTTAGAGGAGGATACCACAATGTCATACCAAAGTATGAATAAAACAATGCAAGCAGACATTCATATGACATGCTACAAACTATTAACAAGATGGAGCTAATCATAGACAAGCAAGAACTACTAAGCATCCATAATGACATACACCTTACACAAACAGGCTAAGCATGCTCACAATGATGAGTATATGTACAAAAATGAAACAAATAGAGTTCGTTACTAGCCTCTTACCACACCTCGAGTTGTCTTAATCTTCATTATTGCCCTTCACTTGTGTGACTTGAATATTAACATGAAAACCAAAATCCACTGAGGACGGCTGAACCCTACAAAGAACTCACAAAACCAAAGAAGAACAACAAATATTTTTGGTGTTTTCGATTTTTTAGAAACAAGCAAACAAAGAAAAACCAAACAAAAACAAAGCAAAGCAAAATCTTTTTGGATTTTTATTTTAAGGCAAACCGAAGCAAAAAAACCAAAGAAACAAACCAAGAGAAACAACGAAAATATTTTTGGTATTTTTGTGTTTTTGAGAAAGAAGCAACAAGAACCAAAAAGAAAGCAAAACAATGGATATACAAAGAACCGACCGAACATGATATATATATATGAGTGTGACGTCGATGTACCTCCCCCCAAGCTTAGGCTTTTAGCCTAAGTGGGTCTCAATAATGCGGATAGTACCCCCATGCTGGTGGGTCATCATAGGAATGATCATAGTCAGGCACCTGCGATGAAGAAGAAGACGCGCCCCAATCAAATGAGGGCTGCTGGTATGAAGACTCTCCCAAGTTGGAGGGCTGAACCGAATTCTCTTCGGCATCCTCTTCAACATCCTCCTCTTGTTGGGAGAGTTCCCCCACATAAGAGTCAACCTCCTCCTCTGTAAGTGACCATCCTTGCATGTTATCAAAGTTAAACAAAGCAGGTGCAGGCAAATAAACTATTTTCTCAGTACTACCCTTTCTCTGACCTTGTTGGGCAAAAGATAATTCATAGGTAAACTTCTCACATTAGCCCCCAAGGAAACAAAACCATGTTGAATCATGGATTCAATATCAAGCCTCTCTATGGGGAACTGAAAATCTGAATAGTGAGGCTCTAAACCATGGAAAGCTAGCAACCTAGAATCAATGAGACCTCCACAAATTCCACCCTTCTCATGGTTGGTGGTGAGACGGTGAGCTATCAGTGCACCCAAACTATAAGACCTACTCCTATTCAGAGCATCTGCAATAAAATCTAGATCAAAAGAAGACAACTTTCTAGCAATCTTCCTAGCAAGAACACACTTGGTAATGAAATAGGCAAAGTATCTAATAGTGGAGAGCTGAATGTTCCGAATTTTACCACTTTCCTTTGAGAAGTCGAAATCTTGGCAAATCTCAGCATATAAATCCATAAGTGACTTGGGCCTCTCCTTGATCTTCTCACAAGATCCCCACTGAGGTACTCTAATTGCTGCACAAAAATCAGCAAAAGGCAGGTCGATAGGTATATTATATATTTTGTAATGGACCATGGGATTAGAAGTAGACCAAGTGAACCGGAAGTCCTACACAAAATCCATGGTTAGCTTAACATATTGGAATGGTTCACCTTCAACAAAGTGTTCCAACCCTGCATTTTGAAGGGTTTTGCAGCATAGTAAATCAAAATTTTCTATGGATGTGAACAAGAAAGCCAAGATCTAATCTAGGAGATGCAATCAATGAGAGAGATAGATGAGATCTTCATACCCTTAAAGAAATTGCACAGCGGAAACGTTCAACAGAACGTGGGTGATGTAGTCGAACTAGCCTTCTCCTCCTCGCGGTCTGATCCGATCCAACGCTGCAAGTGACGGCGCCTCCGAGAGATTCACACGTACGGTGCCGCAACGTCTCCTCCTTCCTTGGTCTAGCAAGTGGGGTGGAGAGAGAGATTGGATCTGCGGCACGACGGTGTGGTGCTATGGTGGAGAGTTTCTGCGGCAGGGCTTCGCCTACGCGCAGTCGGGAGAGAGAGAGAGGTGGAGGGCGGCAGGATCGCGGGTAGGGTTGGCGGAGTGGGGGGAGGGGTGCGCCCCTGCCCACCTTATATAGGTGGATGGCCGGCCCCCTTGGCCCCTCCTCCAAGCCCTAGGGCGGCGGCCCCAAGGGTTGGAGTGGGGGGAAAGTTTCCCCCTTCCTTCTAGAAGGGTTCCCTAGGGTTTCCCCTAGGGTTTGGCCGGCTAGGCCTATGGGGCCTTGTGCCCCTGGACCAAAGCAGCCAAAACACTCCCTCTTAGGCCCACGCAGCCCTCCGACAGGTGGGCCCACGTTGGTCCCACTCCGGAAGCTTCTAGAACCTTCCGGTACAATACCGAATACTCCGAAACGATTCCGAAATCCAAAATCTGCTTTCCTTTATATGAATCTTATTCTCCGGACCATTCCGGAACCTCTCGTGATGTCCTGGATCTCATCCGAGACTCCGAACAAAAACTCATAAACCAATTATCCATTCTATCCTAGCGTCGAGGCACGTTAAGTGTGTGACCCTACGGGTTCGAGAATATGCAGACATGATCTCCTATCAATAATCAACAGCGGGATCTGTAAACCCATATTGACTCCCACATATTCATCGATGATCATATCAGATGAACCACGATGCCAGGATTCAATTAATCCCATATATATTCCCTTCGTCACGCGATATTTTACTGGCCCGAGATTCGATCATTGGTATCGGCATACCTAGTTCAATCTCGTTCACAACAAGTACTTTACTCGTTCCGTAATCCGATATCACTTTATGATTAACTCCTTAACCACGTGCTTGCAAGCGGTGTTGATATCGATTACCGAGTGGGCCCGAAGTATATCTCTCCGACCCGGGAGGGACAAATTCCATCTCGATACATACAACCCAACAGGTACTTTCCGATCACCTGAGAGACACCTTTATGATCACCCTCACATAGGATGACGTTTGATGACCTCAAATCTTTCTTCCGATACCAGGGAGATGCATTATCTCATGGTCTAAGGAATACAATATTTGACATAGGAAAAAGCTTCACAAAGATGAACACGATGACACGATCTAATTGCTCTGCTTGATTTGGGTTTATCCATCATATCATTCTCCTAATGACATGATCTCATTATTAATCGACAACCCATGTCTATGGTTAGGAAACCTTAACCATCATTAATCAATGAGCTAGTCCATAGAGGCGTACTAGGGACACGGTATTGTTCATAAACCACACAAGTATCAAAGTTTCCGCTTAATACAATTCTAGCATGGAATATAAACTTCATCATGAACAAGAATTATAACAATAACATCTTTATTATTGCCTCTAGGGCATAATTCCAACAGCCTCCCACTTGCAATAGAGTCAATAATCTAGTTTACATCTGGCAACAATCTAACACCCATGGCATTAAGGTGCTGATCATGTTTTGCTCGTGGAAGAGGTTTAGTCAACGGATCTGCGACATTCAGATCCGTATGTACTTTTCTAATCTTCAGATCTCCATCTGTTATATAATCTCGAATTATGTGAAAACGGCGGTTGATGTGCTTGGTCTTTGGATGATATCTTGGTTCCTTAGCCAGTGCTATGGCGCCAGTGTTGTCGCACAATATCTCCAGTGGGTCCAACGCACTTGGAACCACACCAAGCTCAGTGATGAAGTTCCTGATCCAAACTCCTTCACTTGACACTTCTGAAGCAGCCATGTATTCCGATTCCACTGTAGATCCCGCGATCACGCTTTTCTTGCAGCTTCTCCAGCTCACGGCTCCTCCATTCAAAATATAAATGTATCCTGTCTGAGATTTAGAATCATCCGGGTCGGTGTCGAAACTAGCATCGACGTAACCTTTTACGAAGAGCTGCTCATCACCTCCATAGACCAAGAACATTTCTTTAGTCCTATTTAAATACTTTAGGATGTTCTTTACGTCTGTCCAGTGTTCCACTCCTGGATCACTTTGGTATCTGCTCGTCAAACTAAGAGCATTGGACACATCCGGTCTAATACACAGCATGGCATACATGATAGAACCTATGGCCGGGGCATATGGCACTTTGCTCATAGTTTCTCTATCGTTTACCGTAGCTGGACACTGAGCCTTGCTCAATATCTTACCTGACAACATGGGAAATGAACCTTTCTTTGCTTTATCCATTCTGAACCTTTTCAAAACTTTGTCTAAGTATGTACTTTGGCTTAAAGCTATTAGGCATCTTTGTCTATCTCTATAGATTTTGATGCCTAATATATAAGAAGCTTCTCCTAGGTCTTTCATTGAAAAACATTTATTCAAATAACTCTTCACATCGTTAAGCATACCAATGTCATTTCCAATAATCAATATGTCATCCACATATAGTACTAAAAATGTCACCGAGCTCCCACTCACTTTCTTGTAGATACAAGCTTCATAGCAATTTGGAACAAATCCAAATCTCTTGATCACTTGATCAAAACGAAGGTTCCAACTTCGAGATCCTTGCTTCAGTCCATAAATGGAACGCTGAAGTTTGCACACCTTATCAGCATCCTTAGGATCGACAAAACCTTCGGGCTGCATCATATACAACTCTTCATCAATGTTGCCATTAAGGAACGCAGTCTTGGCATCCATCTGCCATATTTCATAATCATGAAATGCAGCAATTGCTAATAAAATCTGAATGGACTTAAACATCCCTATGGGAGAGAAAGTCTCATCGTAGTCAACGCCTTGAACTTGACGAAACCCTTTTGCGACAAGTTGTCGTTTATAGACAGTAACATTACCATCCGCGTCTGTTTTCTTATTGAAAATCCATTTGCACTCAACGGCCTTACGGTCGCTAGGAGGGTCCACCAAAGTCCATACTTGGTTTTCGCTCATGGAACCCAATTCGGATTTCATGGCCTCTAGCCATTTCTCAGAGTCTGGGCTTATCATTGCTTCCTCATAGTTCGCAGGTTCACTATTGTCTACCAACAACACGGTTAAGACAGGGTTGCCGTACCATTCAGGAGTAGCACGCGACCTTGTCGACCTGCGAAGTTCAGTAGTAGCATCGTTCGAAGTTTCATGATCCTCGTCATTAGCTTCCTCTCTTGTTGGTGCAGACGGCACTGGAACAATTTCAGGTGCTGCGCTACTCTCCAACTCGAGAGAAGGTTCAATAACCTCGTCTAGCTCTACCTTCCTCCCACTCACTTCTTTCGAGAGAAACTCCTTCTCAAGAAAGGATCCGTTCTTTGCAACAAACACTTTGCCTTCGGATCTGTGGTAGAAGGTATACCCAATCGTTTCCTTAGGGTATCCTATGAAGATGCATTTCTCCGCTTTGGGTTCGAGCTTGTCCGGCATCAACTTCTTGACGTAATCTTCGCATCTCCAAACTTTAAGAAACGACAACTTAGGTTTAGCACCAAACCATAGTTCATATGGTGTCGTCTCAACGGATTTAGATGTGCCCTATTTAAAGTGAATGCAGTGGTTTCTAATGCATAACCCCAAAATGATAATGGCAAATCTGTAAGAGACATCATTGATCGCACCATATCTAATAGAGTTTGATTCCTGCGTTCAGACACACCATTGCGCTATGGTGTTCCGGGTGGCGTGAGTTGCGAAACAATTCCGCTTGCTTTAAGATGCGTAAGAAAATCATAACTCAAATATTCACCTCCACGATCGGATCGTAGAAATTTAATTTTCCTGTTACGATGGTTTTCCACTTCGTTCTGAAATTCTTTGAACTTTTCAAACGTTTTAGATTTATGTTTCATTAAATAGATATACCCATATCTACTTAATTCATCAGTAAAAGTGAGAAAATAGCGATATCCACCGTGCGTTGAAATACTCATTGGTACGCATACATCGGTATGTATGATTTCCAACAAGTCCGTTGCTCGCTCCATTATTCTGGAGAATGGGGTTTTGATCATCTTGCCCATGAGGCACGGCTCGCATGTGTCAAATGATTCAAAATCAAGAGACTCCAAAAGTCCATCAGAATGGATTTTCTTCATGTGTTTTACACCAATATGACCTAGACGGCAGTGCCACAAATAAGTTGAATTATCACTATCTACTTTGCATCTCTTAGCCTCAATCTTATTGATGTGTGTTTCATTGCTTTCGAGATTCAGAAGAAATAAACCATTCACGGCAGGTGCATGACCATAAAAGATGTTATTCATATAAATAGAACAACCATTATTCTCCGATTTAAATGAATAACCGTCTTGCAATAAACACGATCCAGATATAATGTTGTTGCTCAACGCAGGCACATAATAACACTTATTAAGGTTTAAAACTAACCCCGAAGGTAAAACTAAGGAGAGCGTGCCAACAGACATCACATCAACTCTTGATCCATTGCCAACGCGCATCGTCACCTCATCCCTTGCTAGCCGTCGTCTATTCCGTAGCTCCTGTTTTGAGTTACAAATATTAGCAATTGAACCAATATCAAATACCCAGGAACTACAACAAGCGCTAGTAAGGTAAACATCAATAACATGTATATCAAATATACCTTTCATGGTGCCAGCCTTCTTGTCTGCTAAGTACTTCAGACAGTTGCGCTTCCAGTGACCCTTGTCCTTGCAATAGAAGCACTCAGTGTCCGTCTTAGGTACAGACTTGAGCTTCTTCTCAGCAGGGGCAACGCGCTTGCCGCTGCCTTTCTTGAAGGATTTCTTTGAACCCTTACCTTTCTTAAAGCTAGGGGTCTTGTTGACCATCAACACATGATTATCTTTCTTGATGTCCACCTCCGCAGCTTTCAGCTTAGCGAAGAGCTCAGTGATTGTATCAATGGAACCAATCTGAGTGTGAGTAACTACAAAACCTTTGTAGCTAGGAGGGAGTGATTGCAGAACTCTGTCAATCATGAGCTCTTCTGGAATCTTGCAGTCCAGTTGCTCAAGACGTTGAGTGTCGCCCGACATCTTAATGGCGTGCTCACTAACAGAACTCCCTTCCTCCATCTTGCAGTTAAAGAACTTCTCAGAGATCTCATATCTCTCAGAATGGGCCTGAGTCTAAAATATGGTTTTCAGTTCCTCAAGTATCTCAAAGGGCCCGGCGAACTCCTCAAAACGATTTTGAAGGTCCGATTCCATAGCAAACAACATGGTACTCTTAATCACTCCATAATCATCTTTGCACGACTGATAAACAGCTTTTTCATTAGCCGGCGCATCAATGGCAGGGGCGTCACCTAGCGCTTTCTATAGTACATAGTCCTTTTGTCCGCCAGCGAGAATGATTCTCAGATTGCAGAACCAGTTGGTGAAGTTAGACCCATTGTTCTTAAGCTTTTCTTTCTCAGCAAAAACGTTGAAGTTGAAGTTGGACTTAGCTATTTGATCTACAAAATTTGCAAGTACAGTTTAGACTATGTTCATGATAACTAGTTCAACTTAATCAAATTACTAGATTTACTCCCACTAAATTCAACATCCCTCAAGTTGTTTAGTGAACATGATCCAAATTCACCACACCTAATCCGATCTTCACGAGAAGAGATGTGGTTTCAATGGTGGACAACAAAGTGTCGATCATATCATTCATATGACTCATGTTTAACCTTTCGGTTCATGTGTTCCGAGGCCATGTCTGTACATGCTAGGTTCGTCAAGTCAAACCCAAGTATTTCCGCGTGTGCAAAACTGGCTTGCACCCGTTGTATGTGAACGTAGAGTTTATAGCACCTGATCATCACGAGGTGCTTGAACACGACGAACTTTCACAACGGTGCATACATGGGGAGAACACAATTTTATCTTGATCTTTAAGTGAGGAATCATCTTATAATGCTATCGTCGTGATCTAAGCATAATAAGATACATAAAAGGATAAACATCACATGCATATAACCTTATGTGACATGGTATAGCCAATCTCCGTGCAATGATCTCCATCTTGTGCGTGCCAGCATGATCTCCATCATTCCACCATGATTTCCTCCACCACGAACAACAACTACAACTATTGCTAACTACTTAGCGATAAAGCAAAGCTATTACATGGCATATAAGAAGTTGACACACAGGTCATACACAATTATAAAGACAACCATATGGCTCCTGCCGGTTGTGTACTCATCGACATGCAAGTCGTGAAATATTACAAAACATGATCTTCGCATACATTATACACATCATGTCTTGGGCCATACCATATCACAAAAACACTCCCTGCAAAAACAAGTTAGACGCCTCTACTTTGTTGTTGCATGTTTTACGTGGCTTATGGGAGTAACAAGCTAAGAACGATTCTTACCTACGGAAAGCCACAACGGTGATATTATGGTTGCCAACATCCGGTGTAAATCCCATGACTACTATAGTGAGAGAAACTGGCATCCACCAGCCGCATGTGTGGAACAAGACACATGTCAAGTGCGGAGCCGGTCTCGCGAACGAGGTCGCGTAAAGTTGGCCTGGACCGCTTCGATCTCACTATCCCGCGTCATAAGAAGTACACAACAAGAGGCTTGCAATAGAAAACATCAACGCCCGCAACAAGCATGTTGCGTTCTACTCGTGAAACACATCTACGCATAGATCTAGCTCTGATACCACTGAAGGGTTTCGCAGCATAGTAAATCAAAATTTTCTACGAATGCGAACAAGAAAGACAAGATATAATCTAGGATATGCAATCAACAAGAGAGATAGATGAGATCTTCATACCCTTAAAGAAATCGCACAGCGGAAATGTTCAACAGAACGTGGGTGATGTAGTCGAACTAGCATTCTCCTCCTCGCGATCCGATTCGATCCAACGCCGCAAGTGATGGCGCCTCCGAGAGATGCACACGTACGGTGCCGCAACGTCTCCTCCTTCCTTGGTCTAGCAAGTGGGGTGGAGAGAGATATTGGATTTGCAGCACGACGGCGTGGTGCTATGGTGGAGAGTTTCTGCGGCAGGGCTTCGCCAACGCGTAGTCGGGAGAGAGAGAGAGAGGTGGAGGGCAGCAGGATGGCGGCTAGGGTTGGAGGAGTGGGGGGAGGGGTGCGCCCCTGCCCACCTTATATAGGGGGCTGGCCGTCCCCCTTGGCCCCTCCTCCAAGCCCTAGGGCGGCGGCCCCAAGGGTTGGACTGGGGGCAAGTTTCCCCCTTCCTTCTAGAAGGGTTCCCTAGGGTTTCCCCCAGGGTTTGGCCGGCTGGGCCTATGGGGCCTTGTGCCCCTGGCCCAAAGCGGCCAAAACACTCCCTCTTAGGCCCATGCAGCCCTCCGATAAGTGAGGCCATGTTGGTCCCACTCCGGAAGCTTCTAGAACCTTCCGATACAATACCGAATACTCCGAAACGATTCCGAAATCCAAAAACTGCTTTTCTTTATATGAATCTTATTCTCCGGACCATTCCGGAACCTCTCGTGATGCCCTGGATCTCATCTGATACTCCGAACAAAAACTCATAAACCAATTATCCATTCTATCCTAGCGTCGAGGCACGTTAAGTGTGTGACCCTACGGGTTCGAGAATATGCAAACATGATCTTCTATCAATAATCAACAGCGGGATTTGGAAACCCATATTGACTCCCACATATTCATCGATGATCATATAGGATGAACCCCGATGCCAGGATTCAATTAATCCCATATATATATTCCCTTCGTCACGTGATATTTTACTTGCCCGAGATTCGATCATTGGTATCGGCATACCTAGTTCAATCTCGTTCACAACAAGTACTTTACTCGTTCCGTAATCCGATATCACTTTGTGATTAACTCCTTAACCACGTGCTTGCAAGCGGTGTTGATATTGATTACCGAGTGGGCCTGAAGTATATCTCTCCGACTCGGGAGGGACAAATTCCATCTCGATACATACAACCCAACAGGTACTTTCCGATCACCTGAGAGACACCTTTATGATCACCCTCACATAGGATGACGTTTGATGACCTCAAAGCTTTCTTCCGATACCAGGGAGTTGCATTATCTCATGGTCTAAGGAATACAATATTTGACATAGGAAAAAGCTTCGCCAAGATGAACACGAGGACACGATCTAATTGCTCTGCTTGATTTGGGTCTGCCCATCATATCATTCTCCTAATGACATGATCTCATTATTAATCGACAACCCATGTCTATGGTTAGGAAACCTTAACCATCATTAATCAATGAGCTAGTCCATAGAGGCGTACTAGGGACACAGTGTTGTTCATAAACCACACAAGTATCAAAGTTTCCGCTTAATACAATTCTAGCATGGAATATAAACTTCATCATGAACAAGAATTATAACAATAACATCTTTATTATTGCCTCTAGGGCATAATTCCAACACATTTGTAACCTAGTGTGGAAATCTTGGAGGATCCCTGCAGCTCTCATCAATTCATGGCATGGATATATGGAGGGAAAAACTGCCTCCTCACAATGAACCTTCATTGGCTCATGCACCGTCAAGTTATATTGATTCAGTGGATAAGCACTCATCTTCCTTGCTGAAATTTATAGACAACCATCAAACCAAGTGATTTCTAAGTTGATAAATGATGAGCAACTACTATAGGAACTTGCTAGAGGACTACACATGCATCAAAACAAAGTTTCTAAGCATAGAACAAGCATGCAAGCTCAAACAACATATCACCTATAGCAGCAAAATACTCAAGATACAATCTACCAATCACAAATCTAATTGGACAAGTGGAGGAGGCACATACCAAGGAGCAATCCCCCCAAAAATCAGCACTTGAGATGGGCTGAACAAGGAGATCAAAAATCGCGAGCAAGAACAACAAGAACTTGAGCTTGAGCAAGTTTTCCGGTATTTTTAGGGAGAAAGAAAGAAGGTGGCTTTGAGGAGACAGCCTGGAGAGGCCTAGGTGGGCCAAACCCCCCATAGGCGCCACCCCCTGGTAGGCCGCGCCTACCATGGGTGTGGCGGCCTGGGGTGGCCCCTAGGTCACCTATGGTGCCTCTCTGCCCTTTTTTCGAGGAAAAAATATTTTGAATTTTTTGGGTTTTTTCGGGAAACTTTATTTTGACCAATTCAGGGTATGAAAATTGATTTTCTCGCAGAAACAGTTTTTTCAGAAGAAGCAAAAGCAAACCAAAATCCAAAATACAGGAGATCTAAGAAACTCAAACAAACAAACTACTAGCAAAACTAAAGCTAAAGCAAAGACTAGAAAGGAGAAAAGTAAAAAAGAAAGCAAGTATAACCACAGTGGAAACATTATTTTGTTCATTAAAATCCTTTTGCTAACAAGGTTGATCAAGTCTTGTTACCAAAAAAATCTTATATGAAGCAAAACTTTGCATTCCACAAGGTGATTATGTTACCTCATACTTGATAGCAATGGTCCCAATCACAATAGTTTCAAAATTTTCCTATGGAATGGGACAATATATTTCTCCAACCCTGATGCTCTCCATATTTTCAATGGAATTCAGGCAATAGCTTCTAACAACCTTCTTGGGGAAATAGACAGTGTGCTATTTGTCATTAATATTGAATGCTACTTTTCCTTGATTGCAATTGATGACAGCACCTGCAGTATTAAGAAAAGGTCTCCCAAGAATAATAGACACATTATCATCTTCAGGCATTTCAAGCACAACAAAATCAGTTAAAACCATGCAATTATGAGCAACTTGAACAGGAACATCCTCACATATACCAACAGGAATAGTAGTTGACTTATCAGCCATTTGCAAAGATATATCAGTTGGTATCAACTTCTCTAGCTGGAGTCTCTTGTAGAGAGCAAAATGCATAACACTAACTCCAGCTCCCAAATCACATAAAGTAGTTCTAACATAATTGTTCTTAATAGAGCAGGGAATAGTTGGTATACCTGGATCACCAAGTTTCTTTGGAACCTTACCATTGAAGGAGTAATTAGCAAGCAAAGTAGAAATCTCCTCATTAGGAATCTTCCTTTTATTAGAGACAATGTCCTTCATATACTTTGAATAAGGAGGCAACTTAATAGCATCAGTCAAAGGAATTTGCAAAAATAAAGGCTTCATCCGCTCACAAAACTTGTTGTAGTGTTCTTCCTTCTTTGGCTTGTGTTTCTTACCTGGAAAAGGCATGTGTTTCTGCACCCAAGGTTCTCTCTCTTTACCATGTTTATTATCAATAAAATCTTACTTTGTGTACCTAGTGTTCTTAGTGTCCTTCTCAGGTTCTTCCTCACCTTCCTCCTTATCAGGAGACTCATTATTATTACCACTCTTAGTTTCAGTATCAGAGACAAATATACTATTAGGATCTACAACAGGTTCAAGTAGTTCCTCAACTACTTTATGTTTCTTTTTCTTTCTCTTACGAGGGCTACCACTATCTTCACCTTGTTGGGAATCCTGCTCAATTCTTTTAGGATGTCCTTCAGGATATAAAGGATCTTGAGTAGTTGCACCACTCCTAGTTCTAATTCCATAAGCATGTTTATTTCCTAAGGCATTAACTAGCATATCCTTTTGTACCTTAGCAAGTTGATCAAGTTGGGTTTGAACCATTTGAAAGTCTTTACAAAGCATTTTAATATCATTAGAAGTTATTTCCACAATATCTTTCAACTCATGGATATCTCTAGAGTTTTCCAATAAATGATTCTGAACTTGTTTATTAAATTACCTTGTTTAACAATAAATGTGTCAAGTTCCTCTAAGCATTGATCAGGAGTTTTACCATAGGGAATATAACCTTCATTAAATTGGAGAGAGTGTACCTCAATAGTAGATGAGTGGGGAATTGGCTTACATAATTCTTCTATAGGAGGTAGATTATTCACATCTTCAGCTCTAATACCTTTCTCCTTTAGACACTTCTTAGCTTCCTTCATCACTTCATCATTTAATGCAATAACTCCCCTCTTTTGTTGTTGGTGCTGGAACTGGTTCAGAAACAACTGGTTCAGGAGTAATAGGCTCAGGTATATTTAGCTCAGTTGAAGTCCAATCATCATAATTCTTGCTTATCTTGGTCATTAATTCTTCAGCATCTGTAGGAGTCCTTTTCCTAAAAACACAATCATCAAAGCTATCCAGGTATGCCCTAGAATCATCAGTTAGTCCATTATAATAAATATCAAGAAGCTCATTCTTAGGCAATGGACATCCAGGATGTGCATGAATCAAGGCACAGAACCTTGTCCATGACTCAGGAAATTTCTCTTCTTCTCCCTGTTTAAAATCAAAAATTCTCTGCAAAGCAGCATGTCTAGCACTGGGAGGAAAATATTTATGGAAGAAAGAAGCAATCAAGCAATTAGGGCTATCAATGGAACCAGGAGGTAATCTATTAAACCAAGCCCTAGCTTCTCCTTTTAGTAAAACAGGGAAGATCTTAGTAACAAAGTACTTGCGCATCTTAAAATGATCAGAGAACAAAGCACTCATAGTAGAAAGCTCATTCATATGAGCCACATCACTCTCATTTTCAGTCCCACAAAAAGGTTCTTTCTCAATAATATCTAAATAAGATAAATCAACAGAGAAATCATAATCTTCATCTTTAATATCTATGGGAGAGGTGGCAAACTTAGGATCAGAGGACAACTTAGGCATAATAGTACGTCTAGCAAGGAGACTCTTCATAGCACTAGTACCATATGTGTTTCGTCACTCTTCAACAAATTCATCAGTGAACTCAATGTAACCATCATTAATATCATAACTCTCACTAGACTCAGGTGAGCTAACAGGTGTAACAGTGTCTTCACTAGGAGTTTCGGTATTTCCTAGACTAGCCATAGTAGCATCTAGAAAAGGACCTAGTGAACCACTTGCATCAAACACAGTAGAAGTAACATCATGAGCATCAAAAGCAGTTTTAGATTCAGCAGTAGTAGCAGTGTGTGTAGCATGAGTATGTGGTGGTGGTGTGACAAGCTTACTTATAACAGACGGTGAATCAAGAGCAATAGAGGTGTTTAGGACTGTACCTCTTCTTGTAGTGGATGGTAAAATAGGAAACTTTCCATCACGAGACTTACCCATGATGAAATAAGTAGCAGTGAACAATAGTAGATCCAAGTGAACTTACAAATAAATCTATGCTCCCCGGCAACGGTGCCAGAAAATAGTCTTGATGACCCACAAGTGTAGGGGATCACAACAGTCTTCGCGGGTAGTATTACCCAATTTATTGATTCAACACAAGGGGAGCCAAAGAATACTTGCAAGCCTTAACAACTAAGTTGTCAGTTTAGCTGCACCTGGAAATAGTTCTTGCTCACAGAAGTTTATCAGTAGTAACAGTTTGGTAGTAGTAACAACAAAGCAACAGCAGTAGCAACAACAACAGTGAAACAGTAGCAATAATAACAGTAATGGTAACTGTGGGATTCGAGTGCAGTAGGCATAGAGATGGATGGACGGGCGTTGCATGGACGAGTCTAAACATGTAAATTCAAGATGTAGGGCATTGCAGATAAATAATAACAAGCATCCAAGTACTAAACAATCCTAGGCATGTGCTCCAAATATAGTCATACGTTCTCGCAATGAGAACTTGCACAACATCTTCTGTCCAGCCAGCCCGTGGCAGCGGGGCCTCTAGGGAACTACTACCAATTAAGGTGCTCCTTTTAATAGAGCACCAAAGCAAAGCATTAACACTCCGTGAACACATGTGATCCTCACACCATATCCATCCCCTCCGGTTGTCCCAATTATTGTCACTTTGGGGCCTTTGGATCCGGACAATGATATATGTACACAACTTGCAGATAAGATCACAAACAATACTATCATAATGATTCAATAATAAGTTCAGATATGAGATCATGGCACTCGGGCCCTAGTGACAAGCATTAAGCACAACAAGTTGCAACAAAGTCAAATAGCACTAATAGAGATACTAGGCACTATGCCCTAACAGATCTTATTTGATTACATGATAGAACTCATCCAATCCCTACCATCCCCAAGACTACAGCGGGGGATTACTCACTCATGGATGAGGGAAACATCGGTGGTTGATGGAGATGCGTTGGTGATGACGATGCGATGATCCTCTCCAAATTCCCCGTCCCGACAGGGTGCCAAAACGGAGTTTCTGGATCCGAATCTTGGTTTCTGGTGGCGACGAAGTGGAACTCTTTCTAGAAAACTATCAACCCCCCTGGTTTTTAGGCCAAAATGCAACTTATAGGCGCAGAGGGAGGCTGCACCCCCTCCAGGCGCGGGGTCAGGTGGGACCATGCCTAGGGTGGGTCTGGGCCCCCTAGGCCTCCCCTCTGTATCCCCTTCCGGCTCCGTGGATCTTTTGGTGAAAAATAGTTTTTGGCATATTTTCCGGGATTTTTCCTGATAGTTGATTTTCTAACAAAAACAAGACACCAAGGTAATTGTGCTGAAAACAGCATCAGTCTGTGTTAGTTTTATCCAAATCACACAAGTTTACAAGAGAAACAATAGAAAAGTTTCGAGAAAGTAGATACATTTTGGACGTATCAGCGTGGGGCGATGCGAGACGGTCGGAACGCTGCGGTTCTCTGGGCGGGTCCGGCGGGAATTTTAATGGCGCACGGGCTCTCCTGGTTGCGCGGCGACGAACGGGCGTGTCCTGGCGATTCCTGGGATGGTGGTGATCACGCTCGCAAGCGGCGAGGGCGGCGCGCGGTCTGTGGGCGCATGTCGAGTGCGGCGCTCTCAGCATGGGATAGAGGCATAGGGCGCGACAGTTCTAGGGTGGTCCAGGGGCTGGCTGGGCGTTGGCATTGGACAGGGGGTGGCGGTGGACGGTGGTCAATGTCCCAGACAAGGTTGCTAGGCTTGGTGCTGCTCCTAGCTGGCTGTCAACACTGGGGTGGCAAGGTGAGGCTCGGCATGCTCACCATTGATGGCAATGGCAAGCTCACAGTGAGCTAAAGCTTGTTAATTGAGCTAGATGATCTACTAATAGCATGCTGTGAGCTAGAGAGGGAACAAGGTTGGACAAAACACTTCTCACAATAGTGTTTGATGTTTGTTTGATTTGTGTTTGCAAGGTGTTTGATGAAATGGCCGAAAGAGATTTGAATTTGAATTTTTTAGTTCAAACTTGGTGGGTGTACTAGTTACATACTAGGTTGTCTCTATTTAGTTGGAAAGGACAAGGTGAATTGGGTTGGTTGGTTTTTGAGAATTGGTGATCTTCTCATATGTTAAAGATTCAATTTTGAATTGTCATTTGAATCAAGCTGCCAAATGTTCTGTAAGTTTGAAAGGTGGGATTTGATTCACTTTTACTTGGTCTAGCAAGGGGTGAAAAGAAATGGAATAGTTTCTGTTTGAAATCTTGGACTATAAACACTCAAAGTGGCCTAGTGAGCAAGATTGGCAAAAATGACCATTTGCTTGTTTTGTTTGTTTTTTATTTTCTCTTGATTTGTTTCTGCTTGGATTTGATCTAGATGATGTTGTTTTCATCTTTAAACCATTCCTTGCTATTTATAACCATCACACAAATCCATTCATGCATTCATACAATCATCACATACACACATGCATTCATATGATGTTAATTAACAAAAGTTTTTTGTTAACCCTAATTTTGGTGATTGGAATTTGATAATCATTGTTCAATATTTTTGGGATGTTACACTTAAGGACTTTCATCATAGTCAACAGATGACAATTAATCATAATCACATTGCTTTAAACTTTACTTGTATATTTAAAATTGTTAACACCTAAGTTCATTATAAATGCCAATGCTTGTAAAATAAGATTTGACGATAAAGCAATTCTTATAGAAGTAGTCTTTGAGTAGCACTCCACATTTGTGTGTATTATTATTGCATGGTATTATAATTACATGTTGTTCACACACACACTCACAAGACTTAATAAGAAAGACAAGTGTGAAGCCTATCTAAAAGAACAACACATTCTAAAGTAACCATTTCCAGTTTCAAACCCTAGATCAACGTTATCCCCGGGATTCGAGTTTATAAAATTGCATTATATTACTATGCATAATAGCATTTTGCTTCTTTAAACATTAGTCCTTACCGGACCAATGATGCTGATTTCAGATATTGGATCTTATATTGTCTCGAAGACCATGAGTGCATAATCTTGCAATCACAGAAGGCAAGTTCACACTTTCTCATGTCCTTTGATTATTTTCTGTAAAGTAATTTACAAATCTAGAGTTGTCATCACCTGCATTTCAAAAAGGTTCGAAAACACTATTTTTGATAATAATGTGAACTATTGGTTACAGATCTAGGGTGATTAGTTAATCTATTAAATCTGGCAGTTGGAGTACCACTGCTCAGGAATATATCATCTAGGACTTACCAACCAATGTCGTCAGTGATTCTTGCGTTGTAAACTACGCGTTAACCATGAGATTTGGAATGGGACGGAGAAGTCAGTTGTATCATTTTCCTTTCGTATGGAGGCAAGACTATCTTAACGTGACGTTGTGACTTCTTGTGTGGATCCAACATATGGGTGGACACCCTTAGGCCCCACGTTTTTTATGTCTAGATTATCTATGAGTGGCTGTCGGAGGTTTAGCCGGACCTATAAGGTACTTACCTGGGCATCACCAGCTCATAGAGTCTTCGGGAACCCATCAGGGTTTTAACCTGCCCGGAAGGGGGCTTAACGGAGGTGAGCCAACCCCGAAGGAACGTGCAGACATATGGGATCGCGGAAAGGGCAGTGATTGGCTTGGATCATCTATTGGGCCCCACATCACGGAATTGTGGACGGGAGTAAGCTGCCCGGTTGTGCAACAAGAATTTGATCTTTCATGGGAAAAGTAACGCACCTCTGCAGTGTGTAGGAACTGTAACTTGTTACTCCCTGTTCCGGGAAGGAGCTGCGAACGCTGCGGAAAAGGAACTCCATAAAAGTTCTGGTAAACCCGTGAAGACTGACGGACATAGATTTTCAGAATAAAAGCAACCTTTGAAGAAATGTTTACAAAAAACTGCATTGCGTACGACCTATGGTCTGTGGCTGTAGATATAGTGCATCGAACACTCTTCTTCTAGTGAACTTGCTGAGTACGCTCGTACTCAACGTATCTTCTTCACCCTTGCTAGATTCTGAAGTCAGTACAGACGATGTCTACATCAAATTATGCCCCAGGAATCATCACCAGATGCTAAAGTTCTTCAATAAAGACAAGAAATTCAACATATATATCAACTCAAGTGAAGACGAAGTCTCTGATTAGATAGGAATATAATCTCTAGCCATAGAACCTATTTCTATAGCATATTGCAATAGCAGAAATGCCAGACTGTAGTTCAGATACTAATCCTATTATTATGATAGTTTTTGGGATGTTTATTTCTGATTCTACTTTGTAAGAAGTTTCTTCCTTCCTCTTTAACTTAGAGTGTTCTTTGGATCTTATGTACAGAGTGAATTGTAACCTTTAGCCATGTATTGGGCCTGCTGTGTTTTTGTTATACCACTCTGAGGGATGTAATACTAGCGAACGGTGTGTCATTGATGTTATATCAACGACTATAGTATACTACATCATGTAGTGGTACGCTGGGTCACCCCAGGTGGTGGCTAGGAGAACACAGTTGCAAGGGAAGCAATGGGGTTCCTCATTGCATGCATGGCCATGACGCCGGTTGTGCAGTGAAGCGGACTCCTCTGCTTTCGATGTTCCATCCCGACAGTGACAAGATTCGAGCGATGGCGACGTCCTCGCGGCGGCTCCTTGGCATACCGGGCGCGCCCTTGGGGCATGGTGGCGAGGAGGATATGGTGGCCTAGTTGGTGACATGTGCGAGAATCCGTTGTCAATGGCGTTGTGGAGGTGTTTCTCGTTCCATGTGCATTCTGGGAAAAACCCTAGATTCAGGCTTTCCGGATCAGTTGATGGCGACATTCCTACATCGTCACCCTCATGGGGCATCATCTTTGGAGACATGCATCGAGTGGACGTGCAAGTGAATGGCTTTGGTGGCTGGAGGCCGGTCTCCATGTGCTTTTTGTCTGGTGATCAAGGTGGAGCGGTGTTGCATCTACCGAGTCGATGATGGCGGTTCTCAACGGCATGGTGCATCGAGGTCTCAAAGGAGGGCTTGTGATGATGGATGTGCGCAGGACAGTGGCGATGTCTAGCATCGTGGCGACGTTGGCGTCAGGTCTAAGAAGGTCATGCCTTGATTTTTGTCTCAAAGATGGGTCAGTGAAAGATGGCGATGGCGAATTCTGGAGCGTGTGCACTGGTGCGTCCAACATGACCGCCCCCTTCATCAAGTTTATGTGTTTTGTGAGTTTGTCCCCCTTCATCAAGTTTATAGGATCTTTGGTAAGGTGGCTTCATATTGATATTTATGTTTTATTCGTTATGCTGAATAATTAATAAATAAGAATATGTGCATCATTTTGACACAGAGACTGAAGGTAACCCTCCATTTCGAAAAACAAAAAGCCAACAGTGCAATTGTGCAACAGTTTGTTTTCAACGTGCGACATGCAAATAGAATTATTTTAGGAGGAAGTTTTCTTCTTGTCTTCGGTCTAGAACAAAGATTCACATCTAAGGTCTTTTCCCGTTTAAAGGATTTCTATTTTTTTTATAGGATTTTAAAGGCATATGAATTTTGCTTATAAAGGCCATTTGGTTCAAAGAAGTAGACTCTCCAAAAAAATCATGGATTGCTTTTCTGCACTACAAGTTTGTAGAATTTTTAGTAAGAAAGGTTAGGGCATCTCCACTGGCCCGACGGTCTGCGCTTGTCCGAAACTGCCCGCGCAGACGCGCGCGGCGTGCGCGGCGCTCCAGCGGGCGACCCATCCGGCAAAACGCGTCCGGCCTGACCCATTTATGTATCTAATCTGGGACTCGGCTGCGTCGGTCCGGACGCGCGCGGATAACGCGGACGTTGTGTTCGCGCGTGTCATTGGCCCACCCACCAGCCACACGCGTCATTGATTCTGGACACGGTCAGCAGCACCGATTCAGACGCAACCGCGACAGCGATTCAGAGGCGCTGCGCGGAAGGCTGACCAGCGGCAGCCTGCGCCATCAATGGCGACGCGACGGCACGCTGACCCACTGGACGCCGCCTGCGTTCCCGCACCGGCATTGATGGCGAAGGAGCTGGAAGTTGCGCGTGTTCGCGGGCGAAGGGGCTATTTAACCCTGCGCCCGTCAGTGCCGCACTCATCACCTCTCGCCATCGCAAACCCTAGCCGCCGTCACCACCATCACCGCCAACGATGAAAACGCCGTCGTGGATGAAGAAGGGGAGGAGCAAGAACGACCAGGAGGCCCTCGCGATCACCCGCATGATGGCTGAGACGAACGCCCAGCTGCCACCACCACTGCCACTGCCGGTTTGGGCGCCTCCGATCGCGCCGGAAGTGGGGATGGAGTTGGCGTGCCTCCAGTAGTGGGATCCGTGGCCTGTGCGGGCGATCAACCCGCCTACGCCCGCTTCCGCTCCCGCTCCGGCCTGCCGCCGCCCAACCTCTGGACGCCGACGGAGTACATCGACCTTGACTCGTAGATGGGCGAGGCGGCGCCGACGCGCGAAGATCGGTAGCTAGGGCTAGTAGTTTAGATTATGTTTTTTATATTTTAAATGTAAATTAAGTATGAACTTTGCCAGTTTTTCGCGCGAGTTGTTTGTGTTTGAATTAAAAAAATTGCCTTGCCCAGCACGAACAAATGGGTCGCACTGTTGTGCGCGGCTGTCCGGACAGGCCGAACCCTCTACCCATACTGATCGTGGCCCGATCCAAACGGACACAAACGGATTGTTTGAGGTGACCGTTTGGGTCGGCCCGGTGAAGATGACCTTATACCTCCCGAAAAAATCGTATCTATGTATGACAATGTACTCCATCTTTATACAAATTATGCTACAACCAAGCAATGTCTATTACCGCATCCCCAAATGAAGCAAACGTTATCTTCTGAAAAAATGGAGCAACATGATCGGAGTCAGGCTGCTAACCAGTATAGTACCCAGTTTGCTCTGCTGCCATCATGGCCCATGTCCTTGGACTCGCGACGGTAAACTGTCGCCGGAGGCATCGCATCGCGTGCCAGCCAACAACAGCAGCGGTGAGTCCACCACTCCCACTATGATTGGGTTTCGACGATGACGTTCATGGCAGCCACTCAGGATGCAGACGGACGCGTGGATGGAGTCCGTTATGTTTACTGAGTGAGCCGTGTAAACAAATTTAGCTGTCCGTGGAGTCCATGTAATCGCATTCAGCTGCCCGCAAAAATCCAGTGGACAATATGGACCGCGCGTACTAGTTAGCTTAGTATAGCTTGTATATGTATCTTCTTTGCTAAACAACTTGTTACACTAGCTAGCTTAACACCAGCCCTGTCCACTAGCTAGCTTGCATTACATACTCTAACTCATGTACTGTCTTCGTACCGAAAAGGTTGTCGTATATTTGTCTAAATATACATATATCTAGATGCGTTTAAGTGTACAAATACATACAAATCTAGAAAACGGACACGGCAGACACCCACACTAAACCCACACCACACTCACAAATTCAATCCTTTATTTGCTCACTCACAAGAATTACACATTTCTGATCGGAATCTGCAAAACCCATACCCAGGCTCGGGGACGGGAGTCTAGGACACGGCGTTCAGCGCCTGCTCCTGATCCTGCATTCCTGGCCCTGGGAGAACCGCAGAGGTTCCTGCCTTGTTCTTGAGGAAGGCGGAGTACCAGCGGGCGGATAGCCTGGCCTGCCGCGGCCGGCTCTCGTCGGAGAAATCGACGCGGTACAGGCCGTACCTAGACTGGTACCCTGACAAGAGCTCGAACAGGTCCATGAACGCCCAGGCGAAGTAGCCTTTCACCTTGGCTCCATTCCTGCACAACAAGAGAGGGTATCGAAATAGACCTTCTTCTAGTAGTAAGATAATGCTGAAACCGCATGTGTTTGGACTTGACGCACCTGATCGCGTTCAGCATGCATTGCATGTAGCTGCTCAGATAGCTGATCCTGTCGGTGTCATCAAGGCCGTCGTCGGCAGATCCGGAACCTGACAAGATGTACGTACAATAAGTCGCATGGTTAATGAAGCAACTATCTTCACTAGCTTACTTGTTTCTGGCTAGAAATTGTGCTTGCCATTCTCTTGGACATAGATGGGAAGGTTCCCATAGGTTTCTTTCAGGTACTCGAGTACAAGTTGCAGCCCTTTTGGGTCGCTTGGAATATTTGTTGGTGGACCCTGCGGACCAAGAAACATAATCTTTGACGGTTACTGTCGAACTTGTGATATCAGTTCTAAGTGCATCTTTCTTGTATAATCTCTTGATTCAGTCCAGAACACATAATCAAATGGATGTATACAGTACAGGGCCAAAATAACTGGAGTTGGCAACTTCTTTGCACAACACATTCAGGACATAATTTCTTACCTGGCAAGGTGTTGGGTCTGTCCTAGAACCTGCATCGTACAAAGGAAGTACTTATGGAACAATACTGCAACTGTTTTCTATTAAATTTGTCTAGTAAAGTGGTGACCAAGTAGTTGCTTTGAGATTGAAATGGTAATAAAACAGTTGCCAGATGCAGTGCTGTGGCAGAATATGTAACCCAGTGATAACAAAAAACCAGGCTCTGATGATAAATAATAGAAATCGGAGATTTTTTGGGATGACCAAACACCACACTCAGAGAAATGCCCAACATATGTGACTATGAACATGGAAAGGCTACTTGCCAGCTTGACATCGCTTCCAGCAGCTTAGCTAGTCTATTTTTTACATATCTTAGTTGCATTATTTTGCTTGTGCGCACAGTGCACCGGGACAAGAAAATGAATCAAATTACACACCGGCATCACACATGATTGAATGGTTGAGTAATACTCCTATTATCACTATCCCAAAAAAAAAGATACTTACCTCTGTATTGAATTGACATGTCAGCACCATAGCCACGAACACCTGTTCCCAGTGGGCGATCATTCACGTAGAGAGAATAATAGTGATTTATTCCTATAAAATCTAAAGAACCCTTGATAAGTTCAGACTAATTTTTTGTGAAGGGTGGAAGGCGAGAACCAACATTCTTCCTCATAACTTCTGGGTAGTCCCCAAACACCAATGGCTCTAGTATCCTGCAAGTACAGGCACTTAAGATCTCAAATGCACAGATTATACAGGTGAAATGCTTTCTGTGACAAAATGGAGGTAAAATATCATACCACCCAAGCAAGAAATCTTTACATCTCTGTGTTGCTTCTAAATCCACAGTGGAATTTGTCAGCGGATAACTCCAGTAGGAGTAGATATTTATGCCAACAATTCCTTTTTGTATGGGCTGCACCAAAATGGTTCCATCAATTAGAAGAATGGTAATAGGAAAAAAGCAGGAACAACCCCACTCAATTAGAAGAATAAGAGTCTATGTACGTCCCTATTTTGAAACAAGGCCATGAACCTTAAAAAAATGAACCGACTATTCCCGCAAGCAATACTACTGTCAGTGGCGTGGCTCAATGCTGATATATGCATTATAAAGATGAATTAAGATGTGGTTAATGCAATGACTGAAAACAGTGCCTCCACTCTTGAGCAAAGGAAAGATGGCTTAGGAGTATGGCAGTTTATGAAGAAACCAAAGCGTCACCAAAACTATTGTGAGTAATCATTCACTCACTTGATACTTTTCTCTGTATAGGCAGAAAACAGATGCATGTGCCATAAGGGTATTATGAGCTGCTATGTATGGTTCAACACTAGAGTCCCCAGCAGTGCACTTTGTTACTCCAAATTGATCTGAGCAACGGGCAGGAGGGAATGCACCATTATCATAGGAGCCAACTATACCAATGTTTGGCTCATCCATAGTCGTCCAGGATGCAACCCTATCTCCAAACTCTCGGAAGCAAGCATCTGCATATGCTGTAAAATCTTCGCTACATTTTGTAGATGTAAAAATATGAAAAAAAAATATCATTCATATGTCAATCGTACTATTAACTGCCGCTGCAATGGAGTATATACTTACACAATTCTAGGGCTTAACCATCCACCGTACTCATCTTCAAGAATTTGAGGGAGATCTAGATGGTAAAGTGTTATGTGTACTTGAATTCCTGGATAAATATCACAGAAATAGGAGGGTTCAGATGGTCAATGCCTTCAAGACATTTGAAACTAAATGATTGTCTACTATGAACCTAAAAAAATGGCTGCAATTAAATATGTCAACTCTCAACGATCTGCATAAATACTCTTACCATATTTCACTAGCTCATCAATGAAGTTATTGTAGTACTCTAGCCCTTTTGGACTGACAGCACCCGTTCCATCTGCAACCCGAAAGTTTGCAGGAATAATGAGAGAAATGAAAAACAAAAGCGGATTGTTGCGGTGAAGCTTATGAGGAATTCTTACTTGGAATAAGCCTTGACCAGGAGATGGAGAACCTATAGGCCTCTAGGCCTGTCTCAGATATGAGCTTGACATCCTCCTGCAAAACCAGATAAGCCATTTTTTTCTTGGAACTGCTAAAGCAGAGAAATTCTGAAGATTATTGCGAGGCACCCTGTTTTTTTTTACCATGTATTTGTGGTACCCATCTGCAGCGACGTCTCCTGTGCTTTTGTCTGACATTTTTCCTGTAAGAGCAAATCAAATATTCAAAATCTCGAAACTGAACCTAACCACGACGAACGAATTCGTGGTCAACTAAATGAAGTTATGGTCTGAATCTTGCCAATTCGTCACATACAATTCAGTTATTCTTAAGCAACAGAAATGTTGTGTGGAAGTGTTCTACGAAGCGGGAACTAGTCTGAAATATCTACTCAATGCATCAGGAAAACTGATCACAAATTGTGCAAGGCTTATTTTCTTAGCCATATGAAATACAAAGATGAAAGTATCCACAGTCATATGATCCCATGTTAAAAAAAAATGTTATGAGGCCTTGCAACTCAGGAAAATCAGAGACATATTCCATAAACAGGTCACAACCAACCTGCGTGAGTGAAAGTATCCCAGATGCTTGGGCTCCTGCCATCCTCAGTAACAGCACCCTCATACTTGAAGGAAAAAGAGGAAGTATCAATATTGACATAAAATTTATGCGTCAGCACAGAAACTAAAACACACAGGAAGTTTCAGCTCAAACTACTTACCTGATATGCTGAGATTCCAGCTCCGAAGACGAAGTCCTGTGGGAAATCACTTCTTGTGAAGCCAATTGCCGCAGTTGCATCCTGAACACACAGGGACAACAAAAGGCATAAGAAGGTAGCAGCAGAACCCATCTTTGATGGTGCTTGACCGATGATTTATGCGCTTCCGAGAGGACCTAGATCAGGAATTAATCTCAACAGCAATCTCAACCTCATGGAATGCAACCAATTTAAACAACATCCTACCTCCGTTTCCTAGATATAATAAGATGTTTAGCCTGAACAGAGGCAAAATATCTGAAGCTGGACATCCTGTGGGCCTATGCAGCTACACTGGTAACATCTATCAGCTACAGTGAAGCATTTTCTCTTGTCTGCTCGTGATCGGCGTGCTGAAAGTGGTCGCGCACTTCTGGCCACATAAATAAAATTGGACCAACACGTCATAATCTGGTGAACAGACACAGACTAGTAACAGCAGAAAGAAATAATTGCTTAGGTAATCAATCAGGCGTGAGTCACAGGAACTAATGGGGATGAGGCTGCACGGTTGGGCGGCGTACCAAAATACCATGAGCAGCATGGAATGCGTCACAGATCTTCTCCAGGTCCTTGCGCTCTGGAGGAACCGCGGAACCAATCGGCTGCAGCTCTGGGGGGATCGCGGGAATAATCCGCTCCGGCTGAACAGCATCTGCAGGCAGTCGCTCCAGCGCGCCGCATCCGGCTGGGAAACGGAGAGCTTGGTGGCGTCGTCGTGATGGAAGAGCCCATGGTTTCAGAGGAACCGAAGTGCGCAAGTGGAGCAGAAGAAGAAAATGGCGACGGAGCACTCATCGCTGACTGGCACGCCGTCGGACAAGGGAGGTGGCTATTCCGGTGCATCTGCGGGCGAGGGGTCAACCTTACTAAAATATTACTCTAGGTGTACTTTTTATTAGAAAAATGATACCGTTCCCTCGGTGATCGATGGATCTGATCCCCGGGTGGCTCTGCTTCTTTTCGCGTTGACCTTCCTTCATGTAGGTGGCCCCACACACGATCGCTGATCCAATTCTCCATCGTCTTCGCTCTTGATTCCATTTCTCACGGCAACCGCGGCCACCGCCCTTGTCGCAGCGCTCCTTTGCCATCGCTCTGGCCGTGTGCCGTGCCTGCACCGCCGCGTGCTTGCGCCGCCGTGTGCATGCGCCGCCCGCGTTGCCGCTCGCGCTTCCAGCAGCTCGTGCCACGCTGTCAGAACCCCCGCAGGCTGCAGCACGCGCCCTTGAAGCTTTTTTGCGGCCCGTCCTTGATGCTCGCACCACCGAGCTCCCTCACCAGCGAGATCTCTGGCGTCGATACTACGAGCCATCGCCGGAGTTGCAAGAGCCATAGGCGAGTCTCCGGCGAGAGTCTCGGCCTCCATCTCCGCTGCCGGGCATATTTTCATTCCCTCGAGTTATGCTATATGTGACCGGCGGCACTGCTACGTGTGGCGTTGATGTTTGCTACTTTTGCGGCCAGCGGTGGTGCTACCGTAACCGACGGCGGTGCTACAAATGGCTACTTATTTTGCTACATGCGGCAGGCGGTGATGGTACAAATGGTCACGGGTTTTGCTACAAGGTCTTCGGCGAGATCTCCGGCGAGGTCTTCAACAAGATCGAATTTGCTACAATAGGGCATTTTATTTGCTAAATATGTTTTATTGTCTTGCTACAATAGCGCAAAGTGTTTGCTACACAGTCTTCGACGAGTTTCTACCGGTGAGATCTCCCGACGATTCTCCGGCGAAGTCGATTTTGCTACATTAGTTCAATTTTTTTGCTACATGGTCTCCGACGAGGTCTCCGGCGACCTCTCCGGTGAGATCTAGTCTGTCTGTTATTTTTCTGGACCGAACCGTTTCTGCTACATGTAGCAAAAGTGGAACATTTTGTAGCAAATCGGGCTAATTTATAGTAAAAGCGGGAATCTGAACAAAAAAATAGACACGTGTCACGCAGAGGACCCGGGGGATCGGGGGAAGTTATCCCTCGGGGGACGCGTAGTGCTCCCCTTTTTATTATCATAACAAGACAAATGAACGCTTATTTTTTCAATGTAATTTAGCTCGGTCTATATGGTTTGTTATCCGAGCAGCTTCGGTCTTGTATCCACCACGTAGTATTGCCGATATTTTTGGGAATTGGTTACATGGTATAGAGCATAAGTTTAAGTTACTTCTTCGGATTGGAGCGATTATCATTATATGATTGCTATGGCTATGTAGAAATGGTAAGATTTTTATGATAAACTTTGTACTCCTATGCAGGTCATTTACAGATGCACCAACACCCTTCGATCATGGTCGGTGCTTCATTCGTGCGGACGTTCGCAATATTTTTACGGAGATATGCTCAAGGTTGAAGGATACAGCGCGGGATTTATTTACCAGGCATGGGTGGCATCATAATCTGCATTTAGGATCTACTTCAATGCCATATGTGTTTTACAATTTCTCATCCTGATATGTAATCCGTCTTGTTTTTAATTCTATTTGGACCTGTTGACTATATCGGCTGTGTGTATCCTAGTTATACAGAGGCCGGGTGTAATGCTTAAACTTTTAAGTAATAAAGCGCCCTTTATCAAAAAAATCTACACTCATTATAAGAAAACATATTTTAAAATATCAAAATTTCTGTAAAAATATCAACATATATGAAACATTTTATGTTTGTCCACAAGTTTTTGTAATAAAAAAAATTCTACATATTCTATGCAAAAAACACAAAAAATATCCTGCGATTTGTCTTATTCACGTGACACTTTTTGTCTCTTTATATATGATACATAAAATATTTTTTCATCCTAAAAACTTATAAACGAACATAAAATGTTCGAACGTATATATAAATTTTTTATTTTATTTTTTAACATTTCCAAATATGTTTTCTCACAATGGGTGCAAATACACCAGTGAGTCAAAAGAGATTTCCGCCAAACAAGACACTACAGTCAATGGACATCTGACTCCAGCTTTTTTTTGGGGAAAACCGGGGGGTGTCCCATTTTATTGATTAGCCAACAAAATTACATAGTTCAATACAAACCGCAAAATTAATCTAAATGGATCACCATCCCAACTAATAATAGAGTTTGAATCATAAGAGTAGTTCAGTAGATGGTGCACCGCTTCAGTTGGCTTTCATGGGACATTATGCAGAGGAAATAGAAGTGAACCAGAGAGAGATCTCCTCCATTCGCGTGTCCTTTTCTATATGAAAAGACAAATTTGGCCATCTGGCCGGGTTTTGGCGTGCTGACCTATGGCACGCAAAGTAAGCATGGCACCGGCCCGGCCTGGCCAGTGGCATACCGGGCCTGTGCTGGTCCGTGAAACACAAGGGCCGTGTTGGGACCGCGGACACGCCGGCATGGCCCATCAAGCCTGCCAACGGCCCAAAATTATCGCATATTCGCTAGATGGTGCACCACTTCGTTGGCTTCTCTAGGATAGTGGAGAGAAAAATAGAAGTGAACCAGAGAGATCACCTCTATTCACGAGCCCTTTTCTATATGGAAAGGCAAATCTGGCCATCAGGCCGGGTTTTGGCGTGTCGACCCGTGGCACGCAAAGTATGGCACCGGCTCGGCCTGGCCAGTGGCATACCGGGCATGTGCCGGCCCGTGAAACACAGGGTCGTGTCGGGGCCATGGTCTCAGACACGTCGGCATGGCCCGTCAAGCCTGCCAATAGCCAAAAATTACCGCATATTAGCTAGATGGTGTAGTGGTTTGTAGCATGGAAAACAAAAAAATCTATCGCATAAACATACACAAGCCAAGATCTATCTACTAGATTGTAGCAACGAGTCGATAGAGTACTAACCCTCGAAGATTCCAAAGTGGTTAACGAGATCGGATTCTCGTGGGTGATGTAGTCGTTCACTTGCCGATCTCAAGACGCGTAGACGATCCTTTCGGCGCCGCGTTCTGGCAGCGCTCCCGTAGTCGGTCATACGTTCGGTACTCGATGAAGACATTCATCTCCCTTGTTCTAGCAGGTAGCGGAGGTTGTAAATCTCTCCTCGTGATTTCAGCAACATGACGGCATGGTGTCGGAGGTAGAGGAGAAATCTCGCAGGGCTTCTCCTAAGCCAAAGCGGGTATGGTGAAGTAGAAGAGGATCCTTGGCGATCTAGGGTTTAGAGGGCCAAGGGAAGGTGACCGACGGCTAGGGCTAGGAATTTTGCCCTAGTCGGCGACTTGAAGGAGATTCCCTAGGTGGCGGCGATTTGAGAGGTAGTGGCTCCTGTTGGAATTTGGTGTATATTGGGCTATTGGCCCGTTAGACAAATTCTTAAATTCTCTTTGGCCCACTTGTATATGGCAGCATATGGTTGTGCTAGTGGTGCTAAAGTTTAGTCCCACATTGCTAGTGGAAGGGGAGTTGGACCATCTTATATAGTAGAGTGTTGCACCACTCACTAAGGTGTGACAGGGAGAGAAGCCCTCGCGCACTCCTCCTCCGACACCGCCCGCCTCGCCTCGTCACGACGCGCGCGCACCGCGGGTTGCGGGAATCTCGCCGAGCCGAGCTTTATTTTGCTGGTTGGAAAAACTAATTATGAGTCATTAACGGACGCGTTAATTACAGTCGTTTCCAGTCTTTATGGACGTGGGTTGTTACCGACTCGGACGTGGGCTGTGTCCCACGATCTCCCTGACCTGCACTATATAAGCGTCTACGCTAAACCTAATCGGTGTCTGATCAATCCACACACGCGCCTACCTCCAGAACATTGCGCCTCCGCTTTCGTCTTCCCTATCCCGGCTTGCGACGTGCACCGCAGATCGAGACAGTAGGCCTCTGGAACCCCGCCGAACCCCGCCTCTCGTGAACTTGTACGGGTGAGGGGAGATCAAGTTTTTGGGGAGCGCTCAAGCACGACTACTGGCAACCACGACGTCGTCCGACGACGAGTTCCCGAACGACGACTTCTTCCCGGACGTCAACGACCTCTTCGGCAATCTCAACATGGGCGACCACGCTGCTGCGACCGATGCGGCTGCTATTCAGCCTACACTGTATGTGATCCTCAACTGGCTTTTTGAGATTATGCTAGAGTTCTTTGTTCTAGCGTTTGGTGTAGATGTGATAGATTTATCTTGTATAGATATAATCTGTTTATCTATTTTATTGATCTGCATGATTGGTTTTAGTTCCATTTATATGATCATGCTTTATCAGTTTATTATTCGGATTAAATCATATGGATTATTGCTTATATTTTCAATAATCCAAAAACCTGATTATAGGCAACTGAATTCCACTGGTGTAGCCGTGGCTACTAGGCCGCCTCCTTTTGATGGCATGCACTATAAGAGATGGCGCAAGAGAGAAGTTCTCTGGTTTGAAAACCTAAACTGCTATAGCGCCACTCTCGACAAGCCTGAAGGATATCTTTCTGCTGAGCAGAAAGCGACCTTTAAGAAAGCCAATATTATGTTTATGGCAGCTTTGTTCAGTGTTCTTGGGGACAACATTATTAAACCGTATATGTCATTTGATAATGGCAAGGATGCGTGGGAAGCGTTTGGGGCCAAGTTTGGGGTCTCGGACGCTGGCACTGAGTTGTATGTCATGGAACAATTCTATGACTACAAGATGGTTGATGAGCGCTCCGTCGTTGAGCAAGCTCATGAGATACAATCACTTGCCAAAGAACTTGAGCAGTTCAAGTGTTCCTTACCGGACAAATTTGTGGTCGGTGGCATTATTGCCAAGCTTCCTCCCTCGTGGAGGAACTTTTCTACTTCTCTGAAACATAAGAGACAAGAGTTTTCCATTACAGATCTCATTGGGTCTCTTCATGTGGAAGAGAAGGCGAGAGCAAAGGACAAAATTGCTCGAGGATTTGAGGGAAGTTCTACTTCCAATTTGGTGTAGAGGAAAAACTTCCAATCCCACAAGTTCAAGAATAAGAACAAAACTAAAGGAAAGGGGAAGTTTGATGGCAAGAACAAGGCCACGCACTCAACCAACTTCAAGAATAAAAATGATAAGAGGAAAAGCTCTTGCCATGTTTGTGGTGATCCTGATCATTGGGCTCCTAGCTGCCCTAATCACTTTGACAAGCGTCAACATGGGAACAGCGGCAAGACCACTAATGTTGTTATTAGCGATACTGAGATGAAGGATGCTGGGTACAGTATTTTACCTACTATTCTTTTAGTATGTCATTCTCCTGATTGGTGGATAGACACGGGTGCTAATAACATGTATGTTCTGATATTTCCATGTTTTCATCTTATCAGGTCTCAAGGACTTCTTCCGTGCTGATGGGAAACGGCTCACGTGCTTCTGTTCATGGTGTTGGTATGGTAAATCTGAAGTTTACTTCGGGGAATACCGTATAGCTGAAGAATGTGCACCACATTCCCTCCAATAAGAATCTCCTCAGCGGATCGCTTTTATGTCGAGATGGCTTTAAGTTGGTTTTTGAGTCCAATAAAGTTGTAATTTCTAAGTATGTATAATTTGTTGGAAAGGGTTATGAGTGGGAGGTCTATTCCGCTTGTCTTTGTCAGACTCATGTACTAAAGTTATTAATCATGTTTGCAATAATAATGAGTCCAATGTTTGGTATTCATGACTCTGTCATATTAACTTTGGTTGCATGACGCGGCTAGCCAATATGAGTTTAATTCCGAAATTTACCACTGTTAAAGGTTCTAGTGCCAAGTTTGTGTGCAAGCAAACCAACCCCGCAAGTCTCATATGGCTGCGGAACCGAGAAACTTAGCACCGCTAGAACTTATACATTCAGATCTCTATGAGATGAATGGTGTGTTGACAAAAGGTGGAAAAGATACTTTATGATATTGATTGATGACTCCACTAGATACTGCTATGTTTATCTTCTAAAATCTAAAGATGAAGCTTTGAACTACTTCAAAATCTATAAAGCCGAATCAGAAAACCAACTTGACCTTAGAATCAAGCGGCTAAGGTCGGATCGTGGTGGAGAGTACTTTTCAAACGAATTTGATTTATTCTGTACGGAACATGGTATTATACATGAGAGGACGCCTTCCTACTCACCTCAGTCAAATGGGGTGGCTGAAAGGAAGAACCGCACTCTAACTGATTTGGTTAACGCCATGTTAGATACATCGGGTCTTTCCAAGGAATGATGGGAGGAGGCGCTAATGACTGCGTGTCATGTCCTAAGCTATGTTCATGTAAAGGATAAAATCATGACTCCATTTGACGAAAGGAAAAAATAAAAGGCTTAAACTCTCTTACTTACGAACTTGGGGTTGTTTGACGAAAGTCAATATTTCAATACCCAAGAAGCGAAAGCTTGGACCAAAAACCGTAGATTGTGTTTTTCTGGGATATGCTTTTCATAGCATTGGATATAGATTTTTGATAGTAAAATCTGAGGTATCCGACATGCATGTTGGTACAATTATGGAGTCGAATGATGCGACTTTCTTTGAGGACATCTTTCCTATGAAAGGTATGTCTAGCTCATCAAATCAGGAGATGACTAGTTCATCTAGTCAGGAATTTGTTATGATTCCTGAACCCACTATGCTGATAGAACACTCTGATGATCCTGTGGAGGATGACAATGAAGCTCCCAAATGGAGCAAGAGACAAAGTACTGCAAAGTCATTTGGTGATGATTTCATTGTGTACCTTGTGGATGATACTCCCACTTCTATTTCAGAAGCCTATGCATCTCAAGATGCTGACTACTGGAAGGAAGTTGTCTGAAGCGATATGGACTCCATCTTAGCTAATGGTACTTGGAAAGTCACTGATCGTCCTTATGGGTGCAAACCTGTAGGATGTAAGTGAGTGTTTAAGAAAAATCTTAGACCTGATGATACTATTGAAAAGTACAAGGCATGTCTTGTGGCTAAGGGTTATACCCAAATGGAAGGTGAAGACTTCTTTGATACCTACTCACCTGTAGCCAGATTGACCACTATTCGAGTACTACTTTCCTTGGCTGCCTCACATGGTCTTCTTGTTCATCAAATGGACGTTAAGACAACTTTTCTAAATGGAGAGCTAGATGAGGAAATTTATATGGAGCAGCCTGACGGATTTGTAGTAGATGGTCAAGAAGGAAAGGTGTGTAAGTTAGTGAAGTCTTTGTATGCTCTTAAGCAAGCTCCTAAACAGTGGCACGAGAAGTTTGAAAGAACTTTAACTGTTGAAGGCTTTGTTGTAAACGAAGCTGACAAATGTGTGTACTATCGCCATGGTGGGGGCGAGGGAGTTATTATGTGTCTCTACGCTGATGACATATTGATATTCGGGACTAACCTCGTTATTATCGAGGAGGTCAAAGAGTTCCTATCTCGTTGCTTTTAGACGAAGGACTTGGGAGTGGCTGATGTAATTTAAATATCAAGATACTAAAGGATGACAATGGTGGGATTACACTGCTTCAGTCTCACTATGTGGAAAAGATATTGAGTCGCTTTGGGTATAGCGGCTATAAGTCTTCTCCAATGCCTTATGATTCGAGTGTGCTACTTCGAAAGAATCGAAGGATTGCTAAAGGTCAATTGAGATATTCTCAAATTATTGGCTCGCTCATGTATTTAGCCAGCGCTACTAGACCTAACATCTTCTTTACTGTAAGCAAACTGAGTCAATTTGTGTCAAATCATGTAGATGATCATTGGCATGCTCTTGAAAGAGTTTTGCGCTATTTGAAAGGCACTGCGAGTTATGGTATTCACTATACTGGGTATCCACGGGTACTTGAGGGTTATAATGATTCAAACTAGATATCTGATGTTGATGAGATTAAGGCCACAAGTGGTTATTTGTTTACACTTGGTGATGGCACTGTTTCCTAGAAGTCTTGCAAGCAGACCATCTTAACAAGGTCAACAATGGAAGCAGAATTCACAACATTAGACACAACCAATATTGAAGCAGAGTGGCTTCGTGAGATCTTTATGGACTTACCTGTGGTTGAAAAACCAATACCCGCCATCTCGATGAACTGTGATAATCAAACTGTGATCATCAAAGTAAACATTTCTAAGGATAATATGAAGTCATCAAGGCATGTGAAAGAGGAGATTGAAATCTGTCAGGAAACTGAGAAACTCCAGAGTTATTGCGTTGGATTATATCCAAACATCTAAGAATCTGGCAGATCCTTTCACAAAGGGTTTATCACGCAATATGATAGATAATGCATCGAGGGATATGGGTTTGAGACCCACGCTATGAGTTGATCCCAGTGGCAACCCACTCTATGTGATCGGAGATCCCGTGAATTAGAGCTAGGAGACAAGCTGTTGGTCAGCTGAGAGGAGAGTATCCCCGTATTATATTTACATCTCCATAAAGATGCAGTACTCTCTTAATCTGCATGGCAGATTGATATTTATCTTAATGTGTTCCAAGTGACTTTTATAAGCGGAGATGTTGTCCTGCAGAACATCTCTTGAGGAACACACCTATATGAGTTTGACTGTCAAACATCGCAGTCCATGAGAGTTGGGTGATCTCTAATAAACTCGTGAAAGGGCCTGGAGTATGACGTATAAGCTCCAAACCACGGGAAAGCTGACAGCATCCCTGTACCGGTCTAGATTTTGTGTGAAATTAGCGCGCAGAAAACTTGTAGTTCAAAGCATAGTACACTATTCAAGTTGCTAGCTAGTGTAGCATGAAGTTTAACGTGGAAGTTCAACTTAACAGTCTCCACTATACACCGGTATATAAAACAATGTTCTGGAAGAAAAGTGATGTGATGTGCTAATGAGACTTTGTGAGGGATTGTTGGAATTTGGTGTATATTGGGCTATTGGCCCATTAGATAAATTCTGAAATTCTCTTTGGCCCACTTGTATATGACAGCATATGGTTGTGCTAGTGGTGCTAAAGTTTAGTCCCACATTGCTAGTGGAAGGGGAGTTGGACCACCTTATATAGTAGAGTGTTGCACCACTCATTAAATGTGACAAGGAGAGAAGCCCTCGCGCACTCCTTCTCCGATGTCGCCCGCCTCGCCTCGTCACGACGCGCGCGCCGCGGGTTGGGGGAATCTCGCCAAGCCGAGATTTATTTTGCTGGTTGGAAAAAATAATTATGAGTCATTAACGGACGCGTTAATTACAGCCGTTTCCAGTCTTTATGGACGTGGGTTGTTATCGACTCGGACGTGGGATGTGTCCCACGATCTCCCTGACCTGCACTATATAAGCGTCTGTGATAAACCTAATCGGTGCCTGATCAATTCACACACGCGCCTACCTCCAGAACCTTGTGCCGCCGCTTTCGTCTTTCCCATCCCGACCGGTATAGTAGGCCTCCAGAACCCTGACTCTCATGAACTGATGAATCCTTGATGGCGCCAGAGAACTTGACAGGGAGGAAAAGGTTGAAGTTGTCCTGTAGGTCCCCGGCAACGGCGCCAGAAAACTTGTTGATGGTGCTAACGTGGAGCACTTCGTTGGAAACCCCAAGAGCAAGGTGTGATGAGCACAGCAGCAAGTCTTCCCTCAATAGAGACCAAGGTTATCGAACCAGAAGAAGGAAGGAAACGTCACACAGGTGTTGCAAGCAACGCGGAGACCTACACAACACAAACTCAAGACTTTACCCCAACAAATCAGTGAGGTTGTCAAGCTCACCAGTTTGTTGTAACAAAGGATTAAACATACCGTATGGAAGGTAATGGTTTGCAGTAATTAACAAGTAACAGTGGAAGATGTATCAATGGTAAAGATTGGACCAGGGTCCATAGTTCGCTAGAGGTGCTCTCATTATATAAACAACATGGCATGAAGGGTAAACAAATTATAGTAGGGCAATTGACAGGAACTGAGCAAGGCATAATAATGTAATTACTAGTCAGAAAGATCCTATGAGATTGGGCAATACAACAAGATACATAGACCGCCATCCAACTGCATCTATGACTAGAAGTCCACCTTGAGGTTATCATCCAAACCCCCTCTAGTATTAAGTTGCAAGCAACAAATAACTACTTTAAGCAAAGTGTGTAAGGTAAACAGTCCACATGTTCCATGAACAAGAGACCGTTGTTTTCTCCCTAGTAGCAACATGACATCTACAACCGAAGAGATTATTGTCACTTTCCTTGGAAACTAGAGGCATGAACCCACTATCGAGCATAAATACCCCCTCTTGGAGTCACTAGCAAATACTTGGCCAAGATAGCTACTAACAACGGAGAGCATGCAAGATCACAAACAACACAGACATGATAGAATCATAAAGACAAAACCATTAATCAAACCAACATAATAATCTCAATATCCATCGGATCCCCGCAAACACAACATGCATGATTACAAATAGATTAGATCTTGATCATGAACGAAGCTTACAAGATCTATACATGAAAGCACAAAGGAGGATATACAACCATCTAGCTACTACATGGACCCATAGTCCAAGGTGGAACTACTCACGCATCATACCGGAGAGAAGGCCTCCGGGATGATCTCCCCTCCGGCAGGGTGCCGGGAAGAACTTCATATCCCCCCGATCTAGGGACGATGGTGGTGGCGGCTACAGACGGTTTCATGGAGATTTGATCGGGTCCTTAGGGTTTTTGAATCGGGGGCTTCTTATAGGCGAAGGGGGAGGCCGAGGAAGCGACCAGGGGGGCCAAACCCTAGCCACGCACGGGGTGGGGCCCACGCGCGCCTGGGGTGGGTCTGGCCGCCCTGGCCGGCCCCACCGGCTCCCCTCTGGACTTCTTGTTCCCCACGGAAAGTAATTAACGTTGACGTTTGTCCCGTCCAATTCCGAGAATATTTATTTACTAACTTTTCTGAAACCAAAAACAGCAAAAAACAGGCATCTGACACTGTTGCAACTTGTTAGTATGTTAGTACAAGAAAACATATAAAAAGTACCTCAAAGTGTAGATAAGTAAAGCAAAATAGATACTAAACAAGCATAAAGCATCAAAAAGTATAGATATGTTTTTAACGTATCATGAACCTGTACGGGTGAGGGGCGATCAGGTTCTTGGGGAGCGCTCAAGCGCGACTATTGGCAACCACAATGTCGTCCGACGACGAGTTTTCGAACGACGACTTCTTCCCGGACGTCAACAACCTCTTCGGCAATTTCAACATGGACGACCATGCTGCTGCGACTGCTGCGGCTACTATTCAGCCTACACTTTATGTGATTCTGAACTGGTTTTTTCAGATTATGCTAGAGTTCTTTATTCTAGCGTTTGGTGTAGATATGATATGTTTATCTTGTATAGATGTAATCTGTTTATCTATTTTATTGATCTGCATGATTAGTTTTAGTACCGTTTATATAATCATGCTTTATCAGTTTATTATTCGGATTAAATCATATATATTATTACTTATATTTTCAACAGCGCCAACATCCCACCAAATAACAAATTACCCACCAATTATTGATCTGGTGCAACGCACAAGCACTACTGCTAATTTAGAAGTCAAAAGTTACCAAGTTTGGTCAACGGTATAAAATCAAAGTATCAACAACAACAATATTGAATAGAAACACATCACGATAATGTATCTTACGTTGGATCCACTAATATCAATCTGGTATTGTACTTTATACTTAAACAAATTCAAAAAGAATTTCCTTTTACTAAATTTATAGCCTTATATTATGGGACAGATGAAGCATATTTGAGGTGCAATTATAAATTATTGTGACCTAGTAGCTCGCTAGGGGCTGTGAACCGGAAGGCCCACCCCACTAAGGATGTCTATGATTTATTTTCTATAAATATGAGATTTGATCTATGCGTGTAAAACTAAGATAACCAGATATTTGGTTGAAATATTTTCAAGTGTGATTATAATGATATAATAGTCATGACCTAGTGCGGTTGGTTAGGCCATTAATTTCAGTCCTTCCGTCCGAAAATAACTGACACGGGCTCAGTTCAAATCATAGTAAGGCGTCGTCGGGAAAGCAAGTCGGCAACCGCGTCTTGGATGAAGAATGGAACCTTGTGCGGGGAAGCTACGCGGAGGGGAACCAGGGCTGGCCCTAGAGGTGGACAGGGTGTGCGGCCGCCCAGGGCCCCACGAATCCAAGGGCCTCATCCCAGATTAAATACTAGTTGTATTATTACCTAGTCTAATACGTGTCACGTATGACAGTCTAGTGACAGGGAGAAAAGATCCTAATGGGTCATATATGAAGAAGAGTAAGACACGCAAGAAAAGAGAAGGTCGGAACGTATGCAAAAAATAACCGATCGATGGATTTATGACTCCGTATCCATATTTCGAACGAGTATTGTTTCTTTTCTAAAAAAACGAGTATTGTTTCTCCTCGTCTATTCAAACGGACACGTGCGGCGCGCAGGGCCAGGCCGTGAGGTGCCAGGGCCTTCATCACTTTTCGTTGTCGACACAGCGATCGGTCGATAGATCAGACAGTGATATGCTGGTCTCACGGTAACAGTTTATGACATCATGATTTAGGGTTCTTATATTCTCCTAAATTTTTCCTAATTTTGATTTCTAGTCATTAGTTTGTCGATTTTTTGTCTCGTCGATTTCAATTTCCAGGCCTCGATCAGGAGACTACGCCACACAGTTGAGAAGGAAATTTAAGTTAAATACTCCATCTAATGTTGAGGTATGTGATCGTATTTCCGAATTAAAGATGATGAGATTCACCTTGTCAGATGGCGCAATGTCTGCTATCGATATTTATGAGCATGTCAGATAAATTGGTCTCTATCCTAATTGAAAGGATAGAGATGTCGCCTATATGGGGGTGAATAGGCAATTTTAAAACTATTATGGTTTTGGCTTGATAGAATGCGGAATCAAACTAACGTTTATTTTACAAGCACAAAACCTAAATACACTAGGCTCAACTAAGTGCACCAAAAACAAGTTAAGCTAAGCAAGATAGCACAAGATAAATATACCATAAGTGATAAGCAAGATATAAGTACTTCAAGCTCGATGGCTATCACAAGGAAAGTAAGCTCGGGTATAGAGATAAACGAGACACGCGGAGACGAAGATGTATTCCCGTGTTCCCTTACAAGTAAGGTACGTTATGTTGGAGAGGTGTGGGATTCTATGAAGGATTTCCCAACGCCACGAAGGCTTACCTTCTTCTCAGAGTCTATCCCACGAAGGAATAGACCATTTACTTATGGCTAGCTTTTCCTCCACTCCGGAGATGGAAAGCTCCACAACCACTTCACAAGCTCCACGAAGGAGAAGCCCGTGTCTCTTCACAATCTTCCACGAAGAGGACACCGCGGCACCAACCGCCAAGCCAACTAGGAGGTCACCCTCCAAGAGTAACAAGCTCACGGCCTCTCACTCAAACAGATCGTAATGGAGAGCTCAACACTTATACAAGAATACAAAGCAAGAACACCAAGGGTGCTCAAATCCTTTACTCTCAAATTCCACCAAAGCAACAAGTGCTGGGGAGGAATTAGAGAGGAAGAACAATGGTGGAAGTCAACAAATGACTCCAAGATCTAGATCCAATGGGTTCCCCTCACTAAGAGAAGGAATTGGTTGGTGGGGATTGTAGATCTATATCTCCTCTTCTAAAGTCCTCAAAAAGATGCAAGAATCATAAAAGGGAAGGGGGAGGAAGCACGCTTAAGAGGTTCAACAATGGAGGTCAATTTCATGGTCAAGAACACGTAGAAACATTGGGGGAAGAACCCCCTTTTATAGGGGAAAGCAAATATGACCGTTAGGAGAAAACTGTGCGAATCCGGTTGAAAGTTCGGTTGGACCGGCTCCAGAACCGGATGGTCCGGTTCTCAGCCCGGAAAACCGGACTCCAACCAGGTTTGGTTACTGACCCCAGCCTCGGTCAGACTCGGAGTAACAAAACCGAAAATCCCGGTTGAATCTCGGTTGAAACTCGGTTGAATCTCGGTTTTCCGGTGCTGGCACTGGACCACCCGGTCTGGGAGCCGGTTGAACCGGATCCACAAGCGGGATGAAACAAACTTCACGAAAAATGCAATAACTTTTGCATCCGGACTCTGATTTCGATGATCTTGGGCTTGTTTTGACGAGGACAAAAAGCTCTAGAAGATAATGCAGAGAAACATCATAGCCCAACAAAGGAGGATAGAACCAAATGAAGAAAGGTAAGAAGCCTCCCAAAATAAGAACCGATAAAACCTTCAAACTCGAAAACGCCATAGAAGATGCATACAAATTCCGTTTTTGATGAACTTGGGCTTGTTGAAGAGCTAGCAAAAATCTCAAGAACCTCACATGGAGAAACACTAAGAAGCAACAAAATAGGAAGATTCAAAGTATGCAAAGGATTGAGCTCCCTATGACGATGTGATCAAGTTACACAACCGAAAGCCCCTCTTGATAGTGCGGCTATCTATCCAATAACCCGGTCTCCCAACAACAACCTTGAGAACAGTAAAAGTAAAACCTAGCAAGGCCATACCTTTGCCTTGTGCATCCCGCTTGATCTTGATGATAACGCTTCAAGCCCCACCCAAGCCGGGATGTAACACTTGATCATTGTTGCTTTGTGAAGACTCCTAATTTGCTCCCCCATACACCACTATGGGATAGCTTCATTAATACATGTCTTCACATGTCCATTATCACCAATATGGACGGCAAGCTTCAAGCAAATGATCTTCTCGTGATGCTTATCTTCAACTTGGCTGTAGCACCCCCGGTAAAACCACTACTAGAAATCGCGTGCTAAATAATACTTTATGCATCATCATGACATCAACATGCATCTGTTTGCCTAAAAGTATTTTTCTAAAAGGCTATTTTGTTTTCTAGATATTCCCCTCTTTATTCAAACCAAAACCATCGGTCCGCCCGGATCCTTTATTTGCCTAAAACTATTTACAAAGGAATTTTTAAAATTAAATAAAAATATAAACAAACTGTTTTGTGGGGGAGGCCGCCAGCCTGCCAGGCCAAAAGCCCAACAAGACATCAACCTACCACCCCACTATAATCCCCAAACCCTAACCTCCCCAAATCCCATCTAACCCTAACCCCCACCCACAACCTCAGCCGCCACCACTCCATCCACTCACCCTCGCGCTCTAGCACACACACACACCAAACCGGCCACCACCCCATCCCTCTGTCCCTATGACCCCACCCGCTGGTCCCACCACGACAACGACCCAACCCCCACTCTCTCTCCACACCCACGCCCATGACCAGACCCACCCCATCGACGTGTGCGACCCTTCTCTCCCAATCCCTCTTCCCCGACACTCCTCTCTCCTTCTGCATTCGTCGCTGCCAGATGCGTCCCTCCTCGTTGCCTAGCACATCCTTTGCCTGTGCTGCGCCCGGCCGCGCGCCCCCGGCCGCCTCTTTCTCCTCCTCGCCTCACTGTTGCGTGGCCTCTCTGCTCCGCCTTGTTCCACCATGAGTGTCGCTGCCCTGTGGTTCGGTATCGTCTTGGACCTAGCGTCAGCGGGCTCGTCGCTCGTCGTCGCCTTCCCTCAAGCCTCGCCGCCTCTCCCTGATGTCCCCTCGTCCGCTGCCGCCAGCCCCTGCCTCACCTCTGGTAGCGCCAGCCCTGTCAGCAACGCCACTGCCTCCCAGTTGTCCTGCAGCAACGCCAAGGCCGTCTACCTCGAGCGTCGCGTTTGCAGCCCTTGCCCTGCTTGCTCTTCGTGGTGACATGGCACTCCCCTGCCTGTTTCCTCGGCATAGGGCTCCTCTGCTTGTGGTGTTGAACGATCAAGTCCATGACGGAAGGGCTCGTTTGTTTATGTTGAGGACAGTACATGTGCTCCTGTGTTGGCATAAACAAGATCATCCCGTCGTTGCCTAGATTGCCACCGGCGAGACCATGCTATCTCGAGGAGGCATGGACGTGACAAAAAGCCAAATCAAGTGCGGAGCCACTCAACGATCGCCAAGGCACAAAGTACCCGAAGTACTCGGAGAAGACACCAAGATCTTCCCCTAGTCTTGAGGATCTGATGCCGGAACGCCAAGATCGCCTACCTGGAGACCAATCCCTCGAATCCCCTCTGAACCCCAAGATCGTCAATCCGAGATGAGGACCCGAAGATCAAGGCAAGACGACCATCGGTGCTGAACTCCAGGAACTCCGTCACGGAGCATCAAGTACTTCCACTCGGACCGCCAAGACCTCCTTCATGTCCCGAAGACCGAACCCCTTTGCGCGACATGATCTTCCTCATGGGCGCCGAGATCCCGCTTCCGGAGGCGAAGCCCAAACCCCGAAACCAAGATCGTCGAGCCCCCCTATGTGTGAACCTTTCCGAGCCCTTATTTTTATTAAATACTATATACTTGTTGCATATAAATTTTACATGTTTACATGCATATTATGAGTGTTTGGGGCTATGTAGACGATTCACCTAAATTAAATATGGAGACCATATACGGACGAATCTAGCCTAATATTGGCCCCATTTAAATTTGTGCATCGAACCGGTGACATATTTTGCCTTGTTAATACAACATTTCAAATTGCGAGGTATCTAAACAACATGAACCTAATAATTGTCAGGACCCCGGTTCCACTTAATATCGACTAATTGCATTGCATCTTTGTCATGTCATACATCATACATGCATCATGCCCGATCTTCTGTCGTAGTATTAAATAGTGCATCCGGTGTTTCTTCTAGTGCTTTGCTTCTTCACGGATTAGGCCGATGAGTCGATGCGAGTGTCGACCCGATCTTCGGATGAATCTTCGGCAATATTTTTCAGGCGAGCAATCTCCCCCTTTCTACCTATCTTACTTTTATAGTATTTATTCCCTCCCATTGATCTATTGCTATCTGTGTTGCGATGCTCTAGTTTTCGTACCCGTGATATCCCTTGCAGACTTATATCGCCTTGGACACATCCTATTACCTGTTGTTTGGTAGATAGTTGGACTTGCGTGTCGTAGTCGCTTGCTCAAGTGCGGTTGTGTGTCGTCAAGTACCACAGTTGTTGGAGTAATGCCGCATGTTTAATGTTGGAGATGATCATGACTTTAATTATCATTTAATAACTAAAATTGAAAGTAGGTAAATAATGCAGAGGCACAGGTGGGCAATATATGTTATTTGGTTTTTAACCGTCCACTTGTGTCCCGTAGGACCCCGAGTACTTGATACCTGTTCTTTGAATATTCGCACTATCCGCATGTGGGACCATGAACCCCCCCTAGCCAGAGCTTGAGTCATATATTATTTTTTGGGGCCACAAACTAGTTTGGGGCTTTATTACTATCCTGTACTTATGCCATGCTTTACTGCTTTATTTACGATTGCGCGTGGAGCGCCTGTACTGTTTTGGAACCCCGTGCCACGTTTTCGCGGTATCGACAAGCCCAGTCACACTTTCGGGTTCCCAGTTGTTTACAGCCGTCGTCACAAACCTCTGGGTCCGTCTTAGGGCCGGCCAACTTCGTCGCGGGTAGCTTGGCGGGGTGGCCCCCTGAAATTTATATGAATCTTGCAATTGCTCTGTTGTGATGCCTCGTTGGGTTTTCATTTGGTTTTTCCCGAGGTTGATCGTGCGTGTGTTGCTATTTGTGCCCACCTGCAGGGTAAAACTTTCTGAAAGCCGTGTCCGCGGTTATGGACGACTTGGAGCACAGTATCTCGATCATAGACAACTATAACTAAAGTGGTGATATAAATTTAACTTTATAATGATTAGTAATCAGCTTCACTATAACGGAATGGCTAAATAAAAGTGCCAACAACTGCTGGATTTGGGTTGTCACCTATTACCATTGTATCTGACTAGTAAGTATTGCAACTACAACGGAATGGTTAACTAAAACTACCCACTGTTTATGATATCAGGATGACTCATGCTATCCATATCTGACTAGTAATCGCTGCAACTATAACAGAATGAATAAAACTGCCAACTGCGTGAGTTCCTCGGTTGGTATCGAGGGGAAATACCAGGATAGGTATGCTTGGTGATAGTTTCAGGTTGGATCCGAATAGGTCTTTCTTATCCCTATCTGATAGCCGCTAGTTGTATTGAGTCTCTATAGGTTATTTAGTGCATGCTGCGCTGCCGCTTTAGTCCACCATACCTATGTAGGTGAGGACCACCGAATTCTAGTCTCGCCGTGTACTGGCCTCAGTACTGACCGCTCTCTCTTTTTTCCTTTTCCCTTTGTCGGCACCCCTTTTGTTTAAGCAGGTTTTAAGATCGACGTCGTTAGCAGGGTTACCCTTCCGGCTTGGCCTGGGCAGGGTTATGGACGCCATTGGTTATTCTTCAGGGCTCTTAGCTCAACTTGCATCTTGTCCGTACTCGGACGCTGTATCGTTTTAAAGGTGATTTGGATCTTTGTATTGTATATCTGTATTCTTGACTCTTTGAGTCATTGTTGTAAATATCTGTTCTGTGGGTTCCATCGTGGATTATTGTATAATGATATTACTTCGTTTTCCACCCGCACCAAGTGCCTGGTGGGCACCTTTGAATCATTTCTATGCGGGTTTGGCAGGAATCGCTAAAACTTGCATAGGGTCGATTCTGAGGGTGTTACAGAGTGGTATCAGAGCTCAGCAGTTGCGATACCCCACTGGTCCAGCCTGTAGGATAACCTAGCTAACGGACGTTGTACGGTGTCAAAACTATTTAAAAAAATGATTGGATAGATCTAATTAGGTCTGCTTTTACTCCTTACCCCTCTGTTATTCTCCTCTTATCTCTACATGTTTTGAATCCGCTCTCTTATCTTTTCTTTGAGTCCAGGTATTCTCGTGGTTGGGTTTTCGTCGTACCTTCAGGGCTTCACTTCCTTTCCCTTGTAATGGTGTTGCTACATCCGGTCTTCACGCTATTTGAGGAATCTTCTTCTGTGTATCTTTTAGTGGACCAAAAAGTCACTAAATTTTTTCTTTGTATCTTCCGGTGTTTTTTTCAATGAAACGACTTCATCTGCATCAGGTCCGATGAAGAACCTGCATCACTCCTTTGTTTCCGAATATCATTTGTTAAGATCTTCAATCTAAATCTCGAGGATAGTTGCAAATTCTTCTATTCATATACAGAGTAATGTTTTGAGTGCGGGATGGAGTCGCGACCATACCACTGCTCTTATCATTCACTTTTGTATAGGGAATAGCGTATTGATGCAATTTTACTCATTCCATGGAAGTGAGATGTAGCCTTATCTTTTGATACCTCTACATTCTTATTTGTTTCTCTGGAGTGTTCTCTCGACGAACGAGAACAACGAGCCCTTGTTGGTGGTGTTGCCGATTTCAAGATGGAGAAAGAATCCTTGTTAGTGGAGTCGCGAAGATCTACACAAAGTGCGAAGATTCAGACCATTGGCCTTCTTCCCAATACCATCAGGCGGATCTCGAGGGCGAGATCCATTGTTAGTGGTGTCGAATTGTAGCACCCCGGGTAAAACCACTACTAGAAATTGCGTGTTAAATAATACTTTGTGCATCATCATGACATCAGCATGCATCTGTTTGCCTAAAAGTATTTTTCTAAAAGGTTATTTTGTTTTCTAGATATTCCCCTCTTTATTCAAACCAAAACCATCGGTCCGCCCGGATCCTTTATTTGCCTAAAACTATTTACAAAGGAATTTTTAAAACTAAATAAAAATATAAACAAACTGTTTTGTGGGGGAGGCCGCCAGCCTGCCAGGCCAAAAGCCCAACAATCCAACAGCCTACCACCCCACTATAATCCCCAAACCCTAACCTCCCCAAATCCCATCTAACCCTAACCCCCACCCACTCCCTCAGCCGCCACCACTCCATCCACTCACCCTCGCGCGCTAGCACACACACACACACCAAACTGGCCACCACCCCATCCCTCTGTCCCTGTGACCCCACCCGCTGGTCCCACCACGAGAGCGACCCAACCTCCACTCTCTCTCCACACCCACGCCCACGACCAGACCCACCCCATCGACGCGTGCGACCCTGCTCTCCCCAATCCTTCTTCCCCGACACTCCTCTCTCCTTCCGCATCCGCCGCCGCCAGATGCGTCCCTCCTCGTCGCCTAGCACATCCTTTGCCTATGCTGCGCTCGACCGCGCTCCCTCGACCGCCTCTTTCTCCTCCTCGCCTCGCTGTTGCGTGGCCTCTCTGCTCCGCCTTGTTCCACCGCGAGCGTCGCTGCCCTGCGGTTCGGTCTCGTCTTGGCCCTAGCATCAGCGGGCTCGTCGCTCGCTGTTGCCTTCCCTCGAGCCTCGCCGCCTCTCCCTGACGCCCCCTCGTCCGCTGTCGCCCGCCCCTGCCTCACCTCCGGTAGCCCCAGCCCTGTCAGCAACGCCACCGCCTCCTAGCTGTCCTGTAGTGACGCCAAGGCCGTCTACCTCGAGCATCGTGTTTGCAGCCCTTGCCCTGCTTGCTCTTCATGGTGACATGGCACTCCCCTGCCTGTTTCCTCGGCATAGGGCTCCTCTATTCGTGGTGTTGAACGATCAAGTCCATGACGGAAGGGCTCGTTTGTTTATGTTGAGGACAGTACGTGTGCTCCTGTGTTGGCATAAACAAGATCATCCCGTCATAGCCAAGACCGGCACCGGCGAGACCATGCTATCTCGAGGAGGCATGGACGCGACAAAAAGGCGAATCAAGTGCGGAGCCACTCAAAGATCGCCAAGGCACAAAGTACCCGAAGTACTCGAAGAAGACACCAAGATCGTCCCCTGGTCTTAAGGATCTGATGCCAGAACGCCAAGATCGCCCACCTAGAGACCGATCCCTCAAACCCCCTCCGAACCCCAAGATCGTCAATTCGAGATGAGGACCCGAAGATCAAGGCAAGACGACCATCGGTGCCGAACTCCGGGAACTCCGTCACGGAGCATCAAGTACTTCCACTCGGACTGCCAAGACCTCCTTCATGTCCCGAAGACCGAACCCCTTTGCGCGACATGATCTTCCTCATGGGCGCCGAGATCCCGCTTCCGGAGGCGAAGCCCAAACCCCGAACCAAGATCGTCGAGCCCCCCTATGTGTGAACCTTTCCAAGCCCTTGTCTTTATTAAATACCATATACTTGTTGCATATAAATTTACATGTTTGCATGCATATTATGAGTGTTTGGGGCTATGTCGACGATTCACCTAAATTAAATATGGAGACCATATACGGACGAATCTAGCCTAATATTGGCTCCATTTAAATTTGTGCATCAAACCGGTGACATATTTTGCCTTGTTAATACAACATTTAAAATTGTGAGGTATCTAAACAACATGAACCTAATAATTGTGAGGACCCCGGTTCCGCTTAATATCGACTAATTGCATCGCATCTTTGCCATGTCATACATCATACATGCATCATGCCCGATCTTCTGCCGTAGTATTAAATAGTGCATCCGATGTTTCTTCTAGTGCTTTGCTTCTTCACGGATTAGGCCGATGAGTCGATGCGAGTGTTGACCCGATCTTCGGATGAATCTTCGGCAATGTTTTTCAGGTGAGCAATCTCCCCCTTTCTACCTATCTTACTTTTATAGTATTTATTCCCTCCTGTTGATCTATTGCTATCTGTGTTGCGATGCTCTAGTTTTCGTACCCGTGATATCCCTTGCAGACTTATATCGCCTTGGACACACCCTATTACCTGTTGTTTGGTAGATAGTTGGACTTGCGTGTCGTAGTCGCTTGCTCAAGTGCGGTTGCGTGTCGTCAAGTACCATAGTTGTTAGAGTAATGTCGCATGTTTAATGTTGGAGATGATCATGACTTTAATTATCGTTTAATAACTCAAATTGAAAGTAGGTAAATAATGCAGAGGCACAGGTGGGCAATAGATGTTATTTGGTTTTTAACCGTCCACTCGTATCCCGTAGGACCCCGAGTACTTGATACCTGTTCTTTGAATATTCGCACTATCTGCATGTGGGACCATGAACCCCCCTAGCCAGAGCTTGAGTCATATATTATTTCTTGGGGCCACAAACTAGTTTGGGGCTTTATTACTATCCTGTACTTATGCCATGCTTTACTGCTTTATTTACGATTTCGCGTGGAGCGTCCGTACTATTTTGGAACCCCGTGCCACGTTTTCGCGGTATCGACAAGCCAAGTCACACTTCCGGGTTCCCAGTCGTTTACAGCCGTCGTCACAAACCTCTGGGTCCGTCTCGGAGCCGGCCAACTTCGTCGCTGGTATCTTGGTGGGGTGGTCCCCTGAAATTTATATGAATCTTGCAATTTCTCTGTCGTCATGCCTCGTTGGGTTTTCATTTGGTTTTTCCCGAGGTTGATCGTGCGTGTGTTGCTATTTGTGCCCCCCTGCAGGGTAAAACTTTCTGAAAGCCGTGTCCGCGGTTATGGACGACTTGGAGCACAGTATCTTGATCATAGATAACTATAACTAAAGTAGTGCTATAAATTTGACTTTATAATGATTAGTAATCAGCTTCACTATAATGGAATGGCTAAATAAAAGTGGCAACAACTGCTGGATTTGGGTTGTCACCTGTTACCATTGTATCTGACTAGTAAGTATTGCAACTACAACAGAATGGTTAACTAAAACTATCCAATGTTTATGATATCAGGATGACTCATGCTATCCATATTTGACTAGTAATCGCCGCAACTATAACAGAATGAATAAAACTGCCAACTGCGTGAGTTCCTCGGTTGACTTCCTCGTTTGGTCTCGAGGGGAAATACCAGGATGGGTATGCTTGGTGATAGTTTCAGGTTGGATCCGAATAGGTCTTTCTTATCCCTATCTGATAGCTGCCAGTTGTATTGAGTCTCTGTAGGTTGTTTCGTGCATGTTGCGCTGCCGCTTCAGTCCACCATACCTATGTAGGCGAGGACCGCCGAATTCTAGTCTCGCCGTGTACTGGCCTCAGTACTAACCGCTCTCTCTTTTTCCTTTGCCCTTTGTCGGCACCCCTTTTGTTTAAGCAGGTTTTGAGATCGACGTTGTTAGCAGGGTTACCCTTCCGGCTTGGCCTGGGCAGGGTTATGGACGCCATTGGTTATTCTTCAGGGCTCTTAGCTCAACTTGCATCTTGTCCGTACTCGGACACTATATCATTTTAAAGGTGATCTGGATCTTTGTATTGTATATCTGTATTCTTGACTCTTTGAGTCATTGTTGTAAATATCTGTTCTGTGGGTTCCATCATGGACTATTGTGTAATGATATTACTTCGTTTTCCACCCGCACGCAAGTGCCTAGTGGGCACCTTTGAATCGTTTCTATGCGGGTTTGGTAGGAATCGCTAAAACTTGCATAGGGTCGATTCTGAGGGTGTTACATTGCCCTTCTCAACCTTCATGATGATCACCACTTGATGTCATCCTCTCATGGGCTATATAATATCTTCATTTTTGAAGCATGCCCATGGAAAGATACCTGTCCCATATAGAAAACGCAAAGGCACATATATAATGGGTTAGTTCATGATGCATAATTGACAAGGCTTACCATACCACAAGACCATGTAGTACATTCTGTATGCTTCATGTGTTGACCAACTTGAAATCACTCTTCACTCTTTGTATTGGTCAACCAAGTATCTTCTCATGCTCCATCTTAATATCTTGAGGTACATAAGGAACTCTTCATTTGATTACATGCTCTAAATCTCAGTCAACCATAGCTCAACTAATAAGGCTATCATGACACCGACTTAGAGCCATATCTTGAATTCTTCTATTGAGATCACACTCTCAAGATCTTGATCATATCATATTCTTCTCTTCAACTCGATGATTTTGATGCCAATACTCAAGGTATATCTTTATCTTCATGGCATCCATACTTGAATCCAACACACGGACTACAAGCATGACCTATGGAATATTCCTTTATATAAAACTCAGTGAAAACATTAGTCCATAGTGATTGTCATTAATCACCAAAACCACACATAGGGGCAATTACCCTTTCAATCTCCCCCATTTTGGTAATTGATGACAATCACAACAAGAGGGTTTATATAATGAATATTAGAAACAAGTACGCAACTTATCCGAGAATAAGTTGTATACAAGAGGTTGTATTTGATATGGTTAAGTAACACAAAGATACTAGCCCATATCAAAATTGATTCTACTCACATAAACTACAACTAATGCATGAGATGTGAGTAGAACCAACATATACAGAGCAAACTCCCCCACAATATATACACGTGTGATGATCTTGAATTTCATTGCATACATTGTCAAGCATAACCTTTGGGAGAGTTTCCACTATATATACAACCATGCAAAACATAATAAAGATGAAATGCATGAAAGGCAAACACTTAAGAGCAAACCAATCTTAAGTAGAAAAAACATTTCCCTTAAAACCCTCTAAACTTCTCCCCCATTGACAACAAGTGCCAAAATGGATAACAAGGTTAGAAGGACAATATAGTATGAGTTCCTACACAAGGTGTGCATTACTCATAATATGAGTGAAATCACATGCAAATATCCAATGACGAACACTTAGAGGAAATCAAACTATATTGAGGATCAAGGATTGCTAAAAGGATAACAAGGTGAAGGAACTTCAACGGATGAAGCAAGCAATCAAAAGATCCAAATAATCAAATGGACAAATAGTGATCTAAGTGAAATAAGGAAGCTCCCCAAGGTTCGTGCATAAATTAGTTGTTTCATTTGAGTATAGTATGCACAAACATGGAATCCTCACTCCCTCTATATTATTTAGAACACAACCAAGATACAAGGATTAGATATAAACCAATACACTTGTCAAGACAAGCTTAAGTCCAAGACAAACCAAATATGATATATGAGTGCGTGAAGATGCAATAAAAGTAAACCAAGCACTCATAAATCAAGACCTTTACCAATACCATTAAAATCAAGAGGATAAGAGAGATGGTCGGAAAAGTGCGAGCATATTAAGGCGAGAGATTAACACTCTCGTGTATATAAGTTTCTAAGTGGAAAAAACATGAGAATAATCCACAAAGAAACATCCACACATAAGAGGTTAATAGAAAGAATATATGATATCCAAGCGGAAGTCATAACATATACCAAAAAGGATATTTTGCTTAAGTGCATATATAGCCCATGGCTCTATTTTATCTTATGGTATATCAATGAACTTCACCAAAGAAAAACAAAAATCTCAAAACCATCACAACTAACACTAAGGGAAATAATGCTAGTTGGGATATTTTTGAGAAAGGCAACAAGTATCAAAAGGAATGATTCAATGCAATTTCAACAATATTGCACATGAGAGTACCTTGAGGAATTGATATGCAATAAATTGCTAGAAGGCATATTTGGAATTGGTGAATCATGAACATGATTTTATATACTCCCCATTATATGCATCATCTCAAATTACTCACATAAGCAATAAGGATAGAGAAGTCTTTCAAAGATACTTGCAAGAATTGAACATTTACAAACAAATAAATGCATGCCAAGATTCAACCTACAAGAGATTGGATGGAAGAATAGTATGCATGAATAAGATACTTGTTACCGAGATAGCAATGGTACGATTTAGTAGATAAGAATTCTTTGATCATCCTAGCTTGGCTCCAATTATTATGTGGTGACAACACCTTCCTTATAGACGAGACAAGCATCCATTGCATCTCCAATGTACCTAAAACAACATTCAAGTACATATTGGTCCCCAAACTTATTGGGTCCAAAGTGGTTAGACTAACCACAACACATGGGATACACTCCATAAAAATATGTGCATATTTAGATATGAAATTTGAATTTCATGCACATCTTAGCCGTTTAAGGATTTGACAGAGTGTACCTAAGTATTGGATCAAAGAAAACGAAACATGGTATAAGATATACATTTAGTAAACATGCATGCGCGAGACTTTCAAGATCCAATGAACATATAATTTGTAAAAATCACCAAAATATTCAAGAAATCATACAAGGTGTGACAAAACACATTTGTTGTCCAAACTATATCAAAGAATCAAATCAACACAAGATTTGTTCAACAAAGTTCAACAAATGAACCAAGCAAAAACTATTGAGCATAAAATATGAAATAAAAACACATGCTCAAAGATTTATCTCAAGCAAGCAAATAAAATAGAGAAGAAAGAATGAGATAACAAACTCCCGAAAGAGCAAGGTTTGAACAAATAAACCAAACCCTTAACACTTTTCACAACTGCACAAGGTTCCGAGAAGAAAAGGTTTGTCTTTCACTAAAACACATTTGATAATAATCAAAAACATCATCAAAGAGATGTTCAAAAGCCAAGGAAGACAATGGGAACCACACCAACATTTTGGAAATAAAATAATGCAATAAGAGGTGAACTCTAAAGTGAAGATGATCCACAAATGCTACCACATACAAGTATATCAATTATCGAAGACAATGAGTGTATTGGAATACATTTCCAGTGGTATATTGCACGGATATTAAAGATAAATCTTCACAATAAAAAGCATAGGATATAAATAAAATGATTAAGCACTATGCAAAGATAGAGATTCTTGATAGCTTTAACTAGTCACACAATCATGCAAAGCAATGATTAGAATAACTTAAATCAAATGGTATCCCAAATAAGTTATAGAGATATGTATTTGAGAAAGACTGCACCAAGAATTTCTTACCCAAATAAAGACCAAAAAGACGAGCAATAAAATCTTCTAACAAAAATAGGATCATGTTTGAGCCAACATGCCACCTAGAAACAAGATAATCAACAATATCAACTCTAAGTGGCACTACCTCATATATTCACATTTCCTAGGATTGTGATATGCAAAAGAAGCATATTACTCCCCCATAATGTGATATTCATTTTTTCTTAATAAGAGGCAAAACAACCTCAACTAGAGATAATTAATGGACATTTAGAATTTTAAGTTCTCATGAGTATGATACACCACATAGTAACTAGATAAGCTTGCAATATCAATACTAAGTGGTAGTACTCATGTACACACATTTTAAGGTTTGAGAGATGCTAGAGGCATGTCACTCCCCCAAAATGGGATGTTCCATTAACCACTCAAAAAGAGTCGAATAAGATATTATCAAGATGCATTAGAGGCTCAAAATAAAACACACGAGTAAATGATGTGCCAAACACCTAGACATACTTGAATACACAAAATAATCAAGTATGAGTCACACCAAATAAAGACACATACTTGGTACAAAACCAAAACATGTAAAGGTGCAAGTAACTTACAATATAAATGAGTTAAGTACAAGTTACCGCGAAGAGGCACATTGGATATAAGATAGGGAAATGATAATCCTTATAACTTGGCTTGATCAAATATAATATATGAAGATCCCTTAATTCTTCAAGAGTTAGCCAAGTCTCCAATGCCCTCCACAAACACCTATTGATCAAGTTTGATCTTGGTGGTCCCCAACCAAGTTGGGTCCTAAGAGGTTAGTCACAATAGGCTTGGCAACCCAAATGGTTCTTTTCTTGACACCACTTTGAGTTCCAACAAACTTGGCAAACACATTGCCATCCTTATCCTTCCTAAGATAATAATCATCATCAACAATGACAGGGTTAGATAAGGTACCATTTGAACATGAAGAGGCAAAGTGCCCCTTCACATGATATATGTACCAACAAGTGCTTCCCTTTCTCTTCTTTATTGATTTCTTGGCTTGGGGAGCATTATCTTGATTCTTCTTTGGAAGTGGCCTAACTTCAACTTGGGCTTGACCTTGAACTTGTGGCCACTTCCCTTGTTGCTTCTCACTCAAGTGCTTTTTCTTCAATGGACAAGATCTTACATGATGTCCTTCAAATTTGCACTTGAAGCAAATAATCTTGGCCAAATTCTTGACTTGGTATTGGCACTTATTATTGTTGCTCTTAGACTTGTTATTTTTATTGGAGTTTAATCCAAGTCCACTTTTATCATTAGGGGATTTTTGCTCACTCAAGATATTATCGAGTGTGGATTTCCCTTCATGACTCTTTTCCAAGTAATTTCTTAAGGAAGTGACTTGGGCCTTGAGCTATTTTATTTCCTCTATATGGTTAGTAGAAATACAAGTACTAGAGGAAGTAGAAGCTTCATTGTTATAGCAACAAGGAAAATCAATTAATCCAACACAAGGTTTATCAATAGTATGGCTATATGGATTACTAGGACTAGCACATGGCAAAATAGCATTTTGAATAGAAGTTGTGCTAATGTCCAAAAGAGGCTCATAAGATGTTATATTAGTAATACTTTCCTCACAAGCTAACTTTAGCCCATCATGGGAGATTAGAAGATCATTATGAGAGCCGAGAGATTTTCATGACTTTCTTCCAATTTCCTATACTTGCTAGTTAGCAACTCAAGTTGAGCCCTTAGCTCAACATTCCCCTTTAGGGTAGATGCTTCACAAGAAGTAGAGTTAGTAGCACAAGCATCATTAATGGATTTTTCCTTTTCAAGCTCATAAGATTCAATTTTTTATGTGAGGATACTATTAGTGTTCTTCTCCTCAGCAAGCTCTTGCTTAAGGAGATTGAATCTGCGACTCTCATCATCAAGTTGGGAATCCAACTCATCTATGGTTCCTGTTTGTTTAGTTATGGTGTCCATAACGTGTTTGAGACAAGTAACGGCCTTATAATTACCCCGAAGAGAGGTACACAAAAAGTCAACTCAAGCAAGAGAGCACTAGTATCCTCATCAATGTCATCATCACTACCATCATTATCATTGCTATTATATTTATACGACATATTGGGATCCAAAGTAGGAGATACCTTTAATCCTCTTGCCATAAGGCACATGTGAGAACGGGAGGATGCAGACGAGGATATTCTTGAATCTTCATTCATGATCATGTCTTTCTCCATAGAATGTTTTATTTCCTCTACATTGTTAGATAAACAACTAGAGGAAATGGAAGCATTTTGTTCATGGGAATAAGGCAAATCAAGCATATCATCTACACTAGTACTCAAATAATTTCTAGAAGATATGCAAAGACTAGCAACACAAGGGGATATAGCATCATTGTTGCAAGAAGTGCTTAAGTCCAAACTCTCTACACCATTATCATTTATAGAACGAGAATAGTTGGTGTAAAGAGAAACACTACCATCATCACATATGATTTTTCCACTCACCATAACATTACCTTGTGACTTGTCACATGTAAGTGAAGTGGGAAGAACTAAAATCTCATCGCGGCCGAAGGTGGAAGCAACTTGGAGCTCTTCATGATGTGAGGGATAAGATAGCTCCTTGGAGATACCACCGACCCTTTGAGAAATGGACCCACCAAATATTTCTTTAAGCTTGGTCCACGTCTCATGAGACGACTTGCGCTTTACAATCATCAAGAACAAATTAACTGTGGGGCTCAAAGAGAAAATAAGCTCATTAGATACTTGAGCTTCGAGATGTAGATTTTTCTCATCCTCTAGAGATATATTTTGAGGATCCATCGGAGGAGAAAAACCTACATCTAAAAATTGCTCAATATTTGGACACAAGATCCGAAGATTAAAAAGGCGGTGAAGCCTAAACAAGGAGAGATCTTGTTCTGATACCAATTGAAAGGATAGAGATGTCGCCTAGAGGGGGGTGAATAAGCAATTTCAAAACTATTACGTTTTTGGCTTGATAGAAGGCGGAATCAAACTAACGTTTATTTTACAAGCACAAAACCTAAATACACTAGGCTCAACTAAGTGCACTAATAACAAGTTAAGCTAAGCAAGATAGCACAAGATAAATATATCACAAGTGGTAAGCAAGATATAAGTACTTCAAGCTCGATGGCTATCACAAGGAAAGTAAGCTCGGGTATAGAGATAACCGAGACACGCAGAGACGAAGATGTATTACCCTGTTCCCTTACAAGTAAGGTACGTCACGTTGGAGAGGTGTGGGTGCGGTGACCCAGCATACCACTGCATGATGTAGTACACTATAGTCGTTGACATAACACCAATGAAACACCGTTCACTAGTATTACATCCCTCAGAGTAGTACAACAGAAACACAGCAGGTCCAATACATGACTATAGGTTACAACTCAACTCTTTACACAAGATCCAGAGAACACTCTAGATTAAAGAGAGAGAAAGAAACTTCTTACGAAGAAGAATCAGTAATAAATAACTGATAGCTACTATACTTATAAAACTAGTAGCTAGACTACTAGCTTGCATTGCTACTATTGCAATACTCTACAGAAGTAGGTTCTATGGTTATAAATTCTATTCTTATCTAATCAGAAACTTCGTCTTCACTTGAGTTGATGTATATGTTGCCTTCCTTAACTTTATTGAAGAGCTCGAGTTTTTGATGATGATTCCTAGAGCATAACTTGATGTAGACATCGTCTATACGGGCTTCAGAACCTAGCAAGGGTTAAGAAGATACGTTGAGTACGAGCGTACTCAGCAAGTTCACTAGAAAAAGAGTGTTTGATGCACTATATCTACAGCCACAGACCATAGGTCGTAGGCCATGCAAGTTTTCGTAAACATTTCTTCAAAGGTTGCTTTTATTCTGAAAAGCTATGTCCGTCAGCCTTCACGGGTTTACCAGAACCTTCATGGGGTTCCTTTCCCGCCGCGTTCGCAGCTCCTTTCCGGAACAGGGAGTAACAAGTTACAGTTCTTACACTCTGCAGAGGTGTGTCACTTTACCCATGAGAGATTTTAGCATTGTTGCACATCCGGGCCGCGAACCCGTTCACACTTCCTTGGTGTGATGCCCAGACTAAGACCCAAGCCAATCACTGCCTTCTCCGCGACCCCGCATGTCTCCTTGGTGTACGCTAGCCCACTTATTGAATTACGGCAATGGTAGTACAGACCGTTCAGATGTCGGAACTATCGCGGGATGTTGAGGGCTCCCACCCATATGCTGCATATCCTCTACGAATTACCATAAATAATATGCACGCTACGAGTGATAACAGCCACGACCCGCACATCCAGCTCCATACGAGAGGGAAAAGATACAGCTGACTTCTTCGTCCCATTCCAAATCTCATGGTAAACGCGTAATATACGGCGCAATAATCACTAGCGACATTGGTTGTTAAGTCCTAGATAATATGTTCCTTTACCACCGGAACTCTTATAGTAGGTTATTACCTCATGGTAATTAACCTATAATCACATTATTATGAAAATAGTGTTTTCTGTCCTTTTTCAAATGCAGGTGATGATAACACTGGATTTGTAAAATACTTTACAAAAAATAATCAAAGGAAATGAGCAAGTGTGAACTTGCTTTTTGTGATTGCAAGATTATGCACTCACGGTCTTCAAGACAATATAAAATCCAATAGTTAAAATCTGCATCATTGGTCCGGTAAGGACTAATGTTTAAAGAAGCAAGATGCTTTTATGCATAAGTAATGTAATGCAAGTTGATAAACGTGAATCCCAAGAATAACATTGTTCTAGGGTTTGGATACTGGAAAGGTATTTGTTGGAATGTGTTGCTCTTTTAGATTAAATTTCATTCATGTGCTTCTTATTAAGGCTTGTGAATGTGTGGAAAACAACATGTATTTATACAACAACAAGATATACAGTATGAAATGCTACATAAGGTTGCTTACATCTTAATTGTTTATCTTCAAGTTTTACTTTACAAGTAATATCACTTGTAAAGAATTTAAGTATTAACAATCTTATTATACAAGTAAAGTATAAAATAAGGTGTTTATTATTAATTGTCATATGTTGATTGAAGTGGCAAAACGAATAACTTCTGAAGAAAATCTTACTCAACTAAGTAGAAGTATTTAAGCTTTTAAGTTAACCTTATGAGGTGTTCTTTCTAGTTATAGTCTTTAAGTCAGAAAGAATTGCCTTTATTGGAATAATGAAATTAGTAGTATTTGAGACTTATCTATCTTGGTTTTTAACTGGGTTGGTTTGGTAATAAGATATTTTATAAATTAATTATAACAGACTAAAGTTAACTATAAAGCATATAATAAAGTCTTTAGCATTATAGTTAAAGCTTGGTAACTGTAAGTAACTTTAAGAATGTTGATAGACTTAGGGTGTATTACTTATGATACTTGTATCTTGTTCACTTTATATTGTTTCCTTAGAGTTACTTAAGAATGGCATTACTTTTAGTTGGTAATGGTTTCTTTTCATTATAAATGTATAAAGGGATTGACCTCCTTACAAGGGTGTGGTTAGGGTTTGTGAATAAGTAAATAATATTATGTACTACTTATGAACTCATTTATAGTGTTTTGATTTGTTTATAAACTTGTGGTTTAAATTAAAAGAATGGTTTGATCTTATTACAATTATTCTTGGAGATTTTATGTTAAATAAGAATCCTTTTATAAAATAATCTACATTTATGGTTGAAGGATAATTCAATAAAATTGTATTTAAAGTGTGTTAAATCATTTTGGCTTCACACAACAATATTTAAGACTAATACTATTTATTAGACTCAATTCATTAATTTAAGAAATATTAACAAATTTTATTTGTCATTATATGAATTATTAATTAAAGAAATAGGTTGAAATTCAAGTTATGAAAGTGTTTAACTTTTTTATTTAACTCAAAAGTGAAATATCACATTTTTAACATATAGGTATTATTTTTGTGATTATTTTGGTATATTACATTTATTTTTGTGATTTATAAATAATAAGATATGATTTTAATAAGGTTTATTACTTTGTAAATACTTAATAATTAAAAAATATTTAATTAACTGAAATAATAATGTATAATTATAATTTTAAAGTATAATTCTTATTTTTCTAAGATTTTTAGTATTTTATTTATATTTTTAACATTTACCATTATTAACATATGAATTATCAAAGTTTTATTACTTATAAAACCTTTATTAAATAATATTTATTTAAATGATCACCATAATAATATTTGATAATAGTTTTAAGTTGTAGATTTTATTTTTTTAAACATTTTCATATATTATATGTATTTTTCTGATTTATGAAACAAAAGATATTAAATTTACAAGATTTAATCATTTTATTTTATTTCTGGAATATTGAAAATTGGATTTATAATGTTTTAATTATTCTTAAACAGACATTAAACCTTTTTACACTCAGAGGGGATCTACCCCAGTCACAGACAGGTGGGGCTTAGGCCACGTCATAAGCCACCTCAACAAAGACCAGTCAAAGGGCTGACCCAGTCAAGGGTGACATCACCCTGTCGTCGCGATGACATCACCTTGCCGGAATCCTCCCCAGTCGAGCATGGACACGGCGAGCTAGCGCGCGCGAGGCTGCCTGGCTACACGCATAAGATGCAGGGGCGTGTACTGAACGATAAATGGGCGGCGCCGCTGGTTATTGGCTATCGGAGAAGCTACGACGGCGAGTTCGTGCGGCGGATACAGGCGGCGCACGTCGGGTGACCATTCCGAAAGCAATCGAGGAAAGTAAGAGCACTAGGAGGCTCAGTGGCTTACTAGGAAGCTTGTGGAGGCTATGGCGAGGGGAGGCGAGCTCGGACAACGTCGCCATGGTCGACGGCGAGCGGCGGTCAGAGAAGGTGGATGCGCGTGATTACGGCCTCCTAGCTCGATTTGTTCCGCACATAGACAGTGTCCACCACGGCATAGCTTGCTACATCTTCCGTTGGTCTCGGGGAGGTCTCAGACGACGACGGTGAACAACTCCGACGGCTAGGGTTCAGTCAAAGAGGGGAAGAAATCGGGAAGACTGAGAGAGAGCACGCGTGGAATGACCAGGATGTGGATTAGGGTGTCTCCGTGTCGTTCTTATCCTCGCGAAGGCCTCGGTGGCGGCGTGACGTCGACGGCGGCATCGGGTGGTCGGCGACCCTCCAGCGAGCAGCTTGCCAGGGGAGGAAGACGACGGATTAGAGTTCCAAAAGGTATTCGGGCTTGGGCCGTTGCTGGGCTGCAGCGAAGTGAGCGGCTTGTGGCTGCTGCTGCATGCGAGCGACAGTTAGTTCTCTGAGAATGTGGGCCGTGGGCCAGATTTGATGTTTCCCCTATTTTTTCCTAGTTCTATTTCTTTTCCAATTTCTGTTTTGTTTTTAGCTTTGAATTTCAGCAATGACTTTGATTTATCTTTATGAAATTTTATTTGCTAAACATTTGCAGCAACAATGAAGTTATTAAGAATCAATTTGTGATCTTTTATTATATATTGTGATATTTTCTTTATTTCCTTTATATATATTATTTTATATAACATTGTTTTCACTTTTATTTGGAGTAATTAAGTTTGAAAATGTTTAATAATATACATAGGGTTTATTTATATGTATTTAATCACATAGTATAGGGTAGGATGATTTATAATATTGGATCCCCACTTATTCCATGCTCATATGGAATGAGTGGTTAGAGAAATGAATTAAAGACTTTGTCTAATGATTATAGATAGAATATTTATGAGATGTTGATGAGAAAACTTATTAATAAGTTTAGAGTTCTGAATTATAATTACTCACCCTAGGGTTTAAGGTACTTACTATACTTATTTTCTTTTGTTGATGTGAATGAAGATTAATGGTTAATATATTTTCTTTATGTTTGAGATCAGAATGATGTTATCTGGAATGTCTCATGAAAAGGATTTGATAAATATAACTCCTAAGCACATATGGTTATGATAATTAGAAATGATAAAGATGTGCTTAATTGATTTGTTATAGGAAAATATTCCTATAAAGCAATTGTGGAAACAAGATGATAGATCAACCATAGTAAGTGGATACTAGGTTTGGTCTTATATTTAGGGTTTAGTGTTTACCAAGAATTTCTATATTCTATAATTCATAATCCTGGACTTCTAACTAAAGAATTTCCTTTCCTAGATATTCTTCTCCTTCATATCCATCATCATGTGCTAACATGATGAGCTTTATTTCACAAGAATATTCTTATCCACCTTTTATTCTTCTAACACCATTTATAGATCCAATAAGCTTGTCATTAAAGCCTTTCATAATCATTTATATCTATACTTGGCTATATCAACTACTCTATTGCTGATAATTCCCAATCCAACAAGTGGTTACCTCTAAATCCAATCATACTCTTCCTTAATCATCCTTCACTAATATCACTTCAATAGATGTATTCATCAAATTCTACTTCACTTCAAGTGCCTAGTATTTCCAAAGAGGAAAATACTACTCCCTCCGATCCTAAATAAGTGTCGCAGTTTTGAACTAGAGCTAGTTCAAAACCGCGACACTTATTTAGGATCGGAGGGAGTACTTCTTTAATCCAATGTTGCTCTAACATCATATTAGTCATACTATCTTGTCTCTACTTAACTCCAATATCTAACATTCCAACCTCACATTATATTAAGGCGACTTGTAATGACTAATCTAGGATAATATATCTATACTACGGTTCAATCATGTTTTATCCACCAATGTCACTTATACATGGTATAAGCATTCAATATTGGTGAATAAGGCATGATCATTATAATCCTTTGATCCTTTATGATTCAGGTTTCCAGTTGGATAAACAAGGCTTCATCAATACAACATTACAGTTGTACTATAATTATCTTCTATTTAGCTCTATTGGATTAAGAAATATAATTCATTGACTATACCTACTTGATCCAATAGGACTACTCCTGGTAACTATCTTCAGACTTCATCCTTGTAATCTTCTTTGTTGCCATATTGATTTGATTTCCTCCAATCACTCCCACCCTATAGATGACATCTAGAACTAGCATCACTACTTATCTCTTCTTACTCCTTTCTTTATAAGCCTTAAGTGAATGCTATAATAAGGACAAGAGTTGATAAGTCAGGAATTGGTAGATTAAGAATTGGTGAATCAATAGTTGGTGGCTCAATATTAATGAACAACAAATATAAGGATAGGATTCAATAGAGATGATAAGGATTGATATGGAAAGCAAGATATATGATAAATAATCTTGACTTGATTCCTTTCCTACTCAAACTCATTAAAGAGTTAAGATTGTATTACCATGATGTGCATGGTATAAGTAGATGAGATTATGATATAGTTGTTACATTCTTATTATTTGTGTTATATTTATAACTTGGTATTCATGAGTGATTATAATGAATACAAGGATATGATTACTTAAGGATCGAAGATAACCATTAAGCAATGTATTAGGGTTTTAACATCTCTTACATTTGATCTACCCTTAGATCAAATCATGTTACCCAAAATAAGGTTTTAGCAAAGGTCATATTGAAACTTATCGCAGTCAAATTGATGATCTACTTCAATTCCATCAAGTTAAGAGAAGCTTCAATCACTTTGACAAGTTTTTATTTAAAAGCGCGAAAATTATTCAGATTTTCTATGCATGAATGCAATGCGCACATCTGTTTTCAGCTTATTTCTAAGCTCTAATGCTGGGATGTTACAGTGGGATTCCACGAAGGATTTCCCAACGCCACGAAGGCTCACCTTCTTCTCCAAGTCTATCCCACAAAGGAATATGCCCTTTCCTTATGGCTAGCTTTTCCTCCATTCCGGAGATGGCAAGCTCCAGAACCACTTCACAAGCTCCACGAAGGAGAAGCCCGGGTCTTTTCACAATCTTCCACGAAGAGGACACCGCTACACCAACCGCCAAGCCAACTAGGAGGCCACCCTCCAAGAGTAACAAGCTCATGGTCTCTCACTCGAACAAATCATAATGGAGAGCTCAACACTTATGCAAGAATGCAAAGCAAGAACACCAAGGGTGCTCAAATCCTTCACTCTCAAATCCCACCAAAGCAACAAGTGCTAGGGAGGAATTAGAGAGGAAGAACAATGGTGGAAGTTAACAAATGACTCCTAGATCTAGATCCAATGGGTTCCCCTCACTTAGAGGAGGAATTGGTTGGTGGGGATTGTAGATCTAGATCTCCTCTTCCAAAGCCCTCAAAAAGATGCAAGAATCATAGGAGGGAAGGGGGAGGAAGCAAGCTCAAGAGGTTCAACAATGGAGGTCAATTTCGTGGTCAAGAACACTTAGAAACATTGGGGGAAGAACCCCCTTATAGGGGAAAGCAAATATGACCGTTAGGAGAAAACTGTGCGAATCCGATTGAAAGTTCGGTTGGACCGGCTCCAGAACCGTATGGTCCGGTTCTCAGCCCGGAAAACCAGACTCCAACTAGGTTTGGTTATTGACCCCAGCCTCGGTTAGACTCGGAGTAACAAAACCGAAAATCCCGGTTGAATCTCGGTTGAAACCCGGTTGAATCTCGGTTTTTCGGTGCTGGCACTGGACCACCCAGTCTGGGAGCCGGTTGAACCGGATCCACAACCGGGATAAAACAGACTTCACGAAAAATACAATAACTTTTGCACCTGGACTCCGATTTCGATGATCTTGGGATTGTTTTGACGAAGACAACAAGCTCTACGAGATAATACATATAAACATCATATCCCAACAAAGAAGTATATAACCAAATGAAGAAAGGCAAGAAGCCTCCCTAAATAAGAACCGATAAAACCTTCAAAATCGAAAACGCCATAGAAGATGCATACGAATTCCATTTTCGATGAACTTGGGCTTGTTGAAGAGCTAGCAATAATCTGAAGAACCTCACATGGAGAAACACTAAGAAGCAACAAAATAGGAAGATGCAAAGGATTGAGCTCCCTATGACGATGTGATCAAGTTACACAACCGAAAGCCTCTCTTGATAGTGCAGGTATCTATCCTATAACCCGGTCTCCCAACAACAACCTTGAGACCGGTAAAAGGAAAACCTAGCAAGGCCATACCTTTGCCTTGTGCATCCCGCTTGATCTTGATGACAACGCTTCAAGCTCCACCCAAGCCGGGATGCAACACTTGATCATTGTTGCTTCGTGAAGACTCCTAATTTGCTCTCCCCATACACCACTATGAGATAGCTTCATTAATACATGTCTTCACATGTCCATTATCACCAATATGGACGACAAGCTTCAAGCAAACGATCTTCTCGAGATGCTTATCTTGAACTTGCCCTTCTCAACCTTGATGACGATCACCACTTGATGTCATCCTCTCATGGGCTATATAATATCTTCATTTTTGAAGCATGCCCATGGAAAGATACCTGTCCCATATAGAAAACGCAAAGGCACATATATAATAGGTTAGTTCATGATGCATAATTGACAAGGCTTACCATACCATAAGACCATGTGGTACATTCTGTATGCTTCATGTGTTGACCAACTTGAAATCACTCTTCACTCTTTGTATTGGTCAACCAAGTATCTTCTCATGCTCCATCTTAATATCTTGAGGTACATAAGGAACTCTTCATTTGATTACATGCTCTAAATCTCAGTCAACCATAGCTCAACTAATAAGGCTATCATGACACCGACTTAGAGCCATATCTTGAATTCTTCTATTGAGATCACACTCTCAAGATCTTGATCATATCATATTTTTATCTTCAACTCGATGATTTTGATGCCAATACTCAAGGTATATCTTTATCTTTATGGCATCCATACTTGAATCCAACACATGTACTACAAGCATGACCTATAGAATATTCCTTTATATAAAACTCAGTGAAAACATTAGTCCATAAGAATTGTCATTAATCACTAAAACCACACATAGGGACAATTACCCTTTCACTAATATCGTCATTGCTTATCATATCTTATTTATTGTGTATGTGAATATCGCATCGGGTAAAAGAAGCTTTTTAAAATTGAAATTGTTGAAAAACTATTTGAGGTCAATAATGACTTAACAGAGTTTAAATGTTTTGGCAACATTGTGCATCTAAGTACCTCATCGTAAACCACTTTGTATCAAGAAATGCTTGAAGAAAATTATAAGGTAATATATCCAAATGTATATTGCTTTTGTATAAGTGTTATTGATTACTTACGGGTTTTAGACGTATAATTTAATTATTAAGATGTATATATGTTAAGGGCACCCAAGACCCAATATTTAGTCTCGCCCTGGGCCCTCGGAATCTCAGGACCGGCCCTGAGGGGAACAAGACGGAGCTAGGTGGCGTCTATGATTTATTTTCTATAAATATGAGATTTGATCTATGCGTGTGAAACTAAAATAACTAGATATTTGGTTGAAATATTTTCAAGTGCGATTATGATGATATAATAGTCATGACCTAGTGCGATTGGTTAGGCTATTAATTTCACTCCTTCCGTCCGAAAATAACTGACACAAGCTCACTTCAAATCACAGCAAGGCACCGTCGGGGAAGCAAGTCGACAACGACGTCTTGGATGAAGAATGGAACCTTGGGCGGGAGAGCTACGTGGAAGGGAACAAGACGGAGCTAGGCGACGGCAAGAAGGGGGAGCTGCGACATCACGGCGTTTGGCCGAGGGGGAGTAGCAACCTGGCACAGGCAGCAGTGTCGTTGGAGCGATGAAGACGAAGCCGGTGAGGAAGACCAGGGGTTGTATGTTATGTCGAAAATTCGTTGAGGCTATTTTTGCAAAATTACTGCACCACATCAATTATTTCCGGACAAGAGAATAATAGACTATGCTATATTAATGGTAAGTGTTACACGGTATATTGCTACTTTGGGACGTGAACTCTGAAGTTTAGCTGGAGGGTTGTGCATAGGTGAAGCTGTGTTCATGCATCACCTCAAGAAAGCAGGGGACGACTGACAGCCTGGCGGTGGATCATCATCAAGATTTTTAAAAACAAAAATGGAAACGCTGCATTAGACCGTTGCTTAGCAGGGTATACCTTGCTTGGCGTTTTGCACGGAATCAATCGACGCCACGACGCCTCCGGCTCGATAGAAACAAGCAGCAAAGGTTCCCGTTAAACTTTCCCAAGTTAATTATTTTCCCCCGAACACGTCGGCTCGCAGCCACTAATCCTCCCCAACGCCTTTTTCTCGCTCCGCCTTCCCCTTCTCCTTCCCATCCCTCTCCCCTAGGCTCGCCGCGGCCGCCATTCCCGTTTGTCTCCTCCTCCCCTCCAGTAAACCCTAGCCGCCGAACCTCCAATCCCCAATCCAGCGCCCGAATCCGTTGCCCGACGCGGCCCCAGTCGAGCTAGGGCTCGCCAATTTTCGGGCCGAGCCGGCGAGGCGCTCTGTTTTCGCCGATTTCTGCGGGCAGATTTTTTTTCCGGGGGATTTCTAATTTATCCGGTGGGGATATGGGGAGCCGGAGGGAGGAGGAGAGGAACGAGAAGATCATCCGCGGCCTCATGAAGCTGCCGCCCAATCGCAAGTGCATCAACTGCAACAGTGTGGTAATCTCTAGGTTCCACTTGCTTATTGCGCTGTTATGAGCTGATTGCTGCATCTGCTTCGTGGATCGTTCAGCGGGAGACTGTGGCGTTGGGTGATTAGCTCGGATTTACGAAATTTATCGTCTCTGTTGCCAATTACTATTTGTTCGCTCATGCGCTTAAGCTTCAGCTGTCGGTTGGGCGATTTTACATTTGTCTATGGCCTCCGGAAATACAGGATGTGTTGTTATTACCTGTATCATTGCTTTAGGACTTGAGGAGGTTACATGGTTGCTTGATCAATAGGGTAGTCCCTTGATTGGTTACTTTTGTTCATGAAACTGCTAATTTTGTTTGCCACTTAAGTAATCTAGATTGCTGGCTTGGTCAGTTAATGAAAAACCTTTTGATTTCTGTAGAGCTTACTGGCATCGTGACTTCTTTGTGCAGTTGCTGCTCTTTATGTGATAATGAAGTTGCTTAGTTACCTAAATTGCTGAAAGTTTAGTGTATTCCGTGACAGTGGAAGCAATCAGTGTGCTCTTATACAGTTTTGGGGTGGTAGATTTTCTTAGTATTGTTTCAATGATAGCCGCTTAGTTAACTGAAAATTCACCACATTGCTTAACTGTTGTTGGGTTGTACCTTTGCAATGATGTTATGTATAATATTATAATGAGGTCATACACTATTTACTTACCTGTTTGACTGATACTAGATGCTACTATCTTGACATCATTTTGAATCCCACATTCACACTATTACTATTTGTTTTGTTGTAGGGGCCACAATATGTATGTACCAATTTCTGGACCTTCACATGCTTGTCCTGCAGTGGGATACAGTGAGTATCTTGGATCTTTAGAAATTTAGCCTACCATATATTTATACGTTTAGTTATATACAAAATTCACTCTGCAAGAAAATGTTATGCGGTATTTGATACTATCTCCTTTCATTAACAGATGACTTCCTAGAAAGCGTGCACTCAAACTTTTCTAATTTTTTCTACTATTATGTAAAAGTATTTGGATTTGTAAGTTGGAACATAGTATCATTAGATTCATCATGAAGATTATTTTGACAATGTAATTTTCTACTAACATATCCATACAAAAACTAATGCTGAAAGATGCATATTGTAGACCGTGTCAATTTCTAAGTGTTATTCACTTATGAATGGATGATACTTTTTAACAAAAAAAAGGAGCATATACTCTTTGTGGTCGGCAAGTAGTTAACAATCTGCTATCATAAAACGTACTACACTGTTCTCCTGATCTTCTCTAATCCTTATGCCATACAAAAATTTCCATTTTATCATTCTACAACTCTAGGGCATAAGGTCATTCCATGATTGTCACGGAGTCCGATTCTTCATTTTCTATCGGGATTGGAGTTATGAGGAATGAGATAGACAGGTGGTAATTAGCTAATTCCTAAACCAAACACCTGACTAGTCTTTGGGCATGGCCACATACATTCAATTTGCCATTCTGGAAATAGATAATAAAGCCATGTTGTATTGTTAACATATTTCCAATTACTACACTTTATTGCCATACCCTTGATAGTAATTTTTCTGTGTGTTATCTAACAGCCGTGAGTTTACTCACCGTGTCAAATCAGTGTCAATGGCTAAATTCACTACCCAAGAAGTGCGGTCTCTTGAACAGGGTGGTAACCAGGTAACTGTGCTCAGAACCGTTCCCTTTTTCCCATCTAGAGTGACTTGTCTAGTTGTCTTACACTGGAGTTGATGACTGCAGCGAGCACGTGATATCTACCTAAAAGATTGGGATTGGCAGCGAATGAGATTGCCTGACAACAGGTTAGTTTATTTCACTCTTAAGTTCTTTATAGGCACTTCCTGCATTCTGTTCTATGAAAATTGCTGTATTTTCTCTTATGCCACCAAGTTTTTTGTTTTGTTTCAGCAAACCAGATAGGATAAGGGAATTTATCAGAGCTGTTTATGTAGACAAGAAGTATGCTGGTGGGAAGTCCACCAACAAGCCAGCTACCGATGGCGAGGTAAATGAGTTAGTAAGTAAAACAAAGGAGTATTGATCTTGGATCCTGAATATCTAAGTGTTGCATTTGCTCTCGCCAACTATTGAACATTTCTAACACTTGGTGTTCATGCTGCAAACTTTTTTCATTATTTGCCACACCTCTGTGCTAACTATAGGTTTCAATTTTTCAACAGAGTGTAAAGAGTAATGAAAGTGAAATAAGAAGACCTGACTCCTATCATTCATACTCGCAAAGCCCGCCATATGATTGTCAGTACGAGGATAGGCGATATGGTAAGCAAGTTAACACACTTGCTCGAAGGCCTTCGGATAGGGCACTCTTTGATGGGAAACTCGGCAGCTTAATGTACAGTCCAAGTCGTGTCCGGGATCAGATGCATGAAGATCAATTTGCTAATGAGAGTCATGGGTCAAGATTTTCCGACTTTTCAGCCTCAAGCACCGGTGACTTGAGAAACGATGCACTTTCTCCTAGCTCTCAGGATACAGGGTACAGCAGCCCTTCCGTCCACCATTCAAGAAATGTATCCTCTGAAAATCCTCAGTCCCAAAGGCATCCAAATGCAGTTCCACAAATAGATTTCAATGGTAGTCGGCATTCACAGGTTAGTGATCCTCCCATCCGCATCTTCATTTTTTGTAGCAAAATTACCTTTTGACTTCTGGAGATCTTAAAGTAGAGTGGCTTAGGCATAAAATATCTCCTTCGTATGTGCAGCGAACAGCTTCTTCTGGAAGTTTTGGATCATTTGATGGTAGCTCAGTATCTAATAAATCACCCGATTCGGGTGTCCAACCTGATGCGCCTACAGAAAGGCCAGTGCCTTCTGCTGTAAACCGTCAGACTGGGGCATCTTCTGTAGCTCATTCAACACAACCAAATGCTTTGCAGCGCAGTACAAACTCACCAGCCAGCCAAATTGCTCCCACACAAGGATCTGTGCAGCATTTGCCAGTTTCGGTGCAACCACAACCAATGGCTTTCAGTGATCATGACCTCTTTGACACATCAACAATGCCACAACCAGGCGCTAGTTCTGCATCGATAGATCTGTTTGCTGGCTTTAATCAACATACCGCATCAATTTCTAGCGGTCATTCTGATGTTAATGGAAGTTCACATAAAGTTGTGGTTCAGAAGGTTGTGACGCCTTCATCATCTGTACCAGCAGGAGCAGTCCCCACATCTCATCCTGTGCAACAAGATCTCTTCAGTCTGTCAATTTTGCAGGAACCATCAACGTCCTCTTCCCCTGCGTCAGTGGATCTGTTTGCTGGCTTTGACCAACAACTGGCACCTATGTCTACTGCTCATCATATTACACCAGCTGCTCCATTACCTGCAAATGAAGGGTGGGCATTCTTTGACGCACCTCAATATGGAACGTCGACTTCTTTTTCAAATGCGCAAGCTCAGGTGCCCGCTGCATTGCCTCCGAGTGATGGTATTACCAAAACAATTGATCATTCAACATTGCCAACTTCGCCACCAAATGGCATTATTACACAAACATCTCCGCCTATTATGGATCAGTGGAGTTTAAATGCTGAAGAGGTGAAGATCCCTGTTTCCAAGGAAAACTCCCAGGTACTGCGATGTTTTTTATTTTGGTATATTGGAGCTTGTGAGATTTCTTATAACTTTATTTTTACAAACTTGATTATAAATGTTAATTTCCTTGGTTGCTTTCCAGGTCTGGAATGCCTTCGGTGAATCTACTGGAAACATGCCTGATAATTTGTTTGCATTCAATACTATGCCTCAAGTACCACCTCATCAATTCACCGCACCCGGTGTTCCATATGTTGGATCCGGAACTCCGCAGGTGTGTAACTAGTGTTTTGATCACTATAACAAGATGAAAAGAATATATCTCAAAGAATGCTAGACTGAACATATTGAATCATTTTTCTAGGATTTGGTTAGGGGTGAGCTTGAAAGGTCAACTCCTGGGGATATGTTCCCTGGCTTCAATGTCTCACCTGGTGTCCTCGGTGAGCCATCATTTCCTGCACCAATTCAACACCAACTGGTATGTGTTGTCCATGATTGAAGATTCCATGGAATATTCTTTCCTCTGCCCCTTGTCATTTTGACATAGTTCCATATGATTGGAAGCTTTGCATACCTGGATATATACATGGGGTAGTTTGACATATGTGTATTATGTTTTTCAGCTGCTCTGAGTTACTGCAGTATTATCTTGCTAAAAATTCTACTCCCTCCGTCCCAAAATAGATGTCTTAGATCTTTTAAATTTTAGATGAATCTATATACTAAATAGTGTCTAGATTCATCTAAATTTTGACAAATTTAAGACATCTATTTTGGGACGGAGGGAGTATTAGGTTATACTAGGCCTTGTAGTTCTTAGTTTTGACTGCACGGAATCGAGCCTTCCTGCATGCATTCTCGTGATTTTGCATGCATGGATTTGTGACTACGTCCATGTATGTAAACAAGTTGGTATAGGCAAGATTTTTTATGCTTTATTTGCCTGCCATGGAGCTACTGGATAACTGGAGCCATTTTACCTCAGAAGTGTCAGTTTATCTCTTTAATTGTTTTTGTATTGTCCCCTTAATTGTTCTTTTGAATTTGGTTTCAGGGCACGATGTCTCAGGCTGCAAAATCAACAAATCCGTTTGACATGGCATTTGAATCTGACATTGAATCCAATGACATGGTGTGTAACTGTACTACAGTACTATTTTCTGGTTTGTACTTGTAACTATTATAACATGGTCTGCTAAATAGTTCCCTCTGTTTGTAAACACACTAGAATATGTGCTTTAGAATAAGTTGTTGCCAACTCACCTGAGATCTTAGGGCTACCGAGATATCCTCGTACACCCTTCTGTTTTTTGTCCTGCTATCTGCAATTTAGTTTGTTTCCCTACTGCCGAAACCCTCTTGAATTTGTCATAAAGGGAACCCTATTTTTCAAGTGTTGCTATTTACGAGTTTTTTCATTCCACTTTTCAGTTCATGGATTTGACCTCGCTACAAGCATCATTGCCAGATCCTCATGTTCCCGCAGAATACTCCGGGGACTTAGCAGAGTCATGGATTTCTCAGAATTTGACCGTGCCCATGACCATGCCATATATTCCTTCTGCGCCTCAGGGTAATCTTCTTCTTCACTCACAATTGATCCTCACGCACAAGTACACAACTACATAAATGCATGGATTCTCGTTTTTTAATATACACTATCTGATTCTATGGTGAATTCAGGAGGGTTGGTGTACATCCCGGGGCAAGTACAAGACTCCCACATGCTGTAAGTTCCTCTCAAGTCTCAACCTGTTCCTACAGTTTGTGATAGACCATTATTAAAACGATACCCTGTAACAGGAACTCAACACAACAAGGACATTTTCCATCGAGAAATCCATTTGAATGAGACGTGCTGGTAAAGACTGGTGCTGATGATGGACAGATCAGGAAGCGATTTTGCACTGCTTGGAACCCAAAGGCCTGTCGGGTGTACTATATTATGCTCAAAACACCACAGTAGATGTATATCTTGGATTTCATTGTCTCACTTGGCTCTCCTGTATATCAGAAAGGAATGTGCAGAATTCAAAGTGGTCCGGTGCGCTGGAGTCTTTTTCACCCAAAGCAAAGCTGGTCTGCCCTTCAGCTCTGTTGTATATCCCTAGCTGGCGGTTTTGTCAAAACCATGAGTTTGCTGTCAAGTATCACAGTTTGTCATTTGCCTCTGGTTTGCGTCTGTGTTCTACTCGAGTCCAATTGTTGATTGAAACGAGGATGCCATTGACTCATTTTTCATCACATATTGTTCGGTTTATCATGGTCATGTAGCAAAAGTAATGTTGGCTTATCAGATGACTGAATTGCTATACGACGTTTCTTGAATTGGTACTACCTTGCCTGGCAAGTTGAAACTGGGTCTCGTTCCTATGTATGTTGCTTAGACGATCTATTTTTGAGGAAGGCCCATATCGGCATTACATGTAACGTTGAAAAACGATTATTGCTTTTGCTTATATGGCACGTTGAAGCTGTATTTTCGTCATCTGTGCTTCAATTCATCCTGCTGAGGAACCCGATCCCCAAGTTGGGGATTGTATGGAAAAAGTTTCATCCTGTTGTAACACGCTGGGATCAGCACGAGCTTCTTCCTCCATGTGGTTGTCTCGTCACCATGTCAAATTACCCTTCCTACCATTGGAGGAAGAGCTCAGGGGAGGGGATACGGCGCACCCAGGCCCCCCTCCCCTGCCTCTTCTTTTCCATCCCTCTTCCTCTTCCTTCATTCTATTTTTGCCTATCTTGGTGCACTTTGGGACTGAACGTTTGCTCCTGATATTTTCTCTTCAAGATGTAAATAATGAAAAAGGTTGCCGTGATATACAAGAGCTAACAAAGCATGAAACCCTATTGCAAGGAAAATTGTAGTACTATTTTCTTTTTATTTAGGAAAAATGTATTTTCTACAGCAATAAAAAAAAGATCACACTGAAAGTGTTTATCTGTTTACTACTAGGCCACAAACGACCACACCGAGTGTAGGAGGAGCCAGGGGGCGTGAACGAACGGTCAGACCGCAGACAGTCCTCGCCGAGTCCTCTCGTCTCCTTGCCGGAACCCCGTAGTCCTAAAACCCTACCCAAAATCTTTCCCCACCCGCCTCCCCCATCAACGTCACCATGCGCCCCTTCCACCCTCCCCGCCCCAGCGCCGCCCAATCCCACCACCCGCGGCCCGGCGACCCCGGGCGGCCTCCCCTCCTCCCCGTCCCCACGCACCAGCAGATGAACCCCGCCGCGTTCCCGCAGCCCGGCCCTGGCGGTTTCGGCGCCCTCAACCCCATGGCCGCCGTGGCGGCGGCCAACCCTTTCCTCGCGATGCAGCTCTTCGGCCAGGCGCAGCAGCTCCAGAATCTAGGGTACCTCGCCGCCGTGTTCCAGCAGCAGCAGCAGCAACAACAACAGCATCAACAACAACAGCAGCAACAGCCGTTTTTTCCAGGGGGCTTCCCGCCGAATCCCAACCAGTTCGGGGCTTTCCAGGGCCTGCAAGCCGGTTTCAACGGCGGCGGGGCGTTTCTGCCTGGTGGCGCTGGGTTGGCCGGGTCGAGGCCACCACTGACGATGATGGGCGGTGGCGCTGGCGCAGCAAATGGTTGCAACGGCAGCGTTGGAGGAGGTGTCGGGCCTGGTGGTGCAGGGTTGGCCGGGTCGCGGCCACCGCTGCCGATGATGGGCGCTGTGGGGAACGGTTGCAACAGCGGCGGTGTCGGGCCTGGCTCACCGAAGCCTGGGCTGAATGTTGATGAGAAAGATCGGAACAGTGATGGAAGGGGCAGTCAGGTGGGTGAATCATTTGCTGCTGTTTGTTAGAATTGATCGATTGGTTGTAAACTAACAGTAAGCATTTAGCCTTTAGGGTCGTGTCAGCGCGCTCTAGTAGTTATTAGAACACACTTAATTCTTCCCTGAGGAAATAGTTATATTATTCTTATCTGTTACTACATTTTTTCCGTAGATGCATCTTGCATTGGCATAGCTGTCATGTCTTGATGTTCTTTGAAGGATGTTAGTAAGACCAATTAAGATCATAACACTTTGTGAACATTCTGATTTCTGATAGTGATGTGCAGCAATGCAGCTCTTCGTGCATCTTGTTTCTAGTAACCGCCCTTATGATCACAGCAAAATCTATTCTGAATACCCTTCTGTTGTTTCGCACAAAGTTTGTTCATCTTCTCACACTTTTTACTTTGCATAAATATGTGCAAATGATTTCCTGTCCGCTCTGGAATGTATAGTTATGAACACATCTGTTAATATTGCTGAAGTTTTTAGGAATTGGTTAGATAATGGCTATATCCTGTATTTGCTAAGCTCTCAAGAGCTGACCTGATTTTACTACTGTTCCTTTTTGTCACTTCACTGTTTTCTCATTAATCTGATGTACTGTTTTCTGTTCCTACACAGCACAGCCTTAAATGATTTAATGATGTTTCTCCAATTTTGTAACAGGTTAACCACACTAATAACAAATCAGATGGCATCTCTAATATTGTCTCTGAAAATGGTGAGCGGAACAATACACCAGATCAGAAAACCCGATTCAACCCTGGAACAGATGGTAGGGATGGAAGGCAATTCGGTCCATCTGGTGGAAGGGGAAGAGGAGATGGTAGGGGTGGAAAACAATTTAGTCCGTCTGGTGGAAGGGGAAGAGGAGATGCCAGGGATGGAAGGCAATTTGGCCCATCTGGTGGAAGGGGGAGAGGGAGAAATTTCAATCAAGGCCGTGGAAGAGGTATTATGATGTCCTCTTATGATTATACGTGCACTGAATTTTCTCCCTACATAATCCCTTCAAAATTAAGTATAAGAAAAGTACAAACGAATATACTGCTCTTTATATATCTTATTTACCACAGTTATGTGTAATTTTGTGCTTTTTTATATTTTTATGATACATTGATTCACATATTTGATCACCTTAGCTACATGATAGAAGAACATGCCAGCATGCCATTGATATCTACAATAATTTTTGTATCTTAGCTACCATTAGTTAATTTTTCACCTTTTCAGGAAGAAACGACTGGAGAGATGGAAAACCAAATCTTACAAATAGTGACAGTCCAGCATCAGGAGGACGTCACTTTGACAGTCCAGCAGCATCTGAAGGAGGCCGAAAGTATGTAATATTAGTAAGAGTTGCATTACATGTTTGGGATATCTGCATTTCTTCTAGTCTGTTTGCTGTAGAACGAATTAGTTGCAGTGGTTTTGCCCATATTTTAGCGCTAACTGCTAACTAGCTTGTGGTAACAATATCTGCTACTTAGCTAGGTGACATTTTTCTTTCTAACCACCAGACCATTTATACCCCTTTATTCTGAATTATTAAAGCATATTCATATTTGTTTGGCAAATGATTAAATCCTTGTATGTTGCTACATATTTAGTTGTTAACTTGTTATTGGTTCCCTTTCTGGTTCACATGTTAATAGAATATCTTGCTGGTTTCGAATGTTGTAGTGTGTTTAAGGATGGCAGTGGGTACCCTTACCCTACTTAGTACAAAAAAATGAACTAAATTTTGGCAAAACACCACTTTTTGAGAAACTAGTTTATTTATTTGAACTAGGCTAAACTAGAGGGTACCCTAAGGTTCCAAAGTTCCATCTCTAAGTGTGTTCTTGCAGGCGGCCTCCTATTATATATGACCCAAACGAAGTTAAACAGTGGGTACAGGCACGCAAGAAAAACTACCCTACAAGTGTCAACGTAGACAAGGTCAATGTTTATATAATTACGTCTTTTATTAAATCTGAGCAACTTCATGTGAACATGGAACCGTTTACTGACTGCTGACACTGTAATACAGAAGTTGTCTCAGAGTCAGTTGGATGATCAGAAGAAAGACGAAGAGGCCCAAACGCGCCGTCAGGTAAGCTCTAGTTTTCTGATTCATAGAATACCTTCTTTAGATGGGAAGGGGAATTGATTGCTTTTAGTGGGTTCTCTAAGTAGAAGCTTTGCCTACAGTATTAAGGATTTCAGGATAATATATGTCTTTAGAGGATGCTATTCCAATATTTTTCCATCTATGACATGTGTTAGCCTTACAGAGGGTCGTTTCATGCTGTAGGAACTCAAGGAAGTTCTTGCAAAGCAGAAAGAATTGGGTCTTGAGCTCCCTGAACTACCACCTGGCTATCTATCAGAAACCGAGGGTCAACCCAGGGAACCTCAAGGCAACGAAAGGGAAAGTAAATGGAGAACTCAACAGAGGGATTCTCGTTTTGGAAACCGTGGGGGTCGCGGTGGCCGTGGCAATAAGAGACAGAGGAATGACCATAGAGATTTCCAGTCTAAAAGGCCCAGGGAGTGGAACAATAGCCGTGCGATGGTCAAGAGCAGAGAACTGACCCTGTTTCAGAAGCTTGTTAGTTGTGACATGAAGAGGGACAGGCATAGGCTCCTGCACACGTTCAAATTCATGGCCCAGAACAATTTCTTCAAGGACTGGCCCGATAAGCCCCTGGAGTTCCCCAGCGTGAAGGTGAACCAGATTGAACTTGAGATCGACGACATTGCCGCGGAAGACCTGGACGACGACTTGCCGGATGCCGAGACGGCCAAAGACAGCAGCAGCAGCCTCGGTTTGAAGGAAGATGGCGAGCAGCAGGACTTGGGGTCCAGTAGTAGTGACGAGGAAGCTGGAAGCAAGGATGACGACGAATCTGATGAAGAGGAAGGCGAGGTTGCTGACACGGTGGAATGTGAGATTGCTGACACGGAGGAATGCAATGCATCCGAAGAAGAATTTTCTGCATGAAAGATTCGGCTGACCCAAAGCATCTACTGTGCTTTTCTGTGCATATATGTAAGGCTTACAGGATATCTGTAGCCTCCTTTCACATTTCCTGGTTCGCGTGAGCTATGATTTTGCTGTAATCCCTTTTGGATGGTTAAACGATATTGTTGTTTCAGAAAAGAAAAAAAAAGGCACATGCAGTTTGAGGGCATCCGTAAGATTTTTCTTTTGTTGCACACGGAGGACAATACTATGTGCACACGGGAGAGCAGGAACTACCTGTACTCCGAAACCTGCTTGCGGCTGTAGTTGGGCAATAAAGTTGACTTTCTTGAGCCTTCGGGTCCTGCGTCTGTAACGTTACAATAACAGTATCCCGTTCGATCCGGAGGACTATCTATACATATGAACACCCACTGCCGCAGTGCCGCCGCCGTGTCCTGATGGCCATCTCCTCCTCCTTGCGGCGTGACACGAAACCGTCGTTTCTATTGTTACAGCGACGTCTACATGTTCGTCCTCCTATCGAAGGACGGCTCATCAATGCCGCCAGAGGAGACGGTCGATCGACCAGGCCAGGCCAGGCCAGGCCAGGCTTTCCCTCCGAATCCTCCCAACTGATTTTCGGAGCACGTTAAAGTCTGAGCCCGACGAAACGCGGCCCACGTTCCACACCCCTGTCCCTCCCAGCTAGGCATCAGACAGACATCGCAGTCGCATTCATGACGCGGCATGCCTCCAAGGTCGATCGATATTCACACACACACACACACATGGATGATGGATGGGATGGGATCGATCTTCGTTTCGATTTTCCAAGCTGCTTCGCTGCAGCGCAGTGATGATGGATGGCCAGCCGCCCCAGCCGGCCACCACACTCGTGCTGCCACAGTACAGTACAGCTGCCGCGCGGCATTCACGCCCGCATTCATTCGCGATGGCGCGGAGTAGTAGTAGTCGCGTGTCCCAACCAGCAACGCCGATGCGAGCAGCCGAGCAGCAGCATCTAGCCGGCGAGACAGATCGGTCCAGATCGATCGATCAGGATGGGCGCTATGTACTACGTACTGACGTACTGGACCCGACCGGACGGCCGAGATTACTATTGGATCTGACCGGTCTTGGACGGACCTAATAATAACTAACCCAAACGAACGGCAGCTCACGAATGTTTGATTACCACCAGTTCCGAACCTCCCGTACATGTACTACGTCAACAGTGGCACCGCTCCGTGACGGATCGCGCCTGGCTGCACACCGCCGGTGCCAGCACGGAATCGACGCTAGCTACTGCTTCGACAGGTCGTCATCATCAGTAATACTCCTACTTACATTAACAGTACTCCTATGCTTTTGCAGTCTCGGACGGCACCGCACGATACGAATTAAATCGTACCATAGGACACGTCTAATCGCCCCGATCGATCTGCAAAGTGCAGAGAGTAAGACGTTCGAATTTAATTACTCGAAACGAACTGGTTTGTTCGGTGATTCATTTCCGACCCAGGACTACTACTAGCTAGGAGTACTCTCGGCTGGGTGTGCTAACTGCATGCAGTGCATTACCCACTCTAATTAACCCAACAGAGAACAACACTCACTGCCTGTGACCGTGCCAGTAATAGCAAAATGTCCAGAACGAGAACGCACCGAGCTTTACACACGCAGCTAGCTAGCTCGACCGACCGGCCCACTTCGGTGCACACCACCGCTCCACCTGCAGCGATAACTTTCCTCCTAGTTCCCTTCCCGCTATATATAAGCACACGCATTGTACTCGTAGACGCGCACGCACCTCGCCTCCATACGCCTCCCAAGTGAACCAGCACGCACTTCTCGATCGATCAATTCCACCGATGGCGACGACGACGCAGCGGCTGATGATATTCGCGGTGACGCTCGCGGTGGCGGTGGGGACGGCGTCGGCGGCGCACAAATCTGCCCCCGCTCCTGCCCACGCTCCCGCCCACGTTCCCGCGGCCCCGGCTGCCCCGGCCGCGGCCGCGCCGGCGCCGGGCGCGACGATCAGCCCGGAGTGCATGGACGCGGTGCTCAACATGTCCGACTGCCTGCCGTACGTCGAGAGCGGGAGCACGGCCAAGCACCCCGACAAGCCATGCTGCCCCGAGCTGGACGGCCTGCTGCAGTCCAACCCCGTCTGCCTCTGCCAGCTGCTCGCCGGAGGCGGCGAGTCATACGGCGTCAGTGTCGACTACAAGCGCGCCATGGCGCTGCCAGGCGTGTGCGGCCTCAACGCGCCGCCGCTCAGCGCATGCGCAGGTACGGTATCCATCTCAATACACATTAATTTAGCGAACCAGATTTCTGTAAAAATGCACGTAGACGAAAAGCAAAATGATTTATGATGCTCGGTTGAGTCTAATACCACCAACCTTGTCTGAAATTCTGGATATCTCCAACTTAATCTTGTGATTCAAATTTCAAATTTCATCGAGATCTCCTCGCAAGAAAAAGGAACCCGGTGAATTTTGTTTTACGGAAGTATAGTAGTGGTAGTAAGTTATTAACACAAAAAAAAATTAATATGTATGCAGCTTTTGGAGTCCCTGTTGGGCCTTCTGCAGCGCCATTCACAGGCGTCTCTCCATCCGCTACTGGACCACAAATGCCTGGTAAGCCATTACTACTCCTGCTTGCCCTGTTTCTTCAGTCCTTTTTACTACTACAGTGTACTAGCTCTTACTACTAGAGTACTTACATGATTGCACTGCATACCTAACTTGAAAAATCAGAAGTTATTATCCTTTTACTACTGTACAACGATTTTTCATTGGTAGCAAGATTACTTTGCAAAGATCAGTTTTCTAGAATGAGGCATTGGGGCTGCAAATTCTCTAGACATTTCATCCCACTCTTCATAGGAGAACAGATGATAGTTCTAGTGTTCTGCCGGATGTTGAGTAGATTTATTAATTGCTCTCCTGTTTATATCCAAGATGGTCTAATTATTCGGTGTTAATTGCAATAGTACTAGTCACTATCCTTTCGTACTAGTACATTGCTAAATTCTGCTTCTGACGTTCATCCGTCATGTGGTCTGTGCAGACAACCCGCCGTCCATATCGCCGTCCAAGTCGTCCGCCTCCGGCCTCTTCACCTCGCACAGTCTCCTCGCCCTCGCCGCGCTACCGCTCGCCATCGTGGCCACCGCGATGTTCTAGATCAACAAGAGTTTGGGGGCTGTGACATCTTCTCGCATGTCTAGCCCGATGATTACATTATTGCCTCACATTGTCTATTGTTGCACACGAGAGATTTTTTTTTCTTGTTAATTCGTTCCTTGTGATAATTCCTTTACTCGTGTAATTTGCTAGCGACGGTGGCCTTCTGTGCAGTTCATAGTTTTGCATTGTTATCTTTGTCTTGTCCCAAATTAACTGGCCAAATTTGTTAACTTATATGCGTAGACACGTTTTAATGTCTACATAAATGGATATCCATGTTTTCACAATCTAAATAAAGACGAGTCAGTTAATTTGAGACGTAGAGAATACACATTTCTTGCTCTAGAGCAAAGCATAAATCACATTCATTTTCGTACTACGCCGGGTCGTGGGATCACGTGGAGTGTTCGGTGATGATTTGAGCATTTATTTGGGCGGGGAGGTTGGGAGAGTGTATTGATTCGTCGTGTGGTGGGGGAAGCATTGTAATCGCCGACGGCACTCGGCAGGCAAGGCAATCGTGACACCGGCCGGCCGGCCCAGATCGACATTACCCAGCGCTGTTGGTTTCATCATCAATGTCAAGATCCGTTCCATTCAATTCCTCATCTGCTACCTACGCTCTCCGCCTCTCAATCCATCCCTCCACTCCCCATCTGAATTTGTGTACTGATCTGAAAAAACGATTTTCTTGTCGCCCAACTTTAGTACTTCCTCCGATCCATAATAAATATCGTAGTTTTAAAGTTAGTTTAAAATGATGACACTTATTACGGATCGGAGGTAGTACCGTCAAATATTTCTGAATTTGACCAGATATACTAAAGCACGGACGAACGGTTTCACAATAAACTTTGTTTTCTCCCGCTCTGAACTTTGTGACCAAAACCGATCTTCTTTTGTAAGAGCATCTTCACCGGCGTTTCCCAAATCGTCGCCGGCAGCATAGCAGGCAATTCTCTTTTAACTTGGCCATGTTTTCATGCAACACTTGGGCCTCGGTGGTAGTATTCACCCACTTGTTCACATCTGCCACCATGCTATTGTATTTTGCATCCATCTTGTTCTTCTCTTCAAATAATTGCTTGATCAACTCAGCATTTTGAATCTTCTCCTCAATTCTTGAATTATTGCTCTTTTCATATATCCCACAAATTACTCAATGCGCGATTGTAGTGGCAAAAGCCACACATGATCAACCTAACCCGCAGATCCACAGTTGACCACGCCATCCTACGTTTTCAATGTGCAAAAATTGAAAAAATGTGACAATACCAATATGCAAAATTGGAAGAAAAAGATGAACACACAATAATCACCGCATGCCGTGAGCAGCCGTAGAAGCGTCGGCATGTGCTCGTCCCCTCGAAAGCAACGGCTCTCTCCGGTACACGGCGGTGTGGACACGGCATAGATCATCCTCACCAACATCTTCTAGGTGATCAACGCCGGTCCATGCTAGGTCAGCGCTGATATCCGGGGCATAATCTACGTCTGGGAACTACGAATCAGCGAACAAGCTCAATGCACAAACATGGCGAAATCAAAACTCTACATTGCACAAAGAAACGATGACAAGGGAAAAGAGCTCACATCGCCTAGCCAAGAAGCACTAGGCGAAGAGCTGTCGTCCCAACTCAGCATGTCGGGGGGCAGTGGCGTACTCGAAGGCGGCGACAACAAACGACGAATCTGGAGGAGGCGGTAGCATCGGCGACAAAGGAGAGTATGGAGATGCGGGGATTTGGAAAGGGTGATGAGAAATGATTTTGTTTGACTGGCAGGAAGGGGGTGCCACGAAATCCAGCGTGGTTTGGAGTGCCGACGCTCCCAAAACGACCCTTGTGGGTAGGGGCCAACATGAGCGCACCGGCTATTGTATTGGGCTTAAATTTATGGCAGCTAGTTTTGAGGGGCGCGGGTGTGAAGCTTTTTTCGGGCCCAGACCCAATAGCCCTATTGGGCACCGTATTAGGTGTGCCGGTGGAGATGCTCCAACACTGAGAACTGATATAGTTCCATGGTTTTCCTGCCACGCTTCAATCACATAACAACGTTCATCAAAGCAACCAGGAGAAATAAGTGAACCCAGTTTACAGACAAATAGAGCTCTACTGAAATCGATAGCACCAAGTGCACTCTCACTACTCATGAAATTGGTAATCACAAAAAACACGTCTCGTGCATTTCAACTTGTTCATGGCTTCGCGCGCAATTAATTATTCTTCCACATTGCAAAAATGACAGACCAAATGATATTGGCTGGTTTAATCATACTGTATTAGGTATGTGTAAACTAAACCATTTCGTTGGAAAGAATAACCAAATTCCCTATACATTATCCTTCCTCCTGGACAATTGCTCGGACAAGCTATACCCACCGCTGCAGAGCATGTTGCTCTGTTTAAAAGAAGAGCACCAGGCTGGGTTTTATCCCTCGTCCACCCCAATTCTTAAGAACATGATGCATATAACTCTTTTCTTCCTATTGTGGTATTTTAGAGCTCAGACTCCGTGATATGCCTGCAAAATGGAAGTACTGATCAGCCTTATGTACAAGTCAAGAGCTTAAGTTCGCGCAGTTATGACTATTTTCATATCTATTTATGGGTTCAGAGTATATTAAGCCTGACTCTCGAGATAGTTCTATGTATCTCCGGAGAAAATGTAAGATAAATCTCTGTAGTTAAACAATGAATCATGTTTCACTCAATGTTGTTGTAACCTAAACAGTAATGAAAATGGGAGGCAGTTCTCCCCACTGTCATTCTCGGAAAAAGAAAGGGAGGCAGTCTATTATTGCTCTGTACTGTGCTTGACATACATACACCTGCTGGGTTACTATACCAAAACTTACGATATAATTTTTCTAGAAAATAACTAATGTGTGTGAAAAAGCGCAGTACCTTTACCCTTATTCTTGTCCTTTGGTAACAGCTCTTCAGCACCGATTCTCATGTCAGCATTAGACGAGCGCCTCCTTGCCTTTCTATCGAGTGCCTCAACCTCGACGATGAAGGTCCCACAGACAGGACGATGATCTGAAAATTTAGACTCCCCGCGGTAGTAGGATAACTGTGAAGTGCCATCTCCACGCCACAAGATTCTATCACACCTGAGCAAGTTCTACTACTTGAGACATATGCAATTCAATAACTCAAGCGAAAGATGGTTCACGGTCATAATACTTTCTGCTACTGGAACTAAGTTTTCACAAATCATTTACACAACAGGATCATAAACTGAATCTGTAACCAGATTATTGTATATTAGAACTACATCACGCAGCGTTTATTTTTTTAATTTACTTTGGCATGGAAGCTATTAAGGAGCTACGGCTCTCGTAGTGGACAGCAATGGTAATATCACACTGCATGATTGGGCCTGTTTGGTTCAGAGGATTTCTTTGTCACAGAACTAGTAAAAAAATGGTGCATACCATGCTGGTGTTCTCCTCTTTTTATTTGATGTTGCAGTCTCACCAGCATAAGCATCCGAGTTATAGGAGTACTTGTATGTGGGGGCAAAATATATCTTCCCCTCGTTCCACCCCTTAAACACTCGGCCAGCATCCCGTTCAATTTTAAGCTGAAGAACAAATATGGTGTAAACATTAGGGAAGGAAAAAATTGCAGAAGAGGAGAATGTTTGAGTGAAAATAAGGAAACCTTTTGAAAAATTTATGTCACCTTTTCTGATTTATTTTGTAGCACTGACTTCTTAACAACAAGGAATAGTTTCAACCAATAAGATGTTACCTGGTCCTTTTCGAAAAGGGCATCCCAATTATTTTCTGTCAAAAGCTTTTTTGTATCTGCGTAGCTCAGTGCAATACGGTAGTTCAAATCCCCAAACCATATCACCTTACTGAGACCAAGAATGAACTAATTAATTCCAGAATACTAAACTGACATCTAAAAGATGTACGAGCATAAATATCACCGCATTCTTACTCATGCTCAAGAATTTTCTCCGGAATTCTTCGCCCAGCTCTCCTGCAAAGCCTTGAAAACAGTGTGAGTCGCAGTATCTCCAGAACATCAGAGTTTCTTTTGAATTCATCGCCTTCTTTCTGGCCTGAAGCCAAATGGCTGCAGATGAAACAAAAGCTTGTCTGGTGCACTGTCATGCTTACTGATATACATCCCTGCAGTAGAAGTGTATTCAGGATACAGATAATTAGTTACATGACTACTTCAATCTGATTCAGTCCTGACCTTGTTTCCAAGACATCCCAGAATTCCTCGCCCTATACAAGACGTCCTTAAGTGGCCGATGTGCTGCACTAGTTCTTTCTTTACCCAAACAGTGACAAAAATACCAACCATTTGTTTGCACACTATGAGATTATATTTTAGTTGATCCCTTGCGGTAGGAGCAGAAGTTACTTCGCTTAGAACAGAGTGACACGAATTCCCCGTGTTCTCTTTCTCTTCCTCTCCTGAGGAATCAGTCTCGTCAACATGTTTTTTCGGGCGCCGGAAGCAAGCATCCCTGTAAGATGATTTGATCATTTCGACTGGGCAGTTGCAGGCCTTAAGCTGTTTTCTGTGGAGTGGCATGAAAGATTTACTAATGGCTTTCAGGAAAGACTTTTGGAAGATTGTGGAACCAGTTGCTGTTTTTGCTAAGTCGGAGAATGAAGTATCGAGGCTTGAAGAAGCTCGGGATGAGGTAGATTCGACAGAGGGAGATGGATGCTGAAAGACATTGGTATCATTGTCAGCAGGCCGGTTTAATGCTTGATTTATAAGAACAAGCCATTTTGCAGCTGGTTCGTTGTCTTCTATGACAAGCACATTACCAGCGTTGAGCGGAACAATTTCCTGAAAACTGTTCAAAGATTAAATGAACAGAATTAATGGCATGAAGAAGAAAAATACACTAGATAACATTTGAAACATGAAAATAAACCAGGATTTGTCGTGCTGAATACAAAGACTAAATGTGTTCAATAACGGTCTACTACCACAACAAGCAAGGTTTACTCATAGCTTTTTCAGCTAGGCACTGAATCTTTTTATATGAGAAAATCAATACTCAAGCATTAAACATGCACGTTAACTAGTAATGTTAGCAGAGAATATTTCCATATCTGCTAAAAGATCAGTGGAAGACCTACCCCAACACATAAATATCTGAATGATCATCAGGTGGAACAAAATCATCCATGTTCAGTTCAGCAGTAGGTGCTTTCCCACCAACGTTCCAGGTAGAGACAAATATTCTGTTTAACGAAAGTAGAGAGTAGAGAATCAGATTAGTTGGCATAAAACGAATGAGAGAATGACAGGATACGAAATTTCAACTGTTGTACCTGATGGGCTCAGTTTTTTTATTACCAGAAGGTTGGGCCAGGAAATGGCTGAGACGTATGCTCTTAACTCCTGTTTCAAATTAAAGCTGAACATGAAATCAACTGTAAACAGCTTAATCTAAATAATCATACTAAAACACAGGTTCAGTTATTAGATGTTAAAGTACCTGAAAGTGTTCTCAATGGGGAAGATGATACTACCTTACAAGAACTTACTCCAAGGTCACCTGCTGTAATAAATAGGAGCATACAGCACAGTTAAATCCTGCTATTATCTCAAGATAAACTATTTTTCCTGGAAAAATGATTATTGGGAGTAGCTACCTTAATGAATGTGTGCCTTGTTTCATGACTATGTTGGAGCTTCACATTGTTCTCTATATAATTTTAGACTGTTTGATATGTGCTTCCTTAACTGAAACAATGCCATGTTTTGGTTTTAGAAAAGATGCCACGTTCAGAGAAAGTGGAATGATGGGTTATGGTCGATGCTTTACGTTCGTGCTTGTTCGGATTGCAGGTTTTCTTAATCAATTCTGTGAAAGCGTGCTTTTAGTTAAGCTTGCCACTATAGATCTGAAGTGATTGCTCAGTTATGGACCAGTTTGGTGAAAATGTTGCTTGGCTAAAGTTGGTTTCCAGTTTTTCCGCTATTTCTTTTCTACAAAACATCATCGTGCTATCAGCTTTGCAGAAAACAGGCAGGTGTCCTTTTTTTCGTAGTATCAGTTTAGAGTTATTCAAATACTAGAATATTTTTTCAGGTTTAGCTAAGAAAGGTTTTAGATTGTGTGTCGCGTCTAAAACAGCTTGAGTTAATCTAACTTTGCTGAATTATATGATCAAACGAACCTCCGAAGGCATTTTCATACGTCATGGGGAAAGTAAAGGGCAATGATGTACCAGTGTTCCCCCAAAGTGAAAGCAGATGGTAGACATCATGTGGAGGGGGGATACGAACTAACCTGCATTGCAGCTTGGACCGTCTGTCCTCTTTGCAGATTTCTTCTCCTTTGTACCGAAAAGTTTTGGGTGACATCCCTGGGAAATGCAGATCCAGTCTTCTGTAAGACAAGTATTTCATCTGCAGATAATGCGGCTGAGGAAATGCAGTTATCATTTCACCTTCATTTTTTCCTCACCGGTGAAGGCCATTTCCACTGAAGAACCCAGAACACGCCTTTTTCTCTCGCAAGGTCCAAGTTGGAACACCGAGTCCAAAATACTCCAATGCTGAAGAAAATATGCAAGCAGTTCATTCAGGATCCATACAAAAAATATGCAAAATTGGAACCATGTAGCACTGCAAATTACGTTGAGGAAAACAAATCCGCTCTCTGAGGCAGAGCAGGAAGAACACACCGATCTTGGCGACCAAAAAAAAAAATCTCCCGACAACTGTCAGCCCCAAGCCTCGTCAAGACGTGATGTTTGCCTTATCCTCCTCTACGGATCCCCCAATTTAGAATGCCAGAAGGAAAAATGCACCCACCTTTAATTAGGCTCCAGATCCTCGATCCCAAACCAAAACCCTCACTGCTACTACTACTCCTCCTGTCCGCATCCAATCGCGAACGGCAACCCAGATGGCGGCGGCGCGCGGCGAGCCCTGGATTCCGGCAATGCGTAGGAGGAGGAATGCAGGGCATCGGCCGGGGCGCGGGACCGCCGGGCTCTCCTCCGTGGACCTCCTTTAAACCAATGCAGGGGACAACCGCAGCGGAAGGAGGGAATAGTTTAAGGGACGACAGACGCTTGTGCTGCCGCGGTGGCCGAGGGGAGGGGAGGAAGGAATGCGGTTCGACGATCCGCGTCTGTCTGCATGCGATGCGACGGCGGCGGCTGGGCGGGGTTGACCGGGACAGCGAGTTAGAGGGGCGCACGTGAAGGGGTTGGACGCATCGCGATTGCGAGCCGGAGAGAGGAGGAGGTGGTGGTGGGGAGAAAGTGGGGGAGGAGTCGGACGCGACGCCGTCGTGTCAGCAACGGAGTTCTTTTTCCTTGGATTTGGTGGTTTGGACGTGGTGCTGCTTTGGGGATCATGGGGATCCGTGCAGCGTGCATCGTGTGCCTCCCATCATTCCATTCCGGATCCGAGCCGACAGCAACGTGACGAGTGAAATGCATCAGTAGTGCTTCAACTTTCTGGTTATGTCCAGAACAGTCCTTAAAGTCGGAAAATGAATCAATACTAGATGGGTATACGCGCTTCGCCGCGCCGCCTCCAGAATATTTAGACATCGTGTGGTTAATGTGGAGTATTAGCAAGTGTGGATGCATTGCTCTCGGACATAATGCCCGTAAAATGGGATATCTACACTTTGCCATCCTGGTACTACCAAGGATTGTTTTATGCTTCCAAGTTAAACAAAACTTTGTATTTAGACAACTTATCCAGAAATAGTTCTTCCCAAAGCTTAGGCGAATAACTATTCTCAGATATAATGTAGATAGCTATCACTTTATCTTATAAATGGAAGGCCTTCTTGTTGGAGCTGCAACCTGATGCAATACATAAGTCGCTAGAATAACATAAATTGGCCGTTGCTTTCCCTAGCAAATGATTTTAGGTATACATGGAGCAGGTAAGGAGACATGAGTGGACCACCAGCATCAACGGTAGCCATCCTACCTTGGCCCCCTTTATCCGCTCCCTCGTCCTCGAGCCAGTGTTAATACTATGGCGCTTTTCATAGCCGACACCAGCACCCATTTCCACACCCGATCAACAATGGCTTGCCAGGCAGCAGGAAAGTAGCAGCGAGCACGGGTTCAACCTCTTACATCCTATCTTCCAAGCACGTACTGTAAGGCATGGGAGTCACGACGGGATATAAAAGGGAGAGTCGGTCACGAAGGAGAAACCGGGATGTAGATGGCTAGAGGCAGTGTAGCTAAAATGAAGTAGGGGCCCACCAAGATTATAGTGGTGGCAAACCCCATGGCGTCAATGCGGCAACGAGCAAGGCGAGATTGGCAACCTTAGATGGGGTGAGCCACAACGGTCATCTCCGCAAGAGGAATGCCGTCAATAAAGACAATTATGGTTTCCGAGAGGTCCAACCGATGCCTAGAAATCAAGAGTTGTTGTGCTCCAGGTTGGCGAACCACAACTGAAGGGTGGATCGTCCTCCATCCGTCGAACAAGTGGCCGAGGTGGAGCTAGATGGAGGAGAGATACAACCTCAAGGCCTAGTACGAACCAACAATGGACGACGACCTCGGTGAACAGGTAAAATTTGTGGAGTGGACAGTTGACGGCAAGGCCGAGGTCGAGGTGGACGGCGACGACAACTTTCTCAGGTGGAGAGGTGGAGATGGATGTCGCCGTCGGGGCCTTCAGACGTCCATGAAGATTTGGCCAGCATCTGGTCCTCGAGGGCGAGTGAGTGGGAGACGGGAGGAGTTGTGCCCGACAGAGTTGCTGCGAGAGGAATCCATTCTTGTGCTTCGATGCCTTCGGGTCTACACCTCAATTACATGCCTCTAGCAGATGCGCTCGAGTTTGGCAAGGCTCACATGACAACGTCAAAGCGACATCAAATGGGTTGAGAAGGCTCGCAGCTCTCCAAGATTAAGCTACAGAATAATATAATGCCCCCAAATGATAAATTCACGATCAATACTTATTTTAGTTTATGGGTACTTAAGGAAGTAGGCACAAAATGTGTATCCAAGATAAAATGATTAAGATTTCTTTACACTAGTTGAATGCCCATGTGTTGACACATACATTATATGCCAAAAAGGTTTAAATGATTTGATGAAATGATGATTCTTAATTCTCATAAACCAAACATAAAATGTGCAAATTCCTCTAACATCATGACAAACACAAGTGTCTCGCAACAAGATCTTACAATGAACGTGCATTGTTAGGTCCGAATTATGAGTATGTATTTATTTCCACATCTCTCTCCCTCTCTTAACGAAGTGCACGGTTATGTCTCTACTATGAGTATTTATTTATGGCAACTCATAATAATGTGCCATATTATGTCGTATGAGTATTTATTATTTATTTTGACTTATGTCTCCGTGTCTACTCCATGCCACAGGTAGACCAACGTGTCCTCTTTATTATTTACAATGAAAGAGCAGCTGGTGTAAGTTCCTAGATCGAAGAAGAGTTGCAAGATGCAAGATGGAGTCAAGAGTGCTACAATTAGATCTATTTTGGACTATAATTATTTGCATTTTACAAATCAAGGTAGACTAATAAATTCAAACGGAAAGAGTACATGACCGAGCAAACTGTATATTTAAGTTGGTAGATTCATGCTTAAAGGAGGTGAAATATATACTCTGAAATCACAAAACCAACAATCATGCCCTTAATTAAATGCATGTGCTCCATTTTGACAGTTGGAAATCTCTTTGTAACATTGTATTGAGTTGGACTGAATTTGAACAAAAACAAGAAACCGATTTATTTGCTTAGCTGAACTATAAAAGAGTAATTTAAGAATAGTTGTGATAAAGTTAAACAAGAAATAAACTACAACTGTCACAAAGATAAAATAACCATGTTTACAAATAATCACAGTCAGCTGCCATCCCTGGGGTAAAGTCTTGGACGGTCTTCCAGTTAGGCCAAACATAGTCCTTCAAGTCTCAAGAGCAACATCAAGCCATAGTGAATCCACAACAACAAAGTCTAAAAAAGGAAGCTAAAAAGTGAGCGTCACATGTGATCCACATAGTCAGATCATTATTCAGGTAATAACTCACAAATTTTCAAACAGATAGATATGAAAAATAGCAAGTTGTTCGGTGCGAACTTACCAAGCATTAATCCACGAAGATGGCTGATTCATCAGCCAATATGCTCCAAAATTTGGACACATGTAATTTGTATAAGCTACCAAGTTACGTCCTGTAATTCTAATTCTTGATGACCGGTGTAGTTTTCCCTTGAGTAGTTTTTCTTTATTTATCTAGAGTCTTCTGGGGTCCATGTATATTACTTTTCCTTAGTTGTATACTTGCACACTTGTATTATTAGATACAGGAAAGTGGGTTGCCAGGAAAATGTATCATGTATGTCTATCTTATTTTTATTTACGTAAACTTGACAGATCAATATGTGATGCAGGGCTTAATTTTTTGTTCAAATGTAAGTCTGTAACACTCAACCTATATATCCTCTTCTAAATATACAAGGCCATTTGTTTAACTGAAAAGATAACCCTATGTTGAACACACGGACAAATATGAACTCAAAGTACTGGTCTATTGACTATATCGACTCGACCGCTCTTTCGGCATAGTTCATAAATAAGTTCAGTGCTGCTGGAGCAAGGACAATGTAGGAGAACAAATGACAAGGTAGAACAGAACTGAAGAACCCAAAACAATGGGCCTAAATATTTTCGCTCATCCTTGGTTAAACCTGGGAGAACAAATGCTATGATCTGGTACAAAATGATATGACTTCTGATTAGAAGACCACAATAACCAAAAACCTAAATAATGTTGAAGATAACAAAAAAAAAATCACTAGCGTACAACTTTAATGGAAGAAGGGTGCCAGCTAATTAAAATCTAATACACAAAGAGGACGATAATATAAAAAATTACTAAACTGTTTTTTCATATAGATTAATAACCTAAACAAAATGTAACAGTCTTAAGAGCAGTTTATAGACCGGTATGTGCAGTAGTTTCTGCATTTCTTCATAGTTAGCCACCCTTTTCACCATAGACCAATGACATGAAAACTATAGATTTATTTTCTAAAAAGCTAAAGACACATGTACTTAGGTTTGAGTTACTCCCATGTGTTTAAAATCAAAATGGTGGCCGCACTTTCCAGAATTTAGTTTGTGTGTGTCTGTCATATCAACTATTGAAACGTAGAAAGTGACTAAACAATTTGAAAGAGAGTATATTGAAGTACTGAAGTTATGCACCGATGTGAGCAAAGAATGCACACATTAAAATTTACTTCTATTATCAATTTCCATTCTCACAAACCTTGCTGGCCCACCCCACTCGGCATAAAAAAGGTTGTGTGCTAGCTTAACCAATGTGAGATTTATCAAATGCTATTCAACAGGAACATATGCTAATCTGACTACTTATAGCTTTGCATTCTGGTTGTGGGATATGCAAAATGAGCTCCCTGAAACGACAAAAAGAACTTGTACTTTAGATTCCTAACCGTGCCTCCTAACCATGCGAGTGAAGGTTTTGATATGTTCAGTCTTCAAGAGGGTGCTCGTGATAGTATGCCAGTATGCAGATTGAGCAAATGGTTGATACCAATTTGGATTGCCCATCGGATATGGTTGCACATAATGTGCCTTTATACCTGATAGACTCCCCTGCCTCTACACTATGTATGACCATGATCCCATGAATAACTTCACGGTGCAATATTGTTATTACATTTGAATAAGAAAGGTGACCTAACCTTAGAGGTTTACCATCACAGCCAAAAACATTATCAATGGTCTAGAAAATAAGAATAATGCCAATAAAATTCTAATTGAAGAATATTTAAATTTGCATAGGTTCACCTTCAATGTTGTAGGGAAAATTCTCCATGTGCGAGTTGCAAGAACCAGACAACCTAAACACTAACAGGTGCTACCAGGTTGGGTTGGCCAAGTAGCTTGTGTTCGTGTTATCGGGGCAGCCAAAGATGAGGGGTCTGGTCAATGGCAACGGACGGCTCATGTCATTTAAACTCCAATTTAATAACTTCGAACTAATGGTGAAATAAGACAGTACAACACCAGAAAAAATAAGAAAAACTAATCGACATATAATATGAATAATAATGCTAGTGTGTATTGAGAGCCAACCATTTCTATCAGTTACCTGAGGCACAAGCCTGGACGGGCCAGGAGCATCAATGGGTTTCCTCAAAGCCACACCAGACGAGGATCCGGCCTCTCCATCATTGTTAATCGGAATTGTAACTATCATCATCAGTGTCGTTGTTGTAGTGCTGTGGCATGCAAATTTGCATTAGGAAGGCAGCACCAAATCGGCGCATGAATCCACGGAAGACGCCGCGCTACGCGGCCACGTCCTAGTTGTTGGCACCGCCAGCCGCTGCGTGCTCGCCCAGGCCTGACAAGTACAACAGTCAACAGATCCCTGCCACAGCGTGCAACACCCTGACAGGAAGCTCCGGCTGGAGGCCTTGGAGAAGTGGGACACGAGGGGCGAAGTGCCCCGACACAGCAGCTCCCACGACCCTAAAGCACAAGAGGAGCAGCTTCGCCAGCACAGGCCACCCGCCGCCGACGCGGCCTAACCAGGCACCGAGGAAGGCCCCGTCGTGAGGGCGAACAACATCTGCGACGCCCACAAGACGCAGAGCTCGCGCCACAGCAAGCGCTCCACCACGACGCGCAGGTCGTTAGGTCCCCCTGGCCCCCTGTTAGATCTAGGGAGAGAGATGGCGGAGGACGACATCCATGGCGTCGGGGAAGGGAGCTCCGTGTGTGGCGGCGCACGCACGCGGATGCTGCAGGGGGCGGCTCACATGGATGCGGCAGGAGGAGCTCCACGCAGGGGAAGATGGACGATGGCGGTGTAGGGCTTGGGGAGGCGCCGACTGGATAGAGGCAGGGCAATCGAGAGCCAGGCAGAGCAGAGCCCTGACCAGATAGATCGGGGTCGGAGGCGAGCGAGAAGCTGGGTGGGTGGCGTGGGGTAGGCAAGAAGTGGGAAGCGAGCGGCGAGCGAGAGGTGAGGGGGGACTCGTTTTCTCCATTAGTCGACGGTTGGGGATTTTATTTTTCTTTCACCGAACAGCTACACTTGACCCAAACCCGACATGCAGCGATAGCATGAGCTGCCGATGGCCTGAGAGGCCTCGGCTTTATCTCACGATTAAGCTATAGAGTAATATGGTCATCAATATATGCATGCTCTACATGTTCATGTACGGTCCTACCTACCACCAAACCACAGTATTTTGCTTACGTGGATCCGGATCAGGCCCACAACGTCCTTCCCCGTCTCTAAAATCTCTAAGGACATCCTCTTTGCCATAAGATAGGACCTATATGTTTTATGAAAATTTACACAATATATAAACTTAATATTTGTCATAAAATAGAACTCATAAAACTTGTTATATTGCTCCATGCAAGAGAGGAGAGAGTCAAAATAATTTTTTTATTCTTTATGGACAACCCACAAGCTTGAAGTGCGGCTTAGAATTAAGACAACTTTATTTTTTTCCACAATATATAAAATGAACCTTAAGGGATGCCACATAGCCCTTAAGGTGTGCTTTTTACTTATTGTGGATGCCCTAAATCGAGCTTGGGAGGCACCGATCTTCCTCGATCGTGACGAATCTAGGGCTGCCCAGCGACCCCGCCACCGTGGCTGGGGCTCCATGCTCGCCAGCGAGACTACCATCGTCGTGTTTGGGGCTCCATGCAGGGATTCCATGCTTGGCGCGCTGCTCTATTCCTCCTGGAACCCCTCGAACCATACGCAGTCACTAAGTCTTCATCGACGAAAACCCGATAGGGGCCTTCGACGGCGACCGCCTTCGCCTCGCTTCTTATGTGCGCGACCGACTAGGCGACTACACGTTCATATGAGCCGCCCTAGATGGATGCCCCCGACGACGACACGTCCACTGTGCGCGTCTACAACTGGATGCTCGATGAGCGCTATCCCATGTCGTTGGCCACTCACGGGTCAATGATGTCACCAACCTCGACGCCGCCACGCTGCTCATCGCCACGCGCGAGCGGCTCGAAAAGTGCGACAGCAGGATTACCGCCGTCTTCGGAGACCTCTGCCACCGCTTCCGCGTCAGCTATAGCTACAAGCCCAAGTTCGTTCACCACCGCCGCTCTGGTTCTCGACGGGCAGTGACCACCTGCGAGAAGGCCAATTTCTTCATGTTAGAGTATTAGGCATATACAATTGTTATGGTAGTTTAGATAGAGTTAGGATCTGTTTACGTACAATCCTAACTTGACTTGTACTCCAAGATGATGTACGCCTATATATACTCGTCCATGAGGCTCAATAATATATCCATCATATTCCGTCAAACCCACACTCTTTCACTTCCACGAGCCAACCGACATAGGGTTGGGTGACGTCGCTAATCGTCTACGTACTCAACTAGTACAACGACCTCGGGAGACCCCATTCTTCTTGCAGACCCTGTCATCTTTAGTTGGAGCTAATAGCATAATACTACCACTTTCACTAGTAGAAAATGGGCCTTTAATCCCAGTTTAGGACGGCATCTAGTCCCGGTTGCCAGGACTACGAAATCAGGACTAGAGCCCCCTTTAGTCCTGGTTGTATTACGAACTGAGACTAAAGGCATACCTGTTATTGGCTGAATAAATTCCGGTCTTGATTCATAGGACTCAACATGTTCCTCCGAATACCCAACATACACATATATAATCACCATTTCATGGAGTGACGTTCGATGCAGTCTAAGCATCCTCAGGAAACAGTGATTAATATGATCTCACGGTCTAAGGAGGAGGAGACTATGTTTCTGACTATTGCAACGATGAACCTCGTGACTTGATCGTGTCGCAATCTTTGGAAAATGTCCATCACATTATTCACCAATGATATGACCTCGTTGTCATCTGGAACTATCACCCATGATTAGGAAACCTTGATTATCGATTGCCCAACGAACTAGTACGAATAGAGGCTACTAGGAACTACTGTTTCATATCACACCTGTAGCAATGTTTCCACTTGATACAATTATAGCACAATATGAAACTATTACGAACTTATTGGGATATGACAATAATAACCCTTTTATTATTTGTCTCTAGGGCCATAATCCCTTCAGCAACACCTCGTGATCCCTGTGTCGTTGTGCCGCGATTGTTGCCTCTGTTCAGTGTCGCCTCTGCTTCCTCTCCAGCGAGTCATGACTTGCCCTAGGTAGGTGCTCTTCTCCCCTCTGCCTATCTCTCTCTTTCCCTCTTTCTCTGATGCCAACCCTAACTAGGGTTTTCCCATGTTCTAGGTTAGTCTGAGGCTTGTAGTGATCTGCCTATTGTTGTTATTGATTGATGGCTGATACTTCCAATTTGCATCACTATTCTATATCATAACTTGCCTCTATTCATTGATATATTTCATATTAAGAGGTGATACTTATGTATTTTCATCTGTTTTTGCATGTTGGATGATTCTTGGAGGATGAACTGCCGGAGTCAGGATTCTAATGGAAAAAAGCGGTGTTTTGATGCAATTTTGCGAAGATCAGAAAAATACCAGAAAAACTACAGAAAATATATTTTCCTAGAAGACGAAGGATGCCAGAAAGGGGAGGCAGAGTTGGGCCACAGGGGGGCCACACCCCACACCCCCAGGCGCGGGCCACCCTAGGCCGCGCCTATAGGGGGTGTGGCCACCCTGGCCCACCTATGGCTCCGCCCTCTCGCCTATATCTTCTCTTCGAAACCCTAAAACACGGGGAGCGACCACAAAAGGGAGTGTAGGATCTCAGAGCGACCATAGAAGGGGGGAAGCCTGAACTCCCATTAGGAAACCTTTGCACAAGAGAGTATAGGATCTCAGAGTTTAAGGATGTGGTTAGGTTTTTATCTTAATTGTTTTCTTGTAGTCGCGGATGCTTGCAAGGGGTTTAATTACAAGTATGTATTAGTCCAAGTAAGGTCGGTACATTAGCACAGGTTCACCCACACAACACTTATAAAACCAAAGAAGATTAATCAGCTATATGAAACGAAAGAACTTGACAGTATTCCCATGTGTCCTCGAGAATGTTTGGTCCTCATTAGTATTTCCTCCGGCTTGTCCTTTGCTAAGAAAGGATTAGGCCACTTGCTACAATTATTTGTTGTCTTTATTTACTTGCACTTTACTTCCTTGCTTTATAAAAAAACTAAAAATCCATTTGCTAAGTATTTACAGAGATTTCCTGCTCCATACCACAAGTTAGCACCTTCTACTCCTCGTTGGGATCGACACTCCTATTTATCAAAAGTACTACGATACACCACTATACTTGTGGGTCATCAATGGCTCAGAAATTTTCCATCTTTCTCTATGTTTAAACAATGTTTTTAGTAAAGCAGTTGACAAGAAACTCTCAATCATTGCCACTAATGACTAATAATTGCAAAGATATGCAAAACCTTGCTTTGAATTATGTTGTGCAGGAAATCACGGGTTTTAATGTGAAATCAGGAGTCATAATGAAGGAATTTGAGAAAGTCCACACGACCAAGTAATTAAGAAGAAAATTCATGTCGCTAGTGCGTGTAACGACTAACGGTATGGGTGGGGCCCGCCCATACGGGGTGCTGACGGCTTCGTCTCGTCAAACCCTAGAACTTTTGTGAAGACGCCTATATATTTTGAGGCCCCAACCGCCGCCTAGAGAGCCACCATTCTTAGATTTTATCACAACACCACCAAAGGAGATCCATGCCATTGTTCATCCATCGTTCGTCCATTGTTCATCCACTCCACCATCCATCCCTCCACTAGCCATAGCCTTTGCTTTGTACTTTAGATCTCCTTGTGATTTGGCGACCATTGTAATAATATTTGATTTCAATCTAAGTATTTTGCACAATGTTTTCTATCCTTGATCTATTTGTTATAAGTGAGTAGTCCTCACGGGCTGCGGGTTAGGGAGAAACCTCGCGACAACTATGTGCATCTAATCATGGGAGTATTGTATTTTGTTTGCAATTGAGATTTGTATCTTTTGTTTCTTTGTCTCTTGTCTCAATCTGTGGACTTGTAGATACCCAAGATCTCATAGATTGATAAAGGCTTGAGTTGAGATACTTGGCTAGCGGCGATCTCATAGGAACCCCATTGACAGAAAGGGTAGTATGTCTTCGCTTAGCGCCCCATTCGGGATCACAAAAACATCATGACTTAATGTTTTAATTTGTGTTCTTCATTTAATAATCATTTGTAGCCCGTTGCTTCGGTATGCACTCGGTTGGATTAAGAGGCTATTTCTATGCCCGCTGCATCACAGGGGCTTTAGTATATTAGGATGTGTTGTCCACAAGAGATTATCTCCATTCAAACATTACACATGACTATGCTTATTATTATCTTTTATCCCATGTGATGTGCAGCTGTAGGTGGATCTTCAACCCTGGCCTATCTCCATCCATTGATTCAACCCACTATAAAAAGTAAACTAGATTGGTCCGGTAAACTAAGGTAAAACGAAGAAACAAAGTCTTGTAGACGTGTCCTTATTTATTTTCTTTTATCATTGCTTCCCAAGGTTCGATTAAACTTAGGTCTTCTAGGGGAAAAGCTATTATACTACATCCGTGAATCCGGATCGAAGGTATCAACCCTTTTTCTGGTGCCGTTGTTGGAAAGCAAATTCACTATCCTTGTGTGGTCACTAGAGACCTTTTATTTTATTATTAGTTTGTAGTTTTATTCTTGCTATTAGTTTACTTTCTTGTTATCTATTTGAGAACCCAAAAACAATAGTTACTTGTTATTTGTTTTTATTACTTAAAAATTACCAAAAAATATAAGAGCCATGGCTCAAAAGAGACTTGGGGAGTATGCTACTCCCACTGATGACTTTATTCGTGCACATATCACTCAACCCTCTATTGATGCGGAAACTTATGAAATTAAGTCTAACCTTTTAAGCTTGGTTCAACAAAACCAATTTGGGGGCTCATCCTCTGAGGATTCAGGTTTGCACTTAAATACTTTTACTGAATTTTGTGACATGATGCTTATTAAAGATGTAGATCCAAATTCTGTTAAATTAAGATTGTTTCCTTTCTCTCTTAGAGGAAAGGCTATGGATTGGTTGCTAGCACTACCAAAGGGCACTATTAAATCTTGGGAGGAATGTACTAATTTGTTTATGACTAAATGTTTTCCCCCAGCTAAGACTATGCAGCTAAGATCCAACATTACTAGCTTTAAACAAGAAGACTGTGAGCCACTAGAGCTTGTGTGGGAGAGAATGAAAGAGGTCATAATGAACTGTCCTATCCATGGGATGTAAGAATGACTTATATTACATTTATTTTATAATGGTCTTAACCCAATGTATAAGTCTATGCTAGATACTGTAGCAGGAGAACAATCATGGGAAAGCAAGTGAGTGTTGCAAAGAAACTTCTTGATGATATGCAAAACAACCATGCCCAATGGCATATGGAAAGAACCTCAAAGAGAGTAAGTTCAATCACCGAGGTAAATAATGAAGAGCTTACATCTAAGACAGACAAGTTGCTAAGCATAGTGGAAGGTAAAGATGATACCCAAGTTAATGCTATCGCTACCGATGTTAATGATATTAATTTTATAGCTCGCGCTCCTTTTAATCCTGCATGGAAAAATCATTATGCTTCTAATGCTAAAAACATTATCCAAATCCTGCAGGATCTCCTTATAATAGTTATGATAATAATAATAATAATAATAATAATAATAATGGAGCAAATCATGGCAATCTCTCGTTGGAACAAACTGTTAGAACATTAATCAAGCTCAAACTGAGCAAAATAATATGCTTATTAAAATCACGGAGAACCATGAAAGTAGTATAGGGAAATTATCTAACCAGGATGTTGCAATTAGAAATGATATGCATGCTCTATAGGAAAGGACAAAGACCGTAGAGGCTCAACTCGGTAAAGTTGCTGAGCTCCAAACTCTCATACTAGCAAAGTTTGCTGGAAAACCCGAGCCAAATCCGGTGGAAGATCTCAAGATAATGGGGGTTGTAACCAATGAAGAAAAACTCGAAGAGCTAGATTATAGCAATGCGCTAACACTGGAATATACCGTGGAAGATCTATTGAAGATGATCACCGTAAAGAATCTCGGTATAGACCAATATAACAATGCTATGTACCAACAATTTATACAAAAAGTAGCATCTAAAGTCCGTGAGCTAGAATTGGAGTACAAAATACTAGCTGATAAGCTTCCTGCCAAGTTAGATGATATATTTGAGCCCACTGTTAAAGATAAGTTGGGAGTCAATGAGATATCCGCACTTTGTGATCTTGGTGCGAGCGTCTTAACAATTTCCAAAATATTATTTGATAAATTAAACTTGGGGCCATTCATTACTACTGAATTAAGACCCCACCTAGCGGATTCAACCTATAAACAAGTTGTTGGGATAAAATAAAATATAGTTGTTAAAATTAAAGGTAGTCCCGTACTTATTGATATAGTTATTATAGACATGTCTGAAGATCCCATAGCACCTATAATTTTAGGTAGGCCATTCCTAAGAACTATTAAAGTGTTGATTAATTTACATGAAGGAAATGTGAGAATTGGGCTACCATGTAGAGATCCTTTTATAATGAAGAAGGCTAAGCCTAATAATAATGATGGTATAATTACTTTGAAAGCCAACTATTTTGGAGTGGGTATTCCACTCCTCAAACCTAAATGATTGCCATTAGGGTCAAGCTAATTGACCTTAACTAGAAGCGCTTCATGGGAGGAAACCCATGTGAAGTAAAATTTTACTTTTGTGTTAGTCTTGTTTGTTTTTGTTTTTGTTTTGTTTTAAATAAAGAGTTTCCAAGAAGACCTTTGGAGACAGGAGAAGAAATAAGGTAATCCTCGATCTTTTATTTTTATTAACACATGGCCTAAGGTATTGCTGAATTTTTGTGTAGTATGTTTACTGTTATTTTACTTATGATGAGATGTGCAACGGTGCACGAAGCTACTAATCAAAAAATTGAAGTTTTTACAACTCACAGTGTCGATAACAACCTATGGTACAGAGGGAAGATACCGTATCGTGCGCCTGTACCACCTCAAGTCGAAGAAAAATAGAAAGTTTGATTTTTGCCGCAACAAACAGTGTTGATAATGACATGTGGTACGGTCAGACATGCCTGTATGGCACGCATGTACTGTATCCTCGAGCAAACATCATATTTCAAGCAAATCATACCGTACCCATAACAACCAGCGGTACAGGTGGGATCCAGCCATACCGCCCGCCCGTACCACATATTCAGCCAACATAAACACCCCGAGGAAGGTAACCAAAAGTTCCTAAATATCAATCTCTCTTTCTTCTTCCTCCAAACTCCAAACCACCTCCATTGGATCTTCAAATTTACTCAATATTTCTTTGATTCCTCACACTAAATCGATCCAAGGTATGATTCTCTTTCGATCCTCAAGTTATTTTTGCAAATGGTACGGTCAATCATTCACCATTGTTAATCTAGATTTAGGTCTTGTTTTTTATTCAATCTTGATATTGGGCATGCTTAGTATTGTTTTAGAGGAGAATTCTTTTGTAACTAGTGTAGAGGATCACACATACTATGTTTCTATTAGATCAAAATTTATTATTAGCATTTTTATTATTTCTTATTTATTCTATCTTCATATTCTTAGATGAACACGAGGATCCGTACACGTGCGATGGATGCGGCATCTTCCGCACCACCTGTTGATACATTGACTCCCGGGTCACTTGGTATCGAGCTCACCTAGGAATTCCATCTTAACCGTTTCAACTTTCTCAAGCTTCGAGAAATCAAGTCCACCAAGTGGGCGTGTTCCTATATCCTGAACCAACTTGGTATTCGTGCTGATTTAGATTTACTTTGCAATAATGTTGGTTTGTATGACTTTGTCTTTCAGGATATCGCCACGTATCGCCGCTTAACACTTGAGTTCTTCAGCACCTTGATCATATGGTGGATCATTACTATTGTACCGAGAAACAAAGGCCCAGAGATGACCGCGTCAAATTCCGCCTTATGAACCGTGAGTACATCCTAACACTCAACCAATGGGCTCAATGTTTTGGGTTTTCCAACAACGCCACCGATGTACGCACAACTACTTTTATTTTAGATCCTGCACCTTGGCACTACTTCAACTTAATGAGAATTCGTGAAAACACACCCAAGGGAAACCAAATTGATCACCTGCCATTCATTATTTATTTTATGTGATTTCTAACACCTTGCAGGCATGTGGTGAGTTTACTAGAGTTAATGAGGAGGACATCCTGATCCTCGCTAAGGCTGCTATTATTAATTGTAATTTAATGTCAAATTTAGGAGCTTTGCTTGTGTTTACTTTAAGCAACAGGCTCTTCAACCTCGTGGACCCATATGCGGAGGGGGAGTTGTGACCGTTCTTGCATTTGCACTTCACATCAACCTAGGTAATATCCAACCGTTGGTAGGAAGTCATCGTCTCGGTCTTCCTACTCTAAGAGCAGGTGGTATGGTCTCTAAAACTCATGGTAGATATTTTCTCGATATACCTGGGACGGATCACTTGATCCCAGCTCCTTTGCCTAATGATATTTTCTCTATCGAGGAGGGACGTTTGCTTTATGATGCGCAGGTTGAGGCTAATCTACCCCAACAAGAGATACCCATGGGAGGAGGAGGAGAAGATAAACAAGTAGAACAAGAAGAGCCCGAACAAGATGAGAAGACACCAAACTACTACACCACCTATGAAGACATCTACGCACTCAAAGGAAATATCCAAAAGATGAAAATCCTCTCCATCAACCTTTGAGATGCTACTACAAGCCTCAACACCCAGTTCCAAAATTGGCACGACCAATGGAACTTGAGAGATTATCCTCCACCACCACCACAATGAGCAACAAAGGGTCTTGCAAAAGCATGAGATTAGGGATGTGTTCCCCTTGCAAATTTATTTGTGTAATCATGAGGTTGTACATCAGCTCCTTGGGAGCTTCGAAACACCCGTGTTGGTTTGTTCCAACGCTTTACTTTTTTCCTTTGCTTTTTAATTTTCTTTTGTTTTATTTGTTTGCTTTTCTTTTCTTAGAAACCTTGCTTGGGAGCTTTGAAACACTCATGTTGGTTTGTTCCAACACTTTACTTTGTGTAATAATTTGTTCGCAAGATCCTTTCTATTCTTTAATCCCTTTCCTCAAAAATACAAAAAGATTTTTCTGTTTTTCCGTTTTTCGTAAATGTGGATTCGCACTTTGCCTCTTTGCTTTTATATTATTAAGAGAGTAATCGTGTTTGAGTTTTTGAAGGAACACATCCTTATAAGGAATAGAATCATGAAGTCGCTTATGAGAGGTATGTCCTATGTCTTCCACTTTTGAAGTTTGAGTTGTTTATCTTAGTTGGTTGATTTGCTAAGATGCTATTCCCATGGGAGTAATTTAATTTAGCTAAATTAAAGCTTTTTATTAGTATGATGGTTAGTTGTTGAAGCTCTTGCTCTAGTTCTTTTAGCTAACCGAGTCTTGCCTTGGAAATAATAATGCCAAACAAGTACAATAAGAAAAAGTCTGAAATTTACGACTTGTTTGATGAATGATTGTCTTGAGAGTATACCCATTGAAGATACTTAACCCCATAGATATTTTGATAGTCTTGACGACACTCTTGAAAGGAGTTGATTGATTAAAATAATTTCTAGTGGTAATTGTGTCGCATGCCAAAGCTGACTTTGTGGATCAAACCGTGGTACTAGCTCATAAAAAAGAGAAAGAAAAAATCTGCTATTTATGTTCCTAGTGCACACCTTTGGAATGCCAACAACTCCGCTAGATTTTGAACTATCTATGGTATAACCCCGGATTTTGACTATGAGTTGATAACATGATTGGCATCAGTGTCAATGTATGATAAAAAGTATTGGTATTCTCAAAGGTTGTGCAAGAACTTGCAAAAGAAACAACCAACAATCCTTGAAAAAGAATGAAAAGAAAAAGATATCTTTGAAGATCCACATAACAAGTCCTTGGCATGGTCTCATTACTACTCTACAATTTTTTCTTGAAAAACATTGATTGGATTAGAAGTGTTTTAGATAGACTTGATTTATTGATGTGGGTGTAAATAAGACACTACATTGTTATATTACTTAGGACATGAAACTCTCTTACTCAGTTATATTATTTAAACATCCTAGTGTTCCTTGGTAAGCTGAGAGTTAACTAGAAGAATTGGATTGATTGCTGCACTTCTAGATATTCATATTTATGGTAAACTCTACTTTGATTGTCTTGAATTGCTGAAGCTTGTATAGTACTATTGTCATCTCTCTAACTTTGATAAGCTTCACAAATGAATAAAGTGTTATGCACATATGACTACTATCCATAAGTGAATTCTTATTCTTGTTGTTTCAAGTTCTTTTGTTTCTTCTTGCTCGAGGGCGATCAACGTTTGAGCTTTAGGGAAGTTGATGGCTCAGAAATTTGCCATTTTTCTCTGCGTTTAAACATTGTTTTTAGTCAAGCAATTGACAAGAAAATCTCAATCCTTGCCATTAATGACTAATAATTGCAAAAATATGCAAAACCTTGCTTTGAATTATGTTGTGCAGGAAATCACGGTTAATGCGAAATCAGGAGTCATAATGAAGGAATTTGAGGAAGTCCACATTGCCAAGTAATTGGTAAGCAAATTCCTGGCATCAGTGCGCGTAACGACCGACGGTATGGGTGGGGCCCACCCATACGGGGTGCCGACGGCTTCGTCTCATTAAACCCTAGAACTTTTGTGAAGATGCCTATATGTTTTGAGGATCCAACCGCCGCCTAGAGAGCCGCCATTCTCAGAATTCATCACAACACCACTAAAGGAGTGTAGGGGTTCGTAGCATGGAAAAAAACAATTTTCTATCGCATGAACACACATAAGCCAAGATCTATCTACTAGATTGTAGCAACGAGTCGATAGAGTACTCACCCTCGAAGATTCCAAAGCGGTTAACGAGAGCAGATTCTTGTGGGTGATGTAGTTGTTCACTTGACGATCTCAAGATCATGTAGACAATCCTTTCGGCGCCGTGTTTCGGCAGCGCTCCCGCAGTCGGTCACACATTCGGTACTCGATGAAGACCTTCCTCTCCCTTGTTCCAGCAGGCAGCAAAGGTTGTAGCTCTCTCCTCGCGATTCTAGCAGCACGACAGCATGGTGTCGGAGTTTAGAGGGGAGATCCTGCAGGGCTTCGCCTTAAGCCAGAGCGGGTAGGTGGAGTAGAGGGGTTCCTCGGCGTATAGGGTTTAGAGGCCTATGAGGAGGATGTGGGCCGACGGCGGCGGCAGCACAGCGGCGACGACTTTGGGGGTTGGGGTCATTGTGGTGTAGGTCTTTGGGGCAGCCCCCTCCCCTCTATTTATGAGAGAGATGGCAAGCTAGGGGATGGGGAGGCCGTATCCTCCCCCAACTCCCTCTCCTTGGCGGGCTTGGTGGAGGGAGAGGAGGTTTCCTCTCCTCCCTCCACCAGGAACCATTGTCCTAGTTTGACTATTAAACTTGCCTTTTGACTTTCAATTTTGGAGTTTGATTTCTTTATTTTAAACGCCCAGCCAAGTGACCTAGGGCATGATGAAACCATTTCACTTAGTCATGACACATTCATGTACCCTTCTCCTTCTAGTTCGGTGAACCTATAGACCCTTCTAGATCATTCCAGTGAAAACACCGAATTCATTCCCAAACTCCAGAATTGGACCTTCCTTATATGAATCTTATTCTCTGGACCATTCCGGATCTCCTCGTGATATCCCATATAACATCCAAGACTCCGAACAACATTCGGTCTTCTTAATCACATTCCATATCTACTAAACAACATCGAATCCTTAAGTGTGTCTCCCTACGGTTCTTGAATTATGCAGACATGACCGAGACTCTTCTCTGATCAATAACCAATAGAGGAATCTGGAAATTCATATGGATCCCACATATTTCTATGATTTCTTTGTGATCGATTGAACCATTTACATACGATACCAATTTCCCTTTGTCTCGCGATATTTTACTTATCCGAGGTTTGATCGTCGGTATCTCTGCATACCTAGTTCAACCTCGTTACCGATAAGTACTCTTACTCATTCCTGTGATATGTGATCCCTTGTGAGCCAGTCACATGCTTGCAAGCTAATTGGATGACATTCCACCGAGAGGGCCCAGAGTATATCTATCCATCATATGGATGGACAAATCCCACTCTTGATCCATGTGCCTCAACACATACTTTTCGAACACTCAATGCCACCTTTATAACCACCCAATTACAAAAGTGGTGTTTGATGTCATGAAAGCATCCATCCGGTGATGGTGATTAGCATGATCTCGTGGTCGAAGGAATTAGGTTACTATGTATCTGAAAGCTTATAGCAAACAAACTATTGAAATGACTTGATCTTTATGCTATGCTTATCTATAGGAGTATGTCCATCACACCATTCTCCTAATGATATGATCTTGTTGTTAATAACATCTTAATGTTCATGATCAGGAAACCATGATCATCTATCAACCAACAAGCCAGTATTATAAAGAGGCTTTACTGGGGACTCTAATTAGTTTACAAATCACACAAGTATTAATGTTTCCGGTTAATACAATTATAGCATGAATGTAAACATTTATCATAAACACAAAGATATAATAATAACTACTTTTATTATTGCCTCTAGGGCATATCTCCAACAAGGAGATCCACGCCATTGTTCATCCATCGTTCATCCATTGTTCATCTACTCCACCATCCATCCATCCACTAGCCATAGTCGTTGCTTTGTACTCTAGATCTCCTTGTGATTTGGTGACCATTGTAATAATATTTGATTTCAATCTAAGTATTTTGCACAATGTTTTCTATCCTTGATCTATTTTTTATGAGTGAGTAGTCCTCATGAGATGCGGGTTGGGGATAAACCTCGCAGCAAGTATGTGCATCTAATCATGGGAGTATTGTATTTTGTTTGTAATTGAGATTTGTATCTTTTGTTTCTTTGTCTCCTGTCTCAATTTGTGGACTTGTAGGTGTAGGGGTTCGTAGCATGGAAAACAAAAAAATTCTACCGCATGCAAACAAAAAAGCCAAGATCTATCTACTAGATTGTAGCAACGAGTCGATAGAGGAACTCACCCTCGAAGATTCCAAAGTGGTTAACGAGAGCAGATTCTCGTGGGTGATGTAGTCGTACTCTTGCCGATCTCAAGATCGCGTAGACGATCCTTTCGGCGCTGCGTTCTGGCAGCGCTTCCGCAGTCGGTCACACGTTCGGTACTCGATGAAGACCTTCCTCTCCCTTGTTCCAGCAGGCAGCAGAGGTTGTCGCACTCTCCTCGCGATTCTGGCAGCACGACGGCGTGGTACCGGAAGTAGAGGGGATATCTCGCAGGGCTTCGCCTTAAGACGGAGCGAGTATGGTGGACTATGAGAGAGGCCTTGGTGATCTAGGGTTTAGAGGGCACCAAGGGGAGAGTGTAGCCGGCGGCTAGGGTTTGGGGATCACCCCAACTCGCCGAGTTGGTGGTGCCCTAGGCGGCGGCACAAGGAGGTGGTGGCGCCGGCGACTTAGAGGAGAGGGGTAGGGTTTTGGGTGTGAGAGGTAGGGGCGCCCTACCCCTCCTTATATAGGTGTAGGGTGGCCGGTTGGGAGGAGGGAGTCCTCCCCCAACTCGGCCTCATTGGCCGGCGGGTGGAGGGAGGAGGACTTCCTCCCCAAGTAGATTTCCTACTCTCCCTCCACCAAGCAAACTTGTCGTTTGACTTTTTCAAATTGGCGTTTGACTTTCAAACTAGGATTTGATTTCTCCCTTTATTTTGCCCAGCCAAGTGACCTAGTACATGATGCAACCATTCCATTTTGTCATGACACATTCATGTACCCTTCCCCTCCGGAGTGCCGGACCTTCCGGACCCTTCTAGAACATTCTCGATGAAAACACCGGAATCATTCCCCAACTCCGAAACAGGACTTTCCTTATATGAATCTTATTCTCCGGACCATTCTGGATCTCCTCGTGATATCCCGGATCACATCCGAGACTCCGAACAACATTCGGTCTCTTACTCATCATTCCATAACTACTCAACAACATCGAATCCTTAAGTGTGTCTCCCTACGGTTCGCGAATTATGCGGACATGATCGAGACACTTCTCTGGTCAATAACCAATAGAGAAATCTGGAAATTAATATGGCTCCCACATATTTCTACGATTACTTTGCGATCAAATGAACCACTTACATACGATACGAATTTCCCTTTGTCTCACGATAGTTTACTTATCCGAGGTTTTGATCGTCGGTATCTCTACATACCTAGTTCAACCTTGTTACTGATAAGTACTCTTTTCTCGTTCCCGTGGTATGTGATCCCTTGTGAGCCAGTCACATGCTTGCAAGATAATTGGATGACATTCCACCGAGAGGGACCAGAGTATATCTATCCATCATATGGATGGACAAATCCCACTCTTGATCCATGTGTCTCAACCCATACTTTCCGAATAGTCAATGCCACCTTTATATCCACCCAATTACGGTGTGGTGTTTGATGTCATCAAAGCATCCTTCCGGTGATGGTGATAAGCATGATCTCATGGTTGAAGGAATTAGGTTACTATGTATCAGAAAGCTTATAGCAATTGAACTATTAAAATGACTTGATCTTTATGCTACGCTTATCTATAGGAGTATGTCCATCATATCATTCTCCTAATGTTATGAACTTTTTATTAATAACATCTCAAATGTTCATGATCAAGAAACCATGATCATCTATTAATCAACAAGCTAGTATTATAAAAAGGCTTTACTAGGGACTCTAATTTAGTTTACAAATCACACAAGTATTAATGTTTCTGGTTAATACTGTTATAGCATGAATGTAAATATTTATCATAAACACAAAGATATAATAATAACTACATTTATTATTGCCTATAGGGCATATCTCCAACAGTCTCCCACTTGCACTAGAGTCAACTAATCTAGATTACATGGTAATATACTGAACACCCATGGCAGTTTGGTGTTGGTCATGTTTTGCCCTCGGGAGAGGTTTAGTCAACGGATCCGCCACATTCAGATCTGTGTGTACTTTGCAAATCTTTATGTCACCATCATGGACATGTTCTCGAATAGCGTGAAAACATAGCTTGATGTGCTTGAGCTTCTTGTGTGACCTTGGTTCTTGCACATTGGCTATGGCGCCCATGTTATCACAGTAGATAGACATTGGGTCCAGCGCACTTGGAACCACACCGAGCTCTGTAATGAACTCCTTCATCCATATCGCTTCTTGTGAAGCCTTCGAAGTAGCTATGTATTCTGATTCAGTTGAAGATCTCGCCACAACGCTTTGCTTTGCACTCCTCCAGCTAACTGCTGCACCATTCAAAGTAAATACGTATCCAGATTGAGATTTAGAATCATCCGGATCGGTGTTCCAACTAGCATCGGTGTAACCATTAACAACGAGCTGTTCATCACCTCCATAAGAAAGAACCATATCCTTAGTTCTTCTCAAGTACTTAAGGATGTTTTTGACCGCTATCCAATGATCCACTCCTGCATCACTTTGATATCCGCTAGTCAAACTAACAACATATGCAATGTCGGGTCTAGTACATAGCATGTCATACATTAGAGATCCTATGGCTGAGGCATAGGGAGTCTTACTCATCCTTTCTCTATCTTCTGCCGTTGCAGGACTTTGAGTTTTACTCAAGGTCGTATTGGAAAACATAGGAAAGAACCCTTTCTTGCTATCTTCCATTCCAAACCTCTTTAGAACTTTGTCCAAATATGTACTTTGTGACAATGATATTAGGCGTCTCGATCTATCTCTATAAATCTTTATGCCTAATATGTAAGCTGCTTCGCAAAGATCTTTCATTGAAAAACTATTATTCAAATATTCTTTGACACTATTAAGAAGGTCTACATCATTCCCAATCAACAATATGTCATCTACATATAGTATTAAGAATGCTATAGAGCTCCCACTCACTTTCTTGTAAATACAAGCTTCTCCATAAGTTTGTATAAAACCAAAACTTTTGATTACTTTATCAAAACGATGATTCCAACTTGGGATGCTTGCTTCAATCCATATATGGACCGTTGAAGTTTGCACACCTTGTTAGCATGTTTAGGATCGACAAAACCTTTGGGTTGCATCATATACAGCTCTTCATCAATGTCTCCATTGAGGAACGCTGTTTTGACATCCATATGCCATATCTCATAATCATAATATGCAGCGATTGCTAACATAATCCTCATAGACTTTAGCTTCGCTACTGGTGAGAAAGTCTCATTGTAGTCAACTCCTTGAATTTGTCGAAACCCTTTTGCGACAAGTCGAGCTTTATAGACAGTAACATTAGCATCAGCATCTGTTTTCTTCTTGAAAATCCATTTGTTCTCGACAGCCTTCCAGCCATCCGGTAAGTCCACCAAAGTCCATACTTGGTTTTCGTACATGGATCCAATTTCGGATTTCATGGCGTCTTGCCATTTATTGGAATCTGGGCTCATCATCGCTTCCTTATATGTCGCAGGGTCATCGGTGTTGTCCACCAACATGACACTCATAACGGGATCATACCAATCAGGAGTGGTACGAGTTCTCGTTGACCTGCGAGGTTCTGTAGCAACTTCAACCGAAATTTCATGATCATCATCATTAGATTCCTCTCTTATTGGTGTAGGTGCCACTAGAACTACTTCTGGTGCTGCGCTACTCGCAAGTTCGAGAGAAGGTTCGACAACCTCATCGAGTTCTACTTTCCTTCCAGTCACTTCTTTCGAGAGAAATTCTTTCTCTAGAAAGGATCCATTCTTAGCAACGAAGATTTTGCCCTCGGATCTATGATAGAAGGTATACCCAATATTTTCCTTTGGATATCCTATGAAGACGCATTTTTCCGCTTTGGGTTCAAGCTTGTCCGGCTATAACTTCTTTACATAGGCTTCGCAACCCCAAACTTTAAGGAACAACAATTTAGGTTTCTTCCCAAACCATAATTCATACGGTGTCGTTTCAACGAATTTAGATGGTGCCCTATTTAAAGTGAATGCGGCTGTTTCTAATGCATAACCCCAAAACGATAGCGGTAAATCTGTAAGTGACATCATAGAACGAACCATATCTAAGAGAGTTCGATTATGACGTTCGGACACACCATTACGCTATGGTGTTCCCGGCGGTGTGAATTGTGAAAGTATTTCGCATTTCTTCAAATGCTCGCCAAACTCATAACTTAGATATTCACCTCCACGATCAGATCATAGAAATTTAATCATCTTGTTACGTTGATTCTATACCTCACTTTGAAATTCCTTAAACTTCTCGAAAGTTTTGGACTTATGTTTCATGAAATAGATATACCCATATCTACTCAAGTCATCCGTGAAGGTAAGAACATAACGATAACCACCACGCGATGCTACACTCATTGGACCACACACATCGGTATGTATGATTTCCAACAAGTCTATAGCTCGCTCCATCATACCAGAAAATGGAGTCTTAGTCATTTTACCCATCAGACATGCTTCGCATCTTTCAAGTGATTCGAAATCAAGTGATTCAAGAAGTCCATCGAAATGGAGTTTCTTCATACGCTTCACTCCAATGTGACCAAGACGATAGTGCCACATATAGGTCGAGTTATCGCTCAATTTCAAACGTTTAGCCTCAATGTTATTTATGTGTGTATTACTACAATCGAGATTCAATAAGAATAGACCATCTATCAAAGGTGCATGTGCATAAAACATATTACTCATATAAATCGAACAACCATTATTCTCGAATTTAAACAAGTAACCGTCTCGCAATAAACATGATCCCGATATAATGTTCATGCTCAACGCAGGCACCAAATAACAATTATTTAAGTATAAAACTAATCCCGATGGTAGATGAAGAGGTAGCGTGCCGACCATGATCACATCAACCTTTGATCCATTTCCAACGCGCATCGTCACCTCGTTCTTCGCTAGCTTCCGTTCATTCTGCAGCACCTGTTTCGAGTTACAAATATGAGCAACCGAACCAGTATCAAATACCCAGGCACTACTATGAGTACTAGTGAGATACACATCAATAACATGTATATCGGATATACCTCTCTTCTTGATGTTGCCATTCTTCAAATCCGCCAAGTACTTTGGGCAATTCCGCTTCCAGTGACCTTCTCCCTTTCAGTAAAAGCACTCAGTATCAGGCTTAGGCCCAGCCTTGGTCTTCTTCATCGGTGCGGCAACCTTCTTACCACCCTTCTTGAAGTTTCCCTTTTGCTTAGACTTGCCTTTCTTGAATTTGGTGGTCTTATTGACCAACAACACTTGATGCTCTTTCTTGATCTCCACTTATGCAGATTTCAACATGGAGAAGAGTTTTGGCAACGTCTTATTCATGTTTTGCATATTGTAGTTCATCACAAAGTTCTTGTAACTTGGTGGCAGTGATTGGAGGACACGGTAAATCCCCAAAGCATTAGGAATCACTATACCCAAGCTTTGGAGTTTGTTTGCGTGCCCAGACATCTTAAGCACGTGCTCACTGACGGAGCTGCCCTCTTCCATCTTGCAGTTAAAGAACTTTTCAGAAGCCTCATAACTCTCAACTATCGCATGAGCCTCAAATATCATTTTGAGTTCACGGACAATATCATGTGGGTCATGGTTCTCAAACCTTTTCTGAAGCTCCGATTCCAAACCATACAAGATAGCACACTGAACTGTGGAGTACTGATTCTTCCGAGTGAGGTAAACATTCTTTATTTCATTGGTAGCATCAGCTGCAGGCGGGTCACCCAGCGGTGCATCCAGCACATAGGTCAAATTACCAGCATTGAGGACAATCCTCAAATTGCGGAACCAATCCGCAAAGTTGCTTCCATTGTTTTTCAACTTTTTTTCTCTAGGAACGCAATAAAATTGATGGTAGGGGCCGCCATTGATCTACAACATATTTGCAATAGTTTAGACTAAGTTTATGACAAATTGAGTTCTAATTAATAGTTAAATTAATCTAGGTGAACTCCCACTCAAAACAATATCCCTCACATTGTTTTAGTGATCACACGAACCAAATCCACCACATCAAAACCGATCATCACGAGAGTTGATGTAGCTTCAATGGCGAACAATCAACATGTTCATCATATCTACTATATGACTCATGCTTTACCTTTCGGTGATCCGTGTTCCGAGACCATGTCTGTACATGCTAGGCCCGTCAAGATCAAACCTTAGCTTCTGCATGAGCAAATCTGGCTTGCTCACATTGTATACACTCGCAGAATCTAACACACCCGATCATCACGTGGTGCTTCGAAACAACGAGCTTTAGCAACGGTGCTTACAAAGGATGAACACTTTAAAACTTGAAATTTGTGTGCTTGAGGGATCATCTTATAATGCTACCGTCGTTAACTAAGCAATACAAGATGCATAAAGGATTAGCATCACATGCAATTCATAATATGTGATATGATATGGCCTTTCTTCTTGTGCTTCCGATCTCCATCTTCAAGCACGAACATGATCTCCATCATCACCGGCATAGCGTCAAGGTCAATGGCGTCGTTTCATGGTTGTCGTCCACCAACTTCAACTATTACAACTACTTTGAATAGACACGCGGGTCTTAACAGAATTTAAAGACAACCATATGGCTCCTGCCGATTGCCAACTTACAATAAGTAACATTGCATACATCAAATATAATCACAATCATGTCCATATCACATCACAGCACACCCCTGCAAAACAAAGTTAGATGCCTCTAATTTTTTTGCATATTTTACGTGGTTTGGGGCTTTCAATAAGTGTCGCTCTAACTTACGAACAAGAACCACAACGTTGATGTTTGAACTATCAAGTGCCAGTTGTAAATTGGATCTATACTATGATGGGAGAGACAGGCACCCGCAAAGCCACTTATGCAATACAAGTTGCATGTTGAGCGTGGAGCAAGTCTCATGAGCGATGTCATGTAAGGTTAGCCCGGGCCGCTTCATCCCATCATATCGCAAGATGCAAAGTACACAAAAAGCAATTGATAATAAAATCACCACCGCCCACAATGACAATTGTGTTCTACTCGTGCAACAGATCTACATATAGACACGGCTCTGATACCACTGTAGGGGTTCGTAGCATGGAAAACAAAAAAAGTCTACCGCATGCAAACAAACAAGCCAAGATCTATCTAATAGATTGTAGAAACGAGTCGATAGAGGAACTCACCCTCGAAGATTCCAAAGTGGTTAACGAGAGCAGATTCTCGTGGGTGATGTAGTCGTACTCTTGCCGATCTCAAGATCGCGTAGATGATCCTTCCGGTGCTGCGTTCCAGCAGCGCTTACGCAGTCGGTCACATGTTCGGTACTCGATGAAGACTTCCTATCCCTTGTTCCAGCAGGCAGCGGAGGTTGTAGCACTCTCCTCGCGATTCCGGCAGCACGACGGCGTGGTACCGGAAGTAGAGGGGAGATCTCGCAGGGCTTTGCCTTAAGCCGGAGCGAGTATGGTGGACTATGAGAGAGGCCTTGGTGATCTAGGGTTTAGAGGGAACCAAGGGGAGAGTGTAGCCGGCGGCTAGGGTTTGGAGATCACCCCAACTCACCGAGTTGGTGGTGCCCTAGGCGGCGACACAAGGAGGTGGTGGCGCCGGCGACTTGGAGGAGAGGGCTAGGGTTTTGGGTGTGAGAGGTAGGGGGCGCCCTACCCCTCCTTATATAGGTGGAGGGTGGCCGGTTAGGAGGAGGGAGTCCTCCCCCAACTCGGCCTCCTTGGCCGGCGGGTGGAGGGAGGAGGACTTCCTCCCCAAGTAGGTTTCCTACGCTCCCTCCACCAAGCAAACTTGCCGTTTGACTTTTTCAAATTGGCGTTTGACTTTCAAACTAGGATTTGATTTCTCCCTTTATTTTGCCCAGCCAAGTGACCTAGTACATGATGCAACCATTCCATTTTGTCATGACACATTCATGTACCCTTCCCCTATGGAGTGCCGGACCTTCCAGACCCTTCTAGAACATTCCCGATGAAAACACCGGAATCATTCCCCAACTCCGAAACAGGACTTTCCTTATATGAATCTTATTCTCCGGACCATTCTGGATCTCCTCGTGATATCCCGGATCACATCCGAGACTCCGAACAACATTCGGTCTCTTACTCATCATTCCATAACTACTCAACAACATCGAATCCTTAAGTGTGTCTCCCTACGGTTCGTGAATTATGCGGACATGATCGAGACACTTCTCCGATCAATAACCAATAGAGGAATCTGGAAATTCATATGGCTCCCACATATTTCTACGATGACTTTGCGATCGAATGAACCATTTACATACGATACCAATTTCCCTTTGTCTCATGATAGTTTACTTATCCGAGGTTTTGATCATCGGTATCTCTACATACCTAGTTCAACCTTGTTACCGATAAGTACTCTTTTATCGTTCCCGTGGTATGTGATCCCTTGTGAGCCAGTCACATGCTTGCAAGCTAATTGGATGACATTCCACCGAGAGGGCCCAGAGTATATCTATCCGTCATATGGATGGACAAATCCCACTCTTGATCCATGTGTCTCAACCCATACTTTCCGAACACTCAATGCCACCTTTATAGCCACCCAGTTACGATGTGGTGTTTGATGTCATCAAAGCATCCTTCCGGTGATGGTGATAAGCATGATCTCATGGTCGAAGGAATTAGGTTACTATGTATCAGAAAGCTTATAGCAATTAAACTATTAAAATGACTTGATCTTTATGCTACACTTATCTATAGGAGTATGTCCATCATATCATTCTCCTAATGATATGAACTTGTTATTAACAACATCTCAAATGTTCATGATCAAGAAACCATGATCATCTATTAATCAACAAGCTAGTATTATAAAGAGGCTTTACTAGGGACTCTAATTTAGTTTACAAATCACACAAGTATTAATGTTTCTGTTAATACTGTTATAGCATGAATGTAAAAATTTATCATAAACACAAAGATATAATAATAACTACATTTATTATTGCCTCTAGGGCATATCTCCAACAGTAGGTACCCCAAGATCCCATAGATTGATAAAGGATTGAGGTGAGATACTTGGCTAGCGGCGATCTCATAGGAACCCCAGTGACAGAAAGGGTAGTATGGTCTTTGATTAGCGCCCCATTTGGGATCACAACATCACCACTTAATGTTTTAATCTGTGTTATTCACTTAATAATCATTTGTAGCCCATTTCTTCAGTGTGCACTCGGTTGGATTAGGAGGCTATTGTTATGCTCGTTGTATCACAGGGGCTTTAGTATATTAGGATGTTTCCCACAAGAGATTATCTTCGTTCAAACATTACACATGACTATGCTTATTATTATATTTTATCTTGTATGATGTGAAGCTACAGGTGGATCTTCAACCCTGGCCTATCTCCATCCATTGATTCAAACCACTATAAAAATTAAATTAGATTGGTCCAGTAAACTAAGGTAAAACAAATTAACAAAGTCTCCTTATTTATTTCCTTTTAGCATTACTTCCTAAGGTTCGATTAAACATAGATATTTTAGGGAAAAAACTATTATACTATATCCGTGAATTCGGATCGAAGGTATCATTGATCATGCCATTCTCTAGTTGTTTAAGATCACAAGCTCTTATAGAATTCTTTAGTAATTTACATTGAAATGAATATCTTACAAACCTAATACTAATCCAGTTTAGATAATTTGCTCGAGTACCTTCCTTGCTAAATTATGTTAATGTGATTAGCACCTAAGTGCTACCAGTGCTTGTGTAAAATCGATGTTGATCATAGTATTGCATTCTATGCAGCACTATGATATGTTCCTGGTTTGAACCTTAGTCTTGTTCTATTAGCTGTTAAAGAGTTTTGGTATTGTCCAAGTAATAGTGGCTTCATAGTATTTACTACCGTCTTATGTTGTTTAATACCATGTTTGGGGTTGCTTTAATTGTCTACTTATACTCTTAGAGAATAGATTAGGATGGGATTCATAAATGTATTATTAAGGATATGATCATTTTCTTGTGCAGACAGGCTCTGCAACATAGTTTGCTGATTTTCTGTATTACTGCCAATATGACAATAAAAATATACTTAGATGATTCCTAGCATGGCACTTAGGAAAATGATTTAACATAATTAAGTGTGTAGCCTTGATGATGAACTTATATGATTCATTTCTGTGAGTATTATCTTTGTTGATGGTTTGATGTTAATCATTACTATGGGTATTAAGTTGGTGCGACTTCTTCTACCCTGGATTACTACTGTGGTGTAACATCCCAGCATTTAGGAACCTAACAAAGGGTAGATTTAGGAATATGAATTGTTGCATGCATTCGTTTGTGAAAATGTGGGTAAAATTTTCGCCAAATAAAACCTTGAGTGATCAATGTTTCTTTCTTACTTTGAGATTAGGTTTAGTCTTAAAGGAGGATTGCTATAAACTTTGATATGATCTTAAAGGAATTATGTGTGTTTTGAAATGAGTTTGAATTTTAAAACTTAAGTGTTTGAATAATAATTTAAATGATTTAGATATAAATTTTGAACCTTAAATTAATTAAGAGATAAGTATTATAACTTAAATCTCATCTAAAAACAATATTGAATATGAAATTCATTTCATATTATTAATACATAAACAAGTTACAAAGAATGTAATCTACTGAAGTCATTCCAAACTTCACAATTTACAAAAGAATAAAGAATAAGAATATTCTTTATTAATGATAATATAATCTTTATTACAATGAAATAAAATAAAGATTACAAGAATTATAAAAGAAAATTACAAAAGAATAAGACATTTGAATATCTACTAGCTATCCTATATCTAAACCTACACTAAATCTTCATCTTTATCTTGGTACTTGCAAAACAAAGACTAAATAGAAACAAAATAAGATTAGTGTTGGTATATTTCTCTCAGATATGTCAGTGAAATGCACTTGACAAATTCATCATTGAGAAATGTTATAAAAGGGGCAAGTTTCACCAATATGAAAGATTTCATATTTCATAAATTCCAAGCCAGAAGTCAAATGACAGCCAAGATGGACCAATTCACTAGCCAGGTGAAAGTAATCTGGTAATGGTAAGTTCAAAAATTCTGAACATATCCACAAGTGCATAGCAGACACACAAGCTGGACACACACCAGCATGCAGATGGTGTGCTGTCGAGCTCACAAAGCAACTCAATCTCACAAAACCACAGCACAACCGTGGAGGAGCACATCAGTACATCTCTCCACTACACAACACACAAGCACAGCTAGTGTAGACAGCAGCCAAACCAAGAACAACAGCCAAACCAGAACAACCCAGATCAACCAAACATCACCAGGATGGTGACATAAGGAGAGCGATGAATCAGGTGGACAGCAAGATCAAGCCCAGGATCTAGGAGGAGCAGGCAAGCACAAGAGAAATCTTAGGAGTCCAGCAAAAGCAGATCAAGATCAAGATCCAGATCATCACCAACTTATTCTACTACACCATTATCAAATTTTGTGGTGAGTCTCATAAAACCATCACATGATTTCATCATAGTATCTAAACAAAAGCATGTGTTGCTTTATGAAAGGATCTCTCAATAATCACCCAAGAGAGGTGAATCTATCCTAGAGATTTCAAGTATAAAGATAAGAAATTAAGCTCAACCACAAGCACTAAACTCTCAGACCGGCATCACTGAGTTCAGTGTTATTTTTTTGCAACTTAGATCATTCTTCATTTGATCTTATCAGATCAGGGCACATCTCCCAGAGAGAGTAGCACCTCTAATCCTACAAGTTTCAAACAAACTATTGCTCAACTAACTAGGGATTAAATCCTAGAGCCTCAGACCAACATCATAGGCAGAAAAGTTAAGAGAAGCTTTCATTTTATCTTGCCAGTATTAATCACAAGCATTATCAAGCTAAGCCTAGAAATAAAACTCAATCACTTGTGTGCCAGATCATAATGGTATCATAAGGACATGTTTTAAATGAACTAAAACCAATCTTTGCTTAGTTTCCACAGATAAAAGGGACAACCAATAAATATCATTTTCCTGAAGCCAAGTGCCAGGAATCAATATCATATGCATCTATACATCCACAGAAAAATCATTACATGTAATGATTTGATTCAGTGTGTATAATCTCATACAAGCCTACATTATAATTGCAGTAAGCAACTACTGAGAGAAACTACTGTCAGTATAAGCATTCTGACAGTAGAGTAAATTCTCAGATCAACAACATAATCCAATCAGGGATTCCATAGAAACACTAGCATGGGATCATAGTGAATCATCAGTAGAATAAATCTGACAGGCAACTAGCATCATCAAAGCCACTACCAATCATTAACCACAGCAGACAATCATTCTTCATGCGCAAGTATGATCATCACTAGATCTAAAAGCATCATGGATATGATCAACAGGGGGTTATGAACCCTAATCAGAACAAGAACCTAATTAGGAGATGAACCCTAATCAGAGCATAATCACTAGGCACGAGAAGCCACTAGATACACACAGAGAGATTCATGGTAGTAGCATGAACAAGAACCACATAAGCAACTTACCTGAGGTCCTCGCTGACGAATCGAAGAGGAAGCAAATTGGCCAACGAACCGCGGCGGCACAGGGAGCACCCCAGGGGGCGTTGCAACCTGCACCAGCCACGGCGGCGGCCGCAGAAGCACACGAGCCCAGCAAACCACCGCAGACGGGACCGCGGCGGTGGCGACATCACCTTTCCTTAACCCTAGGGTTCGGGAACGGGGTGGACTTGGCCACGGGGAAGCCCCGGAGTCAAATCCAATTGGATAGAACGAACGAGCATCATCAACAACCCCAAATCACACCACGACGGCGACCAGAACAGCCGACGGCGGCGGGAATCGACGGTGGCGGCATCGTCGGCCACAGGATCGGGTCAGAGGAGGAGAGGATAAGGTCGAGGGAGAGAGGGAGGCAGAGAGAATGGGCTGGGTGGGCCAAAATCCTTCGGGGTGGTATTTTAACCTTGCCCTATCAGGCCACACTGGCCCAATAAGCCCAAAAGGCCAGCCCAAGTTGGTTTAATAAACTATTTTGATCAATTGGAAAAAGACCAAAATGCCCCTGACCTCAATAAAATTCTAGAAAATAAAATAAAAGTCCGAAAGTTATAAATAAAATATTTTTGGATTCACAATAATCCACTCTGTCCAAATAAAATAAGATATAAAATTTTGGACAGTTAAATTTTTATAAGAATTTTGTAATTTATATATTTTTTATGGAATTTTACAAAATTATTGAAAGATGATAAAAATAAATAAAAATCACTTTCATTATATATTAATATTATAGTATTTTTGAAAAATACTAAACAAATATTAATAATAAATTTTAATGTATAATTAATAATTCCTAAAAGAATTATTAAATTAATAAAAGTCAAAGGGAAATAAAATAAAATAATTCAATATATGCAATAAATATAAAGAAATAATATTTGTAAATGCTTTATTAAAAGGCACCTTATGTAGGGAAAATGCATATAGAATTAAATAATGCATTACATTACTTGCATAATCATTTTGCTTCTTTAAATATTGTCCTTACCGGGCAATAATGATGTTTTTGTAGAACTAGAAGCCCAAGGTCCAGTGCAAGCATCAGACTTCACTACCTTGCCATCACAAGGCAAGTTCATCACTTGCTCATGTCCTTTGAAGAGTCTTTATCAAAGTATTTGCAAATTGTGTGTTATCATATATGCTATAAAAGAAAGAAAAATATGATTTTCATAAATAAGGAAATCATAGTTATCATCCTAAGTGATGATATAAGGTGCAATAGAACTTAGGGTTCTATTTGCAACAATGATGATCAAGTAGGGACTTAATAACCCCTGACATCAGTGATTCTAGCACCGTATATTATGCGTTAGCCATGAGATTTGGAATGGGACAAAGAAGTCAGCTGTATCTTCTTCCTCTCGCATGAAGCCGGATGTGCAGGTTGTGGCTGTTATCCTCGTAGCATGCATATTAATTGTTAATTCGTAGAGGATATGCAGCATATGGGTGGGAACCCTCATCGTCCCACGATAGTTCTGGCATCTAACGGTTTGTACAAACCATTGCCGTGATTCATTATGTGGGCATGGTGTACACCAAGGAGGCATGCAGGGTCGCGAAGGGGACAGTGATTGGCTTGGACCAAATACTAGGCCCCACATCTTGGAATTGTGGACGAGAAAGTACGTCCGGTTGTGCAACACACAGTTGATCTCTCATGGGTAAAGTAACGCACCTCTGCAGAGTGTAAGAACTGTAACTTGTTACTCCCTGTTCTGGGAAGGAGCTACGGACGCGGCAGGAAAGGAACTCCATGAAAGTTCTGGTCAACCCGTGAAGGCTGATTGTCATAGTTTTTCGGAATAAAATCAATCTTTGAAGAAAGATTTACAAAGTCTGCATAGTGCCAAGGATTTATAATCCGAGGTGGTAGTTAGAGCATCAAACTTCCCACCTTGCATATAATGAACTTGTTGGGTAAAGCTGTTACTCATTCTTTCCTTTGATCCCTTGCTTAGACTCTGAGGATCCTGAAGACGTGCCAATGTATGCAGCTGAATGCCAAGAAGATGTGTTCTACGAGGAACCTGATATGTCCAGAGGAGTTGAAGGAGTGGATTACGAGATCCGCTACGGTGTCGATGAGAATGAGACCAACTAAGTACCTAGTTAGTAGTAACTAACGGAGCCGAGCAGCATGACCTCTATAGAATAAGCTGTTGAGCTCAACTCCTAGACGGAGTTGCTACTTCAAATTTCGCTGAACACTTTATATTTGGTTTGTAAGTTGGATCTTTTGGAAGTCTTGAACTTCCGGTATTGTAATAATAATAATGTGTGTACTTTTGTAATATGGACCCGCAATGTTTCTGTTGTACCACTTTGAGGGATGTGATATTTACGGAACGGTGTTTCTGTTGTCATTTCAATCAGCAATATGTCATCTACATATAAGATTAGAAATACCAGCGCTCTCCCACTTTCCTTCTTGCAAGGTTCTTGTTCGTTTTTGATAAAGCCAAACTCCTTTACAACTTCATCAAATCGAATGTTCCAACTCCGAGATGCTTGCTTCAGCCCATAAATGGACTTCAGAAGTTTGCATACCTTTCCAACATTCTTTGGATCGACAAAACCTTCAGGCTGCATCATATACACGTTGTCAATTAGGATTCCATTTAGGAAAGCCATCTTGACATCCATCTGCCATATTTCATAGTCGAAATGTGCAGCAATGGCTAGAATTATCCGTATAGATTTAAGCATCGCTACGGGCGAGAAAGTCTTGTCGTAGTCAACTCCTTGAACTTGTCGAAAACCTTTTGCAACAAGTCGAGCTTTATGGATGTGAACATTTCCATCCATATCAATCTTATTCTTATAGATCCATTTGCACTCGATGGCTTTAAAACAATCAGGCAGGTCAACCCAGTTCCAAACTTGATTTTCTCCCATGGACTCTATCTCGGATCTCATGGCGATCAGCCATTTCTCAGAGTCTAGGTCCACCATCGCTTCTGCATAGGTCGCAGGCTCATCTATGTCTAACAATAATAATTCTCGCGCTTCGCGGAGCCTCGCCGACCTTTGTGGCTGTGGTGCTTCTATTGCCACGAGTTCCTCAACTTGTTCTGCTACAATAGCACCACTCGTAGAAGCATCTTCGACTGGCTCATCTTGAACTTCTTCAAGTCGCACCGACCTTCCACTTGTTCCTTTTGTGAGAAACTCTTTCTCTAGGAAAACACCGCTATGAGCGACAAACACTTTGCCCTCCTCTCGGTTGTAGAAGTAATACCCTAAGGTTTCCCTCGGATATCCCACGAAAATGCACTTATCTGATTTGGGTGTTAGCTTGTCCGACTGAAGTCGCTTGACAAATGCATCACAACCCCAAATCTTTAGAAAAGACAAACTGGGATTCTTTCCAGTCCACATCTCATATGGTGTCTTAACTACGGATTTAGATGGTACCCTATTAAGTGTGAAAGCTGCCATTTCTAGAGCGTAACCCCAAAATGACAATGGCAAATACGACTAGCTCATCATCGATCGAACCATGTCCAACAAGGTTCGATTACGCCGTTCGGAGACCCCATTCCTTTGAGGCGTTCTGGGCGGCGTAAGTTGTGGAACAATTCCGCAACTCTTAAGATGATCGCTAAACTCGTGACTCAAATATTCACCTCTACGATCCGATCGTAAGGCCTTTATTTTCTTGCCACGTTGATTCTCTACTTCACTCTAAAACACCTTGAACTTTTCAAAAGTTTCAGACTTATGCCTCATCAAGTAGACATAACCATATCTATTGAAATCATCAGTAAAAGTAATGAAGTAGTGATATCCTCCTCTGGCTGTCGTGCTCATTGGTCCACATACATCAGTATGTATGAGTTCCAACAAGTCTGTCGCTCTCTCGGGTAAACCCGAAAAAGGCGACTTGGTCATCTTTCCAAGTAAACAAGCTTGACATGTCTCGTATGATTCAAAATCGAACGAAGTTAGAATACCATCACCATGGAGCTTCTTCATGCGCTTTTCACTTATATGCCCCAAACGACAATGCCATAAATAGGTACACTCAAATCATTAGGCCGAATCCTTTTAGCACTAACATTGTAAACAGATGTGAAAGGACATTTATTGTCATAATCACTTTCGGTGTTCGGTAACAACAAGTAGATCATTTTACAGTTTGTCACTGTCCACAGGTTGATATTATGATAAGTGAAAAGCACCCTCACACTTGGGAAAAGTCCACACTCATTTGACACATTTCTGGAAACTCTAGACCGGAGTCTCCGGTCTGCCAAGACCGGAGTCTCCGGTGTGGTTCGGAGTTTCCGGACTTGTCTCCGGTGGGGTCTTCAGGATCTGGGCTGGGACATTCTGACTAGGGGTCCGGAGCCTACCCTGGAGTATGGATACTCTGGAGTCCTCGGACCTTGTTCAGTCCGGAGTCTCCGGTGTTGGAAGACCGGAGTCTCCGGTGTTGCTGGGTCAGGATTATTCTGGGTCATTCAGATGGGCGGTCCGGAGGCTGGTCCGGAGATTGGCCGGAGTCTCCGGTCTACATACCGGAGTCTCTGGTCTGACTTTTCTACAACGGTCAGAAAACGGTTCGTGGAGGGGGCTGCCTATAAAAAGGGACCCTTATCTTCTTCCTCCAGTTGCTCGAGCTGCTCAAGAACACCAACCCCATTAGAGCCACCAAATCTACAAGATCTCTTCATCCAACCATCCAAAGTCATTGATCTTTGGAGAATTGAAGGAGGAGGCCTTGATCTACATCTTCACCAAGAGAGATCTTCATTTCCCCCTCATTCACTTGAGGGCCCCCAAGCTCTAGTGTTTCATTGGAAACCCTAACTTTGATTTGGTTCTTACAAGCTTGTCTTTGATTTGTCTTGATAGCTTGCTTGCATTTGGGAGCCTCCAATTAAGTTGTGGATGTGTTCCCTGAACTTGTTGTAAAGGTGTCGGCTTCCACCTCGAAGGTTGCTGATATAGTGGAAGGTGGATCGAACCCGTTGGGGTGAGGTTCATCGGAGAACAAGGGAGGCCTCTCGTGGCGTTGGTGGTTTGAAACCACCCCCTCTCCAAACGTAGACGTACTTCCCCTCAAAAGGAAGGAACTACGGGAAACAAATCCTTGTGTCTCCGCGTCCACTCCTTTGGTTACTTCTATCCTTTACCGCACTTTACTTACTTGTTCTTGCTTAGTGTTTTAATAGTCATTGCTTGGTTGACATATAGGTAAATTCACCATAGTTGCATAATCTAGAGAATTTACCTTTCTTGTCAAACCCTAATTTGAAAAAGAATAAAATTTGAAGTAGCACCTATTCACCCCCCCTCTAGGTGCCCATATGATCATTTCAATTGGTATCAGAGCCTCGGCTATTTATTTGGGCTTTACCACCTAAGAGAATATGGGTAGCCATGATGGGGATGGTGGTGGTGAGCCGACCACGGTGACCATGGAAGATCTCAAAAACTTGGAAACAAGATTGAGCTCTTCCTTGGTCAACAAAGTCAAGAAGATGCTTGAGCAACTTCTTAAAGACAAAGAAGGCTCATCACCCCCATCTCCTCAAGAGGTTCCACCATCCGTTTTACCTAAAGGGAATACGTCGGTATCCCCCGAGGGTATGTTGGTGGGGGGTAAACAAGACAACACTAATTCCTCCACACAACTTGATGGGGGGGAAGGGGGAACACCGTGATTATTGGTACTCTCCCGATCCTCCCATCCCTCACCCTCATGTGTATAATAGAGGTGACCCACCTAAGCTTGAAGAGTCTGCTACTTTTGCTCAATGGCAATCACTAATGAGAACTCATGTGCGCAGCTCTTGCATTGAACTATGGAACATCATCGAGCATGGACTCTTTATTGGGGATCCAACCAACTTGACAAGAAGAGAGATTGTAAACAGTGAACTCAATGCCACTGCCTTTCACATGATTCAACAAGGATTGGGTACAAAGAATTATCCACACATTGAGCACTTTAGCATTGCCGAAGAAGCTTGGGATGCCCTCACGGTATTGTTTGTTGGAAATGAGAGTATGAGGAGGAATCGGTATGATGCTCTAAGCAATGAAGCCGAAGGCTTCTACATGTTGGAAGGAGAAGATCATGAAGACATGTACCGAAGGCTAAAGACCACCGCTACCGCTTTTAGAAATGTGGGTGCCTCGCATGTGGATGATGCATGGATAAAAAGGAAATATGTGAGTGCACTCATGCCCTTTGAGCCCACGGACTTGAAGAGCTTACAAGGAAGACACAACTACCATCTCATGACCTCCAATGAAGTTATGCAAGAGATGGCCGCTTTCAAGGTTGCCGCCAAGAATGCCAAATATGCCCGTGCTCGTGCCCTTGGTATGAGCAATGTTGTCAATGTTGCTTTGAAGGCCAAAGTTGTGGATCATGGGGATGAAGATGATAGTGATGAAGGACTGTCCATGGACCATCCCGATGAAGTCAAGATTGCTCATAGTCAATACATGGCCTTCTATGCAAAGAACTTTTGGAAGAACCCCGCCAAGTCCAAGATGGAAATGCAACGAAAAAGCAACTCAAATGGGAAAAGAGAAAATACTACTAGATTGAGAACTTGCTTCAATTGTGGTGACCGCTATCACTTTGTGGCAAGTTGTCCCTATGAGAAGAGAGAAGATCATGGGGGTAAGCTTGTGTTGAAGAAGACTCTCAAAGCACCTTACAAGAAACCCTTCATCAAGAAGAATCCCATCAACAAAAAGTTGGGAGAAATTGTCTTGATCACTCATGAAGAATACTCCTCCGACAATGAAGATGAGGAAGAGTAAACTTCTAATGGTGTGGCAGCTCTAGCCACTACTTCTACTCCGACATTCTCACTCTTCGATTCTCCAAATGAGAACTCTCCCATCAAGAACGTCACTTGCCTTATGGCAAGAGGAACGGAGGTATCCTCATCATCTCACTCTACTCCCTTAGACAATGTTGAAATTGATGATCAGATGTCTCTTGATGTTAAAAAGTAATTAATTGCCTTTGATGATTTTATGACTAACCTACAAGGAGATGCTAAGATACATTTTGGAAACATCTTAGATCAACTTTCCCATACACAAGAGCTTCTAGATGTAAGATGTAAATTTGGGCATGAACACATGATTGAGCTAGAGGCTTTAAACAATGCTCTAGAAGAAGAACAAGAAACTAGGTTGTCACTTGAATTAAAACTTGAAGGGCTTGATGAGGCCAATGACACTATTGTTAACAAACTCATCAAAGAGCGTGATCATGCTATTGATAAATACAAAAGGGCTAAAAAGGACAAGATTGAGTTTGGTGTGGTTCATGAAAAACTTGCCGAGGACTTTAGTTTGCTTAACAAGGCCCATAAGGCCTTGGAGAGTGAATTCTTGTCACTCACAAAGTCCCATGAAACGCTTCAAACTCAATTAGCCAATATTCCTTCACCTAGTAACTTCATTCCATCTAGTATTACAACTATTCTTGAAGAGAATGCTAGGTTGAAGGGGGAGCTTGCTAAGGCCACATTTCCACAAGGCAACAAGTCCATTGATGATCTTTTGAGCAAGCAAAGGCCTAGTGGTGATAAAGGAGGCATTGGTTTTGTCTCTCATACTAAGAAGAAGAAGAACAACAAGAAAAAGAAGGCCAAGCTCACACGAGAGACTAACAAGGCCATTGTGGATAGTAAGTCCACAAGTGGTAAAACTATGTCTCATGATGACTTTGCAGGAAGTGCTAACCCTCACTATGTTCTAATGCGTGATTATTATGGTGATGTGTATGCACAATATGTTGGCCTATATGATGGTTATATTGCTTGGTCTATTTGGGTTCCCAAGACCCTTGTTGCTAACAAAATAGGACCCATTGAAAAATGGGTACCTAAAATTTTAGCTTGATCTTTTGTAGACATATGCTTCCGGGGGTTCAAAGTGGGTGCTTGATAGTGGTTGCACAAGTCATATGACCGGAAGCTCGTCTATTGTCAAGGACTTAAATCCAAATGATGATCAAATCACCGTGACATATGCCGACAAGTCAAAGTCTAAGGTAATGGGTTTCGGCAAGGTTGTGGTTGCTCACGACATTACACTCATGAACGTCATGCTTGTTGAGACCCTTGGATACAATTTACTTTCAGTCCGTGCTCTTGGAAAGATGGGTTTTGCTGTCTTTTTTGATGATGATATTGTGGTCCTCATGTGGAGCAAGTCTCTCAAGGTCGCTTTCGTTGGGTACGTCGAACATGACTTGTATGTGGTGGACTTTTCGGGGCAAGACACTACAGGTCCGATGTGCTTATTCGGAAAGGCCGATGTGGGTTGGCTATGGCATCGCCGACTAGCCCATGTCAATATGAGAACTTTGCAAAGTCTCCACAAGGATGGCCATATTGTTGTACTAAAAGAAAATGTTTCCTTTGCCAAAGATCGTGTTTGCAGGGCATGTGTTCTCGGGAATATGCATGATGCTCCTCACAAGCCTAAGAACCGCATCAAGTCCACCAAGATTTTGGAGCTTCTCCATGTGGACCTCTTTGGTCCTCCATCTCATGCAAGTATTGGAGGGAAGAAATATTGCTTCGTGATCGTTGATGACTTTTCAAGATACTCATGGGTATATTTCTTCAAGTTGAAGAGTGAGACCCAAAAGACATTCATCGACTTCATCAACATGGTTCAACGTCAATACAATCTTTCCTATTGATCATAAGAAGTGACAACGGCACCGAGTTCAATAACTACACCTTGAATGATTTTCTTAGTGATGAGGGGATTAAACATCAATATTCCGCTGCATACACCCCTCAACAAAATGGTGTGTCCGAAAGGAAGAATCGGACTCTTATTGAGATGGCTAGGACCATGTTGGCGGAGTTTAAATCTCCATATAACTTTTGGGCCGAAGCCATCTCCACCGCATGTCATGCTTCAAACCGTCTCTACCTCCACAAAGAAATCAACAAGACTCCATATGAAATACTTACCGGTAACAAGCCCAACATATATTACTTCCGGGTGTTCAATTGTAAGTGTTTCTATTTCATAAAAGGTGTTCATTTGTCCAAATTCGAGTCTAAAGCATTAGAGGGTATTTTTGTTGGCTATGGTCTCGAATCTCACACTTATAGAATCTATGATAAGCTCTCCGGAGCCGTCATAGAATCTTGTAGTGTGACCTTCGAAGAATATGATGGTCCCCAAGGGGGCGTGTTGATGCTTGTGATGTAGATGATGAAATGCCTCAGGATGCCATAGGAAGAATGGGTGTGGGATATATCCGCCCCATTGAGGAACCCCTTATGGCGGATCGAGAAGAACTATGCTCCAGTCAAGTGGAGCCCTCATCTTCACAACATCAACAAGCTCCATCCACCGAGGAGGACAATGACTCAAGCCAAAGACAAGATGTAGACCCTCAACACGATGATCATAGTGACAACTCTAGTCAAGCGGAGCTTGATTCTTTCGCCCGGGTGTCAAGTGGTGCCAAGGCAATTTCTCAAGGAAGATCCGTACAAACTGCTTTGAAACAAGCTCAAATTGATGCTAGAAGAGCACTTAATCATGACCAAGGTCAATCTTTGCCTCTAGATGAAGAGGATGATTCCAATGATGATCAAGGTCAAGTTAATGGTCAAGACGAGGATCAAAATGATGAAGAGGGTCCCCCAAGAAACAACACGGAGATCCACGCTCGTCGCGATGCTAGAAAGGAAAGAATGTTGGAATTAAGAGATCACTCTCTACAAAATGTAGTTGGTGATCTAAGGAAAGGTATTTCCACAAGAGCACAATTGAAGAGGTTCAGTGAACACCAAGCACACATCTCCATGATTGAACCAAAGAAAGTGTGGGAAGCTCTTGAAGATTCGGATTGGTTAGAAGCTATGCACAAAGAACTCAACAACTTTGAGAGAAACAAAGTATGGAAGTTAGTGGAGAAGCCAAAGGATTGCCGCAATGTTATTGGAACAAAGTGGATATTTAAAAACAAGCAAGATGAGCATGGAATCATAGTAAGAAACAAGGCTAGATTGGTTGCACAAGGGTTCTCTCAAATTGAAGGCATTGACTATGGAGAGACATATGCACCCGTGGCTCGCCTTGAGTCCATTCGTATCCTTCTTGCTTATGCGGCACATCATAACTTTAAGTTGCAACAAATGGATGTAGAAAGTGCATTTCTTTATGGCCCATTAAATGAATTGGTATATGTTAAGCAACCCCCAGGATCTGAGGACCCCAACTTCCCAAACCATGTCTACAAACTTGATAAGGCGCTCTATGGGCTCAAGCAAGCCCCACGCACGTGGTATGAGCACCTTAGAGAGTTATTGTTTGACCGTGGTTTTGAGGTTGGGAAAATCGATCCCACTCTTTTTACTAAGAAAGTCAATGGGGAGCTTTTTGTATGCCAAATATATGTTGATGATATCATCTTTGGCTCATCTAACAAAGCTTTTAATGATGAATTCTCAAAGCTTATGACTAGTAGGTTTCAGATATCTTTGATGGGGGAGTTGAGAGTATTTCTTGGTTTTGAGATCAAGCAAGTTAGAGGAGGGACATTCTTCAATCAAGCCAAGTATACTCAAGATATGCTCAAGAGATTCAATATGCAAGATTTAAATGGATCTCCTACTCCCATGGCTACAAAGACTCATCTAGAACAAAATCTAAACGGTAAAGATGTGGATCAAAAGGTATACCAGTCTATGATTGGTTCTTTGCTTTACCTTAGTGCATCTAGACCCGATATTGTGTTGAGTGTAGGTGTGTGTGCAAGATATCAAGCGGATCCTAAGGAAAGCCATTTAATGGTGGTCAAGAGAATCTTTCGATATTTAGTTCGTACCCCATTTTATGGTCTTTGGTATCCTCGAGGCTCAACATTTGCTCTTTGTGGATACACGGATTCGGATTGGGCAGGGGACAAGGATGATAGAAAATCAACATCCAGGGCTTGCCAATTCCTTGGTAGGTCCTTGGTATGTTGGTCTTCCAAGAAGCAAAATTGTATATCTCTCTCCACCGCCGAAGCCGAGTATGTGGCAGCTGCTAGTGCTTGCACCCAATTGCTATGGATGAGGCAAACTTTAAAGGAATACGGTGTCCATTGTGACAAAGTGCCTCTTCTATGTGACAATGAAAGTGCCATCAAGATTGCCTACAACCCGGTGGATCACGCAAGGACAAAGCATATTGAGATTCGCCATCACTTCATTAGAGATCATGTTGCTCGAGGTGATATTGATCTATCATATGTATCTACCAAAGATCAACTTGCTGATATCTTCACGAAGCCACTTGATGAAGCAAGGTTTTGCTACTTGAGGAATGAACTAAATGTCGTAGATTCAAGGAGCTTGACTTGATTTTCTTACACTCTCACCTATGTTTCAACTCATATTTGGTTTAGGTGTAGGCATGGATATAGGGAGAGTGCGATCCTAATTGATTGGACCATCCCTCCCCCCATTATGCCCAAAGCAATAAAAATCATTCCTCTTAATATCATTTAGTGATATGTGAGCTTAATGATGAGTTTTGGTAATGGACCCAAGATATATCTTCGTGGTGCCAAGCCGAGTATACTCAAATATGGTGGCCTAGGTCACCGCCTCTCTCATTCGAGAGGTTGGTACTTACTCATGTTTGTCATTTGCTTGATTCTAGTCTCTTGGAGCTTTTCTGAATATTTTTGTGAATTCCTATGGCTCTTGTTGGTTCTTCACAGTTTGATGTCTCAAGCCAAGCCCTATCCCTATCTTAAAAACTGTCTATCTATCATATATGTCCCTAAAACACCTTTCCTGGAACTTTTGATCGAGGAGGACCGGAGTCTCCGGTGTACATACACCGGAGTCTCCGGTGTAGACCGGAGTCTCCGGTCCAGACGGTTTTTGTCACTTAAAGAAGGGGGGCAGGGTGAACTGGTACAGCAGTTCCTCATTCTACACCCCGTCCCCTACCTCCAAACCCATCGCCTCCTCTTCCAAAAATCCTCCTCGGAGGTCAAGAAGCCCCCGGGATCCACCGTGCCGCCGTCCAATCTTCCCTCCTCCTCCATTGGGTCATTCCCACCGGAGGAATTGATCCCATGGACAGATCTGGTACCTCCCCTCTATTTTTTTCTCCTAGGGTTCATCCCTAGATGTGTTCTTGAGGATTGGTGCTGATTTGTCCATTGGAATCACTTGATTGCGTGCACTTCAGTACTTTAGCCTTGTTGCATTGCCCGATCTGCTAGATTCACCCCCACAGGCATCTCCCCATATCATGCCCGAGCCTCCCGACCGGAGATTCTGGACCCAGGTCCGGAGACTTCGGTCCCCAGGACCGGAGACTCCGGTATGAGGTGCGGAGACTCCGGTGTTGGGTGAATCAAAACATACCAGAAATGCATCAAAGCTCTTATACTACATTTTTGGGGCATATATACTCATCTCCATGATATCTCCCTCACTGCTGTTCACAGGTGATGGTTCTAGTCGTCCTCGTCGTACCAAGGCCAAGTCCCAAAGGGGCAATCCTCGCTATGATGAAGCTCGGGGTCAATTCATCGTGCCTCCGTCCAACCGGAAACAGCAGGCACGTGATGCAGCTTACTTGAAGAGGGATCAGGAGAGGGCTGAACGGGAGGACCGTGCCAAAAGGGCCAAGTATGACAACCTTCAGTCCTTAGCCAAAATGTCTAAAGAGGAGTACCCTGAGCTGAGAAAGACAGATTTCTATGCGCTGCCTCGTACCAGTGAGGACCCTCGTTACTGGAGGAAAGAACAGGTTGTGTTCATGAAGGATGTGTATGGTGTACTCACCAAATCACATGTCTGTCGTCAGAATTTCATGAGTGTTGAGCAAATGCGCCTCAGCCCCTACTTCAATGATGCTTTGTGGATCTGTCAGAAGCTGGGACTGTACAACTTGATGGAGCCGCGTGAAGACTACAATATCCACCTTGTACAGCAGTTTTATGCCACCGTTGTGTTTGGGTCTAATCTTGACAGGACCATGGTGTGGATGTCTGGTACCACTCGCTACACAGCTACATTTCATGACTTTGCCAACATCATCTTTGATACCTTTCAGGGTGTATCCACTCCTGTGGGGCTGCGCATGCACTCTGTAGCTTTGGCTGAGAACAAGTTGAATCTGGCACCTCTGTATGATGATGGTGTTGTGGGGGGTTCCAAGGGACTCAAGACCCTCTACAACCTTATGCTGAGGATCTTCCGTCACACTATTGCACCAAGTGCTGGAAATGATGATGCAATTAGGGGTGGGCTTGTCAACCTCCTGTACCATACTCTTCGGACCTTCAATGCTGGACCCGAGGCTGATGGTTCACCTATTGATGTGATGGACTTTATTTTCGAGGAGATGTTCCATGCCATTCTTTACTCCCAGGAGCATGATTCTCCACTTGGCATACCACCACACCTCACTAAGCACACTCTGGTCACACTGCAGCATAAGGGGCGTATGGGGCCTGCTCCAAGGCGTCGCTATGGGGATGATGATGAGGAGATTGAGACGGAGAGGGATTCCTCCCCACCTAGAGTTCGGAGGAAGAATGCCTCCAATGCCCCTATGCCTACTATGACTCGAGACTATGTGCATGAGCGGGTCAAGAAGGCCAACTTTTGGGAGAGGACCCTTTGTTGCATGAACGTCGACATCCGTAAGCAACAACATGCATCCTACCAAAGCAACCGCCGCATTGAGAAGCTCCTCAAGGTAATCAAGGAACAGGGTGCTGACGATAATGAGGAAGGTGAAGATGAATACAATGATGAGCATGGGGCTCAGCAGTCCACATAGTCCGATCACACACTCTCATTTGGGGCATGGAATGCCCAACATGATAGTCTGGTGGATTGGAAAACTTTTGCTGATGTCACCTCCGGTTTAGGGTACCAGGGTACTTCCTCTTCTTGCCCTCACGGCAAAGGACCTGCTGTTCCTGAAGACGATATGATGCCTATGATGAGGGTGATGATGACCAGGAGGAGGATGAGGATGCCGAGGATGATGAGGATGATGATGACTACTGAGCTTTTGGGGCGCTAGTTTAGGTCTTTTCCCTTTTTCGGCGTTTCGATGCGAAAGGGGAGAAGACATTCTCATCGGTTTGCATGGGCTTGGGACTTTGGATTTGCGACCATCTGCTTTTATTTGCCTTTTATTTGCCATATTCGAACTTGGACTTTATGTGTGTTATTAGCTGTTCATATGTGTGACTATGACTATGTGCTTGTGTGCACCATCTATTGTAACTCATGTGAGATTTATGTGTGCTACCGTTGATACTATCTACCTTACATGATTTACTTAATTATCTTGCTGCACATAGTCAGGGGGAGTCACATATATATGTTATTCCATGCAAATCACTTGTTGTCATCGAACACCAAAAAGGGGGAGATTGAAAGGGCATTTATTGTCATAATCACTTTTGGTGTTCGGTAACAACAAGTAGATCATTTTACAGTTTGTCACTGTCCACAGGTTGATATTATGATAAGTGAAAAACACCCTCACACTTGGGAAAAGTCCACACTCATTTGACACATTTCTAGAAACTCCAGACCGGAGTCTTCGGTCTGCCAAGACCGGAGTCTCTGGTGTGGTCCAGAGTTTCCGGACTTGTCTCCGGTGGGGTCTTCAGGATCTAGGCTGGGACATTCTGACTAGGGGTCCGGAGCCTGCCCCGGAGGATACTCCGGAGTCCCCAGACCTTGTTCAGTCCGGAGTCTCCGGTGTTGGAAGACCGGAGTCTCCGGTGTTGCTGGGTCAGGATTGTTCTCGGTCATTCATATGGGCGGTCCGGAGGCTGGTCCGGAGATTGGCCGGAGTCTCCGGTCTGAATTTCTACAACGGTCAAAAGACGGTTCGTGGAGGGGGCTGCCTATAAAAAGGGACCCTTATCTTCTTCCTCCAGTTGCTCGAGCTGCTCAAGAACACCAACCCCATTAGAGCCACCAAATCTACAAGATCTCTTCATCCAACCATCCAAAGTCATTGATCATTGGAGAATCGAAGGATGAGGCCTTGATCTACATCTTCACCAAGAGAGATCTTCATTTCCCCCTCATTCACTTGAGGGCCCCCAAGCTCTAGTGTTTCATTGGCAACCCTAACTTTGATTTGGTTCTTACAAGCTTGTCTTTGATTTGTCTTGACAGCTTGCTTGCATTTGGGAGCCTCCAATTAAGTTGTGGATGTGTGCCCCGAACTTGTTGTAAAGGTGCCGGCTTCCACCTTGAAGGTTGCCGATATAGTGGAAGGTGGATCGAGCCTGTTGGGGTGAGGTTCATCGGAGAACAAGGGAGCCCTCTCGTGGCGTTGGTGGTTTGAAACCACCCCCTCTCCAAACGTAGACGTACTTCCCCTCAAAAGGAAGGAACTACGGGAAACAAATCCTTGTGTCTCCGCGTCCACTCCTTTGGTTACTTATATCCTTTACCGCACTTTACTTACTTGTTCTTGCTTAGTATTGTAATAGTCATGTCTTGGTTGACATATAGGTAAATTCACCATAGTTGCATAATCTAGAGAATTTACCTTTCTTGTCAAACCCTAATTTGAAAAAGAATAAAATTTGAAGTAGCACCTATTCACCCCCCTCTAGGTGCCCATACGATCCTTTCAAGATGCATCATCAAGATTTAAAATAAATAACCCATTCACAATGGGAGCATTAGCCATAAACATATCATTCTTAGAGATTACACAACCATTGTTTACACTCGCGAATGAATAACCATCCCTCACCAAACATGAAGGTGATAAAATGTTTCGACCCATACTAGGAATGTAATAACAATTATTTAACTCCATAATAAATCCTGACGGAAGGTGAAATTACATGACGCCGACGAACAATGCAGCAACCCTTGCTTTATTTCCGACGCAAAAATCCACTTTGCCTTTCTGCACTTCTCTAGTCCTTATTAGCCCCTGCATCAAATTGCAAATATGAGCAACCGATCTGGTATCAAATACCCAAGAGTTAACATAGGAATCAGCGAGAAGAATGTACACAACATTTACAACAAGCGTACCTGAGTGGGAAGTACTCTTACTTCCACTCTTCTTCAAAGAAGCCTGGTACTTGATGCAGTTTCTCTTCCAGTGGCCATGTTCATGACAAAAGAAGCACTCAGTGTCATCTGCAGGTCTAGCCTTTTGCTTGGGTGCAGACTTAGGGATCGTATCCTTAGCCTTGCCCTTCTTCTTCCAAGAAGTACCCTTTTTCTTGAAGCTAGGATTGTTCTGCACAGCCATCACATGGCTATACCCTGCACACTTCTTCATGTCACTTTCTGCTGGTTTAAGCATCCCACATAATTCATTAATGCCCTTCTCCACCCCATGCATATGGTAGTTCGAAATGAACTGCCCATAGCTGGATGGAAGAGACGCCAAAATGAAGTCAGTGGTCAACTCTTGGCCTAGTGGAAAACCAAGCTTTTCCAAAGTCTGACTATAACCAACCATTTTGATCACATGGGGGCCTACAGCTGCTCCCTCTGCTAGCTTGCATTCGACAAAGGACTTGGCAACATTGTACCTCTCAGTCCTTGCCTGATCTTGGAACATGTCCTTAAGCGCAACGATCATATCGTACGCATCCTGATCCTCAAACTTCCTTTGGAGTTCAGGTTCCATGCATGCAAGCATAAGGCAGCTAACCTCAAGAGAATCATCACACGCTCTCTTGTAGGCATTCTTTAGGGAAGCAGATGCATTATCAGCAGGTTCATCGGGGATTGGGGTATCTAGAACTGTTTCCTTTTTATCAGACCTGAGAATAATTCTCAGGTTATGGACCCAGTCCGTATAGTTTGTTCCATTTAGTTTATCTTTGTCAAGAATCGAATGCAAAGAAAAAGGTGATGTAGTGTTCGGTGCCATTGATCTACAACAGAAAACATGCAAAATACTAAGCCATGTAACCATGAAAGAGTAAAACATATTAAACAATTTAATAGCATATACTCCCACTTAAATCAATATCCCTCTATTGATACTAAGTGATTCAAGATCCACAATTAACAAGTCGACTAGTGAGCTTTAGCATCACTACCAGAAGACAAGGTAAATCGGTAAGCAACACTTGCTAATCATATCACATATGACTCTTGTTGTTTAGTGACATCTCTATGTCAAAACTAGGCGCCCAACCTTTATGCCCTAAGATCCTTAACTATTAAGATGACCTTGTTAAGCTCACCAACCCTTATGCGTGTAGGTATCCGATACAAACCCATCCAGCCAAGGAAAATCGTGGCACCCTAATTTCATAGGCCCACCAACGATTGTACATGGCATAGGATGGTGCAAGGTTTGGTTGGGATGGCATGGTTTAACTTAAACTTTGTGAGGGATCGTTCTACTTCTATCATCTAAGCATGCATAGTAGTAAAACACATAAGAATAGCATTCACATAGATGTGACACAGTATGGCCCATTTTCTCATGGTGATCTCCATCGCCATAAAACCTGTCCACCATGATGATCTCCATCTTCATGTTCCATGTGAGCCATCTTCCAAGTGATGAGTCCTCCACGAACTAATACAAGCTATTACTCCTAACAGCTAGTAATCAAAATTACATAGTACTGAGATCATCACAAGTTGGCACGTAGGCCATTGCAATAAATGACAACACATATGGCTCCAGCCGTGTTGCCCTACTCACGACACGCAGGTCATGCAAATTTTCATACATGTATCACATACATATATGGGCCATACGGATCACATACATCCTGCAAAAACAAGTTATGCATAGAATCGCATTCCACCGGATCATGTGACATCGCAGCACCTAGTTACCTTAACGAGATACAAAAGGGTCTACGATTAAGGGGGTCTAGGGGTTCTCCCCCTGCGGGGTTCGAAGGGGCAGCGCCCCTCGTGGTATCTCCGGGCGTCTGGAAAACCGTGAAAAATGAGAGATCGAATCATCACAATTTTCTTTAAGGTTTTTGATCGGCAAATCAAATTTACCATAAACCGACTCTTGTCCCGATTCAATCAAACTCCTTTGATCACGGTACATCGATTTTAGATCTAGGTTTCGATTCGATCAATCATATTGATCTTCGCGTGATTCAATAGGGTTTATGTGTCACTGTCAACCCCGATGGCGGAAACCGACTGATAGGGGTAAGTCGTTCGACAACCTCAGAATCACGATCACGGAAAGCAAGATCATAGATCAATCCTGAACCACCGCAATATAAACGATCACATCATTCATATCAATCTGCATATCACCATATGCAACCATCCCGAACCTATAACTGAATAGCACTGGCTCTGATACCACTGAAGGGATACAGGTAGGCTACACTAGCGCAAATCAAAATTTTCTACCGCGTAAACCAGGAATATTGTTGCCATAGATCACGGGATTACCACTAGACGCGCAGTTGTGGAATTGATGAAGCGCGTCGAGGCAGTGCAGACATTCCATGTCTCCTCCTTGTCCTCGTCCCACGAGAAGCTCCCCTTGCGCGGCTCGTCCAAGTGCCACAGATGCAGCACCTCCGAGGTATCCACACGTGCGGGGTGGAAGCGTCAGACGCCGGACTGCTAGGTCCGCGCGTGCAACACAGGCGTGAGGAGTGGCGGCTGGGTGGAATGGTCTAACCCTGGTTAGCTCGTCCCACCATCTCTTATATAGACGTCCCTAGTGGGCTTCTACATTAGCATCCCATTAGTAGCCTAATCCTGGTCTAATCCGGATCCAATCCTCATTAGGCTTCCAGCCCCTTAAGTGTGTGACCCTATAGGTTCATATACGTATAGACATTACACGAATACACTTATTCTGCCAATAGTTGGTAGTGGCCTCTAGCAAGACGTGCGAACTCCTAAACGCATACAAAGATCATATCGGACGAACCATCACAAGGTTTAGTACATGTCTTCCCCTTTGCCTCACGATATTTGGTCTAGCTCCAAGCTGACCTCTCTTTCTCGATACCGTAACTCGGAATCCCTTTACTAGGTTAACTCTTAACCTTATGTAGCACGGCCATGCTTTTATGGATCCGATCACTCGAGGGGCCCAGAGATATCTCTCTCAAGTAGAGAGGGGCAAATCCCATCTTGATTGACCATGCCTTGCAACATGCTTCAGGACAAACCCGAAAGCTACCTTTATAACTACCCAGTTACGGTGCAGCGTTTGATAGCCCCAAAGTAGGTCGATCCACATCTCAAGTACATATGACAATCTCAGGTCTAAGGACAAAACGTACACGATGTGTAGAGAGAGAGAGAGCTGCAACTAATTGCCAGTCTCAAGTTGGGCCAGTCTAACCCCATGTTCATAACATGTGCCCACATCATTGGTTTGACATCTCCATGTCTATGACTTGCGAAACATAGTCATCAACCAATCGATGTGCTAGTCTAATATTCATGTGTGTCCTCACATGAACTCCGACTAGGGACAACTCTTAAATAACCATACAAGTAAAGAGTTTCACAAACAATTCACATAATTGCCAATCAATACAAGTTGCCTGATATGGATATTCAAGGAACATTACAATGACTCATGGATACATATGAAATATAATCATCTCTATGATTGCCTCTAGGGCATATTTCCTTCAGAGTGGTATCTCGCTTGCCTTTGTTTGCAGAGCACAACATAAATTCCAAGACACCTCTGAAGTTCAAGTGAATATTAGAAGTAAAGATGTCAGAGATACAAGCATCAAAGTCATGACATAATTAACCAAGTTTTGAGACAAGCACATTACACTAATAATGACAATTATGCTCTCAAGAAGGTGCTCATAGAATACGTGGTGACTCAACAAGGAAGTGAACATGTTTTGAAAAGTTTGAAAGGCTTCCAAATGCTAAACATATGGTACTCATTAGCTTTGAGATCTCATTGCCCCTATCATAGGCATCTTTAGATGGTTAAGGTGAAAGTGAGGTCCAATATGAGTTATATGCTTGACAAACCATAAACTGGAAATCTCATGTCCCTTGAGTACGAGGGCCGCTCCTCATGCTACTCAACTTTAGTTACCGGTAAATTTTTGTCATAGTAAATGCATGCGTATCATAGAGAACCGCCAACGGGGTACCCCTTGCACATGATACAAGAGCTATCCCATAATCAAAATGATAAGGCAAGCAGACAATGAGCATCTTATCAATCTTCTTTTTTACCATGGGAAAATGGCGCTTTTTTCTCTCTTTCCTCTTTTCAATATGTCTCTTTTTTTCTCTCAATATTTATCTCTTTTTTATAAGAAGAATGCTTCATAGACTGCTCACTATGGTTATGCTTATTGATTGATGCATATTGTGATATTACTTGTTCTTGTGCTATTTGTTTCTAGTCACCCTTGTGAACTTTGAAGGTGTCCTATGCATCTATTTGCTACTCTATGAGGGACAAGCTAATTACCACTATGTCATGTTTTCTGTATGTGAAACAAACAAATGTTTTTCAATGCATGTTATTCATGATCTTTGTTTGTAGCCTTTCATGTTGCATGCATAGTTACTATGTCCTACCGTTAGAACTCCATCTTTCATGCACATGTTTAGAGTTCTTTGATCCCAGCTTCCAATGCTTGCAAATGGTTTGATCTTGGTTTTGATGGTGCATGTCACCTCAAAAAAATTATTCTTTTTATCACTTACCTACTCGAGGACGAGCAGGAGTTAAGCTCGGGGATGCTTGATACGTCGAAAATGTATCTATAATTTCATATGCTCCATGCTTGTTTAGTATCAACTTGGCTTTGCTTTGTCTACACTTTGAGGTGTTTTTATATCTTTTCTGGAACTAACCTATTAACAAGTTGCCACAGTGCCGGTTTCCTGTTTTCTTCTGTTTTTGGTTCCAGAAAGGCAAAAAATCAATATTCTCGGAATTGGACGGGACAAAAGCCAAAGTCAATATTTTACCGTGAGGGACACGAATCCGGAAGACGAGATGGAGACGCGAACCGGGGCAACCAAACCCCCCTAGGCGCGGCCAGGGGTGGGCCCGTGCCCGGGCAGGGTGTGGCCCCCCTGGTCGCCTCCCGGCCTCGCCTCTTCGCCTATAAGAAGCCCCCGATGCAGAAACCCTCGACACCTGATCAAAATTCCATGAAACCTTCTGTAGCCGCTGCCACCGTCATCCCTAGATCGGGGGGATCTGAAGTTCTTCCCGGCACCCTGCCGGAGGGGAGATCATCCCGGAGGCCTTCTCTCCGGTATGATATGTGAGTAGTTCCACCTTGGACTATGGGTCCATGTAGTAGCTAGATGGTTGTATCTCCTCCTTTGTGCTTTCATGTATAGATCTTGTGAGCTCCGTTCATGATCAAGATCTAATCTATTTGTAATCATGCATGTTGTGTTTGTAGGGATCCGATGGATATTTAGATTACTACGTCAGATTGATTAATGGTTTTGTCTTTATGATTCTATCATGTCTGTGTTGTTTGTGATCTTGCATGCTCTCCGTTGTTAGTAGCTATCTTGGCCGAGTAGTTGCTAGTGACTCCAAGAGGGGGTATTAATGCTCGATAGTGGGTTCATGCCTGTAGTTTCCAAGAGAAGTGATAGAAATCTCTTCAGTTGTAGATGTGTTGTTGCTACTAGGGAGAAAACAATGGTATCTTGTTCATGAAACAAGTGGATTGTTTACCTTACACACTTTGCTTAAAGCAGTTGTTTGTTGCTTGCAACTTAATACTGGAGGAGGTTCAGATGATAACCCAAAGGTGTACTTCTAGTCATAGATGCAGTTGGATGGCGGTCTATGTATATTGTTGTATTGCCCAATCGAATCGCATAGGATCTTTTTGTCTTGTATTGCATTGTTATGCCTTGCTCAGTTCCTGTCAATTGCCCTGCTGTAATTTGTTTACCCTTCATGCCATATTGTTTATCTAAGGAGAGCACCTCTAATAAACTATGGACCCCGGTCCAATCTTTACCATCGATACACCTTCCACTGTTACTTGTTTACTGTTGCAAACCATTACCTTCCACACCATACGTTTAATCCTTTGTTACAACAAACTAGTGAGCTTGACAACCTCACTGTTTCGTTGGGGCAAAGTCTTGAGTTTGTGTTGTGCAGGTCTCCGTGTTTCTTGCAACACCTGTGTGACGTTTCCTTCCTCCTACTGGTTCGATAACCTCGGTTTCTTACTGAGGGGAAACTTGGTGTGCTCATCACACCTTGCTCTTGGGGATTCCAACGAAGCTTCCCACGACAGTGCTGGGCATCATCAGTGTTTCCCAAAATAGTTCTAGCAATAGTAGCATCTAGGAAAGGACCTAATAAACCACTCGCATCAAGCACATTATAAGTAACATCATGAGTATCAGAAGCAATTTTAGATTCAGCAGTAGTAGCAGTGTGTGTAGCATGTGTATGTGTTGGTGGTGTAACAAGCTTACTTATAACAGATGGTGAATCAAGAGCAGCAGAGGTGGTTAGGACTGTACCTCTTCTTGTAGTGGATGGTAAAATAGGAAACTTTCCATCACGAGACTTCCCCATGATGAAAGGAATAGCAGTGAACAGTAATAGATCCAAGTGAACTTACAAATAAAGCTATGCTCCCTGACAACGGCGCCAGAAAATAGTCTTGATGACCCACAAGTATAGGGAATCGCAACAGTCTTTGAGGGTAGTATTACCCAATTTATTGATTCGACACACGGGAGCCAAAGAATACTTATAAGACTTAACAACTGAGTTGTAAATTCAACTGCACCTGGAAATAGTCTTGCTCACAGTACTTTATCAGTAGAAACAGTTTTGTAGTAGCAATAGCAAAGTAACAGCAGTAGCAAAACAAGAGCAATAGTAACAGTAGTAGCAAGCAGTAGGATATGAGCGCGGTAGGCATAGGGATGGATGGACGGGCGTTGCATGGACGAGTCTAAACATGTAACTTCAAGATCTAGGGCAATAGCAAATAAATAAGAATAAACATCCTACTAAACAATCATGGGCATGTGTTCCATATATAGTCATACGTGCTCGCAATGAGAACTTGCACAACATCTTTTGTCCTGTCAGCCCGTTGCAGCGGGGCCTCAAGGGAATCTACTGGCAATTATGGTACTCCTTTTAATAGAGCACCGTAGCAAAGCATTAACACTTTGTGAACACATGCGATCCTCACATCATAGTCATCCCCTCCGGTTGTCCCAATTTCTGTCACTTTGGGGCCTTTGGTTCTGGACAATGATATATGTACACAACTTGCAGATAAGATGACAAACAATACTATCATCATGAATCAATAATAAGATCAGATCTGAGATCATGGCACTCGGGCCCTAGTGATAAGCATTAAGCACACCAAGTTGCAATAAAGTCAAATAGCACTAATAGAGATACTAGGCACAATGCCCTAACAATCTTATTCGATTACATGATAGAACTCATCCAATCCCTACAATCCCCATAGCCTACAATGGGGGATTACTCACTCATGGATGGGAGAAACACGGATGGTTGATGGAGAGGCGTTGGTGGTGATGATGGTGATGATCCTCTCCAAATTCCCGTCCCGGTAGGGTGCCAAAACGAAGTTTCTGGTTCCGAATCGCGGTTTCTGGTGGTGGCAACACAGCGGAACTCTTTCTGGAAAAACGTCGAACCCCCTGAGTTTTTAGGTCAGTAGGCAACTTATAGGCGAAGAGGGAGGCCGAGGGGGTGCCTGAGGCGGCCACACCCCCTCCAGGTGCGGCCAGGCCCAGCCCGCGCGGCAGGGGGGTGTGGGCCCCTTAGAGCCCCACTCTGTCTCGTATTTTCGCTCCGTGAGTCTTCTCGTGAAATAGGATTTTTGGCATATTTTCCGGGATTTTTCCTGATAGTTGATTTTCTGCACAAAAACTAGACACCAATGCAATTCTGCTAAAAACAGCGTCAGTCTGTGTTAGTTGTATCCAAATCACACAAGTTTAGAGGAGAAACAATAAAAAAAGTGTTCGGGAAAGTAGATAAGTTTTGTATCACTCCTCTACCCGGGTGATCTCCTCCTCCTCCTCCACCCGGTGAGCTCCTCCCTCCTCCTCCTCCTCCACCCCGGTGAGATCCTCCTCCTACACCCCGGTGATCTCCTCCTCCTCCTCTACCCCGGTGAGCTCCTCCCTCCTCCTCCTCCTCCACCCCGGTGAGCTCCTCCTCCTCCTTTACCCCGGTGAGCTCCTCCTCCTCCTCCGACGATGGCGACGACCACCCCGGTGACCTCCTCCGGCTACCCCATCCTCCTCCTCCGATGAGCCCCCTCATCCACCCACCTTCATCCTAGCCTAGCCCTCCTTCGGTGACCCCCACCTCCGGCCAGATCTGGCCATCTTTTTTTTGCTATTTGAAAGTGCTATTTGATATGCATCTGTAAAATTACTAGCCTAGCACATGCAAGATGCGACTCGCATAACAAATACTTGAGTCACGGTGCTCGAGGCGCATCCCTAATGCGACTCTAAAGGCTTTCCATATGCGACTCGATTAGGTTTTTCCCCAGTAGTGTATCCTTCACTTCTTGATGTTGGTATATACTTCTCCTCCTTGCTCCTGTGATGTTCTGTTTGATCTCCACCTTGGACTCCTTCAGGTGACGATGGTGATTCTTTGTTGGCTGGTGTTGGTGAATAGGTTTGTGGTGTTGTGTTGGTTCTTGGTTGGTGAAAGAATGAATATAGGAACACTCTACTACGGCTATGTTTACCTTATCAATACCTAGGTTGTTATCTTATGTCGATAGCACATACACATGCAATTATGTGTGTGCTGCTTGCTTGCTACTATCTATGTATGAGATCAATTAATTTCGTGATCTTTGTTAAGTCGTTACTGTTTTCCCTTTTACTATGCTTGGTGAAATTTGCTCCATATGCCAATGAGGTTGTTCTGAGGCTATATTCTTATAAGAAAAAAAATTCTATTATAGGTAAAACTTGCCCCTTTATTACCAGGCTCAATGATGTGAATGAATAGTGCATTACACTATCTAACCCGAGAGTAAAATATTCTAACCCTAACCCCTTTTATTTTTATGGTTACCTTGGTTTTGCTTGTAGGTAACAAGATCAAGATGAAGAACAAGAAGGTTTAGTTTAGATATTAGGCTAAGTTTCCTTTTTATTTTAGTTGTAATTTCTTTTTATTCAATTTCTATAAAGACAATGTAATATGTCTATTGAGATAATAAAGTTTTCTAAATTATTATATTACCATTTCATTTTTTACTTGCTTACATTAAGAAATTATATTGTATAATGAAATAATCTACTATTTTTTATTTACGTATTCAATTTATTTACTTTAGTTATTATGATAATATCATTCTACATTAAACAAATAATCCAATTTCGTTTCTTTTGATTATTATAATATTCCTTTACTCTAACAATGAATTCCCTTAAAGTCATTTGAATTAAAATTTGAATTCCAAAAACTAAATTTGAATCATTTCCCCAAAACACATAATAAACCTAATGTTCATGTCAGAATTTATCACACTCACCAAGATGAACTAAATCCTAATCCATCGAAGTGAGAGAAACTCTGACCCCTTTATGGTTTTTAATTTGTGAAACATTTATCCTTTTTTATCAGATGAATGCATGCAAATGCACATATTCCTAAATCTATCCCTTGTTTGGTCCTAAATGTTGCGATGTTGCATTTTTTTTTCTAGGTCCCCCAAAAAATTCCCTTTAGTGATTTTTATAAATTTGTAGTGGGGAAGGGGGTAGTGGCCCTCCCTAACATCATGTAGCTTCGCGAGTGGTGTTGGTAATTTTCTCATCCCTTTAAATGTTAATTTGTCAATCTGTGTTTATAATTTGTCGGCGAACATTATTCATTGCCCTTTTTAGGGTTATTGCTTTTCATGGGTTGCTATTTTTGTACTCCCTCTATCCGTAAGTGTCACCGCGCCGCGTTGTGCGTTCGCATCAATCCGTGAGGGAACCCCCTCAGGGATTGTTTGTTTAATCGACTTTGGAGTGTATTGGTTGGGATTTGGAGGGATTTTGACTTACATGGGAATTAATCTACCTTTGAGGCTTGTTCGGTTAATCCACCTCCCAAATGGATTGGGTGGATTGGAGGGGAAATAGGGGGATTTTGACCTAGAATGGACTTAACCCACTTGAACCCATGCCAATACCCTTCAATTCACATGAAACTGAACAAGGCCTCAATCCATGTTGATCCACTCCGATTGAGATTTTTCCACTTTACATCACAAAACCACACCCCTAGTAACTTGTTTCACAAAACACCAACGTTTAGGGTAATTGTTTGAACAAAACAAAAAAATGGCTGTGAACTCATTTTGACAACTAATTAGTTACTAGCCCACTTTTGACACCACATCATACCAAAAGTAGACCTGGTTTGATCCAATTGAAGAGAGATTATTTGAAAATTATCTTTTGGGTGTTGTTTTAAACGAGAAAAACCTAGAAATATTTTAATTCGGTATTTCTTTGTGGGCGGGTTCATTTTCTAACTCAGGTGGGTTTGCTTGTTGGTGTTGGGCCCGACCTTGATCATGGATGGCCATGGATGGCACACTAGTATGTGATATGTAGTAAACGTATCTATAATTTTTTATGCTAAATTCTTGTTTTATATCATTTGTCTTATGTTTTGTCTACACTTTGAGGTATTTTTATACACTTTATGGAACTAACCTATTGACAAGATGCCACAGTGCCAGTTACCTGTTTTCTGCTATTTTTGGTTTCAGAAAATCTAAAAAATGAATATTCTCGGAATTGGACGGGACAAAAGCCAAACTTCATATTTTCCCGGAGTGATACGGAAAATCAAAGATGAGACGGAGGAGGACACCAGGCTGGCCACACCCTAGGTGGGCGCGGGGCAGCCCTGGTGGCGCCCACAGGGGGTGTGGGCCCCCTGGCCCTCCATCGATCTTGCCTCCTTCGCCTATAAGAAGCCTCCGACCCAAAAAACATAAATAATCTGGCGGAAATCCACGAAAACCTCCATAGTGCCGCCGCCACCGAAGGGGAGATTCGGGGACAGAAAGTATATGTTCCGGCACCCTGCCGGGACGGGTAAGTGCCCTCGGAGCCATCTCCATCGATCTCCATCACCATCTTCATCACCATTGTTGATTCCCATGATGAGGAGGGAGTAGTTCTTCCTCTAGGCTAAGGGCTCTACCGGTAGCTATGTGTTCATCTCTCTCTCTCTCTCTCTATGCATGAACATGTTGTGGTCATGAGATTTGTAATCAAGTAGATCTACTTTGTTACTCAAGTGCTTAAACCAATCTCTGCTCTCCCCACGTGTGTGAAAGTGACAATGTGCGCACTGTGGTGGCAGTTAGGCTAGAGGTTGCATAATTACTCAATTGCTTTAATAGATCTATGTTTTCCCCATGTGTGTGAAAGTGACAGCGTGCATGCCGTGTGTGGCACTTAAGCTAGGTTACATATATATTTATCATGAGTTATATTTGGAGTTGGATGTCTTTATGAAATTGTGGTGTTTGTTGGAACAATCTAGCGCTCAAGGTGACAGTGTGGGGTTATCTAGATGGGGAAGGCGGACTTTGAGGAGTGTTGTTATAGCCCTACCATGGATTAGAGTGTCCAACCGGAGAGTAGTTAAGGGTAGTATCATGAAGAGAATATATTTATTGAGAGTGTTCACTAGTGAAAGTATGATCCCTAGGCCTTGTTTCTAAACATTGAAACACCGTTTGCAACTAGGTCTGTTACATGTTTGCTTGCTTCCATCTTTTTGCCTATAGTCTTTTCCTCCCCGCTAGAAGCTCTTTTCTAGCACCGTTACCACTTATAATCATCCATACCACTTGTATTTCACTATCTCTTTGCTGAACTAGTGCACCTATATACCTGACAAGTGTATTGGGTGTGTTGGGGACACAAGAGACTTCTTGTATCTTGATTGCAGGGTTCCTTGAGAGGGATACCTTTGACCACTTCCTCCCCGATTTCGATAAACCTTGGGTAATCCACTTAAGGGAAATTTGCTGCTGTTCTACAAACCTCTGCACTTGGAGACCCAACAACTGTCTACAAGAATAGAAGTGCGTAGACATCAAGATCTTTTCTAGCGCCGGTGCCGAGGAGGTAAGGTAAAACGTCTAAGCTTGGGGAAGCTAGTTTTTATGAGAAAGATATTTTCAGTTCCCCAGCTTTAGGGAAGAAAATTTGCTCTGATGATACTTTATCTCCCATATGTGGTAATTATAATGATGCTCGTGATATTTTAAATCCACATACTGAAAGTGTCCATTTTAAAATACCTACAAAAATTGTTGATCGTGTCATGGATAACTATTATTTTGGGGATGGAACTATCCATCCTGGTGATCACTTGCTTTTTATCCATGAATTATGTGAGTTGTTCAAGTGTGCAGGTATTTCAATGGACCAAGTTAGGAGTAAGCTATTATATTTATCACTTAGGGACAAAGCAAGGGAGTGGTATGAGCTACTAGATGATCCTCATCATTTGGAATGGAAGGAACTTGAATCTCTCTTTTACTCTAAATTTTACCCTCCTCATGAAATCCATAAAGATAGGAATTATATTTATAATTTTCACCCTCATGATGGAGAAAGTATTGCCCAAGCTTGGGGAAGATTTAAGTCACTAATGCTCAAATGTCCCATTCATGAGCTCCCCAATAATATTATTATCAATAATTTTCATGCAAGGCTTTCAGGACATTACAAGGATTATCTAGATACATGTTTAGTGGGATCCTTCACAAGTAAGGAGGTCAAAGCAAAGTGGTATCTTCTTGAAACAATTCAAATAAATACCGAATATTGGGATAACGACAAAGGTAAAGAACCACGTATAAACTATGAGTATGATTGCATTAAGTCTTTCGCTGAAACTGCTGAGTTTCAAGAGCTTAGTGCTAAATATGGTCTTGATCCTCAAATTCTTGTTAGATATTATAGAGCCTTTGCTTCCCATATTAATGCTCCTAAAGAAAAATTGTACATGTATCATGAACCTTTTAAAGACACTTGCATGGAAAAATGAAAATGTTATTAATGATTGCAATAAACATGCTCAAACTTCTAAAAGTACTATTTCTTATAAGCATGTTAATTTTTGTGGTATGCATAGACCTTGTGAGAAGAATAAAATAGAAGAAGAATATCGTATCACCCACTGGAATGAAAAAACCAGAACGTGGTATAAGGCTCTAAATGACCTTGGTAAAATAATTGTGCCCTCTACCCTTTTATTTGTGAACTCTGCTATGAAGTGGGTCATTTCAATTTTCAATGCTCATTTCATAATAATAACCTTTCTAATCCAATGAGTACTACAAGTTTGTATTGTGATAACGCGATCACTGATAATCAACATGATGAACTTACATTGTTTTTGGGGTGTGAAGAGTTATCAAGAAAAACTTCTTTGGTAGACATGAGTGCTTTTGGTATGAATAGTGTCCTGCATGAGTGTCATCTTTATTGTGTTGATAATTGCCACACAAATACTTACACATAAAATCTTATGAAAGATGATATTTTACCAAAATATGACAGGACTAATATGAGTTTTGTTCTTATTAATGAAAAGGATGAATCCTCCAAAGTTTCTTCTATTGTCTCTGTAACATCTTAGCATTTAGGAACCAATGAAGGGTAGATTTAGGAATCTGAGATATTGCATGCATTCATCTGTAAAAATGTGGGTAATTCGCCAAATAAAAACCTAAAGTGATCAAAGTTTCTTTCATGCTTTGAGATTAGGTATAGTCTTGGAGGATGATTGTTATAGACTTTGATATGATCTTTGTGGATGAGTGTGTTTTGGGAAATGAAATTTGAATTTAAACTTGAGTGTTGGATTTATAATGTAGAAGGATTTAGAATTAGGTTTGAGTGATTTGATTTAATCAAGAGTTAACAATTAATAACTCAAACTTTAAATAAAATAAAATAATCAATAAAATGAATACTTATTCCATAATTTTATTCAATAAATAAGTTACAAAATTTAACTTATGGAAATGATCAAGAATCTTTACAATAGTAATGAAATAAAAGAAGAATCTTTATATATTGAGTAACAGTACAATCTTTATTATAAAAGAATAAAAAAATTTACAAAAGAATAAAAGAAATATTACATGTGACTATTCTATAAAGAAAAAAGAAAACCTAAACTAAAGTCTTGATATTCAAGTCTTGTACCTGCAAAACAAAACACAAACTAAAGAAAGAAAATTAAGGATTAGAATATGTACTCTCAGAATTGACAGTGAGTTGCACTGTTCAATTTTTCATCATTGACTAATTTAAGGGGCAAGTTTCACCAATATGAAAGAATTAAATCTTTCATAATTTTAAGCCATAAGTCAAATAAACAGCAAGGAGGGGCAAGTTTCACCAGACAAGTAAGTGTAACCAGATAAAAGTAACTTCTTATCCAGAGCATATCCACAAGGTGTGCAGCAGGCACACTGGCAGCACACACACCAAACTGCATGGTGTGTGTGTGCTGTCAGCACAGCATCAACAGGCCACACACACAAAACTACACAACACAACCGTGGTCAAGCCAACCCCACACCATTTCCTTGTTCTTTCACACCAAACATAGCAGCCAAACCAAACCAGAGTACATCAATGTAACACCCTCAGAATCGGCCATATGCAAGTTTCAGCGATTCCCACCAAACCCGCATAGAAACGATTCAAAGGGTGTTACAGAGTGGTATCAGAGCCGACCCTCCCGGTTACATGGGCGTGTGCGGGTCAGTGGCGGACATGTGTAGCATGGCGCGTGTGTCCCGGAGTGGACACGACATGGCAATGTGTCGGCACTGGACGCACAGACGTGTGCCAAGAGGGGACATTCCTGGCTTGTGTTTGATCGACGAGGACGTCGATCTTCTAAGGGTGGATGTATGTGAGACCCTGGCGCATGGCTCAATAGGATTGATAGGAAACCCATACCAACAAGTTGCAACTTCTTTTCCGGAAGCTCATTCGAAAAGAACTCTAAGGTTAAGCGTGCTTGGCCTGGAGCAATTCTAGGATGGGTGACCGACCAGGAAGTGGGTACCAGGTGTGCATGAGTGAGGACAAAGTGTAGAAAAGACTAGTGTTGGTCTGTGGGGTTAGTCTAGAGATCCTATTGAGCTGCTAGAAGTGACAGCCATTGGTCCGGAGTGACTAGGGGTGTTACAATCAACCACAACCTTGATCATCTCACCAAGATGGTGACATAAGGATGGGGTAGATAAGGTGGATAGCAAGAACAAGATCAAGCCACCAGGACCAGGAGGTGGAGAGCTAGATCAAGGACACGTCTAGGAGCTGGAAGTATCAGGAGGAGCACCAGATCAAGCCAGCCACAAGATCAACAACTTGCAATCCCAACAACAACCAAGTGTGGTGAGTAGAAAAGACCATCACATGATTTATCTGTCTAAGTTAGACAAGCATCCATGAGTTTCCTCATACTCAAACTCTCAGAAAAACACCCAAATGGGGTGGTTTCATCATTGAAGTTTTAAACACTAAAAGCAACCAGAAAAATATATAGATCCAACTAGGATCTCGGAACAACCTCATTGATCCTAGATAGCAAGCTATATTCTAAATTCCAGGAATGAATATAGCCAAGATCCGAACTTCTAGGCACATCTCTAAAAACAGGAGTAGCACCTTAGAATTTCATCCTATGGATCCATATAAGTTATCAAGCCTACAATCATTTTTCCCAACTTTGATTCCAGAAGTAGTAGTTGGTATCACTACTAGAACCAATCCATGAGAAACAACAAGAAAAGGACCTAGATCCTAAACCTTATACCAACATCATAGGTTTCAGGGATTCAAGGAAAGAAGTTTCCATTTATTTCTAATGCCAATGTAACTTCAAGCTTGAACAAAACCAAGCCAAGTAATAGAACCTAATCTTGTGTGCCATATAGGGATGGTGTCACAAGATCAGTTTCTAAACTAAGCAAGTAAAGCATCCAACTTTTACAGATACACTCACAGCCAAATATAAATCATTTTCCTGATACTAATCACAGGAATCATTTCTAAGAATATCCATATATATATCATCACTGTAAGAGACCATTTGATCTCAAGCTATATATGCATTCATAAGCCAACAACTAGCCAGATATCTAATCCACAGAGGGATATGAACCCTAAGCAGATCAAACAATCCTAATTAGGACATAACACTAGCCAGGAGTGGTCACTACCAACACATAGCATAGGGTGGCCTAGCACAGAGGACACTAGGGGGAGAAGGATTACTTACTGAAGGTTGTCGTTGTGGGCGAGAAGAGGAAGCAGAGGTCGACGACGAGCACTGCGGCACGGGGATCACCCCAAGGGGGCGCTGCGACCCACACCAGGCCGAGGAGGCGACCATAGCCACGCCTGGAGGCGAGGAGCACCACCACAACACACGACAGTAGCGGCGGCGACATCACCAGCACTACCCCAAACCCTAGGGTTCGGGATGGAGCTATTCTGGTCACGGAGGAGCTCCAGATCCAAATCGAATTGGACAGGAAGGTAGAGCATGGTCGACAACCTCGTCCTGCACCATGACAGCGGCCAGGGAGGACCACGGCGGCGAGCAGCGCACGGCGGCGGCGCCATCGACCACAGGGTCGAAGAGGAGAAGAAGAGAGATGAGCTCGAGAGAGTGACAGAGAGAGTGTGGGCTGGGTTGGGCCAGAACCCTTTAGGGTGTCGTTTTGGTTCTACCCTAGTGGACCACAAGGGGCCAATAAACCAACACAGGCGGCCCATTTACCTAAAGACAAATTTTAATAAATAGAAAAGACCAAAATGCCCTTGAACTTAATTCTAGAAAATAAAATAAAAATCCAAAAATTATAAATAAAATATTTTTGGATTCACAATAATCCAAACTACCCAAATAAATTAAGAAAGAAAATTTTAGACATATAAATTTTATTAAGAATTATGTAATATATATATATATTCCTTATAGAATTTTATAAAATTATTGAAAGATGATAAAAATAAATAAAAATCACTTTCATTATATATTAATATTTTAGTATTTTAGAAAAATACTAAACAATTATTTAATATGAATTTTTGGTATTTAAATGATAATTCTTAAATGAATTGTTAAATAAATAAAATTCAAATAAAAAGGAAAAAAATAAAAGAATACAATATTCAATAAATATTAGAAAATTAATATTTATAAATCCTTTATTATTAAAAGAATTTTTATAATAATAGGGGGAAATACACATAAAGCTAAATGATGTATTACATTACTTTGCATAATCACTTTGCTTCTTTAAATATTGTCCTTACCAGACAATAATGATGTTTTTTAGACATAGAAGCTCAAGGTCCAGTGCAAGCATCAGACTTCACTACCTTGCAATCATAAGGCAAGTTCATCACTTGCTCATGTCCTTTGAAGAGTCTTTATCAAGTATTTATAAAATGTGTGTTATCATCTATATTCCAGAAAAAGAAAATATTATTTTTCCAAAATAAATAAATCTTAGGTATCATCCTAAGTTATGGTATGATAGGGAAATAGAACTTAGGTTTCTATTTGCAATAATGATGAACCATTAGGGATTAATAACCCATGACATCAATGATTCTAGCGCCGTATATTACGCGTTAGCCATGAGATTTGGAATGGAACAGAGAAGTCAGCTGTATCCTTTTCCTCTTGTATGGAGGCAAGACAACCTTAACGTGATGTCGTGATTCCTTGTGCGGATCCAACATATGGGTGGGCACCCTCACGCCCCACACTTTTGGTGTCTAGATTATCTATGAATGGTATTTAGGGATATGGTCCATTCAAATGGTACTCGTCCGGGCATCACCAGGTCATAGAGTCTTCAGGAACTCAACGGGATTTTAGCCTACCCGAAAGGGGGCTTAACGGAGGTGAGCCGGCCTCAAAGGATCGTGTAGACATATGAGGTCGCGGAGAGGGCAGTGATTGGCTTGGACCAACTAGTGGGCCCCACATCATGGAATTGTGGACGGGAAAGTACCCCCGGTTGTGCAACAAGGAGTTGATCTGTCATGGGTAAAGTAACGCACCTCTGCAGAGTGTAAGAACTATAACTTGTTACTCCCTGTTCCGGGAAGGAGCTACGAACACGGCAGGAAAGGAACTCCATGAAAGTTCTGGTCAACCTGTGAAGGCTAATGGTCATAGATTTTCATAATAAAATCAATCTTTGAAGAACGATTTACGAAAATTGCATAGTGCCAAGGACTGCTAGACTGAGGTGGTAGATAGAGCATCAAAATTCCTACCTTTCATATAATGAACTTGCTGGGTAACGTTGTTACTCATCCTTTGCTTTGAACCCTTGCTTAGACTCTAAGAATCCCAAAGATACTCCAATGTATGCAACCAAGAGCCAAGAGGAGGTCTTCTATGAAGAGCCCAACCTGTATGGAGCCGTAGAAGGGGAGGACTACGATATCGTCTACAAAGGAGAGTTCCAAGAGTCCGAATAATTACTACAGTTCTAATAGCCACTTCAGCCGAGCAACATGAACAATATATAGCAATAAGTTGTTGAGCTCAATTTGGAGTTTAAGTTTTAAATTTGAAACTTCCGCTGAAACACTTATATTTTGGTTTGTAAGTTGAATCTTTTGGAAGTCCTGAACTTCCGGTATTGTAATAATAATAATGTGTGTATGTTTGTAATATGGACCCACAATGTTTCTGTTGTACCACTCTGAGGGATGTGATATTTACGGAACGGTGTTCTGTGGATGTCATGTCAACGACTATAGTGTACTACACATGCAGTGGTATGCTGGGTCACCGCAGTTGGTATTAGAGCAAATTGCTTTGACCTTAGGTTGGAAACCTAGTAAAGGGTATTACCTATAGGAGTATGTAGCAACGATAAAGAATTCTCTAAAATAAATATAATGGGTATTCAAATGAGAATATTCTGTTATATGTTTTAGTGCGATAATTCTTTGTTATGATGCAATATATTATTGGTTACTAATAAAGTATTTTTCTTATACACAGAGTTATGGCACCAAAGTTTCCAAAATAGACTTTGGTAAGGAAAGAGGAGACTCTTGATGATTACCAAGGATCATTTACAGACCAACTTCGTCAACTTTTAAACATTTTTAGCTGTCCAACTAGAATTCCAGTGAACACCATAACCTATTATGATGGCCGGATGTTATCCAAGTATCGTGTGAGTACTCAACTCCCATAGGATCTTGGATTATATCACGATCTACCTATAGGTGAAGGTAGGAGTCACTTAGCAGCATATCATGTTGCCGTTGTGGAGGCGATAGCTAATATCCGGGAGCATAAAGCCAATGATTTGGAAGGTAGCACATTTTCTGTGATACCTTATGATTCTATAGACTCGGAGCCTGTACCGGATCATCTTACTTTGGTTAAGAAGCATCCTAAGTTAGATTCCAAGTTTATGGATAGATATCGAACACTCATTGCATCTTTTTATAAGACACATCAAGGGATTATCGAAGATAAAAATGACATGTTAGAGGATCTAATTGATCCTGAAAGGAGGAAGCATTTAGCATTCCAATTGGAGAAGGAAGCAAGTAGTAGTGCAACACCTATCTTTAAGGATATACCTATAGATCCTAAATCTTTTACACCATATCCTTATTCACCAAGTCCTGAACCTATATATGATCCTACTATGGATATGAGGTATGCAGTACCACGGGGTTCAGAGGATGGTTCTGATTCAGAACTTCCGATTGAGAATTCTGATGGTTGGAGAAGGGGATCATATGAAGGATTTCATGAACACCAGATGTACATAGATGGTTCTGACAGAAATGTTGGACAATCTAGCTGGATGGGTGCAATAATTAACCCTAGTAACAGTAGTAGAAATGCCATGTCCATATATAATCAGGATGAAGAAGAAGATCCTGAGGAGAGAGTGTTTGAATCATCAACATCTTCTCAAAACCCAGGGAATATACATTATCCGGTGTTTAACTATCTTTCCCAAAGGAGCACCTGGGGATCAGCAAGATCTGCGTATTCTGTTGACAACTCAAGGAATGAAGCTCAGGAGATCCAAGTGGGAGATAATGTTGACAATGTTTCTGAAGACTTTTCAGCTGAGCTGGAGGGAGTTAATGCGCTCAGGTTGAGTAATGACTCAAGTCCTGACACTTCAGATACTGAGTATGTTCCTTCTGGAAGGCCATTTGTTCCACAAACTGTGCGACAAATGTCACTTCATCACGGTTGGACATCAGGCATGTATGATGAGCGTAGTTACTACTAGAAGTAGGAAACTATATAGAGGTATCGAGTACTGTGTATTGTAATCCGAGAAATAAGATAGTGTTGTAATTATACCTATATGGTATATGTTGTAATGACTTTGTATTATTAAGATATTGTAATGTATAATATGTGAAATGCATATTTGGATTTTCATTGTCTGACTAGTTCTGTGCGTAGAGTCGAGGTCAGAACACATGTGCATGATGTAATTATGAGTATTCGCTTTATGTTGCAGGACTAGGGGGTCATGGATACGGGTGTAGAGACCGAATCTAAGCAGTAGCGGATGGAACATGAGGCCAAGGAGAAGGCCGATGCAGATGCAGCAAATTAGGGAACGTTACCACCACCACCACCAATGAGGCCGTTAATGGAGCAGAACTTTATGCAGTGTATGCAAATGATGCAAGAGACCTAGAACAAGTTCATGGAGGAGTTGCTGAGACGAGCAAATCAGAGAGCACCTGAAGGTGGAGGAGTAAGTCTTTCTGAATTCTAGAATGCAAGGCCGTTACCTTCTGCATCAGCTCTTTCTATTTTTGGGTGAGGGCTCCTTCGTACTAACCAGCCCCGGAGGCTCTCTAGCCACGTCCATAAACTAATGTGGCTATAGCATCACACAAAGCAGTGCATTGATGAAAATAATGGCAGTGGAGTTAGAGTACACGGTCGTAGCTCATTAGTTTCTGCTAGTAGACTAACACGATAAATTGCTTGCACAGGCAGTGCATTCATTGTAAAAGCGCAGTGCTTCTAAACTAAACCAGTGTACACTTGTAGTGCACTATAAATTTTTGGTAATCTAGTACACGCAGGATAAATAGGGCAGTTATTGGAAAGTACAGAGGTGTATATGCATCATAACCCAAAGCAGTTTATATATGATTGCAAGTAATTTCTTTATAAGGTAGTGCACACGAGTTAACAAGCGCAGTGCTTCGAAATTAAACTAGTCTGCCGGCAGCATCATAGAGAGCTAATGGATGCAGAAGATTGGCTAGCAGATAAAGAAAGAAAGTTGAAGACTGTAGGTTGCAATGATGAGGAGAAATTGAGGTATGCAACTCATTTTCTGACTAGACCTGCAACATCATGGTGGGAGAATCAGTTAGCCATGCAACAGCCAGGAAGGGAGTACACTTGGGAGGAGTTTAAACAGAGATTCCGTGAATATCATGTTCCAGAGAGTGTTATGGAGTTGAAGCAGAGAGAATTTGAGGAGCTGCAACAGGGATATACTAGTGTTATGAAGTATATCCGTGAGTTTAGTCAACTATCTCGATATGCGGAGGAAGAAGTTAATACGGGGGAAAAGAGGAAGAAGCGTTTCCTGCATGGACTAAATCCCTTTGTGAGGATGCAGTTGAGGTTGGATAATAAGCAAACTTATCAGCAGTTGCTGGATGCAGCTATTACTTTCGAGGATGACTACAAGAATGTCCAAGAGGATAGAAGGAAGAGAGCTAAGAAGGAAACCACGAGGATACAAGAAAGTAAGCCCACACCCAATCTGGAATTCAAACCTAGGAATAGACCTTATAATAGCAATAATTCCAATCAGAGTGCAAATCCAAACGCAAAGAATATTATATGCCACAATTGCAAACTTCTAGGGCATATAAGCAGGGATTGCCCGAAACCCGTAATTGTGTGTCATGCTTGTGGTCAGAGAGGTCACATAAAGCCAAATTGTCCAAGCAAACCACAAGGAGGTTGGCCAGTTAGAGATGGAAGGAAAGCCAGTGGAGGAAATGGACAGCTCAATAAAGGAGGGAATAATGTCAAGAACAACAATGGCAAGAGGAACGGACCTACCGGGAAGCTGAATTGCGCAACCCTAGAGGAGGTGGATAATTCGGAGCATGCCGTGATAGGTACGCTCAATATCCTTACCAATCCCGGCAAAGTTCTGTTTGATACTGGTGCAACTACTTCATTCATTTCTGAAGAATTCTATGATAAGTTCAGGATTAGAAGGGCAACATTAGAAAACCCTATGACCGTAGTTACGACAGGGGGAAATGTGATTGTACGCCACATTAAACAAGATCAAGTTATCTCGATATGTGTTTATACATACTTTGCATACCTTTATGTGATTCCTTTGAAGGGAATTGCAGTAGTGCTAGGGATGGACTGGATGATGGAACATGGGGCTCAGATAAATTGTGAGGAGAAAACTATCTCAATCAAAACTCCAAGTGGAGCAAGGATAGTTTACTAAGCAGATAAGCATAGTCATATCATGGTGGATCTGCAGTTGAACTCGACGAAAGAGGTCAAATTGGAAGATATTCCTATAGTAAATGAGTTTCAAGATGTTTTTCCAGCAAGCTACCCGGAATGCCACCAGATCGGGAGATAGAATTCACTATTGATATAATTCCCAGTACAACGCCAATAGCTCAAACACCATATAAGATGGGACCAAAAGAATTAAAAGAACTCAAATAACAATTGATGATTTAGCCAGAAAAGGGTTTATCCAGGAAAGTGTATCCCCATGGGGAACACCAGTAATCTTTGTGGATAAAAGGGATGGTGGAAGAAGGATGTGTGGAGATTATAGAAAATTTGAACAACGTTACCATCAAGAATAAGTATCCTTTAACAAGGATTCAAGATTTGTCTGATCAAGTGAAAGGAGCCAGAGTGTTTTCTAAGATCGATCTAAGATCTGGATACCATCAAATAAAAATCAAGCCTGAGGATGTTCCAAAGACAACATTTGTCTCAAGATATGGACACCATGAGTATCTGGTAGTACCATTTGGTTTGACCAATGCACCAGCAATATTCATGAATCTGATGAACAAAATCTTCATGCCATATTTGGATAAGTTCGTCATAGTCTTCATTGATGATATTCTGATATATTCCAAGGATACGGAAGAGCATGCTGAACATTTGAGAATAGCATTGCATACTTTAAGGGAACGTGAACTTTATGCTAAGTTCAGTAAATGTGAATTTTGGCTAGATGAGGTAGAATTCCTCGGCCATGTGATCAGTAAATATGGAATTGCTGTAAATCCATCCAAAGTTCAATCAGTATTGGAGTAGACTGCACCAACCAATGTGAAACAAATTCGAGGTTTCTTGGGGATGGCTGGTTATTATCGGAGATCCATTGAAGGTTTCTCCAAAATAGCTGGACCAATGGCCAAATTGTTAAGAAAGAATACACCATTCAATTGGGATGAGAAGTGTGAAGCAAGTTTTCAGGAGTTGAAGACCAGGTTAACCACAGCTCCAATCTTAGCAGTTCCAGAAACAGCGAAAGACTTTACAGTATACTGTGATGCATCTAAAGAAGGTTTGGGTTGTGTGTTAATGCAAGATCAGAAAGTGATTCCTTATGGTTCAAGACAACTGAAACCACATGAAGTCAACTATCCAACTCATGATTTAGAGTTAGCAGCAGTAGTCTTTGCGCTGAAAGGATGGAGGCATTTTCTTTATGGAGCCAGATGTGAGTTATACACTGACCACAAAAGTCTTAAATATTTCTTCACCCAAAAGGAGTTGAATATGAGACAAAAGCGTTGGTTGGAACTAATCAAAGATTATGATTTAACAATCAACAATACTCTAGGAAAAGCAAATGTTGTAGCAGATGCTTTAAGTCGAGAGAGTGCAGATATTCAGCCTAGCAATCGAGAGCTACCAAAAGAGTTACAAATGGACTTGAAAAGATTAGAGCTTCAATTCATTAGAACATAGGTTCTTGGAGGATTAGCTACTATGCAGGTAGTTGTAGAGCAGGACAGTGATCTTAAGCACGAAATTTTTAGACATCAAGCAAAAGATCCTTTCATTGCTGAGGAAATTCAGAGGATATCTGAAGGGCAAAAATCAGTTTTTCGTCTTAGAGATTATGAATCTTTGTGGTTCCAAGATCGTCTTTGTGTTCCAGATGTGACTGAGATTCGAGATATCATACTCAGAGAAGCACATGAAACACCATATTCTATACATCCAGGAAGTACTAAGATGTACATGGATCTAAAAGAATTATTCTTATGGAATAACATGAAAAGATACATTGATAAATATGTATCAGAATGCCATACTTGCCAAAGGGTGAAGGCTGAACATCAAATTCCAGCAGGACCATTGCAACCTTTGGAAATTCCTAAATGGAAATGGGAGGAAATTGGTATGGACTTCATCACAGGATTGCCCATGACACCTAAACGGAAGGATATGATATGGGTAATTATGGATAGACTCACTAAAAGTGCACATTTTATTCTGATAAATCAGAAGGATAATGCTGAGAAGTTAGTAGAAGTTTACATCAAGGTGCCCAAAAAGATTGTGACTGATAGGGGATCAGTGTTTACTTCAGCATTTTTGAAGCAATTACATGAAGCACTTGGTTCCAAATTAGATTTCAGCACAGCTTATCATCCAGAGACAGGGGGTCAAACAAAAAGAACAAATAAGATACTAGAAGACATGTTAAGAGCTTGTGCATTAGATTTTGGAGGTACATGGGAAGATCATCTACCATTGGCAGAATTTTCCAACAATAATAGCTATCAAAGTAGTCTGAAGGCAGCTCCATATCAGGTTCTGTATGGAAGGAAGTGTAGATCACCAATATGTTGGTATGAGCCTGGAAGCAGCAAGGAGTTTGCGCCAGACTATATCAAGGAAAGACAAGATATCATTGATAAGATCAGGGATAGACTAAAAATAGCCCAAAGTAGGCAGAAAAGTTATGCTGATCAAAGTCGAAGATCATGGCATCCAGAAGTGGGAAACATGGTATATTTGAAAGTAAGTCCAATGAAAGGGGTTAAAAGGTTCGGAGTTAAAGGAAAGTTGAGTCCAAGATATATCGGGCCATTCAAGATACTGAGTCAGAACAGAACTATAGCTTATGCTTTAGAGTTACCATCAAGATTGGCTCTAGTGCATAATGTTTTCCATGTGTCACAACTTCGTAAATGTTTGAAAGTTCTAGATGATGCAATCACACATCAAGAGATAGAATTACAAGCAGACTTGACCTATGTTGAAAGACCCTGTAAAATTTTGGAAGAAAACTGGAAAAGGTTGAGGAATAGGGCAATCAAGTATTGCAAAGTACAGTGGGAACATCACCCTGAGAGAGAAGACACTTGGGAGAAATAAGAGGATTTAAGAAAAACCTATCCAGAACTGTTCAGGTACACTTCAACAAACTTCGGGACGAAGTTTAATTTAAGGAGGGAAGTTTGTAACATCCTAGCATTTAGGTACCAATGAAGGGTAGATTTAGGAATCTGAGATATTGCATGCATTCATCTGTAAAAATGTGGGTAAATTTTTCGCCAAATAAAAACCTAAAGTGATCAAAGTTTCTTTCATGCTTTGAGATTAGGTATAGTCTTGGAGGATGATTGTTATAGACTTTGATATGATCTTTGTGGATGAGTGTGTTTTGGGAAATGAAATTTGAATTTAAACTTGAGTGTTGGATTTATAATGTAGAAGGATTTAGAATTAGGTTTGAGTGATTTGATTTAATCAAGAGTTAACAATTAATAACTCAAACTTTAAATAAAATAAATTAATCAATAAAATGAATACTTATTCCATAATTTAATTCAATAAATAAGTTACAAAATGTAACTTATGTAAACGATCAAATCTTTACAATAGTAATGAAATAAAAGAAGAATCTTTATATATTGAGTAATAGTATAATCTTTATTATAAAAGAATACAAAAATTACAAAAGAATAAAAGAAACATTACATGTGACTACTTTATAAAAAAAAAGAAAACCTAAACTAAATTCTAGATCTTCAAGTCTTGTACCTGCAAAACAAAACACAAACTAAAGAAAGAAAATTAAGGATTAGAATATGTACTCTTAGAATTGACAGTGAGTTGCACTGTTCACTTTTTCATCATTGAGTAATTTAAGGGGCAAGTTTCACCAATATGAAAGAATTATTTCTTTCATAATTTTAAGCCATAAGTCAAATAAACAGCAAGGAGGGGCAAGTTTCACCAGACAAGTAAGTGTAACCAGATAAAAGTAACTTCTTATCCAGAGCATATCCACAAGGTGTGCAGTAGGCACACATGCAGCACACACACCAAACTGCATTGTGTGTGCTGTCAGCACAACATCAATAGGCCACACACACAAAACTACATAGCACAGCCATGGGAAAGCCAACCCCACACCATTTCCTTGTTCTTTCACACCAAACACAACAGCCAAACTAAACCAAAACCAGAGTACATCAACCACAACCTTGATCATCTCACCAAGATGGTGACATAAGGAGGGGGTAGATCAGGTGGATAGCAAGAACAAGATCAAGCCACCAGGACCAGGAGGTGGAGAGCTAGATCAAGGACAAGTCCAGGAGATGGAAGTATCAGGATGAGCACCAGATCAAGCTAGCCACAAGATCAACAACTTGCAACCCCAACAACAACCAAGTGTGGTGACTAGAAAAGACCATCACATGATTTATCTGTCTAAGTTAGACAAGTATCCATGAGTTGTCTCATACTCAAACTCTCAGAAAAACACCCAAATGGGGTGATTCCATCATTGAAGTTTTAAACACTAAAAGCAACCAGAAAACTATATAGATCCAACTAGGATCTCAGGACAACCTCATTGATCCTAGATATCAAGCTATATTCTAAATTCCAGGAATGAATATAGCCAAGATCTGAACTTCTAGGCACATCTCTAAAAACAGGAGTAGCACCTTGGAATTTCATCCTATGGATCCATATAAGTTATCAAGCCTACAATCATTTTTCCCAACTTTGATTCCATAAGCAGTAGCAGGTATCACTACCAGAACCAATCCATGAGAAACAACAAGAAAAGGACCTAGATCCTAAACCTTAGCCCAACATCATAGGTTTCAGGGATTCAAGGAAAGAAGTTTCCATTTATTTCTAATGCCAATGTAACTTCAAGCTTGAACAAAACCAAGCCAAGTAATAGAACCTAATCTTGTGTGCCATATAGGGATGGTGTCACAAGATCAGTTTCTAAACTAAGCAAGTAAAGCATCCAACTTTTACAGATACACTCACAGCCAAATATAAATCATTTTCCTGATACTAATCACAGGAATCATTTTTAAGAATATACATATATATATCATCACTGTAAGAGACTATTTGATCTCAAGCTATATATGCATTCATAAGCCAACAACTAGCCAGATATCTAATCCACAGAGGGATATGAACCCTAAGCAGATCAAACAATCCTAATCAGGACATAACACTAGCCAGGAGTGGTCACTACCAACACATAGCATAGGGTGGCCTCACAGAGAGGACACGAGGCGGAGAAGGATTACTTACTGAAGGTTGTCGCTGTGGGCGAGAAGAGGAAGCAGAGGTCGACGACAAACACGGCGGCACGGGGAGCACCCCAAGAAGGCGTTGCGACCCACACCACTCTGAGGCGGAGACCATAGCCACACCTAGAGGCGAGGAGAACCACCACAGCACATGACAACAGCGGCGGCGACAGTACCAGCACTACCCCAAACCCTAGGGTTTAGGATGGAGCTAGTCTGGTCACGGAGGAGCTCCAGATCCAAATCGAATTGGACAGGAAGGTAGAGCGTGGTCGACAACCTTGTCCTGCACCACGACAGCGACCATGATGACCACAGCGGCGAGCAGCGCACAACGGCAGCGCCATCGACCACGGGGTCGAAGAGGAGAAGAAGAGAGATGAGCTCGAGAGTGACAGAGAGAGTGTGGGCTGGGTTGGGCCAGAACCCCTTCGGGGTGTCGTTTTGGTTCTACCCTAGTGGACCACAAGGGCCCAATAAACCAACACATGCGGCCCATTTAACTAAAGACAAATTTTAATAAATAGAAAAGACCAAAATGCCCCTTAACTTAAATAAATTCTAGAACATAAAATAAAAATCCAAAAATTATAAATTTAATATTTTTGGATTCACAATAATCCAAACTACCCAAATAAATTAAGAAAGAAAAATTTAGACATATAAATTTTATTAAGAATTTTGTAATATATATATTCCTTATAGAATTTTATAAAATTATTGAAAGATGATAAAAATAAATAAAAATCACTTTCATTATATATTAATATTGTAGTATTTTAGAAAAATACTAAACAAATATTTAATATCATTTTTTGGTATTTAAATGATAATTCTTGAAGGATTTGTTAAATAAATAAAATTCAAATAAAAAGGAAAAAAAATAAAAGAATACAATATTCAATAAATATTAGAAAATTAATATTTATAAATCCTTTATTATTAAAAATAATTTTTATAATAATAGGGGGAAATATACACAAAGCTAAATGATGCATTACATTACTTTGCATAATCATTTTGCTTCTTTAAATATTGTCCTTACTAGGCAATAATGATGTTTTGTAGACATAGAAGCTCAAGGTCCAGTGCAAGCATCAGACTTCACTACCTTGCAATCACAAGGAAAGTTCATCACTTGCTCATGTCCTTTGAAGAGTCTTTATCAAGTATTTATAAATTGTGTGTTATCATCTATATTCTAGAAAACAAAAATATTATTTTTCCAAAATAAATAAATCTTAGATATCATCCTAAGTGATGGTATGATAGGGCAATAGAACTTAGGTTTCTGTTTGCAATAATGATGAACCATTAGGGATTAATAACCCATGACATCAGTGATTCTAGCGCCGTATATTACGCGTTAGCCATGAGATTTGGAATGGGACGGAGAAGTCAGCGGTATCGTTTTCCTCTTGTATGGAGGCAAGACGACCTTAACGTGACGTTGTGATTCCTTGTGCGGATCCAACATATGGGTGGGCACCCTTACGCCCCACAATTTTGGTGTCTAGATTATCTATGAATGGTGTTTAGGGATATGGTCCATTCAAATGGTACTCGTCCGGGCATCACCAGGTCATAGAGTATTCGGGAACTCATCAGGGTTTTAGCCTACCCTAAAGGGGCCTTAACGGAGGTGAGCCGGCCTCGAAGGATCGTGCAGACATATGAGGTCGCGGAGAGAGCAGTGATTGGCTTGGACCAACTACTGGGCCCCACATCATGGAATTATGGACGGGAAAGTACGCCCAGTTGTGCAACAACGAGTTGATCTCTCATGGGTAAAGTAACGCACCTTTGCAGAGTGTAAGAACTGTAACTTGTTACTTCCTGTTCTGGGAAGGAGCTACGAACCAAGAGCCAAGAGGAGGTCTTCTATGAAGAGCCCAACCTGTATGGAGCCGTAGAAGGGGACGACTACGATATCGTCTACGGAGGAGAGTTCCAAGAGTCCGAATAATTACTACAGTTCTAATAGCCACTTGAGCCGAGCAACATGAACAATATATAGCAATAAGTTGTTGAGCTCAATTTGGAGTTTAAGTTTTAAATTTGAAACTTCCGCTGAAACACTTATATTTTGGTTTGTAAGTTGAATCTTTTGGAAGTCCTGAACTTCTGGTATTGTAATAATAATAATGTGTGTATGTTTGTAATATGGACCTGCAATGTTTCTGTTGTACCACTCCGAGGGATGTGATATTTACGGAACGGTGTTCTGTGGAGGGTCATGTCAATGACTATAGTGTACTACACATGCAGTGGTATGCTGGATTCATATTGTTGATATTGCTTGCTCATGAACTATTTGTATCTAGTCACTCTTATGAACTTTGAAGGTGTCCTATGCATTTATTTGCTACTCCATGAGGGACAAGCTGAATACCACTATGCTATGTTTTCTATATGTGAAATAAACAAACGTCTTTCAATGCATTATTATTCATGATCTTTGTTTGTATCCTTTCATGTTGCAATATAGTTGCTCTTATTGTTAGAACTTCACCTTTCATGCTCATGTTTAGAGTACTTTGATCCTAGTTTTCAATGCTTTGCAAATGGTTTGATCGAGATTGTGATGGTGCATGTCACCTCAAAAATTATTCTTTTTATCACTTACCTACTCGAGGACGAGCATGAGTTAAGCTTGGGGATGCTTGATACGTAGTAAACGTATCTATAATTTTTGATGCTCCATGTTTGTTTTATATCATTTGTCTTATGTTTTGTTTACACTTTGAGGTATTTTTATACACTTTCTGGAACTAACCTATTGACAAGATGCCACAGTGCCAGTTGCCTGTTTTCTGCTGTTTTTGGTTTCAGAAAAGCTAAAAAATGAATATTCTCGGAATTGGACGGGACAAAAGCCAAACTTCATATTTTCCCGGAGCGATACGGAAAATCAAAGATGAGACGGAGGAGGACACCAGGGTGGCCACACCCTAGGTGGGCGCGGGGCAGCCCTAGTGGCGCCCATAGGGGGTGTGGGCCCCCTGGCCCTCCACCGACCTTGCCTCCTTCGCCTATAAGAAGCCTCCGACCCAAAAAAACCTAAATAATCTGGCGGAAATCCATGAAAACCTCCACAGTGCCGCCGCCACCAAAGGGGAGATTCGAGTACAGAAAGTATCTGTTTCGGCACCCTGCCGAGACGGGTAAGTGCCCTCGGAGCCATCTCCATCGATCTCCATCACCATCTTCATCACCATTGTTGATTCCCATGATGAGGAGGGAGTAGTTCTTCCTCTAGGCTAAGGGCTCTACCGGTAGCTATGTGTTCATCTCTCTCTCTCTCTATGCATGAACATGTTATGGTCATGAGCTTTGTAATCAAGTAGATCTACTCTGTTACTCAAGTGCTTAAACCAATCTCTGCTCTCCCCACGTGTGTGAAAGTGACAGCGTGCGCACTGTGATGGCAATTAGGCTAGAGGTTGCATAATTACTCAATTGCTTTAATAGATCTATGTTTTCCCCATGTGTGTGAAAGTGATAGCGTGCATGCCGTGTGTGGCACTTAACCTAGGTTACATATATATTTATCATGAGTTATATTTGGAGTTGGATGTCTTTATAAAATTGTGGTGTTTGTTGGAACCATATAGCGCTCAAGGTGACAGTGTGAGGTTATCTAGATGGGAAAGGAGGACTTGGAGGAGTGTTGTTATAGCCCTACCATGGATTAGAGTGTCCAACGGAGAGTAGTTAAGGTAGTATCATGAAGAGAATATATTTATTGAGAGTGTTCACTAGTGAAAGTATGATCCTTAGGCCTTGTTTCTAAACATTGAAACACCGTTAGTAACTAGATCTGTTACAAGTTTGCTTGCTTCCATCCTTTTGCCTTTAGTCTTTTCCTCCCCGCTAGAAGCTCTTTTCTGGCACAGTTACCACTTATAATCATCCATACCACTTGTATTTCACTATCTCTTCGCCGAACTAGTGCACCTATATACCTGACAAGTGTATTGAGTGCGTTAGGGACACAAGAGACTTCTTGTATCTTGATTGCAGGGTTGCTTGAGAGGGATACCTTTGACCACTTCCTCCCCAAGTTTGATAAACCTTGGGTAATCCACTTAAGGAAACTTGTTGTTGTTCTACAAACCTCTGCACTTAGAGGCCCAACAACTGTCTATAAGAATAGAAGTGCGTAGACATCAGTATGAAGCATGGACCCCTCATAGCCATCGTGTCAAACGCTCTAGCCGTCGCTTTGCACGCACAGCCATTTCAGGAGGCTCCGACTATATTTTAATTAGTCTGACTAGACCAGTTTGTTGGGAAAGAAGCTCGCTCAGCCATGGTGGCATCCTAGAGTAGGTCCGGCTAATTCGTTGTTCAACGAGCTAACAATAGCTTTTGTGTTCACTACAAATAATTACCCCAAATATTGATGTTTTGTGAAATAAATTGCTAGAGTTGTGGTTCTCTAAAAAACCTGTGTTAAGTCAAAAAAATCAAGGATGCAAACTAAAGAGCGACAACTCGTTGTAGTCCCTCCACCGCTCTCGAGTTGCTACAGTTCCTTGAGAGTCTTTTCCTCGCTTCTGGGCCAGGCCGAGGCTCTCCTCGGCGGTGTTGCCGTCGGGAGATGTTGAGGCAAGGCGTCGGCTTTCCTGTAGATAGGTGTAGGTCGAGTTTAGGTGTAGGCTTTGTAGTTTCGTCGGTTTGGAGTGCTTTCTCCGTGTGCTCGCGCGCCGCAGGAAGTTGGCCCGTCTGCTTCTTCCTTCTGCATCCATGGCGGGTGGAGGACTGGTGGAAGCTGGGCCAGATCTCCGTCAATAGCGCACGGTGGTTATCGTCTGCTTCTGCATCTGTGCGGTTATTGGGCTCCTTCCGCTTCTCCTGTCCGGCCGTGGTGGCGAGGGGGAAAAGAAGAGGAGCACGGTTGATGGCGGATCTGGAGGCGGCTGGGGTGGCTCGCCTGTGGTGGTGCTTTGGCGCGGCACCTCGCGGTCTCCGGCGAGATTCCTCCTCTTTCTTCCATGGTGGAAGAAGATGAGGAATCCCGTGTTGGTGAACCCCTATCAAAATAAGCGTCGCTGCCACTCTAATGTCAATGGAGGCGGGGCAGTTAAACTCTCTTCGGCTGGCCATGGAGGCGAGGGGAGGGGAAGAAACTGCCTGTTGTGCTTGCTTTCTTCAAGGTGGAGCACTAGTTGGTCTGCATCAATGAGCTTCCCAAGCGATGGCCATCTTCGCCACCACCATCCTTTGCCGCATGGGCGGCCCTGTCATACGCCCAGATGGTGTTTCTGCTCAACCTCCAGGGAGGAGGCCCTTCTCAAGCTTCTCGCCAGAGTCACCGCCTTACTGCCGTCAAGTGGTTCGTCCCCGACGACGTTTTGGCGGTCGACGGTGCAGGCTTGCCGCAGGTGGTGAGGACTGAGGAGCTGATTGCTTTTTCTTCAGAATTTTTTAGGTCCTTCGTGCAAAAGTTTAGGCCGTAGTTTTATTTTCCATTTACCTATTTTTTTTTGAACGAGGGGAAGGACCCAGAAGGGTCCAGGCGGTGCCATTAATTGCATGGGCGGTTACAAATTACAGAAGGACTCAAAGACAGAACAAAAATAACAACATAGCCCTTCAATTTTACACCTAACACCCTGGACAACAAGTTGAAAAAGCAATCGGGTCCAGATCCGCCATTGATGGGATGGAGACCACGCCGGCCGTCCTCAACCGCACCGGGGACGAAACCACTTGGACGGTCGAGGTCGCGAAGCGCCGCCGCAGCACCACACGAGGGCCTCCTGCATTGGAGGTTGAAGGTGGGATGCCATAGATGCATCCAGAGAAACCACACAAAGGATATCGGGGACCTGATCTTGGTCGCCGATGATGAAGCTCTTGCCATAAAATTGCACCTGCCCCAGAGCTGCATTGCCTCGAAGCACGGGACGCCACCACCAAACTCCTTCTGCTCAACACCATTGCGCCTAGAAGAAGAAGGGGTAGCAATCCAGCAGGAAAAAGCGATGCAGCAACCAGTTCGTCGCCGCCGCACAGTTGTACCTGATTCACCATCAGACTCCAAGGTCCTGCCACGAGCTGGAGGAGATGAATCTTGAGAAGATGGTAGGCAGCAATGACGAGCTGAGAGACCGGACTTATTCCAGCAGCGGCCGGATTCCGGTGACAGAGGCCTCCGCCATGGAGCCCAAAGAACCACCAGATCCGTCCACTCCAACGGTGTGCCCGAAGCACCGCCTGGATAGCTGCAAGTCACAACCTTATTGGGGATGCTGGAGCTTTCCTCGCCACCAAGCGCCAGCTCTTGCCACGAGAGTTGCGCCGACGGAGAGAGTCCACACCAGGCGCGCCGGACTTGGCCGGAGAAGGCCGGCGACCGACCCCAGACGCCATATAGGACACAAATCACAAAAACTAGACTAATAATAAACCTAAGTCTACTACCGGCACCTTCACCTCGCCATCTTCGACCGGCTACGCCGGCGAGGATAGCTCGGATCCGGCCCGGCCGCACGCGGGGAGAGACCAAGGACGAGGGGAAAGTTGGAAGGGTCGGGAGGATGGGGGAGAGTTCTTCCATTTCCCTATGGGGCCTGCTTATAAAATGTATCCACCGATGCAGCTTCGGGATCCTTCGTGACTCCTCCTTTGTTTTAATTTTTTTTCAAAATCTCACTCCAAATCTCCGGTCCCTTTCAAACCAAACAAGCCCTCATTTTTGCTGTTTGCTCCAACAAGTGATGCACCTTGAACCGCACGAGGCAGCCACCCTCCCGCGCCACCTACTCGAAGCCCACGTCGTCTCGCTGGTCCGCCAATGCCCCAGCCTCCGCGCTCTGCGCGGCGCCCACGCGCGTCTACTCAGGCTCCGCCTCCCGCGTCTCACCTACGCCTTCGCGCTCTCCAAGCTCCTCGCCTCCTCCGCTGCCTCCACTTCCACCTCCTATGCGCGTAACCTGTTCGACCAAATCCCGGAACCGACAACCTTCTGCTACAACTCCCTCATCCGCGCGCTCTCCGCCTCCAGCGACCCCACCAAGGACGCCTTCCTGCTCTACCGCGGCATGCTGCGCGCGGGCGCCCCACCGCCCAACAGCTTCACGCTCGCGTTCACCATCAAGGCATGTGCCGTGGTTCCGGCTCTCGGCGAGGGCCAGCAGCTGCACTCGCAGGCTTTCCGCCACGGGCTGGAACCGAGCCCGTACGTGCAGACGGGGCTGCTTAACCTCTATGCCAGGTGTGAGGAGGTTGCGCTCGCCAGGAATGTGTTCGATGGCATGATCGAGGACAAGAATTTGGTCGCATGGAGCTCCATGATCAGCGGGTACTCGAGACTGGGGATGGTGAACGAAGCCTTGGACCTGTTTCGGGAAATGCAGGCTGCAGGGGTGGATCCGGATGAGGTCACGATGGTTAGTGTCATCTCGGCATGCGCCAAGGCAGGCGCTCTTGATTTGGGTAGGTGGGTGCATGCCTTTATAGACAGGAAGGGGATCAAGCTCGATCTTGAGCTGAGCACGGCATTAATCGATATGTATGCAAAGTGTGGTCAGATAGAGCGGGCAAGGTGGATATTTGATGAAATGGTGGAGAGGGACACCAAGGCATGGAGCGCAATGATAGTCGGGCTGGCGATGCATGGGCTTGCAGAGGATGCGCTGGGGCTTTTCTCAAGAATGCTACAGCTTAAGGTAAAAGTGTTGATCCGATGTGTCTGTCAATATATTTACTCAGTTAGCTTTTTTTGATAACCTGCTCATATGCATTAACTTGCATCGAAAAATATGATGCCGGTTATCTTTATCCAGCATCTGATTTTGTACTGTTATAGCATATAAAACTTTTCATGAATGACGAGTGTGCTTAACTAAGTCCATGCACCATGTTTTCTGAGAGATTGTAAATTTTTTTTACATAAGGCTTGGTCCACTGTAGGATGTTCTCTGCATTGTCCGATGTGTATTAGCTTACATGCTGAACTTAGTTCCGCAAGATATTGTCATAACGCTCAGTCTTTACTGATGAACTCTGAGTTTGTATCCATTCTAACACTGACACCTAAGTTCACGTGTAATATATATTTCAGGTGAGGCCCAACAATGTCACCTTTATAGGTGTGTTGTCAGCCTGTGCTCACAATGGGTTAGTGGATGATGGACGACGATATTGGTCTACTATGCAAGAAATGGGAATTAAAGCTTCACTGGAGAACTACGGTTGCATGGTTGACCTTCTCTGTCGGTCTGGCCTTTTGGGTGAAGCTTACTCATTTGTTACTGACATGCCCATTTTACCAAATTCAGTAATTTGGAGGAATCTTCTTGTGGCGAGTAAAAGTTCGAACAGAATTGATATCGTAGAATTGGCTTCTAAGAAGCTCTTTGAGTTGGAACCTCAAAATTCAGAGAACTATGTTCTCCTCTCCAATCTGTATGCGTCCAACTCCCAGTGGGATAGAGTGAGGTATATGAGGAAAATGATGAAGGACAACAATGTTACTGTTGTTGCTGGCTGTAGTTCCGTTGAAATAAATGGCCACATGCACAAGTTTGTGGTGAGCGATGGTTCGCACCCTGAAATCAAGGAGATAAGGCTGGTACTGAGAGAAATAGCTGACCGGGTGCTAAGGGCTGGCCATAAGCCTTGGACTGAAGCTGTTCTACATGATGTTGGTGAAGAGGAAAAAGAAGTTGCACTTTGTGAGCATAGCGAAAGGTTAGCCATCGCATATGGGTTGTTGAAGACAAAAGCACCTCATGTTATTAGGGTGGTAAAGAACTTGCGTTTCTGTCCCGATTGCCATGAGGTGACAAAAATAATAAGCAAATCATATGACCGAGAGATCATTGTCAGGGACCGTGTTCGTTTTCATAGATTTATTGGAGGAAGTTGTTCTTGCAAGGACTTCTGGTGATTGCTTAACCGATTGAATAGCTTATATTGAATGATTATCCAGAGCCTGCCAGATGTGATGCCTTAAGAAGGTTGTTTAAGAAGTGGTGAGATGGAAATATTGTACGACAACGACCTGTGCACATATTTTCACACCCAGATAAATAGACTTCACGTGCTGAGGCTGGAGCTTCCTATTTTACATCATTGAGGTACTATTTCTTACTGTAATTTGACCTTTACGTCTTGTCGTTCATATCTAATTAGTGACAGCAGGTATTCTATCAAACTAACAGAACCTAAAAGAGACTGCATTTCTGCCATGGCGTGTTCATATGACTCTGTTCATGTGCTCACAAAGATATGTTGCATCGTTCGTAACACAGAGTCTGTACCTATTTGTCAGTTTAAAACTACTATTGGATGCATAAGCATTTATATGTTCTGGTGATGCTTATTTTTCTATGTCAAGGTGGCCAATCGATGGGCGCCAACATTGTACAAAAGAGACCAATTCACGTATTTCCACACCCAGATAAATGGTCTCCGTCTCCGGGTGCTGAGACTCGAGCTTCCTTATCAGCTGCCACCACCGAAAGTTATGCAACTATATTTTACACTGCAGCTACAGTTTTTTTTACGTAATTTAACATTTACGTCATGTCGTTCATATCTAAATTAGTGATAGAGCGGATGCTCTGTCAAACTAACAGCCTAAAATAGAAGGCGGCTGCGTTGCTGTCATTGCTTGTTTGTATGTCTTTGTCAGAGGTCTCTGTCCATGCGTTACCAAAGATTAGTTGTGTCGTTCCAAACACAATCTGCACATGTTTATCAGTTCTAAAACTACCATTGGATGTATTTAAATGTTTGATTAACGTGTCCACTCATGGGCACAAGATGCCATTACTAAACCGTCCACATGATGCTCCCAGCAGGCAGAAAGGTCTACGAGTCTGAGACCACTGGAAGAGCAGGCTTGTTAAATGTATATCTAAGGTTGGGGACAGTAGAACATGCCGTGTTTCAGTGTTTGTCAGGCAATGTAGCTGCTCGTGACGGTGGTTGACTGGAACTGGAAGTGAGATCGTATTTCTGGGCTTTGGTGGCACGATAAAGGTTTTGGGTTGATGCAGAGATGACAGCTGGGAGCATAGGAGAAAACCTAAGTTCATATGGATTTCAAGGACGGAATTTGTAATGCCAAAATGTGTGATTCGATTTGAACTGGCAACCTTCCAGTTTCTTTGCTTAATGAAAGATTCACAATGAGTTTCTGATTTGTTAAGAAAATAACTTTACTGAAAAAATGCTGCATCAGTACGAAACTCAAATAGACAACAAAACACACATATTACACCATGCTGGATACACAAGGAAATGAGTAAAATAAAGGACTTACATACTTTAAACGACAATTTTCAAAATCTTCACTCAAGTTCAAACAGAAGTGGAGCAAACAGTTCGACACAGAATGAGATACCAAACCCAGAAGTTCACAGATTGGAACACAAGCAAAGTAAAGGTTTTCTTAAGAAAAGTAAGGCCTTGTTGGTAGCCTGATACCCGGAAGCAGCTTGTGACTAGCACACGCAAAGAGATCATAAATATGCTCAAGAAGCTAGTTGGTTCTGACCCCAAAAGGAAAACATCCCCTTGTACTTCGCAGACACCTGGCGAGATAGCATGCTTAAGGGCGGCTCCTTGCAGCTGCTCACGCTACGCTTGATTTGTTCCATGGTCTTCAGCACAGGTGCTGGGGGTACGGCCTCTTCCATTTTAGCACTATCTGGTGGCAGCCATAGAGATAAATTATCGTATTCACGAACGGTAGTGTCATTTGTGCTGCTGATGCTGCTGCCATAAGCCTTGCCATGTTGAGGATCACTAGTGTCAATTCTGCTCCTGATACTGCTGCTGCTACCGCCGCTGGTACTGCGGTGAGAAGATTTCTTATCTCTTTTACTGCTGCTGCCGCCACCACTGCTACTGTGGTGAGAATGCTTCTTGTCCTTTTTGCTGCCACTGCTACTGCGGCTGCTGCTGGTGGTGCCCTTTAGTGGCTTATATTTGTAGTGGCTCTTCCTTGAACTTCTATGGTGCGGCCTCACAGTGTGCGAGTCAGAAGTGACAGGAGGATCATAAACATCAGGGGCCCATGAAACACTCAAGTTCATGACAATACCCCGCTTTGCTCGGCTTCCTTTCATTGCAGAAACCAGCACTCGAGGAGTTATCTGCATATACAATAGATGTTACAAATGTGATAACATCAATCCATGTTGAAACTATAACATTTCACAGAAGCAAATCAAGAATTGGAGAAGAACAGCCCTAGGAGGTCATAGTCATTCACAGAATTCAGATAAACACAATACAGGCAGGTGTAATGAACTAAAAAGATACAGAGAAATAAGAGAAAAGAATTATCAAGATCATCCTTGGATCTATTCAGACAAATAAGCAACATGACATGACACCTGGCATCAACACAATCAATTTACCCAACCAAAGACAAACAGTGATACCTCCTATCCTACCAGATAGAAAAGGAGCAGAATATCATAAGTGCAGAATTACAATATCTGGAATTCTAAACGAGTAAATAATACTCTGTATGTTATAAGAAGCCAGAGACAACAAGTTAAAAATTAAGCATGTAATGCTTATAAAACCACTTCTAAATCTGAAGAGCTGCATAGATATTGACCTAATACTGATTTGGTATAAAGACAACAAGAACAAAAACTATGACTAGCAAGATAAGCCTAACAAGGATGAGTCTAAAATTCTGCTGCGCTCAAACACTTACATTCAAAGAATTTCCATCCTCTGATCTTCCAATTGAAGATTCAGATGCATTGCCATTAAGGGAGGGTGACGATGTGACCAGTTCAGTGTCAACATCCACCAAGTCATCGGTTGAATCTGATTCAAGAGAAAGTGAATCCTCATTTTCATCAGAGTCTTCACACAGATCTGTCACTTCATCACCATTGTTATCATACGCCTGCATCACTTCAGCAAGAGCCAGTCCGATTTCCTCGACCAAATCATCTTGCAGACACGCTACTCTAGCTTCAAAATTATCATCTTCAGGGCGAGCACAAGAGCTGTGCTCAAAACCTGCTTTTTCACAGGTGCTGGGGCAGAGACATGAGCTTCTGCTCACACCTTCGGCACTGAAGCCCACCAAAGGTCCGCCCATCCACAACCTTAACCCAAAGTTCAGAAGAGAACTTCCTGCTTGGCAGGACAAAGCTTAAATTAGAAGCAGACCTTTGAGCAAGTACAGGAATCACACCCTAGATTACAGGATACAGAAATAGGTGCAGATCTATGTAGATGCATATGTATTACTCATCATATTTTAAAATTTGAAGTTCATATAATGCTAAGCAAAATTTCTGGGAGAATAGGTAAATTGTGAACCTATCAATTGGTACTGTATCAAGCAACTTGGCACAAAAAATGTTAAAGAGCCTCAACAGCATGGACTACAATCATGTTCCCCATGGTGTAATAAATAGATAAAGAGTACCAAGTGTATAACTGCATATATTTTAATAGCTATTCGAAAGAATCGTAATTCCTATCTGAACAATTCCATGGCATTTGCAGATCCACCAGAAAGTAAACTGGCCTATTTACAATTTCGAAAAAAATGGAACTGGCAATATTCCCATACCTCTTTCGTCGAAGAAGCAAGGTCCAACAGACCGGGCCTGCGGATCAAACCCACCAGAAACCAAACTTGCGCAAACACGAGATCTCGAGATCGAGCACCGAACCCTCACAACCAGACAAGCCTCAGAACGAGCACGAGAAGGAGATCGAACCGAAGGTCGTGGGCGACGAGGGGGAGGCAAACGTCAGAGACAATTACTAGTACCACTACTAGTAATATTTCCGATACTACTACTACTAAAACGGTGCGACGACGAGAGCTTGAGGCGGTGCGAGGAGGGGAAGGATGCGGAGGAGTCGGCAGACGCGACGGCGCGGAGGCAGGGGTACGCGGCTCGCGCCGCAGACATCGTATTTTCTCGCGGTGGGCGCCGCGACGCTGCGGTCTCTCCTAGGTATCCAACTTGTCGGGTTCCCGGCGACCGGCTAGCACCACGGGGCGGAGGAAGGTGGGATCAGGGGCGATGCGGCGCAGGGATGTCACGCCCTGCGCGTGGATTTACCGGGCCGGAGCTGGGTTCGGGTGGCCGGAGAAGACGAGGACGGCGACGGCGGTGGACACGGAGAGGGGATTTGGGGATCGGATCAGGGCGAGGAGGAGGCGGAGGCAACGGGAGGAGGTGCGCGCAGATTGGCTACCGGAACGGCGAACGGATCGGGATCCTTCTTATATCTCGCTGCCTGCCTGACAAGTGGGCCTCGGATACGGACGAAGGTGGTGGGTGACAGGCTGGGCGCCCCGCCCGTGGGCCCAGGGTGCAGCGAGGGGTGGACGGGTCAACAGCGCGGCGGGAAGATGCGGCACGGAAGGCGCGCCACGGAGGACGGTGCCATGGAAATGGAGACGGAAGGCGGTTTTATCGTATTCTCGTTTTGGGCCAGGCAAAAATCGTGATGGCTAGCAGGCATGATCTTCACGGCTATCTTTTCTGAGTCAGATCTTTTCCTTCTCTCCCGATCTGGGGGATTCATGTCCAGCGCGTGTTCGCTAAACATCGATCGGTATGCTAAACATAGGTTGGGAGTTGGGATGCAGGCTGTAAGCGGAAAAGGTGCCGTATATTAGCCGCCACCCACACCAACTACTATTACGTCACTCATGTGGCGTGGGCGCAAGTTGAAAAAAAAAGCAATATGCCCACAATTATCAATCCTGATGAAATGTCACTAAGCAGTAGCGTACAGATAAACGAGCTGCACTATCAGCACTCAGCAGCATGCATATCCAAACTCAAAGAAACAGCAGGCAACATTTAGAACATATTACCCGCAAAAAAAAACATTTACAACATGTTATCTCATACAGTGGAGGGCGTCGATAGAAACCAGGTCAACTCAACTCGTGCAATCGGGTCAGATCAGTCGACCTTCTGCTGTAGAAATAGTTGACCGCCCACGGTTTCGTGGAGGGCAAGCACCTGGGCGGGCCAGACTAATCTGCTCTCAGTCTCAAAATGGTTGGCGTCCTCGTGCCATGAGGTCGCTGGCAGCCGGGCGGCACAACGGATGAGAATGAGATTCTTTCGGGCTTTCGGCTACTTGGAAAGATCAGCTGAGCTTCAGGGTGCAAGCGGGAGCGGGACGTCCGCGGCCCCGCAAAATCGAGCCCACTTAATTAGGTATGCGGGCACCCGCGTACCATCGACGAAAATAAGCTGGATATGCGGGTCGGTCCGCGTATTACCCACAGTTCCACATAACTTCTCTCTCCCAAGGCACAGGACAAACTACGAAGACTAGGCACCACCGGGGTACTCCGCCATGGCTGCCGCTCTCCCCATCTCCCTCTGTCCCTGCTCCTCTTCCTCCAATTTCCCTCCTCAACTACAACGGCAACACCCTAACCTGCTCCTCGATGACCCGATTCTGGAGCAGCAGCGGCTGTACTGCGGCGTGGGGAAACCGGCGGATCCAGGGTTGGATGTGCATCTGATGCGAGTTCCAATGGCGAAGAGGCTAGATCCGGTGGCGGCGTTGCTGTGGAGGTGGTCTCGAGTGACGACGCGAGCTCCTCGACGCTGCTCTTCCTCCTTGATGCGGCGACGATGCTGGTGCTCCTTTCTCATTCCTACATCTATTCTTGCTAAGAAAATGCATCTTTAAGCGGCTGATTGCAACATTCGTTCAAATAATTTTCATTTTAGACCATTCAACACAGTTGAAATTAGTTAAATTACAAAGCGTGTCCTCATAATTTAGCTTTGATATTGGGTATTGCCGGTGTTGTTAGATACGAGTACTCTGTACATGAATAGTCTGTAATATTAAGGTTGACCTTAATTTAGTGGCATCTTAAGACTTGTGATTTGCAGCACATAGATGGTAGTCAGCAATGTGTAATCTTATTTGAAAACAACACATGGGGCCTTGACATAGATGGTAGTTAACTAAGTTATCTATGCATTTAGCAGGTGGATGGGAGATGCAAAGCCGTATATATGTAGAAGCCATCAGCCGTATATGGGAGATGCAAAGCTTTGCAACTTAACTAATCTTACTATGGGATAAATAAATAGCTCCAGGTTTGGGCATATGTTTAGCTTCTGGCGTCTGAACATCTAAACATTTGAGAGTTCAGGAAACTAGCATTACATTGTAACACTGATTCTTTCATCAATTGTTGCACTTCTATGTTTTTTACATGTGAGATTCTTTCCAGTGCATCTTCATAGTATTCTACACAAAATCCATGATCAGTACCATGCATGCCACACAATCAGTCTATGGTATAAACTGATAATGATGTATCAATGCTGAATTTCAATTAAATATCAGCTGAACATGTGACAATGCTGACATGGAGATTGTTGTGCTAACCTATCAAATCGTGTTCTTCAGGTACTCGAGGAGAAGGCATGTGGCGGTGCGCCGTCGATAAGGAGGGACTCGAGCCGGCGGTGCGCCGTCAATAAGGCATGTGGCGGTGCGCGAGCCGGCAGCGAGCGTGTTGAGCAGCGGTGCAATGGAGCAGAGCATAAGCAGCGGTGTAGCCGGCCACCAAAAGACGGCGGGGCTCGACTTCGATGTCGGGAAAGGAGGCGACTCGCGCACATGCATCGGAGAAGCACCGGCCAATGCAAGGTTCGGTGGTTGCGACGGCGAGCTGCTGCATGAGCTGATTTGACGGCGAGCTGGGGCAGCTAGAGACGGAGGCTGGCGGGATGGAAACGCGCGTGGCTGTTCTCAAGCAATTGAAAACGCGTATGCCAGGGAGGAGCTCCTTTGGAGAGCAGAGGGAGGGTTGGAGCTCGCTCGGACGCCGACGCGAGGGTTGGTGAACCGAGTGCTATAGTTTTGTCTAAGCTGGAGCTTCGGTTGTATGTAGTACTGTAGCTTGATCTCAAAAGAAAAGTTGTTGTACCTTAACTTGATGGCTTATCATGTAGCCTGTATTCTACCAGCCGTCAAACGCGAGATTTCATTAAATGAACTCTTGCTTGCTCAGTTTGTTTCTTCCCACAAGAGCCATCTCAGTTTGTTTCTTCACGAAGGTTATGCGGGAAAAGTGGGTGCCGCGAGCTGCCGCTTAGTTTACGTGGGCCGCCCGCATAAGCACACTTAATCTATGTGGACAGAAGTGGCGTTTTGCGGGACACCCGCAGGCAGTCCCGCTTGCAGCCTGAGCTGAGCTCCTTCGACCATTCTGCCTGGCAAGGAACAATGCCACGTACACCATGTGCACACATGCGTACTGAAAAGTTGAAAACGAACACGTCGACGAATCTTTGCAAGTGCATCAGCATCTCTTCCCCTGAGATGCATATCGTATGCACTTGCTGCATTGCCAGTAGGCTCTCGGTTCTTGAGCAACCTCCTCCACTGCAGGTAGGATGAGAAACAGAACCATCTAATTTTATTCGTTCCAACTGCCATGAGATACCCTTTATCTGCACAAAACAGAGTGAAACAAGCTTGCATTGTGAAAATCCCACAAAAAAGGTGGCACGCCTACTTTGTTGCTAGTTATCCATTTCGACTATGGTTATACAGATATAAAAAAATGCGCACGTTGTTTCAAAAACAAGTTTAAAGAACTACTGTGCAAGTCAGACACCATGCTCTTCTATCGTGAAAGCAAAACATGTCAAGAGTGAAATAGTGAATATGACTTTGTTTAGTGCTAATTCTAGTAAAAATATGACACGGCAAGGGTGACCATGATACGGTCAAAGCTATCAAGAACGACGGACAGCTATTCGCTGGTACCTTGAGGCAAAGGAAGATCTGATAGCAGAGAGTAGTCTTACTTCAGTCTCTTCCTCTTTGCTTGTGGTTCGTTAACAGTTGAGCTTGCATGGTTCTGCAACGGATGGTATTTCGCTCGTCTCAATGCTTCCTCATACTCATTCAACTTCAGCTTCTCCTTGTTCTGACAAGAGAACCAAAAGCACAACTATAGTAAGGCTAGCCTTGTCAACCTTTCACAAATTTGGCAAAATCGAAGATCACATACATAAACGTTCTTGTAAGTTGCTACTTGTTGCTTACAAACTTTCAGCTCCATGTGTAGATCACTAAGACGGGAATCAACAGGAACAGTGCATTGCTGAACCAACTGTTTCTGACGGCCACGAACAAGTTGTGGTTGCCACACGTTCAATGCCACAGAAGCTCTCCTGTCACATTTCAGACAACAATGAATAGGTAATCAGCATATACCGATGAGGAGAAATAAGAATATACCGAGGTCTATTTTTAACTTTTCCTGGCTGAAAAGCATTGGAGATATTGTTTGTTTCTGTAAGGAACGCATAGTGTTTTATATAGCTTATAACTGTCCATTGACAATAAGATAATCATGTTTTAATTCTGTCCCAGCACTTTAAGCTATTGATGCTTAGAACAAGCCTGATTGGATCCATGAGGGCACGTACATTGGGGGCGCTAACGCAGGGGCGCTAGGATTATATTCCCGGCAGTTTTGGCAGTTTGCATGACGATCCTAGCTATTTTCTAGGCATCGACGCATGAATAAAAGCCCGGCGCTTGCAAAACAAGTACAAAACAACAGCTCATAGCGCCGACGTTTGCGCCTGCTTGGGATCTTGACTTTTTAAGCGTCTGTGGTAGCGCTTTGCACTATACGTGCCCTAAGCATTGTCCATGATCCTAAATTCCTTATGAGGTGCTTCACAAGGTATGTATTTGTGTCCTTTACCAGACAAGGACTGCCGCGTGAGCCACTGAAGCAACATCTTAACAAAGAGCTGAATGCACGCAAGAATTGGTGAAGAGGTCTCGACTGCAACCTACTTTGTTAAATGTGATTTTATTTGAATAAAGAGCTATACTGTTTTCTTGATGTTCTATCTACTACTTCTAATGTGTCCTGTACTTCTGCAGTCGGAAGCCGTTTGAGCTGATTTTGTTTTATGTTGATACACAGTCAGAGCAGACATGAATGTTGCCAAGTGAGGTACAATTGCTTAGTGCACTGTTAACAACAGCAACAAAGAAGGTGTTTCTAAATTTAGTGGACCATTCCGAGTTCCTATAGTAGAGCATTGACATGAGACAATCAGAGTTTTCCTATTTCAACTCAAAAGGCATCAGAAGCAGCTGTTTTATGTTGAATGTGTGAGCCAAGAGAACCAGCTCTTGCAATGATAATCAGGCCAAACAATCATGGAAGCAATTGTTTTGACTTATGACAAATATTTTTGCTAACTAAATAACCATGGAAGCAGTAGTGACTGACTAATTAGCTACGGGAAATTCAGGACCCATTATACTTGGGGGAGATTGGATAATTGCTACTCCAATCGTCCCAGCTTTCCAAAATTCAACGGCTCTTTCTACACTCTTGCATTAGCTGGTCAGGAAAATTAATGTTTATATTCTGCTCATCATGGAGAAAAAACATAGGTTAAGGAATCGCAACCGACCTGACCCTCTCGAGGTTGTCCAGCTCCTGCGCGGCGGCCTTCATCCTATCCCCCTCTGCGCACAGAGACTGCTCCAGGTCCGTAAGCCGCTTCCGGCACGCCAGCAGCCGCCCCTCCGCCTCGTACACCGCCCGCCGCCTCGCCTCCGCCATCCGAATCTTGTGCCTCTCGAACCTGCAAGCAGATCATAAGTCACGCGCCTAATCGGGGAAATAAGTAAGCTGAACGATGGCAGGAAGGGGGGGGTTACTTGGTTTTGTAGAGGGATTTGGGGTCGAGCTGCTGCTGCGAAGAGGAGGAGGAGGAGGGCTGGGATTGGGATGGGAAGTCGCGGGAGAGGAGGTCCGACCAGAGGGAGGGGTGGAGGGAGAGGCGGCGGAGGCGGCGGGAGGCGATGGCGAGGCAGCAGAGGTCGCGGAACCCCAGCGCGGCGGAGGCGGCGCCGAGCTCCAGGATGCGCGCCCACAGCTCGTCGGGGAGATCGGACGCCGACATGTTCGGCTGGGGACGCACGGCAGCGACGACGCAGGTGGCTTGTGTTGTGCAGGCCCTCGTCGGCGCCTCCCTCGGCTGCTCGGCGGGATAGAGAAATCAGGAAGGCGAGTCTCCAGAACGCACCGGCCGATGTGTCTGAACGGAGGTGGCTGATGTGTCTGAACGTTTTGACTGACTTCGGAGGCATTTTTTCGCCCTTTTCACCAGCAGACGCATGATTCTATTAACAGTTAAAACTGCGGGTGCACCTTCACATTTTTGATTTGATATTCTCTCTAAATTTTTTGGTTTGATATATCTAATGAGCATCGATTAATTGTTCTGAAAACCTTCCGGTTTGGATCCTGAAAAACATCATTATGCCATATACAACCCTGATTTTAATCTGAATCATGGGCGTTTTACAGAGACCAATACGTTGCCAAAAGTTCTCAGCACTCACGATAAACCATACTCCGCAAGAACAGAGGCACACATTCTGTTTAGTAAGATCAGCTGAAATATCATGTCTTTGTTCCAGGTCCTAGGCTACTAGAGAAAGATCCTAAGCGAACTACAGCATCTAACTCTTCATATTTTACCATGAAGGTGTTGTCAGTTCGAACGTTTGAGGCAGATATTAGTATACACTAAAGATCATGTTTGCCTGGGTATTCCTGGAAACCATGTTGCAGTCCTGCAGTCAACTTGCCGGCAGCTGCGAGCAGTTCCAAACTTCCATGACCAGTCCTTCGGCGATAGCATTACAAAACTTAGACCATGCCTGATGTTCATCTAACAGGGACTTGACGCTTCAAAGTTTGTTGTGCGGCGGAAGCTTGTCAGGTTTACAAATGATGATGTTGGTCCTTTTTGGAGTGGCAGAAGTTAGTTATCTCTTCCTCATTCTTCGAACGGAGTTATATATCGGACGGAACAATATGCTGGAGATATATCTCTCTCCAAAGCTGGGGAATATAACCTGCAAATTCATTTGTTTAGTTAACCATCTGAGTAGATTATAGGAGGATGCTGCGTCAGAAAGGAGTATGTTTCACTATTGAAACCGCCAGCCATCTACTCCCTCCGTTTCAAAATATAAGATGTTTTAGCTTTGTGAAGCAAATGTATCTAGACTTCTTTTAGTATGTAGGTTCACTCATGTTTAGAATGAATCTACACACTAAAATAAGCCTAGATACATTCTCTTCACAAATCTAAAACATCTTATATTTTGAAACGGGGGGAGTATAATGGAAACATGTCCAAGTTGATGAAACATCTCACCACAATCAGCTTTCCAGCATTTTCAGGTCTTTTGGCAATGTTCATAGCAGCGACTGCTGCAGCACCTGAGGAAATGCCAACCTGTAAAAACAACCGACGTAACAAGTCATGGATATCAATTTGGAGAATTTTAGTATTTGAATCAAATGCTACCATAAAAAAAATCCAAATTGATAACTCAATAATAATCTAGTCTTTAGTTGTGCATTTGCCTACCAGCAATCCCTCTTTCAGTGCAAGTTGCCTCGCAACATCAACTGCCTCTCCCGTGGTAACCTGCAAGCTCAGCAATCATAAACAACTTAGCGATTTATAAGAATTATGAACTTCAACCAAATCTGCAAACATAAACAGAGTACTAAAGTTGGCAATGCAGACCTTCACAACCTCATCGAGCAGCTCAACATCTAATATGCTTGGTATATAACCTGTTATTGTGACATTAACCAAAGGGGTGTAAATTGAGCAGCTGAACATCTAATAGAACTTCAATTGCTATGTGATATTGCATTTACCTGGTCTGTCGCCAGAAATCACACTAGTTTCAGCAGGTTCTACCCCAATGACCTAATAATGACGGGACAAGACAAATGTTATACTAGCTAATAACAGACAAAATTGACTACAAAATACAGGAACATAGTCAAATAGTTTCAGGTTACAAAATGCTAGGGAGAAATCACCGTGTTTCCTAAAATTATGATACTACAACAAATAACATTAGAATGAAACATGGAACAGCAGGATGGTACTGTTCTTTTTTCCTAGAATAGTTAAATAGTAGAGTGGCATGTAAGTTCCCTTGAAAGCTAGATTTCACAAATGTAAGAACAGTACAGCTAGTAGTACATATATGTTCTCCTGGAGGCCTCAATTTTCTTTACAATTTTGTATACACTTTTTGGCAGAGCATTCAGACGCTTCACAAAGTCAAATCATGGAGCAAATGGAACCATCTATCAACCACAGGAGGACAATAAAATCTAGTGGAACAACATTGAGCAGAGATGCAAAAATCGATTAAGCTAACACAATAAAAGATAATCATTTCAGTGCAATTTATTTAATACAAAACAACTTAACAAGGGCAAGAGTGGAAACCTGAACATCCTTGTTCATCATTTTTAAGTAGCGCCCAGTGCCGGTAATAGTACCGCCTGTCCCAATGCTTGCAACAAGTATGTCAACAGTACCCAGTGTGTCCTCCCATATTTCTGGGCCTGTGGTTTGAAAGTGGATCTGTAATTATCCAAGTGGCTTCTCAATAGATCATTTAAAGAAGTTGGCAAATGAATTGAGTTTCACATGTGCCGTATTACAGATGTCATATGATTAAATGATAATGACTTGAAGTATCAACCTCACTGTTAGCTGAATTGTTGAATTGATGAAACATGTGCGCATCTGGCGTCTTTGAAACTATTTCCTCAGCCTTATCAAAAGCTCCTTTTAGTCCCTTTGTAGGATCGGTTAACACAATTTCCGCTCCAAATGCGCGTATAAGAATGCGCCTCTCAACATCTATTGATGAAGGCATAGTTGCTATGAGTTTGTATCCTCTGGCAGCAGCTACTGAAGCTAGGCCTATACCAGTATTCCCTGTAGTTGGTTCTACCAAGATGGTCTGTAGTAACTCCAGAAGTTAGCACCTTCATGATGATAATACTCTACACTTATATAAGAACAACCTAACCTTATCTGGAGAAATCAGTCCTTTCTCTTCGGCGTCACTAATCATGCTTAATGCAATCCTGCCAAAACATATTGAATGAGAGGTGGACAAACAACACTGCATTGCATGGTGCAATAACAATGCAAACCTGTTGCGATAAGGGAACAAAAATCTCAAGGAAACAAATGGATACCTATCTTTGACGCTTCGGCAAGGTCCCATGTACTCAAGCTTTGCAGCAATATTAGCGACACAACCTTCAACAACATTATTTAGATATACCATTGGGGTTTTCCCGATTAGCTGACGAACAAGATAGAAAAAATTATCAGAACAAACAGATAACAGAAAAAGCACCTATGTTGAAAAATGGGATTTCAGCAGTGTCTAGTTTGATTTGAGTTATAAAATTCAGATCTCAGTGACAAACACCAGATGTTCAGAGTACAATCAGGTGTAAAAGGTTCAACTAAGTATATCACAGAAATTCAGAATAGAAGACCCACTTTCCCTCAAGTACAATAGGGATTCCTCTAATGGCCTCAGTTAATTTCCCCGGGCGATTTATAGAGGCCACTTATATCAGTATAACTACGGTTTCCCACACCGATACCACCGTACGAAGCACAAGAAGGAAAAAATGGTTAGGGTGGAATAAGTCACGCACCTGGGTGACGTCCAGCGCGATGTTCACCGCTTCGATCTCGTCGACGTACTCCTCCGGGATCTCGACGGCGGCGGGGGCCGCGACCTTAGGCGAGGAGGCCGTGTGAAGGGGGCGGCGGGCTAAGACAGGGCGCGGGGAGGCGAGGAAACGGGGTGCTCGTCGACAAGTAGCGTAGGTGCTGGCGGCGGTGGACGGGAGGAGGAGGAGGGAGCAGGCTGGCGGCGACGCCGTCGCCATGGCCGCTGTCTGCGCGAGGGTTTAAGAGAGGGGAAAGAGAGGAGCGCCGTCCTTCGGATAAGGGAAATGGGGAATGCGTTGTCGGGTCCCGGGGGTTTAGCCGCTTCCACCAGTTCTGCGTCTGCATTGCCCTGCCCGGCAGCTGCTTGAGAATTGAGATGAGCCAAAATTTAGAATTTGCAAACGAGTGTTTAAATTTCAGTGGGGCGTTTGAAATTTGCTAAATTTCCTGCAAAATACTTACATTCCAGCCAGGCTATCGAAGTGCAACTGACTAGGCGAAAATGACGGTGCTGAGTTTTGTAGCACGCAAAGATAATTCCTATGTAAATTCTAGACCACATATACTACTAGTAAAATTACAACGGTTTTGTTAGAAATCACATCTGAGCATATTTGTGGACAAAACTTTGCAGCATAGACTATGCATGTAGCATAGATATTTTTTCAGAATTTTTTAGTTGTTAAAATATGTTTTTTGATTTTTTTATTCTAAAAATGGACTTTTAGGTACGACACACCACTATGTGTGTACACACTCAACCAAATATACCTTGGCAGTAATAATTATGCTACATATTTAAAAGGAAAAATAAGATAATTTACTGGATGGAATTTATTCCTTCCACCGTAGATGGATTTTTTTCCTTCTATATATGCAAGCAATATTAAAAAAAATATTTTTCTTAGCATGATATTAAAAAAACACGTACTCGATCTGAGCTGGCTTGAATTTTAGGGAATTTTAGTATAAGCTAAGCATATTGTAACTCGACTCATTGGCATCTCTAAACACAGCTTAGCAGCTCGTATTAGATTGTACTGGGATACAATACAATCTTTTACCATTCTTTCGTTTTTTTAGCTCACTGGCCATCCGCTGGCAGTTTCAGGCTTTGGGTGAATCTGTGATATCTTTTGAGCTGGCTGAATGTTGGTCAATCCAGTGTCCACACTTCAAACCAATAATATAAGTGGAGTCGAAGTACACGTGGGCCTCTGCCAAGCTAACACTAACCCACAAAAATGGAGGTACAAGAATTATCGTCTCACGACTAATCATACATTGCTTCTGTACTATCAAAAGGGGTACTCTCCATGAGTGAAGGATAATGTAGGGCGTAGGGCCTTATTTTAGTAATCTGGAAGCTCAGAACTGGAACTGCATTTCCTTTGTGTATCCGAGCTCCTCAAGGTGTGCAGCCATTGCCTTGTTCATCGGAGGAGGGCCGCACCTCAAGATCTAAAATGGCAATAGAAAAAGACACATTATCTCGGAGAGGCGATGCAGGTATGAGTTTCTGAAAACGACCACTTGGTATCTGACGAATGTACACTTGAGTTTTACCTGAATATCCTCAGCAGGGGCTGGGCAATGAGTTTTAATCATTTCCTGAGACACAAACCCAACACCACCGTTCCAGATTTCAGGAGGCTGCACAAGCAAACGGCAGTATTAGGATCTGTTGCAAGTGCCTCTGGAGTAATGGAAGTTAACTGTTGATGCAACTCAGGGATGATGAGAGCAGGGATGATGAGAGCAGAGTTATTTTTAGCAGATAAACGACAAATTAATAATGCAGTTATATTTCAAAACTTAAATTTCATCCAATCCCAAATGTCGTTTGCATGTGACTTCATTAATCATTTGAACTAGTCCAAGTATACTCAAAAACTATCAGAATGACCGTCTTTATGCATATAGCTCTGCCCTGCAACTGCAATTATCTAGCAGTGCTACATTATTGTGTGTTCAACAATCAACAAGCCCATCCCATGTTATTTTCATAAGACTCACAACAGAAATTCTGCACCTACTTCTGCTAGTTCCCAGGCTAAATGGAGAATGTAGAGTCCAGGATTCCATTGTGTTACCTAATAAAGCTACTAATGCGCTTTCACGCATCAAATGCAGTGTACTTATTTGATACGCACATCAAGTTAAAACCTGAGAAGAACATAGTGTGCACCTGATTCAACACATAGTAGATCTTAAAGCGGTCAGGATACTCTTTAGCCAAGCTGTCCAGCTCTTCCTGCATAGATTTAGCAGGCCTATCAGTTTGGCAGGAAAGAAAAAAAAACACTACCACTGAAGTGCATTCATCATAAAAGAATATTTCTTTGCTCAAGCACAAGCTGCTTTCATGGGATTTGAGTAACTCGGTCATTCATGTACCAGTTACAGATGATTTGACGCTACATCAAAAAAGAGTTAGAGAGGCTATATAAATTTCAGCTACAAATTACAATGCATGACTTCTTCCCTTTTGCTGCAGTACAAGTTGTGCACAAATTCTGTATTACTTAAACATTCTAATTGTGGACTGTAACTCCTACTAACGGATCACCAGTTGGAAAATATATATCTCACATATGCATTCTGTATCAGATGACTGCACCAAAACAAAAATAAGGGTCTCTACAAAAAAAAAGTTTTTCCACCTTCAGAAGGATGTCTTCGGTTGTGACATTTGCATAGATCAGATGAACCTTCGTTTTGTCATTAGGGTTCTCAAGAATTGCCCTTGCAACCTGTGAGAACAGAAAAAGATTGTTAGCAAATACCAGAAAAAACCCGGCTTGTAGCATCATTGACTGCAATACTGAACTTTGAACTTGTGTTTACCTGGAACATCGGAGTAATGCCTGATCCACCAGCTAGCATTCCGAAAGCTCTCACTTGCCCGACTTGGTACTTGAAACGACCCTAGACCAGAGAACAAATCATGTTAAACTCGTAATTAAAGGGCAAATAAGCATGACATTGAGAATGTGGAATATAAATAAGAAAACCTGGGCTGAATAAAAAAGAGTGTTACCTTAGGTCCCTTCACGGACATATAATCGCCAACTTTCATTTCACGGAAGTGATGAGACATTCTTCCTTGAGGGTACATCTGCATTTTGAGGAAAAGAAAAATGTTAAACAAACAAGAGTGAAGAAACTAAAGCTTAACACACAATTGTGTGACACAAAAAGATTGTGAAACAGTATTTCCACATAGTATAAAGCAGTGAACACATACTTTTATAACAAGCTGAAAATTTCCGAGATCAGAATCCAAGGTAGTAGGTGTGTAAGGCTTGATTACTTCTTCACCAGTAGCATCTTGTCCTCTGAGTAAAAGGAGGGAACGTAACATGATTTCAGAATTCAGATAAAAGGTATATTATGAGAGCAACCTTCAGAAATCAGAAGCAGCACAGAATTCAAACCTGCAACTGATATGTTGACCAATGGGAAGGCCTAACACAGAAGTAGGTGCTGGAAGAGCAAATCGGAATTTGGCAACATTATGGCTTATTTGTGTCTTTTCCACAAGTTTGAACTTCTTGAAGTTCTCAGGATCCAAGCAGCCTGATGGTGGGTAAAACAACACCAACAATGTCATATTAGCCTCCAACAACAGAAATAATGCCTAAGCACAAACTGTTTATTTGGGTGATGAAAGAATTAAGTGATGGATGCTAGAATGAGTCGCAAAATTCTACGGCTCATATGCACTGAGTATCAGACGCCCAGTTATTGAACTCACATCAGAAGCACATCGTAATTCCATATTCTCAACAAGCGAAATAGATATGAGCCACTAGGTACCTTATTAAAAAAAAGGATTAGCCACGAGGAAGGTGAAGCTCAATTCGTTTGCTTAGATCCTATAGCCAGGCAGCCACTCTTTACCAGTACTCTACATCATGACATGATAGGAGCAACCAAGAAGAATGGGGAAAATCAGCCTGCAGCAGAGCTCCGCTCACCCAAACTGAAAACAAGTAAACAATTCCCCAGGATTTGGAACTTAGTCGTCCAACAGACCACTCCAAGCACCAGCAATACTTAAGTGGCTCAGTTTAATAAAGCCAATCTGCAGGCTTCGAGACTGCAAATGGCCACTCCGCAGACGGCAGACCGAGTCCAGCAGGTACTACTAGTAGCTACTAGTAAGAAGTACTAGCACGCATATCACAATGGGCAGAATCCGCAGGCTCACGGCTTCACTGGCTCTCCACCGGAGCTAATCGAAACCACCCGGATTCCGGGCATCCAGATCGCGTACGGAACTACGGATCAAGGACTAAGCATGCATGCGCCGAGAAATATGCACAACTGTACACGCATACATACCCTTGGGCTTCTTGGATCGTCGGAGGAGGAAGACGCCGCCCACGGCGACGGCGACGACCGCGACGGCGATGGCCGCCATGGTCTCGACGCTGCGCCCCTGCAGGAAATCCATGGCCCACGCCGGTGTCTCCCCCGCCACGACGTCTGGTTGGGCGCTCGCTCGGGCAGGGGGGGTTGTTGGTTGGTTGGGCGCTTCACTTGGTCCGCGGTGTCTGGTGTGGGAATTTAGCTGGGTTTATAGATAGGGTGGAGCGGGCTAGCTGCGACCCGTGAGACCGGAGGTAGGTGGTGCCATGGTGTTGGTGGTAAGACGGAACCGGTGGGCGCGGTGGCGGAGATCGCGAGGTCGTATTCGCCCTTTTGCGCACGTCAGAATTTCAGATTCAGACTAGTACTGGACTGAATCTCGGGTTAATTCAGAGTCAGACTAGTAAAAGTTCAGATTCGCTGACTGCACTGAGAAGACTACCTTGGCACCCCTTTTTTTTTCGAAGAAGACATTGGATCTACTGATCAAACCAGTAGTACAAACACCCTAATAAAAATAGGGACTGCCTACGTCTCAGTCGACTGAGATTTAATAAATCTCAGTCGATTCTCTGATCACCCCTTCATGGTTTGTTTCTGTCTCGCCTTGTTACCGTCAGCTGATTGCTTGGACTTTACCATGAACAAGCTGGGCTGCCGGCTGGGTGCCTGTGTTTCGTGCTTGTTACCGATACTACCAAATGTATTGACCGAAGCCCAAGCATTTTATATGACACCTGGACTCCTACTCTACTATTCTAAGGAAATTCTACTAAAAAGGAACTGTTCTACGGAAATAATCTAAGTGGTCATCTATACCTGTGTATAAATGACTTGACGAGTGGTCCTGTATCAAAAGAAAACACGAATTTGATGTTTTGTCCCGCCTTCTTTCTCATCTATTTCAGGTTGATGCGTTTACGTGGATATCATATCTTGTACTCTCTTTGATTCAAAATAAGCGTGATCCAGCTTAGTGCAAAATGAGCGATACTTATTATGAATCGGAGGAAGTACGTGTAATGAAACTAGCCACTCTTCCTGATCCTGCAATTGTACATATTGTAACATGTTACTAACAAATTTTCTCTAAAGAAAGATTGGCGCTGGCTGCAACGAATTTCTCTCTTAAAAAAACAGACCTGTCTAGATTATAATAGTTGAGTCATGCCCAAATTTACACATTATACCATGTGGAGGTAATGAAGCAAGTTAAAAAAATAAACCTTGAAGCCAAGTGATTACAATATGTACAGAATAGGTGTGAAAACAAGAAAAGTAAAAACATGAATCATGACATAAATCCAACAGTCTAAAAATATTTATCTCAGTTACAACTTAGCTGCAACCGGACAATACTCATTTTTAACCACTTGCAACAAAAAGTTCTCGGTTGTAAGCCACTTGAAACTCTCATGCTAGCACAAGTTATGACGCGAATCCAACAGCCAGAAATATTTTTCTGGGTTGCAATCCATATGTAAAAAATAAAATCTTAGTTACAACCCACCTGCAACTCCTACACTAGCATACATCACAACATAAATCCAGTGGTTAAGATAAAAATTCTCAGTTGCAACCTACTTGCAACTAAAAAATTTAGTTACAACCCACATGTAACAAGCAAATCTCCATTGCAACTCTCCTACTAGCACAAATTTTAGTTGCAACACACTTGCCCACGTTAGCATGAATCCCAACGCAAACCCGATGGTTTTAGAGTAGGTTGTGCTCTAAGCTAATCTTAGTCGACTGAGAATTAGCGAAATCGTAGTAGAAAATTAGGAAAAACCTAGCAACATGTTATTATATTTTTAGGGAAACACTAATACATAAAAATATTGTAAATTACAGGAAAAATTAAAAGGTTAAAAAATGTGAAGAGGAACACATAGAAAGAAAAATAAAGATAAAATAATAGGTTCAAATTTGAGGACTAGTTGCAAGTTAGCTGCGATTGACTTGGTTCAACACATGATCAAATTAACACATGGTATTAGTTCTTTCTATGTTTTCTTTTTCTCTTGTTATTTGTTCTTTTCTTTATTTCCCTTTCAACACTCTTCTGCACCTACACATAATAAAAATGCCATAAAAAATAATCTCATAATGCAAAAACTAAGACAGTAACTCCAGTAAGAAACTGATATACTTTTCAAATTTTAAGAAAATAATCAAAGCAAAAATAATAGCGAGAATATGAATTGGTAGGCTTACCAAATTCTTAATCTCTTCAACCTTATCTCTTCGGTTGTTTCCCGATATACTCTTCGTTTGTTTCCCGATATACTAGGCATGCTGTCCTAAAAAGGCCAATGACATTTTGATCCCACACATAATAGTTGCATAAAAATAGGTGTATGATGAAAATTATCTTATTAAATAAATAAAAATATGAAACAAAAAAGGAAAAAACATTAATTTTTTCACCTTTCTTACTTTTTCTTTGTATGACTAAAGTCTAACAAGAAAAATGGAAAAAAATCGGCAATGGCAATGGATAAACAATAAAACAAATTACAAAAATAAAAAGAGCTGAAAAACTTCATATCAAACAATTTTGGCGACGACGAGGACCACCGGTAGTTAAAATCAAACAAAAAAATCAAGATGCATCTTCCATCCCGTCCCCCTCCCCTCCCTCGACGAAGCCCTAGTAACAAGCCCCACCTTCGACACCGACAGGTACTCAGTTACAATCAAGTTGCGACTGGCTCTGCCCTTCCACACCGACAGGTGCTCAACTACAATCAAGTTGCAACAAGGTGCAAAGCTCAGTAACAATCAAGTTGCGACTGGCCCTCCGAGGGGGGTTCCCCCTTCCCCCAGTTGCAGTCAAGTTGCAACTGCCACCCCGTCCCCCTCCCCTCCCTCGACGAGGCCCTAGTAACAAGCAACTTGCAACTGGGACCCGCTAGGAGCTCAGTTACAATCAAGTTGCAATAGGCCCTCCTTCGACACCGACAGGTACTCAGTTACAATCAAGTTACAACCAGGAGAAAAGCTCAGTTACAATCAAGTTGCGACTGCCCCCCTCCACACCGACGGGTGCTCGGTTACAATCAAGTTGCAACTAGGTGCAAAAAAGCTCAGTTACAATCAAGTTGCGACTGGACCTCCGACGGGGGTCCCCCTTCCCCCAGTTGCAGTCAAGATGCATGTGCCACCCCGTCCCCCTCCCCTCCCTCGAAGAGGCCCTAGTAACAAGCAACTTGCAACTGTGACCCGCTAGGAGCTTAGTTACAATCAAGTTGCAACATGCCCCCCTTCGACACCGACAGGTGCTCAGTTACAATCAAGTTGCAAATAGGAGAAAAGCTCAGTTACAATCAAGTTGCGACTGCCCCCCTTCCATACTGACTCAATTACTATCATGTTGCAATTAGGAACAAAGCTCGGTTACAATCAAGTTGCGACAGGTGATGGGGCCCTAGTAACAAGCAACTTGCAACTGGGACCCGCTAGGAGCCCAGTTACAATCAAGTTGCAAATAGACCCCCTTCGACACCGACGGGTGCTCAGTTAAAATCAAGTTGCAACTAGGAGAAAAGCTCAGTTACAATCAAGTTGCGACTGCCCCCCGCCCTCCACACCGACGTGAGCTCAGTTCCAAGCAAGTTGCAACTAGCCCTGTGCGGGATCTCATTTACAAGCAAGTTGCAACTGCCCCCCTTGGCGGGGCCAGTTACAAGCAAGTTGCAACTGGGCCCCGGCGGGAGCTTAGTTATTGCAACCCCATCGAGAGCTTAGTTACAAGCAAGTTGCAACTAGCCCCCTTGGCAAGGACCCAGTTACAAGCGAGTTGCAACTAGGCCCCGACGGGAAAGTTACAAGCAAGTTGCAACTGGCCCCTTTGGTGGGGCCCTAGTTACAAATAAGTTGCAACTTGGCCTCGGCGGGAGCTCAGTTATAAGCAAGTTGCAACTGTCCTGCCGACGGGGTCCTCCTGGTTGCAATCAAGTTGGCGGGGCGTCAGTTACAATCAAGTTGCAACTGGCCCCCAGGCCTGCCGACGGGGTCCCCCACAGTTACAAGCAAGATGCAACTGGTCCTCTTGGCGGGGCCCCAGTTACTAGCGAGTTGCAACTGGGCCCCGACGGGAGCTCAGGGCCCATCAGGATCCCAGTTACAAGCAAGTTACAACTAGTGCCCCAATTACAAGCAAGTTGCAACTGGCCCCGGGGCCCCATTTACAAGCAAGTTGCAACTAGGCCCCGACGGGAGCTCAGTTACAAGCAAGTTGCAACTGACCCCGCACGGGAGCTCAGTTATAAGCAAGTTGCAACTAGCCCCCTTGGCGGGGCCCCAGTTACAAGCAAGTTGCAACTAGGCCCGGGCGGGAGCTCAGTTATTGCAACCCCATCGAGAGCTCAGTTACAAGCAAGTTGCAACTGGTCCACCGAAGAGGTCCTGCCGATTGTAATCAAGCTGCAACTAGCTCCCAGGCCTACCGACGGGGTCCCCCCGGTTGCAATCAAGTTGTAACTGGTCTCCTTGGTGAGGCCCCCACCCCCAGTTACAAGCAAGTTGCAATTGGGCCCCCGCGGGAGCTCAATTATTGCAACTGGGTCCATCGGGAGCTCAGTTACAAGCAAGTTGCAACTGGCCCCTTTGGTGGCCCCTAGTTACAAGCAAGTTGCGACTAGGCCCCGGCGGGAGCTTAGTTACAAGCAAGTTGCAACTGTCCCTCCAACAGGGTTCTCCCGGTTGCAATCAAGTCGGCGGGGTGCCCGTTACAATCAAGTTGCAACTGTCCCCCAGACCTGCCGACGGGGTCCCCCCCGGTTGCAATCAAGTTGCAACTGGCCCCCTTGGCGGGGCCCTAGTTACAAGCCAGTTGCAACTGGGCCCCGACGGGAGCTCAATTACAAGCAAGTTGCAATTGGCCCGTCGGGAGCTTAGTTATAAGCAAGTTGCAACTGGGCCTCGGCGGGAACTCAGTTACAAACAAGTTGCAACTGGACCGTCGATGGGGTCTTCCCGATTGCAATCAAGTTGCAACTAGCCCCCCGCTCGGTGGGCCCTAGTTACAAGAAAATTGCAACTAGGCCCCGACGGGAGCTTAGTTACAAGCAAGTTGCAAACTGGCCCGTCGGGAGCTCTGTTACAAGCAAGTTGCAAATGGGCCCGGGCAGGAACTCAGTTACAAGCAAGTTGCAACTGGCTCCCCGCTCGGTGGGGGCCCAGTTACAATCAAGTTGCAAATGGGCCTCGACGGGAGCTCAGTTACAAGCAAGTTCAACAGCCCGTCGGGAGCTCAGTTATAAGCAAGTTGCAACTGGGCCGCGGCGGAAGCTCAGTTATTGCAACTGGGCCATCGGGAGCTCAGTTATAAAGCAAGTTGCAACTGACCCCTTTGGTGCGCCCCCTAGTTACAAGCAAGTTGCAACTGTGCCCCGACGGGGTTCACGCGTCTGAGAATTAGTAAAACCATATAACTGTGCATACAAAAAAGGACTACGGCAATTTTTAGTCATAAACAGGGGGAAAATAAAGAAAGAAAATAAAAGAGGATACAACAAACCTATAAATCAGCAATTGAACTTACAACTAGATTTTAAAAAAAGATAAATTGCCGGCGGAAATCGTGAAACCAATCTCACCATCACTCTAAGCATCAAGAAAAACAAATAAAAATCCCTTAGCAATCTACCTTTGCATAATTATGTTGCCGGTGAAAAAAAAACTAATAATAGCCAACCATAATAAAATGGGTCATGACCACATAAAACAATTACAAACACAAAAAAGCAGACACATACCTGGTCATATAAAGACGACCACATAAAACTTAGTTCAGACACAATATGCAACTGAGACTTAACTAATTGTCAGTAGCCTAAGAATTATGAAAACCGAAAAAGTAACAACCTATAGCTGGCTTCAATGAAAAGGAAAAAAGGCCAACAAAAGTTTAGAAAAAAAATGCACAACTATGATTAAGTGGCAATCCGCTTCTAAAAAAAGTGTGTCTAAACTCTTTTCAGTGTGTAGGTTCACTTCAAATCTACACATTTAACCTAAAAACATATTATATTATGAAATCATAGGAGGTACATGTTACTAATATAAGTTACATCAGTATAATATAAAATTTACAATCTAAAACGTCGTCCTAGCAGTAAAACAATGGCAACTATAAAAATCTGGAGACAAAAAACAATTAAAAAAGAAAATAGAACCAGCAAAGAAAAAGTTGAAAATTGAAACTCGATTGAACAATCAACCCAAACGCTTAAGCTAATCTTAAATTCACCTGAAGAATAGAAAATAACTGCCGGCAAAAAAGGAAACAACAAAAAAAAGGAAAAAAACAAAACTCAAGCACACAGGAAAAAGCCCACGTGAAAACAGAGGACGGGCCGCACAGCGTCAGCGTGCATCGCGGGGGCACAGCCACACGCGGAACACAACGCACAGCGCGCGCGGACACAACGCGGGAAAAAAACAACTTCGCACTGATCGTAAAGCAAAAGATCCGACGGTGTATTAGATGACTGAGACTTAACTAATTCTTAGGCGCCTGAGAATTAGCAAATCCGATAAAAATAACAAAAGAAACTTCAAGGTGCACGGTGGAGGAAAACATATGAATGTGAATTTTCCTTTGACACTATTCATCCATTCGATTCAAATGTATGGGGCATAGAAAAAATGGAGGAAACTTATTATCACTCTTCAGATTCAGAGTAGTAGTACTGGACTGAATCTCGGGTGCGATTCGCTGACTGCACAGCAAAGACTGCCTTAGAAAAACTTATTATCACTCTTCTTTTTTCCTGAAAAAAATCTTAGATCTACCCTCAATGTCAACGTGCAGAGTGGAGGAAAGCATAGGAATGTGAATTACACTATTTGTCCATTTGATTCAAAGGCACGGGGCATAGAAAAACTGGAGGAAACTTTCTTCAGTTTAGGTTTCAATAGGAAAAGGGGGGCTCTACAACTATTCAAACTTGTTCAGAAAAACAACAGCTATTCAAACCTTTTTTTTCACAATTCATATGCATAAAGAACGAGGCAAAGGCTATAAGTTGTATAATAATAACCCAATATTATCTTTATTTTTGCTTCAACCTTGATTTGGTTATGTATTTAAGTTGTTACGTTTCATATATTTTTCTATTCCTAGGATTCATAATAGTGTGTTTACACATACAATCCTATCGTATTTATGTGTTTTTCTGTTCCTACTCCCTCTGTTTCAAATTACTCCGCCGGCACGCTTATGTAGGTGGGCTATTACTCCCTCATTTTTCATTCAAAAAAATCCTGAAATTTTTGAAATAGATAGTATGAAATGTGTACTACGTATACCAAAAATCTAGAATTTTTTTGGATAAAAAATAAGAGAGTACTAGTCCACCTAGGTAAGCGTGCGCGCAGAGTAATTTGAAACAGAGGGAGTACCTTTTAGAAGTCTTGTGAATCAAAGAGGACTTTTAACATGTAGCCAAACAGAGATCAGACTATGCAAGTACTATAAATAAATTATACATGTTCACAATGAGTGCAAAACTACGGGCTTCTTTCAAAGAATTGAAACACACATAGCTAGAAAAAACACAAGAGTAGAATGTGGTGGCACATGAAATTTTGAAGGAAATAACTACATAATAATCAATAAGAGAAATTGTTTGGTTGCATCGCAGGAAAGTGATATAATTTTTTGATAGATTGAATACATGTCATATGTCACAGACACATAGAAATTTTTGCATGAGATCTAACTTTTTGTTAAAAAAAACATATTTCCTCTAGCCCAAATTAATTGTCGAACATGATATATAGAACATGAAATCAATCAATAATAAGTTTGGAGTGTTCAGTCATTTGAACCAAATGGATTTTGTAGAAACATAATACAGTGCTACTCTCTTTGTTTCATAATATAAGCCATTTAGCAAATTGTTTTAGCTTGCTAAAAAGAATTACATTGTAAAACAGAGGTAGTATATGGATAAGAATCCTATAAACTTCCTTTGAAAATATTCTCAACGGAAAGCCCCCTATTTCATTGCTGCCTCACGTCTCTATATAGTACTTCCTCTGACCCATATTAGTTGACTTAATTTTGTTTAGATTTAGATGTATTTAACACTTAAATATGTCTAAATACATCCAAATCTAGACAAATCCAAATCAAGTACTCCCTCCGATCCATATTAATTGACTCACATTTGTCTAGATTTGGATGAATCTAGACACTATTTAGTAGTATGTAGGTTCATCCAAATTTGGACAAATTTAAATTAATTAATATGGATCGGAGGGTGTAATATGGTTCGGAGGAAATACATTAGTTCGTACACCACACATAACGCCTGAATCCTGATGAGAGGCAACTCTTCTCTGAAGCACAATCCCCTGGAATGCCTTCAAAATTCAGACTAGTAGAAGAAGATTATAACCTTTCTGTAGTGGTAATTAATGTACGGAGTAGTAACGTTCACACATCACCCTACTGGGGCCGCGAGAGTAATTTCCTGCATCGATCGCTGTCGAAGGATAAGAAGTACTAGGGCCCAGCCTGTTGCTGGTGTGGTGTCTGTGTGTGCTTTCCATTATGTGTCAGTTGTGACCACCTTCTGGTATACCACTTGTGTATCCCATCTCCTGCGGTCGGATCGAATATTTCAGAGGCGGTTAAGATTTGATTTTGGAGCGCCACGCGCACCACGTTCCACTTTTTTTTTTGCTGTGAGCTGGTGGTACCTTCCACAATCTTAAAAAGGAAAAGAAAAAATAAAAGAGAAAAATTCTTACTGTTCGCCAGATCTGGCCTCCGTTAGACTGCATGAATCAGGTTCCTGAATCCTGATGGGTCTTAAACGGCTAAGAGATTTGCACTTCTAGGCTGCCTGCACGCCTCCTCGTTACCACTTACCACCTGTGATCTTGGCGCTCCATTGCAAATGTTCCCTTCACCAAATCAAATGCTGTGGAGCGCCTCCCAAAATCTGTTACTGCCTCAATTTTTGACTAATACTACTACTGTAGTTGATTTCTTAGAGCATCTCTAGTGGACACCTAAAAAACACGAACCGAAAAACGCGTTTTCAGGTCGCGTTCAAGTTAGTTTTTCTCGAAGAACACGATGGCCAGAACAGAAATCACAATTTTGAACCGTAAACACGAGATTTTTGAACATTCACGGGAGATTTCAAAACGCGAGGATAGTTCATACATAGTACTGACGCGATCGTATGTACAAAACGCGAATTAAACATAAATACTACGGAGGGATCTGCCGTCTCCGCCGCTAAACCCTAAGCATGTACACAAAATCGGGCTCACTGGAGCCCAGGAGCGGCGGCGACGCTTCCGACGGCGGGCTTCACTCCTTGTCAAAAAAGTCGAAGTCCGACAGCCCCGAGCTGCTGTTGGAGACAAGGTCGATGACCTCCACCTCATGCTTCCTGCGGGAAGAGCGGTCGAAGGCGAGCCCCTTCTCGAGGAAGATGTTGTCGATGAGCTCGTCGCGCTGAGCTCGACGGGCCTCCGCCTCGGCGATGCTCCGGTGATGGATGACCTCGACCCAACGGTCGAAGGAGGCGTCGTCGAGGGCGTAGTCGACCTCCGTGACAACGCGGCCCTCCGGGAGCTCCTCCTTCTTCATCGGCGGTGGCGGAGTCCTCGGCGCGCGCGAGGAGCTTCCCTCCCCCCGGCGAGCGTGGATGCAGGCGTCGAACTCCTCCGTCTCGCGGCACCGGCCAGTGCCACTTCGTGTAGTGGAGGGCGGCGCGCTTGCGCGCCCCGTCCGAGCGCACGCACCGGCGGCGCTCCTCCTCCTCCGCGGGCGTCAGGCGACGAAAGCGTGGAAGCTCCCCGACGGTCCATCGCGGCGTGAATCGGTCGGATCTGCTACCGCCGGCGAGAAATTGCTCGCCGATGCTCGGCGATTTGAGCGGTGGTGCGTGGCGGAGGCGTGAAGGAGCGGTGGCGAAGAAATGGATCGAGACCTGGGAAACGAGCTCAGAACCAGGGATTTATGGATCGAGGGGGTCGATTCTCAGGGGCCAAAAAAATTCCCGGGTCGGGCCGTGTCAGATTTCGCGACCCGACCCAAAAAACCATCGAAATTTTCTAGGTCCGCCGTTTTTTCGGTGTGTGCTAGAGATGCTCTTACCTGGCCGAGGACCATGCGTTTTGCTACTGACTGGCAACTTAAAAATTCTCTAGATCATGCGTTTTTTTTTGTAGCTTTGTGTTGCAGATTTATAGGGATTATTTTAAGAGTGAATTCCATACTTTATTCCCATGTTGGGCATTTGTAGCACAAATTACCCCACTTACATGAACTCGTACCAAAATATCCTGTTTAGGGGACAATTAACACGAATTTACCCCAGTTTGGCATTCTGCTTGTCTTCATTAGATACAACTGGCATGTTACGTCAATGTGGCGTGACAAATCTGTGAAAATCGGAGGGTGCCATCAACAGTCACGTTGAGACTTTGTTTATCCATCTGCTCCACTTCCTGTCATCGTCACGGTATTTTCAAACCTCGCAATCACCTCACGCCTTACCCAATGGACATGCATTAGAAAACGAGGGTTCAAGGTAATCTTGACAAATTTTCTTTCAACGGGTAACAAGTGGAATCCACTCATATTTTAAACAAGGAACATAAATAAATCAGCATTCTGGTCTCTGTCTGTGAAGAGGTTTGAGCAGTTGCGGCTAAACAAAGGATTTGTTAGGCAGCAGCAATTTCTATTTGGCAATGACAGATGCAAGAAGTCCATGTAAGGATCCTCTATCTCAACCTACTAAACCATGAGAAGCAACTGTGGGAACAACCAACACAAACTAACTACTTCCTCCGTTTCAATATAATTGACGCAAGTTCGTTGAACCTAGATAGATTTATGCAACATTTTAGCTAAATCTATGTCAATCAATTTGGGCCGGGTGGTGGTTACTGGTTAGGGACAGGGTGGTTACTGGCTCGGGCTGTTGGGCCGGGTTTGTGTACTGAAACGAGCACAAACTTGCAATTGGCTCTGATCCGTTGATCCCTATGTTCTTCGGCCCTTTCTTTTCAATAACTGGAGGAGGCAGCACTCTGCGTGCTATCTTGAGATTTTCTTCTGATCTTCTTCTCAGCAGTACATCGGGAGGTTTCTCGGGACGAGTTAAAAGTTTGGTAGTATGAGATTAATCGTATTTTTACTCTGATATAGGATCGCGTTCTTCGAGATTTCAGTCTTTGTCCTGGAAGACCATTTTTTGTGTTTGTTCCAGATTCAGAGATCAAACCTGTGTTAGCGCTGTGTATTTAACACGTCTAGGGTAGTAAGTTAGTATGCACAGATCAACTAAAGGTCTAAATGGATAGCTGGAGGAGAACAATGATGCTAGCTATGCTGTAACAATTGAATTGATGGAGGTACTTGCTGTAGAAGCACAGCAGTTCATAATACCACAAGAAGCTGGTGTTGTTCTGTGCTGGCACAAGTGTCAAAAACAGAGACAATTTCCTGATGTTTGGACCTGTAGGTTGTCTGCTTTTGTGTTGACGTGTTGTCGGTGTCCTCAATCTCCTGTTTGCTTCCATGTCAAGTCTGAGATATGCTTTGCCTCATGACCTCATGTCAAGTCTGAGACAGTAGTCAGTGCTTGCATAGCAGTAGATAGGTGACCAATACAGTACTGAATAATACACCCAAGCAGGCCATAACTCAAAAGCATGAATTGGGAAGAAGACTTCCACAATTGCGAACTGAATTCTACACCCAAGCAGAACATCAGGTAACAGATTTCAGTTTCTTCACTGCCTGGAACTATCGTAGATCCTCAACCTTGCTTAGAGCATCACTAGTAGTATCCTCAAACCCTCAAATTTTCAAAGCAGTTTAAAGGTTGAGAATTGGCATTTTTTGGCACTTTTAAGGGTTAAAAAACAGAGGCAAAGACTAGAACCCTCAAACCCTTAAAAAACGGTTATTTATAAGGGTTGGACCCTTAAATTTTGCTCCCAACCCTTACTTGTACAGGCTAGGGGAGGGGTTGAGAGCTCGACCCTCAAATTTTTTTGAGGGTTTGAGGGTCTGAGGGTTCTAGTCTACGAGATTTGGACCCTCGAATCTGTAAAAAAGCGGTTGGATAGGGGTTTAGGGGCTCTACTAGACATGCTCTTATCTCTACTACCTAAAAAGAACCAACCGTTCCTTTTCCTGGCTTCCCACGCGTTTCGCTCAGCTCTTCGTCACGCTTCCCTTCGTCCCACGACGTTCTTCCAACGTTCCACCTATGGGCCTGGTGCCTTGGCCCATTTTCAGCTGTCCCCTCCTGCTAGGCCCAAACAAACAAATCCTGGCATAGGCCCAACCAAATAATGATGCCCTGATTACGTTCCCAGTTTCACGATGCCAAGAGTCACGCTGCCAGAAATCACGTTCCCAATAAGGATGCCCCAATCACGCTGCCAGGAGTCACGCGCCAAACTCAAAACTGCCACATGCCCATGGGATATAAGGTGTTCCCCTATCGCACCTAGCTGACCCCTCCTGCTACCCCTGATTCATTCTTCCATACTAACCGTCTTCTAACAACCTCCCATGTCGCTCAGTCGCCCGGGCTCGAAGAGGGCGATGGCACCTTCACCGGTCCCTCCTCCTGGCATCTTGTCTTATCCAATTAGCAGGCAACCGCAATATCCTTCCTGCATCATTAGAGTATTTTCTTAATAGCCAGAAACATGGTTATTCATCTTCTCATGCTAATCCTACTTTTATCCTTTCACATGTTTTTTCTTAATAGCAGTGATGTTAGATTTGGAGAAGTGGAAACCTTTCACATGTTTAACAGATCATGGGAAATCACGACAAGAATTATGTCTGCTAGAATTAAACACACAAGGACCGGAGATGTTATCTACCGTGGCATCTTCGCCGATGTAGAGGTGAGTATTCCATACCTCATTGGAAGCAAACTGTTGTTCTTCCATGTGATGTCACTATCCAGGCATTTGTTTGCATGCTTTGGGAACTCTGCAGTACACGAAAACGTATAATACTCTGTCAATACTGTATTTTGTAATTTGGCCGCCGAGTAGTAATGGAGACATCAAGTGGTGAGGTAGTATTGCTATGTTAGATCTTCTTGTGTTGATGCATTATGTTGATGCCTTATCATTTCTTGTGTTGATGCATTATGTTAATTATTTCGAAATAACCAACTTGCCTATATTTTTGACAGGGTGACAAAATGGATGCAGTTGCATATGGGCAGCAAGCATGTCGTTTCAACAGCGAGCTGCAGGTCGGAGAGGTATATGTAATCAGAGGAGTGGGCTTCGAGACGGCTGAAATGCCACCGCGGTTTGGATTGGCCATACCAACCGATTTTTACATTGTCATGTACTCTCGGACCCAGATTCGGCCTCCTGGGCCTAATGTTTCCATCCCTAGGCTGCCGTCATGGTTCATGGAATTCCATGATGCGGCTAGACTAGGAAACAAACAGCTCACAGGTGCATAAACATTTTTGTTTAAAAAACAGTTTCACACTTCTCCAAATTTAGACTATGCCATTTTAAACTTTGATCAATTTCCAGATGTCATTGGGATAGTTGTGGATGTGAGCCCTGTCAGATTCCACAGGTCATTTGAGCGTAGCACACCATGCCGAGATGTCGTGTTGATGAACATTAGGTGAGATAAAACAAATTTGCATTTCTTGCTACTTCTGAATACCTGTTGGCTGAACAATATGTGTTGATGAACATTAGGCATGAGTTCATTTGTCTGCGCATATGGGACAAACATGTGTCGCGCCACATGATGAAGTGGCGATATGCTGAATAGGAAATGACTATCTTAGCTGCCACCCTCCTTGAGGTCAGCATGGCGCAAGGTGTGTTCGAATGTGGCATTGGCTTTACTGGACTGTTTAAGTTACGTGGGTATTTTAACACTTATATTGTTTTCTAAATTTTTGTAGGGGCTTTGAAAACAACAGACGAGAGCCATATTGTCTTTGAGCCAGACAATATTCTAGCTCATGAGCTTGCAGATTGTCGTCTATCACTTGGGCAAACACGTGGAGCCATACTGCGTCGAGTCAGGGCGTTTGTGCGCCAAAGGTTGACAATGGGGTACTACACGAACCTTAGGCTTGGGAGGTTGTAAATCATGTTAGTTTGAATGAATGAATTGTCTACTCGGATGTTGCCCTTTGTGGTCTACTCGTTTGTAATAAATTTATCTCTCTGTTTAAGATTGTCTGTTTAAGATTGTCTGTGCTATATTCAGACGTTTTCCCTTCTATAATGGTAAAATTTCTATGAATAAAGATTATCTGTGATATATTCAGACGTTTTCCCTTGTGTAACGGTGACATCTCTATGAATAAAAATTATCTGTTGTATATTCAGATATTTTCCCTTGTGTATAGATAAAAATGATTACTGCTATCATCTCGGGTCCACTAAGATTGTTACACAATTCTTCTATCAAGCTTAGCAATGATATATTATCAGTTTTTATATAAGAATATAAAAAGACATGTACCTTGGAGGCAAATAAAGTCAGTCCTGCTATCGTTCATTGCATGTAGGAGCATTCAGCAACGTCACGAGCTCTGTGAAAATCCTTTAAACATACATCTGCAAAAAATAGCACCAGCACACACATACCAGATTAGCTACAGATGTCACATACGAATTCTCAATTTCCATGGTGAATTTTGCGGAATGGTAAGGTGTGGCTAATCTGGTAATGATCAGACAGACAAACATGTAAAATCCATATTCACTTTCTTGATTATATTAGCGTTTAGTGATCACTGAAATTTAGCTACCTTTTACATCCTACCGTAACCGCAATTCATTACGTCCTATGATTCACGCAAATAATAATTTAGCCCATCATTATACCAGTTAAGTAAGGATAAATCACCCCAGATTCCGTTCCTTACGTTAGCCTATCATTAGTAGCACCGAAATTTTCGTCCATTCTCTCTCCATGCTAAATTACTTCCTGTGATTCAGCCTAACATTGAATTGGCCCATCATCACCATCAAAATAAGGATCTGTCATCCCAATTTTCGCCCCTTTATTTAGTCTTTCACTAATTACACCATAATTTAGTCCAACCTCTACGTCCTGTGACTCAGTCTGTCATTAATTTAGCCCATCACCAGTTAATGAAATGAGGATCAAAACACCCCCAATTTCTGTCCCTTACTTCAGCCTACATTAATTGCACCGTAATTTTCGTCAAACCTGTTTCCATATTAGTTGCGCTGAAATTTCCGTCCATCCTCTCTCCATGCTAAATTACTTTCTGTGATTCAGCCTAACATTGAATTGGCCCATCATCACCATCAAAATAAGGATCGATCACCCCAATTTTCGACCCTTTATTCAGCCTTTCACTAATTACACCATAATTTTAGTCCAACCTCTACGTCCTGTGATTCAGTCTGTCATTAATTTAGCCCATCACCAGTCAATCAAATGAGGATCAAAACACCCCAATTTCCATCCCTTTCTTTAGCCTACGTTAATGACACCGTAATTTTCGTCAAACCTGTTTCTATATAAGCTATATATAAACGGCATATAGTTATACCACCAGGAGGACAATACATTTCAGCCAGTCGGCCTCTTAGGCACCATCCTCCCCCTCGACCACCTCACCAACTCAATCAGGATTGTCAACATACTTCAGAAATCAGATAATCACCAAGTTGTCTTGTTAAGGTATGTACTCACTTCATTATAGTATATCATGATTCTTGCTTGATAATGCAGTAGATATCATAAAACAATGCTCGTGCGCTGAGATCCAAGGTGATAAATTTAATTTCGTCAAAAGCTTCAATATATATCTAAAGAGGAACATGGTTACTTGCTAGGGGAATCTCTGGTCAAATAATTAGCACTTCAACATGTTTTCTGCCCAAACTTGCTAGGGGAATCTCTGGTTTCAACGATGTACTGAATCTGCCCTTCGAGCTTGAGCTCCTAAGTATTTTTATGTGTAACAACAGGGATAGGGACAATAACTCTTATCTTAGCTAAAGAAAATTTAGGTGTCGAACTTAGGTGATCATACTTGGCAATTTAACTCTTGGCTATGGAAATGACAGCCACATATCTTCCTATACTCCGACAAAGAAACAAACAGGAGCTAACAATCAAAATCACAAATGAAATGTGGATGGCACATGGTAACTAACAGTACGCCTTTGTAGTCTGATGAGTATGAATCAGTCTGATGAGTATGAATCGAGAGTTTCTACCCGCCAATGTAAAACCGAGATTTTTTGTATGTCCCTTACATGATCTGACAAAGATTGTGTTGCTCACATAAGTTTAATTTTTTGTATGTTGTTGTAGAGGATAAGCAAACAGGTTCCCATGGAAAACCAAGTGGAAGGAAATATTAGTTTTACTCAAATTGAAGAATACATCCGGTCCTTCCCTCCAAAAACAAAATTAGTGAGGATCCATGACGCGTGCTTGACGCGCGAAGATTTGGAGTGTTTGTTCAATGACAATGAATGGTTGGACGGTGACGTAAGATAACATATCCATATACTGTTATATCATAACCACTTGCTAAATGATAACCACTTTCTGAATGATAACCTATCACCAATTATAAATAACATGTTTGCTTCAATCTATAGATGTTAAATGCATATATTTATTGTCTGGGGAGCCAAGAACATCTAAATAACAGAGCCGGTGGACAAGTATGGATGGATAGCACACATGTTACTTCAATACTGAAGCGAGATGCTAAAGTTCCCATAAGTCCAAAAGAACATCAGAAGATCGTAGAGCGAGCAGTTATCTACTTAAAACATGACATGGTAAGCCTCCATAAAAAACTTATTGAGTTTATAATGTAATACTATTTTTATTTTACATGTGCCTTAAACTTGCATTTCTTGTCAGGTATTCCTCCCAATTAACATGACGGATGCCCATTGGTTTCTATGTAATGTAGATCCAACAAACCGCAGGATACAGGTACTGGACTCGTTCGGTTCTCAGATGAGCCGGTCCGACCTACTACTTACGGTGAGTATGTACTTCTCGCTTCAGTACTGAAAACTAACATGCAGACTCATCTATCAGGGCTGCCAGATAACTTTTATTTTTACACTCAAACCATACTATTTTATGTTTTATAGCTACAGGGTCTCGAGAATCATCTTATGGTTGCCTCTCAGTATATTGAGTTCAACAAAGATAACAAGTGGCCAGATCTTAACGTAACTACATGGCCAATAGTTGAGTGTATTCAAGATCCACTACAATCTGATGGGTACGTTAGATGTTTACTGCATGATCCATTGTGATAGAAACAGTAACCTATACACTTATTACCAATTCATATAGACCATCAATCAAATTTATTTTTAAAATTTTGCAGCTCATCATGCGGCTTGTTTACGCTGAAATTCATGGAACACTGGACAGGCCAAGATCTAGCACACGATGTAACACAGGCATGTTCACAAGTATAGAAAAATTATATTACTATCAAATTCATTGCTAGATCTAATAAATTTGAAAAACTAACTTGCAGAAGGATATCAAACTCTTTAGGAAGCAGTTAGCTATTATTCTACATGAATCTGCTTTGAATGTGTTAAAAGGAACACTGGAATATCATCAGCCAGACAATAGCAAAGACACAAGTAAAGTTGTAATGTGGGACAAGAATGACCCCCCACCTACTGAAGCATCGCAAGACTCTGATATAGCTAATCTTCTGTCACCTTTGAATGTGCCGAAGATACCCATCAACAAGGATGAATTAGTTTCTAAACTACGAAATTACATCATATCCATCGACAACCAGGATTTCATGAAGTAAGTCAAAATTTCCCAACATTTTCATATATATGATGCACCGGTTTAAACTATTATTTTTTTCCCTATGGTTAACTCCGTGGTTTCTTTCATAGAGAAATATGGGTTCAAAGCTCCAGGCCTTATCCAATTAGTTTATGTCTCAAACAACTACAAGACTTGCTAAAGGATAACCAGGGTATAGACAACTCTTGTTTCAACATGGCTATACGGGTAAATGCTACGGATGGACTCCAATGGTTCAACGACACTCCATATCACTATATGGATCTACAGTTTTGTGTGAGTATTTATGTTAAGTTCATCTTATACGACAACCATAACCATTGTTATCATAATTTTAATATCCCTTACTATCATCTCAGACCATAGTGACCGACACCATGAGAGACCCAAAGCTTCGTCTACCGTTTGACACCCAACGCTACATCATAGCGAGATTGTTTGACTGCTGGCCAGGGATGTGCTTCCATGTCTCATCCTGCAACTCGGTAAGACCGCTATTTTTATTTTGATATAAATGTTTGGCTCGTTACATACATACTATTTCTAAATCCAAGTTTATACATATTTTGATACCATATCGTACGAATGGCAACTTCATGCTCTTTGTGTTTAACCTGGGTGAACGAACAATTACTATACTTGATCCTATTCCTTTATCGGATGTGTGGAAAACAAGTTCTCTAAAGAAAGATACACTAAAGCTGAAAGATATTTCATTCCAACTAAATATTGCACTTCAATCTGCAATTCCTGGCTGGAATGATGACGTTTTTCTATGGCGTCGCATCACACCAGCTTCCTTGCCAAGAAACCATGACAGGTTAGAATTAATGGAATTAGAAGTATTTTTTACTGTTTTTTCTACGATTTTGCTAACAACAACGTGCACATCTCTTTAGGAACATGTCAGGATTTTTGGTTCTAAAATTTATGCGATCATGGTATGACAAAGTTGTTACACGACCATATGGCCTGGTGAGTATTTAATATTCATGTTAAATGTAAATGAGAGCTCTACGTTATAGTTACATATAATGCATTTGCAGGACGGTTACAACCTACGGAACAAAGTGTTGGTGCATATGCTTACTTACAAGGACAACGAGTGCAAAGCCAACATCCCGCAAGTTGTTAGAGATTGTGTCAAGATCCTAGGGATAGATTATTTCATTTGAAGTTGTCGGTTCAGTTATTTAGAATCTCCTAAACAATTCAAGTTCCTAAGGGATATGTGTGACGATCTTTTTATATGATTGGTTTTCAGCTTGATTTCTATTACTGTGGTCAAGTCGTGTTATGTGTATCTGGCACCTTCTATTTGGTTGTTTTACTGCACTTGTAAGTGTTAAGTGTGCTAATTACATACTCGATCATGTTGAGGAATTGTTTATCGCCATTGGACAAATATTTGCATACACACTTTATCTCTTTTTCCTTGTGTTGTGTACTGTATACGTTTTAGAAAAAAGGCTCAAAGAAGAAACAAGTTAAAGTGATGTTGCTTCAACCCATGATGGGAACTGGGCTAGCTTGTTGTTTCAAAAGCAGGGCACTTGCATAGTTTGCTAGATCCAGTGGTAGGTGTATTGTTGCTTTGTGTAAAGTTAAGACTTAGTTTACATGCATCCTGAACTTGCTAATCGACGGAATTTTTCCAACATAATTTCCATTAGCTTACTATGTCTATCAAATGTCTTCGCAAATTGTCTCACTAAACCTCCCTAAAAGGAAGTGCAGATTATAAAAATAATAACAAACTATTCAGATTTCTATATTCCTCAACAAAATTAGTGATGGTGAGCTTTTGTTTTACCTGGCCATGAATGGGATTGATGAAAAAAATCGGAGGACAAACATCCTCCTGTGAGGTTAACTTTCTAGGGTTTGCGCTGAAAGCATATACAGGAAGCTCGGAAACTGCTAAGAAAATGCAACCAAGTATTAGTTTACTAAATTAATTAAAATATATTAATTTAGGACGCTGAAATAAACTTAGTTCCAACAGAGTCCTAAGATCCTGAAGCATACACATGTGGCTTCTATATTCTTTATCCGAGCATATAAAAAATAACAATTGCAATAAGCAATAGAGCCATGTACCTTAGAGGCAAAGAATGACAGATCTGTAATGACAGATCTTGGATTGCTCAGGAAATCCAAGAAGACATTTCAAGCATGCATAAAGCTTGCATACACCAGATTGTTACGAAATCTGGCTTTCTCACAATGGCTTTAAGCCTAACCACTCGTTCTAAAGCTCGACGGGATCTCATGGCCTGAAGAAGAATTTGTGAAGTTATTAAACATAGCAGATTACCTTATAAGAAAAATAGACGTTTATAAAACGAATTATGTGCTTATAGGAAATGTTGTATAAAGTTTAAAGTACCTACGGATCACATATTAATATGTTGCTTGCCTGTAATGTACCAAGTAAATCAAAAGAAAGAATGTAAGTACCAGGACGGCTCTATGTGCAGTCTGAATAATCATGGCAGCCTACATTTCTTTGAGCTCCTCTTCTGTTTGTCAGTGACGCAGTGCCATGGAATATGATTTAGATATCATCACTAGATCTGCAGCAAATACTATAACTTCCATAACCAGTACATAAAAGAAGTACAGCTGCTACCTATATTTAGCAATGGATTTTTTTCCAAGGATGAATTATCACCTTATGATCAAGTAAGGACCGGGGAAAGTTTTGAAATATCTTTGATGATGCCAAAACTATCTTCAGTTGTCTCACTATATAGTAATAATACCGAACATGCGGCTGAGATGCTCCACACATTCTCCTACGAGCTACTGATGGCCCATGACCTCGCGGCTCTTCATAATGCGCACAATGCATGCATCGAGTGAGAACCTCCTATCCTTCTTGACATCATCGATAACCTTTTTCTTCCTGTCTATTGGAGTAAGCAGTACCTGCTCACAACAAATTGCTGTCAGAAACTCCAAAAGATCAGAGTAACAGGAAGAAACAAAGCAGGGAAACTGAAATTTGGAAATGCACCTTTATCCTCCGCATTTTTTCAGTGAATTTGTGGTTGAACTGAAACATGTCACTTGGAGAAATTGTTAGGTTACTTGGCTCTTTGTCAACAATCTTCTTCGTTGAGTAGCAACAGAAGTGCAGCCTGGCCAAAACACGGGAAATTAAGGAAACAACTATTATTGTGTTCTAAGAAGTAGATACGACTTCCTCAAGAGTATACATGATATGTAGTGACAATCAGCTTGATAGGTTTTGTGTCAAACTTTGAAATGATGTTGCGGCTTCCCATGGAATATATCCAATTATACTTTCTAATTTTCTGGTTTTTATTACAATAGTTCTTAAAAACCTCCACACATTTAATCTGAAACCATGCAAGTAGAGTTAGACCGATCTAATACATGGTTAGCACCGAAATATTCCAGTTAGCACAAAGTATCACATCTCAATGCATTTGGGGTGTCTAAATATATATTGAAGCCCACATGCACCAAGAAACTCTATCTTGTACCAATTATATAATTGCCTCCTAAATCAGGCTAATTATATAGACTCGTAACATGAATTGTTTTGCAAGTATCCAATGGAAGCTTTTGCTTCAGCATCATGTCAAAGACGCCTGGTATAAGATGAGAGATCGTAGTCCTTAAAAACCGAAAAATTACTTTCCCAGAAAACCTTCCAAAAACAGACTTTCCGGCCATAACTAATCGCAAATTCCGCCCGCACCCGCGATTGATTTAAGAGAGAGCCAATCCGTCCGCAGGATCCTCCCTTGCCCAAATACCGCTCTACACCTCCAAGCCAAATTAGCACGGCGAGCACACAACTACCTATGAAAACGGCTACAACGGCGAAAACTGGTGGAGTTCGTCGATGTATCGATTTGGTCTCGGGTAAGTTTGATAAATCATTCATGTTTACCATCTTTAATTAGCTTCCGACAAGGGGAAATCGAGTCGGGAGAGCGGAAATCATACCGAGCCGACCGTAGCACTTCAGGCCGATGACGCCTCCTTGCTTGTGCAACACGGGGAGGGGAAGAAGCCATCGACCCCAAGGCGGGGATAGGAGGTGTCAGACGACGTCGTGTGGAGGGGAAGCATGAAAGGATAAGCCATGGCGGGGGAAGAGAGCGGCAGCGAATAAGGGGCTTGGGTCTCTAGCGTGCGCCGGCAACCAAGGGATAACACGGATGGGGATGCCATCGCTCTGGACTGAGGGCTGCCACCACGCCTGGCTTTCAAGAGGAGGGGGCACGTCGCTCCGGGAGCTGGCACTCATACGTGGAGAAACGTAGAAGGGGATGTCCAGCGCCATGGATAGGGGCTGAGAGGTGGGGATTTGGTCTGGATAGAGAGAGACGGAGAAGAAGAGCGAGAGACGGGAAGCTTTTTTTCAGTGGATGGCCAGACGGGAGCGTGCAAGAATAACACGTCGTTAGTGACATAAACGATTAAGTGTACATAGAGCTAGCAGTCTAGCTAGATCGCAGGCACGGAAGTGTCAGTTAAAAAAATGACACGGATTTTTATAAGTTTTCAGTATAATTTACAGGTTCGGATGCCACTGCCTTATACGTTTAAGTGACAAGTCAGAGTGTAGCTAAAGGAAATGACTAATTTAGCTCATCTAATGATTGTTTTACTCCACTAACCATTATACTAAATAGTGTCTAGATTTATTCAAATTTTGACAAATCTGAGACATCTATTTTGTGATGGAGGGAGTACCATCAGTAGCTCTTCTATATTTTATAAAGCTTAGAGGAGGTATAGCTCAAACTGTTTCAGGATTTAGATTTGTGAATATTCATGTTATTTTGTTAAGTGAAATATTACATGTGCATATTTAGTTACAGAGTGGAGAATTTCATCATTGTTTGTCTCTCCTTCCTATTTTTGGCAAATGGCCTTAAGTTTGTGAGATGGGGGATTACCATGCAAAATTAAGCCGAAGCCTCTAAGCACCACAATTCGCACGGCTAAACGGAATAATGAAAGAACAAATGCATGTAGGCGATAGGTTGCACAAATGCTTGAATAATCTTACTGATGTCCCCGTTCAGGACAGGCCACTTCCATTTGACAGTTGAGGGCTTGACCTTACACGGATCAAAGTCTTTGGCGGAAGCAATAAATTGGTTTGGGTGTACATAATTAGTAGTGGATTAGAGTTATATTGATTAATTGTAATACTAACTCATAGTTTTGAGCTATTTTTTAGTATGAATTTATAGTATACTTGTACATGTTCTCTTCGCTCAAAAATAATGGGTGTACGTTTGTACCTGGGTGTATATATTTATAAAATTAGTATGTGTGTACTTTGCAAAATTCATATTTTCTCTTTGTTTAACCCCAACCTTGCTGCGACCTAGAACTTCACGTAGTGCACGTGGACTCTTTTCTTCCTACCTTTGTTTTAGTTAAGACTCCTATATTTTTTTATTGCAGATGGATTCTCCGACACGGTCGAGTGAATGTACTCCTTTTAAAGACTTGTCCAACACCGTCAACACAAGTAAAAACACTGACACAATGTTTAAGTGTATCATCCGATGATCAACATCTAACTACATTGTATACTTTGTTAGGTGTTGTCGACACAAGTAATGGACGGGAACATATAGATGCAAAAGAACGCAATAGGCAACGTGCTCGAGAGCGTTACGCGCATATGGATAAGCAAAAGAAAGAAGAACTACTTAAAAAACGTCGTGAAGCCTACCAACAGAAAAAATATGGATCGTCAGTTAATAACCAAGAGTCACGAGATAGTCCATCCACACTGTCCCAACTACAAAGAACGACTGTTCTTACAGGTGCACTTGAGCAACATTCACCATTTTACTTACAATTATGTATACCGGTTACATGTTTTATGTTGATGATGCAACTAAATCATACGATTCTTGATTTTACCAAGGAGACACTGCTTGCAACAAGGAAAATATGATCCCTGATGATAATGACACGTACCAATGTCAAAAAAGCCTACTACCTGGTAAAAAGACAACTAATTACCTAAACATCGTGAATGCAACCGTTTATATCTAATGCAGAAACATACATTGTATTTTTTTTGTGTAGGTATTGCTGACGTCAACACTAGCAGTAACGATGGATCCATATCAGTTATCGCTGAGACACAACCCATAGATCCAAAGGAGCGGAAGAGGCAACGCGATAGGCAAAGATATGCACAAATGGATAGCACAAAAAAGAAAGAACTATTGAAGAGACAACGAGAAGCCCGACAGAAACGGAAGTCGTCGACATGGAACAAGGAGAATGAGGTTCTTGTTGAAGATAGCGAATGGCTAAGCAGGAATGACAACTACCAGAGGCAGCCAAATTCTATACTATTTCAACGGCAAGAAGTCATCCCAACTGGTATGATGCCCACTTATTATTGGTTAATATGAATGCAATGACGCATATAATCAATAGCACATTAGCTAACTATGTAAAGTTGCTTGGTAAAATATAAATGAAAGTAATTGTGTTATTAATTCATACCTAGCAAGGATATTAATGTTAGTTTTTTGTGCTATGTAGATATAGTTGACATGACCAATTGTAGTAATGATGGACCCAAATCATTACTCGTTCAACCACAACCCGTAGATCGCACTGAGCAGAAGAGGCAGCAAGAAAAAAAACGCTATTCACAAATGAGTACTGACAAGAAAAATGAACTACTAGCAAGAAAACAAGGAGCTTATCAACAAATGAAATCATTGGCGGGTAAGAATTACACAATTAGTCCCATGTGTTGATATTTCAATACATGTAAAGTATTTTTAGGATGTCTCACACCAACATGGACTCTTACTTCTTAGAATTATCATGTAATTTCATCAGAGAAAATTGAGGCTAAGAGGGCAAGGGATAGGCTCCATTATGCTGATATGACTCCTAAACAAAAGCGTTCAAAGAAGGCCCTCCGTGAGCTGCGGCACAACGGCAACGGTTTGAGCCAAGATTCCATAGCCATGGAGAACCCATGTTGGACCCCCGAGGTTGTTCGTACTAATGTGGATGCATATGGTCCTCATGGCTTCATACCCACATGTGATTGGTATATTCCCGAGTTTAATGGAACCCCTGTTTATGTCCAATCTGCTTCGGAGCAAATGTCAGTTGAGGAGACCCCTAACATGGATCTTAGAAATAAGTCACACAGAAAACATGTAACACCTGGAGAAAGGCATGTGTTGCTAGGCCTCCGAAATGAAGCATTCTATGTAAATAGTAAGAAGCATGCGAGTGTTGCAACATATGAGAACCCATCGATGACCCTGGAAGAAATCAATGGCTCCGACCGGCCAACACAATCAGTCATCATTAACAATGGCAATGTTCATTTCTTCATTGTTCTATTTCTCTAATATATGTCGTTAAATTGTAATGACCATAATTTTATGTTGTATTCATAGAGAGTACATCTCCAACGCCCGAGGTTGTTCAAATGCATCAAACAAGCTCACCGGCTAATCCTGATGGTATTTTTTTGCCATATTGATTCCACCGACTATTTGAAATACGTGATCATAGATAATTACTCTATGATAGGTGAGGACGAGGGCGTCATACTAGAAGAAGACTCCGAAGATGAGGAAGGTTATGTGTTCGCTGGACAAGGTAATTTCCTTATGTTCCAGATCATCTTTTGTGTGTGTATATATATATATTGTGCATATTTTTGGACTCATGTAGTTAACTACCATTTCAGAAGAGGGGTTCGATGAGGATCTTGAAACATATGAGGTTGATGATGACTCTTCTTCAATTTCAAGCGCCCCAGATCCACACGACATGGTGTACAGCACAATCCCAACTGAGACGCACATGCTAAAGCCCATTGAGGACTGCAAACTTTGTGGTGCAAAGAGGTTCGAGCATGAGTCCCAAGGGTTCTGTTGTCGTAATGGGAAGATCAAACTATCCAAACCGGATACACCACCCGAGCTCGTGAGGCTTTGGACGAGTGAGGACCCTGATGCTAGGAATTTTCGTGACAACATAAGGTTTTTCAATGGGCATTTCTCGTTCACCTCACTGTATTGTCACCTGGATGAGAATACCACTAACACATCAAAGCATCCTATTTACACTTTTCGTGCACATGGACAAATGTACCACAACTTACGTTCCTTTGGCAGACAAGATGGTTTGGAGCACAGTCACCTGGAGCTTTACTTCTTTGATGATGACCCAAGTTTAGAGCATAGGTATCGTAGCTGTCGCAAAGAGCAGTTCACGAAAGACAGAGAAATAATCACGCACCTGGTCAACATACTTCGTGACAACCCATACTCTGAACACCTCCGGAGTATGGGGCAGGTTGAGGATGTTGATGACTATCATATCACACTAAACCTTGACCAAAGGATGGATCAAAGAACATACAATGCACCTTCCACTTCAGAAGTAGCCGCTGTGTGGGTGGAGGGGAGCGAACGTCGAAGACATTTCGAGAATAGCGTCATCCTTCAAGGGAAGAATAGGGATATGTTTGGTATCAAGTCCTATCATGGATGCTATGATGCATTGTCCTATCCTCTATTCTTCCCTAAAGGCGAACTTGGGTGGCATACTGATATCCCTAAGGCAAAAGTGGCCTATGAAACTGTGATGTCAGCTCGTGCAGCTCGTTTAGCTCGTCGTAACAATGATGAGTCCTCCCAGTACCCTCCCGACGATAATGATGATGATGATGATAATGCTGACAATGATGGTGATGCAGGTTAGTGTTCAAATTAGTTGTTTCATATGCATTCCATGCTATGCAATAGGATGTCCTATTTTTGATAGAAATCATTTTAACTTCCATGTTCAGGTTCCGGAGGTAGACTATGTGTGTCTGTGCGGGACTATTATTGCTACAAATTCCAGATGCGTCCTGGGATATTTAACCCGATCCTCTATGGCAAGCGCCTTTTTCAGCAGTTTGCAGTCGACACATATATCAAGATCGAGAACTCCCGATTGGACTATATATGGAACCACCAAGATACGATAAGGGCGGACCTATACCAAGGCTTAGTGGACAGCTTGCATGCCGGTGAGGGTAGGGCAGATGCTATTGGAAAGCGTACAGTGTTGTCTACTTCATTTATCGGTGGTCCACGAGACAAGAGGCGTCGCTACATGGATGCTATGGCCTTGGTGCGGAAGTATGGCAAACCAGACATCTTCCTTACAATGACATGCAACCCCAATTGGGAAGAGATCAAGCGCGAGCTCTACCCAGGACAGGCACCTCAGGATCGCCCGGACCTTGTTGTGCGTGTTTTTAGGGCAAAGCTGTAGGAACTCAAGCATAAGCTGCTTAAGAAGGACATACTCGGCAAGGTGAGGGCATATGTGTACGTGGTGGAGTTCCAAAAGAGAGGCCTTCCACATGCACACTTCTTGCTCATCATGGAGGGGCGATACAAGCTCACGTGCCCCGAGCAGTATGACCGTCTTATCTCAGCCGAGCTCCCGAACAAGAAGAAGTACCCAGAATTGTACAAGATGGTTGTGAAGCATATGATGCATGGCCCATGTGGTGATTTGAACCGTGATTGCCCATGCACGAAGGGTCGGCCTGCTTGCAAGAATCACTATCCTCGACCTTACAATGAGGCTACCTTACAGGGCAAGGATTCCTACCCTCTATACAGAAGACGTAATGATGGTTGTAGAGTAATGGTTCGAAAGGAATGGCTAGATAATAGGTGGGTCGTCCCATACAACCCTTACCTTCTACGTCACTTCAATTGTCACATCAATGTTGAGGCGTGCGGTAGCATAAAGGCCGTTAAGTACCTATTTAAGTACATATACAAGGGCCATGACCGAGCTTCTATTTCGATGAGCGAGTCTGACAAGGCAGATAGCAATGGAGACATAGATGAGATAAAACAATATAGAGACGCGAGGTGGGTGACGCCTCCGGAAGCCTTGTGGAGGATATACGGCTTTAAGTTAAGTGAGAACTCGCCACCTGTGATGCAGCTGCAACTCCATCTACCAAACATGCACATGGTTTCATTCAAACAAGGCCAAGATATCCAACAAGTAGTTAATCGTGAAGGTGTTGAGAAGTCAATGCTTACAGAGTACTTCGAGGCAAACAGATTACATGAGGAGGCTCGTTCTATTTTGTACAGGGACTTCCCCGAATGGTATACTTGGAAAAAAGGCAAGAATAAATACTGGAAGATAAGGTCACTAAAAACAGATGGTACACCTTCACGAATACAAATTGGAAGAATTGTGTTGGCTCATCCAGCGGAGGGGGAACGCTATTACTTGCGAGTCCTTCTAAACCATGTCACTGGGGCCACCTCCTACAATGACCTAAAGACAGTTAATGGCGAGATCCTACCAACATTTCGTCAAGCTGCAGAGAGGAGGGGGTTGATCGAAGGGGACAACACATTAGATGACTCCCTTACTGAATCTACATTGTATGAGATGCCATCATCTCTACGAAGACTCTTCGCCACAATATTGGTATTCTGTGAGCCAAGCGATGTGCGTGGGCTCTGGGAGAAGCACTTCAACGCAATGTCGGAAGACTATCATCGCAATGATCCACCGGATGTTGTAGTTCAAAAGGTTCTAATAGATATCAGGAATATGCTACAGTCAATGGGAAAGGATATAAAGTCGTTTCCTCTTCCTGATATTGATGAGGAATATGACAGTGCCACCGGTGTGGCAAGGGAGATCTTTGAGGAGTCCATCATCGAGCCCGATGAAGAGGACAAAAACCTGTCAGACAAACTTAATAGGGATCAGAGGGCCGCATATGATGAAATTATGTCTGCTGTTGATGGCGATGAGGGTGCTGTGTTCTTTGTGGATGGACCTGGGGGCACCGGAAAGACTTTTTTGTACAAAGCACTACTTGCAACGGTACGCGGGCAGAAAAAGATTGCTATAGCAACAGCTACATCCGGTGTTGCAGCTTCCATAATGCCTGGAGGGATAACAGCTCATTCACGGTTCAAGATACCACTGAGCATTGATGATGGTGGGTTATGCACCTTCACTAAACAAAGTGGTACTGCCAAGCTACTACAAGCTGCTTCTCTAATTATTTGGGATGAGGCTTTCATGACAAAAAGACAGGCAGTGGAGGCGCTGGACAATAGTATGCGAGATATATTGAGCCGACAAGACCTACCGTTTGGTGGAAAGACGATTGTGTTTGGTGGTGATTTTAGGCAGGTCCTCCCAGTTGTTCGTAAGGGGTCGAGGGCTCAGATAATTGATTCATCGCTGCGTAGGTCTTACCTTTGGGATTGCATGCGCCACCTAAAGCTGGAACGCAATATGAGGGCACATAGTGACCCATGGTTTGCGGACTACCTATTGCGTATCGGTGATGGTAAGGAGGATACCAATGGTGATGGCGACGTCCGCCTTCCAGACGAGATATGTGTGCCATGTACTGGGAAGAAGGGCACCGACCTTGATACACTAATAGACAACGTGTTTCCCAGACTTGGTGCTAATATGACAGACCCAAACTACATCACCTCTAGAGCAATTTTGTCGACACGAAATGATTGCGTGGATAGGATTAATTTGAAGATGATCAATCGATTCCAGGGAGATGAGATGGTGTATCGTAGCTTTGATTCTGCAGTGGATGACCCTCATAACTACTACCCACCTGATTTCCTTAACACGTTGACCCCTAATGGGCTACCCCCACATTTGTTGAAGCTGAAGATCAACTGCCCTATCATATTGCTCAGAAACATTGACCCTGCAAACGGACTCTGCAATGGCACGAGGCTGGTGGTTCGAGGATTCCAAAGGAATGTCATCGATGCAGAAATTGTGTTGGGCCAACATGCTGGAAAGAGGATCTTCTTGCCAAGGATCCCGCTTTGCCCCTCTGATGATGAAATGTTCCCTTTTCAGTTCAAGAGGAAGCAATTTCCTATCAGGCTTAGCTTCGCCATGACAGTCAACAAGGCACAGGGGCAGACTATCCCAAATGCTGGTATCTACTTGCCCGAGCCAGTGTTCTCGCACGGACAGTTGTATGTAGCACTATCTAGATCCACCGCCAGAAAGAATGTCAAGATTTTTGTCATCCCGGATCATGGTAACAAGAACAAGAACCCAAATGGTAGCAACAAGAATAGTTCAAATTACAACAAGAACAAGGGCTCCGATTTCCGTGTTGGTACATACACGAAGAACATCGTCTATAGAGAGATCCTTACATCATAGGTGAGATATTTGGCACTTACATTTTCAATAATCATACTTTTACCTTTCTTTTACATATAATTTATTTTGTGCATATCAACTGCACTATTGTGGTTATCATGTGCTAGGTCCTGTAGCTCTATAAATGACTCAAGTACATGGCACCGATTATAATATAGCCACAGATCCACATGCTAATTATGTAAATACATAATGTTCTTGTGTTCGCTGCTTGAATTAAATACGTGAATTTGTACTAACACGAATAAATACTAAAGACTATAGTTTGCCATGAATCTATACTATCAGGAATTTGTTCTAACACGAATATGGTTGCCCTACGAATCTGTATATACTTGAATATGTACTAACATACTAGCTATAGTTCTTTCTTGAACCTGTACTAACACAAATCACATTTGTCATTTATGCAGGAAAGTATTATATGAGTTCTTCTTCTCCAACAAACATAAGATATTACTTATACTTTGGCGTATGGTTTAATATCTGATGGTTTAATTGTGCAACTAGCAAAGGTGTAAAACATTGTTTGCCTACATCATATGCTCACCACGAGGGTGATTCCTTAACTTTTCTAGATTCTGTTGACTGGTATTCCTATGTCACTATCTGTATTGGTGTTGTTGGACATAATATTGTTACTATGACTACATCAAATCCGTGTTGCCTATATATTCTCTTGCTTAGATCATTATCTTCATTTCAGTTTGAGATATATGAAACACAACATGTCTAATTGCAATATGAAGTATCTGGCATATCCATTCTAGAAGATGACACATAACTTAGAATTGTATCGTCTGTAGTATGTGTTGGCTATTTTAAGAGGAGAAAAGGGAATAATCTTGCTGCTAAAGTTGATGTTCACATGTTTGCTATCATTGGACCTTTTGTGGAAGTCATCTCATTGAAACTTGAGAAGCATTTAGGCTACTCTCTGTTGGGTCTGTATCGCTGAACAATGCGTTTGGTTCTCCTATCATTGACTATATACATTAAAATATTCGGTTTGTAGCATCTAAATATAAATAAACCTAATGTATATTAATATATTTTGAATTATTTACATGTATCTTTGTTCCCGTGGCAACGCACGGGCATTTTACTAGTAACATTCAATAAAACAAAAAAGTGTGCTAGTATTTAATTCAACGATCATGAATAATCCACCAATAGCTAGAAAATCAGAGGTTATAGAATATTTAGACCTCACCTCAGCTTTCTGACACCTAAACTGCATCCTGGATATAATTATCATTTAGTCATAATAAAGCTATAAAAACTACGCTCTATAAATGCATTAACGAAATGATGTTTTCTTTGACATATGTCCTATAAAACGCCACTTACAAAGGAAGAAATGTGACAAATAACAATGTTAGGAGGTGACAACCCATGACACAAGCGCTAATGAAAAGAATGAGCAAAATAAGATTGGAATCAAGGAAAGAAAACAGATGAAGAAATATGTTATATTACACTTATGAGACATAGTTAAGTGACTAAAAGTATGTCTAGGTTAGGAGGTGATAACCCATGACAGAAGTGCTAATTAAAAGAATGAGCAAAATAAGATTGACAGCAGTTAAAGAAAACAAACGAAGAAATGTGTTAGATTATATTATATTTATGAGACAACGGAGTGATATGGTAAAACAAGCATACCAGCAATACATAGTTATTTGTCAATGACATAAAGGATGGGCAATGCAAAGTTTACTGGGTAGGGGGAAATGTGCGGATTGTGCCTCTAAACCTACCAATATGGCACAAGCATGTCATAGGAGGATGAAAAGAGAGCATAGAAATTCCGGAACCTGATTCCTATTGCCAGTATCATAATCAAGACATAACAAGAAAAAGTATTTGTTTTAAATTCAGTTAAGCTGTTTTTTTTCATGGAAGCCATTCTATAGCTTGCCCACTAGAAGTTCAAGCGAACTTAAAAGTTGGCATCTTAAAATGTAGAAGAGTATATTGGATTAAAACTAGGACTGAATGGACTGAATATCAAGATACAAGAACACCACAATCCCAACTAGTAATTCACGGAAAATAATAGCAAAAGAACAACGATCATCCATGCCACGAAGGAGCTAGAATTTTACCCCACCACACCATGAATCGAGTTAAAATAACATTCCATAAAAGGCAAAGGAACAAAGACTACTGTCAGATAGAAGTGTAAACGCAGTGGCATCAAGCATGTCATAGGAGGATGAAAAGAGAGCATAGAAATTCCAGAACCTGATTCTTATTGCCAGTATCATAATCAAGATAAAACAAGAAAACGCATTTGTTTTAAATTCAGTTAAGCTGTTGATTTTGTTTTTCATGGAAGCCACTCTATAGCTTGCCCACATGAAGTTCAAGCAAACTTTAAAGTTGGCATCTTAAAATGTAGAAGAGTATATTGGATTAACAAACTAGGACTGAGTGATCAAGATACAAGAACATCGAATCTCAACTAGTAGTTTGTGGAAAAATAATACTAGTAAAAAAACAGATATCATCCATGCCATAAAGGAGCTACTCCCTCCGTTTCAAAATATAAGATGTTTTAGGTTTGTGAAGAAAATGAATCTAGACTTTTTTTAGTATGTAGATTCATCCCAAAGTTGAGTGAACCTACATACTAAAACAAGTTTAGATTCATTTTCTTCACAAACCTAAATATTTTGAAACGGAGAGAGTAGAATTTTACCCCACGACACCATGAATCGAGTAAAAATAACATTCCATAAAGGGCAAAGGAACAAAAAAAACTAGTGTCAGATAGAAAGTGTAAACACAGTGGCATCAAAGAAGAAACTTTTCAGCATCAAAGTCACTGCTAAATAAGAAAAACTATGACCAGCAGAGACCAATCAGGCAATAGAAATGCATCTGGTAAGAAGAGCAACCTCCGGTATGCTAGTATGTATATATGCAGAGTCTCATGATAAACAGAGAATGAACAAGCAGGGTTATATCTATATATCCAAACATATATCCTCTGCATGGTAACACAGACATAATCGACAGACAGTCTATCATCAGGTACTCTGATAGTATACTCCAGTAAAAACTATTTCTATGATGATCCCTTTATTTCCCTCTGCCTATACTTATTACTGAGGGCACAACTTATATAGGAGTACTAGTATTCCTAGTTATTATAGGAGCATCGTCAAGAAGGTATCTGATCTACTTCTTGATCCTGCGCACCTTCTTTGCGCCCCAGACCTCCATGCGTCCCTTGGGGCACCCGCATGGCGCGCGGAAGATGAGCACGGTGCGTCCATTGGGCGGCGCCATCTTGCGGAGCTCGACCTCGAGCTCCCGGTGCGCGTCCCCGAGATCCACGGGGCGCGCCCCCGCGGCGGCGAGCAGCGCCGATCGCGCGGCGGGGGTGGGCCGTCCGCGCACGCACTCCTCCGTCTCGAGCTGGATGTCGAACTCCACGGCCTTCTTGAGCCCCCTGCAGCGCGGCTTCCCGCACTTGCGCGCGTGGTGGCCTAACAGCTCCCAGCCGAGAACGGCGGTCGCCACGGCGGCCGCGGCGCCCGCGAGGGCGGGGGCCGGGAGGCAGGAGGCCGCCGGGGTGAGCAGCGCGGCCGCCTCGAGGAGGAGCAGCTTGGCGTGCGGGATCACGAGGAAGCCCAGCGCGCCGAGGACGGCGAGGAGCACGAGCGCGTCGACCGCGGCCATGGGCGAGTGGTCGTCGCAGAAGGCGGTGAGGTGGTGGTTGGAGGATGGGGATGAGGCGCGCTTGGATCGGGAGAAGGAGGAGTCCGCGGCCCTGCGGTGGTGCTCGAAGGCGCGGAGGAACTCGATGAGGCTCCGGCACTCGGCCATGGCGCGGCGTGGCGCGGGCCGAAGGGCGATTCACCACCTGTTTGCGTCTGGTCTGGTGCGCGAGTTTTGGTGGAGAGGAGAGAGAGAGGGGGGAGGGAGGGAGGTGGGGCGGTGTGGTGGGGGCGTCGGGATCTGTGGGGGAAGGAAGGAACCTGCTTGGGATTTGCCGATCGGATCGGTGGGGTTGGGGACTCGGCACGCACCACCCCACCCCTCCCCGCACGGCGGCCTCGATCGATCGATCGGGGTTGGGCTCGGTCGTCGACGTGTCCCCGTCCCGTCTCGTCGCTTGACGTGCTCGGCCACTGGGTGTGGTGTGGACGGGAACAGCGCGTGGCGGCGAGCGGTGGTGGTAACTGACCGTCGGAGGCGTTTCTCCGTTACTTACTTATTTTCCCCCGCCGCGCGCTACACACCCAGAAATGGTGACGCGCCACATGCAGCCGCTCCCGAACGGAACGGATGAGGAGGTAGGAGCGCAGGCGCACCGTGGAGATGTCAACGCCGCACACGTTACGGTCACCTTTTTGGACGTGTCCGACTGTCCGTGGCAGGACCTCCGATGGGTCATTCCTCCCTTCTTTGTCTGGCTCTGGCGCCGTACGAGCCACTCCCTTCTTCTCTCTCTCGCTCTCGCTATGGTGCGTTTCTGGACCAAAAGTTCCCCGTGCACAAGTGCGCGACGACGCACCACTACTGTCAGCAAAAGCTTCGCCGCAGCCGCGCACGTCTCTGCCACAGAATTTAGCGCATTAAAAGCACGGCTAGCGACTCTCCCTTCGTCCTCTCGTCCGCCCGATGCCGTCCTTGCGCGCAGTGCTTTCCCCGTTTCGATCTTTCCGTGGAATGTCCCGTCTCGTCGCCCTGGCGCATTCTGATCGACCGGGGAATGTCCCGTCAGTCTGACACGCGGTCACGGCGAGCGCCCGGTCAGTCATGGAAAGACTGCGACGCGTCGCGAGCCGGTAGCCGTAAAAGGCGAGCGTCATCTCGGCGACCGATGCGAAGCAAAAGGAGGACTCGGCGATGCTCCACGGTCTGGTCACCTGGCGGCTCTGCTCGATTGATTGAAAAATGGGAACCCTTGACGAGAAGATAGTATAACTGAACTCAGCTTTCCTGCCCACTATAATTTTTTTGTCAAGGGACGGAAGACGTCACGCTGCTATGTTTGTTTTGTGGCGGAAGATTTGCAACAAATGGACTCCTCTCTCTCTCTCTCCTCCGTGATAGTGGCGCATGGAGGAATAGTGTGAGCACGACAACGTCAACGCCGTGATCGTGTTTGATAACTAAGTAGTACTTCCTCCGTCCTAGAGTGTAAGTTACAATCCTCTAATATCTTGGCCCAAGGCTTAACGTGATTAGGGCTGAAATTGTGACTAATTAGGTCGGACCGTGATGCTTCGTATTTGGTACAACCAATAAAAACAGCCTCATAATTACTGCATGCATGATGGATGTGCCAAACCGATGCACGTGGAGGAGAGAAAGGTGCATCTGCATGTGCTAATTAACTCCAACTAATGCAAATTGTGCCTTATTTGCTTCATATACGGGACAATCTGAAAATGAGATTGTGACTTACACTCTAGAACGGAGGAAGTAGAGTTTTCGTCGGTTTCACATGGCAGATATATAAGACTGCGTTTGATTAAGCTGATTATTGAATGCGTATCCTTGACCGCGCTTGCACGTTGAACAGGACAACTCCTTTCCGTTGCCGAAATGTTTAGTGATGGTCACCCGGGGATGTTACAAAGGAACTCACTTGACAACCCAGATTTAAGGAGTGGACGTTCAGCAAATTGAAGGAATTAAAAAACTTTATAAATCGGGAAATTTATGGAAATAGCAAAAGATAAGTAAATCTACAAATAGAAATGTAAATCGTAGGAAACTGTCATGAAAGGAACAAATAAAGTCATAAAATTGCAAAAGAAATAGTATTAAATTTTCTAGAATTTTACTTTTTTTTTGTGTGTGTGTGTGTGTGTGTGTGGGGGGGGGGGGGGGGAGGGGGGAGATGGGCACGATTATACAGGGGAAAAGTCACATAATAATTCATGAAAAAAAATCTGCCTTGGCGTTGCTTTCTTCATGTGGCGTCACACCGTATCCAATTTTCTTCTATATTTATTGTCTTTTCTATTTTTTCTTTGCCTGCACGTTCATAAATGCATATAATATCTTAGCCATATCTTTGATTTTTTTTATGAGTGTCTGGTCTCTTATGATATTTTCTAGATTTTTCTAGTTTTTTCTTTAATTTCTAGATATCCTAATTTTGCCGAAAATCATCGGGCAATAGCCCAAAGAGGCCAATTTTGTATTTTTGAGATCCAATACTCCTTCCTTTCGGAAAAAGTTATCAATTCGCATGTATTTATAAGTGTAAAAGTCTGACATCTTTTCTAGACGAAGGGAATATCAAACATGACAATTGGAAAGTTGGAGACTTATATTATGCTACATCATGGGTTATGTTTTTTTTACCTGTCATGGGTTATGTTGTGTGTTATGTTGTGGATGCGAGACTCAGACCTACATGGAGCTCGCACTAGGGAAAGTGCATCTAAGTTTTATGTGTGTGTAGAGGGGGGATGGCTTGAGTGGATGGAGCCGAAGAGACCTTGGGTGGGGATGAAGAGCCCTTGTAACAAAGATGACATGGAACTCTTCTATGGGATGACAAAATTCACCATTAGTGATGGTAACAAGGCAATTTTTTCGGAAGCTCCTTGAACGGAGGGGATCAGCCCAAAAACTATTGCGTCATCTTATGATATCTAAAAAGGGAAAATTGGACCGTTCGCAAACCGCTTACTGATAACACTTGGATCCCTCAAATTGACATCTCCAACAGGCTTTCCGTGCATCATCTACACGAGTTCTCGAACCTTTGTCACTTCACTTTGCGTGTCACTCTCATGGATAACACACCTGACTCAATTATTTGGAAGCTCACCAACTCTGGATCCTATTCTTGACATTGTGCTATATGCCCCAATTCGCCGACCTCGTTCACTCTCCAATGGACTCTCTTATTTGGAAGAATTGGGCGCCTCCTAAATGCATTTTTTCGGGTGGCTTATCATGCAAAACTGTGAGTGGACAGCGGGTCGCTTGGTGCGACCAGGATGGCCTAATGGAAAACTTTGTCCTCTTTGTCGCCGTTCTGATGAGACGGATTGTCACCTTCTTCTCCATTGTTGTTACTCCATCTGTATGGTGCATGATTAAATATTGGCTTAAGCTTGAGGATTTTGACCCTCAAAGTTGGATGGGCTTCAACGGTGTCGAATCTTGGTAGAGCCACCTTGCTCTCACCCATTCTACTAGGAAGAAGACGATGTCATTGCATTTTATGCTAACATCATGGAAGCGTTGGAATGAGCGCAATGCTAGGACTTTCAAGAACTTGAGTACCATGCCCGCCATCATCTTCTTCAAGATCAAGATTGAAGCAAGAAGGTGAGTGTTTGACGGGGCCAATTACTTGGGTCATTTATTTTACAAAAATACTGAATGATTTATTATACAAATTAGGAAAAAATGAGCATTTTGCTCGCCAGATAACGCTATTATTTTGTTTTGCCAACCCCACCCCTAGCTATGTGGCGCACATACATGATTGCGTGCACACATGTCCAATTATAATAAGTACAATACATGGCCAACTTACCATATTTCTAGACATTCATTGAAATAGAAAAACATTGGGTAAAACATAAATAGTGCTATAATAGGATTGTGTTTTCTTTGTTAGCACTACTAGTCCATGTGATTCTTAGAAAATCATAGGAAAAGTAGAAAAAATCATTCGACCTCGCATAAATCCCAGAATTCTAACACCCACTTATACCTCCTTTAGAGTTTATTCGTGTGAAGAACAAAAAAAATCAAAAAAAAATGGATAAAGGGCAAAATATCACTTGGTGACATAATTATAACGTTAGGGAAACTCCAACAGTGTTCCGCAAACGGATGGAGCCCATCCTAAAAATTCCAATCGGATAGGGCGCAAGGTCTAACGATGCCACACGACACGGACCTGTCCATTTTTCCGCATTCTTGGTCCAAATTTGGGCTGGCTTTGCAGTCCAGCGGGCAGCCCCGCGTGTCCGGGTCGCACGTCTATTTGTCCGTCTCGGGCCTCGAGCAAGCCACACACCGGCCACATAGCCCCCATTCGCATCTCACCCTCTATTCTCGGCGCGTCCGCCTCATAGAAGCTCAGGAGGAGTTTGACAAGCAGAAGGCGACCATGCACTTGCTTGAGGATGAGTGGGGCCTCGTTTGACCACGGCACCCGCTTAACAAGGCTGCCTTCTTCTCCCTCGGCCTCTGAGGGGCATGCGCTTTGGTGACAATGAATAGCGCCTTCTTCCTCTACCTCAGCAGCTGAGGGTCTACGCTCCGCCGACGATGAATAGTCGTCGATCTAGGGTTAGGGTTAGTAGAACTAGTAGACTAAGTAGAAGAATGTTTGTGTTTTATGAACTATCTTGTTGGAATTTGGTGAGTTTTGGGCTGTTGGCCCATTAGACAAATTCTAAAATTCTCTTTGGCCCACTTGTATATGGCAGCATATGGCTATGCCAGTGGTGCTAAAGTTTAATCTCACATTGCTAGTTGAAGTGGAGTTGGACCACCTTATATAGTAGAGTGTTGCACCACTCACTAAGGTGTGACAAGAAGAGTAGACCTCGCGCACTCCTCCTCCGACGCCGTCCATCTCGCCTCGCCACGCCTCGCCTCGTCACGACGCGCGCGCGTCGCGGGAATCTCGCCGAGCCGAGCTTTATTTTGCTGGTTGGGAAAACTGATTATGAGTCATTAACGGACGCGTTAATTACAGCCGTTTCCAGTTTTTTATGGACGTGCTGTTATCGACTCGGACGTGGGCTGAGCCCACGATCTCCCTAACCTGCATTATATAAGCGTCTGCGCTAAACCTAATCGGTGAATCAATACACACACGCGCCTACCTCCAGAGCCTTGCGCCGCCGCTTTCGTCTTCCCCATCCCAGCTTGCGGCGTGCACCGCAGATCGGGACAGTAGGCCTCCAGAACCCCGCCTCTCGTGAACCTGCATGGGTGAGGGGCGTTCAGGTTTTTGGGGAGCGCTCAAGCGCGACTACTGGCAACCACGACGTCGTCTGACGACTAGTTCCCGAACGACGACTTCTTCCCGGACGTCGGTGACCTCTTCGACAACTTCAACATGGGCGACGCTGCTACGACCGCTACGGCTGCTATTCAGCCTACATCGTATGTGATCTCGATTTCTCTCTTTCGGATTATGCTAGAGTTCTTTGTTCTAGCGTTTGCTGTAGATGTGATAGGTTTATCTCCTATAGATGTAATCTGTTCATCTACTTTGCTGATCTGCATAATTGGTTTTAGTACCATTTGTATGATCATGATTTATCAGTTTATTATTCGGATTAAATCATATGGATTATTGCTTATATTTCCAACAATCCGAAAACCTGATTATAGGCAACTGAATTTCACTGGTGTAGCCGCGGCTACTAGGCCGCCTCCTTTTGATGGCATGCACTATAAGAGATGGCGCAAGAGAGTAGTTCTCTGGTTTGAAAACCTGAACTGCTATAGCGCCACTCTTGGCAAGCCTGAAGGAGATATTTCTGCTGAGCAGGAAGCGAACTTTAAAAAAGCCGATACCATGTTTATGGCGGCTTTGCTCAGTGTTCTTGGGGACAACATTGTTGACCCGTATATGTCATTTGATAATGGCAAGGACGTGTGGGAAGCGCTCGAGGCCAAGCCTGGGGTCCCGGGCGCTGGCACTGAGTTATATGTCATGGAACAATTCTATGACTATAAGCTGGTTGATGAGCGCTCCGTCGTTGAGCAAGCTCATGAGATACAATCACTTGCCAAAGAACTTGAGCAGTTCAAGTGTTCCTTACCGGACAAATTTGTGGCTGGTGGCATTATTGCCAAGCTTCCTCCTTCGTGGAGGAACATTGCTACTTCTCTGAAACATAAGAGACAAGAGTTTTCTGTTACGGATCTCATTGGGTCTCTTCATGTGGAAGAGAAGGCGAGAGCAAAGGACAAAACTGCTCGAGGATTGAGGGGTTCTACTGCCAATTTGGTGCATAGGAAAAACTTCCAATTCCACAAGTTCAAGAATAAGAACAAAACTGAAGAAAAGGGAAAGTTTGATGGCAAGAACAAGGCCACACACTCAACCAACTTCAAGAAGAAAACTGATAAGAGGAAAGGCTCTTGTCACGTTTGTGGTGATCCTGATCATTGGGCTCCTAGCTATCCTAATCGCGTTGATAAGTGTCAACATGGAAATAGCGGCAAGGCCGCTAATGTTGTTATTAGCGATACTGAGATGAAGGATGCTGGGTACGGTATTTTAACTACTATCCTTTCAGTATGTCATTCTCCTGATTGGTCGATAGACACGAGTGCTAATACACATGTATGTTCTGATATTTTCATGTTTTTCTCTTATCAGGTCTCAAGGACTTCTTCCGTGCTTATGGGAAATGGCTCACGTGCTTCTGTTCATGGTGTTGGTACGGTAAATCTGAAGTTTACTTCGGGGAAGACCGTACAGCTGAAGAATATGCAGCACGTTCCCTCCATCAATAAGAATCTCGTCAGCGGATCGCTTTTATGTATAGATGGCTTTAAGTTGGTTTTTGAGTCCAATAAAGTTGTAATTTCTAAGTATGTACAATTTGTTGGAAATGGTTATGAGTGCGGAGGTCTGTTCCGCTTGTCTTTGTCAGACTCATGTACTAAAGTTATTAATCATGTTTGCAATGATAATGAGTCCAATGTTCGGCATTCACGAATCTGTCATATTAACTTTGGTTGCATGACGCGGCTAGCTAATATGAGTTTAATTCTGAAATTTACCACTGTCAAAGGTTCTAAGTGCCAGGTTTGTGTGCAAGCAAAGCAACCCCGCAAGTCTCATACGGCTGCGAAACCGAGAAACTTAGCACCGCTAGAACTTATACATTCAGATCTTTGTGAGATGAATGGTGTGTTGACAAAAGGTGGAAAAAGATACTTTATGACGTTGATTAATGACTCCACTAGATACTGCTATGTTTATCTTCTGAAATCTAAAGATGAAGCTTTGAATTACTTCAAAATCTATAAAGCTGAGGCAGAAAACCAACTTGATCTTAAAATCAAGCGGCTAAGGTCGGATCATGGTGGAGAGTACTTTTCAAACGAATTTGATTTATTCTGTATAGAACATGATATTATACATGAGAGGGGGCCTCCCTACTCACCTCAGTCAAATGGCGTGGCCGAAAGGAAGAACCGCACTCTAACTGATTTGGTTAACGCCATGTTAGATACATCGGGTCTTTTCAAAAAATGGTGAGGGGAGGCGCTAATGACTACGTGTCATGTCCTAAACCATGTTCCTATAAAGGATAAAACCATGACTCCATTTGAGGAATGGGAAAAGAAAAGGCTTAAACTCTCTTACTTACGAACTTGGGGTTGTTTGGCGAAAGTCAATATTCCACTACCCAAGAAGCGAAAGCTTGGACCAAAAACCGTTGATTGTGTTTTTCTGGGATATGCTTTTCATAGCATTGGCTATAGATTTTTGATAGTAAAATCTGAGGTATCCGACATGCATGTTGGTACAATTATGGAGTCGAATGATGCGACTTTCTTTGAGGACATCTTTCCTATGAAAGGTATGTCTAGCTCATCAAATCAGGAGATGACTAGTTCATCTAGTCAGGAATTTTCTATAATTCCTGAACCCACTATGCCGATAGAACACTCTGATGATCATGTGGAGGATGACAATGAAGCTCCCAAAAGGAGCAAGAGACAAAGGACTGCAAAATCATTTGATGTTGATTTCATTGTGTACCTTGTGGATGATACCCCCACTTCCATTTCAGAAGCTTATGCATCTCAAGATGCTGACTACTGGAAGGAAGCTGTCCGAAGCGAGATGGACTCCATCTTAGCTAATGGTACTTGGGAAGTCACTGGTCGTCCTTATGGGTGCAAACCTGTAGGATGTAAGTGGGTGTTCAAGAAAAAGCTTAGACCTGATGGTATTATTGAAAAGTACAAGGCACGTCTTGTGGCTAAGGGTTATACCCAAAAGGAAGGTGAAGACTTCTTCGATACCTACTCACATGTAGCCAGATTGACCACTATTCGAGTACTACTTTCCTTGGCTGCCTCACATGGTCTTCTCGTTCATCAAATGGACGTTAAAACAACTTTTCTAAATGGAGAGCTAGATGAGGAAATTTATATGGAGCAGCCTGACGGATTTGTAGTAGATGGTCAAGAAGGAAAGGTGTGTAAGTTAGTGAAGTCTTTGTATGTTCTTAAGCAAGCTCCTAAGAAGTGGCACGAGAAGTTTGAAAGAACTTTAACTGCTGAAGGCTTTGTTGTAAATGAAGCTGACAAATATGTGTACTATCGCCATGGTGGGGGCGAGGGAGTTATTATGTGTCTCTATGTTGATGACATATTGATATTCAAGACCAACCTTGCTATTATCGAGGAGGTCAAAGAGTTCCTATCTCGCTGCTTTGAGATGAAGGACTGGGGAGTGGCTGATGTAATATTAAACATCAAGCTACTCACGGATGACAATGGTGGGATTACACTGCTTCAGTCTTACTATGTGGAATAGATACTGAGTCACTTTGGGTATAGCGACTGCAATTCTTCTCCAACACCTTATGATCCGAGTGTGCTACTTCGAAAGAATCGAAGGACTGCTAAAGATCAATTGAGATATTCTCAAATTATTGGCTCGCTCATGTATTTAGCCAGCGCTACTAGACCTGACATCTCCTTTGCTGTAAGCAAACTGAGTCGATTTGTGTCAAATCCTAGAGATGATCATTGGCATGCACTTGAAAGAGTTTTGCGCTATTTGAAAGGCACTGCGAGTTATGGTATTCACTATACTAGGTATCCTCGGGTACTTGAAGGTTATAGTGATTCAAACTAAATATCTGATGCTGATGAGATTAAGGCCACAAATGGTTATTTGTTTACACTTGGTGGTGGCGCTGTTTCCTAGAAGTCTTGCAAGCAGACCATCTTAACGAGGTCAACAATAGAAGCAGAACTCACAACATTAGACACAGCCACTGTTGAAGCAGAGCGGCTTCGTGAGCTCTTGATGGACTTACCTATGGTTGAAAAACCAATACTCGCCATCCCGATGAACTGTGATAATCAAACTGTGATCGTCAAAGTAAACAGTTCTAAGGATAATATGAAGTCATCAAGGCATGTAAAGAGGAGATTAAAATCTGTCAGGAAACTGAGAAACTTCGGAGTTATTACGTTGGATTATATCCAAACATCTAAGAACCTGGCAGATCCCTTCACAAAGGGTTTATCACGCAATGTGATAGATAATGCATCCAGGGAGATGGGTTTGAGACCCACGCTATGAGTTGATCCCAGTGGCAACCCACTCTATATCATCGGAGATCCCGTGAATTAGAGCTGGGAGACAAGCTGTTGGTCAGCTGAGAGGAAAGTATCCCCATATTATATTTACATCTCCACAAAGATGCAATACTCTCTTAATCTGCATGGCAGGTTGATATTTATCTTAATGTGTTCCAAGTGGCTTTTTATAAGCGGAGATGTTGTCATACAGAACATCTCTTGAGGAACACACCTATACGATTCTGACTGTTAAACGTCGCAGTCCGTGAGAGTTGGGTGCTCTCTAATAAACTCATAAAAGGCCTTGGAGTATGACGCATAAGCTCCAAACCGCGGGGAAGCCGACGGTAGCCCTGTATCAGTCTAGATTTTGTATGAAACTAGCGCGCAGAAAACTTGTAGTTCAAGGCATAGTCCACTATTCAAGTTGCTAGCTAGCGTAACATGAAGTTTAACGTGGAAGTTCAACTTAACAGTCTCCACTACACACCGGTATATAAAACAATGTTCTGGAAGAAAAGTGTTGTAATGTGCCAATGAGACTTTGTGGGGGGATTGTTGGAATTTGGTGAGTTTTGGGCTGTTGGCCCATTAGACAAATTCTGGAATTCTCTTTGGTCCACTTGTATATGGCAGCATATGGCTGTGTTAGTGGTGTTAAAGTTTAGTCTCACATTGCTAGTTGAAGTGGAGTTGGACCACCTTATATAGTAGAGTGTTGCACCACTCACTAAGGTGTGACAAGAAGAATAGCCCTCGCGCACTCCTTCTTCGACGCCGCCCGCCTCGTCTCGCCTCGTCACGACGCGCGCGCGCCGCGAGTTGCGGGAAGCAGGAATCTCGCCGAGCCGAGCTTTATTTTGCTGGTTGGGAAAACTGATTATGAGTCATTAACGTACGTGTAATCTGTTTTCAGTTTTTTATGGACATGTTGTTACCGACTCGGACGTGGGATGAGCCCACGATCTCCCTAACCTGCATTATATAAGCGTCTGCGCTAAACCTAATCGGTGAATCAATACACACACGCGTCTACCTCCAGAGCCTTGCGCCGCCGCTTTCGTTTTCCCCATCCCGGCTTGCGGCGTGCACCGCAGATCGGGACAGTAGGTCTCCGGAACCCCGTCTCCCGTGAACCTGTACGGGTGAGGGGCGATCATGTTTTTGGGGAGCGCTCAAGCGCGACTACTGGCAACCACGACGTCGTTCGATGACGAGTTCCCGAACGACGACTTCTTTCCGGACGTTGGCGACCTTTTCAACAACTTCAACATGGGCGACGCTGCTACGACCGCTACGGCTGCTATTCAGCCTACATCGTATGTGATCTCGATTTCTCTCTTTCGAATTATGCTAGAGTTCTTTGTTCTAGCGTTTGCTGTAGATGTGATAGGTTTATCTCCTATAGATGTAATCTGTTCATCTACTTTGTTGATCTGTATAATTGGTTTTAGTACCGTTTGTATGATCATGATTTATCAGTTTATTATTCGGATTAAATCATATGGATTATTGCTTATATTTCCAACATATCTTGTAGTGCTATTTTAATTTGTTATCATTTTCACTAAATTATCATATGTGCAATATGCAAACTAAATATGACAAATAATGCCCAGCTGCGGACAATAGGAGACGTAGTTGGGTGCAGTGGCTGCTGAGATGACATGAGCCTCCGGCGTGTCCACGAACCAATGCAAACTGATCGATTCGTACAGAATCGGTGTCTGAAATGGAAGCACAGTTGGAGTTGCCCTTGCTTACACCTTAACTTCTCATGAGTTGTCGGTTTGACAACTTGATTAGGATTTGTGTGGTTTATACGCATCAAATACAAACTTTGTTTTATATTTTCTGCATGCATTTCAATCATATTTCTGCGTAATTTCTATATAGCTAGTATGTTTTCAGCAGTGGAAGATAACCTTAAGGTCCGGTTAAGCGTTGCATTTCGTAGTGAAATAGACTCCTTTTACATCTGAGTCAGAAATGGTAACTGATTAGCACCCGGCGTCAAGATGGAAGAGTGTCAAGCTGAAGAATCCTACGCGGTGTAGCTAATTATCGATAGCATGCGTGACTGGATACTGAGTCTTCTTTCTCACAAAAGCAAGGCGCGCAGTTGACACGTTACACCGACGCATCGCAACAATTAACACCGTTAAAAGAGACATTTTCCTTCCGCCGAAGAGACGGCGAACGAGAGAGTAGTAGCAAATACAGTGTGCAGGTTGCGAGGACTTGGGTCCCTCTCGTGCCGCTCCCGCGAGTGGCCGGGGGGGGGGGGGGGGGGGGAACCCTAGCCCCGCTTCAGGCCGCCGCCGAGGCGCGCTGGCGGGCGAAGCCCGGCCGGCGTCGGCGTCGGCGGGGCTTCTTCTCTCTCCCCAAGGTGGCGGTCCGCGCGGGCGGGCGTCTCTGAGAAGGACGGCGCGCTGGTGCAGGGTGCGGTGGCGTGGGGACAGGCGTCGGCGGCGGAGGTCGCTGCAGCTCGGCTCGGCACGGAGGGCTACAAGGAGGCGAGGTCTGGCGCGCGTCGGGAGGCGGCGTGGTGCCCTCGCGCGGATCTGGCGCTTCCAGAGGGCGGAGGCGGGGCTGGTCTTCAGGCGGCACGGCGTCGTTCTCCGGTGGTGTGGCTGCGGCGGGCGGCTCTGCTTGCCCCAGATCTGACGGCGGCTGGCCGGCGGCCCTGGTGGCGGCGGCGCGGGTCGGTGGAGCTCGGCTGACGGTGGCGGGCTCGGCCGTTGCTGCTCCTGGGCGGCTTGGGTCCCCTGGCCCCTGCTGGTTCCCTAGGGCCGGCTCGGGTAGGCCCTGCAGCGTCGGTGATGTCCCCTCCGACGGCGGCGGATCACGACGGGGTCGGCTCGGTGGTGGTGGGCTGGGAGGGAGTTCCCCGGGGCGCGGTCGGCGGCGTCACCACGGCGCAGCAGCGCGGCAGCGGGCTGATCTGGGCCTGGTTGGTCGGCCCTGCCACTGCGTCCGGACAGCGACCGCTTCGGTTGGTGGCGGGTTGTACCCCGCACCTTGGTGGCGGAGCGGACCTTTAGCCACGTGAGGTAGCTCTCGATCACTTCACCCATCCTGGCGGAATCTTTGAGTGTGAGGCTGACGGTGGTAAGGACTCGAGCTCGTGGACGCCGAGGCGGCGGCCTCGGAAGGTGGACGACTTCGACTTCCCTTCGACGGAGGTGGCTTCAGGAGGTGACGTGAGATCCCTAGACCGGCGGCGGCCCGGTTGGCCCGGGGGAGCTCGGGGGCGATGGTGCTGCTACTTGGCAGCCAGGATTTGCCGGTGCGACGGATCCCCTGGTGGGAGGAGGAGTGGGGTCTGAGGAGGCGGTTGGCGTGTTCGTTGGCACCCTTGCTGCAGTGCGGCGGCGGGACTTCACGAGCCTCCGCGGGTTCGGCCGGGCCTGGGGGCCTGGTTTGTCTTGCTGCTGCACCCGGTCGGCTATCACCTGCTGGGCGTGGAGGTAGTTCCCTCCCGCGTACTAATGACATGCCGACCATCGCCGAAGTCTCCGCTCCCTCGGCCTACTGGCTTCGCTCCGTGGTTCCAGGTGTGACGGCGGTGGCGACTTCAAGACCAGGGTGGCGCGTGCTCGTGGGTGACGGGTTTGGTGGAGCTTTTCAAAGTGCTCAGGTGGGTGGCTCCGGCGGGGTCGGGAGAAATCCTTGTCTGTTGACACTGGCACGGTGACGACCGCGGGTATCACCTTCCTTCTTGAAGGGTGTCGGTGGCCTCCCTTCCCCACCCCCGCTGCGGACCAAGGGAAACCCTAGGCCCCGGCCGGACAGCAGCGTCGTCGTCGTCACTCCCCTTCTTGGAGGTGCTGTCTTGATTCGCAGGCGCTTTGGACTGTGGGATGTGTGGTGGTCTGTCTTTGGGGGGGGAAGGGGGGGAGGGGGCGCACCGGTTGCGAGTTTCTTCCATTTTCGGCACACCGCCGTTCTCGGCTTACTTTTTCTTTTCTTTCTTCTTGCGTTTCGTGTAGGTCTTGGGTTCTACCTGACGCCTTGTATCCTGTGATGTTTGTTCCTTTGGGCGATGTGCTAGCCCAGCAACGGTCCCACCTGTGTGCTTTATTTATAAAACGGAGCGAAAGGCTATTTCGAAAGAGAGATGGCGAACGAGAAACAAACTAACCGAAGCGACTGAAATGAAGTTCAATCAGCCTGACACATCCCAAGATTTCTTACCACTTCATTACGGCGGGTCACACGAAAGGTGTAAACATCGATCAGGCCAAGCCACACCCTGCTCCGGTCCTGATGGATATCTCCTCGTTACCAAATGCGGCAAGGTTGCGTCCAACCGGAGAACATGCTTACCATAAGCAACAGACAGAAGAGGTGCAACTTAGCCATCACGACAGTCCTTGTATATCACCTTGATGGATATATATGGCTAGCTCAGCCGCACCCTGATTTGTAAGGTTGGTGCAATTACACCGAACAAATTTCGTCTTTGCGATTGGTCCGTCCCACCAACCGGTGTAATTAACGGATCCATAGAGCCATATTTAGGCATGGATGGACGATCGAGCACGACCGCTGGGCGCTGGAGCAGAGTACAGACAAGGGCCTCGGCTGATTCCATGGTGGTACTGTTCATGGCATGTGAGGTCACATGGGTGCGTGTGGCTAAATGGGGATCTAATAAATCAAGGATATGTAATCTCACGCCAAAAGAAGTCCAAGGAACCGAGTTTGCTGCATGGCTTAAATTCTTGTTGTTTTAGCGGCTTCTTCGAGAAGCTGTACTATCCCAGCTTGTTGGGAAGCCTCATAAGACTTTTAAAGTGGTTAAGGCTAAACTAATTTAGAAGCCTCGTAAAATTTTAGGATCAGTTTTTTTAAAAAACTAGGGGTAGAGCAACCAGAGTATATAACATTTGCCAAATTCTGGTGGTAACGCACGCTCGCACGCGCAAGGAGATTTGGGTCGGAGGCAAGGAGACCGTGTCATCGCCGGGCGAAAGGGAGCGGTTGGGCACGGCCGCACTGATCTAGCAAGTGGGGCTTCGGTGCTTCACCATCGACCGATCGGTCTTGGAGCCAGACCGAGTCTGGACTCTGGAATGGACACAAGGCAGTCAGTGAAGAGAAGAGTCGCCAACTTCACCTCTTCTGTTTGATGAGGATTATGACAGAGAGAAGCGCGGACGCACCATCAATTACTAGTACGCGAAATACTTCTGCTTGTGTGAGCGCGCACCGTACCAAACGTCTTGAACTGTGGCGTAGTACGTCTATAAATCTTGGTGATTTGTTTTGTGGGTTGCTCACCACATATATGCCATGTGGTCGTACGTCTATAAATCTGGAGGAGGACGGAGCGCAGCAGTGCCAATGAGGTTTTGTGCTTTTTAATTCACGCAGTTTCCCACTGAGCATGAGATTTACAAAAAAAAAAAAAAACAGAAACTGAGCTTTTTGAGGTTTCTCTACGATGGGCGTGGACATGGAATGATGAAACGCTGTGCACTGGGCTTCGTGTTTGGGCTGGGCCGCGCGGGAAAAAAACGTGTACCTTCGGAGTGCTATATTTACAACATGTGAATTGTTTCCCTAAAAAACACGTGAATTATACTTTTGGAAAGGTCATTCCAACTTAAATAGTTTCAGTAAATCGTTACATGCAAATTATGCTAACAGTGCTGGAAATATTTGTCGTGAAACATATCTAAAGACTTGGCATAGATATAGCTAAGAGTCTAGACCGGACTTTTCGCACGGTTGTCTTAACCGGCTCTCGGACGGTATAGACTTTGTGTGGCGTTCACGTCCACCTCGTGGAAGATCCTGGGGCATCTTACTGGACATCAGAACAAGTACTACGGATGTTTTGGCTGGTTTGGATGGTGAGTATCATATTAAACTCCATATCCAACAATTTCATCGACTCTTGTCCACAAAGGAAAACAACCTACTAACTTCTTCTTATTCCGGGGAGGAAGTGAAAAGGCTGTTTTTCAAATGGAACACAAGAAACCCCATATCCTGATGGTTTCCTGGTTGAGTTCTACTAGAACTTATAGGATGTCATCAAACCGGTTCTTCTAGATTTGTTTAGATGTCTTCATGCTGGATAAATAGAATTGTTTCGCCTGAAATTTGAAGAAATAATTTTATTACTTAAGGATAATGAAGTAGAAAGGATACAATAATACATGCCTATTTGTCCTCTTAATGTTAGTTTTAAAGTTTGAATGGGGTAATTTTAAAGATTGGTTTTGAGAAACAGTACACGCACTATATAGAAAAAAAGTTGAATGTGGTAATTTTAAAGATTGGTTTTGAGAAAGAATATGACAAAGTAAAATGGTCTTTCCTCCAGTAGACTCTCAGAATGAAAGGCTTTTCTAAAGAGTGATGTGCTTTAATATATAACTTTGTGTCAGGATGTAGTATGGCCATTAAAATCAATGATGACGATGGCACAGTTATACAATAAAATAAAAATGGACAACATAGTGGTAGAAAATATAGACTCTACAAATTCATACCAGTACAAAACAATGCACTAGATTATACACACAAAAAATAGGCACGGGGACATACATGCATACATCAAGCAGTGCCAAACCGGTTTCCTTTTTCAGTCTAATTCAGTCCACTGGAAAGCCAGCACAAAACCACAAAACATTACAATTCATTGGGCATGTTTGTTACAAGACTACATGACTCGGATTGGTCCAAATTCGAGAATAGATAGCCCAATTGCTCTCCCTCCTGCATCTCTACCTCATGGATTTCTTCCTCCTGGCGTTGCGCATTATGACTTCATATGAAGTAGCCATACAACTGAGAGTTTGGGGAGTCAAGATGATCCTGCCTTGGTTGGTGCCAACCTCTAGTGCCTATCCCACGCATAGAAGGAAGCTTGCGTGCTGCTGATCTCGGTTTTTGTTGTGGTGGCGCAGCTACTGCAGGTTGTCCCAGTGGTGGTGCAGGTGTTGGAGGTGTTGTAGGATGTTGTTGTGATGGTGTAGATGTTGGAGGTTGTCGCTGTGGTGGAGCAGTTGTAAGCATAGACATAGGCGCTACAGGAGTGGCACCAGGCAGAGTGCAATTTTTCTCTCAAACAATAAATTGATAGTGTTATAATATTTGACATAATGCAATGCAATGTAACATAAAAACAAAGGAGATGATGTTTTTTGAAAAAAAGAGAATTACCCTATGCCATGCCTTCCTAATTGCGAGGTGAGGCTTCAGAGGTTGGGTACACGTGGTGTATATGTGTCCTTTTAGCTTACAATTTGAGAAAGTAATAGTAGCAATTTTGCCACTTTCATCATGACCTTCACCTACACTTGGTCTTCTCCTTTTCTTTTTCCTCTCATGTTTGGTTGCATAGTGAGGAGGTTCTATGTATACTGTATCTGTTCTAACTTAGTCAAGTGCTCCTAGAACATGATATATCATTGTCCCGTAGGTAGCTTCGTACATTGGTTTCTTGAAGAGGTCTCTAATATGATCTTCTGGGAATTCTCTCGTCATATAGCTAGTCAATAATATGATCTTCCGGGTACCTCCTACTGTCCTCCATGCTCGAGCGGGGAGCTGAACGAAGAGGGATCCATATCCAACGGACTTGCCACTCTCCCTTCCCCGCCGCCTCCGCCCCGGCAAGCTGGCCTCATGCGAGCATGTTGAGTCGTATATCAACTTCTCTGGTTACTGGTTCTGGTTCGGTTACGCACTAGAACACATATTGTATGTGAGTAGATGGATTATACTATTAATTATACGGTACAAAAATACATGGACCACATGTAAGTTACGTTTTTAAGGCCCTAAATCCTCTATTTGGATTAACTGCAACTGATTAGACAAATACATGGGTCATGTGTAACAACTATTTTGTTTTTGTGTTCTCTACAACTTTGGAATCGAACTCTGGTATTATGTGCAATACTCTCAAAGTATTTTAACTACACGAATGTTTTAGTTTTTAATTTCTAACCCATATGCAACTAGTGTACCCAAGACAAGTTGATTATTATCCATTTATAATAACTCTTTTACCTTCTTATAGATTCTCCACAATATGTGATCTTAGTAAATGCATTTTTATTACATCAAGTAAAACTTACTACATGAAAAGTTATTAATTATTAACATTTAATATTTTTAATGTACAGTTTTACCTCCTAACATTGCACCTACACTTGCACTGGTTTGCACAAAGATTTGCAAGAAACTTGATGTTCAAAGTTATTCCCTTTTTGAGAAATGAACCCTTAAAAATACTTGGTTAAACTGAATTCCTCTAGATTACATATAAATTAAAAAGGTTCGAGCATATGTCCTTGATTTTTTGTGTCACTTTGATAAATTATATATATGTATGTGCTTCCTCAATGTTTAGCATCCATAAGTATCTTGGTGAAAAGTTGTGAGTGTATGGTTTAACAAACTATCATGGTAGTGTTTGAATGCATGGATTTTATCTTAGATATAAGTAAATATCGGTTTCTAGAGTATGTTGAGTGTTTTATTATGGATTTGTTCCCAAATTGTGGCATTGCTTCCTTAGAGCATCTCTAGCAGACACCGAAAAAACGCCGGACCCAGAAAATTCCGGTGGTTTTTTGGGCCGGGCCGCGAAATCTGGCCCGAACATACACCGTAAACACGGCTTGACCCAGGGAAAAATTTTGGGCCCCTGGGAATCGATCCCCTCGACCCATAAAATCCCAGTTCCGAGCTCGATTCCTGATACATTGAAAACGTATCTATAATTTTTGATGTTCCATGCTTGTTTAGTATCTACTTTGCTTTGCTTTGTCTACACTTTGAGGTGTTTTTATATGTTTTTTTGGACTAACCTATTAACAAGATGCTACAGTGCCAGTTGCCTGTTTTCTTCTGTTTTTGGTTCCAGAAAAGGCAAAAAATCAATATTCTTGGAATTGGACGGGACAAAAGCCAAAGTCAATATTTTACCATGGGGAACATGGGGCCTGAATACGAGACGGAGGGGAGCCACTAGAGGGCCACACCCCTGGCCGCGCGGCTAACCCTAGCCCGTGCCTAGGGGGTGCAGCCGCCTTGGCTGCCCCCCTGCCTTGCCTCTTCGCCTATAAAGACCCCTCGACACCAAAACCCAAAGTACTTGATCAATCTTCCACGAAACAGTCTGTAGCCGCTGCCACCATCGTCCCTAGATCGGGGGGGATCTGAAGCTCTTCCCGGCACCCTTCCGGAAGGGAGATCATCCCGGAGGCCTTCTTCTTTATCATGCCAGCCTCCGGTATGAAGCGTGAGTAGTTCTACCTTGGACTACGGGTCCATGTAGTAGCTAGATGGTTGTATCTCCTTCTTTGCGCTGCCATGTTTAGATCTTGTGAGCTCCGTTCATGATCAAGATAATCTATTTATATTCATGCATGCTGTGTTTGCGGGGATCCAATGGATATTGAGATTACTATGTCAGATTTATTAATGGTTTGTCTTATTGATTCTATCATATCTGTGTTGCTTGAGATCTTGCAAGCCCTCCGTTTCTAGTAGCTATCTTGGCCAAGTAGATGCTAGTGACTCCAAGAGGGAGTATTTATTCTCGATAGTGGGTTCATGCCTCTATTTAATCTAAGGAAAGTGATAGAAATATCTAAGGTTGTAGATGTGCTATTCCTAATAGGGAGAAAACAACGGTCTCTTGTTCATGGAACAAGTGGATTGTTTACCTTACTCACTTTGCTTAAAGCAGTTATCCGTTGCTTGTAACTTAATACTGGAGGGGGTTCGGATGATAACCTGAAGGTGGATTACTAGTCATAGATGCAGTTGGATGGCGGTCTATGTATCTTGTTGTATTTCCCAATCGAATCTCATAGGATCATGAATGTCTAGTATTGCATTGTTATGCCTTGCTCAGTCTTGTCAATTGCCCTGCTTTAATTTGTTTACCTAGCATGCCATGTTTGTTTATCTTAATGAGAACACCTATAGTGAACTATGGACCCCGGCCCAATCTTTACCATTGATACATCTTCCAATGTTACTGTTTACTTTCTGCAAACCACTATTACCTTCCACACCATACAGTTAATCCTTTGTTTTCAGCAAACCAGTGAGATTGACAACCTCACTGTTTGTTGGGGCAAATTCTTGAGTTTGTGTTGTGCAGGTTTCTAGTTGCTAGCAACACCTTTGAGTCGTTTCCTTCCTCCTACTAGTTCGATAACCTTGGTTTCTTATTGAGGGAAAAACTTGTTGCTGTACTCATCATACCTTACTCTTGGGGTTTCCCAACGAAACTCTACAGTGATTTGAGCCGCATCAATTCCTAGGTCTCGAACCTTTTCTCCGCCACCACCCCCTCGAAGCCTACGCCGCTCACCGCCGGTCAAATCGCCGAGCACCGGCGAGCAATTCTCGCCGGCGACAGCAGATCCGCCCGATTCATGCTGCGATGGACCGGCGGAGGAGGAGCACGGAGTCGAGGGGACCGTCGACGCCACGCTTCCGTTGCCTCACCGATGCGAAGGAGGAGTAGCGCCATCGGTGCGTGAGCTGGTGCGTCCCTCCACTACACAAGGTGGGGCGCACCGGTGCCGGTCGCGCTCCTCCGACACGAGACGACGGAGTTCGACGCCCACATCCGCGCCCGCCGGGGGAGGAGGAGGGGCAGGGGAGCTCCTCACGTGCTCCGAGGACTCCGCCGCCGCCAGTGAAGAAGGAGGACGAGCTCTCGGAGGGACGCGTCGTCACGAAGGCCGACTACGCCCTCGACGACGCCTCCTTCGATCGCTGGGTCAAGGTCATCCAGCACCGTAGCATCGCCAAGGTGGAGGCGGAGGCCCGTCGAGCTCAGCACGACGATCTCATCGACGACGTAGTCCTCGATCAGGGCTCGCCGTCGACCACGAATCGCGTGGGAAGGAGGTGGAGGTCGTCGATCTCGTCTCCGACAGCAGCTGATACGTCGGAAATGTATCTATAATTTTTGATGTTCCATGCTTGTTTAGTATCTACTTTGCTTTGCTTTATCTACACTTTGAGGTATTTTTATATGTTTTTCTAGACTAACCTATTAACAAGTTGCCACAGTGCCAATTGCCTGTTTTCTTATGTTTTTGGTTCCAGAAAAGGCAGAAAATCAATATTCTCGGAATTGGACGGGGCAAAAGCCAAAGTCAACATTTTACCGTGGGGAAAACAGAGCTAGAATACGAGACGAATGGGAGCCACACCCCCTGGTCGCGTGGCAAGCCTAGACCATGCCTGCGGGAGGGAGGGGGGCACCCTGGCTGCCCCCTGCCTCGCCTCTTCGCCTATAAAGACCCCCCGATACGAAAACCCTAAGGACCCAATCAATATTCCACGAAACCATCTGTAGCCACCGCCACCATTGTCCCTAGATCGGAGGGGATCTGAAGCTCTTCCCGGCACCCCTCCGAAGGGGAGATCACCCCAGAGGCCTTCTTCTTCATCATGCGAGCCTCCGGTATGAAGCGTGAGTAGTTCCACCTTTGTCGGGGGTGTACTCCCGGGTACCCCAGAGTTGGTGTATCGAGTGATTCGATAGTGTTGAATTACTCAATTAAGAGACGAGAAATATAAATAAAATAAAGAAAAAGAGAAGAAAATTTCAATCAGGCCGAATCAGTGTGGACTCGGCCCAAATAAGAAACTTCCAAGGTCAGGTTTGCCCAGGATGGGCCGAATTATATTTAAAGGGGCTGAATCAACCAATAATCTACTCCCCCACCGAATTATTCCTGCCAGGTGGGCCGAACTTACCACCCCGACCCACAGCGAGCGACCCCTCCCCCGCTCAGGACCTTCTCCCGCCAGCGTCGCCACGGCTTCCCGCCTCGACGCCATGCTTCATCACCTCTTCCTCAATCCTCAGGTGTGGGACAACTAACCACTAGCTCGGCCCACCACCATCGCCCCGTCGCCACTTAACCAACGTCGCCTGGGTGGGCCGGTGAACTAGGCTCACCGCGGGATACTCTACTCGCCACCTCGCTGAAGGGTTTCGCAGCATAGTAAATCAAAATTTTCTACGGAAGCGAACAGAGGGAAAGCCAAGATCTAATCTAGGAGATGCAAACAACGAGAGAGATTGGATTAGATCTTCATACCCTTGAAGATTCGCACAGCGGAACGTTCGTCGGAACGTGGGTGATGTAGTCGTACTCGCTTCTCCTCCTCGCGATCCGATCCGATCTAGCACCACAAGTGGCGGTGCCTCCGTGAGATGCACACGTGCAGCACCTCGACGTCTCCTCCTTCCTCAGACCAGCAAGTATGGTGGAGAGATAGATTGGATCTACAGCACGACGGCGTGGTGTATATGGTGGAGAATTTCTGCCGCAGGGCTTCGCCTACAAACAGTCGGGAGGGAGAGAGGAAGGGAAGCAGGGCAACTAGGGTTGGAGGAAGGTGTGTAGGGAGGGGGGCGCACCAGCCCTCTATTTATAGAAGGGGGGCGGCCAGCCCTAGCCTCTCCTCCAAGCCTATCTCTAGTTTAAACAATTTAAACTCTCCCTTATCTAGAAATCCTATCTTATCTTATCTCTAGTTTAAACGATTTAAACTTATCTAGGATCGGCTGGGCCCTATGGGGCCTTGTGCCCCTGGCCCAATGCGGCCAGGACACTCCCTCATAGGCCCATGCCCCCTCCCGGAAGGTGGGACCACGTTGGCCCCCTTCCGGAAGGTTCTAGAAGCTTCCGGTACAATACCGATTAACCCGGAACAATTTCGAACTCCAAAAACTGCACTGCCTTATATGAATCTTATTCTCCGGACCATTCCGGAACCTCTCGTGATATCTCGGATCCCATCCGAGACTCCGAACAAAAATTCATAAACCAATTATCCAATCTATCCTAGCGTCGAGACACGTTAAGTGTGTGACCCTGCGGGTTCGAGAATATGCAGACATGATCTTCTATCAATAATCAACAGCGGGGTCTGGGCACCCATATTGACTCCCACACATTCATCGATGATCATATCGGATGAACCACGATGCCAGGATTCAATCAATCCCATATATATATTCCCTTCGTCTCGCGATATTTTACTTGCCCGAGATTCGATCGTCGGTACCGTCATACCTAGTTCAATCTCGTTCACAGCAAGTACTTTACTCGTTCCGTAATCCGATATCACCTTGTAATTAACTCCTTAACCACATGCTTGCAAGCGGTGTTGGTATCGATTACCGAGTGGGCCCGAAGTATATCTCTCCGACTTGGGAGGGACAAATCCCATCTCGATACATACAACCCAACAGATACTTTCCGATCACCTGAGAGACACCTTTATGATCACCCTCTCATAGGATGATGTTTGATGACCTCAAAGCTTTATTCCGATACCAGGGAGTTGCATTATCTCATGGTCTAAGGAATACAATATTTGACATAAGAAAAGCTTCGCAAAGACGAACACGATGACACGATCTAATTGCTTCGCTTAGTTTGGGTTTGTTCACCATATCATTCTCCCAATGATATGATCTCATTATCAATTGACAACTCATGTCTATGGTTAGGAAACCTTAACCATCATTGATCAATGAGCTAGTCCATAGAGGCGTACTAGGGACACGGTGTTGTTCACAAACCACACAAGTATTAATGTTTCCGCTTAATACAATTCTAGCATGGAATATAAACTTTATCATGAACAAGAATTATAATAATAACATCTTTATTATTGCCTCTAGGGCATAATTCCAACAGTCTCCCACTTGCACTAGAGTCAATAATCTAGTTTACATTTGGCAACAATCTCACACCCATGGCACTGAGGTGCTGATCATGTTTTACACGTGGAAGAGGTTTAGTCAATGGATCTGCGACATTCAGATCTGTATGTACTTTGCTGATCTTCAGATCTCCATCTGCTATATAATCTCGGATTATATGAAACTTGCGGTTGATATGCTTGGTCTTTGGATGATATCTTGGTTCCTTAGCGAGTGCTATGGCGCCAGTGTTGTCACACAATATCTCCAGTGGGTCCAATGCACTTGGAACCACGCCAAGCTCAGTGATGAAGTTTCTGATCCAAACTCCTTCACTTGACGCTTCTGCAGCAGCCATGTATTCCGCTTCTACTGTAGATCCCGCGATCACGCTTTGCTTGCAGCTTCTCCAGCTCACAGCTCCTCCATTCAAAATATAAACGTATCCTGTCTGAGATTTAGAATCATCCTTGTCGGTGTCGAAACTAGCATCGACGTAACCTTTTACGACGAGCTGTTCATCACCCCGATAGACTAAGAACATTTCTTTTGTCCTATTTAGGTACCTTAGGATGTTCTTCACGGCTGTCCAGTGTTCCACTCCTGGATCACTTTGATATCTGCTCGTCAAACTAAGAGCATTGGACACATCCGGTCTAGTACACAGCATGGCATACATGATGGAACCTATGGCCGAGGCATAAGGCACTTTGATCATAGCTTCCCTATCATTTACCGTAGCTGGACACTGAGCCTTGCTCAATATCTTACCTGACAACATAGGTACTGAACCTTTCAATGCCTTATCCATTCTGAACCTTTTCAGAACTTTGTCTAGGTATGTACTCTGGCTTAAAGCTATCAGGCGTCTTTGTCTATCTCTATAGATTTTGATGCCCAATATATAAGCAGCTTCACCTAGGTCTTTCATTGAAAAACACTTGTTCAAATAACTCTTCACATCGTTAAGCATGTTGATGTCATTTCCAATAATCAATATGTCATCCACATATAGTACCAGAAACGTCACCGAGCTCCCACTCACTTTCTTGTAGATGCAAGCTTCGTAGCAATTTGGAACAAATCCAAAGCTCTTGATCACTTAATCAAAACGAAGGTTCCAACTCCGAGATGCTTGCTTCAGTCCATAAATGGAACGCTGAAGTTTGCATACTTTATCAGCATCCTTAGGATCGACAAAACCTTCGGGTTGCATCATATACAACTCTTCATCAATGTTGCCATTGAGGAAATCAGTCTTGACATCCATTTGCCATATTTCATAATCATGAAACGCAGCAATTGCTAATAAAATCCGAATGGACTTAAACATCGCTACGGGAGAGAAAGTCTCATCGTAGTCAACACCTTGAACTTGTCGAAAACCTTTCGCGACAAGCCGTGCTTTATAGACGGTAACATTACCATCCGCGTCCGTTTTCTTCTTGAAGATCCATTTGCACTCAACGGCCTTTCGGTTGCTAGGAGGGTCCACCAAAGTCCATACTTGGTTTTCGCTCATGGATCCCAATTCGGATTTCATGGCTTCTAGCCATTTCTCAGAGTCTGGGCTCATCATCGCTTCCTCATAGTTCGTAGGTTCGTTGTCTTCTACTAACAAGACAGTCAAGACAGGGTTGCCGTACCACTCAGGAGGGGCACGCGACCTTGTCGACCTGCGACGTTCAGTAGCAGCATCGTCCGAAGCTTCATGATCCTTGTCATTTGCTTCCTCTATTGTTGGTGCAGGCGGCACTGGAACAATTTCAGGTGCTGCGCTACTCTCCAATTCAAGATAAGGTTCAATAACCTCGTCTAGCTCTACTTTCCTCCCACTCACTTCTTTCGAGAGAAACTCCTTCTCAAGAAAGGAACCGTTCTTTGCGACAAACACTTTGCCTTCGGTTCTGTGATAGAAGGTATACCCAATAGTTTCCTTAGGGTATCCTATGAAGACGCATTTCTACGCTTTGGGTTCGAGCTTGTCCGGCATCAACTTCTTGACGTAAGCTTCGCATCCCCAAACTTTAAGAAACGACAACTTAGGTTTAGCACCAAACCACAGTTCATACGGTGTCGTCTCAACGGATTTAGATGGAGCCCTATTTAAAGTGAATGCAGCGGTTTCTAATGCATAACCCCAAAATGATAACGGCAAATCAGTAAGAGACATCATCGATCGGACCATATCTAATAGGGTTCGATTCCGGCGTTCAGACACACCATTGCGCTGTGGTGTTCCGGGTGGCGTGAGTTGTGAAACGATTCCACTTGCTTTGAGATGCGTGAGAAAATCATAACTCAAATATTCGCCCCCACGATCGGATCGTAGAAACTTAATCTTTCTGTTACGATGGTTCTCCACTTCATTCTGAAATTCTTTGAACTTTTCAAACGTTTCAGATTTATGTTTCATTAAATAGATATACCCATATCTACTTAAGTCATCGGTAAAAGTGAGAAAATAGCAATATCCACCGCGCGTCGAAACACTCATCGGTCCGCATACATCGGTATGTATGATTTCCAACAAGTCCGTTGCTCGCTCCATCATACCGGAGAACGGGGTTTTGATCATCTTGCCCATGAGGCATGGTTCGCATGTGTCAAATGATTCAAAATCAAGAGACTCCAAAAGTCCATCCGAATGGAGTTTCTTCATGCGCTTTACACCAATATGACCTAGACGACAGTGCCACAAATAAGTAGTATTATCACTATCTACTTTGCATCTCTTAGCCTCAATGTTATGGATGTGTGTTTGATCCCTTTCGAGATTTAGAAGAAATAAACCATTCACAAGAGGTGCATGACCATAAAAGATGTTACTCATATAAATAGAACAACCATTATTCTCCGATTTAAATGAATAACCGTCTTGCAATAAACACGATCCAGAAATAATGTTCATGCTCAACGCAGGCACATAATAACATTTATTAAGGTTTAAAACTAATCCCGAAGGTAAAACTAAGGATAGCGTGCCGACGGCCATCACATCAACTCTTGATCCATTGCCAACGCGCATCGTCACCTCATCCCTCGCAAGCCGCCGTCTATTCTGTAGCTCCTGTTTCGAGTTACAAATATTAGCAACTGAACCGGTATCAAATACCCAGGCACTACAACGAGGGCTAGTAAGGAAAACATCAATAACATGTATATCAAATATACCTTTGATGGTGCCAGCCTTCTTATCCGCTAAGTACTTCGGACAGTTGCGCTTCCAGTGACCCTTGTCCTTGCAATAGAAGCACTCAGTGTCCGGCTTGGGACCAGACTTGAGCTTCTTCTCAGCAGGGGCAACGCGCTTGCCGCCGCCTTTCTTGAAGGGCTTCTTTGCACCTTTACCTTTCTTAAAGGAGGGCTTGTTGACCATCAACACATGATTATCCTTTTTGATGTCCACCTCCGCAGCCTTCAGCTTTGCGAAGAGCTCGGTGATCGTATCAGTGGAACCAATCTGATTGTGAGTCACTACAAAACTTTTGTAGCTGGGAGGGAGTGATTGCAGAACCCTGTCAATCTTGAGCTCCTCTGGAATCTTGCAGTCCAATTGCTCAAGGCGTTGAGTGTAGCCCGACATCTTAATGGCGTGCTCACTAACGGAACTCCCTTCCTCCATATTGCAGTTAAAGAACTTCTCAGAGATCTCATATCTCTCAGAACGGGCCTGAGTCTGAAACATGGTTTTCAGCTCCTCGAGAATCTCAAAGGGCCCGGGATAGTTTTCAAAACGATTTTGAAGTTCCGGTTCCATAGCAAACAACATGGTGCTCTTAATCACACCAAAATCATCTTTGCGTGACTGATAGACAGCTTTCTCATCAGCCGGCGCAGTTGCAGCAGGGGGGTTACCTAACGCTTTCTCAAGGACATAGTCCTTTTGTCCGCCAGACAGAATGATTCTTAGATTGCGGAACCAGTTGGTGAAGTTAGACCCATTGTTTCTAAGCTTTTCTTTCTCAGCAAAAACGTTGAAGTTGAAGTTGGACTTGGCCATGTGATCTACAGTATTTGCAAGTACAATTTAGACTATGTTCATGATAAATAGTTCAACTTAATCAAATTACTAGATGAACTCCCACTAAATTCAACATCCCTCAAGTTGTTTAGTGAACACGATCCAAATTCACCACACCTAATCCGATCATCACGAGAAGAGATGTGGTTTCAATGGTGGATAACGAAGTGTCGATCATATCATTCATATGACTCATGCTTAACCTTTCGGTTCTTGTGTTCCGAGGCCATGTCTGTACATGCTAGGCTCGTCAAGTTAGACCCAAGTATTTCCGCGTGTGCAAAACTGGCTTGCACCCGTTGTATGTGAGCGTAGAGTCTATAGCACCCGATCATCACGTGATGCTTGGACACGACGAACTTTCGCAACGGTGCATACTTGGGGAGAACACAGTTTTTATCTTGATCTTTAAGTGAGGAATCATCTTATAATGCTACCGTCGCGATCTAAGCATAATAAGATACATAAAAGGATAAACATCACATGCATATAACTTTATGTGACATGGTATAGCCAATCTTCGCGCAATGATCTCCATCTTGTGCGTTCCGGCATGATCTCCATCACTCCACCATGATTGCCTCCACCACGAATAGCAACTACAACTATTGCTAACTACTTAGCGATAAAGTAAAGCTATTACATGGCGTATAAAAAGTTGACTCGCAGGTCATACACAATTATAAAGACAACCATATGGCTCCTGCCGGTTGTGTACTCATCGACATGCAAGTCGTGAAACATTACAAAACATGATCATCGCATACAATACACACATCACATCTTGGGCCATACCATATCACAGAAAACACTCCCTGCAAAAACAAGTTAGACGCCTCTACTTTGTTGTTGCATGTTTTACGTGGCTTATGGGAGTAGATGCTAAGAACGATTCTTACCTACGGAAAGCCACAACGGTGATATTATGGTTGCCAAACTCCGGTGTTAATCCCATGAACACTATAGTGAGAGAAACTGACATCCACCAGCCGCATGTGTGGAACAAGCCACACGTCAAGTGCGGAGCCGGTCTCGCGAACGATGTCGCGTAAGGTTGGCCTGGACCGCTTCAATCTCACTATGCCGCGTCATAAGAAGAACACAAACAAGAGGCTTGCAACAGAAAACATCAACGCCCGCAACAACCATGTTGCGTTCTACTCGTGAAACACATCTACGCATAGATCTAGCTCTGATACCACTGATGGGTTTCGCAGCATAGTAAATCAAAATTTTCTACGGAAGCGAACAGAGGGAAAGCCAAGATCTAATCTAGGAGATGCAAACAACGAGAGAGATTGGATTAGATCTTCATACCCTTGAAGATTCGCACAGCGGAACGTTCGTCGGAACGTGGGTGATGTAGTCGTACTCGCTTCTCCTCCTCGCGATCCGATCCGATCTAGCACCACAAGTGGCGGTGCCTCCGTGAGATGCACACGTGCAGCACCTCGACATCTCCTCCTTCCTCGGACCAGCAAGTATGGTGGAGAGATAGATTGGATCTACAGCACGACGGCGTGGTGTATATGGTGGAGAATTTCTGCCGCAGGGCTTCGCCTACAAACAGTCGGGAGGGAGAGAGGAAGGGAAGCAGGGCAACTAGGGTTGGAGGAAGGTGTGTAGGGAGGGGGGCGCACCAGCCCTCTATTTATAGAAGGGGGGCGGCCAGCCCTAGCCTCTCCTCCAAGCCTATCTCTAGTTTAAACAATTTAAACTCTCCCTTATCTAGAAATCCTATCTTATCTTATCTCTAGTTTAAACGATTTAAACTTATCTAGGATCGGCTGGGCCCTATGGGGCCTTGTGCCCCTGGCCCAATGCGGCCAGGACACTCCCTCATAGGCCCATGCCCCCTCCCGGAAGGTGGGACCACGTTGGCCCCCTTCCGGAAGGTTCTAGAAGCTTCCGGTACAATACCGATTAACCCGGAACAATTTCGAACTCCAAAAACTGCACTGCCTTATATGAATCTTATTCTCCGGACCATTCCGGAACCTCTCGTGATATCCCGGATCCCATCCGAGACTCCGAACAAAAATTCATAAACCAATTATCCAATCTATCCTAGCGTCGAGACACGTTAAGTGTGTGACCCTGCGGGTTCGAGAATATGCAGACATGATCTTCTATCAATAATCAACAGCGGGGTCTGGGCACCCATATTGACTCCCACACATTCATCGATGATCATATCAGATGAACCACGATGCCAGGATTCAATCAATCCCATATATATATTCCCTTCGTCTCGCGATATTTTACTTGCCCGAGATTCGATCGTCGGTACCGTCATACCTAGTTCAATCTCGTTCACAGCAAGTACTTTACTCGTTCCGTAATCCGATATCACCTTGTGATTAACTCCTTAACCACATGCTTGCAAGCGGTGTTGATATCGATTACTGAGTGGGCCCGAAGTATATCTCTCCGACTTGGGAGGAACAAATCCCATCTCGATACATACAACCCAACAGATACTTTCCGATCACCTGAGAGACACCTTTATGATCACCCTCTCATAGGATGACGTTTGATGACCTCAAAGCTTTCTTCCGATACCAGGGAGTTGCATTATCTCATGGTCTAAGGAATACAATATTTGACATAAGAAAAGCTTCGCAAAGACGAACACGATGACACGATCTAATTGCTTCGCTTAGTTTGGGTCTGTCCACCATATCATTCTCCCAATGATATGATCTCATTATCAATTGACAACTCATGTCTATGGTTAGGAAACCTTAACCATCATTGATCAATGAGCTAGTCCATAGAGGCGTACTAGGGACACGGTGTTGTTCACAAACCACACAAGTATTAATGTTTCCGCTTAATACAATTCTAGCATGGAATATAAACTTTATCATGAACAAGAATTATAATAATAACATCTTTATTATTGCCTCTAGGGCATAATTCCAACACTCGCCAGCACACAGCATCAGCTCCCGCTCCCGCCAGGACTACTTGACGTCCCCGGGTGGGCCGAGTAGTGAGCGATCCGGCCCACCGTAGGCAAAGTAACCACAGCGCCTCGCCGAGCTCCCCGGGTGGGCCGACATTAGAGAGCTCGGCCCACTGCGGGCTGGCACCACCAGACAAGCTTGCTAGGACCGCAAAGGGAGACCCGACTAGGCCGAGTGAAGCGTCTACCTCGGCCTGGTCGTCCCCATTCACCTGACTGAAGACATGGGTGATTCGGCTGGGCCTCTTCTGGCCTAGGCCGGGTCATTTATGAAGGAGGCTGAATCTCCATGCTGCCCAGGGCGATTGGGCCGAATAATAATGACCCTGATGCTCTCTTTATTCACCTTAGGACCCAGCCTCGACCGCTATATCGACATATCACCGAGCCGAGTCAAAGTATTTGTGTCACGTGCCAGTATTGGGACGCCTTTGGCTCAGACTGGCACATGGGCATAGGGAATATGCCCTTGGCATCAAGACGATGCTAGAGAATATGCCCTAACATCTCCAAAGATGCCAAGGCATATGCTAAGCATCAAAGAAGATTCCAGGAATATGCTACGCATATGCCAAGCGTGGGGAACAAGTCTTGTCCCCTGGGCTCCCCTTTATAAGGAGCACCAGGGGATCGTTCTCAAAGAGGCCCCGAAGGGCTCTTCTCCTCTCTGCTCACTAGGAGCTCTCCTTCTTCTTCCTCCTCCACTCTCACAGAGAGATCTAGATAGAGGCATTGGAAATACAGCTCAAGGATCATGATTGTAGCCACAAGTATGGCAAGATTATAAGAGATTATATGTAGAGAAAGAGGTGTTATCTCCACATGAGAGCCTCAATCCTAGATACATTGTATTTGTCTTTGTTCATACGAGTGCGGTCTTCACTGCATCATCCCTTCCCGGATTTCTCCACGTCCATCGGCCCCAACTTTAGCCTACCCATGGCATATGCCGTGATACCACAACGACATTTGGCGCCCACCGCGGGGCCTTTTAGTGGCGTTGGTTGGGTTTCCATCCGGACGGGAACATCTTCATCAACCTCTTCTTCATAGAGCTCCTTCAGCTCCTCCAAGCGAATAGAGAACAGAGAGTCTGACTCAGCAAGGCAGGTATGACTCAGCGAGAATGACTCAAACTCTTCTCCAAACATACTGTAAGTACCAGATAACTCAGCCACCAACACTTGATCCTTCAACCCGGGGAGAAAATAACTCAACCCGGGGACTAGCCAATGTATCCATAGAGTCACCTTTAGATAGAGAGAACGTTATGTTGATTTGGGCAATATTTGACTATCTTGTTTATGATTCGGATAGAATTTGAGTCGGTTTATTCATGCTTCGGATTAAACTTTAACTCAGCCACCAACACTCGGTCCTTCACCCCGGGGAGAAAATAACTCAACTCGGGGACTAGCCAACGTATCCATAGGGTCACCTTTAGATGGAGATGACGTTATGTTGATTTGGGTCAGTATTTAACTATATTGTTTATGGTTCGGATAGAATTTGAGTTAGTTTATTCATGCTTTGGATTAACCTTTAACTCAGCTTACCAGCTTCTCTATGATTCAGATAGAATTTGAGTTAGTTTATTTATGATTCAGATTAACCTTTAACTCAGCTTACCAGTTTATTTATGATTCGGATTAGAATTTGAGTCAGTTTATTTATGATTTGGACTAACATTTGATTCAGCTTGCTAGGGTATATTATAACTCGGATTTGTCTTCTGACTCAGCTTACTATCTTATCTCTGATTCAGACCAAAGTTTGATTCAGCTCGCCAGATTTCCAGGTTATGTTATGACTCAGATTGATATTTAACTATCTTGCTAGGTTATCTCATATCTCGGATGACTATTTGTCAGCATATCATATCTCGAATCTATGTCTCAGATCTACATCTCGAATCACATCTCTCAGCGATTATCCCTACTATCATATCCCAAAACTTTATCTCGGATCTATATCTCGGATCCATATCAAAGGCAAGTTACCATCTTCTCATCAGATCAAGTTATATCTCAGTAAACAAATAATTCGGATTTGAGTCATATACCTCAGATTTGAGTCAGATGACTCAGATTAGAGACATAAGTCAAATTTGAGTAAAAATAACTCGGATTTGGAAACCGATGACTCGGATTTGAGTCATATACCTCGGATTTGAGTCAGATGACTCAGATTTGAGACATAAGTCAAATTTGAGTAAAAATAACTCGGATTTAGAAATAGATGACTCAGATTTGAGTCATATACCTCGCATTTGAGTTAGATGACTCAGATTTGAGACATAAGTCAAATTTGAGTAAAAATAACTCGGATTTGGAAACAGATGACTCGGATTTGAGTCATATACCTCAGATTTGAGTTAGATGACTCAGATTTGAGATGTAAGTCAAACTTGAGTAAAATAACTCGGATTCGGAAACAGATGACTCAGATTTGAGTCATATACCTCAGATTTGAGTTAGATGACTCGGATTTGAGATGTAAGTCAAACTTGAGTAAAATAACTCGGATTCGGAAACAGATGACTCGGATTTGAGTCATATAACTCAGATTTAAGACATAAGTCAAACTTGAGTAAAATAACTCAGATTCGGAAACAGATGACTCGGATTTGAGTCATATAACTCAGATTTAAGACATAAGTCAAATTTGAGTAGAATAACTCGAAAACGGAAACAGATGACTCAGATTTGAGACATAAGTCAAATTTGAGTATTATAACTCGGATATAAAAACAGTGATTCAGAATTAGAATCAGATGACTCAGATTTGATTCATATAACTCGGATTTTGAGTCAGATGACTCAGATTTGAGAGATAAGTCAAATTTGAGTATTATAACTCGGATAAAAAAACATATGATTCAGATTGATGACTCAAATTGGAGTTATATAACTCGGATTTTAAGTCAGATAACTCAGATTTGAGACATAAGTTAGATCTGAGTAACATAACTTGGATAGAAAATCAGATGATTCGGATTTGGAATCAGATAACTCAGATTTTGAGTCAGATGACTCAGTTTTGAGACATAAGTCATATTTGAGTAATGGAACTCATATAAAAAGCCAGATGACTCGGATTTGAATCATATAACTCGGATTTAAAGTCAGATCACTCGGATTTGAAGCATAAGTCGAAATTAAAATCATGCAACTCAAACAAGATAACTCGGATCATAACTTACCCAAAGGGGTTAAAAGACCAGTGCCAAAAATGGCCAGAAGTCATAACTTACCCAAAGGGGTTAAAAAACCAGTGCTAAAAATGGTCAGAAGTCATAACTTACCCAAAGGGGTTAAAATACCATAGCCAAAAAAGGCCAGAAATCATAACTTATCCAAAGAGGTTAAAAGACCAGTGCCAAAAATGGCCAGAAGTCATAACTTACCCAAAGAGGTTAAAAGGACTAGTGCCCATAATGGCTATGTGTCACGAACTTACCCAAAAGGGTTATGTGACATAGAAGTATACGACCAAGATATAGTAAGTCAGAAAGTAACTCTAGGAACATTTGAATTTAAAGCCTATGAGCGACTTCATGAGTCCCACATAGTCTCAGGGACTAATGTCGGGGGTGTACCCCCGGGTACCCCAGAGTTGGTGTATCGAGTGATTCGATAGTGTTGAATTACTCAATTAAGAGACGAGAAATATAAATAAAATAAAGAAAAGAAGAAAAATACAATCAGGCTGAATCAGTGTGGAGTCGGCCCAAATAAGAAACTTCCAAGTCAGGTTTGCCCAGGATGGGCTGAATTATATTTAAAGGGGCCGAATCAACCAATAATCTACTCCCCACCGAATTATTCATGCCAGGTGGGCCGAACATATCACCGCGACCCACAGTGAGCGACCCCTCCCCCGCTCGGGAACTTCTCCCGCCAGCGTTGCCACGGCTTCCCGTCTCGACGCCCTGCTTCATCACCTCTTCCTCAATCCTCACACGTGGGCCGACTAACCACTAGCTCGGCCCACCACCATCGCCCCGTCGCCACTTAACCAACGTCGCTCGGGTGGGCCGGCGAACTAGGCCCACCGTGGGATACTCTACTCGCCACCTCGCCAGCGCACAGCATCAGCTCCCGCTCCCACCAGGACTACTCGTCGACGTCCCCGGGTGGGCCGATTAGTGAGCGATCCGGCCCACCGTGGGCAAAGTCACCACATCGCCCCGCCGAGGTGCCGACATTGGAGAGCTCGTCCCACTGTGGGCTGGCACCACCGGACAAGCTTGCTAGGGCCACAAAGGGAGACCCGGGTGGGCCGAGTGAAGCGTCTACCTCGGCCTGGTCTTTCCCATTCGCCTGGCTGAAGACATGGGTGATTCGACTGGCCCTCTTCTGGCCCAGTCCGGGTCATTTATGAAGGAGGCCGAATCTCCATGCTGCCCAGGGCGATTGGGCCGAATAATAATGACCCTGATGCCTTCTTTATTCACCTTAGGACCCAACCTCGACAGCTATATCGACATATCACCGAGCCAAGTCAAAGTATTTGTGTCACGTGCCAGTATTGGGACGCCTTTGGCTCAGACTGGCACATGGGCATAGGGAATATGCCCTTGGCATCAAGAAGATGCTAGAGAATATGCCCTGACATCTCCAAAGATGCCAAGGCATATGCTAAGCATCAAAGAAGATTCCAGGAATATGCTACACAGATGCCAAGCGTGGGGAACAAGTCTTGTCCCCTGGGCTCCCCTTTATAAGGAGCACCAGGGGATCGTTCTCAAAGAGGCCCCGAAGGGCTCTTCTCCTCTCTGCTCACTAGGAGCTCTCCTTATTCTTCCTCCTACACTCTCACAGAGAGATCTAGATAGAGGCATAGGAAATACAGCTCAAGGATCATGATTGTAGCCACAAGTATGGCAAGATTATAAGAGATTATATGTAGAGAAAGAGGTGTTATCTCCACATGAGAGCATCAATCCTAGATACATTGTATTTCTCTTTGTTCATACGAGTGCGGTCTTCACTGCATCATCCCTCCCCGGATTCCTCCACGTCCATCGACCCCAACTTTAGCCTACCCATGGCATATGTCGTGATACCACCATGACAACCTTGGACTACGGGTCTATGTAGTAGATAGATGGTTGTATCTCCTCCTTTGTGCTACCATGTTTAGATATTGTGAGCTCCGTTCATGATCAAGATCATCTATTTATAATCATGCATGTTGTGTTTGCGGGGATCCGATGGATATTGAGATTACTATGTCAGATTGATTAATGGTTTTGTCTTATTGATTCTACCATATCTGTGTAGTTTGCGATCTTGCATGCTCTCCGTTTCTAGTAGCTATCTTGGCCGAGTAGATGCTAGTGACTCCAAGAGGGGGTTTTTATGCTCGATAGTGGGTTCATGCCTCTATTTAATCTATGGGAAGTGACAGAAATCTCTAAGGTTGTAGATGTGCTGTTGCTACTAGGGAGAAAACAAAGGTCTCTTGTTCATGGAACAAGTGGATTGTTTACCTTACACACTTTGCTTAAAGCAGTTATTCGTTGCTTGCAACTTAATACTGGAGGGGGTTCTGATGATAACCTAAAGGTGGATTACTAGTCATAGATGAAGTTGGATGGCAGTCTATGTATCTTGTTGTATTGCCCAATCGAATCTCATAGGATCACGAATGTCTAGTATTGCATTGTTATGCCTTGCTTAGTCCTGTCAATTGCCCTCCTGTAATTTGTTTACCCAGCATGCCTTGTTTATTTATCTTCAGGAGAACGCCTCTAGTGAACTATGGATCTCGGTCCAATCTTTACCATTGATACATTTTCCACTGTTACTGTTTACTTTCTGCAAACCACTATTACCTTCCACACTATACAGTTAACTCTTTGTTTTCAGCAAACCGGTGAGATTGACAACCTCACTGTTCGTTGGGGCAAAGTCTTGAGTTTGTGTTGTTGTCGTGGTATTGCACGACAGATGCTATTAGGGGTAGCTTACGAGAGGGAGCAAGGCGACGTAGGAGAATCCGGGAGCGAGATTGGCACACAATGTTCCCAGGTTCACGTCCCCTCGGTGGAGGATCGCTACGTCCTGCTGTCAATCCAGTATATGATCATAGATTGGTTTACAAGTGAGCCGCCGTAGGCGGAGGGGAGACTAGATATGATATGATGTACCCCTTGGGGGTGCCCCTGGTGGCTTTATATATGCAGCCAGTTAGGGTTTACAAGTATTTGGTGGCTTTGTATTGAAGTCGCTACGTTGGGCCTCCAGTCGGTGCCAGTCGCCTGGGTCCAGCATGCGCCAGTAGCCGTACTTGGCGAGTCGACCCACTCTGGGATTGGCGATCCATCTGGCGAATCCGCTTCGTGGGTATACCCCGATTGGTATTCCCCCATCAGTAGTCCCCGAGCGTGTTTTCGATTCGATGCGGGCTTGAGGCAGGGCACCGAGAGTCTTGATGATGGGTCGTGGTGAATCGGCGACGAGCTCCTGAACAGAGAAAAGAACCGTGAAGCGGGAGGCGGTCGGCGTGAGCCAATCGGTGATGGCCAGTTAGCAAAAGATGTAGGGTGTCGGTGAAGCCTCCAGTTGTGACGAGTCCCCGAACGTGGAGCGTGCCGAGTCCCCGAGCACGGCGAGTGGCGAGGTCGAGCGACCGGTGAGTGGCGCTGTCTGTAGCACGCCGAGTACCCGAGCGCGTTGAGTACGTGAGGGTGAGTCTGCGGTGGCGAGTCCCCGAGCGTGTTGAGTACGCGAGGGCGAGTCCGCAGTGGCGAGTCCTCGAGCGTGTTGAGTACGCGGGGGCGAGTCCGCGGTGGCGAGTCCTCGAGCGTGTTGAGTACGCGAGGGGAGTCCGCGGTGGCGAGTCCCCGAGCGTGTTGAGTACGCGAGGGCGAGTCCGCGGTGGCGAGTCCCCGAGCGTGTTGAGTACGCGAGGGCGAGTCCGCGGTCGTGGAACCACGTGCACACGCGGTATGCCTAGGATTAGTCCCCGAGGATCGAGTTGGATTGTAGAGGCGACTTGAGGCTCTTTAGAGATGCATATTATGAAAATAGTGGTGGTTGTTGCCGAGCATGGCGAGTTCGCATGGGGAGAGTTCTCGGTGAGCAAGTCCGCGAGGGGAGAGTCCCCGAGTTTGGCGATTCCGCGATGATAGCGAGTCCGAGAGGGGAGAGTCCCCGAATGTGGCGAGTCTGTGATGATTGCGAGTCCGCGAGGGGAGAGTCCCCGAATGTGGCGAGTCCGTGATGATTGCGAGTCCGCGAGGGTAGAGTCCCCGAGTGTGGCGAGTCCACGATGATGTTTATTGCGTTGTTTTTGTTAGTGAGTCTCTCGTCTTGGCCCGGGGGGGGGGGGGGGCAGTCTCATGGCGACTCCAAAGATGGCTCTCGGCTTGGCGTTCTTCCTGGACGATCCGAGGCTCGGGTTGCAAGTCCCCGTCCGCAGTACTTGGCCGTGCGAGTCACGCTATCTAGGGTTGAGGAGGACATGGTGTTGTTTGTGTAGCACAACCATTTGTCTTGGCCTGAAAGGCTAGTCGAGCAAGGCGACTCCAATGATGGATCTCGGTTAGCGTTTTTCGTGGACGATCCGAGGCTCGGTTTGTGAGTCCTCGTCCGCACTACTTGGCCATTGCGAGTCGCTCTTTCAAAGGTTGACAAAGACGAATTGATTTTTTCCCGAAAGGAAGAGAAGCCCAGTGGTGAGTCCATGCAGCGTGGCATGCGACCCTCTCTGGCGACTCAGACGATGAATGTCCCTTATTAGGCGTGGCGTACAGATGGGTCGCACGGTGTTTATCCAGAAAAAGTCGACGCGGCGGACAAGGAGTCGATGCGGCGGACGTATGGTCGCGCTTTGGCGAAGTCGACGCGGCGGGCGTATGGTCGCGCTTTGGTGATGTCGACACGGCGGACGCGGGGTCGACGCGGCGGACGTATGATCGCGCTTTGGTGATGTCGACACGGCGGACGCGGGGTCGACGCGGCGGACGTATGGTCGCGCTTTGGCGAAGTCGACGCGGCGGACACGGGGTCGACGCGGCAGACGGAGGTCGTGTTATGGTGAAGTCGACGCGGCGGACACGGGGTCGACGTGGCGGACACGGGGTCGACGCGGCGGACGGAGGTCGCGCTATGGCGATGTCGACGCGGCGGACTGGGGTCGCGCTATGGCGAAGTCGATGACGGTGAGGCCGCAATGGCGATCCCGTGGCAGACGAGTCCGCGTTGGGCGAGTCCCCGAACCTAGCGAGTCCGCGTTTAAGCGTGTCCGCGTTTAGGCGAATACGCGAGGAAAATCCGCGGTGACGATTCGCCGAGCGTGGCGAGTACGCTATGGCGAGTTCGCGATGTCGAATCCCCGACCGTGGAGAGTACGTGATGACGGTTTTGCAGTAGGATCAATACAATGGAGTTGCGACAGAGGCTGCCGAGCGGCACGCACACACACAGCCAAGGCCGCCTAGGATGCCGATTGGCCGTCTTGCAAGGCCGTTAGAAAAATCCGCCGGCGTTGATGTATCTTTCATCATATTGCATGATGCATGCAGTCCAAAAAATATATATAAAGCATTAGTTCAATCAGAATATAATAATATTGATGTAATCATTGTAAAAGAAAGAATTAGATTGAATAAATCATCCATTATCAAGTCTGCATTCCTACAGCCAATTCAGCCACGACACTGTTCATCATACGCATCTACAGTACCCGTCCGTCCATCGCTGTTGGTTCCGGGATTTACATTAGACGGGTTCCTTCGTGTCCCGTTCTGGATAGAAATATCTCCAGCCGGACCCACTTTTATCTCTCGGTTCTTCTTCTTCCTTCTTTAAACGCCGCCCGCGGCCTCCAAATCCTCAAGGCCTCTTCCTCCACGTGGCTCTGCATGTAAATTGGGGATATTCCCCCTCCACCGCTTGCCATTTTTTATCCTTCTTCCTCGTCTACCATCAACTCCCCCACGTCTCTACCCATCCTCTTGGCAGCGGGTGGTGCCGCGCCTCGACGACCCGATAAACTAGTCGATCGAGGCTGTCAAGAAGGATTTCGGATGTGCGTCGGTCCGCTGCTCCCAGGCCGACCGCCGCGCTACCGACGAGGATGAGGCCCTCCTGCAGCCCGTCGCCGCCACCGGCGTCCTCAATCTCTAGCTCTCGCCGGTTCTCCTCCTCCTTGGTCTGCAGTCCCCGCCGTACCCGATGGACGCGGATGATGTCTGCCGCACTGGGCTGCCACAGAGCGGCTTGGTCCTGCTCGCCTTGGAGATGGAGAATGTCGTGGTGCTGTGCTGCTCCATGATGGCACCGGCGACCACACGCTGTTCGCGTGCCCCAGGTGTTCCACCGTCGCCAGGAGGAGCCCATGGAGCGCCACCGACGGCACCATCTTATGCGGCCATGTCGCGGGACCTCCTCCCCTCCCCATCTTTGTTGCACACACGGCGGCTTGCCCTTCCCTATTTCCCGTCGCTCGCATTGATGCCTCTGTTCGTTGCAGTCGCCTTTCATTCAATCTTCCGCAGCGCAAGTTTCACTATCCGCAAGGCGCGACGACCCAGTTTGGGGGGGGCAGGGAAGACGTCCAGCAGGTAACAGCCCGTCGGCGACAGCCTGGCCTCCTCATCTTATTCTCCCTCCGCTGACAAGGATGGCTCCCAGCGGCGGCGGCGGACGTACAGCTCAGGTGAGCTTCTTTCTATTTCTTCTCTTTCCCCCTTTAGTTCTCTGTTCTGCTCTCTTTCTACTTCTTATTTCCATCGGTTTGCATATGGGGTCAGTTGTCTTTGGTGTACTTGAAATTAATAGTCTGTCTTTGGGCTACAGTTTATGATTACTTCAAACTTTTGCACTCAGCTTTTCTTGCGGAGTTGACGAGAAGGGGCAGATCTGGGGGAATACTAAGCCACATAGAGAAGTGTGGCGGTTGTACACAGAGCCGACCGTCGCTAACATGGTGACGATTAGTGTGCCTCTCCAACTTGCTTATTCCCCTTTATGATACCACTTCTCTTTGGAGGGTTAATTCTTCTATTAATTACATCACTATTTCCATATTTGATTTGTATCTCATTTGTAGAGGCATCCAATTCCTCTATTACAGTGCATTCTAATGTTCAGATTGCTAATTTGTAACTTTGTAGTATAGTGTTGTTAGTGCTTCCACTCTGCAGCTCCAAAGGAAGATCAACACTGTGTCTTCTAAGTGAACTGAGCTTCCATGCTAAAAAAAATTACATGTATGTCGCGTTTGAGTTATTGTAGAGATATAAGTTTTTCCTTATACATGTAGCTTCCTTCCATGAACATAGCATTCTTGAGTTCAATGGGCTGGTTGATCGACTGCATGGATGGCGGTTAAATTCATATATTATATTGAGGAAAGAACTATTTACGTAAAGGTTGTTCCTAGAAAAGAATTGGTGTAGCTGCAATATATGGATCAATTGTTTCATTTGGCTGTTAAATATTTCAAAAGGATTGATTTTAAATCAAACAGAGGCAATATTTTTTCAACCTCTTAAATATATATAGACATTAAAGAAAATAGATTGTTACAAATTCTATTTCTATGAGTAATAAGAAAAGAAACTGATATACAACCATTTAGTTTTCTTCTTAGGTAATTCAGAAATGTATAGAACTTAGTTATTCAGTTTTTTGCACAATCCACCATGAACCATGCACAACATTTATTTGATATACATCTGGTTGAATAGTTCGAAGACCTCCTTTTATTTTCATAAGACTGGGTTTCTTGACGGAATGCATTCTTTTGGTTATCGGCGAATGCTGCCATTTTCAGGGCCATCACATTTTCCTTAGAGCTGTTGTCCTGCTTCAAACCAGGAAATTATGGGTACGTACATTAGAGCACCGGCTGATGGCTGGGCACAGACTTTCTCCTCATTCTTTCATCTTTAGCTCAGTTTCGCCTCTTCCACAACTGTTACATTTCACTGTGTATGACCATATCTATTCCTGGAATATATCCCTTAGTTTTTCCTGCTATTAAACATTTCAGAAAGGCTATGATTCTCTTATTTTTTTCTGGATTTATAAATTGACATTGGAGTTGCTCCAGAACTCCTTATATAAAACTATGACTCCTCTTACTGATCATGCATGTACCACACTTTTTTTTTTGTATTTTAGGTCGTATGGTACCTCAAATATTCCATCTTGCTAATGCAGTGTCGACATGTCATGTACCTTATGACCCACCATGATTTGGTCATGTTGTACTGCTTCTTTCTTAATTATTATTGCTGGCATGAAAGTATGCACTTGGGTTTACGTTTTTCGTGCTGAGTTTTGATTTGGTTTTGATTAATCATACAACATCTATCATCACCTTCTATTTAGGTGCATCATTTGTTGTTTTTACTTTGTGTGTGGTACACGGGTGATGAGATTAATCAAGAGCTTGGATTTTCTTCTGATAGCATTTATTAATCGTTGACCTTTTCTTTTGAGATACTCTGTATATTTACGTTTAAACTTCATCAAAGGAACTTTCAGTTTGTGCAATACCCATGTGATACATCTGTTTGTGCTTATATCATCACTCACGCCTTAATCTTTCAGGCTAATTTGCCCATGCTAAAGGAAGAGATACTCGGCCTTCATGTTTGCAGCTAACTTTCCTGTTTATTTGGAGCGACAAATACATCATCACTCCGTAGATCCAGTGCTTAACTATTAGCAATTTATGTCATGGTTACTAATTTTAAAGTAAGTTTGTTCGACGATAGATTACGTGATGTCCGCTGCAAGCGTATACACCTGGCTTATTAATTGTACCTGGCTTATTAATTGCGTGTGTTTTGAATGCTGTATAAGTTCTTGGATCTAATCAGACAACTTTAGAACTAGATGCCTATGTATTTCCACACTTCCAGTACACAATGCATTTCTTTTACATTCGTTGGTCATGCCACACTTTATCTATATCAAAAAAGACTTCTGTTCTTCACCCCATGATCAGCTCACGGGAGCGGCTTGCTGCCGCACCAACTTTCCTACTATATGTTTTTTACCTCCTAAATTAGCCTAATTTTCTTATATATAGTTTCAGAACCATATGGCAGGGCTTGATTTCTTGGATCAACCTATGCCCCTACTAACAAGTTCAACAAAGGGAAAAACTCAAAAGGACCAATGAGAAGCAAGAGGAATAGGATGACACGTCGTGAGAAGGCTTCTGATTACTCCTACTAGCTGCGCCCTTAATGCACATACAATGTTCCAAACACCAAATTCATAGATCAAGATCCTGATTTGCTTCTCATTATGTACACAAGTTAGGACTGCCCAGTTTTTTTTCTAATGTTCATCTTTAATGAACTTTGGACCACACCTGTGTAGTTAGGTAATTTTTGTAGCCTTATTAAGCAGGTATCATGGACTCTGGTTCGTCTCATAGAGTGATAGATGTGCCTTAAAGCTTTGCTTTTTTCCGTCTATAGCTATGATGCATAGCAAAACTAAGATTTATTATATGAAAGTTGTTTATCAGAGACAACTGGTATAAGAAAGCCAGATGTGTTTGTAGAAAGATAATATATTCCTCCACTCCGCAAGTCCACTAATTCTATTGTGGCAAAGAAGTAATAATCTCGGAGTATTTTGGTTACTGGCTTTAGGTCTGCACTCACCTTAAAAGTATCACAATTTTTTTTCTATTCGAAACAAATATGTATGTGTTGCTGTTGATTTAGGAGCTTTAAATCCAAGTCTTCTCTGCTTTATTTACATCTATGTCTTTCTGTATTTACATCTATGTCTTTCTGTATTATCCATGTGCAATCTCGCGTGAATATATCTACTCCCTCCGATCCATATTAGTTGACTTGAATTTGTCTAGATTTGGATGAATCTAGACACTATTTAGTGTATAGGTTTATTTAAAATTTGACAAATCTAAGTGAACTAATATGGGTCGGAGGAAGTACTAATTCTCTTATATTGTATACGTTGGCTAACACATCTAATACTCAAAGTTATGTCAGTGCTGACTCTAGCAGTTCAAGAATGAGTTAACACCACATGCGCGGCGTGCCGCCGCACCAATTTTCCTAGTATGCTTTCCGATAGAGGCCTCTTTATTTTTGCCGCCGAGGCCAAGATCGTAGGGCTGCTGGATTAAGAGCCGCAAGCTAGTACAATCTCTTTCCATCCTTCAAAATGTGCAAGTAAAGTTAGATCTGAAATAAATAATTAGCTGGCACAAAAATTAACGATAGAGAGGAAAGTGCATAGAAAACTCAATAGCAAGATTCAATCTTGGCTGTTCCTCATGAGATTTCTCACGCGCCTGCAGTGCCTCTTCTGAGTCGGGCGGCAGCTATACTGATTAGTCTAGTTGCTCGGCTGACACCAGATCCAAAGTACTTTATATGTACATATTATAATAATTAAGAGCAGATAGAGAAAATATCACCGACTATGGATTGGGAAGCTTTTGTTTTCCTTTTGGATTACAGTCGCTGTCCCTTGCGTGCGTGGCCGGCTTCTGCTTCCTTCGCGGAACGAATCGGACAGCCTCTGGACCGATCTGATGCGCTGATCAGGATTAGTTTCGGCCTTGAACAGCCGTGCCGTAGTACGATGACAGCAACAACTGCACCGCCCTTTAGATTGGATTCTATTTTTCCAATCTCCGGTTGATGACGAACTTGTTGACGTAGATCATCCGCTTGGATGCAATCTCAAAGTTGTTGATGATGAAGGATCTCGCCCGGATTATCACCCTCCAAGCGTCGCTTGCCTCACGGTTGGCACCAACTGTCGTGGAATTGCACGACAGATGCTACTAGGGGTAGCTTACGTAGAGGGAGCAAGGCGACGTAGGAGAATTCGGGAGCGAGATTGGCACACGATGTACCCAGGTTCACGTCCCCTCGGTGGAGAATCACTACGTCCTGCTGTCAATCCAGTATATGATCATAGATTGGTTTACAAGTGAGCCGCCGTAGGCGGAGAGGAGACTAGATCTGATATGATGTACCCCTTGGGGGTGCCCCTGGTGGATTTATATATGCAGCCAGTTAGGGTTTACAAGTATTTGGTGGGCTTTGTATTGAAGTCGCTACGTTGGGCCTCCAGTCGGTGTCAGTCGCCTGGGTCCAGCATGCGCCAGTCACCGTACTTGGCGAGTCGACCCACTCTGGGATTGGCGATCTAGCTGGCGACTCCGCTTCATGGGTATATCCCGATTGGTATTCCTCCATCAGTTGTGCAGGTTCCATGTTGCTAGAAACACCTTTGAGTTGTTTCCTTTCTCATACTGGTTCGATAACCTTGGTTTCTTACTGAGGGAAAACTTGCTGTTGTGCTCAAAGACTTCTTGGGGTCTCCCAACGAATCTGTACAGTGATCTGAGCGCACCAAAGACTTTTCTGGCACCGTTGCCGGCGAGGCTAAGGACATCTTCACAAGGGGAGTCTTTCACAAACTTTCTCTTTACTTTATTTTTTGTTTTTCTTAGTTTGTTTTGCTTTGTTTTGTTTGCCTCTTTTTATCAAAAACTCCAAAAAATAGTTTCGTTTGGTTTGCTTTCTTTTATCAAAAACATAAAAAAATTAGTTCCTACTCTAGTTGCTGGTCTAATATTTGCCTTGCTTTGTCATGCTTTCTATCAATGGATGGTTTCTTTGAAACTAGTTCTTATTGGCAAGGTGGGTTCACGGAAGAACAAAAGTATTACTATAAGGAACACTGTTTGTCACAAAAAGGGAAACACTTATGGGAACAAATTAATAAATTGAATACTATTACTAGAGGTGTGCTCTACTTATAGTGTTACTTATTGCTTTGATGAAGCTTGTTGCTGTAGGAGGTATAAACACCTCCTTTTTCAATGTGAGTATAATGATAATGTTACCTTATCCTCTTATATTATGACCTTTATGATGTGGAACAAATTAAAGAATTTATTGCTTGGAAGGGTGCATTTGAACTTTCTAGTTTGCTTGAAAATACCGACGATTCACCTTATAAATATGAGGTTTGTGATATACTTAAATTTTGCTTTGATAATTACAAGAAAGAAAATGGCTATATTCTTGAACATTTTAATAGATGCTTTTGTTGCCTGACAAAGAGGACTTCATTGGAAACCCCAAGAGAAAGGTGTGATGAGCACAGCATCAAGTCTTTCCTCAGTAGAGACCGGGGTTATCGAACCAGAAGGAGGAAGGAAACGTCACACAGGTGTTGCTAGCAACGCGGAGACCTGCACAACACAAACTCAAGAATTTACCCCAACGAATCATTGAGGTTGTCAAGCTCATCGGTTTGCTGTAAAAAAGGATTAAACGTATGGTGTGGAAGGTAATGGTTTGTAGCAAGTAAACAAGTAACGGTGGAAGATGTATCAATGGTAAAGATTAGACCGGGGTCCATAGTTCACTAGAGGTGCTCTCCTTAGATAAACAACTGTTGGAGATATGCCCTAGAGGCAATAATAAATGAAGTTATTATTATATCTTTGTGTTTATGATAAATGTTTACATTCATGCTATAATAGTATTAACAAGAAACATTAATACTTGTGTGATTTGTAAACTAAATTAGAGTCCCTAGTAAAGCCTCTTCTTAATACTAGCTTGTTGATTAATAGATGATCATAGTTTCATGCTCATGAACATTTGAGATGTTGTTAATAACAAGATCATATCATTAGGAGAATGGTATGGTGGACATACTCCTATAGATAAGCGTAGCATAAAGATCAGGTCATTTTAATAGTTCAATTGCTATAAGCTTTCTGATACATAGTAACCTAATTCCTTCGACCATGAGATCATGCTTATCACCATCACCGGAAGGATGCTTTGATGACATCAAACACCACACCGTAACTGGGTGGCTATAAAGGTGGCATTGAGTGTTCGAGAAGTATGGGTTGAGACAGATGGATCAAGAGTGGGATTTGTCCATCCATATGACGGATAGATATACTATGGGCCCTCTCGGTGGAATGTCATCCAATTAGCTTGCAAGCATGTGACTGGCTCACAAGGGATCACATATCACGGGAACGAGAAAAGAGTACTTATCAGTAACGAGGTTGAACTAGGTATGCGGAGATACCGACGATCAAAACCTCGGATAAGTAAACTATCGTGAGACAAAGGGAAATTGGTATCGTGTGTAAGTGGTTCATTCGATCGCAAAGTAATCGTAGAAATATGTGGGAGCCATATGAATTTCCAGATTCCTCTATTGGTTATTGTTCGGAGAAGTGTCTCGATCATGTCCGCATAATTCACGAACCGTAGGGAGACACACTTAAGGATTCGATGTTGTTGAGTAGTTATGGAATTATGAGTAAGAGACCGAATGTTGTTCGGAGTCTCGGATGGGATCCGGGATATTACGAGGAGATCCGGAATGGTCTGGAGAATAAGATTCATATAAGGAAAGTCCTGTTTCGGAGTTGGGGAATGATTCCGGTGTTTTCATCGGGAATGTTCTAGAAGGTTCCGGAAGGTCCGGCACTCCGGAGGGGAAGGGTACATGAATGTGTCATGACAATGTGGAATGGTTGCATCATGTACTAGGTATCATGGATGGGCAAAATAAAGGGAGAAATCAAATCCTAGTTTGAAAAGTCAAACGCCAATTTGAAAAGTCAAACGACAGTTTTGCTTGGTGGAGGGAGAGTAGGAAACCTACTTGGGGAGGAGTTCCTCTCCCTCCACCCGCCGGCCAAGGAGGCCGACTTGGGGGAGGAATCCCTCCCCCTTGGTCGCGCCCTCCCACCTATAAAAGGAGGGGCAGGGCTGCCCCTCTTCCCTACACCCAACACCACCCAAACCCTAGCCCTAGCCGCCGGCCTCCACCAAGTCGCCGCCGCCCCCTAGGGTTTCTCCTAGCCGCCGAGTTGGGGATTCCCCAAGACCTAGCCATCGGCCAAGCTCCGCCCCTTGGTTCCCTCTAAACCCTAGATCGCCAAGGCCTCTCTCATAGTCCACCATACTCGCTCCGGCTTAAGGCGAAGCCCTGCGAGATCTTCCCTCTACTTCCGGTACCACGCCGTCGTGCTGCCGGAATCGCGAGGAGAGTGCTACAACCTCCGTTGCCTGCTGGAACAAGGGAGATTAAGGTCTTCATCGAGTACCGAACGTGTGACCGACTGCAGAAGCGCTGCCGGAACGCAGCGCTGGAAGGATCGTCTACGCGATCTTGAGATCGACAAGAGTACGGGCACATCACCCACGAGAATCTGCTCTCGTTAACCGCTTTGGAATCTTCGAGGGTGAGTTCCTCTATCGACTCGTTGCTACAATCTAGTAGATAGATCTTGGCTTGTTTGTTTGCATGCGGTAGAATTTTTTTGTTTTCCATGCTACGAACCCCTACAACAACATGGCATGAAGGGTAAATAAATTACAGTAGGGCAATTGACAGGAACTGAGCAAGGCATTACAATGCAATTACTTGTTAGAAAGATCCTATGAGATTCGATTGGGCAATACAACAAGATACATAGACTGCCATCCAACTACATCTATGACTAGAAGTCCACCTTCAGGTTATCATACGAACCCCCTCTATTATTAAGTTGCAAGCAACAGACAACTACTTTAAGCAAAGTGTGTAAGGTAAACAGTCCACATGTTCCATGAACAAGAGACCGTTGTTTTCTCCCTAGTGGCAACAACACATCTACAACCGAAGAGATTTCTGTCACTTCCCTTGGAAACTAGAGTCATGAACCCACTATCGAGCATAAATACCCCCTCTTGGAGTCACTAGCAACTACTCGGCCAATATAGCTACTAACAACGGAGAGCATTAAGATCACAAACAACACAGACATGATAGAATCATAAATACAAAACCATTAATAAAACCAACATAATAATCTCAATATCCATCGGATCCCCGCAAACACAACATGCATGATTACAAATAGATTAGATCTTGATCATGAACGGAGCTCACAAGATCTATACATGAAAGAACAAAGGAGGATATACAACCATCTAGCTACTACATGGGCCCATAGTCCAAGGTGGAACTACTCACGCATCATACCGGAGAGAAGTCCTCCAGGATGATCTCCCCTCCGGCAGGGTGCCGGGAAGAACTTCAGATCCCCCCGATCTAGGGACGATGGTGGCGGCGGCTACAAAAGGTTTCGTGGATATTTGATCGGGTGCTTAGGGTTTCTGCATTGGGTGCTTCTTATGGGCGAAGGGGGAGGCCGAGGAGGCGGCCAGAGGGGCCACACCCCTCCCAGGCACAGGCCCACCCCTGGCCGCGCCTAGGGAGGGTCTGGTTGCCCTGGCACGCCTCTCCATCTCCCCTCTGGACTTCTTGTTCCCCATGGAAAGTTATTGATTTTGACGTTTGTCCCGTCCAATTCCAAGAATATTTCCTTACTAGCTTTTCTGAAACCAAAAACAGCAGAAAACAGGCAACTGACACTATGGAAACTTGTTAACAGGTTAGTACCAGAAAACATGTAAAAAGCACCTCAAAGTGTAGACAAAGCAAAGCGAAGTAATACTAACAAGCATGGAACATAAAAAATTATAGATACGTTTCCGACTTATCAAGCATCCCCAAGCTTAACTCCTGCTCGTCCTCGAGTAGGTAAGTGATAAAAAGAATAATTTTTGAGGTGACATGCACCCTTATAATAAAGATCCAACCATTTGCAAGCATTGAAAGCTGGGATCAAATAACTATAAACATGTGCATGAAAGATGGAGTTCTAACAATAGGACATAGTAACTATGCATGCAAAATGACAAGCTACAAACAAAGATCATGAATAACATGCATTGGAAAACGTTTGTTTGTTTCACATACAGAAAACATATCATAGTGACAATCAGCTTGTTCCTCATAGAGTAGCAATATAGATGCATAGGACACCTTCAAAATTCACAAGGGTGACTAGAAACAAATAGCACAAGAACAAGTAATATCACAATATGCATCAATCAATAAGCTTTGGAATAGTGCACACAGAATGACAACTATGCTCTCTTAATGGTGCCTAAAGGTAGAAGATGGAGACTCAAGTAATGGTGGAAGAAAAGCCTTTTTGTAAAGGAAGCAAGGATTTCAAGTTTCAAAAAGAGCTTCCAAAAATTATGGTACTTGTTAGCTTTCAGCCCTCATTGCCCCTATCATAAGCATCTTGAAGTGATTAAGGTTAAAGTAAACAAAGATGGAGTATATGCTTGACGAAGTATAAGTTGGCAATCTCAATTCCCATAATACGAGGGCCACACCTCATGCTACTCAACTTTAGTCACCTGTAAGTTCTTGTCATTGTAAGTATTTGCATATCATTCAGAACCGCCAACGAGGAACCCCTTCCACATGGTACAGGAGCTATCCCATAACCAAAATGACAAGGCAAGCAGACAATGAGCATCTCAGCGATCTTTTTATTTACTATATGCATAGCTTTTTATTGAGGATGCTTCATAGATAGCTCACTATGGTGATGCTGCAAGTTTCCACCATGATTATGCATGGCTTAGGCTAGCGGCCCAGGCGTTTCTCTAACACAGAATACTTACTCCATGGACTTACAAGTTTCCTCTTTATTTCACACCGGTGACATCCATACACAAAAGAGCATGATATCAACTGAGTACAAAGTACAAGTGCAATGTTGAAAACGTTCCTCGTGACAGTACGGTTCTGCTAATTCCAACGTATAAGTGTAAGCATATACAACATAGATGACACAATGGTTCTAGTTTATTAGGGGCAAGGAATATAAAGTGTGCTATTAAGTTTGTGAGGGCTTTAATCACTAAGTTTTCACATAACAAAATAGTTTTAATTGGAAGATAGCTGAAAACAAGAATATACTTGGAATGGTGTAACACACCATGCATAGAAGTTTATAGTGGACACTTTGGAATAACTTGGTTTCTTGGGAGTTGGAAGCATTATTAGAGCTTACTTATACAATTGGAGGCTAGCAAAAGACTGGGAGCAACCAACTAAGAGAGCATAATGGCCATAATCATGCAGAGCAACAAAGCATTACTAATCAAAGCATAGAGTGGTACTACAAGTCAAGGACTAATTGATCATACAGGCTAATGGTGACTTGTCATAGTCATAACATGGTGTGAGCATGTGCCAAGTTAACCCAAACAAAGCATTAAAGGAGAATACCACAATACTATGCTTTTGCATGCTAAAACAACGCATAATTTCTTTAAGGCACACTAAGCAATCCCAATTGTTTGGAACAAGACATGCTACAACAGTAATCACTAAGCATAAGGTCAAAACAACACCTAGCATGTCATGCTAAAGTCTAAGTCACAGTCAATGCAAGCTCCTCTTGCACTTCAAGCAAGAACTTACTACTCCTTTCCAACACCAAACAACTTATTTGCAAAACAACACAGCAAGAACGGGGGTCCAAACTACTTTATTTAAGCAAACTAAACAACCTAAGCAGAGCAAACGAAAACTAAGACGCTCCAAGAACAACACAACTGTGCATGAAACAATAAAAACGAAGTGTCTAGACAAACCTGAGCTTTTTATTGATGAAGAAGGGGATGCCTTGGGCATCACCAAGGTTTGACGCTTGTACCTCTTGGATATTTATTGGGGTGACACCATGGTGGCATCCCCAAGCTTGAGATTTTGTCCATTCTTCATCTTATTGCATCATTCTCTCTCTACACCTAAATTTTTTCCTTCATACAAAACTTCACACAATCTTCATTAGCAACATTAGTTTATTAGATCTCTGGCAAAGCTTTGAAACAGCAAGGATTTTCACTAAGAACACAAGCTACTGTAGTAACTCCTTCAAAAAGCTTAATTCCCCAAAAGAGAACTCAAAAAAGAATCAATAAGAAGCAAATGCAAATAATGACAGAAATCTGTCAAAACAGACCAGCAGGTAGAAACCGATTTTTTCGAACATCTTCTGTTGCTCAAATCAAAAAGTGTTGAACTAACGAAAGTTAGCTAACATACTGGGGGATTTATTCGTAAATTTTGAGCTCAATCCGAGTTACAGGGACTCCTCACAATTTTTTATGGTAGAGGACAGAAATCTGTTTCGGGACATCAACTCCCCAAATCTTACTTCCCTCTCATTAGAGGTCATTCTTGGCACAAAAAGCAAACAAAAAGTATAAGGAGAGGTCATTACTGAAGTAATAACTTCCAAGACTCAAGTAAACTCTTGGGTTATCTCCCAACAAGTACTTTTCTTTAACACCTTTAAGTTAGGCACAAGAAGCAAGAAGAATCAAGTATTTTCAAATGAAGAAGCATTAACATCAAACCTTGATTTCAGAGGAGGAGCAAAAAGCAAATTCTCTCTCCTCATAGGGAAGTGTTCAATACCTTTCTTGAATGGAAAATTATATTTAATGGTGCCTTCTTTCATAAGAATGATGGCACCAACTATTCTAAGAAAAGGTCTTCCCAAAGTGATAGGACAAGAAGCATTGTATTCAACATCCAAAACATAGAAATCCACAGGGACATAAGCATTGTTAACCGTAAGGAGAACATCATTAGTACTCCCCATGAAGAGTGGGACATCCAAATAACAATCTTCTAATGGTGGCAAATCAAGCATTTCATAAATCTTCCTAGGCATAATAGAGACACTAGAACCAAGATCACATGAAGCTTTGAGATCAAAGTCATTCACTTGCATATTAATAATGGGTTCCCAACTATCTTCTACTTTCCTAGGAATAGAAGCTTTGTGTTTTAGCTTCTCTTCCTTAATCTTCACAAGAGCATTTGTAATGTGTTTGGTGAAAGCAACATGCACATCACTAGTATCAGGACTTCTAGCAAGCTTTTGTAGGAACATAATCACTTCATAAATATTGCAACCATCAATATCAAAGTCAAACTTGGCATCACTAGTAGTAGGCTCAATAGGCTTAGGCATAGTAGGAGGAGGAATAGGGACTACTTGTGGTTTAGTGGTCATGGTGCACACACTATTGTTTCTATCAATTTCAGCTTCCCTTTCCCACCCAGCAAGAAGTTGAGCTAACAGCCTAACATTTTCATCAATAGTAACTTGTATGGCATGAGCAGTAGCAAAGGTATTTTCCATAGTTTCAGGTTTAGCAGCCATTTTATTAATCGAGGAAGACTGAGCTTCAGACAAAGAGGATATATTTTTCTCAGCAACTTAAAAGATTTTCCTCTATAGTCTTATTGAAAGTGGTTTGTTTACTAATAAAGTCCTTGAGCATGACTTCAACTTCAGACAAAGAGGATATATTTTTCTCAGCACTCAAAATTTTTGACTGTAAACTAGGAATTTCTCTATTAAGATTCTCAAGCTGATGGCTAATGTTTTTCAAGATAATAGATTGTTCCTCCATAGTTTTAGTGAAAATATTATTTTGCTCATATTGCATCTGCATAAAATTCTTAGTGGATCTCTCTACTTCTAGAATCCTTTCTTCACTAGGCATTCCAGATCTACCATGATAAACATTTCCACTAGGAGGATAAGGCCTATAATTAGCATAAGTATTGTTGCCAAAATTGTTGTTTCTAATGAAGTTCACATCAACTTGCTCTTCTTGAGCAACCAAAGAGGCTAAGGGAACACTATTAGGATCTAGAGGAGCTTTCCCATTAACAAGCATAGCCATAATGACATCAATATTATCACTCAAAGAGGAAGCTTTCTCAACAGAATTTACCTTCTTACCATGTGGAGCTCTCTCAACATGCCATTCAGAGTAGTTAACCATCATATTATTAAGGAGCCTTGTTGCAACACCCAAAGTGAGGCCCATGAAGGTACCTCCAGTAGCTGAATCCAACAGATTTATTGAGGAGAAGTTCAAACTTGCATAAAAAGTCTGGATAATCATCCAAGCAGTGAGTCCATGAGTGGGGCAATTCTTAACCAAAGACTTCATTCTTTCCCAAGATGGAGCAACATGTTCACTATCAAGTTGTTTAAATTTCATAATGTCACTTATCATAGATATAATCTTAGCAGGAGGATAGTACTTTCCAATAAAAACATCTTTGCACTTAGTCCAAGAATCAATACTATTTTTAGGCAATGAAAGCAACCATTCTTTAGCTTTTCCTCTCAAGGAGAAAGGAAAAAGCTTGAGCTTAATAATATATCCATCTACATCCTTATATTTTTGCATCTCGCAAAGTTCAATAAAGCTATTGAGATGGGCAGAAGGATCATCAGAACTAGCACCAGAAAATTGCTCTCTCATAACAAGATTCAACAAAGCAGGCTTAATTTCATAAAAGGTAGCATCAGGAGTAGGTGGAGCAATATGAGTGTAAAGGAAATCATTTGTTGTTGGTGCTAGTGAAGTCACACAACTTGGTGTTCTCAGCAGAGTTCATGTTGGCAAAGGTGGGCAAGCCAAAAACAACAGCAGCAGCTAGAGCAGGAACTAATTTTTTTTGTGTTTTTGAATAAAGCAAGCAAACCAAACTAGACTATTTTTTTGTTATTTTTTTTTGAAAAGAGGCAAAAAAACCAAGCAAAAGAAAAAAAACAAAGTAAAGAGAAAGGAAGTGGAGGACTCCCCTTGTGAAGACGTCCTTAGCCTCCCCGGCAACGGCGCTAGAAAACTTGTTGCCTGACAGAGAGGACTTCGTTGGAAACCCCAAGAGCAAGGTGTGATGAGCATAGCAGCAAGTCTTCCCTCAGTACAGACCAAGGTTATCGAACCAGAAGGAGGAATGAAACGTCACACAGGTGTTGCTAGCAATGCAGAGACCTGCACAACACAAACTCAAGACTTTATCCCAACGAATCAGTGAGGTTGTCAAGCTCACCGGTTTGTTGTAACAAAGGATTAAACGTATGGTGTGGAAGGTAATGGTTTGCAGCAAGTAAACAAGTAATAGTGGAAGATGTATCAATGGTAAAGATTGGACCGGGGTCCATAGTTCACTAGAGGTGCTCTCCTTAGATAAACAACATGGCATGAAGGGTAAACAAATTATAGCAGGGCAATTGACAGGAACTGAGCAAGGCATAACAATGCAATTATTAGTCAGAAAGATCCTATGAGATTCGATTGGGCAATACAACAAGATACATAAACCGCCATCCAACTGTATCTATGACTAGAAGTCCACCTTCAGGTTATCATCCGAACCCCCTCCAGTATTAAGTTGCAAGAAACAGACAACTGCTTTAAGCAAAGTGTGTAAGGTAAACAGTCCACATGTTCCATGAACAAGAGACCGTTGTTTTCTCCCTAGTGACAACATCACATCTACAACCGAAGATATTTCTGTCACTTCCCTTGGAAACTAGAGGCATGAACCCACTATCAAGCAAAAATACCCCCTCTTGGAGTCACTAGCAAGTACTTGGCCAAGATAGCTACTAACAACGGAGAGCATGCAATATCACAAACAACACAGACATGATAGAATCATAAAGACAAAACCATTAATCAAACCAACATAATAAACTCAATATCCATCGGATCCCCGCAAACACAACATGCATGATTACAAATAGATTAGATCTTGATCATGAACGGAGATCACAAGATCTATACATGAAAGCACAAAGGAGGAGATACAACCATCTAGCTACTAAATGGACCCATAGTCCAAGGTGGAACTACTCATGCATCATACCGGAGAGAAGACCTCCGGGATGATCTCCCCTCCGGCAGGGTGCCGGGAAGAACTTTAGACCCCCCGATCTAGGGACAATGGTGGCGGCTACAGAAGGTTTCGTGGAGATTTGATCGGATGCTTAGGGTTTCTGCATCGGGGGCTTCTTATAGGCGAAGGGGGAGGCCGAGGAGGCGGCTAGAGGGGCCACACCCCTCCCAGGCGCGGGCCCACTCCTGGTCGCGCCTAGGGGGGTCTGGTTGCCCTGGCACGCCTCTCCGTCTCCCCTCTGGACTTCTTGTTCTCCACGAGAAGTTATTGACTTTGAAGTTTGTCCCGTCCAATTTCGAGAATATTTCCTTACTAGATTTTCTGAAACCAAAAATAGCAGAAAACATGCAACTGGCACTTTGGCAACTTGTTAATAGGTTAGTACCAGAAAACATGTAAAAATCACCTCAAAGTGTAGATAAAGCAAAGCAAAGTAGATACTAACAAGTATGGAACATCAAAAATTATAGATACGTTTCCGACGTATCAGCTTTCCACAAACGGAAGAGACTAATGCCTTGCAGGAGCCTATTGAAGAAGAAATTGCTGAAACTGGAAGCTCATTAGATGAAAAAGAGGAAGAATGGATCTCATGCCTACCTTGTAATGAGAGTAACTCTTTATCCCTTACATTATTTGATTGTCCCCCATGCTTACCAAAGGAGGATGAATGTTATGCTCCTGTGGATTCTTTTGAAATATCTACTATGGGTAAAAATGATGTTCCTATGCTTGTTACCTATAGTAGTGATCATGATTGGGAAAATCACACTACTTTTGACATTGAAAATCTCTTTGGTACCAATTCAGAAAATTATATTGCCTATGATGATACTATACCTCCGATGTATGATGATTACAATGATGAATATGATATTTTCAGTCCACCTACCATTGTGGAGAAAATTTATTGTGATTACAATATGCCTTCTATATTTGATGACTATGGTGAGAACAATAATAATGATAGTTGTTCTGTTGAATTTGCTCCCACTACAATTAATAAGAATGACTATGCTTATGTGGAGAGTAATAATTATTTTATGCATGTGCATCATGATAAGAATGTTTTATGTGATAGTTATATTGTTAATTTTATTCATGTTGCTACTGAAAGTTATTATGAGAGAGGGAAACATGGTTTTATGCATCTCAATAATATTAAGTTTCCTCTCTTTATGTTGAAAGTCTTGAAGTTGCACTTGTTTTGCTTTCCTATGCTTGTTGCTTTGTGCTTTCATGACTTGTTTCTTTACAAGATTCCTATGCATAGGAAGTGGGTTAGACTTAAATGTGTTTTTGCTTCTTGATGCTCTCTTTTACTTCAATTCATATTTCCTATGTGAGAATCTGCTCAAACTATCAGTGCCTAACTTAAAGGCATTAAAGAAAAGTACTTCTTGGGAGATAATCCAATATTTTCTTGAGTCTTGGAAGTTATTACTTCTGTAATAACCTCTCCTTATACTTTTTATTTTCTTTTTGTGCCAATAATAACCTCTAATGAGAGGGAAGTAAGATTTGCGGAGTTGCTGTCCTGAAACAGATTTTTGTTGACGAGGTTTAATCTCGTCAATGCCCATTGTTATGGACTTGGGTTTTGGAGAAGATGGGGATGCTGGAGATCGTGGCACGGTTAACAGACAAGCAACCAGGGGACACGAGATTTACCCAGGTTCAGGCCCCCGGAGGGAAAACCCTACTCCTGCTTGTCTGCTCTTTTATTACGGCGGAACCGAAGGTTACAGGGGTGCGCAGATTCGATCTGGCGTGGAGGTGTGTATGTCGTAATCTCAGGGTGTAATCGTTGTCCTCCTCGTTGGACCCTCCTAGCCTTTATATATGGGGAGGCTAGGTCTCGGGTACCGATACGAGTAGGTTACAAGTTATATTCAAACTCTAGTCTTGTTCTCCAAGGATCCGAAGGCGTCTTGGGCCTGGGCCACCCGAAAATCTTCATGGGCCAGCGTATATTTGCCGTGGGCCTTCCTTGGGCTGGACTAGGTATGCTGAAGTTACGTACACGTAGGGTATAACCATGTCAGTAGCCCCCGAGTGTTCAGTCGAATCGCAGATTCGGCTGAGGACTCTTCATTCTTTCGGGCGCAGCTCTGTCTTTCAAGAGAATGTGTAGGGATTGTTGATGCGTGTGCCTGACTTACCCGACAGATCAGGGTCAGTTAATCGTTGTAGGACAAAACAACACGATCTTCTCCAGGTGCGAGTCCCTCGATTCGAACCCGGAACATATGCTGGCGTAATTCGACTCAGGCCACGGAGGACTTACAGGAGTGGAATTCCAGTGATTTTAAATGATGTACCCAACGCGTCCGTCGGGATTTTTCATCACGCCTGTTGGCATGGATTTATACTAGCAGAGCGCAGTCAGGTGCGTTGCCAGGCCATCAGATGATATCTGTAGGTCTTATCTTTGTGTCGCAGACACAGCATCCGAATGTTTGTCACCGCGGAGGTGCTTCGGGTGGCCAAGGAGGTCGTTGCTCACTTAGCGTTAATTAAGGCAGAGTTGCCAAAAAAGTTTTGCATGCTGATCCGAAGGATCGCAGTCGAAGAGTTCATAGGGTGCGCGACCAGCGCTCCCTATGGGAGTAGCCCCCAAGTGTCTGTTCGAGTCGTAGACTCAAACGGAGACTTTTAGTTCAGGCATTGTTTCAATCATTAAGTCCGCAGGACTCGAAAATTTTCGGATGCTTGAATCCATCCTCCCTATGGGAGTAGCCCCCGAGTCCGTAGTGGGGTCGTAGACTCGACGTGGGACTCGAAGATCTTTGTGTGTGAACGACCATTGCTCCAGTTTGGAGTAGCCCCCGAGTGTCTGGCGGAGTCGTAGACTCGGGCAGAGACTCGAGTCTTGTATTATGTAACTGTAGTAGAAAAAATCTTGTGGGCGTACCGCTGACCCGGAAGTACATCGGGTGCGCGACCAGCGCTCCTGATAGGAGTAGCCCCCCAAGTATGTAGTCGAATCGTAGATTCGAGTGAGTACTCTTAGCTTTGTAGCCGAAGTTGGTGCTAGTATAACTTTTGATGACGTCAGTGCTGACGATCGATGACCTCAAGCGTCTACTGCGCCAGAGATGACTTGACTTGACGAAGTGTGGGTCCCACTTCCTGACTTTGAATTGACCGGTCACGCGCGGTGTGGAGATGATTACGTCGTTTCCTCGATTTCCGCGCGTAGTGGACGTCGTGGGAACGACGGTTCGTTTTGGTGTTGACACGTGTGCGGCCAGATCTGCCGTTGGCGTTAGGTCTTCTCGATGGACGGCCAGCGTGCGTCGTCTTTTGCTGTTATAATCCTTGGTGAAATCGTGGTTTGTTTTCACCGCACCAGTTCTTGCGTTTTACTGCCTCCTTGCGCTCGAGCGATTCTTGCTGCTTGCTGAGAGTTCCTTTCGTATTTCATTTGTCTTCGTCGTTGGCAACGCCACCACCGCCGTAGCGCCATGGGGAAGCCAAAGAAGTCTTCGTCTGCAGTGGGGACCAGCGCCGCCGGAGGCAAGAAGGGCACCGCCGCTGCTCGTGTCACCGATGGTGGCTGGCGGCGATCAGAGACGTGGGAGAGTGATCTCCGCAAGCTGCGCGAGCGGAGCCTGATCCCGCGGGATACGACGGCCGTGAGGCTCCCCGGCAATGAGGTAATCCCCCGTCCCCCATCTGGGTATCGGGTTATGTTTGTCGCCTTCATGTTGCGTGGGTTTTCGTATCCAGTCCATGACTTCCTTCGTGGGCTGCTCTTTTTCTATGGGGTTTAACTCCATCATCTGTCTCCCAACTCCCTTCTCCACATTGCGTGTTTTATCACGCTTTGCGAGTGTTGGCTTGGCATTGAGCCGCATTTTGGCCTCTTCCGGAAGGTGTATTCCGTGAGGAGGCAGTCTGGTTCGGATGGTGTGTACCCCATTGGGGGTTTCATCATCTCTCTTAGTCCCGATGTCCAATTCTTTTCCTTCTCCATGTCCGAATCTGTCCAGTACTGGCGGAGGAAATGGTTTTACATCCGTGAATCCGTGCTGCCTGGGCAAGATTTTGGTCTCGTTCCTTTTGACCCCTCCCAGTTGATTGTGAAGAAAAGATCCTGAAGAAACCAAATCTTAGATGGTGAGGTGGCAGAGATAGAGGCCTTGTACCGTCGGGTGGAGGAGCTCCAATTGATTCCTGAGAAGGAGGTCAACGGTGTCGACATCATCCGGGTGTTTCTTGAGCGTCGGGTGCAGCCGCTCCAGGCGAGGGCGCATCCGATGTTCCTTTACTCTGGGCGCCGTGATCCGACGAGGGTTTCGAGTGAGAAAATCTCCGAGGTGGAACTTGACAGGGCTCTTCACGTGCTGTTGAAGTTCAAGGCCGACGAGGAGATCCCGGGGAAGTCGTTGACTCCGCCCTTTTCGTCGACGTTGGCCGTGCCAAAGGTGTAGATTTGCGCACGTAGTGCTTCCCTTATGTTTTTGTCAGTTGTGTACTTGTGTCCTTTGTTTGCTAACAAAGTTTCTTCTCATCTTGTAGAGCTTCAAAGTGCCAGGCATGGCACCACCATTACCCAAAAGGTATCCGAATGCCCCGGATAATGAAGTGGTGGATTCCGTGTCCGAGCTTCCTTCAGCGCGATCTCCGGCGGAGGATGCCGACGAATCGAGTGAGGACCATTCGAGCAAGCGATCACGGAGCTCGAGCGAGTCTTCGGATGCCTCGACTCCTCCGACTCCCAGGAATCCTCTGGGTCTTGAGCGTCATGATGATGTTCAGGGGGGTTCATCTTCTCCTATTCCTGCCGTTCCTGTGCGAGCTGTTGCTCCGCACCCGCCAGCAAAGCGGAAGAAGGAAGAGAAGAAGGAGGAGAAGAGGGCCCGGAGGGCTTCTCCTATCTTTGACCTGAGCGCGTTGGGCTCGTAAGTGTTCTTGTTGCCACTGTTGTCTTTTGTTCACTTGTTATTTTGGCGCCTCTGTTGATTGATTCGTATGCAGGCAATCCTCCGACGGCTCTAGTGATGGAGCGCGCGAGATGATGGGGGAGTTGAACATTGTGTCGCCTCTTCCGCAGGCGATGGCGACTTCGGGTGGCGCCGCTCCGGATCCTCCTGTGCAGGAGAGGCTGGTGGTTGCGCCTTAGAATTTCGCAGGCGGGCCTGCGGGTTCGCCTTCGGAGCACGTAAGTTTTTCTGCTTCATGTCACGGGGGGAGCCCCCGGGCGTCTTCGTGTGCTGATGTTGTGTTTGCTTCTTTGTTTTGGGCGTAGCCCCCAAGTCCTGCTCTTACTGCTATTGCTTTTTCCTGCAGCCTTGTGTCTGAGAGGCCAAGCGGCTGGTGGAGGAGCGCCTGGCGCTGGAGGCGAAACTGCAGCAGCTGCAAGGTATTCGTCTGCCTTGTAGTACTTTTTTTGTTTATCCTTGTCCTGTTTGTTGACACTGGCTTGTTGTGAATGCAGAGGAGCATAATGACTCTCTCCGTGAGGTTGATGCTCTGAAGAAGAGCCTTGGCCAATCGGAGCAGAAGGCCGAAGCTGCCGCTGAGGCGAAAGAGCGCCTTGAGCTGGAGCTGTCGAAGGCAGCCGAAGCGAAAGAGCGTCTGCAGCAGGAAGCCGCAGGTCGTGAGGTAGGAGTAGCGGAGAAGCTCATGGCTGCTGCCAAGGCTATTTCGGGTGAGTGTTTGCTTTTGTACTTGCTCCTTTTTCTGCGGGTCTTCTTCTACGTTGCTTTTCTTCATGTTTTCTTCTGTTTTGTCTCAGATGCCGCAGGCATCGAGTTTGACCGCAGTGCTCTGGAGCACTGGAGTGCTCTGGATGATGCCACTGTAGCGGTCGAAGACCGCTGCAGCACCATCGTCAATTCCCTTGCCAAGGCGAAGGAGGTCCTTGGTCGCTTTTACCAGGAGCTCTTCCCGAAGGGCGCAACCCTTGAAGATGTGGGTGCGCTGGCAGAGGCTCTGTCAGCCGAAGCGCCTGCAGCGTACAAGCGCAAGCAGAAGGGCATCGGCGCGTCCGTCGGGCTGGCGATGGCCATGGCGGCTGGGGCGGAGCTGGACTTGCCCCAGATCACTTCTCGGATGCCGACGGCTGCGGATGGATCAGAGGTAGCCTTCGCTGCTTACTCCACTCGCTGCAGACGATATGGGCCCAAGCTCATTGACTTATTGTCTGAGTACGCGCTGCGGCAGCAGGGCGAGGCCAAAGCTAGGCAGTCTGGCTCTGAGGCGACTCGGTGTCCTACGCCTTAGGAATAGGAGATGTAGGGTAGTATGTAGTTTACTTTTGCTGTAAATATCTTTTGTAGCACCATCCTTGTGCCACGCAGTGGCCTTATTTTAATGAATTCCTCCGAGTTGAGCTTTTCCCTTGGCTGAATGTCTGTGTGCTTTCTTTTTTCTGCTGCTATAGGTTCCTTCGGGTGCTGACCCGGTTGATACGTCATCCGAAAGGCCCTTGCGAGCATCATTGGATGATTCCTCGCAGCTCGCATTTCTTCGAGATCGCGTGCGCAGCTTGGAGAGAGACTTGCTTGGGTTGCGCGGTCGCGCTGATGTTTGGAAGTCCAAAGCAGATCGTAGTGCAACCAGAGAGGAGTACTTGATGGCGGAGCTGGGTCGGCTGTCCGAGCAGGTGCAATGTAAGTTGATCCTTCTTTGCGAGCTGTAGCTCAGTTCTTCGGGTGAGCCTGCTGGCCTTACTCTTGTTCTGTGCTGTTGTCGCAGGTGCGAATCTTGCTCCGAGGGAAGAAAAAGAGCGCATTGCTGTTCGAGTCAATTGCTTGACTCAACAGGACATGGAAGCCGGTGGCTTCTTTTGGATGGATCGCGATCGTGCCATAGTTCTGGCGACGGTGCAGGACCGTGTCTTCCAGGTTTCGCGGGTGCTCCGCCAGGTGCAGACATCGCTGTCCTCGGTGCCGCACGTCATGTTTCCGTTGGATGGCGTGCCGATGACCCTTGCAGGTCTTCTGGCGAAGTTTCGGAGTACCAGCAATGTCAAGGAGCTGGTGCGGCAGCAGCTTGTCGCAGGGGTGAAGGCTGCCTTGTCTCTTGTGAGGGTGCACCGCCCTGATGTAGATTTGGCTGCTGTGGCGACTGGGCCACCTCCTCGACCAGATGGTGGTGAGTGGAATATGCGTCCGCATTACGCGTCTGTAAGGCAGTATGCCGAACAGATTGTAGATTTGTTTGAGCAGCGTGCTCAGGCTATTCTTCAGAATAGGTAGGACCTGAAAATAAACAGATAGATGTAAAATTTGTATATTGCGGCTGGGCGTGTATGTGCCCTTTGTTGTAAAGGTTCGCTTGTTAGCGAGCATGCAGTGCTTTGATTTAGTACGTGTCCTTTTCGTTTGCCTGACGTGGTCAGCTACTCAGGTGTACACGTTTTGTCCTCAGTCGATGAAATCGTGAGGTGGGGGGAGCCCCCAAATGCGTATGTAGCATGTAGTAAAGTTGCAGAGAAATAGTCAACCGAAGGTTGGGGGTGAGACACTTAGCTTTATTTGCATCGTAATGAGGGAGGTACATGGTTCGGCTGAGTAGCCTTGGCTGTAGGCCTTATTGAGAGTAAAGGGGGGTACACTGCCCATTGTTATGGGTAGAATCGTCGCAGGTGCGAGACGTTCCACGGGTTGGAGTATGCGACTCCAGACTCCACGTGCTTGAGGCGATAGGCGCCACCTGGGATGATTTTGGTGATGACATAGGGTCCTTCCCATGGCGAATCGAGTTTGTTCGGTCGCTTTTGCTTGAGTCGCAAGACGAGGTCTCCTTCGACGAAGGACCTGGGGCGCAGCCGGCGGCTGTGATAGTTGCGGAGACTTTGCTGGTACACCGCGGATCTAGCTGCTGCTATATCCCGTGCTTCGTCGAGTGTGTCGACGGCATCTTCGAGTGCAGCCGTGGATTCGGCTTCGCTGTAAGCGACGACTCGTGGAGCCTGGTGGCGTACTTCGGCTGGTAGCACAGCCTCAGCTCCGTGTACCATGAAGAACGGTGTGTAGCCGGTGGAGCTGTTTGGCGTAGTTCGTAAGCTCCACAGGACAGACGGTAGCTCTTTCGTCCAGTTGCCAGCTTTGTGCTCGAATGAGCTCATGAGGCGTTTCTTGATGCCAGCGCCGATTAGGCCGTTGGCCTTTTCCACTTGCCCGTTTGTTTGCGGGTGCGCCACTGAGGCATACGTGATATTGATCCCGAGGCCTTCGCAGAAGTCCTGGAATTCTTCTGAGATGAAGTTCGATCCGTTGTCGGTGATGATGCTGTGTGGTACGCCAAATCGGTAGACAATGGATTCGAAGAACTTGACGGCGGTTTTGCCCTTCTGGTTGGTGACTGGCATGGCCTCGATCCACTTGGTGAATTTGTCGACTGCGACCAAGAGGAAGACGTGTCCTCCCTTCAAGGATTTTGGCAGTTTGCCGATCATGTCAAGGCCCCATTGAGCGAAAGGCCAAGCTATGGGTATGGGTCGAAGTTCGGACCCAGGTGCGTGCGGTTTGTCGGCGAACCGTTGGCACCCGTTGCATCTTCGGACGATGTCCTTTGCGTCGCTCATGGCCGTTGGCCAATAGAATCCTGCTCGTAGAGCTTTGGCGACAAGGGAGCGGCTGCCTGCGTGGTGGCCGCAGATGCCCTCGTGGATATCTTGGAGTATGGCCTTGCCATCGTTGATAGTGACGCACCGTTGTAGGACGCCTGTAATGCTGTGTTTGTACAGCTCGCCGTTGATGATGGTGAAGGCTTTTGACCGACGAGATATGCGCCGGGCATCTGTCGGGCTGTCTGGCAATTCTCCGTTTATCAGGAACTGGAGGTATGGACGTGTCCAAGTTTCTTCGACTGCCATGACCTGCATCAGGTTGACCATGGTGACTTCGGTATCCAACTTTTCGGGTCCTTCATGACCTTCGGGTAGCGTAGCCCCCGAGTGTTCTGCTTCTTCGGGTGATCCCTTGGGGAATTTCCGCTTGATGGATGGCACGCAGATCTGTTCGAGGAACACACCTGGTGGTACCTTTGCACAAGTGGAGCCGATGTTGGCGAGTCTATCGGCCTCCTCGTTGCTCTCTCTTCCAACGTGCCGAAGTTCGCAGCCGTCGAATTCGCCTTCGAGTGCGTTGTATAGCGCGCGGTACGCGATCATGTTTTTAGCGTGTGCGTCGCACTCATTCATCGTCTGTTGTACGACAAGGTTGGAGTCACCGTAGATGACCAAGCGCGTTGCGCCGCAGATTTTTGCCATCTTCATGCCGTGGATGAGGGCTTCGTATTCGGCCTCGTTGTTGGAGGCTCTGAACTTCATCCGAAGGATGTACTTCATCTTGTCACCTTGCGGGGAGGTCAGTATGACTCCTGCCCCTGCTCCGGCTTCTTGTTTGGAGCCATCGAAATGCATTGTCCAGGATTGCGACATGTCTGGGGTGTCAGGCAGCTGCAGCTCCATCCAGTGCACCAGAAAGTCCGGAAGGACTTGAGATTTTATTGCGTGTCGCTTTTCGTAGATGATGTCCAGTGGTGATAGTTCGATGCCCCACAGGGCCACGCGTCCTGTGGCCTCTGGGTTGTTCAGGATGCTGTTGAGGGGTGCCTCGTTGACGACCATCACTTGATGCTCCTGAAAGTAGTGGCTCAGTCGTCGAGCCGTCATGAACACGCCGTAGGCCAACTTCTGGTAGTGCGGGTACCGCTGTTTTGTTGGAGTGAGAACCTCGCTGAGGTAGTAAATTGGGCGTTGTACCCCGTGGGTCTTGCCTTCTTCGGGTCGTTCGACCACGAGTACTGTGCTGACCACCTGGTGTGTGGCTGCTATGTACAGCAACAGGGGCTCGCGCTCTTTTGGCGTGACCAAAACTGGCGAGGTGGAGAGGAGCCGCTTGAGGTTTTCGAATGCGTCGTTGGCTTCTGGTGTCCACTCGAACTTGTCTGCCTTGCGCAGCATCTGGTAGAATGGTAGGGCCTTCTCACCCATGCGACTGATGAACCTGCTTAGTGCCGCTACTCGCCCTGCGAGCTGTTGAACGCCCTTGAGGTTTTTCGGCTTCTCCATTGTCATGATAGCTTTGATTTTCTTCGGGTTTGCTTCGATCCCTCATTGAGAGATGAAGTACCCGAGCAGCTGACCCGAGGGGACGCCGAAGGCGCACTTTTCTGGATTGAGCTTGATCCTGTAGCGATCGAGGTTGTCGAACGTCTCGCGGAGATCGTCGATAAGTGTTCTTGCCTCCTTGGTTTTGATGACTATGTCTTCGACATAGACTTGGACGTTGCGACCGATCTGGTCCTTGAGGCAGGCCTGCATGCATCGCTGGTACGTGGCACCCGCGTTCTTTAGCCCGAAAGGCATTGTGTTGTAGCAGTATACTCCGAACGGTGTGATGAACGCCGTTTTCTCTTGATCTTCGACCTTGAGTCGAATCTGGTTATAGCCTGAGTAGGCGTCGAGGAAGGAGAGTTTCTCACAACCTGCAGTCGAATCGATGATCTAGTCGATCCGAGGGAGAGGGAAGTGGTCCTTAGGGCAGTGTTTGTTCAGTGACGTGAAGTCTACGCACATCCGCAGGATGTCCGTGTCCTTCTTCGGGACCATCACTGTGTTTGCCAGCCACTCGCTTTCCTTGATTTCCCGGATGAAGTCTGCTGCGAGTAATCTGTTGATCTCTTTGCCGATAGCTTCGGCTCGTGGCTCCGACAGTCTTCGGATGGACTGCTTGACTGGCTTGGTGTCTGGGAAGACATTGAGTGCGTGCTCGGCGAATTCCCTGGGAACTCCTGGCATGTCCGCAGGACACCAGGCGAAGATTTCCCAGCGCTCACGGAGGAATTCGACGAGCGCGCCTTCCTATGCGGGGCTGAGGTCGTTGGCGATCAGTGCCGTTTTGGAGGCATCCGTTGGATGGACCTGCACCTTCTTGGTGTTGATGGTGGAGTCGAAAGACATGTCAGGTGCATTCTGCTTGGTGACTGGGGGTAGCCCATTGTCTGTTACTTCGCGGAGCTTGACAAGCTCGTCTTGCATGCCGAAAGACTGGGAGATTTTGTTGAAATCTCTGTCGCATTGGTCCGATCGGGTGAAGCTCCCGTGGACTGTGATGACGCCCCTTGGTCCTGGCATCTTGAGTAGTAGGTATGCGTAGTGTGGGACGGCCAAGAACCTTGCGAATGCTACGCGTCCCAGGATGGCGTGGTATTGCGACGGCCAGTCCACCACTTCGAATTCTAGGCGTTCCTGCCGGAAGTTGTCCGGTGTCCCGAAGATGACGTCGAGCCCTATTTTGCCCAGGGGGAAGATGCCCTTCCCTGGGACAATGCCGTGGAACGTTGTGTCTGATTGTTCCAGGCTGCATTGCGGGATCCGCATAGCTGCTAGAGTGCTTGCGAACATTAGGTTGATGCCGCTGCCACCGTCCATGAAGACGCGACTCATCTCGAAGCCTCCGATCTGCGCCTCCAGCACCAGGGCAGCATGACCTGGGCGAGGGATCTAGCAAGGGTGATCCGCGCGAGTGAATGTGATGCAGGACTCCGATCCGCTGAGGTACTCAGGGATTGCAGGTGGAGTTGTCACGGCCATGTTGATTTGTCGGGTGATTTTCTTCTGTACCCTGTTGGTGGGACGTCCCTTCTGTATCATATTGAGTGCTCCTTTTGGTAGGGGGTATGCGACCCCGGTGTTGTTTTGCGCTGGTGCGACTGGTTGATGTGGGCCTCCGATAGGCGGCGGTGGAGGAGCTCCGTGTGCTATTTCGCCTGGCGCAGGCGCGTTTCCGAACGCAGGGATGGGACCTTGTTGCCTCATCTGGATCATGCCTTCGCTGAGTTTCTGGAACTCGCGGCAGTCCTTGAGCATGTGGCTAGCTTTCTTTTTGCCATCTTGCTTGTCGATGTAGAAGTGGATGGTGCATGGACCCGAAAGTTTGTCGAATGCTGAAGGTCCATTGTCGCGGTCGCGGCGTTGCCACGACTGCGTTGGTCGTCCGTTGTCGCGGAAGTTTCCGCTGCGGTATCCTCCGCTATTGCGGCTGATGTCGTTACGGCGGTCGGCGTAGCCGGCTGCGACCATGTCGGGTCCGTCACGGTCCTTGTAGACGCGCGGTCTCCTCTTGCTGCGGCGTTCGCGTCTTCGGCCGTAGTCGTCCCTTCATCTGATTGCGTCCGCTGGATGCAATCTTCGCCGTCTGCCCAACTGTTGGCGATTTCCATGAGTTGGTCGAGTGTCTTGGGCTTTACGCGTCCAAGTTTCTCCTTGAAGTCTGGGCGCTTGATGCCGTCCCTGAAGGCGTCGATGGCCCGCTCTTTGGAGATGTGTGCTGTGGAGTTCTTGGTCGTAGACCAGCGTAGTATGTATGAGCGAATAGGTTCACCCGTTCTCTGAGTGCAGGCTCGCAACTCTTCGATTGAGGCGGGCCTTTTGCTGGTGCCTTTGAAATTTCGGATGAAGCTATAAGCGAGCTCCTCCCAGCTTCGGATGGATCCTGATGATAGGCTGCTAAGCCAGACCCGCGCCGCGCCTGTCAGCTGCAGCTGAAGGCATTGCATGGCGGTTTCTTTGTTGCCTCCGTGAAGCTTGACGGATGACAGATGGTCGCTGAGCCAGGACTTTGGATCTTGCGTGCCGTTGAACTTCGGAGTATCCGAAGGAAGCTTGAAGTTGCGTGGCATCTGTGTTCGCCGGACGGATCTGCTGAAGCATCGAGCCCCGCAGAGTTCTCCTTCGTCTTCATCCATCTCAGATTCGGATGAGCATGCGTGTTTGGCGCGTGCTTTGTCGATCTTGCGCTGTGTAAGCTTGTCTCTAGCGTCGTAGTCGCGTTTATGGCGGTGCGAGCTCTTCTTCCTTCGAGGAAGGTCGTGTTCTTCTTCATCTTCGGATGAGGGAGTGGGGCTCCGGTCGCGTCTGGCCGGAGCTTTCTTCTTTGGCTCCGTAGGAGCGTCTTCGTGGAGCGCAGCTCCGATTAGTCCTAGTCCAGTGAGTGCGGACCTATGCATGGCCCTTTTCGGGTCCCCCTCCGGAGGTGGGTGAGCCGCGAGATACGCAGTGGCTGCCATGATCGCAGCTTGTGGCGTCTTCGGGGTGATGTTGCCGTCGGCGTCCATATCCATGAACGATGTGTGTAGAGTTCGGGTCACGTCATGCCGTTCCTTCGGGTCCATGTTTTCCACCCTAGAGCGGTGCTTGTTTCCCTGGTTTCCGTTCGTGCTAGAGCCGGGTCCCATGGCGGAGAGCGCAGCTCGTCTCGCACTGGACTCAGAGGCTGCTTTCTTGCGTTTGTCGAGCGTCTCCTGCATCTTGACTTGTTTCTTGTGCTCCTCGATGAGGAGGTAGTGGTATGCCATCAGCAGATCACGTGGGGAGTCCAGAGGTAGGACTATTTCACCTGCGACGGCACGGCGTGCTTCGGCCCATCCTTCTTTGCTAAGTTGGATGAGGTGGCCCCTGTTTTCGCCGTTTCCACCGTTTTCGCCGTTTCTGTCCTGCGGGTTGGGGTTGGGCGGCGGGTTAGGCGTTCCCTCGTCAGTTTGGATGATCGCGGTGCACAGATAGCGCCTGCAGATTCGTTGGCTGCTGCCGCAGCTTTCGGATCCAGAACCGTAGGTCCCTTCATCCGAAGGTGGATCGCACAGATCGGAGTTGCAGCAGCTGCTGCTGTAGAACTCATCTGTTGATGGTGACGTGCGTAGCACGGGGTGTGGAGCCCACGAAGCGGGCCTGATGGACGGCACGGGCACCCGCTCAGGGAGGCGGAGGGTGCCAGTTTGTCCCACCTGGAAGCAGAAGCTCTCGAACAGAATTTCGAGTCCGTCGCCTACGGGCTCGAAATCCTTTATGGTATCCGGCGAGTGGGCGGTGAAGTCGAAAGCGCCGAAGAGGAGGTGATTCTCCGTCGCCGCAGAGTTGTAGATCGATCGGGTCGGAGCCGTCACGACCGCATAATCAGCAGCCCCGATTCCCACAGACGGCGCCAATTGACGAGGTTTAATCTCGTCAATGCCCATTGTTATGGACTTGGGTTTTGGAGAAGATGGGGATGCTGGAGATCGTGGCACGGTTAACAGACAAGCAACCAGGGGACACGAGATTTACCCAGGTTCAGGCCCCCGGAGGGAAAACCCTACTCCTGCTTGTCTGCTCTTTTATTACGGCGGAACCGAAGGTTACAGGGGTGCGCAGATTCGATCTGGCGTGGAGGTGTGTATGTCGTAATCTCAGGGTGTAATCGTTGTCCTCCTCGTTGGACCCTCCTAGCCTTTATATATGGGGAGGCTAGGTCTCGGGTACCGATACGAGTAGGTTACAAGTTGTATTCAAACTCTAGTCTTGTTTTCCAAGGATCCGAAGGCGTCTTGGGCCTGGGCCACCCGAAAATCTTCATGGGCCAGCGTATATTTGCCGTGGGCCTTCCTTGGGCTGGACTAGGTATGCTGAAGTTACGTACCCGTAGGGTATAACCATATCATTTGTGTTCCACCATAAAAATTCGTGTGAAATCTCTATAAGTCGGATTGAGATGATATTTTCTGAATTCATTCCCCAGCATGTTAGATAACTTTCGTTAGTTCAACACTTTTTTGATTTGAGCAATATAAGGTCTTCGAAAAAATCGGTTTCTACCTGCTGGTCTGTTTTGACAGATTTCTTCCATTATTTGCATTTGCTTCTTATTGATTACTTTTTGGGTTCTTTTTAGGAAATTGAGCTTTTTGAGGGAATTGCTACAGTAGCTTGTGTCTTTAGTGAAAGTTTTGTTGTTCTAAAGCTAAACCCAAAGTCTATTGTCTTTTGAATACATTAATGTTGCTAATGAAGATTGTGTGAAGGAAAATTTTTAGGTGTAGAGAAAGAATGAGGTAATGAGATGAAGAATGGACAAAAGCTCAAGCTTGGGGATTCCACCCCGTGTAACCCTAAGAAATATTCAAGAGGTACAAGCGTCAAAGCTTGGGGATGCCCAAGGCATGCCCTTCTTCATCAATAAAAATCTCGGGTCTTTCTAGACACTTCGTTTTTATTGTTTCATTCACTATTGTGTTGTTCGTGGAGCGTCTTAGTTTTCGTTTTGTTTGCTTAGTTTAATTGAATAAAGTAGTTTGGATCCTCGTTCTCTCTGTGTTGCTTCAAATAAGTTGATTGGTGTTGCAGAGGAGTAGAAAGTTCTTGCTTAAGTAGTACAAGAGGAGCTTGCTTTGATTGTGACTTAGAATTTAGCATGTCATGCTAGATGTTGTTTTGACCCTATGCTTAGTGATTATTGCTGTAACATGACTTGTTCCAAACAATTAGGATTGCTTAATGTGCCTTGAAGGAATCATGCGTTATTTTAGCATACAAAAGCATAGTATTGTGGTATTCTCCTTTGATGCTTTGTTTGGGTTGACTTGGCACATGCTCACACTATGACTATGAACAAGTCACCATAGCCTCTATGATCATTTATTCCTTGACTTGTAGTACCACTTTATGCTTTGATTAGTAATGGTTTGTCTCTCTGCATGATTATGGCTATTATTGCTCTCTTAGTTGGTCGCTCCCAGTCTTTTGCTAGCCTCCACTTGTATGAGTAAGCTCTACTCATGCATCCAACCCCCAAGAAACCAAGTTATTCCAAAGTGTCCACTATAAATTCCTATGCATGGTGTGTTACACCATTCCAAGTATATTCTTGTTTTTCATCTATCTTCCAATTAAAGTCTCATTGTTATGTGAAAAATTAGTGATTAAATATCTCGCGAACTTGATGGCACACTTTATTTTTCTTGCCCCTAATAAACTTGAACCATTGTGTCATCTATGTTGTATATGCTTGCACTTATACGTTGAGATTAGCAGAACCATGCTCTCATAGGAAACACTTTCAATATTGCACTTGTACTTTGTACTCAGTTGATATCATGCTCTTTTGTCTATGGATGTCACTGGTGTGAAATAAAAAGGGAGCTTATAAGTCCATGGAGTTATGTACGTGTGTTAGAGAAATGCCTGGGCCGCTAGCCTAAGCCATGCCTAATCATGGTGGAAACTTGCAGCATCACCATAGTGAGAAATCTATGAAGCATTCTTCTTATAAAAAAAGAGAGATAGAAAAATAGATTGAGAAAAAGAAAAAAAAATATGAGAAAAGAGGAAAGAGAGAAAAAAGCACCATTTTCCCATGGTAAATAAGAAGATTGCTGATATGCTCATTGTATGCTTGCCTTGTCATTTTGATTATGGGATAGCTCCTGTATCATGTGCAAGGGGTAACCCGTTGGAAGTTCTCTATGATACACATGTACTTACTATGACAAGAACTTGCAAGTAACTAAACTTGAGTAGCATGAGGAGCGGCCCTCATATTCAAGGGATATGAGATTGCCAACTTATACTTTGTCAAGCTCACGTTAACCTTAATCACTTCAAGATGCTTATGATAGGGGCAATAAGAGCTGAAAGCTAACAAATACCATAATTTTTGGAAGCTCTTTTTGAGACTTGAAATCCCTGCTTCCCTTTATGAAGGGCCTTTGTTCCACTATTATATTAAGTCTCCACCTTCTATCCTTAGGCACCAATTAATAGAGCATAGTTAGTTTTATGTGCATTGTCCCAAAACTTATTGATTGATGCATATTGTTCATATTACTTCTTCTTGTGCTATGTATCTAGTCACTCTTATGAACTTTGAAGGTGTCCTATGCATCTATTTTCTACTCCATGAGGGACAAGATGAATGCCACTATGCTATGTTTTCTATATGTGACACAAACAAACGTTTTTCAATGCATGTTATTCATGATCTTTGTTTGTAACATTTCATGTTGCATGCATAGTTACTTTGTCTTACTGTTAGAACTCCATCTTTCATGCTCATGTTTAGAGTTCTTTGATCCCAGCTTCCAATGCTTGCAAATGGTTTGATCTTGATTTTGATGGTGCATGTCACCTAAAAAAATATTCTTTTTATCACTTATCTACTCGAGGACGAGCAGGAGTTAAGCTTGGGGATGCTTGATATGTCGGAAACGTATCTATAATTTTTGACGTTCCATGCTTGTTTAGTATCTACTTTGCTTTGCTTTGTCTACACTTTGAGGTGTTTTTATATGTTTTTCTAGGTTAACCTATTAACAAGTTTCAATAGTGCCATACCTGTTTTCTTCTGTTTTTGGTTCCAGAAAAGGCAGAAAATCAATATTTTCAAAATTGGACGGGACAAAAGCCAAAGTCAATATTTTACCGTGGGGAACACAGAGCCATAATACGAGACGGAGGGGAGCCACCAGGGGGCCACACCCCCTGGCCGCGCGGCCAAGCCTGGCCCGCGCCTAGGGGGTGCGGCTACCCTGGCTGACCCCTGCCTCACCTCTTCGCCTATAAAGACCCCCTGATACCAAAACCCTAAGAACCCGATCAATATTCCACGAAACCGTCTGTAGTCGCCGCCACCATCGTCCCTAGATCGGGGGGATCTCAAGCTCTTCCTGACACCCTGCCGAAGGAGAGATCATCCCGGAGGCCTTCTTCTTCATCATGCCAGCCTCCGGTATGAAGCGTGAGTAGTTCTACCTTGGACTACGGGTCCATGTAGTAGCTAGATGGTTGTATCTCCTCCTTTGTGCTATCATGTTTAGATCTTGTGAGCTCCGTTCATGATCAAGATCATCTATTTGTCATCATGCATGTTGTGTTTGCGGGGATCCGATGGATATTGAGATTACTATTTCAGATTGATTAATGGTTTTGTCTTATTAATTCTATCATGTCTGTGTTGTTTGAGATCTTGCATGCTCTCCGTTTCTAGTAGCTATCTTGGCCGAGTAGATGGTAGTGACTCCAAGAGGGGGTATTTATGCTCAATAGTGGGTTCATGCCTCTATTTAATCTAAGGGAAGTGACAGAAATCTCTAAGGTTGTAGATGTTCTGTTGCTAGTAGGGAGAAAACAACAGTCTCTTGTTCATGGAACAAGTGGATTGTTTACCTTACACACTTTGCTTAAAGCAGTTATCCGTTGTTTGCAACTTAATACTAGAGAGGGTTTGGATGATAACCTGAAGGTGAATTACTAGTCATAGATGCAGTTGGATGACGGTCTATGCATCTTGTTGTATTTTCCAATTGAATCTCATAGGATCATGAATGTCTAGTATTGCATTGTTATACCTTGCTTAGTCCTGTCAATTGCCCTGCTGTAATTTGTTTACCCAGCATGTCTTGTTTGTTTATCTTAAGGAAAACACCTCTTGTGAACTATGGACCCCGGTCCAATCTTTACCATTGATACATCTTCTATTGTTACTATTTACTTTCTGCAAACCACTATTACCTTTCACACCATACAGTTAACTCTTTGTTTTCAGCAAACCGGTGAGATTGACAACCTCACTGTTTGTTGGAGCAAAGTCTTGAGTTTGTGTTTTGCAGGTTTCCAAGTTGCTAGCAACACCTTTGAGTCGTTTCCTTCCTCCTACTGATTCGATAACCTTGGTTTCTTACTGAGGGAAAACTTGCTGCTGTGCTCATCACACCTTCCTTTCGGGGTCTCCCAATGAAGCTCTATAGTGATCTGAGCGCATAAGCAACTCCTGGTTGTTGGCCTTCGACTGATCCGACGAGGAGTGAAGCCCGCCGCCGGAAGCGTCGTCGCCGCTCCCTAGGATCCGGTGAGCCCGATTTTGTGTACATGCTAGGGTAGTGGCGGAGACGACAGATCCCCCGTAGTATTTAGGTTGAACTCGCGTTTTTTATATATGATCTCGTCTACTATGTATGAAATATGCTCGCGTTTTGAAATCTCCCGCGAATGTTCAAAAATCTCGTGTTTACGGTTTGAATTTGTGGTTTTTGTTCTGGCCATCGTCTTCTTCGAGCAAAAACTAGCTCGAACGTGACCTGAGAACGAGTTTTTCGATTCGTGTTTTTTTGGTGTCTGCTAGAGATGCTCTTAGCGCGATAATAATATACTGATTTCATGTTTTTGAACAAACCATTCTCAATTGGCATCACACAAGTGAGCATCCACTGCAATAAATGTGCAAGAGAATTGGCTTAAACTTTCTCGAAATAGGCTTTCGTCTCACTTTATAAATAAAGCCACAACACAGCCAACCGATTCAAAGTGATGAGAAAACCCTCTTATAAAATAGATCAAAGATAAACAAAAAACAGATCAAAGCATATCATAATATTGAACTTGCCATTTCACATGGAAAACCATCACGTTAGAAGTTATAGTTGTACAACTCTATTATATTCTGAACCATATTACATAGTAGATTCAAATATTTTCCGTAACAGAGATAATACGAATTGACTATCTATTACATATAAAAGCAATATAAGATTATTTTTTAAGGCACCACGTTAATCCACATTATCATAATAATTTATGATAATTAAATCTGAAAACTATGGTTAGAATTTAACTAAATAACGTAACAGGATTTTATTTCTATATACACACGTACAACCTCCGTCACGTCTTTAGTCTGTAGCGCAGTTGAGTAAAACATAACATGGTCATGTTCTGATTTATTTTTGCAAGGAGTCATGTCCCGATCGGTCATGTGTTAATTAGCCAAAAAAAAAAGAGTCCGCATAAGTTAGAGCATAATACAAAACGTGTAAGCCTAAGAGCATCTTCATTCGTTGGGCGAACCCAGGCCGAAAACCGGTAATTTTCGGCCGGACGAATCGCGTTTTCTGTCTGGATACGTCTAGTTTCCCACTCGCGTACCCAGAACGAGTACCTAAGTTCGGCTAAATTCAGTTAAACTCGCGAAATATGGGTGAATATAGGCGGAATTCCATTAAAGTAGGCAAGGGGTATATAGTACGTCGGAATTCATAACTAGAAAAGGTCGCCGCCGTGGTCGACGCCGGACGCCACAACTACAGGCCAAGGCAGGGGTTGTTGCCGGCCTCGATGTGCGACATGACTCCGGCGAGAGTCCTCCCTGGAACGCTCCACCAGCGGCGGCGGTAAGCTGTATTGTTACACGGCGGCGGCAGCGAGCCCGGCGGTTCGTCGTGTCGGGCGAGTTCCTCGAGGCGCCTGTTGGCGAAAAACTGCCTTCAGAAGAGCAGGTTGCCCTGATCCTCGGCGAGGTCCGGGCCTTGCACGGCGGCGATAGTGGCCTGGATCTCTCCGGCCAGTTCTGGGTCTTCCATGGCGGCGATAGCGGCCTGGATCTCTCCGGCGAGGTCGTCTCTGTCCGGCACCGGTGGAACCGGGATCCCGCCGGCGCTGAGTTTCCAGCCTACGGGGAGATGCGTGTCCGGCGGCGCCGTATAGCGCGCCTCGTGGAGCAGTCGGGCTTCCCACGGCGACAGCGTGCGTCGTCCCTCGGCCATGGCTTCTCGGCGGAGTTGAGGAGGAAGAAATGTGCGAAGTTTGCCAGAGTTGTGGTGGTGTGAGGGACTGTGAAGAGAGACGGCGAGATGTACGGCTTTATAGGCCGGAAGAATGGCGGAAGGGGTGTAGCGGCGAGGGCGGAAAAAGGAAAACGGCGGGAAGGATGGCGGCTAGTCGGTTTCTGTCGCTGACAGGCTGGTCCACTCGCCGAATTTGCTTCGTTCGGCGTCCCCAGGGCGTACCTGGAATCCTGGGTTCGGCCTGGATAGTCCGGACCAAAGTTGGTCCAAATCCGGCCGAAAAAAGGTCCCTGGGTACGCGACTGGGCCGATTTTCGACGTCCGAATCGACCTTCTGGGTAGGCGAGTGGAGATGCTCTAAGTTACCTAACGAGTTATTGTTTTGGTCCCACAGAACTCGAATGTGTTGAGATTTGCCAACAAAAAAAATAGTCCAGGTGTGTTACAATATCAATCATTTAAACCCTAAACACCTAACAAGCTAGATATTTTTTTGCAAAATCCAATACAGAGACAAACGCTCACAAATATGCATATATACTCATCCCTAAGAATACATGTACGCACACTCTATCCATATAAGCATCTTGAGAGACTGATTCAACGGGGTCAACAGGAGCGTTGCCCTCACCAAAGAATATTTTTTCTTTTGTGAGACATCTTTCCGGTGACAGTACTAACACAGTTATTTGCCAATGTATGTAGAAGGTAGCTAGCAATATATCACACGGATTAATATGCATTTTTGCTCTTTGTTGAAGTCCTGTTTATAATGTGCTTTTGAAAACATTTACAAACTACTGGTGAAAATGGATCGTTAATCAAGCTAAAAGTCTGAGAACTAAAACTATTTAAAAATTTACAACCAAAGGAATCTAGATGACAGCAAAATTAAATGCATGGAAGAAAGAGCTGGAGGCTTCCACCGCGGGATCTAGCAAAATGCAGCGCCATCGAGTAGCACTCTCCTTAAATAAATATACAATATACAAATTGGTTTAAAAAATCACACCAAGCTTTAAAACAGAACATGATTTATTTTTATAAATATACAAATTAAACAAATTTTAAAATAATATAGGGGATATCCGACTGTTGAGGCGAATATTCGAATGGTACAAAGGTGATCATCCAAAAATTCAAGGGCTAGCTTAAAAATTATTCAACAAAAGTTCCGAAAATAAAAATACAAAATATTAAATGCACAATGATGACTTCTAAAGTTTTACCGTCAAAGTTTAGAATATAATAGAGAAAACAAAGAAAGGCTTCCACGTGTTTACATAAAACTTCAAAATTTTCAAAAAATTATCTAGAAAAATAACATGTTTCAAAAAAATGCTAACAAACTAAAAAATAGTTTAACCATGCCTTTTAAAAACCTTTCTTTAGCACCAAAAAATGGCAACTACACATTCTGTTGCACTATCTAAAAATGGAAGTGTGTCCATGTGGCAAAAACTCAGCTCGTATAGGTTAATCGTTCATGTACAAGTAGGGATTGAGAAGTGGTGCATAGCAAGACGTGCGACTCAGTGACATACGGTAGTTGACTCGAAGAACATCGATGAAGTGTGTATATAGTGGATGTGCCTTGAGAGATAGAGAGGAGGAGAGATAGAGCACAATGGAACGTCCGTTCAGAGAATGGTGTACATCCCACATATTTTGATGGATTATTTGAAGGACGTGAATTGTGCAATAACAATAACAATATAGTACCTTGCCAGGGAAAAATCAATGGATGATATATGCAAATGAATCTTAAAGAAAACATATTTCCCAATGTATGATACATAGATTAGATTAACCATATTAACTGTGTATAAGTAATATGCCAATACAATGATACGATGATTGCTATTTGGCACAAAGCTTAACACGAAGAGCGGGAAAAGAAAGATTGAATATGATCCACGATATCATAAATGTACATCAAACCTTTGCGGATCACGATTTAATGAATAGTATATTACCCTAATTAATATCGTTGATCACAACTTTTTTAGGAACACAATTCTCAAAAGACAAGCTTCCAAATTGTTGCTTAATCCCTTAGTCGACAAGGAGATAATCGAATTTTCTAAAGGATCATGTATAATGGAATTGGTTCCTTGAAGTAAACCATTATGGTCACACCAAAATAATGATTGAGACAACATTATTGGTAAGACTACATATTAACTATTATAACTGACGTGACATGTTGATCTATGGTTACTTTGCTTCCCGGCGTCTTAGCAGATATTCTATGTGAGACGAAAAATTCATTGTTTCAATCTTGCTAAAGCATCTCTTGAACATAGATTTGAGGGCCAGTCAAAATGTGGACATGCTTAGCATATTTAGAAATTATAAGAGAAAGTATTAATAAATTACAACACACAAAAATAAATCATGAAATTCACAAATATACGTCTATCTATTTATGTAGACTATAGAAATCAATGATTTTACTTTTAATGTATTAAAAATTGATGCCCTCGCAATTGCGAGGGCCACCCTACTAGTTTGTAGATAAAGGCCCTTGGAGAAGGTCCCTATTGTCGTGCCATAGGGCAAGTGCTGAATGCTCAAATGGTATATGCCAAGGTACTCAACGCTCGGGCAGTACGTTTGGACGCGGGGGAGCTTTCGTCCATCCAAAGTAGTCGTCCACTTCCAAAGTACACTATGATACTAGTTAGTTAGCAGTGTTAGATTCAGAACGAGAGAGCAGAAAAGATTCAGAAGGAACCAAGCAAAAACACCCTCCAGTGTTAGATTCAGAAGGAACCAAGCAAAAATAACCTACATTCTCGATCTTCTACAACACCGCGGGTTCCCTAGTCGGTTTCGGGATTGGATTGCCACGCTGCTCTCCACATCTTCTTCTCGGGTCCTTCTCAATGGCATCGCCGGTACCCCAATATACCATGGCCGTGGCCTTAGGCAAGGTGACCCGTTGTCACCCCTTCTTTTCGTCATCGCGATTGACCCTTTAACGCACATCTTAGAAATGGCAACCTCTCATGGGCTTCTCCATAAACTTCGTGGGAGAGGAACAATTTTAAGAACCTCCCTATATGCGGACGACGCGGCGTTTTTTGTGGCTCCAATCAAACATGACATTATCAACTTAGCTGCCATCCTTGAGGGTTTGGGGGAGGTGACGGGGCTGCGCACAAACTTCCACAAGAGCTCTGTTGTTCCCATCCGGTGTGATCAAATTAACCTAGATGATATCCTCCAAGACTTACCGATGTCCCGTACTACCTTTCCCTTGAGATATTTGGGCTTGCCTCTTTCGGTTTGGAAGCTCAAGAGGGCGGATTTCCAGCATCTGGAGGACAAGTGCGCTGCCAAGCTCCCTATTTGGAATGGGAAATATATCACCACGGCAGGGCGGACTGCGTTAATAAAATCAACCATCGCTTCTCAAGCATTATACCACTTGACGGCTTTGCCCGTTCCTCCGGGCACTATTAAGTTCATGAATAAATTGGAACGGGCCTTCCTTTGGTCGGCCAAGGACAAAACTACCGGGGCTAAGTGCAAAGTAAATTGGGACACGGTTTGCCGCCCAAAGAAACTTGGGGGGCTTGGGATCCTTCACACAGACAAATTTGCGACGGCTTTGCGTTTGCGGTGGCCATGGTTAGAATGGAAAAAATCCAAACATGCTTTGGGCTGGACATGGAAATCCATGCACTAAGGAAGACATGAATATTTTCTTCGCCGTCACGACCATCACGATGGGTAATGGAGACAAGACTCCATTTTGGCATGCGCCTTGGATTCTAGGGAAGAAACGATTGAGGTTGCTCCTCTAATTTTTGCCTTATCTAAAAGGAAGAAGTGATCTGTCAAACAAGCCTTGCATGACAATGCTTGGATTAGGAACGTCAAGTTGGGAGAGAATTTCACCATCGAGCATCTTCAACAATTCGTGGAGCTTTGGGTGTTGGAGATATGCCCTAGAGTCAATAATAAATATAGTTACTATTATATCTTTGTGTTTATGATAAATGTTTACATTGCTATAATAGTATTAACCAGGAAACATTAATACTTGTGTGATTTGTAAACTAAATTAGAGTCCCTGGTAAAGCCTCTTCATAATACTAGCTTGTTGGTTAATAAATGATTGTGGTTTTCCTATCATGAACATTGAGACGTTATTAACAACAAATCATATCGTTAGGAGAATGGTATGATGGACATACTCCTATAGATAAGCGTAGCATAAAGATCAAGTCATTTTAATAGTTCAATTGCTATATGCTTTCTGATACATAGTAACCTAATTCCTTCGACCATGAGATCATGCTTATCATTATCACCGGAAGGATGCTTTGATGACATCAAACACCACACCGTAACTGGGCGGCTATAATGGTGGCATTGAGTGTTCGGAAAGTATGGGTTGAGACACATGGATCAAGAGTGAGATTTGTCCATCCATATGACGGATAGAGATACTCTAGGCCCTCTCGGTGGAATGTCATCCAGTTAGCTTGCAAGCATGTGACTGGCTCACAAGGGATCACATATCACGGGAACAAGAAAAGAGTACTTATCGGTAACGAGGTTGAACTAGGTATGCAGAGATACAGACGATCAAAACCTCGGATAAGTAAACTATTGTGAGACAAAGGGAAATTGGTATCGTATGTAAGTGGTTCATTCGATCATAAAGTAATCGTAGAAATATGTGGGAGCCATATGAATTTCCAGATTCCTCTATTGGTTATTGTTCGGAGAAGTGTCTCGATCATGTCCGCATAATTCACGAACCGTAGGGAGACACACTTAAGGATTTGATATTGTTGAGTAGTTATGGAATGATGAGTAAGAGACCGAATGTTGTTCGGAGTCTCGGATGAGATCCGGGATATCACGAGGAGATCCGTAATGGTCCGGAAAATAAGATTCATATAAGGAAAGTCCTGTTTCGGAGTCGGATAATGATTCCGGTGTTTTCATCGGAAATGTTCTAGAAGGGTCCGAAAGGTTCGGCACTCCGGAGGGGAAGTGAATGTGTCATAACAATGTGGAATGGTTGCATCATGTACTAGGTGTCATCGCTGAGCAAAATAAAGGGATAAATAAAATCCTAGTTTGAAAAGTCAAACGCCAATTTGAAAAAGTCAAACGACAAGTTTTCTTGGTGGAGGGAGAGTAGGAAACCTACTTGGGGAGGAGTTCCTCTCGCTCCACCCGCCGGCCAAGGAGGCCGACTTGGGGGAGGACTCTCCTTCCCTGGCCGGCATCCTCCCACCTATAAAAGAAGGGGAAGGGGTGCCTCCTCTAGCCTACACCTCTCTCCTCTAAACCCTAGCCCTAGCCGCCAGCCTCCACCAAGTCGCCGCCGCCCCTAGGGTTTGCCTAGCCGCCGAGTTGGGGCCCTCCCCTTGCCCTAGCCGCTGGCCTAGCTCTATACCTTTGGTGCCTCTAAACCCTAGATCACCAAGGCCTCTCTCATAGTCCACCATACTCGCTCCGGCTTAAGGCGAAGCCCTGCGAGATCTCCCCTCTACTTCCGGTACCACGCCGTCGTGCTGCCGGAATTGCGAGGAGAGTGCTACAACCTCCGCTGCCTGCTGGAACAAGGGAGAGGAAGGTATTCATCGAGTACCAAACGTGTGACCGACTGCGGGAGCGCTGCCGGAACGCGGCGCCGGAAGGATCGTCTACACGATCTTGAGATCGGCAAGAGTACGACTACATCACCCACGAGAATCTGCTCTCGTTAAACACTTTGGAATCTTCGAGGGTGAGTTATTCTATCGACTCGTTGCTTCAATCTAGTAGATAGATCTTGGCTTGTTTGTTTGTATGCGGTATATTTTTTTTGTTTTCCATGCTACGAACCCCTACAGTGGTATCAGAGCCGTGTCTATATGTAGATCTGTTGCACGAGTAGAACACAATGGTCATTGTGGACGGTGGTGCTTTTATTATCAATTGCTTCTTTTGTACTTTGCATCTTACGGTATGATGGGATGAAGCGTCCCGGGCTAACCTTACATGACATCGTTCATGAGACTTGCTCCATGCTCAACATGCAACTTGTATTGCATAAGTGGCTTTGCGGGTGTCTGTCTCTCCCATTATAGTATAGATCCAATTTACAATGGGCACTTGATAGTTCAAACATCGACGTTGTGGTTCTTGTTCGTAAGTTAGAACGACACTTATTGAAAGCCCCAAACCACGTAAAATATGCAAAGAAAATTAGAGGCGTCTAACTTTGTTTTGCAGGGGTGTGCTGTGATGTGATATGGCCAAGATTGTGATTATATTTGATGTATGCAATGTTCCTTATTGTAAGTTGGCAACCGGCAGGAGCCATATGGTTAATTTCTGTTAAGACCCGCGTGTCTATTCAAAGTAGTTGTAATAGTTGAAGCTGGTGGACGACAACCATGGAGCAGCGTCATTGACCTTGATGCAATGCCGGTGATGATGGAGATCATGTTCGTGCTTGAAGATGATGATCGGAAGCACAAAGAAGAAAGGCCATTTCATATCACATATTATGAATTGCATGTGATGTTAATCCTTTATGCATCTTGTATTGCTTAGTTAACGACGGTAGCATTATAAGATGATCCCTCATGCACATAAATTTCAAGTTCTAAAGTGTTCATCCTTAGTAAGAACCGTTGCTAAAGCTTGTTGTTTCGAAGCACCACGTGATGATCGGGTGTGTTAGATTCTGCAAGTGTATACAACGTGAGCAAGCCAGATTTGCTCATGCGGAAGCTAAGGTTTGATCTTGACGAGCCTAGCATGTATAGACATGGTCTCGGAACACGGATCACCGAAAGGTAAAGCATGAGTCATATAGTAGATATGATGAACATGTTGATTGTTCGCCATTGAAGCTACATTAACTCTCGTGATGATCGGTTTTGATGTGGTGGATTTGGTTCGTGTGATCACTAAAACAATGTGAGGGATATTGTTTTGAGTGGGAGTTCACCTAGATTAATTTAACTATTAATTAGAACTCAATTTGTCATAAACTTAGTCTAAATTATTGCAAATATGTTGTAGATCAATGGCGGCCCCTACCATCAATTTTAATGCGTTCCTAGAGAAAGAAAAGTTGAAAAACAATGGAAGAAACTTCACGGATTGGTTCCGCAATTTGAGGATTGTCCTCAATGCTGGTAATTTGACCTATGTGCTGGATGCACCGCTGGGTGACCCACCTGCAGCTGATGCTACCGATGAAGTAAAGAATGTTTACCTCGCTCGGAAGAATCAGTACTCCACAGTTCAGTGTGCTATCTTGTATGGTTTGGAATTGGAGCTTCAGAAAAGGTTTGAGAACTCAGACCCACATGATATTGTCCGTGAACTCAAATTGATATTTGAGACTCACGCGGCAGTTGAGAGTTATGAGGCTTCTGAAAAGTTCTTTAACTGCAAGATGGAAGAGGGCAGCTCCGTCAGTGAGCATGTGCTTAAGATGTCTGGGCACGCAAACAAACTCCAAAGCTTGGGTATAGTGATTCCTAATGCCTTGGGGATTTATCGTGTCCTCCAATCACTGCCACCAAGTTACAAGAACTTTGTGATGAACTAAAATATGCAAAGCATGAACAAGCAGTTGCCAGAACTCTTCTCCATGTTGAAATCTGCAGAAGTGGAGATCAAGAAAGAGCACCAAGTGTTGATGGTCAATAAGACCACCAAATTCAAGAAAGGCAAGTCTAAGCAAAAGGGAAACTTCAAGAAGGGTGGTAAGAAAGTTACCGCACCGGCGAAGAAGACCAAGGCTGGACCTAAGCCTGATACTGAGTGCTTTTACTACAAGGGAGAAGGTCACTAGAAGCAGAATTGCCCAAAGTACTTGGCGGATTTGAAGAACGGCAACATCAAGAAGAAAGGTATATCCGATATACATGTTATTGATGTGTATCTCACTAGTACTCGTAGTAGTGCCTGGGTATTTGATATTGGTTCGGTTGCTCATATTTGTAACTCAAAACAGGTGCTGCAGAATAAACGGAAGCTAGCGAAGAACGAGGTGACGATGCGCGTTGGAAACGGATCAAAGGTTGATGTGATCGCGGTCGGCACGCTACCTCTTCATCTACCATCGGGATTAGTTTTATACTTAAATAATTGTTATTTGGTGCCTGCGTTAAGCATGAACATTATATCGGGATCTTGTTTATTGCGAGACGGTTACTTGTTTAAGTCCGAGAATAATGGTTGTTCGATTTATATGAGTAATATGTTTTGTGCACATGCACCTTTGATAGATGGTCTATTCTTATTGAATCTCGATAGTGGAAATACATATATTAATAACATTGAAGCTAAACGTTTGAAATTGAGGGATAACTCGACCTATATGTGGCACTGTCGTCTTGGTCACATTGGAGTGAAGCGTATGAAGAAACTCCATTCCGATGGACTTCTTGAATCACTTGATTTCGAATCACTTGAAAGATACGAAGCATGTCTGATGGGTAAAATGACTAAGACTCTATTTTCTGGTATGATGGAGCGAGCTACGGACTTATTGGAAATCATACATACCGATGTGTGTGGTTTAATGAGTGTGACATCGCGCGGTGGTTATCGTTATGTTCTTACCTTCACGGATGACTTGAGTAGATATGGGTGTATCTATTTCATGAAACATAAGTCCGAAACTTTCGAGAAGTTTAAGGAATTTCAAAGTGAGGTAGAGAATAAACGTAACAAGAAGATTAAATTTCTACGTTCTGATCGTGGAGGTAAATATCTAAGTTACGAGTTTGGCGAGCATTTGAAGAAATACGGAATACTTTCACAATTGACACCACCGGGAACACCACAGCGTAATGGTGTGTCCGAACGTCGTAATCGAACTCTCTTAGATATGCTTCGTTCTATGATGTCACTTACAGATTTACCGCTATCATTTTGGGGTTATGCATTAGAAACAACCGCATTCACTTTAAATAGGGCACCATCTAAATCCATTGAAACGACACCGTATGAATTATGGTTTGGGAAGAAACCTAAATTGTCGTTCCTTAAAGTTTGGGGTTGCGAAGCCTATGTAAAGAAGTTACAGCCGGACAAGCTTGAACCCAAAGCGGAAAAATGCGTCTTCATAGGATACCTGAAGGACTATTGGGTATACCTTCTATCATAGATCCGAAGGCAAAATCTTCGTTGCCAAAAATGGATCCTTTCTAGAGAAGGAATTTCTCTCGAAAGAAGTGACTGGAAGGAAAGTAGAACTCGACGAGGTTGTTGAACCTTCTCTCGAACTTGCGAGTAGCACAGCACCGGAAGAAGTTCCTGTGGTGCCTGCACCAACAAGAGAGGAAGCTAATGATGATGATCATGAAACTTCGGTTGAAGTTGCTACAGAGCCTCGCAGGTCAACGAGAACTCGTACCACTCCTGATTGGTATGATCCCGTTATGAGTGTCATGTTGGTGGACAACACCGATGACCCTGCGACATATGAGGAAGCGATGATGAGCCCAGATTCCAATAAATGGCAAGATGCCATTGGATCCATGTATGAAAACCAAGTATGGACTTTGGTGGACTTACCGGATGGCCGAAAGGCTGTCGAGAACAAATGGATTTTCAAGAAGAAAATAGATGCTGATGGTACTCTTACTGTCTATAAAGCTCGACTTGTCGCAAAAGGGTTTCGACAAATTCAAGGAGTTGACTACGATGAGACTTTCTCACCAGTAGCGAAGCTAAAGTCTGTGAGGATTATGTTAGCAATCGCTGCATATTACGATTATGAGATATGGCAGATGGATGTCAAAACAGCGTTCCTCAGTGGAGACATTGATGAAGAGTTGTATATGATGCAACCCAAAGGTTTTGTCGATCCTAAAGATGCTAACAAGGTATGAAAACTTCAACGGTCCATATATAGATTGAAGCAAGCATCCCGAAGTTGGAATCAACATTTTGATAAGGTAATCAAAAGTTTTGGTTGTATACAAACTTATGGAGAAGCTTGTATTTACAAGAAAGTGAGTGATAGCTCTGTAGCATTCTTAATACTATATGTAGATGACATATTGTTGATTGTGAATGATGTAGACCTTCTTAATAGTGTCAAGGAATATTTGAATAATAGTTTTTCAATGAAAGATCTTGGCGAAGCAGCTTAAATATTAGGCATAAAGATTTATAGAGATAGATCGAGACGCCTAATATCATTGTCACAAAGTACATATTTGGACAAAGTTGTAAAGAGATTTGGAATGGAAGATAGCAAGAAAGGGTTCTTGCCCATGTTGCCCAATACGACCTTGAGTAAAACTCAAAGTCCAGCAACGGCAGAAGATAGAGAAAGGATGAGTAAGACTCCCTATGCCTCAGCCATAGCATCTCTAATGTATGCCATGCTATGTACTAGACCTGACATTGCATATGCTATTAGTTTGACTAGCAGATATCAAAGTGATCCAGGAGTGGATCATTAGACAGCGGTCAAAAACATCCTTAAGTACTTGAGAAGAACTAAGGATATGGTTCTTTCTTATGGAGGTGATGAACAACTCGTTGTTAATGGTTACACCGATGCTAGCTGGAAACCGATCCGGATGATTCTAAATCACAATCTGGATATGTATTTACTTTGAATGGTGCAGCAGTTAGCTGGAGGAGTGCAAAGCAAAGCGTTGTGGCGAGATCTTCAACTGAATCGGAATACATAGCTTCTTCGGAGGCTTCACAAGAAGCGATATGGATGAAGGAGCTCATTACAGAGCTCGGTGTGGTTCCAAGTGCGCTGGACCCAATGTCTATCTACTGTGATAACATGGGTGCCATAGCCAATGCGCAAGAACCAAGGTCACACAAGAAGCTGAAGCACATCAAGCTACGTTTTCACGCTATTCGAGAACATGTCCAAGATGGTGACATAAAGATTTGCAAAGTACACACAGATCTGAATGTGGCGGATCCGTTGACTAAACCTCTCCCGAGGGCAAAACATGACCAACACCAAACTGCCATGGGTGTTCGGTATATTACCATGTAATCTAGATTAGTTGACTCTAGTGCAAGTGGGAGACTGTTGGAGATATGCCCTAGAGGCAATAATAAATATAGTTATTATTATATCTTTGTGTTTATGATAAATGTTTACATTCATGCTATAATAGTATTAACCAGGAAACATTAATACTTGTGTGATTTGTAAACTAAATTAGAGTTCCTGGTAAAGCCTCTTCATAATACTAGCTTGTTGGTTAATAAATGATTGTGGTTTCCCTATCATGAACATTGAGATGTTATTAACAACAAGATCATATCGTTAGGAGAATGGTATGATGGACATACTCCTATAGATAAGCGTAGCATAAAGATCAAGTCATTTTAATAGTTCAATTGCTATATGCTTTCTGATACATAGTAACCTAATTCCTTCGACCATGAGATCATGCTTATCACCATCACCGGAAGGATGCTTTGATGACATCAAACACCACACCGTAACTGGGTTGCTATAAAGGTGGCATTGAGTGTTCGGAAAGTATGGGTTGAGACACATGGATCAAGAGTGAGATTTGTCCATCCATATGACGGATAGATATACTCTGGGCCCTCTCGGTGGAATGTCATCCAATTAGCTTGCAAGCATGTGACTGGCTCACAAGGGATCACATATCACGTGAACGAGAAAAGAGTACTTATCGGTAACGAGGTTGAACTAGGTATGCAGAGATACCGACGATCAAAACCTCGGATAAGTAAACTATCGTGAGACAAAGGGAAATTGGTATCGTATGTAAGTGGTTGATTCGATCGAAAGTAATCGTAGAAATATGTGGGAGCCATATGAATTTCCAGATTCCTCTATTGGTTAATGTTCGGAGAAGTGTCTCGATCATGTCCGCATAATTCACGAACCGTAGGGAGACACACTTAAGGATTCGATGTTGTTGAGTAGTTATGGAATGATGAGTAAGAGATCGAATGTTGTTCGGAGTCTCGGATGGGATCCGGGATATCACGAGGAGATCCGGAATGGTCCGGAAAATAAGATTCATATAAGGAAAGTCCTGTTTCAGAGTCAGAGAATGATTCCGGTGTTTTCATCAGAAATGTTCTAGAAGGGTCCGGAAGGTCCGGCACTACGGAGGGGAAGGGTACATGAATGTGTCATAACAATTTGGAATGGTTGCATCATGTACTAGGTGTTATCGCTGAGAAAAATAAAGGGATAAATCAAATCCTAGTTTGAAAAGTCAAACGCCAATTTGAAAAAGTAAAACGGCAAGTTTGCTTGGTGGAGGGAGAGTAGGAAACCTACTTGGGGAGGAGTTCCTTTCCCTCCACCCACCGGCCAAGGAGGCCGACTTGGGGGAGGACTCTCCTCCCCTGGCCGCTGCCCTCCCACCTATAAAAGAAGGGGCAGGGGTGCCCCCTCTAGCCTACACCTCTCTCCTCTAAACCCTAGCCCTAGCCGCCGGCCTCCACCAAGTCGCCGCCGCCCCTAGGGTTTGCCTAGCCGCCGAGTTGGGGCCCTCCCCTTGCCCTAGCCGCCGGCCTAGCTCTCTCCCCTTGGTGCCTCTAAACTCTAGATCGCCAAGGCCTCTCTCATAGTCCACCATACTCGCTCCGGCTTAAGGCGAAGCCCTGCGAGATCTCCCCTCTACTTCCGGTACCACGCCGTCGTGCTGCCGGAATCGCGAGAAGAGTGGTACAACCTCCGCTACCTGCTGGAACAAGGGAGAGGAAGGTCTTCATCGAGTACCGAACGTGTGACCGATTGCGGGAGCGCTGCCGGTACACGACGCCGGAAGGATCGTCTACACGATCTTGAGATCGGCAAGAGTACGACTACATCACCCACGAGAATCTGCTCTCGTTAAACACTTTGGAATCTTCGAGGGTGAGTTATTCTATCGACTCGTTGCTTCAATCTAGTAGATAGATCTTGGCTTGTTTGTTTGTATGCGGTAGAATTTTTTTGTTTTCTATGCTACGAACCCCTACATTGGGTTCTTCTTCATGAGGTGGAACTTGACCCTAATGTAGATGATGGCATTTCTTGGAAGCTTACGGAGGATGGAGAATACTTGACGGCGTCGGCTTATGAGGTGCAATTTCTTGGGGCCACGCTCTCCAACATGAATACAATGGTTTGGAAGGCTTGGGCTCCCCCCAAAACAATTTTTTTTGCTTGGCTTGCGTTGAAGAATAGAGTTTGAACGGCGGACCATTTGTAAAAGAGAGGATGACCTAATTGTGGGTTGTGTCCTCTATGCAAGCAAACCACGAAATCGATTTCACATCTTCTTGTTGCTTGCAGATTCACCACGCGCATATGGGGTTATCTCAAAGTTTGGTTGGGGCTCCATACTGTTCATCCGAGAGAATGGGCAGGGCTTTCTCTCAAGAATTGGTGGGCTATGATGGTGGAAGGGCGTAAGGCAATGGCGTCTCTAACCTTGCTCGTTTTTTAGAAAATTTGGAATGAAAGAAATGCCTGGGTTTTCAACAATAAGCACGGGCCGCCTTTAGTTGTTCTTGATAAGGTTAAGAAAGAGGCCCGGTTGTGGATCTTAGCGGACGCTAAGCATTTGGTTGATATAATTTTGGGAGAGTAGGCTTGTTTTTTTTTAAACCCTGTTGCTTTCTGTAAACTCTCCTCGCTTAATTAATATAATGGGGCAAAGCTTTTGCCCCACTATTTTAAAAAAAAAACACCCTCCAGCTATTATGAGTAGTAGGACTGTAGGAGATGGGCATTGGCGTGTACATGCACCACAGCACCAACATATAAAGACTTGAACATCATCTTTCCAATACTATATAACAAGATCGTGCTTACACTCGATCTAACAACGCGCCAGAGACCAGCTTAATTAATCCACTGGTCTCATCACCAACAGATGTCTTCCCAACTTAATTCAGGAGCTATCTGGATCGATCCATGCATCACTAATCTCCCTACACACATCCATCCAGGTTCTGCAGATGGACCGACTTCTCACGCCCTCCCGGGGCTTCTAGGAGGATCATGGCGGCCGTTGGCGCTTGACCCAGGGTAGTCGTTGACCTCGATGCCCATCCGCGCCGCCACTCCTCCCATGTTTCGCTCCTCAGCTGTTCTTGCCACGCCCTGGATTACATGAGTAACACAAGTTAACTTCGTGTCACAAATCTAGCTGACTACATGTAGGTGTTATGAACAACTTGCAGGTAGGATATCAAGTGGGATTTCACCAAAATCTCACTTTTAGTTCATTTGTTAAAATCTAATGTAAATTTTTGATTAAAATTTAAACTAGATTTTGATAAATAAACTAAAATGGGACTTTGATGGGATTCCACTTTTGACACCCTACTTGATGTTCTTGTAGGCGCAGTGTGGTGTGGGTGGCAGCAATACAACATGTGGCATACGGGCATTGGGGGAGTGGCCACGCATGTGAGCTGCACTATGCTTATCTATGGCTGTGAGTATGGGACTGAGTGCTCCGGCAACCAGCCTTCAGTTCTCATCTTCCGAGCATCCAAAGGACACACGCGCATGCATTTGTCAACCTGTGGATGCCGCGTCAGTGTGTCGCCCCCGACCATTAGCCGGGACTCATCTATATGTGGTGAGTGCCGTACGTAGTGGAGGCCAGCTACAGAAGAGCACTTGACTTAACCTGTGAGTGTGACTGTGTGAGTGTGCAAGCTAGCTAGTCAAATATTACTTCTACTAGTTGGTTTCTTTTTTGTGTTTCCTGTGAGTGCGATGGCCAGCTAGTCTTTTTTTTTTTTTTTTTTGCAAACGATGGCCAGCTAGTCAAATACACGTGCACGGCACTAGCTTTGAGCCTCTGAGACCACCACGGACGATTCCACAACGGAGCAGGCAAGCTATGGCAGTCAAGAATGAAGCAGCGAATTCTGAAACAGCCAGGTGCCCAGGTAGCCAGTAGTAAGGGAGTCTCTCATATCTGGCATCTATCAAGCCACAACAAATTTAACCCAAGGAACAACAGCTAGAAAAATCTAGTATACGAGAGAGGCAAGAGATAAGAGGGAGAGATTATTGACCTGAACAGGCACCTCCAAGGTAGAATCCGAGGCCTGACGATTTGCCAAGGACACGCTTCCTACATAGTACAAGAAGAGCGGTACATAAATACAGGCACGAAAACAAGCGTGCACATACGATGAAGTAGGATTAAGGGACCGTGCAAGCGCACATGTGTCAGTTCACTTACTCGACAGAGGCACGGAGGAAGCCATGGGGAGAAGAAGGCACGACAGCAGCAGCAGCATGAGCGCAAGGACGACGGGCTTCGTCTTCTCGGAGCCGCTGCCCCTGTACTCCATCACCATCGCCTACCCAAAACCACAACGGAAACGAGGAGCACTGTGCTAGCTTGGTTCTAGCTAGCTACTTCCACTCCTCTTCTGTCGAGCGACTGAGCTCCCGATCGATCGCTGGCTAGCACACACGCACGGCAGTATGCGCCACCTGCTAGAACGCTGCTGCGTCGTCGGTCGACTCTTGACTTGATCTGATAGGCATGCGGCAGAAGAGCGGCGAGCGAATGGCAATGGGTGGCGGGTGCTGTGGCCTGTGGGGAGTTATATACGGGGAGGACCTCGCCTCATTATCCCTTTTTCTCTATTTCTCTCTTGTTCATAAGTCAACTTCGCGAGCCATGTTTTGCTTTTGCCACCCGGGTGCGCAAGCACGACTGTGATGTAGTGTAGTGTGCGCCTAGTCGTTGGCCTTTTCGCTTCTCTGTATCTTTCTCCATGGTCAGCAGCGAAGAGCCAGCGAGGTGTCGCGCGCTAAAACGGACGCCAGAATCGCGTGTATGACCCACCCTCTCTCTTCTCTGACGTATGTAATTTATAGATTTTTAATTACAAGTTTACTATAAAAACCGTTTGCACATTTAGGGTTTTAACGGAGAGAGCTTCAAAATAAGACTAATATTAACTATATTTTGACAATATTTAAAAATTAATTTTTGAAATTTATAAAACAAAAAAATTTATATGAAACTTGGTGGTTTTTTATTGCTAAAATAGCCTCTTCCTTTATGTTTCAAACTTTTTCCATCATAATTAGAAAATAGTTGACAAAATCCTTCGAGTTGAAAAAATAAAATATATTAAAGAAAAACAAGAAACCAATAATACAATATGTTTCATTGTGAATCATGACATTTCATTATGTTTCGAAATTTAAATTTTCAATTTTATTAATTTTATGCTTGTTTAAAAGATTTAGTAAAAATAAATACACCGGTTCAAAAAGATTTTTAATCGGATAATTATTTTGAATTATATAACTCTTTTAAATCTAGTATTGAGAGTTAAAGGAGTGGGAGAGAGAGTGTCATAGATTTGTCAGATGTTGTATTATGTGCATGCAAAAGATTTTTTTTTTGTATAAATCTCAAAGCAAAAGCAGTAGATGGACGTCTCTAGCATGCACGGGACCTAACGTGCATGCTAGAGTTGCATTTCTGTGTCGCGCGCAGATCCGATGCGTGTGTCCGGCATCTCACCATCTTCACCTGCCGAAAACAGGCTAGAGATGTCGTAGCTCGCAATTCTATGATGTTGTGGGGCGCCGTCTGTGGCTTATGAATCCCCAAGATCGTGTAGGTATGTAACTCATACTATTTCTTTTGATGAATAAAGCCTTTAAACCCTAAAAATGGGATATACCACGCAATAAACTCGACATAAGTCCGAAACCAAACGAACTCGAGGACAGCAAAGTGCACGATGCAATGAAGTGCACCATGGCAGCAAGGTAGCCAGCTTCCGCACTCCACGACTCGAGGACCTCGTCTGGACTGGCACGTCCATGCACCCGATGCCCTGGGGTCGAGTTCGCGGACATCTTGGCTATGGTTCGTCGCCTCCAACTCCAACGGCCTCCTTATTTTGGACAGACCTTTTAACTGATTTGGTCCGTTTGCGGTGTGGAGTGGACATGCCCCGACCATGGAGTCCGGCCTGAAATGGTCGGTGCACCCAACGGTGACACCTCTCTATTTATCCGACTTTTTCTTCCCAGTGACCAGTTGAACCAAATTTAAAAAAGGACCAGTAGACTGAGTAGAGTACCAAATTGATGCAAATTTAAAGGGCTAGCGGAGTACGAAATCAGGACACATTGTTCATGCATGCACCCAAACATAAATAGAGGATGAATCTATGCATCTCACTCATAGATCATCTTCCTCTTCTTCTCGAACCAACTCCGTTGAATTGGGTCCATCTCGGTGAGATCCGCAGTCATGATCCGGGTTTTTTCGGCAAGTCACTGGAGCTCTCACTTCTCCTTTCTTGCACGGGCGTTGATCTCGTCTATCTGAAGACGCTTTGATTGGATTGCGTAGTAGTTCTTCGCTGCGTCTTCTCCGTCCTTGCTTTTCCTCTCTTCCCTCTTGTCGATGGACACCTCCTTGTCAGCGATCAACTCTTTCCACGTCTCCTAGATGGAAATTGACGACTTGAGCTCTAGCTTGGAGTTGTTCCTCCCTCTTGGCCTTTTGGTTGTCGTTCCTTCCTCGTCGATGATGATTCCAGCGCCTCCTTCCTTTGCACTTCCCGCGTAGAGCTCTTTCCACTTCTCGCAATCTTTGAGCTTAGTCCAACAATGGCCCAACGTGAAAGCTTTATTTTCGTGGCAAGTCTTGAAGTGCTCCAATGCTTGCCACACCTAAACAAACAAGTTTAAGTTCATGTTTGAATGCAAAGCTCGTATGAATGAGAACATATAGATATGTGTAGGAACATACCATGTCTCCAACTCCAATGTCGCTCACGGGCCTTGACTTAACATGGTCATAGGAGGCACAAAGCTTCGTGCATTTTTCGGAGATCAATGCCCACCTCTTTGTAAGTGAGTTTGATATGTCGGAAACGTATCTATAATTTTTTATGTTCCATGCTTGTTAGTATCTACTTTGCTTTGCTTTGTCTACACTTTGAGGTGCTTTTTACATGTTTTATGGTACTAACCTATTAACAAGTTGCAACAGTGCCAGATGCCTGTTTTCTGCTGTTTTTGGTTTCAGAAAAGTTAGTAAAGAAATATTCTCGAAATTGGACGGGACAAACGTCAAAGTCAATTACTTTCCGTGGGGAACAAGAAGTCCAGAAGGGAGCCAGAGAGGCAAGCCAGGGCGGCCAGACCCACCCTAGGTATGGGTGGGCCCTGCCCTATGCCTGGGAGGGGTGTGGGGCCCCTGGCCGCCGCCTCGGCCTCCCCCTTCGCCTATAAGAAGCCCCCGATCCAGAAACCCTAAGGACCCGTTCAAATATCCACGAAACCGCCTGTAGCCGCCGACACCATCTTCCCTAGATCAGGGGGATCTGAAGTTCTTCCTGGCACCCTGCCGGAGGGGAGACCATCCCGGAGGGCTTCTCTCCGGTATGATGTGTGAGTAGTTCCACCTTGGACTATAGGTCCATGTAGTAGCTAGATGGTTGTATCTCCTCCTTTGTGCTTTCATGTATAGATCTTGTGAGCTCCGTTCATGATCAAGATATAATCTATTTGTAATCATGCATCTTGTGTTTGCGGGGATCCGATGGATAGTGAGATTATTATGTTGGTTTGATTAATGGTTTTGTATTTATGATTCTATCATGTCTGTGTTGTTTGTGATCTTGCATGCTCTCTGTTGTTAGTAGCTATCTTGTCCAAGTAGTTGCTAGTGACTCCAAGAGGGGGTATTTATGCTCGATAGTGGGTTCATGCCTCTAGTTTCCAAGGGAAGTGACAATAATCTCTTCGGTTGTAGATGTGTTGTTGCTACTAGGGAGAAAACAACGGTCTCTTGTTCATGGAACATGTAGACTGTTTACCTTACACACTTTTCTTAAAGTAGTTGTCTATTGCTTGCAACTTAATACTGGAGGGGGTTCGGATGATAACCTGAAGGTGTACTTCTAGTCATAGATGCAGTTGGATGGCGGTCTATGTATCTTGATGTATTGCCCAATCTAATCTCATAGGATCTTTCTGACTAGTAATTGCATTGTTATGCCTAGCTCAGTTCTTGTCAATTGCCCTGCTGTAATTTGTTTACCCTTCATGCCATGTTTTTTATCTAAGGAGAGCACCTCTAGTGAACTATGGACCCCGGTCCAATCTTTACCATTGATACATCTTCCAATGTTACTTGTTTACTTGCTGCAAACCATTACCTTCCACACCATACGTTTAATCCTTTGTTACAACAAACCGATGAGATTGATAACCTCACTGATTCGTTGGGACAAAGTCTTGAGTTTGTGTTGTGCATGTCTCCATGTTGCTTGCAACACCTTTGAGATGTTTCCTTCCCCCTTCAGGTTCGATAACCTCGGTATCTACTGAGGGAAACTTGTTGTTATGCTCATCACACCTTGTTCTTGGGGTTCCAACGAAGTGTCCCACGTCAACACTGGGTGCACGCATCAAGATTTCTGGCGCCGTTGCCGGGGAGGCTAAGGACGTCTTCACAAGGGGAGTCCTTCACTTCCTCTCTCTTTACTTTGTTTTTAGTTTTTTTGTTTCTTTTGCTTGGTTTTGTTTGCCTCTTTTCAAAAAACCCAAAAAAAATAATCTATTTTGGTTTGCTTGCTTTATTCAAAAACACACAAAAAAATAGTTCCTGCTCTACCTGCTGCTGCTGTTTTTGGCTTGCCCACCTTTGCCAAAATGAACTCTGCTGAGAACACAAGTTGTGTGATTTCACTAGCACCAACAACAATGATTTCCTTAGCACACCTATTGCTCCACCTACTCCTGATGCTACGTTTTTATGAAATTAAGCCTGCTTTGTTGAATCTTGTGATGAGAGAGCAATTTTCTGGTGTTGGTTATGATGATCCTGCTGCCCATCTTAATAGCTTTGTTGAACTTTGTGAGATGCAAAAACATAAGGATGTAGATGGAGATATTATTAAGCTCAAGCTTTTTCCTTTCTCCTTGAGAGGAAAAGCTAAAGAATGGTTGCTTTCTTTGGCTAAAAATAGTATTGATTCTTAGACTAAGTGCAAAGATGCTTTTATTGGAAAGTACTATCCTCCTGCTAAGATCATATCTATGAGAAGTGATATTATGAAATTTAAACAACTTGATAGTGAACATGTTGCTCTAGCTTGGGAAAGAATGAAGTCTTTGGTTAAGAATTTATCTACTCATGGACTCACTGCTTGGATGATTATCCAGACTTTTTATGTAGGTTTGAACTTCTCCTCAAGAAATCTATTGGATTCAGCTCCTGGAGGTACCTTCATGGGCCTCACCTTGGGTGTTGCAACAAGGCTCCTTGATAATATGATGGTTAACTACTCTTAATGGCATGTTGAGAGAGATCCACATGGTAAGAAGGTAAATTTTGTTGAGGAAACTTCCTCTTTGATTGATAAGATTGATGTTATTATGTCTATGCTTGTTAATGGGAAAGCTCCCTTAGATCCTAATAGTGTTCCCTTGGCCTCTTTGGTTGCTCAAGAAGAGCAAGTTGATGTGAACTTCATTAGAAACAACAATTTCAACAACAATGCCTATAGGAATAATTTTGGTAGCAACAACAATTATAGGCCTTATCCTCCTAATAATGGCAATTCCTATGGAAGCTCTTACAATAATGATAGAAGTGCCCCCTCTGAAGTTGAAGTCATGCTCAAGGACTTTATTAGTAAACAAACCACTTTCAATAAGACTATAGAGGAAAAGCTTTTAAGTTGCTGAGAAAAATATATCCTCTTTGTCTGAAGCTCAGTCTTCCTCGATTAATAAAATGGCTGCTAAACCTGAAACTATGGAAAATACCTTTGCTACTGCTCATGCCATACAAGTTACTATTGATGAAAATGTTAGGCTGTTAGCTCAACTTCTTGCTGGGTGGGAAAGGGAAGCTGAAATTGATAGAAACAATAGTGTGTGCACCATGACCACTAAACCACAAGTAGTCCCTATTCCTCCTCCTACTATGCCTAAGCCTATTGAGGCTACTACTAGTGATGCCAAGTTTGACTTTGATATTGATGGTTGCAATATTTATGAAGTGATTATGTTCCTACAAAAGCTTGCTAGAAGTCCTGATACTAGTGATGTGCATGTTGCTTTCACCAAACACATTACAGATGCTCTTGTGAAGATTAAGGAAGAGAAGCTAAAACACAAAGCTTCTATTCCTAGGAAAGTAGAAGATAGTTGGGAACCCATTATTAATATGCAAGTGGATGACTTTGATCTCAAAGCTTCATGTGATCTTGGTTATAGTGTCTCTATTATGCCTAGGAAGATTTATGAAATGCTTGATTTGCCACCATTAGAAGATTGTTATTTGGATGTCCCACTCAATGATAATGCTAAAAAAAACTCATGGTGAGTACTAATGATGTTCTCATTATGGTTAACAATGCTTATGTCCCTATGGATTTCTATGTTTTGGATGTTGAATACAATGCTTCTTGTCCTATTACTTTGGGAAGACCTTTTCTTAGAATAGTTGGTGCCATCATTCTTATGAAAGAAGGCACCATTAAATATAATTTTCCATTCAAGAAAGGTATTGAACACTTCCCTATGAGGAGAGAGAATTTGCTTTTTGCTCCTCCTCTGAAATCAAGGTTTGATGTTAATGCTTCTTCATTTGTAAATACTTGATTCTTCTTGCTTCTTGTGCCTAACTTAAAGGTGTTAAAGAAAAGTACTTGTTGGGAGATAACCCAAGAGTTTCCTTGAGTCTTGGAAGTTATTACTTCAGTAATGACCTCTCCTTATACTTTTTGTTTGCTTTTGTGCCAAGAATGACCTCTAATGAGAGGGAAGTAAGATTTGGGGAGTTGATGTCCCGAAACAGATTTCTGTCCTCTACCATAAAAAATTGTGAGGAGTCTATGTAACTCGGATTGAGCTTAATATTTATGAATAAATCCCCCAGTATGTTAGCTAACTTTCGTTAGTTCAACACTTGATTTGAGCAACAGAAGATGTTCGAAAAAAACGATTTCTACCTGCTGGTCTATTTTGACAGATTTCTGCCATTATTTGCATTTGCTTCTTATTGATTCCTTTTTGAGTTCTTTTTGGGAAATTGAGATTTTTGAAGGAGTTACTACAGTAGCTTGTGTTTTTAGTGAAAAGACTTGCTGTTCCAAAGCTTTGCCAGAGGTCTAATATCTTTTGAATACACTAATATTGCTAATGAAGATTGTGTGAAGTTTTGTATGAAGGAAAAATTTCAGGTGTAGAGAAAGAATGATGCAATGAGATGAAGAATGGACAAAAGCTCAAGCTTGGGGATGCCACCATGGTGTCACCCCAAGAAATATCCAATAGGTACAAGCATCAAAGCTTGGGGATGCCCAAGGCATCCCCTTCTTCATTAATAAAAAGCTTAGGTCTATCTAGACACTTCGTTTTTATTGTTTCATGCACAATTGTGTTGTTCTTGGAGCGTCTTAGTTTTCATTTGCTTTGCTTAGGTTGTTTAGTTTGCTTGAATAAAGTAGTTTGGACCCCCGTTCTCGCTGTGTTGTTTTGTAAATAAGTTTGCTTGGTGTTGGAAGGGAGTATTAAGTTCTTGCTTGAAGTGCAAGAGGAGCTTGCATTGACTGTGACTTAGACTTTAGCATGACATGCTAGGTGCTGTTTTGGCATTATGCTTAGTGATTATTGATGTAGCATGTCTTGTTCCAAACAATTGGGATTGCATAGTGTGCCTTGAAGAAATTATGCGTTGTTTTAGCATGCAAAAGCATAGTATTGTGGTATTCTCCTTTGATGCTTTGCTTGGGTTGACTTGGCACATGCTCACACCATGTTATGACTATGACAAGTCACCATTATCCTATATGATCATTTAGTCCTTGACTTGTAGTACCACTCTTTGCTTTAATTAGTAATGCTTTGTTGCTCTGCATGATTATGGCCATTAAGTTCTCTTAGTTGGTTGCTCCCGGTCTTTTGCTAGCCTCCACTTGTATGAGTAAGCTCTACTCATGCTTCCAACTCCCAAGAAACCAAGTTATTCCAAAGTGTGCACTATAAACTCCTATGCATGGTGTGTTACACCATTCCAAGTATATTCTTGTTTTCAACTATCTTCCAATTAAAAACTATTTTGTTATGTGAAAACTTAGTGATTAAAGCCCTCACGAACTTGATGGCACACTTTATATTCTTTGCCCCTAATAAACTTGAACCATTGTTACATCTTTGTTGTATATTCTTGCGCTTATACGTTGGAATTAGCAGAACTGTGTCGTCACGGGGAATGCTTTCAACATTGCACTTGTACTTTGTACTCAGTTGATATCATGCTCTTTTGTCTATGGATGTCACCGGTGTGAAATAAAGAGGGAACTTGTAAGTCCATGGAGTAAGTATTCTGTGTTAGATAAACGCCTGGGCTTCTAGCCTAAGCCATGCCTAATCATGGTGGAAACTTGAGTATCACCATAGTGAGCTATCTATGAAGCATCCTCAATAAAAATCTATGCATATAGTAAATAAAAAGATTGTTGAGATGCTCATTGTCTGCTTGCCTTGTCATTTTGGTTATGGGAAAGCTCCTGTACCATGTGCAAGGGGTACCCCATTGGCGGTTCTCAGTGATATGAAAAATACTTACAATGACAAGAACTTACCTGTGACTGAAGTTGAGTATGCATGAGGTGTGGCCCTCATATTAAAGGGACTTGAGATTGACAATTTATACTTTGTCAAGCATATACTCCATCTGTGCCACTTTAACCTTAATCACTTCAAGATGCTTATGATAGGGGCAATGAGGGCTGAAAGCTAACAAGTACCATAATTTTTGGAAGCTGTTTTTGAAACTTGTAATCCCTGCTTCCTTTACAAAAGGCCTTTCTTCCACCACTATTGACTCTCCACCTTCTACCTTTAGGCACCATTAAGAGAGCATAGTTGTCATTATGTGTGCAGTGTTCCAAAGCTTATTAATTCATACTGTGATATTACTTGTTCTTGTGCTACTTGTTTCTATTCACCCTTGTGAACTTTTAAGGTGTCCTATGCATCTATATTGCTACTCTATGAGGGACAAGTTGATTGCCACTATGCTATGTTTTCTGTATATGAAACAAACAAACAAACGTTTTTCAATGCATGTTATTCATGATCTTTGTTTGTAGCCTTTCATGTTGCATGTATAGTTACTATGTCATATTGTTAGAACTCCATCTTTCATGCACATATTTAGAGTTCTTTGATCCCAGCTTTCAATGCTTGCAAATGGTTGGATCTTTATTGTGAGGGTGCATGTCACCTCAAAAAGTATTCTTTTATCACTTACCTACTCGAGGACGAGTAGGAGTTAAGCTTAGAGATGTTGATACGTCGGAAACGTATCTATATTTTTTTATGTTACATGCTTGTTAGTATCTACTTTGATTTGCTTTGTCTACACTTTGAGGTGCTTTTTCCATGTTTTCTGGTACTAACCTATTAACAAGTTGCAACAGTGCCAGATACCTGTTTTCTACTATTTTTGGTTTCAGAAAAGTTAGTAAAGAAATATTCTCGGAATTGGACGGGACAAACGTCAAAGTCAATTACTTTCCGTGGAGAACAGGAAGTCCAGAGGGGAACCAGAGAGGCAAGCCAGGGCAGCCAGACCCACCCTAGGCACGGGTGGGCCCTACCCCGCGCCTAGGAGGGGTGTGGGGTCCCTGGCTGCCTCGGCCTCCCCCTTCGCCTATAAGAAGCCCCCGAAATCCTAAGGACCCGATCAAATATCCACGAAACCGTCTGTAGCCGCCTCCACCATCATCCCTGTTGTGCCACGCAGAGATAAAACAAAATTTTCCCTCTAACGTGGTGATCCCAAGATCTAGCTGAGGTAGAAGGCCACGAGGTTTACCACTAGACGCGCGGTTGCGGATTACTGATGAAGAACGTCAGTTGATGCAGTGCAGTCCCCATGATCCGATCATCCTGGTGCTGATCGCACAGCACCTCTGCTGGTATCCACACGTACAAGGAGGAGCACCGGCGGCGAACTGCTAGGTTCGTTACGGCGGCAGGACTGTTGTGGAGTTGGGGTTTCCAACACATGGAATGACCTAACCGAACAACGGTTAACCTTTCTGGGTTACAGTGCTCCACTATATATAGGGAGTGAATGTGGACTCTGCTCGCGCGACCCATTCACTAAAGCCCATATAACACTAGTCACTGTGAGTCCAACTCACTAACTCAGTCCTAATCCGGTTTAGGTCCAACCCAACCAGATTACAGGTTCAGATCCAATCCGAACTTGCTCCCGCTCTTAAGTGTGTGACCTCGCAGGCTCATGGCTACTTGGACACGATTGGAGTCTGACTCTCAATCGATCAGTCGGTAGCGGCTCCTAGCAGAACGTTCCGACTCCCAAGTACCAAAGAGTCATGACGACTTGCCTTTCCAATGCGACTTTCGTCCGAGTCCCTTTTGCCTCACGATATGCCTTGTCAGACTATAGGCGAATAATTGTCATCCCTTAAATAGTCCGACTCTCTTCTCGATCCAAGATAAGTGATTCACCCGACTAACTCTTAATCGATCGCCTCGGTTAACACTTAACCGAGTCGTGCATGGCCATGCTTTCCGAATCATATCTCACGAGAGGGCCCAGAGAATATCTCTCCAAGTGGAGGGGCAAAATCCCATCTTGGTTATTCACATCACGCAGCTTGATTCTCAGTCGACCCGAACTCTGCCTTTATAACTGCCCAATTATGGATCAGCGTTTGACAGAACCTAAGTCGGTGATTCTCAACTCGGACTATGCAACAACCTCAGGTCTAAGGATTACATTGATTGAGATATACAAATGACAACTAGTTCGTTGTACCTCAATATGGGTCAATCCGACTCGCTAAACTCTTTAGCCGAATCTGTGTAAGTTGGAATAGCATCTCCATGCCCATGACAAGTGGAACCGAGCCATCAAGCCAACTTTCGCATTGGTCTAAGTTGTGTGTCCAGCACAACCTCAATGACCAAGGATATTTAGTACAAACAACATGAATGCATAGTTCCACAACCGAATCACATATTCAATGATACACATCATATGTTTATACAAGGACTACTTAATAACTTTATGAATACAATGGGAAATCTCATCATACATGATTGCCTCTAGGGCATATTCCCAACAATCCCTAGATCAGGGGGATCTAAAGTTCTTCCCGGCACCCTGCCGGAGGGGAGATCATCCCGGAGGGCTTCTCTCCGGTATGATGCGTGAGTAGTTCCACCTTGGACTATGGGTCCATGTAGTATCTAGAAGGTTGTATCTCCTCCTTTGTGCTTTCATGTATAGACCTTGTGAGCTCCGTTCATGATCAAGATCTAATCTATTTGTAATCATGCATGTTGTGTTTGCGGGGATCCGATGGATATTGAGATTATTATGTTGGTTTGATTAATGGTTTTGTCTTTATGATTCTATCATGTCTATGTTGTTTGTGATCTTGCACGCTCTCCGTTGTTAGTAGCTATCTTGGCCAAGTAGTTGTTGGTGACTCCAAGAGGGGATATTTATGCTCGATAGTGGGTTCATGCCTCTAGTTTCCAAGGGAAGTGACAATAATCTCTTCGGTTGTAGATGTGTTGTTGCTACTAGGGAGAAAACAACGGTCTCTTGTTCATGGAACATGTGGACTGTTTACCTTACACACTTTGCTTAAAGCAGTTGTCTGTTGCTTGCAACTTAATACTGGAGGGGGTTCGGATGATAACCTGATGGTGGACTTCTAGTCATAGATGCAGTTGGATGGCGGACTTTGTATCTTGTTGTATTGCCCAATCGAATATCATAGGATCTTTCTGACTAGTAATTACATTGTTATGTCTTGCTCAGTTCCTGTCAATTGCCCTGCCGTAATTTGTTTGCCCTTCATGCGATGTTGTTTATCTAAGGAGAGCACCTCTAGTGAACTATGGACCCCGGTCCAATCTTTACCATTGATACATCTTCTAATGTTACTTGTTTACTTGTTGCAAACCATTACCTTCCACACCATACGTTTAATCCTTTGTTACAGCAAACCGGTGATCTTGACAACCTCACTAATTCGTTGGGACAAAGTCTTGAGTTTGTGTTGTGCAGGTCTCCACGTTGATTGCAACACCTTTGATATGTTTCCTTCCTCCTTCAGGTTCGATAACCTCGGTCTCTACTAAGGGAAACTTGCTGCTGTGCTCATCACACCTTGCTCTTGGGGTTCCAACGAAGTGTCCCACGTCAACACTAGGTGCACGCATCAGAGTTCTCGTTGCGACCGCTCGCAAATGGTTTCTCACCGAAATGTTTTTGCTCATGAAATTTTCTCCAAACTCGATTCCAAAATGCCCCTCCCTTTTGGTCTACACAGATTATTGGATCTTGGCTAATTTACATCCATGCTTCGCAAAGCATCTCGTCCTCGAGGGATGAGTATGATCTGCTCCTTCGGCTACCGCCTTGTGTTTGCGTTTGCTGGACTAGTTTGTCCACAAACAAAGGCTCATGGTCAATAGAGATACCATCTTCTTGGGTACCAATGCCTTCTTGCGTACCAAGGCTAGGATCCTACAACGGGCCTATGGTTGGATCATGTACACCGGGAGAGCAATAACAAGGGACAATTTACTAGCATCGGAGTTGGGGTCGGAGATGGGGTCGGCGTTTCATCAAACAGCTTGCGGGAAGCGGGCAAGTTGTCGGCGGTGATGCTCCTCCCGGTCTTGCAGCTGCATGAAGAGCCTCCGCCGACAGGTACCGCGTTCAGGTCAAGGGAAAGTGCTAGCGACGAGTCGCCAACGATCTTCGGGCCCCCGTGATGATCGCCGCTTCAAATGTTTGGAGATCTAGTATGTTATTTAGCATCTATAAATTTTCTTCAGAGAGTTTCCTCCCCCTAAATATATCTCTTAACCCAAGAACCGATAATACACAATTTCAGATCTTTTAGGTTAGGGATGCCCATACTCCCAAAATCTTTTTTCATGCAAGCTGGATCCCAATTAGCAAGGTGGATTTTATGGTTTCTGATGGCGCTGCGTCAATGTGGGAGCGCTTCGTCAGGAAACCCCAAGAGCAAGGTGTGATGCAGCACAGCAGAAAGTCTTCCCTCAGTAAGAAACCGAGGTTATCGAACTAGTAGGAGGAAGGACACGTGTCAAAGGTGTTGCAAGCAACTTGGAAACCTGCACAACACAAACTCAAGACTTTGCCCCAACTAACAGTTAGGTTCTCAATCTCATCGATTGTTGTAACAAAGGATTAACTGTATGGTGTGGAAGGTGAAGATGGTTTGTAGAAAGTAAACAATAATAGTGGAAGCTGTATCAATGGTAAAGATTGGACCGAGGTCCATAGTTTACTAGATGTGTTCTCCTTAGATAAACAAACATGGCATGATGGGTAAACAAATTATCGCAGGGCAATTGACAGGAGTGAGCAAGGCATAACAATGCAATACTAGACATAAAGATCCTATCAGATTTGATTGGGAAATACAACAAGATACATAGACCATCATCCAACTACATCTATGACTAGAAGTCCACCTTTGGGTTATCATCCGAACCCCCTCCAGTATTAAGTTGCAAGCAACAGTCAACTGCTTTAAGCAAAGTGTGTAAGGTAAACAATCCACTTGTTCCATGAACAAGAGACCGTTGTTTTCTCCCTAGTGGCAACAGCACATCTACAACCTTAGAGATTTCTGTCACTTCCCTGGATTAAATAGAGGCATGAACCCACTACCGAGCATAAATACCCCCTCTTGGAGTCACTAGCAACTACTTGGCCAAGATATCTACTAACAACGGAGAGCCTGCAAGATCACAAACAACACAGACATGATAGAATCAATAAGACAAAACCATTAATCAATCTGACATAGTAATCTCAATATCCATCGGATCCCTGCAAACACAACATGCATGATTACAAATAGATGAGATCTTGATCATGAACGGAGCAAAAGTACAAAGGAGGAGATGCAACCATTTAGCTACTACATGGACCCGTAGCCAAGGTGGAACTACTCACGCTTCATATCGAAGGCTGGCATGATGAAGAAGAAGGCCTCCGGGATGATCTCCCCTTTGACAGGGTGTTGGGAAGAGATTCAGATCCACCGATCTAGGGACGATGGTGTCAACAGCTACAGGCGGTTTCGTGGAATATTGATCTGGTACTTAGGGTTTAGGCATTAGGGGCTTCTTATAGGCGAAGAGGCGAGTCTGGGAGGCGGTCAGGGGGCCCACACCCTGCCTAGGCGCGGCCTAGGGTGGGCCCACGCCTAGGGGGTGCGGCCTCCCTATGGATCCCCTCCGTCTCTCCTCTGGACTCCGTGTTCTTCTCGGTGAAATATTTACTTTGGCTTTTGTCCCGTCCAATTCCGAGAATATTTCCTTACTAGCTTTTCTGGAACCAAAAATAGCAGAAAATAGGCAACTGGCAGTGTGGCAACTTGTTAATAGGTTAGTACCAGAAAACATATGAAAAGCACCTCAAAGTGTAGACAAAGCAAAGCAAAGTAGATACTAAACATGCATGGAACATAAAAAATTATAGATACGTTTCCGACGTATCAAGCATCCCCAAGCTTAACTCCTGCTCGTCCTCGAGTAGGTAAGTGATAAAAGAATAATTTTTTAGGTGACATGCACCATCAAAACCAAGATCAAACCATTTTCAAGCATTGAAAGCTGGGATCAAAGAACTCTAAACATGTGCATGAAAGATGGAGTTCTAACAATAAGACAAAGTAACTATGCATGCAACAAGAAAGGCTACAAACAAAGATCATGAATAACATGCATTGAAAAATGTTTGTTTGTTTCACATACAGAAAACATGGCATAGTGGCATTCATCTTGTCCCTCATAGAGTAGCAAATAGATGCATAGGACACCTTCAAAGTTCATAAGAGTGACTAGATACAAATAGATGATACGTTGGAAACGTATCTATAATTTTTGATGCTCCATGCTTTTTTAGTATCTACTTTGCTTTACTTGTCCACACTTTGAGGTGCTTTTTACATGTTTTCTGGTACTAACCTACTAACAAGTTGCAACAGTGCCAGATTGTAGAGGTCCCAACCTTTAATAAGGTAGAGATCCCCTTGTTTACAATGCTAGTCCCTGGATCAATAGCTAGCATCCACAGTTAAGATGTAATATCAAGAAACAAAGGTCATAATACAACTTTATAACCAGGAATAAAATTAATGATTACATCTTACATAGCTCATTTGGCTATCTCATTACAATGTCGCAGAAATATCTATAGCATGGAGTCCTTCATCTTCAAAGTGCCACAGGCAATCATGCTGGTTGTAGACGTGTAATCCTAATCAACACACTTCACTAACATCAAACAAACCTGCCACATAATAGGTTACAGCCACAAGGGTCAATACATTTGAATTGTATTGGCAAGTGATACTATGGTAGTATAGTGGAGTCTATCATCTCTTTATGCATTTGGCTAGGTGGAGCTTAGGCTTGCTTTGCTCAAAATAGATTTTCCTTATCATTTGAAAATACTAAGTTTTTGCTTGTCAAAAAACACCCCAGGAACCACCAATATAAATTGGTGAACCTTCACCCTTGTTCAACCACAAGTTTTTAACTTAGAAATTGGGATGAGGAGATTCTTGATAGCTTCCATGTCTTGATGATCAAATTGTCCTTTTCCCGGGACATGGCTAAGTACTTAGATTTTACACTCTGTAGAGGTGGTGCACTTTCCCCACAAGACTTGGTTTCACCAAGACAAGATCTTTCAGAAGCCTTCCCTTGGACCAGAATGGACGCGCTCCAAACCTATCATTCCCCTACCACCAACTGTCCATTTGGCTAAGTTATTGCAACCTATATGATCCAGGCAGAGCCCATAATGCCATGTGGCTGCACTTGAAGCTTCTCAACACTTGACATCTCAAATACCTTTGTTCCTGGGTGGCATTCCACAAGTGAGATACACAAGGTAAACCATAGAAATGGGCCTTGTGTAACCACTCAACCAAAAACCACCAAGCAAGTCCCTTTCCACCCAGGTGATTCATTCACTTAGTTGTTTTTTTTAAACAAAACACAAGTCCTTGACTTAGAAATATTCCATAGCATGAATATAATCCACCCTTGTTTTCTACTAGCTAAGCTAAGCATGGTAGTAGTAGGAATCTTAACTTAGGAAAAATTCTACTAAGGTTTCATCTACTAGGATTTCCCATGGCATAGTTTATACTTAGCAAAAATTCCATGCAAATCCTACTTAGAAATATCACTAATGCATAGTGAAAAATAATGGGACAAAAGTATGAAGCATCACTTGACTTTTTGGTAGAGAATTATAAGTTCACTCCTTGATCTTGCAATAGTCACACTCTTCAAATGTCACTATAATTAAATCAAGCAAGGCACAATTTCAATCTACCATTCAAGCAATCATCACATAGAATAATAAAAACAAAGCAATGCATGCAAGCATGCCAAAGATTGTTTTATTTGTAAAAGTGGTTTCTATTAGGTTATAAACATTTGAAAACACCCTTTGGTCATTTATAAAAGTGGTAAAACCATTTGATATCAAGTTAGTGAAAAATGGCCACTTTAAGTCATTTTTGTTTTCCTAGAAATGGTTTAAATCAAGGTAATATTCTCTAGTGTTTGACAAATACATTTTTAAACACAAATGTTAGTGTTCTATGGTCAAGTGTTCAATATTGATACCATTTGCAAAAGGTTTTACTTATAAACCATTTTTATACCAAATCAATATTTTATGTTGTTGAAAATGCCTTTAGCAAAGTAATAATTTTTATAGGGTTCACCAAATATATTTTTAAATCATAAAACTTTGTGTTTTAGGGTCAGATAGCTTAATCCAAATCATTTCCCAAAGGTTTTTCTCCAAAAAGTATTTTTAACATATAAACAACATTTTTATTTGACTAGAAATGTTTCAATTCAAAGATTTATTCTTTAACTTCACAAAATATGTTTTTGAATCCACAAGATGGTTTCTATGGTCAGTAGGTTCAAAACAATCCATTTTACAAAGATTTTATCACAAAAATAATTTTAGAATGAATTTTATATTCAAATTATTCCTACACAAGTTTCTGCAAAACAACCAATTTTACAGAATAAATTTACTAAACCAAGTGCATGGTTAGATAGAGTTTGTTTTGCTGATTCCATTGAAATAAAATTTGCAAAATTTGGACGTGTAGATCAAAAGTTATAGATTTTACAAAATCTAGCCTCTAATAGATCAAATCTGTTTTTAAAATATCAGGCAGGGCCACGTGGCGTGATCCTACTGGGCGATACCGGTTCGCGCGGATCAATAGATACAGGCCGTTAGATCTAAGTTACATCGCACAACACAGATGCTCTCGTACCCCTTCGCTTAAGAAATCTATCGCAACGCTACGATCTAGATCCGACGGTTCTCAGCGCTTTGACCAGAAACAGGTGGCGCTGGCGGCGGCTGCGCGGCGGTGGCACTCTAGCGGTGAGGTTGCCGGCGATACAGGAGGGGAGAAGAGGAGTGGGATGGCTCACCAGAATCACGTGATCTTGCTGATGCTCGTCGTGTCCTTGGTTGGCGAAGGGGCGCTCGAGGATGATGGTGATTGCTCGCCGGAGAAGCTTCTGGCGGCGGTGCACTCGGGCTGTCGTCGTTGGCGATGTTTCGGACCACGCTAAGACAAGATAAGGGCTGCATTAGCCGCGCACAAGGTCGGCGGTCATGCGTGCATCAATGAGAGGAAGAAGGGCGGCCAGTACTCACCGGGGAAGGTCGACGGAGCGGAGGCAGACGGCGGCGATGCTCAGACGTGGTTGTTGCCGAGCATATGGGGCACGCGCGGATGATCTGGAGCTACTGGCAGTTGCGCAAGAGGGTGGGGATCATGCTCGTGGGGGGTAGAGGCAGAGGGGAGGTGCGGCTTGGCCAGAATCGAGAAAAGGAGCTCGTCGGGGCAGCGAGGTTGCAAACGAAATCAGGGATAGCCTGGTGGCTCTGGTCGTGTGATGTTTGAGGGGAAAGGAGGAGGGGAGGGAGGAAGTTAAAGGGGAGTAATCGCGGGGAGGAATTGCTGGTGAAATTGAGCGAATTAAACCAAGGTTTGAACGAGCAGTAACGGCCGGAGTTGAGGGCGAGGTCAGCGTGGGTGAGGAAGATGACTGTCGAGTGGGCTTGGCTAGTCAGTGAGAGAGAGAGAGAGGAGCAGGTGGGGGCCAGCAGTCAGTGACCCTGCGGGTTCGATTGCGAGTAAAAGAAAACGGTTCGGGGAGAGGGGGATGGGCTTCTGCTGGGCTTAGTGGGCTAGCTGGGTTGGGCTGGCTCCTTTCTATTAATTTTTGTATAGAAAGTTTTTCTTTTTCCTTTTCTATTTATCTGATTTGGTTTTTATTCAAACAAATCAAACACTATTTGAATTCAGACTTCTACCAAACTTTTTGTGTAGATTTTAATACTGTTATTTGACATATTCCAAAGTCAAATTTAAAATAATTCTTTTATTCTTTTTAGGGTCTATTATATATTTATAAATGGACATTTGTCTTTATTTCAAAATAAGATTTAAATATGTTTTCAAACTCTATTTAAATTCTAAATTTTACCAAATCTTTTCAGTAGGTTTTACTTAAAAAATAAATCACTTTGAATTATTATTTAAAATACTTTATTATGTCTTTCAATGTTCATTTAAATTGGTAAATGTCTTTACTTAATAAAATGGATATTAATAAATCCTCATGATTTTATTTAAATAATCTTTTACTATTTTTATTAAACAAAATATTTTATTTTATTTTCTTGGCCAAGTTTTAATTTGGCCTTTTAAAATAGTCCTTATTTATTTCTTTCTTTATCTTATAAAATCCATATCTTTTTATTTAAGGATCCAAAAATGGTGATTCCAACTTGTAAAATTTTATTTAATACTTGTTTATCCTTTTAAATCTCTTTAGGATTATTTACTCACCATTTGGTATGGATTTTTAGATATGTGCTTTATTAGCTTTGGAAATTCAATTTCCTGATCTTACTAAATTCATAAGATTTTATCTATGTTCCCAAATTGAATGAAATCAATTTCTATGGTTTTATAATATTTCTATTTATCATTCTTGATCATTTATAACTGTTTGTTGACAAATTTTATATGGATCAAATCCATGGTCTTAGAGATATCTTGGAAATCTCCCATTAGGGTTTTAGGGTTTTGGTTTATTTTCCAGGTGTTTAAATTTCAAGATGCATTTATGAAGAATGCATTTCACTTGATTTGAATTTAGTTGGATTCAAATTTTATTCAAAGTTTGTTCAAGATGGGTTTTGATGAATTCATTTCAAAACAAAAAAGTTTCTTTTCACCCTAGATTTCAACAATTATTTATTTTCTTTATTTTTTTTCACATTACAAAATTTGGAAAATTTTGGGATGTGACACAGATGCCTGTTTTCTGCTGTTTTTGGTTTCAGAAAAGTTAGTAAAGAAATATTCTCGGAATTGGACGGGACAAAGGACAAAGTCAATTACTTTCCGTGGGGAACAAGAAGTCTAGAGGAGAGCCAGAGGGGCCAGCCAGGTGAGCCAGACCCACCCTAGGCGCGGGTGGGCCCTAGCCCGCGCCTGGCTAGGGTTTGCCAGCCCTGGCGGCCGCCTCGGTCTCCCCATTCGCCTATAAAAAGCCCCTGATGCAGACTCCCCCCCCTTAAATAGTTGTATGTTGCTTGCAACTTAATACTAGAGGGGGTTCAGATGATAACCTGAAGGTGGACTTCTAGTCATAGATGCAGCTGGATGGTGGTCTATGTATCTTGTTGTATTGCCCAATCAACCTCATAGGATATCTCTGACTAGTAATTGCATTGTTATGCCTTGCTTAGTTCCTGTCAGTTGCCCTGCTGTAATTTGTTTACCCTTCATGCCATGTTGTTTATCTAAGGATATCACCTCTAGTGAACTATGGACCCCGGTCCAATCTTTACCATTGATACATCTTCCACTGTTACTTGTTTACTTGCTGCAAACCACCATTACCTTCCACACCATATGTTTAATCCTTTGTTACAGGAACTGGTGAGCTTGACAACCTCACTGATTCGTTGGGGCAAAGTCTTGAGTTTGTGTTGTGCAGATCTCCGTGTTGCTTGCAACACCTGTGTGACGTTTCCTTCCTCCTTCTGGTTTGATAACCTCGGTCTCAACTGAGGGAAAACTTGCTTCTTGCTCTTCACACCCTGCGCTTTGGGTTACCAACGAAGTGCCACGTCAAGCACCATCAATAGCACAAGAACAAGTAATATCAACAATATGCATCAATCAATAAGTTTTGGGACAATGCACATAGAACTAATAATGGCAATTATGCTCTCTTAACTAGTGCCTATAGGTAGAAGGTGGAGACTCAATATAATAGTGGAATAAAGGCCCTTCATAAAGGGAAGCAGGGATTTCAAGTTTCAAAAAGAGCTTCAAAAAATTATGGTACTTGTTAGCTTTCAGTCCTTGTTGCCCCTATCATAAGCATCTTGAAGTGATTAAGGTTAAAGTGAACAAACTATGGAGTATATGCTTGACAAAGTATAAGTTGGCAATCTCATGTCCCTTGAATACGAGGGTCGCTCCTCATGCTACTCAAGTTTAGTTACTTGCAAGTTCTTGTCATAAGTACATGTGTATCATAGAGAACCGCCAACGGGGTACCCCTTGCACATGGTACAGGAGCTTTCCCTTAACCAAAATGACAAGGTAAGCAGACAATGAGCATCTCAGCATTCTTCTTATTCACCATGGGATATGATGCTTTTTTCTCTCTTTCCTCTTTTCTCATATGTCTCTTTTTCTCAAATCTCTTTTTTATAAGAAGAATGCTTCATAGATGTCACTATGGTGATGCTTCAAGTTTCCACCATGATTAGGCATGGCTTAGGCTAGCGGTCCAGGCGTTTCTCTAACACAAAATACATAACACCATGGACTTACAAGCTCTCCTTTCATTTTACACCGACGACATCCATAGACAAAAGAGCATGATATCAACTGGTTAGATATTTACAAGTGTTGAAAGCGTTCCCCATGACAGCACGGTTCTGCTAATTCCAACGTATAAGTGCAAGCATATACAACATAGATGACACAATGGTTCAAGTTTATTAGGGGCAAGAAAAATAAAGTGTGCCATCAAGTTTGTGAGTGCTTTAATCACTAAGTTTTCACATAACAAAATACTTATTAATTGGAAGATAGCTGAAAACAAGAATATACTTGGAATGGTGTAACACACCATGCATAGGAATTTATAGTGGACACTTTGGAATAACTTGGTTTCTTGGTAATTGGAAGCATGAGTAGATCTTACTCATACATGTGGAGGCTAGCAAAAGACTGAGAGCGACCAACTAAGAGAGCAATAATGGCCATAATCATGCAGAGCGACAAAACATTACTAATCAAAGCATAAAATGGTACTACAAGTCAAGTACTAAATGATCATAGAGGCTATGGTTACTTGTTCATAGTAATAATATGGTGTGAGCATGTGCCAAGTCAACCCAAACAAAGCATCAAAGGAGAATACCATAATACTATGCTTTTTCATGCTAAAACAACGCATGATTATTTCAAGGCACTCTAAGCAATCCCAATTGTTTGGAACAAGTCATGCTATAGAAATAATCACTAAGCATAAGGTCAAAACAACACCTAGCATGACATGCTAAAATCTAAGTCACAGTCAAAGCAAGCTCCTCTTGCACTATTCAAGCAAGAACTTTCTACTCCTTTCCAACACCAAACAACTTATTTGAAACCACACAGCGAGAACGGGGGTCCAAACTATTTTATTCAAGCAAACTAAACAAACTAAGCAAAGCAAATGAAAACTAATACGCTCCAAGACCAACACGACAATGCATGAAACAATAAAAACGAAGTGTTTAGAACGACCTGAGATTTTTATTGATGAAGAAGGGGATGCCTTGGTCATCCCCAAGCTTTGATGCTTGTACCTCTTGGATATATCTTGGGGTGACACCAGGGTGGCATCCCCAAGCTTGATATTTTGTCCATTCTTCATGAAATTACATCATTCTCTCTCTACACCTAAAATGTTTCCTTCATACAAAACTTCAAAAAATCTTCAATAGCAACATTAGTGTATTCAAGAGATAATAGACCCTTGGGTTTATCTTTTAGAACTGCAAAACTTTCACTAAAAACACAAGTTAGTGAAGCAATTCCCTCAAAAATCTCAATTTCCCAAAAAGAACCCAAAAATAAATCAATAAGAAGCAAATGCAAATAATGGCAGAAATCTGTCAAAACAGACCAGCAGGTAGAAACCGATTTTTTCGAAGAAATTATGTTTCTCAAATCAAAACATGTTGAACTAACGAAAGTTATCTAACATATTGGGGGATTTATTCGTGAATTTTCAGCTCAATCCGACTTACAGAGACGCGTCACAAATTTTTATGGTGGAGCACAAAAATCTGTATCGGGACAGCAACTCCCCAAATCTTACTTCCCTCTCATTAGAGGTCATTCTTGGGACAAAAGGCAAACAAAAAGGATAAGAAGAGGTCATTACTGAAGAAATAACTTCCAAGACTCAATAAAAATTTTGGGTTATCTCCCAACAAGTATTTTTCTTTAATACCTTTAAGTTAGGCACAAGAAGCAAGAAAACGAGTATTTTCAAATGAAGAAGCATTAACATCAAACCTTTCTTTAAAGGGAGGAGCAAAAATAACTTCTCTCTCCTCATAGGAAAGTGTTCAATACCTTTCTTGAATGGAAATTGATATTTAATGGTGCCTTATTTCATATCAATGATGGCACCAACAGTTCTAAGAAAAGGTCTTCCCAAAGTAATAGGACAAGAAGCATTGTATTCAACATCCAAAACAAAGAAATCAATAGGGACATAAGCATTGTTAACCATAATGAGAACATCATTAACACTTCCCATGAGTTTCTTCTTGGCATTATCATTAAGTGGGACATCCAAATAACAATCTTTCAAAGGTGGCAAATCAAGCATTCCCGCCTGTCACGCGGGTGACCCGGGTTCGTTCCCCGGCAACGGCGCGCTAGAAAATCTTAATGGCGCTGCGTCAATGTGGGAGCGCTTCATTGGGAAACCCCAAGAGCAAGGTGTGATGCAGCATAGCAGCAAGTCTTCCCTTGGTAAGAAACCGAGGTTATCGAACTAGTAGGAGGAAGGAAACATCTCAAAGGTGTTGCAAGCAACATGGAAACCTGCACAACACAAACTCGAGACTTTGCCCTAACTTATAGTGAGGCTGTCAATCTCACCGGTTGCTATAATGAAGGATTAACTGTATGGTGTGGAAGGTGATGATGGTTTGCAGAAAGTAAACAGTAATAGTGGAAGATGTATCAATGGTAAAGATTGGACCGGGGTCCATAGTTCACTAGAGGTGTTCTCCTTAGATAAACAAACATGGCATGCTGGGTAAAAAAATTACATCAGGGCAGTTGACAGGACTGAGCAAGGCATAACAATGCAATACTAGACATAAAGATCCTACGAGATTCGATTGGGCAATACAACAAGATACATAGACCGCCATCGAACTGCATCTATGACTAGAAGTCCACCTTTGGGTTATCATCCGAACCCCCTCCAGTATTAAGTTACAAGCAACCGACAACTGCTTTAAGCAAAGTGTGTAAGGTAAACAATCCACTTGTTCCATGAACAAGAGATCGTTGTTTTATCCCTAGTTGCAACATCATATCTACAACCTAGGAGATTTATGTCATTTCCCTTGATTAAATTGTAGGGTTCGCGGCATAGAAAACAAAAAAATTCCTACGATGGGAAAAACTATGAACCAAGATCTATCTACTAGATACAAACAATGGGTGGATGTATATCTGTAGAGAACATACCCTTGAAGACCGACAAAGCTTAACGAGTTAAACTCGTGGTTGATGTAGATGATCTCTTGCCGATCTCAAGATCGAGAGGAATTCCTTAGCACTGCAACTTAGCGGCGCATCCGTGCTCGCACACACGTCCGAGGCACCGAGCACCGCCTCCTCGCTCCAGCGATGCAGCGGAATCACAACTCTTTCTTCCCGAATAGCCACCGGGAACATGTATCTCGCTAGTCCGAGACCATGGGGGATAAATTCTAGAGGGGGAGAGAGATCCTTCACGAGGAGGTGTGAGTGAGAAATGAGGAGGGGGTGCCTTTTATAGGAGAGGGGGGAACCCCAAGGGGGTGGCCGGCGCATGGGGACTGCCCCCTTTCCCTCCCCTCATTCATGTGGGTGGACACTCCACTCACAAAAATCCTTTCAATTCCCTCCACTCAAAATCCCACTCAAATTCTCATTAAATTTCCACCAAATTTAAAGCAAACTCTCATTAAATAAAACTCCTTTTATTTATTCAGAATTTTGTCAATTACTTTAATGACACACATTCACACATAACCCATTGCTAGTATTTCATTTCACATGCAAAAACACTTTCTGCAATTTCACCCGAAAACCTGTTTCGGTATCTAGTGAAATAAATTCCTGCGCTTATTATTCTTTCCGGCATGAAACTTTTGCTCCTATTGGCTGTCGGTGTATCTTAAGTGTGTCACCATACGGTTCACGAATAATGCGGACATGATCGAGACCCCTCTCCGATCAATAATCAGAAGCGAGATCAGGAGACCCATACTGACTCCCACACATTCAACGATGACTTTCTTGTGATCGTCGGAACCTTGTACGCTAGTATCTTAATCCCTTTGTTTCACGATATATTACATGTCCGAGATTCAATCATCGGTATCTTCATACCTAGTTTGATCTCGTTACTGACATGCACTCTTTTCTCATTCCCGTGATATAACATTCTAGTGATCAAATCACTTGCTTGCAAGCTAACCAATGTGGTATCACCGAGAGGGCCCAGAGTATATCCATCCGTCATTAGGATGAACAAATTCCACTCTCGATCCATGGGCCTCAACGTAACACTTTATTAGCTCTGAACCCATCTTTATAATCACCCTGTTATGGTGTGATGTTTGATGTTATCAAGAAACTCTTCTGGTGTTAGTTTTTATAGCAATATAAACTAAATGACTTTGATCGTAATGCTATACTTCGGATGAATGTTCATCACACCATTACAATAATGTTGTGATCTCGTTATTGTGATCTCGTTATTAACAACATCCAGTGTCCATGATCAGGAAACCTTGATCATCTTGTTAATCAACGAGCTATTTTATGAGAGAGGCATAACTAGGAACTTTCTGTTTGTTTATTAAACACACATGTATTAACGTTTCCGTATTAATACAATTATAGCATGCAAAATAAACATCTATCATATACTTGGAATATACATAATAAACACTTTATTATTGCCTCTGAGGGCATATTCCCTTCAGTCTCCCACTTGCACTAGAGACAACAATCTAGTTACATAGTGATGAATCTAACACCCATGGAGTTCTAGTGTTGATCATGTTTTGCTCTAGGGAGAGTTTTAGTCAACGGATCTGCTACATTGAGATCCGTGTGTACTTTACAAATCTTTATATCTCCATCCTTGACATGCTCGCGGATGGAGTGAAACCGGCGCTTAATATACTTGGAATTCTTGTGAGACCTTGGTTCTTTGGCATTGGCAATGGCACCATTGTTGTCACAATAGATCACCATTGGGTCCAATGCGCTCGCAACCACACCTAGTTCGGATATGAACTCCTTCATCCAAACCGCTTCCTGAGCCGCTTCTGAAGCAGCAACATATTCGGCCTCCGTTGTTGATCCCGCCATCACAGGTTGTTTGGAACTCCTCCAACTAACCGCTCTGCCATTCATGAGAAATACGTATCCGGATTGAGACTTAGAGTCATCTGGATCGGTGTCAAAGCTTGCATCAACATAACACTTAGCGACGAGCTCTTCTTCACCTCCATATACAAGAAACATATCCTTAGTTCTTCACAAGTACTTAAGGATATTCTTGACCGCTATCCAGTGTTCTGAACCTGGATCCGATTGGTACCTACTAGTCAAACTAATAGCATGTGCCAAATCCGGTCTTGTACATAGCATGGCGTACATTATAGAGCCTATGGCTGAAGCATAGGGGACTTTGTCCATTATCTCTCTTTCTTCCACCGTAGCCGGACTTTGAGTCTTACTCAATGTCTTGCCTTGCAACATAGGTAAGAACTCATTCTTACTTCCATCCATTTTAAACTTCTTTAAAATCTTATCAAGGTATGTACTTTGCGATAGCCCTATTAGGCGCCTAGATCTATCTCTATAGATCTTTATGCCTAATATGTATAACGATTCACCTAGGTCCTTCAATGAAAATTTGCTGTTTAGATAACTTTTCACACTGTTTAAAAGATCTATATCATTTTCGATCAATAATATGTCATCCACATATAATATCAGAAATGCCACATTGCTCCCACTCACTTTCTTGTAAATACAAGCCTCTCCATAAGTTTGGACAAATCCAAACTCTTTGATCACCTCATCAAAGTGGAGATTCCAACTTCGTGATGCTTGCTTCAGTCCATAGATGGATCGCTGAAGCTTGCACACCTTGTTAGCATCCTTAGGATTGACAAAACCCTTTGGTTGTATCATATACAACTCTTCTTCAATATTACCATTGAGAAATGCGGTTTTGACATACATCTGCCATATCTCATAATCGAAATATGCAGCAATTGCTAACATAATCCTAACTGACTTTAGCATCGCTACGGGAGAGAATGTCTCATCATAGTCAACTCCTTGAATATGTCGAAACCCCTTTGCGACAAGTCGAGCTTTATAGACGGTCACATTACCATCAGCATCAGTTTTCCTTTTGAAAATCCATTTATTCTCCACGGCCTTTTGGTCATGAGGTAAGTCCACCAAGTTCCAAACTTGATTTTCATACATGGATTCCATATCGGATTTCATGGCTTCTAACCATCTGTTGGAATCCGGGCTCATCATCACTTATTCATACATCGCAGGGTCATCAATTTCATCAACCATGAAATTCATAACAGGGTTTCCGTACAGCTCGGGAGCTGCATGCGTCCTGCCAGACCTACGAGGTTCTGTAGTACTCTCTTTCAGAGTTTCATAATCATTATCATTAGTTCCCTCTTCAACTGGTGAAGCCAACTCTGGAACGACTTCCGGCGCTGCGCTACTCGCCATACTTTGAAGAGAAGGTTCAATAACCTCTTTGAGTTCTACCTTCCGACTACTCACACCTTTTGTGAGAAACTATTTCTCTTGAAAGGATCCATTCTTGGCAACAAAAACCTTGCCCTTGGATCGGTGATAGAAGGAATACCCAATAGTTTCCTTAGGGTATCCTATGAAGACGCATTTTTCCGCTTTGGGTTCGAGTTTATCCGGTTGAAGTTTCTTCACATAAACATCGCATCCCCAAACTTTAAGAAATGACAGCTTAGGTTTGTTTCCAAACCACAATTCATACGGTGTCTTTTCAACGGATTTAGATGGTGCCCGATTTAAAGTGAATGCAGCAGTTTCTAGTGCATAACCCCAAAATGACAACAGCAAGTCCGTCAGAGACATCATAGATCGAACCATATCCAATAAAGTATGATTACGACGTTCCGACACACCATTTCGCTGTGGTTTTCTGGCAGGTGTGAGTTGTGAAACAATTCCACACTCTTTCATATGATTGCTAAACTCGTAACTTAGATACTCACCTCCACGGTCGGACCGTAGAAATCTGATCTTTCTATTACGATGATTTTCCACTTCATTCTGAAATTCCTTGAACTTTTCAAAGGTTTCAGACTTGTGTTTCATCAAGTGGATATAACCGTATCTACTCAAATCATCCGTGAAAGTAACAAAATAACGATATCCACCTCGCGCCAACACACTCATTGGACCACATACATCAGAATATATGATTTCCAATAAATCTGTCGCCCGTTCCATTGAACCAGAAAACGGTGTTCTAGTCATCTTGCTCATAAGGCATGGCTCACATGTATCAAATGATTCAAAATCGAGTGATTCCAAAAGTCCATCTGAATGGATCTTCTTCATGCGTTTAACACCAATATGACCTAGATGGCAGTGCCACATATATGCAGATATATCATCATTAAGTTTAATCCTTTTAGCATCAATATTATGAATATGTGTAACACTATTATCGAGATCCAATAGAAATAAACCATTCATCATTGGTTCGTGACCATAAAAGATTTCATTCATATAAATAGAACAACCATTGTTCTCGGATTTAAATGAATAACCACTTCGCATCAAACACGATCCAGATACAATGTTCATGCTCAGTGCTGGCACTAGATAACAATTATTCAAGTTTATTACTAACCCCGATGGCAAGTGGAGAGGCAGCGTTCCGACGGCGATCACATCAATGCTTGATCCATTGCCGACACGCATCTTGACCTCATCCCTTGCTAGCGATCGCTTGTTTCATAGCCCCTGATTCGAGTTACAAATATTAGCAACTGAACCGTATCAAATACCTAGGTGCTACTGCGAGCACTAGTCAAGTTGTAGAGGTCCCAACCTTTAATAAGGTAGAGATCCCTATGTTTACAATGCTAGTCCCTGGATCAATAGCTAGCATCCACAGTTAAAATGTAATATCAAGAAACAAAGGTCATATTACAACTTTATAACCAGGAATAAAATAATTCATTACATCTTACATAGCTCATTTGGCTATCTCATTACAATGCAGTAGAAATAACTATAGCATGGAGTCCTTCATCTTCAAAGTGCCACAGGCAGTCATGTTGGTTGTAGACTTGTAATCCTATTCAACACACTTCACTAACATCAAACAAACCTGCAACATAATAAGTTACAGCCACAAGGGTCAATACATATGAATTGTATTGGCAAGTGATACTATGGTAGAATAGTGGTATCTATCATCTATATGCATTTGGATAAGAGGAGCTTAGGCTTACTTTGCTCAAAATAGATTTTCCTTATCGTTTGAAAATACTAAGTTTTTGTTTGTCAAAATCACCCAAGGCATCTACCAATAAAAGATTGAAGATCCTTTAACCCTTGTTCAACCACAAGTTTTTAACTTAGAAATTGGGATGAGGAGATCCTTGATAGCTTCCATGTCTTGATGCTCAAATTGTCCATTGCCGGGGACACGGCTAAGTACTTAGATTTTACTCTCTCGAGAGGTGGTGCACTTTCCCCACAAGACTCGACATGCATTGAGACAAGATCTTTTAGAAGCCTTCCCTTAGACCAAAATGGACGCTTTCCAAACCTATCATCCCCTACCCCCAACTGTCCATTTGGCTAAGTTATTGCAACCTATATGATCTAGGCAGAGCCCATAATGCCAAGTGGCTGCACTTGAAGCTTCTCAACATTTGACATCTCAAATCTCTTTGTTCCTGGGTGGCATTCCACAAGTGTGATACACAAGGTTCACCAGTCCCCTGGCCTTGTGTAACCACTCAACATAAATCCATACCCACCATTCCACCCAGGTGATTCATTTACATAGTTGTTTTATTAAACAAAACACAAGTCATAGACTTAGAAATATTCCATAGCATGAATATAATTCACCCTTGTTTTCTACTAGCTAAGCTAATCATGATAGTAGTAGGGATATTAACTTAGGTAAATTCTACTAAGGCATCATCTACTAGGATTTCCCATGGCATGGCATACTTACTAAAAATTCCATGCAAGTCTTACTTAAAATATCACTAATTCATAGTGAAAATAATAGGACAAAGGTATGAAGGACCACTTGCCTTATTGGTAGAGAGTGTAAGTTCACTCCTTGATCTTGCAATGGTCACACTGTTCAAATTCCACTACAATTCAATCAAGCAAGGCACAATTTCAAAACTAACATTCGAACAATTCAACACATAAAATAATAAAAACAAAGCAATGCATGCAAGCATGCCAAAGATTGTTTTATTTTGAAAAGTGGTTTCTCTAAGGCTATAAACATTTTAACACACCTATTGGTCATTTATAAAAGTGGCAAAACCATTTGGTATTAAGTTATTGAAAATGGTCACTTTGTTAGAAATGATTTAAATCAAAGTAATAATTTCTAGTGTTTGTATATATTTTTAGACACAAATGTTAGTGTTTTAAGGTCAAGTGTTAATATTAAAACCATTTGCCAAAGGTTTCATCTAAAAACCATTTGTAATCAAAGCAATACTTTATTTTGTTGGAAATGCCTTTAAACAAAGTAATAATTTTCTAGGGTTCACCAAATATATTTTTAAATCCTAAAACTTGGTGTTTAGGGTCAGAGAGTTTAATTCAAATCATTATCCAAAGGTTTTACTCAAAAAGCATTTTTAAAACATAAACAATATTTTTATTTAACTAGAAATGCTTTTATTCAAAGATTTATTCTTTAGCTTCACAAAATACACTTTTAAATCTACAAGTTGATTTGTATGGTCAGTAGGTTCAAAACAATCCATTTACAAAAGATTTTACCCTAAAAACATTTTTAGAATAAATTTTATACACAAAATATGCCTATACAAGTTTCTACAAAAACAACTATTCCAGAAGCAATTCATTAAACAAATGGCATGGTTGGATAGAATTATTTTTCTTGATTCCATTGATATAAAGTTTGTAAAATTTGGACGTGTAGATTAAAAGTTATGAATTTTGCAAGTTTAAACATCTAATAGAAATGTTTCTGTTTTGAAACAAACTACAGGCCACGTGGCTGATTTTGGTACCGGTTCGCGTGGATCAAGTGATGCGGTGTGTTGAATCTAATTAGGATCGTGCGGCTCAGATGCAAACTTACCCTTTCGCTTAAGTGGATCTAACGTGTCCTTACGATTTAAATCTAACAGCCTGGATTGCTTTGACCATACTCTGGCGGCGGCGCGCTCAGACGCTGACGGTGCCGGCAATACAGGAAGCGAGAGAGCGAGGGAAGAAGCTCACCGAGTTCGCCGTGGCATGGGTATGCTCGAGGTAGTCGTCAAAGATCAGGGGGCGCACGGGTTCAACGTCGATTCCTCACCGGAGTTTCCAACTGGCTCGGGCACGTCTATTCGTCGTCGGAGGCAAGGATTGGAGGCACGCTAAGGCAAGCGGAGTGTACCGTTAGGTTCGTACGAGAGTCGCGAACATGTGAGCATCACAGAGAGGGGAAGGGGGGTTCTGGGCTCACCAGGGGATGTCGCCGGAGTTGTAGCAGGAGGCGGTGGCATGTTGGCATCATCGGAGGCGACGTTCTGGGGCATGCGCGAGCGAGCTATGGCTACTGGCAGGTGCGCCTGGTGCTGGCGAGCATGCTTGTGTCCTCCAGGGGCAGTGGTGGTGGATGTGCTGCTGGAATTTGGACGGAGAACTCGTCGGAGCAGAGGAAGGTTTCGGGCAAAATCGGAGCGGCATGGTGGCGTTCGTGGAGTGGGATCTGGGGGGAAAGATAGGGGAGGCGTGGGCGCTTAAGAGGGAGTGATCACGGGCGGAATCAATGCAGCAGTAACTCAAAATTACGCGAGGTTTTAAAACGACAGGAAATGGCAACGGGGGAAAGAACGAGTCGTGGGGGTAGGGAAGACGACTGGCAGGTGGGGTTGGTTTGTCAGTGAAAGAGAGAGAGGGTGCGGTGGGGTCAGCAAAAGTGAGAGTGCGGGTGCGTTACTGAGTAGAAAATGTTTCGGGAGGGGGAAGAGGAGGTGGGCTGCGCTGGGTTTAGTGGGCCAGGTTGGGCTAGGCTGGCTCTTGTCATTTTTATTATTATTCTGTTACTTTTTCCTTTTCTGATTTCTTTTTCTATTTTGATTTTATCCAAATGATTTCAAACCTTGTTTGAATTCAAACTTTTCTCAAAACTTTCAGTAAGTTTTAATGTTGTTTATTAATGCATTTTAAAGTCTGTTTTAGAACAATTCTTTTATTCTTTTAGGGTTTATTAATTATTTAAAATAGGCACTTGCCTTTATTTAAATAAGATTTTAAATATAATTTCAAACTATTATTTGAATTATAATTTTCATAAACCCTTTTTCAGTAGTTTTTATTTATTCATTAGCGCAATTATTTCACTCTGAATTATTTAAAGTATTTTAGTATGATTTATTAATCATTTAAATTGGGCATTTGTCTTTATTCAAATAAAACCAAATTTGGTTTTAATTCCATATATATATTATTCAAATAATTCTTTTTAAGTTAATTAGATAACTTTTTAATCCACTTTGGTAAATTCCCATTTATTATTTTCTCATGATTTAATTAATCATTTACTTAAGGGGTTTTATCTTTATTCAAATATAATTAGAATAGGGTTTAATCACATATACATTTATTTGTTTATTATTTATCCCTTTATTTCAATTGGAATATCTTTATTTCATTTGCTTATGGATTTGGCCAAGTTTTAATTTGGCTTTTAAATATTCCCTATTTATTATTTCTTTCTTTATCTTATAGAATCCATATCTTTTTACTTAAAGATCCAAAATTGGTGATTCCAATTTGTATCATTTTATTTAATATTTATTTATCCTTTTAAATCTCTTTAGGATTATTTTCTCACAATTTGGTATGGATTTTAGTTAGAAGCCCTATTAGCTTTGAATTTTAATTTCTTTATCTTATTAAATTCATAAGATTTTATCCATGCCTCCAAATTGAATGAAACCAATTTCTATGGTTTCATAATATTTTTATTTATCATTCTTGATCATTTATAAATGTTTGTTGACCAATTTTTATATGTACCAAATCCATAGTCTTTGAGATATCTTGGAAATGATTTTCTTCCATTAGGGTTTTGGTTTAATTTTCCAAGTGCTTAAATTTTAAGATTACATTTATTGATGAATGCATTTCACTTGGTTTGAATTTTGTTGAATTCCCTCTTATTCAAAGTTTGTTCAAGATCGGTTTTGATGTTTCCATTTTAAATCAAAAAGTTTCTTTTCACCCTAAATTTCAACAATTATTTATTTTGTTTATTTATTTTTCACATTTCAAAATTTGGAAAATTTTGGGATGTGACACAAGTACACATCAATAACATGTATATCATATATAACTTTGTTTGCCTTGCCGGCCTTCTTGTCTGCCAAATACTTGGGGTAGTTACGCTTCCAGTGGCTAGTCCCCTTATAATAGAAGCACTCGGTATCAGACTTAGGGCCAACTCGGGGATTCTTTTCAGGCACGGCAACTGGCTTGCCGCCCTTACTTCCCTTCGGTTTACCCTTCTTGTCTTTCTTGAAACCAGTGTTCTTATTGATCATCAACACTTGATGTTCCTTCTTGATCTCCACTTCTGCAGTTTTAAGCATTGACAGAAGCTCGGGGAGAGACTTCTTCATGCCTTGCATATTATAGTTCATCACGAAGATCTTATAGCTAGGTGGCAGAGACTGCAGAACACGATGGATGCCTAAGTCAATGGGAATCAATATTCCCAAGGACACAAGCTTATCGGCGTAACCCGACATCTTGAGTACATGCTCACTTACGGAGCTGTGCTCTTCCATCATGCAGCTAAAGAACTTTTCTGAAGCATTGTAGCTCTCTACAACAGCATGTGTGTCGAAAAACATTTTCAGCTCACCCATTGTATCAAATGCATTGCCGTTTTTGAAATGCTTTCGAAGTTCCGGCTCTATCCCATACAATATTCCGCAATGAACTAAGTTATGGTCCTCCTGACGAGTCTGATAGACATTCTTCTCCTTGTCAGGGGCATCATCGAACGGTGGGGGGCCTAGCGGCGCTTCTAGCACATATTGCTTTTGTGCAGCAGAGAGGAGAATCCTCAAATTCATGGCCCATTCGGTAAAGTTGCTACCGTTCGTTGCAAGTTTCTCTTTCTCCATGAACACATTGAAATTAAAAGCAGGTGGTTCCATCTACAATAGAATTTGTAAAGTTTAGACTAAGTTTATGATAGATTGAGTTCAAATAATCCACATTATGAATGAACTCCCACTCAAAAATGACATCCCTCATGCCTTTTTGGTGATTACATGAACCAAATCCACTACACCAAGTCCGATCATCATGTGAGTCGGTCTAGCTTCAAAGGCGAGCATCAAATGGGCATCATATCTACTATATGACTCATGCTTAACCTTTCGGTCCGTGTTCCGAGGCCATGTCTGTACATGCTAGGCTCGCTAAGTAAGAACCTTAGTATTCGCATGTGTAATTGTCTTACACCCGAAATATGGTCGTGGATCCAAGAACACCCGATCATCACGTGATGTCTTGGAGCGACGAAAACATAATCGGTGCATACTAAAGGAAGAACACATTATTATCTTGATATTTAAATGAGAGATCATCTTATTATGCTAATAAAATGCCAAACAAGCAATATAAGATGCTATCAAACATTACATGTTTATAAGTGAAATGATATGGTTCCCGCATATGATCTCTATCATGTGCACCGTGGTATGATCACTATCATACCTCTATGTGTAAGGCCAAGGTCTATGGAACTTACACGTTATGTGTGTTATAAGAGTATCATCTCATACTTCTACTTACAACATCACCATATCATAACACTAGCCCAGCAACAATCTAAACTAGACGCCTCTAATTTCTCCATTGCAAGTTTTACGTGGCTTAGGGCTTTTGAAGATAGAACCGTTCTTACCTACGAACATGAACCACAACGAGGATAACCAAATTGTTGACAACTCGTTGCAAATTAGATATTGACTATAGTAGGAGAGATAGACACCCGCTAGCCACTTATGCAAACTAGTTGCATGTCAAGCGTGGAACATGTCTCATGTGTGAGGACATGTAAAGTTTGTCCGGGCCGCTTCATCCCACTATGCCACCAATATCCAAAATACAACTAAGAAGCAATAACATGATCATCATCGCCCACATACTCATATGTGTACTACCCGTGTAAAGCATCTACGCATAGATCCGGCTCTGATACCACTATAGGGTTCACAGCATAGAAAACAAAAAAAATCCTACGATGGGAACAACTATGAACCAAGATCTATCTACTAGATAAAAACAACGGGTGGATGTATATCCGTAGAGAACATACCCTTGAAAACCGACAAAGCTTAACGAGTTCAACTCGTGGTTGATGTATACGATCTCTTGTCGATCTCAAGATCGAGAGGAAGTACTTAGCACCACAACTTAGCGACGCATCCGTGCTCGCACACACGTCCGAGGCACCGAGCAATGTAACATCCCTAAAATCATGTTTTCAAAGATTGCATATCATACATGCATGCATATAATTTAGGGATCATTTTCCAACTCATTTCAAGAAATCAGAAGCACTTAGTGCTATTATTTTATGTGAGCAACCATTAATCAAATGCCACTCTCAATTGAGAATATAAATGTCTTAAACCAAGCTTTGTTTGTTCTTTGAGTGTTTTAGTTGAATGCTAGAGTTTGGACAAAAATTTCCAAACAAATATGGTTTTAAAACTATTTTGAAATCTATATCAAACCATGTGCTAAGGCACTGTTATTTTTAAAAATCTTCAAGGACCATACTAGTCCAACAAGACAGTATGATTCTATATTCAAAATTATACAAGTTTCACTTTACAAAAAAATCCAGAAATGATTTGAATTTAATTGCTTTTGAATTTGATTGAAAATGATTCCTGAAATTCATTATAGAAAAAGAAAAAGAATTAGGAAAACCAACTGGGCCTGGCACCACCAATCTAGCCCAGCAATAGACCTAGCCCACTAAGCCCACCCGGGGTTTTCCCCTCTCTCTCACGCGGCCAGACTTACCCCGCGCTCGCTGACTAGTGGACCCAAGTGCCACACGAGCATCGTCCCCAGCCACGTGCCCCCACGACCCCGTCGACGTCGTTACCTCATCACTGCCGCGATTGATGCGAGCTTAATTGTCGGTGTTTCCTCGCGAGATTCTCGCCCCTGCTTTGGCTATAAGACCCCCTCCCCTCGCTGCTCATTTCCCCTCAGTCAGCGCACCATTTCCGCCACCAGGCTGCGCGCATTCGAGCTCGGAACCCCGCAGCACCGACGCACTCCGGTGACCTATTCCGGTGAGCCCCGTGCTCCCCTTCACCTCTCGTTCATACGAGCTTGTCTGCCTTGCCCGTGCGCATCTCCTCACACTCTCTGTTTGCACTATATCGCCCCAGGTCGTCATCTTCGTTCACGGCCGCAACCACCAGAGTCGCCGCTCAACTCCGACGAGCAATAGCGGTAAGAATCGAGCGCCCCTCGCCTTCTCCTTGAAACCATCTTGCTCACTATGACCTTGCGCACCCCCTGATACATTTTATTCGTGCTAGGACGATGCAGAGCCTCGCAACGTTGACATCTGCAAACACCCGACGCCGCGCACGACTCGGACGAGCTCCAGCGACATCCATGGTGCGCCCCTGCGCCAACAAAGCCTACCTTGAGCATCAGCAGCACACGGCGAACTCAGTAAGCCACTTCCCCCTCTCCCGCGCGACCTAAATCGTCGGCACCGTATCTGACAGAGCCGCCGCCGCCACTCACCGCCACCAACGCCTCCCGTCTGTGGTCGTTTGATCTGTGACTGTAGGATCTAGATCTAGCGATTAGGATTAGATCTATAGCGAAGCGGTACAAACAGATCTGGACCGTGCACGTTAAGTTAAATCCAACGGCCCGCGAGAGTGATCGGATGCGAATCGGTATCAACCAATCAGGGAGCGCCGCGTGGCCAGTTTTTCGTTTTTAAAACAGAATTTAGATCTATTAGATGTTTAAACTTGAATAATTCATAACTTTTTATTCCCACGTCCAAATTTGACAAATTTTATATCATTGGAATCAGGAAAGAAAATCCTTTCTGTTTATGCAATGTGTTTAATATTTTACCTCTGTTAAAATGTTTGTTTTTGCAAAAACATTTGTAGGCATAATTTGGGTATAGTAATTATTTGAAAAATATTTTAATGTTCAAATAAAGTTTATTTTGCAAGATTTGAACTTGTTTAAAATTCAGTACTGTGCACTTGTCTTGTTTGGTGTATAAAATCATCACATGGCATTTTGCATGCATCCATATATTTTTGTTTGAATATATTTTGTATGTGATTTTGGTGCTATTATTTCATGTGTAGATTTTGGTGCAAATAGTGATTGTGATTGTGAGGATTGTTGCTACTTTCCAAACTACCAAGGCAAGTGGTGCTTCATGATTTTATTCCTATGTTTTTCAACTATGCACTAGAAATATTTTGCTAGACTTGCATGAATATTTTGATCTATATGCTATGCTTGGGAAATCCTGGTAGTTGTAGAATTGCTAGAAATTTCTAAGTTAAGATGCTTATCAATGCCATGCTTAGCCTAGCTAGTAGCAACCAAGGGTGGTTATATATTCATGCTATGAGAAAATATTTCTAAGTCTTTGGACTTGTGTTTTGTTAATAAAACAACTAAGTGAATGAATCACCTGGGTGGAAAGGAAAGAATGGTTTGTGTTGAGTGGTTACACAAGGCCCATTTATATGGTTTACCTTGTGTATCTCACTTGTGGGAAGCCACCCAGGAACAAAGGGATTTGAGATGCCAAATGTTAAGAAGCTTCTAGTGCAGCCACATGGCATTATGGGCTCTGCCTGGATCACATAGGTTGCAATAACTTAGCCATTTGGACAGTTGGTGGTAGTGGGTTGATAGGTTGGAACGCGTCCATTTGGTCTAAGGGAAGGCTTCTGAAAGGTCCTGTCTTGGTGAAAATCAAGTCTTTTGGGGAAAGTGCACAACCTCTGCAGATGGAAGAATCTAAGTACTTAGCCATGTCCCTGGTATTGGACAACTTGAGCATCAAGACATGGAAGCTATCAAGAATCTCCTCATCCCAATTTCTAAGTTAAAACTTGTGGTTGAACAAGGGTGAAGGTTCACTAATTTCTATTGGTGTTTCCTTGGGAAAGTTTTTGTCAAAGAAAAACTTAGTGTTTTCAACTAATAGGTAAAACCTATTTTGAGCAAAGCAAGCCTAAGCTACACTTAGCCAAAATGCATATAGTATCTAGACTACTAATATTCTACTAAGGTATCACTTGCCAATACTATTCCAATGTATTGACCCACTGTGGCTGTAACTTGTGATGTTGCAGGTTATTCTGATGATGATTAGGGGTTATGAGTCTACACTCAACATGCTTGCCTGTGGCACATGAAGATGAAGACTTATTTATCTTATTATATATTTGAACTCTTGTATTAGGCCTATGGCCATGGAGTTTGTAAAAGACTATGTTTGTCTCTGGAATGATATGTAATAATGACCTTTGTTTCTATGTACTTCATCTTAAACTGTGGATGCTAGCATTGATCCAGGGACTAGCATTGCAATCACAGGGATCCTTACCTTTATAAAGGGAGGGATCTTACAGATGGTATCGGAGCACTGTGTTGCCTGTAGGATTATGACCCTAGGATTGGAAACCACTAAGGAAAAAATTTCAACAACTTCCACACTTGTCTTTTCTTCTCGTAAACTTTTCTAATCTTCTTTCTCATCTCTATTTGTAGATGAACTCCATCAACGAAGCCATGAGGAAGGGACCACTCATGACTATGACTTTGGAATGTGAGATAGAATTCCCCAAGGCTCTCAAGGACCTCATGGTTTCCATGGGAATACATGGTGCAGCTGTGTACAAAGGTTTTCTTGTGATGGATGAAGGAGTTGAATACTGGTGGGTGCAACTTCACTTGTATAAAAACAAGGAAGACAACCACAAGGACTCAGGATTCTGCATGGTCACCAACTCAGTGATGCACACCACATTCTTTGATTCAGCAAGGATGCAGGTTGGAAGGCCATCAAAGAGCTTGGTGATAGAATCAAGTGCAGAATGCTCAACACCCAGAATGACCTTAGGGAAGAAAAGAAGCATACCCAAGAGTTAGAGGCTACCAACCAACGTTTAATAGAGGACATCATAGACTTAGCCATTGAGTCATGTGATCAGGATAGACAGATTGCCTCTAGAGATGCCCTGTTAGCCAACTTGGCAAGTGAGATGGGATTGTAACGTACTTCGTTAGTTGGACCACCACACTTATCATTTTATTTCCCAAATGTTGTTTAAAATAAGTTGAACCTTGGATGCTTGTAATGGTTTTATGTATGCCATGACTTGAATGTTTTGATTGTCAAAGATATGCATGTGATGCCTTGTCTTGTGATTCATCTCTATGTATGTTGATTCTAAATTTTTCTATCTTATAAAATAGATGCCTAATGTTACCATCAGCACGACTGAAGAGTTCAAGGGAACTCGTTTTGGCACTCGTATTATTGAGCTCACTAGTTTGCTCAATCTCCCACTTCCTACCATCATGATGCTTCCCCTCACCAAGTTCGAGAGGAAGGACCTTTGGGGCTTCAAGGTTACTCAGCCAGGACGCCCGACTGAGCCAGCCACGGAGGCCATCACCTTCAAGCTCATGCATGATGACAAGGAGAGAGGCCTAGAGGTAGTCATGCAGGATTTGCTTGGACGCTTGTTAGGGAGACACTCTCGGGAGATTAGAGGTACTCATTTCCACGCCTTCGGTAGACGTGATGAGGATGGTGAGGCCATTGACTTCGAGGATACTGCTAGAGAGACGGCAGAGCCGATTCGTCTTTACCTCCAGGACTTAGAGGTTCTTCTTAGGCACCTAGATACTGATAGGACCAACGTCATGCTTAGCAATGATGAACTCCAGGTGCAGCTTCGTGAGAAGGACAAGCTCTTCGCGGAGCAAGATGAGATAGTCAAGGAAATGGAGGCCAAGTTTGAGAGTCAGGATAGAAAGTTCAAGAGTCAAGAGAAGAGAGTCCAAGATAGGAACAAGAGGATTCGAGACATGACTGCAGAACTAGAGGCCAAGGACTTCGAGCTCGAGCATCAGCAAGGTGTGATTGAGAGGCTTCGTTCACAGAAGAGGGCTCTCAAAGACAAAATAGAGACCTTGACCACCAATGTTGAGGAGTATAAGACCGCTATGGAGAATGCAGGTCTTACACTTGTTGATGAGGAGGTTGATGCAGAGGAGTAGTAATGACTACTCATTTACCGTTATTTATCATACTTTTGATTATTGAGTCGCAATGACCATCCAACATGTGGATGGCTTGCTATTGGTGTGTTTACTTTTCAAAACTTGTTGTCTTTGTTGTTGAACTTTTACTACTATGATGCATGTTTGGTGATTGATTATGTGATGTATTGTGCATGTTAGCATCTATGGGTATCTCATTCTTATCTCTATTGAAAACCACAGATGCCTCCCCGACGCGCCAATCCCAACCCTAACAACAATAACATCACCCCTGAGATGCAGCAGATGATGACAGCTCAGACGCAGCTGATGCAGATGATGACCATGTTTATACAGAACCAGAACAACAACAACAACAACAACAACAACAACAACAACAACAACAACAACAATAACAACAACAATAATAACAACAACAACAATCAGAATAACCCACCGGGTTTTGACATGCTTACCAGGTTCTTAAGATTGAGGCCAGCAAAGTTCTCAGGAACTACTGATCCTATGGTGGCCAATGATTGGCTACGCTCTGTGAACAAGGATTTGGTAACTGTTGGCTGTACTGATGAAGAGAAAGTCAGATTTGCAGCACACTTGTTGGAAGGACCAGCAGCCACTTGGTGGGATAACTTCCAGATCACCACTCCCATTGCGGATGTGACATGGGCTATCTTTGAAGATGGTTTCCGTACTGCTCACATCTCATCCGGAATGATGAGTTTGAAGAAGAAGGAATTCCATAACCTGAAGCAGCGCCACCGCAGCGTAGCAGGGTATATTGAGGAGTTCAACAATCTTGCATGTTATGCACCGGATGAAGTTGACACTGATGCTAAGAGGAAGGAGAAGTTCCTTGAAGGATTGAATGATGAATTGAACCTGCAGTTAGCTGTGGCCTATGTCCCCACATACCAGTCTCTTTGTGACAAGGCTGCTATTTTGGAGAGCAAGATGAAACAGGTTGAAAGCAGGAAGAGGAAGCACTCTGACAAGCACAGCTCGGGATCGTCTCACAAGCATTCCCATTATGATGACAGTGGGAATTCAGGATTCCACAAGCATGGGAAGTACAACAAGCACCACAACCACAACCGTCATCATGACAACAAGCACCACCATAGTCATGACAATGACAAGTACAAGAATCACAAGAGTGGATATAAGAGCCACCACAATGGAAGTGGAAGTGGTAGTGGAAGCCAGCCTGTCAAGAAGGATCTTAGTCAGGTTGAGTGTTTCAAGTGCAAGAATATGGGGCATTATGCAAATGAATGCCCAGAAAAGAAAGTGGAAGGACCCAACAAGCCCCACCCTTTTCAAAAGGGACAGGTGAACCACATCAATGTGGAAGAGATCTATGAGGAACCTGATGTTGTTGCTGGTAAGTTCAAACTCAATTCTGTTCCAGCATTTGTTCTCTTTGATACTGGTGCATCTCATTCATTCATATCAAGAGCATTTGTTGAAAGAAATGAACTACCGGTAGAAACTATTGGGTGTCCTATAAAAGTAAGTTCTCCTGGCGGAGAAATGATAGTGAACTCGGGATGTCATGATCTAGTCATAGAGTTTGGGAAGTATAAGTTTCCCGTTAATCTGATAATCCTAAACTCCCAAGGATTGGATGTCATTTTGGGAATGGACTGGATGACTAAGCACAAGGGAGTGCTAGATTGTGCCAACCATACTGTCTCGCTCACAACTCCAGAAAACAAAAGGATTAGATTCAAGACCAACTTTGAATCGAAAAGGAGTAATCTAAATTCTCTTAAGGGGGTTAGCATAGACAGTGTGCCAATTGTGAGTGAATATCCGGATGTGTTTCCAGAAGAATTGCCAGGAATGCCACCAGATAGAGATGTGGAGTTTCTTATTGATTTGCTACTAGGATCTGGACCAATAGCAAAGAGACCATACAAGATGTCAGTAGATGAGTTGAAAGAACTCAAGAAACAGCTTGGAGAACAGTTGCAGAAAGGATTTATTCAACCAAGTTCTTCATCTTGGGGAGCACCAATTTTGTTTGTGGAAAAGAAAGATAGAAGTCAAAGGCTATGCATAGATTACCGTTCACTCAATGAGGTGACTATCAAAAACAAGTATCCTTTGCCTAGAATCAATGACTTGTTTGATCAGCTAGAAGGAGCCTGTGTGTTCTCAAAGATTGATCTCCGATCAGGTTATTTTCAGCTTAAGATAAGAGAACAAGACATACCTAAGACAGCTTTCACCACTAGGTATGGATTGTATGAGTACACCGTGATGCCTTTTGGTTTGACAAATGCCCCAGCTTATTTCATGAACATGATGAACAAGGTGTTCATGGAGTTCCTCGACAAGTTTGTTGTTGTATTCATTGATGACATTTTGATATACTCCAAGAGCAAAGAAGAGCATGAAGGACATTTGCGTTTGATACTCGAGAAGCTTAGAGAGCATAAGCTGTATGCCAAATTCAGCAAGTGTGAGTTTTGGTTGAATGAAGTTGGATTTCTTGGACACGTTGTGTCAGGAGATGGTGTAGCAGTTGATCTTGCTAAAGTTTCAGCTATAACTGAATGGGAATCTCCTAAGTCAGTGAAAGAGGTTCGTAGCTTCCTTGGCTTGGTAGGATATTACAGAAGGTTCATTGCGAATTTTTCCAAGATAGCTAAACCAATGACAGAGTTACTAAAGAAAGACAGGAAATTTGCCTGGTCTGAAGGATGTGAACTCAGTTTTCAAGAATTGAAGAAGAGACTAGTGACAGCACCGGTCTTATGTCTGCCAGATTTGGAGAAGGATTTCCAGGTGTATTGTGATGCATCTCATCATGGATTATGTGCAGTACTTATGCAAGAAGGGAAAGTTGTGGCTTATGCCTCGAGACAACTCAAAACTCATGACGTAAATTACCCTACTCATGATTTAGAGTTAGCCTCTGTTGTCCATGCACTCAAAACATGGAGACATTATCTTTTGGGAAAACGATGTGAAGTGTTCACAGATCACAAAAGTTTGAAGTATATCTTCACCCAGAAAGAAATTAACATGAGACAAAGAAGATGGCTAGAACTCATCAAGGACTATGACTTGAGTTTGCAATACCATCCCGGTAAAGCAAATGTTGTAGCGGATGCTCTAAGCCGTAAGTTTTTTGTGAATGACCTTACTAAGGGAGAATTGCCAGATGATTTGTGTGCTCAATTTAGAGATCTCAGATTGGAGATTGTGCCTGAAGGACATCTCATGTCATTAGATGTTCAACCCACCTTGTTGGACAAAATCAAAGAAGCCCAAAAGACAGATAGGGAAATTGAGGAGATTAAGGAAAAGATTGGCAAGGGAAAAGCCAAAGGATTCCGTGAAGACGAACAGGGTACTTTATGGTATGGAAAACGTATCTGCGTTCCACAAGATCCGGAGCTTCGGAAACTGATATTACAAGAAGCACATAACTCGTCGTATTCCATCCATCCGGGTAACACCAAAATGTACATGGATATGAAGGAAAGATTTTGGTGGAATAATATCAAGAAGGACATCGCCGAACATATTGCTTTGTGTGATGTATGTAGCAGAGTGAAAGCGGAACATCAGAAACCAGCGGGATTGCTACAACCACTACCTATTCCTGATTGGAAGTGGGACAAGATTGGCATGGATTTCATCACCGGATTGCCAAGGACCAGGGCAGGATATGATTCTATTTGGGTAGTAGTGGATCGCCTAACTAAAGTGGCTCATTTCATACTCGTGAAGACAACCTATACAAGTGCTAAGTTAGCCAAGATCTATATGAGTAGGATTGTATGTCTACATGGAGTACCCAAGAGTATTGTGTCTGATAGGGGAACTCAATTCACTTCTCATTTTTGGAGGCAATTACATGATTCATTGGGAACGAGGTTGGAATTCAGCACTGCTTTTCATCCTCAGACTGATGGACAGACAGAAAGGACCAACCAGATTCTTGAAGATATGTTGAGAGCATGTGCCCTAGACTATGGAGCCAGTTGGGATGAAAGTCTGCCTTACGCAGAATTCTCTTACAATAACAGCTATCAATCCAGTATTGAGATGGCACCATTTGAGTTTCTCTATGGGAGAAAGTGTACCACCCCATTGCTATGGAATGGTGTAGGAGAAAGAAGTTTGTTCGGACCAGAACTAATCAAAGAGGCTGAAGAGAAATTCAAGCTAGTTAAGGACAGATTAAAGATAGCACAGTCCCGATAGAAGAGCTACGCAGATCCTAAGCGTAGAGAAGTCAACTATGAAGTGGGTGATAGAGCTTATCTTAGAGTGTCACCACTTCATGGAGTGAAGAGATTTGGAGTCAAAGGAAAATTGGCCCCAAGATATGTTGGACAATTCAAGATTCTGAGTCGTAAAGGAGAAGTAGCTTATGAGATTGAATTGCCAGAATCATTGTCTGTCATTCACAATGTGTTTCATGTGATTCAGCTTAAGAAATGCCATCCAGAGATGGAAGGGACTTCTTTGAAGGATACTATACCATTGGAGGAAGTCCAATTGTAAAGTGATCTCACTTATGAAGAAAAACCTATCAAGATTGTTGAGACTGCAGAAAGAGTTACTCAGACTAAGACTATCAAATTCTGCAAGGTTCGATGGAAGCATCATTTCGAAGAAGAAGCCACATGGGAAAGAGAAGACTATCTTCGGAAAGACCACCCTCATCTATTTGCTAGCCAACCCGAATCTCGAGGGCGAGATTCACCTTAAGGGGTTAGATTTGTAACATCCCTAAAATCATGTTTTCAAAGATTGCATATCATACATGCATGCATATAATTTAGGGATCATTTTCCAACTCATTTCAAGAAATCAGAAGCACTTAGTGCTATTATTTTATGTGAGCAACCATTAATCAAATGCCACTCTCAATTGAGAATATAAATGTCTTAAACCAAGCTTTGTTTGTTCTTTGAGTGTTTTAGTTGAATGCTAGAATCTGGACAAAAATTTCCAAACAAATATGGTTTTAAAACCATTTTCAAATCTATATCAAACCATGTGCTAAGGCACTATTATTTTTAAACATCTTCAAGGACCATACTAGTCCAACAAGACAGTATGATTCTATACTCAAAATTATACAAGTTTCACTTTACAAAAAAAATCCAGAAAAGATTTGAATTTAATTGCTTTTGAATTTGATTGAAAATGATTCATGAAATTCATTATAGAAAAAGAAAAAGAATTAGGAAAACCAACTGGGCCCGGCACCACCAATCTAGCCCAGCAACAGACCTAGCCCACTAAGCCCACCCGGGGTTTTCCCCTCTCTCTCTCTCTCACGCGGCCAGACTTACCCCGCGCTCGCTGACTAGTGGACCCAAGTGCCACGCGAGCATCGTCCCCAGCCACGCGCCCCCACGACTCCGTCGACGCCGATGTTACCTCATCACTGCCGCGATTGATGCGAGCTTAATTGCCGGCGTTTCCTCGTGAGATTCTCGCCCCTGCTCCGGCTATAAGACCCCCTCCCCTCGCTGCTCAATTCCCCTCACTCAGCGCACCATTTCCGCCACCAGGCTGCGCGCATTCGAGCTCGGAACCCCGCAGCACCGACGCACTCCGGCGACCTATTCCGGTGAGCCCCGTGCTCCCCTTCACCTCTTGTTCATATGAGCTTGTCTGCCTTGCTCGTGCGCATCTCCTCACACTCTCTGTTTGCACTATATCGCCCCAGGTCGTTGTCTTCGTTCACGGCCGCAACCACCAGAGCCGCCGCTCAACTCCGACGAGCAATAGCGGTAAGAATCGAGCGCCCCTCGCCTTATCCTTGAAACCATCTTGCTCACTATGACCTTGCGCACCCCCTAATACATTTTATTCGTGCTAGGACGATGCAGAGCCTCGGCAACGTTGACATCTGCAAACACCCGATGCCGCGCACGACTCCGACGAGCTCCAGCGATATCCACGGTGCGCCCCTTCGCCAACAAAGCCTACCTTGAGCATCAGCAGCACACGGCAAACTCAGTAAGCCACTTCCCCCTCTCCCGCGCGACCTAAATCGTCGGCACCGTCTCTGATAGAGCCGCCGCCGCCACTCGCCGCCGCCAGCGCCGCCCGTCTGTGGTCGTTTGATCCGTGACCGTAGGATCTAGATCTAGCGATTAGGATTAGATCTGTAGCGAAGCGGTACGAACAGATCTGGGCCATGCACGTTAACTTAAATCCAACGGCCCGCGAGAGTGATCCGATGCGAATAGGTATCAACCAATCAGGGAGCGCCGCATGGCCAGTTCTTCGTTTTTAAAACAGAATTTAGATCTATTAGATGTTTAAACTTGAATAATTCATAACTTTTGATTCCCACGTCCAAATTTGACAAATTTTATATCATTGGAATCAGGAAAGAAAATCCTTTCTGTTTATGCAATGTGTTTAATATTTTACCTCTGTTAAAATATTTGTTTTTGCAAAAACATTTGTAGGCATAATTTGGGTATAGTAATTATTTGAAAAATATTTTAATGTTCAAATAAAGTTTATTTTCCAAGATTTGAACTTGTTTAAAATTCAGTACTGTGCACTTGTCTTGTTTGGTGTAGAAAATCATCACATCGCATTTTGCATGCATCCATATATTTTTGTTTGAATATATTTTGTATGTGATTTTGGTGCTATTATTTCATGTGTAGATTTTGGTGCAAATAGTGATTGTGATTGTGAGGATTGTTGCTACTCTCCAAACTACCAAGGCAAGTGGTGCTTCATGATTTTATTCCTATGTTTTTCAACTATGCACTAGAAATATTTTGCTAGACTTGCATGAATATTTTGATCTATATGCTATGCTTGGGAAATCCTAGTAGTTGTAGAATTGCTAGAAATTTCTAAGTTAAGATGCTTATCAATGCCATGCTTAGACTAGCTAGTAGCAACCAAGGGTGGTTATATATTCATGCTATGAGAAAATATTTCTAAGTCTTTGGACTTGTGTTTTGTTAATAAAACAACTAAGTGAATGAATCACCTGGGTGGAATGGAAAGAATGGTTTGTGTTGAGTGGTTACACAAGGCCCATTTCTATGGTTTACCTTGTGTATCTCACTTGTGGGAAGCCACCCAGGAACAAAGGGATTTGAGATGCCAAATGTTAAGAAGCTTCTAGTGCAGCCACATGGCATATGGGCTCTGCCTGGATCACATAGGTTGTAATAACTTAGCCATTTGGACAGTTGGTGGTAGTGGGTTGATAGGTTGGAACGCGTCCATTTGGTCTAAGGGAAGGCTTATGAAAGGTCCTGTCTTGGTGAAAATCAAGTCTTGTGGGGAAAGTGCACAACCTCTGCAGATGGAAGAATCTAAGTACTTAGCCATGTCCCTGGTATTGGACAACTTGAGCATCAAGACACGGAAGCTATCAAGAATCTCCTCATCCCAATTTCTAAGTTAAATCTTGTGGTTGAACAAGGGTGAAGGTTCACCAATTTCTATTGGTGTTTCCTTGGGAAAGTTTTTGTCAAAGAAAACTTAGTGTTTTTCAACTAATAGGTAAAACCTATTTTGAGCAAAGCAAGCCTAAGCTACACTTAGCCAAAATGCATATAGTATCTAGACTACTAATATTCTACTAAGGTATCACTTGCCAATACTATTCCAATGTATTGACCCACTGTGGCTGTAACTTGTGATGTTGCAGGTTATTCTGATGATGATTAGGGGTTATGAGTCTACACTCAACATGCTTGCCTGTGGCACATGAAGATGAAGACTTATTTATCTTATTATATATTTGAACTCTTGTATTAGGCCTGTGGCCATGGAGTTTGTAAAATACTATGTTTGTCTCTGGAATGATATGTAATAATGACCTTTGTTTCTGTGTACTTCATCTTAAACTGTGGATGCTAGCATTGATCTAGGGACTAGCATTGCAATCACAGGGATCCTTACCTTTATAAAGGGAGGGATCTTACAAGCAACCTCCGCCTCCTCGCTCCAGCGATGCAGCGGAAGCACAACTCTTTCTTGCCGAATAGCCACCGGGAACATGTATCTCGCTCGTCCGAGACCATGAGGGATAAATTCTAGATGGGGAGAGAGATCGTTCACGAGGAGGTGTGAGTGAGAAGTGAGGAGGGGTGTGCCTTTTATAGGAGAGGAGGGACCCTAAGGGGGTGGCCGGAGGATGGGGGTTTCCCCCTTGCCCTCCCCTCATTCATGTGGGTGGACACTCCACTCATAAAAATCCTTTCAATTCCCTCCACTCAAAATCCCAGTCAAATTCTCATTAAATTTCCACCAAATTTAATGCAAACTCTCATTAAATAAAACTACTTTTATTTATTCAGATTTTTGTCAATTACTTTAATGAAAAACATTCACATATAACCCCTTGCTAGTATTTCATTTCACATGCAAAAACACTTTCTGCAATTTCACCCGAAAACCTGTTTCGGGCATGCGCTTGTTATTCTTTCCAGCATGAAACTTTTGCTCCTATTGGATGTCGGTGTCTCTTAAGTGTGTCACCCTACGGTTCACGAATAATGCGGACATGATCGAGACCCCTCTCCGATCACTAATCAGAAGCGGGATAACGAGACCCATACTGACTCCCACACATTCAACGATGACTTTCTTATGATCGTCGGAACCTTTTACGCTAGTATCTTAATCCCTTTGTTTCACGATATATTACATGTCCGAGATTCGATCATCGGTATCTCCATACCTAGTTTTATATCGTTACTGACATGCACTCTTTTCTCGTTTCTGTGATATAACATTCTAGTGATCAAATCACTTGCTTGCAAGCTAACCAATGTGATATCACCGAGAGGGACCAGAGTATATCTATCCATCATCGGTATGAACAAATTCCACTCTCGGTCCATGGGCCTCAACATAACACTTTATTAGTTCTGAACCCATCTTTATAATCACCGTGTTATGGTGTGACGTTTGATGTTATCAAGAAACTCTTCCGGTCTTAGTGGTTGACATGATCTCATGGTCTAAGGATAAGGATCACTTCGTATGTTGTTATAGCAATAGAAACTCAATGACTTTGATCGTAATGCTATACTTCGGATGAATGTTCATCACACCATTACACTAATGTTGTGATCTCGTTATTAACAACATCCAATGGCCATGATCAGGAAACCTTGATCATCTTGTTAATCAACGAGCTAGTTTATGAGAGATGCATAACTAGGAACTTTCTGTTTGTTTATTAAACACACATGTATTAACGTTTCCGTATTAATACAATTATAGCATGCAAAATAAACATCTATCATATACTTGTAATATACATAATAAACACTTTATTATTGCCTCTCGGGGCATATTCCCTTCATAAATAGATGCATGAACCCACTACCGAGCATAAATACCCCATCTTGGAGTCACTAGCAACTACTTGGCCAAGATAGCTACTAACAATGGAGAGCATGCAAGATCACAAACAACACAGACATGATAGAATCATAAAGACAAAACCATTAATCAAACCAACATAATAATCTCAATATCCATCGGATCCCCGCAAACACAACATGCATGATTACAAATAGATTAGATCTTGATCATGAACGAAGCTCACAAGATCTATAAATGCAAGCACAAAGGATGAGATACAACCATCTAGCTACTACATGGACCCGTAGTCCAAGGTGGAACTACTCACGCTTCATACTAGAAGCTGGCATGATGAAGAAGAAGGCCTCCGGGATGATCTCCCATCTGGCAGGGTGCCGGGAAGAGCTTCAGATCCCCCCGATCTAGGGACGATGGTGGCGGCGGCTACAGACAGTTTCGTGGAATATTGATCGGGTCCTTAGGGTTTAGGCATCGGGGGCTTCTTATTGTTGGAGATATGCCCTAGAGGCAATAATAAAAGTGGTTATTATTATATCTTTGTGTTTATGATAAATGTTTACATTCATGCTATAATAGTATTAACCGGAAACATTCATACTTGTGTGATTTGTAAACTGAATTAGAGTCCCTAGTAAAGCCTCTTTGTAATACTAGCTTGTTGGTTAATAAATGATCGTGGTTTCCCAATCATGAACATTGAGATGTTGTTAACAACAAGATCATATCATTACGAGAATGGAGTGATGGACATACTCCTATAGATAAGCGTAGCATTAAGATCAAGTCATCTCAATAGTTTGTTTGCTATAAGATTTCTGATACATAGTAACCTAATTCATTTGACCATGAGATCATGCTAATCACCATCACCGGAAGAATGCTTTGATGACATCAAACACCACACCGTAACTGGGTGGCTATAAAGGTGGCATTGAGTGTTCGGAAAGTATGTGTTAAGGCACATGGATCAAGAGTGGGATTTGTCCATCCATATGAAGGGTAGATATACTCTGGGCCTCTCGGTGGAATGTCATCCAATTAGCTTGCAAGCATGTGACTGGCTCACAACGGATCACATATCACAGGAATGAGAAAAGAGTACTTATCGGTAACGAGGTTGAACTAGGTATGCAGAGATACCGACGATCAAATCTCGGATAAGTAAACTATCGCGAGACAAAGGGAAATTGGTATCGTATGTAAGTGGTTCATTTGATCACAAAGTAATATTAGAAATATGTGGGAGCCATATGAATTTCCAGATACCTCTATTGGTTATTGATCTGAGAAGTGTCTCGGTCATGTCCGCATAATTCATGAACCGTAGGGAGACACACTTAAGGATTCAATGTTGTTTAGTAGATATGGAATGTAAGTAGGGATACCAAATGTTGTTCGGAGTCTCGGATGGGATCCGGGATATCACTAGGAGAACCGAAATGGTCCGGAGAATAAGGTTCATATAAGGAAAGTCTGATTCCGGAGTTCGGGAATGATTTCAATGTTTTCATCGGAGAGGTTCTAGAAGGATCTAGAAGGTTCACCGGACCGGAAGGGGAATGGTCCATGAATGTGTCATGGGTAAGTGGAATGATTGGACCATATCCTAGGTCACTTGGTTTGGGCATTTGCGAGAGAGAATTAAAGCTCTAAATTGAAAGTCAAAAGGGAGGTTTGAAAAGTCAACCTGGAACAATAGTTTCCTAGTGGAAGAAGGAAAGAGTCCTTCCTTCTATCCAACTTGGGTTTGGGTTTGGATTCAAACTCTCCCCTCCCAAGGTTGTCCCCCTCTCATAAATAGAAGGGGGGCTGCCCCAAAGACCACAACACCAAGCCCTCCCCACCGTGTGTCGCGCCACCGACACCTCCTCCTCCTCTTCGGCCTTCTAAAACTAGATCGCCGGAAAACCCTAGATCCACCATAACTCGCACCAGCTTAGGCGAAGCCCTGCAGGCTCTTCCCTCTACTTCCGACACCACGCCGTCGTGCTGCCGGAATCACGAGGGGAGAACTACAACCTCCTTAGACCTGGGATTGTCGCATGTACTTGAGATGTGGATCGACCTACTTTGGGGCTATCAGACGCTACTCCGTAACTGGGTAGTTATAAAGGTAGCCTTCGGGTTTGTCTTGAAGCATGCTGCAAGGCATGGTCAATCAATATGGGATTTGCCCCTCTCTACTTGAGAGATATATCTCTAGGCCCCTCGAGTGATCGGATCCATAAATGCATGGTCGTGCTACATATGGTTAAGAGTTAACCTAGTAAAGGGATTCCGAATCACGGTATCAAGAAAGGGAGGTCAGCTTGGAGCTAGACCAAATATCGTGAGGCAAAGGGAAAGACATGTACTAAACCTTGTGATGGTTCGTCCGATATGATCTTTGTATGCGTTTAGGAGTTGGCACGTCTTGCTAGAGGTCGCTACCAACTATTGACAGAATAAGTGTATTCGTGTCATGTCTATACGTATATGAACCTATAGGGTCACACACTTAAGGAGATGGAAGCCTAATGATGATTGGATCCGAATTAGACCAGGCTTAGGCTACTAATGGGCTGCTAATGTAGAAGCCTGCTAGGGACGCCTATATAAGAGAGGGTGGGGCGAGCTGACCAGGGTTAGACCATTCCACCTAGCCGCTACTCCTCACGCTTGTGTTGCACGCGCGAACCTAGCAGTCCGGCGTCTGACGCTTCACCCTGTACGTGTGGATACTTCTGAGGCGTTGTATCTGTAGCGCTTGGACGAGCCGCGCGAGGGGAGCTGCTTGTGGGACGAGAACAAGGAGGAGATGTAGCTCGTCTGCACTGCCTCGACGCGCTTCATCAAGTTCCACAACTGCGCGTCTAGTGGTAATCCCGTGATCCAAGACAACAGTAATCCTGGTTTACGCGGTAGAAAATTTTGATTTGCGCTAGTGTAGCCTACCCGTATCCCTTTAGTGGTATCAGAGCCGACGCTGTTCAGTTATAGGTTCGGGATGGTTGCATATGGTGATATGCAGATTGATATGAATGATGTGATCGTTTATATTGCGGTGGTTCAGGATTGATCTATGATCTTGCTTTCCGTGATCGTGATTCTGAGGTAGTCGAACGACTTACCCCTACCGGTCGGTTTCCGCCATCGGGGTAGACATTGACACATAAATCCTGTTGAATCACGCGAAGATCAATATGATTGATCGAATCGGAACCTAGATCTAAAATCGATGTACCGTGACCAAAGGAGTTTGATCAGATCGGAACAACAGACGGTTTATGGTAAATTTTATTTGCCGATCAAAATCCTTAAAGAAATTGTGTAGATTCGATATCTCATTTTTCATAGTTTTCCGGATGCACGGATATACCGCGAGGGGCGCTACCCCTTCAAACCCCGCAGGGGGATACCCCCTAGACCCCCCTTAATCGTAGCCCCTTTTGTATCTCGTTAAGGTAACTAGGTGTTGCGATGTCACATGATCCGGTAGAATGTGATTCTATGCATAACTTGTGAAAGGATCGTATGGGCACCTAGAGGGGGGTGAATAGGTGCTACTTCAATTTTTCTTCTTTTTCAAATTAAGGTTTGACAATAAGGTAAATTCTCTAGATAATGCAACTAAGGTGAATTTACCTATATGAAAAATATGCAAGAACTACCACAACACAAAGTAGGAACAAGTAAGTAAAGTGCGGTAAAGGATAGAAGTAACCAAAGTGGTGGACACGGAGACACAAGGATTTGTTTCCCGTAGTTCCTTCCTTTTGAGGGGAAGTACGTCTACGTTTGGAGAGGGGGTGGTTTCAAACCACCAACACCACGAAAGGCCTCCCTTGTTCTTCGATGAATCTCGCCCCAACGGGATCGATTCACCTTCCACTATATCGGCAACCTTCAAGGTGGAAGCCGGCACCGTTACAAGTTTGGGGCACACATCCACAACTTAATCGGAGGCTCCCAAATACAAGCAAGATGTCAAAGCAATCAAAGACAAGCTTGTAAGAACCAAAACAAGAACTAGGGTTCCAACAAAACACTAGAACAAAGGGGCCCTCAATGAAATGAGGGGGAAATGAAGATCTCTTTTGGTAAAGTAGTAGATCGGGGCCTCCTCCTTCGATTCCCCAAAGATCAAGGACTTTGGGTGGTGGAATGAGGAGATCTTGAAGATTGGGTGGCTCCAATGGTGGTCTTGACTTTAATGTGGCTGGGCAATTTGTCCCAAGGTAGGTGGAGGGGTATTTATACCCCTTCATGAAATATGGCCGTTGGAGTCATTAATGCACTGGTAGTACCGGTACTCAAGTGGTAGTACCGCTGGCAAGCGGTACTACCGGTCCAGTACCGGGTCCGGTACCGGAGATGCTTCAGTTGGTCGAGCCTTCTTCAGGTTTAGCCGGTATCGCCCTTGCGGTACTACCACCAAGCGGTAGTATCGGTCGTATGACGCGGTACTACCGGTCCGGGCGGTAGTACCGGTCCCAAGTACCGCTTGGTACTGAGCAAAACAGAGAGGGTTGGCTTTTCTTCAGAACGGTCCGGTACTGCCGAGCGGTACGACCGTGTCCAAGCGGTAGTACCGCTTGTATCAAGCGGTACTACCGGTTGGACCGGTAGAGCCGCTCCGTGGTACCGGGTGGTACTGACTAAGACCCACCCTTATCAGTTTTGCACGGTTCCAACCGGTACTTGAACCGGTAGTACTGGTGTCAAGCGGTGGTACCGGTCGTATTTCCGGTACTACCGTTTGACACATTGGTTTTTCGCAAAGGGAACTGTTATGCCAATATTTGTGTCACACCCTTATCAACCCTGTGATACACTTAGCACATGATTAAACCGATAAGTGTGTTGTTATCAAACATCAAAATCAGAGGGATAGGAAAATGCTCTTTCAATCTCCCCCTTTTTTGTGTTTGATGACAATACACTTTTGCAAGATGATTTAAATGGGAAGCATATGATATTTGTAAAATAGAGACGGGGCTCCCCCCAGATGTGTGGAGACAAACCTCCCCCTCTATTTTACAAACCCAACATGGGTGCACAAATATTGATACTAGCATTTGAAGTCATACCTTTGCATAATAACATGTGATGAGAAATATAGAGACAATAGATAACGCATATCATCACAAGATGGATCCCATGAAATAAACCACATAGTCTCATAAGATGGATCCATGATATAACCACAACATAACCACATAGTCTCACACATAAATAGAGGGAAATCGAAGTTCACAGGCAATAAAAGGATCAAAATAAGAACGAGCTTGTGACTTCCCATGCAACACCCGTGCCTAAAGTGCAACTTCTCCCCCTTTGGCATCAATACGCCAAAAAGGGACAAGTGCAAAACTACCGTCCCGACAGTCAATCATCCTCCTCCTCCTCCTCATCCTCAAGGTCCTACTCGTAAGGGGGTGGGGCGTGGTGCGAGGAAGAGACATCATCGTCCCAACGGTTGTGCTGAGAGATCCACTGATCTTCTGGAGTGATGTTGGTCTCGGACCCCTCGGAGACGGTCAAACCCTGAGCAGCCATCATGTCCTTCTGCCGAGCACTGGCTTTCTTGGCATACACGTGCGCCTCATACATGCGCTTCTGGTTGTCAACCTGGAAGCAGAAGATCTTCTTGAGCTTGACCTCCATCCTTTTGGCCCAAGAGGGCTTAGCATTCTTGCGACGGGAGACAACATAGTCAGTGTCATGCTCACTGTCAGCATCCTCAGAGTCATCCTCTTCCTCCTCACCCGCCGCAACGTGGGGTTTAGCATGTGTCTTGATCTTGAGTGCCTTTGGCCTGTGCACAACGAGAGAACGAGAGGAGAGTGTCCTAGCAATGACAGGGCACTTTGACACAATGAGGGCCATAATATAAGGTCCAAATGGTGGAACCCTCCGAGAGTGTGCAGTAGCAACCATCTCATTCCATATGAAGTCTGACACATCAAGAGGAGTGCCTGAGTCTCGGTTGAGGAAGGTGTTGAACAGCAAGTCCATAGAGAACCCATGTATCTCATCCTTGTTGCCCGCTCGAGGAGCAACAGTCTCACGGAAAATGCGATGGAGAATGTCATACATGGGGAGAAGATCCTTGATCTTGCCAGCAATCCCACGGCCCTGGATATATAGAGGTGTAAGGACATCCTTCTTGGAGGGGTGATCCCGCATGTGACAGCGAAAACCACAAGGAATGTCCCGGCCGTGGTCTTCATACCCCAATATTGCAGCAAACTCCGCAAGTGTAGCTTCCTTGACAGCACCTTGAGTCATCCAGGTGATCTTCCGAGTACGGCCAGTGTGGAAATGTGCAGTGGCATAAAACTGAGCAATAAGGAGTGGATCATAGTCATACTGGAACTCCATAATGGGGAACAAGCCAAGGTGAGAGCAGATTTCCTTAGCTTCAGCAAAGTAGTCAAGATTCTTGTTAATGTTCCCCATGTCAATCCACTGTTGAGGCACCACCATCTGGATATTGGTCAAAAGAACCTCATGATAAACACGCTCTTGGAAATCATCGAAGAAAAGACTGTCTTCTCTGGCCTCGCTCCGGTTGCGGGAGTATGGATTTTCAATCCGGAGAGCCCGAAACTCCGACTCAGGGATGTCAGACAGTTTCTTTGGCCCTGATGGCCCTGAGCTGAGACTCTTGGTATGCCCGGAGGAAGGGGGGCGAGAGGGAGGAGCGCTGCCACGCCCAGCAGAGCGCTTGGTAACCCTCTCATGACCCCCACGGCCACCTCGAGTGGCAGGCAACTTGGAACGGTGTCTTGGCTGTGGCATAACCTCTTCCTCAGACTCCGTCTCTTCCTCAACAATCTCACGGCTAGTCTTGGAATGCTTGCGCGCACCCTGAGAACCACCTGCATCGGTGAAAGCACAAGGGAGGATAGCAAGGGGGTAAGGGCACAAGAATCAAAAGGAGCAAACGAGAGAATCCAAAATTAAGCAGAAAAATGCGGTCAGGTTGGGCCGGTACTACCGGACCTGACGACCGGTAGTACCGCTTGCAAGCGGTAGTACCGGAAAAAGTTCCGGTACTACCAGTTGAGCGGCACGAGTTCGTCAAATCTGAGGGAAACGGACCAAAGTGACGGCATTAAACTGTAAATAGATGATTCTACTCGGTAACAAGGGAAGCATATGGCAGTACAACCTTACAACATGTCAATTCCTCCACAAATCTAAGCCAAAACCTAGATCCAATGAGGAAATTAAACGGGGAGAGAAAGGGCGGTTGTACCGGGATCCATGGCGGTGGAAAGAAGTGGGAGCCCGCCAAGAGGCCGAATCCAAGGGGGATCCGGGGAGAGGAGGGCGCGGCAGGGCTCCGGTGGCTTCAAGGTCTCCGGTGGCGACGCGGGTATGAGTGGAGGGCGTGGGGATGAATGAGGCACTGAGGGGTGCCTCCCCGCGCGCGTCCAATATATACCAAAAAAACATCGACCGGTAGTACCGGTTGTTGAAGCGGTAGTACCGCTTGTAAGCGGTAGTACCGGTTCCCCAACCGGTAGTACCGGTGACCGGTAGTACCGGACATGTGGGCGGTAGTACCGTTCCTGGAGCAGTTCTTCCAGGAGACGACCTGGGAACTAGCCAGGTCCGGTAGTACCGCTCGCACATCCGGTAGTACCGGTCCCATCTGATTCCAAAGCCAGGAAACAAAGGTGATTCTTGTGCGGATAGAATGAGGGTTTTTGCGAGGGAGTAAGGAGGCTTGGGTTAAGACAAGTGAGCTGGGAAGCACATGCACTCTAAAAATCGAGAAAAAGGAAGTTAAAAACCAAACTAGAGTGCATGAGACTAAGAACGGTGAAGACAATTCACAAGATGACAACCATGAGTAAAAATCAAATCAAAAATGATAAACACAAGTACGCACATCAACCTCTCGATTGAGAGGGGCGGTGGCCTAGGCCACCATGTTTGAGTATACTCGGCTTGGCGCCACGAAGATATATCTTGGGTCCATTACCGAAACTCATCATTAAGCTCACATATCACAAAATGATATTAAGAGGAATGATTTTGTTTTACTTTGCGCATAATGGGGGGAGGGATGGTCCAATCAATTAGGACCGCACTCCCCCTATGTCCATGCCTACACCTAAACCAAATATGGATCGAGTATTAGGTGAGAGTGCAAGATAATCAAGTCAAGCTCCTTGAATCTACTATATTTAGTTCATTCCTCAAGTAGCAAAAACTTGCTTCATCAAGTGGCTTCGTGAAGATATCGGCAAGTTTATCTTTGGTTGACACATATGATAGATCAATATCACCTCGAGCAACATGATCTCTAATGAAGTGGTGTCGAATCTCAATATGCTTTGTCCTTGTGTGATCCACCGAGTTGTAAGCAATCTTGATGGCACTTTCATTGTCACATAAAAGAGGCACTTTGTCACAATGGAAACCGTATTCCTTTAGAGTTTGCCTCATCCATAGCAATTGGGTGCAGGCACTAGGAGCTGCCACATACTCGGCTTCGGTAGTGGAGAGAGATATACAATTTTTCTTCTTGGAAGACCAACATACCAAGGACCTACCAAGGAATTGGCAAGCTCCGGATGTTGATTTTCTATTATCCTTGTCCCCCGCCCAATCCGAATCCGTGTATCCACAAAGAGCAAACATTGAGCCTCGAGGATACCAAAGAACATAAAATGGGGTATGAACTAAATATCGAAAGATTCTCTTGACCGCCATTAAATGGCTTTCCTTAGGAGCCGCTTGATATCTTGCACACACACCTACACTCAACACAATATCGGGTCTAGATGCACAAAGGTAAAGCAAAGAACCAATCATGGATTGGTATACCTTTTGATCCACATCTTTACCATTTGGATTTTGTTCTAGATGAGTCTTTGTAGCCATGGGAGTAGGAGCTCCATTTAAATCTTGCATTTTGAATCTCTTGAGCATGTCTTGAGTATACTTGGCTTGATTGAAGAATGTCCCTCCTCTAACTTGCTTGATCTGAAAGCCAAGAAATACTCTCAACTCTCCCATCAAAGACATCCGGAACCTACTAGTCATAAGCTTTGAGAATTCATCATTAAAAGCTTTGTTAGATGAGCCAAAGATAATATCATCAACATATATTTGGCATACAAAAAGCTCCCCTTTGACCCTCTTAGTAAAGAGTGGGATCGATTTTCCCAACCTCAAAGCCACGGTCAAACAATAACTCTCTAAGGTGCTCATACCACGTGCGTGGGGCTTGCTTGAGCCCATAGAGCGCCTTATCAAGTTTGTAGACATGGTTTGGGAAGTTGGGGTCCTCAAATCCCGGGGGTTGCTTAACATATACCAATTCATTTAATGGACCATAAAGAAATGCACTTTCTACATCCATTTGTTGCAACTTAAAGTTATGATGTGCCGCATAAGCAAGAAGGATATGGATGGACTCAAGGCGAGCCACGGGCGCATAAGTCTCTCCATAATCAATGCCTTCAATTTGAGAATACCCTTGTGCAACCAATCTAGCCTTGTTCCTTACTATAATTCCATGCTCATCTTGCTTGTTCTTGAATATCCACTTTGTTCCAATAACATTGTGGCAATCCTTTGGCTTCTCAACTAACTTCCATACTTTGTTTCTCTCAAAGTTGTTGAGCTCTTTATGCATAGCCTCTAACCAATCCGAATCTTCAAGAGCTTCCCACACTTTCTTTGGTTCAATCATGGAGATGTGAGCTTGGTGTTCACTGAACCTCTTCAATTGTGCTCTTGTGGAAATACCTTTCCTTAGATCACCAACTACATTTTGTAGAGTGTGATCTCTTATTTCCAACATTCTTTCCTTTCTAGCTTCGCGACGAGCGTGGATCTCCGTGTTGTTTCTTGGAGGACCCTGTTCATCATTCTGATCCTCGTCTTGACCATAATATTGACCTTGATCATCATTGGAGTCATCCTCTACATTGGGAGGCAAAGATTGACCTTGGTCTTGATCAAGTGCACTTCTAGCGTCAATTTGAGCTTGTCTCAAAGCAGCTTGTACGGATCTTCCTTGACAAATTGACTTGGCACCACTTGACAATCCGTCGAATGGACCAAGCCCCCCTTGACTGGAGTTGACACTTTGATCACCATGTTGAGGGTCCACATCTTGTCTTTGGCTTGAGTCAATGTCCTCTTCGGTGGATGGAGCATGTTGAGGTTGTGAAGATGAGGGCTCCACTTGAGTGGAGCATAGTTCTTCTCGATCTGCCATAAGGGGTTCCTCAACAGGGCGGATATATCCCACACCCATTCTTCCTATGGAATCCTGAGGCATTTCATCATCTGCATCACAAGCATCAACACGCCCCCCTTCGGGACCATCATATTCTTCGAAGGTCACACTACAAGATTCTATGACGGCTCCGGAGAGCTTATCATAGATTCTATAAGTGTGAGATTCGAGACCATAGCCAACAAAAATACCCTCTAATGCTTTAGACTCGAATTTAGACAAACGAACACCTTTTATGAGATAGAAACACTTACAACCGAACACCCGGAAGTAAGATATGTTGGGCTTGTTACCGGTAAGAATTTCATATGGAGTTTTGTTGATTTATTTGCGGAGGTAGAGCCGGTTTGAAGCATGGCAAGCAGTGGAAATGGCTTCGGCCCAAAAGTTGTATGGAGATTTAAACTCCGCCAACATGGTCCTAGCCATCTCAATAAGAGTCCGGTTCTTCCTTTCGGCCACGCCATTTTGTTGAGGGGTGTATGCAGCGGAATATTGATGTTTAATCCCCTCATCACTAAGGAAATCATTCAAGGTGTAGTTCTTGAACTCGGTGCCGTTGTCACTTCTAATGATCAACACAGGAACATTGTATTGCCTTTGGACCAAATTGATGAAGTCGATGAAGGTCTTTTGAGTTTCACTCTTCAATTTGAAGAAATAAACCCAAGAGTATATTGAAAAGTCATCAACAATCACCAAGCAATATTTCTTCCCACCAAGAATTGCATGAGATGGAGGACCAAAGAGGTCCACGTGGAGGAGCTCCAAGATCTTGGTGGATTTTATGCGGTTCTTAGGCTTATGAGGAGCATCATGCATCTTCCCCAGAACACATGCCCTGCAAACACGATCTTTGGCAAAGGAAACATTTTCTTTTAGTCCAACAATATGGCCCTCCTTGTGGAGACTTTGCAAAGTTCTCATATTGACATGGGCCAGTCGGCGATGCCATAACCAACCCACATCGGCCTTTCCGAATAATCACATCGCACTTGTAGTGGCTTGCCCCGAAAAGTCCACCACATACAAGTCATGTTCGACATACCCAACGAAAGCGACCTTGAGAGACTTGCTCCACATGAGGACCACAAGATCATTATGTATAAAGACGGAAAAACCCATCTTTCCAAGAGCACAGACTGAAAGTAAATTGTACCCAAGGGTCTCAACAAGCATGACGTTCACGAGTGTAATGTCGTGAGCAACCACAACTTTGCCAAAACCCATTACCTTAGACTTTGACTTGTCGGCATATGTCACGATGATTTGATCATCATTTGGCTTTAATTCCTTGACAATAGACGAGCTTCCGGTCATATGACTTGTGCAACCACTATCAAGCACCCACTTTGACCCTCCGGAAGCATAAGTCTACAAAAGATCAAGCTAATTTTTAGGTACCCATTTTTCAATGGGTCCTCTTTTGTTAGCAACAAAGGTCTTGGGAACCCAAATAGACCAAGCAATATAACCATCATAAGGGCCAACATATTGTGCATACACATCACCATAATAATCATGCATTAGAACATAGTGAGGGTTAGCACTTCCCGCAAAATCATCATGAGACATAGTTTTACCACTTGTGGTTTTACTTTCCACAATGGTCTTGTTTGTCTCTTGTGCGGGCTTGTCCTTCTTCTTCTTATTGTTCTTCTTCTTGGTTTTGGAAACAAAACCAATGCCCCCTTTATCACCACTACGCCTTTGCTTGCTCAAAACATCATCAATGGACTTGTTGCCTTGTGGAAATGTGGCCTTAGCAAGCTCCACCTTCAACCTAGCATTCTCTTCAAGAATAGTTGTGCTATTAGATGGAATGAAGTTACTAGGTGAAGGAATATTGGCCAATTGAGTTTGAAGCGTTTCATGGGACTTTGTGAGTGACAAGAGTTCACTCTCTAAGACCTTGTGAGCCTTGTTAAGCAAACTAAAGTCCTCGGCAAGTTTTTCATGAACCACACCAAACTCAATCTTGTTCTTTTCAGCCCTTTTGTATTAAGCAATAGAATGATCATGCTATTTGATGAGTTTGTTAACAATAATGTCATTGGACTCATCAAGCCCTTTAAGTTTTAATTCAAGTGACACCCTAGTTTCTTGTTCTTCTTCTAGAGCATTGTTTAAAGCCTCTAGCTCAATCATATGTTCATGCCCAAGTCTACATCTTACATCTAGAAGCTCTTGAGTATGTGAGAGTTGATCTAAGATGTTCCCAAAATGTAGCTTAGCATCACCTTCTAGGTTAGTCATAAACTCATCAAAGGCAATTAATTCCTTTTTAACATCAAGAGACATCTCATCATCAATTTCATCATTATCTAAGTGGGTAGAGCGGGATGATGAGGATACCTCCGTTCCTCTTGCCATAAGGCAAGTGACGTTCTTGGTGGAAGAGTTTTCATTTGGAGAATCGAAGAGTGAGAATGTCGGAGTAGAGGTGGTGGCTAGAGCAGCCACACCATGAGAAGTTTCCTCTTCCTCATCTTCATCATCTTCATTGTCGGAGGAGTATTCTTCATGAATGATCAAGACAATTTCTCCCGACTTCTTGTTGATGGGATTCTTTTTGATGAAGGGTTTCTTGTAAGGTGCCTTGAGAGTCTTCTTCAACACAAGCTTACCACCATGATCTTCTCTCTTCTCATAGGGGCAACTTGCCACAAAGTGATAGCGGTCACCACAATTGAAGCAAGTTATCAACCTAGTGGTATTCTCTCTTTTCCCATTTGGATTGCTTCTCCGTTGCATTTCCATCTTGGCCTTGGCGGGGTTATTCCAAAAGTTCTTTGCATAGAAAGCCATATATTGACCATGAGCAATCTTGACTTCATCGGGATGGTCCATGGAAAGCCCTTCATCACTATCATCTTCATCCCCATGTTCCACAACTTTGGCCTTCAAAGCAACATTGACAGCATTGCTCATACCAAGGGCACGAGCACGGGCATCTTTGGCATTCTTGGCGACAACCTTGAAAGCGGCCATCTCTTGCATAACTTCATTTGAGGTCATGAGATGGTAGTTGTGTCTTCCTTGTAGGCTCTTCAAGTCGGTGGGCTCAAAAGGCATGAGTGCACTCACATATTTCCTTTTTATCCATGCATCATCCACATGTGAGGCACCCAAATTCCTAAAAGCGGTGGCGGTGGTCTTGAGCCTTCGGTACATGTCTTCGTGATCTTCACCTTCTTTCATGTAGAAGCCTTCGGCTTCATTGCTTAAAGCATCATATCGGTTCCTCCTCATACTCTCATTTCCAACAAACAACACAGTGAGAGCATCCCAAGCTTCCTTGGCAATGCTAAAGTGCTCAATGTGTGGATAATCCTTTGTCCCCAAACCTTGTTGAATCATATGCAAAGCAGTGGCATTGAGTTGACTATTAACAATCTCTCTTCTTGTCAAGTTGTTTGGATCCCCAATAAAGAGTCCATGCTCGATGATGTTCCATAGTTCAATGCAAGAGCTGTGCATATGAGTCCTCATTAGTGATTGCCATTGAGCAAAAGTAGCAGATTCTTCAATCTTAGGTGGGTCACCTCTATTGTATACATGCGGGTGAGGGATTGGAGGGCCGGGAGAGTACCATGAATCACGGTGCTCACCCTTCCCACCATCATTGTGTGTGGAGGAATTAACATTGTCTAGTTTACCCCCCACCACCATACCCTCGGGGGATACTGACGTATTCCCTTTAGGTAAAATGGAAGGTTGATCCTCTTGAGGAGATGGGGGTGATGAGCCTTCTTTGTCTTTAAGAAGTTGCTCAAGCATCTTCTTGACTTCGTTGACCAAGGAAGAGCTCAATCTTGTTTCCAAGTTTTTGAGATCTTCCATGGTCACCGGGGTCGGCTCACTACCACCATCCCCATCATTGCTACCCATATTCTCTTAGGCGGTAAAGCCCGAATAAAGAGCCGAGGCTCTGATACCAATTGAAAGGATCGTATGGGCACCTAGAGGGTGGGTGAATAGGTGCTACTTTAAATTTTTTTTCTTTTTCAAATTAAGGTTTGACAATAAGGTAAATTCTCTAGATAATGCAACTAAGGTGAATTTACCTATATGACAAATATGCAAGAACTACCACAACACAAAGTAGGAACAAGTAAGTAAAGTGCGGTAAAGGATAGAAGTAACCAAAGTGGTGGACACGGAGACACAGGATTTGTTTCCCGTAGTTCCTTCCTTTTGAGGGGAAGTACGTCTAAGTTTGGAGAGGGGGTGGTTTCAAACCACCAACGCCACAAAAGGCCTCCCTTGTTCTCCGATGAATCTCACCCCAATGGGATCGATTCACCTTCCACTATATCGGCAACCTTCAAGGTGGAAGCCAGCACCGTTACAAGTTTGGGGCACACATCCACAACTTAATCGGAGGCTCCTAAATACAAGCAAGTTGTCAAAGCAATCAAAGACAAGCTTGTAAGAACCAAAATAAGAACTAGGGTTTCCAAGAAAACACTAGAACAAATGGGCCCTCAATGAAATGAGGGGGAAATGAAGATCTCTTTTAGTGAAGTAGTAGATCGGGGCCTCCTCCTTCGATTCCCCAAAGATCAAGGACTTTGGGTGGTGGAATGAGGAGATCTTGAAGATTGGGTGGCTCCAATGGTGGTCTTGACTTTAATGTGGCTGAGCAATTTGTCCCAAGGTAGGTGGAGGGGTATTTATACCCCTTCACGAAATATGGCCGTTGGAGTCATTAATGCACCGGTAGTACCGGTACTCAAGCGGTAGTACCGCTGGCAGGCAGTACTATCGGTCCAGTACCGGACCCGGTACCGGAGATGCTTCAGTTGGTTGAGCCTTCTTCAGGTTTGGCCGGTATCGCCCTTGCGGTACTACCACCAAGTGGTAGTATCGGTCGTATGACGCGGTACTACCGGTCCGGGCGGTAGTACCGGTCCCAAGTACCGCTTGGTACTGAGCAAAACAGAGAGGGTTGGCTTTTCTTCAGAACGGTCCGGTACTGCCGAGCGGTACGACCGTGTCCAAGCGGTAGTACCGCTTGTCTCAAGCGGTACTACCGGTTGGACCGGTAGAGCCGCTCCAGGGTACCGGGTGGTAATGACTAAGACCCACCCTTATCAGTTTTGCACGGTTCCAACCGGTACTTGAAGCGGTAGTATCGGTGTCAAGCGGTAGTACCGGTCGTATTTCCGGTACTACCGTTTGACACATTGATTTTTCGCAAAGGGAACCGTTATGCCAATATTTGTGTCACACCCTTATCAACCCTGTGATACACTTAGCACACGATTAAACCGATAAGTGTGTTGTTATCAAACATCAAAATCAGAGGGATAGGAAAATGATCTTTCAACTTGTTTTGCAGGATGTATGTGATCAGTATGGCCCATATATGTATGTGATTCATGTATGAAATTTTGCATGACTTGCGTGTCGTGAGTAGGGCAACACGGCTGGAGCCATATGTGTTGTCATTTACTGTAATGGCCTGCGTGCCAACTTGTGATGATCCCAATACTATGTAATTTTGATTACTAACTGTTAGGTGTAATAGTTTGTATTAGTTCTTGGAGGACTCATCACTTGGAGGATGGCTCACATGGAACATGAAGATGGAGATCATCATGGTGGACAGGTTCTATGGCGATGGAGATCACCATGAGAAAATGGGCCATACTGTGTCACAACTATGTGAATGCTATTCTTATGCGTTTTAATCTATGCATGCTTAGATGATAGAAGTAGAATGATCCCTCACAAAGTTTAAGTTAAACCATGCCCTTCCAACCAAACCTTGCACCATCCCATGCCCTATACAATCGTTGGTGGGCCTATGAAATTAGGGTGCCGCGGTTTTCCTTGGCTGGATGGGTTTGTATCGGATACCTACACGCATAAGGGTTGGTGATCTTGACAAGGTCATCTTAATAGTTAAGGACCTTGGGGCATAAAGGTTGGGCGCCTAGTTTTGACATAGAGATGTCACCCAACAACAAGAGTCATATGTGATATGATTAGCAAGTGTTGCTTACCGATTTACCTTGTCTTCTAGCAGTGATGCTAAAGCTCACTAGTCGACTTGTTAATTGTGGATATTGAATCACTTAGTATCAATAGAGGGATATTGATTTAAGTGGGAGTATATGCTATTAAATTGTTTAATATGTTTTACTCTTTCATGGTTACATGGCTTAGTATTTTGCATGTTTTCTGTTGTAGATCAATGGCACCGAACACTACATCACCTTTTTCTTTGCGTTCGATTCTTGACAAAGATAAAGTAAATGGAACAAACTATTCGGACTGGGTCCGTAACCTGAGAATTGTTCTCAGGTCTGATAAAAAGGAAACGGTTCTGGATACCCCAATCCCCGATGAACCTACTGATAATGCATCTGTTTCCCTCAAGAATGCCTACAAGAGAGCATGTGATGATTCTCTTGAGGTTAGCTATCTTATGCTTGCATGCATGGAACCTGAACTCCAAAAGAAGTTTGAGGATCAGGAAGCATACGATATGATCTTCGCGCTTAAGGACATGTTCCAAGATCAGGCAAGGACTAAGAGGTACAATGTTGCCAAGTCCTTTGTCGAATGCAAGATGGCAGAGGGAGCAGTTGTAGGACCCCATGTGATCAAAATGGTTGGTTACAGTCAGACTTTGGAAAAACTTGGTTTTCCACTAGGCTAAGAGTTGTCCACTGACTTCATTTTGGCGTCTCTTCCATCTAGCTATGGGCAGTTCATTTCGAACTACCATATGCATGGGGTGGAGAAGGGCCTTAATGAATTATGTGGGATGCTTAAAACAGCAGAAAGTGACATGAAGAAGTGTGCAGGGCATAGCCATGTGATGGTTGTGCAGAACAAGCCTAGCTTCAAGAAAAAGGGTACTTCTTGGAAGAAGAAGGGCAAGGCTAAGGATACGATCCCTAAGTCTACACCCAAGCAAAAGGTTGGACCTGCAGATTACACCGAGTGCTTCTTTTGTCATGAACATGGCCACTGGAAAAGAAACTGCAGCAAGTACCAGGCTTCTTTGAAGAAGAGTGGAAGTAAGAGTACTTCCCACTCAGGTACGCTTGTTGTAAATGTTGTGGACATTCTTCTCGCTGATTCCTATGTTAACTCTTGGGTATTTGATACCGGATCGGTTGCTCATATTTGCAATTCGATGCAGGGGCTAATAAGGACTAGAGAAGTGCAGAAAGGCGAAGTGGATTTTCGCGTCGGAAATAAAGCAAGGGTTGCTGCATTGTTCGTCGGCGTCATGCAACTTCACCTTCCATCAGGATTTATTATGGAGTTGAATAATTGTTATTACATTCCTAGTATGGGTTGAAACATTTTATCACCTTCATGTTTGATGAGGGATGGTTATTCATTCGCGAGTGCAAACAATGGTTGTGTAATCTCTAAGAATGATATGTTTATGGCTAATGCTCCCATTGTGAATGGGTTATTTATTTTAAATCTTGATGATGCATTTGTTTACAATGTTAGTGCTAAAAGGCTTCGGCCTAATGATTTGAGTCCTACCTATTTATGGCATTGTCATTTGGGGCATGAAGAAGCTCCATGGTGATGGTCTTCTAACTTCGTTTGATTTTGAATCATACGAGACATGTCAGGCTTGTTTACTTGGAAAGATGACCAAGTTGCCTTTTTCGGGTTTACCCGAGAGAGCGACAGACTTATTGGAACTCATACATACTGATGTATGTGGACCAATGAGCACGACACCCAGAGGAGGATATCACTACTTCATTACTTTTACTGATGATTTCAGTAGATATGGTTATGTCTACTTGATGAGGCATAAGTCTGAAACTTTTGAAAAGTTCAAGGAGTTTCAGAGTGAAGTAGAGAATCAACATGGCAAGAAAATAAAGGCCTTACGATCTGATCGTGGAGGTGAATATTTGAGTCACGAGTTTAGCGATCATCTTAAGAGTTGAGGAATTGTTCCACAACTTACGCCGCCTGGAACGCCTCAAAGGAACGGGGTCTCCGAACGGCGTAATCGAACTTTTTTGGATATAGTTCGATCAATGATGAGACAGTAGGATTTGCCATTGTCATTTTGGGGTTATGCTCTAGAAACGGAAGCTTTCACACTTAATAGGGTACCATCTTAAATCTGTAGTTAAGACATCATATGAGATGTGGACTCGAAAGAATCCTAGATAGTCTTTTCTAAAGATTTGGGGTTGTGATGCATTTGTCAAGCGACTTCAGTCGGACAAGCTAACACCTAAATCAGATACGTGCATTTTCGTGGGATATCCGAGGGAAACCTTAGGGTATTACTTCTACAACCGAGAGGAGGGCAAAGTGTTTGTTGCTCGTAGCGGGTTTTTCCTAGAGAAAGAGTTTCTCACAAAGGGAACAAGTGGAAGGTCGGTGCGACTTGAAGAAGTTCAAGATGAGCCAGTTGGGGATGCTTCTACGAGTGATGCTATTGTAGCAGAACAAGTTGAGGAACCCGTGGCAACAGAAGCACCACAACCACGAAGGTCGGCGAGGCTCCGCGAAGCGCGGGAATTATTATTGTTAGACAATGGTGAGCCTGCGACCTATGCAGAAGTGATGGTGGACCCAGACTCTGAAAAATGGCTGATCGCCATGAGATCCGAGATAGAGTCCATGGGAGACAATCAAGTTTGGAACTTGGTTGACCTGCCTGATGGTTTTAAAGTCATCGAGTGCAAATGGATATATAAGAAGAAGATTGATATGGACGGAAATGTTCACATCCATAAATCTCGACTTGTTGCAAAAGGTTTTTGACAAGTTCAAGGAGTTGACTACGACGAGACTTTCTCGCCCATAGCGATGCTTAAATCTATACGGATTATTCTAGCCATTGCTGCACATTTCGACTATGAAATATGGCAGATGGATGTCAAGACGGCTTTCCTAAATGGAATCCTTACTAAGGATGTGTATATGATGCAGCCCGAAGGTTTTGTCGATCCAAACAATGCTGGAAAGGTATGCAAACTTCTAAAGTCCATTTATGGGCTGAAGCAAGCATCTTGGAGTTGGAACATTCGATTTGATGAAGTTGTAAAGGAGTTTGGCTTCATCAAAAACGAACAAGAACCTTGTGTTTACAAGAAGGAAAGTGGGAGAGCGCTGGTATTTCTAATCTTATATGTAGATGACATATTGCTGATTGGAAATGACATTACTATGATCGAGTCTGTTAAAACCTCATTGAAAAATAGTTTTTCAATGAAGGACTTAGGAGAAGCGGCATATATTCTGGGCATCAAGATCTATAGAGATAGATCAAGGAGACTAATTGGATTAAGCCAGAGTACATACATTGACAAAGTGTTGAAATGTTCAGCATGGAAGAGGCTAAGAAGGGGTTCTTGCCCATGTCTCATGGCATTAAACTCAGCAAGACTCAGTGGCCTTCGACTACTGATGAGCGTGAGCGCATGAGCAGGGTTCCATATGCTTCGGCTATTGGATCCATCATGTATGCAATGATATGTACTCGCCCGGATGTTTCCTATGCTCTAAGTGTTACGAGAAGATACCAGGCTGATCCAGGTGAAGGTCACTGGACAGCGGTAAAGAACATCCTTAAGTACTTGAAAAGGACTAAGGATGTGTTCCTAGTTTATGGAGGTGAGGATGAACTCAGTGTAAGGGGTTACACAGATGCGAGTTACCTTAACGACTCAAATGATTCCAGATCGCAATCTGGTTATGTGTTTGTCATGAATGGTGGTGCTGTGAGTTGGAAAAGTTCCAAGCAAGATACGGTGGCCTCCTCTTCAACAGAAGCTGAATATATTGCCGCCTCGGAGGCTGCAAAGGAAGCTGTTTGGATTAGGAATTTCCTGATCGCTCTCGGTGTGGTTCAGGGTGCGTCCAATCACATGGACGTTTATTGTGACAACAATGGTGCTATTGCACAAGCCAAGGAACCTAGACAGCACCAGAAGAACAAACATATTCGCATGCATTACCATCAGATTCGAGAGTTCGTTGAGGATGGTAGTGTCATGATATGCAAAATACATACGGACTCAAATGTTGCTGATCCTTTAACAAAGCCACTCCCGTAGCCTGCGCATGAGGCCCACGCAAGAGCAATAGGTATTAGATACAATCTAGATTGACTATAGTGCAAGTGGGAGACTGAAGGAAATATGCCCTAGAGGCAATCATAGAGATGAATATATTTCTTATGTATCCATGAGTTATTGTAATGTTCCTTGAATATCCATATCAGGCAACTTGTATTGATTGGCAATTATGTGAATTGTTTGTGAAACTCTATACTTGTATGGTTATTTAAGAGTTGTCCATAGTCGGAGTTCATGTGAGGACACACGTGAATATTAGACTAGCACATCGATTGGTTGATGACTATGTTTCGCAAGTCATAGACATGGAGATGTCAAACCAATGATGTGGACACATGTTATGAACATGGGGTTGGACTGACCCGACTTGAGACTGGCAATTAGTTGCAGCTCTCTCTGCACATCGTGTACGTTTTGTCCTTCTGAAACTAGATCGCCGGAAAACCCTAGATCCACCATAACTCGCACCAGCTTAGGTGAAGCCCTGCAGGATCTTCCCTCTACTTCCGACACCACGCCGTCGTGCTGCCGGAATCGCGAGGGGAGAACTACAACCTCCTTAGACCTGGGATTGTCGCATGTACTTGAGATGTGGATCGACCTACTTTGGGGCTATCAGACGCTACTCTGTAACTAGGTAGTTATAAAGGTAGCTTTCGGGTGTGTCCTGAAGCATGCTGCAAGGCATGGTCAATCAAGATGGGATTTGCCCCTCTCTACTTGAGAGAGATATCTCTGGGCCCCTCGGGTGATCGGATCTAGAAATGCATGGCCGTGCTACATATGGTTAAGAGTTAACCTAGTAAAGGGATTCCGAATCACGGTATCGAGAAAGGGAGGTCAGCTTGGAGCTAGACCAAATATCATGAGGCAAAGGGAAAGACATGTACTAAACCTTGTGATGGTTCGTCCGATATGATCATTGTATACGTTTAGGAGTTGGCACGTCTTGCTAGAGGCCGCTACCAACTATTGACAGAATAAGTGTATTCGTGTCATGTCTATACGTATATGAACCTATAGGGTCACACACTTAAGGGGCTGGAAGCCTAATGAGGATTGGATCCGAATTAGACCAGACTTAGGCTACTAATGGGCTGCTAATGTAGAAGCCCGCTAGGGACGCCTATATAAGAGAGGGTGGGGCGAGCTGACCAGGGTTAGACCATTCCACCCAGATGCCACTCCTGATGCCTGTGTTGCACGCGCGGACCTAGCAGTCCGGCGTCTGACGCTTCCACCCCGCACGTGTGGATACCTCGGAGGTGCTGCATCTGTGGCACTTGGACGAGCCGTGCAAGGGGAGCTACTCGTGGGACGAGTGCAAGGAGGAGACGTGGAACGTCTCCACTTCCTCGACGCGCTTCATCAATTCCGCAACTGCGCGTCTAGTGGTAATCCCGTGATCTATGACAACAGTATTCCTAGTTTACGCAGTAGAAAATTTTGATTTGCGCTAGTGTAGCCCAACCGTATCCCTTCAGCATGCGGTAGAATTTTTTTGTTTTCCATGCTACGAACACCTATAGTGGTATCAAAGCCGTGTCTATATGTAGATCTATTGCACGAGTAGAACACAATGGTCATTGTGGGCGTTGATGTTTTTGTTGTCGATTGCTTCTTGTGTACTTTGCATCATGCGGGATGGTGGTATGAAGCGGCCCTGTCTAACCTTACATGACATCGTTCATGAGACTTGCTCCACGCTTGACATGCAACTTGTATTGTATAAGTGGCTTTGCGGGTGCCTGTTTCTCTCAACATAGTTAAGATTCAATTTACAACGGGTGATTGACAAGACTAGTATCAACGTTGTGGTTCTTGTTCGTAAGTTAGAACGACACTTATTGAAAGCCCCAAACCATGTAAAACATGCAAAGAAAATTAGAGGCATCTAACTTTGTTTTGCAGGGGTGTGCTGTGATGTGATATGGCCATGATTGTGATTATATATGATGTATGCAATGTTCCTTATTATAAGTCGGCAACCAGCAGGAGCCATATGGTTGTCTTTTTAATTCCATTAAGACCTGCGTGTATATTATTCAAAGTAGTTGTAATAGTTGATGCTGGTGGACGACAACCAGGAAGCAGCGCCATTGACCTTGACGCCATGCCAGTGATGATGGAGATCATGTTCGTGCTTGAAGATGGAGATCGGAAGCACAAGAAGAAAGGCCATATCATATCATATATTATGAATTGCATGTGATGTTAATCCTTTTATGCATCTTAGATTGCTTAGTTCGCGACGATAGCATTATAAGATGACCCCTCTCATAAAAATTTCAAGTTATAAAGTGTTCATCCTTAGTAGGCACCGTTGCTAAATCTCGTTGTTTCGAAGCACCACGTGATGATCCGGTGTGTTAGATTCTGCGAGTGTATACAACAGGAGCAAGCCAGATTTTCTCATGCGGAAGCTAAGGTTTGATCTTGACGAGCCTAGCATGTATAGACATGGTCTCGGAACACGGATCACCGAAAGGTAAAGCATGAGTCATATAGTAGATATGATGAACATGTTGATTGTTCGCCATTGAATCTACATCAACTCTCATGATGATCAGTTTTGATGTGGTGGATTTGGTTCATGTGATCACTAAAAAAATGTGAGGGATATTGTTTTGAGTGGGAGTTTACCAAGATTAATTTAACTATTAATTAGAACTCAATTTGTCATAAACTTAGTCTAAACTATTGCAAATATGTTGTAGATCAATGGTGGCCCCTACCATCAATTTTAATGCGTTCCTAGAGAAAGAAAAGTTGAAAAACAATGGAAGCAACTTCGCGGATTGGTTCCGCAATTTGAGGATTGTCCTCAATGATGGTAATTTGACCTATGTGCTGGATGCACCGCTGGGTGACCCACCTGCAGCTGATTCTACCGATGAGGTAAAGAATGTTTTCCTCGCTCGGAAGAATCAGTACTCCATAGTTCAGTGTGCTATCTTGTATGGTTTGGAATCAGAGCTTCAGAAAAGGTTTGAGAACCATGACCCACATGATATTGTCCGTGAACTCAATGATATTTGAGGCTCACATGGCAGTTGAGAGTTATGAGGCTTCTGAAAAGTGTTTAACTGTAAGATGGAAGAGGGCAGCTCCATCAGTGAGCACGTGATTAAGATGTCTGGGCACGCAAGCAAGCTTCAAAGCTTGGGTATAGTGATTCCTAATGCTTTGGGGATTCACCGTGTCCTCCAATCACTACCACCAAGTTACAAGAACTTTGTGATGAACTACAATATGCAAAACATGGACAATTCATTGCCCGAACTCTTCTCCATGTTAAAGTCTGAGGAAGTGGAGATCAAGAAAGAGCACCAAGTGTTGTTGGTAAATAAGACCACCAAATTCAAGAAGCAAGGCAAGTCTAAGAAAAAGGTAAACTTCAAGAAGGGTGGTAAGAAAGTTACCGCACCAGCGAAGAAGACCAAGGCTGGGCCTAAGGCTGATACTGAGTGCTTTTACTGCAAGGGAGAAGGTAACTAGAAGCGGAATTACCCTAAGTACTTGGCAGATTTGAAGAACGGCAACATCAAGAAGAAAGGTATATCCGATATACATGTTATTGATGTGTATCTCACTAGTACTCGTAGTAGTGCCTGGGTATTTGATACTGGTTCGGTTGCTCACATTTGTAACTCGAAACAGGTGCTATAGAATAGACAGAAACTAGCGAAGAACAAGGTGATGATGCGCGTTGGAAATGGATCAAACGTTGATGTCATCGCGGTCAGCACGCTACCTCTTCATCTACCATCAGAATTAGTTTTATACTTAAATAATTGTTATTTGGTTCCAGCGTTGAGCATGAACATTATATTCGAATCATGTTTATTGCGAGACGGTTACTTGTTTAAGTACGAGAATAATGGTTGTTCGATTTATATGAGTAATATGTTTTATGCACATGCACCTTTGATAGATGGTCTATTCTTATTGAATCTCGATTGTAGTAATACACATATTAATAACATTGAAGCTAAACATTTGAAATTGAGCGATAACTCGACCTATATGTGGCACTGTCGTCTTGGTCACATTGGAGTAAAGCGTATGAAGAAACTCCATTCCGATGGACTTCTTGAATCACTCGAAAGATGCGAAGCATGTCTGATGGGTAAAATGACTAAGACTCCATTTTCTGGTATGATGGAGCGAGTTGCGGACTTACTGGAAATCATACATACCGATGTGTGTGGTCCAATGAGTGTAGCATCACGCGGTGGTTATCGTTATGTTCTTACCTTCACAGATGACTTGAGTAGATATGGGTATATCTATTTCATGAAACATAAGTCCGAAACTTTCGAGAAGTTTAAGGAATTTCAAAGTGAGGTAGAGAATCAACGTAACAAGAAGATTAGTTTTTTATGATCTGATCGTGGAGGTGAATATCTAAGTTATGAGTTTGGCAAGCATTTGAAGAAATGTGGAATACTTTCACAATTGACACCACGGGAACACCACAACGTAATGGTGTGTCCGAACATCGTAATCGAACTCTTTTAGATATGGTTCGTTCTATGATGTCACTTACAGATTTGTCGCTATCATTTTGGGGTTATGCATTAGAAACAGCCGCATTCACTTTAAATAGGGCACCATCTAAATCCGTTGAAACGACAACATATGAATTATGGTTTGGGAAGAAACCTAAATTGACGTTTCTTAAAGTTTGGGGTTGTGAAGCTTATGTAAAGAAGTTACAGCCAGACAAGCTTGAACCCAAAGCAGAAAAATGCGTCTTCATAGGATACCCGAAGGAAACTATTGGGTATACCTTCTATCATATATTCGAGGGAAAAATATTCGTTGCTAAGAATGGATCCTTTCTAGAGAAGGAGTTTCTCTCGAAAGAAGTGACTGGAAGGAAAGTAGAACTCGACGAGGTTGTTGAACCTTCTCTCGAACTTGCGAGTAGCGCAGCACCAGAAGTAGTTCCTATAGCGCCTACACCAATAAGAGAGGAAGCTAATGATGTTGATCATGAAACTTTGGTTGAAGTAACTACGAAACCTCGCAGGTCAACGAGAATTCGTACCACTCCTGATTGGTATGATCCCGTTATGAGTGTAATGTTGGTGGACAACACCGATGACCCTGCGACATATGAGGAAGTGATGATGAGCCCAGATTCCAATAAATGGCAAGAATCCATGAAATCAGAGATTGGATCCATGTACGAAAACCAAGTATGGACTTTGGTGGACTTACCTGATGGCCGGAAGGCTGTCGGGAACAAATGGATTTTCAAGAAGAAAACATATGTTGATGGTAATGTTACTGTCTATAAAACTCGACTTGTCGCAAAAGGGTTACGACAAATTCAAGGAGTTGACTACGATGAGACTTTCTCACCAGTAGCGAAGCTAAAATCTGTGAGAATTTTGTTAGCAATAGCTGCATATTATGATTATGAGATATGGCAGATGGATGTCAAAACGGCGTTCCTCAATGGAGACATTGATGAAGAGTTGTATATGGTACAACCCAAAGGTTTTGTCGACCCTAAAGATGCTAACAAGGTATGCAAACTTCAACGGTCCATTTATGGATTGAAGCAAGCATCCCGGAGTTGGAATCAACGTTTGATAAGGTGATCAAAAGTTTTGGTTTTATACAAACTAATGGAGAAGCTTGTATTTACAAGAAAGTGAGTGGGAGCTATGTAGCATTCTTAATACTATATGTATATGACATATTGTTGATTGGGAATGATGTTGTAACATCCCAGCATTTAGGAACCAACGAAGGGTAGATTTAGGAATCTGTGAAATTGCATGCATTCATCTGTAAAAATGTGGGTAAATTTTTCGCCAAATAAAAAACCTAAAGTGATCAAAGTTTCTTTCACTCTTTAAGATTAGGAATAGCCTTGGAGAATGATCGTTATAAACTTTGATATGATCTTTGTGGATTAGTGAGTTTTGGGAAATGAAATTTGAATTTAAACTTGAGTGTCAGATTCATAATTTCAAAAGGATTTAGAATTATGTTTGAGTATTTTGGATTAGTCAAGAGTTGATAATTAGTAGCTCAAACTTTAAATAAATAACATAATCAATAAAATGAATATTTATTCCATAATTTTATTCAATAAATAAGTTACAAAATGTAACTTATGAAAATGATCAAGAATCTTTACAATAGTAATGAAATAAAAGAAGAACCTTTATATATTGAGTAATAGTACAATCTTTATTACAAAAGAATAAAAGAAATATTACAAGTGACTATCTATAAAGAAAAGGAAAACCTAATCTAAGTCTTGAATCTTCAAGTCTTATACCTACAAAACAAAACACAAACTAAAAGAAAGAATGTTAAGGATTAAAATATGTTACTCTCAGTTTTGACAGTGAGTTGCACTGTTCAATTTTTCAACATTGAGTAATCTTAAAGGGGCAAGTTTCACCAATATGAAAGAACTAAATCTTTCAGAATTAAGCCATAAGTCAAATAAATAGCTAGAAGGGGCAAGTTTCACCAAGCAGTTGAGTGGTAAACAGATAAAAAGTAACTTTCATATCCTGAGCATATCCACAAGGTGTGCAACAGGCACACAAGCAGCACACACACCAAACTGCATTGTGTGTGATGTCAGCACAGCAACAACAAGCCACACACAAAAAAATGATCAGCACAGCCATGGGCAAGTAACCCCAATACCATTCTCTGGTTCATACACATCAAGCACAGCACCCAAACCGAACCAAACTACATCACACCAACCACACCTTTGATCATATCACCAAGATGGTGACATAAGGAGGGGGTAGATCAGGTGGATAGCAAGAACAAGGTCAAGCCACCAGGACCAGGAGGTGGAGAGCTAGATTAAGGACAAGTCGAGGAGCAGGAAGCATCAGGAGGAGCACCAGATCAAGCTAGCCACACAACCAGCAAGATCAATCCACAAGATCAACAACTTGCAACCCCAACAACACCCAAGTGTGGTGTGTAGAAAAGGACCATCACATGATTTATCTGTCTAATCTAGACAAGCATTCATGAGTTGTCTCATACTCAAATTCTCATAAAATCACCCAAGTTGGGTGAGTCCATCATTGAAGTTTTTCAAACACCAAAAGCAATCAGAAAACTATATAGATCCAACTAGGATCTCAGGACAACATCATTGATCCAAGCTATCAAGCTATATTTTAAATTCCAGGAATGAAAATAGCCAAGATCTGAACATCTAGGCACACCTCTTAAACATGAGTAGCACCTTAGAGGTCTACACCTTATGGATCTATATAACTTATCAAGCCTACAAATCATTTTTCCCAACTTTGACTTAAGAATCAGTAGCTGGTATCACTACCAGAACCAATCCATGAGGAACAACAAGATAAGGGCCTAGTCCCTAAACCTCAGACCAACATCATAGGTTTTAGGGATTCAAGGAAAGAAGTTTCCATTTATTTCTGATGCTAAGCTAATCTTAAGCTTGAACAAAACCAAGCCAAGTAGTAGAACCTAATCTTGTGTGCCATACTAGGATGGTGTCACAGGAACAACTTCTAAACTAAGCAGGTTAAGCATCCAACTCTCACAGATACACTCACAGCCAACTACAAATCATTTTCTTGATACTAACCACAGGAATCATTTCCAAAAATATCCCTATATATATCATCACTATAAGAGACCATTTGATCTCAAGTTGTATATGAATTCATAAGCCAACAACTACAGACACAATGACTTCATCACTCAAAAATCATTGTCAGTAACTAAGTAATGACAGTGGTCAGTTCTCAAACCACTAGAATCTCCAAGTAATGATTCTAGATTAATATTACCATTTGAAGCATATCAAATTCACCAGTGGAATAAATCTGGTAAGCCACTAGCCTCATCAAAGCTAACTATAAGTAGTAATCCATAGCAAATAACCACTCATCATGCTTAGGGATCATCAAAACATGATCCAAATCATCAGATATTCAATCAACAGAGGGATATGAACTCTAAGTAGAAAAAACAACCCTAATCCGGACATGACCACTAGCCAGGAGTAGCCACTACCAACACATAGCATAGGGTGGCCTAGCACAGAGGACACCGGGGGAAGAAGAACAACTTACTAAAGGATGTTGCTGTGGGCGAGAAGAGGAAGCAGAGGTCATTGACGAGCACGGCGACACGGGGAGCACCCCAATGGGGCGTTGCGACCCACACCACGCCGAGGCAGCAACCACAGCCACGCCTGAAGGCGAGGAACACCACCACAGCACACGGCAGCAGCGGCGGCGATAGCACCAGCGCCACCCCAAACCCTAGGGTTCGGGACGGAGCTGGTTTGGCCACAAGAGGGCTCCGGGTCCAAATCGAGTTGGACAGGAAGGTGGAACAGGGTCAAAAACCACCCTATACATCACGGCGGCAGCCGGGGAGGTCTACGGCGGCGTGAATCGCCGACGGCGGCATCACAGACCACGGGGTCGGGGGAGAAGAAGAGAGATGAGAACGAAAGAGTGACAGAGAGAGTGTGGGCTGGGTTGGGCCAGGACCCCTTCGGGGTGTCATTTTGGTTTTGCCCTATTGGGCCACAAGGCCCAATAAACCAACACAGGCAGCCCATTTACCTAAAGGAAGATTCTAATAAATAAGAAAAGACCAAAATGCCCCTGAACTTAAATAAATTCTAGAAAATAAAATAAAAATCCAAAAATTGCAATTAAAATATTTCTGGATTCATAATAATCCAAACTATCCAAATAAATTAAGAAATAAAATTTTAGACATACAAATTTTATTAAGAATTTGGTAATATATATACTCCTTAATGAATTTTACAAAATTATTGAAAGATGATAAAAATAAATAAAATTCACTTTCATTATATATTAATATTGTAGTATTTTAGAAAAATACTAAAAAAATATTTAATATCAATTTTTGGTATTTAAATGATAATTCTTAAAGGAATTATTAAATGAATAAAATTCAAATAAAAGGAAATAAAATAAAAGAATACAATATTCAATAAATATTAAAAATTAATATTTATAAATCCTTTATTCTTAAAAGAATTTTTATAATTTAAATAATGGGGGAGAATACATACAAAGCTAAATAATGCATTACATTACTTTGCATAATCATTTTGCTTCTTTAAATATTGTCCTTAGTGGGCAATAATGATGGTTTTGTAGACATAGAAGCTCAAGGTCCAGTGCAAGCATCCGACTTCACTACCTTGCAATCACAAGGCAAGTTCATCACTTGCTCATGTCCTTTGAAGAGTCGTTATCAAAGTATTTGCAAATTGTGTGTTATGATCTATATTTTAGAAAAATAAAATATTATTTTCTCAAGATAAATAAATCTTAGATATCGTCCTAAGTGATGATATGATGGAGCAATAGAACTTAGGATTCTAATTGCAATAATGATGAACAATTAGGGATTAATAACCCATGACATCAGTGATTCTAGCGCCGTATATTACGCGTTAACCATGAGATTTGGAATGGGACGGAGAAGTCAGTTGTATCCTTTTCCTCTTGTATGGAGGCAAGACGACCTTAACGTGACGTTGTGATTCCTTGTGCGGATCCAACATATGGGTGGGCACCCTTACGCCCCACACTTTTGGTGTCTAGATTATCTATGAATGGTGTTTAGGGATATAGTCCAATTAAATGGTACTCGTCCAGGCATCACCAGGTCATAGAGTCTTCGGGAACTCATCAGGGTTTTAGACTGCCCGAAAGGGGGCTTAACAGAGGTTAGCCGGCCCTGAAGTATCGTGCAGACATATGAGGTCGCGAAGAGGGCAGTGATTGGCTTGGACCAACTACTGGGCCCCACATCATGGAATTGTGGACGGGAAAGTACGCCAAGTTGTGCAACAAGGAAGTTGATCTCTCGTGGGAAAAGTAACGCACCTTTGCAGAGTGTAAGAATTGTAACTTGTTACTCCCTGTTCCAGGAAGGATCTACGAACGCAGCAGGAAAGGAACTCCATGAAAGTTCTGGTCAACCTGTGAAGGCTGATGGTCATAGATTTTCATAATAAAATCAATCTTTGAAGAAAGATTTACGAAAATTGCATAGTGCCAAGGACTTATAGTCTGAGGTGGTAGTTAGAGCATCAAACTTCCCACCTTGCATATAATGAACTTGCTAGGTAACGTTGTTACTCATTCTTTTCTTTGAATCCTTGCTTAGGTTTTGAGAATCTCGAAGATACTCCAATGTATGCAACTCAGAGCCAAGAGGAGCTCTTCTATGAAGAGCCAAACCTGTATGGAGCCATAGAAGGGGAGGACTATGATATCGTCTATGGAGGAGAGTTCCAAGAGTCCGAATAACTACAATAGTTCTAGTAGCCACTTGAGCCGAGCAACATGAACAATATATAGCAATAAGTTGTTGAGCTCAATTTGGAGTTAAGTTTTAAATTTGAAACTTCCGCTGAAACACTTATATTTTGGTTTGTAAGTTGAATCTTTTGGAAGTCTTGAACTTCCGGTATTGTAATAATAATAATGTGTGTATGTTTGTAATATGGACCCGCAATGTTTCTGTTGTACCACTCTGAGGGATGTGATATTTACGGAACGGTGTTCTGTGGATGTCATGTCAACGACTATAGTGTACTACACATGCAGTGGTATGCTGGGTAACCACAATTGGTATCAGAGCAAATTGCTTTGACCTTAGGTTGGAAACCTAGTAAAGGGTATTACCTGTAGGAGTATGTAGCAATGATAAATAATTCTCTAAAAGAAATATAATGGGTATTCAAATGATAATATTCCGTTATATGTTTTAGTGCAATAATTCTTTGTTATGATGCAATATATTATTGGTTACTAATAAAATATTTTTCTTATATATAGAGCTATGGCACCAAAGTTTCCAAAATAGACTTTGGTAAGGAAAGAGGAACCTCTTGATGATTATCAAGGATCATTTACAGACCAACTTCGTCAACTTTTAAAGATTTTTAGCTGTCCAACTAGAATTCGAGTGAACACCATAACCTATTATGATGGTCGGATGTTTCCAAGTATCGTGTGAGTATTCAACTCCCAGAGGAGCTTGGATTATATCACGATCTACCTATAGGTGAAGGTAGGAGTCACTTAGCAGCATATCATGTTGCCGTTGTGGAGGCAATAGCTAATATTCGGGAGCATAAAGCCAAGGAGTTGGAAGGTAGCACATTTTCTATGATACCTCATGATTCTATAGACTCGAAGCCCGTATTGGGTCAGCTTACTTTGATTAAGAAGCATCCTAAGTTAGTTTCCAAGTTTATGGATAGATACCGAACACTCGTTGCGTCTTTTTATAAGACACATCAAGTGATTGTCGAAGATAAAAATGACATGTTAGAGGATCTAACTGATCTGGAAAGGAGGAAGCAGTTAGCATTCCAGTTGGAGAAGAAGCAAATAGTAGTGCAAAACCTATCTTTAAGGATATACCTATAGATCCTGAATCTTTTACACCATATCCTTATTCACCAAGGCCTGAACCTATATATGATCCTACTATAGATATGAGGTATGCAGTACCACAGGGTTCAGAGGATGGTTCTAATTTAGAACTTCCTATTGAGAATTCTGATGGTTGGAGAATGGGATCATATGAAGGATCTCATGAACACCAGATGTCCATAGATGGTTCTGACAGAAATGTTGGACAATCTAGCTGGATGGGTGCAAGAATTAACCCTAGTAACAGTAGTAGAAATGCCATGTCCATAGATAATCAGGATGAAGAAGAAGATCCTAAGGAGAGAGTGTTTGAATCATCAACATCTTCTCAAAACTCAGGGAATATACATTATCTGGTGTTTAACTATCTTGCCCAAAGGATCACTTGGGGATCAGCAGGATCTACGTATTCTGTTGACAACTCAAGGAATGAAGCTCAGGAGATGCAAGTGGGAGATAATGTTGACAATGTTTCTGAAGACTTTTCAGCTGAGCCGGAGGGAGTCAATGCGCTCAGGTTGAGTAATGACTCAAGTCCTAACACTTCAGATACTGAGTATGTTCCTTCTGGAAGGCCATTTGTTCCACAAACTGTGCGACGAACGTCATGTCATCACGGTTGGACATCAGGCATGTATGATGAGCGTAGTTACTACTAGAAGTAGGCAACTATTTAGAGCTATCGAGTATTGTGTATTGTAATCCGAGAAATAAGATAGTTAGATAAATAAGGTAGTGTTGTGATTATACCTACATGGTATATGTTGTAATGACTTTGTATTATTAATATATTGTAATGTATAATATGTGAAATGCATATTTGGATTTTATTTGGATTTTCATTGTGTGATTAGTTCTATGCGTAAAGTCTAGCTCAGAACACATGGGGGTCATGGATACGGGTGTAGAGACCGAATCTGAGCAGCAGTGGATAGAACGTGAGGCCAAGGAGAAGGCCGATGCAGATGCAGCAAATCAGGGAACGTTACCACCACCACCACCAATGAGACCGTTAATGGAGCAGAACTTTATGCAGTGTATGCAAATGATGCAAGAGACCCAGAACAAGTTCATGGAGGAGTTGCTGGGACGAGCAAATCAGAGAGCACCTGAAGGTGAAGGAGTGAGTCTTTCTGACTTCCAGAATGCAAGGTCGTTACCTTTTGTATCAGCTCTTGAACCAATGGATGCAGAAGATTGGCCAGCAGATACAGAAAGAAAGCTGAAGACTATAGGTTGCAATAATGAGGAGAAATTGAGGTATGCAACTCATCTTCTGACTGGACCTGCAACATCATGGTGGGAGAATCAGTTTGCCATGCAACAGCCAGGAAGGGAGTACACTTGGGAGGAGTTTAAACAGATATTCCATGAATATCATGTTCAGGAAAGTGTTATGGAGTTGAAGCAGAGAGAATTTGAGGAGCTGAAGAAGGGTTATACTAGTGTGATGAAGTATATTCGGGAGTTTAGTCAACTGGCTCGATATGCAGAGGAAGAAGTTAATACGGAGGAAAAGAGGAAGAAGCGTTTCCTACATGGATTAAATCCATTTGTGAGGATGCAGTTGAGGTTGGCTAATAAGCAAACTTATCAGCAGTTGCTGGATGCAGCTATCACTTTCGAGGATGACTACAATGCTGGAATTATGCCCTAGAGGCAATAATAAAGGTGTTATTATTATAATTCTTGTTCATGATAGAGTTTATATTCCATGCTAGAATTGTATTAAGCGGAAACAGTAATACTTGTGTGGTTTGTGAACAACACCGTGTCCCTAGTACACCTCTATGGACTAGCTCATTGATCAATGATGGTTAAGGTTTCCTAACCATAGACATGAGTTGTCAATTGATAATGAGATCATATCATTGGGAGAATGATATGGTGGACAGACCCAAACTAAGCGAAGCAATTAGATCGTGTCATTGTGTTCGTCTTTGCGAAGCTTTTCTTATGTCAAATATTGTATTCCTTAGACCATGAGATAATGCAACTCCCTGGTATCGGAAGAAAGCTTTGAGGTCATCAAACGTCATCCTATGAGAGGGTGATCATAAAGGTGTCTCTCAGGTGATCGGAAAGTATCTGTTGGGTTGTATGTATCGAGATGGAATTTGTCCCTCCCAAGTCGGAGAGATATACTTCGGGCCCACTCGGTAATCGATATCAACACCGCTTGCAAGCATGTGGTTAAGGAGTTAATCACAAAGTGATATCGGATTACGGAACGAGTAAAGTACTTGCTGTGAACGGGATTGAACTAGGTATGACGATACCGACGATCGAATCTCGGGCAAGTAAAATATCGCGAGACGAAGGGAATATATATATGGGATTGATTGAATCCTAGCATCGTGGTTCATCCGATATGATCATCGATGAATGTGTGGGAGTCAATATGGGTGCCCAGACCCCGCTGTTGATTATTGATAGAAGATCATGTCTGCATATTCTCGAACCCACAGGGTCACACACTTAACGTGTCTCGACGCTAGGATAGATTGGATAATTGGTTTATTAATTTTTGTTCGGAGTCTCGGATGGGATCTGGGACATCACGAGAGGTTCCGGAATGGTCCGGAGAATAAGATTCATATAAGGCAGTGCAGTTTTTGGAGTTCGGAATTGTTCCGCGTTAATCGGTATTGTACCGGAAGCTTCTAGAACCTTCCGGAAGGGGGCCAACGTGGTCCCACCTTCCGGGAGGGGGCATGGGCCTATGAGGGAGTGTCCTGGCCGCATTGGGCCAGGGGCACAAGGCCCCATAGGGCCCAGCCGATCCTAGATAAGTTTAAATCGTTTAAACTAGAGATAAGATAGGATTTCTAGATAAGGGAAAGTTTAAATTGTTTAAACTAGAGATAGGCTTGGAGGATGGGCAAGGGCTGGCCGCACCCCCCCTCTATATATAGAGGGCTGGTGCGCCCCCTCCCCTACACCACATCTCCCTCCAAGCCCTAGTAGCCCTGCTGCCTTCCTCTCTCCCTCCCGACTGTTTGTAGGCGAAGCCCTGCGGCAGAAATTCTCCACCATATACACCACGCCGTCGTGTTGTAGATCCAATCCATCTCTCCACCATACTTGCTGGTCCGAGGAAGGAGGAGACGTCGAGGTGCTGCACGTGTTCATCTCACGGAGGCACCGCCACTTGTGGTGCTAGATCGGATCGGATCGCGAGGAGGAGAAGCGAGTACGACTACATCACCCACGTTCCGACGAACGTTCCGCTGTGCGAATCTTCAAGGGTATGAAGATCTAATCCAATCTCTCTCGTTGCATCTCCTAGATTAGATCTTGGCTTTCCCTCTGTTCGCTTCCGTAGAAAATTTTGATTTACTATGCTGCGAAACCCTTAAGTGGTATCAGAGCTAGATCTATGCGTAGATGTGATTCACGAGTAGAACGCAACATGGTTGTTGCGGGCGTTGATGTTTTCTGTTGCAAGCCTCTTGTTTGTGTTCTTCTTATGACGCGGGATAGTGAGATTGAAGCGGTCCAGGCCAACCTTACGCGACATCGTTCGCGAGACCGGCTCCGCACTTGACATGTGGCTTGTACCACACATGCGGCTGGTGGATGTCAGTTTCTCTCACTATAGTTGTCATGGGATTAACACCGGAGTTTGGCAACCATAATATCACCGTTGTGGCTTTCCGTAGGTAAGAATCGTTCTTAGTATCTACTCCCATGAGCCACGAAAAACATGCAACAACAAAGTAGAGGCGTCTAACTTGTTTTTGCAGGGAGTGTTTTCTGTGATATGGTATGGCCCAAGATGTGATGAGTATAATGTATGCGATGATCATGTTTTGTAATGTTTCACGACTTGCATGTCGATGAGTACACAACCGGCAGGAGCCATATGGTTGTCTTTATAATTGTGTATGACCTGCGAGTCAACTTCTTATACGCCATGTAATAGCTTTACTTTATCGCTAAGTAGTTAGCAATAGTTGTAGTTGCTATTCGTGGTGGAGGCAATCATGGTGGAGTGATGGAGATCATGCCGGAACGCACAAGATGGAGATCATTGCGCGAAGATTGGCTATACCATGTCACATAAAGTTATATGCATGTGATGTTTATCCTTTTATGTATCTTATTATGCTTAGATCGCGACGGTAGCATTATAAGATGATTCCTCACTTAAAGATCAAGATAAAAACTGTGTTCTCCCCAAGTATGCACCGCTGCGAAAGTTCGTCGTGTCCAAGCATCACGTGATGATCGGGTGCTATAGACTCTACGCTCACATACAACGGGTGCAAGCCAGTTTTGCACACGCAGCAATACTTGGGTCTAACTTGACGAGCCTAGCATGTACAGACATGGCCTCGGAACACAAGAACCGAAAGGTTAAGCATGAGTCATATGAATGATATGATCGACACTTCGTTGTCCACCATTGAAACCACATCTCTTCTCGTGATGATCGGATTAGGTGTGGTGAATTTGGATCGTGTTCACTAAGCAACTTGAGGGATGTTGAATTTAGTGGGAGTTCATCTAGTAATTTGATTAAAAGTTGAACTATTTATCATGAACATAGTCTAAATTGTACTTGCAAATACTGTAGATCACATGGCCAAGTCCAACTTCAACTTCAACGTTTTTGCTGAGAAAGAAAAGCTTAGAAACAATGGGTCTAACTTCACCAACTGGTTCCGCAATCTAAGAATCATTCTGTCTGGCGGACAGAAGGACTATGTCCTTGAGAAAGCGTTAGCTAACCCCCCTGCTGCAACTGCGCCGGCTGATGAGAAAGCTGTCTATCAGTCGCGCAAAGATGATTATGGCGTGATTAAGAGCACCATGTTGTTTGCTATGGAACCGGAACTTCAAAATCGTTTTGAAAACTATCCCGGGCCCTTTGAGATTCTCGAAGAGTTGAAAACCATGTTTCAGACTCAGGCCCGTTCTGAGAGATATGAGATCTCTGAGAAGTTCTTTAACTGCAAGATGGAGGAAGGGAGTTCCGTTAGTGAGCATGCCATTAAGATGGGGGGCTACACTCAACGCCTTGAGCAACTGGACTGCAAGATTCCAGAGGAGCTCAAGATTGACAGGGTTCTGCAATCACTCCCTCCCAGCTACAAAAGTTTTGTAGTGACTCATAATCAGATTGGTTCCACTGATACGATCACCGAGCTCTTCGCAAAGCTGAAGGCTGCGGAGGTGGACATCAAGAAGGATAATCATGTGTTGATGGTCAACAAGCCCTCCTTTAAGAAAGGTAAAGGTCCAAAGAAGCCCTTCAAGAAAGGCGGCGGCAAGCGCGTTGCCCCTGCTGAGAAGAAGCTCAAGTCTGGTCCTAAGCCGGACACTGAGTGCTTCTATTGCAAGGACAAGGGTCACTGGAAGCGCAACTGTCCGAAGTACTTAGCGGACAAGAAGGCTGGCACCATCAAAGGTATATTTGATATACATGTTATTGATGTTTTCCTTACTAGCCCTCGTTGTAGTGCCTGGGTATTTGATACTGGTTCAGTTGCTAATATTTGTAACTCGAAACAGGAGCTACGGAATAGACGACGGCTTGCGAGGGATGAGGTGACGATGCGCGTTGGCAACGGATCAAGAGTTGATGTGATGGCCGTCGGCACGCTCTCCTTAGTTTTACCTTCGGGATTAGTTTTAAACCTTAATAAATGTTATTATGTGCCTGCGTTGAGCATGAACATTATTTCTGGATCATGTTTATTGCAAGACGGTTATTCATTTAAATCGGAGAATAATGGTTGTTCTATTTATATGAGTAACATCTTTTATGGTCATGCACCTCTTGTGAATGGTTTATTTCTTCTAAATCTCGAAAGGGATGAAACACACATCCATAACATTGAGGCTAAGAGATGCAAAGTAGATAGTGATAATACTACTTATTTGTGGCACTGTCGTCTAGGTCATATTGGAGTAAAGCGCATGAAGAAACTCCATTCTGATGGACTTTTGGAGTCTCTTGATTTTGAATCATTTGACACATGCGAACCATGCCTCATGGGCAAGATGATCAAAACCCCGTTCTCCGGTATGATGGAGCGAGCAACGGACTTGTTGGAAATCATACATACCGATGTATGCAGACCGATGAGTGTTTCGACGCGCGGTGGATATCGCTATTTTCTCACTTTTACCGATGACTTAAGTAGATATGGGTATATCTATTTAATGAAACATAAATCTGAAACGTTTGAAAAGTTCAAAGAATTTCAGAATGAAGTGGAGAACCATCGTAACAGAAAGATTAAGTTTCTACGATCCGATCGTGGGGGCGAATATTTGAGTTATGATTTTCTCACGCATCTCAAAGCAAGTGGAATCGTTTCGCAACTCACGCCACCCGGAACACCACAGCGCAATGGTGTGTCTGAACGCCGGAATCGAACCCTATTAGATATGGTCCGATCGATGATGTCTCTTACTGATTTGCCGTTATCATTTTGGGGTTATGCATTAGAAACCGCTGCATTCACTTTAAATAGGGCTCCATCTAAATCCGTTGAGACGACACCGTATGAACTGTGGTTTGGTGCTAAACCTAAGTTGTCGTTTCTTAAAGTTTGGGGATGCGAACGTTACGTCAAGAAGTTGATGCCGGACAAGCTCGAACCCAAAGCGGAGAAATGCGTCTTCATAGGATACCCTAAGGAAACTATTGGGTATACCTTCTATCACAGAACCGAAGGCAAAGTGTTTTTCGCAAAGAACGGTTCCTTTCTTGAGAAGGAGTTTCTCTCGAAAGAAGTGAGTGGGAGGAAAGTAGAGCTAGACGAGGTTATTGAACCTTCTCTTGAATTGGAGAGTAGCGCAGCACCTGAAATTGTTCCAGTGCCGCCTGCACCAACAATAGAGGAAGCTAATGACAAGGATCATGAAGCTTCGGACGATGCTGCTACTGAACGTCGCAGGTCGACAAGGTCGCGTGCCCCTCCTGAGTGGTACGGCAACCCTGTCTTGACTGTCTTGTTAGTAGAAGACAGTGAACCTACGAACTATGAGGAAGCGATGATGAGCCCAGACTCTGAGAAATGGCTAGAAGCCATGAAATCCGAATTGGGATCCATGAGCGAAAACCAAGTATGGACTTTGGTGGACCCTCCTAGCGACCGAAAGGCCGTTGAGTGCAAATGGATCTTCAAGAAGAAAACGGACGCGGATGGTAATGTTACCGTCTATAAAGCACGGCTTGTCACAAAAGGTTTTCGACAAGTTCAAGGTGTTGACTACGATGAGACTTTCTCTCCCGTAGCGATGTTTAAGTCCATTCGGATTTTATTAGCAATTGCTGCGTTTCATTATTATGAAATATGGCAAATGGATGTCAAGACTGCTTTCCTCAATGGCAACATTGATGAAGAGTTGTATATGATGCAACCCGAAGGTTTTGTCGATCCTAAGGATGCTGATAAAGTATGCAAACTTCAGCGTTCCATTTATGGACTGAAGCAAGCATCTCGGAGTTGGAACCTTCGTTTTGATCAAGTGATCAAGAGCTTTGGATTTGTTCCAAATTGCTACGAAGCTTGCATCTACAAGAAAGTGAGTGGGAGCTCGGTGACGTTTCTGTAACTATATATGTGGATGACATATTGATTATTGGAAATGACATCAACATGCTTAACGATGTGAAGAGTTATTTGAACAAGTGTTTTTCAATGAAAGACCTAGGTGAAGCTGCTTATATATTGGGCATCAAAATCTATAGAGATAGACAAAGACGCCTGATAGCTTTAAGCCAGAGTACATACCTAGACAAAGTTCTGAAAAGGTTCAGAATGGATAAGGCATTGAAAGGTTCAGTGCCTATGTTGTCAGGTAAGATATTGAGCAAGGCTCAGTGTCCAGCTACGGTAAATGATAGGGAAGCTATGAGCAAAGTTCTTATGCCTCGGCCATAGGTTCCATCATGTATGCCATGTTGTGTACTAGACCGGATGTGTCCAATGCTCTTAGTTTGACGAGCAGATATCAAAGTGATCCAGGAGTGGAACACTGGACAGCCGTGAAGAACATCCTAAGGTACCTAAATAGGACTAAAAAAATGTTCTTAGTCTATGGGGGTGATGAACAGCTCGTCGTAAAAGGTTACGTCGATGCTAGTTTCGACACCGACAAGGATGATTCTAAATCTCAGACATGATACGTGTATATTTTGAATGGAGGAGCTGTGAGCTGGAGAAGCTGCAAGCAAAGCGTGATCGCGGGATCTACAGTAGAAGCGGAATACATGGCTGCTGCAGAAGCGTCAAGTGAAGGAGTTTGGATCAGAAACTTCATCACTGAGCTTGGCGTGGTTCCAAGTGCATTGGACCCACTGGAGATATTGTGTGACAACACTGGCGCCATAGCACTCGCTAAGGAACCAAGATATCGTCCAAAGACCAAGCATATCAACCGCAAGTTTCATATAATCCGAGATTATATAGCAGATGGAGATCTGAAGATCAGCAAAGTACATACAGATCTGAATGTCGCAGATCCATTGACTAAACCTCTTCCACGTGTAAAACATGATCAGCACCTCAGTGCCATGGGTGTGAGATTGTTGCCAAATGTAAACTAGATTATTGACTCTAGTGCAAGTGGGAGACTGCTGGAATTATGCCCTAGAGGCAATAATAAAGGTGTTATTATTATAATTCTTGTTCATGATAAAGTTTATATTCCATGCTAGAATTGTATTAAGCGGAAACATTAATACTTGTGTGGTTTGTGAACAACACTGTGTCCCTAGTACGCCTCTATGGACTAGCTCATTGATCAATGATGGTTAAGGTTTCCTAACCATAGACATGAGTTGTCAATTGATAATGAGATCATATCATTGGGAGAATGATATGGTGGACAGACCCAAACTAAGCGAAGCAATTAGATCGTGTCATTGTGTTCGTCTTTGCGAAGCTTTTCTTATGTCAAATATTGTATTCCTTAGACCATGAGATAATGCAACTCCCTGGTATCAGAAGAAAGCTTTGAGGTCATCAAACATCATCCTATGAGAGGGTGATCATAAAGGTGTCTCTCAGGTGATCGGAAAGTATCTGTTGGGTTGTATGTATCGAGATGGAATTTGTCCCTCCCAAGTCAGAGAGATATACTTCGGGCCCACTCGGTAATCGATATCAACACCGCTTGCAAGCATGTGGTTAAGGAGTTAATCACAAAGTGATATCGGATTACGGAACGAGTAAAGTACTTGCTGTGAACGGGATTGAACTAGGTATGACGATACCGACGATCGAATCTCGGGCAAGTAAAATATCGCGAGACGAAGGGAATATATATATGGGATTGATTGAATCCTGGCATCGTGGTTCATCCGATATGATCATCGATGAATGTGTGGGAGTCAATATGGGTGCCCAGACCCCGCTGTTGATTATTGATAGAAGATCATGTCTGCATATTCTCGAACCCACAGGGTCACACACTTAACGTGTCTCGACGCTAGGATAGATTGGATAATTGGTTTATGAATTTTTGTTCGGAGTCTCGGATGGGATCCGGGACATCACGAGAGGTTCCGGAATGGTCCGGAGAATAAGATTCATATAAGGCAGTGCAGTTTGTGGAGTTCGGAATTGTTCCGGGTTAATCGGTATTGTACCGGAAGCTTCTAGAACCTTCCGGAAGGGGGCCAACGTGGTCCCACCTTCCGGGAGGGGGCATGGGCCTATGAGGGAGTGTCCTGGCCGCATTGGTCCAGGGGCACAAGGCCCCATAGGGCCCAGCCGATCCTAGATAAGTTTAAATCGTTTAAACTAGAGATAAGATAGGATTTCTAGATAAGGGAAAGTTTAAATTGTTTAAACTGGAGATAGGCTTGGAGGATGGGCAAGGGCTGGCCGCACCCCCCCCCCCCCTCTATATATAGAGGGCTGGTGCGCCCCCTCCCCTACACCACATCTCCCTCCAAGCCCTAGTAGCCCTGCTGCCTTCCTCTCTCCCTCCCGACTGTTTGTAGGCGAAGCCCTGCGGCAGAAATTCTCCACCATATACACCACGCCGTCGTGTTGTAGATCCAATCCATCTCTCCACCATACTTGCTGGTCCGAGGAAGGAGGAGACGTCGAGGTGCTGCACGTGTGCATCTCACGGAGGCACCGCCACTTGTGGTGCTAGATCGGATCGGATCGCGAGGAGGAGAAGCGAGTACGACTACATCACCCACGTTCCGACGAACGTTCCGCTGTGCGAATCTTCAAGGGTATGAAGATCTAATCCAATCTCTCTCGTTGTTTGCATCTCCTAGATTATATCTTGGCTTTCCCTCTGTTCGCTTCCGTAGAAATTTTTGATTTACTATGCTGCGAAACCCTTAATACAAGAATGTCCAAGAGGATAGAAGGAAGAGAGCTAAGAAGGAAACCAAGAGGATACAAGCAAGTAAGCGCAAGCCCAATCTGGAATTCAAACCTTATAACAACAACAATTCCAATCAGAGTGCAAATCCAAACGCAAAGAATATTATATGCCACAATTGCAAACTCCCAGGGCATATAAGCAGGGATTGCCCGAAACCAATAATTGTGTGCCATGCTTATGGTCAGAGAGGTCACATAAAGCCAAATTGTCCAAGCAAACCACGAGGACGTTGGCCGGTTAGAGATGGAAGGCAAGCCAGTGGAGGAAATGGACAGCCCAATAAAGGAGGGAATAATGTCAAGAACAACAATGGCAAGAGGAACAGACCTACCGGGAAGCTGAATTATGCAACCCTAGAGGAGGTGGATAACTCGGAGCATGCAGTGATAGGTACACTCAATATCCTTACCAATCCCTGCAAAGTTATATTTGATTCTGGTGAAACTACTTCATTCATTTCTGAAGAATTCTGTGATAAGTTCGGGATTAGAGGGTGAACATTAGAAAATCATATGACCGTAGTTACGGCAGGGGGAAATGTGATTGTACGCCACATTAAACAAGATCAGGTTATCTCGATCTGTGGTTGTACATACTGTGCAGACCTTTACGTGATTCCTTTGAAGGGAATTGTAGTACTGTTGGGAATGGACTAGATGATGGAACATGAGGCTCAAATAAACTGTGAGGAGAAAACTGTCTCAATCAAAACTCCAAGTGGAGCAAGGATAGTTTACCAAACAGATAAGCATAGTCATATCATGGTGGATCTGCAGTTGAACTCGATGAAAGAGGTCAAATTGGAAGATATTCCTATAGTAAATGAGTTTCAAGATGTTTTTCCAGCAGAGCTACCTGGAATGCCACCAGATCGGGAGATAGAGTTCACTATTGATCTAATTCCTGGTACAGCACCAATAGCTCAAGCACCCTATAAGATGGTACCAAAAGAATTAAAAGAACTCAAAGAGCAAATTGATGAGTTGGCAAGAAAAGGGTTTATTCAGGAAAGTGTATCCCCATGGGGAACACCAGTAATCTTTGTGGATAAAAGGGATGGTGGAAGAAGGATGTGTGGAGACTACAAAAATCTGAACAATGTTACCATAAAGAATAAGTATCCTTTACCAAGGATTCAAGATTTGTTTGATCAAGTGAAAGGAGACGGACTATTTTAAAAGATCGACTTAAGATCTGGATACCATCAGATAAAAATTAAACCTGAGGATGTTCCAAAAACAGCATTTGTCTCAAGATATGGACACCATGAGTATCTGGTTGTACCATTTGGTTTGACCAATGCACCAACAATATTCATGAATTTGATGAACAAAATCTTCATGCCATATTTGGATAAGTTCGTCATAGTCTTTATTGATGATATTCTGATATATTCCAAGGATAAGGAAGAGCATGCTGATCATCTAAGAATAGCATTGCAGACTCTAAGAGAACATAAACTCTATGCTAAGTTCAGTAAATGTGAATTTTGGCTAGATGAGGTAGAATTCCTCGTCCATGTGATCAGTAAAGATGGAATTGCTGTAAATCCATCCAAAGTTCAATCAATACTGGAGTGGACTGCACCAACCAATGTGAAACAAATTCGAGGTTTCTTGGGGATGGCTGGTTATTATCGGAGATTCATTGAAGGTTTCTCCAAAATAGCTGGACCAATGACCAAATTGCTAAGAAAGAATACACCATTCAATTGGGATGAGAAGTGTGAAGCAAGTTTTCAGGAGTTGAAAACCAGGTTAACCACAGCTCCAGTCTTAGCAGTTCCAGAAACAGGGAAAGACTTTACAGTATACTGTGATGCATTTAAATAAGGTTTGGGGTGTGTGTTAATGCAAGATCGGAAAGTGATTGCTTATGGTTCAAGACAACTGAAACCACATGAAGTCAACTATACAACTCATGATTTAGAGTTAGCAGCAGGAGTCTTTGCACTGAAAGGATGGAGGCACTTTCTTTATGGAGCCAGATGTGAGTTATACACTGACCATAAAAGTCTTAAATATTTCTTCACTCAAAAGGAATTGAATATGAGACAGAAGCGTTGGTTGGAACTAATCAAAGATTATGATTTAACAATCAACTATACTCCAGGAAAAGCAAATGTTGTAGCAGATGCTTTAAGTCGTAAAAGTGCAGATATTCAGCCTAGCAATCGGGAGCTACCAAAAGAGTTACAAATGGACTTGGAAAGATTAGAGCTTCAATTCATTAGAACAGAGGTTCTTGGAGGATTAGCTACTATGCAGGTAGTTGCAGAGCAGGATAGTGATCTTAAGCACGAAATTTTTAGACATCAAGCAGAAGATCCTTTCATTGTTGAGGAAATTGAGAGGATATCTCAAGGGCAAAAATTAGCTTTTCACCTTGGAGATTATGAGTCTTTATGGTTCCAAGATCGTCTTTGTATTCCAGATGTGACTGAGATTCGTCAAGTCATACTCAGAGAAGCACATGAAACACCATATTCTATACATCCAGGAAGTACTAAGATGTATATGGATTTGAAAGAACTATTCTGGTGGAATAACATGAAAAGGGACATTGCTAAATATGTATCAGAATGCCATACTTGCCAAAGAGTGAAGGCTGAACATCAAAGTCCAGCAGGACCATTGCAACCCTTGTAAATTCCTGAATGGAAATGGGAGGAAATTGGTATGGACTTCATCACAGGATTTCCCATGACACCTAAACGGAAGGATATGATAAGGGTAATTGTGGATAGACTCACTAAAAGTTCACATTTTATTCCGGTAAATCAGAAGGATAATGCCGAGAAGTTAGTAGAAGTTTACATCAAAGAAATAGTAAGTAAGCACGGGGTGCCCAAAAAGATTGTTACTAATAGGGGATCAGTGTTTACTTCAACATTTTGGAAGCAATTACATGAAGCACTTGGTTCCAAGTTAGATTTCATCACAGCTTATCATCCAGAGACAGGGGGTCAAACAAAAAGAACAAATCAGATACTAGAAGACATGTTAAGGGCTTGTGCATTAGATTTTGGAGGTACATGGGAAGATCATCTACCATTGGCGGAATCTTCCTACAATAATATCTATCAGAGTAGTATGAAGGCAGCTCCATATCAGGTTTTGTATGAAAGGAAATGTAGATCACCAATATGTTGGTTTGAGCCTGGAAGCAGCAATGAATTTGCGCCAGACTATATCAAGGAAAAACAAGATATCATTGATAAGATCAAGGATAGATTGAAAATAGCTCAAAGTAGGCAGAAAATTTATGCTGATCAAAGTCGAAGATCATGGCATCCTGAAGTGGGAGACTTGGTATATTTGAAAGTAAGTCCAATGAAAGGAGTTAAAAGGTTCAGAGTTAAAGGAAAATTGAGTCCAAGATATATCGGGCCATTCAAGATACTGAGTCAGAACAGGACTATAGCATATGCTTTAGAGTTACCCTCAAGATTGGCTCAAGTTCATAATGTTCTTCATGTGTCACAACTCCAGAAATGTCTTAAAGTTCCTGACAATGTAATCACACATCAAGAGATAGAATTACAAGTAGACTTGACCTATGTTGAAAAACCCTGTAAAATTTTGGAAGAAAACTGGAAAAGGTTGAGGAACAGGGCAATCAAGTATTGCAAGGTACAATGGGAACATCACCCCGAAAGGGAAGCCACCTGGGAGAAAGAGGATGATTTAAGAAAGGCCTATCCAGAACTGTTTAGGTACACTTCAACAAACTTCGGGACAAAGTTTAATTTAAGGGGGGAAGTCTGTAACATCCCAGCATTTAGGAATCAACGAAAGTAGATTTAGGAATCTGTGAAATTGCATGCATTCATCTGTAAAAATGTGGGTAAATTTTTTGCCAAATAAAAAACCTAAAGTGATCAAAGTTTCTTTCACTCTTTAAGATTAGGAATAGCCTTGGAGAATGATCGTTATAAACTTTTATATGATCTTTGTGGAATAGTGTGTTTTGGGAAATGAAATTTGAATTTAAACTTGAGTGTTGGATTTATAATTCAAAAGGATTTAGAATTATGTTTGAGTATTTTGAATTAGTCAAGAGTTGATAATTAGTAGATCAAACTTTAAATAAATAACATAATCAATAAAATGAATATTTATTCCATAATTTTATTCAATAAATAAGTTACAAAATGTAACTTATGAAAATGATCAAGAATCTTTACAATAGTAATGAAATAAAAGAAGAACCTTTATATATGGAGTAATAGTACAATCTTTATTACAAAAGAATAAAATAAAGATTACAAAAGAATAAAAGAAATATTACAAGTGACTATCTATAAAGAAAAGGAAAACCTAATATAAGTCTTGAATCTTCAAGTCTTGTACCTGCAAAACAAAACACAAACTAAAAGAAAGAAAGTTAAGGATTAAAATATGTTACTCTCAGTTTTGACAGTGAGTTGCATTGTTCAATTTTTCATCATTGAGTAATCTTAAAGGGGCAAGTTTCACCAATATGAAAGAACTAAATATTTCATAATTTTAAGCCATAAGTCAAATAAACAGCAAGAAGGGGCAAGTTTCACCAAGCAGTTGAGTGGTAAACAGATAAAAGTAACTTTCATATCCTGAGCATATCCACAAGGTGTGCAGCAGGCACACAAGCAGCACACACACCAAACTGCATGGTTTGTGCTGTCAGAACAGCAACAACAGGCCACACACACAAAACTGCTCAGCACAGCCGTGGGCATGTAACCCCAATACCATTCTCTGGTTCATACACATCAAGCACAGCAGCCAAACCAAACCATATCACACCAACCACACCTTTGATCATCTCACCAATATGGTGACATAAGGAGGGGGTAGATCAGGTGGATAACAAGAACAAGGTCAAGCCACTAGGACCAGGAGGTGGAGAGCTAGATCAAGGACAAGTCCAGGAGATGGAAGCATCAGGAGGATCACCAGATCAAGCTAGCCAGACAACCAGCAAGATCAAGCCACAAGATCAACAACTTGCAACCCCAACAACACCCAAGTGTGGTGAGTAGAAAAAGACCATCACATGATTTATCTGTCTAATCTAGACAAGCATTCATGAGTTGTCTCATACTCAAATTCTCAGAAAATCACCCAAGTGGGGTGAGTCCATCATTCAAGTTTTTCAAACACCAAAAGCAATCAGAAAACTATATAGATCCAACTAGGATCTCAGGACAACATCATTGATCCTAGATATCAAGCTATATTTTAAATTCCAGGAATCAATATAGCCAAGATCAGAACTTCTAGGCACACCTCTTAAACAGAAGTAGCACCTTAGAGTTCTACACCTTATGGATCTATATAACTTATCAAGCCTACAAATCATTTTTTCCAACTTTGACTTAAGAATCGGTAGCTGGTATCACTACCAGAACCAATCCATGAGGAACAACAAGATAAGGGCCTAGTCCGTAAACCTCATACCAACATCATAGGTTTTAGGGATTCAAGGAAAGAAGTTTCCATTTATTTCTGATGCCAAGCTAATCTTAAGCTTGAATAAAACCAAGCCAAGTAGTAGAACCTAATATTGTGTGCCATACTAGGATTGTGTCACAGGAACAGCTTCTAAACTAAGCAAGTTAAGCATCCAACTCTCACAGATACACTCACAGCCAACTACAAATCATTTTCCTGATACTAATCACAGGAATGATTTCCAAAAATATCCATATATATATCATCACTGTAAGAGACCATTTGATCTCAAGCTGTATATGAATTCATAAGCCAACAAATACAGATACAATGACTTCATCACTCAAAAATCATTGTCAGTAACTAAGTAATGACAGTGGTGAGTTCTCAAACCACTAGAATCTCCAAATAATGATTCTAGATTAATATTACCATCTGAACCATATCAAATTCACCAGTGGAATCAATCTGGAAAGCCACTAGCCTCATCAAAGCTAACTATAAGCAGTAATCCATAGCAAATAACCACTCATCATGCTTAGGGATCATCAAAACATGATCCAAATCATCAGATATTCAATCAACAGAGGGATTTGAACCCTAAGTAGAACAAACAACCCTAATCAGGACATGACCACTACCAGGAGTAGCCACTACCAACACATAGGATAGGGTGGACTACCACAAAGGACACAAGGGGAAGAACAACTTACTGAAGGATGTTGTTGTGGGCGAGAAGAGGAAGCAGAGGTCGTCGACAAGCACGGCAGCACGGGGAGCGACCCACACCACGTTGAGGCGGTGACCACAGCCATGCCTGAAGGCGAGGAACACCACCATAGCACACGGCAGCAGCGGCGGCTATAGCACCAGCGCCACCCCAAACCCTAGGGTTCGGGACGGAGCCGGTCTGGCCACAGGAGGGCTGCAGGTCCAAATTGAGTTGGACAGGAAGGTGGAGTAGGGTCGAAAACCACCCTATACATCATGGCGGCGGCCGGGAAGGTCCACGGAGGTGTGAATCACCGGTGGCGGCATCACAGACCACGGGGTCGGGGGAGAAGAAGAGATGAGAACGAGAGAGTGACAGAGAGAGTGTGGGCTGGGTTGGGCCAGGACCCCTTCGAGGTGTCGTTTTGGTTCTGCCCTATTGGGCGACAAGGGCCCAATAAACCAACACAGGCAGCCCATTTACCTAAAGGCATATTTTAATAAAGAAGAAAAGACCAAAATGCCCCTAAAATTAAATAAATTCTAGAAAATAAAATAAATATCCAAAAAATATAAATAAAATATTTTTGGATTCACTATAATCCAAACTATCCAAGTAAATTAAGAAATAAAATTTTAGACATATAAATTTTATTTAGAATTTTGTAATATATATACTCCTTATGGAATTTTACAAAATTATTGAAAGATGATAAAAATAAATAAAAATCACTTTCATTATATATTAATATTTAAGTATTTTAGAAAAATACTAAACAAATACTTAATATCATTTTTTGGTATTTAAATGATAATTCTTAAAGGAATTATTAAATAAATAAAATTCAAATAAAAGGAAATAAAATAAAAGAATACAATATTCAATAAATATTAAAAAATAATATTTATAAATCCTTTATTATTAAAAGAATTTTATAATTTAAATAATGGGGGAGAATACAGACAAAGCTAAATAATGCATTACATTACTTTGCATAATCATTTTGCTTCTTTAAATATTGTCCTTAGTGGGCAATAATGATGGTTTTGTAAACATACAATCTCAAGGTCGAGTGCAAGCATCCGACTTCACTACCTTGAAATCACAAGGCAAGTTCATCACTTGCTCATGTCCTTTGAAGAGTCATTATCAAAGTATTTGCAAATTGTGTGTTATCATCTATACTTTAGAAAAAGAAAATATTATTTTCTCAAGATAAAAATCTTAGATATCGTCCTAAGTGATGATATGATCGAGCAATAGAACTTAGGTTTCTAATTGCAATAATGATGAACAATTAGGGATTAATAACCCATGACATCAGTGATTCTAGCGCCGTATATTACGCGTTAACCATGAGATTTGGAATGGGACGGAGAAGTCACATGTATCATTTTCCTCTTGTATGGAGGCAAGATGACCTTAACATGACGTTGTGATTCCTTGTGCGGATCCAACATATGGGTGGGCACCCTTACGCCCCACACTTTTGGTGTCTAGATTATCTATGAATGGTGTTTAGGGATATAGTCAAGTTAAATGGTACTCGTCCGGGCATCACCAGGTCATAGTCTTCGGGAACTCATAAGGGTTTTAGCCTGCCCGAAAGGGGGCTTAACAGAGGTGAGCCGACCCCGAAGGATCATGCAGACATATGAGGTCGCGGAGAGGGCAGTGATTGGCTTGGACCAACTACTGGGCCCCACATCATGGATTGTGGACGGGAAAGTACGCCTGATTGTGCAATAAGGAAGTTGATCTCTCATGGGAAAAGTAACACACCTCTGTAGAGTGTAAGAAATGTAACTTGTTACTCCATGTTCTTGGAAGGAGCTACGAACGCGGCAGGAAAGGAACTCCATGAAAGTTCTGGTCAACCTGTGAAGGCTGATGGTCATAGATTTTCATAATAAAATCAATCTTTGAAGAAAGATTTATGAAAATTGCATTTCTGAGGTGGTAGTTAGAGCATCAAACTTCCCACCTTGCATATAATGAACTTGCTGGGTAACGCTGTTACTCATTCTTTCCTTTGAATCCTTGCTTAGACTCTGAGAATCCTAAAGATACTCCAATGTATGCAACTGAGAGCCAAGAGGAGGTCTTATATGAAGAGCCCAACCTGTATGGAGTCGTAGAAGGAGAGGACTCGATATCGTCTATGGAGGAGAGTTCCAAGAGTCCGAATAATTACTATAGTTCTAGTAGCCACTTGAGCCAAGCGACATGAACAATATAAGCAGTAAGTTGTGGAGCTCAATTTGGAGTTAAGTTTTAAATTTGAAACTTCCGCTGAAACACTTATATTTTGGTTTGTAAGTTGAATCTTTTGGAAGTCTTGAACTTCCGGTATTGTAATAATAATAATGTGTGTATGTTTGTAATATGGACCCGCAATGTTTTTGTTGTACCACTCTAAGGGATGTGATATTTACGGAACGGTGTTCTGTGGATGTCATGTCAATGACTATAGTGTACTACACATGCAGTGGTATGCTGGGTCACCGTAGATGTAGACCTTCTTAATAGTGTCAAGGATTATTTGAATAATAGTTTTTCAATGAAAGATCTTGGGAAGCAGCTTACATATTAGGCATAAAGATTTATAGAGATAGACCGAGACGCCTAATATCATTGTCACAGAGTACATATTTGGACAAAGTTCTAAAGAGGTTTGGAATGGAAGATAGCAAGAAAGGGTTCTTGCCCATGTTGCCCAATACGACCTTGAGTAAAAATCAAAGTCCTGCAACGGCAGAATATAGATAAAGGATGACTAATACTCCCTATGCCTCAGCCATAGGATCTCTTATGTATGTCATGCTATGTACTAGACCCAACATTGCATATGTTGTTAGTTTGACTAGCAAGTATCAAAGTGATCCACGAGTGGATCATTGGACAGTGGTAAAAACATCCTTAAGTACTTGAGAAGAACTAAGGATATGGTTCTTTCTTATGGAGGTGATGAACAACTCGTTGTTAATGGTTACCCCGATGCTAGTTGGAACACCGATCCGGATGATTCTAAATCTCAATCTGGATATGTATTTACTTTGAATGGTGCAGCAGTTAGCTGGATAAGTGCAAAGCAAAGCATTGTGGCGAGATCTTCAACCGAATCGGAATACATAGCTGCTTTGGAGGCTTCACAAGAGGCGTTATGGATGAAGGAGTTCATTACAGAGCTCGGTGTGGTTCCAAGTGCGTTGGACCCAATGTCTATCTATTGTGATAACATGGGCGCCATAGCCAATGCGCAAGAACCAAGGTCACACAAGAAGCTGAAGCACATCAAGCTATGTTTTCACGCTATTCGAGAGCATGTCCATGATGGTGACATAAAGATTTGCAAAGTACACAGAGATCTGAATGTGGCGGATCCGTTGACTAAACCTCTCCCGAGGGAAAAACATGACCAGCACCAAACCGCCATGGGTGTTCGGTGTATTACCATGTAATCTAGATTAGTTGACTCTAGTGCAAGTGGGAGACTGTTGGAGATATGCCCTAGATGCAATAATAAAAGTGGTTATTATTATATCGTTGTGTTTATGATAAATGTTTACATTCATGCTATAATAGTATTAACCGGAAACATTAATACTTGTGTGATTTGTAAACTGAATTAGAGTCCCTGGTAAAGCCTCTTTGTAATACTAGCTTGTTGGTTAATAGATGATCGTGGTTTCCCGATCATGAACATTGAGATGTTGTTAATAACAATATCATATCATTAGGAGAATGGTGTGATGGACATACTCCTATAGATAAGCGTAGCATTAAGATCAAGTCATTTCAATAGTTCGTTTGCTATAAGATTTCTGATACATAGTAACCTAATTCCTTCGACCATGAGATCATGCTAATCACCATCACCGGAAGAATGCTTTGATGACATCAAACACCACACCGTATCTGGGTGGCTATAATGGTGGCATTGAGTGTTCGGAAAGTATGTGTTGAGGCACATGGATCAAGAGTTGGATTTGTCCATCCATATGACGGATAGATATACTCTGGGCCTCTCGGTGGAATGTCATCCAATTATCTTGCAAGCATGTGACTGACTCACAAGGGATCACATATCACGGGAACGAGAAAAGAGTACTTGTCGATAACGAGGTTGAACTAGGTATGCAGAGATACCGACGATCAAACCTCGAATAAGTAAACTATCGCGAGACAAAGGGAAATTGGTATCGTATGTAAGTGGTCCATTCGATCACAAAGTAATTGTAGAAATATGTGGGAGCCATATGAATTTCCAGATTCCTCTATTGGTTATTGATCGGAGAAGTGTCTCGGTCATGTCCGCATAATTCACGAACCGTAGGGAGACACACTTAAGGATTCAATGTTGTTTAGTAGATATGGAATGTAAGTAGGGATACCGAATGTTGTTCGGAGTCTCGTATGGGATCCGAGATATCACGAGGAGATCCGGAATGGTCCGGAGAATAAGATTCATATAAGGAAAGTCCAATTCCGGAGTTCGGGAATGATTTCGATGTTTTCATCGGAGAGGTTCTAGAAGGATCTAGAAGGTTCACCGGACCGGAAGGGGAATGGTCCATGAATGTGTCATGGGTAAGTGGAATGATTGGATCATATCCTAGGTTACTTGGTTTGGGCATTTGCGAGAGAGAATGAAAGCTCTAAATTGAAAGTCAAAAGGGAGGTTTGAAAAGTCAAACTGGAACAATAGTTTCCTAGTGAAAGAAGGAAAGAGTCCTTCCTTCTATCCAACTTGGGTTTGGGTTTGGATTCAAACTCTCCCCTCCCAAGGTTGTCCCCTCTCATAAATAGAGGGGGAGGGTTGCCCCAAAGACCACAACACCAAGCCCTCCCTACCGTGCGCCACCGCCGACACCTCCTCCTCCTCTCCTACCTTCTAAACCTAGATCGCCAGAAAACCCTAGATCCACCATAACTCGCACCGGCTTAGGCGAAGCCCTGCGGGATCCTCCCTCTACTTCCGACACCACGTCATCGTGCTGTCGGAATCGCGAGGGGAGAACTACAACCTCTGCTGCCTGCTAGAACAAGGGAGAGGAAGGTCTTCATCGAGTACCAAATGTGTGACCGACTGCGGAAGCGCTGCCGGAACGCAGCGTCGGAAGGATCGTCTACGCGATCTTGAGATCGGCAAGTGTACGACTACATCACCCACGAGAATCTACTCTCGTTAACCGTTTTGGAATCTTCGAGGGTGAGTACTCTAATCGACTCGTTGCTACAATCTATTAGATAGATCTTGGCTTGTTTGTGTGCATGCGGTAGAATTTTTTGTTTTCCATGCTACGAACCCCTACACTTATAGGCTAATAGGCGAGGCTGGGAGGCGGCCAGGGGCCCACACCCTGCCCAGGCGCGGCCTAGGGTGGGCCCGCGCCTGGGGGATGCGGCCGCCCTGTGGCTCCCCTCCGTCTCTCCTCTGGACTCCGTGTTCTCCTTGGTGAAATATTGACTTTGGCTTTTGTCCCGTCCAATTCCGAGAATATTTCCTTATTAGCTTTTCTGGAACCAAAAACAGTAGAAAACAGGCAACTGGTACTGTGGCAACTTGTTAATAGGTTAGTACCAGAAAACATATAAAAAGCACCTCAAAATGTAGACAAAGCAAAGCAAAGTAAATACTAAACAAGCATGGAACATCAAAAATTCTAGATACGTTTCCAACATATCAGTTTCTTTCTTCATCATTCTAAAAGAAGGTGGTTCTTGATCATTGCATGGCATAGCTAGCTGATTTTCTTATAGATAGAGATGATAAGATGTGTTTCCACGATTTCCTGTTTGATTTACCATTAGGAGAGTATTTTGCCATCAAGTTGTTGACGGATTCATGTAATGAGAAATTGTAACGTTTCAGTGATTTTGTAGGTTCTCATAGGCATTCTCCCAATGCTTTCGACTATTTCTGCACAAGATACCATATTCAAGGGACGTTTGACAGGATTGGAGGAAAGCTTGTTTACACGAGAGTTAGAGCTTGAGGTTACCATCAAAAGGGGTGATCTTTCTTATAAGGAAGTTGCTGAATTTGTAGGGATTTGCATGAAACGGAGAGGGGACATGGCTACGGAGATTATAGTTACAAGCTTTACTGGTTGGTTCCAGGCCAGCCAATGGAAAATGGTCTAATGTATATGTATGATGATGATTCGGTGAACAAGATGGACATGGGCACATGATTTCTGGTGGGGGTTTTGCTGACATTTTTTTTGGAAGAAATAGAAGAACAAGAAGCTCCAGAGTAGAGTGATGGTGAAGTAGGGAAGGATGGAGAGAACAATGATGGTCATGGATCTCTAAAATAAGATGAAAAAGGGAAGGATGAGTACAGTGATGTCTTTGTGCAAGTATTTGTTGTTGACGGTTAGTCTGGCAGAAAAAGAGGTCCGGGTCCACCATGCCTTTGGTAGATGTGGAGGTTCTTGAAACCGAAGTTGTTGATAAGATGTTTTTGTCTCAAATTGCAAAATCTACTGAAGATGAAGCTCATAATGCACAAGCTGCCGAGGAAGAGCAAGGTTATGCAGAACCAGAAGTAGAAGCATTACCAATTGAACAACAAGAAGAGTTAGTTGAGGAATTTGTTAATGTTGTAGAGGCACCACCTACAGATAAATTAGATTAAGAAGATTCTAACTATGAGCCAATCCCTGAATGCAACTCTGAAGTTGAACAACTAAGGAAGCTTGTTCTGGAGTTTCGGGGTGGGGGCCGAGGGTTGCTTAACTAACAAAGTTTTCTTGATCTCAGATATTTCCGATTGATCTCCTCAATAACCTTGTGGCAAACTATGTTCATATGGACAGGGGCGGACCTAGACCGAAAATGACCTGGCATCACAGTCTATGTTTCACATTTTTTTCACCAAATTTTACGGGAGTCACACACTGCAAATAAATGAAACGTACCAAAGAAACCAGTTTTTACAGGGTGTCCTTGGACCCCTCTTGGCATAAGGTGGGTACGCCCTTGCATATGGAGCTCATCTTCACTCCTCCTAGGCCGATTTGTGACAAGAATCCCTATGCTCCTCGCTTACTAATCAAGGCCATGGACCACCTTGCTGACAATAATAGCCATGGTTGGTTGTACGCTTCGATGTTTCAAGCTGACAGGAGGATCTGACCGAGGAACCGGCTTTGTAATAACTATATTTAGTCCTATTTCTTACCTTACCATACTATCTTGTGATGCTGCTGATGAACTGCTTTTAGAACATGTATATTTTGGGAGATGGTAAAATATCTTCTCTATTAGTTAGGACATGATGAAACTGTGATTGGAGATGATATATAGTAACCCCGAAAAGATGATCTTCTTATGATAAACCTCACCACCTCATTGTACAAGGTAACCTCACTACTCCAATTAAATACATGGGCATTGTCTCTTTAGGGCATCTCCACCGGGCAGGCCCAAACGGGCCGACCCAAAAGGTCCATTTTTATCCGTTTGGATCGTGTCACGGTTACTTTGGGTCGGGGTCCGATCTGTCCGGTTAGCCGCGTCCAGCGACGCGACCCATTTATCTACGCCTCACAAACAGGGTGACGCCTTTTTTATAAAATTGAACATAGATAGTTCGCGCTAAAAACTGGCAAAGTTCGTCCATATTCATACGTAATTTACATTCGTAATTTTAAAACTAAATTAAACTAGCCCTAGCCTAAACCCTAGCTATCGATCTTCGTGCGCCGGCGCCGCCGCGTCCATCTAGGGGTCGAGGTCGATGTACTCCGGTAGCCTCCAGAGGTTGGGCGGTATCAGGGCTAGTGCGGGCGCGGGCGGGTCCATCACCTGCCCAGGCCACGCCGTCGGCGGGCCCCTACGATGGTGGAGGTGCATCAGCTCTATCCCCACCTCCGGAGGGATGCACGGCGCCCACCGACAACGGAGGCGATGTAGGCAACTAGGCATTTGCCTGCGCCACTAGGCGGTGAGCTCGACGGCTTTCTTGGTAGCCGCCCCACAAGGCGTCCTCGTCCCATGGGCTGGCCGCAATGGCCTGCTTGATGAAGGCGTCCTCGTCGTAGCCCCGCGCTAGGACCTCCCGGTACTCCGGGGGTAGGTTGCGGCGGCGGTCGCGGCTGGGTCTGCCGCTTCCTGCTTGACGACGATGTCGTCCTCCTCGTCGTTGTCGAGCTCTTCGTTGGAGTGGTTGAAGGCACCCTTCTCGTCCAAGTCGATGGAGGGGACGTCGTAGACCTGCCATGGCCGCAAGTCGCCATGGAAGGTGCTCGCTCGCCGCACCTTGTGGTCCTAGTCGAGGAACTATTTCTAGTAGTCCTCGCTCTGGTAGCCCCTCTCCCACTGTTTTGTTGACGGGAGGTTACTGATGCGGCGGCGGATCTCCTCCTCCAGCCCTTTTCCCTTCTTGGGCACGGGCGGCACCGGGACCGGTCCCGATTAAGGTTCCAGTTGGCGGGGAGGGAGACATCTTGGTGGTTGATGCCCAATTCTTGCCTCCATCGTGGTGGTTGATGTCCCGATTAAGTACCACCAGCGCCGGCAGTCCCGCACCGGCGGGTAGTCCCCCACGGGGCGGGTGGGCGAAGTCCTCTGGTCGCGACGGAGGCGACAAGGATGCACCACGGAAGAAGGTTGGCAGGCGGGAACGCTGGCTGCTAGAGACACAGCTGGTCGCCTCGTGGTCGTTCATGCCCTTCTTGAACCATCCCGGCGTCTTCATCGTTGGCGGTGGCTTCTAGGGTTGTGATGGCGAGAGGTGGAGAGTGCGGCACTAACGAGCGCAGGTTTAAATAGCCCCTTCAACCGTGAATGCGCACAGATTCTCGCTCCTTCACCACCAATATCGGCGCGGGAACGCAAGCGACGTCCCATCAGTCAAGGTGTCGTCTCGTCGCCATTGATGGCACAGGGTGCCGCCAGTCAGCCTTCCATCCGCGTCTCTAAATCGGTGCCGCGGTTGCGTCTGAATCGGTGCCACTGCACGCGTCTAAATCACTCTCGCGCTAAGCGGTGGCTGACGGGTGGGCAAGTGGCATGCGCGGACAAGACACGCCCTCGGTCCACCTGCGTCTGGGCCGATACAACCGTTGCCCACGGATGGATCGAGTCAAACGCGGCTATCCGAACACATCTATCCGGATGGGTTGAGCCACAAATGTCCCACGCGTTTAGACGCACTCAAACGGGTTGGATCGGTCTGGTCGAGATGCCCTTTACCCATTCAGAAAAATTGTAAGGTTACTAAATGTGTTACTGAAGTAGGACATGGCGAATTGGCTCCCAGTCCTAGATGCACCTATTATGAAAAATGCATTTTATATAAATTTCAAAATATTGAAGAAGTCCGAAACAAAATGCCAGGCATGCATCGAAATCGTGCTATGTCATCACACAGTTTTGTAGAAAAACATCTTTTGAGGTCTGTACAAAAAAGGCAAAAAAATGACTTGTGAAAAACTAGCTTGTAAGCTTCAAAAAATTTCTTTTTTACACAATTCATATAAAATATCATTTTTCATGAAACTTTATGTACACACATATAATGTCAACATATACACCTCGATATTTTTTTTGAAATTTATATTTTGAAAAATATATTTTTAACAGTGGATGCATCTACACCTGAAGTCAAAGTGGATTTCCGTGGCCAAGATATACTCCTCCTAAAATCGGGTTTTGCTATTATTAAACCGAGTTATCTGGGGCTGATTGGCGAATCCTAGCCGTGCGATTGCGCCGAGATATTTCTTCAACAGCCAACGCTGTACGCCGCATCGTGTGTGCCGTCCGGCTAAACCCGACCACCCCTCTTCCGCTGCGCCGCCCATTCCGAAGGTTTCAGGAGGCGCAGAACCCCTTTCCAGGTCTCCGTTGCCGCCGCCGCCGCCATGGGCGGCGCCTCCAGGCTGCTGTCCTCCCTCCTTCTCACCTCTTCCCCGCTGCGTCTCCGCCCCTCGGCCGCCGCCTTCACGCTCTTCATCTCCACGCCCACCGCCGCGTCCCGCCGCCAACTCCTGCTCTCCTCCCCCTCTCCCCTCCGCACGCTGTCCACCTCGGCCGCCGCCGCCTCACCTCTTCCCTACGGCTCCAGCTTTGCCTCGCCACCCCCACCGCCCCAAGCCCCTTTACCGGAGTGGTCCCACCTCGTGGACCGCCTCGCGGCCGCCGGCTACGCTGCCCGCGGCCGCTCCGCCGCCGACGAGTTCGCCGTCGCCTCCGGCTTAGGCCTGTCGGCCGAGGCGGAGTCCGCCGTGTCCTCCTGCCTGGCCTTCGCGCGCGACCGGCCCGACCTTCTCAGGTAAAATTAACCACTCGCCCATCATCTGGCAGACTGGTTTTTCCCCGTTGCTGATTAATTGGGTGTTTCTGCAGGTCGCTGCCTAGGAAGGATGTCGAGGTTGTGGTGGCTAATGCTGCACCGGCTTTGTTCAAGGATGGGGAGGCATCTGCCCAGCGACTGCAGCAGTACCTTGCTGGGGAAGAGGACGATGTGAGTCTCTATGTGCTTTGCAAGTTGGGCGCATCGTGTAATGGTTTGTGGAGTAGTTTCTAGTAGGTTAGAGTATATTTTATAAATGTGTGATCATCAGGACTAGATTATTATCTTGGTTAGCTCAAGTTACTACCTATGTACTATGCATACTGGATTTGTAGCCGCATACTGTAAAGGTCTATTAGGAATAGGAATGCTATATTAACATCAATTCCGATTTCACAAGGGTCTCAATCTACCTGGAGTCAGGGTTACAGACAGCTGTTGGTACACAGCATTTTCCAGAAAGTGATACAAGGACATGTTCTTAATATATCGCCACGAAGTTTAGCCTTGATGCATTCGACTTGCATTCTAGCAAGCAGTGAATAAACAGAGTTTAACTAGCAATTTGTACAGATTAATGCTCTACTTGTAATGTTGTAAACAGCCAAAGGCTCACAGAGCTCGACTGACAACTTCTATAACTACCAAGTCATCAAGCATAACTTGTGACAGGTGGCGGCATGAAAACGTTGTATCTGGCGGCGGCTGCGATGGCGGGAGGAGATAATTATGGCAGGGGGATTTCCGTTAACTTATATGGTTACAGATTTGGAGTCAGGCTTTGTTTGAGATGTTTCGGAGTAGAACCATAGAAGACTAGAAGTATTCTCATCTATTTCATTTGTACAAAAAGTCGAAAAAGGGGATAGTTGAGTGTATCTTGTATAGAAGTGCTGATTTCTTAAGTCCCCTTACTTTTTTTTTGCAAATGACTTAAGTCTCCTTGCAACTGGTCTCAATTGCCAATTCACACTGTTGACCCCCGTTATGCATTTTACAAAACTATATTGGTCAACACACTAAAGATGTGATATGTTTTCCCAGGCAATGGAATCAGTCAGAGCGGAAACTGTTGACATTGTTCGCTACTTGTTAAGTTATGCATATAGTTCTTCAGACAGCTATGTAGAAGAGAAAGAACTCACTGATTCAGCTGTAAGAAATATCTTGGCTGAGCTAGTAAATTCTAGTGGACTTTCCAGCACCTCCAGTTTTGTGGAGTCAGCAGCCGGGCAAGGTACTTTGATTCAACCTGAACGGTCCTCTAGGCCTCCAGGACAAGGACAAAATATTGAAATGAAGCGAGGTGACTGGATTTGCACAAGGTTTGTTCTAGATTTTTCATTTATATATTGAACAGTTGCACGCCACACCACCTTACTTGTGTCGACTAATTCTAGATCTAATCTTTCTAGGTGTGATACGGCTAAAAACATGCGCAATTTTTTTGTGCTATAGCAAATAGTCTTGCACAAAGTGTGCATCTATCTATAATAAACCAGTTTCCATTTTTTGCACCCTGCTATTGTTTTCTAATAGTCTTTTAACGCTCAACTTGTCTTACCCATGTGTATCTTTCTTCATCAATATTCCTAACTGAAATCACGACTAATTATTCTGCTATTCTCATAATATTGTTCCGGTAGATCCATAGAATTTGCATTTATAAAATAATTCTGCAACTGCTTGTCTTGTCGGGTACATTTCACATTATTTTTTCTTACGACTATTTTGAATAATTTTTACCCTTCATATTTTTCATAATGTTGACTCTAAATAATCTCTGCAACATGCAGATGTAGCTTCATGAACTTTGCAAGAAATGCAAGGTGCCTTGAATGTAATGAGCATCGGCCAAAAAAGATGTTGACTGGTGGAGAGTGGGAATGCCCTCAGTAAGCTTTTACATGCTTGCTTTTAAGATCTTTTTGGATTTTAACTTCATTTATACTTTGAGATGGCTGACTTCATATTGTCCTTTTAACAAGGTGTGACTTCTATAATTATGGGAGGAACATGTCATGCTTACGGTGTGAATGCAAAAGACCAGCGTCAGTAGCACCAAATCCTGCCTCTGCTGGTTTAGGCGGTGTGGCACAGCTTCTTGATGTACCCAATACTGGCAGATCTGAAATTGAGAGAAAACTCGCAGAAAATGATGAGAAGGCAGAAAGGTGGTTGAGCAAAGTATCTCAACTTGATGATTCTGCTGATTTAAGTAGTCTGGCAGCTGATGAGGATTTTCCTGAGATTATGCCTATGAGGAAGGGGGTCAATAAATTTGTAGTTAGCACACGGAAGACACCATTGGAGAGAAGATTGGCAAGTGCACAGTACAGCAGTAACAATAGCCCTCAAGCACCAGCATCTGACTCCAAGATTAGTCAAACATTAGACAGGATACTTGGACGTTCGGCATCTACTTCTGCCCCAAACAATCAGTCTGACATTGGGGGTGTAAATGCCGGGGCTCCCAAGAAATTAACAGGCCATCTTATTGATATTGATCCTGTTCCTTTTGTGCCACTCTCGCCAGATCTGTTTGCCAAGCCACAGAATACAAAGAGTAATGAACAGGCAGACGTGGATTGCCAAATAAACAAGGAAGCTGGTAGCTCATCCGATGTCACACTGGCCTCAACTGAGAGGAGAGATATCGATAAACCATTAGATGATGCTGAGAAATGGTCTAAGAAAGTTGCAGAACTCGACAATGTAAATAACCTTTCAAGTGCTATTTCTGATGAAGACTTTCCCGAGATTATGCCAATGAGGAAAGGTGAGAATCGGTTTGTTATTAGTAAGAAGAAAGACCGCTCACTGGCATCACCACAGTACAAAAGGCGTAGTGTGCTTGAGCAGGCTGACAATTCCAGTTTCACCCCATTTGTTCCGTTTCCTCCCGATTATTTTGCCAAAAAAGATGCGCCAGCAGAGAATACTGCAGATACAGGAGTAGTGTCAGAAGGTTCCCCATCAGCTGACAAGCTGCCGGAAACAAATGCTTCATCAGGAAATTTGGGGAATAACCGGAACACCTCACAGGTGATGGGCAGTCAGGCAAGTAGCAACCTGAATTATGAGAACTGGAACAGAAATCACGCTCGGCAAAACTTGAGTACAGGTGGAAATACACTCGGCGGAAGCACTGACCAGCAGCATCAACAGCAACCTCATGACGTGGGTGATCGAATTAGTGGTACATCAAATACCAGTGCTTGGAACCCAAACTACTCCCAGGGGAGGTTTAATGATGGCAGAGGTGTATCTAGCAACTATCAGCATCCACAGCAACCTCATGACGTGAGTAACAGATCTGGTGGAACTTCTAATACTGATGCTTGGAACACAAACTATTCCCGTGGGAGGTTTAATGATGGCCGAGGTGTATCTAGCAACTATCAGCATCAACAGCAGCCTCGTGAGGTGGGTGATCGATCTGGTGAAACTTTGAATACCGATGCTTGGAACACAAACTACTCACAGGGGAATTTTAATGATGGCAGAGGTGGATCTAGCAACTATCAGCATCAGATGCAACCTCATGATGTGGGTGGTCGATCCAGTGGCACTTCGAGTACCCATGCTTTGGACACAACCTACTCCCAGGGGAGCTTCAACGAGGGCAGAGGTGGATCTACTTACAATGGGGGCAGCTATTCTGCACAAACGTCTTATACACCCGGTTATAGTAATAATAGCAACAACAATGCTTGGAGCAGCAGCAACAACAGCAACAATTGGAGTGGTTCACATCCTGATAATAGCACTGCTACTAGCGGAAGTGCTTCCAATAACCCTAATCAAGCAATGGGCTACTCAAGTTACGGAGGCAGAGGTTATACAGGAAAGAGTCTAGAAGGTTCTGCCGTGAGGGACCCTGATCCTCTGGACATGTCTGAGGAAGCTAAGGCTGAGAGATGGTTTAGGAGGGCAGCACAGGTAAAGCACATCGACGATCTTGTCAACATTCCTGACGAGGACTTCCCTGCGATAATGCCAATGAGGAAGGGGGTGAACAGATTCGTAGTGAGCAAGAGGAAGACGCCACTTGAGAGGAGATTGACCTCTCCTCAGTACAGAAGGAACCTACCGGTCGTAAGTTCTGAACCGGACACACATGGATATAATTCTACTCCAGATTGGAATAATAAGCAGTAAGGGGAAATCCACATTGATGAAATAGTTGAACACCCAGAACATTTTTCTGTATGGTAAAATTTTGTTCTCGACCACTAGGGATTTACTCGGTTTCATGTGTTACGTGTATCTTATGTGCTAGGAGTTGTGATAGTATGCACGTGTTGTAACTGAAATCTTCTACTATACTGAAACCGTGAGTGCGTTGTTTCAAAGAATTTTTATTTTGGTCGAGCATCATATAATGTTATTTCATTCCCTCTTGCTCTAAAATGAAGTGTCTGCCTATGAGATAACTCAACTTGATTTTTGATCTGTTGGATTTGCTTCATCATTCTATTCCTCTCGCCATCACCATGCCTCTGGGCGATGACTGCACCTCCTGTTTCCAATCTTTATACTTTTGGCGTTGGGTACATATTCAACCCTAAGAGCATCCAAAGAGGTAGTCAATCATTGATTCTTCGGATTCTACACGATTCTACACCGCGATAAAATTATTTAGACTCTCCATGTCATCTAGAGTAAGAGCATCTCCACTCGCCTATCCAGGACGTCGATTCGGACGCCGAAAATCGGTCCAGTCGCGTATCCAGGGACCTGTTTTCGTCCGGATTTCGGCGTGTTTTGGTCCGGCCTATCCAGGCCGAACCCAGGTTCCCGGGTACGTCCTGGGGACGCCGGACGCTGCAAAAAAGGGCGTAGGCCAGCTCTGTCGGCGAGACATTCTCATTCCACCCACTCCACTCGCCCAGACTGCCGCCAAGAGCTCCCAGCGCCCCCTGTCGCCATGACTTCACCGGCGGAGCTCCTGCACGCTGAGACATGCCCACGCCTCTAGCTACGCTCGTCGTAGTTGCCGCCCACCACCACGCCTTCCCCGCTGCCGATCTCGCCGACCTAGCCTCGTCGTAGCTCTGTTTCGCTACATGCTCCCACCACCACGCCCGCCAAGTGTTTGGCATTTGGCCGGATTCGGCTATGGACTCCGACGACGACGAGATACTCGCCATTGACTCCGACGAGGACGAGATACTCGCCATGGACTCCGACGACGAGGAGATGCTCGCCGTACTCCTGGAGGAGGAGAGCGCCGAGGTAGCCAAAGGTGAAGAGCACTTGCAGATCCTCGCATCGCTCGCCCGGCTGTACATGCAGATGGCGAAGCCGAAGCGCGGTGGTTCAGCGCCAGGTCGCCGGAAGTGCAAGGCGAGACAAAGGATAGAGGGCTACTGCCTGTTGTACGCCGACTACTTCGCCGACCAGCCACTCCATGGAGAGGACGTGTTTCGCCGTTGTTTCAGGATGAGCCGGAAGCTCTTCCTCAAGATCGTGCATGCCATCCGGGAGTTCGACCCATATTTCCTTTGCAAGAAGGACTGCACCGGCTTGGTTGGGTTTTCCTCGCTTTAGAAGTGCACCGTGGCGATGAGGTTGCTTGCATATGGAGCGCCGGCTGACAGTGCCGATGACTATCTCCACATCGCCGAGTCCATCGCCCTTGATTGCTTGTACAGGTTCTGTAGGGCAGTGATTGCAGTGTTCGGGAAACAGTACTTGAGATCACCCACTGTTGAAGACACTGCTCGGATCCTCGCAATCAATGAAAGTAGATGATTTCCTTATATGCTTGGAAGCATGGATTGCATGCATTGGGAGTGGAAGAACTGTCCATTTGAATGGCAAGGAATATACAAAGGACACAAAGGAGGTTGCATTGTCATACTTGAGGCAGTTGCTACACATGATCTTTGGATCTGGCACTCCTTCTTTGGCATGGCAGGATCAAACAACAACATCAACGTCCTCAACTCCTCAACTGTCTTTTCCAAGCTTGTTGAGGGTCATGCTCCCCCCTTGGAATTTGAGATCAGTGGGCACCACTACAACAAGGGATACTATCTAGCAGATGACATCTATCCAAGATGGCCAACATTTGTGAAGACTATCTCAAGCTCAATGCTCTCCAAGAATTCTCACTTTGCCAAGGAACAAGAAGCTTGCAGGAAGGACGTGGAGTGGGCATTTGGTGTGCTCCAGCAGGGGTTTGCAGTTGTCCGATTCCCTGCTATGACCTGGTCGAAAGATCAGATGTGGGAAGTGATAAACTGTTGTGTGACCTTGCACAACATGATCATTGAGGATGAGAGGAAGGATCCAATGAGTTTGCTCGAGGAGGACAAGCCATACTACAGACAGGGTCCTCTTGCCGAGCCTGATCATCAGGTACCTCCAACCTGGGCTGCATTCATCGCAATGCGTCAGGAGACCCGAGATCCGGCGATGCATCAACAGCTGCAGAATGATCTTGTTGAGCACCTATGGATACGCAGGGGCAACACGTCGTAGATGCCCAGCGTGAACTAGGACGAACTTGGCCGAAATATGTTGTATTTTCACTTCTGGCCGAACTATGTTTATATTTACGCCGAAATCTGTTTAAAATTTCGCCGAACTTTGGTCTTAAAATGTTCTGTATTTATTGTATGACGAACTATGCCGAAATCTGGACGAACTTGAGCCGAATTTGAGCGAAAACGGGCGAGCCGGAAACTCGGCCTGGGTACGCGAGTGGAAACTGGGCGTACCTAGGCCGAAAACTTGCGCCGTTCGGCCAAAGTTTGGTCCGGATTTCGGCCTGGGTTCGCCGAACAAGTGGAGATGCTCTAAGGCTAGTTATAGTATGAGTAACTTAGCTATGTACATGCAATGCAAAGTAAGCAAATTAATGACATGATATGATAATAAATAAAGAAAAGAGAGGGAGGTAGTAACTTAGCTAGTTGCCATAACATCACACGCACCAAGACCATATGAGTCTACAAGCTCCATAATTAATTAGTTTTGCATGACACCACACACATATTACTACTCACTATAACATGAACAAGTAACATATGCATGGTACTAGTCTAAGTTACTTAGCACTTTGACCAGCCTCGACGGCAAATAACTCACACAATAGGTTGTGTCTTAAGCAGACTAGGCAAATTATTACCAACTCAACATTAAGCAGACGGTAAATGAAAATCATGTTTGCAAGTTTAAGAAACATTTAAAGAAAATATCAGGATGTAGCTAATAATGATGATATATCCCATAAACATGAAAAATATTAATTTAAAAAACTTTGTATTCTGGATTACTCAAAAATGACAAAAAGTATGGATCTATGCATGTATATTTCAAACTCCCTTAGTTTATCAGATTTTGTCATTTTTGTGTAGCACCGAAGAATTTGATCATGTTGCAATTTTCCAGCCTAGTGGGATACCTTTGTTTTTTATATTTGAATGAAGATCTTGAGTTGTTGACGGAACAATAGGATAACAAATAATTAGTTGAGATCTAGTACATCCCAAACAAGTTTATATAAAAACAACAATTACTCGTTTTTACCACACAAAATCCTAGTTTTATGAAAACTAGGTTTTATGTATCCACAAACCTCGGCCTATCCAAACAAGATACTAGGTTGTTAAACCAGAAATTGTGTACAGTGGAAACTTGTTCTCTAGAAACTTGATGACCCACAAGTATAGGGGATCACAACAGTCTTCGAGGGTAGTATTACCCAATTTATTGATTCGACACAAGGGGAGTCAAAGAATACTTGCAAGTCTTAACAACTGAGTTATCAATTTAGCTGCACCTGAAAATAGTTCTTGCTCATAGAAGTTTATCAGTAGCAACAGTTTGATAGTAGTAACAGCAGCAGTAAAACAAGAGCAATAGTAATTGTAGTAACAAACAGTAGGATATGAGCGCGGTAGGCATAGGGATGGATGGACGGGAGTTGCATGGACGAGTCTAAACATGTAACTTCAAGATCTAGGGCAATTACAGATAAATAAGAATAAGCATTAAAGTACTAAACAATCATAGGCATGTTCTCCATATATAGTCATGCGTGTTCGCAATGAGAACTTGCATAACATGTTTTGTCCAGCCAACCCGTTGCAGCGGGGCCTCAAGGAACTACTGGCAATTAAGGTACTCCTTTTAATAGAGCATCGGAGCAAAGCATTAACACTCTGCGAACACATGTGATCCTCACATCACAGTCATCCCCTCAGGTTGTCCCAAATTCTGTCACTTCGGGGCCTTTGGATCCGGACAATGATATGTGTACATAACTTGCAGATAAGATCACAAACAATACTATCATAATGATTCAGTAATAAGTTCAGATCTAAGATCATGGCACTCGGGCCCTAGTGACAAGCATTAAGCTTAACAAGTTGCAACAAAGTCAAATAGCACTAATAGAGATACTAGGCATCATGCCCTAACAATCTTATTCGATTACATGATAGAACTCATCAAATCCCTACCATCCTCATAGCCTACAACGGGGGATTACTCACTCATGGATGGTTGATGGAGAGGCGTTGGTGATGACGATGGCGATGATCCTCTCCAAATTTCCCGTCACGGCAGGGTGCCGGAACGGAGTTTCTGGTTCTGAATCGCGGTTTCTGGTGGTGGCGGCACAACGGAACTCTTTCGAGAAAAACGTCGAACCCTCCTTTGTTTTTAGGTCAAGAGGCATCTTATAGGCGAAGAGGGAGGCCGAGGGGGTTCCTGGGGTGGCCACACCCCCTCCAGGCGCGGCCAAGCCTAGCCCGCGTGGCTAGGTATGTGCCCTCCCAGGGCCCCACTCTGCCTCATCTTCTGGCTCCGTGAGTCTTCTGGTGAAATAGGATTTTTGGCATATTTTCCAGGATTTTTCCTGATAGTTGATTTTCTGCACAAAAACTAGACACCAAGGTAATTCTGCTGAAAACAGCGTCAGTTCGTGTTAGTTGTATCCAAATCACACAAGTTTAAAGGAGAAACAATAGCAAAAGTGTTCAGGAAAGTAGATACGTTTTGGACGTATCAACTCCCCCTAGGCTTAGCTTATTGCTTGTCCTCAAGCAATTCAGTTGAAAACTGAGTGCGGTAAAAGAACTTTCATGAATACATTTGCTTCATATGATGTAAATATTCTCAGCACAGGAGTAGATACTTAAATCATTCATAATAAAGAGTATGCATCTAAGTCTACTCAATAATCATTGCAATCTATGAAGAGATTCCAACTCAATAATAATAAGTAGCATGAAACATAAACATAAGCAACATTGCAATGCTCATAAAAAGGTATGATAGAGTGGTATCTCGTCTGCCTTTGTTTGTAGAGCACAATATAAATGCCAAGGCACCTCTAAAGTTCAAGTGAAGACTAGAAGTAAAGATATCAGAGATACAAGCATCAAAGTAATGACATAATTAACCATGTTTTGGAACAAACACAAGAATGACAACTATGCTCTCAAGAAGGTGATTATAGAATAGGTGGTGACTCAACAAGGAAGTGAAAAGGTTTTAAAAAGTTTGAAAGGCTTCCAAATGCTGAAAGTAAGGTACTCATTAGCTTTGAGCTCTCATTGCCCCTATCATAGGCATCTTTAGATGATTAAGGTGAAAGTGAGGTCCAACCTGAGTTATATGATTGACAGACCATAAACTAGAAATCTCATGTCCCTTGAGTACGAGAGCCGCTCCTCATGCTACTCAAATTTAGTTACCGGTAAGTTCTTGTCATCGTAAATACATGCGTATCATAGAGAACCGCCAATGGGGTGCCCCTTGCACATGGTACAGGAGTTGTCCCATAACCAAAATTACAAGGCAAGCAGACAATGAGCATCTCAGCAATCTTCTTATTTGCCATGGAAAAATGGCGCAGGCTAGCGGCCCAGGCGTTTCTCTAACACATATACATAACTGCATGGACTTACAAGCTCTCCTTTTATTTCACACCGACGACATCCGCAAACAAAAGAGCATGATATCAACTGGGTATATATTTACAGGTGTTAAAAGCGTTCCCCGTGACAACACGGTTTTGCTAACTCTCAGCCTATAATTTGCAAGCATATAACTTTCATGGACAGGTCACAATGGTTCAGGTTTATTAAGTGCAAGAAATAAAGTGTGCCATCAAGTTCATGGGAGCTTTACTAACTAACTTTCTCAAAACAGTCAAATATTTTATTTGGAAAACAAGGCATAATGACTATGCACTGAAATAGCAAATGATGCTAATAGGTAGGTATGGTGGACACTATTTGCAATATTGGTTTGGGGAGTTGGATGTAGGGATGTAAATGGCACTTAAATGGCATCCGCAAGTCCCATTTATTCAAAATCTTAGTTCTTTGTTTTAAAAAACAAACTTTATTAAACTAGAATACAAATAAACGGTATTACGTGGGATTAAATGGTGTGCCACTTACATCCCTAGTTGGATGCACGAGTAGAGCTCATACTCAGTGCAAGTGAAGGCTAGCAATAGAGAGAGAGCGATAAACGAGAGAGCAATATCTGTCATAATCATGATTGCAACAAAACAGGACTAATTATGGCATGAAAGTGATACAAGAACTCTGAGGCAAAATAAATCATCGAGGCTTACTGACTGTTGTTTAGTCATATGCATGCGTGAGCATGTGCCAAGTCAATTCACATGAAACATTCAGAGGAGGATACCACAATATCATACCAAGTTATGAATAGAACAATGCAACCAAATATTCATATGACATGCTACAAACTATTAGCAAGCTGGAGCTAATCACAAGAAAGCAAGAACTACTAAGCATCCATAAATAACATACACCTTACATGAACAGACTAAGCATGCTCACCATGATGAGTATATGTATAAAAATGAAAACAAATAGAGTTCGTTATCAGCCTCTTACCACACATCAAGTTGTCTTAATCTTCATTATTGCCCTTCACTTGTGTGACTTGAATAATAACATGAAACCAAAATCTACTGAGGACGGCTGAACCCTGCAAAGAACTTCACAAAACCAAAGAAGAACAATAAATATTTTTGGTGTTTTCGATTTTTTAAAGCAAGTAAACAAAGAAAAAATAAACAAAGCAAAGCAAACAAAGCAAAATCTTTGGATTTTTCTTTAAGGCAAACCAAAGCTAAAAAGCAAAGAAACAAACCAAGAGAAACAACTAAAATATTTTTGGTATTTTTGTGTTTTGAGAAAAAAGAAACAAAAACCAAAAAGAAAGTGAAACAATGGATATACAAAGAACCGACGAAACATGATATATAGATGAGTGTGATGTCGGTGTACCTCCCCCAAGCTTAGGCTTTTGGCCTAAGTGGGGCTCAATAGCGCGGGTAGTAACCCCAAGCTGGTGGGTCATCATAGGAATGATCATAGTTAGGCGCTTGTGATGATGAAGAAGAAGACACGCCCCAATAATAGGAGGACTGCTGGTATGAAGACTCTCCCATGTTGGAGGGCTAAACCGAATCATCTTCGACATCCTCTCCAACATTCTCCTCTTGCTGGGATAGCTCCGCCACGTAAGTGTCAAACTCCTCCTCCGTGAGTGACCATCCTTGCCTGTTATCAAAATTAAACAAAGGAGGTGCAGGCAAATAGACTACTTTCTCAATCCTACCCCCTCTCCAACCATGCTTGACAAAGGATAATTCATACGGTAGACTTCTCATAGTAGCCCAAGAAGAAACAAAATTATGCTGGACCATGGAATCAAGATCAAGCCTCTCTATGGGGAACCGATAATCTGAATGGTGAGGCTCTAAACTATGGAAAGCTAGCAACCTAGAGGCAATGAGATCTCCACAAAGGTTTTAGTAAGCGTAGCATACTGCACGCTCTCATCCTGCATATAAATTGTTAGTCCAACCCTCCGAACCAAGGTTAGAAAATCATTAAGAATCTTAGCTGCCTGCAAAAAGGTTGGGCAAGGAAAGGTGGAAGGGTGCGCATCCCCCTCATCTCCCTTGTCGCCAAATAGCGGTGTAATGAGATCCTCATTGTATGAGGGCCTGGCTCGGGAGGATGATCTTGAAGGCCTTGTCCTTCTAGGTGCATCACTCTCAAATATTTCACCATAGGTGTGGTTGTCCATGACCACTTTTTATGAAATTTTTAAACAAACATCAAACCAAGTGATTTCCAAGTTGATAAATGATGAAAAACTACTATAGGAACTTGCTAGAGTGCTACACATGCATCAAAATGAAATCTCTAAGCATAGAACAAGCATGCAAGCTCACACAACCTGACACCTATAACAGCAACATACTCAAGATACAATCTATCAATCACAAATCTAATTGGACAAGTGGAGGAGGCACATACCAAGGAGCAATCCCTTCAAAAATCAGCAGCAAATATGGGCTGAGCTAGGATATCGAAAATCGGGAGCAAGAACAGCAAGAACTCGATCTTGAGAAAGTTTTCGGGTGTTTTTCGGGAGAGAGAAAGAAGGTGGTTGGGAGGAGACAACTTGGAGGGCCACAGGTGGGCCACACCCATGCCAGGCGTGCCCTTGGGGCTGGCCGCGCCACCAGGAGGTGTGCTAGCTGGGGGTCCTGGGCCACTCCAGGTGTCCCCCTGCCCCTTTCTTCGAGGAAAAATTTATTATGAATTTTCTGGGATTTTTCGGAAAACTTTATTTTTGGCCAATTTTCAGGGTATGAAAATTGATTTTCTCACAGAAAAGATTTTTTAGAAGAAGCAAACGCAAACCAAAACCAAAACTACAGAAGTTCTAAGACACTCTAACAAGCAAACAACTAGCAAAACCAAAGCTAACAAGAGAAAAAGAAAAGGCTAGGAAGGAGAAAAGGTAAAAGTGAGCAAGTATAACCACAGCGAAAACATTATTTTGTTCATTAAAATCCTTTTGTTAACAAGGTTGATCAGGTCTTGTTACCAAAACAATCTTACATGAAACAAAACTTTGCATTCCACAAAGTGATCATGTTACCTCAAACTTGATAGCAATTTTCCCAATCATAATAGTTTGAAAACTTTCTTGTAGAATGGGACAATATATTTCTCCAACCTTGATGCTCTCAATATTTTCAATGGAATTCAGGCAATAGCTCTGATACGTCGGAAATGTATATATAATTTTTGATGCTCCATGCTTGTTTAGTATCTACTTTGCTTTGCTTTGTCTACACTTTGAGGTGCTTTTTACATGTTTTCTGGTATTAAACTATTAACAAGTTGCCACAGTGCCAGTTGCCTGTTTCTCCTGTTTTTGGTTCCAGAAAAGCTAGTAAGGAAATATTCTCGAAATTGGACGAGACAAAAGCCAAAGTCAATAACTTTCTGTGGGGAACAAGAAGTCCAGAGGGGAGACAGAGAAGTGGGCCAGGTAAGCCAACCCTCCCTAGGCGCGGGTGGGCCCTGCCTCGCGCCTGGGTAGGGTTTGACCCCCCTGGCCGCCTCCTCGGCCTTCCCCTTCGCCTATAAGAAGCCCCCGATGCAGAAACCCTAAGGACCCGATCAATATTCCACGAAACCTTCTGTAGCTGCCGCCACCGTCGTCCCTAGATCGGGGGATCTAAAGTTCTTCCCAGAACCCTGCCAGAGGGGAGTTCATCCCGGAGGCCTTTTCTCCGGTATGATGCGTGAGTAGTTCCACCTTGGACTATGGGTCCATGTAGTATCTAGATGGTTGTATCTCCTCCTTTGTGCTTTCATGTATAGATCTTGTTAGCTCCTTTCATGATCAAGATCTAATCTATTTGTAATCATGCATGTTGTGTTTGTGGGGATCCGATGGATATTGAGATTATTATGTTGGTTTGATTAATGGTTTTGTCTTTATGATTCTATAATGTTTGTGTTGTTTGTGATCTTGCATGCTCTCCGTTGTTAGTAGCTATCTTGGCCAAGTAGTTGCTAGTGACTCCAAGAGGGGGTATTTATGCTCGATAGTGTGTTCATGCCTCTAGTTTCCAAGGGAAGTGACAGAAATCTCTTCGGTTGTAGATGTGTTGTTGCTACTAGGGAGAAAACAACGGTCTCTTGTTCATGGAACGTGTGGACTGTTTACCTTACACACTTTGCTTAAAGAAGTTATCTATTGCTTATAACTTAATACTAGAGGGGGGTCAGATGATAACCTGAAGGTGGACTTCTAGTCATAGATGGAGTTGGATGGTGGTCTATGTATCTTGTTGTATTGCCCAATCAAATCTCATAGGATCTTTCTGACTAGTAATTGCATTGTTATTGTAGGGGTTCGTAGCATGGAAAACAAAAAATTTCTACCGCATACAAACAAACAAGCCAAGATCTATCTACTAGATTGTAGCAACGAGTCGATAGAATAACTCACCCTCGAAGATTCCAAAGTGTTTAACGAGAGCGGATTCTCGTGGGTGATGTAGTCGTACTCTTGCCGATCTCAAGATCGTGTAGACCATCCTTCCGGCGCTGCGTTCCGGCAGCGCTTCCGCAGTCGGTCACACGTTCGGTACTCGATGAAGACCTTCCTCTCCCTTGTTCCAGCAGGCAGCGGAGGTTGTAGCACTCTCCTCGCGATTCCGGTAGCACGACGGCGTGGTACCGGAAGTATAGGGGATATCTCGCAGGGCTTCGCCTTAAGCCGGAGCGAGTATGGTGGACTATGAGAGAGGCCTTGGTGATCTAGGGTTTAGAGGCACCAAGGGAGGAGCCTAGCCGGCGGCTAGGGTTAGGGTTTCACCCCAACTCGGCGAGTTGGTGGTGCCCTGGGTGGCGGCGGCGGCAGCGGGGGGTGGTGGCGCCGGCTTAGGGCTAGGGTTTGGGTGGTGAGAGGTGTGTGCTAGAGGGACACCCCTGCCCCTCCTTATATAGGTGGGAGGGCACCGGTTGGGAGGAGGGAGTCCTCCCCCAACTCGGCCTCCTTGGCCGGCGGTGGAGGAAGGAGGACTTCCTCCCCAAATAGGTTTCCTACTCTCCCTCCACCAAGCAAACTTGTCGTTTGACTTTTCAAACTAGCGTTTGACTTTTCAAACTAGGATTTGATTTATCCCTTTATTTTGCTCAGCGATGACACCTAGTACATGATGCAACCATTCCAACTTGTTATGACACATTCATGTACCCTTCCCCTCTGGAGTGCCGGACCTTCCGGACCCTTCTAGAACATTCCCGATGAAAACATCGGAATCATTCTCCAACTCCGAAACAGGACTTTCCTTATATGAATCTTATTCTCCGGACCATTCCGGATCTCCTCATGATATCCCGGATCACATCTGAGACTCCGAACAACATTCGGTCTCTTACTCATCATTCCATAAATACTCAACAACATCGAATCCTTAAGTGTGTCTCCCTACGGTTCGTGAATTATGCGGACATGATCGAGACACTTCTCCGAACAATAACCAATAGAGGAATCTGGAAATTCATATGGTTCCCACATATTTCTACGATTACTTTGCGATCGAATGAACCACTTACATACGATACCAATTTCCCTTTGTCTCATGATAGTTTACTTATCCGAGGTTTTGATCGTCGGTATCTCTACATACCTAGTTCAACCTTGTTACTGATAAGTACTCTTTTCTTGTTCCCGTGATATGTGATCCCTTGTGAGCCAGTCACATGCTTGCAAGCCAATTGGATGACATTCCACCGAGAGGGCCCAGAGTATATCTATCCGTCATATGGATGGACAAATCCCACTCTTGATCCATGTGTCTCAACCCATACTTTCCGAACACTCAATGCCACCTTTATAACCACCCAGTTACGGTGTGGTGTTTGATGTCATCAAAGCATCCTTCCGGTGATGGTGATAAGCATGATCTCATGGTCGAAGGAATTAGGTTACTATGTATCAGAAAGCTTATAGCAATTGAACTATTAAAATGACTTGATCTTTATGCTACGCTTATCTATAGGAGTATGTCCATCATACCATTCTCCTAATGATATGATATTGTTGTTAATAACATCTCAATGTTCATGATAGGGAAACCACAATCATTTATTAACCAACAAGCTAGTATTATGAAGAGGCTTTACTAGGGACTCTAATTTAGTTTACAAATCACACAAGTATTAATGTTTCCTTGTTAATACTGTTATAGCATGAATGTAAACATTTATCATAAACACAAAGATATAATAATAACTACATTTATTATTGCCTCTAGGGCATATCTCCAACGGTTATGTCTTGCTTAGTTCATGTCAATTGCCCTGCTGTAATTTGTTTACCCTTCATGCCATGTTGTTTATCTAAGGAGAGCACCTCTAGTGAACTATGGACGTCGGTCCAATCTTTACCATTGATACACCTTCCACTGTTACTTGTTTACTTGTTGCAAACCATTACCTTCCACACCATATGTTTAATCCTTTGTTACAGCAAACCGGTGAGCTTGACAACCTCACTGATTCGTTGGGGCAAAGTCTTGAGTTTGTGTTGTGCAGGTCTCCACGTTGCTAGCAACACCTGTGTGACGTTTCCTTCCTCCTACTGGTTCGATAACCTCGATTTCTTACTGAGGGAAAACTTGCTGTCATGCTGCTTCACACCTTGCTCTTGGGGTTCCCAACAGGCTCCGCGTCAACCGTGCTAGCCATCATCAAGCTCTTAGCAACCTTCTTGGGAAAATAGATTATATGCTCTTTGTCATTAATATTAAAAGTTACTTTTCCTTGATTACAATTGATGACAGCACCTGCAGTATTAAGAAAAGGTCTCCCAAGAATAATAGACATATTATCATCTTCAGGCATTTCAAGCACAACAAAATCAGTTAAAACCACTATTCAAAAAATCGTCCGAATCAACGATTAATAGGTCGATTCATCGCTACTAGGGACCTGACCGTGTCGATTACCACTAATTGTTTGTGTTAATCATTTAGCCCGATTAATAGCTTTGACACTCCGATTACTAGGTATGTTCCCGATTAATTATTACACTTGGTCAAAAAAGTTGCAAACTTATCAACACACATCGCCCATCCATCCCTAGCCCACCCTAATGAAGTAGGTTTTGCGAAGCTCCCGCTTGATCCCTGCCTCCAGGAGCTCGAGTTTTCGCCATCAGCAACTAGTTCCTTGTCGTTGTTGACAAGTTCCTCATAATTGTCGACCATACATCAGTTATAAGAGCTCGAGCGCCTTGAGGATATCATCCGGGAGCTCAAGGCTTCCTTTAATAGGGTAGGTGGTTGAGGTGCAAGAGGAGTCATACGTGTTTTAGGTGCTAATTTTTGTAGATTGCACCGATTAATAACCGACCAATTAAATCAGTTAATCGTTCGAATTCCGATTTGTCGCTACTCACAAGCCAACCGAGCAGTTAACGATTACCGATTTCCTTGCCATTGGTAAAAACCTAGCAACTATGAGCCACTTGAATAGGAATATCCTCACATATACCAACAGGAATAGTAGTTGACTTATCAACCATTTGCAAAGATATATCAGTTGGTATCAACTTTTCTAACTGGAGTCTCTTATAGAGAGAAAAAGGCATAACACTAACTCCAGCTCCCAAATCACATAAAGCAGTTCTAACATAATTGTTCTTAATAGAGCAAGGAATAGTTGGTATACCTAGATCACCAAGTTTCTTTGAAGCCTTACCATTGAAGGAGTAATTAGCAAGCAAATTAGAAATCTCCTCAATGGGAATCTTCATTTTATTAGAGACAATATCCTTCATATACTTTGAATAAGGATGCAATTTAATAGCATCAGTCAAAGAAATTTGCAAAAATAAAGGTTTCATCCACTCACAAAACTTGTTGTAGTGTTCTTCCTCTTTTGACTTGTGTTTCTTATGGGGAAAAGACATAGGTTTTTGCACCCAAGATTCTCTATTTACCATGTTTATTAGCTATAAAATCTTCCTTGGTGTACCTAGTGTTCCTAGTGTGCTTATCAGGTTCTTCCTCAACTTCCTCCTTATCAGGAGCATCATTTTTTATCATTACTACTCTCAGTTTCAGCATTAGAGACAGATATACTATTAGGATCTACAGCAGGTTCAAGTGGTTCCTCAAATATTTTATGTTCCTTTTTTATTTCTCTTACGAGGACTACCACTACTTTCACCTTGCTGAGAATCCTGCTCAATTATTTTAGGGTGTCCTTCAGGATATAAAGGATCTTGAGTAGCTATACCTGAAGGGTTCGCAACATAGAAAACAAAAAAATTCCTATGATGGGAACTAAGTACCAAGATCTATCTACTAGATACAAACAACAAGCAGATGTATATCCGTAGAGAACATACCCTTGAAGACTGATAAAGCTTAACGAGTTAAACTCGTGGTTGATGTAGACGATCTCCTGTCGATATCAAGATCGAGAGGAAGTCCTAGCGCCGCAAAGCAGCAGTGCATCCGTGCTCGCACACACGTACAAGACACCGAGCAACCTCCGCCTCCTCGCTCCAGCGATATAGCGGAAGCACAACCCTTTCTTGCCGAATAGCCACCGGGAACATGTACCTCGCTAGTCCGAGACCATGGGGGATAAATTCTAGAGGGGGAGAGATCCTTCACGAGGAGGTGTGAGTGAGAGAGAGGAAGAGGGGTGCCTTTTATAGGAGAGGGGGGAACCCCAAGGGGGTGGCTGGCGCATGGGGGCTGCCCCTTGCCCTCCCCTCATTCATGTGGGTGGACACTCCACTCACAAAATTCCTTTAAATCCCCTACACTCAAAATTGCTATTAAATTTCCACCAAATTTAATGCAAACTCTCATTAAATAAAACTCTTTTTATTTATTCAGAATTTTGTCAATTACTTTAATGACAAACATTCACATATAACCCCTCGCAAGAATTCCATTTCACATGCAAAAACACTTTCTACAATTTCACCTGAAAACCTGTTTCGGTATCTAGTGAAATAAATTCCTGCGCTTGTTATTCTTTCCGGCATGATACTTTTGCTCCAATTGGATGTCAGTGTCCCTTAAGCGTGTCACCCTACGGTTCGCGAATAATGCGGACATGATCGAGACCCTTCTCCGATCAATAATCAGAAGCGGGACCTAGAGATCCTTACTGACTGTAAGATCCCTCCCTTTATAAAGGTAAGGATCCCTGTGATTGCAATGCTAGTCCCTGTATCAATGCTAGCATCCACAGTTTAAGATGAAGTACACAGAAACAAAGGTCATTATTACATATCATTCCAGAGACAAACATAGTCTTTTACAAACTCCATGGCCACATGCCTAATACAAGAGTTCAAGTATATAATAAGATAAATAAGTCTTCATCTTCATGTGCCACAGGAAAGCATGTTGAGTGTAGACTCATAACCCCTAATCATCATCAGAATAACCTGCAACATCACAAGTTACAGCCACAATGGGTCAATACATTGGAATAGTATTGACAAGTGATACCTTAGTAGAAAATTAGCATCTAGGTACTACATGCATTTGGCTAAGTGTAGCTTAGGCTTGCTTTGCTCAAAATAGGTTTTACCTATCAGTTGAAAACACTAAGTTTTTCTTTGATAAAACTTTCCCAAGGAATCACCAATAGACATTGGTGATCCTTCACCCTTGTTCAACCACAAGTTTTAACTTAGAAATTGGGATGAGGAGATTCTTGATAGCTTCCATGTCTTGATGCTCAAGTTGTCCAATACCAGGGACATGGCTAAGTACTTAGATTCTTCCATCTGCAGAGGTTGTGCACTTTCCCCACAAGACTTGATTTTCACCAAGACAGGACCTTTCAGAAGACTTCCCTTAGACCAAATGGACGCGTTCCAACCTATCATTCCACTACCACCAACTGTCCAAATGGCTAAGTTATTGCATCCTATATGATCCAGGCAGAGCCCATATTGCCATGTGGCTGCACTAGAAGCTTCTTAACATATGGCATCTCAAATCCCTTTGATCCTGGGTGGCTTTCCACAAGTGAGATACACAAGGTAAACCATAGAAATGGGCCTTGTGTAACCACTCAACACAAACCATTCTTTCCATTCCACCAGGTGTTTCATTCACTTAGTTGTTTTATTAAGCAAATCACAAGTCCAAAGACTTAGAAATATTTTCACATAACATGAATATATCACCACCCTTTGTTGCTACTAGCTAGGCTAAGCATGGTAATGGTAAGAATTTTAACTTAGAGAATTTCTAGCAATTCTACAACTACTAGGATTTCCCAAGCATAGCATATAGATCAAAATATTCATGCAAGTCCTATACAAAATATTTCTAGTGCATAGTTGAAAAATATAGGAATAAAATCATGAAGCACCACTTGCCTTGGTAGTTTGGGGAGTAGCAACAATCTTCACAATCACAATCACTATTTGCACCAAAATCTACACATAAAATAATGCCACAAAGATCACATATCAAAATATACAAACAAAAATATATGAATGCATGCAAATGCCATGTGATGATTTTTCTACACCAAACCAGACAAGTATACAGTACTGAATCCTAAACAAGTCTAAAACACACCAAATAAACTTTATTTGATCAACAAATCATTTTTCAAATAATTACTATACACAAATTATGCCTACAAATGTTTCTGTAAAAACAACCATTTTTACAGAGGCAAAACATTAAACACATTGCATAAACATAAAGGATTTTCTCTCCTGATTCCAATGATATAAAATTTGTAAAATTTGAACGTGTGGATCAAAAGTTATGAATTTTACAAGTTTGGTTAACTAATATATCAAATTTCTGTTTTAAATTTAAACACAGGCCACGCGGCGCTTTTTGATTCGTCAGTACCGATTCACACAGATCGACCAGCGTGGACCGCATGATCTAAATGAAATCGCACGGCCAGATTTGTCTCGTACCCCTTCGTTTAAGTGATCTATCTAACGCGTTGGATCTAGATCTAACGGCTGTGGACCAAGCGACCAAAGTCTGGCGACGCTGGCGACGGTGGCGCGGCGGCGGCGCTCTGTAAGCGATGCTCCAGCGAATATAGGAGGGGCTGGGGTGTGTGGCATGTCTTACCAGACTCGCACGGTCACGAGGAAGCTCAACGTGGTCTTTGCTTGGACAGGGGCGCACTAGTACGGCCAGAAATCCTCGTCGGAGTTTGCTTCTGCGTCGGGTGTTCACTGCCGGAGACGAAGGCGACGTTCTGCGGCGCAATAAGATGTACAAAATGTATTAGGAGATGCACAGAGGCGAGGCGAACACAGTCGTATGAACTAGGGGTCAAGGGGTGGTCTATTTTTACCGTGATTGTTCGTCGGAGTTGGACGGAGCTTCGGTCATTCGCGGGCTTCGACGAAGACGACGACCTGGGGCGTTATAGAGCACACAAGAAGTGTGAGAAGATGCGCACGGGCATGACAAGTAGGCTCGTATGAGTGAGAGGTGAAGGGGAGCACGAGGTTCACCGGAATAGGTCGTCGGAGTGTGTCGGGCAGCGGAGTTGCAACTCGAATTGCCGGCAGCCTGGTGGCGGAGTGGGGGTGCTGAGTGAGGGGAAAGACTCGCGGTGCGGAGGGGTTTAAGTAGGCAGGGGCTCGATAGGAAACGCCTGCAGATTCAATGGCAATTACGCCGCGCGATCAACGCCATCAACGGCAGCGACAACGTGTTCTTCGCGGGATTTGGGGAAGACGACGGTGACGTGGACGGGGCCCAGTAGTCAGTGAGGGGGGAGCGGGTGGGAAAAGACAGAGAGAGGAGTGGCCCTGGTTGGCTGCTTTGGCTGTTGGGCTGGAATGGTGGCACCAGGCCCAATTTGATTTCTAATTCCTTTTTCTTTTTCCAAATTGATTTTCAGGATTCCTTTTCAAACAAATTCAAAAGTATTTGAAATCCAAACCTTTTTTGGATTTTGTAAAGTGTAAACTTCATATTTTTGGGCATAAAACCTTACTGTCTCATTAGGCTTGCTTGGTCCTTTTGAAAATTCAAAATAAACAGTGCCTTTGCACAAAGTTTGATAAAGATTTAAAAATGGTTTTAATATCAAATTTTGTTTTGGAAAAAATTTCCAAGTTTGGAACTCAACCAACCAATCCTATGAACTCACAACCATGGTTTTAAAACAAATATTCCCTCACTAGAGAGTGGCATTGAATCAATGCTTGTTTACATAAAATAACAAGCATCCAAATGCTTCTGTTTTTGTAATGACTTTGAAATTGAATCCTAAATGATCATGAATGCATGGATGATATGAAAGCTTTAAAACATGATTTTAGGGATGTTACACTGACTCCCACACATTCAACGATGACTTTCCTGTGTTCGTCGGAACATTTTATGCTAGTATCTTAATCCCTTTGTTTCACGATATATTACATGTCCGAGATCCGATCATCGGTATCTCCATACCTAGTTTGATCTCGTTAGCGACATGCACTCTTTTCTCGTTCCCGTGATATAACATTCTAGTGATCAAATCACTTGCTTGCAAGCTAACCAATGTGATATCACCGAGTGGGCCCAGAGTATATCTATCCATTATTGGTATGAACAAATTCCACTCTTGATCCATGAGGCTCAACATAACACTTTAGTAGTTTTGAAGAAATCTTTATAATCACCCAGTTACGGTGTGACGTTTGATGTCATCAAGAAACTCTTCCGTGTTAGTGATTGACATGATCTCATGGTCTAAGGATTAGGATCACTTCGTAAGTTGTTTATAGCAATATAAACTCAATGACTTTAATCGTAATGCTATACTTCGGATGAATGTTCATCACATCATTACACCAATGTTGTGATCTCATTATTAACAACATCCAATGTCTATGATCAGGAAACTGTGATCATCTTGTTAATCAACGAGCTAGTTTATGAGAGAGGCATAACTAGGAACTTTCTGTTTGTTTATTAAACACACATGTATTAAAGTTTCCGTATTAATACAATTATAGCATGCAAAATAAACATCTATCATATACTTGGAATACACATAATAAACACTTTATTATTGCCTCTCAGGGCATATTCCCTTCAGTCTCCCACTTGCACTAGAGACAATAATCTAGTTACATAGTGATGTATCTAACACCCATGGAGTTCTGGTGTAGATCATGTTTTGCTCTAGGGAGAGTTTTAGTCAACGGATCCGATACATTGAGATCCGTATGTACTTTACAAATCTTTATATCTCCATCCTTGACATGCTCGCGGATGGAGTGAAACCGGCGCTTAATATGCTTGGAATGCTTGTGAGACCTTGGTTCATTGACATTGGCAATGGCACCATTGTTGTCACAATAGATCACCATTGGGTCCAACGCGTTTGCAACCACACCTAGTTCGGATATGAACTCCTCCATCCAAACTGCTTCCTGAGCCGCTTCCGAAGCAGCAACATATTCGGCCTCCGTTGTTGATCCCGCCACCATGGGTTGTTTGGAGCTCCTCCAACTAACCGCTCCGCCATTCATGAGAAATACATATCCGGAATGAGACTTCGAGTCATCTGGATCGGTGTCAAAGCTAGCGTCGACATAACACTTAGCGACGAGCTCTTCTTCACCTTTGTATACAAGAAACATATCCTTAGTTATTCGCAAGTACTTAAGGATATTCTTGACCGCTTTCCAGTGTTCCGAACCTGGATCCGATTGGTACCTACTAGTCAAACTAATATCATGTGCCACATCCGGTCTTGTACATAGCATGGCGTACATTATAGAGCCTATGGCTGAAGCATAGGGGACTTTGTCCATTATCTCTCTTTCTTTCGCCGTAGCCGGACTTTGAGTCTTACTCAATGTCGTGCCTTGTGTCATAGATAAGAACCCCTTCTTACTTTCGTCCATTTTAAACTTCTTTAAAATCTTATCAAGGTATGTACTTTGCGATAGTCCTATTAGGCGCCTAGATCTATCTCTATAGATCTTTATGCCTAATATGTATGACGCTTCACCTAGGTCCTTTATTGAAAATTTGTTGTTTAGATAACTTTTAACATTGTTTAAAAGATCTATATCATTTCCGATCAATAATATGTCATCCACATATAGTATCAGAAATGCCACACTGCTCCCACTCACTTTCTTGTAAATACAAGCTTCTCCATAAGTTTGGACAAATCCAAACTCTTTGATCACCTCATCAAAGCGGAGATTCCAACTTCGTGATGCTTGCTTCAATCCATAGATGGATCGCTGAAGCTTGCACACCTTGTTAGCATCCTTAGGATCGACAAAACCCTTTGGTTGTATCATATACAACTTTTCTTCAATATTACCATTGAGAAACGTGGTTTTGACATCCATCTGCCATATCTCATAATCGAAATATGCAGCAATTGCCAACATAATTCTAACTGATTTTAGCATCACTACGGGAGAGAATGTCTCATCATAGTCAACTCCTTGAATTTGTCGAAACCCTTTGCGACGAGTCGAGCTTTATAGACGGTCACATTACCGTCAGCATCAGTTTTCCTTTTGAAAATCCATTTATTCTCCACGGACTTTCGGTCGTGAGGTAAGTCCACCAAGTTCCAAACTTGATTTTCATACATGGATTCCATCTCGAATTCATGGCTTCTAACCATTTATTGGAATCCAGGCTCATCATCGCTTCTTCATACGTCGCAGGGTCATCATTTTCATCAACCATGAAATTCATGGCAGGATTTTCGTACAGCTCGGGAGTTGCACGCGTCCTGCTAGACCTGCGAGGTTCGGTTGTACTCTCTTTAGGAGTTTCATGATCATTATCATTAGTTCCCTCTTCAACTGGTGAAGCCAACTCCGAAACGACTTCCGGCGCTGCGCTACTCGCCATACTTTGAAGAGAATGTTCAATAACCTCTTCGAGTTCTACCTTCCGACTACTCACACCTTTCGTGAGAAACTCTTTATCTAGAAAGGATCCATTCTTGGCAACAAAAACCTTGCCCTCGGATCTATGATAGAAGGAATACCCAATAGTTTCCTTAGGTTATCCTATGAAGACGCATTTTTCCGCTTTGGGTTCGAGTTTATCCGGTTAAAGTTTCTTCACATAAACACCGCATCCCCAAACTTTAAGAAATGACAGCTTAGGTTTGTTTCCAAACCATAATATATACGGTGTCTTTTCAACGGATTTAGATGGTGCCCGATTTAAAGTGAATGCAGCAGTTTCTAGTGCATAACCCCAAAATGACAATGGCAAGTCCGTCAGAGACATCATAGATCGAACCATATCCAATAAAGTACGATTACGACGTTCCGACACACCATTTCGCTATGGTGTTCCGGCAGGTGTGAGTTGTGAAACAATTCCACACTCTTTCATGTGAGTGCTAAACTCGTAACTTAGATACTCACCTCGACGGTCGGACCGTAGAAATTTGATCTTTCTATTATGATGATTTTCCACTTCATTCTGAAATTCCTTGAACTTTTCAAAGGTTTCAGACTTGTGTTTCATCAAGTAGATATAACCGTATCTACTCAAATCATCCGTGAAAGTAACAAAATAACGATATCCACCTCGCGCCGACACACTCATTGGACCACATACATCAGAATGTATGATTTCCAATAAATCTGTCGCCCGTTCCATTGAACCGGAAAACTACATTCTAGTCATCTTGCCCATAAGGCATGGCCCACATGTATCAAATGATTCAAAATCAAGTGATTCCAAAAGTCCATACGAATGGAGCTTCTTCATGCGTTTAACGCCAATATTACCTAGACGCCAGTGCCACATATATGCGGATATATCATCATTAAGTTTAATCCTTTTAGCATCAACATTATGAATATGTGTAACATTATTATCGAGATCCAATAGAAATAAACCATTCATCATAGGTGCATGACCATAAAAGGTTTCATTCATATAAATAGAACAACCATTGTTCTCGGATTTAAATGAATAACCACTTCGCATCAAACACGATCCAGATACAATGTTCATGCTCTGTGCTGGCACCAGATAACAATTGTTCAAGTTTATTACTAATCCGACGGCAAGTGGAGAGGTAGCATTCCGACGGTGATCACATCAACACTTGATCCATTGCTGACACGCATCTTGACCTCACCCCTTGCTAGCGGTCGCTTGTTCCGTGGCCCCTGATTCGAGTTACAAATATTAGCAACTGAACCGGTATCAAATACCCAGGTGCTACTGCAAGCACTAGTCAAGTACACATCAATAACATGTATATCATATATACCTTTGTTTGCCTTGCCGGCCTTCTTGTCTGCCAAATACTTGGGGAAGTTGCGCTTCTAGTGGTCAGTCCCCTTACAATAGTAGCACTCGGTATCAGACTTAGGGCCAACTCGGGGTTTCTTTTCAGGAACGGCAACCGGCTTGCCTCCCTTACTTCCCTTCCATTTTCCCTTCTTGTCTTTCTTGAAACCAGTGTTCTTATTGATCATCAACACTTGACGTTCCTTCTTGATCTCCACTTCTGTAGTTTTAAGCATTGACAGAAGCTCGGGGAGAGACTTCTTCATGCCTTGCATATTATAGTTCATCACGAAGCTCTTATAGCTAGGTGGCAGAGACTGCAGAACACGATGGATGCCTAAGTCAATAGGAATCGTTATTCCCAAGGACACAAGGTTATCAGCGTAACCCGACATCTTGAGTACATGCTCACTAACGGAGTTGTGCTCTTCCATCATGTAGCTAAAGAACTTTTCTGAAGCGTTTTAGCTCTCTATAGCAGCATGTGTGCCGAAAATCATTTTCAACTCACCCATTGTATCAAATGCATTGCCGTTTTCGAAACGCTTTTGAAGTTCCGGCTCTAGCCCATACAATATGCCGCAATGAACTAAGTTGTGGTCCTCCTGACGAGTCTGATAGACATTCTTCTCCTCGTCAGGGGCATCCTCAAAAGGTGGGGGGCCTAGTGGCGCTTCTAGCACATATTGCTTTTGTGCAGCAGAGAGGAGAATCCTCAAATTCATGGCCCATTCGGTAAAGTTGCTACCGTTCGTTGCAAGTTTCTCTTTCTTCATGAACACATTGAAATTAAAAGCAGGTGGTGCCAGCTACAACAGAATTTGTAAAGTTTAGACTAAGTTTATGATAGATTGAGTTCAACTAATCCTCATTAGGAATGAACTCCCACTCAAAAACGACATCCCTCGTGCCTTTTTGGTGATTACATGAACCAAATCCACTACACCAAGTCCGATCATCACGTGAGTCGGTGTAGCTTCACAGGCGAGCATCAAATGGGCATCATATCTACTATATGACTCATGCTTAACCTTTCGGTCCGTGTTCCGAGGCCATGTCTGTACATGCTAGGTTCGTCAAGTTAGAACCTTAGTATTTGCGTGTGTAACTGTCTTACACCCGAAATATGGTCGTGGATCCAAGAACACCCGATCATCACGTGATGCCTTGGAGCGACGAAAACATAATCGGTGCATACTAAAGGAAGAACACATTCTTATCTTGATATTTAAATGAGGGATCATCTTATTATGCTAATAAAGCGCTAAACAAGCAATATAAGATGCTATCAAACATCATATGTTTATTAGTGAAATGATATGGTTCCCGCATATGACCTCTATCATGTGCATCGTGGTATGATCACTATCATACCTTTATGTGTAAGGCCAAAGTCTATGGAACTTACACGTTATGTGTGTTGTAAGAGTGTCATCTCATACTTCTACTTACAACAACACCATATCATATCACTAGCCCAGCAACAATCTAAACTAGACGCCTCTAATTTATCCATTGAAAGTTTTACATGGCTTAGGGCTTTCGAAGATAGAACCGTTCTTACCTACAAACATGAACCACAACGAGGATAACCAAATTGTTGACAACTCGTTGCAAAATAGACACTGACTATAGTAGGAGAGACAGACACCCGCTAGCCACTTATGCAAACTAGTTGCATGTCAAGCGTGGAACATGTCTCATGTGCGAGGACATGTAAAGTTTGTCCGGGCCGCTTCATCCCACTATGCCACCAATATCCAAAATTACAACTAAGAAGCAACAACATGATCATCATCGCCCACATACTCATATGTGTACTACCCGTGTAAAGCATCTCCGCATAGATACGGCTCTGATACCACTGAAGGGTTCGCAACATAAAAAACAAAAAAGTTTCCTACGATGGGAACTAAGTACCAAGATCTATCTACTAGATACAAACAACGGGCATATGTATATCCGTAGAGAACATACCCTTGAAGACCGAAAAAGCTTAACGAGTTGAAATCGTGGTTGATATAGACGGTCTCTTGCTGATCTCAAGATCGAGAGGAAGTCCTAGCGCCGCAAAGCAGCAGCACATCCGTGCTCGCACACACGTACAAGACACCGAGCAACCTCCGCCTCCTCGCTCCAGCGATGCAGCGGAAGCACAACCCTTTATTACCGAATAGCCACCGGGAACATGTATCTTTCTAGTCTCAGACCATGGGGGATAAATTCTAGAGGGGGAGAGAGATCCTTCACGAGGAGGTGTGAGTGAGAGAGAGGGAGAGGGGTGCCTTTTATAGGAGAGGGGGGACCCCAAGGGGGTGGCCGATGCATGGGGGATGCCCCCTTGCCCTCCCCTCATTCATGTGGGTGGCACTCCACTCACAAAATTCCTTTAAATTCCCTCCACTCAGAATCCCACTCAAAATTGCTATTAAATTTCCACCAAATTTAATGCAAACTCTCATTAAATAAAACTCTTTTTATTTATTCAGAATTTTGTCAATTACTTTAATGAAAAACATTCACATATAACCCCTTGCCAGAATTCCATTTCACATGCAAAAACACTTTCTGCAATTTCACCTGAAAACCTGTTTTGATATCCAGTGAAATAAATTCCTACGCTTGTTATTCTTTTCGGCATGAAACTTTTGCTCCAATTGGATGTCAGTGTCCATTAAGTGTGTCACCCTATGGTTTGCGAATAATGCGGACATGATCGAGACCCTTCTCCGATCAATAATCAGAAGCGGGACCTGGAGATCCATACCGACTCCCACACATTCAACGGTGACTTTCCTGTGATCGTCGGAACCTTTTACGCTAGTATCTTAATCCCTTTGTTTCACGATATATTACATGTCCGAGATTCGATCATCGGTATCTCCATATCTAGTTTAATCTCGTTACCGACATGCACTCTTTTCTCGTTCCCGTGATATAACATTCTAGTGATCAAATCACTTGCTTGCAAGCTAACCAATGTGATGTCACCGAGAGGGCCCAGAGTATATCTATCTGTCATTGGAATGAACAAATTCCACTCTTGATCCATGAGCCTCAACATAACACTTTAGTAGTTTTGAAGCCATCTTTATAATCACCTAGTTACGGTGTGACGTTTGATGTCATCAAGAAACTCTTCCGTGTTAGTGATTGACATGATCTCATGGTCTAAGGATTAGGATCACTTCGTAAGTTGTTTATAGCAATATAAACTCAACGACTTTGATTGTAATGCTATACTTCGGATGAATGTTCATCACATCATTACACTAATGTTATGACCTCGTTATTAACAACATCCAATGTCTATGATCAGGAAACTATGATCATCTTGTTAATCAACGAGCTAGTTTATGAGAGAGGCATAACTAGGAACCTTCTGTTTGTTTATTAAACACACATGTATTAACGTTTATGTATTAATACAATTATAGCATGCAAAATAAACATCTATCATATACTTGGAATACACATAATAAACACTTTATTATTGCCTCTCAGGGCATATTCCCTTCAATACCACTCCTAGTTCTAATTCTATAAGCATGTTTATCTCCTGGGGCATTAACTAGCATATCATTTTGTACCTTAGCAAGTTGATCAATTTGAGTTTGAACCATTTGAAAGTGTTTACAAAGCATTTTAATATCATTGGCAGTTCTTTCCACAATATCTTTCAACTCATTAATAACTCTAGAGTTTTCCAATAAATGATTCTAAACTTGTTTATTAAAATTACCTTGTTTAACAATAAATGTGTCAAATTCCTCTAAGCATTGATCAGGAGGCTTACCATAGGGAATATCACCTTCATCAAAGTGGAGAGAGTGTACCTCAATAGTATATGAGTGAGGAATTGGCTTGCATAATTCTTCTATAGGAGGTAGATTCTTCACATCTTTAGCTCTAATACCTTTCTCCTTTAGACATTTCTTAGATTCTTTCATCACTTCATCATTTAATGTAATAAGTCCCCTCTTTTTTGGTGTTGGTATTGGAACTGGTTCAGGCACAACTGGTTCAGGAGTAATGGGCTCAGGTGTATTTAGCTCAGTTGAAGTCCAATCTCATAATTCTTGCTTATTTTAGCCATTAATTCTTCAACATCTGTAGGAGTTCTTTTCCTAAAAACACAATCAGCAAAACTATCTAGGTATATCCTAGAATCATCAGTTAGCCCATTATAATAAATATCAAGAAGCTCATATTTAGGCAATGGACATCCAGGATGTGCATGAATCAAGGCACTAAACCTTGTCCATGACTCAAGCAATTTCTCTTATTCTCCTTTTTTAAAATCAAAAAGTCTCTGCAAAGCAGCATGTCTAGCACTGGGAGGAAAATATTTCTGGAAGAAAGAAGCAATCAAACAATCAAGACTATCAATGGAACGAGGAGGTAATCTATTAAACCAAGCCTTAGCTTCTCCTTTTAGTGAAAAAGGGAAGATCTTATTAAAAAAGTACTTGCGCATCTTAAAATCATTAGATAATAAAGCACTCATAGTGGAAAGCTCGTCCATATGTGCCACAACACTCTCATTTCCAATCCCACGAAAAGTTTCTTTCTCAACAATGTCCAAATAGGATAAATCAAGAGAGAAATCATAATCTTTATTTTTAATATCTTGGGAGAGGTGGCAAACTTAGGATCAGAAGACAGTTTAGGAATAATGGTACGTCTCTCAAGGAGACTCTTAATAGCACTAGCACCATGTGTGTTTTGGCACTCTTCAATAAATTTATCTGTAAACTCAATGTAACCATCATTAATATCATATCTCTCTCTAGACTCAGGTGAGCTAATAGGTATAATAGTGTATTCACTAGGACTTTCAGTATTCCTAGACTAGCCATAGTAGCATCTAGAAAAGGACCAAATGAACCACTCGCATCAAGCACAGTAGAACTAACATCATGAGTATCAAAAGCAGTTTCAGATTCTGCAGTAGTAGCAGTTTGTGTAGCATGAGTATGTGGTGGTGGGGTAATAAGCTTACTTATAACAGACGGTGAATCAAGAGCAGCAGAGGTGTTTAGGACTATACCTCTTTTTATAGTGGATGGTAAAATAGGAAACTTTACATCACGAGACTTCCCCATGATGAAAGGAGCAACAGTGAATAATAATAGATCCAAGTGAACTTACAAATAAAGCTATGCTCCCCGACAACGGCACTAGAAAATAGTCTTGATGACCCACAAGTATAGGATATCGCAATAGTCTTCGAGGGTAGTATTACCCAATTTATTGATTCGACACAAGGAGAGCCAAAGAATACTTGCAAGCCTTAACGACTAAGTTGTCAATTCAGCTGCACCTGGAAATAGTTCTTGCTCACAGAAGTTTATCAGTAGCAACAGTTTGATAGTAGCAACAGCAGAGCAACAGCAGCAGTAAAACAAGAGCAATAGTAACTGTAGTAACAAACAGTAGGATATGAGCGCGGTAGGCATAGGGATGGATGGACGGGCATTGCATGGACGAGTCAAAACATGCAACTTCAAGATCTAGGGCAATTACAGATAAATAAGAATAAGCATCCAAGTACTAAACTATCATAGACAAGTGCTCCATATATAATCATGCGTGCTCGCAATGAGAACTTGCACAACATCTTTTGTTCAGCAAGCCCGTTGCAACGGGGCCTCAAGAGAACTACTGGCAATTAAGGTGCTCCTTTTAATAGAGCACCGGAGCAAAGCATTAACACTCCGTGAACACATGTGATCCTCACATCACAGCCATCCCCTCAGGTTGTCCCAATTTCTGTCACTTCGGGGCCTTTGGATCCGGACAATGATATGTGTAAACAACTTGCAGATAAGATCACAAACAATAATATCATAATTATTCAGTAATAAGTTCAGATCTGAGATCATGGCACTCGGGCCCTAGTGACAAGCATTAAGCATAACAAGTTGCAACAAAGTCAAATAGCACTAATAGAGATACTATGCACCATGCCCTAACAATCTTATTCGATTACATGATAGAACTCATCCAATCCCTACCATCCCCATAGCCTACAGCAGAGGATTACTCACTCATGGACGAGGGAAACATGGATGGTTGATGGAGAGGCGTTGGTCATGACGATGGTGATGATCCTCTCTAAATTCTCCGTCCCGGCAAGGTGCCAGAACGGAGTTTCTGGTTCCGAATCGCGGTTTCTGGTGGTGGCGGCGCACCAGAACTCTTTCTGGAAAAACGTCGAACCCCCTTTGTTTTTAGGTCAAGAGGCATCTTATAGGTGAAGAGGGAGGCCGAGAGGGTGCCTGGGGTGGCCACACCCCCTCCAGGCGCGGCCAAGCCTAGCCCGCACGACTGGGGTGTGTGGGCCCCCTAGGGCCCCACTCCGCCTCTCCGCCTCGTCTTCTGGCTCCGTGAGACTTCTCGTGAAATAGGATTTTTGGCATATTGTCTGGGATTTTTCCTGATAGTTGATTTTCTGCATAAAAACTAGACACCAAGGTAATTCTGCTGAAAACAACGTCAGTCCGTGTTAGTTGTATCCAAATCACACAAGTTTAGAGGAGAAACAATAGCAAAAGTGTTCGGAAAAGTAGATACGTTTTGGACGATCAAAACTCGGTATCCAAATAGGGCCTAGAGCTGCATCCCATGAGACACCAGCACTCCCCGCCCATAAAACACTTTCCTTGATACAGTAGTCTCTCTCGTTGAGAGTCCCTTTCTCCGCATCGGGCCAAGCCGACACTGTCCTTGGTGATGATGTCGCTCAGGGATGGCCGAGGTACGGAGCTGACCTTTTTAGAGTAGGTTTGAGGACTAGGTCTCTAGGTTATGTTGCCCCTATGGCGTCTGTGAATGGGCTATCAGATCTCGCCCGCAAGATCTGGCACGACATGCGCGTCGTTCTTCTCACTGCGAAGTTCTGGTGGTAGGTGAGAGGACGGAGTGTAGGGATATCCGATAATAAGGTAGGTTCTTCGAGCTCTTCTATTCTGCATATCTAGCACATCTCTAGGCGGTTGCTCCTCAGCTTCTCCGGCGTTCTTCCATGGAGTAAGAAAGGTGAGAAGCTTTCTGGTGCAGGCTATGTCAATAAGGGTCACCTCCTCTTTCTTTGATTCATCGTTGAGTTGCTTTGGCTATCCATGGTGGCGAGGAGAGGAAGCAGGTCGATGCGGTGAAGTCCAGATCGAAAGGAGTTTGGGGATGTGTGGTGGATGCAGATGCTACTGGGAGTGCACCCTCGATGACCTCTGCCGGTCATAGGCTAGACCACAGTCGACTCTCATTGCCGAAAGGTGGCCACTCCCGACTTGCACGCCATCGTCTACAAGTTGGTGCAAGATATCTTTTAAGGATGACAATGAGTAGGGTATGATAGGATAGAGCAATGCGATACCATACCCACGGGTATAAACTTTACCCATACTCACCGGGTACACCACGGGTGGATCAGATGGTAAGTTATTCACAATTTTACATTCATCGGTGGCACATTTGAAAAAATAAAATTATTTTAACTCAATAATAAATAGATGAGTACATGATAATTATCAAAGTTTAGAAATCACAATCTCATGCTTGGCTTTTGCGCTATAGAGGTGCTTAGCTGCGTAGTTTGGAGCTCTACTTGTAAGATCCACACATGTCAGATAAATTGGTAGGAAATGGGTATACCAGTGAGTAGAAGACTATACTAGTGCCCTATTCATAACTTAACTGGTGGTGTACCCATACGAGTATGCACGGGTACCCATACCCATGGATAAAATTGCCATCTTTAGAACATCTTCAGTTGCGTCCACCAATGACGTCCGAGAAATGCAACCTCGCTGTGTTGTGTTTGGGAACGCTCGTTTCCAGTCATGGCCTCCAAACGTTCATTCTTTTTTTATCTCTATTTTTTCGCAAATCCAAATGCTACCAAGAGTAAATAGAAATATATATATAAATAATTTGTGAGCAACAAAACAAATTGATCAATCAACTGCATCTCTCACTATGTGTGTGCTGTGATGATTGCTCCAGACTCCAAGCAACAATAACTCACCATGATTGAGATTAATCGGAGAAAGGGTGGGCGAAGAGAGCAAAAGAGGAGAGAGATGTCTCTGATTGACACGTGGTGGAAAAGAGGCCGGGAGTTGTGTCCAATGTCCCCGGATGGGTCCATATGGATGATGTCTCAAGGCGTCGGACGGATTTGAAGATGCACGAGGCGGAAATAGCGTTTGAAGACTACGATTGGATGCATTTATTCTTTCGGCGTCCCCCAAACGCTTTTGGGATACCGTCTGAAGGACGTGACTAGAGATTCTGTTGTATCTCTCAACTTCCAGAATTAGAGGCCCTTTAGTTCCAACGCGTTAGACTCCCGCTGCAGCAACTCAAGTGGTCATGTCCCCAACGTCATTACAGTTGTTCTTGGATGGAAGTTCAGTGAGAAAGGTGGAGAAGGAGTTGGACCTGGGCTTGATTGCTTTTTCTATTTTGGATATGAGATCGTCGGTGCGAATTGCTAGTGCTTGGTTGCAATTTATTTTCCCTTTGAGGTCTTGTTTGTAAGTTGTAACTCCATCACTCTTTATTAATACATCTTCTAGGTCCTTCTAAACCTATTCCCTTAAAAAAATGACAATAGAACTCTAGACAGCGAGGGTAGCAAGGGCAGAGCTATGTATAATTAGTGGTGTCAGTTGACACCAATGATCAAATAAAGTGATAAAATATTGTTCATTGTTAAAAAATGACCCCAACGAAATGGAGATGACCCCAATACCGTTGTAGGCTGGCTTTATCCCTGGAGGATACACACCCCAAACTTGACACAGTGAGGCCTTGTTATAAAGCTATTTTTTGACTCATCTACCTCATGATCCTAACCATGTCACCAAGATCCCCCTCTCTACTCTCTGTCGATGGCTGCTCTATTTCACGCAAAGCTCTGAGTTTCCCTCTGTCACTTGCAAGTCTATGCTTGTTTTGCCCTCCCTTACGAGGTTGTAGTACTACTAGTATATTATGACTAAGAAAAAAACCAGCCAACTCTCAAATAGAGAATGTAACAAAAAAAATTCAAATAATTATAATTTTACAGGAGTGTCCTCCGATAATTTTTGTTGTTTTTAACACGAGGAGGAGTCTGCCAGAAAAATCTAGCACGAGTTTCGCCAAAGGAAAAACCTAGCACGAAAAAGGAGAAAAACGACAAAAGAAAAACCCGGTCCAGCAATAGTGGGCTCCGATTAGATACCCTACGACTGCCCGGCGAGAACGGCCCATTAGCCCAACGACCCCACGCCCACCCCACTCGCGAGGTCATCAAAAACCCTACCCGCGGCACACATCTTCCCCCACTCCTCCCATCCGCCGCCGCCGCGCCTCCTCCTCCTCCTCGCTCAAGGTATCTCCCTTTCTCTCCCCTCCTTCCTCTGCTGATCTCTCCTGCCCTCTTAGATTAATCCGTGCGCCCGCTGTTCCTCCTTCCGTCGCGCTACTCGTTTGCAAGTTCGTCGGTTCATTTGTGAGTTCTCGTTGGCTTTTGATCCGAGCATAGCGAGTTGCGTCTATTAAATCGTAGGCAAGGATACTCGCCATAAGCTAATTCGTTGGGTTTCACGGTCAAGTATTGTAGAGATGTGGCTGTGAGGCCATTGGCTTGCTGCGATGCAAAGATCCATGGGATAGGTTTGATGTTCCGTGATCTGGATGTGCCCATTACCTCTATTAGAAACTCAACTAACTGTCTGCTGTTCGTGTGATCTTGCACAAGTTTTTGGGGCACTGGTATTTGGTGTACTGCTGTAGGTATCGTTGGCCTAATCATTACTTTTGCAAGATGTACATGTCTGCAGCAGTTTGCAGTAGTGTCTGTGTTTCTGCTGTTAGTAGTTGCCAAATATTCACCCAAGGTGTATAAATGTTTCTGTTAGACGTGAATTGTCTTTGTTCTTTGTTTGTTATTATGTTTGTCTTAATCAGGATTCAGGGCAGAGCACAAGTACTGAGGCACGGTAGCCGTTCTGGTTGCGCAGTTGCCATTTATTTGTTGTGCAATAGAAACATGGGAACCCGCTTTGCAGCAGATATTTACTCACCTTTCTGCTGCCAGTAGTCGCCCGATATCTTCCATTAAGTCCTTTGTATGATGCATATGTACTCACAATTTGCGGCAGTGTTAACCGCAAGCTGACTAGACCTTGTCTTTGTAGTTGTTTTAGTATAATTTGAATCAAAGCACAAGTACTGAGGCACGGTAGCCGTCCTGGTTGCGCAGTAGCCTATATTATTTATTGTGCAATAGAGACATGGGAACCCGCTTTGCAGCAGAGATATTACAAATTTCTTCTGCCAGTAGTCACCCGATATCGCTTACTGCAACTTTCAGTTTGTATGTTAATTTGGCTGTCATGTGGTTTTGATCATTGTGCTTTTGTGGTAACTTCTTGCTTCAAAGGTTTTAACAGTTAACCATGTTTTTTTCTGATATCATTTTTTTGTTCAATGTTGGCAGGAACTTGTGAAAGTTCTCCAAGTCTGACAAGATGGTTCTGAAGTAAGTAATCCATGTGCTTATATTTTCATAATCGCCTCTGTTTTGTACTTAGCTTGATCAGAATGATTCTGCAGTTACAGTTCTGCATTTGTTTTATTCAGTGTTTAAGACATTTTTTCCTTTGTTCTGCAGGACTGAGCTTTGCCGTTTTAGTGGCCAGAAGATTTACCCAGGGAAGGGTATCAGGTTCATCCGGTCGGATTCACAGGTAAACTTATCACCAAAGCTCGTGAATATCGTGCTTTGGAATTTCTCCTAATTGGTTCAGATATTTCCTCCTTCAGGTTTTCCTTTTTGCCAACTCAAAATGCAAGCGCTACTTCCACAACAAGCTGAAGCCTGCAAAGCTTACCTGGACAGCAGTGTACAGGAAGCAGCACAAGAAGGTACCACATTTTGGTTGCTTTGATCTTAATTCATCTAGTAGCAATCTTCACCTTGCAGTTGCTGGACTATCCTTTCTTTAACTTGTGAAATGGTGGCAACATGCTTTGAGTTGATTGGTCATTGTTGTATAATCAGCATTTCCCTAGACATCTATCGTAGTAGTTGCCACCTTAGTCAATTAGAATGACCATTTGTTACATTATTTATAGATTGTAATATACAATTCAATTTCTCTGCTTGTTCCTTTTTTTTGTCCTTGCTTATATGAATCTATATGCCTACCAAATACATTCATCCCCATCATAATTTTGAGCCCCTATACTGTATTCTTATTCAGGATTATTTTTTGTTTTGTTACTTATTAAATAATTCTGTCATCTCTTGTTCAAATGTCTTACTTGGCTGTGTTTCAATGTGTCACTGCAGGACATCCATGCTGAAGCGGCGAAGAAGAGGCGCCGCACCACCAAGAAGCCGTACTCACGGTCAATTGTTGGTGCCACACTGGAAGTTATCCAAAAGAAGAGGGCTGAGAAACCCGAAGTCCGTGATGCTGCCAGAGAAGCCGCTCTCCGGTACATTTTCATCTCTTAACGAAGTTATTATAGCTAATCTGTACCAGCTTTTTTGTCTACCCTTAAATTTATGTTCTTGCTGTAACCTGGAATCATTTATATTGACATCATGGTTTTGCTTTTCAACCATTCTACACTTGATTGAAGCGCGGACTGTCCTTGACATGTTCACATTTGCAGCGAGATCAAGGAGCGCATCAAGAAGACCAAGGATGAGAAGAAGGCAAAGAAGGCAGAGGTGACCAAATCCCAGAAGTCACAGGGCAAGGGCGCCGTGCAGAAGGGTTCTAAGGGTCCCAAGATTGGTGGCGGCGGCGGAAAGCGTTGAAAGTTGATTGCACCATAGAGATAGCGTTCTGCTGCCTAGCGTTGTTTCCTATCCTATCATAGACCTTTGTCAAGTTACCCAGCTGTCTTGAATTTTCCACCTTTACTGTGTGAGGTTGAATGTCTAACGTTTTGGATTGTTTGGATGAGTTTATTTATAATGGTACCTATGTTGGCTGTTACCAGTTCGCAAGTTTCATTGTTGCCGTCTGCCACAAAGTGAATGCATTCGCATTATGCATAAGCAGCTCTGACTGTTTATTGGAACTCACCAGCCTTCTGTGATAGATCCTTGTTGTAGTATAGCCATTGAACAACTAGTTGGCGAAATGTTGCCAAGAAGCCGGTTGTTACACAGGTTCCTGATCTGTGAATGGTGGCTTGATGGGGTTGAATTCTTCTGGAAGGAATTGTCCTCTGACCATGATGATTATACTCTCTCCTATCTAAATTAGTTGGCTTGGATTTTTCTAGGTTTGGATGTATCTAGAAATATTTTATAAATAACTGGATTTATAACATTATAACATTGATGAAACGATAAGTTGCATTAGTGGTCTTGGAATATCTCCTGTGTTCTGAGCAGCTCATTGCTGAAACTTGTGCAATCACCTGCTGGTACCTGGAGCGATGGGTCAATGGCGCGCTATTAGGTAATTTCAGAGCAGCTCATTCCCCACGAGCAAAATCAAAGTATAAGGTGGACCAAACCTCCTTTGAATTATGTTAGGGTGGACATCGATGCTTTGTTTGATGAAGACAATCTGAGAGGGTCTGTACCTATGGTGGGAGCAACGACAGGCGGTCAATGGTGAGCCTGTACAGCCTAAGAGAAGATCCGCAGTGACCATTAGCTCACTACTCCCTCCGTTTGGGATTATAAGTCCCGCGCGGATAACTAGGTTGCCAATTTGGACAACAAAACATAAATAGTATAATATAAAAATTATATCATTAGAAACTTTAGAGGTTATATTTTTTAATGGTATAATTTTTGTGATATATAAGTTATGTTTTGTTAGTCAAATTAACAACCTAGGTATGCGCGTAGGAACAGAGGGAGTATTAGCTAGCAGCTCATTCCTGTCGGAGCAAAACCAAAGAATGTAAGCTGGACCAAACCAGATTATGTCAGGGTGGATGTCGATGCTTCTTTCGATGCAGACAATCAGAGAGGAACTACGGGGGCTGTTATCCGAGATAGCAAAGACCAGTTTGTAGCGCATGCAGTACAAAGATTGAGCATGTACTTGATGCGCTGTCGGCAGAAGCACCAGCAATAGAGCAAGGTTTGAGTCTCGCTCAATCTATCGATTGCAATAGAGTAATCACCAGCTCAGATTATATGGAGGTAGCGGAGACCATGAAGAACGGAGCTATCACTCCGTGTTGTTGATGACTGCTACCATACTGCAGGTGATTTTATCAACATTTCGTTTGAAAATGTACCAAAGGAAGCAAATGTAATGGCCCATGAACTAGCTAGAGAGGCCAGGAGATCTCCTTCTGTTTGGACGGATGATCCTCCAGACTTTGTTCTACAATTTCTGTTACTAGATGATGTAACTTCGATTTACAATCAATGAAGTGTGACTAAGTTGTCAAAAAAAAAAACGGATAACAGACTGATTACTGGAAGTCTGGAACTCACCAGCCTCCTGTGATATGTCCTCATTCTGCTATAACAAGCAAAGAATGCTCATGTATGTTTGCCATGGAACAACTTTTCTGGGGGGAAACATTGGCAAAAGCCGGCTGCTACACTGAGGTCACTGTTGTGTGAATAACGCGTGTTGCTGGAGGAGAAATTTATAAGTACAAAATACAAGGAATTGAGCATCTAATGGTTACCGGTGTCTGACCATCTCAAATCCTTTCGGCAGGATTAAAAAAATTGAGCTTTATATTATTCACATCGAAACAATTAGTTACATTCACATGCCCTAGTAATGGTGTAGCAGTATTGATCTCGGCCATAGCAACGGAGGACGTAAGTATTACTCTCGCTAACTGGGTCAGCAGTCGACAACACTGCAAGCGGGCGATTTCCTCACACGAGTATCTTCCATCCACTGCCTGACCTCCATTGCATCGCTCCATCTATCAGCGCTCGCATACGTATTGCTCAGCAGCGTATAGTTCCCACTGTTACCAGCATCCAGCACATTGAGCTTCCTGGTGACCACCTCGGCAATGGCTAAATCACCATGGGTCTTGCACGCTCCCAGCAGTATCCTGTAAACAACAGGGTCAGGAGCAACAGGCATCTCAGTGATGAACCTCAGCGCCTTCTCCAGCTGACCAGCGCGTCCGAGGAGATCGACGACGCAACCGTAGTGCCTCATCTGCGGTTCCATGTTGTGAACTGACTTCATGCTATCAAAGTAGCTAAGACCCTCCTCGACAAGCTCAGCATTGGCACAGGCGATGAGTACACCAAGGAAAGTGACAACATTCGGTCTGCATCCTTCAGCGAGCATGGTTCGGAAGACATTCAGAGCGTCCTCTTCATCACCATTGTTTGCCAGTCCTAGTATGATCGAGTTCCATGACAACGTGTCCTTCTCTTTCATTTCTTTGAAGACTTGCAATGCTAACTTGGTACTTCCACATTTCGCATACATGTCAATCAGGGAGTTATGCATAATAGTGTCAGCTTCGATCTTGTTTCTCCTCACATAGTCATGAATCCACTTACCAAGATCAAGCGCACCCAAGTGTGCGCAAGCAGAAAGTATGCTTGCGATCACAACAGCATCGGGTTTCACCTGGGCCCTCTGCATCTGCCTGAAAAGTTCCAGAGAATCGGAGAACTGACTAGCTTGAGAATATCCAGATATCATAGAGCTCCATGAGATCAGATCTTTGTTTGGAATTTCATCGAATAATCTTCTCGCTGAAACCAGATCCCCTCCTTTTGAATATGCGGTGATCATTGTGTTCAATGTCACGGCGTTCCTATCTTTCATGTTAAAGAAAACCTTCTCAGCTGATTGCAGCTGCCCACATCTTCCATAGTAATCAATCAGAGTATTGCCCAAGTAAATATCCAGCTCTATGCAGTAATCGTCTATGTACCTAACCAACCAATCTGCCATGCTCCAGTCTCCTAGACGAGTGCATGCAGACACAACCTTGACCATGGTAACCTTATCAGGTTTCACTCCATGATTGTGCATCAACTTGAATAATGTCAAGACCTCTTTTGATCTACTGCACTGGCTATATCCACATATCAAGGAATTCCAGGATACCACATCCTTAACTAGCATCTCATCAAAGATGGATCTTGCGAAGCACAAATCACCACAAGCAGCATACAGATGAATCAGCGAATTGGAAACGAAGATATCGGAAAGAAGCCCAAATTTCAGTACATGGTTGTGCATCTGTTTCCCTTCCTTCAGAGCATTAATCCTTGCACAAGCCTTCACTACAAATGGAAATGTCAGGTTGTCCGGCTCCATACCGTTTCCTCGAGCCTTTTTGTAGAAAGCAATTGCATCTTTTGGTGCATCACTTTGAGCAAGCCCCCTGAGCATGATATTCCATATATAAGTTGTTGGTGCTTCAATATGCTCATATACTTTATGAGAAAAAACCAAATCTGGTTGCTGAACAGCATAAAATCTGAGAATATTAGACATTGCATATTGGCAGTCGTGCAGCCCAGAAACAATGAGACTGCCATGAAGCTTTTTAATGGCTTCCATGGTTACAATGCTGAAAGAAAACTGGATTTTCCCATGAACTGTGGGCCACTGAGGGGAAATGCAATACTGGACATGTATTTCAACAAATCTGCTTCCTGCAAGGGATTAAGAAGATAAGTAAAACAGCAACAAAATATAATACTGGGAACTAGTACAAAAGCGACAAAAGGTAATACTGTGAACTAGTCTCTTTGAAGGCGGAACTACGAGCATATGTTGTCGCTGCTTATTAACAACACACAGAAAAAATAATTCAAAGAGTGGATAAGAAAATGGTAGTGTTTAAAACGAAGGTCATATCATTCAACAATCATTCAGCAGCGAAGAAGAAATAAACTGAATTATTAGTGTTAATAACTTAATATGTTAAATATGCATGAAAGATAAAAAGTAAGAGAACACAATGAACCCACCATAAAGTAGTGAGATCTTATCACATTTGGTATTATACAGGAGATAATAATTCTAGTAATTGAACAAAAGCTCTTAAACTGCGAGAGCTTCTTCCCATGACTTGGCTCTGACTTATTGACTCTCGGCAACCAAAGCCAGCCCAGGAACCTTAACAGCATTCCTCTCGTCTACTAGCTTTCGCGCTCTTTCGGCATCACTAAACCTACCAAGCTCTGTAAGGATATTGGATACCACCACAAAATCACCTCCAGATTCTGTTTCGATGTCTAGTATCTTCTTCATCGCCCTCTCCCCCATCTCCACTTCCCCATACTTACTGCAACAACCCAACAGTGTCCTCCACACGACTGAATTGACCTCCATAGGCAAACCACTTATTACTTGCTCCGCCTCACATAACCGTCCAGCCCTACCTAGCATGTCTATGATACACCCAAAATGCTTGATCTCTGGATTTATGTTGTATTCGTAAACCATGCTCTTGAAAAACGCTACTCCTTGCTCCACCAGCCCTCCATGGCTGCAAGCATTGAGAACGCTCAAGAAAGTGATCCTGTTGGGTTTGATGCCTGCTCTTCTCATCTCCGCAAACAGTTCAACTGCCTCAGTTGACAACCCGTGCATCGCGAAACCCGAAATTATCGATGTCCATGACACCAAGTTTCTCCTGTCCATCATTTCGCTGAACACCTTCAGCGAGTTCTGTATAGACCCAATCTTGGCATACAAGTCTATGAGTGAATTCCCGACCCGGACATCCAACACAAGAAGACCCATCTTCTCACAGTACCCGTGCAAGGACTCACCCAAGAGAACCCTTCTGATATTAGCTACTGCAGGCACAACTGCTGAAACGGTTATCTCGCTGGGGTTAACGCCTTCTGCCATCATGCGGCGGAACAGATCAACAGCCTCCATGGAGCAAGAAGAACGAGTGTACCCATCTATCATTCCGGTCCAGGAGACAACATTCCTACACGGCATCCGCTCAAAGAGCTTCCTCGCGTACTCGACGTCACACCGCCCAGCAAACCCGGTGACCATCACATTCCAAGAAACGGCGTTCTTCACCGGCATCTCGTCGAACGCCGTCCGCGCATCCACGGGGCACCCGCACACAAGGTACACGTTGATGAGGGCGGTATGCACGTAGACGTGGAACTCGAACCCCTTCCGGACGACGAGCCCGTGCAGCTGCGCGCCGGCCCGTGGCCACGCTAGCCCTGCGCAAGCGCTAAGGGCGAACATGAAGGCGTAGGTGTCGTCGGCCGCGTGCCGGCGCGCGTCCCTGAAGAGGTGCAGCGCCTCCTGGGGGAAAGGGCCGCGGGTGTAGGCCTTGAGCAGCGCGTGCCACGGCGTGGGACGCCGGTCGAACACCTGGCGTGCAACGAGCTGGGAGTGGATCTGGAGGAGCGGGCGCCTCTGGGCCTGGTGCTTCAGGAGGAGCGCGATTAGGCCGTGGACGTGCGCGGCGGCGGCGGCGGCGTCTGGGGCGGCGTGGAGGGGTCGGCTCATTTGGGTCGAGAAGCGAGGGGAGAACCGCGCCATGGGGTGGCTAGCAAGTCTTCCTTAAACCCTACCCAATGTCTCTCGTCTACCTAGTCTACCTAGAACTAGAAATATGCCACCTGAACGAATAGTGCAGTGGATAGAAGGAGAGAAAGGCCCCGTCTCTGCATACCTTTGTGTTCAGAGCGGCTGAGCTAGGCTTCACTGGATTTCGTCCTTGGGTTTCTCTTTCCCTCCAGCGCCCTAGGACGAAACGAATAGTTAGTTTACGCCTGTGCTCTGCTTGCCCTTTCCGTGAGAACTGCTGTGTCGACCGACACAAGGCAACTCACCACCCGATCCCTCCCTCGTCGCCCATCCTCCTCCTCCTCCATGTTGCGCAGAGCTCTCGCGGGAGCAATCACGCGCCTCTCCGCCACCGGATTCTCCAGGCCGCCCCTCCCACTCAGAGCGTCGCGTCTCTCCACTTGGAGGGAACTCGGCGGCGGCGCTGACGGCGAGAGCGAGGGAGAGGATGACCCCTTCTCCTTCCCGGACCAGCAGCAGCTTCCGCCCGACGTGGCGCGCGGCGTGGACGCCGTCGTCGCGGCCGTCGAGGGCTCCCACGCGGACGCCGCGCGTGCCAGGGAGCTCCTGGAGCGGTGCGACGCCGCGGCCTCCGAGACGCTCGTCGTGGCCGCGCTCTCCCGCCTCCGCAACAGCTGCGCCGCCGCGCACGTCGCGTTCCGGTGGGCGTCCGCGCGGCCAGACTACGACCCCGGGCGGCACGCCTGCCACTCCATGCTCGCCATCCTCGCCAGGCACCGCCGCTTCGACGACGCCCGCGCCCTGCTCGACGAAATGCGCCGCAAGTCCCTCGCGTCCCCGAGGGCGGTGCTCCTCCTCATCCGCCGCTACTGCGCCGCGCGCGACGTCGCGAGCGCCGTCGCCGCCTTCCGCTCGCTGCCGAGGTTCGGTTTCGAGCCTGGCGCCGCCCAGTTCCACGGCCTCCTGAGCGCCCTCTGCCGGTACAAGAACGTCAAGGACGCGGAGCACCTGCTCCTGTCCAGCGAGAATGAGTTCCCATTCGAGACCAAGAGCTTCAACATCGTGCTCAACGGGTGGTGCAGCACGGTCTGCAGCGCGCGGGAGGCCAAGAGGTTTTGGACCGCCATGGAGGTCCGGGGTATCGAGAGGGACGTCGTGTCGTACGGGAGCATGATTTCGTGCTTCTCGAAAGCCGGGAGCTTGGACACAGTCTTGAAGCTCTTTAACCGCATGAAAGACGCTGGCATCGTGCCGGACCGGAAAGTGTACAATGCAGTTGTGCATAAGCTGACCAAGGGACAGTGTGTAGACGAGGCAAGGGCGCTTGTCCGGAGTATGGAGGAGAAAGGGGTTACACCGGACACGGCCACTTACAACTCCCTCATTAAGCCTCTTTGCAAGGCTCGCAGGGTCCAGGAGGCAAGGGAGATGTTCGATGAGATGGTAGGAAGGGGGCTATTGGCATCAGTGAGGACATTCCATGCATTGTTTGATGTGGCTACGAGCCCTGCTGAGGTGTTTGAACTGTTGGATAAGATGAAGACTCTGCACTGCGAGCCAGAGATGGACACTTACGTTATGTTGATCAGGAAGTTCTGTCGGTGGAAGCAGCATGACAGTGTGGACAAACTGTGGAAGGCGATGCCTGCGAACGGGCTGAACCCTGATAGAAGTGCATACATTGTACTCATACATGGACTGTTCTTGAATGGGAGGCTAGAGGAGGCAGCAAAGTATTACGAGGAGATGAAAGCCAAGGGATTTCCACCGGAGGAGAAGACTGAAGCAATGATACAGGCGTGGCTTTCAGGCCGAGAGCTTGCCAAGGCATCAGCCTCTGTTGGTTCAAGAAAGGGTTCGGTGTCTCTGAAAGTAAGTCGCAGAGAATGGTAAAGATGAAGATCCCTTGGAAGAATGGAAGTGATCGATGAAATGGAACACAGGAGAGGTTTTTGTGGAGTAACTGCTAGATAATTTGGAGAGAGATTATTTAGTTAATCAGAAATAAGATTCTGATTATTCAGTATTGTATGTTTCCCGAGAATGGTAAAGATGAAGATCCCTTGGCAGTGATTGATGAAATGGAACACAGGAGAGGTTTTTGTGGAGTAACTGCTCGATAATTTGGAGAGAGATTATTTAGTTAATCAGAAATAAGATTCTGATTATTCAGTATTGTATGTTTCCCCAGTTATTTACATTCTCAATAGATTGCTTGGCTGTCGACTGGAATTAGAAAGTGCAACCTTTGTTTAACCTGTTTGAACTTAGATAGGCATCACTTACAGTATTCCTTCTTTTGTAGCTGGTAGGTTATACTGACAACATGTTTAATTATTGGTTCACGAATCACATTGTATAATCAGTGTCCACCATCTTTATATTTGATCACATATGTTCTGAAACAGAATAAATAAAAGTTTTCAACACTTAGTTGTATTTAGTGTTAGCAGTTCTTTATCATGCTTACATCAATTCCATTTGTACCGTGTGTTCTGGCATATTCTCATATATATATATATAACCTCTATAACCATTCAAGATCTGCTGCTGTGCGAAGTTTTATGTTATGATCTTCTTGACAAACCACCATGATATATCGTTCTCTTTCTGTCACTGAACCGTTGCAACCTTTTTTCTTTTACTGTGATTGCAACCTTTCTGATAGCATTAAATTAGTGCATGTGCATACTAACAATCCAGCTGCAAGAGCCAATTGGATTGAAGCTGGGACGGGTTGCCGCCAGCGTGATAGTAATCAATGCATATGTTTATTCTGAGGTGAGAGTTTACCTGAATTTCAGTTATATCTATTCAGTTAGCTGTTCTTTTCCCTGCTATCCCGTGGCTTCAATAAAGCCTAGTAGCTAGTGGATTCGTTCATAGCAATGATAATACGGTATGAACTTATCGTTGCCTGTGATATTTATTAAGACCTTTCTGTAATATCCTATAGGATATTCCTGCTAATAGCAAGTGACTTGTTTTGTCAGTTGTCACTACATATATCTTGAACTCTGATATTCAGTCCAGTCTCCATAAGATGGAGTTATCTTGCAAATAGGTGCAAGTTGCTTTAAATTTTCTTGATATGATGATGACAGATAGTGGATACAGTTATGGGAAAACAACTTGCTTTCTCTGTACAACTTTGCAGCCATCTGAGCTATGCTTGTCATACTAGTGCTCACTGTCATTTTCATGGCATCTTATAGCTGTAGGCTTGCAACTCTGCAAGTGTCGCTAACTCCTATGACTCATGACACAGACTAACATAGTGCACGGCAACGTCTCAGCTTTAACTGATAGCTGCGTGGTAGTCCAGTCGCAGTCTGCTCATGTATGCACTGATCGTTTAACTTTTACAGTTCTGTCAATATCGGAAATCACTGTACCACAAGTTCAGATAAACACCAAAGATCTTTTTGATTGAAAAAATGTACTGTAGGAAAAAAATGAATTATCAAATGAGAAATAATTCCCAATAATCAAGGATGTCCTTTAGATTGATCAAGGGTGAATAACCAAAAAGTTCAGTTCGGTGTTTGGACTTAAATTATATGAGAACAAAAGGAGATGTTTTAGCAGGATACCAAATGCCTAGATCGAAACCAAAGAATACATTACTATAGACCTACCACTAAATCTTGCAGACTGATGCATGCTTGCCAAATTTTTCTAATCCTTTCCTCTCTCTCTTTCTTGTTCTTATTTACAAGATTCCTCTGCTCTTCTTCCATATCAGAACGGTGGCAGGACTGTCTGCCACATCCTCATCTGAGGTGAGCTCATCGACTGCAGGTAGCTGCTGCTGCTGCCGTCCAGCCCAGGCGCCGCCACCACCGGATTCACCATCTGCCCCAGCTGGCTCATGTAACACGACTGCAGGTCGTCCATGTTGATGCCCGTGAACCACTCGTTGTCCTCCTTCACCGTCACGATGTTGTCCCTGGCCTGCCCCTGCGTCATGTCCCTGAAGCCGTTCTGCTGCTGCTGCTGCTGCTGCTGCTGACCGGAGGCGTTGTCGATCTCTGATGAGTCGTATGTCTGGAAGCTGTCGGACATGGCGTCCATGACCTCCCCGTTCTGTCTGTCATGGTGAGGCGGCGCCGCGACGACCATGTCCTGCTCCACCTTCACCTTCTCCCAGTTGTTCTTCTTGTTGTACAGTCGGCACAGCACCCATTCATCCAACTGCAATAATAATCGCAGAGATGACAAAAAGAAAGGATCAGTATCGATCGGTGCACAATGAGGAGAATGAGATACAGAGATGGTCGTGGGAATTATAAGGGGAACGCTGCAGGTTACCTTGAGGGATCCCTTCTTGTCGGGGGCGCGGTCCGCTTCGGCGAGGCGGTACTCGTGCATGATCCAGTCGGTCTTGACGCCCCTGGGCGCCCTGCCGGCGTAGAAGACGAGCGCCTTCTTGATGCCCACCGTCCTGCCGCCGCTCCCCTTGGAGACCACCGGCTTGTCGGCGCCCGTGGCCTTCCAGTAGCCGCTGCCGGCGGACCGGTTGGGGCGCGAGCCGTTGGGGTACTTGCGGTCGCGCGGCGTGAAGAAGTACCACTCCCTGCTCCCGAACAGCGCCCTCTCTGCAGCACGACAAACAGAAAAAGGTTAGCACATTTGCTCTGAATCCAATCCACGGAGAGGGACGGAGGCAAGAACACATGGTGGAACCAACCAAGGCGAAACAGAAAAAGGGAAAGCAGAGGAATTAATCGAGGCGGAGCGAGAAGCAGGGGGCGCACCAGGCAGATCCCATGGATCGAACTTGTAGAGGTCGATCTCGGCGATGATGTGCACGGGCTGCGGCTGCCCCGCCACCCTCCTGCAGAGGTAGTGCACCACCAGCTCCTCGTCCGTGGGGTGGAACCGGAACCCCGGCGGCAGGTTGAGCTCCGCCTCCGCGTCCCTCCTCCCGCTGCCCCCTTCCGCCGCCGCCATCGCCGGCTCGGCCTTCACTACTGCCATCATCCTCCCGGAAACCTCAAGACCCAAAATTAAACAGTCGACCAACTTCCAGAGAAACCCCGGTGGTGGCCTCTTCTCTTCTCTCCCTGGTGCTGCTATGTCCTTGGTTCGAAAGGCGGCTGTGCTGATGATACCGCCTTCTCGGCTGCGCTGTTATCGGCGGATGTGTTTCCTTGGCCACCAAGGCGGCTATATACGGGCCCTGCGGCACGTGGGCCGAGCGTGGGCCCGCGCGTGCCCCCCGAGCTCGCTCGCTCGCTCGTGGGCTCCGGATCAGGACGGCCGCGGCTGCCTCGAAGGTTCGCCCGTGGACAAGGGTTTGACCCCCCCGCGCGACGGCTTGGACGAAAGGGACAGAGGAGTCAAAAGGGGAGATTAATTAGTACGAGCAGCAGCTGCGCGACAGCCGGGCGGAAGAAAATGCACATAAACCTCGGCGGCGGCTGGGCGAATGGCGTCGCGTCTGCGTGCGTGCGTGCGCGCGCCCGGCCATGGTCGTCGGCCGTGACAACTCTCCGTGATCTTGATCGTCTATGCCCTCCAGTCTCGGCCTCTCATTTGCGTCACGTGTAGAATGCAAAAGGAGGCCATGCCGTTCTTTGGATTTTTTTTTCTCGTGGAGAAACATTCAAGAATGGACAGTTGTCTGCTCAGGGTAAGAAAGTAAGGAGCTGCATTTCACACTTGAGGTCACGCTAGCGCTAGAGTAGACACCTTCAAAGATGATGACGCCATTGTTGTCGTTTCAACCTATAAGCGTCAACTTTACGTACCCCCATCATTTCTTTCTTCAACGTGCATCTTAGAAATGACAAATGGGTAATGCATGTATGCGAACCAAGTATTTAAACAGTAGAGAAGCTGCATTTTATTATCTTCAATATATAAACCCTTGGAATGCACGGCATGCCATTGAACCGTAGTGTCTACATGCTTGGAACGTCACTACGGCATTTAAGAATTCAAGGGGATTATTCCAAGCATGGACCGTTCATACCGAGCTAACCTAGTACTACTACAACGCCATTTAATTTACTCGGTCAGAGACAGCTAGAGAGACAAGAGTAGGTGTATCCCCTCTTATCTGTAACATTACTTTGTTCTAATCAGCACGTGCCTTCCTGGGTGGATGCCGTCGGGTCGAGGTGCACTGAACCTGGGTCTGGGTTCGCCTGGACCTGAAGGCGCAGCGGTGGGGTGGCAGGCAAATCTTCTGGAGGTTGGTAGGCCCAGACATCGCAGACAGCGCCTTGTCGACAGCCGACGTTTTTCATTCCTCCGGCGTTAGACTATGGTGCGAAATTGCAGCCGAAAAGGACGGACAGGCATCTCGATCCGCGGGAAAAGAAAGGGTGAGTGCCGGTGGGAAAGCGATGGGGCGATACGTACACTAGTTACCGGGCTTTCGTTTCCTTGGGCAAACAATAGGTGTGTACTCTTTGGTTGCATTTTTTTTCCTCGGCACATTGTTACTGACTTGTACTCCCACAGCTGGTGATCGATCACCTGCTACTACCTAATGTCATCTACTTCCTTCGTTTTAAAATATAAGATGTTTTAGTTTGTGAAGCAAATAATGTTTTAGACTTTTTTTAGAGCAACCAGCAGGAGCTCTGTCTTTTCTATTAGAAGAAGAGAATTGGCCGTTTGAAAGGGAAACCAGCCAAAATCCGATACAGACGTATAAACACACGGGTCCGGTTAAAAGGGGAACCGGACCAGAAAATACCCCAAGCGGCATAGTTTTTCAGGAAAAACCGGCAAAACCAAGACGAGACCACACAACCTAGCTCGACTAGGTCTGGAGCACCGCCGACAGACACCAGCACAACGGCAACAGCGGGCACAACGAAGAGCCTGGTCCACGTCCCCGAAGAGGAAGTCAGAGCCGAAAGGAAACGACTAGGCCTCTCAGGCTTCATGGCGAGAGGCAGGCTGTAGCAAACTCGCCAGCGGCACTCGAACGCCGACAGGACCCGAAGACATCGACACAACCGGTAGCACAAGCAACACCGAGAAAAGCTTCCTACATTCCGAGAAAATGACGCCTCCACAGAGGTGACGACGTCCAGGAGACGCCGCCGTCATCCAATCTGGCAAGCCAGATTTGGGTTTTCACCCCGAAGCGAGGAACAGAGGGGGTCGGGTCTCCACGACAACGCCCTCAAGAGGGAAAACGATGCCCACAGGCGCCGTCGATGTCGGCACCGACCAAGTCGGGCAAGACTTTCGTCCGGAGACCTGCGACCACAACCTCCAATGGACAGTCACAAGGACAACCCATGCCGCTCGACAAGCACGGCCACCGGCAAGAGACGATGCCCACGCCAACGGTGGCTTGCCCCACCACCCACGCGGCCAGGGCAAGCAAACACACCACCTCGCTCCGGAGCCGCCGCTCTGGCCTCCTCGCATAGCAGGATAGCTCCTCACGCCAGCCTACCACCGACCGCGAGACGCCGGAAACGAGCGCCTCGCCCACCAAAGCAGCACCGCCCGCACCGCCGTCCAAAAACCGTGGCACACCTCCACCACGGACCTGCACAGCCGGCCAGGACCACCGCGCCCCAGCCAGCCTGCCACCCACGGCGACCCTCCACAGCCACCAAGACACCGACGGAGCTGGAAGCCGCCCACAATTCCATGAGAGATCAACTCTTTGTTGCATAACCGGGTAGCTTATTCCCGTCCACAATTCCATGATGTGGGGCCCAGAAGATGATCCAAGCCAATCACTGCCCCCTTCGCGACCTTGCATGCCTCCTTGGTGTACACCATGCCCACATAAAGAATTACGGCAATGGTTTGTACAAACCGTTAGATGTCAGAACTATCGTGGGACGTTGAGGGTTCCCACCCATATGCTGCATATCCTCTACGAATTACCAATTAATATGCACGCTACAAGGATAACAGCCACGACCTGCACATCCGGCTTCATGTGAGAGGAAGATGATACAGCTGACTTCTTCGTCCCATTCCAAATATCATGGTCAACGCGTAATATACGGCGCAAGAATCACTGGCGATATTGGTTGTTAAGTCCTAGGTGATATAGTTCTGAACAGTGGTATTCCAATAGTCAGATTTAATAGATTAGCTGATCACCCTGGATCAGTAACCAATAGTTCACCTTATTATTAAAAATACGGTTTTAAGACCTTTTTCAAATGCAGGTGATAACAACACTGGATTTGTAAAATACTTTACAGAAAATAAACAAAGGACATGAGCAAGTGTGAACTTGCCTTTTGTGATTGCAAGATTATGCACTCACGGTCTTCGAGTCAGTATAAGATCCAAATCCCAAATCAGCATCATTGGTCCGGTAAGGACTAATGTTTAAAGAAGCAATATGCTTTTATGCATAAGTAATGTGAGGCACGTTCTAAGCGCAAATCCCGGGGATAATGTTGTCCTAGGGTTTGGATTCCGAAAATGGTTACCTTGGAATGTGTGGTCCTTTTAGATAAGTTTCACATTTGTGCTTCTATTAGAGCTTATAAGTGGTTGTGAGCAACACATATGTAGTAGTAAAATATATATGTTGATGACATACTAGTCAAAATTGCTTATATAAGAGTTCTTGTTTGAAGTGGTAAAAGGGATAAACTTCAAAGAAAAGGTTTCTTTTCTAAGGTTTAAACAAGTTTTGTGGTTAGTTAGTGGTTGTTGATGTTATTTGTTTGCTCAGATGGTCTGGCTTGAGTTGCTTTATAACTTAACTACTTCAGACCAAAGTTAACTATAAAACATATAATAATGTTTATATTGGTGTATTAAGGTTCTGTAGACTAAAGTTAACTTTAAAACAAAGATAGTTTGAAAGTATAATGCTTATGATATTTGTACTTTGTGTATCTGGAATGTTTTCTTTAAGTTATTTAAGAATGCTTATTATTTTACTTGGGGTAATGGTTTCTTGATTCTATAATGGAGTAATTTTATTTATCTTTTGTAGATGAGTGAGTTTTTGTACCTTAATTACTTTTGAACCTTCTATAGTGTTGTGGTAGTTTTTGTAATTTGGTAGTTAGTATAGATAGAAAAGGTTTGGTGTATTCAGAAGTTGTTCTTTAAGGTTTTTATTATAAATTGAAATACTTTGAGAATACAATCTTCACTTAGGATTGATGTTAATTTAATAAAAATATATTTATAATGTTTTAAACCATTTAAGCTTCATTTTATTAATATTTAAGACTAATACTATTTATTAAACTTAATTTACTCATTTTAGGAATATTAATAAATTTACTTATCCTTATATGAATTATTAATGAAGTAAATAAGTTTAAATTTGAGTTATTAAAATATTAATTTTTATTTAACTCAAAAGTATAATATTATATTTTTAACATGGAGATATTATTTTTGTGATCATTTTGGTATACCATATTTATTTTTGTGATTTATAAATAATAAGATATGATTTTATAATTCTTATTACTTTATAATTACTTAATAAATAATAAATATTTAATTAAGTGAAATAATAATACATGATTATAGTTTTAAATTAGATTTCTTATTTTTCTAAGATTTTTGGTATTTTATTTATATTATTAGTATTTATCATTATAATAACATAAATTATCAAAGTTTTATTACTTATAAAACCTTTATTAAATAACATTTATTTAAATAATCATCATAATAATATTTTATAATAAATTTAAGTTGTAGATTTTATTTTTCTACAAATTTTCATATATTGTACATATTTTTCTGAATTATAAATCAAAAGTTATTAATTAAACAAGATTTAATCATTTATTTGATTACTGGAATATTATTATCTTTAATTATAGCATTTTATTTATTTCCTAACAGAAAATACTTTTTACACCGTACCGAGAGTTAGCCCCAGTCACTGACTCGTGGGCCAGTGTCCACCTCATCTCACTGGTTAAAGAAAATACATTTGTTACTGACCCAGTCTTTACCCCCAATCAATGACATATGGGCCCTAGGCCATGTCATCAGCCACGTGGGCAAAGACCAGTCAAACTAGCTGACGTGGTTCAACCATGAGGTGAGCACGACGCAACGATGGCGTTAGCACCACCACCGTCGTCGGTGAGTGGTCACCGGCGACGATCTACGACGCCCTAGCAAACGAAATGGATATATTTCGAATCAGCGCAACCTACTGAACGTAAAAGGGGCGACGCCGCTCGAAAATGGTCATCGGAGCTTCAGCTCCGACGAGCTCCGACGGTGGCCGACAGTTGCTTACGGTGAAACGGCGATTTACAACGAGATTAGGCGATTGAATGTTATTGGAAGGTTCAGGAACTCACCCTGTTGATGATCGAGTGGTCGAGGAGGCTTGGGGAGGCATGACGACGGCGAATCGACGGTAATGTCCACGGCGGCCGAGGAAAGGGAACGCTCGATTTCACATGATTCCCGACGAGCGGACTTCCGAGCTTGGTCCTAGATGGTTCAGTCCACGACGACGCGTCTAATGGTGGCTATCACGAGGCAAGGGGTGGTCGGAAGTGGCCGCAACGATGAACTCCGACGAGCTAGGTTTTCGGGAGAAGGAAGGAGTGAGTCTGGGGAGCGAGATTGTGGATGAGGACGAGCAGGGTTGTCACGGTGGCCTTCTTATCCTCTCCTGGCAACGTCGGCATTGATCTTGGCGCAACGACGATGATGACGGCATCGGGCAGCGGCGAGCTCCGCCAGCGAGCTGTCTGTGTGCGTGACGATGACGACGATGGCCATTTTGCGGATAACCCCCTGACGATCCTTTCTTCTCAACCCGCAGTCCTTTGTTGTCCCCACTTGTCAGTCATAGAAGAACAAGAACTGGGCTGGTTACTGGGCTGTTGTGGGCTGCACAGGGGTCAGATAGGTATAGGGTGTTGGGCCACGGCCAGGATGTGTTTTTCTTTGTTTTATCCCTTTTCTATTTTCTGTTTTCTTATTCAGATTTGAATTTGATTTATATTTTGAACTTCTCTTTGTAGGATTTCTTTGCTGGACAATTGTAATAATACTAAAACATAGTTAGTATTATTTGTGAATTTTTATTATATATAATCTTGTTATATTACTTTTATTTTCTTAATATATGAACCCCTTTTAATATTTTGTAAAAGCTCTTCTTATTATTTTATTTTCCTCCTTTAGTTATGGATTTCTTGAATGATATATTCTTATTTGCTTATCAACTTAACTTTAGTTGGCTCATATTTTGAATAGAAACTTTTATATGTGTAATGATCCTATACCATTATTTGATGCATGAAATATAAAAGACATTGATATAGTTATTACTACTTCCATTGATTTGCAACATGACAATGTATATATTCTATTATGATAAACAAAGAGGTTTAGGATTTTTGATTATGATTATTTTCCCTGGGGTTTAGGGTTTTTAATATACTTAGACTCCTTTATGGATGTGGTTAAAGATTCCATAACTAAGCATATTGTTTTCTGTTTGTGATGTTTGATGACATCACCTTTAGTACTTGAAAGTTATATCTTGAATGTTTTATAGAAAGGAATTGATAAAGATACTCCTAAGCACATTTACTTCTGATGGTTGGAATTGTCAGAGATGGGTTTATATGATTTGTTGAAGGGAAATGTTCCTATCAAGTGATATAGATATAATATGAGGAATTCTTAATATGAAATGGATATTATACTTGGTTTTAAGATTTAGAGTTGATTGTTTACCAAGAATTACTATCTTCCATAATTTCATAATTCTAGACTTCTTATTAAGGAATTCCTTTCCTAGATATACTACCTCTTTCTATCTATCATCATTTGTTAACATGATGAATTTTACTTCACATGAATAATCTTATTCACCTATTATTCTTCTAAACTCATTGATAAATCCATTGAGTTGATACTAAAGCATTCATAACTTCCTCATATTATGGCTTGGTTGTACCCACCACTCTACTGTTGATAGCCTTCCATCCAGCAAGAGTTCCTTCAAACTCCACTCATAATCTTCCTTAATCATCCCTCACTAATATTTCTTCATGAGATGAATATATCCAACTATCTTCCTCCTAAGTTTACTATCCTTTAAAATGGATAACACTACTTCTATAACTCTATGCTTTTCTAGCTTTAATTGAATAATATCATCCTATATTCACTTTACTCCAACCCTAAATTATATTTATGTGGCTTGCAATGACTACTCTAGGATAACTTATCTCTACTAAGGTTTCAATCATGTTCTCCCCGCCATTATTACTTATACTAAATATAAGCATTCAATATTGGTGACTAAAGCATCACCATTATAATCCTTTAATCATTTATTGCTTAAGTTCTTAGTTGGCTAAGCAAGGCTTTATCAATCCTACTTTTCCATTGTCTTGAAATTATCTTATTAGTATCTCATATTGGATTAAGGTTGTTAATGGACTATGCCCTCTTTAAAAGATTTAAGTTGATATTATGATAAGATCAATAAATAGTAGATCAAAGATTGATAGTTAAAGAATTTGTGAATAAATGGGGAATTACCCAACATTGATGAACAACAGATATTAGGATAAGTTCCATAAAGATTACTATAGAAAGAAAGATATATATAGTGGATGATCTTGACTTAATCTCTTTCCATCTCCAACTCATTAAAAGAGTTTTTAAGGTTAGGTGTTACTATGATACTCAAGATGTATGCAGATGAGATTAAGATATAGTGGTTACATTCTTATTATTTGTGTTATATCCTTAACTTGGTACTTATGAATGATTATAATAAATACTATAATATGATCACCTGATGATCAAATATAATTCACATTGTATTAAGATTTAACTTATAGTACATTTGATCTACCCTTAGATCAAATCTCCCTTACCCAAAATAAGGTTTTAGCAAAGGTTTTATTGAAACTTATCACAGTTAACTTGATGATCTACTTCAATTCCATCAAGTTAAGAGAAGCTTCAGTCACTTTGACAAGTTTTGTTTAATAGCGCGAAATTTATTCGGATTTTCTATGCATAAATGCAATCAGCTTATTTCTAAGCTCTAATGCTGGGATGTTATAATGATCATACAGACGGTACTAAAATAATCATGCAGACCAACAAAGTAGATAAACAGATTACATCTACACAAGATAAACCTGTCATATCTACGCCAAACGCTAGACCTAGAAACTCTAACAAAATCCAAAAAATAGAGATTGAGATTACATACGATGCAGTTGCGTCAGTAGCCGCGGCTGTAGCAGCAGCAGAGCTATCGTCCATGTTGAGGTTGTCGAAGAGGTCGCTGACGTCCAGGAAGAAGTCGTCGTTCGGGAACTCGTCGTCGGACGACGTCGTTTTTGCCAGTAGTCGCGCTTGAGCGCTCCCCAAAAACCTGATAGCCCCTCATCCGCACAGGTTCATGAGAGGCGGGGTTCCGGAGGCCTACTGTTCCGATCTGCAGTGCACGCCGCAAGCCGGAATGGGGAAAACGAAGACGGCAGCACAAGGTTCTGGAGGTAGGCGCGTGTGTGGATTGATCACCGATTAGGTTTAGCGTAGACGCTTATATAGTGCAGGTCAGTAAGATCGTGGGACACGGCCCGTCCGAGTCGGTAACAGCCCACGTTCATAAAAATTAGAAACGGCAGTAATTAACGTGTCCATTAGTGACTCATAATTAATTTTTCCCAATCAACAAGATAAAGTTCAGCTCGGCGAGATTCCCGCAACCCTGCCCACGCGCGCGTCGTGACGAGGCGGGCGGCGTCGGAGGAGGAGTGCACAAGGGCATCTTTCCTTGTCACATCTTAGTGAGTGGTGCAACACTCTACTATATAAGGTGGTCCAACTCTCCTTCTACTAGCAATGTGGAACTAAACTTTAGCACCACTAGCACAATCGTATGCTGCCATACGCAAGTGTCTAAAGAGAATTTTAGAATTTGTCTAATAGGCCAACAACCCAAAACTCACTAAATTCCAACATCGAGAACACTATATTACGCATTTTTATAGACGACGGTAAACGACACGATATTCTGGCAAGTTCATGTCCCAATTGATTTTATAAAGACGTGACAAGTAATTCTAGACGAAAAACTCACAAACAAAGATATGTAAAGAAAGCGTGTGAGAAGGTGCGATGAAACTGAAACGGTACAAACGTTGTAACCGTAGAAAAATTGTCGCACACGTTCACCTCAAAGCGAGTGGTGTGCGATGTATTATTACGATGCTCACAGTTTATGTCAAGTATGGGAAGATGTAGATGTACTGACGTTTTATATTTGTGTAATCCGTGTGCGATGTTCGCACGATTAGGCACGCCTCGACCTCGGACAGACAGCGAAAATTTCAACAGTACGAAATCGTTCCAAACACACACAGGACACCCCTTTCAGCCGACGGTGAGATGCTTTCATCGTCGTCGGCGGCGGCCAACGGCCCGTCCCCAGGCGTATCCAGGGAAGATGCCGACGGACGTGAGTGACGCAAGCGCGGACGCAACCACAGGTGGGTCCTTCCTTGAGCTTGACGGCGGCATCACGCCCACGAGCAACTCCTGTAGCCTTGACCACCAAGTCGGCCCTACCCTGTTGGCTACATATCGTATGTGCGCCAGATCGAATGATAACGTCACGCCGGCTGCGCTGCAACTGGACAAGTGCTCGGTGACTCTGGTTGGTCAGACAACTTTGTTGAATGATCAACAAACAGGATGGGGCTGCTAGCTGTAGCTTGTGTGACCCTACTTTCTTTTTTAGCTTAACAATGGGAGTATTTTGTTCCGCCTGTGCACAGTGGTGTATCTCGAGTTTATATGACACAGTGCACGAGTTTTTTTTTTTTTTGAGAATGTGCACGAGTGTTCTTGGTTCCTTGGGCATTGCATTTTTTCCTGAGCAGATTTTTCTTTGCAAAACCTTAGCAGATTGTTATGGGCTGCTTGTATTATACTCACTCCGTCTTAAAATAGTTTTCAAAATTTTCATTAAATCTAGATGTATCACTAAATAGTATCGAAATACATCTAAATTTAGAAAACTTTATAATATCTACTTTAAGACGGAGAGAGTATTAAATTGGATGGTATTTTTTTACCAAACGGCTCTCACCATCGACTTCATATCACTAGTAGGAAAAAGCTCAACGCCTGCGCGCCCAAAACATCTACCACCGACAAGTTATGGTTAGCCTGTGACCATCTTGCATGTGGTAATTAATTACCGTTGGCGAACTACACCATTCGCCGGCGATAACAGCGCATAGCACAAGCGAGTATCCCAATTCGCCAGGGATAAGATCCCCTAACGCTGGCGCACTACTTTTCGCCAGGGGTAAAAAAAATTGTTCGTCGGCAATATTATGTACCAGAGCAAAAAATAATAATAAGAAATAGATAGAATACACAGTTAAATACATGAATATATAGTATACACGATAATAACAGCAAATACATATTAACACAGGAACAGTAGCAGTATCCACCAAATGTTCAATATAGCTAGGACATTGGTTCAACATTGATTCATAGCATTATTTTTGATTCTATATAGACATCCATGGTATTGTGTATTTCAGAGCATATACCGTCCTAACCTCAAACCCGACAAAGAGCACAATGGGGAACTTCTTGTCTAGACACCTCCCCAATGGTTGAGCACAGTTGTTGCACACTTGATCTATTCTATATTTATCAAGAAAGAATACACATAGTAAACATAGTTATAAAGTAAGTAGCACAAATAAATTCTAGCATAATAATTGAACATAAAACATCACAAAGTCTAGCAGGATAAGTAATATATGACAAGTAGCTGTTCCACGTCTCTGTCCTAGCTAGATCAGGCGTCGTTGTCGTCAGACAAATCTAAGAAAGATAGGTCAGCACACGACGTTGGTGTGACAGTAAAGTCGCCGAGGCTGAATCCGAAGTACGGGCCCTAAGGGTGCGTGGTGGAGGAGCCCGCTCCGACGGACCTAGAGGGACCCGCCTCCTCGACGGGTTGTTGGCGCTGAATGGCTGCCAAGACCTAGTACTGCTGTGCCATCACCGTAGGATCCTCGCGGAGTGTCTGGACCAAGGGGTCAACAAGATGTCTCTCGACCAGTCGGTGATCCTACTCCTCCGCCATCGTGGCGACTCTCATATCCATAGGCCTATTCTGAATGGCCCTAGCTCGATCCTCGGGGAAGTTTAGCATCGCCCTCGCCCTGAAGTGCTAGACTGCCATGCAGTCGTAGGCACATGCCGCCTCCTCGGGGGACCGCCATGTCCCAAGGTGGCGCCTACTCCCATCGACGGTGATCTTAGCCTCCCAAGTGGGGATAATCATTGGCTTCTTATACACACCTTAATATGTCGTCTCCCACTGCGTCATACTACTTAAAAATATAATCATTAGACATATAACAATTATTTGAGAGAAACTATAAATGATACTAGAATGGGAGTATTACTCATATACTGCATACTACATGAATAGAATCTAGAATGAGTTTCCTCAGTTTCCTCCTTATTGGGTTTAACTCATTAGCAACCTATGTAACATCAATGCTAACAATTGATTCAAGTGTCAACAGTGATATGGGAGATGTATTTACTTTAGTTAACAGATGGTTGGCATCATACTGACAGGTAAACATTATACACCTAACGGTTTATGATCATCACTCATGAACTAGTACAGTATCAGGAAGTACTTTTACTTCCCTGATGAAATATATACTGAAATATACTGAAAATGTCACTACTTATTTGACTCAACTTGCAGAAATGTTGTTAGCAAGAACAATGGTCCAAATTACAAGTTTGGCTTACAATCTCAAGATATATCTAATTCTTTGCCAAAAAACAAGGTTACCATAATGAAATATACACTGAAATTACAAGTTTGGCTTACAAGCCCAAGATATATATAATTTTAGGCGAAACGGTGGACATATATCCATTGCAATTTTTAATATTATCAATGGTTATGTACAAATGGTGCAATGATTTGAAAGAAAAAGGACTAGAATCTTAAGTTTGATTACTAGGCATTTCCTTGAATTGAGATACACATTGGTGTCTAGATCTATGATCAACCAAGGCTAGCCCTTTAAGGTTTTAGAAGTTCAACACTATCTAGACACCCCAAAGCGCTAAAATAAAGTACTCCCTGATACGGTACTAGTTCATGAGTTGATCAATCAGGTTTAGGTTTTTTAAATATATGAAAAATGCACCAAAAATTTATAGGCATCAACTTCGATTTATCCCATACTAGATTATTCAAACAGACCACCAAGACCTAAATTTTAAAGAATAAACAAATATCAATAAGGATTGGAAGTTTAATCAACCAGGCTTAACAAAGATCATAAGAAAACCAAACTGGCTACGCAAAATATCTCGAGAGGCACCTGATCGAGTCCTAAACTTTTGTTATGTCACATTAGGAATTCTCTCACATCAGAGGGGTGCATAGAAACAAAAATGACTCATGGATGGTTCCTTCTTAATATAGAAGCACTATCTTCTACACTATCTTAATATAGAGCATATGAATTGAGAAGGAATTCAAGATCTTATTTTCATTGCTCAAATGCTCATATAAGTCTAACTGATTGGTCTAAATTGACCACTACAAACAAAGAGAATCTGATAGGCTAATGCTCATACATCTATGCAGTAGCATATTAAATAATTTAATCACATCGGAAATAATATTGGCTTATAGAAAAGGAGGTAAAGTACATCTAGCGCAGGTGCATATTATGAGCACATTATTCAAAATGCATTAAAGTAACCTAAGTTACTCACCGGAACTAGACCAACGCAACAGATTATGAGCACATTGTTTAGTACAACACATGTACAATTATAAATAAGACTCTTGGATCTTGTCATAAGATAAAGAAATCGAAGACGTGTCTTATAGAGAATGAGTTATATAAAAAAGCACGAGTTTGTGTTTGTTTGACATGGAATTCCAAGTGATCACTACACTAAACTTGACAAGAAATAAAGCATCGCTACACTAAATTGACAAGAACCCGACCGTGGCCGTCATTTGCGAGCAATAAGCCGGATTCATCAGTTGACGCGCTAGATCGCTCAATCCACCAAGGAAGGGAAAAAGAAAATTTGGGTCCTACTGAGAGGGGAAAAGAAGAGAGAGAGGGAGTGGTGTACCTGCATATGGGGGGAGGTGGTCGTCGACGAGGTGGCGGCGCGGTGCTCCTGCTACGTCACGCATAGGACGGGCGTGGGACAGGCCTCCTCCTCCTCCTAGGTCGCGTGCGTGACGGTGCTCCTGATCCTCCTTCCCTTTGGTGGATGCGGGATGTTGATGGCGAGGGAGACGCTAGAGAGCTAGAGTTAATGGCAAGAATTGGGGATTTTCGATTGGGTCGCATCGCGATGGGCTAGTTGAAACAAGCTCTTATATGTGGTACCCGCGACCCACTTATCCCCAGCGCCTATGGACTACATTTGCTAGGGATAACCCTTTTTCGGCCCGGGTGGCCCATCCAGCGCACCATATCCCCGACGACCAGGTCCGCTATTCGCCAGTGGTAAAGGCCGGCCCATCCGGCGGCACGCGGCCCACCACAACCCCGGCGCACGCAAGCCCTTTTCGCTGGTGGTAATTTGACTAGCCCTGGCGCTCCCTCTGTGCTTTTGCTGGCGGTAATGCGAGGAAGGCCTGGAAGGCCTTACCGTCGGCGACCCCCGTGCCACTTTGCCGACGGTAAGGAATCCGGCTATAAGGTTTTCTCTACTAGTGTATAAAGAAACCACCAGAGTTTATAACACCAACAAAAGAAAAAAAAAGGAAAGGAAAGGAAACTAGCATCGATTAGAGCATCTCCACTCGGCCCCCCTATATGGGATCCGACGCGAGCAATTTTTAGCCCATATAGTAAGACGCTGGCTATTTTCTTAATTTAAGGGGGATAGTGTTCCCAGTCATGTCCCTCCCAATAGTTCATATATCAATTTATATCACATATATAAATAAACGAAGGGCGATTCTGCATCGCCAACTCCGTGCCAGCCTAATCTACTATGCCGCTTTCACTGCCGCTATCGCCGTCTTTGTTATCGGTGCTATTCGCAGCATCGTTGTCTTCCTCCTTTGTGTCGGAATCGAGGTCAACGATCCCGGTGGCCTCCGCCCCCCTCATGAATTCTTCACGGTGCGCCTCATCAATAGCGGTATAGACCGTATGCCCGCGCACTGCCCAGAAGTGCTCCCTCCCTTCGGGGTTGCGCATAACCGGGTGGAGCTACTGTCTGTGAGATCGCCACAGTGCGAGCTCCTTCACCCGCTCCTTCTTGAACCTTTTCGGCCAGTACGCACTCGTGGGCGCGTACCGAGCTATCGCCCTCTTCATGTCTGGCAGCTCGTGGCGGTGCTCCTCTAACTGCATCGCCAACTCGGCTCTACGCAAGGGAGGCGCCACGGGCACACCGGCGTAGCTGAGCTTGAAGCCTAATGGAAGCCTCGCGTGCGGCGGCGCGAGGATGTCAGAGTGGGCGAACATCATGGCCTCGTATAAATTGAGTTTGGGCCTCTCCATGACGGCGGCGGCGATAGGAGGTGGAGAGAGGGAGGGACGAGCACCTACATATAGCCAGTAAAAGGGCGAGAAGCGGCAAAAAGAGTGGAAACAAAGCTTTCTCCCACTGCCAGGAATGACCCGTGTCATTTTTGGCTCCATCTTCCGCCCCTCCTTGCCCATGTATGTAGAGTTTGGCCTGGGGGCGCCTAATAACTAAATGGGCCGCGAGTGAGTGAGTGCGTGTGTGTGTGTGTGTTGGGGGGGGGGGGGGCTGGGCACGATTTTGAGCTGTCGGCACCTCCATAGCCCTTTAGGTGGCTTTAGGGTCCCCGAGTGGAGATGCTCGTACAACCAGGAGAATAAACCACATCACAAGGAGAGGAGTATGTTTTGTGCTGATTGTGCGTTTGTTGGGCCTGTGGTGTGGAGATGCGTTTGCTGGGCCTTTAGTGCTTTTTCTGTCTTGATTTTTCTGCAAAATGGCCCAATATGTAATCAAGTTACAGAGTATGTATATTGCATTGGCTGGGTCATCTGGGAAACGTTTATTGAAACACGCATCGTTTCTAGTTTTCCAGAGCACCCAACAAACATCAGCACTTCCACTTAAGACTAGGTTCCTTTGATTAGCTGAGAAAGAGAGGAGCCAAGGGGAAATCCAGTCTTCACACCACCACTTGCCACACAAATTTTGCCAAGGACATTCAAAAAGAAGGTGGTCCACAGTTTCTAGTTTACTGTAGAAATGACATTGTCCATTCCTAGTCCAATCTCTTTTGAGCAGATTATCTTTTGTTAAAATTTTATTTCTAAGCACAAGGCAGGCAAAAATCTTGATTTTTAGAGGGATTTTAATTTTCCCTCGAAATTTGTGAGGATAATTTTCTGCAGATCTCAGCTGCAAATAAAGACTTTTACCTTTGAAATCTCCTGACTGACCAATCTTCCATATCACTTTGTAAGGTAGGTTGTTAAGCTAAAAAGCATCAACATCAGTTTTTAAACTGTTCCATGGAGCTAAGTTCTCTCCATAAATTGGGTGGTGTACCGCAGCTGGCGATCGATCACTTGCTACTAAAATTAGCTATCATCTAGTGGGTTAAACATGCACGGTTACAGTATGTTATAGACGTAATATGACAGGGAGACCTTGTTTTGGAGTGTCAAGTGCAAACTCCCTATATCCCTAGTTTACTTGTTCGTGACAAAAAAAATGAGCTCCAACTAGGATATAAGGGGATCTCACTCACATCTCTACTCTGTTTAGATTTCCGGGGATTTTCCCTAAAGCTTATATGAAATTGTAAAGTGAAGATGTGTTAGGGGTTTAATAATTGCATGTAGGCAAAACTTAGGTACTCCCTCAGATTCGAATTACTTGTCCCAGCTTAATTGAATCTAAACGGATTTTTAAACAGTACTTTCTCCCCGCAAAAAAATACAATACTTTCTCCGTTCCTTTGCTTAAGACTTGGATCTTAAACTGGGGCCCATACCAAGGAAGTGTGGACAAGCTCATGACTTGGTTGTGCAACAAGGTTAAGGTCTCTTATGGGTAAAATAACGCACCTCTGCAGAGTGATCAAAATTGTGACATGTTACTCCGTGTTTCGGGAAAGAGCTACGAACATGGCAGGAAAGGAGCACCATGAAGTTCTGGTAAACCTGTGAAGGATGACAGACATAACTTTTCAGAATAAAAGCAACATTTGAAGAAATGTTTATGAAAACCTGCATAGCCTACGACATATGGTTTGTGTCTATAGATAGTGCATCATAAACTCCTTTTTATTGAACTTGCTAAGCACGCTCATTCTCAACCATGTCTTCTTAACCCTTGCTAGATTCTAAATCTGATGAAGACATCGTTAACACCAACAGACGCTTAAAGGAAACATCATCAAAAGCTCAATCTCTTCAATAAAGTCAATAGAGAAAGCATATACATCATCTGAAGTGAAGAAGTTGCTGATTAGATAGGAGTATAATATCGAGCCATAGAACCTATTTATGTAGAGCATTGCAATAGAAGCAATTGCAAGCCAAATAGTTTAGATACTAGTCTTATTAGTAAGATAGTTATGATCAGTAGTTATTTCTGGTTCTTCTTTGTAAGAAGTTTATTTCCTCCTCTATAACCTAGAATGTTCTCTGAATCTTTTGTAAAGAGTCGAGTTGTAATCTATAGTCATGTCTTGGACCTGCTATGTTTCTGTTGTACCACTCTGAGGGATGTAATACTAGTGGACTATGTCAACGACTATAGTATACTACATCATACAGTGGTATGCTGGGTCACCGTAGAATGTTGGCTCCAACATTTGGTGAAGCCATTTTATTTAAAATACAAAGGAAATGATTCCAGGAATAACCCCTAGAATCACAAGTTAGTCTTGAGGGTTTAAAAATCCAAACTCGTCAAACACTTGGACCATTCAGGTCTGATCGATGCAATGGAAAGTCAATAGGCAACTTAGAGCATGGTATTGAACCAGAACAAGAAAAACAACATTAGACAATAGTAGGACAACTATTACTTTCTCTTAATAATGAAATAAAGAGTCATATGCATCAATTTAAAGTAGAGGCTTGGGCTATCCCCTATTCAAAAAAAATAGAAACCCAACAGGTATACCAGCATTGATCCAAGTTTTGATCACATAAACATTAGGCAACAACCCTCAAGAATTTAAATGATCTTAATCAACCAGATAATTTTATAATCACCCAACACTCTTTCAATCCCAATTGGCATAATTGGCCAATAAGATAATTACTCAACTAAAAAATCATGAGATAATCCAACAAATATCATTAGTAAATTAAATACAAAGGAACGATCTTAAATTCCACTTGGCACTATCCAAGTTAAACATCAAGACAAAGTTTCAATTCGAAACTGACTATTTGAGAAACCGACTTACCACTGAATACCATGAACCTTTATACACGACCAAACTACAAATATGGATCAGAATGAAAAGCGGATCATTATGACATGCAAATACACTAAGGTGTCAAGCATAATGAACTTAGGAGACACTATAAATAGGGCAATCGACCAGGAGAGGTATCATAACTACCAAGCTGCACAAACTAGAAAATATTAGATAAAAAGTTAGAGAGAGATCTAAAGGGACAAGTGAAGTGGAAAGGAGGAGAAGGATAGCCACAAGAAGAAGGTGATCATCCTCGAGAAGAGCAATCTACTCTTAAACATAAAGTTCATAGCTAAACTAATAGAGCAATAGTTCTTAGAATAAGTAGTAGAGAGATCATAAGGATCAATACTCAATGAAATTAAAGTGAAGAGATTGATTCAGGGGATCAATTGTAACACCCCGGTCACTCCGGACCGACGGCTGTCACTTCTGGCATCTCAATGGGATCTCTAGACTAACCCCACAGACCAACACTAGTCTTTTCCGCACATTTTATCTTCACTCGTGCGCATCCGGTACCCACTTCCTGGTCGGTCACCCATCCTAAAATCGCTCTAGGCCAAGCACGCTTAACCTTAGAGTTCTTTTCGAATGAGCTTCCGGAAAAGAAGTTACAACTTGTTGGTATGGGTTTCCTATCAATCCTATTGAGCCATGTGCTAGGATCTCACATACGCCCACCCTTAGAAGATCGACGTCCTCGTCGATCAACCACAAGCCAGGAACGTCGCCTCTTGGCACACGTCTGTGCGTCCAGTGTCGGCACATTGCCATGCCGTGTCCACTCCGGGCCACACGCGCCATGCTACACATGTCCGCCACTGACCCGCACATTCCCATGTAACCGCGAGGTTCGGCTCTGATACCACTTTGTAACATCCTCGGTCACTCCGGACCGACGGCTGTCACTTCTGGCAGCTCAATGGGATCTCTAAACTAACCCCACAAACCAACACTAGTCTTTTCTGCGCATTTTGTCCTCACTCGTGCGCACCAGGTACTCACTTCCCGGTCGATCACCCATCCTAAAATTGCTCTAGGCCAAGCACGCTTAACCTTAGAGTTCTTTTTGAATGAGCTTCCGGAAAAGAAGTTGCAACTTGTTGGTATGATCAATCCTATTGATCCATGTGCCAGGATCTCACATCAATACTCATAGTATGATCATGTATCAATAGAGCTTGTGAATACATGTATATTATTGATGGGAAGATAGAACTTATGGGAACTAAACTTGCCAGTGATGATTCTCACATGTGGACACTCCAAGTAGGTACCACATGCATGATATCATGCTTGCAGGAGCACTATGGAACATTCCCGCTAATAATGAACTTACCAACAAAGAGAAGTTCGGGCATAAAGATAAGATGATGAACATTATCAATCATTTCCTAACTTCTCCACATAATCAAGTGAATCATAAATAAATCATTTCATTTCCAGAATCATCCGCAATAATTCCATAATGAATATCATCCCAATCTATCTTAAGTATCAAGGTTGAATCATCTTTGGTAAACACCAGAAAAACAACTAAAATGATCAACTTCATTTCTAAAATATCACACTAAATAAACACATGTCAGCTAACTCAAAGAACTGAATGTCAAATTCAGTTAACACTGTCAGTATGCTTCACAAAAGCCCAACATGGGTAGATAGCCTATCTAGCTCGAATCATCACTAAATCTAGTCTCACTATCGAAATGAAAGAAATATTCAGTTAAAATATATACTACAATACAACATAATCACATGGAAGAATTCATCAATAGGATGACTAAAACCTACACGAAACACCTAGAACTACCCAGATTACCACTTAAACATGATGAACTACAAGATACATAGCAATAGTAGTAAACCCTATAACAAGGGAGGTATTTGAGTACAAAGAGTAAAGAGAGAAGTGAGAGAGTTTAGGGGAGTTTTCCTGGTGATGAGATGTCATGGTGGAATCTTGGCTCAACCACGTAGGAAGTCATGGTCGAGAAAGCGACAATGCAGTGACAGTGGCACAGGGAGCAACTAAGGGCGCATCGACCTGCACTAAGCCACACCTGTAGTTGAGCGACAACGTAGGAACACTCCAACGTCTAGGTATTGCGAATCAATAATCGGAAAGTGGCGGTGCAACCAATCACCAAAACTCTACAATCAAATTGGGTTGGGCACAACCATGAGAGAGCATGCGAGGAAGAAGTATTTGGATTGGAAGGTGGAGGATCAAACAGGAGTCGACTGATACTAGGTGCGGTGGTGGAGGCAACCAAAGTCAGCCAGAATCACTAGGCAACACCGACGATGACACGGGAGTCGTGAGAGCGCTTGGGGAAGAAGAGAGACGAGTGAGGAATGGGTTGGTATGGGATGAACCTGTGCGGTTCTGTATAACTAAACCCTATTGGGTCTGACCATTGGGCCTAGGGACATTTTAGTCATTTTATATTTGACTTAAGTACCATTAATTATATACATGTCAAGAAAAATACCTATAAATAAATAAAAACCACTTTTGTGTAAAATTTATGACATGTTTAAATACATTTTTTGTGATATTATCAAAAATATTTTTAATGAAAAAAAATCAACTATTTAAAATACCAAAAGGAAATAATTTGGTGATTCAAAATATCTCATAAAATAATAAAAAACATAAACAATATGTAAATGTTATTTAAAACAATATTCTTGAATTTTAAGTAATATTCTAAGCTTAATTCACTTGAATAATAAAACATTATTATTTAACATTTTATCATTTCACATTAGGCCTATCATGGCAATTTGGTAAATGAACTTTAAAACAAGAACAAATCCAAATCAGGGGTATAACCACAAATCAAGAACATATCTCATATCTATGCATAAAATCATGAAATTGGTTTTTAAACATTGTCCAGACAATGATGCAATTTCAGAATTCGAGGCCTAGGGTCAAGTAGAATATTCAAGCTGCACTATCTCGTAATTTTCACGCAAGTTCAGTCTTGAATATTCTTTATTATTTTATAAAATACTTTTCAAAAGTATTACATTATCATATGCATTCAAAAGAAAAGTATAGTTATTACAAATGATAAATTATTTGTGATGTGGTGGGAAATGGAACCATGGTTGAAATACATGGTTGGGAAAACATGTGGTGCGGTTCCATTGTACCGGGAAAATTCATATAGGATTAACACAAATGTAGTAAGTCATCACCATATAGACAGCGCTGATCATAGATCTTGTTATGAGGAAACCAAATCATAAGTATCTTTTTCCTTTCATATATATTTAGATGCTAGGTCGGGCTATAATCCAAAGTGGAGAGCGGTGAGTGAGAGACCGTAACATCCACATATATGCTACGGGGTGACTATTTGAGTGTATTTGAAGGGAAGGTAATTGAGTGTAGATCTTTTGACCGAAGCTCGTTACAACTGGTGGATTGCAGGACCGTGGAGAAGGACTTGGTATGACTTGAATATACTTGGTGTGGGTGTCATAACATGGAAGGGTGAATAATATCTACAGGGCCAAGGACGTTTGTGGAAAAGTATGAGACCTCTATGGAGTTTACAAATGTGGCTTGTCACTTCCTGTTTGAGGACCTAAAATATGAGTGCATTCGGAAAGGGACTCTATAAATACTGTGGTGCCCCAAGACCAGCAGTCCGAGAATTCGTGTTATGCATATTTCCATAATCATGTGATCAGTCTGTCATGGCACATAGCCGAAAAATATCATTACAACATCCGAAACATAACGAGCAAGACTTACAATAATACCATTATGTCTATACCTTACAAGAACCCCGTTGGATTACTCCAATCATCATCAATGGAACTTCATCAAGCATAGAGTCTAAGTCATGCATTAATCTACATGCAGCTAACTGGGAGAACGTACTAGCTGCATAGTCATCAATGTCGTTCCTTCTTATGATCCCCTCTTCTAGAAGTCTTACCAAGTAAATTGTCAGAGACAATGCTAGTGAGTACGTTTGAATGTACTCGTAAACCACCTTATGATAGTAATAATGACAAGGTATGCAATATGGTTGTGGTAATAGGATGGATCCAATGGATGTTCTTTTCTAAATCTAGTTTCTCTTGTACATATGGAATCTACATATCCTTATTAAACTGTTTTATAAAATATTGTGAAAACATTTTAGAGTTTGGAAAACTACTAGGATGGTTACCCATTTTTCCTTCCTTCCGATCATACCATGACCAAAATTCTTTTCTTTATTCTGGTCATCCCATGACCAAAACTATTTCTTTCCTTTCCAACCAATTCCATGGTTAACCATTTACAAAAGCCTTTTCTTTCCAAAACTCCTTTAAAAGCAAAACCATGCTGCTAAGAAGCAACCTTTCCAACCATTCATAACCGCAAACACGGCTATTCAAATAGATTTACACTCTGTAGAGATTGTATACTTTACCCACAGGATTTGATACATCCATCATGATCAATCACGGATCGTCAAACATCAGTATGCGGGGTTCGGATAATCGAACAAAGCTCTCGGAAATCATACTCCAACATGGCCCTACCCTATGAGTTGTTCCTCTTAACACCAGGACGCCGGGTACCATATATCAACTGAAGCACATTTTGCACTCCTCTTGAGTGTGCGCTTTCAATGAGAGGCTCATAGTATTGTATGACCGCTTACAAGGATGGTACACACCTCTCCCAGATCAGGGTTCCCAACCATTGCCCCTTTACCTTAGAGAGACCAACATTCGAGGGAGATAATTGTAGCACATGCGTAAAACCACTACCAGAAAATCACTGTGTATTTTTTTGTGCATCATCATGACAACATGCTCATGTCATCATGCCACATTGCATTTGAGCATCATGTCTGCATGCATTTATTCTCCTAAAACTATTTTCTAAAAGCCTGTTTTGTTTTTTAGATATTCCCCTCTTTGTTCAAATCGAAAACCTTAGATCCGTCCTGGTCTTTTATTTGTCTAAAAACTTTTGCTAAAGAAAATGTTTAAAATGTTTTATTAAAACCGGGGGGGGGGGCAGCCCGACCAGCCAAGCCAGTGGCCCAGTTGGCCAGTTTAGCCTACTACCCCAACCTCAGCGCAGCTTTCAGCCCCGTAGAGGCCCAAGGCCCAGCCGGAGGAGCTTCACTCCTCAAAGCCTAATCCTAGCTGGCTCCCTGGCATTGTTTTGCAACCACACCCCCGCCGCCACCTCCTGGACACACCACTCAGCACCCAAAACACAACACAACACACACGGACACCTGTTCCACACTCACCCGACGCGCCGTAGCCTGTCACGCTAACCCGCGCGGTGCATGCTAAGGTTAGTCATAGTGGGAGTAACTTGAGTAGTAACATAGTCCTACATGTATTGCCAACTAGGCATTTAGATGACATGGCATGCAATTAAATGATAAGAGAGAGGCTTGTGGTAACTAGCTATGTTACCATAACATCACATATTTCAAGATAAAATGAGTCTATATTGCAATAAATAAGCCTTTGCATGACACCACACATATGTTATTTTCCACTATGGAGGTAGTAACTTAGACTAGTAACGTACGCATGTTACTACTCTAAGTTACTCCCCACTATGGCCAGCCTAACCACCAACGCACACACGCAACCCAATCCGGCCTCACCTAACACGCGCACACTAGCGCGCATGGCCCCACCCCATCGACCCGGTCGCCCACGCTCGCGCAGCGATCTCCTCCCCACGAAACCACCCACGCCTTGCTCGCCTCCATCACCTTTCGCCCTGCCTCCTCCCGAGTGCCGCCTCCCGCACCGCTGCAGCGGGCCGTCATCGCCCCTGGCACGCAGAGCCCTGCACCGGCCATCCCCTGCACCAGATATCCGCCCATCCCCGTCCCGCGAATCCCGGTCATCGTCTGTGCGCCAAGCCGTTGTCGTTCTCCTCGCCGTGCGTCACGTGCCTCCCTCTCCGACGCGTCCGACCGCGGCCTGCGGCCGTCTCCATTGGCTCCGGCCCTCCATGCCTGCAGCCCCGCTGCCCGGAGCTTCGCGGGAGCACCACCAGCACCGCAGCAGAGGGCCGCCGCGAGCCTCCTTTGCCTGTGGTCATGCTCACCACCGCCAGCCGCGTCCATCCTGCGTGCCCTCAGCCGCATCTCATCGGCCCTCCTCCGCCAACGAGCAGTGCCGCCGTGCCCTCCCTCTTGAGCGCCTTGTGCCGCCGCAGTCGTAGGGCCGCGCCCTAGCACCCCCTCTCGAGCTTGCCTCTGTCCCCTGGTGTGCTTGCGAAGGCGCGTGCCCTCTACAGTTTATTTTTTTTGTCTATGTTGTACTAAACAATGATCTCACACACTCTTTGTGCTTGTCTTGTTTGTATCTGTAATCCTCCATGTCTCTACAGTTGTTTTCCATTAGACTAAGAACCAGAAGATCTTCGCTGATGCTGATGTTGCCGTGCCCATGTACTCGTTGTCGTGGGAATGGTCACGGCAGATGCTGCAATCGGCAGCGAGTAGTAGAACAAGGGGCAAGGGCGGCCAGCCATCTGCGGTGCGAGATGAGGGCGGAGACACAGGGTTTTACCCAGGTTCGGCCCCCCGGAGGGTAAAGACCTACTCCTGCTAGATTGTATTATGAAGGTGGTACAATGGGCGAGCTCGGCGGTTAGGCGGCGAGTCGCTTGGGGGTATGATGGAACGTATCTCTACACGCCCCGCAGGGAGGTTTATATAGGCTCACCTCCCCTAGGGTTTACATATCTCAACCGATTCAGTTAAAGCTTCAATACTCGTTTAACCTAATCCGACTAGGCCTATCTACTCGCCTGGGCCTTCAGCTTCCAGTCGCTTGGTTCCTCGCTGGGCTTCAATCCAGTCGTCGTCTTGCAGGCCCACTCGCCAAGTCTTGGGCCAGTCGGAAACGTCCTGCTGGGTATACCCCGGTAGGCATATCCCCATCAGTAGTCCCCGAGGCCGTCGTCGATTTGGCGTAGGTGGCTGCTGGCAGTCGGAGCATACGGCTGCTGAGTAGACATCCAGTCGAATCAACGGCGGGCTCCTGTATAAAGGAAAAACTAATCGCACTACTCGCAGCTTTGGCGAGTCGAGTCGGCGAAACACTGTCATAGTGGTCGGGTCGGCGAGCCGAGTGGCTGAAGTTGGACCGTTAAACATGGTCAAACTAGCCGTTGGAGTTAATCCAACGGTAACTTTTGGCGTAATCATCGCGCGGTAACGGTTCCCTGATTTGGCGGGTAGCAACCGCTATATAAGAGGAATGGCTAGCGATCAGAGGACCACCGTCTCACCATTTCCTCCGACTGCGTGCACCTTTCGTCTCCCTCCGCACCGCGACCCAGCCAACCGGAAATCCTCCGAGCCCCCACAAATCTTTCCGCCATAGCCCTCTCCACCGAACCTTGGGGCAGATCGAAATGCACTTGGGCGCAACTGGCTTCCTTTGAGGAGGCCGGGATTCTGCAAGCCGGCTGCTGGCGCATCCCCGCGGCCGGAGAAGTGACTCCGAACCCGCGAGAGAGGGAGTTCATCTGCTTCACCAGCCATCTCGAACGGGGGCTAGGGTTCCCCACGTCCCTATTCTTCCGGCGCTTCTGCTCCTACTACGGGATCCAGCCGTCGGATCTGGGCCCCCATAGCGTCGAGCAGCTCGCCATCTTTGTGGCGTTCTGCGAGTGCTACTTAGGCTGCCGGCCCTACTTCCCTCTTTGGCAAGATCTGTTCCATGGACGGATCAGCCGCGAGGAGGCGGGCGGCCCAATGCTCGCCGCGGGTGGCCTAACCTTCCAGCTGAAGTCGAAGGCCTCATTCTTCGACCTGATGCTGCCCGCCAAGGCAGCGAGCGACTGGAAAAAGTCGTGGTTCTACGTTGCCGAGGCGACTCCGGAAGGCGAGACGGCGATTCCGCGATATTCCGCCGATCGGTCCGAGCCGCGCCGCCTTCAAATCGGCAAGCTTCCCAGCGACCAGCGGATGGTCGTTGACGAGATGTTGCAGACCATCCGCGGTCTTAAGAAGAAGGGCCTCCAGACGATTCACCTGTACAACTGCTGGCTCGGGCGGCGACTCGTCCCGCTGGCCAGGCGCGAGCAATACATGTACCAGTACACCGGCCGAGAGGACCCGACAAAAGCTAGCCTGACCGAGTGGAGGCTCGATGACTACACCGTGGCCCTGAAGAAAATCACCCAAGCGGTGTACTTGGACGCTCAAGCTGGGGTCGCCCCCTATACCGCGAAGCGCTCAGCCCCAACGGTAATCACTTCGTAACATTCGCAGTCGCAGTCCTTTTGCATCCGCGGTCATACTAACTTCAACTTGCCTTTGTTGCAGCTGTTCCAAGTGGTGGAAGGGTGGCTCCCTCCCTCGGATGACGAGAATTCGAGCTCGTCCGTCCAAGACATGGGCTGGTCGCCCGCTAGGAGCGACGAAAGCGACAGCGACGACGAATCCGAGGAGGAAGCTGCCCCGCTGGCTCGCAAGACCCGCGGGCAACGTCAGCGCGAGCTCGAGGCGAGCAAGAGCCTCGAGCGCCATGATGATGAAGAAGAACTTCCGAAGACGACCTCGCGCCGCCAAGCTACTCCGTCAAAGAAGAAGAGGAAGGAGAAGGAGGCGAAGGCCCCTCCAAGAAGGAAGACGAAACCGACGAGGCCGGCCAAGGATGAGGCGCCGCCGACGACGGCCGCGCTGGACACGGCCACCATCGAGGTGCCCCTAGCGTCGATGCCTCCGCCATTCGCCCTGGTCTCGGGGCTGGGGGAGGCTCCGGCCACAGCGACTTCGCCTCGCAGGGAAGCTCCTGTCGAAGAAGTTACAGAGGCTCTGGTCGCAGCTTCGACGACGAAGAAGCCGTCCGTGTCTTGGGCACGCGACGTCCTGGACATGGGGCTCAGCCGCCGACTGGGCCCTGAGCTAGAGAAGCCAGCCGGCCTACGTACGGGGCTGCGCTTCATTCCGGTCGCCAAGTGAGCGCACTCGCCTTCCTTTGTCTCCCATAATCATTGAATTATCTTGCTTATATGATCGATGTACAGGACCGGAGTGAAGAAGATGGGCCATCCAACCGTGGCTAAGGTGCCATCCGTCATCAGCGAGGAGGATTCTTCCCGCAAGAGGAAGGCGGACGAAGTCGTCGTCCCTGCGGATGGCGGCAAGAAGGCCAAGGGTGACGTCGTCGTCACGATTTCTGACGACACGGCGGCTGCGCCGGCTGGTCCTGCAACGGAGGCGGCTGCGTCCACGAAGGAGGGCGCTCGGTTGCCTGGAACGGCCGAGCCGACCTCCTTTGGGGAGGGTGCCTCTATCGCCACCTTCTCGCGCTTCACGACCAAGGCGGCCGCGGCGAGTGGAACTTCGCCTTCGAGCCACGCTCCAGGAGTCGCCGACGCTGAAGTCGACCAGCGCCGTGGGCATACACCAGCTCTCCTCGCGTCCGTGGACGCGATACAACTCCACGGCATGCTTGGCGCAGCCATCCAGGTACATCCAGTCCCCGAGGATCAGGTCGGTGCTTTGCAGCGGCCTGATTCTTTTAGTGTCTTATATTCACTTTTCGCATCTAGTCCCCGAGTGCGCACTCGCTGAATTTCAGTGGGTGGGCACTTAGGAATTTCTTTGAGTACCAGTCCCCGAGTGCGCACTCGCTGAATTTCAGCGGGTGGGCACTTTAGGAGTTTCTTTGATTGCCAATCCCCGAGTGCGCACTCGCTGAATTTCAGCGGGTGGGCACTTTAGGAGTTTCTTTGATTGACCTTTTTTGTGATGTGCAGGATCTGCAGCTTGAATCGGCCGACCGATTGGCGGCGAAGCAGCGCGCGGAAAAGGAACTAGCCATCGTCCAGGAGGCGAACGAAGGGCTTCGGGCTGTTGCCGCGAAGGCAGAGGAAGCTCGCCAGGGGCTTGTCCCCGCTAGTGAATTGGCGGCGGCGCAGTCGGCTTTGAGTTCGGCCGAACAACGGATCGCCGACCTCGAGCGCCAGCTGCAGGAGGCGAAGGAAGAAGCGAGCTCAGCCGATGGGCGAGCCAAGGCCGCCGTTGCAGCCGCCGAAGAGGATCGCAGAGTGTCGGAAGTCCTTATTGCTGGGCTTTAGGACGACCATACGTCGCTTCGATGCTTCATCACGGATCTCGCCCGCCCGTTGATTGGTAAGTGCGTCTGCCTCTTTCAGTAGTTGTGCCATTTGTGGTGTCCATCGTATTCATTATTGTCTTCTACTCGCAGGTCGCATCATCGACAGCGCGGAAGAAGCAAGCACGTTCGACGCGCGGCAGTGTGTGGGCACGCTTGTCGATTCGGCAACGTCGTCGGCGACGTGCATCCGTGCCTATCTCCAGGAGATATCGCCCACGGAAGTGATTCCCAGCGACCTCGTTGAGGTGTGGAGGTATTTGGAGAAGGCGCCCGCGGTCGTTGAGTTCATGACGCGGTCGGCGTTTCGACGCGGGGCGGCGATGGCGCTTAGTCTTGGACTTGCCCACTTCCCCGAGGACTTCGACATCGACGATGTGACGAGTGGCTACCCATCGTCGACTGGCGCGGTGGAGCTTTCCGAGGTCCTCAAGTTGCAAGACCGCGCCGCCAAGTACTCGGAGCGTGTCTTGGCGATGGGCGACCTCCTTCCGTACCAGGAGACGGTCGTTGTGTCTGGCGACCCCGAACCACCGCATCGTGATTTCAAGGTTGAGCAACCCTTCCGCGCGGCGATGGCGGGTGAACTGATGACGTATCCGTCGAACCCGTACACGCCGTTCATCCGCAATCGCCGTGGAGTTGGCGAGTCGTTGTCTAAGCCTGCAGAATAGGATAGTTTGCCTTGTGGCGTTAGCAGCAGTTCTGCCATGCGGGCATATTTTGTAACGCGAGACAATGCAACATGCTATCGAATGAGATGTCGTGTCTATTTTGGTATTTGTCAAGTGTTTGTGATTGTTGTTTGAATGAGTCCCCGAGCGCGTCCGCCCTTTTGAGGGGTTTACCTCGTATGTGATGTGTTTGTTGTCTTTGTGTGTTTTACTATTGTGGTCGACTCGCCCGGACTCGAGGAGCCAGTCGCTAGGCGACTCCCTTGAACGCGCTGTACTTCGCCGTTTTCCCGTGCGCGAACGAGGTCGGGTGGCCGAGTCCCCGAGCGTGGTACTTGGCTGTTCCAGGCACGACTCGAGGGTGAGTGAGGACTTGGCGCGTTAGTTTGTGCGCGTCACTCCTGCCTGGCCCGTGGGGTCAGTCGCGTGGCGAGTCCTGGGCATGCTCTCCTACTTGGCGTTTTCCCGGACCGCTCGGGGTGAACTGGTCCGCAGTCCCCGAGCGTGGTACTTAGCCGTTCGAGTCGCTATGTCGAGGATGCGGAGGACCGTGGTCGCTGTAAGAAGCGTAGGCAGTAGTCTTGGTTCGTAGAACCAGTCGAGCTAGGCGACTCCAATGGGGCTCCGGGTGGGCGTTTTTCGTGGACGATGCAAGACCTGAGGTGACTCAGTGCTCTTGCACCGCACTACTTAGCCGTGCCGATCGCTGCACCAAAGGTTGACTTCTGCGGTTAGCGTGATGCTGTTATTACGAGTGCGAGTGGCACAAGACGCGGAGAGTAGGCGCAATTTGCGGTAACCGTTTCTTTTTATTTCATAGCAACTGGAGAGTACATATGTGGGGTTCTAGGCGTAGAACTTCCGTAGGAGGTTTACATTCCATGGTCGCTTGACGTCGAGTTCGCCGTCCCCGCGGACGTCGCTGAGGTAGTAGGCGTCGTTGCCGAGTACACGGCCGATGGCGAATGGTCCCTCCCATGGAGGGGAAAGCTTGTGCATGCCCTTCTTGTCCTGGATGAGACGCAGCACCAGGTCGCCTTCTTGGAAGGTGCGAGTTTTCACCCGCCGGCTGTGATAGCGGCAGAGTCCTTGTTGGTAGATGGCGGTGCGCGAGCGAGCTAGGTCGCGTGCCTCATCGAGTTGATCGACTCCATCCTATTGTGCGAGTTCGTTCGCAGCTTCCGTGTAGTGGATGACCCTTGGCGAGTCATGCTCAAGGTCGGTGGGCATGACTGCCTCGGCGCCATACACCATGAAGAAGGGGGTGAATCCTGTCGACCTGTTGATCGAGGTGCGGATTCCCCAGATGACGGAGGGTAGCTCCTCGACCCAGCACCCGGCGGTGCGCTCGAGTGGTACTTGGAGTCGCGGCTTCAGGCCATGGAGGATGCTTTGGTTGGCCCGTTCCGCCTGGCCGTTGGATTCCGGGTGGGCGACTGACGCGAGGTCGAGCCGAATGTGGTGCTCTTCGCAGAATTCGGCCATGGCTCCTTTGGCGAAGTTGGTGCCGTTGTCCGTGATGATGCTGTTGGGGAACCCGTAGCGATATATGAGTTCGCGTAGGAATTTCGTGGCGGTCTTCCCGTCACATTTCCGGACTGGCTTGGCCTCCACCCACTTTGTGAATTTGTCGACTGCGACTAGGAGGTGGGTGTAACCGGAGGGAGCCTTCTTGAAGGGGCCCACCATGTCCATGCCCCATACGGCGAATGGCCAGGTGATGGGGATTGTTTTGAGCGCTGAGCTCAGCACGTGCGTCTGGTTGGCGTACTTCTGGCACCCGGCGCACCGCTGGACAATGTCGATAGCGTCGGCGTGTGCGGTGGGCCAGTAGAATCCATGTCGCATAGCCTTGGCGATGAGAGAGCGGGCGCCGGCGTGGTGGCCGCAGTCACCGGAGTGGATGTCGTGGAGGATCTTGCGTCCTTCGGCGGGTTGGACGCAGCGTTAGAACACGCCGGTGACAATGCGCTTGTGGAGCTCACCGTCGATGATGGCGTAGGACTTGCATCGACAGGCGATCATCCGAGCTTCCGTCTCGTCTGCCGGCAAGGTGCCGGCTTCCAGGTAGGCGATGTAGGGCTTGGTCCAGTCGTCTGGCTCGTTGATGAGTGCGACCAGGGCTGCTTCTGGTTGGAGCGGGACTCCGATGTCGATCTCCCTTGAGGGAGAGACTGATGGCTTGGTGATCGTGTCGAGGAAGACGCCGGCGGGTGGTGCGAGTCGAGCTGACCCGATGCGAGAGAGGGCGTCGGCCTCCTTGTTCTTGCGCCTGTCGATCCACTCGACAGAGTAGCCTGTGAAGTATCCGCCCAGATTGTCCACTGCTTGGCGGTACGCCGCCATGGTGGGGGAGACGGCGTCGCAGGTTCCAGCGACTTGTCCTGCGACGAGGTCGGAGTCGCCGTAGCAGCGTAGGCGGTTGACATTCATCTCCCTGGCGGCCCTCATGCCGTGTAGTAAGGCCTCGTACTCGGCCATGTTGTTTGTGCAGGGTGTGAAGTCCAGGCAGAGGACATAGCAGAGCTTGTCGCACTTCGGAGAAGTTAACACGATCCCTGCGCCTGCGCCGTCCGTGTTCTTGGAGCCGTCAAAGTGCAGGCTCCAGTAGTGGAGGTATGGCAGCTTCTCTAGCTGCTGGGCTTCTTCCCAGTCGGCGATGAAGTCCGCTAGGGCTTGCGATTTGATCGCTCTTCGTGGCTCGTATTTGATGTTGTGGACGCCGATCTCGACGGCCCACTTGGCGACTCGCCCGGTCGCCTCACGGTTGCGGATGATGTCCTGCAACAGTGCGGAGGAGACGACCGTGATCGGGTGCTCCTGGAAGTAGTGCGGTAGGCGTCGCTGTGCCCTGAAGACCGCACATACCAGCTTCTGGTACTGCGGGTACCGCTGGCGCGACTCGGTGAGGACTTCGCTGATGTAGTAGACCGGTCGTTGTACTGGGCGCTCCTTTCCTTCCTCTGGTCGCTCGACGACCATGACCGCGCTGACGACGCGCTCGGAAGCCGCGACGTAGACTAGCATGGGTTCTTTGTCGACCGGGGCGGCGAGTAGCGGTGCAGCGAGTAGCACCTTCTTGAGGTCGCGGAGGGCGTCGTCCGCCTCCTTGTCCCACTGGAATGTGGGGTTCTTGCGCATCAGGCGATATAGAGGCATTGCCTTCTCGCCCAAGCGGGGGATGAAGCGACTGAGAGCCGCTACTCACCCGGCCAGCTTCTGAACGTCGCGCAAGCACTCGGGTTTTCCGAGTCGGGCGATCGTGTCGATCTTGGTGGGGTTCGCCTCGATCCCGCGCTTGGAGACGACGTAGCCCAGTAGCTGCCCTGCGGGTACACCGAAGGTGCATTTGCCTGGGTTGAGCTTTATCTTGTATTTTCGCAAGTTGGCGAACGTTTCCGCCAGGTCGGCGAGTAGGTCGCCCTGGCGAGCGGACTTTACGACCACGTCGTCGATGTAGACGTGGATGTTGTGGCCAATTTGGCTCGCAAGGCATTCTTGCATGCACCGCTGGTAGGTTGCCCCGGCGTTCTTGAGGCCGAAGGTCATGGCGGTGTAGCAGAAGGCTCCGAATGGCGTGATGAACGCCGTCTTCTCCTCGTCCTCGACAGCCATTTTGATCTGGTTGTAACCAGAGTAGGCATCGAGGAAACACAGCGACTCCGAGCCCGCGGTGGAATCGATTATCCGGTCGATCCGCGGGAGGACGAATTGCTCCTTTGGGTAGGCGCTGTTCAGGTTTGTGTAGTCGATACACATCCTCTAGGTCCCGTTTTTCTTCTCGACCAGGACTTGGTTTGCCAGCCACTTGGAGTATTTGATTGGCCGGATGAAGCCTGCAGCGAGTAGACGCTGCACCTCTTCGGCGATTGCTCGGCGGCGCTCTTCATTGAAGGGCCGCAGCGACTGCTTGACAGGTCGCACTTTGGGGTCGGCGTTTAGCTTGTGCTCAGCGAGCTCCCTGGGGACACCGGGCATGTCAGAGGGCTTCCATGCGAAGATGTCCCTGTTCTCATGGAGGAACTCGATGAGCGCGCCTTCCTATGTCGGGCTCATGCCCGTCCCGATCGTCACCGTCTGGCTGGAGTCGCCTGGGACCAGCTCGACGGTACGGGTGTGCGTGGTGGCCTCAAAGGTTGAGGTGTTTGCGCCCTCCGAGTTGGGCTTCTTGAGTATGGTGGGGTCGTCGTTGTTGACCCCGCTCGCGTATTTGGCGAGTTCATCCGCGTGGTTGGTCTCCGCCGCGATGACGGCGTCAGCGAGCTCGGCGCCTTTGGCCTCGCACTATGCGGCCATGTCGGGGTCGCCGTTGATGGTGATGACGCCGCACGGCCCGGAGAGCTTCATCGCGTTGTACGCGTAGTGGGGCGTTGCCATGAACTTGGCGAACGCCTGGCTCCCTAGGACGCAATGGTAGGGGCTGTCGAATGGCACGAGCTCGAAGACGATCCGCTCGGTGCGGAAGTTTGCTGGTGAGCCGAAGGTGACTGGCAGCGTGACCTTGCTGATCGGGTACGCCTTCCGACCGGGGACGATGCCGTGGAACGTGGTGTGGGTCGTCTCGATCATCGACTGCGGGAGCCGCAGCCGTCTGAAGGTGTCCAGGTACAGGATGTTGATAGAGCTTCCGCCGTCCATCAATGTCTTGGGGAGCCAGTAGTCGCTGACCTTGGGCTTGACCACCAGGGCGACTCGACCTGGGTACTCGATGCGTGGCGAGTGGTCTTGTCGACTCCAGGTGATGGGCTGCTCCGACCAGTTGAGGAACTAGGGAACGTCCACCTGGGCCACCGCGTTGACAGCGACGGCGCGGGCGATGACCTTCTTCTCGCGCTTCGTGTTGAAGCCTGTGAAGGTGTGGAGCGAGCCGGCCACTTTGCCGAATTTTCCGCCGTTTGGCGGGTCATTGTCGGGGTCCTCCCGTGCTCGCCGTGCCTTCTCGATCTCCCTGAGGGTGTGGCAGTCGACGGTGGTGTGCGTGGCGGGCTTTCCTTCTCTGCTATGAAACGCACATGATTGGTTAAGGAGAGCCGCGGGGTCGAACCTTGGCTTGGCCTTGTAGTTGCCGCCGTCGCGGCGTTGTCCTCCGTCGCGGCGGAAGCTCTTGGGCTCGCGTTGCGCATGCCCGGCGTTGGCGACGAAGTCGACTCGCCCGTCACTGCGGCGCTTGCCGGTGAGGCGAGTGTTGCTGTACCGCAGGTCGAACCGTCGTCCGCTGTCGTTGCCGCTCGTGCGGCGTTGACCTCCTGACTCGTCGTCAGTTTCCTGGTTTGGATCTTCCTCCGCGTACCGTTTGGTGATCTCGAGGAGGTCGGGGATGTTGTCGAGTGTGCGAGAGTGTCGCTTGAGCTTGGAGACCAGGGGCTCGTAGCGGCACGAGGTCTTGAAGCAATGGATCACGGTGTCCGGGTGGATGCCGACCGTGTTGTACCAGAGTTCTTGCCACCGTTGGACCCATTTGCGGGTCGACTCGCGGGGTCCCTGGACGCATCGCTCCAGGTCCTCGATAGTGGTGGCGCGGGTGTAGGAGCACTCGAAGTGCCTGACGAAAGCGTCGCGCATCTCCTCCCAGGAGTCTATACTGTCCTGAGGGAGGGTGTTGATCCACTGCCTGCACGTCCCCTCCATCATCAGGGGGAGGTAACGGGCGGCCAGTAGGTCGGTGTGGCCTGCGATCCCCATTGCCATGAGGTATGTGTCGAGCCAAACGGCGGGGTCGTACGAGGGATCGTACTTTTCTATCTCCTTCGGCGCCTTAAAGTTTGGCGGGTACTTCTCGCCTCGGATCATCGGTCCGAAGCACTTGGGGCCGAGTCGACTGAGCGACCCCATGGGATCGCCGTCGCGGCGATTGGTTAGGGTGTGCCGCAGGTCATCGGGCTGGCGTGCGCGCCAGCTTTGGTTGTTGATGATGTGGGTGCGGGCGTCGATGGGCTGACCGTTGGCGGCGACGAGGTTGGTCGCCGGCCTGGGGTCGTTGGTGGAGAGTGCCGCGTTCGCGGGTCGGTGTTGGAGCTGCAGTGGCTCCGGTGGTGGGCAGTTGAGTGTGTTTGCCGCCATTGGGCGGCCGCTCGAGGCCGCCCTGCTTCCCGAGGAACGCGAGTATACTCGACCTTGCGAGTCGGCGCCCGCTCTTTGCTGCTCGACGGCCTTTGCGAGCAGGGCCCTGACGTATTGGATCTGTAGGGCGCCGTCGCCGTTGACCGTGATGCTGTCGGCTGCTGCTCGGCCTGCCACGAGGTTGTCCATAGGGGTGGAGAACAGTGGGAGGCCGTTTGCGTCTCGCTCCCGTGAGGAGACTACTATCCGCGGCTGGTCCCTGGGGGGTGTGCGGTTGGGTGGAGGCGGGGCGCCCATCGCCGTCGACCCTGGCGGGGGTCGGGCGCTTCCTCCTGGTGGCGCGTTCTCGCAGATCGCGTGCTCGGCCACGCGGGCCGGGTCGTTTTCGTCGTCGAAGTTCAGGGCGCGCCCCTGAACGGTGGGGTTCAGGCGCGACCTGATCCGCTGCTGGTGGTAGCGCGATAGCTCCTGCGCCGTCACCTGCTCGAGGCGAAATTTCTCGCGCTCAGCTTGCTCCTTGCGCACTGCCTCCGCCAGTTTCAGGCGGAGTTCCTCGACCTCCGTCGCCGTGGCGTTAGGAGGGATTGGGGTGGAGAATGGATCCTCCGGCGGATCGGTGCCGGTCGCCATGTAGGTCGCAGCGTGGCGGCTGGTTCCGTCATGGAGGTCGGCGGAGTTCTCCGACCCGGAGTCGAATTCGAAGATCCCGAGGATGGAGGGGTCCTCGAAGTCTCCCACGTTGGAGACCTGAGTAATGGAGCCCGCGGGTGAAGCCGCGGTGATGGACCCGGCGAGTGACGCCGGGGTCGCCGAGTCGGCGTCGCCGTTGAGGGCCGCGTCTCCCGCGGCTGCTGAGTTTTCGGCCACGTCGCTGTGGGCCGAATTGTACTCGGAGGCGAGGCGATGGATCGTGTGGATCTGGCTCTCGGAGAGCCGATCGCGTGGCGGCGACTCGCGGATGCGAGCCGAGTCCTCCGAGACGATGACGTCGGTGAGGCCGACGAAGAGGCTGATCATGCCGATTGGCAGGATCACGCTGTGCGTGACGGGTCGCGCCGCCGGGACGTAGCTGCTCGGCAAGATTTGGAGCATCTCGCCGATCACTATCATGCGGCCGGTGGCGACCGTCTCATTGATGGGCAAATTGGATCTCGCCGCAGAACACCGGCCAGACCGGCCAGGCCCCACGGTGGGCGCCACTGTCATGGGAATGGTCACGGCAGATGCTGCAATCGGCAGCGAGTAGTAGAACGAGGGGCAAGGGCGGCCAGCCATCTGCGGTGCGAGATGAGGGCGGTGACACAGGGTTTTACCCAGGTTCGGCCCCCCCGGAGGGTAAAGACCTACTCCTGCTAGATTGTATTATGAAGGTGGTACAATGGGCGAGCTCGGCGGCTAGGCGGCGAGTCGCTTGGGGGTATGATGGAATGTATCTCTACACGCCCCGCAGGAAGGTTTATATAGGCTCACCTCCCCTGGGGTTTACATATCTCAACCGATTCAGTTAAAGCTTCAATACTCGTTTAACCTAATCCGACTGGGCCTATCTACTCGCCTGGGCCTTCAGCTTCCAGTCGCTTGGTTCCTCGCTGGGCTTCAATCCAGTCGCCATCTTGCAGGCCCACTCGCCAAGTCTTGGGCCAGTCGGAAACGTCCTGCTGGGTATACCCCGGTAGGCATATCCCCATCACTCGTGGCCTAAAGCCAAGTTTCGCTAAGGCTGTCTTCTCCACCGCAAGATCTCCTCGGGGTCGACGCCTCGGTGTCGTACTCGAAGACCATACCAAACCCGTTGAACCATCGGCGTCAGACCCAAGTCTGGTACTAACGCCAAGTCCTTCATCACGAATGTGACAAGATCTCCCTCATGGAAGTGAAGATCCCGACGCCCGATTCGAAGACCGATCCCGGCGTCCGGAGACTGGACCCGAACCCCTTGAACCAAGATCATCGAACCTCGTGTGTGACCCTATCTAAGCCCCCCTATTTTTATAAATGACATATATACTTGTTGCATCTAAATTGTACATGATTCATTCATACCATGTGGTTTTGGGGGCATTATGCCAATTCACCTCATAATTAAATATGGAGACCATATGCGGGCTTTTCTAGCCTTATATTGGCTCCATTTAAATTTGTGTAGCGAACCGGGTGCTATATTTTGCCTTGTTAAGACAACATTTAAATTGCGGGGTATCTAAACAACATAAACCACTTAATTAATAGTCGGGACCTTGGTTCCTCTTAATATTGCCTAATTGCATCGCATCTTTGCCATTTCATATATCATACATGCATCATGCCCGATCTTTTGTCGTAGTATTAAATAGTGCATCCGGTATTTTCTCTAGTGTTTTGCTTCTTTGCGGACTAGGTAGATGAGTTGATGCGAGTGTAGACCCGACCTTCGGATGAACCTTCGGCAATGTTTTCAGGCGAGCAATCTTCATCTTTCTACCTATTTTTGCATTTATAGTCTTTAGTTCCTCATATTGATATATTGCTACCGGGTTATGATGCTTTAGTTTCCGTGCACTATTTATATTCCTTGCAGCCTCTATATTGCCTTGGACACTTCCTATTTCCTATTGATTGATATATAGTCGGCCTTGCGAGTCGTAGTTGCTTACTCAGGTGCTGCTTCGTGTCATCGATGTTTCATCGTTGTTGGGTGGTTGTCACATGCTTAATGGTGGAGATGATCATGGCTTTAATTACCGTTTAATAACTAATATTGAAAGTAGGTAAATAATGTAGAGGCACCGGTGGGTAATACATAATATTTGGTTTTTAACCGCCCACTTGTGTCCACGTAGGACCCGAGTTCTTGGCACATGTTCCAAGATCGAGAGCGCCAACCATATGTGGGGTGTGTGGGCACCCCCATCGATTTAGTACCTGATTTCAAAGTACTGTACTGGGGGCCACAAACTACTTTGGGGCTTTATTACTATCATGTACTTATGCCATGTTTTACTGCTTTATTTACTATTGCGCGTGGAGCGCCTATACTATTTAGGTAAGCGGAATGTTTCGCAGTATCGACAAGCCCAATCACACTTTCGGGTTCCCAGCCATTTACAGCCATTGATGCAAACCCTGGGTCCGTCTTGGAGACCGACCGCCTTCGTTTCAGGTAGCTTAGTGGGATGGCCCCCATGTGCTTGCTTTGGGTCTAGGAAACGTCGTGTCCGAAACCCCGTCGACATACCATTGGGTGTATGTTTTGTGATCTTGTACCTACCTGATCTGACAACAAGGGTGTAGGTGTGTGTGGAAACTTTGGTGCACCCCTACAGGGTTTAATCTTTTTGAAAATTTGTGTTCATGGTTATGGACGACATGAAGCATAGTTCTCGATCATAGACAACTATAACTAAAGTAGTGCTATAAATTTGACTTTGTAATGACTACCAATCATCTTCACTACAACGGAATGGCTAAATAAAAGTACCAAAAACTGCTGGTTTTGGGATGCCTCATGCTATATGCATCTGACTAGCAAGTATTGCAACTACAACGGAATGGTTAACTAAAATTGCCCACTGTTTATAATATCAGGATAACTCATGCTATCTATATCTGACTAGTAATTGTTGCAACTATAATGGAATGAATAAATCTGCCAACTGTGTGAGTTCCTCGGTCTGACTTCCTCGTTTGGTCTCGAGGGGGAAACATCAGGATGGGTATGTTTGCTGTTAGTATCAAGTTGGATCCGAATAGGTTTTTCCTATCTCTCTCTGATAGCCGAAAGTTGTTTCGAGTCTCTATAGGTTGTGTAGTGCCTGCTTCGCTGCCGCTTAAGTCCACCATACCTATGTAGGCGAGGACCGCCGAATTCTAAGACTCTTCGTGTACTGGCCTCAGTACTGACCGCTCTCTCTTTTTCCTTGCCCTTTGTCGGCACCCCTTTTATTGTAGCAGGTTTGATATCGACGTTGTTAGCAGGGTTACCCTTCCGGCTTGGCCTGGGCAGGGTTATGGACGCCACTGGTTATTCTTCAGGGCTCTTAGTCCCATTTGCATCTTGTCCATAGTCGGATGTTGTATCATTTTCAAGGTGATTTGAATCTTTGTAATGTATATCTGTATTCTTGACTCTTTGAGTCGTTATTGTATATATCTATTCTATGGGTTCCATCGTGGACTATTGTGTAATGATATTACTTTGTTTTCCACCCGCATGTAAGTGCCTGGTGGGCACCTTTGAATCGTTTCTATGCGGGTTTGGTAGAAATTGCTAAAACTTGCGTAGGGCCGATCTGAGGGTGTTACAATAATCCCTTATAAGTAGTTGCGAGGTGTCTCTTAACGGAGCAAACTAACTTAGAGCTAGGAACCTTCCATTTAGGGGTAATGTGGTTGCACAGTTTAGTTTTTTGGGCAAACTACATAGAAATAGGTGCGTTTTCGCAAAAAAAATCTTCTCTTCCAATCGGTACCATTTGCCAAAACAAAAATCCTTTCCTCAAAACTCCTCTTGGTAAGCAATCCTTACCAAGGTTTTACCATAAAACTGTTTGTCAAACTTTTCCAGGTTCCCAACCTATAGTTTTGTATTGGCTATGAACGGTTTCCAAAGGGATGTGGCGCCAAACACCATCTATACTACTAGGGGAAGATAAGTGTGTCCAAGGGTAGTACCATAGAAGTACCATTTGTATGAGTTTGGTAGGGCCAAACCAATACAGGATATAAATATAGATAAAGTAAAACAACACATTTGCATAAATAAGTAAAAACAATGCATATAGTAAAATAGTACGACAATGTTTATGAGCAAAGTAGGTGGCTTGCTTATGATCAGCAGTAAGTCCCTGGACTTTTTCTTAAATAACCAAATAATAATAATAAGATGATTCCTTCTTCTCGAAGTCCGCACAATCGCAACTATCATCATCATAGGGCATACATGCAAATAAGAAAGATAACATAATCAACAAAAGGCAAACAACCACCAGTGCAATAAAGCAAACAACTAAAAAATATAACACTACACTTCAGTAGGTTTAGATCATTTTATTTTTGGGCAATTGGAATTATCGTATTTGCCTTTATAGAACTTCTTTTATGATTTAGTTGCTAAATACTATTCAAACAAGGGTTGTATGATACCAATATACAAAAATGATATCAACATATAGGTATTGGAATAAAAACCCACCAGAAGTGGTTTCATCATTTTATCATTTTTCTTTATTTAGTTATGATTTTTCTAGTGAAATAAACTCATGTTTTGGTGATTAAATCACTAGAAAATATTGGTAAGTCAAATAATTATTTCCTCCTAGGTTTAAGGAGGTACTTGAGTACTAGTTCACTACAAGTTGGTTTCACCTCAAAATAATTACCAGAATGCCTTTGAGAAAATCCCAATATAAGTGTTGCAAGCATTTTGTCTTTTTCACCAAATTAAGTCTACAAATACTTTTTGTATGAAACCAAAGTAAAAAGGTAGGCATCACTGATACCTTTCAGTAGGATTTTGATTCATCATTTTTAGAATTGCAGGACTCTTGAAATGATCTATCTAGTGAAACAACCCTGAGTAGAAGAGTTTAATTCACTAGAAATCATGAGGGACTCAATATATCCCGAACTCCTAGAATTTGGTAGATTTGGTAGTGCATGTGTACTGGGAGTTGGAATTGGGTCAAAACAACATATATTTAGACCTAGTAAAATTTCTAAAGGCATATCTGGATTGATTTTGTTATTTTTGCTATAGTAGATCTACATATCACCTTGGCATGAGTCCAAGGTCATATGAAAGATATCTAAAATATCTATCGGTACATGGTTCACATCCTTTGGAGATGTAAAACTTTATAGTTGATTTTTGATTGGGAAGGGAACTTTTTAGACGATTAAAACCTAGAAAATATCCAAATGTATTTTGGGTGAAGTACTTGTTCTACATGTTGTAGAAAACATGTAGGAACATGTATAAATTTAGATCTAACCATTTCAAGTAGTTTTCCATTTGCCTTTTCATTTAAACTAGCATGCATATTTGTAGATCTGAGAATATGGCTTAAAAGAAAAAGGAAAAACAGGGGTGCGGGCTAGATCTGACTGGGGCAGGCCGCATAGTGATCGGCCCGGCCCATCCTGGCATCTTCGCGCGCAAGAGGCGCTGCGTTCAAATAACTAGGGTGGGGCCTGCTTGTCAGCTAGAGGGGCAACCCAAAGCGTTACACGGCGACGTGATCTGCGTGATGAAGTGAAGATTGACGGCTTAGGGCACATTGTCTTCCTCGCGGCTGGCTTGGTGATGCAGAAACCCTAGCACGTCCAGAGATGGCGCGGGAGATCACCTCGGGGCAGGGTAGGCGAAGGCGAGATGATGAGGTCACACAGTGCACCACGAGGAGTCCGGCGAGGGACACCATCGATGGGTTTGGCATCAGGAGTTGGTCCGCACGAGGGCATACATGGTGACCTCATTAGAGCTTGATGGTGACCATGAAGCTGGCACTCCCTAGGGCATAAAAGTAGCGGGTTAGGTAGATCTAGAGCAGATAAGAACATGCATTGAAAGATCTAGGGAGGAGATGCTCTGGAACGAAGACAAGCTTAATCACTAGTGTGCATACATGTGGGTTTTTTCTCCTTCTCTTGGGTCACGGAGTAGAGGAGAGCTCTCAGGAGGTTGGGGATGGGAGAGGGAGTATAATGAGCTAGGAGGGGTAGCTGGGGTAGTTTGGGGGATTTTATCCATGAGGGGTGTGGTCTAGGGTGGACAAGGTCCATGTGGAGATTGGTAGGAGGCCAGGGCTCGGGGTTGGTCGGGGAGGACGGTGGAGAGGTGCAGGTGGGGTACTGGTATGACCATAGAGTGGAGGTGCGGCTGCAAGTATTGATGCTAGAATATTTCTCAAGATACTCATGTCTCTCTCTTCTCTCCCCTTCCAATCATAAACGGACAAAGAAGAGGGGTGCTATAGTACCTGGGTATAGTGCACATGACCATAGGTGAAGGGTGGGTGTTGTGGTGATCAAGCAAGTGATTTGGTGATGGTTTAATGGTTCTTTAGTGTGCACATGACCAATCACAATAGTTGGTTTTGTTTTAGAAAAAAATAAATTATCTCACACTCTTATGGGATCAAGTGTGGAAGGAGGGTAGATGATGTTGGGCATGATCTAGTGTGCGTGAGAGATTAATGAGGATCCATGGTTGGATGTGAAAAGAATTCAAATTTGGAAAGTTGGAGTTTGTGTGATTTTAGTGATCTAGTGTTTAATTTTTATACCAACTTAATCAAGATATATCAAGTGGCTCAAGGATCTATTTGGATTATGGGGCACATGGGTGGAGAGACCAAGTGGTGTAGATCACTAAGGTACAGAAGGTTGGTATTGATCATGATTGAGGTTTCCTGGAATTCATGCCAAACTTGGTTGAAAATAAGGTTGTCAGAACACACGGGTTTAGTAAGCACAAGGATCCAATGGAAATAAGGGAAGTGTAGGTTGATAGACAAAGTTTAGTAGAGCACAACCATGCAAATATTTGGTAAAAATAGGATGGAATGGAGATGGGATCTTCTGCCAAAGTAGGCATGTTGGTAAAGTTGGCATAACTAGATTATTTTCTTGGCTACAAAACCATCAAGGATGGGTGGGTCCAAGAATGGTTTAGACAAGGTAAAGGGTGGGATTTTCAAGTACTTGTGATGGTTTACAAGATGGTTCAGGTACATTTGCAAAATGTGCCATGGATTAATATATAGAGAGTCTCAAATATGGGATCCAGGTAGAAGTTCCAGACTTGATCAAATTTTGACTGGTTTAGAGTTTTAGACTAGGGTAAAATATGTAGCGGTTTTAATGAGAGGCATGGTTCCAAGCTTGTCATCAAGTGGATCATGTTGAATAGTAGGTTATGTACGAGAGGTCCATGGCTTAAGTTGGTCTCAGGTACCTTGTGAACTTCAAAACAGAGGTGGCTCCAAATAGAACTTGGAAAGTAAAATAGATGATCACTTCAATAAATAGTGACCAAGGCAAGCTTGGTAATTTAGGTAAATGGGTTCCTAGATCAAAATCAAGTGTTTGTGATGGTAAGGCACATCACAAAATAGGATAAGGTGGTCTCCTTGCCTAAAGTTAAGATGGGATGGTGATAGCTTAGGATTTACAAAGGGTGTAAGGTAGCAAGGCGAGAGGTAGTCTTGGTATTAGGGTCTTGATGATTTTCTCCTCAGAATCAGAGGTTGCATTTTTGGTTTGGTTTATCTTTTAGGATATGAGCTTCTAGGGTATCTTATACTAACTCCTAATCAAGCAATTCAGACAGCATATCAAAGCAATTCACCTTAGCAAGCAAATCAAGGCAATTAATCTTATCAAACATCTCAAAACTACTATTATGAATACCATCAAGCTTGGCTTGAGGTATAGAGAGGTGCTTTGAAAGGGTTTGAGTTTTTAATAAGGTGAGAGTCTCTTGGTACTTCTACCAAGAGTGGAAGTCAAAAGTTTTACAAATGATTTTGGAAATACTAGAGGTAAGATTATTTGGAAGCTCTGACTTGAAAAGATAAGGAGATAGTATCATATAGCTCTCCGTAATTTTGTTAATAGAAGATACTAAAACGTTTGTGGTTGCAAAAGCATCTTGGCTCGTGTTTTAAATGCCAGAACATTTGCGAATATGTAAAATAATCCAAGACACATATTTTGTTAAATAGCTTTTGTCAAATGAGAGTGAGGTAGAGAATTAGCTTAACTACTACACACTCAAAAGATAAGCACAATCAAGCAAACAATTGTTCACCACTAAGCAAGAAAAAGTTTTTGTTCCCCCTATTTTTTGCACTTTGGATACATAGTGAGATTTACTGAAAGTAGGATGTTACAAAGACCTAACAACCCATGAAGACCAATGGACATAGTTTTTTTCAAGAAACTGTTTTAAAAAAGTTGCAAAAGCGTATGATCTATGATCCATGTTTGTAGTTAGTGCATCATACACACACCTTATCTACAACTTGTTGAGTACACTCGTATTCAATCGTACCTAGCTTCTGAGGAACATGATCTTTCTAAAGGAATAAACTACGATATAGCCTATGGAGTAAAGACGAATAGGTAGACTTAGAGTCTTAGATAATCTAGCATAGGTTAGATGAGACTGATGCGTGCACCCAGTGTTGTCGTGGAGCACTTTGTTGCAAACCCCAAGAGCAAGGTGTGATGAGCACAGCAACAATTATTCCCTCAGTAGAGACCGAGGTTATCGAACCAGAAGGAGGAAGGAAACGTCACACAGGTGTTGCAAGCAACGCGGAGACCTGCACAACACAAACTCAAGACTTTGCCCCAACGAACAGTGAGGTTGTCAAGCTCACCGGTTTGCTGTAACAAAGGATTAACTGTATGGTGTGGAAGGTAATGGTTTGCAGCGAGTAAATAGTAACAGCAGAAGATGTATCAATGGTAAAGATTGGACCGGGGTCCATAGTTCACTAGAGGTGCTCTCCTTAGATAAACAACATGGCATGAAGGGTAAACAAATTACAGCAGGGCAATTGACAGGAACTGAGCAAGGTGTAATAATGCAATAGTAGTCAGAAAGATCCTATGAAATTCGATTGGGCAATACAACAAGATACGTAGACCGCCATCCAACTTCATCTATGACTAGAAGTCCACCTTCAGGTTATCATCCGAACCCCCTCCAGTATTAAGTTACAAGCAACAGACAACTGCTTTAAGCAAAGTGTGTAAGGTAAACAATCCACTTGATCAATGAACAAGAGACCGTTGTTTTTCCCTAGTAGCAACAACACTTCTACAACCGAAGAGATTTCTGTTACTTCCCTTGGAAACTAGATGCATGAACCCACTATCGAGCATAAATACCCCCTCTTGGAGTCACTAGCAACTACTTGGTCAAGATAGCTACTAACAACATGCAAGATCACAAACAACACAGACATGATAGAATCATAAAGACAAAACCATTAACCAAACTGACATAATAATCTCAATATCCATCGGATCCCCACAAACACAACATGCATGATTACAAATAGATTAGATCTTCATCATGAACGGAGCTCACAAGATCTATACATGAAAGCACAAGGAGGAGATACAACAATCTAGCTACTACATGGACCCATAGTCCAAGGTGGAACTACTCACGCATTATACCGGAGAAAAGGCCTCCGGGATGATCTCCCCTCCGGCAGGGTGCCGGGAAGAACTTTAGATCCCCCCGATCTAGGGACGACGGTGGCGGCGACTACAGAAGGTTTCGTGGAATATTGATCGGGTGCTTAGGGTTTCTACATCGGGGGCTTCTTATAGGCGAAGAGGCCGGGAGGCGACCAGGGAGGCCACACCCTGCCTAGGTGCGGGCCCACCCCTGGCCGCGCCTAGGGGGGTTTGGCCGCCCTGGTTTGCTTCTTTGTCTCGTCTTATGGATTCGTGTCCCCCACGGTAAAATATTGACTTTGGATTTTGTCCCGTCCAATTCCGAGAAAATTGATTTTCTGCCTTTCTGGAACCAAAAATAGAAGAAAACAGGCAACTGGCACTGTGGCAACTTGTTAATAGGTTAGTTCTAAAAAAAATATAAAAACACCTCAAAGTGTAGACAAAGCAAAGCAAAGTAGATACTAAACAAGCATGGAGCATCAAAAAATATAGATATGTTTCTGACGTATCAAGCATCCCCAAGCTTAACTCTTGCTCGTCCTCAAGTAGGTAAGTGATAAAAAGAATAATTTTTGAGGTGGCATGCACCATCAAAACCAAGATCAAACCATTTGCAAGCATTAAAAGCTGGGATCAAAGAACTCTAAACATGTGCATGAAAGATGGAGTTCTAACAATAGGACATAGTAACTATGCATGCAACATGAAAGGCTATAAACAAATATCATGAATAACATGCATTGAAAAACGTTTGTTTGTTTCACATACAGAAAACATAGCATAGTGGCATTCAGCTTGTCCCTCATAGAGTAGCAAATAGATGCATAGGACACCTTCAAAGCTCACAAGGGTGACTAGAAATAAATAGCACAAGAACAAGTAATATCACAATATGCATAATCAATAAGCTTTGGGACACTGTACATAGAATGACAACTATGCTCTCTTAATGGTGCCTAAAGGTGAAGGTGGAGACTCAAATAACGGTGGAAGAAAGTCCTTTCACAAAGGGAAGTAGGGATTTCAAGTTTCAAAAAGAGCTTCCAAAAATTATGGTACTTGTTAGCTTTTAGCCCTCATTGCCCCTATCATAAGCATCTTGAAGTGATTAAGGTTAAAGTGAACAAACTATGGACTATATGCTTGACAAAGTATAAGTTGGAAATCTCAAGTCCCTTGAATACGAGGGCCATACCTCATGCTACTCAACTGTAAGATCCCTCCCTTTATAAAGGTAAGGATCCCTCTGATTGCAATGCTAGTCCCTGGATCAATGCTAGCATCCAGTTTAAGATGAAGTACACAGAAACAAAGGTCATTATTACATATCATTCCAGCGACAAAATAGTCTTTTACAACTCCATGGCCACAGGCCTAATACAAGAGTTCAAATATAAATAAGATAAACAAGTCTTCATCTTCATGTGCCACAGGCAAGCATGTTGAGTGTAGACTTATAACCCCTAATCATCATCAGAATAACCTGCAACATCACAAGTTACAGCCACAGTGGGTCAATACATTGGAATAGTATTGGCAAGTGATGCCTTAGTAGAATATTAGCATCTAGATACTACATGCATTTGGCTAAGTGTAGCTTAAGCTTGCTTTGCTCAAAATAGGTTTTACCTATCAGTTGAAAACACTAAGTTTTTCTTCGACAAAACTTTCCCAAGGAATCACCAATAGACATTGGTGATCCTTCACCCTTGTTCAACCACAAGTTTTAACTTAGAAATTGGGATGAGGAGATTCTTGATAGCTTCCATGTATTGATGCTCAAGTTGTCCAATACCAGGGACATGGCTAAGTACTTAGATTCTTCCATCTGCAGAGGTTGTGCACTTTCCCCACAAGACTTGATTTTCACCAAGACAGGACCTTTCAGAAGCCTTCCCTTAGACCAAATGGACGTGTTCCAAACCTATCATCCCACTACCACCAACTGTCCAAATGGCTAAGGTATTGCAACCTATATGATCTAGGCAGAGCCCATAATGCCATGTGGCTGCACTAGAAGCTTCTTAACATTTGGCATCTCAAATCCCTTTGTTCCTGGGTGGCTTTCCATAAGTGAGATACACAAGGTAACCATAGAAATGGGCCTTGTATAACCACTCAACACAAACCATTCTTTCCATTCCACCCAGGTGTTTCATTCACTTAGTTGTTTTATTAAGCAAAAACACAAGTCCAAAGACTTAGAAATATTTTCACATAACATGAATATAGAACCACCCTTGGTTGCTACTAGCTAGGCTAAGCATGGCAATGGTAAGCATCTTAACTTAGAGAAATTTCTAGCAATTCTACAACTACTAGGATTTCCCAAGCATAGCATATAGATCAAAATATTCATGCAAGTCCTATACAAAATATTACTAGTGCATAGTTGAAAAATATAGGAATAAAATCATGAAGCACCACTTGCCTTGGTATTTTGGGGAGTAGCAACAATCTTCACAATCACAATCACTATTTGCACCAAAATCTACACATAAAATAATGGCACCAAAATCACATATCAAAATATACAAACAAAAATATATGAATGCATGCAAATGCCATGTGATGATTTTTCTACACTAAACAAGACAAGTAAACAGTACTAAAACATAAACAAGTCCAAGATACTCAAAATAGACTTTATTTGATTTTTAAAACATTTTTCAATTCATTTCTATATCCAAAACAAGCCTACACAAGTTTATGCAGAAACAACCATTTTTACAAAGGCAAAACATTAAACACATTGCATAAACAGATAAGATTTTCTCTCCTGATTCCAATGATATAAAATTTGCAAAATTTGAACATGTGGATGTAAAGTTATGAATTTTACAAGTTTGGTTCACTAATAGATCAAATTTCTGTTTTAAATTTAAACTCTGGCCACGCGGCGCTCTATGATTCGTCGGTATCACTTCGCGCTGATCGACCAGTGTGGACCGCACGATCTAAATGAAATCGCACGGCCAGATCTGTCTCGTACCCCTTCGTTAAGTGATTCTATCAGATGTGTTGGATATAGATCTAACGGCTATGGACCAAGCGACCAAAGTCTGGCGGCGCTGGCGACGGTGGCGATGTGGCGGCGCGCTGTCAGCGACGCTCCGGCGAATACATGAGGGGCTGAGGTGTGTGGCGTGGCTTACCAGACTCGCAAGGTCACGAGGAATCTCAACATGGTCTTTGCTTGGACAGGGGCGCACTGGCATGGCCAGAAATCCTCGTCGGAGTTTGCTTTCGCATCGGGTGTTCACTACCGGAGACGAAGGCGACGTTCTACGGCGCAATAAGATGAACGAAAGGCATTAGGAGATGCACAGAGGCGAGGCGAACACAGTCGTATGAACTAGGGGTCAAGGGGCGGTCTGGTTTTACCGTGATTGTTCGTCGGAGTCGGGCGACGCTTCGGTCGTTCGCGGGGCTCGACGGAGATGACGACCTAGGGCGTTATAGAGCAAACCAAAGGTGTGAGAAGATGCGCACGGGCATGGCAAGCAAGCTCGCAAGGATAAGAGGTGAAGGAGTGCGTCGGGCAGCGGTGTTGCAGCTCGAATTGCCGGCAGCCTGGTGGCAGAGTGGGGGTGCTGAGTGAGGGGAAAGACTCGCGGTGCGGAGGGGTTTAAGTAGGCAGGGGCTCGGCAGGAAACGCCTGCAAAATCAATGGCAATTACGTCGCGATATCAACGCCAGCAACGGCAACTATGACATGTTCTTCGCGGGATTTGGGGAAGACAACGGTGACGTGGACGGGGCCCAGTAGTCAGCGAGGGGGGTGGGTTCTGCGCGGGTGAGGAAAGACAGAGAGAGGAGTGGCCCGGGTGGGCTGTTTTGGCTGTTGGGCTGAAAAGCTGGCGCCAGGCCCAGTTCTATTTCTAATCCCTTTTCTTTTTCCAAATCGATTTTCAGGAATCTTTTTCAAACAAATTCAAAAGCATTTGAATTCCAAATCTTTCTAGATTTTTGTAAAGTGTAACCTGCATACTTTTGAATATAAAACCATGCTGTCTCATTAGACTTGCTTGGTCCTTTTGAAAATTCAAAATAAACAGTGCCTTAGCACATGATTTGATAAAGATTTAAAAATGGTTTTAATACCAAATTTTGTTTGGAAAATTTTGTCCAAGCTTGGAACCAATCCTATGAACTCACAACAATGGTTTCAAAACAAATATTTCCTCACTAGAGAGTGGCATTGAATCAAAGCTTGCTCACATGAAATAATAGCACCCAAAGTTTCTGTTTCTTTCAAAAGAGTTTGAAATTGAACTCTAAATGAATATGCATGCATGGATGGTATGCAAAGCTTTGAAAACATGATTTTTGGGATGTTACATCAACTTCAATCACTTGTAAGTTCTTGTCATTGTCAGTACATGCATATCATAGAGAACCGCCAACGGGGTACCCCTTGCACATGGTACAGGAGCTATCCCATAACCAAAATGACAAGGCAAGAAGACAATGAGCATCTCAGCGATCTTTTATTTACTATATGCATAGGTTTTTATTGAGGATGCTTCATAGATAGCTCACTATGGTGATGTTGTAAGTTTTCACCATGATTAGGCATGGCTTAGGCTAGTGGCCCAGGCGTTTCTCTAACACAAAACACATACTCCATGGACTTAAAAGTTCCCTCTTTATTTCACACTGGTGACATCCATAGACAAAATAGCATGATATCAACTGAGTACAAAGAACTAGTGCAATGTTGAAAACGTTCCCCGTGACAGCACGGTGCTGCTAATTCCAACGTATAAGTACAAGCATATACAACATAGATGACACAATGGTTCAAGTTTATTAGGGGCAAAGAATATAAAGTGTGCCATCAAGTTTGTGAGGGATTTAATCACTAAGTTTTCAAATAACAAAATAGTTTTTAATTGGAAGATAGCTGAAAATAAGAATATACTTGGAATGGTGTAACACACCATGCATAGGAGTTTATAGTGGACACTTTGGAACAACTTGGTTTCTTGGGAGTTGGAAGCATGAGTAGAGCTTATTCATACAAATGGAGGCTAGCAACAGACTGGGAGCAACCAACTAACAGAGCAAAATGTCCATAATCATGCAGAGCAACAAAGCACTACTAATAAAAACATAGAGTGGTACTACAAGTCAAGGAATAAATGATCATAGAGGCTATGGTGACTTATCATAGTCATAACATAGTGTGAGCATGTGCCAAGTCAACCCAAACAAAGCATCAAAGGATAAAACCACAATACTATGCTTTTGCATACTAAAACAACGCATAATTTCTTCAAGACACACTAAGCAATCCCAATTGTTTGGAACAAGACATGCTACATCAATAATCACTAAGCATAAGGTCAAAACAACACCTAGCATGTCATGCTAAAGTCTAAGTCACAGTCAATGCAAGCTCCTCTTACATTTTCAAGCAAGAACTTCCTACTCCTTTCCAACACCAAGCAACTTATTTGCAACAACACAGCGAGAACGGGGGTCCAAACTACTTTATTCAATCAAACTAAACAACCTAAGCAAAGCAAACGAAAACTAAGACGCTCCAAGAACAACACAACAGTGCATGAAACAATAAAAACGAAGTGTCTAGACACACCTGAACTTTTTATTGATGAAGAAGGGGATGCCTTGGGCATCCCCAAGCTTTGACGCTTGTACCTCTTGGATATTTCGTGGGGTGACACCATGGTGGCATCCCCAAGCTTGATATTTTGTCCATTTTCATCTCATTGCATCATTCTCTCTCTACACCTGAAATTTTTCCTTCATAAAAAACTTCACACAATCTTCATTAGCAACATTAGTTTATTCAAAAGATATTAGACCTCTGGCAAAGCTTTGGAACAGGAAAACTTTTCACTAAAAACACAAGCTACTGTAGTAACTCCTTCAAAAAGCTCAATTCCTCAAAAGAGAACTCAAAAGGAATCAATAAGAAACAAATGCAAATAATGGCAGAAATCTGTCAAAATAGACCACCAGGTAGAAACCAATTTTTTCGAACATCTTCTGACGAAAGTTAGATAACATACTGGAGAGTTTATTTGTAAATTTTTAGCTCAATACGAGTTACAGAGACTCCTCACGAAATTTTTTGGTGGAGGACAGAAATCTTTTTTAGAACAGCAACTCCCCAAATCTTACTTCCCTCTCATTAGAGGTCATTCTTGGCACAAAAAGCAAACAAAAAGGATAAGGAGAGGTCATTACTGAAGTAATAACTTCCAAGACTCAAGGAAACTCTTGAGTTATCTCCCAACAAGTACTTTTCTTTAACATCTTTAAGTTAGGCACAAGAAGCAAAAAGAATCAAGTATTTTCAAATGAAGAAGCATTACCCCTCTTGTACTTTCCTTTCTTACCTTTCTTCTTCTCTTTAGGGAAGATATGATTGCTTACCGGAGGAGAAAAGTGCATAATGCCCTTTCCCACATCTATTATTGCTTCAAGGTGTTTCAGTAGGGATCTTCCAAGTGTAATATGTCCTTTGCCTACACATTCAATAACAATATAATCAGTAGACACCATTTTCCCTGAGATTTTTGTAAACACGCCTTCAGCTATTCCAATGGGTAATAGGGTGGCATTATTAGTAAGAGAGATTTCCTCTCCTCCTTCAGAAAGCCCCCAAAGACTCAAAGAATCACAAATATCTTTAGGCATGAGACAAAATTAAGACATGATATCACAGCGAGCATCAAAAAGTGTAGTATTTATAGAGACTTTGATTGTGGGAGACCACTTTGAAGGCTTAGAGTTTATGGGAACATAATCATGGTAAGCCCTAAGCGTGTGATAGCAACTATTCATAGCAGCAATACTGGTCTCAAGAGTGTTCAACCTAGCAAAAATATTTGTGAAAGAGGAATCAGACTTGCCAGGTGTATTATAGATTGTAATCAACTTATTTATGGCATCAAAAGCTTCATCCTCAGTACATTGAAAATATCTTTCTCAGCCACAACATCCAAAGCATATCTATAACGAAGAGCAATACCGTGGTAGAAACTATTGATAACCATTCTAAGACTCATCTTAGGCTCATTTTCCCTTTGTAAAGTAGTGATTCTAGACCAAGCCTCTTTAAAACTCTCTTCACTTTTTTGCTTAAAAGTAAAGATCTCTTCCAAAGGTGTAATAGAGATTGGCCCCAAACCAGACATGGTAGCAACTAGGGAAGGAACTTTTTTCTGTGTTTTTGAATAAAGCAAGCAAACCAAACTAGACAAAAAAAAATTGGGAGGTTTTGAAAAGAAGCAAACAAAACCAAGCAAAAGAAACAAAGCAAACTAAAAACAAAGTAAAGAGAAAGGAAGTGAAGGACTCCCCTAGTGAAGACGTCCTTAGCCTCCCCGGCAACGGTGCTAGAAATTCCTTGATGCGTGCACCCAGTGTTGTCATGGAACACTTCGTTGGAAACCCCAAGAGCAAGGTGTGATGAGCACAGCAGCAAGTCTTCCCTCAGTAGAGACCGAGGTTATCGAACCAGAAGGAGGAAGGAAACTTCACACAGGTGTTGCAAGCAACGCGGAGACCTGCACAACACAAACTCAAGACTTTGCCCCAACGAACAATGAGGTTGTCAAGCTCACCGGTTTGCTGTAACAAAGGATTAAACGTATGGTGTGGAAGGTAATGGTTTGCAGCGAGTAAACAGTAACAGTGGAAGATGTATCAATGGTAAAGATTGGATCGGGGTCCATAGTTCACTAGAGGTGCTCTCCTTAGATAAACAACATGGCATGAAGGTAAACAAATTACAGCAGGGCAATTGATAGGAACTGAGCAAGGCATAACAATGCAATAGTAGTCAGAAAGATCCTATGAGATTCGATTGGGCAATACAACAAGATACATAGACCGCCATCCAACTGCATCTATGACTAGAAGTCCACCTTCACAACACAACCACAATACTTGGAACCTGCACAACACAACCACAATACTTTGCCCCAACTTATAGTGAGGTGATGGCGCCCACCACTTGTCGTGGGACGCTTCGTTGGAAACCCCAAGAGCAAGGTATGAAGCAGCACAGCAGCAAGTTTCCCTCGGTAAGAAACCGAGATTATCGAACCAGTAGGAGGAAGGAAACGTCACACAGGTGTTGCAAGCAACGCGGAGACCTGCACAACACAAACTCAAGACTTTGCCCCAATGAATCAGTGAGGTTGTCAAGCTCACCGGTTTGCTGTAACAAAGGATTAAACGTATGGTGTAGAAGGTAATGGTTTGCAGCAAGTAAACAAGTAACAATGGAAGATGTATCAATGGTAAAGATTGGACCGGGGTCCATAGTTCACTAGAGGTGCTCTCATTAGATAAACAACATGGCATGAAGGGTAAACAAATTATAGCAGGACAATTGACAGGAACTGAGCAAGGCATAACAATGCAATTACTAACCAGAAAGATCCTATGAGATTCGATTGGGCAATACAACAAGATAGATAGACCGCCATCTAGGTGCATCTATGACTAGAAGTCCATCTTCAGGTTATCATTCGAACCCCCTCCAGTATTAAGTTGCAAGCAACAGACAACTGCTTTAAGCAAAGTGTGTAAGGTAAACAATCCACTTGTTCTATGAACAAAAGACCGTTGTTTTCTCCCTAGTAGCAACAGCACATCTACAACCGAAGAGATTTTTGTCAATTCCCTTGGAAACTAGAGGCATGAACCCACTATCGAGCATAAATACCCCCTCTTGGAGTCACTAGCAACTACTTGCCAAGATAGCTACTAACAATGGAGAGCATACAAGATCACAAACAACACAGACATGATAGAATAATAAAGACAAAACCATTAACCAAACTGACATAATAATCTCAATATCCATCCAATCCCCGCAAACACCACATGCATGATTACAAATAGATTAGATCTTGATCATGAACGGAGCTCACAAGATCTATACATGAAAGCACAAGGAGGAGATACAACCATCTAGCTACTACATGGACCCATAGTCCAAGGTGGAACTACTCACGCATCATACCGGAGAGAAGGCCTCCGGGATGATCTCCCCTTCGGCAGGGTGCCGGGAAGAACTTCAGATCCCCCGATCTAGGGGCGACGGTGGCGGCGGCTACAGAAGGTTTCGTGGAACATTGATCAGGTGCTTAGGGTTTCTGCATCGGGGGCTTCTTATAGGCGAAGAGGCGAGGCCGGGAGGTGACCAGGGGGGCCACACCCTGCCCAGGCGCGGGCCCACCCCTGGCCGCGCCTAGGGGGTTTGGCTGCCCTGGTTTGCTTCTCCGTCTTGTCTTCTGGATTCGTGTCCCCCACGATAAAATATTGACTTTGGCTTTTGTCCCGTCCAATTCCAAGAATATTGATTTTCTGCCTTTCTAGAACCAAAAACAGAAAAAAAAACAGGCAACTGGCACTGTGGCAACTTGTTAATAGGTTAGTTCCAGAAAATATATAAAAACACCTCAAAGTGTATACAAAGCAAAACAAAGTAGATACTAAATAAGCATGGAGCATAAAAAATTATAGATACGTTTCTGACGTATCAGAGATGAGCAATGTAGAACTTTACTAAATACATTGTTGAGCTCCAATGGTACTAAGTTTAATAGTACCGTTGATCTTAAAGCTTTTGATTTTTAATTTACCCATCAATCCTCATTGGTTTGGGATGATCTTGAACCCTTTGTATACTTTTGGTTGGTGATAATAAATATGTGAGAAATTGAACCCGTAATGTTATGTCAATGACTAGCGCACTATAACATGCAATTGTGTCTTGGGTCACCGCAAAAGAGCTATTTAAATTACTCGCACATTAATTTAGTTGTTATTTAATTTACTGGAAACCATAAACCTAAAATCAAAAAACCTTGCATCTTTTATTGTTTTACTTGCTAACTATACTAACAAATTCCTTCAACTCCTCGTGGGTTCGAAACTCATTACTCATTGAAAGGTACTATAATTGATCTCCTACACTTGTGGGTAATTAGATGTGCGGTTGGGAACTCGAGGAAGCATGTCAAGGCAGTACAATTCCAGCTCCGAAGAACTTCTCTGTCTCTGTCTCTATCTTCGGTAAACTCCACCGCCTAACACCGCTGAGCACCGCAAGTATAGTGTCTCTGTTGGCTCAGACACATACGATGTGTATCAGTGAAGGGAGAGGTACTAGCCTTTGTTCCTCCGCAGCGTGACAAGGTGGTGGGAGTGAGTCCAAGTCATGTATGCCACAAATGTTTGTCTGTTTCCTCCCCCATCGATCTATATGTAGGGAGTAGGTGAATGCGCAAGACATTTTGTATCCCTTGGTCAACAACCCTAAACCTAGTCAAAATGGATCCAACCCATTGATCGGTCCATGTCCATCTAAGTATCTGCTTAGGAGGCTCACTAAAATATACTAAAGCGTGATGGCTTAACTCATTTTTCTCGTGTTTGTGATATGTGATTTCTTTCGCGTAACTCCTTAGTCAGACTACCTTGGTTATCACTTAACCAATAACACATGACCGTGGTGGAGGGATAAAATCACATCAAACTGCGCAAATAATATCTCCCCGTGGTGGAGGGGTAAAATCATGTCTTATCAATCCACGTCGTTGGCTTACTTCTTTGGTGGCCTCCCTGTAGTGGAGGGGCAAAATTATGTTTTATCAATCCACGGCGTTGGCTTACTTCTTAGGTGGCCTAAGAACCGCCTTTATAGCTACCAGTTACGAATAGTGATAGATGGACTCAAAGACATCTAATCCATAATTCGGATCGTGCAATCACCTCGAGTCTAAGGATCCTATTGCATTAGTCGGATCGTATGCCATATACTCACATAGGTTAATACCTTGGGTCAATCCGACCAGTATAACTCTTTTGTGTAGCCAATGTAAGTCCGCTAACATCTTCATGCACATGACATATGGAACTTAATCATCATCCGCCTTAAACATCAGGCTTGGGCAGTGTGTGTCGAGCACAACCTCAAACGACTAAGGACAAACTTGCATAAACTAAATTAAGTAAAAGGTTCCACGATTGGGTCACATTCGATGACAAGTACAGACATATTACACATGGACTGCTTATGAATAAAATGCGGAAAGTGAAGCCTCTAGGGCACCATTCTTAACATAAGCTTGGTGCTCTTGATGGCATCCTAAGGTAATGACTTTTCTTATGGTCAAGGAGTGACCAATGGGTTATTAATCTATCTATGGTTCACAAAAATAGGGTATAATATAATCTATGGATGCATCTACTTAGCATAGGGTCATCACAAAGCCACAAACATTTGAATAACGCATTCATCACATAACATGCAATTTATAAATACTTGTAAATCATGCATATAAAAATATGGGAGGGGCTTGGCACTGGAGTTATTTAGAGATGTTTAGGATGCTTTATGTTTAGTATGCAAATGATCATGCTAGACTTTAGAATTTTTATGTTTAATATGCAACTGGGATCAATCTTGAGTTTAAAATGTCTTAGGTTTAATATGCAACTAGTGGTGCTAGAGTTTACAACTACTTTATGCTTCTTTAGTTTTTGATCATGATGTATGTTTAATTTTTTAATGTGAAGACATCAAATGAACCACTGTGCACAAGGGCTATGTCAAGCACAAGGATAAGAAGTTTGTCATAGTGCTCCCCGAGAACTTTGAAACTAGGACGCTATGTTTAGTTATTTATATTTGTACCAAAAATACCTAGCTAATTTTTGTTTTCTTATGATTTTGTTCATACGATCCCTGCAACGCAGGCATGATTTTCTTTACTATGTCAGCAAAGATATTCATCACAGGAAAACATTTGACGAGTAACCCTCATCCAACTCAATAAGCCCAACAACTTCAGGGTTGTAGTAACCAAGGAGGCAGGACGTACCTATTTCAGTTTCCTTTGTTGGAGAGGCATTGCAGATGCCTACATGATGGAAGACGAGAGAAGGTGCTTGTTCTATCTTGATCATGGCGATGGCAAAATTGTTGTATCTCGACCATGACGATAACAACATCAGTGTGTTTTACAAGGTCCCTTGACACATACTCTTCTAGGTTTTTTGAAGACAGCTGCCGAGACCCTTGAGATGTTGACTATATCATTGTGTACATATAAGACAAGGACACAAAGGAGGACTGACTCTAGCTAGTCAAGACTATCTTGGTTCAACTCGACAATTTGATACTCTAACTAGCTAAATTCAACAATGGCAACTTAAGGATGATATTATATCCTGTGAAATATGATATTGCTGTTAAATTCAATAGCAGCAACATTTTTCTAGTAATTTTTTTTGATTGCGTTAGTGTCATGCCCCTGTAATAGCACACCACTAATATCTCTTCTGAACACACCGCTGGTAACACTTATCATCAGTACAGATTTAGTCAGCAAGTATGCACAACTGTATCGAAGATCTCCATCTTTGTGCATGAGTCATGAATTTCGACTCTCGACTTTTACAAGCTTTTTAATAATTCATGGACAACGGATAACTTTGTTGGCCTATGTAAAATTCTAGCACGATGCTTTCTTCTACTCCCTACCCATATTAGTTTACTCAATTTTTTCTCGATTCGGATGTATCTAGCATTAAAACATGTCTAGATACATCTGTATCTAGACATACTTTGGCCGTGCGAATTATTAAAAAGCTGGTACCCACAAGTCTTTTATTTATTAACCTTAGGCACACATACACAAAAATGAAAATAAGTTCCTATTCGTTCTGAGAGTATAATAAGCCAGTGTGCCAAAAGCCTCTTCAAACATTAATAGCTATTTCTTCAAACATTTAAACTTTTTTAAAAATAGATCAAGACAAAACAAAAAAGACTTGCATTTTGGGAAGCAGGAAGTAGAGATAATAATCCCAGGCCATCTGGTTCACATCACTGAAAGTTTCTAGAATTCACATAAATAAAGACATTTTGTACTAATAGCCACAACCTGATGCCTAGGATTGCAGAAATGATTAATTTAGTTAATTTAGATCACTCGATTGTACTTCTATACAATACAGAAAACCCAACAATGGCAAAAAAATGTGTCAAAAAGCTAATCAGCCCCTCAAGAGGGCAAGCTACAGGCAAAACATCTGGCTAGCTATCTAAAAGAACACCGGAGAACTCTGCAAGAATGGGTTGAGCAGGAACGGGGGCTACAAAGCGTCGGCCCCGCATCATGTAGTGCGTCTGACATACCTATCTACAAATAGCACGACTATGCTGCAAATTTACAGTCAATTACAATGGTCGGTATTTATCATGGTACTGTCAACTATATTTAGAGTGGATCCATCGACCCACTCTTCAGCCTTTCCATTCGTGCTTGCAGCCCAGATAATGCTCTCTCGTCCATGGGTGGAATATTACTTTGTGTTTGTGGTTCACCATCCAGTCGTGCCCCCCCATGGAGCATATTACCGTTCATACTTGCCAATGGCCTAGTCTGAATGCTTTTCATTCTTTCCCTGAGAGCATCCAGCGTCCCTGCTGGCAAAGAAATAAATAGTTCCAATAATCAGAAAACAAAATATCAATAATGTTGATACCATATACAGTCAAATCTCCAGATGCCAAAAGATTGCATAGGAACTAGGAAGTAGACCTGAGGATTGGTATCTATCGGTCTGTTGATCAGTAGATTGTAACCTTATATCAGAGTCTCCTTGTACTCTGAAGGGATCATCTTCATTACAATCTGTTTTGCTTATTGATTTAGTGTGGACGGGAGAAGGTGCGAATTTTGGAGAGGGTATAGATGCTATCGGAGGTGGCGTTGATAATGGAAGACTAGAGGGTGTTCTTCCAGCGGCGGCATTCTTCTCCACCTGGATGCACCACAAACATATTTTTATATCAGTCATAAGTATCAAAAAAATCAAACCCATCTAGGAAGGAGATCAAACCTGAGCAAGCCCATCTCTGATGTACGTTCTAAATGCTTCACTTGCATTCTGAAGCTGAGCGAATATATCAACCTGAGCAAATCATGTTCTCGAATTAGGAAATTAACCAGAGCAGACACCTTAAAATGGCAAATTTAAAAAGGAAATCTAAATTTTGTGTTTCAGATTTACTTTTCAAACGATGAAAATGTATGCAACCTGCGCTAATGTATTATCAACAAATACATTTTTCCAAATGTGTGGGTTGTGGATATGCGACCGATTTCATTTGAAATTACACTTAACTTGCCAGGACGATGGCGGACAGTGAGTACACTTGACAAAATACCTTTGGGTACAGCTGGGTTATCCTGTAGAGCTCATAAAGACCAATAGTACATGTTTGCTTATCACCGATTTTCTTGAATACTGCAGCAAGCTCTTGCTGATCATACCCAAAACAAAGGCCAAACATGCATCAATTAAGTGTGTGAACTTGAATATAGTTAACCTACAAGCATGACATGACTAAAGAAACAAGTGATGTAACCTTCAATTGTGCATCAGTTGAATGAACTGATGGATTTGGATTGTTCGATGCAGCATCGCCCCAGTGGGTTTGACCCATAGGTCCAGATGGCGTCAACATCCTAGCTGCTGCAAGGGTCTAGGATGACCCAATAGTATTGTTTAGACAAAAAGGAGGCGCTTAAAAGCATTCATGCAACGATTGAAGGACACCATACTTCAAGTTCTACCTGAAGATTAAGATCAATGTATGCCAGAATGATTGGTTGAGGTTCAGCGTCTATAGGGACCATTGAAAGGTGACCTTTTATTGCTGTACCTCGAAGCTTTACGAGTTCATGCAACACAGTTTTGACCATTCTTAGTGGTTTGTCATCAGCTCCAGCCCTGCACCATATGAAATGCATCTCATGTGACTGCAATACAAAAATAAATGATTGAAGAGATAAATGTTCAACACTAAAAGGTCAGCACAGACCTCCTCCGTATCTCCTCCATCCCAAGTTCTTGTAAATAAATATGAACACTCTGAAGAATGCGATCAAGGTCAACTTCGTATATCGTACTTTGAAGAACCTGAAAAGATGGCATATATCATCAGAAGTGGAAAGAGCAGCATACCTTTGTCACAACAGTCCATACACAAAGAGCAGCATACCTTTGTCAACTTAATTAAACATTTGACAACCAAATCTGAGAACTTTTGATTTTTTACAGCAAGGGACTCAGATGGAGTAGGGCATGGCCATCTTGAAGGGTCTAAAGGCCTCAATAAGTTGATTAGCACAACAAATGAGGATGTTCTCTCAGCATTATCCTGCTCAAAGTAGGATCAGAAACAAAGCAGACAGCAAGCTTAAGAGAGTATGAAAAGAAATACACATACCAGGATTTTAAGCATCAAGACATTAAGAGCCTTGAGTAGTTGACTGCCATCATCCATAAGAGGAACCCTTTCATCTAAAAGCCAGAGTAGTAGCTCTGTGATAAGGTTGTCTAGGGTGCCCTCCTTTACAGCATGAGCAAGCCGTTTGATCTGGAAAGTCTGCAGAATAACAACAAACTATTAACATCATTTAACAAAACATATATAAACAAAATAAAGGTGAACATAGACATATTAACAGACCTGCATAAGAGTATTTAAAACGTATTTGCAAGACCTTGAAGAAGCACCGGACAGGCTGAAATTAAAGGTTTTTGGAACCTGAAAGATTTGTCATAATCACAGTTAGCAGGGTTAGCTAAAGTCGAGATGAAGAAAACAATGAAGGCTTACCATAACAGACAGGCATGAAACTAATCTGTCAGCTTCCTTGATGAGATCATCAAGCACAGAGCTTTCGGGATCAACTGCCTGAGTTAGCTCATGGCATATGACTTTCATTCCTTCAACGGACTGCATAAACAAAAACATAATATCAATGCTTATACTCCATATATATCTAACTTTGACCAAATATATTTACGACTATATCAACAACTATAATATTACATAAGTATATTATATTTATGATGAGTCTACTAATATTGATTTGGTATTACAGATACATATAACTTATTCTTGGTCAAACTTTGAGAACATTGATTTTGTATCTAAGTTTATACACCACATCCTTTGGGACTGAGGGAGTACATTATTAGAAAAAGGAAAGAACAAAGAGCACATCAACGAGAGAGAAAAAGAGGTGGCCAGACGATGGAAGTGAGTAACAGCACAAACCTGGTCAGGCAAACCTAATGCGACAATATCAAGAGCTTCACGCCAGTCTGCTGGACCAGTAGCTGCTGTTGCCATCTGCCTAGGTACCATATGTGCATCGGCATAACCAAAGTTCTCCCTATTCATAGACAAGCATACATAAGTGGAGTTGTGCTATGGAATACAAAAGGAAGTACAACCCCATTAAATAAGATAGCTGGGCACCTTGAGGTCATCGGTCCTGCTATTGAACGGGAAACCAACTCCCCACTTTGTTCTGCTACATCAGACCTATATCCAAAGAATATGAATAAGTAGAAAGATGATGGCATAAATAGTACACATCTCGGGGGTGAACCAAGAAGTGAACTGTTATGTTTCTGTTCAAAATTGCATGTGTTGCATTTTCAGCCCTAAAAGTTGAACACCCGGGAGGTGGAGGGAGGGGAATGCGTCATTTAAAAACAAGGGACTAACCCATTCTCTCTAACTGAACGTCTCAAAGCTGCTCGAGCATCACCAGGCCTGCCTTCTCTCCTCTTGTCCATTTCCCGAGCCTGAAAATATAGCATCATAAAACCCTTGCTTTATTAGGTAAATGAACAGTTTTACACAATAAATACTACAAATTTCTTGTGGGTTGATAGATGATGATAACCTTCCATTTAAACCTATCATCTAGCATACTTCTCTGGGCATCTGAAAGTTTCCCGACAAATCGCCAAACATCGTCCCCTGCATGACCAAGAAAGACTAAGAACATCTTGCAAATCAATTACGTTACTTGTCATCCAGCCGTAATTATAGCTCCTACATTTCTGATGAAAAAGGGAATACAATTCTGAGGAGTAATCATCACAGAAGCTTGCGGAAGTACACAAAAAATTAGTAAAAGCGGACCATCTAACTTTGTAAAGGGCTAGCCACTAGGAGCTTCCAACAGTTGACCAGGTAGTACCCAACAAAAAAGCACTTCTAATGTAACATGAAGAATCAAGTGCTGGAAATAAGAAGGGAAAGGCGGTACCAAGGTTCTTGTAAGCAGTGGCAAGTGTATTAAGAGCGGCTTTCCTGATTTCTCCATCACGCTCTGCTGTTAATGCAGCAACAGATGGCAAATTTTTCAACAAACCACCAACCTGCAAGAGTAAAAGTAAGCATGACCATAAAGTAAGCAAGAAAATCTACCGGCTACTACAGAACGGCGGAGGTGAGGGATCCATACCTCGGTCCCGTTATTATCCATGAAATATCCAATAATATCAACACACTCTATCCTCGTTCGGTTATTCTTGGAACGGAGCCCCTCCAAAATATAGGGAAGTAATTTTGGTAGAGAGTAGATATTGATCATTTGCTTTATCAGCTCCCCCATTTTCTCCCTGACTTTCTCAATGTTGTGACCAGACTGGCATATGACAGTTATTTAGATTTGAAAGCAAGTCATGTATTGCAATATAAGTTCTAAAAGCATTCCAACAAAAAGTCTGAGAAAAATATATCCAGGCGGTGTTTAAAAAGTTTCTAATCAAGTTATATTTAGCAGCTTTAAACTTCCAACTGTACCTTCTCTATAAGGCAAGGAAGGAAGATTGCAGCTTCAGCTTCCGTTAACATGTAAGATTGATCTTTCAGACCATCAAATAGCTCAGGAAGAAAGTCAAGAACCTACAAGTCAAAATAAATAAAATACTCAGAATTAATTTAGCCATGCGTAAACAAAAGACCAGAGTTGCATGAATTTCTAGCTAGCATACCTTCAACAAACATGTCGTGTTAGATTCACAGAAGCGCAAGACAAACCATCTTAGTAATATATCAAGAAGCTCAACCACTTCTTTCCCACTTGAAGGAAGTGCCTGCAAAATTGTCACAACAAAATGATGACATGCTCTAGGTAACAGTCAAATTGCAGAGATAAGAGTTTCAATATTGTCATCAATTTCTAACCTTTTGTAACAATTCAATGCCATCAATTTGCCTCTTGAAGTCTGAATTCCATAGCCGCAAGCTAACATCTTCTCGAAAATGCTTAAATAAATCAATCTGTAGATTTTTTTAAAGAAAACAGATGATCATAACAATAGCAAATCAGGTGAAGCAGCCAAGATTGGTATATCAAATGAACCAAATATATCAAAACATTTGATTCTTCTACAATTCATCACAGCAAGCGATATTTGCTACAAGAAAAATATAAGGAGGATGCACACATTTGGAACATACGAATATACACCCTCATAATTTCATGAAACGATGGTGAAGTGCTCATGATAGATCAGCAGTAAGAGCAGATTCTCATATAAAATCCAAATCAACTCAACTGATATGTAACTGAACTTGCTATCTGCCACTTGAGAGTCCACACAGCAGTGTGCATACCAGCTTTGGTCACAAGCACATCTGCCAATGGTAAGCACAAGGCTCTGTTGTTTACTAGCCCGCTATACCAATTGACCAATTGTTGGTTCTGACATGAAAACACACAACTGCATAGCACATGCTACTGTTTAAGTTGATTAAGTTAGCTGTTGTGTATGCAGATTTGTGAATGAAATCAAATCTGTGTCACTCCAAAGTAAGGGCAACAAAGAGGGTTTTTCATGCCATATAACAGTTTGTTTGAATGGCTTCTCACTTCTAATTACCATTACACTAGTTGTGTGCCCGCTAGGCATCAGGTTTTGCTTATGATAAATGATAATGTCATGTTACATCTAACAAATAACAGCATGATTTATGGCATGAGACCACAACCCAGTAACGAAGTATAAATATATGTGCAGATCGGTTTGTTCTACAACACAGACCTTCAGTTCATCAATCTGCTCACGCCGTGGTTCTTCAAACTTGAATTTACGTACCAAGACACGCCTCTCCCGATCTTCCTGCAAAATTGAATACATATATAAATATAAGAGTTCAATACACAACTTTGCAAGCTGCGAGAAGGGTCTTGATGATGGCCTACCTTGTTCGAGTCCTTGATGTTAAATAATGCCTGAGATTGTACGGAGTCTTGAGAAGAAATCATAGTAACAGAAGCCCTTGCTGGAACTCCTCTCTGATAACAAAAAATTAACTATAAGAAAAGGGCATTTTTCACAATAAACACACAGCAAAGTCACGCACTTGAGATGCAGCTTTGCCAACATTAGGCCCACGATCATTTGGGCCATGTTTGCCGTTCTTCAAACCACCTTTTGATGGCAAACTCATGCTTGTTGTCACCATCTTCACAGAATCAGATAATCCTGTTGGTGATGCAATAATACCAAATCAGTACAGAATAACAAGTATTGAGAATAAACCCAAAATGTGAATTAAGATTCCGTGAGACACCTTCATGTACACTGGACAGTTTCAACCGCTCTGCTACAATGGCCATAGTAGGGGATGGTAAATCTCTCAAGTTCTTTGCCACCTACACCAATCAGCAAATTCAGCCACTGGAAAAGGGTTTCAGAAAAAACAGGTGAATAAAAGAACGTGACAAGCAAAAACATACCACTGCTTGGCCACAGATCTTGAGAATTTCATTCATAAATGTCTCAGCAGCTTTACGGACTTCAGATGATTTATCCTATTCAGCAGAAGTATAAACACCATTAGATTTCACATGAACCGTATATGGATATATGAAACACGAATACCAATAAAATAGCTCAACTATATAACTAATACCATCAAAGAGGATGCAGACGGTTTCAATAAAGGTAAAGACTCGGCAGGATCACTCATTTTTGAAACATGCTTAGACAACCAATCAAAAAGGTCCTTTCTCCCTTCTGAACCACATTTCGGATCACCCAAAGCGACGGCAATATATGGAACCATCTTATCAAGTTGAGCAGCAGCAACCCATGAATCTAGAGCAGTCAATGTGCACTCCCGCATATGCTTCTTATTGTCACCAATACACTTCAGCATGTCTGCCAAAATACCCTACATCATAACATAAAGTTGCAGTTATTATAAGCACAAACCAGCAATACGAAGAAACATATAAAAACAAATGTAGAGTTGGTTGCAAACCTTGCTTGATTTTTCAACAGAAGGGCCCATAGCAGATGCAAGACCACCAATCGTCGATAAGGTCGCCATCACTAAATTTTTGTTACTGTCATTAAGACGGCCTCTTAGCGCTGTGAACAGGTCCGCTGCAGGTACAAGATAATAGCAATAAGGGTGTGTGAATTAAATGAACATAAACTAACTTTAGCCTATTTAACAGTTGTTCGAGATAGACAACAATAATGAACCTGTGCCGGTCGGCTGAACGCGCTTATGGGCCTCCTCCACAATTTTGTTGACTGCTTCAATGGACTCCAGCCTTACCTGTCATTTCACACAAGGACAAGATCAATATCAAATGCAGGCAATCTTACAGAACTAGCCCCAGAGGTTAAGGAGAAAACTAGCTGCATAGTACCTTCCAGTCTGGGCTCCCCAAGTTTTTCAGTAAAGTTGGCGTTATCTTAGAACTTATGTCTTCCCTCGGCAGCCCATCTGATGAGGCGGCAGATGAGGACGATGCAGCATCCAAAGCTCTAACTGTTCTTTTTGGAGGAGCAGCAGCACCCTGTCAATTCAACATAATTTATGCCGTTAAAACTCCAAACAAAAATATATTTTCTACACAATGACCTAGACAGCATACCTCAAATGGATTCTTTTCATATTCAGCATCAAGAGCACTAAGAAGTGCCGGTTTGACATCACTCAAGAAGCCTTTGATATCTACAGGAAACACTTACTTATAAACAACAAAATAGTGCATTCATCAAGCCATAAATATTAAGGAACTTGTAACAACCTGGCCCTACAAACTTATGCAGCACACCAATCAGTTTAATAGTTGCATTTCTAGTTGCAGCAGCACTTGATTGTAGACCGGTGTCTTTGCAAAAATCAATTATATCCTGCAAAAGAAGAAGAGGATGAACAATAGTGCAGTGTCTTTATAACTGCAAATAGTAGTTAGAAAGCAAAGTGCACCTTCAGTTTTAAATTGGAAATCCCAAAGTCTTCGACAGCAGATACCATCCAAAGAAGACCCTCGCTGAGAACCTTTGGGTTCTTGTGCTCTTTCATTATTTTATATAGCTACAATATAAAAATGATAGAAATAGTTATGGAGGCTGCTAAAACATCATCTGGTCGGTGGAAAGTATACAGTACCTTTTGTTGCGATGTTTGAGATCATACCGCACAGATATTCTTTATGTACTTAAACAAATGCATCAAGTTGAAAATTGTTCAAGGGTTCATGCGTTGAGATTCATACGTGATAACCTCACAACCAAATAGGGGCTATGCAGAAATTGAAATTTGAATAAAAGGACTTGAGTGATGACTTGATTGCAAGGTTATACCATACCCTATCAAACACAAATCCTGGGCCTACTGCCTCACAAAAGGCGGTGAGACATTTCATTGCAGGTGCTCGAGTTTTTATATCAGCAACCTTCTCACTTATGCCTGAAAAAAAAATAGAATAAAAAATACTGGAATAATCAGCATTCTATCAAGACATAATTAACAGTTGGATATGGAATGGTTCAGTGTATGATCAACACAGGCAGTGTTCAAGCAATCTAAAATGGTGAAGAAACTGAATTAAGAGGAGCTTATACCAAGAAGGCATAGAACGACGCATCGCTTTAGGAACTTCTTTACAGTTGAGGCAATGTGGGTGATGACCTCTATAACTTGTTGTTGAACCTGTTTTGTTTAAAATATACATGACATAACTTCCCTATAAAAATTATTTTAAATCAACAAAAGATCATTAGTATATACCTGCACGTTTTTTTCACTCCATCCAGGTACAGCACATAATAAACGAACAAGGAGTTCAGCATATTTGTCGAGTTCTGTGAGATTTTCCACATCCTGCTTTAGCACGCCAATAGCTGACAAATAGTACAATAATAATGTTTGAATGAGAACCACGGAAGCATTAAGGTTTGGAAGAACATAAAGAAAACATAACAGAAATAGCAAAAGATTAAACAATGTTGTGACAAGATTTACTTGTTTTAAGTATGGCATCAACAGATTAGATATAAAGAAACAAATCAAAGCTTATTCTGTCAATCCAAATAAGATAAAGAACAAAACAGGCAGCACAGGATCTTAGCTAACCTTCAAGACGCTCTTTCCAGACAGTGCTCTTTAGCTGGGAAATTGTCTCTGTTTTCACGACAGAATTCAATCTCTCTTCTATTTCTTCCAAACTCATCTCAGCAGGCTGCAAGAAATGAAACAAATAAGCATGTGAGCTTGCACCTACCTTCGCCGGTGAATATTTGCAGCTATTACCTTGTAACTATAACATCTCATCACTGTTACTACAAATCAGTTGGTTTTAACTTCAACACTTCACTTAAATATTTAGGGTTAGTTCCTTATGGTAATTACAAAAATTAGAGTCTTGGAAATATATATCAAATAGTCTGGACACTAAGATTTTTACCAATTTTCCATAGAACTGAGAGATAATTGACAAAGATTATACTCCCTCCGCCAATGTTGAGACAACTAATTTGGGATGGAGGGAATATGTGGTTTAGACTAGAAGTTAATACATGGTACAGATTTAATGCATAACAATGAAAATCAGAAGGGCTTTGCTTCTAAGGACGCAGATATTTTCATGAGAAGCAAGCAAGTCACCTCAACATCTTCAACCTCAGGAGCAGCAGAGGCCTTTGATTGTGGTCCACCATCTGTCTTTTTTGTACCGGTTGATTTTGCAGGTCCGGATTTCTTAGTCGCAGCCTAAACATGGTGGCCAAACATAAAGAGTAGAAACAAAAACATAGTATGGGTATACGCGTCTAAGAGCAAGAAAACAATACTAACCACAGCATGGACAGTCTTCTTTCCACTAAGCATGCTTGCAGCAGATCTCCTCATTGATGAGCTATCTGTAACCTACACAATTATGCAATAATCATGTTTTGTTTGTCAACTGCATAACTACTACGTCAAGCTACAATGTCGTAAATGTTTTAAGCAATGGTCATGGAAATCTGTTATTACGATAAATGTGGTCCTTAAGCTTAGCAGGCTACTGCATAACGCTGGTGGCATCTCAAAGCACTTCTATTTTCAATAAAACAACTCAAATTCTCAAAAACATCTTTTGCAACCCAAGACAGCAAACCATTAAAGCAGTTAGTAGAAGTTACTCTAACAAACAGTGTTCTAGAAGGCACCAGCCCCACCTAGTCAATTTATCCTGCCTAGGCCACCTGATAAGCGCATAGCACACTGGTGAAGAATGGTAACAAATACAGTTCCAGTGAGCAGCATGCCCAGCCCAGCACAATTGCTAAAAAGCAGGCTGTGTCTTCAAGGAGAAGCTACAGACTACAGGTTGTAATGTGCCCTGCTGTTGAAAATAAAATCAGAACATAAGAAAGATACCTCACGAACAGATGTGGCGGCTCCTGAACTTGAGGTAGGTGCTGAAATGGAATAGTTGGTATTTGTTAGGTGCATGACAGTGTTCTTCTAGAAATCAATAGCAAACAGAGATGTATGGTTCTCATCTAGAAAGATGGAAAGCAACATAAGGAATAGCAACTCAAACCTGTCCCTGAACTTAAAACAGTATCAGTGGCAGAACCAATCATATCTGACAGTTTCTTTTTCCTCACGTCGTCCAATTTCTCCAGGGACCGCTCCAAAGGTTTCATACCAACCATCTAACAGATAGCAAAAGTGCCCAAAAATATAGAATTTAAGTAAAATTGAAGGATATATGTGCAAGAGAAAGGCACAGTCAAAAGAAACAAACCTTGGCAATGGCAGTCAAAACGGAAAATGAAGAATCACGAACTTCAGGGGTGCTATCATTCAAGCACTAATGGTAAAAAAAAACAGTGAAAGACAAATAACATCAATGCAAGTAAAGAACAAGAAGATATCCACCAGTGACCAAAAAATGGATGTTTACCTCCATGCAGATAGGAACATATTCCTTGTGCAACTTTAGGACAGTTGCCTTATTGCTTGTTTCAATGCAAAATGCAACCCAGTTCAATGTTAACGATCGAACAAGAGGGACCTTGTTTTTTACAGCCACCCGAATATCTGCAATAAGTACGTGTAAAGTAACACTACTTTAAAACATTTCAGCTTTCACTTCTAAAGATATGTACACGGATTTTTTTTCAAGCAAGCTGCCACTTAATAGACTGATCTGCTAAAGTCTAAGAAAACATGACACACAGTTCCAGCCTGATCTATTAGCATATTAAAAAGATGTGACAGACCCAGGCATCGAAGATACAGCTTTTAACAAGGTAATACTAACCATCAATCACATCAAGAAGAGTGATACAGCCAGCCTTATGTATTGCTTCAAGCGTCTGAGTCAGTGCTTCCGTCATAGTTGCTTTTTTCTCTTTCAATTTTTCCTATTTAACAGAACAAGGACATCTCAGGTCAAACATGTTACTTTACTTGATCAATATTTCATGATAGTGCAGCAAAAGAAATTCTTCAGTAAAGAAGAGCAACAAATGTAATAATACTCGATTGCCCTGAGCCCCTCTGTAAGAGGTTTACTCCATACAAGAAGATTAATTTAAGGTATCTTGGTAGGAACATAAAGCCTTTCACAATGCAAGTACCTTAGCACGATATCATAGGCAAAATCATGATGTGGCACCATATTTAATGAAGAAAGATATTGGTACTGTATCTTAAGCTAAGATACAACTCTTGCACAGAGCCGTAAACTAAAAATAGTTCTAGGCCAATCGCATGCATGCAAGGCCAAAATCGTTAAATTTAGATACACCCTTCAGAAAAAATGCATTGGGGGTGATTATCTCTTAAGATAAATCACTACCTGGGATAGCATGCTAAGAGACAATGCATTGTGAAAGGCCTGGTACTAGACACCTGGGCAACAATCAGGCAATAGATCATACTTTGTAATTTTCTTTACTGTGATAAGAGGATAAGATTTATCTGACATGTAGAGAAAACATCTTAGTCAAACAAGATCCCCTCAATCGAATCTCGTCTGATGCCTTCTCCAACTCTGCTCGCTGCTTCTCTCCCTTGCTGTGATTCTGATGTCCGTCATTAGGTGGGCATATAACCCGAGAACAGATTTACCAAACCGATAAACCTGGACCAAAGCCAAAGTAACCGAAACCGACCTATTCAGTTCCAATCTCGGTTAGCAGATATGGACTGCACCGAATGAACTCTGCTGACATTGATAGCCCACAAGCTGCAATGTGCTTCGATCTGTAATTGATATGTTCAATGTTGTTTGCCATGTGCTTCGATCTGTTCTTGTACTAGTTTGGACAGGCACTGTTCAATCTTGTTGCCATGTTTTAATTTGAATATGGGGACACATACTGCATCCCAGGCTGCATGTACGTGGACAAGGTCAGCAATCAAGCGGCAGAAGCAGGGACTGCCACCGGTGGCGCTGGCGAGGCGCGAGCAGTCAACCAGGAATCGGCCTGTTTGGTCAGCTCGGTGGACCGAACCAATTCATTGGGGGCACCAAAGCCTCGGTTAGTGAAAATTAGAGTAACCGATCAGGTCACATTATCTGATGACCGAAATAAGACAATGACCGATGCACCGACCCATTCGGTTCGGGGGAACTGAACACCCACCCCTATCTGTTACAATGACCCTCAAGGTTCTTTTCTCAAACGTCCGTCTCTTCCTAGGTACCTCCCCCAGGGCTATGACCAGCCGATCAGTGACAGTAACACAGGCAACCAGGGTTCAGGATTTCCCTACCTCTCCCTTTACCCCTCTTTACATGCTAAGTTGAATGAATCACATTTTGAGAGTTCCTTTTTCATTTCATCTCAAAAGAGTTCTTTTCTGCCCAGTCAGATGCCCGGACCCTTACAGCATAGTCACACCGGACGACAACTCGGGATTACAGGCAGGTTTCAAAATAAACCAAGCAAGGCAACAAACACTAGTGTGTAACCGAGACTATTCATCATTTAAGAGCATAACATACGAACGTGCAAATTTGGCAGCACTAATCAGTCGTGTGGTTAAAGTGAAGGGAAAATATCACATTAACAAAAACACAGAACACTCCATAGTGTAAAGAAGATCAGACATCTTAAGCTATAACCTAGCAGATATCACAAACAACAAGCCATTTATGATTATTCAGAAAAAAAGATATTGTGACTTACAAGTAAAACAGGAAGCAGATTCCGTGAATTTCCAGAAAAATGAGTTCTTAAACCTTTAGCTAAATTCCCTATTGCTTGAGTAGCTTCCACTGCAACGGCTAAATTAACATCTGTAACAAGCTGCCAAAGGAAAAAAAGAATACGTTAGCACATGAATTACAAATTACATACATTATTAGAAGCAACATTTTTATGATAGCTCTCAGGATCCTGAACAGTTCTCTGATAGATAGCACTAGCAACAATTGAATGGCAAGGAATAAAAGTATAAGAAAATTATGTAAAGGCTTTTATCACAAAATGCTACCACGGACCACAGTGACTCAAGAACCTTCTCAAACAAGATATCACGAGCCCCCAATGAATATAGTTTGCCGACAGTTCCACATTAAGTATTCCAACACTATACAACATTTTACAAACTCCCAAGAGATTTCGAACACAACATAACAGGAGCTCCATTTCGGGCAATGAATCAATGCACATAGTTTCAAGTTAAGTATTGAGCTACACAGTACTTGAAGTACAAAATACAAGTCGATATAAGTCAGGACAAAACAACAAAAGGGAGTACTTTTATAAAAGGAAACAGGAAAACATAAGATGAGTCAGGAAACAAAGAAACACATAGCGTACCAACAAGTAGAATCAGTGTGCACAAGGGGTGCAAATTGATGTATGAAATGAATCCAATGACATAAGACTTCAAACCAATATTAACCTTTTTAAGTGTTCGAGAAACTTCATTAAAATCACCAGGAGCAATTTTTTTTGTTGAAGCAAGCTTAGTCAGCTCTGCCACAGCATCCCTTCTTTCCGACCATTTAGTTGCTTTCTGGTATGAGACAGAACACAATGACACGAAAGCTTATATAACAGTTATCAACGATTAAAACAACGGTATGTTTATGCAAGACAGGTCACATACCACACCATCCCAAAATCCAGACTTTTCAAGTGGAGTTAAAATATCAACAGGATCAACAAGATCGTATTCGTCGATCTCCATAGGGGCTAGAAGTACAATTGCATCAGTAAATATAAAGAATATCATATTTACCAACAACTGAAAAGAACAAAACAATAAAAAAGCACGTGAAAACAACAGACCATCTGGCACTGCCTCGTCACAAGTACTGGCGCCTGTTGCTTCTGGTACAGCTTCCTCCTCAAGCTCTTTTTCTTGTTCAGATCTAGTAAAAAATATTTAAATCACATACACTTACAAATATACGATCGGCCAAGTTGAATTATAAAAATATGTTTCAATCACATACACTTCCAAATATACGATTGGCCAAGTTGAATCTTAAAAGTATGTTTCACACATATAAGTATGGTAGAAGGAAACAATATCACTGCAAACATATCCGTAGGGGGGTCCCGTACTGTTTTTGCGTCAATAAAATTAACAAGTATCTTAAGGCCCAACTTCTTGGGACCCAGAAACTAACACCTCTGGTGCACTTTGAAGAAGGCTTTAGGGAAGTTGTACATGTGTCAAATGATATTAACTATCCTACGCTATCCTACTACAAATCAGTATAGTTCTGCAACTAGCAAATTATAAAAGGACCATTTTGCTCCCTTAAAGTATTTGCATTTTTTGGATAATTACCCCAACTAGCAAATTGATGGCATGGCTGTCCCGTGGACAATACCATGGTCCACAGCAAAAGCAGGGTCTACAACCAGGGTAAAGGGGTTAAGTAAGCAGTATTGAAACTTGGGGAGTGAAGTGAACCAAAAATATAATGGGGAGTGAAGTGAACCAAAAATATAATGGAGAGGGTTATCCAAATAATTGCAACACTTGAAAGGAGTAAAATGGACATTTTCCTTGTAAACATGAAGTTATTCCATCTCTACTCCACTACTCATGTGAGAAAAAAAAGATATCTACTATATTGTGATAAACAAAACAGTGATCAAAGTTGTATCAGATGCTGGGAAATATTGTAGACTTTTATCATATTATGAATGTGTCTGGCGTTTTATCATAGTTTCGTGTAGAATCACAATACAGCCTGTACCTAGAATTTAGATATCTCTTTATAACAAGATAATTTCAAAATTGCTGATGTAGCTACAAAGTATCAAACATCAAAGAGACATGTTCTTCAAAAAAGTTGACCTTATCTTGCGAGTTGGCTTAGCAATCCCAGAAACGTTTGCTAGTTCTGCTTCCAATTCTTTTTTCTACAAACAGGAAGAGTGTAATTATATTGTGTTCATAATATAAATTATATCAATAAAAAGAATGCACTGGGACAAATAATCCTACCATTGTATCTCTCATTTTCTCAAACAAAATTGACTTTACAGGCTCTTTGCCAATCCATCGACAAAGTTCAAGCGTCAAACCCTTTGAAGAAGCCCGAACATTCTGATCTGGATGATCGAATAGCTCAGGAAGCATCTTCAGAATTTTTTTGGGTGGTATAACCTTAGCTCCGAATTCACTGATAGGAAAAAAGTAGTTAACACGGCTCGAAAAAAACTTGTTCTAACTAGAAAGCAAATTACCAACTAGGAACTTACCTAAGTGCTTGAAACATAACGTCAATAGCAGGTACAACAGCTTTAGCCACTTTATTCTTCACTGCCTTCTCCATAGATTCCTGGTGGCACAAGCAAATTAAATCAGTTTGACCAAGTTAGCATGCTATCAATTATAATTACAAAGAGGGGACATGCAGTAGTACAAACTACAAAGAGGTCAGAAATAAATTTAGATTGGTAGAGTACGCAACGAAAAAGAAATATGGTATTATATAAAGGCTGGCCATCAATTCCTTGTGCAACATAAGATGGCATCACCAGAATAAATCCTTCTCTTATAAATGTTAAGATAAAGCAACAAGCTAACGAAAATACTTGATCAATCAAGCAGATAGTTGCAATTGCAAGTAAATGATGGGATAGCAAATGAAGCTTGAGTGGGGTCTAATCGTGCTATGTATATGCTAAGTAAGCATACCAAAAGGTGCCCCCTGATGTCTCAAAATAGGATGCAGTGGGATCTGTGCAGTCGACGCTTTGAAACTTTGACCATTAGTTTATGTGGTATGTAAATGTACTACATATATAATATTAATATCATTGGGTTAAATACTTTCATAATATATGAACTTACTTCTGCTAGTATGTTGCAATATAGCATTTGCACCTAAGACTGAAACGGTTTATAGTAGAGAAAAAATTAAACTACAAATGCTATTATTGGCATGTAAATGCACGAGCGTGTATATCCCATCTCCATTCCCGGTGCTCCTCTTATCATAACAGTATACTTTTAGACCAAGACCACCATCATCATAACGCATGTCAGTTGTGCGAGAAAATACTCTGTTTTCACAGTACTTGGGGAGGTTGGGCAGGGATTGCTTACAAATGGTGTTTAAAAAATATATGTATAATATGTATAGAGTTGTCTTCACCATCAGTCATACTTACAGGTGCTCCCAAGTAATGCAGGCTCGGGAAGCACCAACCTGGGATGCCTCTAATAATAATTAACATAAAAAATCCCTATTAGAACAGCTAAACTACTTGCGGAATTTTGGAGACCATGCCAGAGTAGAACACTTAGAGGTGAATGAGGGAAATTGGTGGTTGCGGTCTCAGGCATTGATCCATGGTTTTAAACACTGAACTAATAAACAATTTGTGACCCACAGCTAGCTAAGTGGTAACTAAAATCTACTTTGGACGTTATAACAGCATTCATGCGTTGGCATTAAGTAAGTTCTTCAACTGCTTGTAACCGTACAATTACAAAATGGTGTAGCATAAGCTGTGGGAGACAAAGTGGCTGAGAGAAAACGATAACAATTTGCTCAGCGCATACGAATAATCATAATCCATAGCTTAAATAGTCACCGAGTACTTACAAGGAAGGCCTCTGACGCCTCTAGCTCCACCCAAAGAAGGAATGCAGCTTGGGCCTTCTCAACGGTCTTAGGCCGACCAGTGAGGCACTTGGCACAAATGGCATCGCACACCTCTTTGGCATACCTGGGACGGGCCAATTCCAAAAGGCATTGGTGAAGTAACCATAAGCACAACAGCAAACAAATGACGTAGCATCATGTAGGCACGCACCTCGATACATCAGCATCAGCTGCTCGCTGAAAGGCTAGCAGGGCATCCAACGCCTTCTCCTGCACGGGCGCGTTCGAATCCGAAACCGCCTTCTTAAACAACGGAGCTAACCACCACCACCACCACACAAGGGGAAAAAACACCGAAGTTCAGATCTAACGCAGGGAAAAACGACAGAAATCCCGAAATGGAACCGCGCGGATGAAGCATGACCGCGGATCCGAGCGCTCAATGGGGCGGATCGGGAGGTGGTGGGAGCGTGTCTCACCAAACTCGCGGAGGCGGGAGTCCTTGGGGTCGGTGATGGAGTCGCAGAGCGCGGCGAGGTCGATGTTGCCGTCATTCCGCACCTTCCAGTTCTTGTGCTGCAGCCGCTCGTCCCACGGCAGCTTCTTCGCCTCCTTGAGGAGCTTCTCGTCCTCGGTCGACATGGCCGGCCGCTGGGGCCCCGCCGCCGCCGCTAGACGAGACGCTACAGCCTAGCGCTACCTCCAATGCAATCGCCGTCCCCGGATCGATGCGGCGGCCTAGGGTTTCAAATTGTGGCGGTGGCGTTCGTGAGGGAGTTTGGATCCGAAGGGGGAAGAGAGAGAAGATGGGAGGGGAATAAATGGGTAAAATCGATTTTTTCGAAAGTGGAAAATGCAAAGTGAAATAGAAGGAGGGAGAGAGTTTGGAGTTGCGTCAGGTCAGGAGTGGAGCGTCATTTTGTTCGTCCGTCCGTTCGGGCTCGCACGGGGGAGCCGGTAGGTTTCGGGTCGGGGTCTCAGCCGCAAGGCTACGCGCACGAGAAGGTGCGCTCATACTGTCACTTCTCGGTGGGCCATGTCCAGTGCTCCACGCGCCGGTCGCGAGGATTCGGTAGTGAACGTCCATTTGTGAGCGAGGGAGACCGAGCGTGGGGCGGTGTCGGTCCGGTCGGGGTGTTTTGAAAGATTTTGAATTTCCATCGAAGACGGGCGGAATTCGGTGCCACGTGTACGGATGAGATCTCGTGCGTGCACAATTTTTTCTTTCTCATGCATTCATCCTGGTGACTTAGCTCCCTCTCAGTGGTTGTTTTCAGTTTTTCACTGCTCTCGGTCACGATTCTTTATCATCAAACTAGGACCACAATGTCCATACTAGCTAGAGCATCTCTAGCACTGTTCCTAAATATGGTCAAACCCGTAAAATAAGTGTTTTTTATAGTTACAAGCAAAATATCGGTGGCTAGCCCGTAAAACACATCCAACCTATATTTTTTTAAGAGGCGCGGTAAAATCTCTCTCACGACCTGCACATGTAGGGGTTGGGAGGCGTCTTACTGGTTGGCCTGTAAGTTGGTCAATACTAGGCGACATAGAACTTTAGCCACGATCTCCACCAGAGTTGCGCCATATTCGCTGGAATTCGGCCATCGAGCTCCAATTGATCTTTAACAATCCATCATGATTTCTATCAATTTGCGGCAAAACTAGATGAAATTCCGGCCAAGGTTGCTCGTGCCGGACGGCGGGCGCAGGCGGACAAGTACTGGCATAGGCAACGAGTTGCGTCGACGAGCAGCAGACGGCGAGCTGCGTGAGCGGGCAAGCAGGCCAGTTGCGCGGGCGAGCGAGCTACCACACGCGAGCTGCGTGGCCGACGGGCAAGAGCGGCACAGTACGGACATGCGTGCGCAAGGGATTAGCTAGCTACCACGCATGCACACGCGAGCTCTGATTCCGATTGGCTAGCTATGTCCGTGATCGATTAGCTAGCTGATACGTCTATAACGTATCTATAATTTTTGATGGTTTTATGTTATTATTATGTTTTTGACACTTCTTTTTATATAAAGTTTATGAGTTATTTGGACTAACCTATTAATAATTGTAGAAGTGCACAATATTTTTGTTTTACACTTTGATGTGTAGGAATTATCGAGAATACAAGTAGAACCTTTGTTGAAGTCAAATTGGGATTTTTCAGAAATTTTTCTCTTTTTGAATATGGTCACTTTTCGGATCGAAGATGGCGTTAAATAGAAACTCTTCAACTATAAAGTTGTAGGAAATTTCACGACAATTGTTTTGGACATAAAATTTAGCTGATTCCGAGTTTGTACGGGGCCGCTAGACCCGATTTACTGCAGCCCAAGATGGGGTGACGGGAATCCGAAAAGCTATATAAAGAGAGAAAACCTAATTCGTGGGAGATACATCCACCCACGGATTTGCAGCCACCAAAGCCACGTTTTTGCCTCCCATATGGATCTCATCTCCATGGGGGAGGGCTTCCAAGAAGCCATGAAGAAAGGGGGCTAAGGGGCGGTGTTTCCCCATGATACCGACGGCGGGAAAGGAGTCCCCTGCACCCCGCCGCCCTCTTTACCATCTTCACCGCCATCTCCATCACCTAATCCTCCTAGTATGCAGTGGTTCATCCTCCCACACACATTTGTACCGTCCTATATAGACATGGTGTTTGATGCTATAAGTTATAATCCTATGATCTATGTCATGTTTGTATAGTTTCTTTATTCTTAGATTGAATGGTTGAACGTCTTTGGTTCATTAGAGTTGTATGTTGATATGATATAGTCCTTTGGTGTCCATTATATTTGTGCGTGCATGGATTAAACATCATAGGGTTGTAATATGTGTAAGAGGAAGGGGAAGTTCTGCCGAAGTGACAGAAACCTAAGGACGCGAACCGGAATGTTGCACGTATGGGAGTAAGAGGATCATTAACTTAATGTTATGGTTGGGGAAACCTTAATGCATTGTTAGTAGTTACGGATGTTTGCTAACAATCCAATCATATAGTACATGTAATTCTAAGTAGTGAAGCGCATGTATATTTAGCCTCTTCCATATAGAAAACTGCATTGAAGACAATGAACCCGATTTATTCGCCAATTAAACTTGGACAGAGCCACCACAATTACCACCACTATTCCACACTCATGGTTCTGTTAGTTTAGTGTATTTTATTGCTGCAGCAACTAGCTTTACTTTCTTGTTGTTTTGCAAAGCTTTCTCTAGTACTCGTTTTGTTGCTCTGGTTTTATTTTCTAGATAATGTAAACGTTTAGTGTATGTATAGTTTTATCAGTGGTTGATAAAACTTGAGAGAATATTTATCCTACCTTTAGCTCATCATTGGATTCGACACTCTTACTTATCAAAAAGGCTACACATGATCTCCTAAACTTGTAGGATATCAAGACCTTTTCTGGTGCCGTTGCCGGGGAGCAATAGCATGTGGGTAAATATTCTTGTGTGCACTTGTTTGCTTTATCTCTAAGTAGTTTTTACTTTCATTTTTAAGTTAGTCTCTATCTTAGTATGAATAGGGATTGTGATTTACAAAAAAATAGTTGTACTTGTTATCTAAAAACGTTTTAAAAGGAAAGTGATTAGAAAGATGAATAATGGTTAAGTGGGGGTCGACCTTGAACACTTGTGTTCATGCCTATGAAACCAAAACAAATCTTCTCATGGAAGATTTTCAACTGAAAGAAGGCATCATTAAATATCAATTCCCATTCAAGAAAGGTATTGAATATCTTTTGCCTCTCCTATTAAAACAAAAGTTGCTCTTAATGCTTATTTATTTGAAAATACTTAAATCTTGCTTTTTATAACCTAACTTAAAGGCGTTAAAGAAAAGTACTTCTTGGAAGATAACCCAATAGATTTCTTGAGCCTTGGAAGTTATTACTTCTGTAATAACCTCTCCTTATCCTTTTTATTTGATTTTTGTGCCAAAAATAACCTCTAATGAGAGGGAAGTAAGATTTGGGGAGTTGCTGTCTCAAAATAGATTTTTGCACTCCACTGTAAAAATTCTTGAAAAAACTCTGTAAGTCGGATTGAGCTGTAATTTTCTGAATAAATCCCCCAGGTTGTTAGCTAACTTTCGTTACTTCAACACTTTTTTATTTGAGCAACAGAAGGTCTTCGAAAAAATCGGTTTCTACCTGCTAGTCTGTTTTGTCAGATTTCTGCCATTATTTGCATTTGCTTCTTATTGATTCCTTTTTGGGTTATTTTTGCGAAATTGAGCTCTTTGAGGAAATTGCTATAGTAGCTTGTGTCTTTAGTGAAAGTTTTGTTGTATTGAAACTAAACCCAAAGGTCTATTATCTTTTAAATTTACTAATGTTGCTAATGAAGATTATGTAAACTTTTGTATAAAGGAAAATTTTCACGTGTAAGGAAAGAATGATGTAATGAGATGAAGAATGGACAAAAGCTCAAGATTGGAGATGTCACCCCGTGTCACCCCAAAAATATTCAAGAGGTACAAGCGTCAAAGCTTGGGTATGCTCAAGGCATCCCCTTCCTCATCAATAAAAATCTCAGGTCTTTCTAGACACTTCGTTTTTATTGTTTCATGCACTGTTGTGTTGTTCTTGGAGCGTCTTAGTTTTTGTTTTTGGTTTTTGTTTGTTTAGTTTGCTTGAATAAAGTGGTTGGACCCGTTTTCGTTGTGTTGTTTCAAATAAGTTGATTAGTGTTGGAGAAGGAGTAGAAAGCTTCATGTTTATAAGTGATACAAAAGGAGTTTGTTTTGAATGTGGCCTAGGCCTAGAGCTTCATGTTGTAGCATAACTTGTTCCAAACAATTGGGATTGCTTAATATGCCTTAAAAGACTCATGCGTTGTTTTAGCATACAAAAGCATAATATTGTGTATTCTCCTTTGATGCTTTGTTTGGGTTGACTTGGCACATGCTCACGTCATGTTATGACCATGAACCAGTCATCATAGCATATATGATCATTTAGTTTTTAACTTGTAGTACCGCTTTATGCTTTGATTGGTATTGTTTTGTCGATCTGCATGATTATGTCATTATTGCTCTCTTAGTTGGTCGCTCCCAGTCTTTTGCTAGCCTCCACGTGTATTGAGTAAGATCTACTCATGCATCCAACTCCCAAAAAACCAAGTTATTCCAAAGTGTCCACTATAAATTCCTAGGTATGGTGTGTTACACCATTCCAAGTATAGTCTTGTTTTATCTACCTTCCAATTAAAAAGTCATTTTGTTATGTGAAAGTTAGTGATTAAAGCTCTCACAAACTTAATGGCACACTTTATTTTTCTTGCCCCTAATAAACTTGAATCATCGTGTCATCTATGTTGTATATGCTTGCACTGATAAGTTGGGATTAGCAGAACCGTGCTGTCACGGGGAACGCTTTCAACACCTGTAAATATTTACCCAGTTGATATCATGTTATTTTGTTTATGGATATCGTCGGTGTGAAATAAAAGGGGAGCTTGTAAGTCCATGGAGTTATGTATGTGTGTTAGAGAAACGCTTGGGCCGCTAACCTAAGTCATGCCTAATCATGATGGAAACTTGCAACATCACCATAGTGAGCAATCTATGAAGCATTCTTCTTATAAAAAAAGAGATAGAGATTTAGAAAAAAGAAAAAAAAGATGAGAAAAGACGAAAGAGAGTAAAAACACCATTTTCCCATGGTAAATAAGAAGATTGTTGAGATGCTCGGTGTCTGCTTGTCTTGTCATTTTGATATGGGATAGCTCATGTATCATGTGCAAGGGGTACCCCGTTGGCGGTTCTCTATGATACACATGTACTTACTATAACAAGAACTTACCAGTGACTAAAATTGAGTAGCATGAGGAGCGGCCCTCTGATGGCTCAGTTGATGAGGAGCCTGTTGGGAACCCCAAGAGCAAGGTGTGAAGCAGCACAACAGCAAGTCTTCCCTCAGTAAAAAACCGAGGTTATTAAACCAGTAGGAGGAAGGAAACGTCACACAGGTGTTGCAAGCAACGCGGAGACCTGCATAACACAAACTCAAGACTTTGCTCCAACTAACAGTGAGGTTGTCAATCTCACTGGTTGTTGTAACAAAGGATTAAACGTATGGTGTGAAAGGTAATGATTTGCAGCAAGTAAGCAAGTAACAGTGGAAGGTGTATCAATGGTAAAGATTGGACCGAGGTCCATAGTTCACTAGAGATGCTCTCCTTAGATAAACAACATGGCATGAAGGGTAAACAAATTACAGCAGGGCAATTGACAGGAACTAAGCAAGACATAACAATGCAATTACTAGTCAGAAAGATCTTATGAGATTCAATTGGGCAATACAACAATATACATAGACCACCATCCAACTGCATCTATGATTAGAAGTCCACCTTCAGGCTATCATCCGAACCCCCTCCAGTATTAAGTTGCAAGACAGACAACTGCTTTAAGCAAAGTGTGTAAGGTAAACGGTCCACATGTTCCATGAACAAGAGACCGCTGTTTTCTCCCTAGTGGCAACAACACATCTTCAACCGAAGAGACTTCTGTCACTTCCCTTGGAAACTAGAGGCATGAACCCACTATCGAGCATAAATACCCCGTCTTGGAGTCACTAGCAACTACTTGGCCAAGATAGATACTAACAACGGAGAGCATGCAAGATCACAAACAACACAGACATGATAGAATCATAAAAACAAAACCATTAATCAAACCAACATAATAATCTCAATATCTATCGGATCCCCGCAAACACAACATGCATGATTACAAATAGATTAGATCTTGATCATGAACGGAGCTCACAGGATATATACATGAAAGCACAAAGGAGGAGATACAACCATCTAGCTACTACATGGACCCATAGTCCAAGGTGGAACTACTCACGCATCATACCGGAGAGAAGGCCTCCGGGATGATCTCCCCTTCGGCAGGGTGCCGGGAAGAACTTCAGACCCCCCCGATCTAGGGATGATGGTGGCGGCGGCTACAGACGGTTTCGTGGATTTTTGATCGTGTCCTCAGGGTTTCTGCATCGGGGGCTTCTTATAGGCTAAGGGGGAGGCTGAGGCGGCGGCCAGGGTGCCCAAACCCTAGCCAGGCGCAGGGCTGGGCCCACCCGTGCCTAGGGTGGGTATGGCCCCCCTGGCTGGCCCCTCTGGCTCCCCTCTAGACTTCTTGTTCCCCACGGAAAGTAATTGACTTTGACGTTTGTCCTGTCCAATTCCGAGAATATTTCTTTACTAATTTTTATAAAACCAAAAACAACAGAAAACAGGCATCTGGCACTTTTGCAACTTGTTAGTAGGTTAGTACCAGAAAACATGTAAAAAGCACCTCAAAGTGTGGACAAGTAAATCAAAGTAGATACTAAACAAGCATGGAGCATAAAAAATTATAGATACGTTTCCAACGTATCAACATCCCCAAGCTTAACTCCTGCTCGTCCTCGAGTAGGTAAGTGATAAACAAAATAATATTTAAGGTGACATACACCCTCACAATAAAGACCCAACCATTTGCAAGCATTGAAAGTTGGGATCAAAGAACTCTAAACATGTGCATGAAAGATGGAGTTCTAACAATAGGACATAGTAACTACGCATGCAACATGACAAGCTACAAACAAGGATCATGAATAACATGCATTGAAAAACGTTTGTTTGTTTCACATGCAGAAAACATAGCATAGTGGCAATTAACTTGTCCCTCATAGAGTAGCAAATAGATGCATAGGACACCTGGAAAGTTCACAAGGGTGACTAGAAACAAATAGCACAAGAATAAGTAATAACACAATATGCATCAATTAATAAGCTTTGGAACACTGCACATAGAATGATAACTAAGCTCCCTTAATGGTGCCTAAAGGTAGAAGGTGGAGACTCAAATAATGGTGGAAGAAAGGCCTTTTGTAAAGGAAGCAAGGATTACAAGTTTCAAAAAGAGCTTTTAAAAATTATGGTACTTGTTATCTTTCAGCCCTCATTGCCCCTATCATAAGCATCTTGAAGTGGTTAAGGTTAAAGTGGCAAAGCTGGAGTATATGCTTGACGAAGTATAAGTTGGAAATCTCAAGTCCCATGAATACGAGGGCCACACCTCATCCATACTCAACTTTGGGTCCAGGTAAGTTCTTGTCATTTTAAGTATTTGCATATCATTGAAAACTGCCAACGGGGTACCCCTTGCACATGGTACATGAGCTTTCCCATAACCAAAATGACAAGGCAAGCAGACAATGAGCATACCAGCAATCTTTTTATTTAGCATATGCATAGCTTTTTACTGAAGATAATTCATAGATAGCTCATTATGGTGATGCTGCAAGTTTCCACCATGATTAGGCATGGCTTAGGCTAGAGGCCCAGGCATTTCTCTAACACATGATAAAAACTCCATGGACTTACAAGTTCCCTCTTTATTTCACACCGGTGACATCCATAGACAAAAGAACATGATATCAACTGAGTACAAAGTACAAGTGCAATGTTGAAAACGTTCCCCGTGACAGCACGATTTTGCTAATTCCAACTTATAAGTGCAAGCATATACAACAAAGTTGTCACAATGGTTCAAGTTTATTAGGGGCAAAGAATAAAGTGTGTCATCAAGTTCGTGAGGGCTTTAATCACTAAGTTTTCATATAACAAAATAGTTTTTAATTGGAAGATAGTTAAAAAACAAGAATATACTTGGAATGGTGTAACACACCATGCATAGGAGTTTATAGTGGACACTTTGGAATAACTTAGTTTCTTGGGAGCCGGAGGCATGAGTAGAACTTACTCATACAAGTGGAGGCTAGCAAAATACTGGGAGCAACCAACTAAGAGAGCATAATGGCCCAAATCATGCAGTGCAACAAAACATACTAATCAAAGCAAAGAGTGGTACTACAAGTCAAGGACTAAATGGTCATAGAGGCTAATGGTGACTTGTGAGAGTCATAACATGGTGTAAGCATGTGCCAAGTCAACTCAAGCAAAGCATCAAAGGAGAATACCACAATACTATGCTTTTGCATGCTAAAACAACGCATAATTTCTTCAAGACACACTTGTTTGGAACAAGACATGCTACATCAATAATCCAATTGTTTGGAACAACACCTAGCATGTCACGGGGAATCCCAATTGTTTGGAACAAGACATGCTACATCAATAATCACTAATCATAAGGCTAAAACAACACCTAGCATGTCATGCTAAAGTCTAAGTCATAGTCAATGCAAGCTCCTCTTGCACTTACAAGCAAGAACTTACTACTCCTTTCCAACACCAAGCAACTTATTTGCAAAACAACACAGCGAGAATAGGGGTCCAAACTACTTTATTCAAGCAAACTAAACAACCTAAGCAAAGCAAACGAAAACTAAGACGCTCCAAGAACAACACAACTGTGCATGAAATAATAAAAACGACCAAATAAAGAGAAAGTGGAGACCTTCCCAAGGTTACTCATCTAGATCTGGATAATCACTAGCTATATTATTTCCTGCTCCTAAATTCTCGTAAATAGAGGATAGGCCCGGCACTGTGAAATATCTAACTTCAAGCCTTCTGTCTGTGTCTAGACAGACCTGAGCTTTTTATTGATGAAGAAGGGGATGCCTTGGGCATCCCCAAGCTTTGACGCTTGTACCTCTTGGATATTTCTTGGGGTGACACCATGGTGGCATCCCCAAGCTTGAGTTTTTGTCCATTCTTCATCTCATTGCATCATTCTCTCTCTACACCTGAAATTTTTCCTTCATACAAAACTTCACACAATCTTCATTAGCAACATTACTATATTCAAAAGATATTAGACCACTGGCAAAGCTTGAAACAACAAGGTTTTTCACTAAAAACACAAGCTACTGTAGTAACTCCTTCAAAAAGCTCAATTCACCTAAAGAGAACTCAAAAAGGAATCAATAAGAAGCAAATGCAAATAATGGCAGGAATCTGTCAAAACAGACCAGCATGTAGAAACCGATTTTTTCGAACATCTTATGTTTCTCAAATCAAAAAGTGTTGAACTAATCAAAGTTAGATAATATACTAGGGATTTATTCGTAAATTTGAGCTCAATCCGAGTTACAGAGCCTCCTCACGATTTTTTTGGTGGATGACAGAAATCTGTTTCGGGAAAGCAACTCTCCAAATCTTACTTCCCTCTCATTAGAGGTCATTCTTGGCACAAAAAGCAAACACAAAGGATAATGAGAAGTCATTACAAAAGTAATAACTTCCAAGACTCAAGGAAACTCTTGGGTTATCTCCCAACAAGTACTTTTCTTTAACGCCTTTAAGTTAGGCACAAGAAGCAAGAAGAATCAAGTATTTTCAAATGAAGAAGCATTAACATCAAACCTTGCTTTCAAAGGGGGAGCAAAGAGAAACTTCTCTCTTCTCATTGGGAAGTGTTCAATATCTTTCTTGAATGGAAAATGATATTTAATGGTGCCTTCGTTCATATCAATGATGGCACCAGGTGTTCTAAGAAAAGGTCTTCCCAAAGTAATAGGACAAGAAGCATTGTATTCAACATCCAGATTATAGAAATCAACAGGGACATAAGCATTGTTAACCATGATGAGAACATCATTAATACTCCCCATGAGTTTCTTGTTAGCATTATCATTGAGTGGGACATCCAAATAATAATCTTCCAAAGGTGGCAAATCAAGCATTTCCTAAATCTTCCTAGGCATAATAGAGACAGTAGAACCAAGATCACATGAAGCTTTGAGATCAAAGTCATTCACTTGCATATTAATAATGGGTTCCCAACTATCTTCTACTTTCCTAGGAATAGAAGCTTTGTGTTTTAGCTTACCTTCCTTAATCTTAACAAGAGCATCTGTAATATGTTTGGTAAAGGCAACATGCATATCACTAGCATCAGGACTTCTAGCAAGCTTTTGCAAGAACATAATTACTTCAGAGATACTGCAACCATCAATATCAAAATAAAACTTAGCATCACTAGTAGTAGGCTCAATAGGCTTAGGCATAGTAGGAGTAGGAATAGGGACTACTTGTGGTTTAGTGGTGATAGTGCACACCCTATTGTTTCTATCAATTTCAGCTTCCCTTTCCCACCTAGCATGAAGTTGAGCTAACAGCCTAACATTTTCATCAATAGTAACTTGTATGGCATGAGAAGTAGCAAAGGTGTTCTCCATGGCTTCAGGTTTAGCAGCCATTTTATTAATCAAGGAGGACTGAGCTTCAGACAAAGAGGAAATATTTTTCTCAACAGTTAAAAGCTTTTCCTCTATAGTCTTATTGAAAGTGGTTTGCTTGCTAATAAAGTCTTTGAGCATGACTTCAAGTTCAGAGGGGGCACTTCTAGCATTATTGTAAGAGCTTCCATAGGAATTGCCATTATTAGGAGGATAAGGCCTATAATTGTGGTTACTACCAAAATTATTCCTATAGGCATTGTTGTTGAAATTGTTGTTTCTAATGAAGTTCACATCAACTTGCTCTTCTTGAGCAACCAAAGAGGATAAGGGAACACTATTAGGATCTAGAGGAGCTTTCCCATTAACAAGCATAACCATAATAACATCAATCTTTTCACTCAAAGAGGAAGTTTCCTCAACAGAATTTACCTTCTTACCATATGGAGCTCTCTCAACATGCCATTCAGAGTAGTTAACCATCATATTATCAAGGAGCCTTGTTGCAGCACCCAAAGTGAGCCCCATAAAAGTACCTCCAGCAGCTGAATCCAACAGATTTCTTGAGGAGAAGTTCAAACCTGCATAAAAAGTCTAGATAATCATCCAAGCGTGAGTCCATGAGTAGGGCAATTTTTAACCAAAGATTTCATTCTTTCCCAAGCTGGAGCAACATGTTCACTATCAAGTTGTTTAAATTTCATAATATCACTTCTCATAGATATAATCTTAGCAGGAGGATAATACTTTCCAATAAAAGCATCTTTGCACTTAGTCCAAGAATTAATAGTATTTTTAGGCAAAGAAAGAAACCATTCTTTAGCTTTTCCTCTCAAGGAGAAAGGAAAAAAGCTTGAGCTTAATAATATCTCCATCTACATACTTATACTTTTGCATCTCACAAAGTTCAACAAAGATATTAAGATGGGCAGCAGGACCATCAGAATCAGCACCAGAAAATTGCTCTCTCATCACAAGATTCAACAAACATGCTTAATTTCATAAAAGGTAGCATCAGGAGCAGGTGGATCAATAGGAGTGCTTAGGAAATCATTTTTGTTGGTGCTAGTGAAGTCACACAGCATGGTGTTCTCAGCAGAGTTCATTTTGGCAAAGGTGGGCAAGCCAAAAACAGCAGCAACAGCTAGAGAAGGAACTATTTTTTTGTGTTTTTGAATAAAGAAAGCAAACCAAACTAGACTATTTTTTTTGGGGGGGGGGGAGAGGCAAACAAAACCAAGCAAAAGAAACAAAGCAAACAAAAAACAAAGTAAAGAGAAAGGAAGTGAAGGACTCCCCTTGTGAAGACGTCCTTAGCCTCCCCGGCAACGGCGCCAGAAAACTTGTTGATGGCTCAGTTGATGAGGAGACTGTTGGGAACCCCAAGAGCAAGGTGTGAAGCAGCACAGCAGCAAGTCTTCTCTCAATAAGAAACCGAGGTTATCGAACCAGTAGGAGGAAGGAAACGTCACACAGGTGTTGCAAGCAACGCGGAGACCTGCACAACACAACCTCAAGACTTTGCCCCAACTAACAACGAGGTTGTCAATCTCACTGGTTGCTATAACAAAGTATTAAACATATGGTGTGGAAGGTAATGGTTTGCAGCAAGTAAGCAAGTAACAGTGGAAGGTGTATCAATGGTAAAGATTGGACCAGGGTCCATAGTTCACTAGAGGTGCTCTCCTTAGATAAACAACATGGCATGAAGGGTAAACAAATTACAGCAGGGCAATTGACAGGAACTGAGAGGCATAACAATGCAATTACTAGTTAGAAAGATCCTATGAGATTCGATTGGGCAATACAACAATATACATAGACCGCCATCCAACTGCATCTATGACTAGAAGTCCACCTTTAGGTTATCATCCGACCCCCCTCCAGTATTAAGTTGCAAGCAACAGACAACTGTTTTAAGCAAAGTGTGTAAGGTAAACAGTCCACATGTTCCATGTATAAGAGACCGTTGTTTTATCCCTAGTGGCAACAACACATCTACAACCAAAGAGATTTCCGTCACTTCCCTTGGAAACTAGAGGCATGAACCCACTATCGAGCATAAATACCCCCTCTTGGAGTCACTAGCAACTACTTGGCCAAGATAGCTACTAACAATGGAGAGCATGCAAGATCACAAACAACATAGAGATGATAGAATCATAAAGACAAAACCATTAATCAAACCAACATAATAATCTCAATATCCATAAGATTCCCACAAACACAACATGCATGATTACAGATAGATTAGATCTTGATCATGAACGGAGCTCACAAGATCTACACATGAAAGCACACAGGAGGAGATACAACCATCTAGTTACTACATGGACCCATAGTCCAAGGTGGAACTACTCATGCATCATACTGGAGAGAAGGCCTCTGGGATGATCTCCCCTCCGGTAGGGTGCTGGGAAGAACTTCAGATCCCCCCGATCTAGGGACGATGGTGGCGGCAGCTACAGACGGTTTCGTGGATTTTTGATCGAGTCCTCAGGGTTTCTGCATCGGGGGCTTCTTATAGGCGAAGGGGGAGGCCGAGGCAGCGGACAGGCCTAGCCAGGTGCGGGGCTAGGCCCACCCGCGCTTGGGGTGGGTCTGGCTGCCCTGGCTGGCCCCTCCGGCTCCCCTCTGGACTTCTTATTCTCCATGTAAAGTAATTGACTTTGACGTTTGTCCCGTCCAATTCCAAGAATATTTCTTTACTAACTTTTCTGAAACCAAAAATAGCAGAAAACAGGCATCTGGTACTGTTGCAACTTGTTAGTAGGTTAGTACCATAAAACATGTAAAAAGCACCTCAAAGTGTGGACAAGTAAAGAAAAGTAGATACTAAAGAAGCATGGAGCATCAAAAATTATAGATACATTTCCAACGTATCACCCTCGTACTCAAGGGACATGAGATTGCCAACTTATACTTTGTCATGCATATACTCTATAGTTTGTTTACTTTAACCTTAATCACTTTAAGATGCTTATGATAGGGGCAATGAGAGCTGAAAGCTAACAAGTATCATAATTTTTGGAAGCTCTTTATGAAACTTGAAATACCTGCTTCCCTTTGAAGGGCATTTCTTCAACTATTATATTGAGTCTCCACCTTCTATCCTTAGGCATCAATTAAGAGAGCATAGTTGTCATTCTTAGTTCTATGTGCATTGTCCCAAAACTTGTTGATTGATTCATAAGGTTGATATTGCTTGTTCTTGAACTATTTGCTAGTCGCCCTTATGAACTTTGAAGGTGTCCTATCCATTTATAATTTGTATACCACTAGTAGTCATGTACATGCAATGCACGTTTCAACTAAAACAAATTAGCAAATCATCTAGCAATACACAAAATTTAGAACTTCAGGCGAGCATGATCGCCATTTTTTATTTCTGAATATTGAATTGCACAAGAAAATTCTGAACACTTTGCTGAGTGCACATGATTACCCTCCTAAATGCAAAGACAACATAAGGTGAGCTTGACCCCCATCCCAACTAAATAATCTCTTTTCTCACAAGCGATCTCTTTCCAATAGAGAAATTAGAGAAGGAAAAAAATGATTGGAAGGGGTAGTCTTACATGCATACTTGTCATTGATCCTTGCACGCTGCTTGATCTACCATCGCCGACGCAGCTCTTTCCATCTTTTGCCTAGTACCTTAGATGTAGATGATCGATGTGTAGAACGATAGGACCCTACCCTTAGTTGATCCTTCACACTATGCATGCCTTGTTGATTCTCGATCGGCCTCTAGTGCCTGGAGCGGACACGCGCGAGCTGCCGCACGCGACAGACGATTAATGCATGGATGGTTGATCTCAGCGGCATCAAAAGACATCTTCTCGTCGTCGAAGTGGCGAAACTGTCGGAGCTCGATCTAGACCTCGTCGTTCACTCTCCCCTTCCACCTCACCACGCATGTCCTACGTCGCCACCACAGCCTCGCGTAGTTGATACGTCCAAAATGCATCTACTTTCTCGAACACTTTGCTATTGTTTCTTTTTTAAACTTGTGTGATTTGGATACAACTAACACAGACTAACGTTGTTTTCAGTAGAATTACCTTGGTGTCTTGTTTTTGTGCAGAAAATGAACTATCAGGAAAAATCCCGGAAAATATGCCAAAAATTATATTTCAGCAGAAGATCCACGGAGCCAGAAGGAGAGACGGAGAGGCGGCCTGGGGGGGCCTCACCCACCCTAGGCGCAGGCCCACCACTGGTCGCGCCTGGAGGGGTGCATCCCCCCAGGCCCCCCCTCGGCCTCCCTCTGCGCCTATAAGTTGCCTTTCGACCTAAAAATCGAGGGGGGTCGATAGTTCTCTAGAAAGAGATCCGCTACGCCACCGCCACCAGAAACCAAGATTCGGATCCAGAAACTTCGTTATGGCACCCTGCCGGGACGGAGAATTTGGATAGGATCATCGCCATCGTCATCACCAACGCATCTCCATTAACCACCGATTTTTCTCTCATCCATGAGTGAGTAATCCCCCGCTGTAGGCTTGGGGATGGTAGAGATTGGATGAGTTCTATCGTGTAATCAAATAAGACCTATTAGGGCATAGTGCCTAGTTTCTCTTGTGCTAATTGACTTTGTTGCAACTTGTTGTGCTTAATGCTTGTCACTAGGGCCCGAGTGCCATGATCTCATACCTGAACTTATTATTGAATCATTATGATAGTATTGTTTGTGATCTTATCTGCAAGTTGTGTACACATATCATTGTCCGGATCTAAAAGGCCCCAAAGTGACAATAATTGGGACAACCGGAGGGGATGGCTGTGGTGTGAGGATGACATGTGTTCACGAAGTGTTAATGCTTTGCTCTGGTGCTCTATTAAAAGGAGCACCTTAATTGTCAGTAGTTCCCTAGAGGCCCCGCTGCCACGGGTTGGCTGGACAGAAGATGTTGTGCAAGTTCTCATTGCGAGCACGTATGACTATATTTGGAGCACATGCCTAGGATTATTTAGTACTTGGATGCTTGTTATTATTTATCTACAATGCCCTAGATCTTGAAGTTACATGTTTAGACTCGTCCATGCAATGCCCGTCCATCATCCCTATGCCTACCGCACTCGAATCCTACTGTTACCATTACTGTTACTATTGCTCCTATTGTTGTTGTTGCTGCTTTGTTGTTGCTACTACAAACTGTTGCTACTGATAAACTACTGTGAGCAAGAACTATTTCCAGGTGCAGCTGAACTGACAACTCAGTTGTTAAGGCTTGCAAATATTCTTTGGCTCCCCTTGTGTCGAATCAATAAATTGGGTAATACTACCCGCGAAGACTGTTGCGATCCCCTATACTTGTGGGTCATCAAGACTATTTTCTAGCGCTGTTGCCGGGGAGCATAGCTTTATTTGTAAGTTCACTTGGATCTATTATTGTTCACTGCTACTCCTTTTATCATGGGGAAGTCTCGTGATGGAAAGTTCCCTATTCTACCATACACTACAAGAAGAGGTACAGTCCTAAACACCTCTGCTGCTCTTGATTCGTCGTCTGTTATAAGTAAGCTTGTCACACCACCACCACATACACATGCTACACACACTGGTACTACTGCTGAGTCTGAAACTGCTTTTGATGCTCATGATGTTACTTCTACTATGCTTGATGCGAGTGGTTCATTAGGTCCTTTTCTAGATGCTACTATGGCTAGTCTAGGAAATACCAAAACTCCTAGTGAAGACACTGTTACACCTGTTAGCTCACCTGAGGCTAGTGAGAGTTATGATATTAATGATGGTTACATTGAGTTCACTGATGATTTTGTTGAAGAGTGCCGAAACACACATGATACTATTGCTATTAATAGTCTCCTTGCTAGATGTACTATTATGCCTAAGTTGTCCTCTGATCCTATGTTTGCCACTTATCCCATAGATATTAAAGATAAAGACTATGATTTCTCTCTTGATTTATCTTATTTAGATATTGTTGAGAATGAACCTTTTTGTGGGAATGAAAATAAGAGTGTTGTGGCTCATATGAATGAGCTTTATACTATGAGTGCTTTGTTCTCTGATGATTTTCAGATGCGCAAGTACTTTGTTACTAAGATCTTCCCTTTTTCACTAAAAGGAGAAGCTAGGGCTTGGTTTAATAGATTACCTCCTGGTTTCATTGATAGCCCTGATTGCTTGATTGGTTCTTTCTTCCAGAAATATTTTCCTCCCAGTGTTAGACATGCTGCTTTGCAGAGACTTTTTGATTTTAAACAGGGAGAAGAAGAGAAATTGCCTGAGTCATGGAAAAAGTTCTGTGCCTTGATTTATGCACATCCTGGATGTCCATTACCTAAGAATGAGCTTCTTGATATTTATTATAATGGACTAACTGACGATTCTAGGACATACCTAGATAGCTTTGCTGATTGTGTTTTCGGGAAAAGGACTCCTACAGACGTTGAAGAATTAATGGCTAAGATAAGCAAGAATTATGATGATTGGACTTCAACTGAGCTGAATGCACCTGAGCCTATTACTCCTGAACCAGTTGTTCCTGAACCAGTTCCAACACCAACAACAAAGAAGGGGAGTTATTGTATTAAATGATGAAGTGATGAAGGAAGCTAATAAGTGTATAAAGGAGAAAGGTATTGGAGCTGAAGATGTGAAGAATCTACCTCCTATAGAAGAATTATGTAAGCCAATTCCCCACTCATATACTATTGAGGTACACTCTCTCCAACACTTTGATGAAGGTAATATTCCTTATGGTAAGTCTCATGATCAATGTTTAGAGGAACTTGACACTTTTATTGTTAAACAAGGGTATTTTAATAAACAAGTTCAGAATCATTTATTGGAAAAGTCTAGGGCCATCCATGAGTTGAAAGATATTGTGGAAAGAACTTCTAATGATATTAAAATGCTTTGTAAACACTTTCAAATGGTTCAAACCCAACTTGATCAACTTGCTAAGGTGCAAAAGGATATACTAGTTAATGCTTCAGGAGATAAACATGCTTATGGAATTAGAACTAGGAGTGGTATAGCTACTCAAGATCATTTATATCCTGAAGGACACCTTAAAAGAATAGAGCAGGATTCCCAACAAGGTGAGGATAGTGGTAGCCCTCGTAAGAGGAAGAAAAAGAAACATAAGAGAGTTGAGGAACCACTTGAACCTGCTGTAGATCATAATAGTATATTTGTCTCTGATGCTGAAACTGAGAGTGGTAATGATAAAAATGAGTCTCCTGATAAGGAGGAAGGTGAGGAAGAACCTGAGAAGCACACTAAGAACACTAGGTACACTAAGGAAGATTTTATTGCTAATAAACATGGTAAAGAGAGAGAACCTTGGGTGCATAAACCTATGCATTTTCTAGGTAAGAAACACAAGTCAAAGGAGGAAGAGCACTACAACAAGTTTTGTGAGTGGATGAAACCTTTATTCTTGCAAATTCCTTTGACTGATGCTATTAAGTTGCCTCCTTATTCAAAGTATATGAAGGATATTGTCTCTAATAAAAGGAAGATTCCTAATGAGGAGATTTCTACTCTACTTGCTAATTACTCCTTCAATGGTAAGGTTCCAAAGAAACTTGGTGATCCAGGTATAACAACTATTCCTTGCTCTATTAAGAATAATTATGTTAGAACTGCTTTATGTGATTTGGGAGCTAGAGTTAGTGTTATGTCTTTTTCTCTCTATAAGAGACTCTAGCTAGAAAAGTTGATACCAACTGATATTTCTTTGCAAATGGTTGATAAGTCAACCACTATTCCTGTTGGTATATGTGAGGATGTTCCTGTTCAAGTTGCTCATAATTGCATGGTCTTAACTGATTTTGTTGTGCTTGAAATACCTGAAGATAATAATATGTCTATTATTCTTGGGAGACATTTTTTTAATACTGCAGGTGTTGCCATCAATTGAAATCATGGAAAAGTAACATTCAGTATTAATGACAAAGAGCACACTGTCTATTTCCCCAAGAAGGTTTTTAAGAGCTATTGCCTGAATTCCATTGAAAATATTGAGGGCATTAAGGTTGGAGAAATATATTGTCCCATTCCACAAGAAAATTTTGAAACTATTATGATTGGGACCATTGCTATCAAGTATGAGGTAACATAATGACCTTGTGGAATGCAAAGTTTTGCTTCATATAAGATTGTTTTGGTAACAATACTGGATCAACCTTGTTAACAAAAGGATTTTTATGAACAAAATAATGTTTCCACTGTGGTTATACTTGCTTTCTTTTTTCCTTTCTCCTTCCTAGTCTTTGCTTTAGCTTTAGTTTTGCTAGTTGTTTGCTTGTTTGAGTTTCTTAGAGCTCCTGTAGTTTGGCTTTTGGTTTGCTTTTGCTTCTTCTGAAAAAATTGTTTCAGCGAGAAAAAGAATTTTCATACCCTGAAAATTGGCCAAAAAAAAGTTTCCCGAAAAATCCCAGAAAATTCAAAATAATTTTTTCCTCGAAAAAAGGGGCAGAGTGGCACCTGAGGTGACCCAAGGGGCCACCCCAGGCCACCACACCCCTGGTAGGCGCGGCCTGCCAGGTGGCGACGCCTGGGGGGGTCTGGCCCACCTAGGCCCCTCCAGGCTGCCTCCTCAAAGCCACCTTCTTTCTCTCTCCCGAAAAACACTGAAAAACTTGCTCAAGCTCGATTTCTTGCTGTTCTTGCTCGCTATTTTCGATCTCCTTGTTCAGCCCATCTCAAGTGCTGATTTTTGGAGGGATTGCTCCTTGGTATGTGCCTCCTCCACTTGTCCAATTAGATTTGTGATTGGTAGATTGTATCTTGAGTATTTTACTGCTATAGGTGACAGGTTGTTTGAGCTTGCATACTTGTTATCTGCTTAGAAACTTTGTTTTGATGCATGTGTAGTCCTCTAGCAAGTTCCTATAGTAGTTGTTCATCATTTATCAACTTAGAAATCACTTGGTTTGATGGTTGTCTAAAATTTTTAGCAAGGAAGATGAGTGCTTATCCACTGAATCAATATGACTTGTGTTGGAATTATGCCCTAGAGGCAATAATAAAGATGTTATTATTATAATTCTTGTTCATGATAAAGTTTATATTCCATGCTAGAATTGTATTAAGCGGAAACTTTAATACTTGTGTGGTTTGTGAACAACACCGTGTCCCTAGTATGCCTCTATGGACTAGCTCATTGATTAATGATGGTTAAGGTTTCCTAACCATGGACATGAGTTGTCGATTGATAATGAGATCATATTATTGGGAGAATGATATGATGGACAGACCCAAACTAAGCGGAGCAATTAGATCGTGTCATCGTGTTCATCTTTGCGAAGCTTTTCTTATGTCAAATATTGTATTCCTTAGACCATGAGATAATACAACTCCCTGGTATCGGAAGAAAGCTTTGAGGTCATCAAACGTCATCCTATGAGAGGGTGATCATAAAGGTGTCTCTCAGGTGATCGGAAAGTACCTGTTGGGTTGTATGTATTGAGATGGGATTTGTCCCTCCCAAGTCGGAGAGATATACTTCGGGCCCACTCGGTAATCGATATCAACACCGCTTGCAAGCTGTGGTTAAGGAGTTGATCACAAAGTGATATCGGATTACGGAACGAGTAAAGTACTTGCTGTGAACGAGATTGAACTAGGTATGACGGTACCGACGATCAAATCTCGGGCAAGTAAAATATCGCGAGACGAAGGGAATATATATATGGGATTGATTGAATCCTGGCATCGTGGTTCATCCGATATGATCATCGATGAATGTGTGGGAGTCAATATGGGTTTCCAGACCCCGCTGTTGATTATTGATATAAGATCATGTCTACAGATTCTCAAACCCGAAGGGTCACACACTTAACGTGTCTCGACGCTAGGATAGATTGGATAATTGGTTTATGAGTTTTTGTTCGGAGTCTCGGATGGGATCCGGGACGTCACGAGAGGTTCCGCAATGGTCCGGAGAATAAGATGCATATAAGGCAGTGCAGTTTTTGGAGTTCGGAATTGTTTCGGGTTAATCGGTATTGTACCGGAAGCATCTAGAACCTTATGGAGGGGGACCAACGTGGCCCCACCTGCCGGGAGGGGGCATGGGCCTATGAGGGAGTGCCCTGGCTGCATTGGGCCAGGGGCACAAGGCCCCATAGGGCCCAGCCGGCCAACCTAGGGCAAAACCCTAGGGGAGCTTCTAGAAGGGGGGGGAACTTGCCCCCCACTCCTCCCTCCTTGGCCGCCGGCCTAGGCTTGGGGGAGGGGCTAGGGCTGGCGCCCACCCCTCTATATAAAGAGGGCTGGGGGCGCACCCTCCCCCCACACCTCCTCCTCAAGCCCTAGCCGCCCTGCTGCCCTCCTCTCTCTCTCCCTCCAAACTGCGCGTAGGCGAAGCCCTGGTGCAGAAACTCTCCACCACTTGCACCGCGCCGTCGCGTTGTAGATCCAATCCGTCTCTCCACCATACTTGTTGGACCGAGGAAGGAGGAGACGTCGAGGTGCCGCACGTGTGCATCTCTCGGAGGCATCGCCACTTGCGGTGTTAGATCGGATCGGATCGTGAGGAGGAGAAGCGAGTACGACTACATCACCCATGTTCGGACGAACGTTCCGCTGTGCGAATCTTCAAGGGTATGAAGATCTCATCTAATCCCTCTCGTTGTTTGCATCTCCTAGATTAGATCTTGGCATTCCCGTTCGCATCCATAGAATTTTTTTGATTTACTATGCTGCGAAACCCTTCAACTTGATGGTGCATGAGCCAATGAAGGTTCATCGTGAGGAGACAGTTTTTCCTTCCATATATCCATGCCATGAATTTATGAGAGCTACGGGGATCCTCCAAGACTTCCAAACTATGGTTACAAATGCAGGGTTGGAAAACTTTGTTGAAGGTGAACCATTCCAATATGTTAAGCTAACCATGGCTTTTGTGCAGGACTTCCGGTTCGCTTGGTCTACTTCTAATCCTATGCTCCATTACAAAATATATAATATACCTGTCGACCTGCCTTTTTCTGATTTCTGTGCAGCAATTAGAGTACCTCAGTGGGGATCTTGTGAGAAGATCAAGGAGAGGCCCAAGTCACTTATTGATTTGTATGCCGAGATTTGCCAAGGTTTCGACTTCTCAAAGGAAAGTGGTAAAATTTAGAACATTCAGCTACCGGCTATTAGATACTTTTCCTATTTCATTACCAAGTGTGTTCTTGCTAGAAAGATTGCTAGAAAGTTGTCTTCTTTTGATCTAGCTTTTATTGCAACTGCTCTGAATAGGAATAGTTCGTATAGTCTTGGTGCTTTGATAGCTCACCGTCTCGCCACCAACTATGAGAAGGATGGAATTTGTGGAGGTCTCATTGCTTCTAGGTTGCTAGCTTTCCATGGTTTAGAGCCTCATTATTCAGATTTTCAGTTCCCCATAGAGAGGCTTGATATTGAATATATGATTCAGCATGGTTTTGTTTCCTTGGGGGCTAATGTGAGAAGTTTACCATATGAAATATCTTTTGCCCAGGAAGGTCGGAGAAAGGGTAGGACTGAGAAAATAGTTTATTTGCCTGCTCCTGCTTTGTTTAACTTTGATAACTGGCAAGGATGGTCACTTACGGAGGAGCTTCTTGACACTTATGTGGGGGAACTCTCCCAGCAAGAAGAGAATGTTGAAGAGGATGCCGAAGACAATTCGGTTCAGCCCTCCAACTTGGAAGAGTCTTCATACCAGCAACCCTCATTTGATTGGGGCGCGTCTTCTTCTTTATCGCAGGTGCCTGACTATGATCAATCCTATGATGACCCACCGGTATGGGGGTACTATCCGCGCTATTGAGCCCCACTTAGGCCAAAAGCCTAATCTTGGGGGGAGGTATACCGACATCACACACTCATATATATATTATGTTCGGTCGGTTCTTTGTATATCCATTGTTTTTGCTTTCTATTTGGTTTTTGTTGCTTCTTTCTAAAAACCCAAAAATATAAAAAAGAATCGTGATCTCTCTTGGTTTGTTTCTTTGTTTCTTTGCTTTGGTTTGCCTTAAAGGAAAAATCCAAAAAGATTTTGCTTTGTTTAGTTTGTTTTGTTTTTGTTTGGTTTTTCTTTGTTTGCTTGTTTCTAAAAAACTCGAAAACACCAAAAATATTTGTTGTTCTTCTTTGGTTTTGTGAGTTCTTTGCAGGGTTCAGCCGTCCTCAGTGGATTTTGGTTTCATGTTAATTATTCAAGTCATACAAGTGAAGGGCAATAATGAATATTAAGACAACTCGAGGTGTGGTAAGAGGCTGGTAACGAACTCTATTTGTTTCATTTTTGTACGTATACTCATCATTGTGAGCATGCTTAGCCTGTTTGTGTAAGGTGTATGTCATTATGGATGCTTAGTAGTTCTTGCTTGTCTATGATTAGCTCCAGCTTGCTAATAGTTTGTAGCATGTCATATGAATGTTTGCTTGCATTGTTTTATTCATACTTTGGTATGATATTGTGGTATCCTCCTCTGACTGTTTATGTGAATCGACTTGCCACATGCTCACGAATAAATATGACTAATCAATAGTCAGAAAAGCCTCGATGATTTATTTTACCTCAGAGTTCTTGTATCACTTTCATGCCATAGTTAGTCCTGTTTTGTTGCAAGCATGATTATGACAGCTATTGCTGTCTCGTTTGTCGCTTCTTCTCTATTGCTAGCCTTCACTTGCACTGAGTATGTGATCTACTGTGATTCCAACTTCCTAAAACCAATATTGCCAGTTGTGTCCATCATACCTACCTATTAGCATCATTTGCTATTTCAGTGCATATTCCATATGCCGTGTTTTCTTCCAAAATAAAATGTTTATCTGTTTTGAGAAAGTTAGTTAGTAAATCTCTCATGAACTTGATAGCACACTTTATTCCTTCTGTTTAATAATCCTGAACCATTGTGACTAGTCCATAAAATTTATATGCTTGCTAATTATATACTAGGAAAGCTCCTGTACCATGCATATGGTAAATAAAAAGATTGCTGAGATGCTCATTGTCTGCTTGCCTTGTCATTTTGGTTATGGGAAAGCTCCTGTACCATGTGCAAGGGGTACCCCGTTGGCGGTTCTCGATGATATGCATGTATTTACAATGACAAGAACTTTCAGGTGACCAAAGTTGTGTAGCATGCGGAGCGGCCCTCGTACTCAAGGGACTTGGGATTTCCAGTCTATGGTCTGTCAAGCATATGATTCAGAGTGGACCTCACTTTCACCTTAACCACATGAAGATGCCTATCATAGGGGCAACGAGAGCTCAAAGCTAATGAGTACCTTCCTTTCAGCATTGGGAAGCCTTTCAAACCTTCACAAAATAGTTTTCACAGCTTTGTTGAGTCACCACTTATTCTATGAGCACCTTCTTGAGAGCATAGTCGTCATTCTTGTGTTTGCTCCAAAACTTGGTTAATTATGTCATGACTTTGATGCTTGTATCTCTGATATCTTTACTTCTAGTCTTCATGTGAACTTCAGAGGTGCCTTGGCATTTATATTGTGCTCTTCAAACAAAGGCAAGCGAGATACCACTCTATCATACCTTATTATGAGCATTGCAATGTTGCTTATGTTTATGTTTCATGCTACTTATTATTATTGAGTTGGTTTCTCTTCATAGCTTGCAATGACTATTGAGTAAACTTAGTTGCATACTCCTTATTATGAATTGTCTAAGCATCTACTCCTGTGCTGAGAATATTTTCATCATACGAAGCAAAGTGTTCGTGAAAGTTCTTTTATCGCACTTAGTTTTCAACTGAATTGCTTGAGGATAAGCAATAAGCTAAGCTTGGGGGGAGTTGATACGTCCAAAACGTATCTACTTTCTCGAACACTTTGCTATTGTTTCTTCTCTAAACTCATGTGATTTGGATACAACTAACACGGACTGACGCTATTTTCAGCAGAATTACCTTGGTGTCTTGGTTTTGTGCAGAAAATGAACTATCAGGAAAAATCCCGGAAAATATGCCAAAATTATATTTCACCAGTATATCCACGGAGCCAGAAGGAGAGACGGAGAGGCGGCCTGGGGGGCCCACACCCACCCCAGGCGCGGGCCCACCACTGGTCGCGCCTGAAGGGGGTGCAGCCACCCTAGGCACCCTCTCGGCCTCCCTCTACGCCTATAAGTCGTCTTTCGATCTAAAAACCAAGGGGGGTTTGATAGTTTTCCAGAAAGAGTTCCGCTCCGTCGCAACCACCAAAAACCAAGATTCGGATCCAGAAACTCCATTCCGGCACCCTGCCGGGATGGGGAATTTGGAGAGGATCATCGCCATCGTCATCACCAACGCATCTCCATCAACCATGGATGTTTCCCTCATCCGTGAGTGAGTAATCCCCCGCTATAGGCTTGGGGATGGTAGGGATTGGATGAGTTCTATCATGTAATCGAATAAGATCTGTTAGGGCATACTGCCTAGTTTCTCTTGTGCTATTTGACTTTGTTGCAACTTGTTGTGCTTAATGCTTGTCACTAGGGCCCGAGTGCCATGATCGTCTACATCAACCACGAGTTCAACTCGTTAAGCTTTGTCGGTCTTCAAGGGTATGTTCTCTATAGATATACATCCGCCCATTGTTTGTATCTAGTAGATAGATCTTGGTACATAGTTCCCATCGTAGGAAATTTTTTGTTTTCTATGCTGCGAACCCTACAGTGGTATCAGAGCCGGATCTATGCACATATGCTTTACATGGGTAGTACACATATGAGTATGTGGGCGATGATGATCATGTTGTTACTCCTTAGTTGTAATTTTGGATATTGGTGGCATAGTGGGATGAAGCGGCCCGAACAAACTTTACATGTCCTCGCACATGAGACTTGTTCCACGCTTGACATGCAACTAGTTTGCATAAGTGGCTAGAAGGTGTCTATCTCTCCTACTATAGTCAATATCTATTTTTCAACGAGTTTTCAACAATTTGGTTATCCTCGTCGTGGTTCATGTTCGTAGGTAAGAACGGTTCTATCTTCAAAAGCCCTAAGCCACGTAAAACTTGCAATGGATAAATCAGAGGCGTCTAGTTTAGATTGTTGCTGGGCTAGTGTTATGATATGGTGATGCTGTAAGTAGAAGTATGAGATGATACTCTTACAACACACATAGCATGTAAGTTCCACAGACCTTGGCCTTACACATAAAGGTATGATAGTGATCATACCACATTGCGCATGATAGAGATCATATGCGGGAACCATATCATTTCACTAATAAACATGTGATGTTTGATAGCATCTTATATTGCTTGTTTAGCACTTTATTAGCATAATAAGATGATCCCTCATTTAAATATCAAGATAAGAATGTGTTCTTCCTTTAGTATGCACCGATTATGTTTTCGTCGCTCCAAGACATCACGTAATGATCGGGTGTTCTTGGATCCACAACCATATATCGGGTGTAAGACAGTTACACACGCAAATCCTAAGGTTCTAACTTGGCGAGCCTAGCATGTATAGACATGGCTTCGGAACACGGACCGAAAGGTTAAGCATGAGTCATATAGTAGATATGATGCCCATTTGATGCTCGCCTTTGAAGCTACACCGACTCACGTGATGATCGGACCTGGTGTAGTGGATTTGGTTCATGTAATCACCAAAAAGGCATGAGGGATGTCATTTTTTAGTGGGAGTTCACTCGTAATGTGGATTAGTTGAACTCAAACTATCATAAACTTAGTCTAAACTTTACAAATTCTGTTGTAGATGGCACCACCTGCTTTTAATTTCACTGTGTTCATGGAGAAAGAGAAACTTGCAACGAACGGTAGCAACTTTACTGAATGTGCCATGAATTTGAGGATTCTCCTCTCTGCTGCACAAAAGCAATATGTGCTAGAAGCGCCGCTAGGTCCCCCACCTTTTGAGGATGCCCCTGACAAGGAGAAGAATGTCTATCAGACTCGTCAGGAGGACCACAACTTAGTTTATTGCGGCATATTGTATGGGCTAGAGCCGAAACTTCGAAAGCGTTTCGAAAATGGCAATGCATTTGATACAATGGGTGAGTTGAAAATGATTTTCGACACACATGCTGCTGTAGAGAGCTACAATGCTTCAGAAAAGTTCTTTAGCTGCATGATGGAAGAGCACAACTCTGTTAGTGAGCATGTACTCAAGATGTCGGGTTACGCCGATAAGCTTGTGTCCTTGGGAATATCGATTCCCATTGACTTGGGCATCCATCGTGTTTTGCAGTCTCTTCCCCCTAGCTATAAGAGCTTCGTGATGAACTATAATATGCAAGGCATGAAGAAGTCTCTCCCCGAGCTTCTGTCAATGCTTAAAACTGCAGAAGTGGAGATAAAAAAGGAACATCAAGTGTTGATGATCAATAAGAACACTGGTTTCAAGAAAGACAAGAAGGGAAAATGGAAGGGAAGTAAGGGCGGCAAGCCGGTTGCCGTGCCTGAAAAGAAACCCCGAGTTGGACCTAAGTCTGATACCGAGTGCTACTACTGTAAGGGGACTGGCCACTGGAAGCGCAACTGCCCCAAGTATTTGGCAGACAAGAAGGCCGGCAAGGAAAACAAAGGTATATATGATATACATGTTATTGATGTGTACTTGACTAGTGCTCGCAGTAGCACCTGGTTATTTGATACCGGTTCAGTTGCTAATATTTGTAACTCAAATCAGGGGCTACGGAACAAGCGACCGCTAGCAAGGGGTGAGGTCAAGATGCATGTTGGCAATGGATCAAGCGTTGATGTGATCGTCGTCGGAATGCTGCCTCTCCATTTGTCGTCGGGATTAGTAATAAACTTGAAGAATTATTGTCTGGTGCCAGCACTGAGCATGAACATTGTATCTAGATCGTGTTTGATGCGAAGTGGTTATTCATTTAAATCTGAGAACAATGGTTGTTCTATTTATATGAATGAAATCTTTTATGGTCATGCACCGATGATGAATGGTTTATTTCTTTTGGATCTCGATAATAATGTTACACATATTCACAATGTTGATGCTAAAAGAATTAAACTAAATGATGATATATCCGCATATATGTGGCACTACCGTCTAGGTCATATTGGCGTTAAACGCATGAAGAAGCTCTATTCGGATGGACTTTTGGAATCACTTGATTTTGAATCATTTGATACATGTGAGCCATGCCTTATGGGCAAGATGACTAGAACGCCGTTTTCCGGTTCAATGGAACGGGCGACAGATTTATTGGGAATCATACATTCTGATGTATGTGGTCCAATGAGTGTGTCGGCGCATGGTGGATATCGTTATTTTGTTACTTTCACAGATGATTTTAGTAGATACTGTTATATCTACTTGATGAAACAAAAGTCTGAAACATTTGAAAAGTTCAAGGAATTTCAGAATGAAGTGAAAAATCATCGTAATAGAAAGATCAAATTTCTACGGTCCGACCATGGAGGTGAGTATCTAAGTTATGAGTTTAGCACTCACATGAAAGAGTGTGGAATTGTTTCACAACTCACACCTGCCGGAACACCACAGCGAAATGGTGTGTCGGAATGTCGTAATCGTACTTTATTGGATATGGTTCGATCTATGATGTCTCTGACGGACTTGCCGTTGTCATTTTGGGGTTATGCACTAGAAACTGCTGCATTCACTTTAAATCGGGCACCATCTAAATCCGTTGAAAAGACACCGTATGAATTATGGTTTGGAAACAAACCTAAGATGTCATTTCTTAAAGTTTGGGGATGCGATGTTTATGTGAAGAAACTTCAACCGGATAAACTCGAACCCAAAGCGGAAAAATGCGTCTTCATAGGATACCCTAAGGAAACTACTGGGTATTCCTTCTATCACAGATCCGAGGGCAAGTTTTTTGTTGCCAAGAATGGATCCTTTCTAGAGAAAGAGTTTCTCATGAAAGGTGTGAGTAGTCGGAAGGTATAACTCGAAGAGGTTATTGAACCTTCTCTTCAAAGTATGGCGAGTAGTGCAGCGCCGGAAGTTGTTCCGAAGTTGGCTTCACCAGTTAAAGAAGGAACTAATGATAATGATCATAAAACTCCGAAAGAGAATACTACTGAACCTCGCAGGTCTAGCAGGACGCGTGCAGCTCCCGAGCTGTACGGAAATCCTATCATGAATTTCATGGTTGATGAAAATGATGACCCTGCGACATATGAAGAAGCGATGATGAGCCCGGATTCCAACAAATGGTTAGAAGCCATGAAATCCGAGATGGAATCCATGTATGAAAATCAAGTTTGGAACTTGGTGGACTTACCTCACGACCGAAAGGCCATGGAGAATAAATGGATTTTCAAAAGGAAAACTAATGTTGATGGTAATATAACCGTCTATAAAGCTCGACTTGTCGCAAAGGGGTTTCGACAAATTCAAGGAGTTGACTATGATGAGACATTCTCTCCCGTAGAGATGCTAAAATCAGTTAGGATTATGTTAGCAATTGCTGCATATTTCGATTATGAGATATGGCAGATGGATGTCAAAACCGCGTTTCTCAATGGTAATATTGAAGAAGAGTTGTATATGATACAACCAAAGGGTTTTGTCGATCCTAAGGATGCTAACAAGGTGTGCAAGCTTCAGCAATCCATCTATGGATTGAAGCAAGCATCACGAAGTTGGAATCTCCGCTTTGATGAGGTGTTCAAAGAGTTTGGATTTGTCCAAACTTATGGAGAAGCTTGTATTTACAAGAAAGTGAGTGGGAGCAATGTGGCATTTTTGATACTATATGTGGATGACATATTATTGATCGGAAATGATATAGATCTTTTAAACAGTGTTAAAAGTTATCTAAATAGCAAATTTTTAATGAAGGACCTAGGTGAAGCGTCATACATATTAGACATAAAGATCTATAGAGATAGATCTAGGCGCCTAATAGGGCTATCGCAAAGTACATACCTTGATAAGATTTTAAAGAAGTTTAAAATGGAAGATAGTAAGAAGGGGTTCTTACCTATGACACAAGGCATGACATTGAGTCAGACTCAAAGTCCGGCTACGGCGGAAGAAAGAGAGAAAATGGACAAAGTCCCCTATGCTTCATCCATAGGCTCTATAATGTATGCCATGCTATGTACAAGACCGGATGTGGCACATGTTATTAGTTTGACTAGTAGGTACCAATCAGATCCAGGTTCGGAACACTGGAAAGCAGTCAAGAATATCCTTAAGTACTTGCGAAGAACTAAGGATATGTTTCTTGTATACGGAGGTGAAGAAGTGCTCGTCGCTAAGTGTTATGTCGACGCTAGTTTTGATACCAATCCAGATGACTCTAAGTCTCAATCCGGATACGTATTTCTCATGAATGGCGGAGCGGTTAGTTGGAGGATCTCCAAACAACCTGTGGTGGCGGGATCAACGACGGAGGCCGAATATGTTGCTGCTTCGGAAGCGGCTCAGGAAGCAGTTTGGGTGAAGGAGTTCATATCCGAACTAGGTGTGGTTGCAAACGCGTTGGACCCAATGGTGATCTATTGTGACAACAATGGTGCCATTGCCAATGCCAAATAGCCAAGGTCTCACAAGAATTCCAAGCATATTAAGCGCCGGTTTCACTCCATCCGCGAGGATGTCAAGGATGGAGATATAAAGATTTGTAAAGTACATACGGATCTCAATGTAGCAGATCCGTTGACTAAAACTCTCCCTAGAGCAAAAAATGATCTACACCAGAACTCCATGGGTGTTAGATATATCACTATGTAACTAGATTATTGTCTCTAGTGCAAGTGGGAGACTGAAGGGAATATGCCCTGGGAGGCAATAATAAAGTGTTTATTATGTGTATTCCAAGTATATGATAGATGTTTATTTTGCATGCTATAATTGTATTAATATGGAAACATTAATACATGTGTGTTTAATAAACAAACAGAAAGTTCCTAGTTATGCCTCTCTCATAAACTAGTTTGATTAACAAGATGATCACAGTTTCCTGATCATAGACATTGGATGTTGTTAATAACGAGATCACAACATTAGTGTAATGATGTGATGAACATTCATCCGAAGTATATCATTACGATCAAAGTCATTGAGTTTATATTGCTATAAACAACTTACGAAGTGATCCTAATCCTTAGACCATGAGATCATGCCAATCACTAACACCAGAAGAGTTTCTTGTTGACATCAAACGTCACACCGTAACTGGGTGATTAAAAAAATGGCTTCAAAGCTACTAAAGTGTTATGTGGAGACTCACGGATCAAGAGTGGAATTTGTTCATCCCTATGACAGATAGATATACTCTGGGCCCTCTCGATGATATCACATTGATTAGCTTGCAAGCAAGTGATTTGATCACTAGAATGTTATATCACGGGAACGAGAAAAGAGTGCATGTCAGTAACGAGATCAAACTAGGTATGGAGACACCGATGATCGAATCTCGGACATGTAATATATCGTGAAACAAAGGGATTAAGATACGAGCATAAAAGGTTCCAACGATCACAGGAAAGTCATCGTTGAATGTGTGGGAGTCAGTATGGATCTCTAGGTCCCGCTACTGATTATTGATCGGAGAAGGGTCTCGATCATGTCCGCATTATTCACGAACTGTAGGGTGACACACTTAAGGGACCCTAACATCCAGTTGGAGCAAATGTTTCATGCCGGAAAGAATAACAAGCGCAGGAATTTATTTCACTAGATACCGAAATAGGTTTTCGGGTGAAATTGCAGAAAGTGTTTTTGCATGTGAAATAGAATTCTAGCAAGGGGTTATATGTGAATGTTTGTCATTAAATTAATTGACAAAATTCTGAATAAATAAAAAGAGTTTTATTTAATGAGAGTTTGCATTAAATTTGGTGGAAATTTAATAGCAATTTCGAGTGGGATTTTGAGTGGAGGAAATTGAAGAGGTTTTTGTGAGTGGAGTGTCCACCCACATGAATGAAGGAAGGGAGGGGACAACCCCCATGGCCGGCGGCCACCCCCTTGGGTGCCCCCTCCTATAAAAGGCACCCCTCTCCCTCTCTCTCACTCACACCTCCTCGTGAAGGATCTCTCTCCCCCTTTAAAATTTATCCCCATGGTCTCGGACTAGCGAGATACATGTTCCCGGTGGCTATTCGGCAAGAAAGGGTTGTGCTTCCGCTGCATCGCTGGAGCGAGGAGTCGGAGGTTGCTCGATGTCTTGTACGTGTGTGCGAGCACGAATGCGCTACTGCTTTGTGGCGCTAGGACTTCCTCTCGATCTTGAGATCGGCAAGAGATCGTCTACATCAACCACGAGTTCAACTCGTTAAGCTTTGTCGGTCTTCAAGGGTATGTTCTCTATGGATATACATCCGCCCGTTGTTTGTATCTAGTAGATAGATCTTGGTACATAGTTCCCATTGTAGGAAAAATTTTGTTTTCTATGTTGCGAACCCTACATAAACTTTTGTGAGAAAGAACTATTTCCAGGTGGAGCTTAAATGACAACTCAGTTGTTAAGGCTTGCAAGTATTCTTTGGCTCCCCTTGTGTCGAATCAATAAATTGGATAATACTACCCGCGAAGACTGTTGCGATCCCCTATACTTGTGGGTCATCAGCAGTATCCCAGTCGCCTCCTCAACCTCCACTATTCCATTCCAGTCGACCTTTGTCCCCATCCATGCCCCCTTTCTCCCAGTCAAGCTTACGCTTCAAGGAGAGCCACCACGCGACCACCGCAGACGTCGAGTAGCAGTACAGGCATGGATCGGGACCCGCTACGGCGGCCGAGTCGGGGCCGCAATCATGGCTGTTGTCCTACATCACGACGATGAATAGATGAACGTGCGGTGGTTTCTTTCTGGGATATAGAGGATTAGGAGGGGATTAGGCCTTTTTTACAGCCGGAGGGGACTATCGTTTTTTATAGCCGGGGGGGGGGGGATTATGCGTTGACAACAAGATAAGTTCAGGATGGAAGGAGAGCATGAAACATGGGGGGTAGGGGAGAATAAAGAAATCGTGGCCATTTGATTGTCTCACGTGAAGGGCCGGGATTCGATTTTCCCACGGCACTTCGTGCCTTTATAAGTAGTTGTAGATGAGGGACAAACTGAATACCACTCTTATTATGTTTTCTTTATGTGAAACAAATAAACGTTTTTCAATGCATTGTTATTCATGATCTTTGTTTGTAACATTTTCATGTTGCAACTTGGTTGCTATGTCTTATTGTTAGAACTACATCTTTCATTCTCATGTTTAGAGTACTTTGATCCCAACTATCCATGCTTTCCAAATGATTTGGTCAAGATTATGATGGTGCATGTCACCTCAAAACTTATATTGTTTTTATCGTTTACCTACTCGAGGACGAGCAGGAATTAAGCTTGGGGATGTTGATACGTCCATAACGTATCTATAATTTTTTATGGTTTTATGCTATTATTTTGCTTTTGACACTTCTTTTTATATAAAGTTCATGAGTTATTTGGACTAACCTACTAATAGTTGCAAAAGTGCACAATGTTCTTGTTTTACACTTTGATGTGTAGAAATTATCAAGAATACAAGTGGAACCCTTGTTGGACTCAAATTGGGATTTTCCAGAAATCTGTCTTAGAACTCTTTTTGAAGATGGTCACGTTTCAGGTCGAAGACGGCGTCAAATAAAAACTCTTCAACTACAAAGTTGTAGTAAATTTCACGACAATCGTTTTGTACATAAAATGTAGTTGATTCCGAGTTCGGACGAGCCCGCTAGGCCTGATTTACTACAGCCCAAGATGGGGTGACGGGAATCCAAAAAGCTATATAAAGGGAGGAAATTTGATTCGTGGAAGACACCTCCACCCACGAATTTGCCCCCACCAAAGCCACGTTTTTGCCTCCCCCATGGATCCCATCTCCATGGGGGAGGGCTCCCAAGAAGCCATGAAGGAAGGGGGCTAAGGGGCGGTGCTCCCCACGATACCAGCGGCGGGGAAGGAGTCCCCCGCTCCGCCGCTGCTGCCCTCTTCACCATCTTCACCGCCATCTCCATCACATAATCCTCCTAGTATGCAGTGGTTCATCCTCCCACACACCTTTGTACCGTCCTATGTAAACATGGTGTTTGATGCTATAAGTTATAATCCTATGATCTATGTCATGTTTATGTAGTTTCTTTGTTCTTAGATTGAATGGTTGAATGTCTTTGGTTCATTAGAGCTGTATGTTGATATGGTACAGTCCTTTGGTGTCCATTATATTTGTGCGCGTATGGATTAAACATCGTAGGGTTTGTAGTATGTGTAAGAGGAAGGGGGAAGTTCTGCCGGAGTAACAGAAACCTAAGGACGCGAACCGGAACGTTGCACGTATGGGAGTAAGAGGACCATTAACTTAATGCTATGGTTGAGGAAACCTTAATGCATTGTTAGTAGTTACAAATGTTTGCTAACAATCCAATCATATGGTATATGTAATTCCAAGTAGTGAAGCGCATGTATATTTAGCCTCTTTCACATAGAAAACTGCATCAAAGACAATGAACCCGATTTATTCGACAATTAAACTTGGACAAAGCCACCACAATTACCACCAATATTCCACACTCATGGTTATGTTAGTTTAGTGTATTTTATTGCTGTAACAACTAGCTTTACTTTCTTGTTGTTTTGCAAAGCTTTCTCTAGTACTCATTTTGTTGCTCTAGTTTTATTTCCTAGATAATGCAAATGTTTAGTGTGCGTAGAGTTGTATCAGTGGTTGATAGAACTTGAGAGAATATTTATCCTACCTTTAGCTCCTCGTTGGGTTCGACACTCTTACTTATCGAAAAGGCTACATATGATCCCCTATACTTGTGGGATATCACTAGCTACTAGCAAGAATCAATACGCAAGGACGTACAATGCTCTGCTCTGGAGGCCAGAGCGATGGGGAAGAAGAAGGAATCTAGACACTATTCTGTTTTACGGGAGCTATTTACGGGTTCTGATCTATGCGTACAAACACAAACCCTCAAAATGTGAGTTCAGTGACCTGTACTCTGGATTTATAGTTCGTCGTTTTACGGTACTGCTATAGATGCTCTTACACTCGCAACATTTCCTCCTCTTGTTGGCTTCATTATACTCTCTTCTAGCAATTTCGTTCTTACTAATGTGTCCCGTATTTTTCTTGGTTTCCTATACATGATTAGCCATTAAAAAACTTGAGGAAAAAATTTATCATAGCTACAAGGACTAACAAACATATATATCCCCGCAAAATTTAATAATGCAATTTCAACATGATATCATGGACTATCATCACATGAATGAAAGATATATTTGGTGCAGATGGGATCACGATATCCAAGCACTCGGAGATGGAAGCAATTGGGAGCCCTTAATGATAGGTGAAAGTGCATCTAGATCTTCTTACTAGTGTTTGATCATTGATGTCAAACAATTAAGGGACCAGTGGTTATACTGAGTATATGAAGTTCATACATCCCCTACAAAGTTGCTTTACTTATGAATGTCGACCCTCATAATAAAGTTGAAAAGGCATGGTTTGAAGATAGAAGACCGGAGGTAGTTGTTCTATTAGTTTGGTGGTTTGAAGAACCACATTGAGTGTAGGACAAGCAGAAAGAGGGTAAGATACATTAGGTCAATGGTGAAACTTGATTGTTTGCTCGGTTATGATCAATTTTATACAAAAAATACTATGGTAATGCACATGAGTCCATGGTTAACATGATGATCGGTATAACCAGGTTGAATAGCGGTATAAACGATTGTCGCATTTGTTTCTAGTGTTGTGACTTAGTCATGTCCATCCTTGTAGAGCTTCAAAGTGTTGGAAATATGCCCTAAAGGCAATCATGTATGATGATATTTCCCATTGAATTCATAAAGATATTAAGTTGTCCCCGTATGAACTTATGATGTATATCATTGAATATGTGATTCAGTTGTGGAACTGTACATTCATGTTGTTTGTACTAAATATCCCTGGTCATTAAGGTTGTGTTGGACACACAACTTAGACCAATGTGAAAGTCGGCAGATGATTCAGTTCCACTTATCATGGGCATGGTGATGCTATTCCGACTTACACAAATTCGGCTAAAGAGTTTCAGATTGACCCATATTGAGGAACAACGAACAAGTTGTCATTTTTATATCTCAATCAATGTAATCCTTGGACCTGAGGTTGTTGCACAGTCCGAGTTGAGGATCACCAACTTAGGTTCTGTCAAACGCTGATCTGTAACTAGGCAGTTATAAAGGCAGAGTTCGGGTCGACTGAGAATCAAGTTGCGTGATATGAATAACCAAGATGGGATTTTGCCCCTCCAGTTGAAGAGATATTCTCTGGACCCTCTCGGATGATATGATTCGGAAAGCATGGCCATGCACGACTCGGTTAAGTGTAACCGAGGCGACCGACTAAGAGTTAGTCAAATGAATCACTTATCTAAGATCGAGAAGAGAGTCGGACTATTTAAGGGATGACAATTATTCGCCTATAGTCTGACAAGGTATATTGTCAGACAAAAAGGACTGGGACGCAGGTCGCATTGGAAAGTGTTGGGGAGGTGACCCCGGATAGGGTCATGACGGGGAAAGACGAAAGGAGTTTCCCCTGTCAGATTTCGAGTTAATGTGTGTATCGGCCGAATCATGTAAGAGTCGGCCGAGGTAAGCACGAGCATGACACCTATAAGAAGGGCTGAACGTTACTCGGCCGACGTACGGTATAAGTCGGCCAGGTAAGTCCGAATAACCTAAATGCAGGTGAAGGCCAAGCCGATTTAAGCGAGACAGGGCCGAGTTACATGAAGCTTGCCAGAGAAGGAGGTGCCTATAGTCAAACCCTAGTCACAGGCTAGGAAGAATCTGAACGGAGCCAAGCACAAAGGACAAGGCACAGAGCGGCAGAAGGACAGAAGGAGGTCACGGAGGTGACAGTCCAGGAGCCCGAGGCGTGCAAGTGGGGTTCTCTGAAACCTTGCCGTCATTAGAAGGGAGACACGGAAAGGAGGCCGCCGAGTTACTATATGGGGACAAGCATATTCTTCGAATATGCTTGCCACGTCAGCCCTAGAGGAGCCAAGGAATCCCTTTATAAGGAGAGGCTTGGATACAGAGAAGGGGATCGGCTCATTCTAGACCGTTAGGCTAGTGAAAGGTCATCCTCTCTTCCTGCACACAGCTCAAGGAGCACTTGTAGTCCGAGAAAGGAGAAATAAAGATCTGAATGATAGTCATTTGTGTGTAGAATTAACTACATCTTCCCTTCCCAGATCCCTCTAGCATCCATTGGCCCCATACTTTAGCCTACCCATGGCATCTGCCGTGCCACCACCACGATAGTTGGCGCCCACCGTGGAACCAGCAGCGGTGCTAGCTGGAGTCAAGATCCGGACGGGAAACTTCATCAACACTGGCGAGCGCGTTGTCTCTGGACTAGTTCAGAGATTTGATCTCTGTGACTATGTCAGCGATAACGCAGGCAGCTTCAAGGGAAAGGCTACTCCGTGCAACGGCGTCTTCGTCAACCTGGGCATGCATCAGATCTATGTCGGTGTCGACACCTCCTGTGTCTACCCTCACCGAGTCATCGTTGTAGGCGATCCCCCCTCAGCTCTACAAACCGTTCGCGTGGAGAACGCGCTGTCGGCAGCATCGAGGTAATGGTCACAGCAGGAGTGCAGGTAGCAGGGGGGTGCTGGATCAAACAAGGACTCGGCGATAGGAGGACAGGTGACCACAAAGCAGACAGCCCCGCAGCCCACCTAGGTAGATCCTTCGGCAACAAGGCAAGTCGAGGTGTAGGAGATGACCCCGAAGGCGCCAAGGGTAAGATGGCCACCTCTGGAAAGACCAGAGAATATTCTTCAGGCAACTATAGATAATCTGACTACACCTGTAGCGCCGATCCTTGATCCGGCTAATGCTGAGGCAGAATTGGAAGAGACTAGGCAAAAAGTACTTGTAGAGGCAAAAAAGGTGTCGGCATTGGGGAGTCCCTAAACAGGACCCTGCGAGAATATGCTAAGGCAAATAAGCTAAATGTTGCCCCTGAGCGGGTTGATGAGTTAAGGTTGAGAGGGAAAAACCTCATGAATGATATCAACAAAGAGCATGAAGCTCGTGAGGGAGATTCAGTTGATCTGGGTTTGCCGAGGTATAACACCCCGGCGAAAAACCTAAGGGCTACGAATGCCGCTGCATTAGAATTGGAAGGGCTGATTGGTGAAGCCCGGCAAAAACAGCAAGAAAGAGTAAACGAGCTGGTGCGCATTGCGAACCGGCAGAATGAGGAAACGCTTAAGGCGGACCCGGCAAGACCTGGTGCCTCACGCATGGTTCATTCGGCTGGAGCAGCACCTGCCCTTACAGTGGTAGCTGCATCTTCACCCAGAAACAATGCTCGAAAAGACAGAGCGGTAACTTCAGGAAAAAAAACAAGCAGATTGTACCATATGATTCGGCAGTAGCTGAAAAGATCAATGAGAACAGAGGCAATGGAAGCCGAGATAACAATGGCGAAAGAAACCCCCATCGTGCAAACAGAGGCGATGGAAGCCGAGAAAACGGAGATCTCGGAAGAGGAAATCATGAGAACAATATCCCGACAGAAGGAAGGAGAGATCCGCCGCCTAACCCACAGCCGAGGTATGAACCTCGACAGGAAAGAGAGGTGAGACCAACTCGCCACAATCAGACAAATGAGAGATACAATGATGGTTACTCAGATATGGAATATGCGGGTCATGGTGGGAATAACCACTATGAAATGCAGGAAAGAATTATGTACAGAGACTTGCCATCAAGTGATGCGAGACTAAAATTGGACCGGTTGTACCGGTCTGAGTTATTAGAAGAGCAGGGTCTGCCGGGTCCGGCATGTTTCGGACCACGGATCATGGGCGAGCCGCCAGTGCTGAACTTTCAGCTAGCAAGAGGCACGAAAACATACAACGGAAGCACCAAACCACAGGATTGGTTGATTGACTATGCCACTGCTGTAAAAATAGCAAGTGGAAACTTGCGATGGGCAGTAATATATGTCCCGCAAATGGTGGAAGGACCGGCCAGAGTATGACTGAATAATCTGCCTCCAGGCAGCATCAACTGTTGGTTAGATTTTGAAGAGATGTTTGTCAGCAACTTCACCAGTACTTATAAAAGGCCAAACAGGCCACAATAGCTAGCAATGTGCAAGCAAAGACCGAATGAGACAGACAGAGAATTCTTGACTCAGTGGCGCAACCTCAGGAATTCATGTGAGGGAATTATAGAATCACAAGCGATAGCTTGGTTCGCACAAGGATGCTGCTATGCCAGTGTCCTGTGGCAGCGACTGCAAAGAGATATGCCAACCACCCTGGCAGAAACCATCAGGATAGCGGATTCATATGCATTGGGAGATCCGACGCAGCCAGAGCTGATGTCGGCAGACCATCGGGAACACCAAGATCAATATGCAAGAGATGCCGCCGGATCATCAAGGCGTAATGAGTTCAGAAGTAGAAGAAGAGAAGAAAGACCGGATTACAGATATGCTTCCATCCAGGTGGCAGCGGCAGCGCAAGATCAGCCGAGTCATGGGAACAGTCAGAGGCAGAAGAATGGTCCTCAGCAGTGGATACCGAGGAATGAAGGGAAGAGACAATGGACACCAGAACAGAAGAAGCAATGACAGGAAAGACCGAAGTACACGTTTGAATCCATGTTGGATCAACCCTGTAAATTTCACACTCCAAACCCGGCCAAGCCGGCCAATCATACGACTCGGCAATGCGCCTGGATGAAAAATGCAATGGGGAGCCCAGCGAGCATGCAAGCACCTTCCAATCAGGCACATCAGCAGTAGCAGCCGCAGTTGACTGGGGCGAATGCACAACAGCTAATGTTACCCCCTCCTCCCCCGAGGTATGATAACTCGAACCGGAGAGATGCAATTCATCAAGTGATAAATCAGGGTCAGGATGGAAGGACAAACCCCAGAAATAATGGACGCAATGATTATAGGGAACATCATCAGTCATATTGCGTGTTCACAACAGAACAGCAAGACAGGCAAAGTATACAGCGCCGGCATATGGAAGTAAATGCAGTTATGCCGACAGTACCAAGATACGTGGCTTGGTCAGATCAGGAGGTAACGTGGAGCATAAGGGATCACCCCAAAATAATGCCGAATCCAGGGTCGTACGCACTCATACTAGATCCGACATTTGTCGGGCCCAACATTAATGTAAATTTTTCAAAAGTACTCATTGACAATGGGAGTAGTATCAATATCATGTATAAGGATACAATGGATAAGCTCGGAATATCGCAGAATATGCTCCAGTCCACGAGAACCACGTTCCATGGAATAGTGTCGGGACTTTCATGCGAACCCATTGGGAAGGTCCGAGTAGATGTGTTATTCGGCACAAGAGATAACTACAGAGCGGAAAATTTGGAGTTTGAGGTGGTGGATCTCGAAAGTTGCTATCATGCTTTACTCGGGCGGCCAGCATTGGCCAAATTCATGAGTAGCTGCCACATCGGTTACTTGAAAATGAAGCTACCCGGACCACAAGGGGTGATAATTGTAGCAGGAGATTACAGGAAGTCAATGGAATGTGCTTCGGCCGGGTCAACCTGGCCGAGTCATTAGTAATCGCAAGAGAAAAAAGAAGGATTCAGGAGGTAGCAACCCTTGCTCAATCGGCACAATTGAATATGCCAGCATTAGCCAACCCACATGGAAGTGTCTCGTTCCAACCGACTAAAGAAACAAAGAAGGTCCAGATAGATGAGCAGTTCCCTGAGTGCACCGTCACTATTGGTGCCGGCCTAGATGCCAAATAGGAAGACGAGCTCACCAACTTCCTCCATGAGAATCGGGATATCTTTGCATGGTCAACTCAAGACCTACAAGGTGTGCCGAGGGAGTTGGCTGAGCACTCTCTGAATGTAAGGCCAGGGGCAAGGCCGGTGAAGCAACCTCTCCGCCGCTTTGCCGAACACAGGAGAAAAATAATAGGGGATGAGATAGCTCGGCTCCTTGCGGCCGGGTTTATCATGGAGGTGCTTTATCCGGATTGGCTATCAAATCCGGTGTTAGTAGAAAAGAAAAAAGATATTCCAGCAAGATACACATGCCATCGTCCGAGTTAAAAACAATACCAATTACTTGGCCATTTTCTGTATGGTGCTTAGATATGGTAGGACCATTCAAGCCGACCCGGGGCGGGATGACCCACATTTTAGTCATGGTCGACAAATTCACAAAATGGATCGAGGTAAAACCAATAAAGAAATGTGATGGACCAACAATAGTAAAATTCCTCAAAGATATTATCTTGAGATATGGATATCCACACAGTGTTATTACGGACAATGGAACAAACTTTGCTGAAGGGGCCTTTGCTAGATTCTGCCAAGAAAACACATAAGACTAGATGTCGCCTCGGTGGCTCACCCAGCATCTAATGGGCAAGTATAAAGATCTAATGGACTAGTCTTGTCCGGAATAAAACCCCGACTCGTCGAACCACTGCAAAGGTCGGTAGGGTGCTGGATCGAGGAGCTACCAGCGGTACTATGGAGCCTCAGAACTACCCCAAACAGATCAACATGGTATACGCCATTTTTTCTGGTATATGGAGCAGAAGCCGTGCTTCCAGCCGACATAATACATGACTCGCCAAGGGTAGCCTAGTATACAACCGCTGAGGTACATGAGATAGCTCGGCAAGATGATGTCGATTTGCTGGAAGAAGCCAGGGAGTTGACACTATCAAAGTCAGCTATTTATCAGCAAGATTTACGATGATATCACAGCAGAAAAGTCAATCCAAGAGTGTTTAAAGAAGGAGATTTGGTTCTTCGGCTAGTGCAACGCACAGCCGGCATGCACAAACTATCACCCCCATGGGAGGGACCATTCATCGTGAGCAAAGCATTGCACAATGATGCATATTAATTAATCGATGCTCAGTCACCAGAAAAGAACAAGGCAAACAAAGCCGGTGAAGAGTCAAAAAGACCATGGAACATAGCCTTACTTCGTCCATTTTTCTCATAGAAACCATCCATGATACGTTGTAATGGGACGCTTCAAGTCGAAGTATCGACTATGTATTAAATCTCGCCACCTTGAGCAGTGTCTCAGGGACTGCCCTATGTTATTTCTCATTTTGAACTATGTATTAGACCTCGGCACCTTGAGCAGTGACTCGGGGACTGCCTTATGTATTCCTACATCTTTGAGTTCTGTATTGAAACTCGGCATCTCGAGCAGTAACTCGGGGACTACCCTATGTTATTTCTCATTTTGAACTATGTATTAGACCTCGGCACCTTGAGCAGTGACTCGGGGACTGCCTTATGTATTCCTACATCTTTGAGTTCTGTATTGAAACTCGGCCTCCCGAGCAGTAACTCGGGGACTGCCCTATATTTTTTCACATCTTTGCGTTATGTATTAAACTTCGGCACGTTGAGCAATGACTCGGGGACTGCCACTCGATTATTTCCTATTGCTGAATGATGTATTAAATTTTAGGACCTCGAGCGGGGAACTCGGGGACTATGTTGTATTATCCCTTATTTCGGATTGTGCATTAAAACCTCGATTTCTAGGGCGCTGACTAAGGAATTGCCCCTTAGTTGTCTCCTATTCCAAAAAAGGATAGTAAATTTCGCCACCCCGAACGATGGGTCAGAAGCTATCTTGAACGATATTATTTCGTTTTCTTCAAATATGGGCTTCGGGATTGGTAGATTGAATAAAGATCAAGAACACAATGGTAGAACCATCGGAGTTTGTAGATCGAATAAAGCAAAGATTTAAACCAACAATATCTATTTAGACAGACAAATAACGATTACAATCATAACTGCCTCAGCGGCAAAAGGCAAAAGAGAGTTCATACCACACAGCGAGTCGGACAATTGTTTCACACACAACATACGCCCGACATAGTGGGGATAAGAAATGACTTAAAGTTTTTTTGAACCTAAGGGGCAGCGACTTGGTCAGGCACTGGGCGCTCCGAGGTAGACGGCACCTCGGCCGAAGTTGCTTCGCCCTCCACAGAACCAGGAGCGACTTCGGGGGAAGCCTAGGGTTGTTGAGAAACACTAGCTTGAGCTTGAGAATGCCCAGTCCCTTTGGAGGAGGATCGCACGTCGCCGTCCCCATCTAAGCTTGCGCTGGAATCACCAGAAGTTTCCGAGTCGCCCTCACCCTCGTCCTGGTCGGCCGAATTATTATCAGAGGCATCTTCGACTTCGACGTCATCCGCCGGGTCAGGAAGGAAACTCGGCCCTTCAATCCAGTTGTGTACGTCAGCATACTCAACAAGCTGGAAGGCACGAGCTTGTCGGCGAGCGACAAATTCTGGATCCTCAACCCAACGGGAGCCGGTGCGCAAGTTTATCAAGGTATCGAGCGAAATATCCTCGTACCATGACATAATGACTGTGAGCGCCATATCAGCACCAGCTCGTCCAGCAGATTCCCTCCAGATATTTAATTGGTTCTGGGATGCCATTAATCTTTCCACCAGTATCTTGACCTCATCAATGTCAGGAGTTCTAGAAGTATTCAGCCAGAGAACATGATAGGCCCGAATGACTGCTTGCACCAAATCCCGGCCCATAATCTTCATCGGACCAACAGCAACACCAACGGCAACCAAGAAATCTTCCATCGAGTATTCCGGGCTCGCATCTACGGGAACACCTCGGCGCACGCGAGCATTAATCACCGCTCCAGAGTTCACGGGCTTAGCTTCCGGAAAATGATCTGCGCAGAATAAAAAGTATATCACTCAAAAGTAAGAAAGAGAAGGAGATAACTCGGCCACGGTCAGAGACTTACGATGAATGTAGCTTAGCATTTTCTGAAGGTCTTGAGCCCAATCAACCTTGGTCTTCTCAAAGCGAGTGATCTCCTCGCTCATCGCCCGTGTCTTAAGTTCGGCAGCATCGAGGAGTTCTTTATTTTTCTGCAATTGCAGAGCTAGCCAATTCTTCTCTTTGTAGAACTCCTGGTCAACTTTCTCTAACTCAGACTTCTGAGAGAGCTTGAGGGACTCCACCTCGGCGTGCAAGCGAGTTATCTCGTCATCTTTCTCTTTCAGCTGCGCCGAGTGAGTAGCCGCTTGCTCTAAAAAATGCAGCATCATATCAGGCATGGGTATGCATTCTTGATGTGGCGTTGCAAGAGTTTGTAACTCGGCTATACCAAAGCCAGAAGGTTAAAAGGAACCCGGGATAAATTTCGAACAGAAATCTGTAAAGAGAAAGGATAACTAACCTTCCAGGGCCTTGCCTTTCTTCTCAAGATGGATGTTGAGATTGTTGATGTTACCTATTTACCAGCAAGATGAGCTAACACCTCAAGTCGAAAATAATAAGAACTTTAGGGACAATACAAAAGTTTGTTAACTTACCAGCTTTCTTCACCATGGGAATAACTTTTTCATACTTATCTTGCAATTTCGTATGTGCGAAAAGCAACCTTTGGAATTCGGCAGTCCACCGATCATGGCCAACCTAAACGACAAAATAAATTGCAGTGAGATATTCAAAGCTAAGACAGATCCGAATCAAGCAAAGCTTATCTCGGATCTAGGTGGCTGGATATTCGAAGCTAAGACAGATCTGAATCAAGCAAATCTTAACTCGGATCTAGGTGGCTGGATATTCGAAGCTAAGACAGGTCCGAATCAAGCAAAGCTTAACTCAGATCTAGGTGGCTGGATATTCGAAGCTAAGACATATCTGAATCAAGCAAAGCTTAACTCGGATCTAGGTGGCTGGATATTCGAAGCTAAGACAGATCTGAATCAAGCAAAGCTAAACTCGGATCTAGGTGGCTGGATATTCGAAGCTAAGACAGATCCGAATCAAGCAAAGCTTAACTCGGATCTAGGTGGCTAGATATTCGAAGCTAAGACATATCCGAATCAACTTAAGCTTAACTCGGATCTAGGTGTCTGGATATTCGAAGCTAAGACAGATCCGAATCAAGCAAAGCTTAACTCGGATCTAGGTGGCTGGATATTCGAAGCTAAGACAGATCCGAATCAAGCAAAGCTTAACTCGGATCTAGGTGACCTGATATTCGAACACTAAGACAAATCCGAAACAGGCAAAGCTTAATAAAACTTCCAAACGAATAACAAGTTATTCGGTTGCAAGCTTCGGGGACTAGAATATATATAATATCATTCGAGTGACTAATCAAACGTCAATAAAAACAATTACCTCGTTCATCTTATCGCTGTCAAGCACGATCTTGGCAGCCAGATGCAAGCGACTGCTGATGTCGGAGAGTTCAAATGGCCGACTGCTTGGATTGTCGTCGAGCTGATCAGCAGCGTTCCAATTGTTGGCATACTCAACCAACGAACCGAGGCTGTTCCCACTCTCAGTGCGAGTCAGGACTTTACCTCGGGCGCGTTGTGTAACCACCGCCGCCGCGGGACGCTTGTGAAGAGTGAGCTGAGTATCAGCGGCCGACGTGACAACGGTCTTGGCAGGGAAAAACCCCTTGCGGAGCGCATCGGCAATTGTAGGTTGAGAGGAGCTAGCAGGCCCTTTTTGAGATGAGGGAGGTTTGGTGACGACGACCTTCTTGGCCTTAGAAGAGGCGTCTGCAGGAGCCGTTACCTCGGCACTAGGGGCGGTGTCCTTGGAAACAGGAGGAACAATAGTTTCTGAGGGCGCCGAGATGGTGATATCCTCGGTTGGAGTTGGAGTTGTGGTTGAAACTGCGTGGGCCAAAGGAGTCTCGGGGAAAACTCTGGGATTCACGACGGGGGCAGTGGGTTCGGAAGGAGGATCAACTGTCCGGGTTGCGTCGGCATCAACAACCGAAACCACGGGTGCATCTTGCCGAGTTAATGTGTGACTCGGAGCAGGAGGAGAATCCACGCGAGCAGGACTAGGAACTCTGGTATCTTCAAGGGGCGAAGGAGAAGGCAGCCGAGTAGTATGACTCATCATGCTCGGACCACTGGGTCTAACAGAAAGAGGAGCGCTCCAAAAGCACATAAAGTCAAATCAAAAGACAGAAAAAGAGAAACAAGAAATACAAATAGAAAGGAACTCACCCAGTAACTCCAGGCATAGTTTTGCGCTTCAGAAGATGTTGGGCTGACTTTTTAGTTCACTTCTTGGGAGCGGCATCGGAGGCACTTGTTGGAGCAGCACGCTTCCGTGAGGTAGCAGGGGGTTGCGAGGCAAGAGGCTCGGCGTCGTGCACCTGACCGGCCTGATTAGCTGGGGAAGTAGAAGCTAGAAATGCATAAGAGATAGGCATTGCGGCAACTACCTCAAGAATTTGGACATCGTCCGAATCACCTTCCTCCTCGTGAGCCGAGGTCTTGCCACGAGCACGAGCCGGAGCGAGGTCTGACTTGGGAACGAACTCCTCCGAGTCAGGCTCCCCGCTATCCGGGGTGTTCCGATCGGCGGTCCACGGGAGGGCCAGAACCTCGGCATCCTCGGCCTTCTGCTCCGCAAACCTCTGTAGGAAAAGAGACAGAGGAATTAGCAAGAAAAATCACAGACGCGATTAATAGGCAGAACACAAGTGCGTGAACTTACCTCAGGAGGGGGATGCTCGCGGGTGAACGGCTTCAGTCCCCAGGCCCAATCCTCCGGCAACTCCGTCTTAAAGATAGCTCGGACGCGCTTGGGATCAAGGAGACCGCTCATATAGCAGAGCTTGTGCGTGCGTTGCTGGAAAGGGCAGATCCGGCTGCTGACGAAGGTGGTCATCAGATCCTCGCCACGTAACCCAGCGCGGATCAACTCCTTCAGCCAAATCTCAAAGGCCTCGGCCAGAGCATGGCTTTTCCTGGGATTATAAGTCCAGTTCTTCTTGGAAGGGGGGCCGATGGAGAAGGCAGGGAGCCGAATCTTGTCTTCCTTCCCAGAATTCTTGACATAGAAAAATGATCTATGCCATTTCTTGCATGACTCGAGACCAGCAACGCGAGGAAACTCGGATTTCCTCCGAGGTGTGATGGACGCGGCTCTGCACTGGGTAAGCGATTTCTCGGAAGGATGAAGGGATTCGTCTGGAACGACATTGGATCGGATCTGGAAGAACTTTGACCATACATGCACAGACGGCCAGAGGCCGAAGTATCCTTCCGAGGCCGAGATAAAGGCGGACAGAGAAGCAATGGCATTAGCCGGAAGATGATGCGGCTGTAGGCCGAAGTAATCGAGAAATTCCCTAGCAAAATCACTAAGGGGAAGTCCAAACCCGCGAGCGAAATAAGACATAAAGACGACGTACTCGCCTTCGTTAAGAACGGGAGAAGATTCGCTGCTGGGCAAGCGACAGGCTACCTCGACAGGGATCCGCCGAGTTCTAATTAGCCACTCAATCTCTCGGCGGGTAACGGTGGAACCTTGCCAGGAGCCCCGTTCTGGACCTAACGCTGCATCGTCATCCTCGATGAGAGCTCCGCTAACTGAGCTCGACATGGGGTCGCCGGAGGAGTCTACAGAAGAAGAGCTAGCGGCGGAGCAAAACCTAGAGGTGCAAGGCCCCGTCGTGATCCTAGGCAGAAAACGGCGGCGGAGCGGAAAAGGAACCGCCGCGGGAAACCAAGAGGGCGGCAGGCGCGTCTAGAGGAAAGTCTAGGCAAGGAGACCACAAGGAAACTCACCGGCGACGGCGCCGGAGCAAGCGTACAGGGACGAGGTCGACGGAGCAGAGGGATTAGGGCCTCACCGTCGAAGATTCCGACGAGTGCACGGCCGCAGAAGCACAAACAGGCGTAAGGGCGAAAGGAAGAAGAAGGGCAACAGCGAGCGAAAGAGGAAAGTAAATCCTCTAACCCCGTGCCACTCTTTATAACCGCGTGGCCTGGGCAGTAGTGGGATCGTGCGTACGCGCACTAACCGTTTAGATCGTGTGCGAGGCGTAACCGCTCGTGGCTGAGTGGAGCCACACCGACGACCACACCGCGCAGGAGACGATCCGACCCCCTGAAAGAAACGGTGCGCGAGGCGTCGCAGCGTTGACGCGACAGGCGCAGTAATTACTGTAGCTTGTCAGTGAGTACTATAGGGGAACATAAAACTAGAGAAACAATGATAAGTGTTACACGTAGGACGAAGCGTGTACGAGAAGCTGCGCAGATACCCCGGACAGGGGAAAAATAACTCGGAAACAATGAGAAACGGAAATTGGGAAACTGATATGGCCCGTCCGAGGTTACGGGCATGACCACACCAGCTTCGAGGATTAATGTTGGGGAGGTGACCCCGGATAGGGTCATGACGGGGAAAGACGAAAGGAGTTTCCCCTATCAGATTCCGAGTTAATGTCTGTATCAGCCAAATCATGTAAGAGTCGGCCGAGGTAAGCACGAGCATGATACCTATAAGAAGGGCTGAACGTTACTCGGCCGACGTATGGTATAAGTCGGCCAGGTAAGTCCAAATAACCTAAATGCAGGTGAAGGCCAAGCCAAGTTAAGCGAGACAGGGCCGAGTTACATGAAGCTTGCCGGAGAAGGAGGTGCCTATAGTCAAACCCTAGTCACAGGCTAGGAAGAATCTGAACAGAGCCAAGCACAAAGGACAAGGCGCAGAGCGGCAGAAGGAGAGAAGGAGGTCGCGGAGGTGACAGTCCAGGAGCCCGAGGCGTGCAGGTGGGGTTCTCTGGAACCTTGCCGTCATTAGAAGGGAGACACGGAAAGGAGGCCGCCGAGTTACTATATTGGGACAAGCATATTCTTCGAATATGCTTGCCACATCAGCCCTAGAGGAGCCAAGGAATCCCTTTATAAGGAGAGGCTTGGATACAGAGAAGGGGATCGGCTCATTCTAGACGTTAGGCTGGTGAAAGTTCATCCTCTCATCCTGCATACAGCTCAAGGAGCACTTGTAGTCCGAGAAAGGAGAAATAAAGATCTGAATGATAGTCATTTGTGTATAGAATTAACTACATCTTCCCTCCCCAGATCCCTCTAGCATCCATTGGCCCCATACTTTAGCCTACCCATGGCATCTGCCGTTCCACCACCACGACAGAAAGACATGTCGTCATGACTCTTTGGTACTTGGGAGTCGACACGTTCTGCTAGGAGCTGCTACCGACTGAGAGTCGGATTCCAATCGTGTCTAAGTTTCCATGAGCCTGCGGGGTCACACACTTAAGAGCGAGAGCAAGTTCGGATTGGATCTGAACCGGAAATCTGGTTGGATTGGACCCAAGCCGGATTTTAGACCGAGTCAGTGAGTCAGACTCGCAATGACTAATATTATATGGGCTTTAGTGAATGGGCCACAAGTGAGTGGAGCCCACTTTCACTCCCTATATATAGTGGGGCACAGAAACCCGGGTGGGTTAGTGGTTAGGTCATTCCATGCATTGGAAACCCTAGCTCCACAACAGTCCTGCCGCCGTATTGGACCTAGCAGTCTACCGCCGGCGCTCCTCCTCGTACGTGTGGATACCAGCAGAGGTGTTGTACGACCAGCACCAAGACAATCGGGATCGGATGATACGCCCAATTTGCATCACCATTCTATATCATAATCTACCTATATTCATTGATATTTGTCTTATTATGAGGTATTACTTATGTCTTTTCCACTATTTATGCATGTTGGATGATTTTTGGAGGATGGACTGCCGGAGTTTGGATTCTGATGGAAAATAGGGCATTTTGATGCAATTTCGTGAAGATCAAAAAAATACCAGAAAAATATGGGAAAATATTATTTTTCTAGAAGATTGAGGAAGCCAGAAGGAGGGACGAAGAAGGGCCGCAGGGGTCCCACACCCTCTGAGGCGCGGGCCCACCCTGGGCCATGCCTAGGGCAGGTATGGCCCACCTGCCTGACTCTGCCCCTTCGCCTATATCTTCCCTAAGGAACCCTAAGCCTCGGGGAGGACCATAGATAGAGAGAAAGATCTCTTTGGCAGACAGATTTCTGCCGGGGAAATTCCTTCCCGGAGAGGGGAGATCGTCGCCATCAACACCATCATCAAGCTAGGCTTCACCGGATCATCATCATCATCCACACCATCATCACCACCAGCACCATTATCACCACTCCGTCCCGCTGTAACAATTGTGTTGGATATTGCTTTAGTTCTTAGGGGAAACTTTCCCGGTGTTAATTACTATTGTAGTTGATGCTTGTGAGTGGAACCATTGGATTGTTGTTTATGTTCAGATTGTTATCCATTATCATATCATCTTTGATCTTGATCCATATGATGTCTTTTGAGTAGTTCGTTTAGTTCTTCAGGACATGGGAGAAGTCATGTTGTTAGTAGTGGATTTGTGTTGAGTTATTATTCAATTGTTAGTTTTTAAGTTGTGGTGCTATTCTTCTAGTGGTGTCATGTGAACGTCGACTAAATGACACTTCACCATTAATGGGCCTAGGGGAATGCATTGTGTATTTGGCTACTAATTGTGGGGTTGCCGGAGTGACGGAAACCTGAACCCCCCTTAGGACACCTTTGCACAAGGGAGCGTAGGATCTTAGAGTTTAAGGCTGTGGTTAGATTTATATCTTAATTACTTTCCTGTAGTTACGGATGTTTGCAGGGGGTTTAATCACAAGTATGTATTAGTCCAAGTACGGTCGGTACATTAGCATAGGTTCACCCACACAACACTTACAACACCATAGAAGAGTACTCAGCTATTTGAAGCGAAAGCACTTGACAGAATTCCCATGTGTCCTCGAGAATGTTTGATCTTTATAAGTATTTCCACCGGCTTGTCCTTTGCTAAGAAAGGATTGGGCCACTTGCTGCATTTGTTCTTTATTACTTGCACTCGTTTTGTTGCCTTATCAGAAAACCAATAAAAATACGTTTGCTAAGTATTCACAGGGATTTCCTGCTCCACACCACTGTTCAACACTGTAGAACCCCGATAAACCACTACTAGAAAATCGCTTGCTAATTACTACTTTGTGCATCCTCATGACATCATGCATCGTTTGCCTAAAACCATTTTCTAAAAAGCCTATATTTCTTTTCTAAATATCCTAGCCTTTATTTCAAATCAAAACTCCGCCCTCTTTCGGATCTTGTATTTTGCCTAAAAACTAATTGCAAAAGGTTTATAACTAAAACATATAATAAAATGTTTTTGTCCGGGGAGACGGTCTGACCGGTCAGGCCAGAGGCCCGACCAGGCTAGACCACCTACTACCCAGCCCATCTAAAATAAAACCTAGCCTAACCCTAACCCTAGATGAAGCCCTAGATACCCAAACCCTAGATCCCCGTTTCGCCCCTAGCCGCCGCTAGTGCACACACTCACGCACGCCAGCGCCCATGCTCGAGCGAACCTGACCCAATCCGCACTCGACCTATCTCCCTGCACGCGCAGCGAACCACCCAGGAACCACACCCCGGCCGACAACTTCATGACCTCTCTCTTGCTCACACTGCGTCAAAACCGCCCACGAGACGTCCCCACCTCGCACGCTCCTCGGGACCCCCCTCCCCGACCCGCACATAGCTGGCCCACCCTGCTCACCTCTCTCCCCTTCCCTCGTCTCTCCCGTATACGCCGCCGCCACCATTGCTTCCTCCCAGCGCCCCGGCCTCCTCCCACACGGGCCTGGCCTCCTTCCACTGGCGCTGTCGCCCGAGTCCCCTTGCCACCGTCCACCGCTTCCTTGCGTTCATGCGGCCACTGTCGGCCCAACAGCCGCCGTCCTGGCCTCCCTCTCGCCCGCAGCGAGCCCCGCCCTCGCATGCTCTCTCTCGTCGCCGCCTTAGCCGCCTCTGGTCGGCCCCGTCCACGCCGGCCTCGCCCATTCCACCGCCGTTGACCTCGAGCGCCATCGGTCCCAGACGCCCTGCGCCAGAGCTCGCCCTGAGGCCGAGCCTCCGCTGCCTCTGTTGCGGCGTTCCTGCTGCGGGCCCTGTACCGGACCGCGTGCATGCCCCTGCTTCAGCACTGTAAGGGCAGCAGCTGCGCATCCCTGCCGCTGCAAGCTCTGCTTGAGTACGGGCTTCTGTGTGCACATGTGGGAACAAGCTTGTCCGCGCGTACCCAAGTTGTTGTCGTTGTCTACTCTGATGTGGTGTTGGTATGGTGATGGATGTCTGCTAATGATGTGGTGACCATGTGAAGATGGATTGGTGGCGATGTTGCGGTTCCGGCTACCTCTCGTTGTACAAGTTCAACGAGTTGGGCAAGTATCTCGCCAAGATCATCAAGTGTACAGGGACTCCGATGTACATGGAACACCGAGAACTTCCACCAAAGCCGATGATCCGAAGCTCTTCTTCATAGAGCGCCAAGTCCCCCCCCCAAGACCGAACCCGTCGAACCCTCGGAACCCCAAGATCGCCGACCCCATGTGTGATCCCCTTCCCGAGCCCTATTTTATAAAATGTAATATAAACTTGTGCATCTTAAATTATTCATGTCGCATACATATTGGTTTGGGGGCCTTATGCTGATTCACCTCATAACTAAATATTGAGGCCATATGCGGGTGAATCTTGTCTAATATTGGCTCCATTTAAATTTGTGTAGCGAACCGATGTCATATTTTGTCTTGTTAATACAACATTTAAATTGCAGGATATCTAAACAATATGAACCATCTAAATAAATTGTCGGGACCCTGGTTCCGCTTAATATTTACTAATTGCATCGTATATTTGCCATGTCATACATCATACATGCATCATGCCCGATCTTCTACCGTAGTATTAAATATTGCAACCGGTGTTTCTGCTAGTGCTTTGCTTCTTCATGGATTAGGCCGATGAGTTGATGCGAGTGTCGACCCGATCCTCGGATGAACCTTCAGCAATGTTTTTCATGCGAGCATTCTCCCCTTTCTACCTATCTTACTTTTATAGTCTTTATTTCCTCCTGTTGATCTATTGCTATCTATGTCGCGATGCTATAGATTCTGTACCCTTTTATAATTTCCTGCAACCCCTATATTGCCATGGACACCTTCTATTACCTGTTGTTTGGTAGATAGTGATCCTTGCGAGTCGTAATTCTTGCACAGGTGTTGCGTCGCGCCGTCGATGTTCCACAGTTGTTGGAGTAATGCCTCATGTTTAATGTTCGAGATGATCATGGCTTTAATTACAGTTTAATAACTAAAATTGAAAGTAGGTAAATAATGCAGAGGCACAAGTGGGCAATAGATGTTATTTGGTTTTTAACCGTCCACTTGTATCCCGTAGGACCCCGAGTACTTGATACCTGTTCTTTGAATATTCGCACTATCCGCATGTGGGCCCATGAATCCCCTTAGCATGAGCTTGAGTCATATCTTATTTCTTGGGGCCACAAAGTAGTTTGGGGCTTTATTACTATCATGTAATTATGCCATGATTTACTACTTTATTTACTATTGCGCATGGAGCGCCTGTACTATTTTGGAACCCCGTGCCACGTTTTTGCGGTATCGACAAGCCCAGTCACACTTTCGGGTTTCCAGTCGTTTACAGCTGTCGTCACAAACCTCTAGGTCCGTCTCGGAGCCGGCCAACTTCGTAGCGGGTAGCTTGGTGGGATGGACCCCTAAAATATTATATGAATCTTGTGATTTCTTTGTCGTGATGCCTCGTTGGGTTTTCATTTTGTTTTTCCGAGGTTGATCGTGCGTGTGTTGCTATTTGTGCCCCCTGCAGGGTAAAACTTTCTAAAAGCCGTGTCCGCGGATATGGACGACTTGGAGCACAGTATCTCGATCATAGACAACTATAACTAAAGTAGTGCTATAAATTTTACTTTATAATGACTAGTAATCATCTTCACTATAATGGAATGGCTAAATAAAAGTACCAACAACTGCTGGATTTTTGAATGTCTCATGGTATATGTATCTGACTAGTAAGTATTGCAACTACAACGGAATGGTTAACTAAAACTGACCACTGTTTATAATATCAGGATGACTCATGCTATCTATATCTGACTAGTAATTGCCGCAACTATAACGGAATGAATAAAACTGCCAACTGTGTGAGTTCCTCGGTTGACTTCCTCGTTTGGTCTCGAGGGGGAAAAACCAGGATGGGTATGCTTGGTGATAGTTTCAGGTTGGATCCGAATAGGTATTTCTTATCCCTATCTGATAGCCGCCAATGGTATTGAGTCTCTATAGGTTGTTTAGTGCATGCTGCGCTGCCGCTTCAGTCCACCATACCTATGTAGGCGAGGACCGCCGAATTCTAGTCTCGCCGTGTACTGGCCTCAGTACTGACCGCTCTCTTTTTCAATTGCCCTTTGTCGTCACCCCTTTTGTTTAGCAGGTTGAGATCAACGTCGTTAGCAGGGTTACCCTTCCGGCTTGGCCTGGGCAGGGTTATGGACGCCATTGGTTATTCTTCAAGGCTCTTAGCCCCATTTGCATCTTGTCCGTAGTCTGACGTTCTATCGTTTTCAAGGCGATTTGGACCTTTGTATTGTATATCTGTATTCTTGACTCATGGAGTCGTTGTTGTATATATATGTTCTATGGGATCCGTCGTGGACTATTGTGTAATGATATTACTTCGTTTTCCACCCGCACGCAAGTGCCTGGTGGGCGCCTTTGAATCGTTTCTATGCGGGTTTGGCGGGAATCTCTAAAACTTTCATAGGGCCGATCCGAGGGTGTTATAGAGTGGTATCAGAGCTCAGCAATTACGATACCCCACTGGTCCAGCCTGTAGGATAACCTAGCTAACGGAGGTTGTAGAGTGTCAAAACTATTTTAGAAAATCGGTTGGATAGATCTGATTAGGTCTGCTTTTACTCCTTACCCCTCTACTATTCTCCTCTTATCTCAACGTGTTTTGAATCTGCTCTCTTATCTTTTCTTCGAGTCCAGGAATTCTTGTGGTTGGGTTTCCGTCGCACCTTCAGGGTTTCGCTTCCGCCTCTTGTAGCGGTGCTTCAACATACGACCTTCATGCTATCTGAGGAATTTTCCTCTGTTGTACCATTCCGTGGAAGAAAAATCCACTAATTTTTTTCTTTGTATCCTCCTTTGTTTTCCGGCGCGACGACATCATCTGCATCAGATCTGATGAAGAGCCGGTATTGCTCCTTTGTATCCCAAATGTTGTTTGTTAAGATCTTCGGTCTGAATTCTAAGAGTTGGTTGCGCGATTCTTCTTTTCGTGTACAGAGTAATGCTTAGAGTGAGGGATGGAGTCGCGACCATACCACTACTCTTATCATTCACTTTTGTACCTTGAATGGTGGATCAAGCAATTTTACTCCTTCCACAGAAGTTAGAGGTGGCCTTATTTTTGAGACCTCGGCCTTCATCTTTGTTTATACGGAGTGTTCTCTTGACGAACGGGAGCATCGATCCTTGTTGGTGGCATCACCGATTTCAAGACGAAGAAAGAATCCTTGTTAGTGGTGTCATAAGGATCTACACGAAGCGAGGAGATTCGGACCGTCGGCCTTCTTCCCCGTACCATGAGGCGGATCTCGAGGGCGAGATTCATTGTTAGTGGTGTCGAATTGTAGCACCCCGATAAACCACTACCAGAAAATCGGTTGCTAATTACTACTTTGTGCATCCTCATGACATCATGCATCATTTGCCTAAAACCATTTTCTAAAAAGCCTATATTTCTTTTCTAAATATCCCCATCTTTATTTCAAATCAAAACTCTGCCCTCTTTCGGATCTTTTATTTTTCCTAAAAACTAATTGCAAAAGGTTTATAACTAAACCATATAATAAAATGTTTTTGTCCGGGGAGAAGGTCCGACCGGTCAGGCCAGAGGCCCGACCAGTCTAGACCACCTACTACCCGGCCCATCTAAAATAAAACCTAGCCTACCCCTACCCCTAGATGAAGCCCTAGATACCTAAACCCTAGATCCCCGTTTCACCTCTAGCCGCTGCCAGTGCACACACTCACGCACGCCAGCGCCCATGCTCGAGCGAGCCTGACCCAATCCGCACTCGACCTCTCTCCCTGCACGCGCAGCGAACCACCCAGGAACCACACCCCGACCGACAACCTCATGACCTCTCTCTCTCGCTCACACCACGTCAAAACCGCCCGCGAGACGCCCCCACCTCGCACGCTCCTCGGGATCCCCCTCCCCGACCCGCACACTGCTGGCCCACCCTGCTCACCTCTCTCCCCTTCCCTCGTCTCTCCCGCATACGCCGCCGCCACCGTCGCTTCCTCCCAGCGCCTCGGCCTCCTCCCACGCGGGCCTGGCCTCCTTCCACTAGTGCTGCCGCCCGAGTCCCCTCGCCACCATCCACAACTTCCTCGCGTTCATGCGGCCACTGTCGGCCCAGCAGCCGCTGTCCTGGCCTCCCTCTCGCCCGCAGCGAGCCCCGCCCTCGCATGCTCTCTCTCGTCGCCGCCTTAGCCGCCTATGGTTGGCCCCGTCCATGCCGGCCTCGCCCGTTACACCGCCGTCAACCTTGAGCGCCATCGGTCCCATACGCCCTGCGCTAGAGCTCACCCCGAGGCCGAGCCTCCGCTGCCTCTCTTGCGGCGTTCCTGCTGCAGGCCCTGTACCCGACCGCGTGCGTGCCCTTGCTTTAGCACTGGAAGGGCAGCAGTTGCGCATCCCTGCCGCTGCAAGCTCTGCTCGAGTACGGGCTTCTGTGTGCACAGGTGGTAACAAGCTTGTCCGCGCGTACCCAAGTTGTTATCGCTGACTACTCTGATGTGGTGTTGGTATGGTGGTGGATGTGTGCTAATGATGTGGTGACCATGTGAAGATGGATTGGTGGCGATGTTGCCGTTCCGGCTACCTCTCGCCGTACAAGTTCAACAAGTTGGGCAAGTATCTCGCCAAGATCATCAAGTGTACAGGGACTCCGATGTACATGGAACGCCGAGAACTTCCACCAAAGCCGATGATCCGAAGCTCTTCTTCATAGAGAGCCAAGTAATACACAACTGCGCGTCTAGTGGTAATCCTCGTGGCCTTCTACCTCAGCTAGATCTTGGGATCACTATGTTAGGGGGAAAGGTTTTGTTTTATCTCTACGTGTCCCAACACAAAGCATTGACCTGTGTTGAGCCTAGTGTTACCAAGAATGGTCATTGCTATCCCCAGAGTTAAGGAACATTCACCATGAGGGTTTCCCTATGTGTTGTGCTTCATGATCATTGTAACCGGTTTGTGAAGCGGTGCTTCCGAGAATTGCATATGTTATTGACTTGATGAAGTCCTAGTTCCTTAAGCGGTGTGATCGATCTTCATTGTGATGTTTCAGTTTTTCCTTCTGGACTAGTATTTTTATTTGAAAGTTTGTGTTGTGATCAGTATGACCGGTTATTGATCCAGTGCAACCGTGACTTCCTAATGTTAGTCACTTAAGGTCATAACATAGCCACATTGTTGAAGCCTCAGTTGCACCATTCGCTTGTCGGTGCCACCGTTATTCTCTATTGTTATGACTCAGTTTCAAGCATATCATAGTTTGGCTGGACTCCTGAGCGGGATCACTATCACTATGTTAGTTTTGTCTTTGTGTACTTTGTTGAGGTAGGATTGTTATCCTTCGAAGGGTTCTCGATATGACCGGCTTGAGCACTTGTGTATCCATTTGAAAAATCTTCCATATCAAGGGCTCTTTTCTAGACCGCATCTATAAGGACCTCATACGTCGGAAACATATCTATAATTTTTGATGCTCCATGCTTGTTTAGTATCTACTTTGCTTTGCTTTGTCTACACTTTGAGGTGTTTTTATATCTTTTCTGGAACTAACCTATTAACAAGTTGCCACAGTGCCAGTTGCCTGTTTTCTTCTGTTTTTGGTTCCAGAAAGGCAGAAAATCAATATTCTCGGAATTGGACAGGACAAAAGCCAAAGTCAATATTTTACCGTGGGCGTCACGAAGTCCAGAGGGGAGACGGAGAGGCGAGCCAGGGCCACCACACCCTCCTAGGGCGGGTGGGCCCTACCCCGCGCCTGGGTAGGGTGTGGGCCCTCCGGCCGCCTCCCAGCCTCGCCTCTTCGCCTATAAGAAGCCCCCGATGAGAAAACCCTAAGTCGTCAATCATACTTCCAGAAAAAGTTCCGCAGCGCCGCCGCCACCGAAAGGGAGATTCGGGAGACATAAAGTCTCTGTTCCGGCACCCTGCCAGGACGAGGAAGTGCCCCTGAAGCTATCTCCATCGATCCCCATCGCTATCTTCATCACCGTTGTTGATTCCCATGACGAGGAGGGAGTAGTTCTTCCTTGAGGCTAAGGGCTCTACCGGTAGCTATGTGTTCATCTCTCTCTATGCATGATCTTGTTGCGGTCATGACCTTTGAAATCAAGTAGATCTACCTTGCTACTCAAGTGCTTTAATAGATCTCTGCTCTCCCCATGTGTGTGAAAGTGATAGCGTGCACGCCATGGTGGCACTTAGGTTTGAGTCCACATAAATACTCTTTGTGCTTTAATAGATCTATGCTTTTCTCCACGTGTGTGAAAGTGACAGCGTGCATATCGGTGGCACTTTGGTTAGATTGAATATTTGTTATAAGTTATATTTGGAGTTGCATGTCTCTATGAAATTGTGGTGTTTGTTTAAACCATATAGCGCTCAAGGTGACAGTATGGGGTTATCTAGATTGGGGAAGGCGGACTTTAAGGAGTGTTGTTATAGCTCTACCGATGATTAGATTGTCCAACCGGAGAGTAGTTAAGAGTGGTATCATGAAGAGAGGATATTTATACGATAGAGTGTTCACTAGTGAAAGTATGATCCCTAGGCCTTGTTTCTAAACATTGAAACACCGTTTGCATCTAGATCTGTTGCATGTTTGCTTGCTTTAATCTTTACCTCCACATCAAGCTCCATCAAAGTATTTTCTGGCACTCACACACATTCTCCCACATCAACAACAAGTCAGAAGTTATTTTATGGCACCGTTACCACTTGTATTTCACTATCTCTTTGCCGAACTAGTGCACCTATACACCTGATAAGTGTATTGTGTGTGTTGGGGACACAAGAGACTTCTTGTATCTTGATTGCAGAATTTCTTGAGAGGGAATACCTTTGACCACTTCCTCCCGGAGTTCGATAAACCTTGGGTAATCCACTTAAGGGAAACTTGCTGCTGTTCTACAAACCTCTGCACTTGGAGGCCCAACAACTGTCGACAAGAATAGAAGTGCATAGACATTAGGACCCGACCCCTCCTATGTATGGTTGGCAACTTTGATGGGTTCGACATCTGGAATTTATTCTCATTCGTGTTTCAAAGTTCTCATCTCTCATTTATTGAGCAACTATTTGAGAGGAAAAAACTTGATTTTAGTTCAACATCAAGCCATATCATCATCTAGCCGAGAGATCTTCACTAATACTCTTGGAATTTTGTCATCTCCTAAATGACAAGGTGCCATTGAGAGCTTCCGTCTTGTGGATATTTCTAGATCAACCTCGAGTAATTGAGTAAGTTTGAGGAACTTAAGCTCATGTAGAAGAAGGTTAAGTATGACTATTTGGGGGCCATATGCCTAGCCACCACTAGTAGGAAAAGGCCTAATGGCGGCGTTCAGAAAAGAAGTTTTGGTGGCATTCAACCTGCACGCCACTAATCCCATGCCACTGGTAGGACGTAGTGGTGGCGTTTGCAGGAAATTTCACCGATAGTATTTCTAGTGGTGGCGCTTAAATTAACCGCCACCATTATATATCCTAACAGTGGCGTTCCTATTAATTTGAGCGCCATAAGTGATTTTTCGAAAATTGAAAAAAAATCCGGTGCATCCAATTGAATATTTATAGCACAAGAAAATATATTCATAAAAATGGCGCAATATAACATCACGAAATGCATTATCACATAACAAGCGGTTCAACACATCACAAACGGTTCACCATAAATTATTAAAAACTTGCATCTACACTAATTAACAAAGCATCAGAAGGAATTAGCTAGTCATCATGAAAGATGATGTCAATGACGTCGACTCCTGAATCCTGAACCACGAGCGGTGAACAACCAAAGAAAAGGAACCATCACAAGAAGCATAGCTCGCGTGAGATACCTGAAGAATCTGTCAGGTATTGGAGAACCTGACGTCCAACGCAACCATATAGCGACGGACGTGCTCGTCCTCCTCCCTAACACGATTTTGTACCACCTCCTTGGGGGCTGGCTCCCTCTGCACTGATAGTGGACCATGCGATCGCTACCAAAAAATCTCCGGGTCAATGACGAGACTCAGATTCCTAATCAAGCTACGCTTCCCGGAAGTTAGCACCTCCCAGTGCCAGTCTGGCGAAGCCCAGTCTTGGACATGTACGGCGGAGTCCAGTCCTCCGTTGTTGCCGTCGAGTCAACGATGAGGATGCGGGATGGGCATCCTAAAGTAGGCATTTGATCGAAATAAAAAATTGCTAAGTGTGAGGTTGCTCCAAATTAATGTCAATAAATAATCCCTAAACTAATTATTTTATGCATGTGGCTCATGATAAGAATGTTTTATGTGATAGTTATATTGTTAATTTTATTCATGATGCTACTGAAAGTTATTATGAGAGAGGGAAACATGGTTTTATATATCTCAACAATATTAAGTTTCCCCTCTTTATGTTGAAAGTCTTCAAGTTGCACTTGTTTTGCTTTGCTATGCTTGTTGCTTTGTGCTTTAATGAATTGTTTCTTTACAAGATTACTATACATATGAAGTGGGTTAGACTTAAATGTGTTTTGAATTTGCTTCTTGATGCTCTCTTTTACTTCAATTCATATTTCTTATGTGAGCATCTTCTCAAACTATCAAGCCTAACTTAAAGGCATTAAAGAAAAGTACTTGTTGGAAGATAACCCAAGAGTTTTCTTCAGTCTTGGAAGTTACTACTACAGTAATAATCTCTCCTTATCCTTTTTGTTAGAGTTTTGTTCCAAGAATGACCTCTAAAGAGAGGAAAGTAAGATTTGGGGAGTTGCTATCCCGAAACAGATTTCTGTCCTCCACCATAAAAAATCATGAGGAGTATTTATAAGTCGGATTGAGCTGAAAATTTACGAATAAATCCCCCAGTATGTTAGATAACTTTCGTTAGTTCAACACCTTTTGATTTGAGCAACAAAGGGTCTTCGAAAAATAGGTTTCTACCTGCTGGTCTGTTTTGACAGATTTCTGTCATTATTTGCATTTGCTTCTTATTGATTCCTTTTTGGGTTCTTTTTGGAAAATTGAGCTTTTTGAAGGAGTTGCTACAGTAGCTTGTGTTTTTAGTGAAAGTTTTGCTGTTTGAAAACCAAAACCCAAAGGTCTATTATATTTTGAATGCACTAACATTGCTAATAAAGATTGTTTGAAGTTTTGTATGAAGGAAAAAAATTCAGGTGTAGAGAAAGAATGATATAAAGAGATGAAGAATGGACAAAATCTCAAGCTTGGGGATGCCACCCCGTGTCACCCCTATAAACATTCAAGAATTACAAGCGTCAAATCTTGGGGATGCCCAAGGCATCCCCTTCTTCATCAATAAAAATCTCAGGTCTTTCTAGACATTTCTTTTTTATTGTTTTATGCATTGTTGTGTTGTTCTTGGAGCGTCTTAGTTTTTGTTTTTGGTTTTCATTTGCTTAGTTTGCTTGAGTAAGTTGGTTGGTCACAACAACTTCTTTTGGAGAGACACACACTCTGTTTTCATTGCGTAGAACACTCTAGTTTTCATTCTTATTGTCTTGTGAGTGTTCTCTTTTGCTAGCACTGTGTTTAGCCTTAGTTTTCTTGTGCTTTCAGCTTAGAACTTTTTAGTTATTCTTTGTGGATTTGTGAGACAATATCATTGATCTTTATTGATTATTATCTTTGTGAGTTGTTTCAAATAAGTTGTTTGGTGTTATAAAAGAGTAGAAAGTGTCATGCTTATAGTGGTACAAAAGGGAGCTTGTTTTGACCGTGGCTTAGACTTTATCATATCATGCTAGATCTTGTTTTGACCTTATGCTTAGTGATTATTGCTGTAGCATGACTTGTTCCAAACAATTAGGATTGCTTAATGTGCCTTGAAAGAATCATGCGTTGTTTTAGCATGCAAATGCATAGTATTGTGGTATTCTCCTTTGATGCTTTGTTTGGGTTGACTTGGCACATGCTCACACCATGTTATGAGTATGAACAAGTCACCATAGCCTCTATGATCATTTAGTCCTTGACTTGTAGTATCACTCTATGCTTTGATTAGTAATGTTTTGTTGCTCTGCATGATTATGGCCATTATTGCTCTCTTAGTCGGTTGCTCCCAGTCTTTTGCTAGCCTCCACTTGTATGAGTAAGTTCTACTCATGCTTCCAACTCCCAAGAAACCAAGTTATTCCAAAGTGTCCACTATAAATTCCTATGCATGGTGTGTTACACCATTCCAAGTATATTCTTGTTTTCAGCTATCTTCCAATTAAAAAGTATTTTATTATGTGAAAACTGAAGGGTTTCGCAGCATAGTAAATCAAAAAAATTCTACGGATGCGAACGGGAAAGCCAAGATCTAATCTAGGAGATGCAAACAACGAGAGGGATTAGATGAGATCTTCATACCCTTGAAGATTCGCACAGTGTAACGTTCGTCGGAACGTGGGTGATGTAGTCATACTCGCTTCTCCTCCTCGCGATCCGATCCGATCTAACACCGCAAGTGGCGATGCCTCTAAGAGATGCACATGTGCGGCACCTCGACGTATCCTCCTTCCTCGGTCCAGCAAGTTTGGTGGAGAGACGGATTGGATCTACAACGCGACGGCGCGGTGCAAGTGGTGGAGAGTTTCTGCAGCAGGGCTTCGCCTACGCGCAGTTTGGAGGGAGAGAGAGGAGGGCAGCAGGGCGGCTAGGGTTTGAGGAGGTGGTGTGTTGGGGAGGGTGCGCCCCCAGCCCTCTTTATATAGAGGGGTGGGCGCCAGCCCTAGCCCCTCACCCAAGCCTAGGCCGGCGGCCAAGGAGGGAGGAGTGGGGGGCAAGTTCCCCCCCTTCTAGAAGCTCCCTTTTAGGGTTTGCCCTACTTTGGCCGGCTGGGCCCTATGGGGCCTTCTGCCCTGGCCCAATGCGGCCAGGGCACTCCCTCATAGGTCCATGCCCCCTCCCGGCAAGTGGGTCCACGTTGATCCCACTCTGGAAGGTTCTAGAAGCTTCCGGTACAATACCGATTAACACGAAACAATTCCGAACTCCAAAAACTACACTGCCTTATATGAATCTTATTCTCCGGACCATTCCGGAACCTCTCGTGACGTCTCGGATCCCATCCGAGACTCCGAACAAAAACTCATAAACCAATTATCCAATCTATCCTAACGTCGAGACACGTTAAGTGTGTGACCCTTCGGGTTCGAGAATCTGCAGATATTATCTTATATCAATAATCAACAGCGGGGTCTGGAAACCCATATTGACTCCCACACATTCATCGATGATCATATCAGATGAACCACGATGCCAAGATTCAATCAATCCCATATATATATTCCCTTCGTCTCGCGATATTTTACTTGCCCGAGATTTGATCGTCGGTACCGTCATACCTAGTTCAATCTCGTTCACAGCAAGTACTTTACTCGTTCCGTAATCCGATATCACTTTGTGATCAACTCCTTAACCACATGCTTGCAAGCGGTGTTGATATCGATTACCGAGTGGGCCCGAAGTATATCTCTCCGACTTGGGAGGGACAAATCCCATCTTGATACATACAACCCAATAGGTACTTTCCGATCACCTGAGAGACACCTTTATGATCACCCTCTCATAGGATGACATTTGATGACCTCAAAGCTTTCTTCCGATACCAGGGAGTTGTATTATCTCATGGTCTAAGGAATACAATATTTGACATAAGAAAAGCTTCGCAAAGATGAACACGATGACACGATCTAATTGCTCCGTTTAGTTTGGGTTTGTCCATCATATCATTCTCCCAATGATATGATCTCATTATTAATCGACAACTCATGTCTATGATTAAGAAACCTTAACCATCATTAATCAATGAGCTAGTCCATAGAGGCGTACTAGGGACACAGTGTTGTTCACAAACCACACAAGTATTAAAAGTTTCCGCTTAATACAATTCTAGCATGGAATATAAACTTTATCATGAACAAGAATTATAATAATAACATCTTTATTATTGCCTCTAGGGCATAATTCCAACAGTCTCCCACTTGCACTAGAGTCAATAATCTAGTTTACATCTGGCAACAATCTCACACCCATGGCATTAAGGTGCTAATCATGTTTTGCACGTGGAAGAGGTTTAGTCAATGGATCTGCGACATTCAGATCTGTATGTACTTTGCTAATCTTCAGATCTCCATCTGCTATATAATCTCGGATTATATGAAACTTGCGGTTGATATGCTTGGTCTTTGGATGATATCTTGGTTCCTTAGCGAGTGCTATGGCACCAGTGTTGTCACACAATATCTCCAGTGGGTCCAATGCACTTGGAACCACCCCAAGCTCAGTGATGAAGTTCCTGATCCAAACTCCTTCACTTGACGCTTCTGCAGCAACCATGTATTCCGCTTCTACTGTAGATCCCGCGATCACGCTTTGCTTGCAGCTTCTCCAGCTCACAGCTCCTCCATTCAAAATATAAACGTATCCTGTCTGAGATTTAGAATCATCCTTGTCGGTGTCAAAACTAGCATCGACGTAACCTTTTACGACGAGTTGTTCATCACCCCCATAGACTAAGAACATTTCTTTAGTCCTATTTAGGTACTTTAGGATGTTCTTCACGGTTGTCCAGTGTTCCACTCCTGGATCACTTTGGTACCCGCTCGTCAAACTAAGAGCATTGGACACATCCGGTCTAGTACATAGCATGGCATACATGATAGAACCTATGGCCGAGGCATAAGGCACTTTGCTCATAGCTTCTCTATCATTTACCGTAGCTGGACACTGAGCCTTGCTCAATATCTTACCTGACAACATAGGCACTGAACCTTTCTTTGCCTTATCCATTCTGAACCTTTTCAGAACTTTGTCTAGGTATGTACTCTGGCTTAAAGCTATCAGGCGTCTTTGTCTATCTCTATAGATTTTGATGCCCAATATATAAGCAGTTTCCCCTAGGTCTTTCATTGAAAAACATTTGTTCAAATAACTCTTCATATCGTTAAGCATGTTAATGTCATTTCCAATAATCAATATGTCATCTACATATAGTACCAGAAATGTCACTGAGCTCCCACTCACTTTCTTGTAGATACAACCTTCGTAGCAATTTGGAACAAATCCAAAGCTCTTGATCACTTGATCAAAACGAAGGTTCCAACTCCGAGATGCTTGCTTCAGTCCATAAATGGAACCCTCAAGTTTGCATACTTTATCAGCATCCTTAGGATCGACAAAACCTTCGGGTTGCATCATATACAACTCTTCATCAATGTTGCCATTGAGGAACGCAGATTTGACATCCATCTGCCATATTTCATAATCATGAAACGCAGCAATTGCTAATAAAATCTGAATGGACTTAAACATCGCTACGGGAGAGAAAGTCTCGTCGTAGTCAACACCTTGAACTTGTCGAAAACCTTTCGCGACAATTCGTGCTTTATAGACGGTAACATTACCATCCGTGTCCGTTTTCTTCTTGAAGATCCATTTGCACTCAACGGCCTTTCGGTCGCTAGGAGGGTCTACCAAAGTCCATACTTGGTTTTCGCTCATGGATCCCAATTCGGATTTCATGGCCTTTAGCCATTTCTCAGAGTTTGGGCTCATCATTGCTTCCTCATAGTTTGCAGGTTCACTGTCATCTACTAACAAGACAGTTAAGACAGGGTTGTCGTACCACTCAGGAGGGGCACGCGACCTTGTCGACCTGCGACGTTCAGTAGTAGCATCGTACGAAGCTTCATGATCCTTGTCATTAGCTTCCTCTATTGTTGGTGCAGGCGGCACTGAAACAATTTCAGGTGCTGCGCTACTCTCTAACTCAAGAGAAGGTTCAACAACCTCGTCTAGCTCTACTTTCCTCCCACTCACTTCTTTCGAGAGAAACTCCTTCTCAAGAAAGGAACCGTTCTTTGCGACAAACACTTTGCCTTCGGTTCTGTGATAGAAGGTATACCCAATAGTTTCCTTAGGGTATCCTATGAAGACGCATTTCTCCGCTTTGGGTTCGAGCTTGTCCGGCATCAACTTCTTGATGTAAGCTTCGCATCCCCAAACTTTAAGAAACGACAACTTAGGTTTAGCACCAAACCACAGTTCATACGGTGTCGTCTCAACGGATTTAGATGGTGCCCTATTTAAAGTGAATGCAGTGGTTTCTAATGCATAACCCCAAAATGATAACGGCAAATCAGTAAGAGACATCATTGATCGGACCATATCTAATAGAGTTCGATTCCGGTGTTCAGACACACCATTGCGCTGTGGTGTTTCGAGTGGCGTGAGTTGCGAAACGATTCCGCTTACTTTAAGATGCGTGAGAAAATCATAAATCAGATATTCACCTCCACGATCGAATCGTAGAAACTTAATCTTTCTGTTACGATGGTTCTCCACTTCATTCTGAAATTCCTTGAACTTTTCAAATGTTTCAGATTTATGTTTCATTAAATAGATATACCCATATCTACTTAAGTCATCGGAAAAAGTGAGAAAATAGCGATATCCACCACGTGTCGAAACACTCATCGGTCCGCATACATCGGTATGTATGATTTCCAACAAGTCCGTTGCTCGCTCCATCATTCCGGAGAACGGGGTTTTGATCATCTTGCCCATGAGGCATGGTTCGCATGTGTCAAATGATTCAAAATCAAGAGACTCCAAAAGTCCATCAGAATGGAGTTTCTTCATGCGCTTTATACCAATATGACCTAGACGACAGTGCCACCAATAAGTAGTATTATCACTATCTACTTTGCATCTCTTAGCCTCAATGTTATGGATGTGTGTTTCATCCCTTTCGAGATTCAGAAGAAATAAACCATTCATGGCAGGTGCATGACCATAAAAGATGTTACTCATATAAATAGAACAACCATTATTCTCAGATTTAAATGAATAACCGTCTTGCAATAAACACGATCCAGAAATGATGTTCATGCTCACCGCAGGCACATAATAACATTTATTAAGGTTTAAAACTAATCCCGAAGGTAAAACTAAGGAGAGCGTGCCGACGGCCATCACATCAACTCTTGATCCGTTGCCAACGCGCATCGTCACCTCATCCCTCGCAAGCCGCCATCTATTTTGTAGCTCCTATTTCGAGTTACAAATATTAGCAACTGAACCAGTATCAAATACCCAGGCACTACAACGAGGGCTAGTAAGGAAAACATCAATAACATGTATATCAAATATACCTTTGATGGTGCCAGTCTTCTTGTCCGCTAAGTACTTCGGACAGTTGCGCTTCCAGTGACCCTTGTCCTTGCAATAGAAGCACTCAGTGTCCGGCTTAGGTCCAGACTTGAGCTTCTTCTCTGCAGGGGCAACACGCTTGCCGCCGCCTTTCTTGAAGGGCTTCTTTGCACCCTTACCTTTCTTAAAGGTGGGGGGCTTGTTGACCATCAACACATGATTATCCTTTTTGATGTCCACCTCCGCAACTTTCAGCTTAGCGAAGAGCTCGGTGATCGTATCAGTGGAGCCTATCTGATTATGAGTCACTACAAAACTTTTGTAGCTAGGAGGTAGTGATTGCAGAACCCTGTCAATCTTGAGCTCCTTTGGAATCTTGCAGTCCAGTTGCTCAAGGCGTTGAGTGTAGCCCGACATCTTTATGGCGTGCTCACTAACAGAACTCCCTTCCTCCATCTTGCAGTTAAAGAACTTCTCAGAGATCTCATATCTCTCAGAACGGGCCTGAGTCTGAAACATAGTTTTCAACTCCTCAAGAATCTCAAAGGGCCCGGGATAATCTTCAAAACGATTTTGAAGGTCCGATTCCATAGCAAACAACATGGTGCTCTTAATCACACCATAATCATCTTTGCGCGACTAATAGACAGCTTTCTCATCAGCCGGCGCATCTACAGCAGGGGCGTCACCTAGCGCATCTTCAAGGACATAGTCCTTTTGTCCGCCAGCGAGAATGATTCTCAGATTGCGGAACCAGTTGGTGAAGTTAGACCCATTGTTTCTAAGCTTTTCTTTCTCAGCAAAAACGTTGAAGTTGAAGTTGGACTTAGCCATTTGATCTACAATATTTGCAAGTACAAATTAGACTATGTTCATGATAGATAGTTCAACTTTAATCAAATTACTAGATGAACTCCCACTAAATTCAACATCCCTCAAGTTGTTTAGTGAACATGATCCAAATTCACCACACCTAATCCGATCTTCACGAGAAGAGAAGTGGTTTCAATGGTGGACAACGAAGTGTCGATCATATCATTCATATGACTCATGCTTAACCTTTTGGTTCTTGTGTTCCGAGGCCATGTCTGTACATCCTAGGCTCGTCAAGTCAAACCCAAGTATTTCCGCGTGTGCAAAACTGGCTTGCACCCGTTGTATGTGAACGTAGAATCTATAGCACCTGATCATTACGTGATGCTTGGACACGACGAACTTTCGCAACGGTGCATACATGGGGAGAACACAGTTTTATCTTGATCTTTAAGTGAGGAATCATCTTATAATGCTACCGTCGCGATCCAAGCATAATAAGATACATAAAAAGATAAACATCACATGCATATAACTTTATGTGACATGGTATAGCCAATCTTTGCGCAATGATCTCCATCTTGTGCGTGCCAACATGATCTCCATCACTCCACCATGATTGCCTCCACCACGAACAGCAACTACAACTATTGCTAACTACTTAGCGATGAAGTAAAGCTATTACATGGCGCATAAGAAGTTGACACACAGGTCATACACAATTATAAAGACAACCATATGGCTCCTGCCGGTTGTGTACTCATCGACATGCAAGTCGTGAAACATTACAAAACATGATCATTGCATACAACATACACATCACATCTTGGGCCATACCATATCACAGAAAACACTCCCTGCAAAAACAAGTTAGACGCCTCTACTTTGTTGTTGCATGTTTTACGTGGCTTATGGGAGTAGTAAGCTAAGAACGATTCTTACCTACGGAAAGCCACAACGGTGATATTATGGTTGCCAAACTCCGGTGTAAATCCCATGACAACTATAGTGAGAGAAACTGACATCCACCAGCCGCATGTGTGGAACAAGCCACACGTCAAGTGCGGAGCCGATCTCACGAACGACGTCGCGTAAGGTTGGCCTGGACCGCTTCGATCTCACTATCCCGCGTCATAAGAAGAACACAAACAAGAGGCTTGCAACAGAAAACATCAACGCCCGCAACAACCATGTTGCGTTCTACTCGTGAAACACATCTACACATAGATCTAGCTCTGATACCACTGAAGGGTTTCGCATCATAGTAAATCAAAAAAATTCTACGGATGCGAACGGGAGAACACTAACACCGCAAGTGGCGATGCCTCCGAGAGATGCACACGTGTGGAACCTCGACGTCTCCTCCTTCCTCGGTCCAGCAAGTATGGTGGAGAGACGGATTGGATCTACAACGCGACGGCGCGATGCAAGTGGTGGAGAGTTTCTGCAGCAGGGCTTCGCCTACGCGCAGTTTGGAGGGAGAGAGAGAGGAGGGCAGCAGGGCGGCTAGGGTTTGAGGAGGAGGTGTGTTGGGGAGGGTGCGCCCCCAGCCCTCTTTATATAGAGGGGTGTGCGCCAGCCCTAGCCCCTCCCCCAAGCCTAGGCCGGCAGCCAAGGAGGGAGGAGTGGGGGGCAAGTCCCCCCCCCTTCTAGAAGCTCCCTTTTAGGGTTTGCCCTAGTTTGGCCGGCTGGGCCCTATGGGGCCTTGTTCCCCTGGCCCAATGCGGCCAGGGCACTCCCTCATAGGCCCATGCCCCCTCCCGGCAAGTGGGTCCACGTTGGTCCCACTCCGGAAGGTTCTAGAAGCTTCCGGTACAATACCGATTAACCCGAAACAATTCCGAACTCCAAAAACTGCACTGCCTTATATGAATCTTATTCTCCGGACCATTCCGGAACCTCTCGTGACGTCCTGGATCCCATCCGAGACTCCGTACAAAAACTCATAAACCAATTATCCAATCTATCCTAGCGTCGAGACACGTTAAGTGTGTGACCCTTCGGGTTCGAGAATCTGCAGACATGATCTTATAGCAATAATCAACAGCGGGGTCTGGAAACCCATATTGACTCCCACACATTCATAGATGATCATATCGGATGAACCATGATGCTAGGATTCAATCAATCCCATATATATATTCCCTTCATCTCGCGATATTTTACTTGCCCGAGATTTGATCGTCGGTACCGTCATACCTAGTTCAATCTCGTTCACAACAAGTACTTTACTTGTTCCGTAATCCGATATCACTTTGTGATCAACTCCTTAACCACATGCTTGCAAGCGGTGTTGATATCGATTACCGAGTGGGCCCGAAGTATATCTCTCCGACTTGGGAGGGACAAATCCCATCTTGATACATACAACCCAACAGGTACTTTCCGATCACCTGAGAGACACCTTTATGATCACCCTCTCATAGGATGACGTTTGATGACCTAAAAGCTTTCTTCCGATACCAGGGAGTTGTATTATCTCATGGTCTAAGGAATACAATATTTGACATAAGAAAAGCTTCACAAAGATGAACACGATGACACGATTTAATTGCTCCGCTTAGTTTGGGTCTGTCCATCATATCATTCTCCCAATGATATGATCTCATTATTAATCGAAAACTCATGTCTATGATTAGGAAACCTTAACCATCATTAATCAATGAGCTAGTCCATAGAGGCGTACTAGGGACACGGTGTTGTTCACAAACCACACAAGTATTAAAAGTTTCCGCTTAATACAATTCTAGCATGGAATATAAACTTTATCATGAACAAGAATTATAATAATAACATCTTTATTATTGCCTCTAGGGCATAATTCCAACAAAAACTTCGTGATTAAAGCCCTCACAAACTTGATGGAACATTTTATATTCTTTGACCCTAATAAACTTGAACCATTGTGTCATCTATGTTGCATATGCTTACACTTATACGTTGGAATTAGCAGAACCGTGTTGTCACGGGGAATGTTTTCAACATTGCACTTGTACTTTGTACTCAGTTGATATCATGCTCTTTTGTCTATGGATGTCACCGGTGTGAAATAAAGAGGGAACTTGTAAGTCCATGGAGTATGTATTTTGTGTTAGAGAAACGCCTAGGCCGCTAGCCTAAGCCATGCCTAATCATGGTGGAAACTTGCAGCATCACCATAGTGAGCTATCTATGAAGCATCCTAAATAAAAAGCTATGCATATAGTAAATAAAAAGATCGTTGAGATGCTCATTGTCTGCTTGCCTTGTCATTTTGGTTATGGGATAGCTCATGTACCATGTGCAAGGGGTACCCCGTTGGCGGTTCTCTATGATACGCATATACTTATAATGACAAGAACTTACAGGTGACTGAAGTTGAGTAGCATGAGGTGTGGCCCTCGTATTCAAGGGACTTGAGATTGCCAACTTATACTTTGTTAAGCATATACTCCATAGTTTGTTCACTTTAACCTTAACCACTTCAAGATGCTTATGATAGGGGCAATGAAGGCTGAAAGGAAACAAGTACCATAATTTTTGGAAGCTCTTTTTGAAACTTGAAATCCCTGCTTCCCTTTGTGAAGGGCCTTTCTTCCACCATTATTTCAGTCTCCACCTTCTACCTTTAGGCACCATTAAGAGAGCATAGTTGTCATTCTGTGTGCAGTGTTCCAAAGCTTATTGATTGATGCATATTGTGATATTACTTGTTCTTGTGCTACTTGTATCTAGTCACTCTTATGAACTTTGAAGGTGTCCTATGCATCTATTTGCTACTCTATGAGGGACAAGCTAAATGCCACTATGCCATGTTTTCTATATGTGAAACAAACAAATGTTTTTCAATGCATGTTATTCATGATCTTTGTTTGTAGCCTTTCATGTTGCATGCATAGTTACTTTGTCTTACTGTTAGAACTCCATCTTTCATGCTCATGTTTAGAATTCTTTGATTCCAACTTCCAATGCTTGCAAATGGTTTGATCTTGATTTTGATGGTGCATGCCACCTAAAAAATCATTCTTTTATCACTTACCTACTCGAGGAAGGGCGGGAGTTAAGCTTGGGGATGTTTGATACATCGGAAACGTATCTATAATTTTTGATGCTCCATGATTGTTTAGTATCTACTTTGCTTTGCTTTGTCTACACTTTGAGGTGTTTTATATCTTTTCTGGAACTAACCTATTAACAAGTTGCCACAGTGCCAGTTGCCTGTTTTCTTCTGTTTTTGGTTGCAGAAAGGCAGAAATCCAATATTCTCGGAATTGGATGGGACAAAAGCCAAAGTCAATATTTTACTGTGGGCGTCACAAAGTCTAGAGGGGAGACGGAGAGGCGATCCAGGGCCACCACACCCCCTAGGCACGGGTGGGCCCTACCCCGCGCCTAGGTAGGATGTGGGCCCTCCGGCCGCCTCCCAGCCTCGCCTCATCGTCTATAAGAATCCCCCGATGAGAAAACCCTAAGTCGTTAATCATACTTTCAGAAAAAGTTCCGCAGCGCCGCCGCCACCGAAAGGGAGATTCGGGGGACAGAAAGTCTATGTTCCGGCACCCTGCCAGGACTGGGAAGTGCCCCCGGAGCCATCTCCATCGATCTCCATCGCCATCTTCATCACCGTTGCTGATTCCCATGATGAGGAGGGAGTAGTTCTTCCTTGAGGTTAAGGGCTTTACCGGTAGCTATGTGTTCATCTCTCTCTCTATGCATGATCTTATTGTGGTCATGAGCTTTGTAATCAAGTAGATCTACCTTGCTACTCAAGTGCTTTAATAGATCTCTGCTCTCCCCATGTGTGTGAAAGTGACAACGTGCACGCCATGGTGGCACTTAGGTTTGAGTCCACATAAATACTCTTTGTGCTTTAATAGATCTATGCTTTTCCCCACGTGTGTGAAAGTGACATCGTGCATACCATGTCTGGCACTTTGGCTAGATTGAATTTTTGTTATGAGTTATATTTGGAGTTGGATGTCTCTATGAAATTGTGGTGTTTGTTGGAACCATCTAGCGCTCAAGGTGACAATGTGGGGTTATCTAGATTAGGGAAGGTGGACTTTGAGGAGTGCTGTTATAGCCCTAGCGATGATTAGAGTGTCCAACCGGAGAGTTGTATCATGAAGAGAGGATATTTATATGAGAGAGTGTTCACTTGTGAAAGTATGATCCCTAGGCCTTGTTTCTAAACATTGAAACGCCGTTTGCATCTAGATTTGTTGCATGTTTGCTTGCTTTAGTCTTTACCTCCACGTCAAGCTCCATCAAAGTATTTTCTAGCACTCACACACGTTCTCCCATGTCAACAACAAGTCAGAAGCTATTTTCTGGCACCGTTACCACTTGTATTGCACTATCTCTTCGCCGAACTAGTGCAACTATACACCTGACAAGTGTATTGGGTGTGTTGGGGACACAAGAGACTTCTTGTATCTTGATTGCAAGATTGCTTGAGAGGGAATACCTTTGACCACTTCCTCCCTGAGTTCGATAAACCTTGGGTAATCCACTTAAGGGAAACTTGCCGCTGTTCTACAAACCTCTGCACTTGGAGTCCTAACAACTGTCTACAAGAATAGAAGTACGTAGACATCAGGATCCGACCCCTCCTATGTATGGTTGGCAACTTTGATGGGTTCGAAATCTGGAATTTATTCTCATTCGTGTTGCAAAGTTCTCATCTCTCATTTATTGAGCAACTATTTGAGAGGAAAAAACTTGATTTTAGTTCAACATCAAGCCATATCATCATCTAGCCGAGAGATCGTCACTAATACTCTTGGAAATTTGTCATCTCCTAAATGACAAGGTGCCATTGAGAGCTTTCGTCTTGTAGATATTTCTAGATCAACCTCGAGTAATTGAGTAAGTTTGAGGAACTTAAGCTCATGTAGAAGAAGGTTAAGTATGATTATTTAGGGGCCATATGCCTAGCCACCACTAGTAGGAAAAGGCCTAATGACGGCGTTCGGAAAAGAAGTTTTGTGGTATTCAACCTGCACGCCACTAATCCCACGCCACTGGTAGGACGTAGTGGTGGCGTCTGCAGGAAATTTCACCGGTAGTATTTCTACTAGTAACCGCCACCATTACATATCCTAACAGTGGCGTTCCTATTAATTTGAGCGCCACAAGTTATTTTTTGAAAATTGAAAAAAAATCCGGTGCATCCAATTGAATATTCATAGGACAACAAAATATATTCATAAAAATGGCGCAATATAACATCATGAAATGCATTATCACAAAACAAGCGGTTCAACACATCACAAACGGTTCACCATAAATTATTAACAACTTGCATCTAAACTAATTAACAAAGCATCACAAGGAACTAGCTAGTCATCATGAAAGATGATGTCAATGACGTCGACTCCCGAATCCCGAGCCACAAGCGGTGGACAACCAAAGAAAAGGAACCATCACATGAACATAGCTTGCGTGAGATACCTGAAGAAACTGTCAGGTATTGAAGAACCTGACGTCCAACGCAACTATATAGCGACGGACGTGCTCGTCCTCCTCACTGACACGATTTTGTACCACCTCCTTGGGGGCTTGCTCTCTCTGCACTGATAGTGGACCATGCGATCGCTACCAAAAAATCATTCGGGTCAACGACGAGACTCAGATTCCTCATCAAGCTACGCGTCCCGAAAGGTAGCACCTCCCAGTGCCAGCCCGGTGGAGCCCAGTCTCAGACATGCACGGCGTAGTCCAGTCCTTCGTTGTTGCCGTCGAGTCGACAATGAGGATGCGTGATGGACATCTTAAAGTAGGCATTTGATTGAAATAACAAATTGCTAAGTGTGCGGTTGCTCCAAATTAATGTCAATAAATAATCCCTAAACTAAATAATCCTAAGCAAATAAATAATCGATGGTTGGTGTTGTGTACAGAAAACTCCAAGGGCTTAAGGTAGGGCCTCATGTTTGCATTAGACACAAAATAATTATAAGGATGGAGTAAGCGAGCTAAGTAGGATGCACAAATTATTTATTTGTGCATATCACAAGGCTCACTCACACTACCCCAACATTGCATCCTTACATTGTAATTATCGGTCATATGGAAGTACAAAACCAAAATCAACCTAAAAGTAGGGCCTCATATTTGCATATAAAGGTGTCACGGCTGAACTGAAGGTCTCATATAAAGACGCACAAGACAAAAAAGAGTTTTCATAATACCAAATCAAATGTACAAGATATTCATGAACATACGATAAGGTCTTATGGACACCTTTTAATATTAGATTTTATCATAGTGTAATCATCGACCGTTGGAAGGAAAAACAACATTAGATTTTATCATAGTGTAATCATCGACCGTTGGAAGGAAAAACAACCGAAATAATCATCTACACTAAATCATCTATAATTATCTACACTAACAACATTGTCTGAAGAAGAGAGACATTTCCATGGTCCATATAACATGGTTGTAAACAATATTGTGCACTTAATTCAATAACCACAATTTATCCCAACCATACTACATAAACTGTGAAATTATATGTCAATTTCAGAACCACAAAAGTCTAACGAAGCGAGAATCGTTGCATATGGAAATATCTAATCGATAACACCAAAGTCTAAAGAAGCATATGGAAATACTTCATTTAGACTTTGTGGTAACGAGATGAGACATTTGCATATAAGGTTATCTCGGCCTAAATTATCACTATCTAATTAAAAATACCCATGTTTCTATATATATAATTTGAGGCAAAACTCAATATCTAAAACACTATCTAACATACTTATCTCTAGAATTTATAAGATCGCCGGTGGCCTTGGGACTAGGAAATTTCTAACTATCACTATCTAACATACTTAACTCTAGAATTTCTAACTATCACTATCTAACATACTTATCTCTAGAATTTCTAACTATCACTATCTAATTAACACTATCTAACACACATATGCATCTACAATTTGTCTAAAACACATTAAAAACGGGGATGAGAGGTGTGGTTGGTGGCTCACCAAGTTCGTGGACGGGGAAGTTGCGGCGAGCGGCTCAAGAACGGGAAAGTGGTGACCGCCGGTGTGACTCCGTGACCAGGGAAGTTGCAGCGACCGTCAGGATGGCGATGGTGGTCGTGGCGGCCAACGACTCGGAGAGGAGGAGAGGTGCGGCGACCGGCGGCTTGGGAACGGACGGGGCGGTGGTGGCAAACTGTGGCTCAGAGAGGAGGAGGTGCGGGGGCATTCGATGCGTACGACGGTGAGATAGAGTGAGGTAGGGATTGATCCAATTGAAAAGGCGAGGCGTTATAAAAGAACGCATAGTGCTATTTAGCCGTGGAGTTCAATTCATGTTGAACGTCATTAGAACAGAGCGTAGCCGTGACGTTCACTTGTTCCCAACGTCACCAGTAGGTTTGTCCCGGCTTCGTCCGTTGGGCCCATCACCGATGGCATCTTTGTATAACAAGACGCCACTAATAGCATATACTGGTGGCGTTTAGCAATTTCTAAACTCCACTATTATTTCGTATGCAAGTGGTGGCGTGCATTATATAATTGGATGCCACTAGCAAAATGACTGCTATAAGAGTTTTTCTACTAGTGCACGCCAATGAAGATGTAGATTTGTTACAAACAACTTGGACTTGGGAAACATTCGGTGTCTTCATTCTTAAACTCATTATCATTTTACTTTATTCCATATTGTTTTTAGACATTGTTGTATCTTGTTGTATCACTTTTAGTTGATCTAATTCAAAGTACTCTCTATCCTAAATTAGGCCAAAGATGTAGATTTGTTGCAAACGACTTGGACTTGGGAAACATTCGGTGTCTTCTTTCTCAAACTCATTATCATTTTACTTTATTCCATATTGTTTTTAGATATTGTTGCATCTTGTTGTATCACTTTTAGTTGATCTAATTCAAAGTACTCTCTCTATCCTAAATTAAGATGCATATAGTTTTTGGTCAAAGTCAAACTTTTCAAAAATTGACCAACTATGTAGAAAAAAGTGTCAACATCTATAATATCAAGGCAGTAATGTTATAACCTTCACGATTTTTTTTATATTATGTGCATTTGGTATCATAGAAGTGTATATTTTTTCTATATAATCGGTCTAACTTTGATTTTTTTACTTTGACTAAAAACTATATGCGTCCTAATTTGGGATAGAAGGAATATTTTTAATCCTATTCACCCCTATAGTCGATATACCTCGATATTTCAATATGAAGATGTGGATAACACGTTGGTAAACTAAGCTTAAATCATGTGGAAACTCCTAAGAAACCTAAGCATCAAGATTTAAGTTTTCCTCATCCTATAAATATATTTTTGGGGATCCTTTGGAGGAGGAAAACATAAGCCTAATAATTCCTCCATATTTGGACACATGGACTGATATTTACAAGTCATACAAAATCTTTATAAGTGACAATATGTGCCATCAAAAATAAAAGTGTCATTGTGCATTGTACCACTAGTTGGTATCTTCGCTCTCAAGGCAGTGAAGCCTATTAAAGAGAGATTTTTCTCGTAATACCTTGAAAGTACCTACCTATTGCCTAGAGGAGGCCGATATGTGTTGTGAAAACAATATGGATTTGGCTTGAAAAATATATAAATAAATTAGTGGAGTATTTCCAAACATAAGTATTATGTTCAACCAAGTGTACCAACAACTTAAGTTAAACAATATGTGCAATTAAAGTAAACTAGCAAGCACAAATTAAATAACAAGATTATCAATAAAAGTGGTAAACAATCATGTGAAAACAAGCTATGAAAGATAAACAACTTCAACCATGAAGTCTATCATGGGATAAAAGCACGGGTGAAAAAACTCAAATAAGGAGATAACAAAGGCACTCATTGAAAAAAACATCTCGATGTTCACTTACTCACGAGGAAGCAAACCACCATTCTGAGAGGCATGGAGATACCACCAAAGGACCCAAAACATCATCGAAGGCTCACCTTCTTCTAATTTTTAGCATTATGGTGTACTAGTCGATCTATTGGAAGCCCCAAAATCACAAAAAATACTATAAAATCACAATAAAATAATATCTACGAGCCCTCTTCATGCACACAAAAAATATTTTCTGATATTTTAAAATAGAATATGTCGTTTGTTGCAACATTGACTCTTTTTAGCTTTAATATGACTGCTTATGGGTATTAAGATATATTTTTGCATGCTAGCCACTTGAGCAAATTCTTTGAACATTTCAAAGCAAATTATTTTGGAGCTTTGATGGCAGCTAGGATATTCTCCATGAAACTAATGTCTTCCCACAAAAAAAGAATGAGAGAATTTATTTTGGTGTTTTTTTTTCACAAGGAATGAAGAAACACAAAATTGATAATCCTTCTAGATAGGTAAAACCGCAAGCTTGGGTATGCCAATGCACCACCCTACACCAACAACATCTTGGTTTGCAGACCTTTTGACTCTGTTTTTCAAGCATTATAATAAATTCACATAAACTCCGAGTGTTTCTTTCTTACTTTTTATGTTTTAGTTGCATCTCGATGTTAGTATAAGACCATCAATTAATAAATTTGTTGAATATCATATATTTCAATAAAGGTAAAGTACTAAATAAAAATAAAAATAAATATGATGCACCCAAAAGAAAGGGAAGGGATAAATAGTTACAAGTTTGAAAGCATGATCACTTTTACCCTATATGTAATGTTTTTATTGTGGAGTAGACAGTATCGAGCAAGTCTCATGTGTAGTACTAGGTTTTATTCACCTCAATAATGGAAAATAATAATTGACGCACTATAGGAAATAGATTGTACCATGTACACTCATGTATTCTTTGTTTTAGAGGTTAATTTCCTCCTGTTTGCTAGCCTTTCTCGTATGAGCATGATATACTTATTTTGCATCCAAATACTTTGAACCAAGTTATTCTCTTATTGATTTTACCCCTTTGGATCAACTTCTGCAATTGACACGTGGCATACGTGACAGTTTAGATTTAAAAATAGACAATCAAATATTGTGATTTTCTCTCTCTCTTAGACATGTGCCGATTGGAGCAATTGGTCCACGAGGATGAATTTGTGGACTAGGTTCCATAGAATTATTTTCCACCCATATAGCCCATGCTCGCCATGGAGGGGTTCTCCCCCCTCGGTCGCCCGATTGCCTCAATTATTTTGCCGAGGCTTTAGGTTTGACCTAAAATTAACTATATATGTTCATTTTTTCCAACTTCCAGAGAATGCAGCTACAACGATAGAAACACTGAAAACAAATATAGAAATTATGCCGTTGTGAAAGACATGAGAGGGAAATGACGACGGATCCACCCTAGGTGGCTCCGTCGACTCCTCGAACATCTTCTCTATCGACACCATGGTGAAGAGGGAGTATTCTACACCTGGAGGCCTGGACTATGGATTTGTGAAAATAGTTTGATTTCTCTCTGATGATTAGAATCATATGATATATGATTATGGTTATATTTTCAATTCCCCTAGGGTGGAGCTTTTGTTTATGAGAAGCAATTTCCAATATATATGTGTTTAATATATTTGTATATGCATATTATTGAAAATCCATCACTTTTGCTATAGACTTGAAATTTTACAAAGAAGTTCCCACGTCCAAGGGAGGCAACATTAAGAACCTCCAAATCAACTCCCCATAAGAAACTCTAAAGAAGACCCCGACCCGCAACATAGTTCTTCTCGTGGATCGTGGAACAATCTTGCTTTATTGTTTCCAAAACAAAAGTGAAATCTTAATTAGGATGTTTGACTAGGTCCCCACATACCTATGTTTTTTTCATGGCCACAAAAACCTCCACCGTGGAATCAAATACTCTCTCTGTCCGCAAATAAGCGTACTTCTAGTCTTGTTCTAAGTTAAATTTAGTAAAGTTTTATAGAAAAATGTAGCACTATTTATGACTCTAAATTGATACTAGTAGATATGTTTTCAAATATAGTTTTATAATATGTCAATTTCATATAATATATATTGCTATATTTATCTAAAAATTTAGTCAAATTTTACTGAGTTTGACTTAGCCAATATCCAGAAGTACACTTATTTGCAGACTGAGTACCTGCTTTAGAAACACATGTCAAGGAACAAGTAAACGCGCCTTAGCTGATCATTATGGATCAAATACCGTTTGTACTACTCCCTCCATCATAAAATAGATGTCTTAGATTTTTCAAAATTTAGATATAATGTTTAGATTTATCTAAATTTTAAAAAATCTAAGACATCTATTTTGGGACAAAGGGAGTACTATTTTTTCACGTTTCTTGCTAATTTTTCCTTGCCTGGCTTTGAAATTAGTGGCTCTCGTGCATGTTTCAGCATGTTTATCCGAGTGGTTCCGTTGGTGGCTAGGCTTCGACATGAAGAAATGGGATTCTAGGCACGCACGCACGCACGCACGATTAGTTAATAACTTGAATGAAAAGACAGCCATGAGCCATGTCGCGGGGTACGTACGGCAGCGAGTCCCTCCGTGCCGTGTGGTTACCAACCAGCACCACGTATTTTGCTCTCCTGAATGAACCATGTTTTAGACGCTGTAGCACGTAGTGGAAGCGTAAAGAGCATGGAAGGAGAGCGACGCGATGACATCTGCAGGAATTTTTTCGGTTATCGCGTACGTGTCCGTCGTTTTCCCGTTATGTTCGGTCGTGTATCGTTGTTGTTCCCTTTGGCTTCTCTCCTCTCGGCCGAACCCGCCTCACCCTCCTCCTGTTCACGTCACGGTTCAGAGTTTCCAGACCCCTACGCCGTGCAGTGCAGTGCAGCCGTGCCGGAAAAGTAATAGCAAAGCAGAAAGGCAAAGTGACAGCGCTCGTCGCTTTCCGGACCGGCTGTAATTGCTCGCACTTTTCGGGCAGAAATTTCCGCCCCCGGAAGTACGTACTTGCGCGACACGAGGCGTGCCGATGTCCCGGAAGAAGTCGTAGCAGCAGCTGTTAATGGTACGTAGGCTGTGAATGTTGTCTCGCCGTTTTTATTTTCTGAACAGGGCTGGGACCTTGTGCTTGGGGTCTCGGAGTGCTCGTGCTCTGGGTTGTTTTTGGGCAGCGGCAGCCGGCAGGGCAGTATGGTACCGTAGTTAGTTGAATAACATGCCACCATAATGCGATCTTTCGGTGGCCTCCCGTAAAGCCACTTGACTTCGCTTCAAGCGGTGGCCAGGAACCAGGTCGACCGGCCGCCGGCCGGCCGGCCAGCCAGCCACCTTTATTTTTTGTGTGCCCCGTTGCTTTCAGGGCGTATCGCGTACCAGTCTACCAGACACCACCGGTGGAGTCGGGTCGGAAAAAGGCTCGCCGTGAGCTGAATCGCTCAACCGCCTGTATGATATGATTTTATTCTATTTTGAGACCTCAAACGCCGTATGATTATACTTCTAGATCGACGCCCTGTCGCGCAGCACGTGTAGTATGTCTGAATTCACTCAATATGAAAGTTCGGCGCTTATTAAATGGTCCTTCTAAAAAGTTATTTATTATATGAAGCTAAAAGGTAGCACAATAAGTCTGATGGCTGTCAAGTCAACTAATGCCATCATAAGTTTGAGAGGCTCACTGCTCTTCCGTCAGTCTTTAACCGCTCAACCAAACAGATCCTGTCGTGAACACATGGCGTGGGTATATCGCGCATTCAGTCCAGGCCGTACAGTATACGATTCGGCCCCACATGGCAATTAGTGTCGTACTGGTACAGCGTAGCAGCGGTACTATAGTGTACAAGATTTTGGCATTAATGATTCCTCTTTATCATTGACGTCGGCGGTCTCCCGTGGTCGTGCTTTCGCCGCTTAGTTCAATCATCAACAAATAGAGTGTGGGTATCCTAATGATGGTTATTATGCCTCCTGATTCGGGTAGTAGAGCTGTTGTTCTTCATGAGCTACTAATATTTCGTTCCATCATTCTTCTGCTTGGACGCGAATCCATTCGGCCCCGCCTTTGACTTCTCTGTTTGGGCCTTCTCGTCTAGACGGGCTTCGACTTATTTTCTCTAGGCCCAGTGATGATGAACTTCTTCTAGGCCCCGTGATGATTATTTGTAAAGGACAAATATCCTTTTTGAGCTGTATGAAATTTATGCTGATGCTGAGCTAGAGGTCAAATGAAAGGTGGCTGTTGAAGGGGACCATAGTTCTTATTTCCATAGGGTAGCAAATGTTCATACTATGAAAGATGGAGATATCCTTATTGAGAGGGCTGAAAATCTCTTTATACATGTGGATGAATACTACAAAAACCTTTTTGGTCATGCCGTTGGTAATTTGTTCCGCTTGTCCGGTGATTTGTGGACTAATGAGGAAACATGAGGATAATAATGGTTTAACCAGACCTTTTACTGTGGAGGAAGTGGAAAATGCTTTATTTTCTATGGATATTAATAGAGCTCCTGGTCATGATAACATTCTAATTGAATTTTTTCAACACCGTTGGTAGTTGGTTAAACCTAAAATTATGTACATCATTCATTGTTTTTTATGGGTACTTTGATTTGAAACCGTTTGAATTATGGAGCTATTACCTTGATTCCTAAAGTTGTGGGTGCTGACAAAATTACTTAGTTCAGACCTATTTGTCTTTTGAGGTGTGTTTATAAATGGACCACTAAAACTTTGACAATAAGATTGGAACCTTATGCTTGCAAGTTGTTTAGTATTCAACAAAATGCATTCATTAGAAAAAATAAACATCATGGATGGGATGTTGTATCTTCATGAGTTACTCAACTATACTCATGTAAAAAAGCTTTGTCCCTTAAGAATTCAGATTGGGATTTCATTAATGCCAACTTGGTGAAAATGTTAGATGCTTGGGTGGGTAATTCTATGTGCTCTGGTGGTAGAAAGATTTTGATTGATGCTTCCTTGTCCACTATTTTGTATTATCCCATGTTAATGCTTCTTCCACGAAAACCTTCATTGAGAAAGTGAACAAGCGTTTGAAGAGATTTTTTTTGGCAAAAAAAAGAAAGACAAGAAAAGTTGCTATATGGTGAAACAAAGCGCGTAGATCTAAAAACAAGGGTGGTTTGGGAATTAAATATTTGAGGAAAAAAACTATAAGTCTCCTAGTGAAATGGTGGTGGAAACTTGAGACACGAGATGGTTAGATACCTTAGAAATAAAACTATTACATATGTTGTGCCTAGATTCAATGATTCATCTTGTTGGAAATCCTTGCCGCATGGAAGAAAAACTTACCTTGTAGAATGGGGGCTTGTTCTCAATAGTGGAGATGCTGTAAGATTTTGGAGGGATCATTGGGATAGTGGAAGACCTTTACGTGATCAATTCCCTGAGATTTTTGGTTTGTGTCAGTGGCATGACTACATTGTCAAGAGGTTCATAGACAATTATTATTCTTTACCTTTTAGCTTCATAGACATTGTCAAGAGGTTCATAGACACCTATTAGTACACTAGAACTGCACGAAAAACTGCATCGACGATAGCAAAATTCACTATTGGCTCCATTCCGGGACACTATCAATATATTCAGGTATTTGGTTTTGCTCACTAGCTAGAAATCATTCCCTACACAAATATATATCATTTTCCAAGTTAGCCAGGTTAATCATTACCAAGTTGCAAGATTAATTAGCTGTGGTCACTACTCATCACCACGCGCTATGAATAACGTCATTACCTACACTTCCTACGTTCTATCAGGTTAACTAGTCAGTCCAAGACCAATATCCTGCTCTGTATTCTATTGTCCATTATAAGGAGGAAACGATCGCCACGGTGTTGGAATCGTTTCCCTCAAATATAACCTTCGGAAGAAGTCTGGTTGGTGGTAGACTCGACTCTTGGATCATGTTGCTACATCGTTTGGCACATGTATAATTATCAGAGGAGCCAGATGAATTCTGTTGGAATCTAACTGATAATGGATGTATACAATGCTTTAGCTCAGCCTGCTATACCAGTTTTAGATAATAGAATGATCTGAAAGAAGAAGATATTATTGAAAAACAAAAAATTGTCTGGTATCTACGCCGAGGGATTATTCTTACAAAGGACAACCTTATTAAGCGAAATTGGCATGGGAATCTGGGTGTGTATTCTGTCATCACGACGAGACAATCAAATATCTGTTTTTCCAATGTCATTTTGCACGATCTATATGGTCAGTCACCCGAGCAGCTTCTGGCTTGTATCCACCATGTAATATTGCCAACGTTTTTGGGAATTGATTACATGGTATTGATAACAAGTAAAGGATTCTTCTTAGGGTCGGAGCGATTGCCATTATTTGCTCGCTATAGCTATGTAGAAATGATAAGGTTTTTAATGATATAAACTGTTCTCTTCTGCAGGTTATCTATAAGTGCACAAATACTCTTCGGGCTTGGTCGACATTACACCGTGTGGAGTATCGCGACCTCTTTACGGAGGTGTGTGTGCGGTTGGAGGATACGGCGCGGGACTTGTTTACCAATCATGGATGGCAGCATAATCTTTCGATCGATTTGTCCTCTGCATCTTAGGCCATATTACAATTTCTCAATTTGATATGTAATATGTCTGGACCTTTTTTATTTTTTGTTGGACCTTCTGGACTGGTGTCGGCTGTGTGCATCCTAGTTATGCAGAGGCCGGATATAATATTTACCTTGAGTAATAAAAGTGCCCTTTATCGAAAAACTAGTCAGTCTTACCAATTTCATTAGTCATGATTATCAGATTAATTACCTACCGATTGCCAGATTAAGTATCTATGTAAACAATTACTCCCTTCTATCTATATTACTTGTCGCACAATGGATGTATCTAGACATATTTGAATGCTAAATATATTTAATCCAGTGACAACTAATATGGATCAGAGAGTACAAGGTTCTTTGAAAAAAAAAGTACTAGATTAATTAGTCACGATCACCATATTAATTAGCCATGATTTCTAGATTAATTGGCTATGTAAACAATTACCATGTTTTTTGACAAAGCAGCTAGCAAATTAATCAACCACAATTATCAGATTAATTAGGCACAGTTGCCAAATTATCAGCTATCAACAAAAAATGACTAGCATGTTTGACTCACGTTGTGTAGCACGGTAGCTCGGCATGACAGTGTAGTAGGGGGCGGCGGTGTAGACCTGCATAAGATATGGTTGTTGTCTAAAAAAACCTGGGAAGTGTTTGTAAACAAACCGGTGGATACATTTTAAGACTTAATAGTTGTTTAGGATAATCTGGCAGCTTAAACAAATTGTTAGCCACGATTAGATAACCTAGCAATTGTTTCCCAAACAAAGCGCGTAGTTGCTTTTTAGAAGGCCACTTTCAGGTAGTAGTTGAAATAAATTGTCTAAACATGAACGTACTCCTTTGTCTAGAAATAACTGATTTAAGTTTGTTTAGTTTCGAATGTATCTATATATTAAAATGCGTTTAGACATATTTAAAACTAGACAAATCTAAATCAGTTATTTTTGAAAAAAAAGTCAACAACATGGGAATTCCTAATTTCCTATGAGGATCAGCGGCGACATGCATTAGCTGGTAGTTGTACTACCAAGTTCTGCCCCTGTCACTACATATGCATGTCGCGTTGTGGCGAGATCTTCAACTGAATCGGAATACATAGCTGCTTCGGAGGCTTCATAAGAGGCCATATGGATGAAGGAGTTCATTACAGAGCTTGGTGTGGTTCTAAGTGTGCTGGACCCAATGTCTATCTACTGTGATAACATGAACGCCATAGCCAATGCGCAAGAACCAAGGTCATACAAGAAGTTGAAGCACATCAAGCTACATTTTCACGCTATTCGAGAGCATGTCCAAGATGGTGACATAAAGATTTGCAAAATACACACAGATCTGAATGTGGCGGATCCGTTGACTAAACCTCTCCCGAGGGCAAAACATGACCAACACCAAACCGCCATGGGTGTTCGGTATATTACCATGTAATCTAGATTAGTTGACTCTAGTGCAAGTGAAAGACTGTTGGAGATATGCCCCAGAGGCAATAATAAAAGTGGTTGTTATTATATCTTTGTGTTTATGATAAATGTTTACATTCATGCTATAACAGTATTAACCGGAAACATTAATACTTGTGTGATTTGTAAACTAAATTAGAGTTCCTAGTAAAGCCTCTTTATAATACTAGCTTGTTGGTTAATAGATGATCATGGTTTCCCGATCATGAGCATTGAGATGTTGTTGACAACAAGATCGTATCATTGGGAGAATGGTATAATGGACATACTCCTATAGATAAGCGTAGCATTAAGATCAAGTCATTTCAATAGTTCGTTTGCTATAAGCTTTCTGATACATAGTAAACCTAATTCTTTCGACCATGAGATCATGTTAATCACCATCACCGGAAGGATGCTTTGATGACATCAAATACCACACCGTAACTGGGTGGCTATAAATGTGGCATTGAGTGTTCGGAAAGTATGTGTTGAGACACATGGATCAAGAGTGGAATTTGTCCATCCATATGACGGATAGATATACTCTGGGCCCTCTCGGTGGAATGTCATCCAATTGGCTTGCAAGCATGTGACTGGCTCACAAGGGATCACATATCACGGCAACGAGAAAAGAGTACTTATTGGTAACGAGGTTGAACTAGGTATGAAGAGATACCGACGATCAAACCTTCGGATAAGTAAAGTATCGTGAGACAAAGGGAAATTGGTATCATATGTAAATGGTTCATTCGATCACGAAGTAATCGTAGAAATATGTGGGAGCCATATGAATTTTCAGATTCCTCTATTGGTTATTGATCAGAGAAGTGTCTCGGTCATGTCCGCATAATTTTTGTGGTCTCGACCTGTCGCTGGGCACTAAATAGGACGTTTAACAGAGGATTAGTGCGACTGATGGGACGATTAAAGCATGTAACGGATAATTAGGGCACTGGCGGGATGATTAGAGGCGCCGCACGATACAACAACGGTGCGCCCGCCCGGTAGTGCCGTACCTTTTTTTTCCGAAATGTGAAGCGGAGCCCCGGTCGGCATCAAGTCTGCATCAAGCGGTACATACAATTTTTATTTATTAGAACCATATTATTTGGCAAAGGCTATTACAAAGATCATACACACTGAAATCGTCAAAGCAAAACACTGAGCAAAAACGGTAACCGTATCGCTAGCTCCCCAACGAGATCTATCAAACCCCTATCTACCTGTTTCGATCCTGCCTCATGGTCACCCACACTGTTGCCACTTGCCAAGAGAAGCTGGAGTGCCTTGGCGCGACGACACGAACTCAAGCGAAAGGAGCCCTAAAACCGCACAACATATCCACGGAGTTGCGCCCACGCCCATGATCCGAATGCCGCCGCCTTCATAATATTCCGTCAACCCGTCGTTAGCATGTAGATCAATGCGCATACTGTTGCCACACCATCCACCGACACCACCTCGGTGCCAAGCAGCACCACCCCTCGCGCGCTAGCCGCTCCACCCATCTTGCCGCTTCCATCCAACACTACTCCATAGGCGATGCTCCCAGGAGAGAACGCGATACCGACACCGCGGCACCGCTATCGCCCGGCCCGAAGATCTTAGGGTTTCCCCAGAGTAGCACGAGTGAGGACGACACAAGGTGCACAACGATGCCTTCATCAAGGTAACGACGTGGTAACGCCGCCATCGCCTGCCAATGGCTTGGTTTTCACCGGCACCTAGGTCTCCTCGCCTCGTTGTTGTGACTGGAAGACGGATCGCGAGATCTGCCAATCCAGCCGCAGGCCGGCCACCTTCGACGGAGAAGATGACCACCTCCACCAACCCCAGGGCCTCCGCCCCAGGTGCCCTCATGATGCAAAGTAGGGCGCAGAAGACCTCCGGATGACACCGGTCGACATCGAGGAGGCGAAGGCGACCGATCTAGAAACCCTAGATCTCGCCACCACCCGCCGCCCCACCGCCCAGGGACTGCTGCCGTCAGAGCTCACCGACTGCCGCCCACTCGCCATCACTGCTATAGATCCGCTGGAGCGCCATCGTCGTTGCCTGGGCCACTCGTTGGACGTCCTTAAACCAAAATCCAGCGCTATATAACTTTCGGTCTGAAACGCCCAGTTTTCATTCGCGTTCTTAGGCCGAGCTCTCGATTTTGACCAAATTTCAATCACACTTGGCGAAATTTGGATGAATATATGCGATTTCATTAATATTTGGGTGAGTTCGTACATACTACGTCAAATTCGGATGAACACCCGAATTTGACTACATTAGGCTAAAAGAAAATTAAAGAAACTTAGAAATACTACTAGGCTTAACCGACGCCGATGCCGCTAGACGCCCGCTCACATGTCAAAGTTACAGTAGAAGACCATATAGCCGGCGTCCCTCTTGCAGTTGTTGTCACCGTCGTTGCTGGGAGGCTGCGGGGGCCTAAAAAATAGAAAATTAGACCGGACCTCGCCGGAGATCTCGCCGGCGACCGTGTAGCAAAAAAGTTGTGTTAATGTAGAAAACCCGACCTCACCGGAGACTTGCTGGTAGACCTCTTCGAAGGCTTTCGCCGGAGACCTCGCCGGAGTTTCGCCGGAAACTGTGTAGCAAAAGAATTGTGCTAATGTAGCAAAACCGGAGAACAAGTGTAGCAAAAACTTTGCGCTATTGTAGCAAAACCGGAGAACAAGCGTAGTAGAACTAACTTTTCACAGACATTGTAGCAAAAACTTTGTATAATTATAGCAAAAGCATAGAACATATGTAGCAAAAGAATTATGACATCGTAGCAAAAATCCAACGTCGCTGTAGCACCATCGACGGCCACGCCTATAGCAAACCTCGACGGCATATGTAGTAGCACCTGTGTTCTTCGGTAGCACCGCCGGTGGTCGCTTGTAGCAAAACCGTGAGAATACGACTGTTGTCATCTACAAGGGCGTCCGCACGCCGGCCGAAGGTTGCATATGGCAACCCAGTTGGACGAAGCTTTGCAGAGAGGCGCGCTCGGTGTGGAGGCGGGGGCTCCCTGGGGACGGTGTCCATGGCGGCTGGCCTTCATCAACAGGAGCAGGCGGGGCTGCTACGGATTGGAGGCGGAGCAGCGGGACGTCCTAGGCGGCGGCCATGGCCGATGGCCGCCATCTCTGGCGAGAGGAGCGCGACCCATGGCTGATGGCCTCCATCAACGGGGGTGGGCGATGCTGCTGCGGGTTAGAGGCGGAGCAGGCGAGCAGCGCGCACGCAAGATGTTGTACGTGAGAGAACAGGGGATAAGGATAAGGTATAGCTAAAAAATGAACGGAAGATTACGGTGTGGGTCCACCTTACGTACGCGAGCGCGACTAGTATCATTTTCCAAAACAAAATGGGATGAACATGAACTCACCGATAAACTGTAACATTATTATAGTATTAAAATGGTTTCTAAACCAGAGGTGATATCTTGGTGGGGCTGGTTACACGGTTTTGCACAGTTGAGTGCTCAAATTAACAAAACACATTCACTAGATAAATTATGCATGAAATTGATAAACTGTAACATTATTATAGTATTAAAATGGTTTCTAAACCAGAGGTGATATCTTGGTGGGGCTGGTTACACGGTTTGCACAGTTGAGTGCTCAAATTAACAACACACATTCAATAGACAAATTATGCATGAGATTAAAAAAAAGGTTGCCACAGGAGTGTAAGCCCCATTCTGTTAGTCCATTCGGACCAAGTGAATAACTGTGAGATTAGCCAATGGACCCAGAGCTGACCCCCTGTGATTGGTTTCTAAACCAGAGGTGATATCTTGGTGGGGCTGGTTACACGGTTTTGCACAGTTGAGTGCTCAAATTAACAAAACACATTCACTAGATAAATTATGCATGAAATTGATAAACTGTAACATTATTATAGTATTAAAATGGTTTCTAAACCAGAGGTGATATCTTGGTGGGGCTGGTTACACGGTTTGCACAGTTGAGTGCTCAAATTAACAACACACATTCAATAGACAAATTATGCATGAGATTAAAAAAAAGGTTGCCACAGGAGTGTAAGCCCCATTCTGTTAGTCCATTCGGACCAAGTGAATAACTGTGAGATTAGCCAATGGACCCAGAGCTGACCCCCTGTGATTGGTTTCTAAACCAGAGGTGATATCTTGGTGGGGCTGGTTACACGGTTTTGCACAGTTGAGTGCTCAAATTAACAAAACACATTCACTAGATAAATTATGCATGAAATTGATAAACTGTAACATTATTATAGTATTAAAATGGTTTCTAAACCAGAGGTGATATCTTGGTGGGGCTGGTTACACGGTTTGCACAGTTGAGTGCTCAAATTAACAACACACATTCAATAGACAAATTATGCATGAGATTAAAAAAAAGGTTGCCACAGGAGTGTAAGCCCCATTCTGTTAGCCCATTCGGACCAAGTGAATAACTGTGAGATTAGCCAATGGACCCAGAGCTGACCCCCTGTGATTGGGCTCCACACTTGTCTCAGCCCCCCGCCGAGGCAGGGAGAGCCAGCTCGTGGGCCGGTCCACGTCTCCGTGGGCGCATCACTGCGCATGAGGCTCGGGGACTTTCCAGGGCTTGTTAGGCCCGCTCACTTCATCCTGTGGCTTGTGCGGCTGTTGTCTCCACGCTAGCTTATAAACCGCTTCGAACACTCTTCAGTTAGCAGTATGGGACTAATATCAGCGACCGGCACCAAGTGCTACACGCTCTGGAGAACCGGAACTGCTCTCCATCGGGCATATGGGCCATGGCCGCTGAGCGCCTCCAAGCCCACACTGCTGATTACTAGGGTTTGTCTCCTGACCGCCGTGACGCCCATGGCCACTACTGCCGCTGCCACCACCATGCCGCGTCGACGGCACGGCAAGGGCGGGAAGGGCCCCAACTCCGACCTCTCCCGCACGGTCACCGACTGCACCCGGCGCGGGGACGCCGTGGCCGCCATGGCCGCCTTCGACACCACCGTCTCCGGCCTGGACACGACGCCCGACCTCCGCCTCACAGCGCACCAGTACAACCAGCTCCTCCATCTGCTCGCCTTTTGGCCGACCGCGCCTCGTTCCCTATCCACCCCGTCGTGGCCGGCCCGACATGTGTTCGCGCACATGTTCAGAGATCGCTCCATGGTGATCTTGATGGCGAAGGAGTCTTCGTCGACGGGGACCGTCCAGTCCGCTGGCTCTGGCTTCGGCCTACGCAGGCGAAGCCGGCCGGTCGGTGGCAATGGCGCGCGGGTTTCGTTGATGATGTCGTGCGACCTTGTCCTTGGCGGCGAGCGCACCGCCCACTCCACCTCCTACTTCACAGGCCGAAGTGGGGGTGTGGCGACTGTGCCGGCGTGAGGCGACTGCGCCGCCGACCCAGACGACCGCGAATCCGAGGCCGATGAAGAGGAGCTGACGCCCCCCCATCCTCCTCGACAGCCAGTTCGACGCCAGGCGGCGCCGAGCCGTCGATGATGGCGACCGAGGAGGGAAGCCCAGCTCCGGGTGGTCCCCTGCGGCGATGTGTTCCAGGACGGCGGCGAGCGTCCGTCCCGGAGCACTCCACCACCGACGGCGTGCAACAGCGTTGTGCCGCTTCGGTGTCGAGCCGACGCCCTCGTGCGCCTCCAGCTCCTAGCAACAATGCTCGGTGAAGAAGTTCTCCTAGTAAACATGGTTACTGGGGATCTTCGGCGAGCTCCGGGTCATCCATGGCCGCGATGGCAGCCTAGATCTCCTCCACCATCGCGGTGTCCTCAGGCATCGACGGCACCGGCACACCGCCGACGCTTAGCTTCCAGGTCAGCGGACACCAGAAGTCCGGTGGCTCCATGTAGCCAGCCGTCGTGTAGCAACCGTGCCTCCCACGACTGCAGAAACCGCCGGCCGAAGCCCGACTTCTAATAGAAAAGGGTTAGCCCGGTTGGAGAAAAAAAACTATACTGTACATGGAGCAGAGCAGAAGAAGCATCAGCATCAGGGATTTTATGGTCGTCAATCAGCTTAAAAGAAAGAAAGCATAAGGGTCTGGCCCCGCACGGTCGCATTCCAGGACCGGCCTGGCGTCATATTTTGACGGTTTCAGTGTTGGCTGCTGGCTGGCTGGTCTCCACACCACCATGCACACACAACACTTACGTTTCCTACACTACACTAGCGTAGACATTTGACTCCGCGCCGGGGCGGCTCCTCACGAGCATCACCCCCTCCCTCTGCGCCAATTGGCAGTCATATTGGCAATGCTCTGCATATATCAGCACGCCGCCACAATATGCATCGACTGTCAGCGCAAACACCGTCCGACGTGCTATTAGTAGCCCATCAAAATTTGAACAGAGCCCAAAACTCATTATTTTCGAATCGTACATACACGACTTTATATCTGTATATAGTTTAAGTTTGGCAAGCTCTAAAACTTACTGTGAGATAAATATTTGGTCATACATCCTGCCGTAGATAGTTCATGTGGTGCTTTCTACGAGAACTGGTTCAGATACTCGCCGAGAACTATCATGAAGAACATCGAACAGGTTCCGATACTTGGGGGAACAATCACTATAAACTTCATCTAAACTCTACAAAATATGAATTGTTTAACCTCGACAAGAAGTAAACAACACATGCTACTAAATAACTCTATAACGTATCTCGTGCCAAGATGCGTGCGCTACGGTATTGGCTCATCTACCCGGTCCTTGCATCATCTAAACTGCAATCACCAGCTAAAACAGTTGATGAAAAACACAGAGCGTTTACCGCAAGTAATCAATCAATCAATCATTGGCCTGCCCTTCAGTTAATTTGGCAACACGCATTGCACAAGGATCTTTCTACTACACAACCTTCTTATCGTTCGTTATCATGTCCTTTGGCATTGCCTGCCTCGCCTGCATTTGCTGCGTCACAGTGTATCTCCATTTTAATCTGTACAAGGAGCTTTCAGCAATGACGACAAAGGAAAACACCATGGGGAGGCAGGTCCAAAAGCTTGCCGTCCTGCCTCATTTTCCATTAAGCTGTCTCACGGCAGTTGTCTTTCAAGGAAACTCCCAGCATATATCTACTAGCATAATTTATCCCCTCCCTGACGCCATATTCAACCTGGGATTCATATTCAATTCATAGGTGCACCTGCCCAGGCGAAAACAGAACCGTTCAAGTACAGCAGCAGGCTGAGCAGCCGATCCGGTGCCTGACACATGGGCCAAGCACACGTAAATCCAACATATGGCCGTACCAGGTCTACCTTCGTGTTTTGTTAACAAACAGCAGAGTGATGTGGACACAAAGCTTACAAAACCCAGAAACCCCAAGCTACCCAGGCCAAAGGAGTTTACGACTGGACCAATGCTATGCATAAGGTGCTGCCCAGATAAGGCATCACCATCCCTCAAGAGTATAACACACACAAAAACAAACGTTTTCTTCAATCACCTGATCTTGTGCTCTTGCTACGACTCAGTTCGACTCTCAAGGCCACCACCAACAGCCTTGTACGCGCGCATCTCATCTCATCTCTCCACGCGCACATCCGTTGTTTGGACCTGGTAAGCAGTCCGACAGACAATGTCTGATAACGAAGTTCTCTTGAAGCTAAGTTGTATATATGAGATGGTTTTGTTTGAATAAGACGCTGTTTTCTTTGCCAGGCCAGGTTACGAACCTCAGGAAGGAGGGCGTGCCACTGGGTAGCTGCTAGCTCCTCCATGAACCTGCCCACCAGGTAGACTTCTCCCACAGGAACACATACACCCAAGTTGTTCTCTGGTTTGGGGTGGCCTTGATTTGCTGCGGAGGCCAGGGACGCCGCGGCAAGAGTTACGATGCAGCGGGTGCTCCTCATGTTCCTGCTCTTGGCGGGATTCCGATCAGGCTCCAGCCAGACAAACTCCCAGGATGGTAAGCCGTAATCCTTTGTTCTGTCGGTAGATTACCGGAAGAAAATTGCCATCTTTTTGGGACAAGTTTCTCACCAAGCAGCCGCTGGCTTGAGAACAAGGTCAGCCAGATTAGTAAAGCCTGGAGCATAACTTATTATTCCTTACATGAATGCCCAGAGAGAAGATCAGCATCATGGAAGTCAGTAGTCTACCATCAAGATTATGTTTCTGTTTTTCCTTCATCCTCATTCCGTAGCTTCAATAATTACTCTTAAACCCTTTGTGGTTGATATACCATGTGGTGCAAAAATAAACCTGTAATGGATCAAATCCACAGCAGTTCAAATCAAACAAAATTTAAAAGGTTGTGCGACTAAAATAAAACAAAAAAACTAAAACTGAAACATTGTTTCTTTTCTGCCAGTACAATTGAGAGTTCAAAGAAGAGGGCCTCTTTTCTTGGATCAAGACTTATCTTGAATTCTCCACAGTGTTATTTGCATCTACCTCTCAAAATAACAAGATCAGTGGCTAATAAGAATCCATGGCAGGAACGAGATCAACTACTGGAACTGCTGTTATAAACGTCTCTCTAATGTTAGCTTAATAATTCTGCAGTTGCTGCACTTCAAGCGCTGACGAGGAATTGGCAGAATCAACCGCAAAGCTGGACAGGATCGACTGATCCGTGCACCTCCTGGGATGGAATATCCTGTTCTAATGGGAGAGTGACAGAAGTGTGAGAGGCCGAACTTATCATTCATGTTTTTTGCTTCTGTTACCAAAAAACAATCTGCTGAAACCTGGTATCTGCAGGAGATTATCAAGCATGACTATTGGAGGTACATTAAGCAATGCCATAGACCAACTATCTGCTTTGACGTATCTGTAAGTCCTTCCGTCCTCGACTTTTTTTAAACTTCCTTGACCCAATAATGAAAAGTTCAGTTTTTTTCTCAGCAAAACCATAATAATGTAAACAGATAGGACTGCAAGACGGGATGCTACAGCCTCCAAAATTCATCTAGATATCTAGACCATAATATGTTTTAGGCTACTGATATGAACTTACATGCAGGGATCTGGCTAACAATCCAAGTCTTGGAGGTCCACTTACTCCGAATATTGGAAATCTGAAGCAGCTCACCACTCTGTAAGAACAGTGACAAATACAAGAACATTACTCCTCTTGGGATCTGTGGGGAGGACCAAACGAAAAGAAAGGGGATAGCTGACATATCATGTGTGACTTTCAGGATTTTGCTTGGATGCAGCTTTACTGGTAATATCCCACAAGAGATAGGCAACTTAAGACAGCTAAAATTCCTGTAAGAAATCGCTGAAATTTCAACAAAGATCTTCAACGAGTTCATGAGGTGATACAGTTCAATTGACAAATTGTTCTCCTGCAGGGCCCTAAACTCAAATCAATTCACTGGCAGCATACCCCGCACACTTGGCCTTCTCACAAATCTCTTTTGGTTGGACTTGTCAGACAATCAACTGTCAGGGCAAATCCCAGTTTCAACAAATACAGACCCCGCAGGGTTGGATAAACTTGTCGAGGCAAATCATTTGTAAGTACTCAAATGTTGTACCAGCTCTAGAATGAAAGGAATAATCATATGCACTACTTAAATGTTGTAATTTCCATATTGTCTTATCCATCCATCCATCCAAATCAACAGCCATTTTAGCGAGAACCAGTTGACAGGCCCAATGAACGCAAGACTTTTCAATGCCAACATGAAACTCATACATGTGTAAGCAGTGTATTCATTTGCACTTGCTAATGTCCTCTGCTCATTCATATCATCTGACTAGTTTCTCGATCATTGTCAGGATATTTGACAACAACAAATTTACTGGACCAATCCCGGAATCTCTTGGACTTGTGGAAACACTTCAAATTATGTACATACCCGATAACGATTTCTCATTTGTCTTACACTCCCTTCTGAACAATTTCATTAACTCTTCATTTGCTGAATGAACTTGTTTCAGCCGACTAGACCATAACCAATTCAATGGTCCTGTACCTAAAAGTATTGGCAACCTGCCTAACTTGACGGAACTGTAAGTAACTACTATTAATGAATACCAAGCAATACTGATCCTCCTTGCAAATGATGTTGCAATTTTTTCGTTGGTTGTTGAAGGAGCTTAGCAAGTAACCAACTGAACGGGACAGTGCCAGACCTCACCAATGCAACTAAGCTCAATTATGTGTAAGATTCCAAATATATCAACGCTTAAATTTAATGATTCTTCTTTTGTGTTAAAGAATGTTTTCTCTTTGAACAGGGACACAAGTAACAATAATTTTGCAACCTCATCAGCACCACAATGGCTTTCAACGTTGACGTCCCTGAACACCATGTGAGTTGTATGAGGATTAATAAAGTGAACACTAAATGGATTTAATACATGAATAAGCCTAGATACACTCACGGGTGAGTGCAAACTATCTCAATCATGAATACAATCTTCAGATCTGTGCAATCTCACCATACCTCTATATTGTGTGCACAGATCTCAATGCTGTATAAATGAACGATGCTGTATTTGCACTAATCCCTGAGTGTGCAAAATCCATTCCGGAGAAAGTTATATTTTAAATAATGTTGTTACTCTGCTTGGATAATTTTGCAGATTTATGGAAAACGACCATCTTAATGGGACAATTCCTAGTGCCATTTTCAGCTTCCCACAGATCCAGCAAATGTAATTCCTTCAATACCCAAGCTAAAACTTTCTCTGAGCATATCTAGCTGAAAGCTTCACTTCAGTAATTTTCTGTAGATTTTGTTAAGTGATCGTGTGTCCCTCAAGATCTCACACGCTTTATCTTTATATTTCTTCAGTTGCAAATAGACCCTTACATGACTTCTAGTTACACCCGAACAACAATTTCTATGCCTTCTGATATTATAACTTGTAACTTCACTGTAATGCAGATCACTAGCTAAGAATGCTTTTGGGGGGTTACTTGATATGAATGTAACAATCAGCTCACTGCTGCGGGTTGTTAATTTGACAAATAATCAAATCATTTCGGCTAACTATAATCCGAGCTACAGCAACAGCCTAATGTAAGTATCCCCCCATATGTCTATTTGAACAAGTGGCATGCATCTCACCCATCTTTTTTGTTCTCATCCAGATTAACAGGGAATCCTGTATGCTTTGACAATATCACTTTGTGCACGCTCCAGAAAAAGCAGCAAGTGCCATACTTTACTAGCCCAGGCCCATGCAGTGCGATTTCATGCCCCACTGACCAGTTAGCAAATCCAGCACCTTCACAGAGCTGCACTTGCACTAACCCCTTCCACGGTTTAATGATCTTCCGAGCACCTGCCTTTTCTGACATGACAAACCCCACGATATTCCAACAATTGGAGTCGACGCTTGCGCACAACGTTAGCTTGGCTCCAGGATCAGTTGCGCTTTCTGATGTCCAGTTCAGTCCAGGAGCTCCTCTAATATTCACATTGAAGTTTTTCCCGGTCAGTGGAACGAGCTTCAATCGCTCAGAAGTTATAAGAATCAGCTCTGCTTTGGTCAACCAAATTTACAAAGCTCCACCTGCATTTGGACCGTACAGCTTCCTAGCAAGCAAATACTTTATAAGTATGCACACTGCATATGTTTGTATTCTCTTTTATTTGATATATCTCTAAATCTTACACAACTTATTCATTTCAGGCCCAAGCGACAAAAAGTCCTCAAAACACAAAGGTGTAATAGTCGGAATAGCGATTGCTGGTTTTGTCCTTATTGCTGGCCTTGTTCTGGTAGCAATATATGCTCTGCGACAGAAGAAATTAGCCAAGAAGGCAGTAGAGAGAACTACTAACCCGTTTGGTAATAGTTCATTTCATCATTGGAAGTTCATCTAATGAAAGATATGTTACAACCATACATACTAAATATGAACTGGTTAGCTATAGTTAGTTTTCCCACCTGCCAAAAATAATTCTAAGATAACCATCAGCATTTTTTTCTTGAACACAGCATCAAAATGTGTTTCATTTTGCATTATGAGAGCATCAAAATGATGCGTGATTACAGAAAACACCCAAAAGAACTAACAAAACCCTGCAAGATGAACCCCACAAGCATTTTCAAAGTGCCACAACATGCTTGCTAATTTGACCTTGTCACTTCTTTGATACAACAGCATCATGGGGAGCGGGTGGTAAAGATAACGGTGACGTGCCACAACTGAAAGGAGCAAGATATTTTGTATTTGAGGAACTGAAAAAATGCACCAATAATTTCTCAGAAACCCACGAGATAGGATCTGGAGGATATGGAAAGGTAACTGAACTTCCATAATCACGTATTTAGACAGAAACACTGGTTTCATTTTGCAGAAGCATCTGATATCACTTTTGTCTGTTCAAAGGTTTACAAAGGAACAATCGCAAATGGGCAAGTGGCTGCAATAAAACGTGCACAGCAAGGATCCATGCAAGGTGCAGCTGAGTTTAAGAATGAGATAGAACTACTATCCAGGGTTCATCACAAGAACCTAGTGAGCCTAGTAGGTTTCTGTTATGAACAAGGGGAGCAGATGTTGGTTTATGAGTATATTCCTAACGGGACGCTAAGGGAGAACCTGATGGGTAATACTCTCTTTTATCACTACCAGCACATATTTATGAATTACTACACACTCCTAAACAAGCTGGGGATCTAAGTATAGCTTAACTGCAGGTAAAGGAGGGGTGCACTTGGATTGGATGAAGCGACTTAGGATCGCTATCGGGTCTGCTAAAGGTCTAGCATACCTTCATGAACTTGCTAATCCACCAATTATCCACAGAGATATAAAATCAACCAATATACTTTTGGATGAAAGCCTAACTGCAAAGGTAGCTGACTTTGGTCTATCAAAGCTAGTATCTGACACGCAAAAGGGCCACGTTTCTACCCAAGTAAAAGGAACACTGGTAAGTAATTCAGGGAATGCAACATAAGTGCATATATTTTATTGGAAAAATAATATTTCTTGCTAATTCATCTTCTATATTGAATTATAGGGTTATTTGGATCCTGAGTACTACATGACTCAACAGATCTCTGAGAAGAGTGATGTGTATAGTTTCGGAGTTGTCATGCTAGAACTAATAACTTCCAGGCAGCCTATAGAGAAAGGTAAGTACATTGTGCGTGAAATCAGGACTGCGATAGACCAGTATGATCAAGAGTACTATGGCTTGAAGAGCCTGATTGATCCGGCAATCAGGGATTCAGCAAAATTAGTTGGCTTCAGGAGATTTGTGCAGTTGGCTATGGAATGTGTAGAAGAATCCGGTGTTGACCGCCCAACAATGAATGATGTGGTGAAGGAGCTTGAGATCATTATACAGAATGAAGGGGGACAGTTGTTAGACTCGGCATATTTGTCAACTGAACATTTTGGAAATGGAATAAGTAGAGATCCTCAAGAGGAACATTTGCCTATGAAAGATGACAGCAGCAGCAGCAGTGTTTTTGATTACAACAGTGTATATTCCTACTCAGCGGTTGAACCAAAGTAGGTATTATGTCTTGGTTCTTGCTTGTCTCTACTCATTGCAATTGGTGTATGGTACAAGTGAGAAGGACACAAGACATGTATTGTATATTTATTTTTCATGCCTGTTGATAAAACCAAGGTCTGAATATTTTATAAGCAGACACTCGCAAATCGCGTCCTTAAGATGTAACAGCAGAGAATGATCTATTGACAATACCATTAATGACCTTCTCTTTTCAATTCATAACTTAAAACTAAAATGAGTGGTATGTGCTAAAACCTAAAGTAAAGATTTTTTCCATCTCCAGCACACAGTTTGAGTCAATAAGCAAGCCAAAAGAAACATTTTCTGATTTGAATTGTTTTTCGAGAAAATGCAATAGACTATTCGTTTCATACTTTCATTTCATTGAAAAGGTAGAGTTCAGATATACAGTCCTCCTAGGAGGCAAAGCGTAACTGGAAAGAAAACAATCTCAGTGCACATACCAAGTTGTTGGCGTGATGTCACGCAGTCCCTTGGCTCCAGCGGTGATCCACAGCTTAGCTTCTTCCTTGATCTTGGACAGGAGGGATCGCGTGGAAGGTTGGGCTCTGTCGAACACACAATCGTTCCGGTGCTTCCAGATCATCCAGGCAGTAAGCAGCGTGGTGTGGCCAACCCCTTCCTCATAGGCTTCAGCAGGCTTCTGTGTGTGTCCATCCACCAGTCTGTCAGCGTGGCCTCATCGCTGGGCGGTTGGCATGGCAGCCTCAGCCAAGACAAGACGTTGTGCCAAACTTGCCGGGAGAAGGGGCATGTGACGGTGAGATGGAGCATTGTTTCAGGCTCCTGGTCACAGAGCACGCAATTAGCGTGGTGTTGCAGTCCGCGCCGCGCAAGGCGGTCGGCAGTCCAGCAGCGATTCTGGGCAGCAAGCCAGTGGAAGAATTTGACGCGCGGTGGCGCCCATGAGCGCCAGATGAGCTTGCAGCCCTGGGAGAGCATCGAGCCGTGGAACAGGGCTTTGTAGCACGATTGTGCCGAGTAGGCGCCGCTCGGCGTCCACTTACAGATGTGGTCATGCTCGGTGTTGAGCTCTGTGTGTTCAATGGCGTGCCAGAGCTGCAGGCCAACTACGCCTTGAATCGTGTCATCCTATTTCCAGATGATTTGAATTGTGTCATCCTATTTCTATTTTAAGTAGCTATCCCGTGCAAACAATAGTTTTTGCCTACACAATCCTGCATCAACATGACACCATCATTTCATGAAACTTCTTTAGCAAACTAATGGCTTCTCATTGGCAGTTGGGAATGGGATCACGAGTAACTGTGAATTCTAAGAGCAAGTCCAGTGAACTCCTAAAATGCATCCCCCATATCTTTCCTCAAAAGATTCCGCCCCCGTATTCCGTTCAGCTACCGCAGAGCCCTCAAATATGAACCCCTCTCCCCCTTGCTCTTAACTACAAGTATTATATATGTCGGTCCCACATGTCACAAGAATGTGGAGATATACGGCGGGGTCGCCGAGCTCGAAACCTCCAAGGGGAGACAATAGGGGGACTGCTGAGCACCAGTTTTCTCACTTTCCCCCTATTTTGGGTTCGTGAGGTGTGATAGGGCAACTACATGACTGGCTCTAAGCTCCTGTCGGAGTGAGGCAAGTTGTTGCCATTGGTAGTCGGCTAGTTATGTTTTACTGCTGAAAGCATTCAGAAGACACATTGCAGCCGTGTACATCGACACATTATTTCTTCTGATTGCATAACGCCATAACCAGTCGAAGAAATAATTCAGAAGAATTACTGTTTCTCTACTACTACGCAGGTTCACTGCACTTCTCATTTTAAACAGCAGTGGAGAACTCTAGTCCCTACTTATTATTCTCATTTTCAGCCATTTGAGGAAATAACATAGGAGTATCAGATATGCATGCTAAATAATAAAAACACAGAGATTTCACCCCTAAAATATTTAAATTAAGCGGAGGGATGTTATAAAAAATTAAGCGGAGGGGCAAAATGCGACGTACCTTTGCACAAAGAATGGAAGAACAAACCAATGACTTTGTCATTACCCAGCTTCCATCATTGGCATTGTTATTTCAGTCCCCAACAACATATGCTATACCAAAGAAAAAGAATACTAGGGTGTAGCAAGTATTAACTACTAACAAGAAAGTATATATTGTAAGATAACAAGAATCACCTAATCACAGCAACATTATTTCAACCAAGAAAAGACAAGTAGTTGTCCCAAGAACATCCTGGATTCATAGTTTAAAGGAAACAGGTTGGTTGGATGAAAGCTGTGGCTTGCATAAACCCACCGAAGATCGAAACAAAATAAGCCTAGACCCGTGAAGGTCCCCAGATAACTACATGCCACCAACAGCCTGTCTAGAAAAGGTTAAGAAATTACACCCATGGAAGAGTCAGTAATCCTTATGCAACTTGGTTGTTTTACTTGCCTTTCAATTGTCTCAACTCTCCATTCTGGCAGCATAATCCGCAGCTGGTCCAGATATCATGCAGAATACTCAAACAAGTGCAAATTTGATTGACCCATTCCTACACTTTCAAAGAGCAAGGCTTTGATGTTCACCTTGTAAAGCTCCTCTATTTGGTTTCACAAAGAAGCTTTCATAACCAGTTTTGCAGTTTGTTTCCGCCCTGCGCGCTCCTAAACTGTGATCCCCATAAGCTCTCAGAATGCAGGCATTGTGCAAGGTTCTGCTACTGTTGATGTTGTTGGCCAGTATACCCGGGCGATTCGGTGATACAGATTCTCAGGATGGTAAGTACGGTAAACCTAATTTCTGTATCTTTCTCTTCTTTACTTCCCTTGCAAAGATGTAGCTTGAACAAACTGAAGGTGGCAAGCCACACAAGTATTTAGATGAAACATCTTTCATCTGCTATAGTTGTTGGAGAAAACAACTAAATTCTACTAAAAAATGGCATGGTTCAGTGCGTCTTTATCTTCAAGTACATAATGAAACAGTACTATATATCATAACCACCATGTCAAATAGTTCAGTATCATCTCCTTTCTCTCTTTCTCCAAGTTCACAATTTTTCTTATTTATCTGCATAAAGTAGCATGATGAAAATATAGCTAAAGTCGGTAATCTGTAAATTGCCTGAATAATAATATGGATACAAACTGTCAGTGGCTGCGCTTCTGTCTTTCGTCAGCGGATGGCAGAACTTCCCATCAAGCTGGAAAGCATCAAATGATCCATGTGATACAGAATGGGATGGGGTTCTGTGCGACAAAGGGCGGGTGACATCACTGTGAGTATTAACTAATGGCGTCTTAGTTTCACATATCAGCCAGTTAACTCCGACATCCATGTTTTCAGGAGGCTTTCAGGCATTAATATTCAAGGCACATTAAGTGACAGTCTAGGCCAACTCAGTGAGCTCGTATACCTGTGAGTTACGTACCCAAAAGTCTTTGAAGTTTATCAATCGTCACTAGCAGGAGTACACTTCATGCTTCAAATGTTGGAGCACATCAGAAGATTCTGCAGATTTTGACTGCTTAAGAAAAACAATAGCACGCCTTATTGTTTTCAGATTGTAAAGTTACAGAGCATTTAACATTTTAAAAGAGAAGAATTCAGCTACATCAATATAAAAAAGGTGTTAACAGAAAAGACTTCTGTTATACCAAGTTTAGAAAAAAGAACTAACTAATTTACCTCAACAAATTATAATATACTGTCTTTGCTCATACATTAAGGTGCTTGCAGGGACCTCTCCTTCAACGCTGGTCTTGGTGGCCCACTGCCTGCTGCAATCGGGAATCTCAAGCAGCTTAGAACACTGTATGCTGCATGACCCTTAGAGCAAATCCTTATCTTGCAAAATTGGCATGCAGCAATAACTGACCTACCCTACTGCACTGTGCTTCTCAGAATCTTGTCCGGCTGCAGCTTCATAGGAGGCATACAAGACTTAGGAAACTTGGTGCAGCTCTCGTTCTTGTAAGAACAATTAGACAGACGAAACCTTAATCATAATTCGATATTCGTACTTAAGCTCTGCTGCTACTTTGGTTGAACTAATGAAATGAATTTGCTCTGCAACAATTTCTCTCTAGGGCGCTGAATACAAACAACTTTACAGGGAGAATTCCTGCATCAATCGGCCTACTCTCAAACCTCTTTATGCTCGACTTGGCAGATAACCAGCTTTCTGGACCCATTCCAGTTTCCTCAGGTGGTTCTCCAGGACTTGACCTACTTACACAAGCCAAACATTTGTAAGTCCCTTGACATTTCTTCCTTCAGCCCGAGTGAAAAATGCATACTCAATATAGGAGTATTTTAAGTCACTTCTATTTTCATACCATACTGATCCTTATGTCTGATCAATCAACAGCCATTTCAATAAGAATCAGTTAACTGGTAGTCTAACTGGCCTCTTCAACTCCAGCATGATCCTCGAACATATGTAAGAAAGTACCAATTTCGTTGTCAGCAGCACTGAGAATGCCATACTGACTGACTACTTTGTTGATCTTCATCAGATTATTTGACAACAATCAATTGTCTGGTCACATCCCTGATGAGCTTAGTGACATCACAACCCTCCAAATCATGTAAGTATATGGGCAATGTCTTTCTTCCAACATATTGTACTTGCTATTTTGACCTCCTCTGCATTTTCTGTAGCCGATTAGATAAGAATAATTTCACAGGGAAAGTTCCAACCAACATCAGCAACCTAGTCAACCTAACTAACCTGTAAGTGCTTGTAAATTGTTATCACCCACGATCAAAACGAATAAGATTTATCTCATCAGGTATAACTATTTCTCTGCAGCAATTTAGCAAACAACCAGCTGAGTGGAACAATGCCAGATCTCAGTAGCCTGAACAAACTAAATGTGGTGTAAGAAGTTTATGCACTAGTTCTTTTCTGCACACTCCTATGACTTAGACTGTTCCTCTGATTTAATGATGAATTTTCTTTGTACACCCAGGGATTTAAGCAACAATTTGTTTGATCCATCAGAATCACCAGACTGGTTCTCGACTTCAAAATCTCTTGTTTCAGTGTGAGTAAACAAATACTATGAATTATTGATCATCTCATGTTTCCCTCACTGTAGTCATTGGTCAGTGATATGTTTTCCTTCAATCACATTTTTTTACACCCAATATGCAGAGCAATAGATTCTGGAAGACTCTCCGGCCAGGTTCCCAAAGGGCTCTTCACCTTGCCCCAATTGCAGCAAGTGTAATTTTTCTGGCAACATATAGCTTAAATTACAGAGCATATAAGTTTTATTATATATTCCTAACTTTTTTCACTGATCAGACAGTATACTACGAAATAACGGACTGAATGGAAGCTTTGAGATGACTGGGAACATCACCCAACAACTGAAGATCGTGAATCTCCTTAACAATCATATAGTTGATGCCAACATAACAAAAAGCTACAACCAGACCCTAGTGTGAGCAGTACCTGCATGTTTTCGCACTAAGATCCACACATTTTCTCTCCCCTCCCTTTTATTCACTAGAATTGTTTTTTCACCTATTCACAGACTTGTGGGGAATCCTGTATGCTTGGATCCAGAATTCTCGAACAAATTCTTTTGCAGCCTTCAGCAAGCGAACCTGGTACCATACACCACTAGTGTAACCAAATGTGGTTCAAACCCATGTTCCAGTGATCAAAGTCTAGACCCTGCAACTTGCAGTTGTGCCTATCCTTATACGGGCAGGATGACCTTCAGAGCACCATCGTTCGCTGACCCAAGCGATAATGCGACTTTTCAGCTACTAGAAACTAGCTTCTGGAAAGGGCTGGCACTGCTCCCTGGTGCAGTTTTCCTTTCTGATGTCCATTTCAGCAGTGAAGACTACCTCAAAGTTCGAGTGAGCCTCTTTCCATCGACTGGGACATCATTTAATCTGTCAGAACAAATAAGAATAGGCTCTGAAATTAGCAACCAAACTTACAAGGCACCACCCATTTTTGGACCTTATTACTTCATTGCAGATCCATATGCCCCATTTGCAGGTATTCACATATCATCAATGTAAATTATGTTTATGTTTACGTAAGAAATTCATTGGTGTCCTGTGTCAGGTGGCAGTGGGAAATCACAAATGAGCAAAGGCGCTATGGCTGGAACTGCAGTAGCCTGTGGACTTCTTATGTTTGCCCTAATATATGTGGCAATATTTGCTCTACTACGAAAGAAAAGGACAATGCAATCATCAGGACTGGGAAATCCTTTCGGTGAGGTTCCAAAGAATATAAAATTAAGATTCCAACTATGTAGCTGTTAATGCTGCCTGACATGAAAAAATATACATTACTATAACTGACAAAAGATTGCTTATAGGTAACAAGATACACATCACATAATAACACAAAACAAGGGATCCCTTTTTTCTTGCAACTCCACTGCTGCATACCCAAGCTTACATACCCTTCATAAAATGGTTATGATAACAAATGCTTAGCTATCAACTACCTACGGGCAGTAATAACAGAAAACTTGACAGACTTTGTAGATTGTTGAAACTTTACTGACTTTTTTACTTCATGCACATCCAAATTTAAGCTTCATGGGGAGCTGCACAAAAAGATAGTGGAGGTGCTCCACAGCTCAAAGGAGCAAGGTTCTTTTCTTTTGATGAACTGAAGAACTGTACCAAAAATTTCTCAGAAGATCATGAAATAGGATCAGGAGGCTATGGAAAGGTAAATAACTATCTGGTTAACTACTAACATTCTCCAAAGAAGATTTACACATACAACTAATTTAATGATTTACCTCATGCGAAAGGTTTACAAGGGAACGATTGCGGATGGAACAAGTGTTGCAATAAAACGAGCAGAGTATGGATCAAAGCAAGGTGCGGTGGAGTTCAAGACTGAGATTGAGCTGCTGTCCAGAGTTCATCACAGGAACCTAGTAAGCCTGATAGGATTTTGCTATGAACAAGGGGAGCAGATGCTGGTGTATGAATATGTTTCCAATGGTACACTGCGAGAGAACTTGCAAGGTATGTACACTGAGAGTACTTCATGTACCGAAGAGCAAGTACTCTTTGTGTTTCTTCTCCTTCACAACATGCAATCTTTACATAGCAAGGGGAATCTACCTGGACTGGAAGAAGAGGCTCAGGATTGCTCTTGGCTCAGCCAGAGGACTAGCGTACCTTCACGAACTAGCCGATCCGCCTATTATCCACAGAGACGTCAAGTCAACAAATATCCTTTTGGATGACAATCATAAAGCAAAGGTTGCTGATTTCGGTCTGTCGAAGCTAGTTGCAGACACCGAAAAGGGACATGTTTCTACTCAAGTCAAAGGAACACTTGTAAATGCTTTGCTTACCTTTGTTTACTGATTAAAACTAATCTTTCGCAGATCTAGTTGGTTACTCTTGTCACTGATGGCCACATTTGATTCTGTAGGGCTATTTGGACCCTGAGTACTACATGACACAACAGCTCTCGGAGAAGAGCGACGTGTACAGCTTCGGCGTTGTGATGCTCGAGCTACTAAGCGCCAGGCTGCCCATATCAAAGGGCACATACATTGTCCGGGAGTTCAGGGTCGCCATAGATCCCAACGACCACGACTACTATGGGTTGCAGGGCATCATCGACCCGGCTATCCATGACGCCGCCAAGTCCACCGGGTTCAGGAGGTTCGTGCAGCTCGCCATGGAATGTGTGGAGGAGTCGGCTTCAAGACGGCCCACGATGGGCTCGGTGGTGAAGGAAATCGAGACGATGATCCACAATGAGGGGCTGAGTTCATCCGCCTCATCTGTCACAGAGTTCGAGCATGCAGGACCATACACCGGGATGAGTGGGGTGACCGGCTCGAACAGCAGCAGCAGTGGCAGCGGCCGTATATCAGAACAACTCTCTCACCCTGAAAGGCGACACTAAAAGTTCCCTGCACGCTTTTTTGCTACTCTTGTTTGTGTATCGCGCACTAGTTTGCCTGACCCTTACTTCTGTTATGGACAATTTTCCTCATCAATGGTTGCAACTTGCAAATCCGCCGAAAGAATACAATTTTACATAGCTCGAATGCTCTGTTAGCTTCTGATTAAATACGCTAAAAAAAACTTCTGATTAAATTAACCAACGGTCGACGGTGAATTCATCTCGCGTGACATTAAATAAATCAGTGGCAAACGAATCGAATCTGCTCTAAACTGGTGATGCTATATCGCCGAAACGTATATAACTTCAAATAAAGAGAGCGTTTGTATTTGCAGTTGTTTAAGTGTTAGGGCAGGGGTTTCACAATAAGGGCGAGGGCAGGGAATTGGGGAAATGCAGGCTAACCTGGGCCGGTAGGGACGCGACTGGCGGCTGGCGGCTGGCGGCGGCGGTGGGGCAGCGGATGGCCTCTGAGGGTCCGCCTCCTCGCCGTTCCTTCTTCTACCTCCGCTCCGCTCTGGCTCTCCCCTCCTTTCCGTTTGTTGCGTGTCAGAGCATCCCCACTAGTTGGCGTTCTCGTTTCGAAATCCGGACCCAAATATATCCAGACGAAACTCGTTTTGGCATTGGCCACTCTGTGTTCAGTCCTAGTTCTCAAGATGTCATTTTTCGTCTAAATTCGACTTAAATCGTTCAGTTTTTTTTCATAGTTTGGCATAATATAAATATAGAGCACAATTTGGTCAAGTTCGGCATAAAATAGACCATAGTTTGACGTAAATTTAAAAATAATTCGGCGTACAGTGAAAATACAATATATTTTGGCCTATTCGGCCCGTTCATGCTTGACATCTACATGTTGCCCCTGCGTATCCATAGATGCTCAACCAGATCATCCTGCAGCTGTTGATGCACTGCCGAATCTCGGATCTCCTGGCGCATGGTGATGAAGGCAATCAAAGTTGGAGGTACCTGATGATCAGACTCAGCAAGAGGTCTATGTCTGTAGTATGGCTCGTTTCGCTCGACCAAGCTCACTGGGTCTTTTCTCTCATCCTCAATGATCATGTTGTGCAAGATCACACAACAGTTCATCACTTCCCATATCTGATCTTTCGACCAGGCCATAGCAGGGAACTGGACAACTGCAAACCTCTGTTGGAGCACACCAAATGTCCGCTTCACGTCCTTCCTGCAAGCTTCCTGTTCATTGGCAAACTGAAAATGCTTGGGGAGCATTGGCTTTGAGATAGTCTTCACAAATGTTGACCATCTTGGATAGATGCCATCTGCTAGATAGTATCCCTTGTTGTAGTGGTGCCTGTTGATCTCAAAGTCCACAGGGGGAGCATGGACCTCAACAAGTTTGGTAAAGACATTTGAGGAGTTGAGTACATTGATGTCGTTGTTCGGTCCTACATGCCAAAGAAGGAGTGCCAGATCCAAAGATCATGTGTAGCAACTGCCTCGAATATCACAGTGCAACCTCCTTTGTTGCCTTTGTACATTCCCTGCCATGCAAATGAACAGTTCTTCCACTGTCAATGCATACAGCCTATGCTTCTAAGAATTCTGAAAAATCCTCTACTTTCATTGACTGCGAGGATCCGAGCAGCAGCGTCTTCAGCAGTAGGTGTTCTCAAGTACTGTTTTCCAAACATTGCAATCACTGCCCTGCAGAACCTGTACAAGCAATCGATGGCGGTAGACTCGGTCATACGGAGATAGTCATCAACACTGTTGATACGTCCAAAACGTATCTACTTTCTCGAATACTTTGCTATTGTTTCTTATCTAAACTTGTGTGATTTGGACACAACTAACACAGACTGCTGTTGTTCTCAGCAGAATTACCTTGGTGACTTTTTTTTGTGCAGAAAATGAACTATTAGGAAAAATCCTGGAAAATATGCCAAAAATTATATTTCACCAGAAGATCCACAGAGCCAGAAGACGAGACGGAGAGGAGGCCTGGGGGTCCCACACCCACCCAGGCGCGGGCCCACCACTAGTCGCGCCTGGAGGCACCCCCTCGGCCTCCCTTTGCGCCTATAAGTTGCCTTTCGACCTAAAAACCGAGGGGGGTTCAATAGTTTTCCAGAAAGAGTTCCGCTCCGTCGCCGCACCAGAAACCAAGATTCGGATCCAGAAACTCCGTTCTGGTATCCTGCCGGGACGGGGAATTTGGAGAGGATCATCGCCATTGTCATCACCAACGCATCTCCATCAACCACCGATATTTCCCTCATCCATGAGTGAGTAATCCCCCGTTGTAGGCTTGGGGATGGTAGGGATTGGATGAGTTCTATCATGTAATCTAATAAGATCTATTAGGGCATAGTGCCTAGTATCCCTATTAGTGATATTTGACTTTGTTGCAACTTGTTGTGCTTAATGCTTGTCACTAGGGCCCTAGTGCCATGATCTCAGAACTGAACTTATTATTGAATCATTATGATAGTATTGTTTGTGATCTTATCTGCAAGTTGTGTACACATATCATTGTCCGGATCCAAAGGTCCCAAAGTGACAATAATTGGGACAACCCGGAGGGGATGGCTGTGGTGTGAGGATCACATGTGTTCACGGAATGTTAATGCTTTGCTCCGGTGCTTTATTAAAAGTAGCACCTTAATTGCCAGTAGTTCCCTAGAGACCCCGCTGCCACGGGCTGGCTGGACAGAAGATGTTGTGCAAGTTCTCATTGCGAGCACGTATGACTATATTTGGAGCACATGCCTAGGATTGTTTAGTACTTGGATGCTTGTTATTATTTATCTGCAATGCCCTAGATCTTGAAGTTACATATTTAGACTCGTCCATGCAACGCCCGTCCATCCATCCCTATGCCTACCGTACTCGAATCCTACCGTTACCGTTATTGTTACTACTGCTCCTGTTTCACTGTTGTTGTTGCTTTGCTGTGGCTACTACCAAAACTGTTGCTACTAATAAACTTCTGTGAGTAAGAACTATTTCCAGGTGCAGCTGAACTGACAACTCAGTTGTTAAGGCTTGCAAGTATTCTTTGGCTCCCCTTGTGTCGAATCAATAAATTAGGTAATACTACCCGTGAAGACTGTTGCGATCCCCTATACTTGTGGGTCATCAACTGTCACCCGGCGCTCATATGCAAGCAACCTCATTGCCACTGTGCACTTATGTAGTGAGGAAAACTCAGCCATGCTAGTGCAGTCCTTCTTGCAAACGAAATAGGGGTCGAACTCCTGGATGGCATGCACGATCTTGAGGAAGAGCTTCCGTCTCATCCTGAAACAGCGCCGAAAGACGACCTCTTCATGCAGCGGATCATCGACGAAGTAGTCGGCGTACAACATGCAATATCCCTCTATCCTTTGCCTCGCCTTGCACTTCCAGCGACCCTTCGCCGAACCTCCATGCTTTGGTTTTGCCATCTGCAGGTACAGCCGGGCGAGGGAGCCGAGGATCTCCATGTGCTCTGCATGTTCGGCGACCTCGGTGTTCTCATCCTCCAGCAATACGACGAGTATCTCCTCGTCGGAGTCCATGGCCGAACCGGCCAAATGCCAAAACACTTGGCAGACGTGGTGGTGGGAGCTCGCAGCGAAGCCGAGCTACGACGAAGTTCGGACGGCGATAGCGGCGGCGGAATGGGCGGCCGAATGAGCGGTGACTACGACGAGCCTATCTAGAGGCGTGGGCATGTCTCGGCATGGAGGAGCTCCGCCGGCGAAGTCATGGCGATAGAGGCGCTGGGAGCTCTTCACCGCAGTCTGGGCGAGTAGATTGGGGGGAATGGGACAGTCTCGCTGACAGAGCTGGCCCACGCCCATTTTCGCTTCGTTCGGCGTTCCCAGGGTGTTCCTGGGATCCTGGGAATGGCCTGGAAAGTCCGGACCAAAGTTCGCCCGAATTCGGACGAAAAGAGGTTCCTGGGAACGCGATTGAGCCGATTTTCACCGTCTAGACCAAAAAAAACACTGAAATCGACGTCCTAGAAACGTGAGTGGAGATGCTCTTAGTGGCAGCCTGCCAGGTCGCATGCGGGCCCTCATCCCTTCACCACATGCCTCCATGTTAGTTCTTGGGTTAGTAAAACTAAGTGAAATAGGCCTAAGTTTTTGCGGCTTGATTCACAAAAGCACATAAATTGATGCTTTTTTAAGGAATAAATTGATGCTTTTGATACCATCTCGTAGGGCTTATTTTTGTAATTTATAAGTCAAAATCCAAAAACTAAAAATAAGAACAACCTGGCCACACATGGCGACTAACATCCTTCCAAAAGCTCAATTTCCCTAAAAGAGTAATTTGTTTAGGGCAACTCCAATTGCATGGTCTACGCGCAACACATTTGACCATTCTATGCTTGAACGTGTCCATTTGATCAATACAGCGTGGACCGGTCCATGACGACCCATTCCTAGCTTAAATTTTGTGCTGGTTTTGCGTCGATTCAGTGCCAGCCATTGGGTGAAAACCCCTCATCCCCCCCCCCAATCGACATCCGCCCAGCTTGCGTCGCCACTCCGCCGCAATGCCGTAGCAGGCCTCTGCCGTTGTCTTACCATCCACCTTGCACCTATTGAGCTTGTTATAGTTCTCCACGTCCATAGGCAGCCTCGTTCTCGGCGTCGGTATCACCGGAGTAGCTTGGCATCCCCAACCTCCAGCCGAGTCTTCGGCGTGTCAGAGATCAGGACGTCGTCGGTTTATTGAGCTGCACCAGATTCCTACCGGGGAGCCATCTACGCCAGCCCCATTTTGCCTGTCCTTCGCTCTGAATCGTACCCGGCCTGCGGCGCCCACTACTTGTTCGGCCATTTGCACGGACGAGGTGATACGTTGGAAACGTATCTATAATTTTTGATGCTCCATGCTTGTTTAGTATCAATTTTATTTTACTTGTCCACACTTTGAGGTGATTTTTACATGTTTTCTGGTACTAACCTATTAACATAGTGCTAGATGCCTGTTTTCTGCTGTTTTTGGTTTCAGAAAAGTTAGTAAAAAAATATTCTCGAAATTGGACGGGACAAACGTCAAAGTCAATTACTTTCTGTGGGGAACAAGAAGTCCAGAGGGGACCCGAAGGGGCCAGCCAGGGGGCCAGACCCACCCCAGGCGCGGGTGGGCCTAGACCCGCGCCTGGCTAGGGTTTGGCGATCTTGGCCGCTTCCTCGGCCTCCCCCTTCACCTATAAGAAGCCCCCAATGCAAAAACCCTAAGCACCCGATCAAATCTCCACGAAACTGTCTGTAGCCGCTGCCACCATCGTCCCTAGATCGGGGGGATCTAAAGCTCTTCCCGGCACCCTGCCGGAGGGGAGATCATCCCGGAGGCCTTCTCTCCGGTATGATGCGTGAGTAGTTCCACCTTGGACTATGGGTCCATGTAGTAGCTAGATGGTTGTATCTCCTCCTTTGTGCTTTCATGTATAGATCTTGTGAGCTCTGTTCATGATCAAGATCTAATCTATTTATAATCATGCATGTTGTGTTTGCGGGGATCCGATGGATATTGAGATTATTATGTTGGTTTGATTAATGGTTTTGTATTTATGATTCTATCATGTCTGTATTGTTTGTGATCTTGCATGCTCTCCGTTGTTAGTATCTATCTTGGCCAAGTAGTTGCTAGTGACTCCAAGAGGGGGTATTTATGCTCGATAGTGGGTTCATGCCTCTAGTTTCCAAGGGAAGTGACAGAAATCTCTTCAGTTGTAGATGTGCTGTTGCCACTAGGGAGAAAACAACGGTCTCTTGTTCATGGAACATGTGGACTGTTTACCTTACACACTTTGCTTAAAGCAGTTGTCTGTTGCTTGCAACTTAATACTGGAGGGGGTTCGGACGATAACCTGAAGGTGGACTTCTAGTCATAGATGTAGTTGGATGGCGGTCTATCTATCTTGTTGTATTGCCCAATCGAATCTCATAGGATCTTTCTGACTAGTAATTGCATTGTTATGCCTTGCTCAGTTCCTGTCAATTGCCCTGCTGTAATTTGTTTACCCTTCATGCCATGTTGTTTATCTAAGGAGAGCACCTCTAGTGAACTATGGATCCCGGTCCAATCTTTACCATTGATACATCTTCCAGTGTTACTTGTTTACTTGCTGCAAACCATTGCCTTCCACACCATACGTTTAATCCTTTGTTACAGCAAACCGGTGAGCTTGACAACCTCACTGATTCGTTGGGGCAAAGTCTTGAGTTTGTGTTGTGCAGGTCTCCGCGTTGCTTGCAACACCTGTGTGACGTTTCCTTCCTCCTACTGGTTCGATAACCTCGGTCTCTACTGAGGGAAAACTTGCTGCTGTGCTGCTTCACACCTTGCTCTTGGGGTTCCCAACAAGACTCCACATCAAGCACCAAGTTATCTGGCGCCACCAAGGAGTCATCACGAGGCGACGACAATAGGATCCAACTCAATCAAGTTCTTCTACGACAATTTCATGGACACGTCATTCGATGACGACTCCAGCGACGATACCGAGTTCATGATGTGGGCGACGACCCTCATCGCCGACCACGTCGAGAGCATGCAGCCCATCCACCGAGGCTTGGTAAAGGGACGCACGACAAACTAGTCGCGTGATCGAGAAGGTGGGCATGACCGGCTGTTCAAGGACTACTTTCAATGGACGAACCTGCTCTTCCCAGAGCACATATTTTGGTGCCGGTTTTGCATGTCAAGGAATTTTTTATACTATTGTTGATGGCGTCAAGGACTATTGTAGCTACTTCGAATGTAAGAACGGCTGCACTGGTAAGATTGGATTTAGTTCTTACTAGAAATGTTTCTCTGCTATTCAAATGTTTGCATATGGAGTGGTCAGTGATCCTGTCAATGAGTACATGCGCATGAGCGAGAGCACCTGCCTTGAGGTGATGCTTATGTTCTGTAGAGCAGTGATTGTGATTTTTGGTGAAGTTTACCTGAGAGAGCCATATCTCGCTCTAATACATTATCCATTTGTTGTCAATCAATGAGAAGAGAGAATTTTTAGGGATGTTGGGTAACATAGATTACTTGCATTGAGAGTGGAAGAACTTCTCTTTTTCTTGGCAGGGGCAGTATAGTGGGCATGTGGATGGCTGCACAGTGATTCTTGAGGAAGTTACATCTCAAGATCTATGGATATGACACTCTTTGTTTGGCATATGAAAGGTTCTAACAATGACATTAATGTGCTCTAGTGCTCTAAGGTATTCTCTCGGCTAGAGAAAGGCAATCCTCCATAGATTCAATATGAGAACAAGGGTCGTGCATATGATAAAGGGTATTACCTTGCTGATGGCATCTACCCAGATTGGGCAACCCTCGTGAAGATCATTCATGAGACTGATAATGAGAAATGTGCAAGGTTTGCCAAGAAGCAAGAGATTGCTAGGAAGTATGTGGAGCGGGCCTTTGATGTGCTCATGTCTAGGTGGATCATTGTTCTGCATCCTGGTTTAACTTGGAGCTCTGAGACTATGTGGGAGGTGATGACCGCTTGCGTGATCATGCACAACACAATCGTTGAGGATGGGCGGGATGATGGACTCCATGACCAAAGATGGGATTTTGAGGGTGACCTAATTGAGGCGACGCTAGGGACAACAACCTTCGACAAGTTCCTCCATGTGCACCATGAGATACGTGATCGCGCTACACATAACCAATTACAAGTGGATTTGCTTGAGCATATGTGGGCGCACATCGGCAACCGCTAGACATGAACTCATATTTCCTCTTGCTGTTTGCTATGTTTGATCGTGAACTATATTTGCTTCGGAACTAGGTTACGTATTTGATTGTGAACTATTTAAATTAATATAACTGTTACATCAATTTGTTGAAATATGTCAAACACTAGCGAGTCCTAGACGTGTCAGGCCAGAATGGGTCGGCGCCGCTAGGGGTACCCCTCCCCCCTTTCCAAAACGGACAGAGGCCAAAATGGCCTGTTTTCGTGTTTGCGGGCCGGCTTGAACGAGTCGATTAGGACACCTCCCATGTTTGAAACCGGTTGACCCGGTGAAGATGCCTAAAATAGACATGAAAAGTGTCTTCTCGGTCATGCCAAAGAGAGACAGAGAGGCACAAGCACATGTCTAACATGTCTAGACCATTTCACTCAATGGCAAGACCTATTTGTTCCGGGCATGTTATTTTTTCCTATTTCTATCAATTTGGCCATTTCAGACATTTGGACATAAACAAAACCATGCACATAATCAAATGATTACATAAATTCTTCACACAATATTTTAGAAAACATAGTTCATGATTGTGGGGTTTGGATTCCCTGTCGTAAATATCTAGGAGACTTGTGGCCTATCATATGGGCTAACAACCTCATGCACACACAAATTATACAGATTCGGGCCTCATGAATAGATGACCGATATCACCTTACTTCTTGTGTGTTTGTATTAATTGGAGTGTGAGGTGCTTAGTGTGTTTGTATTAATTGGAGACCATCTTCTAGGAAGCCGACAAGCTCAAGGTCTCCTTTCCCAATGGAGAGGCAGCTCGTATGTATGGTGAAGTGTTCGGCCGATTGATCGATCCCCCCATTGGAGGTGGATCTAATACTTATAGGAAGTGTCATGGCTTCTCCATTGATGAGTGCATATTTGAAGCATTTTTACTTAATGTTTAGTAGTAGGATTTTAGTATTTTACCGCGCTCGCGTGCACCTTTTATGCTTATTTTAGTAGGATCCTAAAATATTGAGTCAATGATGAACATATCAATAATAACTGTCATATTATGTGTTTATATGACATTTTGACACGATAAAATTCATCTAAAAGATTTTCCACATGATTAGGCAAAAGGAGGACGCAAGGAGGGACTCTAGGAGCCATAATGAGTGTCGATACGGGGGAAGCCTGCCCGTAGTGTGTGCCCATAGATACCTCTATTGGATTCGCCTCGTCAAATACTTTCGCCTCGTGCAGAAGGATCTCAGATCTGATATTCACAAACACCTCAAACACCAAAACTTTATATCTATAAGGAATCTGGAGGAGGAACTTGCAGAAAGGCACCATCCCCGCTGCTACACGGACGATCGGAGTACAAGGCGTCATCTCCTTCATCACCAACCACAACATCTCCATCACAAACATCATTTCCCATCTCATTTACCTTCATTACTTATAATTCCTATTATTATTGTGGTTTTGTACTCGAATTCCTCCATATACTTTTATTCCATCCATATAATTATGATGATGTTGTTGATTGTCTACATGTGTGAGTATTTACCTTGTTCTTGGGGATATGGATAAACCCTAGTAATATTATGATATGAAATTAAGATGATCTATAACTTTGTGCTATGATTATGTGTTAGTTTTCTCACTAGATATTATGTGAAGTCGACCACATAATATATGCCTTGGGGACTAGAGAGGAAACTATCCTTAGAAGTATGGAATTGCGTAGAACGTGAAGTGACATATCGTGTTCGACGCTCTACCATATGGACAAGGAGGATAATGAGAGATTCACTAATCTCATATCGATATCCACGAGGTAACCCTTAATTGTAATGGATCCATAGATGGTTGACGAAGATCGTTGCAGTGGTTATTTAGAGATGTGATGACCGATGGTTTTTAGGGCACATCTTATTATGAAGTTTTACCCACACATGTCATAACATAATACATAGATTTATCCTACTCATAGTTAATATGCTAGTGGTGGATCCTAAATGCCTGAGAACATTCTGTCTTACCGAAGTTCTATTACAGTTCTCATCATACTCGTTTACTTTATTGCACTCTTTACTCTTTTGCAACCAAACACAACTCTTTAAAAACTCTCTTACTTGAGATAAATGATACCTACTAATAAGTATCATTTGATAGATAGTGACGAGGGGCGTAAATTAATCCATGTACTTGTAGTCATCAAGCTATTTTCTAGCGTTGTTGTTAGGGAGCTAAGCGTTTTTTATCTTTTTTCTTAGTTATTAATTTATTAATTATTATACTAAAGTTGTTTACTAGTTTCAGGTAAAACACCATGGACGACTATCAACATGAAATACAACTTCAAGTTGTTAATATTTCAGGTCCACCCATGGATTCTTATTTAAAAGCAAATTCACATATCAACCTTGCTGGATTTGCTGCACGCTAAGAAGTTTGTAGGAGACGGTATGGAAGACTTGTATGAGCATGTGGAATTCTTTGAAGATGTCTATGAAACCTTTCACTTTAAAGTATTTACTGAGGATGGGTTAAATTTTAGACTTTTTGGTCAAACTCTTATTGATAAAGCTCACTCTTGGTACAATAATTGTCCCACAGAACTTATTGTGTCTAGGAGGTCTTATCCTTTGAGTTTTTGACCCTTCTTTCAGAAACCATGTCGCTCGTGACCTCGCGACCATGGTTATGCGGATGTTCTCGTGACTCTCTAGAGAGCCTACCGTCGCCTCCTCGTCCTCGACTCCTTTCCAGTCGTCGTGCATAGATGATATGTCGGAAACGTATCTATAATTTTTGATGCTCCATGCTTGTTTAGTATCTACTTTGCTTTTCTTTGTCTACACTTTGAGGTGCTTTTTACATGTTTTCTGGTACTAACCTATTAACAAGTTGCCACAGTGCCAGTTGCCTATTTTCTGCTATTTTTGGTTTCAGAAAAATTAGTAAAGAAATATTGTCGGAATTGGAAGGGACAAAAGCCAAAGTCAATAACTTTCCATGGGGAACAAGAAGTCCAGAGGGGATACGGAGAGGCGTGCCAGGGCAGCCAAACCCCCCTTAGGCGCGGCCAGGGGTGGTCCCATGCCTGGGAGAGGTGTGGCCCCCCTGGTTGCCTCCTCGGCCTCCCCCTTCGCCTATAAGAAGCCCTCGATGCAGAAACCCTAAGCACCCGATCAAATCTCCACGAAACCGTCTATAGCCACCGCCACCGTCGTCCCTAGATCGGGGGGATCTGAAGTTCTTCCCGGCACCCTACCGGAGGGGAGATCATCCCGGAGGCCTTCTCTCCGGTATGATGCATGAGTAGTTCTACCTTGGACTATGGGTCCATGTAGTAGCTAGATGGTTGTATCGCCTCCTTGTTCTTTCATATATAGATCTTGTGAGATCCGTTCATGATCAAGATCTAATCTATTTGTAATCATACATGTTGTGTTTGTGGGGATCCGATGGATATTGAGATTATTATGTTGGTTTGATTAATGGTTTTGTCTTTATGATTCTATCATGTCTGTGTTGTTTGTGATCTTGCATGCTCTCTGCTGTTAGTAGCTATCTTGGCCAAGTAGTTGCTAGTGACTCAAAGAGGGGGTAGTTATGCTCGATAGTGGGTTCATTCCTCTAGTTTCCAAGGGAAGTGACAATAATCTCTTCGATTGTAGATGTGTTGTTGATACTAGGGAGAAAACAACGGTCTCTTGTTCATGGAACATTTGGACTGTTTACCTTACACACTTTGCTTAAATCACTTGTCTGTTGCTTGCAACTTAATACTGGAGGGGGTTCGGATGATAACTTGAAGGTGGACTTCTATTCATAGATGCAGTTGGATGGTGGTCTATGTATATTGTTGTATTGCCCAATCGAATCTCATAGGATCTTTTTGACTAGTAATTGCATTGTTATGCCTTGCTTAGTTCCTGTCAATTGCCCTGCTGTAATCTGTTTACCCTTCATGCCATGTTGTTTATCTAAGGAGAGAACCTCTAGTGAACTATGGACCCCGGTCCAATCTTTACCATTGATACACCTTCCACTATTACTTATTTACTTTCTGCAAACCATTACCTTCCATGCCATACGTTTAATCCTTTGTTACAGCAAACCGATGGGCTTGACAACCTCACTGATCTGTTGGGGGCAAAGTCTTGAGTTTGTGTTGTGCAGGTCACCGCGTTGCTAGCAACACCTGTGTGACGTTTCCTTCCTCCTACTGGTTCGATAACCTCGGTTTCTTACTAAGGGAAAACTTGCTGCTGTGCTGTTTCACACCTTGCTCTTGGGGTTCCCAACGAAGCGCTCCTACATCAACTCAACGTTGCATCAAGCTTTTCTGGCGCTGTTGCCGGGGAGGCTAAGGACGTTTTCACTAGGGGAGTCCTCCACCTCCTTTCTCTTTACTTTGTTTTTAGTTTGCTTAGTTTCTTTTGCTTGGTTTTGTTTGCCTCTTTTCAAAAAACCCAAAAAAATTAGTTCCTACTTTAGTTGCTGGACAGTTAATGCCTTCAAGGGTGCATTTGAACTTGCCAGTTTGCTTGAAAATACTGATGATGCACCTTATGAATGCTAGGTTTATGAGATACTTAAATTCTGCTTTGATAATTACAAGGAAGAAAATGGCTATATTCTTGAATATTTTAATAGGTGCTTTCCACAAATGGAAGAGACTAATGCCTTGCAGGAGCCTATGGAAGAAGAAATTGCTGAAACAGGAAGCTCATTAGATGAAAAAGAGGAGGATGAATGTTATGCTCCTGTGGATTCTTTTGAAATATCTATTATAGGTAAAACTTGTGATGATGTTCCTATGCCTGTTACCTATAGTAGTGATCATGATTGGGAAAAGCACACTACTTTTGATATTGAAAATCTCTTTGGTACCAATTCTGAAAATTCTATTGCCTATGATGATACTTTACCTCCAATTTATGATGATTACAATGATGATATTGATATTTTTAGTTCACCTACTATTGAGGAGAAAATTTATTGTGATTACAATATGCCTCCTATATTTGATGATTATAGTGATGAGAATAGTAATGATATCTATTTTGTTGAGTTTGCTCCCACTATAATTAATAAGAATGATCATGCTTATGTGGAGAGTAATAATTATTTTATGCATGTGGCTCATGATAAGAATGTTTTATGTGATAGTTATATTGTTAATTTTATTCATGATGCTACTAAAAGTTATTATGAGAGAGGGAAACATGGTCTTATGTATCTCAACAATATTAAGTTTCCCCTCTTTATGTTGAAAACCTTGAAGTTGCACTTGTTTTGTTTTCCTATGTTTGTTGCTTTGTGCTTTCATGACTTGTTTTATTACAAGATTCCTATGCATAGGAAGTGGGTTAGACTTAAGTGTGTTTTGAATTTTCTTCTTGATGCTCACTTTTACTTCAATTCATAATTCTTATGTGAGCATCTTCTCAAACTTTCCGTGCCTAACTTAAAGGCATTAAAGAAAAGTACTGGTTGGGAGATAACCCAAGAGTTTCTTTGAGTATTGGAAGTTATTGCTTCAGTAATGACCTCTACTTATCCTTTTTGTTTTCTTTTTGTGCCAAGAATGACCTCTAATGAGAGGGAAGTAAGATTTGGGGAGTTGCTGTCCTGAAACAGATTTCTGTCCTCCACCAAAAACATTCGTGAGGAGTCTCTGTAACTCAGATTGATATGAAATTTACGAATAAATCCCCCAGTATGTTAGCTAACTTTCTTTAGATCAACACTTTTTGATTTGAGAAACAGGAGATTTTCGAAAAAATCAGTTTCTACCTGCTGGTCTGTTTTGACAGATTTCTGCCATTATTTGCATTTGCTTCTTATTGATTTCTTTTTGAGTTCTATTTTGGGGAATTGAGCTTTTTGAAGGAGTTACTATAGTAGCTTGTGTTTTTAGTGAAAATCCTTGTTGTTCCAAAGCTTTGCCAGAGGTCTAATATCTTTTGAATAAACTAATGTTGCTAATGAAGATTGTGTGAAGTTTTGTATGAAGGAAAAAATTTCGGGTGTAAAGAGAGAATGATGCAATGAGATGAAGAATGGACAAAAGCTCAAGCTTGGGGATGCCACCATGGTGTCACCCCAAGAAATATCCAAGAGGTACAAGCGTCAAAGCTTGGGGATGCCCAAGGCATCCCCTTCTTCATCAATAAAAAGCTCAGGTCTATCTAGACACTTCGTTTTTATTGTTTCATGCACAGTTGTGTTGTTCTTGGAGCGTCTTAGTTTTCGTTTTGTTTGCTTAGTTTGTTTAGTTTGCTTGAGTAGTTTGGACCCCCGTTCTCTCTATGTTGTTTTGCGAATAAGTTGCTTGGTGTTGGAAAGGAGTAGTAAGTTCTTGCTTGTAAGTGCAAGAGGAGCTTGCATTGATTGTGACTTAGACTTTAGCATGACATGCTAGGTGTTGTTTTGACCTTATGCTTAGTGATTATTGCTTTAGCATGTCTTGTTCAAACGATTGGGATTGCTTAGTGCGCCTTGAAGAAATTATGCGTTGTTTTAGCATGTAAAAGCATAGTATTGTGGTATTCTCCTTTAATGCTTTGTTTGACTTGGCACATGCTCACACCATGTTATGACTCTCACAAGTCACCATTAGCCTCTATGATCATTTAGTCCTTGACTTGTAGTATCACTTTTTGCTTTGATTAGTATGCTTTGTTGCATTGCATGATTATGGCCATTATTGCTCTCTTAGTTGGTCGCTCCCAGTCTTTTGCTAGCCTCCACTTGTATGAGTAAGTTCTACTCATGCTTCCAACTCCCAAGAAACCAAGTTATTCCAAAGTGTCCACTATAAACTCCTATGCATGGTGTGTTACACCATTCCAAGTATATTCTTATTTTCAGCTATCTTCCAATTAAAAACTATTTTGTTATGTGAAAACTTAGTGATTAAAGACCTCACAAACTTGATGGCACACTTTATATTCTTTGCCCCTAATAAACTTGAACCACTGTGTCATCTATGTTGTATATGCTTGCACTTATATGTTGGAATTAGCAGAACCGTGTTGTCACGGGGAACATTTTCAACATTGCACTTGTACTTTGTACTCAGTTGATATCATGTTCTTTTGTCTATGGATGTCACCGGTGTGAAATAAAGAGGGAACTTATAAGTCCATGGAGTTTGTATCCTGTGTTAGAGAAACGCCTAGGCCGCTAGCCTAAGCCATGCCTAATCATGGTGGAAACTTGTACCATCACCATAGTGACATCTATGAAGCATTCTTCTTATAAAAAAAGAGACACATTGAGAAAAGAGGAAAGATAGAAAAAAGCACCATATTCCCATGGTCAATAAGAAGATTGCTGAGATGCTCATTGTCTGATTGCCTTGTCATTTTGGTTATGGGATAGCTCCTGTACCATGTGCAAGGGGTATCTCGTTGGCGGTTCTCAATGATATGCAAATACTTACAATGACAAAAAGTTACAGGTGACTAAAGTTGAGTAGCATGAGGTGTGGCCCTCGTATTCAAGGGACTTGAGATTGCCAACTTATACTTCGTCAAACATATACTCCATCTTTGTTCACTTTAACCTTAATCACTTCAAGATGCTTATGATAGGGGCAATGAGGGCTGAAAGCTAACAAGTACCATACTTTTTGGAAGCTCTTTTTGAAACTTGAAATCCTTGCTTCCTTTATAAAAGGCCTTTATTCCCCCACTATTGAGTCTCCACCTTCTACCTTTAGGCACCATTAAGAGAACATAGTTGTCATTCTGTGTGCAGTGTTCCAAAGCTTATTGATTGATGCATATTGTGATATTACTTGTTCTTGTGCTATTTGTTTCTAGTCACCCTTGTGAACTTTGAAGGTGTCATATGCATCTATTTGCTACTCTATGAGGGACAAGCTGATTGCCACTATGCTATGTTTTCTGTATGTGAAACAAACAAACGTTTTTCAATGCATGTTATTCATGATCTTTATTTGTTGCTTGCCATGTTGCATGCATAGTTACTATGTCCTATTGTTAGAACTCCATCTTTCATGCACATGTTTAGAGTTCTTTGATCCCAGTTTTCAATGCTTGCAAATGGTTGGATCTTTATTGTGAGGGTGCATGTCACCTCAAAAATTATTCTTTTATCACTTACCTACTCGAGGACGAGCAGGAGTTAAGCTTGGGGATGCTTGATACGTCGGAAACGTATCTATAATTTTTGATGCTCCATGCTTGTTTAGTATCTACTTTGCTTTGCTTTGTCTACACTTTGAGGTGCTTTTTACATGTTTTCTGGTACTAACCTATTAACAAGTTGCTATAGTGCCAGTTGTCTGTTTTCTGCTATTTTTGGATTCAGAAAAGTTAGTAAAGAAATATTCTCGAAATTGTATGGGACAAAAGCCAAAGTCAATAACTTTCCATGGGGAACAAGAAGTCCAGAGGGGAGACGGAGAGGCGTGCCAGGGCAGCCAAACCCCCCTTAGGCGTGGCCAGGGGTGTGCCCCCTGGTCACCTGCTCGTCCTCCCCTTCGCCTATAAGAAGCCCCCGATGCAGAAACCCTAAGCACCCGATCAAATCTCCACGAAACCGTCTGTAGCCGCCGCCACCGTCGTCCCTAGATCGGGGGGATCTGAAGTTCTTCCCGGCACCCTGCCGGAGGGGAGATCATCCCGGAGGCCTTCTAAAAGGATACAGATGTCGCCTAGAGGGGGGGAGTGAATAGGCAATTTAAAAAAATTCCGAGAGTGGCTCGACAAAGGTGGAATTAAACTAGCGTTTACTTTGTAAATCACAACCTAGAACAACTAAGGTTCACCTATGTGCACCAACCACTTATGCTAAGCAATACAAGCAACAATGTGATAGCAAGATATATATTACTTCAAGCACGAAGGCTATCATAATGTAAAGTGCATAAGTAAAGAGCTCGGCTATAGAGATAAGCGAGGCACGCAAAGACGACGATATTTTACCGAGTTCCTCCCAACATGGAGTACGTCTCGTTTGGAGAGGGGTGGGTATCAAACCACCAACACCACAAAAGGCCTCCCTTATCTCCGGTGAATCCCACCCCAACGGGATCGGTTCACACTTCCACTATCGGTGCACTTGTCGGTGGCAAACCGGAACCGCTCACAAGGTTGGGGCACTTCTCCACAACTTAATTGGATGCTCCCAACAAACGCCACCAAGGCCAAAAAACCGTCTAGGGTTCCAAGAACCCAAGAGGGACTAGCTTCAACGAATACCACGAACCAAATCCTCCGAGGAGAACTCAAACCAATGCACCTAATGCAAATGGCAAGAACACCACAAAGATGCTCCGATTGACCCGATTCCAACTGCGTTGGAAAGAGGACGACACGAGCTACTCTATAATGTGAGAATGTATCATGTATTATAATGTGAGATACCTCACTTGGTGAGAAACCAAAAAACCGCCAAGATCAAAATCGCAACAAGATACAAACGGAAGATCCGATTTTGATGAACAAGAGCTTGTTATGGAGATTACCACAAGCTCTATATCCTCACATGGATAAGACCAAATAATAACCAAATACGATGATGAAAGTATGCAAAGGTTTGAGCTCTCTCCGAACTATATGATCGAGTTACTCATTCGAGAGCCCCTCTTGATAGTACGGTTATCTATCCTAAACCCGGTCTCCCACTAACAACATGAGAGCGGCAAAAGGGAAAACCTATCAAGATTATACCTTTGCCTTGAGCATTCCACTTGAGCTCGATGTAGACGAACTTGACCTTCTCAAGATGGAATGCCTTTCTTGATTCCTCATCATCGATCCATGATCACCGAGGATGGCAAGCATCAAACATGAGATCTTCTAGAGATGGCGCATTTTGAGCTTGCACAACACATCTTCTCCTCATTTCATAGACCTTGAAGCCAACACATGCTCCAAGCAATACCAAAGGAAAATTCCTACAAGTGCGACTTAATACACACATTAGTCCATAAAGATTGTCATTAATTACCAAAACCACACACGGGGGCCCACATGTTCTTTCAATCTCCCCCATTTTGGTAATTGATGGCAATCCCTTTAAGAGGGTTTATATAAGGAATCTTAACGAATAAAATGGTAGCACCAACATCAAATACTACATAAGTATGTGATATTGGTACGACCACCATATATAGAGCAAACTCCCCCACAATCTATGCATGTGTGATGAACTTGAATTTCATTACATATATTGCCAATCATTATCATTGGTGGAGTTTCCTCTATATATACCACATGCTAAGCAACACAAATATGAAAGAGCATGAAAGGCAAATGCTTAAGAACAAACTCAATGCATAAACCAACATCCCTTAAACCCTCTAAAACTTCTCCCCCATTGGCATCAATTGCCAAAATGGGTGACAAGTTCTAGAAGGCAAATATAGTAATAAATCCTCCAAAGGTGTGCCTTCGCACATATCCAATGATGAATACTTGGGAGGGAGTAGAACTATATCGAGGATCCGAAGATTGCCAAAGGAATAAAATAAATGACGCATCACAAATGACGCAAGCAATCACAAGATCCGACAAATCAATTGAAAACAACAAATGAGTCCAAATGGAAACAACAAGATATTATGATACGAGTAGATGAGTGTTTTAAATAACAAATAGAGAAGCTCCCCAAGATTTGTGCACAATTTAAAAGAAATGCATTGGAATACATAAAGCACAAATATGGAATCCTTGCTCCCCCATAAGTATTTAAAACACAACAAATGAAAGATCAAATAAATGCTTAAATAAAATAGAGAAGCTCTCCAAGATTTGTGCATACTTTAAAAAATGGGTGTATTTCAATACAAAAATGCACAAATATGGAATCCTCACTCCCCCATAAACATTTAAGGCATAAGAGAACAAATATGAGTGCCCAAAGATGCCAACAAGAGGAACAAGCACTCATAGGCAATTAAATTTGGAAGCCATCGAAGAATCAAAAGGGAATAGAAAGGTGGTCTCCAAGGATTAAAAATCAACTAAAATTATCTTCTCATATGTGTATATGTCTCTAAGTGGAAAACATCACAAAGACATGTGCCAACAAAGAAATATGCACACATAAAGAAGATATACAAGAAGGCATATGAAAAGTATAATGAAGTCATAACATATACCAATTAGATTTTTGCTTCAAAGCATGGCCAAGGGCACAAATATATCTTATTGTACATTAATGAACTTCAAACACCAACACACTACATATATTACAACTATCACCAAGAGAAAAGGAGAAAGTTGGAATATATGGAGAAAGGCAACAAATATCACAAGGAATAAACAACTAGCAAAATCTCACTATTGCACATGAGAGAAGTTGAGGAAAATATAGGCAATAAAATTGCTAGATTGACATATTTGGGATTGATGGATCATATGCATGATTTTGTATAGTCCCAATTATATGCACTCATCTCAAAGTATACACATTTACAATAGAGAGTTCTCTTAATACCATGGCTGTAGATACAACAATAAATACAATAACAAAAATTCATGCCAAGATGCAACCTACAAAAGTTTGGAAGCAAGATAAATATGCATGAGCAAGAGATACTTGTTACCGAGATATAATTGGTAGGATGTAGAGGATATGAATTCATTGATCATCCTAGAGATTGCCTCCAATTTTCATGTATGCATCATTTCTTCAAAATTGAGAGATAAGCATCCAATCTATCTCCAATGTACCTAAAACACATTTAAGTACAAAATGGTCCCCAAACTTATTGGGTCCAAAGTAGTTAGTGCAACTACAATACATAGGAGAGACTCCACATAAATATGTGCATATTGATATGAAATTGAATTTCATGCACAACTTAGCTGATGGGATTTGGTGGAGTTTCCCCTATATATTGGATCAAAGAAAGCAAGCATGCCATAATATAAACATATAGTAAATATGCATGCATAAAGCTTTCAAGAACCAAAAGGAGATACAATTTGAACAAAAACACCAAGTAAATCAAGATTGCACACACAAGAGTGTGACATGACAAACGATGTACAAATTGTATCAAATAACCAATTAAACACATGAAAGATTACAAGTTCAACAAATGAACTAGGCTAAACCAAAAGAGCAAAAGATAGATAGAAATAAAAATGCTCAAGGATTTATCTCATTCTAAAATGGTCAAATCATGAAACAAGGAATGAGACAAAACCAACTCCCAAAAAGTGCAAGGTTCCAACAAGAAACCAAACTCCCCAAACTTCACATGATGGCACAAAATACCAAAATGAAAATATTGAGGTTCCAAGCACATAAAACCCGATATGGATCAAACAAAGAAGCATAAAGATGAGTGTTCTAAATAATATAGGAGAGCTCTACCATGGATAGTGCATTATGTAGGATTTTCCTTTTGAATGTAAAATGCACACAAATGAGATCATCACTACTACCTACATTAAATAAAACACAAGATGATACCAATAAAAATAAAAGTATCCAAAAGTAGCAAGGAATACATGGGAGCACACAAAACATTTACTTGGCCAAAGATAGGACAATATTAAGCAAAGGCCAAAGTGAATATGATCAATAAAGTCTACCATAAATTTGGTACTAATTATCCAAGGACAAGAAGAATTGAGAATAATATTCCCTAGGTAGTTCATACAGATATCCAAGATCATATTCACACAAAGAAGCATGTAACAAAGTATACAAATTAAGTTTGATGCTTCGAAAGAGATTCTTGGTAGCTTACAATAGTCACACAATCATAGTGATTAGAGTGACTTGAAGCAAATGGTTTCCATGAGAATATAGATATCTAAATATGAGGAAACACATACCAAGAAACACTCTCACATACAAGATCCAAAATATGATCAATAATGTCATTCAAGCAAATTGCAACTTGTATGATCAAATGTGTCACATAGGAGCTACATAATAATCAATATCAATTATAAGTGACACAACCTCGAATATTCACATTTTCTAGGATTTGTAATATGCACTAAGCATATGACTCCCCCATAATGTAATACTACCATAAAACCAACACGAGGCAAAATAATACAAATAGAGATAATTAATGGACATTATAAAACTTAAATTTCTCATGAGAATTGTACCACATAGAGACTAGATAATATCCCAATATAAATGCTAGGTGGTATTCCTCATGTACACACATTTTTAGGATTGTGGAATGCCTAAGCATAACACTCCCCCAAAATGGGATAGTCCATTAATCTCTCACAAGAGCCAAATAAAATACCAAATATAATCAAGTAAGGCTCAACACAAGAAACAAACATACATGGTGTTCCACCTAATCATACACAAATAATCTTGACACCTCAAGATAATTAAGTGGAAAGAACAACATGTACAAAAGAATGGAAGATACAAAACCAACACATGCACAAGGGGCGCGAGTAACTTTCAATGTAATAAGTTAAGCATTTGTTACCGCAAGGAGGAACATTGGATATATAATATAGGCAATATAATCCACATGACTTGACTTGACTTGACAATTGTATTAGGTGAAGATCCCTCAATTCTTCATAATGTAACCAAGTCTCCAATGCCCTCCAACAATACCTATTGATCACGTTTTGGCTTGTTGGTCCCCAACCAAGTTGGGTCCTAAGAGGTTAGTCACAATAGGCTTGGCAACCCAAATGGTTCTTTTCTTGAACCCACATTGAGAACCAACAAATTTGGCAAACACATTGCCAACCTCATCCTTACAAAGAGAATAAGCATCATCAATAATGATAGGGTTGTATGAGGAGATACCAATAGTGCATGAGGAAGAAATGCGCCCCTTCTCACGACATATGTAGCAAGTTCTACTCTTGCCATCTTTATTTTTGGATGAAGCAACAAATTGAGGAAGAGCTTGAGTCTTCTTAGGAGGAGGCCCATCTCTAACAAGATGTAGAGCTTGAGGCTGCTTCCCTCGTTGCTTCTTGCCAAGGGACTTCTTCCTCAATGGGCAAGATCTAACATGATGCCCTTCTTCCTTGCACTTGAAGCAAACAATGTTGGCCAGATTCTTGACTTGATCTTGGCCATTCTTCTTGTTGTCCTTGTGCTTCAACTTGATAGTGGACTTGTTCTTGACATTGGAGTTGAATCCAAGCCCACTCTTTTCATTGGGAGATTTTTGCACACTTAAGATTTTGTTGAGTGCGACCTTCTCTTGATGACCCTTTTTCAAGTCATTCTTAAAAGAAGTGACTTGAGCCTTGAGCTCTTTGATTTCCTCTACATGGTTAGTTTCAACAAAAGTACTAGAGGAAGTAGATGCTACATTGTTAGAGCAACAAGGCACGAAATGTAATTCATCACGAGATATAGCATGGTTGTGAGAGGATGAATTACAAGGACTAGCACATGGCAATATAACATTTTGAGTATATATAGTGCTAATGTCCACATGAGGCCCACTAGATTTTACCTTTGACATGATGTCCTCATGAGCTAACTTTAGCCTACCATGGGAGACTAGAAGATCCTCATGCGACCTTGAGAGCTTAACATGAATTTCTTATAATTTCCCATAGTTGCTCATTAGCAAAGCAAGTTGAGCCTTTAGCTCAACATTCTCCTTCAAAATATATGCTTGACAAGAAATGGAGTTAGTAGCACACACATCATCATTATTAGCAAGAGGTGAGGGCAACTTGGCAAGCTGTTTTGAATATGAAGCTTTAAGTTGCTCATGTGACTCGGTGAGTTTGATGAGATCACCCTTTATGACCCTAGAGCCATTTTTGAGGTGCTCAAAATCCTCAAGGTGTTTAGCATAAGCAACTTGAGTCTCATCATTTTTACTTTTGAGATCACTTGCCACCTTAAGATCTCTATCATGAGATTCATTTACTCTAAACAAGTCTAAAGCAAAGGTCTCCTCAAGAGATTCCTTAGTGGTTTGTTCCTCTTCAAGAGCTTTATTTAGGTTTGCAATTATATTAGCATACTCACGCTCAATACTACACATTTTATCAAAGTTGTTATCATGCACCTCAATTTGTGTATCTAACTTATCAATATGTTCTTTGCTATTGATAGCAAAGTCCAAGATTTCAACAAAGTTAGAGCAAGCAATATCATTTTTAACAAGGGCACGATAAACAATCTCACCCTTTTCATATAAATCATCAATGTCAAGCCCTTCTTCCACATTATCCACATCCTCCTCATCACAAGAGGTAATGGGTTCCAAAGTATGAGTTACCTTTGAATCCCTAGCCATAAGGCATAGATGGATACCGGAAGAAGGTGAAGATGAGATTGCATTTGTGGCTTCATTCAAAACCTTATCTTGGCCCGTAGAATCTTCGTTTTCCTCTACATGGTTAGCAACACAAGCACTAGAGGAAATATAAGCATTTTTATCATGGCAACAAGACAACATAAGCATATCATCATGAGATTTATTCAAGTTATTTCTACATGGTATGCAAGGACTATTAACACAAGCATGTAAGGAGTTTTGAGTGCTAGAAGTGTTAAGGTCCAAAGATAGATCATTGCAACTAGATAGATACGAGGGATTACAAATAGTAAGCACACTATCCATATTGCAATTTGTATCACTACTCACCATATCATTACCTTGTGAAAAATCACATGTTGGTGAAGTGGTAGAGGACGAGAACTCATCTCGACCAGAAGTGGAAGCAACACAATCATCCTCAATAGTGTTGGACTTGCTATATTTATCTTGAAGCTTGGTCCATATCTCGTGAGCACTCGAATAAGACATGATAGAAGAAAGAACTACATTGCTCACAACATGTAAAAGGATTTTAGTAGCAAGAGCATCTATACGAGAGTTCAACTTCTCCTCTAAAGATTCATTTTGGGTTTCCATATGAGAAGAGAAACCCATATATAGATTTCCCTCGATAATAGGGTGAATCTCCCGAAATAAATTAAGCATGCGAAATATCTAAACATCATAATTTGTGCCATCGAATGTGAGAATGTCATTGTGCACTAATCCCCTAGCTGACATCTTTACTCTCAAGGCGATGAAGCCTAAAATGAGAGACCAGACTCTGATACCAATTGAAGGATACAAATGTCGCCTAGAGGGGGAGTGAATAGGCGATTCAAACTTTTCCGAGAGTGGCTCGGCAAAGGCAGAATTAAACTAGCGTTTACTTTGTTAATCACAACCTAGAACAACTAAGGTTCACCTATGTGCACCAACCACTTATGCTAAGCAATACAAGCAACAATGTGATAGAAAGATATATATTACTTCAAGCACGAAGGCTATCATAATGTAAAGTGCATAAGTAAAGAGCTCGAGTATAGAGATAACCGAGGCACGCGGAGACGACGATATTTTACCGAGTTCCTCCCAACATGGAGTACGTCTCGTTTGGAGAGGGGGTGGTATCTGATACGTCGGAAACGTATCTATAATTTTTGATGCTCCATGCTTGTTTTGTATCTACTTTGCTTTGCTTTGTCTACCCTTTGAGGTGTTTTTATATCTTTTCTAGAACTAACCTATTAACAAGTTGCCACAGTGCCAGTTGCCTGTTTTCTTCTGTTTTTGGTTCCAGAAAGGCAGAAAATCAATATTCTCGGAATTGGACGGGACAAAAGCCAAAGTCAATAACTTTCCGTGAGGGACACAAATCCAGAAGGAGGGACGGAGAGGCACCAGAGGGTGGCGAGACCCCCTGGGCGTGTCCAAGCCTGGCCCGCGCCTAGGGAGGGTGTGGTCCCTCTGGCCGCCTCCTCGGCCTCCCCCTTCGCCTATAAGAAGCCCCCGGGGAGAAAACCCTAAAAAATCTAGAAGAAATCCACGAAAACCTCTGTAGCGCCACTACCACCGAAGGGGAGATTCGGGGGACAGAAAGTCTCTGTTCTGGCACCCTGCCGGGACGGGGAAGTGCCCCCGGAGCCATCTCCATCGATATCCATCGCCATCTTCATCACCATTGCTAATTACCATGATGAGGAGGGAGTAGTTCTTCCTCAGGGCTAAGGGCTCTACCGGTAGCTATGTGTTCATCTCTCTCTCTCTATGCATGATCTTGTGTTCATGAGCTTTGTAATCAAGTAGATCTACTTTGCTACTCAAGTGCTTCATTAGATCTATGCTCTCCCCATGTGTGTGAAAGTGACAGCATGCACGCCATGGTGACACTTAGGTTTGAGTCTACATAAATACTCTTTGTGATTTAATAGATCTTTGCTTTTCCCTACGTGTGTGAAAGTGACAACGTGCATACCGTGTGTGGCACTTTGGCTAGATTGAATATTTGTTATGAGTTATATTTGGAGTTGGATGTCTCTATGAAATTGTGGTGTTTGTTGGAACCATCTAGCGCTCAAGGTGACAGTGTGGGGTTATCTATATTGGGTAAGGCGGATTTTGAGGTGTGTTGTTATAGCCCTACCATGGATTAGAGTGTCCAACCGGAGAGTAGTTAAGAGTAGTATCATGAAGAGAGGATATTTATATGAGAGAGTATTCACTAGTGAAAGTATGATCCCTAGGCCTTGTTTCTAAGCATTGAAACTCCGTTTGCTACTAGATCTGTTGCATGTTTGCTTGATCCCATCTTTGTTCCGTTTGCCGGGGAAGTTTTGGGCTTTTACCTTTCCTCCACGCCATCAGCTATTTTCTGGCACCGTTACCCCACGTCAACAACAAGTCAGAAGCTCTTTTTTGGCACCGTTGCCACTTGTATTTCACTATCTCTTCGCCGAACTAGTGCACCTATATTGGGTGTGTTGGGGACACAAGAGACTTCTTGTATCTTGATTGCAGGGTTACTTAAGAGGGAATACCTTTTGTAAGATCCCTCCCTTTATAAAGGTAAGGATCCCTATGATTGCAATGCTAGTCCATGGATCAATGCTAGCATCCACAGTTTAAGATGAAGTACACAGAAACAAAGGTCATTATTACATATCATTCCAGGGACAAACATAGTCTTTTACAACTCCATGGCCACAGTCCTAATACAAGAGCTCAAATATATAATAAGATAAATAAGTCTTCATCTTCATGTGCCACGGGCAAGCATGTTGAGTGTAGACTCATAACCCCTAATCATCATCAGAATAACCCGCAACATCACAAGTTACAGCCACAGTGGGTCAATACATTGGAATAGTATTGGCAAGTGATACCTTAGTAGAATATTGGTAGTCTAGATACTATATGCATTTTGGCTAAGTGTAGCTTAGGCTTGCTTTTCTCAAAATAGGTTTTACCTATCAGTTGAAAACACTAAGTTTTTCTTTGACAAAATCTTTCCCAAGGAACCACCAATAGAAATTGATGAACCTTCACCCTTGTTCAACCACAAGTTTTTACTTAGAAATTGGGATGAGGAGATTCTTGATAGCTTCCATGTCTTGATGCTCAAGTTGTCCATTACCGGGGACACGACTAAGTACTTAGTTTCTTCCATCTGCAGAGGTTGTGCACTTTCCCCACAAGACTTGATTTTCACCAAGACATGACCTTTCAGAAGCCTTCCCTTAGACCAAATGGACGCTCTCCAACCTATCATCCCACTACCACCAACTGTCCAAATGGCTAAGTTATTGCAACCTATATGATCCAGGTAGAGCCCATAATGCCATGTGGCTGCACTAGAAGCTTCTTAACATTTGGCATCTCAAATCCCTTTGTTCCTGGGTGGCTTCCCACAAGTGAGATACACAAGGTAAACCATAGAAATGGGCCTTGTGTAACCACTCAACACAAACCATTCTTTCCATTCCACCCAGGTGATTCATTCACTTAGTTGTTTTATTAAGCAAAACACAAGTCCAAAGACTTAGAAATATTTTCTCATAGCATGAATATATAACCACCCTTGGTTTCTACTAGCTAGGCTAAGCATGGCATTGATAAGCATCTTAACTTAGAAATTTCTAGCAATTCTACAACTACTAGGATTTCCCAAGCATAGCATATAGATCAAAATATTCATGCAAGTCTAGCAAAATATTTCTAGTGCATAGTTGAAAAACATAGGGATAAAATCATGAAGCACCACTTGCCTTGGTAGTTTGGGGAGTAGCAACAATCCTCACAATCACAATCACTATTTGCACCAAAATCTACAAATAAAATAATAGCACCAAATCACATACAAAATATAAACAAGCAAAAATATATGAATGCATGCAAAATGCCATGTGATGATTTCCTACACCAAACAAGACAAGTGCACAGTACTGAATCATAAACAAGTTCAAAATATGCCAAATAAACTTTATTTGAATAACATAACATTTTTCAAATAATTACTATACCCAAATTATGCCTACAGATGTTTCTGCAAAAACAATCATTTTAACAGAGGCAAAACATTAAACACATTGTATAATCAGAAGGATTTTCTCTCCTGATTCCAATGATATAAAATTTGTCAAATTTGGACGTGGGAATCAAAAGTTATGAATTTTTCAAGTTTATACATCTAATAGATCTAAATTCTGGTTTTTATTAAAGAGACAGGGCCACGTGGCTGCTTCTCATTGGGTGATTGTTGGGGAGATGACCCCGGATAGGGTCATGATGGGGAAAGACAAAAGGAGATTCCCCCGTCATATGCCAAGTTACTATTTATATTAGCCGAATCATGTAAAGGTCGGCCGAGGTAGGCACGACCATGACACCTATGAGAGGGGCTGCACGTTACCCGGCCGACATACGAGTTAAGTCGGCCGAAGTAAGTCCGAATAACCTAACTGTAGGTGAAGGCCAAGCCGAGTTAAGCGAAGACAGGGCTGGATGACATGAAGCTTGCAGGAGAAGGAGGTGCCTATAGTCAAACCCTAGCCACGGGCTAGGAAGAATCTGAACAGAGCCAAGCACAAAGGACAAGGCGCAGAGGTGCAGAAGGGCAGAAGGAGGTCACGGAGGTGGCAGTCCTGGAGCCCGAGGCGTGCAGGTGGGGTTCTCTGGAACTTTGCCGTCATTAGAATGGGGAAATGGAAAGGAGCTCGCCGAGTTACTATATTGGGACAAGCATATTCCTCGAATATGCTTGCCACGTCAGCCCTAGCGGAGCCAAGGCCCCCCTTTATAAGGAGAGGCTTGGATTTTGAGAAGGGCATCGGCTCATTAGGTACCGTTAGGCTGGTAAAAGTTCTTCTTCTCCTCTTGTAAGCAGCTCAAGGAGCACTTGTAGCCCAAGAGAGGAAAAATAAAGATCTTTGTGTTAGTCTTTTGTGTGTAGAATCAACTACATCTTCCCTCCCCAGATCCCTCTAGCATCCATTGGCCCCATACTTTAGCCTACCCATGGCATCTGCCGTGCCACCACCACGACAGTTGGCGCCCACCGTGGGGCCAGCAGCGGTGCTAGCTGGAGTCATGATCCGGACGGGAAACTTCATCCACACTAGCGAGCGTGTCGTCTCTGGCTTGGTCCGGAGATTTGATCTCTATGACTATGTCAGCGATAACGCAGGCAGTTTCAAGGGAAAAAAACCTCCGCGCAATGGCGTCTTCATCGACTTGGGCATGCACCGGATCTATGTCGGCGTCGACACCTCCGGAGTTTATCCTCACCAAGTTATTGTTGCAGGAGAGCCCCCTCTTAGCGCCGTAGACGGTCCGCGTGGAGAACGCCCCGTCGACAACATCGAGGTGATGGTCGTAGCCGGGGTGCAGGCAGGAGCGGCAGGCGCCGGATTGAGCAAGGATCCGACGACGGGAGTACAGGTGACCGCAAGGCAGACAGCTCCACCACCCACCGAGGTAAATTCTTCGGCAGCCAACCCAGCCGAGGCACAGGAGACAACCCCGAAGGCACCGAGGGTAAGATGGCCACCTCTGGAAAGACCAGAAAATATTCTCCAGGCAACTATAGATAACCTGACTACGCCTGTAGCACCAATACTCGATCCGGCTAATGCTCAGGCAGAGTTAGAAGAGACTAGGCAAAAAGTGCTTGAAGAAGAAAAAAAGGTGTCGGCATTGCGGGAGTCCCTAAAGAGGACCCTGCGAGAATATTCTAAGGCAAATAAGCTAGATGTTGACCCTGAGCGGGTCGATGAGTTAATATTGATAGGAAAAAACCTCATGAATGATATCAACAAAGAGCATGAGGCTCATAAAGCAGATTCAGTCGATCTAGGTTTGCCGAGGTATAACACCCCGGCGAAAAACCTAAGGGCGGCAAATGCCGTGGCACTAGAATTGGAGGGGCTGACCAGCGAAGCCCGGCAAAAACAGCAAGAAAGAGTGAATGAGCTGGTGCGCATCGCGAACCAGCAGAATGAGGAAATGCTTAAGGCAAACCCGACAAGACCTGGTGCCTCGCGTATGGTTCATTCGACTGGAGCAGCACCTGCCCTTTCAGTGGCAGCTGCATCTTCCCCCGAAAACAATGCGCGAAAAGACAGAGCGGTAACCTCAGGGAAAAAAACAAGCAGATTGTACCATATGATCCAGCGGTAGCTGAAAAGATCAATGAGAACAGAGGCAATGGAAGTCGAGACAACAATGGCAAAAGAAATCCCCACCGTGCCAATAGAGGCGAAGGAAGCCGAGGTAATGGAGACCTCGGAATAGGAAATCATGAAAACAATATCCCGGCAGAGGGGAGGAGAGATCCGCCGCCCAATCCACAGCCGAGGTATGAACCTCGGCAGGAAATAGAAGTGAGACCAACTCGCCACAATCAGGCGTAAAAATAGCTGGCGGAAACTTGCGATGGGCAGTACGATATGTCCCACAAATGCTGGAAGGACCCGCTAGAGTATGGCTGAATAATCTGCCACCAGGCAGTATCAACTGTTGGTTAGATTTTGAAGAGATGTTTGTCAGCAACTTCACCAGTACTTACAAAAGGCCAAACAGGCCACAACAGCTAGCAATGTGCAAGCAAAGCCGAATGAGACAGACAGAGAGTTCTTGACTCGATGGTGCAATCTCCGGAATTCCTGCGAGGGAGTTATAGAATCACAAGCAATAGCTTGGTTCGCTCAAGGGTGCCGTTACGGCAGTGTCTTGTGGCAGCGACTACAAAGAGATATGCCAACCACTTTGGCAGAGACCATCAGGATAGCAGATTCTTATGCATTGGGAGATCCGACGCAACCAGAGCTGATGTCGGCAGACCATCGGGAGCATCAGGATCAATATGCAAGAGATGTGGCTGGATCATCGAGGCGCAACGAGTTCAGAGGTAGAAGAAGAGAGGAAAGACCAGATTACAGATATGCCTCTAATCAGGTGGCAGCAGTAGTACAAGATCAGCCGAGTCACGGAAACAGTCAGCGGCAGAAGAATGGTCCTCAGCAATGGACACCAAGGAATGAAGGGAAGAGACAGTGGACGCCAGAACAGAAGAAGCAATGGCAGGAGAGGCCGAAGTACACGTTTGAATCCATGTTGGATCAACCGTGTAAGTTTCACACTCCAAACCCAGCCAAGCCGGCTAATCATAAAACCCGGCAATGCGCCTGGATGAAAAATGCAATGGGGAGCCTGGCGAGCATGCAAGAACCCTCCAATCAGGCACATCATCAGCAGCAACCGCAGTTGACTGGGGCGAATGCACAGCAGCTAATGTTACCCCCTCGTTCCCCGAGGTATGATAACTCGGACTGGAGATATGCAGTTCACCAAGTGATAAATCAGGGTCAAGATGGAAGGACAAACCCCGGAAATAATGGACGTAATGATTACAGGGAACATCATCAGTCATATTGCGTGTTCACAACAGAATAGCAAGACAGGCAAAGTATACAGCGCCGACATATGGAAGTAAATGCAATTATGCCGGCAGTACCAAGATATGTGGCTTGGTCAGATCAGGAGGTAACTTGGAGCATAAGGGATCACCCCAAAATAATGCCGAATCTGGGGTCGTACGCACTCGTACTAGATCCGACATTTGTCGGGCCCAACATTAATGTGAAATTCTCAAAAGTACTCATTGACAATTGGAGCAGTATCAATATCATGTACAAAGATACAATGCATAAACTCGGAATATCGCAGAATATGCTGCAATCCACAAGAACCACATTCCATGGGATAGTGCCGGGACTTTCATGCGAGCCCATTGGGAAGGTTCGAGTAGATGTGTTATTCGGCACAAGGGAAAACTGCAGAGCGGAAAATTTGCAGTTTGAGGTGGTGGATCTAGAAAGTTGCTATCATGCTTTACTCGGACGGCCAGCATTGGCCAAATTCATGAGTAGCTGCCACATCACATACTTGAAAATGAAGCTACCCGGACCACAAGGGGTGATAACTGTAGTAGGAGATTACAGGAAGTCAATGGAATGTGCATCAGCCGGATCAAACCTGGCTGAGTCATTGGTAATAGCAAGAGAAAAAAGAAGGATTCAGGAGGTAGCGGCCCTCACTCAGTCGGCGCAACTGAATATGCCGGCATTGGCCAACCCACATGGAAGTGTCTCTTTCCAGCCGACTAAGGAAACAAAGAAGGTCCAGATAGATGAGCAGTTCCCAGAGCGCACCATCACCATTGGAGCCGGCCTAGATGCCAAATAGGAAGACGAGCTCACCAACTTCCTCCGTGAGAATCGGGATATCTTTGCATGGTCAACTCAAGACCTGCAAGGTGTGCCGAGGGAGTTGGCCAAGCACTCTCTGAATGTAAGGCCAGGAGCAAGGCCGGTGAAGCAACCTCTCCGTCGCTTCACCGAAGACAGGAGAAAAATAATAGGGGATGAGATAGCTCGGCTCCTTGCGGCCGGGTTCGTCATGGAGGTGCTTTATCCGGATTGGCTATCAAATCCGGTGTTAGTAGAAAAGAAAAAGGATGATACAAATGTAGCCATTGTATGGCGGATGTGTATTGATTACATGAACCTGAACAAGGCGTGTCCCAAATATCCTTTTCCTTTACCTAGGATAGACCAAATCATTGATTCGACCGCTGGTTGCGAGCTGTTATCGTTTCTAGACGCGTATTCTGGTTTCCACCAGATACCGTTAAATCCGTCTGATCAAATAAAGACCGCGTTTATTACCCCGTACGGAGCTTATTGCTATCGCACCATGCCATTCGGCCTGCGCAACGCAGGGGCAACCTACCAGAGATGTATGCAAAAGTGTCTACATGACCAGATAGGGAAAAATATACAAGTATACGTAGACGATGTGGTTATCAAAACCAAAGAGAGCAAAACACTGCTGAATGATATTCGGCAGACGTTCGCGAACTTGAGAAGGTTCAGAATGAAGCTTAACCTGGAGAAATGACCTTCGGTGTACCAGCTGGGAAACTACTCGGTTTTCTCGTATCCAGCCGAGGTATAGAGGCCAATCCAACTAAGATAAGAGCGGTAGAAAGAATGGAATTGCCGAGATGTCTAAATGACGTACAGAAGTTCACAGGTTGTTTGGCCTCACTTAGTCGATTTGTATGTCGGCTGGGAGAGAAGGCATTGCCACTATATCAACTGATGAAAAAATCTGATAAGTTCATTTGGACACCACAAGCAGATAACGCTTTTCATGAACTGAAAAAGATGTTGGTCACAGCACCAATTCTGGCTTCTCCATTATCAAAAGAGCCTATGTTACTTTACATAGCCGCCACAAACAGAGTGGTAAGTGCGGTGATCGTTGTGGAACGAATTGAAGATGATAAATCAGTGCAAAGGCTGGTATATTACCTAAGCGAGGTACTATCAGCTTCAAAACAAAACTACCCACATTATCAGAAGATGGCATATGGAGTATACATGTCGGCAAAGAAACTTAAACATTACTTTGAAGAGCACCAGATCAAAGTTATCTGTGAAGCATCCATAGCCGACATATTGAGCAACAAGGATGCAAGTGGCCGAATAGCAAAATGGGCAATTGAACTGTCACCTTATGCTCCGCAGTTCGATAGGCGAGATGCGATCAAATCTCAGGCAGTGGCCGACTTCTTTGTGGATTGTGCCGAAGTACAATATGATCCACCCTTACCAGATCCGAATTATTGGACAATGCACTTTGATGGTTCCAAGCTGAGGAATGGCTTGGGGGCAGGGATAGTGTTAACCTCGCCAAAAAGAGATAAGCTGAAATATGTGCTGCAAATAGACTTTGCCGCGTCAAACAATGTAGCCGAGTACGAAGCACTCGTCCATGGATTAAAAGTAGCAAAAGAGATTGGAATACGTCGGATCCTGTGCTACGGAGATTCAGATCTAGTAGTACAGCAAGTATCAGGCAATTGGGACGCGCTAGATACGAATATGGCCTTATACAGATTTCACGTGCAAAAACTCAGTGGATACTTCGATGGATGTGAATTTCATCATGTACCTCGGGCAGAAAATGACGCTGCAGATACACTATCGAAACTCGGATCAACCAGGCAATCAATTCCCCCAGGTATCGCTCTAGAGCACCTGAGAAAACCATCAATAGCTCCATCACCAGAGTCCGAATCCATCTTTATCCCGGCAAAATCAAGAGAGGATAGTATGCCGATGGAAATTGACAAAGAATGTAACCCGGATATGGAAAAATCCGAGGTTGTTATGTCGGCAGAAAATATGGAAATAGAGAGCGGAATTATCCCAGAGAAAATCATGCCAACATGGGAGCAACCCATATTTTCCTTCCTTAAGGATGCAACCTTGCCGAGTAATGAGGTACTGGCTAGACAGACGGTGAGAAGAGCAAAAGCTTATACAATCATAAACAATGAGCTGTATAAAAGAAGCGTCACGAGCGTGCTACAAAGATGTGTTGACTCGGCGGAAGGCCATGAAATTCTCCTAGATATACATCAGGGAGAATGCGGACATCACGCCTCGTCCAGAGCTTTAGTAGCCAAAGTGTTCAGGCATGGATTTTATTCGCCGACGGCGTTGAAAGAGGCAAAAGAGTTGGTAGAAAAATGTAATGGCTGCCAAAGATATTCCAGCAAGATACATATGCCATCGTCCGAGTTAAAAACAATACCAATTACTTGGCCATTTTCTGTATGGTGCTTAGATATGGTGGGACCATTCAAGCCGACTCGGGGCGGGATGACCCACATTTTAGTCATGGTCGACAAATTCACAAAATGGATCGAGGTGAAACCAATAAAAAATGTGATGGACCAACAACAGTAAAATTCCTCAAAGATATTATCTTGAGGTATGGTTACCCACACAGTGTTATTACGGACAATGGCACAAATTTTGCTGAAGGGGCCTTTGCTAGATTCTGCCAAGAAAAATACATAAGACTAGATGTCGCCTCGGTGGCTCACCCAGCCTCTAATGGGCAAGTAGAAAGATCTAATGGACTAGTATTGTCCAGAATAAAACCCCGACTCGTCGAACCACTCCAAAGGTCGGCAGGATGCTGGATCAAGGAACTACCAGCGGTACTATGGAGCCTCCGAACTACACCAAACAGGTCAACATGATATACCCCATTTTTTCCGGTATATGGGGCAGAAGCTGTGCTTCCAGCCGATATAATACATGACTCGCCAAGAGTCACCCAATATACAACCGCTGAGGTAAATGAGGTAGCTCGACAAGATGATGTCGATCTACTAGAAGAAGCCAGGGAGTTGGCACTATCAAGGTCGACTATTTATCAGCAAGATTTACGACGATATCATAGTAGAAAAGTCAATCCAAGAGTGTTTAAAGAAGGAGATTTGGTTCTTCGACTAGTGCAACGCACAGCCGGCATGCACAAACTATCACCTCCATGGGAGGGACCATTCATCATGAGCAAAGCATTGCACAATGATGCGTATTATCTAATCGATGCTCAATCACCAGGAAAAAACAAGGCAAACAAAGTCGGCGAAGAATCGAAAAGACCATGGAACATAGATTTACTTCATCCATTTTACTCGTAGAAGCCATCTATGATCCGTTGTGATGTGACGCTTCAAGTCGAAGTATCGACCATGTATTAAAACTCGGCACCTTGAACAGTGACTCAGGGGCTGCCCTATGTTATCTCTCATTTCAAACTATGTATTAGACCTCGGCACCGCGAGCAGGGACTCGGGGACTGCCTTATGTATTCCCACATCTTTGAGTTATGTATTAAACCTCGGCACCTCGAGCAGTGACTCGGGAACTGCCTTATGTATTCCCACATCTTTGAGTTATGTATTAAACCTCGACACCTCGAGCAGTGACTCGGGGACTGCCTTATGTATTCCCACATCTTTGAGTTATGTATTAAACCTCGGCACCTCGAGCAGTGACTCGGGGACTGCCTTATGTTTTTTCACATCTTTGGGTTATGTATTAGACTTCGGCACCTTGATAAGTGACTTGGGGACTGCCACACGTTATTTCCTATTGATGAATGATGTATTAAATTTCAGGACCTCGAGTGGGGAACTCGGGGACTACGCCGTAATATCCCTTATCTCGAATTGTGCATTGAAATCTCGATTTCTAGGGCGCTGACTAGAGAATTGCCCCATAATTGTCCCCTAGTCCAAAAATGGGTACTACGCTTCGGCACCTTGAACGATGGATCGGAAATTACCTAGAACGATATTGCTTCGCTTTCCTCAAGTATGGGCTTCGGGGTTTACAGATTGAATAAAGATCAAGAACACAATGGTGGAGCCATCGAGTTTATACAGGCTAGGCAATATTAACGCCGGACCAAGATGACTCAAATGAAAACACACAATCCGAACTTATGAGATGGAAGGCCATCAAAGCAAAGATTTAAACCAACCAGATCTATTTAGATGGACAAATAACGATTACCGTCATAGATACCTCAGCGGTAAAAGGCAAAAGAGAGTTAATAACACACGGAAAGTCGGACAATTGTTTCACACACAGCATATGCCCGGCATACCGGGGATAAGAAATTACTTAAAGTTTTTTGAACCTAAGGGGCAGCGACTTGGTCAGGCACTAGGCGCTCCGAGGTAGACGGCACCTCGGCCGAAGTTGCTTCACCCTCCGCGGAACCAGGAGCGACTTCGGGGGAAGCCCGGGGCTGTTGTGAAACACTAGCTTGAGCTTGAGAATGCCCAGTCCCCTTGGAGGATGATCGCGCGTCGCCGTCCCCATCTGAGCTTGCGCTGGAATCACCAGAAGTGTCCGAGTCGCCCTCACCCTCGTCCTGGTCGGCCGAATTATTATCATAGGCATCTTCGACTTTGACGTCATCCGCCGGGTCAGGAAGGAAACTCGGCCCTTCAATCTAGTTGTGTACGTCATCATACTCAACAAGCTGGAAGGCACGAGCTTGTCGGCGAGCGACAAATTCTGGATCCTCAACCCAACGGGAGCCAGTGCGCAAGTTTATCAAGGTATCGAGCGAGATATCCTCGTACCATGACATAATGACTGTGAGCGCCATATCAGCACCAGCCCGTCCAGCAGATTCCCTCTAGAGATTTAATTGGTTCTGGGATGCCATTAATCTTTCCACCAGTATCTTGACCTCATCAATATCAGGAGTTCCAGAAGTATTCGGCCAGAGAACATGATAGGCCCGAATAGCTGCTTGCACCAAATCCCGGCCCATAATCTTCATCAGACCAACGACAGCACCAACGGCAACCAAGAAATCTTCCATCGAGTATTCCGGGCTTGCATCTGCGGGAACACCTTGGCGCACGCGAGCATTGATCACCACTCTAGAGCTCACGGGCTTAGCTTCCGAAAAATGATCTGCGCAGAATAAAAAGTATATCACTCAAAAGTAAGAAAGAGACGGAGATAACTCGGCCACGGTCAGAGACTTACGATGAATGTAGCTTAGCATTTTCTGAAGGTCTTGATCCCAATCAAACTTGGTTTTCTCAAAGCGAGTGATCTCCTCGCTCATCGCCCGTGTCTTAAGTTTGGCAGCATCGAGGAGTTCTTTATTTTTCTGCAATTACAGAGCTAGCCGATTCTTCTCTTCGGAGAACTCCTGGTCAACTTTCTCTAACTCAAACTTCTGAGACAGCTTGAGGGACTCCACCTCGGCGCGCAAGCGAGTTATCTCGTCATTTTTCTCTTTCAGCTGCGTCGAGTGAGTAGCGGCTTGCTCTAAAAAATGCAGCATCATATCAGGCATGGGTATGCATTCTTGATGTAACGCTGCAAGAGTTTGTAACTCGGCTATACCAAAGCCAGAAGGTTAAAAGGAACCCGGGATAAATTTCAAACAAAAATCTGTAAAGAGAAAGGATAACTAACCGTCCAGGCCCTTGACTTTCTTCTCAAGACGGATGTTGAGATTGTTGATGTTACCTATTTACCAACAAAATGAGCTAACACCTCAAGTCGAAAATAAAAAGAACTTTAGGGACAATACAAAAGTTTGTTAACTTACCAGCTTTCTTCACCACGGGAATAACTTTTTCATACTTATCTTGCAATTTCTTATGTGCGAAAAGCAACCTTTGGAATTCGGCAGTCCGCCGATCATGGGCCACCTAAACGACAAAATAAATCGCAGTGAGATATTAGAAGCTAAGATAGATCCAAATCAAGCAAAGCTTAACTCGGATCTAGGTGGCTGGATATTCGAAGCTAGGGCAGATCCGAATCAAGCAAAGCTTAACTCGGATCTAGGTGGCTGGATGTTCGAAGCTAAGGCAGATCCGAATCAAGCAAAGCTTAACTTGGATCTAGGTGGCTGGATTTTCGAAGCTAAGACAGATCCGAATAAACCTAAGCTTAACTCAGATCTAGGTGGCTGGATATTCGAAGCTAAGACATATCCGAATCAAGAAAAGCTTAACTCGGATCTAGGTGGCTAGATATTTGAAGCTAAGACAGATCCGAATCAAGCAAAGCTTAACTCGGATCTAGGTGACTGGATATTCGCACACTAAGACAAATCCGAAACAAGCAAAGCTTAACTCGGATCTAAGCGGCTGGATATTTGCAGTTAAGGCAGATCCGAATCAAGCAAAGATTAACTCGGATCTAAGTGGCTGGATATTTAAAGCTAAGGAAACTTGCTGGCAAAATAACGCACTTAAAGCTTAAACAAAGCTTCCAAACGAGCAACAAGTTACTCGGTTGCAAGCTTCGGGGACTAGAGTGTATATATTACCATTGGAATGATTAATCAAATGTCAACAAAAGCAATTACCTCGTTCATTTTGTCGCTATCAAGAACGATCTTGGCAGCCATATGCAGACGACTGCTGATGTCCGAGAGCTGAAAGGGCTGGTTGCTAGGATTGCCCTCAAGCTGATCAACAACATTCCAATTGTTGGCGTACTCCACTAGCGAACCGAGGTTGTTCCCACTCTCAGTATGGGTCAGCACCTTACCTCGGACCCGCTGCGTAGTCACCGTCACCGCAGGACTCTTGTGGAGAGTAAGTTGAGTACCAGCGGCCGGGGTGACAACGGCCTTGGCAGAAGAAACTGCCTTGCGGAGCGCATCAGCGATAGTGAGTTGAGAAGAAGCAAGCCCTTTCTGAGATGAAGGAGGCTTAGTGACAACGATCTTCTTAGCTTTAGAAGGGGCGTATGCAGGAGCCGCAACCTCGGCACTTGGAGTGGCATCTTTGGGGGCCGAAGGGATTATGGTTTCTGAGGGCGCTGAGATAGTGATATCTTCGGCTGGAGTCGGAGTTGCAGTAGAGACTGTGGGGGTCGAAGGAATCTCGGGGGAAACTCCGAGGTTCACGGAAGAGGCGGCAGGATCAGTAGAAAGATCTACATGCCGAGTCATATCGGCAGCAACTGGGGAAACCACAGGCGCATCTTGGCGAGATGACATCTGATTCGGAGCGGGAGGAGAGTCTGCGAGCAGGACTAGGAACTCTGGTATCTTCAGGAGGCGGAGGAGAAGGCGGCCGAGTCGTATGACTCGTCATGCTAGGACCACTGGGCTTAACGGAAAGAGGGGCGCTGCAAAGTCACAGAGAGTCAGATCAGAAGACAGAAAAAGAAAAACAAGAAATACAAATGAAAGTAACTCACCCAGTAACCCCGGGCATTGTTTTACGCTTCGGAGGGTGATGGGCTGATTTCTTCGTTCGTTTCTTGGGAGCAGTTTCCGAGGCACCTGCTAGAGCGGTACGCTTCCTCGAGGTAGCAGGAGGTTGGGAGGCGAGAGGCTCGGCGTCGTGAACCTGACCGGCCGGATTAGCTGAGAAAGTAGAGGCCGGAAATGCATAAGAAATTGGCATTGCGGCGACTACCTCAAGAACTTGGACCTCGTCCGAATCACCTTCCTCCTCATGAGCAGGGGCCTTGCCGCGGGCACGAGCCGAAGCAAGGTCCAACTTGGGAACGAACTCCTCCGAGTCAGGCTCCCCGTTGTCCGGGGTGTTCCGATCTGCAGGCCACGAGAGGGACAAAACCTCGGCATCCTCGATCTTCTGCTCCTCAAACCTATGCAGGAAAACAGACAGAGAAATTAGCAAGAGAAATCACAGACGCGATTAAAAGGCAAAACACAACAGCGTGAACTTACCCCGGGTGGGGGATGCTCGCGGGAGAACGGCTTCAGTCCCTAGGCCTAATCCTCCGGCATCTCCATCTTAAAGATAGCTCGGACCCGCTTGAAGATAAGATAATTATCGAGATCAACCGTTGAGACTCGGTTGGGATCAAGGGGACCGCTCATATAGCAGAGCTTATGCGTGTGTTGCTGAAAAGGGCATATCCGGCTGCTGACAAAGGTGTCATCAGGTCCTCGCCACGTAACCCGGCGCGGATTAGTTCCTTCAGCCGAATCTCAAAGGCCTCGGCTAGAGCATGGATTTTCCTCGGATTATAAGTCCAGTTTTTCTTGGAAGGGGGGCCGATGGAGAAAGCAGGAAGCCGAATCTTGTCTTCATTCCCAGAATTCTTGACATAGAAAAACGTTCTATGCCATTTCTTGCATGACTCGAGACCAGCTACGCGAGGAAACTCAGAGTTCCTCCGAGGTGTGATGGACGCGGCTCCGCACTGGGTAAGCAATTTCTCGGAAGGATGGAGGGATTTGTCTGGAATGACATTGGATCGGATTTGGAAGAATTTGAACCATACATGCACAGATTGAAGGGTTTCGCAGCATAGTAAATCAAAATTTTCTACGGAAGCGAACAGAGGGAAAGCCAAGATCTAATCTAGGAGATGCAAACAACGAGAGAGATTGGATTAGATCTTCATACCCTTGAAGATTCGCACAGCGGAACATTCATCGGAACATGGGTGATGTAGTCGTACTCGCTTCTCCTCCTTGCGATCCGATCCGATCTAGCACCACAAGTGGCGGTGCCTCCGTGAGATGCACACGTGCAGCACTTCGAAGTCTCCTCCTTCCTCGGACCAGCAAGTATGGTGGAGAGATGGATTGGATCTACAACACGACGGCGCGGTGTATATGGTGGAGAATTTCTGCAGCAGGGCTTCGCCTACAAACAGTCGGGAGGGAGAGAGGAAGGCAGCAGGGCTACTAGGGTTTGGAGGAAGGTGTGTGTAGGGGGGAGGGGGCGCACCAGCCCTCTATATATAGAGGGGGTGGAGGCGGCCAGCCCTAGCCCCTCCTCCAAGCCTATCTCTAGTTTAAACGATTTAAACTCTCCCCTTATCTAGAAATTCTATCCCTAGATTTAAACAAGTTTAAATCTATCTAGAATCGGCTGGGCCCTATGGGGCCTTGTGCCACTGGCCCAATGCGGCCAGGACACTCCCTCATAGGCCCATGCCCCTCCCGGAAGGTGGGACCACGTTGGCCCCCTTCCGGAAGGTTCTAGAAGCTTCCGGTACAATACCGATTAATCCGGAACAATTCCGAACTCCAAAAACTGCACTGCCTTATATGAATCTTATTCTCCGAACCATTCCGGAACATCTCGTGATATCCCGGATCCCATCCGAGACTCCGAACAAAAATTCATAAACCAATTATCCAATCTATCCTAGCGTCGAGACACGTTAAGTGTGTGACCTAGCGGGTTCGAGAATATGCAGACATGATCTTCTATCAATAATCAACAGCGGGGTCTGGGCACCCATATTGACTCCCACACATTCATCGATGATCATATCGGATGAACCACGATGCCAGGATTCAATCAATCCCATATACATATTCCCTTCGTCTCGCGATATTTTACTTGCCCGAGATTCGATCGTCGGTACCGTCATACCTAGCTCAATCTCGTTCACAGCAAGTACTTTACTCGTTCCGTAATCCGATATCACCTTGTGATTAACTCCTTAACCACATGCTTGCAAGCGGTGTTGATATCGATTACCGAGTGGGCCCGAAGTATATCTCTCCGACTTGGGAGGGACAAATCCCATCTCGATACATACAACCCAACAGATACTTTCCGATCACCTGAGAGACACCTTTATGATCACCCTCTCATAGGATGACGTTTGATGACCTCAAAGCTTTCTTCCGATACCAGGGAGTTGTATTATCTCATGGTCTAAGGAATACAATATTTGACATAGGAAAAGCTTCGCAAAGATGAACACAATGACACGATCTAATTGCTTCGCTTAGTTTGGGTCTGTCCACCATATCATTCTCCCAATGATATGATCTCATTATCAATTGACAACTCATGTCTATGGTCAGGAAACCTTAACCATCATTGATCAATGAGCTAGTCCATAGAGGCGTACTAGGGACACGGTGTTGTTCACAAACCACACAAGTATTAATGTTTCCGCTTAATACAATTCTAGCATGGAATATAAACATTATCATGGACAAGAATTATAATAATAACATCTTTATTATTGCCTCTAGGGCATAATTCCAACAGTCTCCCACTTGCACTAGAGTCAATAATCTAGTTTACATTTGGCAACAATCTCACACCCATGGCACTGAGGTGCTGATCATGTTTTACACGTGGAAGAGGTTTAGTCAATGGATCTGCGACATTCAGATCTGTATGTACTTTGCTGATGTTCAGATCTCCATCTGCTATATAATCTCGGATTATATGAAACTTGCGGTTGATATGCTTGGTCTTTGGATGATATCTTGGTTCCTTAGCGAGTGCTATGGCGCCAGTGTTGTCACACAATATCTCCAGTGGGTCCAATGCACTTGGAACCACGCCAAGCTCAGTGATGAAGTTTCTGATCCAAACTCCTTCACTTGACGCTTCTGCAGCAGCCATGTATTCCGCTTCTACTGTAGATCCCGCGATCACGCTTTGCTTGCAGCTTCTCCAGCTCACAGCTCCTCCATTCAAAATATACACGTATCATGTCTGAGATTTAGAATCATCCTTGTCGGTGTCGAAACTAGCGTCGACGTAACCTTTTACGACAAGCTGTTCATCACCCCCATAGACTAAGAACATTTCTTTAGTCCTATTTAGGTACCTTAGGATGTTCTTCACGGCTGCCCAGTGTTCCACTCCTGGATCACTTTGATATCTGCTCGTCAAACTAAGAGCATTGGACACATCCGGTCTAGTACACAACATGGCATACATGATGGAACCTATGGCCGAGGCATAAGGCACTTTGCTCATAGCTTCCCTATCATTTACCGTAGCTGGACACTGAGCCTTGCTCAATATCTTACCTGACAACATATGCACTGAACCTTTCAATGCCTTATCCATTCTGAACCTTTTCAGAACTTTGTCTAGGTATGTACTCTAGCTTAAAGCTATCAGGCGTCTTTGTCTATCTCTATAGATTTTGATGCCCAATATATAAGCAGCTTTACCTAGGTCTTTCATTGAAAAACACTTGTTCAAATAACTCTTCACATCGTTAAGCATGTTGATGTCATTTCCAATAATCAATATGTCATCCACATATAGTACCAGAAACGTCACCGAGCTCCCACTCACTTTCTTGTAGATGCACGCTTCGTAGCAATTTGGAACAAATCCAAAGCTCTTGATCACTTGATCAAAACGAAGGTTCCAACTCCGAGATGCTTGCTTCAGTCCATAAATGGAACGCTGAAGTTTGCATACTTTATCAGCATCCTTAGGATCGACAAAACCTTCGGGTTGCATCATATACAACTCTTCATCAATGTTGTCATTGAGGAACGCAGTCTTGACATCCATCTGCCATATTTCATAATCATGAAACGCATCAATTGCTAATAAAATCCGAATGGACTTAAACATCGCTACGGGAGAGAAAGTCTCATCGTAGTCAACACCTTGAACTTGTCGAAAACCTTTTGCAACAAGCCATGCTTTATAGACGGTAACATTACCATCCGCGTCCGTTTTCTTCTTGAAGATCCATTTGCACTCAACGGCCTTTCGGTCGCTAGGAGGGTCCACCAAAGTCCATACTTGGTTTTCGCTCATGGATCCCAATTCGGATTTCATGGCTTCTATCCATTTCTCAGAGTCTGGGCTCATCATCGCTTCCTCATAGTTCGTAGGTTCACTGTCTTCTACTAACAAGACAGTCAAGACAGGGTTGCCGTACCACTCAGGAGGGGCACGCGACCTTGTCGACCTGCGACGTTCAGTAGCAGCATCGTCCGAAGCTTCATGATCCTTGTCATTAGCTTCCTCTATTGTTGGTGCAGGCGGCACTGGAACAATTTCAGGTGTTGCGCTACTCTCCAATTCAAGAGAAGGTTCAACAACCTCGTCTAGCTCTACTTTCCTCCCACTCACTTCTTTCGAGAGAAACTCCTTCTCAAGAAAGGAACCGTTCTTTGCGACAAACACTTTGCCTTCGGTTCTGTGATAGAAGGTATACCCAATAGTTTCCTTAGGGTATCCTATGAAGACGCATTTCTCCGCTTTGGGTTCGAGCTTGTCCGGCATCAACTTCTTGACGTAAGCTTCGCATCCCCAAACTTTAAGAAACAACAACTTAGGTTTAGCACCAAACCACAGTTCATACAGTGTCGTCTCAACGGATTTAGATGGAGCCCTATTTAAAGTGAATGCAGCGGTTTCTAATGCATAACCCCAAAATGATAACGGCAAATCAGTAAGAGACATCATTGATCGGACCATATCTAATAGATTTCGATTCCGGTGTTCAGACACACCATTGCGCTGTGGTGTTCCGGGTGGCGTGAGTTGTGAAACGATTCCACTTGCTTTGAGATGCGTGAGAAAATCATAACTCAAATATTCGCCCCCACGATCAGATCATAGAAACTTAATCTTTCTGTTACGATGGTTCTCCACTTCATTCTGAAATTCTTTGAACTTTTCAAACGTTTCCGATTTATGTTTCATTAAATAGATATACCCATATCTACTTAAGTCATCGGTAAAAGTGAGAAAATAGCGATATCCACCGCGCGTCGAAACACTCATCGGTCCGCATACATTGGTATGTATGATTTCCAACAAGTCCGTTGCTCGCTCCATCATACCGGAGAACGGGGTTTTGATCATCTTGCCCATGAGGCATGGTTCGCATGTGTCAAATGATTCAAAATCAAGAGACTCCAAAAGTCCATCAGAATGGAGTTTCTTCATGCGCTTTACACCAATATGACCTAGACGACAGTGCCACAAATAAGTAGTATTATCACTATCTACTTTGCATCTCTTAGCCTCAATGTTATGGATGTGTGTTTCATCCCTTTCGAGATTTAGAAGAAATAAACCATTCACAAGAGGTGCATGACCATAAAAGATGTTACTCATATAAATATAACAACCATTATTCTCCGATTTAAATGAATAACCGTCTTGCAATAAACACGATCCAGAAATAATGTTCATGCTCAACGCAGGCACATAATAACATTTATTAAGGTTTAAAACTAATCCCGAAGGTAAAACTAAGGAGAGCGTGCCGACGGCCATCACATCAACTCTTGATCCGTTGCCAATGCGCATCGTCACCTCATCCCTCGCAAGCCGCCGTCTATTCCGTAGCTCCTGTTTCGAGTTACAAATATTAGCAACTGAACCAATATCAAATACCCAGGCACTACAACGAGGGATAGTAAGGAAAACATCAATAACATGTATATCAAATATACCTTTGATGGTGCCAACCTTCTTGTCCGCTAAGTACTTCGGACAGTTGCGCTTCCAGTGACCCTTGTCCTTGCAATAGAAGCACTCAGTGTCCGGCTTGGGACCAGACTTGAGATTCTTCTCAGCAGGGGCAACGCGCTTGCCGCCGCCTTTCTTGAAGGGCTTCTTTGCACCTTTACCTTTCTTAAAGGAGGGCTTGTTGACCATCAACACATGATTATCCTTCTTGATGTCCACCTCCGCAGCCTTCAGCTTTGCGAAGAGCTCGGTGATCGTATCAGTGGAACCAATCTGATTATGAGTCACTACAAAACTTTTGTAGCTGGGAGGGAGTGATTGCAGAACCCTGTCAATCTTGAGCTCCTCTGGAATCTTGCAGTCCAGTTGCTCAAGGCGTTGAGTGTAGCCCGACATCTTAATGGCGTGCTCACTAACGGAACTCCCTTCCTCCATCTTGCAGTTAAAGAACTTCTCAGAGATCTCATATCTCTCAGAACGGGCCTGAGTCTGAAACATGGTTTTCAACTCTTCGAGAATCTCAAAGGGCCCGGGATAGTTTTCAAAACGATTTTGAAGTTCCGGTTCCATAGCAAACAACATGGTGCTCTTAATCACACCATAATCATCTTTGCGCGACTGATAGACAGCTTTCTCATCAGCCGACGCAGTTGCAGCAGGGGGGTTACCTAACGCTTTATCAAGGACATAGTCCTTTTGTCCGCCAGACAGAATGATTCTTAGATTGCGGAACCAGTTGGTGAAGTTAGACCCATTGTTTCTAAGCTTTTCTTTCTCAGCAAAAACGTTGAAGTTGAAGTTGGACTTGGCCATGTGATCTACAGTATTTGCAAGTACAATTTAGACTATGTTCATGATAAATAGTTCAACTTAATCAAATTACTAGATGAACTCCCACTAAATTCAACATCCCTCAAGTTGTTTAGTGAACACGATCCAAATTCACCACACCTAATCCGATCATCACGAGAAGAGATGTGGTTTCAATGGTGGACAACGAAGTGTCGATCATATCATTCATATGACTCATGCTTAACCTTTCGGTTCTTGTGTTCCGAGGCCATGTCTGTACATGCTAGGCTCGTCAAGATAGACCCAAGTATTTCCGCGTGTGCAAAACTGGCTTGCACCCGTTGTATGTGAGCGTAGAGTCTATAGCACCCGATCATCACGTGATGCTTGGACACGACGAACTTTCGCAACGGTGCATACTTGGGGAGAACACAGTTTTTATCTTGATCTTTAAGTGAGGAATCATCTTATAATGCTACCGTCGCGATCTAAGCATAATAAGATACATAAAAGGATAAACATCACATGCATATAACTTTATGTGACATGGTATAGCCAATCTTCGCGCAATGATCTCCATCTTGTGTGTTCCGGCATGATCTCCATCACTCCACCATGATTGCCTCCACCACGAATAGCAACTACAACTATTGCTAACTACTTAGCGATAAAGTAAAGCTATTACATGGCGTATAAGAAGTTGACTCGCAGGTCATACACAATTATAAAGACAACCATATGGCTCCTGCCGGTTGTGTACTCATCGACATGCAAGTCGTGAAACATTAAAAAACATGATCATCGCATACAATATACACATCACATCTTGGGCCATACCATATCACAGAAAACACTCCCTGCAAAAACAAGTTAGACGCCTCTACTTTGTTGTTGCATGTTTTACGTGGCTTATGGGAGTAGATGCTAAGAATGATTCTTACCTACGGAAAGCCACAACGGTGATATTATGGTTGCCAAACTCCGGTGTTAATCCCATGATCACTATAGTGAGAGAAACTGACATCCACCAGCCGCATGTGTGGAACAAGCCACACGTCAAGTGCGGAGCCGGTCTCGCGAACGACGTCGCGTAAGGTTGGCCTAGACCGCTTCAATCTCACTATGCCGCGTCATAAGAAGAACACAAACAAGAGGCTTGCAACAGAAAACATCAACGCCCGCAACGACCATGTTGCGTTCTACTCGTGAATCACATCTACGCATAGATCTAGCTCTGATACCACTGAAGGGTTTCGCAGCATAGTAAATCAAAATTTTCTACGGAAGCGAACAGAGAGAAAGCCAAGATCTAATCTAGGAGATGCAAACAACGAGAGAGATTGGATTAGATCTTCATACCCTTGAAGATTCACACAGTGGAACGTTCGTCGGAACGTGGGTGATGTAGTCGTACTCGCTTCTCCTCCTTGCGATCCGATCTGATCTAGCACCACAAGTGGCGGTGCCTCCGTGAGATGCACACGTGCAGCACCTCGACGTCTCCTCCTTCCTCGGACCAGCAAGTATGGTGGAGAGATGGATTGGATCTACAACACGACGGCGCGGTGTATATGGTGGAGAATTTCTGCAGCAGGGCTTCGCCTACAAACAGTCGGGAGGGAGAGAGGAAGGCAGCAGGGCTACTAGGGTTTGGAGGAAGGTGTGTGTAGGGGGGAGGGGGCGCACCAGCCCTCTATATATAGAGGGGGTGGCGGCGGCCAGCCCTAGCCCCTCCTCCAAGCCTATCTCTAGTTTAAACGATTTAAACTCTCCCCTTATCTAGAAATTCTATCCCTAGATTTAAACGAGTTTAAATCTATCTAGAATCGGCTGGGCCCTATGGGGCCTTGTGCCCCTGGCCCAATGCAGCCAGGACACTCCCTCATAGGCCCATGCCCCCTCCCGGAAGGTGGGACCACGCTGGCCCCCTTCCGGAAGGTTCTAGAAGCTTCTGGTACAATACCGATTAATCCGGAACAATTCCGAACTCCAAAAACTGCACTGCCTTATATGAATCTTATTCTTCGGACCATTCTGGAACCTCTCGTGATATCCCGGATCCCATCCGAGACTCCGAACAAAAATTCATAAACCAATTATCCAATCTATCCTAGCGTCGAGACACGTTAAGTGTGTGACCCTGCGGGTTCAAGAATATGCAGACATGATCTTCTATCAATAATCAACAGCGGGGTCTGGGCACCCATATTGACTCCCACACATTCATCGATGATCATATCGGATGAACCACGATGCCAGGATTCAATCAATCCCATATACATATTCCCTTCGTCTCGCGATATTTTACTTGCCCGAGATTCGATCGTCGGTACCGTCATACCTAGCTCAATCTCGTTCACAGCAAGTACTTTACTCGTTCCGTAATCCGATATCACCTTGTGATTAACTCCTTAACCACATGCTTGCAAGCGGTGTTGATATCGATTACCGAGTGGGCCCGAAGTATATCTCTCCGACTTGGGAGGGACAAATCCCATCTCGATACATACAACCCAACAGATACTTTCCGATCACCTGAGAGACACCTTTATGATCACCCTCTCATAGGATGACGTTTGATGACCTCAAAGCTTTCTTCCGATACCAGGGAGTTGTATTATCTCATGGTCTAAGGAATACAATATTTGACATAGGAAAAGCTTCGCAAAGATGAACACAATGACACGATCTAATTGCTTCGCTTAGTTTGGGTCTGTCCACCATATCATTCTCCCAATGATATGATCTCATTATCAATTGACAACTCATGTCTATGGTCAGGAAACCTTAACCATCATTGATCAATGAGCTAGTCCATAGAGGCGTACTAGGGACACGGTGTTGTTCACAAACCACACAAGTATTAATGTTTCCGCTTAATACAATTCTAACATGAAATATAAACTTTATCATGGACAAGAATTATAATAATAACATCTTTATTATTGCCTCTAGGGCATAATTCCAACACAGATGGCCAGAGGCCGAAGTATCCTTCCGAGGCCGAGATAAAAGCGGATAGAGAGGCAATGGCGTTAGCCGGAAGATGATGCGGCTGAAGGCCGAAGTAATCGAGGAATTCCCTAGCAAAATCGCTAAGGGGAAGACCAAACCCGCGAGCAAAATGGGACATAAAAACGACATATTCGCCCTCGTTAAGAACGGGAGAAGATTCGCTGCCGGGTAAGCGACAGGCTACCTCGGCAGGAATCCGATGAGTTCTAATTAACCACTCTACCTCTCGGCGGGTGACGGTGGAACCTTGCCAGGAACCCTGCTCTGGACCAGAGGCAGCATCGTCTTCCTCGACGAGCGCGCCGCTAACTGAGCTTGACATAGTGTCGCCGGAGGAGTTCACCAAAGAGGAACTAGCGGCGGAGCAAAACCTAGAGGTACAAGGCCCCGTCGTGGTCCTAGGCGAAAACGGCGGTGGAGCGGAAAAGGAGCTAGTGGCGGAGCAAAGCCTAGAGCTGCAAGGCCCAGTCGTGGTCCTAGGCAAGAACGGCGGCGGAGCAGAGAAGGAACCGCCGAGGGAAATCTAGAGAGCGGCAGACGCGTCTAGAGGAAAACCTAGGCAATGAGACCAGAGAAACTCACCGGCGACGGCGCCGGAGCAAGTGCCGGGGATGAGGTCGACGGAGCAGAGGGATTGAGGCCTCACCGTCGAAGATGTCGACGAGCGCACGGCCGTAGGAGCACGAACAGGCAAGGGCGCAAGGAGGAATAAGGGCAACGGGGAGCGAGGGAGGAAAGTAAATCCTGTAGCCCCGTGCCCCTCTTTATAACCGTGTGGGCTTGGCGCGGTAGTGGGATCGTGGGTGCGGGCACCAACCGTGTAGCTCGTGTGCGAGACGAAACCGCTCGACGATGAGTGGAGCCGCACCAACGACCACACAACGCAGGAGACGATCAGGCCCCCTGACAGAAACGGTGCGCGAGGCATTGCAGCGCCGACGCGATAGGCGCAGTAATTACTGTAGCCTGTCAGTGGGCACTGTAGAGGAACAAAAAACTAGAAAAACAATGATAAGTGTTACACGTAGGACGAGGCGTACGCGAGAAGCTGCGCAGATACCTCGGACGGGGGAAAAGTAACTCGGAAACAAGGAGAAACGAATACTGCGAAACTAATATGGCCCGACCGAAGTTATAGGCAGGACCATACCAGCTTCGGGGACTAATGTTGGGGAGATGACCCCGGATAGGGTCATGACGGGGAAAGACAAAAGGAGATTCCCCCGTCATATGCCGAGTTACTGTTTATATTAGCCGAATTATGTAAAGGTCGGCCGAGGTAGGCACGACCATGACACCTATGAGAGGAGCTGCACGTTACCCGGCCGACATACGAGATAAGTCGGCCGAAGTAAGTCCGAATAACCTAACTGCAGGTGAAGGCCAAGCCGAGTTAAGCGAAGACAGGTCCGAATGACATGAAGCTTGCAGGAGAAGGAGGTGCCTATAGTCAAACCCTAGCCACGGGCTAGGAAGAATCTGAACAGAGCCAAGCACAAAGGACAAGGCGCAGAGGTGCAGAAGGGCAGAAGGAGGTCACGGAGGTGGCAGTCCTGGAGCCCGAGGCGTGCAGGTGGGGTTCTCTGGAACTTTGCCGTCATTAGATGGGGGACACGGAAAGGAGCTCGCCGAGTTACTATATTGGGACAAGCATATTCCTCGAATATGCTTGCCATGTCAGCCCTAGCGGAGCCAAGGCCCCCCTTTATAAGGAGAGGCTTGGATTCTGAGAAGGGCATCGGCTCATTAGGTACCGTTAGGCTGGTAAAAGTTCTTCTTCTCCTCTTGTAAGCAGCTCAAGGAGCACTTGTAGCCCAAGAGAGGAAAAATAAAGATCTTTGTGTTAGTCTTTTGTGTGTAGAATCAACTACATCTTCCCTCCCCAGATCCCTCTAGCATCCATTGGCCCCAAACTTTAGCCTACCCATGGCATCTGCCGTGCCACCACCACGACAGTGATAACGGTTCGTGCGGATCGACAGAGGGCAGCCATTAGATCTAATGCGCATCACACGGTACAGAACAAAACTTACCCCTTCGATTATGAATCTATCGTGACGCTCGGATCTAAATCTAACGGCCTAAAATGACTAACTCAAAACGGGCGGCGCTAGCGGCGACGATTGGTGGCGGCGTGGTCAGTCAGCGGCGGAGCCGACGATGCAGGAATCAAAAAGGGTAGAGGAAAGGCTCACCGAGGTCGTCGCGGCATGCTGATGCTCAACGATGCCGCAGTTGTCGAAGGGGCGCTCAGGGTCGACGTGGATTGCTCGTTGGAGAAGTTCCTGGCGACGGTGTGCTCGGGCGGACGACGTTGGCGATGCTACAGGGCTCGGAAAGGCAAGAGAGTTAGTCTATTAGATGCGTATGATGATCCTGGTTATGCGTGTGTCCACGAGGGGGAGAGGGGCGGTTGGTTTTTACCACTGATAGTCGTCGGAGAAGAGGTAGACGGCGGCAGAGTATTGCCGATGTCGTAGTCGAGGCTACGGTGCTTGGGCGGGCAAGCCAAGGATGCTGAGAGGTGCATGGGGCGATGGGGATCATGCTCGCGTGAAGCAAGGCTCGCGGGGCTGAGGGTGCTGGCCGGAATCGGAGTTGGAGCTCGTCGGAGCAGAGGGAGGTCCCGAGAAGATTCCGAGCAGCCTGGTGGCTCTGGTGGAGTGAGGATTGGGGGAAAAGGAGAAGGGAAGTACGGCGATTAAGTACGCGTGGACGTGGGCGGGATTTACTCATGCATTCAACGGGAATTGAAGCCGCGAAATTATACAGGAAACGGCCGGAGGAATTAGGGGGAGGAACTGGTCGCTGGGGTGGAGACGACGACTAACGCGTGGGCCGTTGTTGTCAGCGAGAGAAAAATAGAGGAGGTGGGGGCCAGATGTCAGTGAGGGGGCGGGTCGAACAAACGGTGCGAATCGTTTTCCTCGCGGGAGAGGCTGCTGGGCTAAATGGGCTATGCGGCTGGGTTGGGCCAGATTGGTTGGTCTGCCCTATTTTTTTCTCCTTTATTCCTTTTTCTTTTTCTTTTTCTGATTGGAATTCTAGTTTGAATTTGAAAGCTTAAATCAATTTTGTTTCAAATGAAACTTTCTCCAAACCAAAGTTTGCTGAATCTTGTCTCCTAGGAGGTGTAACAACTGTTCAGACTTGAGGGAAAAACAAAAAAAGGGTTTGGAAATGAATTTAAACAAGCCTTAGCTAAATACTTATAAATAGTGAAGAAATGGTTTTTAAATCATAATTTGTTTTTGAAACCTTGACCAAACCTTAGAAGCATCACTTAAGGTCAAGCTCATCATTAATGATTAAAATAGTATCTTTCTTATTAGAAGGTGGCAATAAGACCATATCTTGCTTACATAAAATAATGAGCATCAGATACTCTTGTTTTTGAGATGGCTTTGAAAAGTAACCCTAAATGATCATGGATGCATGGATGATATGCAATCTTTGAAAGCATGATTTTAGGGATGTTACAAATCTACCCCCCTTATGATGAATCTCGCCCTGGAGATTCGGGTTGGCTAGCAAATAGGTGAGGGTGGTCTTTCCGAAGATCATCTTCTCTTTCCCATGTTGCTTCTTCTTCGGAATGATGATTCCATTGAACATTGCAGAATTTGATAGTCTTAGTCCGAGTAACTCTTTCTGCAGTCTCAAAAATCTTGATAGGTTTCTCCTCATAAGTGAGATCACTTTCCAATTGGACTTCTTCCAATGGTATAGTATCCTTCAAAGAAGTCACTTCCATTTCTGGATGGCATTTCTTAAGCTGACTCACATGAAACACATTGTGAACGACAGACAATGATTCTGGCAATTCAATCTCATAAGCTACTTCTCCTTTACGACTCAGAACCTTGAATGGTCCAACATATCTTGGGGCCAATTTTCCTTTGACTCCAAATCTCTTCACTCCACGAAGTGGTGACACTCTAAGATAAGCTCTATCACCCACTTGATAGGTGACTTCTCTATGCTTAGGATCTGCGTAGCTCTTTTGTCGGGACTGTGCTATCTTCAGTCTGTACTTAACTAGCTTGACTTTCTCTTCAGCCTCCTTGATTAGTTCTGGTCCAAAAAAACTTCTTTCTCCCACACCATTCCATAGCAATGGGGTGGTACACTTTCTCCCATAGAGAAACTCAAATGGTGCCATCTCAATACTGGCTTGATAGCTGTTATTGTAAGAGAATTCTGCGTAAGGCAGACTTTCATCCCAACTGGCTCCATAGTCTAAGGCACATGCCCTCAACATATCTTCAAGAATTTGGTTGGTCCTTTCTGTCTGTCCATCAGTCTGAGGATGAAAAGCAGTGCTGAATTCCAACCTCGTTCCTAATGACTCATGTAGTTGCCTCCAAAAATGAGAAGTGAATTGAGTTCCCCTATCAGACACAATACCCTTGGGTACTCCATGCAGACATATCTTGGCTAATTTAGCACTTGTATAGGTTGTCTTCACGGGTATGAAATGAGCCACTTTACTTAGGTGATCCACTACTACCCAAATAGAATCATATCCTGACCTGGTCCTTGGCAATCCGGTGATGAAATCCATGCCAATCTTGTCCCACTTCCAATCAGGAATAGGTAGTGGTTGTAGCAATCCCGCTGGCTTCTGATGTTCCGCTTTCACTCTGCTACATACATCACACAAAGCAATATGTTTGGCGATGTCCTTCTTGAGATTATTCCACCAAAATCTTTCCTTCATATCCATGTACATTTTGGTGTTACCCGGATGAATGGAATATGGTGAGTTATGTGCTTCTTGTAATATTGGTTTCCGAAGCTCCGGATCTTGCGGAATGTAGATACGTTTTCCATACCATAAGGTACCTTGTTCGTCTTCATGGAATCCTTTGGCTTTTCCTTTACCAATCTGTTCCTTAATCCCTTCAATTTCCTTATCTGTCTTTAGGGCTTCTTTGATTTTGTCCAACAAAGTGGGTTGAACATCCAATGACATGAGATGTCCTTCAGGCACAATATCCAATCTGAGATCTCTAAATTGGGCACACAGATCATCTGGCAATTCTCCCTTTGTAAGACCATTCACAAAAACCTTACGACTTAGAGCATCCGCTACAACATTTGCTTTACCGGGATGGTACTGCAAACTCAAGTCATAGTCCTTGATGAGTTCTAGCCATCTTCTTTGTCTCATGTTAATTTCTTTCTGGGTGAAGATATACTTCAAACTTTTGTGATCTGCGAACACTTCACATCGCTTTCCCAAAAGATAGTGTCTCCATGTTTTGAGTGTATGGACAACAGAGGCTAACTCTAAATCATGAGTAGGATAATTTACCTCATGAGTTTTGAGTTGTCTCAAGGCATAAGCCACAACTTTCCCTTCTTGCATTAGTACTGCACCTAATCCATGATGAGATGCATCACAGTACACTTGGAAATCCTTCTCCAAATATGGCAGACATAAGACTGGTGTTGTCACTAGTCTCTTCTTCAATTCTTGGAAACTGAGTTCACATCCTTCAGACCAAGCAAATTTCTTGTCTTTCTTTAGCAATTCTGTCATAGGTTTAGCTACCTTGGAGAAATTCTCGATAAATCTTCTGTAGTATCCTGCCAAGCCAAGGAAACTACGAACCTCCTTCACTGACTTAGGAGATTCCCATTCAGTTACAGCTGAAACTTTAGCAGGGTCAACTGCTACACCATCTCCTGACACAATATGTCCAAGAAATCCAACTTCATTTAACCAAAATTCACACTTGCTGAATTTGGCATACAGCTTATGCTCTCTAAGCTTCTCAAGTATCAAACGTAAATGTCCTTCATGCTCTTCTTTGCTCTTGGAGTAGATCAATATGTCATCGATGAAAACAACAACAAACTTGTCAAGGAACTCCATGAACACCTTGTTCATCATATTCATGAAATAAGCTGGTGCATTGGTCAAACCAAATGGCATCACGGTATACTCATACAATCCATACCTAGTGGTGAAGGCTGTCTTAGGTATGTCTTGTTCCCTTAGCTTAAGCTGAACGTAACCTGATCGGAGATCAATCTTTGAGAACACACAGGCTCCTTCTAACTGATCAAACAAGTCATTGATTCTTGGCAAAGGGTACTTGTTCTTGATAGTCACCTCATTGAGTGAACGGTAATCTATGCATAGCCTTTGACTTCTATCTTTCTTTTCCACAAACAAAACTGGTGCTCCCCAAGATGAAGATCTTGGTTGAATAAATCCTTTCTGCAGCTGTTCTCCAAGTTGTTTCTTGAGTTCTTTCAATTCATCAACTGACATCTTGTACGGTCTCTTTGCTATTGGTCCAGATCCTGGTAGCAAATCAATAAGAAACTCCACATCACTATCTGGTGGCATTCCCGGCGATTCTTCCGGAAACACATCCGGATATTCACTCACAATTGGCACACTGTCTATGCTAACCCCCTTAAGAGAATTTAGCTTACTCCCTTTCGATTCAAAATTAGACTTGAATCTTATCCGTTTCTTTTCCGGGGTGGTGAGTGCAACCGTTCGATTGGCACAATCTAGTACTCCTTCATACTTGGTCATCCAATCTATTCCCAAAATTACATCAAGTCCTTGGGAATCTAGGATTATCAGACTCACTTGAAACTTATGCTTTCCAAATTCTATTACTAGATCCCGGCATCCAAGACTCACTATCATATCTCCACCTGGAGAACTTACTTTTATTGGACACCCAATGTTTTCAGTTGGAAACCCATTTCTATCAACAAATGTTTTTGATATGAATGAATGTGATGCACCAGTATCAAAAAGAACAAGTGCTGGAATAGAATTGAGTTTGAACTTACCAGCCACAGCATCAGGTTCCTCATAGATCTCTTCCACATTGATGTGGTTCATCTGTCCCTTTTGAAAAGGGTTGGGCTTGTTGGGTCCTTCAACTTTCTTTTCTGGGCATTCATTTGCATAATGCCCCATATTCTTGCACTTGAAACATTCAACCTGACTAAGATCCTTCTTGACAGGCTGGCTTCCACTACCACTTCCACTTCCATTGTGGTGGCTCTTATATCCACTCTTGTGATTCTTGTACTTGTCATTGTCATGACTACGGTGGTGCTTGTTGTCATGATGACGGTTGTGATTGTGGTGCTTGTTGTACTTCCCATGCTTGTGGGATCCAGAATTCCCACTATCCTCATAATGGGAACGCTTGTGAGACGATCCCGAGCTGTGCTTGTCAGAGTGCTTCCTCTTCCTGCTTTCAACCTGTTTCATCTTGCTCTCCAAAATAGTAGCCTTGTCACAAAGAGACTGATAAGTGGGAACATAGGCCACAGATAGCTGCAGGTTTAGTTCATCGTTCAATCCTTCGAGGAACTTATCCTTCCTCTTAGCATCGGTGTCAACTTCATCCGGTGCATAACGCGCCAGATTGTTGAACTCCTCAATATACTCTGCCACACTGCGGTGGCGCTACTTCAAGTTATGAAATTCCTTCTTCTTCAAACTCATCACTCCGGATGAGATGTGAGCAGTACGAAAACCATCTTCAAAGATAGCCCATGTCACATCTGCAATGGGAGTGGTGATCTGGAAGTTATCCCACCAAGTGGCTGCTGGTCCTTCCAACAAGTGTGCTGCAAATCTGACCTTCTGTTCATCAGTACATCCAACGGTTACCAAGTCCTTGTTCACAGAGCATAGACAATCATTGGCCACCATGGGATCAGTAGTTCCTGAGAACTTTGCTGGCCTCAGTCTTAAGAATCTGGTAAGCATGTCAAAACCCGGTGGGTTGTTCTGATTGTTGTTGTTGTTGTTATTATTATTGTTGGTGTTGTTGTTGTTGTTGTTATTGTTGTTGTTTTTGTTCTGATTTTGTATAAACGTGGTCATCATTTGCATCACCTGTGTCTGAGCTGTCATCATCTGCTGCATCTCGGGGGTGATATTGTTGTTGTTGTTGGGGTTGGGATTGGCACGTCGGGGAGGCATCTGTGGTTTTCAATAGAGATAAGAATGAGATACCCATAGATGCTATCATGCACAATACATCACATAATCAATCACCAAACATGCATCATAGAAGTAAAAGTTCAACAACAAAGACAACAAGTTTTGAAAGGTAAACACACCAATAGAAAGCCATCCACATGTTGGATGGTCATTGCGACTCAATAATCAAAGGCATGGTAAATAAAAGGTAAATGAGTAGTCATCACTACTCCTCTGCATCAACCTCCTCATCAACAAGTGTAAGACCTGCATTCTCCATAGCGGTCTTGTACTCCTCGACATTGGTGGTCAAGGTCTCCACTTTGGCTTTGAGAGCCCTCTTCTGTGAACGAAGTCTCTCAATCACCACCTGCTGATGCTCGAGCTCGAAGTCCTTGGCCTCCAGCTCTACAGTCATGTCTTGAATCCTCTTGTTCCTATCTTGGACTCTTTTCTCTTAACTCTTGAAATTTCTATCCTGACTCTCAAACTTGGCCTCCATTTCTTTGACTATCTCATCTTGCTCCGCGAAGAGCTTGTCCTTCTCACAAAGCTGCACCTGGAGTTCGTCATTGCTGAGTATGACGTTGGTCCTATCAGTATCTAGGTGCCTAAGAAGAACCTCTAAGTCCTGGAGGTATAGACGAACCGGCTCTGCCGTCTCTCTAGCAGTATCCTCGAAGTCAATGGCCTCACCATCCTCATCTCGTCTACCGAAGGCATGGAAATGAGTACCTCTAATCTCCCGAGAGTGTCTGCCTAGCAAACGTCCAAGCAAATCCTGCATGACTACCTCTAGGCCTCTCTCCTTGTCATCATGCATGAGCTTGAAAATGATGGCCTCCGTGGCTGGCTTAGTCTGGCGTCCTGGCTGAGTAACCTTGAAGCCCAAAAGGTCCTTCCTCTTGAACTTGGTGAAGGGAAGCATCATGATGGTAGGAAGTGGGAGATTGAGCAAACTAGTGAGCTCAATAAGACGAGTGCCAAAACGAGTTCCCTTGAACTCTTCAGCCGTGCTGATATTAACATTAGGCATCTATTTTATAAGATAGAAAAAGTTAGAATCAACATACATAGAGATAAATCACAAGACAAGGCATCACATGCATATCTTTGACAATCAAAACATTCAAGTCATGGCATACATAAAACCATTACAAAATCCAAGGTTCAACTTATTTTAAACAGCATTTGGGAAATAAAATGATAAGTGTTGTGGTCCAACTAACGAAGTACGTTACAATCCCATCTCACTTGCCAAGTTGGCTAACAGGGCATCCCTAGAGGCAATCTGTCGATCCTGATCACATGACTCAATGGCTAAGTCTATGATGTCCTCTCTTAAACGTTGGTTGGTAGCCTTTAACTCTTGGGTATGTTTCTTTTCTTCCCTAAGGTCATTCTGGGTGTTGAGCATTCTGCACTTGATTCTATCACCAAGCTCTTTGATGGCCTTCCAAGCTGCATCCCTTGCTGAATCAAAGAATGTGGTGTGCATCACTGAGTTGGTGACCATGCAGAATCCTGACTCCTTGTGGTTGTCTTCCTTGTTTTTATACAAGTGAAGTTGCACCCACCAGTATTCAACTCCTTCATCCATCACAGGAAAACCTTTGTACACAGCTGCACCATGTATTCCCATGGCAACCATGAGGTCCTTGAGAGCCTTGGGGAATTCCGTCTCACATTCCAAAGTCATAGTCATGAGTGGTCCCTTCCTCACGGCTTCGTTGATGGAGTTCATCTACAAATAGAGATGAGAAAGAAGATTAGAAAAGTTTACGAGAAGAAAAGACAAGTGTGGAAGTTGTTGGAAATTTTCCTTAGTGGTTTCCAATCCTAGGGCCATAATCCTACAGGCAACACAGTGCTCTGATACCATTTGTAAGATCCCTCCATTTATAAAGGTAAGGATCCCTGTGATTGCAATTCTAGTCCCTGGATCAATGCTATCATCCACAGTTTAAGATGAAGTACACAGAAACAAAGGTCATTATTACATATCATTCCAGAGACAAACATAGTATTTTACAACTCCATGGACACATGCCTAATACAAGAGCTCAAATATATAATAAGATAAATAAGTCTTCATCTTCATGTGCCACAGGCAAGCATGTTGAGTGTAGACTCATAACCCCTAATCATCATCAGAATAACCTGCAACATCACAAGTTACAGCCACAGTGGGTTAATACATTGGAATAGTATTGGCAAGTGATACCTTTAGTAGAATATTGGTAGTCTAGATACTATATGCATTTTGGCTAAGTGTATCTTAGGCTTGCTTTGCTCAAAATAGGTTTTACCTATCAGTTGAAAACACTAAGTTTTTCTTTGACAAAATCTTTCCCAAGGAACCAACAATAGAAATTGGTGAACCTTCACCCTTGTTCAACCACAAGTTTTTACTTAGAAATTGGGATGAGGAGATTCTTGATAGCTTCCATGTCTTGATGATCAAGTTTTCCATTACCGGGGACACGGCTAAGTACTTAGTTTCTTCCATCTGCAGAGGTTGTGCACTTTCCCCACAAGACTTGATTTTCACCAAGACAGGACCTTTCAGAAGCCTTCCCTTAGACCAAATGGACGCGCTCCAACCTATCATCCCACTACCACCAACTGTCCAAATGGCTAAGTTATTGCAACATATATGATCCAGGTAGAGCCCATAATGCCATGTGGCTGCACTAGAAGCTTCTTAACATTTGGCATCTCAAATCCCTTTGTTCCTGGGTGGCTTCCCACAAGTGAGATACACAAGGTAAACCATATAAATGGGCCTTGTGTAACCACTCAACACAAACCATTCTTTCCATTCCACCCAGGTGATTCATTCACTTAGTTGTTTTATTAAGCAAAACACAAGTCCAAAGACTTAGAAATATTTTCTCATAGCATGAATATATAACCACCCTTGGTTGCTACTAGCTAGGCTAAGCATGGCATTGATAAGCATCTTAACTTAGAAATTTCTAGCAATTCTACAACTACTAGGATTTCCCAAGCATAGCATATAGATCAAAATATTCATGCAAGTCTAGCAAAATATTTCTAGTGCATAGTTGAAAAACATAGGGATAAAATCATGAAGCACCACTTGCATTGGTAGTTTGGGGAGTATCAACAATCCTCACAATCACAATCACTATTTGCACCAAAATCTACACATAAAATAATAGCACCAAATCACATACAAAATATAAACAAGCAAAAATATATGAATGCATGAAAAATGCCATGTGATGATTTCCTACACCAAAAAAGAGAAGTGCACAGTACTGAATCATAAACAAGTTCAAAATATGCCAAATAAACTTTATTTGAATAACATAACATTTTTCAAATAATTACTATACCCAAATTATGCCTACAAATGTTTCTGCAAAAAAAATCATTTTAACAGAGGCAAAACATTAAACACATTGTATAATCAGAAAGGTTTTTCTCTCCTGATTCCAATGATATAAAATTTGTCAAATTTGGACGTGGGAATCAAAAGTTATGAATTTTTCAAGTTTAAACATCTAATAGATCTAAATTCTGGTTTTTATTAAACAGACAGGGCCATGTGGCTGCTTCTCATTGGGTGATAACGGTTCGTGTGGATCGACAGAGGGCAGCCGTTAGATCTAATGTGCATCGCACGGTACAGAACAAAACTTACCCCTTCGATTATGAATCTATCGTGACGCTGAGATCTAAATCTAACGGCCTAACCTGACTAACTCAAAATGGGCGGCACTAGCGGCGACGACTGGTGGCGGCGTGGTCAGTCAGCGGCGGAGCCGGCGATGCAGGAAGCAAAAAGGGTAGAGGAAAGGCTCACCGAGGTCGTCGCGGCATGCTGATGCTCAACGATGCCGCAGTTGTCGAAGGGGCGCTCGGGGTCGACGTGGATTGCTCGTCGGAGAAGTTCCTGGCGACAGTGTGCTCGAGCGGACGATGTTGGCGATGCTAAAGGGCTCGGAAATGCAAGAGAGTTAGTCCATTAGATGCGTACGATGATCCTGGTTATGCGTGTGTCCACGAGGGGGAGAGGTGCGGTCGGTATTTACCACTGATAGTCGTCGGAGAAGAGGCAGACGACGGCGGAGTATTGCTGATGTCGTAGTCGAGGCTACGGTGCTTGAGCGGGCAAGCCAAGGATGCTGAGAGGTGCAGGGGGCGATGGGGATCACGCTCGCGTGAAGCAAGGATCGCGGGGCTGAGGGTGCTGGCCGGAATCGGAGTTGGAGCTCGTCGGAGCAGAGGGAGGTCCCGAGAAGATTCTGAGCAGCCTGGTGGCTCTGGTGGAGTGAGGATTGGGGGAAAAGGAGAAGGGAAGTATGGCGATTAAGTATGCGTGGACGTGGGCGGGATTTACTCGTGCATTCAACGGGAATTGAAGCCGCGAAATTATACAGGAAATGGCCGGAGGAATTAGGGGGAGGAACTGGTCGCTGGGGTGGAGACGACGACTGACGCGTCGGCCGTTGTTGTCAGCGAGAGAAAAAGAGAGGAGGTGGGGGCCAGGTGTCAGTGAGGGGGCGGGTCGAACAAACGGTGTGAATCGTTTTCCTCGCGGGAGAGGCTGCTGGGCTAAATGGGCTATGCGGCTGGGTTGGGCCAGATTGGTTGGTCTGCCCTATTTTTTTCTCCTTTATTCCTTTTTCTTTTTCTGATTGGAATTCTAGTTTGAATTTGAAAGCTTAAATCAATTCTGTTTCAAATGAAACTTTCTCCAAACCAAAGTTTGCTGAATCTTGTCTCCTCGGAGGTGTAACAACTGTTCAGACTTGAGGGAAAAACAAAAAAGGGTTTGGAAAAGAATTTAAACAAGCCTTAGCTAAATACTTATAAATAGTGAAGAAATGGTTTTTAAATCATAATTTGTTTTTGAAACCTTGACCAAACCTTAGAAGCATCACGCAAGATCAAGCTCATCATTAATGATTAAAATAGTATCTTTCTTATTATAAGGTGGAAATAAGACCATAGCTTGCTTACATAAAATAATGAGCATCAGATACTCCTGTTTTTGAGATGGCTTTGAAAAGGAACCCTAAATGATCATGGATGCATGGATGATATGGAATCTTTGAAAACATGATTTTAGGGATGTTACAACTTTTACCACTTCCTCCCTAAGTTCGATAAACCTTGGGTAATCCACTTAAGGGAAACTTGCTGTTGTTCTACAAACCTCTGCACTTGGAGGCCCAACAACTGTCTACAAGAATAGAAGTGCGTAGACATCAAGCTCTTTTCTGGCGCCGTTGCCGGGGTGGTAAGGTAAAAGGTACTCACATCCTCCGGTGTGAGTGCTTGAAGTTATTTCCTTTAGATTCTGCAATTGTGTCTTTTTGTTTCTTGTTTTCACTAGTTAGTCTTAATGGAAAACAACAAAAAATTTAGAGAGCTTTATAGTGTTTATCTTGAGCTAGGACATGAAGTGTTTGAAGAGAAAATTAAAAAACCTATGGAGCTTTATTTGCATGCTAATAACAATGTTATTAGTATGAATTCTTTGGACACTATTATTGCTAATGTTATGGAAAAGTCTAAGCTTGGGGAAGCCAGTTTTGATGAAAATGATCTTTTTAGTCCCCCAACTTTGGAAGATAGCTATTCTATTGCTTATGATGATACCAAATCTCCAATATATGATGATTACAATGATGAGTATGATATTTTTAGTCCACCTACTATTGAGGAGAAAATTAATTGTGGTTACAATATGCCTCCTATATTTGATGATTATGGTGATAAGAATAATAATGATAGCTATTTTGTTGATTTTGCTCCCACTATGATTAATAAGAGTGACTATGCTTATATGGAGAGTAATAATCATTTTATGCATGTGGCTCATGATAAGAATGATTTATGTGATAGTTATATTGTTAATTTTATTCATGTTGCTACTGAAAGTTATTATGAGAGAGGGAAACATGGTTTTATGCATCTCAACAATATTAAGTTTCTCCTCTTTATGTTGAAAATCTTGAAGTTGCACTTGTTTTGCTTTCCTATGCTTGTTGCTTTGTGCTTTCATGACTTGTTTCTTTACAAGATTACTATGCATAGGAAGTGGGTTAGAATTAAATGTGTTTTGAATTTGCTTCTTGATGCTCTCTTTTACTTCAATTCATATTTCTTATGTGAGCATCTTCTCAAACTATCAAGCCTAACTTAAAGGCGTTAAAGAAAAGTACTTGTTGGGAGATGACCCAAAAGTTTTATTGAGTCTTGAAAGTTATTACTTCAGTAATGACCTCTGTTTATTCTTTTTTTGTTTGCTTTTTTTGCCAAGAATGACCTCTAATGAGAGGGAAGTAAGATTTGGGGAGTTGCTGTCCCGAAACAGATTTCTGCCCTCCACCAAAAAAATTCATGAGGAGGCTCTGTAACTCGGATTGAGCTGAAAATTTATGAATAAATCCCCTAGTATGTTAGATAACTTTCGTTAGTTCAACACTTTTTGATTTGAGAAATAGAAGGTCTTAGAAAAAATCGGTTTCTACCTGCTGGTCTGTTTTGACAGATTTCTACCATTATTTGTATTTGCTTCTTATTGATTCCTTTTTGGGTTCTTTTTGGGAAATTGAGATTTTTGAAGGAGTTACTATAGTAGCTTGTGTTTTTAGTGAAATGCCTTGCTGTTCCAAAGCTTTGCCAGGGTCTAATATCTTTTGAACACACTAATGTTGCTAATGAAGATTGTGTGAAGTTTTGTATGAAGGAAAATTTTCAGGTGTAGAGAGAGAATGATGTAATGAGATGAAGAATGGACAAAAGCTCAAGATTGGGGATGCCACCCTGGTGACAAGAAATATCCAAGAGGTACAAGCGTCAAAGCTTGGGGATGCCCAAGGCATCCCCTTCTTCATCAATAAAAATCCCAGGTCTTTCTAGACACTTTGTTTTTATTGTTTCATGCATTGTTATGTTGTTCTTGGAGCGTCTTAGTTTTAGTTTTAGGTTTTCGTTTGCTTAGTTTGCTTGAGTAAGTTGGTTGGTTACACCACACTTCTTTTGGAGAGAGACACACTCTGTTTCCATTGCCCGGAACACTCTAGTTTTCACTCTTATTGTTTTGTGAGAGTTCACTTTTGCTAGCACTGCGTTCAGCCTTAGTTTCTTGTGATTTCTGCTTAGAACTTTTTAGTTATTCTTTGTGGATTTGTGAGACAAGGTCACTGGTCTTTATTCATTATTATCTTTGTGAGTTGTTTCAAATAAGTTGTTTGGTGTTGGAAAGGAGTAGTAAGTTCTTGCTTGAAGTGCAAGAGGAGCTTGCATTGACTATGAATTAGACTTTAGCATGACATGCTAGGTGTTGTTTTGGCATTCTGCTTAGTGATTATTGTTGTAGCATGTCTTATTCCAAACAATTGGGATTGCTTAGTGTGCCTTGAAGAAATTATGCGTTGTTTTAGCATGCAAAAGCATAGTATTGTGGTATTCTCCTTTGATGCTTTGCTTGGGTTGACTTGGCACATGGTCACACCATGTTATGACTTTGACAAGTCACCATTAGCCTCTATGATCATTTAGTCCTTGATTTGTAGTACCACTCTATGCTTTGATTAGTAATGCTTTGTTGCTCTGCATGATTATGGCCATTATCTCTCTTAGTTGGTTGCTCCCAGTCTTTTGCTAGCATCAATTTGTATGAGTAAGCTCTACTCATGCTTCCAACTCCCAAGAAACCCAGTTATTCCAAAGTGTCCACTATAAACTCCTATGCATGGTGTGTTACACCATTCCAAGTATATTATTGTTTTCAACTATATTCCAATTAAAAACTATTTTGTTATGTGAAAACTTAGTGATTAAAGCCCTCACGAACTTGATGGCACACTTTATATTCTTTGCCCCTAATAAACTTGAACCATTATGACATCTTTCTTGTATATGATTGCACTTATATGTTGGAATTAACAGAACCGTGCTATCACGGGGAACGTTTTCAACATTGCACTTGTACTTTGTACTCAGTTGATATCATGCTCTTTTGTCTATGGATGTCACCGGTGTGAAATAAAGAGGGAACTTGTAAGTCCATGGAGTTTGTATCCTGTGTTAGAGAAACGCCTGGGCTGCTAGCCTAAGCCATGCCTAATCATGGTGGAAACTTGCATCATCACCATAGTGACATCTATGAAGCATTCTTCTTATAAAAAAGAGAGACATATTGAGAAAAGAGGAAAGAGATAAAAAAGCACCATATTCCCATGGTGCATAAGAAGATTGCTGAGATGCTCACTGTCTGCGTGCCTTGTCATTTTGGTTATGGGATAGCTCCTGTACCATGTGCAAGAGGTACCCCGTTGGCGGTTCTCAATGATATGCAAATACTTACAATGACAATAACTTACCTGGGCCCAAAGTTGAGTATGCATGAGGTGTGGCCCTCGTATTCAAGGGACTTGAGATTGCCAACTTATACTTCGTCAAGCATATACTCCATGTTTGTCACTTTAACCTTAATCACTTCAAGATGCTTATGATAGGGGCAATGAGGGCTGAAAGCTAACAAGTACCATAATTTTTGGAAGCTCTTTTTTTGAAACTTGTAATCCTTGCTTCCTTTACAAAAAGGCCTTTCTTCCACCATTATTGAGTATCCACCTTCTACCTTTAGGCACCATTAAGAGAGCATAGTTTTCATTGTGTGTGTAGTGTTCCAAAGATTATTGATTGATGCATATTGTGATATTACTTGTTCTTGTGCTATTTGTTTCTAGTCACCCTTGTGAACTTTGAAGGTGTCATATGCATCTATTTGCTACTCTATGAGGGACAAGCTTGTTTTGTATCTACTTTGCTTTGTCTACACTTTGAGGTGTTTTTATATATTTTCTGGAACTAACCTATTAACAAGTTGCCACAGTGCCAGTTGCCTGTTTTCTTCTGTTTTTAGTTCCAGAAAGGCAGAAAATCAATATTCTCAGAATTGAACGGGACAAAAGCCAAAGTCAATAACTTTCCGTGAGGGACATGAATCCAAAAGGAGGGACAGAGAGGCACCAGAGGGTGGCCAGACCCCCCTAGGCGCGGCCAAGCCTGGCCCGCGCCTGGGGAGGGTGTGGGCCCTCTGGCCGCCTCCTCAGCCTCACCCTTCGCCTATAATAAGCCCCCGGGGAGAAAACCCTAAAAAATCCAGAAGAAATCCACGAAAACCTCTGTAGTGCCGCCGCCACCAAAGGGGAGATTCTGGGGACAGAAAGTCTTTGTTCCGTCACCCTGCCGGGATGGGGAAGTGCCCTCAGAGCCATCTCCATCGATCTCCATCGCCATCTTCATCACCATTGTTGATTCCCATGATGAGGAGGGAGTAGTTCTTCCTCAGGGCTAAGGGCTCTACCGGTAGCTATGTGTTCATCTCTCTCTATGCATGATCTTGTGGTCATGAGCTTTGTAATCAAGTAGATCTACCTTGCTACTCAAGTGCTTCATTAGATCTATGCTCTCCCCACGTGTGTGAAAGTGACAGCGTGCACGCCATGGTGGCACTTAGGTTTGAGTCTACATAAATACTCTTTGTGCTTTAATAGATCTATGCTTTTCCCCATGTGTGTGAAAGTGACAGCATGCATACCGTGTTTGGCACTTTGGCTAGATTGAATATTTGTTAGTTATATTTGGAGTTGGATGTCTCTATGAAATTGTGGTGTTTGTTGGAACCATCTAGCGTTCAAGGTGATAGTGTGGGGTTATCTAGATTGGGGAAGGCGGACTTTGAGATGTGCTTTTATAGCCCTACCATGGATTAGAGTGTCCAATCGGAGAGTAGTTAAGAGTAGTATCATGAAGAGAGGATATTTATATGAGAGAGTGTTCACTAGTGAAAGTATGATCCCTAGGCCTTGTTTCTAAGCATTGAAACTCCGTTTGCTACTATATCTGTTGCATGTTTGCTTGCTTCCATCTTTGTTCCGTTTGCCGGGGAGGTTTTGGGCTTTTACCTTTCCTCCACGCCATCAGCTATTTCTGGCACCGTTACGCCACGTCAACAACAAGTCAGAAGCTCTTTTCTGGCACCGTTACCACTTGTATTTCACTATCTCTTCGCCGAACTAGTGCACCTATATTGGGTGTGTTGGGGACACAAGAGACTTCTTGTATCTTGATTGCAGGGTTGCTTAAGAGGGAATACCTTTGACCACTTCCTCTCTGAGTTCGATAAACCTTGGGTAATCCACTTAAGGTAAACTTGCTGCTGTTCTACAAACCTCTGCGCTTGGAGGCCCAACAACTGTCTACAAGAATAGTGAAGGGTTTCGCATCATAGTAAATCAAAAAAATTCTACGGATGTGAACGGGGACGCCAACTAATCTAGGAGATGCAAACAACGAGAGGGGGATAGATGCGATCTTCATACCCTTGAAGATTCCCATAGCGGAACGTTCGACGGAACGTGGTTGATGTAGTCGTACTAGCCTTCTCCTCCTCGCGATCCGATCCGATCCAACACCGCAAGTGGCGATGCCTCCGAGAGATGCACACGTACGACACCTCGACATCTCCTCCTTCCTCGGTCCAGCAAGTGGGGTGGAGAGATAGGTTGGATCTACAACACGACGGCATGGTGCAAACAGTAGAGAGTTTCTGTGGCAGGGCTTCGCCTACGCGCAGTCGGGAGAGAGAGAGAGGAGGGCAGCAGCTAGGCGGCTAGGGCTTGAGGAGGTGTGGGGGGAGGGTGCGCCCATGCCCTATTTATATAGAGGGATGGACGGATTCCCCTTTCCCCCTCCTCCAAGCCTAGGGCTGGCGGCCACAAGGGAGGAGTGGGGGGCAAGTTCCCCCCTTCTAGAAGCTCTCCCTAGGGTTTCCCCTAGGGCTTGGCCGGCTGGTCCTATGGGGCCTTGTGCCCCTGGCCCAATGCGGCCAGGGCACTCCCTCGTAGGCCCACACCCCCTCCCGACAAGTGGGGCCACGTTGGTCCCACTCCGGAAGCTTCTAGAACCTTCCAGTACAATACCGAACAATCCGAAACAATTCCGAAATCCAAAAACTGCTTTGCCTTATATGAATCTTATTATCCAGACCATTCCGGAACCTCTCATGATGTCCTGGATCTCATCTGAGACTCCGAACAAAAACTGATAAACCAATTATCCATTCTATCCTAGCGTCGAGACACGTTAAGTGTGTGACCCTACGGGTTCGAGAATATGCAGACATGATCTTCTATCAATAATCGGGGTCTGGAAACCCATATTGACTCCCACATACTCATCGATGATCATATCGGATGAACCACGATGCCAGGATTCAATTAATCCCATATATATATTCCCTTCGTCACGCGATATTTTACTTACCCGAGATTCGATCGTCGGTATCGGCATACCTAGTTCAATCTCGTTCACAACAAGTACTTTACTCGTTCCGTAATCCGATATCACTTTGTGATTAAGTCCTTAACCACGTGCTTTCAAGCGGTGTTGATATCGATTACCGAGTGGGCCCGAAGTATATCTCTTCGACTTGGGAGGGACAAATCCCATCTCGATACATACAACCCAACAAGTACTTTCCGATCACCTGAGAGACACCTTTATGATCACCCTCTCATAGGATAACGTTTGATGACCTCAAAGCTTTCTTCCGATACCAGGGAGTTACATTATCTCATGGTCTAAGGAATACAATATTTGACATAAGAAAAAGCTTCGAAAAGATGAACACGATGACACGATCTAATTGCTCTGCTTGATTTGGGTCTGTCCATCATATCATTCTCCCAATGATGTGATCTCATTATTAATCGACAACTCATGTCTATGGTTAGGAAACCTTAACCATCATTAATCAATGAGCTAGTCCATAGAGGCGTACTAGGGACACAGTGTTGTTCATAAACCACACAAGTATCAAAGTTTCCGCTTAATACAATTCTAGCATGGAATATAAACTTTATCATGAACAAGAATTATAATAATAACATCTTTATTATTGCCTCTAGGGCATAATTCCAACAGTCTCCCACTTGCACTAGAGTCAATAATCTAGTTTACATCTGGAAAAAATCTAACACCCATGGCACTAAGGTGCTGATCATGTTTTGCTCGTGGAAGAGGTTTAGTCAACGGGTCTGCGACATTCAGATCCATATGTACTTTGCTAATCTTCAGATCTCCATCTGTTATATAATCTCGAATTATATGAAACTTGCGGTTGATATGCTAGGTCTTTGGATGATATCTTGGTTCCTTAGCCAGTGCTATGGCGTCAGTGTTGTCACACAATATCTCCAGTGGGTCCAAGGCACTTGGAACCACACCAAGCTCAGTGATGAAGTTCCTGATCCAAACTCCTTCACTTGACGCTTCTGCAGCAGCCATGTATTCCGCTTCTACTGTAGATCCCGCGATCACGCTTTGCTTGCAGCTTCTCCACCTCACAGCTCCTCCATTCAAAATATAAACGTATCCTGTTTGAGATTTAGAATCATCCTTGTCGGTGTCAAAACTAGCGTCGATGTAACCTTTTACGACGAGTTGTTCATCACCTCCATAGACCAAGAACATTTCTTTAGTCCTATTTAAGTACTTTAGGATGTTCTTCACGGCTGTCCAGTGTTCCACTCCTGGATCACTTTGGTATCTGCTCGTCAAACTAAGAGCATTGGACACATCCGGTCTAGCACACAACATGGCATACATGATAGAACCTATGGCCGAGGCATAAGGCACTTTGCTCATAGCTTCTCTATCGTTTATCGTAGCTGGACACTGAGCCTTGCTCAATATCTTACCTGACAACATAGGCACTGAACCTTTCTTTGCCTTATCCATTCTGAACCTTTTCAGAACTTTGTCTAGGTATGTACTTTGGCTTAAAGCTATCAGGTGTCTTTGTCTATCTCCATAGATTTTGATGCCCAATATATAAGCAGCTTCCCCTAGGTCTTTCATTGAAAAACATTTATTCAAATAACTCTTCACATCGTTAAGCATGTCAATGTCATTTCCAATAATCAATATGTCATCCACATATAGTACTAGGAATGTCACTGAGCTCCCACTCACTTTCTTGTAGATACAAGCTTCGTAGCAATTTGGAACAAATCCAAAGCTCTTGATCACTTGATCAAAACAAAGGTTCCAACTCCGAGATGCTTGCTTCAGTCCATAAATGGAACGCTGAAGTTTGCACACCTTATCAGCATCCTTAGGATCGACAAAACCTTCGGGTTGCATCATATACAATTCTTCATCAATGTTGACATTGAGGAATGCAGTCTTGACATCCATCTGCCATATTTCATAATCATGAAATGCAGCAATTGCTAATAAAATCTGAATGGACTTAAACATCGCTACGGGAGAGAAAGTCTCATCGTAGTCAACACCTTGAACTTGTCGAAAACCTTTCGCGACAAGCCGTGCTTTATAGACAGTAACACTACCATCCATGTCCGTTTTCTTCTTGAAAATCCATTTGCACTCAACGGCCTTTCGGTCGCTAGGAGGGTCCACCAAAGTCCATACTTGGTTTTCGCTCATGGATCCCAATTCGGATTTCATGGCTTCTAGCCATTTCTCAGAGTCTGGGCTCATCATCGCTTCCTCATAGTTCGCAGGTTCACTGTTGTCTACTAACAAGACAGTTAAGACATGGTTGTCGTACCACTCAGGAGGGGCATGTGACCTTGTCGACCTGCGACGTTCAGTAGTAGCATCGTCCGAAGCTTCATGATCCTTGTCATTAGCTTCCTCTATTGTTGGTGCAGACGACACTGAAACAATTTCAGGTGCTGCGCTACTCTCCAACTCAAGAGAAGGTTCAATAACCTCGTCTAGATCTACTTTCCTCCCACTCACTTCTTTTGAGAGAAACTCCTTCTCAAGAAATGATCCGTTCTTTGCGACAAACACTTTGCCTTCGGACCTGTGATAGAAGGTATACCCAATAGTTTCCTAAGGGTATCCTATGAAGACGCATTTCTCCACTTTGGGTTCGAGCTTGTCAGACATCAACTTCTTGACGTAAGCTTCGCATCCCCAAACTTTAAGAAACGACAACTTAGGTTTAGCACCAAACCACAGTTCATATGGTGTCGTCTCAACGGATTTAGATGGTGCCCTATTTAAAGTGAATGCAGCGGTTTCTAATGCATAACCCCAAAATGATAACGACAAATCTGTAAGAGACATCATTGATCGCACCATATCTAATAGAGTTCGATTCCGGCGTTCAGACACACCATTGCGCTGTGGTGTTCCGGGTGGCGTGAGTTGCGAAACTATTCCGCTTGCTTTAAGATGCGTGAGAAAATCATAACTCAAATATGCACCTCCATGATCGGATCGTAGAAACTTAATTTTCCTGTTACGATGGTTTTCCACTTCGTTCTGAAATTCTTTGAACTTTTCAAATGTTTCAGATTTATGTTTCATTAAATAGATATACCCATATCTACTTAAGTCATCAGTAAAAGTGAGAAAATAGCGATAACCACAGCGCGTCGAAACACTCATTGGTCCGCATACATCGGTATGTATGATTTCCAACAAGTCCGTTGCTCGCTCCATTATTCCAGAGAATAGGGTTTTGATCATATTGCCCATGAGGCATGGTTCGCACGTGTCAAATTATTCAAAATCAAGAGACTCCAAAAGTCCATCAGAATGGAGTTTCTTCATGTGTTTTACACCAATATGACCTAGACGGCAGTGCCACAAATAAGTCGCATTATCACTATCTACCTTGCATCTCTTAGCCTCAATGTTATGGATGTGTGTTTCATCGCTTTCGAGATTCATAAGAAATAAACCATTCATAGCAGGTGCATGACCATAAAAGATGTTACTCATATAAATAGAACAACCATTATTCTCCGATTTAAATGAATAACCGTCTTGCAATAAACACGATCCAGATATGATGTTCATGCTCAACGCAGGCACATAATAATATTTATTGAGGTTTAAAACAAATCCCGAAGGTAAAACTAAGGAGAGCGTGCCAACGGCCATCACATCAACTCTTGATCCGTTGCCAACGCACATCATCACCTCATCCCTCGCTAGCTGCCATCTATTCCGTAGCTCCTGTTTCGAGTTACAAATATTAGCAACTGAACTAGTATCAAATACCCAGGCACTACAACGTGGGCTAGTAAGGAAAACATCAATAACATGTATATCAAATATACCTTTGATGGTGCCAGCCTTCTTGTCCGCTAAGTACTTTGGACAGTTGCGCTTCCAGTGACCCTTGTCCTTGCAATAGAAGCACTCAGTGTCCGGCTTAGGTCCAGACTTGAGCTTCTTCTCTGCAGGGGCAACGCGCTTGCCGCTGCCCTTCTTGAAGGGCTTCTTTGCACCCTTACCTTTCTTAAAGCTGGGGGGCTTGTTGACCATCAACACATGATTATCTTTCTTGATGTCCACCTCCGCAGCTTTCAGCTTAGCGAAGAGCTCAGTGATCGTATCAGTGGAACCAATCTGATTATGAGTAACTACAAAACCTTTGTAGCTAGGAGGGAGTGATTGCAGAACTCTGTCAATCTTGAGCTCCTCTAGAATCTTGCAGTCCAGTTGCTCAAGGCGTTGAGTGTAGCCCGACATCATAATGGCGTGCTCACTAACGGAACTCCCTTCCTCCATCTTGCAGTTAAAGAATTTCTCAGAGATCTCATATCTCTCAGAACGGGCCTGAGTCTGAAACATAGTTTTCAGTTCCTCAAGAATCTCAAAGGGCCCGGGGAACTCCTCAAAACAATTTTGAAGGTCCGATTCCATAGCAAACAACATGGTGCTTTTAATTACACCATAATCATCCTTGCGCGACTGATAAACAACTTTCTCATCAGCCGGCGCATCTACAGCAGGGGCGTCACCTAGCGCTTTCTCAAGGACATAGTCCTTTTGTCCGCCAGAGAGAATGATTCTCAGATTGCGGAACCAGTTGGTGAAGTTAGACTCATTGTTCTTAAGCTTTTCTTTCTCAGCAAAAACGTTGAAGTTGAAGTTGGACTTAGCCATTTGATCTACAAAATTTGCAAGTACAGTTTAGACTATGTTCATGATAACTAGTTCAACTTAATCATATTACTAGATGAACTCCCACTAAATTCAACATCCCTCAAGTTGTTTAGTGAACATGATCCAAATTCACCACACCTAATCCGATCTTCACGAGAAGAGATGTGGTTTCAATGGTGGACAACGAAGTGTCGATCATATCATTCATATGACTCATGCTTAACCTTTCGGTTCATGTGTTCCGAGGCCATGTCTGTACATGCTAGGCTCGTCAAGTCAAACCCAAGTATTTCCGCGTGTGCAAAACTGGCTTGCACCCGTTGTATGTGAACGTAGAGTTTATAGCACCCGATCATCACATGATGCTTGAACACGACGAACTTTCGCAACGGTGCATACATGGGGAGAACACAGTTTTATCTTGATCTTTAAGTGAGGAATCATCTTATAATGCTACCGTCGCGATCTAAGCATAATAAGATACATAAAAGGATAAACATCACATGCATATAATTTTATGTGACATGGTATAGCCAATCTCCACGCAATGATCTCCATCTTGTGCGTGCCAGCATGATCTCCATCACTCCACCATGATTGCCTCCACCACGAATAGCAACTACAACTATTGCTAACTACTTAGCGATAAAGTAAAGCTATTACATGGCGTATAAGAAGCTGACACATAGGTCATACACAATTATAAAGACAACCATATGGCTCCTGCCGGTTGTGTACTCATCGACATGCAAGTCGTGAAACATTACAAAACATGATCATTGCATACAACATACACATAACATTTTGGGCCATACCATATCACAGAAACACTCCCTGCAAAAACAAGTTAGACGCCTCTACTTTGTTGTTGCATGTTTTACGTGGCTTATGGGAGTAACATGCTAAGAATGATTCTTACCTACGGAAAGCCACAACGGTGATATTATGGTTGCCAACGTCCGGTGTAAATCACATGACAACTATAGTGAGAGAAACTGGCATCCACCAGCCGCATCTGTGGAACAAGCCACACGTCAAGTGCGGAGCCGGTCTCGCGAACGAGGTCGCGTAAAGTTGGCCTAGACTGCTTCGATCTCACTATCCCGTGTCATAAGAAGTACACAAACAAGAGGCTTGCAACATAAAACATCAACGCCCGCAACAAGCATGTTGCGTTCTACTCGTGAAACACATCTACGCATAGATCTAGCTCTGATACCACTGAAGGGTTTCGCAGCATAGTAAATCAAAAAAATTCTACGTATGCGAACGGGGAAGCCAAGATCTAATCTAGGAGATGCAAACAACAAGAGGGGGATAGATGAGATCTTCATACCCTTGAAGATTCGCACGGCGGAACGTTCGACGGAATGTGGTTGATGTAGTCGTACTAGCCTTCTCCGCCTCGCGATCCGATCCAATCCAACACCGCAAGTGGAGATGCCTCTCAGAGATGGACACGTACGGAAAATCGACGTCTCCTCCTTCCTCGGTCCAGCAAGTGGGGTGGATAGATAGGTTGGATCTACAACACGACGGCGTGGTGCAAACGGTGGAGAGTTTCTGCGGCAGGGCTTCGCCTACGCGCAGTCGGGAGAGAGAGAGAGGAGGGCAGCAGCTAGGCTTCTAGGGCTTGAGGAGGTGTGGGGGGAGGGTGCGCCCATGCCCTCTTTATATAGAGGGATGGTCGGCTGCCCCTTGCCCCCTCCTCCAAGCCTAGGGCCGGCGGCCACAAGGGAGGAGTGGGGGGCAAGTCCCCCCTTCTAGAAGCTCTCCCTAGGGTTTCCCCTAGGGCTTGGCCGGCTGGGCCTTGTGCCCCTGGCCCAATGCAGCCAGGGCACTCCCTCGTAGGCCCACGCCCCCTCCCGAAAAGTGGGGCCACGTTGGTCCCACTGCGGAAGCTTCTAGAACCTTTCAGTACAATACCGAACAATCCGAAACAATTCCGAAATCCAAAACTTCTTTGCCTTATATGAATCTTATTCTCCGGACCATTCCGGAACCTCTCGTGATGTCCTGGATCTCATCCAAGACTCCGAACAAAAACTCATAAACCAATTATCCATTCTATCCTAGCGTCGAGACACGTTAAGTGTGTGACCCTACGGGTTCGAGAATATGCAAACATGATCTTCTATCAATAATCAACAACGGGGTCTGGAAACCCATATTGACTCCCACATACTCATCGATGATCATATCGGATGAACCACGATGCCAGGATTCAATTAATCCCATATATATTCCCTTCGTCACGCGATATTTTACTTACCCGAGATTCGATCGTCGGTATCAGCATACCTAGTTCAATCTCGTTCATAGCAAGTACTTTACTCGTTCCGTAATCCGATATCACTTTGTGATTAACTCCTTAACCACGTGCTTGCAAGCGGTGTTGATATCGATTACCGAGTGGGCCCGAAGTATATCTCTCCGACTTGGGAGGGACAAATCCCATCTCGATACATACAACCCAACAAGTACTTTCCGATCACCTGAGAGACACCTTTATGATCACCCTCTCATAGGATAACGTTTGATGACCTCAAAGCTTTCTTCCGATATCAGGGAGTTGCATTATCTCATGGTCTAAGGAATACAATATTTGACATAAGAAAAAGCTTCGTAAAGATGAACACGATGACACAATCTAATTGCTCTGCTTGATTTGGGTCTGTCCATCATATCATTCTCCCAATGATGTGATCTCATTATTAATCGACAACTCATGTCTATGGTTAGGAAACCTTAACCATCATTAATCAATGAGCTAGTCCATAGAGGCATACTAGGGACACGGTGTTGTTCATAAACCACACAAGTATCAAAGTTTCCGCTTAATACAATTCTAGCATGGAATATAAACTTTATCATGAACAAGAATTATAATAATAACATCTTTATTATTGCCTCTAGGGCATATTTCCAACAAATAGAAGTGTGTAGACATCAGTATCAAACCACCAATGCCACAAAAGGCCTCCCTTATTCTCCGGGAATCTCGCCCCAACGGGATCGATCCATACTTCCACTATCGGTGCACTTGTCGGTGGCAAACCGGAACCTCTCACAAGGTTGGGGAACTTCTCCACAACTTAATTGGATGCTCCCAACAAACGCCACTAAGGCCACAAAACCGTCTAGGGTTCCAAGAACCCAAGAGGGACTAGATTCAACGAATACCATGAACCAAATCCTCCGAGGAGAACTCAAACCGATGCACCTAATGCAAATGGCAAGAACACCACAAAGATGCTCAAATCCCTCATTCTCAAGTTCCAACAAAGCTACTAAAGCTATTGGTGGAACAAGAGAGGAAGAACACAAAATCCCCCAAAGTCTAGATCCCCAAAGATACACTCACAAAGAGATAAATCAGTTAGGTCAAAACATGGATCTAGATATCCTCTCTCTTCCACTCAAATATTGGCAAGAATCATCGGAGGGGAAGAGATTAATCAAGCTTGAGAATAAGATCAAATGGGGGCAAAGCTTAGACTAAAAGAGGAAGAAGAAGCAACCTAAAAGCAAAACAGACAAAGCTATATAAAGGGATGGAAAAAAAACTTCCTGTTGGGGCGTTTTCTAGAACTTGTCGAAATGCACATAGCACACGAGCGAGGCAGGCGCGTGGAGCCAGAGAGAAACAGCGCGGGCAAGGAGTGGGCCAGTGTGGGCCAGCTAGCGGCAGCGGGCTAGTGTGCGAGCAAGAGAAGCTAGCGGCAGGCGCACGGTGTCAACGCGAGAATTGCGGGAGCGAGCGGGCAGAGCTGGGCTGGGCGCACGAGGTCAACGTGCGCATCGCTAGGCGCGCACAGCATGCGAGCGGGAACAGCAACGGCAGAGTGCGTGGCAACAAGCGGGCCAAGCAGAGCGCGGGAGATGCGGGGCCGCAGTGGGGGCCATGCGCACGCGGGAGGCAGGGCCTGCCAGGGAGTGAGCTGGGCAGCGCAGGTCATCCTGGGCCAGCCGATAGTATCGGCCCGCCCGGGCGGTACTACCAGGCCGGTCCGGTAGAGCCGGGCCAAGCTACCAGTGGAGGAAGAAGATAGGAGGCCGCTGCCAGGTGCGGCCGGTACCTACATGCGGTAGTACCGGCCCAACAGAAACTTCTTTTCTTTTTCCTTTTTCAAATTAAATAAAGCACACTTCAAATATTCATAACTTTTGATTGGTAGCTCCGATTGACCCGATTCCAATTGCATTGGAAAGAGGACGACACAAGCTACCCTATAATGTGAGAATGTATCATGTATTATAATGTGAGATACCTCACTTGGTGAGAAACCGAAAAACCGCCAAGATCAAAATCGCAACAAGATACAGACGGAAGATCCGATTTTGATGAACAAGAGCTTGTTATGGAGATTACCACAAGCTCTATATACTCACATGGATAAGACCAAATAACAACCAAATACGATGATGCAAGTATGCAAAGGTTTGAGATCTCTCCGAACGATATGATCGAGTTAGTCATTCGAGAGCCCCTCTTGATAGTACGGTTATCTATCCTAAACCCGGTCTCCCACTAACAACATGAGACCGGCAAAAGGGAAAACCTATCAAGATTATACCTTTGCCTTGAGCATTCCACTTGAGCTCGATGTAGACGAACTTGACCTTCTCAAGATGGAACGCCTTTCTTGATTCCTCATCATCGATCCATGATCACCGAGGATGGCAAGCATCAAACATGAGATCTTCTAGAGATGGCGCATTTTGAGCTTGCACAACACATCTTCTCCTCATTTCATAGACCTTGAAGCCAACACATGCTCCAAGCGATACCAAAGGACAATTCCTACAAGTGCGACTTAATACACACATTAGTCCATAAAGATTGTCATTATTTACCAAAACCACACATGGGGGGCCACATGTTCTTTCACCTTCTCTCCGGTATGATGCGTGAGTAGTTCCACCTTGGACTATGGGTCCATGTAGTAGCTAGATGGTTGTATCTCCTCCTTTGTGCTTTCATGTATAGATCTTGTGAGCTCCGTTCATGATCAAGATCTAATTTATTTGTAATCATGCATGTTGTGTTTGCGGGGATCCGATGGATATTGAGATTATTATGTTGGTTTGATTAATGGTTTGTATTTATGATTCTATCATGTATGTGTTGTTTGTGATCTTGCATGCTCTCCGTTGTTAGTAGCTATCTTGGCCAAGTAGTTGCTAGTTACTCCAAGAGGGGGTATTTATGCTCGATAGTGGGTTCATGCCTCTAGTTTCCAAGGAAAGTGACAATAATCTCTTTGGTTGTAGATGTGCTGTTGCTACTAGGGAGAAAACAACGGTCTCTTGTTCATGGAACATGTGGAATGTTACCTTACACACTTTGCTTAAAGCTATTGTTTGTTGCTTGCAACTTAATACTGGAGGGGGTTCGGATGATAACCTGAAGGTGGAATTCTAGTCATAGATGCAGTTGGATGGCGATCTATGTATATTGTTGTATTGCCCAATCGAATCTCATAGGATCTTTCTGACTAGTAATTGCATTATTATGCCTTGCTCAGTTCCTGTCAATTGTCCTGCTGTAATTTGTTTACCCTTCATGCCATGTTGTTTATCTAAGGAGAGCACCTCTAGTGAACTATGGACCCCGGTCCAATCTTTACCATTGATACACCTTCCACTGCTACTTGTTTACTTGCTGCAAACCATTACCTTCCACGCCATACGTTTAATCCTTTGTTACAGTAAACCGGTGAGCTTGACAACCTCACTGATTCGTTGGGGCAAAGTCTTGAGTTTGTGTTGTGCAGGTCTCCGTGTTGCTAGCAACACCTGTGTGACGTTTCCTTCCTCCTACTAGTTCGATAACCTCGGTTTCTTACTAAGGGAAAACTTGTTGCTGTGTTGCTTCACACCTTGCTCTTGGGGTTCCCAACGAAGCGCTCCTACATCAACTCAGCGCTGCATCAATAGACTAGGTTCGTGATGAGATCAATGGGCTCTATACTTGGTCCACACAAGAAACATAGCTAGTCAAAAAACGGAATTTCCGTTTCCACTACTTTTACGTCGGAAATAGCTATTCCATTTTTGTTTCTTCTTCCATATAAAAGTTTCCATTTTCATTTTTGTTCCATGATTTTCCGCTTTGTTTCCATTTCCGTTTTACGCGCAAAAGAAAGAATCTTCCCGTTCCACTTTCATACCTACATGTGGCTAGGAGGTCCCTTTCACCCCACTTGTCCTCCTTCCTCAAGACAATGTTGGTCGCCTCTGCGTTGCAGTGACCTCCACGACCTCCTCCTTGCGTTTGCACTCGCCCGTGGCCTCATACATGTGCTACCTCCCCTCGCGACCTTGCCCTCCTCTGGTCAACCATAGAGTCGAGTGTCCCCTTGTCTATGTGCATCACCATTGCACCCCCATTTTACCTCTTGCCACCGCTTGAAGCCTATTGATATCGCCATGCCTCCCACACATGCACTGACCCCTAGTGGTGTCATTGTTCGATTGTTGTGCGTGCATCCAGACACCTTTTCTCCATGTGTTCTTGTAGTTAGTCGTTCTGCTGCTTCACATAGGTGGTGGTGATAGATGTTTAGTGGTGTTGTTCTACAATTTCATGATGCCAATACAATACCAGGGATCAAAATATCCTTTGTTATCATGATGTACATCCATCTACCTTCTAGAAAGGTGTGATGTGTCTAGAGAAGTTAATGTCAGATATAGATGATATGTAGGTAATGGTACATTAAACTCTGAGAGGATATTTGGTTTGATAATTCTCGTCTAGCTACACAGTTCTAGGAAATCTATATAGTTCCTAATCAACAAACTAAAACCATTGCTGACCTACGTGGTGGAACTTATATGTGATTTCAAGAGAACTTTCACTGAATCCATAGTGGAAATAACTCAAAGGAATTTCTAGTAATATAACTTTCTTAAATTCCAAGGAATTGATACGACAATATGAATCGAAAGGCATTTATTCTTCTAGCTCAATGTATTCCTTAATACACAGATTTACCTCCCTATTGTGTGGAACCTATCCAAGTTTTCTGATGGTTGTTTTCAAATAATAAAATCATGATCATAAATAACTTGAGGGCTAGAGGTATTCCAAAATATATGGAATGTAACCTTTGTAAAGAAATAGAGTCTTTTAGACACCTTTTCTTTGATTGTATTGTTTCCAAAGTACCATGGGATGATGTTCGTGAGATTTTTGGTGTTCTATTCTATAATTTTGAATCCATTGCTTTTAAATGGCTGGTAGATAAAAAGTACTTACATTTCAATGCAGTCACTTCAAATGTTTTGTATAGCATCTCCAACAACAGAAATAGTTTAGGCTTTAATAAAGTTTCCTAGATAAACACGAAGCATGTGTGGAGCTTGATTCTTTCTTATCTAAGAAATTGGAAGGTCTCCTTCAAGGAACTAGAAGGAGGGATGATCAGACAGTTCATGGACTATATGATAAGTAAGCTAAAAACACTGATGGCGCTCTTGACGAACTGATCTACACTAGCTTCGAGTGGATCTCCATCTAGAAGTACAAAGCTGTCTCACGTCATGGCGGGCTGGCGTCGCTAGAGTATCTGAAGGGGCAACCTGAAGAGGATGATTCTATTTATGTGGTGTACTAGCCTGACTTTGTTGTATTCTTCATCTTTAGACAGTCCTTTTGTTTTTTAGTTGTAAGCGTTTTGCTCCCCTTGAATTTGTTCTCTTTCGGGCAAACTAGTTATGCGTAGTTAGGCCTCTCAGATTTCTAAGTTCTCTTTTTGGTGTTTGAGGTGCGTGTAATAATCGTTTGGTTTCATTTTTTGGAAAGAGTTAAATACGGTAGCAGTACTTGTACTTTTCCGTTTAGCTCGATTTAGTCTCCATACTCAGAATTTGCGGAATTTTAGCCGTGTACTTGTCAATTGGACTTGATTAAGTCCTAAACTAGATTTGTCATCAGAATTGGGCAGACGTGCATGACACATGGACGTTGGTCTCACTTGCAAGAGAACAACTGCACTAGAAATTTGCACTTGGCCCCTCCCGCGGGACTCCGTGGTGGTACATTGAATTGCAAGTGAATTTGTACGCTGAATTGGAATGGAAATTCAAGGAATACAGATGCTTAGAAGATTATATATTATGCTTATGGTGGCTTTGTTTGGTGTAGGGAAGGATATATTAGGAGTATTGAAGTTGATTTGTGCTCTTTTAAGCTTGTGATTGTGGTTCAAATCATGAACCTTTGTGGTAGGCAGTAGTGAGCAAGTATTGATGATGTTGTATCTCGGTGATGGTAATGTTTCTACCAATTTTTTGTACTAATTAACTTGATGTCATTGTTTCTAGCAATAAAAAATATGAGATAAAAATTCGTTGTACAAATTCACTTCCAATTCAGTGTGCTATAATGGAGTCCCATGGGAGGGTCTAAGTGCAAATTTCATGGGAGGGTCTAAGTGTAAATTTTTAGGGCATTTGCTCTCCTGCAAGTGGGATCAACATCCACGTGTCGTCCAGTCAGCTAAATTCGGCTGATAAATCTAATATAGGACTAAATTGAGTCAATTGATAAATACATGATTAAAATTCTGTAAATTTTGAATACAAGGATTAAATCGAGTCATACGCAGAAGTCTGATGGAGCCGGGAGAGGTCCCTTTCAGTCTAGAAAAACAAACTAAAGATCGTGTCCTCGTAAAAGAACTCAAAGTTATCTCATGTCAAAAAGAAGAACCTAAAGATTGTGAGTTGTAATACGATCCCCCTAGAGCTGTAAAAAAAAATCCCCCGTACAAGGCGATAGTGGAAGTTAAGATGACTGAGATGCAGTATAGTTGGGGTCGAGCTAAGCATCAATTTCCGTAGCTAGTTGTCCGTAGGTATAGCATTATTGCGAGCCAAGTATCGGAGTACTGGAATACGGACGTTCACTAGATATACTGCGAAAGATAGATCGAGTTTAGTAGTCGTCGGTTATTATAGGCGGTATACCAACAGCGAACTAGGTAGCTAGGAGCATGCGTCGCCGACCGACCGATGGCATGCCACGCAGCGATGTGCCATGCATGCAGGATCGAGTCAAGAATAGAAGGAGACCGACCACAGCCGGTGGTGGCCGATCGTCGAGCGGACGCGCGGGCGTTGCGGTCGCTGGAGGAAACCAACCACACGCGCCCTCGCCATGGATGCCCTTCCCATGGCGTATAAGTCTGGGCCTCCTCTGCCTCCCCTCCCTTGTCCCATTTCCATCGCCCGCCGCATGCCCCCGATCAACCGACCACCGCCGTCGCGTTGATCGATCTACCCACCACCCACCTGCAGCCGGCCGGAGGGGGAAGCCCAGGACACAGGAGGAGAGCTAGACGGCGAGGAGGGATATGACGGCCGGAGGTTCTACGATGCTGCGCGCCTGCGCCGCCGCGGTGCTCGCGCTGGCGCTGCTGGCCGTGGCGGTGCGGGCCGAGGACCCCTACCTCTTCTTCGAGTGGAAGGTGACTTACGGGACCAGGTCCCCGATGGGCGTGCCCCAGAAGATGCTCCTCATCAACGACGCCTTCCCCGGCCCCACCATCAACTGCACATCCAACAACAACATCATCGTCAACGTCTTCAACATGATCGACAAGCCGCTCCTCTTTACCTGGTACGTCCATCGGCGCCTACTCCTGCTGATGAATAATCCTGGATTATCCATCATTCTTCTTCTTGGCATCTCTTAATTTGGATCGGGCATTACATACATGCATGTATGTATGCGCGCGCGCGTGGCGCTGCGGCATGCATGCAACAAATTGTCATGCAGGCACGGGATCCAGCAGCGGAAGAACTCGTGGCAGGACGGCATGCCGGGCGCCCAGTGCCCCATCATGCCCGGCACCAACTACACTTACAAGATGCAGTTCAAGGACCAGATCGGCACCTTCTTCTACTTCCCCAGCATGGGCATGCAGCGCGCCGCCGGAGCTTACGGTCTCATCAGCATCCACAGCCGCCCGCTCATCCCCGTCCCCTTCGACCCGCCGGCCGACGACTTCCCCGTCATGGTGGGCGACTGGTACACCAAGGACCACACCGTCCTTGAGAAGCACCTGGACACGGGCAAGACCATCGGCCGCCCCGCGGGTCTCCTCATCAACGGCAAGAACGAGAAGGACGCGTCCAACCCGCCCATGTACAACGTGGAGGCCGGCAAGCAGTACCGGTTGCGCATCTGCAACGTGGGCATCAAGGCCTCCCTGAACGTGCGCGTGCAGGGCCACGTCCTGAAGCTGGTCGAGATGGAGGGCTCCCACACCGTGCAGAACGAGTACGACTCCATGGACGTCCACGTCGGCCAGTGCCTCTCCGTCCTCGTCACCGCCAACCAGAAGCCCGGCGACTACTTCCTCGTCGCCTCCACCCGCTTCATCAAGGAGGTGAACACCATCAGCGCCATCATGCGCTACAAGGGATCCAACACCCCGCCGTCGCCCAAGCTGCCGGAGGCGCCCAGCGGCTGGGCATGGTCCATCAACCAGTGGAGGTCCTTCCGCTGGAACCTGACCGCCAGCGCCGCCAGGCCTAACCCGCAGGGGTCCTACCACTACGGCCAGATCAACATCACCCGCACCATCAAGCTCTCCACCAGCCGCGCCATGGTCGACGGCAAGGAGAGGTACGCCCTCAACGGCGTCTCGCACATCGACCCCGACACGCCCCTCAAGCTCGCCGAGTACTTCAACGCCACCAAGGGCATCTTCGAGTACAACCTCATCGGCGACACGCCACCCAAGGAGGGAACACCCATCAAGATCGCCCCCAACGTCCTCACCACCGAGTACCGTACCTACATCGAGCTCGTCTTCGAGAACCCTGAGAAGAGCATCGACTCATTCCACCTCAACGGCTACGCATTCTTCGCCGCCGGGTACGTCTCTCGGCCTGTTTCTTTCTTCTGAACTTTACGACGACGACATCTGCTGGGTGTGCCTGAATCTTACGACGACGATCCCTGTACGTACGTACGTGTGCATGCAGCATGGGACCGGGTCTATGGACGCTGGACTGCAGGAAGACCTACAACCTCCTTGACACGGTGAGCCGGCACACCATCCAGGTGTACCCGAGGTCGTGGACGGCGGTGATGCTCACCTTCGACAACGCCGGCATGTGGAACTTGAGGTCCAATGTGTGGGAGAGGTACTACATGGGGGAGCAGCTGTACGTGAGCTGCACCTCGCCGGCGAGGTCGCTCAGGGACGAGAACAACATGCCCGAGAACAGCCTCCGCTGCGGCAAGATCGTCGGCCTGCCGCTGCCGGCGCCATACATCATCGCATAATTAAGCTACTACGTACGTACTCAAGGCCTACGCAAGAGCATGCATTCACCCATGCATATATATGCACGACGAGCGCATGGTGCTGTACACACTATCTACGTACAACCTACCACAGCAGGAAGAGTAGGAATTTTGTGTTTCTTTTTTTTTTCGTACGCTAGCTCCCCCCCCCCCCCCCCCCCCCCCCCGCCCCCCACGTCAAACTCTTCTTCTTGTCAGATTTTTACTCGATCTCTCTTTTCGAAGAATAAAGAAAATACCTATAGGGGGCTCAAGACCACCTGTACGTCATCGGAACGAGGATGATGATGAGGACAAGAAGAAGAGAGATTTTGGCCGGCGGATGCGAACGCCATACGACCTCGATCGGGAAGCCCCGTGTCGAATCGTCGTACGTTGTAATAGGAGTACCTTTAATTATTAATTCTACTATCTAATGATCATCATTTATCCAATAAGTCCTTCGGACAAATTGGTCAATTATATTTGTGTGTCGATAATATATATATGTACATGAGCATATTGTAATTCTTATTATTCGCCGTTATGTTTTCTTGTGTAACATCCATTAATATGAAACTTCGTATTATGTGGTTCACTCTCCTTGCTCGCAAGATGTACGTTTTTGAGTTTAGTACATGATGGTAACCATAATATATGAGATGTCAATGTAAACATAGCTAGAAAATGCTAAAAAGTTATTGATGGCACATGTAGCTTTGCCTCTGAACCACAAATACGTCTAGTAACCTTTTGAAGGAACTGGGTTTAAGGTTTCAAAATAAATAAAGTTCCAATAGAATTTTTTTGGACCTCCCAAATCACCCGAAGTTTTAGAGACTTTGAAAATTGTAAGTTATTACGACCAAGTACTTTGAATTTTCACAAATTCATCCCATTTAATTCGAATCCACTGCGAAATTTGGAGGTACAAAGCATTTTGATAAACACCATTTTTATTGCAATTCATGGCAAGGGATGCCATTCTACATGGCTGTTTGGATCTTATGGATTATTTATTTGATGGACGACTTGGACGCCAAATTTAGATCATCCATTGACTCCTGCTGGAATGGAATGTTACAATTGCTATATAAAAAATTGGAAATTTTGATGAAATATACCCACTCCTCAAATAATTCTTGTCGCGTGGGAGTACCATGCTTTGTGCTGACTAGTTGAGATGTCAATGAAAACATAGCTAGAAAATGCTTATAAGTTCTTGACCTCCAAGTTTTGGCACGTGTAGCTTTGCCTTTAAACCTCAAATATGTCTAGTAACCTTTTGAAGGAACTGTGTTTAAGGTTTATAAATAAATAAAGTTCCAATAGAAAATTTTGGACCTCCAAAATCACTCAAAGTTTCAGAAACTTTGAAAATTGTCAATTATTACAACCAAGTAGTTTGAATTTTGAAATTCAACCCATTCAAATTCGGTCCATCGCGAAATTTGGAGGTACAAAGCATTTTGATAAACACCATTTTTGTTGCAATTCGTTGGCAATGGATACCATTATACCAGGCGGTTTGGATCTTATGGATTATTTGGTTGATAGACTACTTTAATGCCTAATTTTGATCATTCGTTGACTCCTGCTGGAATGGAATGTTACAATTGCTATATAACAAATTGAACCATGTTTTGCAGCACCTCATTATACCAATGACATATTTGCATATATTGAATAACGGATGATAGAAAATGTGAATCTTCAAAGCGAACTGAGTAGGTACATGGAATAGAGTGTGGATAAAAATGGTTATATGCATGTTTAATAACAACAAGCGCAACATTGGTGTCGTGGTGGTGGCACGGCAGATGCCATGAGTAGGCTAAAGTATGGGGTCAATGAATGCTAGAGGGATCCGGGGAGGGAAGATGTAGTGATCTCTACACTCAACAGTTCTACAAGTAAATCTCTATTCCTCTTCTCAATGAATACAAGTGCTCCTAGAGATGTCTCATAGAGAGAAAGAACACTAATACACGAGCCTTACGGCGTAGAGTGAATCGATACCCCCTCAGGAGCCCGCGTCTCCCCTTATAAAGGGGTGCCTTGGTTCCTTCTAGGGCTGACGTGGCAAGCATATCCTTGGAATATGCTTGTCCCAATATGGTAACTCGGCGGCCTCCTTTCCGTGTCCCCTTCTATGGGCGGCAATGCTCCAGAAACCTTCATATGCATGCCTCGGGCTTCCTCACTGTCACCTCCGTGACGTTCGTCTGCCCTTCTGCTGCTCTGCTCCTTGTCCTTTGCGCTTGGCTCTGCCTAGATTCCTCCTAGCCAGTGACTAGGGTTTGACTATAGGAACCTCCTTCTCCTGCAAGCTTCGCGTTATTCGGCCTTGTCTCGCATAACTCGGCTTGGCCTTCACCTGTATTCTAATTAGTCAGAGTCATTCAGCCGACTTAACTCATATGTCGGTCGGATAAGGCGTTACTCATTCTACATTTATCATGGCCCCGCTTACCTCGGCCGACTCTTACATGATTCGGCTGACACAATCAGTAATTCGGCTTACGACAAGGGAGATTCCTTTCGTGTTTCCCCTGTCATGACCCTATCCGGGGTCACCTCCCCAACATTAGTCCCCGAAGCTGGTGTGGTCCTGCCGGAAACCTCGGCCGGGCCACATTAGTTTCCCGACATTCTTCTCTCTTTCTTTCCGAGTTATTTCTTTCTGTTCGAGGTATCCGCGCAACTTCCTGGGTACGCCTCTTCCTACGTGTACCACTCATCATTGCCCTTCTAGTTTTTTGTTCCGCTACAGTGCCCACTGACAAGCTATAGTGATTATTGCGCCCGTCGCGTCGGTGCAGTGACGCCTCGAGTACCGCATCGGTCGGTAGGCCCGATCCTCTCCTGTGCCGTGTGGCCTATGGTGTGGCTCCACTAGCTGTGCACGGTTTCGCGATACACACGGTTATGTGGATATCGTGGCATAGCCACGATCCCACTATGGTTACTGTGGCGTGGTTATAAAGAGGGGAGAGGGGTTCGGGCAGTGCACTTTTCCCCTTCCGCTCTCCCTCATCTTCTTCCTCGCGTCGCCGCTCTTCTGCGTGTTCTGGTGCTTTCGCCATCGTCGTCCTCCTCTACGGTCACGCCGCCGTTCTCCGGCTCCTGCGACCTCACCGCCGTGCCCTCGTTCCGGTGCTCTCACCGGTGAGTTTTCTAACGGTACCGCCGCTAGGTCGCCGTGCTAGGAATCCCTATTTTCTATATTCCCCGCGGTGGTTCTTCTTCTGTTCCGCCGCCGTGCTTGTTAGAACCACGACGGAGCCCTGCATCTCTAGGCCTATCCCCGCCGCTAGTCTCTCCTCCGTCGACTCCTCCGACGAGCCTATGTCTAGTTCTGCCAGCGGAGCCCTCGTTGAGGACGATGATTTTGCGTCCGGTCCAGAATGGGGTTCTTGGCAGGGTTCCACCGTTACTCATCGCGAAGTAGAGTGGTTGATTAAGACGCGCCGGATTCCTGCCGAGGTAAGCTGTCGCCTGCCCGTCAAGGAATCCTCTCCCGTGCTCAACGAAGGCGAGTATGTAGTATTCATGTCCCACTTTGCTCGTGGGTTCGGCCTCCCCCTTAGCAATTTTGCTAGGGGGTTCCTCGATTACTTCGGCCTCCAGCCGCATCACCTGCCGGCCATTGCTATCGCCTCTTTGTCAGCTTTTATCTCGGCTTCGGAGGGGTACTTCGGCCTTTGGCCCTCCGTACATGTTTGGTCCAAATTCTTCCAAATCCGATCTAATGTTGTGCAGGACAGATCTTTTCATCCTTCTGAGAAATCTCTTACCCGGTGCGGGGTTGCGTCCATTACACCTCGGAGAAACTCTGAGTTCCCCTGTGTCGCCGGCCTTGAGTCTTGTAAGAAATGGCATAGATCATTTTTCTATGTCAAAAATACTGGGAAGGAAGATAAGATTCGGCTCCCCACTTTTTCTATTGGCCCCCCTTCCAAGAAGAATTGGAACTACAACCCTAGGAAGAGCCATGCTCTGGCCGAGGCGTTTGAGATTCGGCTCAAGGAGTTGATCCGTGCCGGGCTCCGTGGTGAAGATCTGATGACCGCATTCATCAGCAGCCGAATCTGCCCTTTTCAGCTTCGCTCTCACAAGCTTTGTTACATGAGTGGTCCTCTCGATCCCAACCGAGTTTCTACGGTTGAGCTCGACGATTATCACATTTATAAGCGTGTCCGAGCTATCTTTAACAGATATGCCGGAGGAATGGGAATGGGGACTGAAGCCATTCACTTGCGGGAATCCCCCTCCTCAGGTAAATTTACGCATTGGTGTTTGCTTCCGAGTCGCCTTTGTGATTGTTCTTTTGCTAATCCTACTCTGTTTTTTCTCTAGCAGAGGTTTACGGAGCAAAAGACAGAGGATGCCGAGGCTTTGGCTCTTCCGTGGACTGCAGATCGTAATACCCCGGACAACGGGGAACCTGACTAGGAGGAGTTTGTCCCTAATTCGGATGTTGCTCCGGTTAGTGCCCGTGGCAAGACCTCGGCCCACGCGGATGAAGGTGACTCGGACGACGTCCAAATTCTTGAGGTAGTTGTCGCGGTGCCTATCTCTTACGCATTTCCGGCTCCTTCTTTCCCAGCTAATCCAGCTGGTCAGGTGCACGACGCCGAGCCTCTTGCTTCTCAAGCTCCTGCTACTTCGAAGAAGCGCACTGCTTCGGCAGGTCCCTCCGGTGCTGCCCCCAAGAAGCGAGTGAAGAAGTCTTCACAGCATATCCCGAGGCGCAAGATCATGCCTGCGGTTACTGGGTGAGTTTATTTTCATTTGTATTTCTTGTTTCTCTCTTTCTGTCTCTTGACTCGACTTTTTTTGTATTTCACAGAGCTCCTCTCTCCGCAAAGCCTAGTGGTCCGAGTATGACGAGTCATACTACCCGGCAGCCTTCTCCTCCTCCTCCTCCAGAAGATACTCGGGTTCCCAGTCCCTCTCATGCTGATTCTCCTCCTGCGCCGACCCATATATCGCCTCGACGAGATGTGCCTATTGCCCCCACCATTACTACCGACATAACCCCCACACCGGATCACCCGGTTGAGCCTGTTGCCCCTGTCAAGACCACCGAGGTTTCCCCCATGATCCTTTGATCACCACAATCCCAGCGGCTACTCCAACTCCAATCGAGGATACCACCACCTCGGCCCCTTGGAAATTTTAGTTCCTCCTGCCCCCCAGGGCGTGATTCCTAGTGCTGAGGTTGTTGCCCCTGCCGAAGCCTCTACTAAAAGTAGGAAGATTGTTGTTACTAAACCTTTGGCATCTCGGAAAGGGTCAGCTAGCTCTTCTCAGCCCAACATAGCTGATGCACTTCACAAGGGAGCTTCCTCTGCTAAGCCTGGTGTCACCCTGCTGCCGACACTCAACTTACTCTTCACAAGAGTCCGACGACGGCGGTGGTCGCACAACGGGCCCGAGGTAAAGTGTTGACCCGCACTAAGAGCGGAAACAGCCTCGGCTCTTTGGTGGAATATTCCAATAACTGGAACGCCGCCGATCAACTTGAAGGCAATCCGAGTAGCCAACCATTTCAGCTTTCTGACATCAGCAGTCGCTTGCACATGGCTGCTAAGATTGTCCTTGATAGTGACAAGATGAATGAGGTAAGTGCTTTCGTTGATACTTTGTCTGTCATTCAAATGGTATCATATACACACTAGTCCCCGAAGCTTGCAACCGGATAACTTGTTGTTCATTTGGAAGCTTTGTCAGTCTTCAAATGCATTTCTTTCTAAGTCAACCCCCTTCATGACTCGGATTAGCCGTGGTCCATGCATATCCGAATCAAGTTTTACTTGGTTCGGATTTGCTTTAGCTTTGAATATCTAGCCACTTTGATCCGAGTCAAGTTACACTTGGGTTGGATCTGCTTTAACTTTGACTATCCAGCCACCTAGATCTGAGTCAAGTTTTACTTGATTCGGATCTGCTTTAACTTTGAATATCCATCCACCTAGATCTGACTCAAGTTTTACTTGATTCGGATCTGCTTTAACTTTGAATATCCAGCCACCTAGATCCAAGTCAAGTTTTACTTGATTTGGATCTGCTTTAACTTTGAATATCCAGCCACCTAGATCCGACTCAAATTTTACTTGATTCAGATCTGCTTTAACTTTGAATATCCAGCCACCTAGATCCGAGTCAAGTTTTACTTGATTTGGATCTGCTTTAACTTTGAATATCTAGCCACCTAGATCCGAGTCAAGTTTTACTTGATTCGGATCTGCTTTAACTTTGAATATCTAGTCTTGTAACCTTCTATCATATCTAGGTTGCCCATGATCGGCGGACAACCGAATTTCAAAGGTTGCTCTTTGCCCACAAGAAACTGCAAGAAAAATATGAGAAGGTTGTTCCTATAGTGAATAAAACTGGTAATTTAACAAATCTGTGTACTGTTCCTTAAGTTTGTAACATTTTTGGCTTTTCGTGCTAATTCACTCTTCGTTGGTGTGCAGCTAGTATCAACAATTTGAATACCCACCTTACCAAGAAGGTTGACGCTCTTGAAGGTTGGTTCCTCGTTTTTGGTTTTTAATTTGTTAATTCATGTCTGAGATAAATATTGGGTTTCTTACAACCTTCCGGCTATGGTATAGCCGAGTTACAAACACTTGCAGAATCGCATCAAGAATGCATACCTATGCCTAATATGATGCTGCATTTTTTAGAGCAAGCTGCCACTCATTCGGCGCAACTCAAAGAAAAGGACGATGAGATAACTCGGTTACGCGCCGAGGTTGAGTCTCTCAAGCTTTCATAGAAGTCCGAATTGGAAAAAGTTGATCAGGAATTCTCTGAAGAAAAGAATCGACTGAGCCTATAGTTGCAGAAAGATAAGGAACTTCTTGAAGCTGCTGAGCTAAAAAACTGGACGATGAGCGAGGAAATCACTCATTTCGAGAAGAGTAGGGCCGATTGGTCCCTGGATCTCCAGAAAATGTTGAGTTACATCCATCGTAAGTCTCTGCCTGTGGCCGAGTTATCTTCTTCTCTTTCTTACTTTTAACTGATATGATTTCCTTTTGTGTAGATCATTTTCCCGAAGCGAAACCAGTGAGCTCTAAGGTTGTGATTGCTGCTCCTGAGCGCCGACGTGTCCCCGTTGCTCCGAGTCAAGAATATTCGATGGAAGACTTCCTGATTGTCGTCTGTGCTGCTATTGGACCAATGAAGATTATGGGAAGAGATCTGGTGCAAGCAGCTATCTGGGCCTACCATGTTCTTTGGTTGAACACCTCTGGAACGCCTAAGATTGATGAAGTTGAAGTGCTTGTGTCGAGGCTGATGGCATCTCAAACCCAACTTAACCTCTGGAGGGAATCTGCTGGGAGGGCTGGTGCTGACATGGCCCTTACGGCCGTGTTGTCTTGGTATGAGGATATCTCCCTCGATACTCTGATGCATCTGCGCACGGGCTCTCCTTGGGTTGAAAATCCGGAGTTTGTTGCTCGCCGTCAAGCTCGTGCCTTCCAGCTTATCGAGTATGCTGACTTGCATAAATGGATCGAAGGGCCAAGTTTTCTTCCCAATCCGGCAGATGATGTAGAAGCTGAAGATGCATCAGGTGATGACTCGGCCGATCAGGATGAACCGGAGGGTGATTTGGATAATTCCCGCGATTCAAATGACAGCTCGGATGAGGATGGCGATGCGCGATCGTCCTCTAAAGGGACTGAGAACCCTTGAGCTCAAGCTGATGTCTCTCAGCAGCCGGGGCTTGTCCCCGAGGTTATTATGGCTTCTGTTGAAGCAGAGGTAACTTCGGCTGAGGTGCTAGCTACCTCGAAGCGCCTAGTTCCTGAATATACCCTTGCGAAGGTGACCGAGGTCCCCCCGCTAGCGTCCGAGATACCCATGCCTGATGCTCCTGACAATGCTACTGCCCCTTAAGGGTGATTTGGTCTTTTTTGTTGTTTAGGTTCAAAAAACTCTAAGGTCTTGTTTGATTCATAGGATAGGAAAAGTATAGGAATAGGAAAAACACAGGATTGAGATGTCATGCCAACTTGAATCCTATGGGAAGAAGAATTTTGTTTGATGTAGCAAAGGAATTTTTCCATGAGGTATGATCTAATGTTTCTTTCCTATAGGAATTGCACTACAAGATTCCTATAGGATTAATTCCTATAGGATGTGTTCCTATGAATCAAATAATAACATAGGAAAAAATTTCATAGGATTAAAATCCTACACAATTCCTATGCAATTCCTATGAATCAAACAAGCCCTAAGTTGTTTTAAGTCCCCGGTATGCCGGGCGTATGATGTCTGTGGAACAATTGTCCGTCTTTTGGTGTGGTGTGAACCTTTTTGCCTTGCGCCGCTGAGGCATTGGTGATGGTAACTATTGTCATTTCATCTAAGTAAATCTAACTGCTTCATATCTTTGCTTTTCCCAACTTTAATTTCGTAAAGCCGGATTGTATTCTCCCACGTGGCTGACCTTCGTTTGGCATTTATCTTGCTTGCCCTTTGTAAACTTGGTTGTGTAGCTGTTGTTTTCGCGATTTCTACTTGAAGTATAATGCTCTAACCTCATAGATTGGCTTGTATCCCTTATTATACTTCGACTTGCTGAGGTTGTTACATCTATAAGTTGTTAGTTGTTTCCTCCTTGTTATTCCTTTGTCGATCGAGGCGAGCTTACATTGCAACCTATGAGTTATGATCATCAAATTGGGTAGTCCCCGAGTTTTTGCTGAAGTTATCAAGCTCTTATGTGTATGTAAAAAATTAATGGATGGCGTAGGTCACTTCCGAGTTATCGCTTGGGTTGCTGAAGGTTCATATCTGTTCAAAAAACATCGAATGATATGAAGCAGTCCCCGAGTTGTAAACTGGGTTGCCAAAATATAGTTCATAACTCAATGCAGAGAACAGCACGGGGCAGTCCCCGAGTCATTGCTCGAGGTGCCGAGGTTTACTACATAATTCAAAAAATGATAAACAATTATGGGGCCGTCCCCGAGTCATAGCTTAAGGTGCCGAGGTTTAATGCATAATCCGAAGCAAGAAATAACATGATGTAGTCCCCGAGTGACTGCTTGAGGTGCCGAGGTTTAATACATAGTCTTAAAAAATAGAAACAACATGGTGCAGTCCCCGAGTTGCTGCTCGAGGTGCCGAGGTTTAATACATGCTTGATATTCCGACTTGATGCGTCGCATCGTGACGTACAACATGTGGCTTCTAAGTGTAGAACAGGCGAAGTAAGGCTATGTTCCATGGTCTTTTTGATTCGTCTCCGGCTTTATTTGCCTTGTTCTTCTCTGGTGGCTGAGCGTCGATCAGGTAATATGCATCATTGTGCAATGCTTTACTCACGATGAATGGTCCTTCCCATGGGGGTGAGAGTTTGTGCATGCCGGCTGTGCGTTGTACTAGCCGAAGAACCAAGTCTACTTATTTAAAAACTCTTGGATTGACCTTTTTGCTATGATATCGTCTGAGATTTTGCTGATAAACAGCTGATCTTGATAATGCCAATTCCCTTGCTTCTTCTAGCAGATCCACATCGTCTTGCCGTGATACCTCCTTTACTTCGGCCGTTGTGTATTGGATTACTCTTGGCGAGTCATGCATTATGTCGGCTGGAAGCACAGCTTCTGCCCCGTATACTAGAAAGAATGGGGTATACCCTGTCGACCTGTTTGGGGTGGTCCCGAGGCTCCACAGTACTGCTAGAAGCTCCTCAATCCATCATCCTGCCGACCTTTGAAGTGGTTTGTTAACCCGGGGTTTTATCCCTGACAATACCAGTCCATTTGATCTTTCTACTTGCCCATTTGATGCCGGGTGAGCCACCGAGGCAACATCTAGTCTTATGTGTTTTTCTTGGCAGAATCTAGCAAAGGCTCCTTCAGCAAAATTCGTTCCGTTATCCATGATAACACTGTGTGGATATCCATTTCTCAAGATAATATCTTTGAGGAATTTTACCGCTGTTGTTCCATCACATTTTCTTATTGGTTTCACCTCGATCCACTTTGTGAATTTGTCCACCATGACTAGAATGTGAGTCATTCCGCCTCGGGCCGGCTTGAACGGACCTACCATATCCAAGTACCATACAAAAAAGGCCAAGTGATTGGAATCGTTTTTTAACTCGGACGAGGGCAGATGTATCTTGATGGCGTATCTCTGGCAACCATTACATTTTTCTACTAACTCTTTTGCCTCCTTCAATGCCTTCGGCCAATAAAATCCATGCCTAAATGCTTTGGCCACTAAAGCTCTGGATGAGGCGTGATGCCCGCATTGTCCCTGATGTATATCCAGGAGTATTTCCCGCCCTTCTGCCGAGTCAACACATCTTTGCAGTACGCTCGTGACGCTTCTCTTATACAGCTCATTGTTTATGATTGTGTAAGCTTTTGCTCTTCTTACTATTTGTCTAGCCAGTACCTCATTACTCGGCAAGATTGTCTCCTTAAGGAATGAGAATATGGGTTGCGCCCATATCGGCGTGATTTTCTCTGGGATAGTTTCACTGTCGATTTCCATATTTTCCGCCGACATAACAGCTTTGGAGTTTTCTGTGTTTGCTCGTGCGACGGCCGGGTTCACCTTTAGAAAGCCCGGGTCACATTGTCGATTTCCATTGACACACTTCCTTCTATCAGTTTTGCCGAGATACGAATTGACTCGGATTCTGGTGATGGTGTAATCGATGGTTTTATCAAGTGCTCTAGGGAAATGCCCAGGGGAATTGATTGCCTAGTTGATCCGAGTTTTGATAGTGTATCTGCAGCGTCATTTTCCGCCCGAGGTATATGATGAAATTCGCACCCATCGAAATAACCACTGATTTTTTGCACATGAAATCTATATAGGGCCATATTCACATCTAGTGTGTCCCAATTGCCTGATACTTGTTGTACTACCAGATCTGAATCACCATAGCATAGGATACGACGTATATCAATCTTTTTTGCCATTTTTAACCCATGGACGAGTGCTTCGTACTCAGCTACATTGTTTGAGGTGACGAAATGTATCTGCAGCACATACTTCAGCTGATCTTTTTTTGGCGAAGTTAATACTATCCCTGCCCCCAAACCATTTCTCAACTTGGATCCGTCAAAATGCATTGTCCAATAATTCGGATTTGGTAATGGTGGTTCATATTGTACCTCGGCCCAATCCACAAAGAAGTCGGCCACTGCCTGAGATTTGATTGCATCTCGCCTATCAAATTGCGGAGCATAAGGTGATAACTCGATTGCCCATTTTTCTATTCGGCCACTTGCATCTTTGTTGCTCAATATCTCGGCTATGGGCCCTTCACAAATCACTTTTATCGGATGTTCTTCAAAGTAGTGTTTGAGTTTTCTTGCTGACATGTATACTCCATAAGCCATCTTCTGGTAGTGCGAGTAGTTCTGCTTTGAGGCCAATAATACCTCGCTTAGGTAATATACCGGCCTTTGTATTGACTTATCCCCTTCATTCCGCTCCACGACAACCACCGCACTTACCACTCTGTTAGTGGAGGCTACATAAAGTAACATAGGTTCTTTTGACAATGGAGAAGCCAAGATCGGTGCTGTGACCAACATCTTTTTTAACTCATGAAATGCATTATCAGCCTGTGGTGTCCAGGTGAATTTATCAGATTTTTCATCAGTTGATATAGAGGTAATGCCTTTTCCCCTAGCCAACATACGAATCGACTCAGCGAAGCCAGGCATCCCGTGAACTTTTGTACATCGTTCAGACACCTCGGCAGTTCCATTTTTTCAACTTCTCGGATTTTAGTTGGATTTGCCTCTATACCTCGGCTAGACACGAGGAAACCAAGTAATTTTCCAGCCGGCACACCGAAGGTACATTTTTCCGGGTTAAGCTGTAGGGGTTCCGAAAACAAAAAAATTCTACCGCATGCAAACAAACAAGCCAAGATCTATCTACTAGATTGTAGAAATGAGTCGATAGAGGAACTCACCCTCGAAGATTCCAAAGCGGTAAACGAGAGCAGATTCTCGTGGGTGATGTAGTCGTACTCTTGGCGATCTCAAGATCGTGTAGACGATCCTTGCGGCGCTGCGTTCCGTCAGTGCTTCCGCAATCGGTCACACATTCGGTACTCGATGAAGACCTTCCTCTCCCTTGTTCCAGCAGGCAGCGGAGGTTGTAGTACTCTCCTCGCGATTCCTGCAGCACGACGTCGTGGTGTCGGAAGTAGAGGGAAGATCCCGCAGGGCTTCGCCTTAAGCCGGTGCGAGTATGGTGGAGCAAGAGAGGTGCCTTGGAGATCTAGGGTTTAGAAGCACCAAGGGGAGAGGTGTAGCCGGCGGCTAGGATTTGGGGAAACCCTAGTCGACGACTTGGGAGGAGGCCCTAGGCGGCGGCGACTTGGAGGAGGCCGGCGGCTTGGGGCTAGGGTTTGAGGTGTGAGGGGTAGAGGGCGCCCTACCCCTCCTTATATAGGTGGAGGGTGGCCGGTTGGGAGAAGGTATTCCTCCCCCAACTCGGCCTCCTTGGCCGGCGGGTGGAGGGAGGGGACTTCCTCCCCAAGTAGCTTTCCTACTCTCCCTCCACCAAGCAAACTTGCCGTTTGACTTTTTCAAATTGGCGTTTGACTTTCAAACTAGGATTTGATTTCTCTCTTTATTTTGCCCAGCCAAGTGACCTAGTACATGATGCAATCATTCCATATTGTCATGACACATTCATGTACCCTTCCCCTCCGGAGTGCCAGACCTTCCGGGCCCTTCTAGAACATTCCTGGTGAAAACACCAGAATCATTCCCCAACTCCGAAACAGGACTTTCCTTATATGAATCTTATTCTCCGAACCATTCCGGATCTCCTCGTGATATCCCGTATCCCATCCGAGACTCTGAACAACATTCGTTCTCTTACTCATCATTCCATAACTACTCAACAACATTGAATCCTTAAGTGTGTCTCCCTACGGTTCGTGAATTATGCGGACATGATCGAGACACTTCTCCGAACAATAACCAATAGAGGAATCTGGAAATTCATATGGCTCCCACATATTTCTACGATTACTTTGCGATCGAATGAACCACTTACATACGATACCAATTTCCCTTTCTCTCACGATAGTTTACTTATCCGAGGTTTTGATCGTCGGTATCTCTGCATACCTAGTTCAACCTCGTTACTGATAAGTACTCTTTTCTCGTTCCCGTGATATGTGATCCCATGTGAGACAGTCACATTCTTGCAAGCCAATTGGATGAAATTCCACCGAGAGGGCCCAGAGTATATCTATCCGTCATATGGATGGACAAATCCCACTCTTGATCCATGTGTCTCAACCCACTCTTTCCGAACACTCAATGCCACCTTTATAACCACCCAGTTACGGTGTGGTGTTTGATGTCATCAAAGAATCCTTCCGGTGATGGTGATAAGCATGATCTCATGGTCGAAGGAATTAGGTTACTATGTATTAGAAAGCATATAGCAATTGAACTATTAAAATGACTTGATCTTTATGCTACGCTTATCTATAGGAGTATGTCCATCATACCATTCTCCTAACGATATGATCTTGTTGTTAATAACATCTCAATGTTCATGATAGGGAAACCACAATCATTTATTAACCAACAAGCTAGTATTATAAAGAGGCTTTACCAGGGACTCTAATTTAGTTTACAAATCACACAAGTATTAATGTTTCCTTGTTAATACTGTTATAGCATGAATGTAAACATTTATCATAAACACAAAGATATAATAATAACTACATTTATTATTGCCTAGACATCTTAAGCACATGCTCACTGGCGGAGCTGCCCTCTTCCATCTTGCAGTTAAAGAACTTTTCAGAAGCCTCATAACTCTCAACTGCCGCGTGAGCCTCAAATATCATTTTGAGTTCACGGACAATATCATGTGGGTCTTGGTTCTTAAACCTTTTCTGAAGCTCCGATTCCAAACCATACAAGATAGCACACAGAACTATGGAGTACTGATTCTTCCGAGTGAGGTAAACATTCTTTACTTCATCGGTAGCAGTAGCTGCAGGCGGGTCACCCAGCGGTGCATCCAACACATAGGTCAAATTACCAGCATTGAGGACAATCCTCAAATTGCGGAACCAATCCGCAAATTTGCTTCCATTGGTTTTCAACTTTTCTTTCTCTAGGAACGCATTAAAATTGATGGTAGGGGCCGCCATTGATCTACAACATATTTTCAATAGTTTAGACTAAGTTTATGACAAATTGAGTTCTAATTAATAGTTAAAGTAATCTAGGTGAACTCCCACTCAAAATAATATCCCTCACATTGTTTTAAAGATCACGCAAACCAAATCCACCACATCAAAACCGATCATCACGAGAGTTGATGTAGCTTCAATGGCGAACAATCAACATGTTCATCATATCTACTATATGACTCATGCTTTACCTTTCGGTGATCCATGTTCCGAGACCATGTTTGTACATGCTAGGCTCGTCAAGATCAAACCTTAGCTTCCGCATGAGCAAATCTGGCTTGCTCACGTTGTATACACCCGCAAAATCTAACACACCCGATCATCACGTGGTGCTTCGAAACAACGAGCTTTAGCAATGGTCCAGCAACGTCAAACTACCAGCATATGCAATGTCGGGTCTAGTACATAGCACGACATACATTAGATATCCTATGGCTGAGGCATAGGGAGTCTTACTCATCCTTTCTCTATCTTTTGCCGTTGCTGGACTTTGAGTTTTACTCAAGGTCGTATTGGGCAACATGGGCAAGAACCCTTTCTTGCTATCTTCCATTACAAATCTCTTTAGAACTTTGTCCAAATATGTACTTTGTGACAATGATATTAGGCGTCTCGATCTATCTTTATAAATCTTTATGCCTAATATGTAAGCTGCTTCACCAAGATCTTTCATTGAAAAACTATTATTCAAATATTCCTTGACACTATTAAGAAGGTCTACATCATTCCCAATCAACAATATTTCATCTACATATAGTATTAAGAATGCTACAGAGCTCCCACTCACTTTCTTGTAAATACAAGCTTCTCCATAAGTTTGCATAAAACCAAAACTTTTGATCACCTTATCAAAACGTTGATTCCAACTTTGGGATGCTTGTTCAATCCATATATGGACCGTTGAAGTTTGCATACCTTGTTAGCATCTTTAGGATCGACAAAACCTTTGGGTTGCATCATATACAACTCTTCATCAATGTCTCCATTGAGGAATGCTGTTTTGACATCCATCTGCCATATCTCATAATTGTAATATGCAGCGATTGCTAACAAAATCCTCACAGACTTTAGCTTCGCTACTGGTGAGAAAGTCTCATCGTAGTCAACTCCTTGAATTTGTCGAAACCCTTTTGCGACAAGTCGAGCTTTATAGACAGTAACATTACCATCAGCATCTGTTTTCTTCTTGAAAATCCATTTGTTCTCGACAGCCTTCCGGCCATCCGGTAAGTCCACCAAAGTCCATTCTTGGTTTTCGTACATGGATCCAATCTCGGATTTCATGGCTTCTTGCCATTTATTGGAATCTGGGCTCATCATTGCTTCCTCATATGTCGCATGGTCATCGGTGTTGTCCACCAACATGACACTCATAACGGGATCATACCAATCAGGAGTGGTACGAGTTCTCGTTGACCTGCGAGGTTCTGTAGCAACTACAACCGAAGTTTCATGATCATCATCATTAGCTTCCTCTCTTATTGGTGCAGGCACCACATGAACTTCTTCCGGTGCTGCGCTACTCGCAAGTTCGAGAGAAGGTTCAACAACCTCGTCGAGTTCTACTTTCCTTCCAGTCACTTCTTTCGAGAGAAATTCCTTCTCTAGAAAGGATCCATTCTTGGCAACGAAGATTTTGCCTTCGGATCTATGATAGAAGGTATACCCAATAGTTTCCTTCGGGTATCCTATGAAGACGTATATTTCCAATTTGGGTTCAAGCTTGTCCGGCTGTAACTTCTTTACATAGGCTTCGCAACCCCAAACTTTAAGGAACGACAATTTAGGTTTCTTCCCAAACCATAATTCATACGGTGTCGTTTCAACGGATTTAGATGGTGCCCTATTTAAAGTGAATGCGGCTGTTTCTAATGCATAACCCCAAAATGATAGCGGTAAATCTGTAAGTGACATCATAGAACGAACCATATCTAAGAGAGTTTGATTACGACGTTCGGACACACCATTACACTGTGGTGTTCCCGGCGGTGTCAATTGTGAAAGTATTCCGCATTTCTTCAAATGCTCGCCAAACTCGAAACTTAGATATTCACCTCCACGATCAGAACGTAGAAATTTAATCTTCTTGTTACGTTGATTCTCTACCTCACTTTGAAATTCCTTAAACTTCTCGAAAGTTTCAGACTTATGTTTCATGAAATAGATATACCCATATCTACTCAAGTCATCCGTGAAGGTAAGAACATAACGATAACCACCGCGCGATGCTACACTCATTGGACCACACACATCGGTATGTATGATTTCCAATAAGTCCGTAGCTCGCTCCATCATACCAGAAAATGGAGTCTTAGTTATTTTACCCATCAGACATGCTTCGCATCAAGTGATTAGAAATCAAGTGATTCAAGAAGTCCATCGGAATGGAGTTTCTTCATATGCTTCACTCCAATGTGACCAAGAAGACAGTGTTGAAGGAAATATGCCCTAGAGGCAATCATAGAGATGATGATATTTCATATGTATCCATGAGTTATTGCAATGTTCCTTGAATATCCATATCAGGCAACTTGTATTGATTGGCAATTACGTGAATTGTTTGTGAAACTCTATACTTGTATGGTTATTTAAGAGTTGTCCCTAGTCGGAGTTCATGTGAGGACACACGTGAATATTAGACTAGCACATCGATTGGTTGATGACTATGTTTCGCAAGTCATAGACATGGAGATGTCAAACCAATGACGTGGACACATGTTATGAACATGGGGTTGGACTGACCCAACCTGAGACTAGCAATTAGTTACAGATCTCTCTCTACACATCGTGTACGTTTTGTCCTTAGACCTGAGATTGTCGCATGTACTTGAGATGTGGATCGACCTACTTTGGGGCTATCAAACGCTGCACCATAACTGGGTAGTTATAAAGGTAGCTTTCGGGTTTGTCCTGAAGCATGCTGCAAGGCATGGTCAATCAAGATGGGATTTGCCCCTCTCTACTTGAGAGAGATATCTCTGGGCCCCTCGAGTGATCGGATCCAGAAATGCATGGCCGTGCTACCTATGGTTAAGAGTTAACCTAGTAAAGGGATTCCGAATCACGGTATCGAGAAAGGGAGGTCAGCTTGGAGCTAGACCAAATATCGTGAGGCAAAGGGAAAGACATGTACTAAACCTTGTGATGGTTCGTCCGATATGATCTTTGTATGCGTTTAGGAGTTGGCACGTCTTGCTAGAGGCCGCTACCAACTATTGATAGAATAAGTGTATTCGTGTCATGTCTATACGGATATGAACCTATAGGGTCACACACTTAAGGGGCTAGAAGCCTAATGAGGATTGGATCCGAATTAGACCAGGCTTAGGGTACTAATGGGTTGCTAATGTAGAAGCCCACTAGGGACGCCTATATAAGAGAGGGTGGGGCGAGCTGACCAGGGTTAGACCTTAGACCTCAGATCATTCCCAGCCGCCACTTCTCACGCCTGTGTCGTGCGCATGGACCTAGCAGTTCGACGTCTGACGCTTCCACCCTGTACGTGTGGATACCTCGGAGGCAGTGCATCTGTAGCGCTTGGACAAGCCGCGCAAGGGGAGCTGCTCGTGGGACGAGGAAAAAGAGGAGACGTGGAACGTCTGCACTGCCTCGACGCGCTTCATCAATTCCGCAACTGCGCGTCTAGTGGTAATCCCTTGATCTATGACATCAGTAATCCTGATATACGTGGTAGAATTTTTTTGATTTGCGCTAGTGTAGCCTACCCGTATCCCTTCAAGTGCCACATGTAGGTCGAGTTATCCCTCGATTTCAAACGTTTAGCTTCAATGTTATTAATATGTGTATTTCCACTATCGAGATTCAATAAGAATAGACCATCTATCAAAGGTGCATGTGCATAAAACATATTACTCATATAAATCGAACAACCATTATTCTCGGACTTAAACAAGTAACCGTCTCGCAATAAACAAGATCCCGATATAATGTTCATGCTTAACGCAGGCACCAAATAAAAATTATTTAAGTATAAAACTAATATCGATGGTAGATGAAGAGGTAGCGTGCCGACCGCGATCACATCAACCTTTGATCCATTTCCTACACGCATCGTCACCTCGTTCTTCGCTAGCTTCCGTTTATTCTGCAGCACCTGTTTCGAGTTACAAATATGAGCAACCGAACCAGTATCAAATACCCAGGCGCTACTATGAGTACTAGTGAGATACACGTCAATAACATGTATATCGGATATACCTTTCTTCTTGATGTTGTAGTTCTTCAAATCCGCCAAGTACTTTGGGTAATTCCGCTTCTAGTGACCTTCTCCCTTGCAGTAAAAGCACTCAGTATTAGGCTTAGGTCCAGCCTTGGTCTTCTTCGTCGGTGCGATAACTTTCTTACCACCCTTCTTGAAGTGTCCCTTTTGCTTAGACTTGCCTTTCTTGAATTTGGTGGTCTTATTGACCATCAACACTTGGTGCTCTTTCTTGATCTCCACTTCTGCAGATTTTAACATGGAGAAGAGTTCTGGCAACTACTTGTTCATGCTTTGCATATTGTAGTTCATCACAAAGTTCTTGTAACTTGGTGGTAGTGATTGGAGGACACGGTAAATCCCCAAAGCATTAGGAATCACTATACCCAAGCTTTGGAGTTTGTTTGCGTGCCCAGACATCTTATGCACATGCTCACTGACGGAGCTGCCCTCTTCCATCTTGCAATTAAAAAACTTTTCAGAAGCCTCATAGCTCTCAACTGCTGCATGAGTCTCAAATATCAATTTGAGTTCACGGACAATATCATGTGGGTCTGAATTCTCAAACCTTTTCTGAAGCTCCGATTCCAAACCATACAAGATCGCACACTGAACTGTGGAGTACTGAGTCTTCCGAGCGAGGTAAACATTCTTTACTTCATCGGTAGCATCAGCTGCAGGCGGGTCACCCAGCGGTGCATCCAGCACATAGGTCAAATTACCAGCATTGAGGACAATCCTCAAATTGCGGAACCAATCCGCGAAGTTTCTTCCATTGTTTTTCAACTTTTCTTTCTCTAGGAACGCATTAAAATTGATGGTAGGGGCCGCCATTGATCTACAACATATTTGCAATAGTTTAGACTAAGTTTATGACAAATTAAGTTCTAATTAATAGTTATATTAATCTAGGTGAACTCCCACTCAAAACAATATCCCTCACATTGTTTTAGTGATCACACGAACCAAATCCACCACATCAAAACCGATCATCACGAGAGTTGATGTAGCATCAATGGCGAACAATCGACATGTTCATCATATCTACTATATGATTCATGCTTTACCTTTCGGTGATCTGTGTTCCGAGACCATGTCTGTACATGCTAGGCTCGCCAAGATCAAACCTTAGCTTCTGCATGAGCAAATCTGGCTTGCTCACGTTGTATACACTTGCAGAATCTAACACACCCGATCATCATGTGGTGCTTCGAAACAACAAGCTTTAGCAACGGTGCTTACTAAGGATGAACACTTTAGAACTTGAAATTTATGTGCATGAGGGATCATCTTATAATGCTACCGTCGTTAACTAAGCAATACAAGATGCATAAAGGATTAACATCACATGCAATTCATAATATGTGATATGATATGGCCTTTCTTCTTTGTGCTTCCGATCTCCATCTTCAAGCACGAACATGATCTCCATCATCACCGGCATTGCATCAAGGTCAATGACGTTGCTCCATGATTGTCGTCCACCAGCTTCAACTATTACAACTACTTTGAATAGACACGTGGGTCTTAACAGAAATTAAAGACAACCATATCGCTCCTGCCGGTTGCCAACTTACAATAAGGAACATTGCATACATCAAATATAATCACAATCATGGCCATATCACATCACAGCACACCCCTGCAAAACAAAGTTAGACGCCTCTAATTTCTTTGCATATTTTACGTGGTTTGGGGCTTTCAATAAGTGTTGATCTAACTTACGAACAAGAACCACAACATTGATGTTTAAACTATCAAGTGCCTGTTGTAAATTGGATCTATACTATAATGGGAGAGACAAACATCCGCAAAGCCACTTATGCAATACAAGTTGCATGTTGAGCGTGGAGCAAGTCTCATGAACGATGTCATGTAAGGTTAGCCCGGGCCGCTTCATCCCATCATACCGCAAGATGCAAAGTACACAAGAAGCAATTGATAATAAAAGTACCACCCGCCCACAATGACTATTTTGTTTTACTCGTTCAACAGATCTACATATAGACACGGCTCTGATACCACTGTAGGGGTTCGTAGCATGGAAAACACAAAAAATTCTACCGCATACAAACAAACAAGCCAAGATCTATATACTAGATTGTAGCAACGAGTCGATAGAATAACTCACCCTCGAAGATTCCGAAGTGTTTAACGAGAGCGGATTCTCGTGGGTGATGTAGCCGTACTCTTGCTGATCTCAAGATCGTGTAGACGATCCTTCCGGCGCTGCGTTCCGGCAGCGCTTCCGCAGTCGGTCACACGTTCGGTACTCGATGAAGACCTTCCTCTCCCTTGTTACAGCAGGTAGCGGAGGTTGTATCACTCTCCTCGCGATTCCGGCAGCACGAGGCGTGGTACCGGAAGTAGAGGGGAGATCTCGCAGGGCTTCGCCTTAAGCCGGAGCGAGTATGGTGGACTATGAGAGAGGCCTCAATGATCTAGGGTTTAGACACACCAAGGAGAGAGGGCTAGGCCGGTGGCTAGGGCTTGGGGAAAGCCCCAAGTCGGTGGCTAGGGTTTTCCCTATGGCGGCGACTGCAGGAGGGCCGGCGGCTAGGGCTAGGGTTTTGGGTGGTGGAGGTGTAGGTCTAGAGGGGTAGCCCTGCCCCTCCTTTTATAGGTGGAGGGCGCCGGCCAAGGGGGAGGGAGTCCTCCCCCAACTCGGCCTCCAAGGCCAGCGGTGGAGGGAGAGGAACTCCTTCCCAAGTAGGTTTCCTACTCTCCCTCCACCAAGCAAACTTGCCGTTTGACTTTTCAAATTGGCATTTGACTTTTCAAACTAGGATTTGATTTATCCCTTTATTTTGCTCAGCGATGACACCTAGTACATGATGCAACCATTCCAACTTGTTATGACACATTCATGTACCCTTCCCCTCCGGAGTGCCGGACCTTCCGGAACCTTCTAGAATATTCCCGATGAAAACACCGGAATCATTCTCCAACCCCGAAACAGGACTTTCCTTATATGAATCTTATTCTCCGGACCATTCCGGAGCTCCTCGTGATATCCCGGATCCCATCCGAGACTCTGAACAACATTCGGTCTCTTACTCATCATTCCATAACTACTCAACCACATCGAATCCTTAAGTGTGTCTCCCTACGGTTCGTGAATTATGCGGACATGATCGAGACACTTCTACGAACAATAACCAACATAGGAATCTGGAAATTCATATGGATCCCACATATTTCTACGATTACTTTGCGATCGAATGAACCACTTACATACGATACCAATTTCCCTTTTTCTCACGATAGTTTACTTATCCGAGGTTTTGATCGTCGGTATCTCTGCATACCTAGTTCAACCTCGTTACTGATAAGTACTATTTTCTCGTTCCTGTGATATGTGATCCCTTGTGAGCCAGTCACATGCTTGCAAGCCAATTGGATGACATTCCACCGAGAGGGCCCAGAGTATATCTATACGTCATATGGATGGACAAATCCCACTCTTGATCCATGTGTCTCAACCCATACTTTCCGAACACTCAATGCCACCTTTATAACCACCCAGTTACGGTGTGGTGTTTGATGTCATCAAAGCATCCTTCCGGTGATGGTGATAATCATGATCTCATGGTCGAAGGAATTAGGTTACTATGTATCAGAAATCATATAGCAATTGAACTATTAAAATGACTTGATCTTTATGCTACGCTTATCTATAGGAGTATGTCCATCATACCATTCTCCTAACGATATGATCTTGTTGTTAATAACATCTCAATGTTCATGATAGGGAAACCACAATCATTTATTAACCAACAAGCTAGTATTATAAGGAGGATTTACCAGGGACTCTAATTTAGTTTACGAATCACACAAGTATTAATGTTTCCTTGTTAATAATGTTATAGCATGAATGTAAACATTTATCATAAACACAAAGATATAATAATAACTACATTTATTATTGCCTCTAGGGCATATCTCCAACATCTCCATCATCACCGGTATAGCGTCAAGGTCAATGGCGCCATTTCATGGTTGTCGTCCACCAGCTTCAACTATTACAACTACTTTGAATAGACACGCGGGTCTTAACGGAATTTAAAGACAACCATATGGCTCATGCCGGTGTCCAACTTACAATAAGGAACATTGCATACATCCAATATAATCACAATCATGGCCATATCACATCACTGCACACCCCTGCAAAACAAAGTTAGACGCCTCTAATTTTCTTTGCATATTTTACGTGGTTTTGGGCTTTCAATAAGTGTCGCTCTAACTTACGAACAAGAACCACAATGTTGATGCTTGAACTATCAAGTGCCCGTTGTAAATTGGATCTATACTATGATGGGAGAGACAAACACCCGCAAAGCCAGTTATGCAATCAAGTTGCATGGTAAGTGTGGAGCAAGTCTCATGAACGATGTCATGTAAGGTTAGCACGGGCCGCTTCATCCCATCATACCGCAAGATGCAAAGTACATAAAAATCAATTGATAATAAAAGCACCACCGCCCATAATGACCATTGTGTTCTACTCGTGCAACAGATCTACATATAGACACGGCTCTGATACCACTTTAGGGGTTCGTAGCATGGAAAACAAAAAAATTCTACCGCATGCAAACAAACAAGCCAAGATCTATCTACTAGATTGTAGCAACGAGTCGATAGAGGAACTCACCCTCGAAGATTCCAAAGCGGTTAACGAGAGCAGATTCTCGTGGGTGATGTAGTCGTACTCTTGCCGATCTCAAGATCGTGTAGACGATCCTTCCGGCGTTGCGTTCCGGCAGCGCTTCCGCAGTCGGTCACATGTTCGGTACTCGATGAAGACCTTCCTCTCCCTTGTTCCAGCAGGCAGCGGAGGTTGTAGTACTCTCCTCGCGATTCCGGCAGCACGACGGCGTGGTGTCGGAAGTAGAGGGAAGATCCCTCAGGGCTTCGCCTTAAGCCGGTGCGAGTATGGTGGAGCAAGAGAGGTGCCTTGGCGATCTAGGATTTAGAAGAACCAAGGGGAGAGGTGTAGCCGGTGGCTAGGGTTTGGGGAAACCCTAGTCGGTGACTTGGGAGGAGGCCCTGGGCGGTGACGACTTGGAGGAGGCCAGCGGCTTGGGGCTAGGGTTTGAGGTGTGAGGGGTAGGGGGCGCCCTACCCCTCCTTATATAGGTGGAGGGTGGCCGGTTGGGAGGAGGGAGTACTCCCCTAATTCGGCCTCCTTGGCCGGCGGGTGAAGGGAGGGGACTTCCTCCCCAAGTAGGTTTCCTACTCTCCCTCCACCAAGCAAACTTGCCGTTTGACTTTTTCAAATTGGCATTTGACCTTCAAACTAGGATTTGATTTCTCTCTTTATTTTGCCCAGCCAAGTGACCTAGTACACGATGCAATCATTCCATATTGTCATGACACATTCATGTACCCTTCCCCTCCGGAGTGCCGGACCTTCCGGACCCTTCTAGAACATTCCTGGTGAAAACACCGGAATCATTCCCCAACTCCGAAACAGGACTTTCCTTATATGAATCTTATTCTCCGAACCATTCCGGATCTCCTCGTGATATCCCGGATCCCATCCGAGACTCCGAACAACATTCAGTCTCTTACTCATCATTCCATAACTACTCAACAACATCGAATCCTTAAGTGTGTCTCCCTACGGTTCGTGAATTATGCGGACATGATCGAGACACTTCTCCGATCAATAACTAATAGAGGAATCTGGAAATTCATATGGCTCCCACATATTTCTATGATTACTTTGCGATCGAATGAACCACTTACATACGATACCAATTTCCCTTTGTCTCACGATAGTTTACTTATCCGAGGTTTTGATCGTCGGTATCTCTGCATACCTAGTTCAACCTCGTTACTGATAAGTACTCTTTTCTTGTTCCCATGGTATGTGATCCCTTGTGAGACAGTCACATGCTTGCAAGCCAATTGGATGACATTCCACCGAGAGGGCCCAGAGTATATCTATCCGTCATATGGATGGACAAATCCCACTCTTGATCCATGTGTCTCAACCCGTACTTTCCGAACACTCAATGCCACATTTATAGCCACCTAGTTACGGTGTGGTGTTTGATGTCATCAAAGCATCCTTCCGGTGATGGTGATTAGCATGATCTCATGGTCGAAGGAATTAGGTTACTATGTATCATAAAGATTATAACAATTGAACTATTAAAATGACTTGATCTTTATGCTACGCTTATCTATAGGAGTATGTCCATCATACCATTCTCCTAATGATATGACCTTGTTATTAACAACATCTCAAATGTTCATTATCAAGAAACAATGATCATCTGTTAATCAACAAGCTAGTATTATAAAGAGGCTTTACCAGGGACTCTAATTTAGTTTACGAATCACACAAGTATTAATGGTTCTGGTCAATACTGTTATAGCATGAATGTAAACATTTATCATAAACACAAAGATATAATAATAACTACATTTATTATTGCCTCTAGGGCATATCTCCAACATAAGCTTCATCCGGAATCTTCTCAAGTTTGCGAATGTCTGCCGAATATCATCAAGGAGCGTTTTTATCTCTTTGGTTTTTATAACCACATCATCTACATATACTTGTACATTTTTTCCTATCTGGTCATGTAGACACTTTTGCATGCATCTTTGGTATGTTGCTCCTGCATTCCGTAGGCCGAATGACATGGTGCGATAGCAATAAGCCCCGTACGGGGTAATAAACGCAGTCTTTATTTGATCGGCCGGATTTAACGGTATCTGGTGGAAACCATAATACGCGTCTACAAATGACAACAGCTCACAACCAGCGGTCGAATCAATGACTTGGTCTATCCTAGGTAAAGGAAAAGGATCTTTGGGACACGCCTTATTTAGGTTCGTGTAATCGATACACATTCGCCATACGACGGCTACATTCGGGTCATCCTTTTTCTTTTCTACTAACACCGGATTTGATAACCAATCCGGATGAAGCACTTCCATGATGAACCCGGCTGCAAGGAGCCGAGCTATCTCATCCCCTATTATTTTTCTCCTGTCTTCGGCGAAGCGGCGGAGAGGTTGCTTCACCGGCCTTGCTCCTGGCCTTACATGCAAAGAGTGCTCAGCCAACTCCCTCGTCACACCTTGCAGGTCTTGAGTTGACCATGCAAAGATATATCGATTCTCACGGAGGAAGTTGGTGAGCTCGCCTTCCTATTTGGCATCTAGGCCGGCACCAATCGTGATGGTGCTCTCTGGGAACTGCTCATCTATCTGGATCTTTTTTGTCTCTTTAGTCGGCTGTAAAGAAACACTTCCATGGGGGTTGGCTAATGCCGGCATATTCAGCTGTGCCGACTGAGCCAGAGCCGCTACCTCCTGAATCCTTCTTTTTTCTCTTGCAATCACCAATGACTCGGCCAGGTTTGATCCGGCCGAAGCACACTCCATTGATTTTCTGTAATCTCCGGCTACTGTTATCACCCCCTGTGGCCTGGGTAACTTCATTTTCAGATAAGTAATGTGGTAGCTACTCATGAATTTAGCCAGTGCTGGCCGTCCGAGTAAAGCATGATAGCAACTTTCTAGGTCCACCACTTCAAACTCCAAATTCTCCGCTCTGCAATTCTCCCTTATGCCGAATAACACATCTACTCGGACTTTCCCAATGGGTTCACACGAGAGACCCGACACTATTCCATGGAACGTGGTTCTTGTAGATTGTAACATATTCTGTGTTATTCCAAGTTTGTGCATTGTGTCCTTGTACATAATGTTGATACTACTCCCATTATCAATAAGTACTTTTGAGAATTTCACATTAATGTTGGGTTCGACAAATGTCGGATCTAGTACTAGTGCATACGACCCTGGATTCGGCATTATCTTCGGGTGATCTTTTATGCTCCAGGTTATTTCCTGATCGGACCAAGGCACATATCTTGGTACTGCCGGCATAACAACATTCACTTCTATGTGCCGGCGTTGTACACTCTGCTTGTCTTGCTGTTCTGTTGTGAACACACAATATGATTGATGATGCTCCCTGTAATCATTATGTCCGTTGTTTCCGGGGTTTGCCCTTCCATCTTGACCTTGATTTATCACTTGATGCACTGCATCCTCCGGTCCGAGTTATCATACCTCGGAGGAGGTGGTGGTAACATTAACTGCTGCGCATTTGCTCCGGTTAGCTGTGGCTGCTGCTGCTGATGCGCTTGATGAGGAGGCGCTTGCAAGCCCGCCGGGTTCCCCATTGCACTTTTCATCCAAGCACATTGACGAGTTGTACGATTAGCCGGCTTGGCCGGGTTTGGAGTGTGGAACTTACACGGTTGTTCCAGCATGGATTCAAATGTGTACTTCAGCCTTTCCTGCCACTGATTCTTCTGTTCTGGTGTCCACTGCATTTTCCCTTCATTCCTCGGCGTCCACTGCTGAGGACCATTCTTTTGTCGCTGACTATTTCCGTGACTCGGCTGATCTTGTACCACTGCTGCCACCTGATTGGAAGCATATCTGTAATCCAGCCTCTCCTCCCTTCTTCTACCTCGAAATTCGTTGCGCCTCGATGATCCGGCTGCATCTCTTGCATATTGATCTTGATGCTCCCGATGCTCTGCCGACATTAATTCTGGTTGCGTCGGGTCCCCTAAAGCATATGAATCTGCTATCCTGATGGTCTCTGCCAACGTGGTCGGCATACCTCTTTGCAGCCTTTGCCATAGTACACTTCCATATCGGCAGCCTTGAGCAAACCAAGCTATCGCTTGAAATTCTATGACTCCTTCGCATCAGTTTCTGAGGTTACACCACCGAGTAAAGAATTCTCTATCTGTTTCATTTGGCTTCTGCTTGCACATAGGGAGCTGTTGTGGCCTGTTTGGTCTTTTATAGGTACTGGTGAAATTGCTGACAAACATTTCTTCAAAATCTAACCAACAGTTGATACTGCCTGCCGGCAGATTGTTTAGCCATACTCTAGCTGGTCCTTCCAACATATGTGGGACGTATCTCACCGCCCATCGTAGGTTTCCACTGGCTATCTTCACCGCCGTGGCATAGTCAATTAACCAATCTTGTGGTTTTGTGCTCCCGTTGTATGTTTTCGTGCCCCTTGCCAATTGAAAGTTCGGCACCGGTGGTTCGCCCATGATCCGAGGTCCGAAGCATGCCGGACCAGGCGGACCCTGTTCCTCCAATAACTCAGACCGATATAATCTGTCCAGTTTTAGTCTTGCATCATTTGACGGCAAGTTTCTGTAAATGATCCTCTCTTGTATTCCATAATGGTTATTTCCTCCATGTTCTGCATGCTCCATACCCGAATAACCATCATCGTACCTCTCATTTGCCTGATTATGGTGAGTTGGTCTCACCTCTCGCTCTTGCCGATGCTCATACCTCGGCTGAGGATCTGGTGGAGGGTTTCTCCTTCCCTCCGCCGGGTTATTGTTCTCATGATTTCCCCTCCCGAGGTCCCCGTGCCCTTTGTTTGCACGGCCGGGGTTTCTATCTCCACTGTTACCTCGGCTGCCATTGCCTCTGTTGTCATTGACCTTTCCGTCTACTGCCGGATCATACAGAACAATTTGCTTATTTCTTTTTCCTGAAGTCACCGCTCTATCTTTTCGCGCGTTGTTTCCGGGTGAGGATGCTGCTGCCGCAGATAGTGCGGGTGCTGCTCCGGCCGAATGAACCATACGCAAAGCTCACGGTCTTGCTGCGTCAGCCCTAAGCATTTCCTCATTCTGCTGGTTCGCAATGCGCACCAGCTCATTCACTCTTTCTTTCTGTTTCTGCCGGGCTTCCCCGCTTAATCCTTCCAGCTCCAAAGCAGCGGCATTTGCTGCCCTTAGGTTCTTTGTCGGGGTGCTATACCTCTGCAAGCCTAGATCGACTGAATCACCTTCACGAGCTTCATGCTCTTTGTTGATATCATTCATGAGGTTCTTTCCTCTCAATCTCAATTCATCTACCCGCTCGGGGGCCACATCAAGTTTGTTTGCCCTAGCATACTCTCGCAGGGTCCTGTTTAAGGACTCCCGCAAGGCCGACACCTTTTTTGCCTCTACCAGTACTTTTTGTCTAGTTTCTTCTAACTCCGCCTGGGCGTTAGCCGGATCAAGTATCGGTGCCACAGGCGTGGTTAGATTATCTATAGTTGCCTGGAGAATATTCTCTGGTCTCTCCAGAGGTGGTCATCTTACCCTTGCCGCCTTTGGGGTCGTCTCCTGCACCTCGGCTGACTTAGCTATTGGCGGATCTACCTCGGTGGGCTGCGGAGCTGTCTGCTTTGTGGCCATCTGTCCTCCTGCCGCCGGGTCCTTGATTGGCCTGGCGCCTGCCCCTGCCCCTGCCGCCGGTGCTGCGGCTGTCACCATCACCTCGACGCTACCAACAGGGCGTGCGCCATGCGGACCGTTAGCAGCACTGAGGGGAGGTTCTCCTGCTTCAACGACTCGGCGAGGATAGACGCAGGACGTGTCGACGCCGACGTAGACCCTGTGCGTGCCCAGGTTGATGAAGACGCCGTTGCACAGAGGTGCTTTCCTCCTGAAGCTACCCGCATTATCGCTGACATAGTCCCAGAGATCAAATCTCTGGACTAAGCCAGAGACAACCCGCTCGCCGGCGTGGATGAAGTTTCCCGTCCGGATCTTGACTCTAGCTAGCACCACTGCTGGCCCCACGGTGGGCGCCAACTATCGTGGTGGTGGCACGGCAGATGCCATGGGTAGGCTAAAGTATAGGGCCAATGGATGCTAGAGGGATCCGGGGAGGGAAGATGTAGTGATCTCTACACTCAATAGTTCTACAAGTAAATCTCTATTCCTCTTCTCAATGAATACAAGTGCTCCTAGAGCTGTCTCATAGAGAGAAAGAACACTAATACACGAGCCTTACGGCGTAGAGTGAATCGATCCCCCCTCAGGATCCCGCGTCTCCCCTTATAAAGGGGTGCCTTGGTTCCTTCTAGGGCTGACGTGGCAAGCATAACCTTAGCATATGCTTGTCCCAATATGGTAACTCGGCGACCTCCTTTCTATGTCCCCTTCTATCGGCGGCAATGCTCCAGAAACCTTCACATGCGTGCCTCGGGCTTCCTCATTGTCACCTCCGTGATGTTCGTCTGCCCTTCTGCTGCTCTGCTCCTTGTCCTTTGCGCTTGGCTCTGTCTAGATTCCTCCTAGCCAGTGACTAGGGTTTGACTATAGGCACCTCCTTCTCCTGCAAGCTTCGCGTTATTCGGCCTTGTCTCGCATAACTCAGCTTGGCCTTCACCTGTATTCTAATTAGTCAGAGTCATTCGGCCGACTTAACTCATATGTCGGTCGGATAAGGCGTTACTCATTCTACATTTATCATGGCCCCGCTTACCTCGGCCGACTCTTACATGATTCGGCCGACACAATCAGTAATTCGGCTTACGACAAGGAAGATTCCTTTCGTATTTCCCCTGTCATGACCCTATCCGGGGTCACCTCCCCAACAATTGGTTGGACCCCTAGTTTACGGTTGAGATCAGGGAATAGGTAAGTGTGCATTGCATCTCATGCATTGTGATGTGTGGTTTTACACGCATTTTTATCCTCATTTAAACAACATAGGTCTCAATTTTTTTTATAATACTATTCCTTACCATGGCGCTAATCACTAAGTGCAAAGATGTGCAAATTCCATTGGTTATTTCCTTGCACAAATGGACGTATTAACGATAAAATCTTAGCAAATATGAGAAGTGTTATGGGGAGGGAGAAGCCACAAGTCAATTGAACGTCAACAAGTGACGTCAACAAAATTAGCAGAGAAGATAACGTGGCGTGGTACATGCGCATGCTCGTACCGTACGCCACCGCCTTTGTGATGTCATCCCTGATGACTTCGTGAAGGGCCCAGGTCAAATCCGCATATGAGATGCCTCAAAATCGTAGTATCATCGTTGGCCCTATGTAAAGGAGAGGGGGCATCAACTGGATAGAGATTCACATCACATCCAACATGCTGAAGCTCTGCAGCAATAGTCATCTCCATAGCCATGTTTGTAGTTATTTTCATTCGAGTGAATTCCACCTTTTACCCTCTAAGATCAATTTTGTGCCCTTTTTTACCCAATTTAACAGAAATTACTCAAAACTACCCCATTTAACATACTTTCTTCCACTTTTTACCTTTTTTATTTTTTACCCCATCCTGACAGGTGGGTCCCACCCGCGGACACCGATATTCTACTAGGCGTGTCTCTTGTATTACCGGTACTATTTTGGTTGTGTATGGTCTCCCAGTTTAGGGATCTTTGCTCATGTAACTCTGCCCCAACCAGAGTGAGTTTGAATTGAATCTGATGGCGGTGATCAATAGATAAAAAAATATACTCCCTCCGACCCATATTAATTGATTTAACTATTTTTTAGATTCATATGTATCTAGTTAAATATCTAATATAGATGCATCCGTATCTAGACAAAGTTGAGACAACTAATATGGATCGGAGGGAGTATATTATTGTTGAATTAGTATTGCATAATGTATTGCCATTATTTCCATTTTTTAATTTCTTAGATCGAGAGTAGTTGTGAATTGGCCACACTGCTGCAAACTTCACAAAACAAAAAAAGTTCAGAGTTATCTGAACTGCTCCATCGATGGACTGCAGGGGTGTGCGCCATTGCCTCTGGACAGTCTATTGCTTGTGTCTTGCTAATTTCCTAATATAAGCTTGTATTGGTGAGATGGAGTAATATGACTACTTGTACACGGGAGGCAGCAATGTAGAAGAATCACAAACTTTGGACATCACTGTTTTGATCTTGTTTTCGGATTTTTACAAGAACAGTTTCAGAAACTCTATCCAATCATGCACTCTACTACATTCTCCTCTGCGTGTGATAGGCCTTGGCTCGGCTCGGCTCTATAAGCTGAGTAGGACACGCCTAGCAGAACCGGTGTCCGATCTGGTCACGCAGGTGGGACCCACCTGTCAGGATGGGGTAAAAAATAAAAAGGGGTAAAAGTTGGAAGAAAGTATGTTAAATGGGGTAGTTTTGAGCAATTTCTGTTAAATTAGGTAAAAAGTGGCACAAAATTGATCTTAGGGGGTAAAAAGTGGAATTCACTCTTTTCATTACCATATACTCTTGTACTCTCCATTCCTTCACGATTGCAATATTGTAAGACTACCATGGATTCATCCTAAAGTAGTTTGCTCTTACATTTGTTTACCATTTTTTTATCTAATCGCGATGTATGAGTAGTCCCCTCAGACTAAGGCTGAGGTGTAGCCTTGCAACACAGTGGACTTCAAGATGGGATTATTGGTGTACCCTCTATGTTTTCATATATTTACTCTTGTGTACACTTGGATCCTAGGACTTGTCAGGTATCCAAGACTCTAAGATCAATCAAGGTGAAGGCACGAGAAGAAGAGAGTGGAAGGCTACACGCGAAGCCCGTGATAGTAAAGAGGAGTACAACAATTGAAAGTGATTCTCTAGGGATAACATTAACATACTAGAATAGTAAAGTGTTTGCTCGGTTTACTTTAAGGTTTAATTTAACAATGAGGCATCCCTGCTAGACGGAATAGGACCAAGGTTGAACAATCCAATCGTGGTGTCACAAGGATCATCATCCATATATATCTTTGTCAATCATAAGTATAGGTTGTCACTAATCAAGCTTAGGCCCACTTCTTTTCAGCTTCTTGGCCAGCTTCTCCTAGAAGCTACCCTCAACCAGCTTCTCCCAGAATCTCATCTTTAAAATTCGTTCAAACTTCTTAAGTAGTAGTTTCAATGTCAATTTAAAAATCATAACTAGTAGTTTCAATGTCAATTTAAAAGTATAAACGATTTTGGCAGATGAGATACTGGGAGAAGCTGGTCGATGGTGGCTTTTGGAAGAAGCTGGCCAAGAAGCTGAAAAGAAGGGGTGCCTTAGTTATCAGGAGGCCTTAGTTATCTCTCCTGAATACCCACGTGTGTGTGCGAAGCTGTAGGTGAAAGCTTTGACCTGGGCTATTTCTCTACATTGATAAACCACAACAGAAGTAACCACACAATTTACACTGGCAGGATCATAGGAGCACGCGCTAATTACATCACACAGATTAACCTACCACCAAAGCACCAACCCTCAGTTTCCACTTGCAGATGACTACCTTGTGTGAAGGCAGGTGACCAAACGGAAGACCCTGATGAAAACAGTGGCATCCAGTGAATAGTCAACAGCCACACATACCAGTTGATCAAATATATAGCGATTCCGATTCAACGAAGGCAGTAAGCCACAGATGACAAAGGGTATCAACACGGACTAAAATGTACTACTACGTAGTAGAAACTACTGAATCACGTAACAAAGGTTCGATTAGCAGCGGCTGCAGAGTTTACACAGCTCCTGGTAAGTTCATACAGCCGAGCAGTCTATATAAGCATAACGTGCTTCTGCTTCGGCATTGTACGAAAGAGAGATTATAGTTATACTGGATTTGCTGTCCTAGATAGTTGCATAGGAGAAGAAGACCACGAATAAGGTCGCCAAAAGGTCTACGCAAGAAACATCTTCGTTACCACCTTCCTGATCATTACCCCAAGAGAACCAATGAGCACTGTCGATTAGCGTTTAGAGCGAGCGAAGGGAGGCTGTCATTTGTGAACGGACAGCTCGTGGAGATGAGCGATGTCGGCATTGGAGAAATTGCTTGTGCCGTACATCTTCTCCAAATGATCTTTGCAGCACCTCTGGAGTTCCAGGTACCTATCTAGGTTGAACTTCTGCCTCTGAATCAGCTTCATCTGCCTAGACTGGAACAGCCTTTCCATGAAGTCCCGGTATGTTGGATCCCTGGAGGTGATGAGGAAGTACGCATACCCAACAACCAGGCCTGTCGTAGTCGTGAAGAACGTGATAGGCTCCATGACGTCCCAAGAGAACTCCCAGAAGGTGAGCCTGAAGAAGAGACCGACCTGTGTGATCAAGAACCCTAGCCCAGACCAGAGGATACGGCGGACTTGCTTGTGTGCGAGCTTGTTGATGTCTTCCAACTGTGTCTGGAGCTGCTTGAGTTCTTCCTTTCTTGGGTCATCCTCGGCTGTCAGTGCAAGGGGCATAGCTTTTCTTACCAGATCCACAATCTGTACATAACAACAAAAAGAATCAGTGTCTGCCAATGTCAATTGCCAAGTATCAGCTGATGTTACACGGTTACACTACTTGTATCCAATATTAAGTACCAGCTGCTGCTATAGCAGATGTTAAATAGCACCACAAATGACGAATACTGAATTTAGAATTCGAAAAAAATAATGACAACAAACATGTAGTGCAACATAAATACATGAGATCTGCCAAAGTAAACACTGAAGTAGGAATTTTATGGTACCACGACACAATAAACATGCTTGAGAACAATATTTGTCTCTTTTTGTGTAAAATAACACGCTTTTGCCTCAAACATTTAATTAATGATTTCACACATGCACCACCATCAACCAAACGAGAATGAGAGCAAACTTCCCTTTATGCCCACCTAGCCAGCAGTCACAAGGCTAACAAATGTTCAGTGTGTGACACAAGGAGGTTTCATTAAGGAAAGTATGTCTAAGAAAAGTGAAAGTTACAACATAATGTAATCACATAACGCGATCATGAATTACTTAAACAAACAATGTAAACTGGGCACTGCGGAAAAACTTCCAATCTACCAGAAGATCACATTTAGTTGTCACCGACTAAAGGATGTTGCTATAAGATGACAAACTTTATGCATGGTGGACTGGTAGTTTAGTACGCTAAAGAACTAGTACTACCTAGTAGATAACATGATAGGCACCCTGCACTAGAAGTCACCCATCTACGATGGAAACAAGAGAAAAAATCAGTGTAAAGAGCCACAGGATTCTCCACGGCAATGACCCGTCCTGTATGACACAGAAAGGGCAGAGCAAAGGGAACTAGATAAGAGAAGGCATCTGTTTGGTGCTTTATCACCACGCTTAATCGGAAGAGTTCTTCCCCGTGGAAGAAACGGTGGTAGCTTTTGCACTGGTGCGGGCAGCGTGCGCACCCAGGAGGAGCACGCAGTGAGCCATCACCCACCAGTCGCCACCACTTGGAACAAGCAACCGGGCAGCTTTTTCCTGAAAGTGTCACCGACAAGTGGATTGCTTATGGTTTCTGATCTAATAGTCTAAACAGTCCGGCCATTGTCTTCCTCCCCCACTACGTAAAGTCAGTTCCAAACCTCTAATCAGCTAATGAAAGTTGAACAGCGCATAACAAAGTGGACTGTTGGTGGCCCGTTCAATCTGTACGAGCGAAATCGAGGGACCGATGGTTGGATTTGCAAAGTAAAAACGTGGTAGGAGACTTGGACTGAGAATTGATGCAGCATTGGACCAGCAGACAGATGCACCTGTAGTCCTGCACTTGGAGGAAATCTACCGAACACCTGAAGGTCGACATCGGAGCCAAGGACGACCGGAAAAGTACAAAAGCCGTCACCGCTTAATGACCTGATCAACGCTTGACCTCCGGGACCGAATCAGGGAGGGCGCGACGATATTATTCGTCGTCAATGCCCTCCTTCATCGGGTGCATCGAAGATGCGTTGAGAATTTCGAGAACATCCGACAGGAGCACGGGACGAACACCCCAAGGTGGAGCCAGGTAGGTCCCCCCGAATCGCCGAAACGAGACGCGAACACGAAAATACTCAACAAAGCGGGAGAGCAAAATTTATTAAACATCAGGGGATGAGGCGGCGGAGGAGGGAGGAGAGCGGCAATGCTGACCTTGTTCGGGTGGAGGTAGACCTTGTCGCGGAAGAGGAGCACGACGCCGGCCTCGTCGAGCGCGCCAGCGAGCGCGGTGGCCTCGGCGCGGGTCCTGGCGGCGCCGGCCTCCTCGCACGCGCGCAGCAGCTCCGCGTACTGGATCACCTCGCCGTCCCCGAGCCTGCGCTTGAGGGCCTCCACGTTGGCCAGCCGCATGAGCCGCCTCGCCTCCTCGGCCGTCACCTCGGACTCCGCGTCCCTCCCCACGGCCGCCTCCGCCGCCGGCAGCGACGCGAAGCGGAACCGCTGGAGCGCGGCGCACGGCGGGGGCAGGCGGCAGGCGATGGCGGCCCGCGCGCACGGCGAAGACGCGGAGGCGGAGGCCGGGGCGCCGCCCGCGGTGGCGGCGGCGCGGAGGACGGAGCGGGAGAAGCGCCACATTGACATGGGTCTGCGCGTGCGTGAGTTGCGGGGTGGGAGGGGAGGGGTGGGGAGAGGGAGGCGGAGGCAGATATGGGGGAGGCGGTCAAAGCGGAGGTGGGGAAGGTGCGGGAAGTATGGCGGGGTGGAGAGAAGGCCGGAAAGGAAGAGGGAGAGGGAGAGGCAGGGAGAGAGGAGCTCCGGTTCGCGGCCGCGTGGGGTTTTTGCCTATTATTCGGTGTATTTTTGGAGCGGTGCGATTCCTTTTTTCTCCTGCTTTTTCATGGCATGTACAGTAATATCGGGGGCAATGGCAGGCTGTGTGTTTTCCGGGTAGGTTCCTGTGCGCAGGGGCGCAGGGTGGTGGGCACGCGGTTGAATATTTGGAAACTGCTCTACACAGTGACATGACAGGAAACGATACGATACGCGTGCTAGTAATTAGTACTACTACCTTACTTGATTTTAGTTATCTTTTCCTGCTATCTGAGAACTTTGGCTAAATAGCGTATGCTATAAAACTTTGCCCTCAAATCACACCCAAGTAATCAATACCTTAGCGATCACAGACAAATACGAAAATCAAACGCTGTTAAAATTCTCATACTAATTAGTTCAAGTTTTTTGAGTGACTTAAGTGACAAAAGATCAGTGGCGGAGTTAGTCCAGAATGTTTTTTGGGGGGAGGGGGCAAATCACTCAAAAAATTCCTATCTAAGCCTCTAAAATAATTTTTCTTCATTAATTGTTCCAAGTCTGGGGCCGTGACCCCCTCTGGTTTGTACATAGCTTCGCCACTGGTTTCGATGCTAGAGAAAGAAGTGGATCATTCTGAATTTAGCTAGATTGTCGAAAAAAATTAAAGCTTTATTGATGGTCCGTCAATCTTGTGTTACTCATATCAAAAGATGACAGAATAGTGGTAATCACTTTTTGTTACTTATGCTAGGACGGTAGTATGGCCCTCCTCGGGCCTTGAGGAACTGTTGAGCATGTGTCAATCAGATTGTAATACCTAATTTCTTGAGTAATACAAGTTTAAAAAAAGACATGGTTTCTCAAAAAAAACTACAAAGACGTATCATTCTTTGGAATATCTCACAATAATTAATTCGTTTATTTATCCATGGGCCTTAATTCTTAGCGCGTGTTCAAAATGGTCCGGCTTCGTGAAATCCATTGATCCCGCTTCTCGATCCCGACTACAGCGTCACCGGAAAGTGGATTCTCCCTATGGCGGTCGACTGCGCGCTGCGGTCGATATCGCTCGTGGCGGCACTAGTGAGGACCGACTGAATGACCGATTTCCCTTCTTGGCAAACTACGGACTTTCCCTTTCCGGCACCCCGATAGTTCCTCCCGTTCATCTCCTCCTCTTCCCTTGCCCACCCCCACCCCTCGCGATCCAGGGCCGCGATTCATCATCCCCACACTCTTTTCCCCGTCTTCGGCGATTGGAACTTGCTCGATCTGTAGGCTTTATGTTGGGGAGGCAGATTGTGTGTCCTTTTGAATCTCACTGATGGATCCAACGCCCCCCTCCCTCCTCCGTCGAATCAAAGCTCTATGCACGGGTTCACATGATCTTGTTGAAGGGAGGTTTGGGCGGTTCTAAGCGGCCCTTCTTTGGCCTTTTGCATTTAGGAGCAAGATCCAGCGTTGCTGCGTCCATTCTCCAGTGAAGGGAGTTGTACTTGGAGAGATGTAGCCTGGTTCATGTTTGATTCTATTCCCTTTTCATAGTCCTATCGTGAAATTAGATTGATGGACATTTTTAAAATGTATTTTACCATTATTTTCTTAGGTTTTTTAGGACAAATATGGTGATCCTCTTGGTTTTTTTATATTAATTTAGGCTCTCACCATTCAAGCTATTATTTAAGTCTATATTTCTCATTTTCTCTAGTGAAATGAGTCTGTATTTCTCATTTTATCTAGTGAAATGTCAAAGAGTTTTTCTACAATGTTTCATTCACATGGTTGCTACTTGCTAGTGATTTTGGCCATTCGGTGGTTTTGTGAACTGATGGTGTCTGCTAGTACCAACCTTCCTGGCATATCATAAAGCATTGATTTCTTTGTTGCAGCAACTGTATGCAAAGTTATCTGAGCTTTTTGGACTGACTGAAAATTTAGTTTTACTCAACGTTATTTCTCGAAAAGTAGCTACAAATATCAAGTGCTACGCTGAGGTGACTATATAAGCTCTTGTTTACCTTTGATGTGTTTTAGGCTAGTCTCACTATATGTAATTCGATATTTTCACTTAATTTGTGGAGACACTATTATTGTATTGTTCTTACCGTTTGATACGTCCAATTTGCATCACCTTTCTATATCATAATTTACCTCTATTCATTGATATGTGTCTTATTATGAGGTATTACTTATGGCGTTTCTGTTTATGCATGTTGGATGATTCTTAGAGGATGAACTGCCGAAGTCTGGATTCTAATGGAAAAGAAGGCGTTTCGGTGCAATTTCGCAAAGATCAGAAAAATACCAGATAAATATGGAAACGTATTATTTTACTAGAGGACGAAGGAAGCCAGAAGGAGGAGCGAAGAGGGGCCCACACCCCCTAGGCGCGGGCCCACCCGACCATGTGCCTAGGGCAGGTGTGGCCCACCTGCCCGGCCTCCGACTCTGCCCCTTCGCCTATATCTTCCCTACGGAACCCTAAGCCGGGGAGAGCGACCATAGATAGATTTCCGCCGCCTCTAGGGGCGGAAAACACCGAGAGAGAAAGATCTCTCCGGCAGAGAGATTTCGGCCGAGGGAATTCCTTCCCGGAGAGGGGAGACCGTCACCATCAACACCATCATCAAGCTAGGCTTCATCAGGATCATCATCATCATCATCCACACCATCTTCTCCACTAGCACCATCATCACCACTCCGTCCCGCTATAACAATTGTGTTGGATATTGCTTTAGTTCTTAGGGGAAACTTTTCCGGTGTTAATTACTATTGTAGTTGATGCTTGTGAGTGGAACCATTGGATTATTGTTTATGTTCAGATTGTTATCCATTACCATATCATCTTTTATCTTGATCCATATGATGTCTTGTGAGTAGTTCGTTGTGTTCTTGAGGACATGGGAGAAGTCATGTTGTTAGTAGCAAATCTGTGATGAGTTATTATTCAATGGTTTAGTATTTAAGTTGTGGTGCTATTCTTCTAGTGGTTTCATGTGAACGTCGACTACATGACACTTCACCCTTTATGGGCCTAGGGGGATGCATTGTGTATTTGGCTACTAATTGTGGAGTTGCCGAAGTGACAGAAACCTGAACCCCCGTTAGGACACCTTTGCACAAGGGAGCGTAGGATCTCAAAGTTTAAGGTTGTGGTTAGATTTATATCTTAATTACTTTCCTGTAGTTACGGATGTTTGCAGGGGGTTTAATCGCAAGTATGTATTAGTCCAAGTAAGGTCGGAATGTTAGCACAGGTTCACCCACACAACACTTACAACACCAAAGAAGAGTACTTAGCTATTTGAAGCGAAAGCACTTGACAGAATTCCCATGTGTCCTCGAGAATGTTTGGTCCTTATAAGTATTTCCACCAACTTGTCCTTTGCTAATATAGGATTGGGCCACTTGCTCCGTTTGTTCGTTACTTTTGTTACTTGTTCTTTGTTTTGTTGCCTTATCAGAAAACCACTAAAAATCCGTTTGCTAAGTATTCACAAGGATTTCCTGCTCCATACCACTGTTCAGCACCTTCTGCTCCTCGTTGGGATCGACACTCCTATTTATCAAAAGTACTACGATACACCCCCTATACTTGTGGGTCATCAAGACTATTTTCTGGCGTCGTTGCCGGGGAGTGAAGCGCTATTGAAGAGTGGAACTGGTAAGGGAAACTTTTACTGTGAGTATTGCTTTTGTTACTGCTTGTTACTTTGTTTTCAATACTGATAACCCACTTGGTTTCCTGTTTGGGAAAACTACTACCGCTGCTCGGGTAGTAGATGAACCACCTCCTGTTGAGATAGATCCTTTTAAGATACCTACAAGTATTGTTAATCGTGTTATGGATAATTATTATTTTGGGGATGGAACCGTCCATCCTGGTGATCACTTGCTTTTTATCCATGAATTATGCGTGTTGTTTAAGTGTGCAAGTATCACAACTGAACAGGTGAAGAAGAAGTTACTCTCCATATCCTTGAAAGGGAGAGATGAATAATGGTATAAGCTGCTGAAGAATGGACAATCCATGGAATGGGAGGAGATGGCATCTCTCTTTTACTCTAAATTTTATCCTCCCAGTGAAATTCATAAGGATAAAAATCTTATATATAACTTTTGGTCTCTTGATGGAGAGAGTACATCTCAAGCTTGGGAGAGATTGAAGTTACTAATGCTTAAATGTCCTATTCATGAACTCCCTAACAATATTATTCTCAATAATTTTTATGCTAGGCTTTCTCTTCATGATAAAGATTTACTAGATGCTTCTTGTGCTGGATCATTCACACGTATGAAGGAAGAAGCTAAATGGGATCTCTTAGACTGTATTCAAGATAATACTGAGGCTTGGGAGAATGACAAAGGAAGAAAGTCAGGTATAAACTATGATTATGAATGCATTAAATCTTTTATGGGAACTGATAACTTCCATGATATTAGCAATGAGTTTGGTCTTGATCCTCAAGTTCTTGCAAAATGTTTTAATGCATTTTCCTCTTATATTTAAATTCCCAAGAAAGAGTCGGAAAAGTACCATGCTCCTTATAAAGACATTGTTACCCATGTTCCTGCCAATGTAGAGGTTTGTACTATTGATCCTATTTTGCCTGAACCTTATGTTGAGCAAATCCCTTTTCCCTCCAAGGTAAGGGAACATTCTATTATGGGTAATGTGGTTAGCAAAAGCGCAAAGAAAACTATAGGGTCCGATGAGCTTATTGATATAGAGCCTGTGGTAGCTATTGTAAAAGATCTTGTCACTAGAAATATAGAGGATGAGCATATTGTCTTTTGTAAAGACGTTACTAATATTGTTTCTCATCCTAAGGAAGTTAGAAAAGCTAGTGTCCCTGTGCTTTCTGTTAAAATTGGTAGCCATAGCTATTATGGTTTATGTGATATTGGTGCTAGTTCTAGTGCTATTCCTTATGAGCTTTACAGGGAAATTATGCATGAGATTGGTCCTTGTGAGCTAGAGGACATTGATGTGGTTATTCACCTTGCTAATAAGGAAACCATTTCCTTCATTGGCATTGTAAGAGATGTGGAGGTTCTCTGCGGTAAGATCAAATATCCTGCTGATTTTCTAGTGCTTAATTCAATAGCTAGCAAAACTTGTCCTATCATGTTTGGTAGACCTTTCTTGAACACTTGTGGAGCTATTATTGATTGTAAGAAGGAACAAGTTTTAACTAAGTTTGATGGAGATACTTATGATTTTAAATTTTCCAAATTTGCTAAAGCTCCTTGTGAAAATAGCTTGCCTGATAAAGATTTCAGGAGGGAACAACTTGCTTCTATTGATCCAGTCTATGACCTTGGACCTCTTTTTAGTGACAGTAAGTATGCTTACTCAGATGATAAAGTTGTTGCCAGTGACAGTTATATTGTCAAATTTATTCAAAGTGCTATTGAATTTTATTTTGAGAGAGGGAAACATGGTTTTATGCATCTCAATGATGTTAAGTTTCCCCGTTTTATGTTGAAAGCTTTGAAGTTGCATCTGTTTTGTCTTTCTATGCTAGTGGCTTTTCGCTTCAATAATTTGTTTTCTCATGATACCCCCATGCATAGGAAGTGGGTTACACTCAAGTGTGTTGGTTATTTGCTTCTTGATGCTCTCTTTCATTTCAGATATATATATATATCCTATGTGAGCATCTTTGGAAGTTTCAAGCCTAACTTAAAGGCATTAAAAAAAGTACTTGTTGGAAGATAACACAAGAGTTTTGTCGAGTCTTGGAAGTTATTACCTCAGTAATAACCGTTCCTTATCCTTTTTGTTTTGGTTTTTGTGTCAAGTTCAACTACTTTTGTGAAGTAGATGAGTTGTGAAAAGTGGCTGTCCTAGGACAGATTTTTGTGCTGTATTGTAAAAATTCGTGAGGGAGATCAGTACGTCGGATGGAGCTTTATTTTTCTGTGCTCGTTCTCCAAGTTGTTACCCAACTTTCATCAGTTCTACACTTTTTTATTTGAGCAACAGAAGGTCTTCAAAAAAATCAATCTTTACCTGCTGGTCTGTTTTGACAGATTTCTGCCTTCATTTGCATTTGCCTCTTACGGAAACTTTTGTTTTGATGGGTTTTAATTTGAAGTGTGTACCCAAAGGGTTATTTTTTTGCTTACACTAATGTTGTAATTGAGTTTGTGCAAGGGTTTTGTATGAAGGAAATTTTCAAGAGAAAGAGAAAAGGAATCTGCAGAGTTCGTCCTTGAATAGGTAAAAGTGGTGAAAACAGAAGGTTCGTGAAACTCCATTATTTTTATATTTTTGATATTTTTAATACATAAGAAAATCTACGAGACGAAACTGAAGAGGAAACAGAGTCCGGGGTGGACAAACCCACCCCAGGTGCGGGCCCAGCCTGGTCGTTCCTGGAGGGGGTTTGACTCCCTCGAACTCCATCTCTGCCTTGTTTCTGTGTCAAAACCTTCCTTATTCATTGAAACTTCGTAATATATAACCCCCCGGGTTCCCCGAGGTTCATGCATTGTGTTCTCATCGTGTTTTCGTTTCGATCTGTTTCTGTCAGGAAATCTTCTCAAGTTTAGAGCACCATGGTCTTCGCCAACGACAAAGGCAAGAAGCCCGAGGAAGAGGAACCTCAAATCCCCAAGGAGGAGGATAATTCTGTAGGGTATGAAGGTGAAACGGAGGAGGACAATAAACCGGACACTCGCGCTACCATCGCAAGCATTGGATTGGTGGTAAAACCTACCAAGCTTAAGAGGACATCACGGATGTCTACATGAGGGAGAACTCCGCGTCATATCCTCGCTCCACGGACACTTCCTCCTAGTACTCCTTGTTCTAACAATGCAGAGAATAAACACTCTAATAGGGAAGAATGGATAAAGAATAACAAGGACTGGGATCCTCGGTCCGAGTTGATGATGGGATGCATTGAGCATAATTCGGAGTTAATTCGTACTCTGACCTTCGATATGGAGGATTTGAAGAAACTTGTTGAAGAGCTTATTAAGAGAATACCAGCACCACCAAGGGAGTAATTCATCATCAGGTTTGGCATCCCCTTGGCTTGTTCCAAGCTTGGGGGAGTGCCGCGGTATCACCACCATTATCTTTTATCTTTTACCTTTTTAGCGGATTCATATCTGTGGTAGAGAGGTTATCTTATAGTTCGGTTTGCATGTGGAAGTATCTCTCCTTTAGTTGGTTATCTATGTATCCCTTGGTGTGAGTGCCTTTATTGAAATATTAATGAGAAGTCTCATCTTTTACTTTTTGCACTTCTTATTTTAGTTTGCAATCTCTATTATATGATGGATCTTGTTGATCAGTACTGGCACCACCTTGAGAGCATCAAGTGGATCTAAATTGGTTTTGGTAAACCGAGTTCTGGTCAGTAGCAATACTTTTTGAAGTTTGAAAGAAAAAGAGAAAAAAGCTTGCAAGCTAACACTTGCAATTTAGCAAGCTTATACTGATAATGTGCAAGCTAATACTGGCTTGCTACTATGCCAACCATATGCCTTAAGCATATGTGATCATACCTACTTGTTAACCCAATCCTAGTTTTACTTGCAAGCTTCTACTTTATTCCTTTATCAAAGCCTTAGCTTAGAGTTGACTTAAGTGACTTGTAGATTCTAGAATGATATAACTGAAGGTTGCATGAAGAGCATAAAATTTGGCCTAAGTTAGAAACCTTGATATCATCCTAAGATATAAGGTTGTACTTAGTTGAAACTCCACTAGTTACCACCCCTCATTAGTGCTACCCCCACTTATAGATGCTAGTGCTAAGCATAAAACTTGATCAACTTTAGATGGGAATACTTGGTGAAAATGGTTATGAAAACCTTAGCATGATGGATCATTCTACTGAGATGTTTTGACATATGTTTCTGAACACGAGATGATTTTGGTGATGAAAATGTTGAGGCATGAGCCTTAGCCCTTTATAAAACTGATGGTTGTCTGGATGCGGTACCGTTCCAATTTTATCGTACAACCACAATACCCAAAGATTGGGTAGGGCTTGACTGGAAGCTTATATCCCTTAGTATTAGTTCCCTCACGGCCAAGGTCTGAGCTGAGGCTACCTTGTGAAGATTGTCCACCTGTGCAGTACCCAAGATGACAGTTGGTCATGGTTGGGAGGCCAAACTCACAGGAGAGGTGCTTATACTAGGGCGTGTAATTGAAAGGTTAGGATTGATTATCCGCATACTGAGTATGGTGAATTCAGGATTTGTTCCTGACGGATGTATCGAATGTTGTGGTGAAAGTGTACAATCTCTGCAGAGTGTCAAACTATTCGAATAGCCGCGTCCGCGGTTATGGACAGTTGGAGTGGCCATACTGTTTCCCGTTAGATGTTTTCAAAATGACTATTGAAATGAATTGAGATTTTGACTTGACCACAACAGAGTTGTGACATGAGTTACGAGTTCCCCCTTTTAGGAGTTATAAAATTGTGACATGAGTTACAAGTTCCCCCTTTTAGGAGTTATAAAATTGTGACTAGTTTCTTTCTGAACCTAATAGAGATAAATCTGGCTTTTTGTAAAACAACCCTAGAGCCTAGTATCCTATTATCAAAAACCCACCTTCACTTGTTAGTATTAGTTTGCGAGTACTTAAAGAGTACTCATGGCTTTGTCCCTGGCTATTCCCGTGGCCAGACTATGAAGAGGAGTACCTGGAAGATGGAACCCAGGAAGGTTACGACAACTAGGATCATCTCCCATCGTCAGCATTGCCTGTGACCCCGAAGATGGAGCTTCGCCTACGCTACCGTTATTATTACGTATTCCGCTGCTTGAAGTTGTATTAAGAACTGGATCATGAGATCCCTATTTGTGTAAGACAATATATATGGTTTGTAATGGATGATGTACTGTGGTATCCAATTCTGTTATGTCTCGCAAAAATGGTAATCCTGGGATTGCGATGTATGGCATAGCAGGCATCTGGGATTAAAAACCCGGGTGTTGACAAGTTGGTATCAGAGCCATCCTGACCATAGGAGACCCTAGTTAGACTGGACGTTTGAATCAAAAACTTAGTTTCAAAACCAAAGGAAGCAAATATTTACAAAAAACTTATTCTCCTTCTTATCTCTTTGATTCTTTCATGAAAATTCATGTTCCTCAAAAACTCTTACAAAATACATAAAATTTTGACACACTTGATCACTCTACTAACTTACTCATCCTATATTCTTATAGATGGACGTGAAGTACAACAAGTTTTATCAGTTGGGGAATGGAGGAGACCTTATCTTTGAGAGGGAATTGGACTAGCTTTCGGAACTTCTGGAGCGTCCGCACCCCGAGTTCTTTGGAGATCAGCTCAATGATCAAGGAGGAGAAGATCTGCAGTGGCTAATTGTTGCAAGTCTCCGAGGAAAGATTGAACCTCCCACTGCTGAGGGAATTCAGTTTACCTTAAGAGAGAACAACTGGCTCGATGGACTTGCCAGGGCCATGCAGGAAGCTCTTGCCCGTTTGTGTGGGCAAAGCATCAATCAGATCAAGGGAACCCGCTTTGAGTTCTGCCCAAGGCGTGATGCAAATGGACAACCACTAGAAGCCCCATACCACCCCGAGCTGAAGACTCAATTGGACCACCTTAGCTTCATGATGTATGATCGTTAGCATGAGTTGGATAACTGCCGTGACTACTCCAACCACAAGTCTACCATCATCAAGACAAAGGATTAGACCATCGCCATGCTGGCAAAGGATCGCAAGTCTCGTCGCTGTCAGCTCGACAAGAAGGAGCGCATTATTGCCCGTCTCCGCCACCGCATCTCATCTTTGGAAGAGACCATCCACGAGAGAGACATGCAGTTGGAGGAAAGGGAGAATGTCGGAGAAGATCTTCGTGGAGACCCCTACTCCTATCTCAGCGATGATGATGATTTTCTGGAGGATCAGGCCATGGACTTCTTCACCGATGAGGATGATTTCGCCTTCATCGATGATGATGAAGATGATGAAGCCACAGATTCCAAGGAGTAGTAGCACTTGAGCACTAGCGTAGTGAGTAGTATTCGGTCCCACTGTATCATAGTAGACAGAATGGTTCTTAAAACCATCTGTTTTTCCTTGTTGTGGTGTGTGTTGTATCGTGTGAATGAATGAATGAAAAGCAAGTTGCTGGAAAATCTGTGTCAAACTTTAAAAACTTTTCAAAGTCCCAGAACCTTAGAAATTTCCCTCTTTTCTCATGATCTACATCAATCTTCAGATGCCACGCGGAGGAAGTGGTTCATCCCCGGACCCGATGTTGCAGATCCTACAAATGTTGACTTCTGACCACGAAGCTGAAAGAGCGGAACGTCAAGCCAACCTAGCCACTCTGCAACAGATAGCTCAGCTAGCCCACAACAACCAAGGCCACGGAAATCAAGATAACCATGGATCTAAGCTCAAGAATTTCCAGAATACCAACCCACCTGTTTTCACTAAGTCAGAAGAACCCCTAGACGCTGACGATTGGCTACAAACCATGGAAAATAACTTAGAAGTCGCCGGAGTGGAAGCCAACGAGAAAGTTCTGTTTGCCACCCACTATCTAGCCGGAGATGCCAGGGCATGGTGGAATAGTGTTCGTGCAATGACCAGAGGACAGATGATGACCTGGGAGGAATTCAAGGTCAAGTTCAGCAGAACCCATGTGCCACCGGGTTTGATCAAGAGGATGAGAGACGAGTTCAGAGAACTGAAGCAAGGAAGGATGACTGTAGTGGAATACCGTGACAAATTGTTGTCATTAGCTAGGTATGCCACGGATGAGATCGACATGGAAGCCAAGAAGAAAGAAAGATTCCTGAATGGTCTGCATGATGAGATGCAGACAGTGTTAGTCAATATCCCCTTTGCAGATATTGAAGCCCTTGTCGACTCTGCTATCCAGATGGAAGGAAAGATCAACCAAGCCAATGAGAACCGCAAGCGTCGTATGATGCATCAGCCAGGAACCCATCAGACCCCAAAGTATCGTCCTAACCCATCTCCAGGATTTGCCCCAAGAACAAACAGACCCCCGATGAACCGTCCCACCTATCCCACCCGTGGAAACCCTAGACCCGGAGGAAATCACAACAACCTCGGCAACTCTAGCAATTTCAATCGTGCCCCACCCAAGTTCAACACCAACAATGCTGCCACCAACACTAACACTACCCCGAGGACTGGAAGCAATGTTGTGCCTGTAGCGGCAAAGGACAAGTCGCAAGTGACTTGTTATGACTGTGGAAATAAGGGTCACTACTTCAACGAGTGCCCCAACAAGAAGAATGCCGCAGCACCCAATGCCAATGCCCCAGCTCAGCAACAGCGTCGTGTTTAGCCCGGAAGAAGATTTGCCCCAGGGAATTCACTCAACCGCAATGGCCGTCTTTTTCTCATGCATGCTGAAGACGCTCAGGAAGCGCCAGACGTCGTGCTGGGTATGTTTTCTGTTAATTCAGTACTTGTAAGGGTTTTTTTGATTCTGGTGCATCGCATTTATTTGTCACCGAAGAATTTTCATGCACTAGTAAAATTCAACCAACCAAATTGAAGCATGTAATGATTGTTCAAATTCCCGGATCAACCACCAAGGCTAGGCAAATTTGCAAAGCCGTCCCTATCTGAATCCATGGCATAGATTTTTATGCTAATCTGATAGTACTCGGAACTAAAGGTTTGAAAGTAGTACTAGGAATGGATTGGATGTCTAAACATAAAGGATTGATTGACTGTGCCAAGAAAGCCATCACCATGACCAGTACAGCCGGAATATCAGTCAAACATATATCTGAAACCTTACCTCGTCAATTCAAGTGCAACAAGAGTATAGCCCAACCTACCATTGACCAAGTCCGGATAGTCTGTGAATACCCCGATGTATTTCCAGATGTTTTACCCGGTATGCCCCCAGATCGGGATATCGAGTTTATCATCGAACTAATCCCCAGAACAGGGCCCATAGCCCAGAGACCCTATAGTATGAACCCATCAGAGCTAGAAGAACTGAAGAAGCAACTGGATGCCATGCTGGAAATCGGATTGATTCAACCAAGTGCGTCACCATGGAGATCACCTGTCTTTTTTGTGGACAAGAAAGATGGAGGTAACCGTTTGTGTACAGATTATCGGAAGTTGAATGATGCCACCATCAAGAACAAGTACCCCTTGCCCAAGATAGAGGACTTGTTTGATCAGTTGACCGGTGCCAAAGTGTTTTCTAAGATTGATCTTAGAACTGGTTATCATCAACTCAAGATTCGTGCAGAGGATATTCCAAAGACTGCCTTTACCACCAGATATGGATTACACGGTTATACTATCATGTCTTTTGGATTAACCAATGCCCCCGCTTATTTCATGAACCTCATGAATAAGATTTTTATGGACTTCCTGAATAAGTTTGTCGTTGTTTTCATTTATGACATTCCGATTTACTCCAAATCGGAAGAAGAACATGAGCTACACCTAAGGACCATTCTTGGAACCCTTAGAAAGCATCAGCTGTATGCCAAGTTTAGCAAATGTGAATTCTGGTTACAGGAGGTAGGATTCCTCGGTCACATTGTATCAGCCGGAGAAATTGCCGTTGACCCTGCCAAAGTGAAAGATGTAGAAGATTGGCAAGCCCCAACCACTCAAACCCAAGTTCGTGCATTTCTCGGATTGGCGGGATATTACCGCAAGTTCGTAGAAGGATTCTCGAGTATCGCCCGACCCATGACCCAATTACTGAAGAAGGACAAGAAGTTTGAATGGACTGACAAATGTGAAGCGAGTTTTCAAGAACTCAAGAGAAGATTGATTTCAGCCCCAATCTTGATCATGCCGGATATCTCGAAGCCCTTCGATGTGTATTGTGACGCATCCAAGATCGGTCTCGGATGTGTGCTAATGCAAGAAAGCAAAGTTATATCTTATCTATCTCGACAATTGAAGCAACATGAGCAAAATTACCCAACCCATGACCTCGAACTCACAGCCGTAGTTCTAGTCCTGAAGACATGGAGACATTACCTGATGGGAAATCGTTGTGAGATTTATACGGATCACAAGAGTCTGAAGTATATATTCACTCAGAAGGAGCTGAATATGAGACATAGGAGATGGATTGAGCTAATCAAGGATTACGATCTGGACATTCACTATCACCCTGGTAAAGCCAATGTGGTAGCAGATGCTCTTAGAAGATTGCCGTGCCGCTTAAACTCCATGATTGATGACGGGAAAATGGGACGACAAAAATACTCGCGTCCGCGTCATAGAGACAGATAGAATATGAATTTAAATGTGCATGTATGTAAATGACAAATATCAAAGATTGCGGTTCATACTTCCGGAACTCATACATTTATATAGAAATTCCGTTAATTACATCTTCGAAGAGAAAACCCCTGATTAAGAATTTCAACATATCTATTACATAGCATCACAACATATGAATACTACAAAATGTAGAAATAAAAATAAGACTACAAAATGTAGAAACTAAAGTCCTCCTTGATGTCGTCGTCGTTGTCGCACTCGGGTGAGTATTTGTTATCATTTATTTTTATCAGGTATATGATATTTGGCGCTTGTACTAGTATGGGTAGTGCAAGCAGAATATTTGGTACTTGCACTAGTTTTGTAAGTACAAGCAGAACGCATACATGGGATATATATCATTTGTTTAATCAGCATATAGTTTGATTATTTGTGAAGTCGTTTCATTAGCCGACTAAGGAGTATCTAAAATGGTGCATGCAGTTTTGAACATGGAACATGCATAGTATTTTTCTACATATATATAGCTTTTGTATTTAGTACTAGTTGAGTGCCCGTACGTTGCTACGGTTTCACAATTAGTTTGCATATATATATATATATATCAATAAAGTACATGCAAATTTACACTTATGGGAAAAAACTATAAGATATTTCAAACCCATAGTATTTCACATATTTAAAGTATTCTTCGATAAAAAATATAATTTGATATCATTCAAATATAAAATAAACACCGAGACCAATTTAACTAATACAATAATATCTACTCCTTGATACTCATTAGATATTGTCGCGCAATGTTAGAAATATTCTCTTCTGCTTCGTTTTCACGGTACTTGAGCAAGTGCACCAAAACTTTCTTTCTTAACTTAAAAACGTTCTGCATAAACAATACGTGTCATTAGCCTGAGTCTTTTATGTAAAAAAATATAAATATATACAAGGTAGAACACCCACCGTGCATATTGGATGAACCAATTCTCTACCGTTCCATGAGAGTATAATGTAAAATATAAAATAACCAGACGCATTCCTGTACATGAATACCTCATTATTATGTTATATATATATTGAATAGTAAAATGCAAAAAACATTTGAACTTATTTTAAGAGATATTTATCCGTCTGGACTTTTTGGAATACCAACTGGTGATCTACGTGGCCAGGAAAATATATCGCCATCCCAACCTGGTTGTGCTAATCCAAGTGCTTCACTTAGGTAGATTCCAGTTCTTTGTAACTTTAATTGTATGTTGTGAGAGCGACGCATTTCGCTCTCCGGCGATGGCAATACGGAGAGAGGATCAAAAACAGATACAGAAGAGGCATGCTTATCGATGGAGAACAAAGTAAAATGTCCCACCGATGCATAAGGAAGCAAAACCTTCAAATGAACAACCATTAGAAACACATATAACTGGAAAATGGTGGACAAGTGAAACATCTTTACCAATTTGCGTGAAGAGATTTTATAGTCTGTCCCAGGCCAACTTTCGAGCAACGCTGCGAGAGACTGGATATTTGGCTTTTTGCGCCATTTGTGACGTCGTGTGGAATCGACCATCGCAGTCTAGAAAAAAAAGTTTGTAAACAAAGTGATAACAATAAAATAGCAAGGTTATAGTAACTTACACAAAAACACAAATCCATGTAGTGCACATCCGTCTCTACCATCTGTATGATCTCGTCGCATGCCACTATGTGTATGGTCAAGTTAAAACATTCAGTGTCCATAGGCTTGTCCATCCTAAGTATGTCCTGAATTTTCTTAAGACTCAAACCTATTGGGTATGGTTTAGAGCTCCGAACCTATTCTTGCCTATAAGAAAAATGTTAAGAATAATAAAATCATAACAATGTGTATTAGTAAAAAAAACTTAACATGCTACTTACTCCAAACGCTTGGCATCTCTAATGGACAAGATGTCTTTGCAAAGCTCTTCGACTAATTTGCGTGGGTTTGTGGGCGGGATGTGGACCGGAAGAGGATGTTTGTTTTTAGCTACATCGGGTAAGTCTAGTCTCTTTGGCCCCTCCATGATCATACAATCAGAGTCAGTCACATTCTTTTCATCGCTAGGATGATAGTATATTGGTTTTCCTTTTATCTTATTCAATTCTGACTCTATCAATATAACGACTAATTTTTGACGAAACTCTTTCATATTCTCCTGCAAAATAGTATTCATAAATATTTAGTTAAGGTGTAAGTGAATACTAATGTTCAGTTCTGTTCGATACTCATCGAGGTTTTCCTTATGGGCTCCTAGTCTCCTAAACTGTTCGGAGTAAGGGTTTTCTTTCAGGATGTCCACTAACATCTTGACGACACCCTGATCCAAATTTTCAGTGGATTTGGCGCGATGATTTAGGCTTGGGTCATCGTCATAGAAGTACAGTTGTAGATGGTCTGAACGAGAACCTGTCCCGAATGAATGTACTTTGTGGTACAACATCCCTTGCACCCGGAAGGTGTACACCCCAGACCTCATGTTCGTGTAGTTGTTATCAAGGCTGACGCCAAGGGTTGTGAAGGAGAAATGGCTGTTGAAGTATCGGATGCTTTCTCGGAAATGTCGTGAGTCTGCATCTGATGATGACCAGAGCCTCATCAGCTCCGGTATAGGCTCTGGCTCAAGTAACTTGGTTTCCCCTTTCCTACAGCAGAAACTATCGCTCTCAAACTGGAATTTTTTTGGCCTTGCAGTCCACGCAGTTCGCGGCGTGCTGTAGGATGTGTGTGTTCTCTGGTAGGTTTGAGTACACAAAGTCAAAAGGATCCTGGTTGATAGAGTCCATGAAGGGGGAATCATCCGGTTCATCAAGGGACGTGTCATCGTTGTATGAACCTGCATGGATTGTTGAGTTATACAGCATGTAATATCTTGGAGTACATTATAGCTCTTAGTAATGACACTCATCGATAGGCAGATAGTGTTACCTTCACCAGCATATAGGTAGTACTCATCATCTATTAGATCGCCGTTGGGGTTCTACTCCATGAGCCTAGCAAGGTACGCCTCCATCTCACCTTCACCATTCAAGAGTCGGTAAGTAACGCTACAACATTTTTGGACACAACAAGAGGGAAAAGATGTGACCATTACCGTCGGTCCCGATGGTGTAAGCTTGCGTGTGAGCGCTCAATGCAGGGTTATTTGTAGACGATGTAGCTAGATCAGGGCATGACAGTGTGATGGACTCGGCGGGAGGCATGTTTCTCTTAGCCTCAAAGCGAGCATTAGAACGTTCTAATTGTGCATGTCTCTCCCCGCATGGTATACTTTGTCTGCTTGCTCTTTGGTGTGCAATCTCCTCTTGCATGTTTGCATCTTCTAACCATTCTTTTTGAGCCCGCCTTCGAGACCTTCGATGAGCTCTGTTCTCGTGCGGCTGCTCATTCACTTGATTATGCATGTCATGTACTTGCTGACCATTGGTCTGTTGCCCAAAATTCATGAGGTCGTCGGGGATGTTATCAAAGTCCAGGGTTCTACTCAGGTAGTCTCCTGCATAATATTCGAGCCGGTGAGTAATTGTTGTACGATACTGGAGAGAGGTGTAGTAAAGATGATCAATTACCGTCAGATTCATTGGTGTATTTAGGTGGAGAAGCCGATGTCTCCATGGTGGGTGATACACCTCCTGGGCACATCATTGCAATGGATTCAGCACATGGTGTGTTCCGCTTAGCCTTGGCGTCTATGTTCCGCTTAGTTAGCATAGCTTTCCTTTCCCCGGGCGTTAGGCTATGCCTTCGAGCTCTGTTACTGGCATTTCTCTCGTCAATCGTTAACGCCTGCCTAGAAGCTCTTCTTTTGGCATTAATGAATTCTTTATCATCGGGTGTTAGCATATTCCGATGTGCTCTATCACGTTCCCTCCTTGCCTGATTTGTATCAGTTTCTGTCTGATTCAGATATGGTGAAACTCCATCGACTAAACGCAAAGCAATGTTCTGAGAACATGCTTGACCTAAATGAATGAACAATGGTTATTTTTTAGTTTACAAACCAGTTATGGTTGGAACAGTACATGGTTATATGTTTACTACCTTGTTCTGGAAGCTGTTTTGGTTCTTCTAGACTTTTGAGTTTTAGAGCTGTATTCTTTTTATGTTCACGGTATTGTCGCTGCTTCCTTAGGTATTCTTCTTTACTTCCAGGAGACAATCGACCATACCAACTCGTGCCACTACTATTTTGTCTTCCCCTATTTACTTTTGCACCTTTGTTGGCTTGATCCTTAACTGGGGTAATCTCCACTGGTGGAGATTCATCAAGAATTGCTTGACTCTGTGTGTGTGATAAAAATGTTGGGAGGAAGACAAATAATGTAAACACATAGTTCCACATATTATTTACTGGTTTAGATGCTAGAGAGACGACCTGAATCAGAGATGATGTATATCTGTTCGTCAAACTCGATGCAGCGTTAGCAGAACCTGCTGTACCTAATTAGTTGTCATTCTTCTCGCCCAGAATTGTAGGTATATCTTTACTACTAATTTAAAATGCAATCTGTTTTGGATCCTTCAAATTACCTTGGCTCAGAGGTGTAACATGATGTTGAGGTTCTTGATTTTCGCCAATAATTTTGTCCGTCTGGTCATTCCCTAGGGTATGTTCTCCTAAGCAAGTACAGAAATGTGAGTACTAAATAGTTCTTTAATATCTTGACATGGAATATGTAATTATTTATTATTCAATTTTACTAATGCTTGGAGTTGCATTTTTCTTTTCTTGGCGGGCTATCTGCAGCGTAGCAAGGCGCATTTCCTTATTTTCATTAGATAATCGGCCATACAAGTTTGCTCCACTGCCATGTTGTTCTGACTTTGTTTCATTTGCACCTGTGTTGGTTAGATCTTTAAATGGGGTACGCTCCCCCCAAAAGATTTCAAAGCATTCTTCTGCATCTGTAGTAATAATGGGAGGAAGACAAAGAAGGTAAATACAATGGGTACTATCTACAACATGGTACTGCTACCAATTTATTTCCTTGCCTGATTAGTGTCAGTCTCTGTCTGAATTAGGGACGGTGAAACTCCATCCATGACATCGAAAGCAATGTTCTGAGAACACTCTTGAACTAAATGAATGAACAATGGTAAATTTCCAGTAAATAGATTTAAACAATATATGGTTGTATGTTTACTACCTTGTTCTGGAAGCTGCTTTGGTTCTTCTAAACTTTTGAGTCTTTTTAGTTCGCGGTATTGTCGCTGCTTTCTTAGGTATTGTTCTTTACTGCTAGGAGACAATCGACCATACCAACTTGTGCCACTGCTATTTTTTCTTCCACTCTTTTCTTTTGCACATTTGTTGGATTGATCCTTAACTGGGGTAAGTTCCACCGGTGGAGATTCATCAAGGATCACTTGATTTTGTGCCTGGTAAAAATGATGGGAGGAAGACTAATATTGTCAATATATATCATTTGTTTAATCAGCATATAGTTTGATTATTTGTGAAGTCGTTTCATTAGCCGACTAAAGAGTATCTAAAATGGTGCATGCAGTTTTGAACATGGAACATGCATAGTATTTTTCTACATATATATAGCTTTTGTATTTAGTATAGTACTAGGGCATGTGGCACTAGTTATCTTACAACATATTGCATTTTTTACTTTTGGTCTTGCGTGCGTGATAAAGCAGCAAGGAGATACTACCAGAATGGTTGCTAATCCATTTTTTATGAGGTTTTATGACAACCGTTTAGAGGATTTTGTTCCTTTTAAAACATGGCGGATCATATAACAATTTCTTTAATTTGCTTGCTAGACTAGGTTCATCTATTTCAGAGATTCGACTAGTTAGACCTTCTTGTATATTTTAATTATATCACGATATAATATGTGGTAATTTAATATTTGGGCATTATATAACGCATATTATATACGTACATGCGCTGCGACGCGTTTCCACCTAACTTATCAAATATGAGTTGATTTCGGTTAGGCATGATTTTAGAGCTTTTGGATTGTGTTAATGTGACCAAACCAAGAGGCGTAAGTTAACTGACATATGAACTTAGAGCAACTTGACTTGTATCGATGTGACCAAATCAAAAACATGATTTTAGTCATATATATAAATTTAGAGCACGTTGGTTTATGTCAATGTGACCAAACCAACGGTATGAGTTTAGTGACATATGAATTTAGAGCAACTTGGCTTGTGTCGACGTGACCAAACCAAAAGCATGATTTTAGTGATATATATAAATTTATAGCACGTTCACGTTGGTTTGTGTCAATGTGACCAAACCAACGGGATGAGTTTAGAGCAACTTGGCTTGTGTCGATATGACCAAACCAAGAGCATGATTTTAGTGATATATATAAATTTAGAGCACGTTGGTTTGTGTCAATGTGACTAAACCAACGGCATGAGTTTAGTGACATGAATTTAGAGCAACTTGGCTTATGTCAATGTGACCAAGCCAAGAGCCGAATTTTAGTAATATATATGATTTTATAACACCTTGGTTTGTGTCAATGTGACCAAAACAAGGGCCAAATTTTATTAACTTGTGAATATGGAGCAACTTGGCTTGTGTCAATGTGACCAAACCAAAAGCATAATTTTACTAATATGTGATTTTATAGCCACTCATTTTGTGTCAATGTGACCAAAACAAGGGCCAATTACTTTTATGATGTGTAATTTTAAAGCAACTTGTCTTGTGTCAATGTGACCAAGATAAGAGCCAAAGTTTATTAATGTAATGGTTATATAACACCTTGGTTTGTTTCAATGTGACCAAACCAAGATCCCTATTCTTTTAAGCCGATGTGGATTTAAAGCAAATCGTCTTGTATCAATATAACCAAGACAAAAGCTAGATTTCTGTTAGTAATATATATGAGTTTATAGTATCTTGATTTGTGTCAATGTGACCAAACCAAGAACCAATTTTATGATGATCATGAGAAGAAGGCAATTAAGCATATACCCACATGATCAAGCTAAGAATAAAAATACATGTATCCACTAAGGAGAGAAAATCCCCTAGTTTGTGTCAGTGTAACCAAACTAGCAGATAGAGGAGAGGGAATCCATGATAAACAAGAAACAAAATATCTGATGTTTCTTACCGACGGACAGCAGCTAGCAGTGGTCTGTACCGTGAGCAGCCGAGCGCGGTACAACGAGCAGCCAGGTGGCCGGCGTGTACGGCGTACGGCGAGTGTCCAGGCGGCCAGCCGGTATGGCGATTGGCGAGTGGTCGGGCAGCCGGTGCGTACGGCGAGCAGTAACTGCCGCTAGCAGCAAGGAGAGTCTGCGAGCAATCGATGAATCTAACGCCGAGTATGAATGATTCGGGAGAAAACCGGGGGCTGCGCAGCGTTGCCTGCTGGTCTTTATATAGGCGCGTGCCCGGCAAGCGAGTCCGTGGAACGGAGACGCGCACGTTCTGCGAATCGTGGCGGAGTGCGCACACGTCCTGGAAATCGTGTGCGAACGACGTGGGTTTGATTGTAGATTGGTTGTCAAGTTTTCTAACGTGCGTAGACTTGGTATACGTACGTCTGATTTATTGAGCGTTGAAAGAAGGCTAAGGCATGATACTAGTTGTTGGGCTTTGAGAATTTTAATTAGTAAAGATAGGCTAAGCACGCTACAGGCCGCAGCACGTTCCGTATATGAGCTTAGTTATCTTACGGATTAAGTTTGTAATGGGGCCGGCTAATCCATACATGTATGTGATTAACAGCTGCACACGTGGACTATCCAGCCTGCAAGCGTTCCATGCATATGTAGTGGTCTATATTGGTTAACTATCTGACTGTTATATATTGATCCATAATTTATTCACCTCTAATTAATCTCTGAAATCAAATATATGACTATATTTTTATATGTTATATGGTATCATTTTTTTTATACCTCCATAGCGTTATTTTACAGGGTTGTCGAGATGACGCTGAAGTTTTTTTTTAAATCCCATGATCGGGTATTTTTTCTAAATTTAATGCCCAACGATGAATTCTGGCGAACAATTACATGTCGCGCCAATGATGAATTCTGAAGAATATTTACATGTCGCGCCGATATTTATCCCGCGGCAGAATCTTGAAAATATAGGGTTACTCGTAATGACATATCATTTAATTATTATATATATATGTATTTCATAATCGATATCGCTTCTTTATATTCGAAAACAAAATCGGTGTCAACAATGATCTTGAAGGAGCAACCAAGTTTGCACCAGGAGATGGAAGATTTTCAAATGGAATTAGTGAGCGAAGGAATTTTGGCTAGTATAGAACTTCAACCCACTTTGATCAGCCAGATCAAAGAGGCGCAAAAAGGAAATGCTAGTATCGACGGAATCAAGTGTCGTATCGGTACAGGCAAAGTACCCGGATTCACCGAAGACGAAGAAGGAGTTCTGTGGTATAAAGGACGCCTTTGTGTACCAGCAGATTCTGAGTTGAAAGAAGTTATTCTAAAGGAAGCTCATGATACTCTTTATTCTATCCATCCCGGAGGAACTAAGATGTATCAAGATTTGAAAGAACAATTTTGGTAGCATAAGATGAAGCGAGAAATTGGAAGCTATATCGCCAAGTGTGATATATGTCAGCGAGTCAAGGCAGGACATCAAAGACCCGCTGGATTGTTGCAACCCTTGCAGATTCCGGAATGGAAATGGGATTCCGTTGGAATGGACTTTATCACTGGACTGCCTACTTCTAGTAGGGGAAATGACTCTATCTGGGTCATAGTGGACCGATTGTCCAAGGTCGCCCATTTCTTGCCCGTCAAGACCACCTATCAGAGTTCGAAGCTAGCGGAGTTGTACATCGCTAGAATAGTTAGTTTGCATGGAGTCCCTAAGAACATTGTATCGGATCGAGGAACTCAGTTTACTTCGAGATTCTGGAAGAAAGTCCAAGAAGGTTTAGGAACCCGCCTAGATTTCAGTACCGCGTATCACCCTCAGACCGATGGACAAACGGAGCGAGTAAATCAAATACTCGAAGATATGCTGAGAGCCTGTGTGTTAGAATATGGATCCAAGTGGGAAGACCGTCGCCATTTGCAGAATTTTCATACAACAACAGTTATCAAGCCAGTTTGCAAATGCCTCCATTTGAATTCATGTACGGAAGAAAGTGTCGCACCCCTTTGAACTGGTCGGAAATAGGGGAGAGTCAGATTTTCGGACCCGATATCCTACGAGAAGCAGAAGAGAAGGTTCACAAGATTCGTGAGCACCTCAAGACCGCCCAATCCAGACAGAAGAGTTACGCCGACAAGAGATGTCGAGACCTCGCCTTCAACATAGGATATTTTGTTTATCTGAAAGTGTCGTCATTGAAGGGAATGCAGCGTTTCCAACTCAAAGGAAAGTTAGCCCCTAGATATATCAGACCCTTCAAGATTCTGAACCGTCGAGGAGAAGTATCGTATCAATTGGAACTACCCGAAGAGATGTCAGCTGTGCACAATGTGTTCCATATCTCGTTACTTCGCAAGTGCCTCGAAGTTCCAGAGAAGACGGAAGTGTTCAAGAATATCGATCACCGGACCATAGAGATCAACGATGACCTGACCTATCCCGAAGTACCCATCCGTATTTTGGAATAAGCCTTTAGAACTACCCTAACCCGAAGCATCAAGTTTCTCAAGATTCAGTGGAGCAACCACACAGAAGAGGAAGCTACCTGGGAGCGCGAAGATCACATCAGGACGGAGTTTCCCGATCTTTTCAAATTCTAGGTAATCTTTTTCGTCCTTTTTCAAATCTCGGAACGAGATTTTGTTTAAGGGGGGAAGGTTTGTCACATCCCAAAAATACTAAGCTTGGATCATCAAACACTAATCATCAAAAATAGGGTTAACAAAAACTTTTCTAAATAAAATTATGGAAGCATGCATGTGAGTATGCATTTCATTTTGAATTCTTTTGAACCACCTTGTTTGTGTGTTCCATTGCTTGTAAATGGATGCTTAGGTGAAATAAACATCATCTAAACATTTCCCACACTTTTCCTAAAGACAAGTAAATCAAAACAAATAAAATAAGGGAATGGTCATTTTGACCAATTTAACTCCCATGCCTACTTTGGCTGTCTCAAACTTTCAGAACCTAACATAAACCTTTATGGATCTTTGCACCCCTTGATTGTACTCATAACAAAGTATCAAGGCCCACCTTGTGATCATCTAGAAACTTTCAAATGCATAGTTTAAATGACAATGCAAAATTGAATCCATATCATATGGGAAGATCCCACTTTTTCAAAAACCACTCAAACAAGCTCAACTTTCAAAACCCAAGCATCTGCAGACTCACCAGCACCAACCTAGCACACCCACCAAAAATCTTTTCAGAATTCAAAACTTGAATTCATGCGGCCATTTCATCAAACACTTGGCAGACACAAATCAAACAAAATCAAAACACTATAGTGTGCAGTGTTTTGAGCCTAACTGGTTCCCTATCTAGCTCACAACCATCTCAGTAGATCATCTAGCAAGATTAACCCAACACTAGCACCACTGTGAGCTTGCCAAGATCATCAATGGTGAACAGCCGAGTGCATCCTTGCCACTCCTGTGTAGACAGCAAGCTAGGAAAGAAACTATCCATGCCAACCTTGTCTGGGAGATCACCCATGCCTCACCGCCCCCTCTCGACCAGCCCTGCCTCGAGGACACCGACCAGAGAACCCAGGTTTGCCGCGCCCGTGCCTCTGCCAACCGTGCCAAGCATGCGCCAGAGCGCCACCCTCGACCAAAGCCCACAGACCTCGCGCCGCCCTCGCCGCGTGCCTACACGATCACCACCGACCCAGGAGACCGCCAGACATCCCCGTTTGCCGCCCCATGCCGCATAGCCACCGCTCACCGTCGAAGACGCCGCCTCTACCGCGCAGAGCGTCGCGTGTTCCAGACCAACCCGCACCGCCCCACGTCTCGCCACCGTATCGTTGAGCATCGCTAGGGAACACCGCACCGTCCCCTACCTTCGCCCATGCCAATAGCCGTCTGTACCACCGCCCCCGACAAGCTCACCGTGCACCCCGTCGGTCCCCTCGCTCGACTATAAATAGGGGCCACCCCCAGTCAAATTCTTCACACCATTCTACTCCCCTCTCCACACTGATCGTGCCACACCATTCCTGGAGCAAGGCGGGCACCACCTCGTCGGAATTTCACCAGAGCCCACCGCCTCTGGAGAAGAAGGGAGCCAGCGATTGGAGCCGCCCCAAGAGGAGCCACCGGTACCAAGAGATCCGCCGTCGTCGACTTCGTCGTTCGCCTGCCTCGCCGACCCTCGTTTGCACCCCGACGCTAGTACCGACCAAGGATACAAGGAGGAAGGAGGATTCTACGAAGAAGAAGCCGAGGAGAACTTCAACCACTGCTCTGCACAAGGCAAGCCAATACTTGCAAGCTAACACTTGCAATTTAGCAAGCTTATACTGATAATGTGCAAGCTAATACTGGCTCGCTACTATGCCAACCATATGCCTTAAGCATATGTGATCATACCTACTTGTTAACCCAATCCTAGTTTTACTTGCAAGCTTCTACTTTATTCCTTTATCAAAGACTTAGCTTAGAGTTGACTTAAGTGACTTGTAGATTCTAGAATGATATAATTGAAGGTTGCATAAAGAGCATAAAATTTGGCCTAAGTTAGAAACCTTGATATCATCCTAAGATATAAGGTTGTACTTAGTTGAAACTCCACTAGTTACCACCCCTCATTAGTGCTACCCCCACTTATAGATGCTAGTGCTAAGCATAAAACTTGATCAACTTTAGATGGGAATACTTGGTGAAAATGGTTATGAAAACCTTAGCATGATGGATCATTCTACTGAGATGTTTTGACATATGTTTCTGAACACCAGATGATTTTGGTGATGAAAATGTTGAGGCATGAGCCTTAGCCCTTTATAAAATTGATGGTTGTCTGGATGCGGTACCGTTCCAATTTTATCGTACAACCACAATACCCAAAGATTGGGTAGGGCTTGACTGGAAGCTTATATCCCTTAGTATTAGTTCCCCCACGGCCAAGGTCTGAGCTGAGGCTACCTTGTGAAGATTGTCCACCTGTGCAGTACCCAAGATGACAATTGGTCATGGTTGGGAGGCCAAACTCACAAGAGAGGTGCTTATACTAGGGCGTGTAATTGAAAGGTTAGGATTGATTATCCGCATACTGAGTATGGTGAATTCAGGATTTGTTCCTGACGGATGTATCGAATGTTGTGGTGAAAGTGTACAATCTCTGCAGAGTGTCAAACTATTCGAATAGCCGCGTCCGCGGTTATGGACAGTTGGAGTGGCCATACTGTTTCCCGTCAGATGTTTTCAAAATGACTATTGAAATGAATTGAGATTTTGACTTGACCACAACAGAGTTGTGACATTAGTTACAAGTTCCCCCTTTTAGGAGTTATAAAATTGTGACATGAGTTACAAGTTCCCCCTTTTAGGAGTTATAAAATTGTGACTAGTTTCTTTCTGAACCTAATAGAGATAAATCTGGCTTTTTGCAAAACAACCCTAGAGCCTAGTGTCCTATTATCAAAAACCCACCTTCACTTGTTAGTATTAGTTTGCGAGTACTTAAAGAGTACTCATGGCTTTGTCCCTGGCTATTCCCGTGGCCAGACTATGAAGAGGAGTACCTAGAAGATGGAACCCAGGAAGGTTACGACAACTAGGATCATCTCCCATCGTCAGCATTGCCTGTGACCCCGAAGATGGAGCTTCGCCTACACTACCGTTATTATTACGTATTCCGCTGCTTGAAGTTGTATTAAGAACTGGATCATGAGATCCCTATTTGTGTAAGACAATATATATGGTTTGTAATGGATGATGTACTGTGGTATCCAATTCTGTTATGTCTCGCAAAAATGGTAATCCTGGGATTGCGATGTATGGCATAACAGACATCTGGGATTAAAAACCCGGGTGTTGATAGTGTGGCCCACCTGCCCGACCTCTGACTCAGCCCCTTCGCCTATATCTTCCCTATGGAGCCCTAAGCCAGGGAGAGTGACCATAGATAGATTTCCGCCACCTCTGGGAGGCGGAAAACACTGAGAGAGAAAGATCTCTCCAGCAGACAGATTTCTGCCAGGGGAATTCCTTCCCGGAGAGGGGAGACCGTCGCCATCAACACCATCATCAAGCTAGGCTTCATCAGGATCATCATCATCATCCACACCATCATCTCCACCAGCACCATCATCACCACTCCGTCCTGCTGTAACAATTGTGTTGGATATTGCTTTTGTTCTTAGGGAAAACTTTCCCGGTGTTAATTACTATTGTAGTTGATGCTTGTGAGTGGAACCATTGGATTTTTGTTTATGTTCAGATTGTTATCCATTACCATATCATCTTTGATCTTGATCCATATGATGTCTTGTTAGTACTGTTCAAAAAATAGGCCGAATCAGCGATTAATAGGCCGATTAATCGCTACTAGGGACCTGACCGTGTCGATTACCACTAATTCTTTGGGTTAATCGTTTAGCCCGATTAATAGGTCTGACACTCCGATTACTAGGTATGTTTCCGATTAACCACTACACTTGGTCAAAAAATTTGCAAAATTATCAACACATATCGCCCATCAATCCGCTAGCCCGCCCCAATGAAGTAGGTTTTGTGAAGCTCCCGTTCGATCCATTCCTCCAGGAGCTTGATTTCAGCCATCACCAACTAGTTCCTTGTCGTTGTTAACCAGTTCCTCGTAGTTGCCGACTAGACCTCAGATACAAGAGCTCGAGCGCCTTGAGGATCTCATCCGGGAGCTTAAGGCTGAGGATTCATACGTGTTTTAGGTGCTAATTTTTGTAGGCTGCACCGATTAATAGCCGACCGGTTTAAATCAGTTAATTGTCCGAATTCCGATTAATCGCTACTCCCAAGCCAACCGAGCAGCTAACGATTACCGATTTCCTTAACATTGTGAGTAGTTCGTTGTGTTCTTGAGGACATGGGAGAATTCATGTTGTTAGTAGCGAATCTGTGATGAGTTATTATTCAATGGTTTAGTATTTAAGTTGTGGTGTTATTTTTCTAGTGGTGTCATATGAACGTCGACTACATGACACTTCACCATTTATGGGCCTAGGGGGATGCATTGTGTATTTGGCTACTAATTGTGGGGTTACCGGAGTGACAGAAACCTGAACCCCCGTTAGGACACCTTTGCACAAGGGAGCGTAGGATCTCAGAGTTTAAGGCTATGGTTAGATTTATATCTTAATTACTTTCCTATAGTTACGGATGTTTGTAGGGGGTTTAATCACAAGTATGTATTAGTCCAAGTAAGGTCGGTATGTTAGCACAGGTTCACCCACACAACACTTACAACACCAAAGAAGAGTACTCAGCTATTTGAAGCAAAAGCACTTGACAGAATTCCCATGTGTCCTCGAGAACGTTTGGTCCTTATAAGTATTTCCACCGGCTTGTCTTTTGCTAAGAAAGGATTGGTCCACTTGCTCCGTTTGTTCGTTACTTTTATTACTTGCTCTTTGTTTTGTTGCCTTATCAGAAAACCACTAAAAATCCGTTTGCTAAGTATTCACAGGGATTTCCTGCTCCATACCACTATTCAGCACCTTTTGCTCCTCGTTGAGATCGACACTCCTATTTATCGAAAGTACTATGATACACCCCCTATACTTGTGGGTCATCACCGTTGCCGAACGCTATCTTGTAGTGTCGCATTTCCGTATGCCTAAATCAGGTGTTAATGAAACCATTTGCTAATATAGGTATAAATTGACCAAACATCACCTGTGAAAATCTACTGCGGTCCTTTGCATTATTATAGATCTTAAACGAGCATCATAGGAAAATAAGTCGCGCTGTAATAATTATTGGTGTATGGATGCCGTGAACTTGTGATGAACTAAAATTAGGCTTTCCAGACAATATCTTATCTGCTTTTCTTATTAGATAATTGATGATTTTTTCGCTCTTATGGTTCATTTGCAGGGTAGCAAGAAACATGATATGTTGCACATGTCTTTGGGTCATTTGCATTGCAAGTTTTGTATGGTACTAGGTGGATTTGTAAAAATCCAATATTCTCTTGTTTCTCTTTGGACCAGCTGAACAAACTGCATTTTTGGTACTAAAATTTCTTGTTTCTTTTTTTGACCTCCAGATAATGTGACGAAGTGGTGGATCTTGGGGATACTGGATCTCTCCATTTATCTATGCGCAGAATGCTGCATTAGTGAATGCGTTCTTGGGGCATAGCTAGCAAAAGGTCCTGCCAGGTTCAGCAGAGCCCCTTCATGCGCTAGTTCCTAAGTTGTGTGGAGTATTTCCGGAGTCTATATGGTACTAGTTTGGCTTTGGCATGTTGCCTGGACTCACTATGCTCATCTACTCTCATCACTTTATGCCATGCATATCAAGCGTGAGTACAATTGTTGCCCTGGTTCACTTGACCTTGTAGGAAGTAGAAATATCAATTTTCTCAAAGGATGTGCTAATAACTACCTATTTGTAGATTACAAAGTTGACTGAAGCTATGCACTATGCGTTTATTTTTCCCTTGAACTTTTTTGCACGTGTTTATTTCACAAGGAATACACTTGTACTACCCTTATTTTTTGTCCTCTTTAAAGCACTTGTATACCTGCTGAGTTTTGTAGAAGGAACTAAAACAACTAGTGCATTTTGGGTTCGTATAGTAAAACACTCTGTATACTTTGAAGAATTACTTGCTAATTAACATGTTGGTAGCCTTTGATAGTTTTGCCACGACATGGCTGATAACTTTCTAATTAACATGTCGATAGCCTTTTTTCAGTGCCTTGAAAACTTCTTCATAAACGCCTTGATAGTTTTCCATGAAAAGGTGAATAACTCTATATATACCCCTAGGTATTTTTAAATCTAGATTTACTTAGTTATGTTTTTTTTGCTTTGATAAGTTGTTCCACACCACATTGGAACATGATAATTAACATGTTTTGTTTTCTTTCATTGGCTTGATAACTCCTTCATAAATACCTTGATAGTTTTGCCATGACATGCTTGATAACTGGCCACCTAACATGTCTATTTTCGTTGACTCGATAACTTCTCCATAATTCCATTGACAGTTTGTGATGTCATGGTTGATAACTTTCTATATATGCCCCTAGGCATTTCTTATCTATCTTTTTTAGTTTTAGTTTTATGCTTTGATAAGTTTTTTCCATATCACATTGGTAACATGCTAATTAATATGTTGGTAGAATTTTTCGATGACTTGCTAACTTTCTTCATAAAATGCCTTGATAATTTTCCATGACATGGTTGATAGCTTTCTAATTTACATAATTCATAGCTTCTTTTGTTGGCTTGATAACTTCTTCACAAATGCCATGATAGTTTCACCATGTTATGGTTGATTACATGCTAATTAACATGTTGGTAGCCTTTGTCCAGTATCTTGATAACTTTTTCATAGATGCTTTGATTATTTTGCCATGACATGGTTGATGACTTGCTATATATGCCCCTATGTATTCTTTATCTAGATTTTTTAGTTCGTTTTTTTTGCTTTGATAAGTTGTTCCACATCACATTGGTAACATCCTAATTAACATGTTTCATAGCTTTTTCGTTGGCTTGATAACTTCCTTCATAAATTTCTTGATAGTGATGCCATGACATGTTTGATAACTGCTAATTAACATGTTGGTAGCCTTTTTTGTTGACTTGATAACTTATTCATAAATTCATTGATAATTTTGTTATGATATCGTCGATAAATTGTTATATATGCCCATAGGCCATAGGTATTTTTCATCTAGCTTTTTTGTTTTTTTGCTTTGATAAGTTGTTCGACATCAGTTATGTAACATGCTGCTTTGCTTTGATAAGTTGTTCCACATCAGTTATCTAACATAAGTTGTTCTGCATAGTTATGCTTTATGACACCTCCTGTTTTACTTATCATGTTGAATAGATATGATCGCTAATGAGGTTTGGCATAGCGTGTAATGATGCTTGTGAAGAACTCGGCACATTGGCTTCCCCTCAACACATCCATTTAGACTTAATTGCCGACTGTTATATTGTTCTATTTTAGGGATAGTATATTACTCCCCTGATCCAAATTAATGGCCTCAACTTTGTCTAGATATATATGCATCTAGTCTAAATACTTAACTAGATTCATATGAATCTATACAAAATTGAGGCCATTAATATGGACCGGAGGGAGTACTTTTAGTTTGTTCTATCAATACGGTTCTATATGTGACATTTTCTACCGGCCAAAAAGAGAAATTATTTACATTCAGAAAGAGATGAATCCTGGTGTGATGATTTACATTCTACCTCAGATCCCTGGACAGTCTAAAGTAGTGAACCATTATGGTTGGGGAACAAAGTATGATTCGTTCTGGTGTTGTTATGGGACAGGAAACATGAAAAACCGCTGAGTAGTGTTTACTATGATGCATTACTGCATTTCATGTGTAAATCAAACAACTCCAGCACTTCCCTTATTTTGACTGATGTTGTATGGCTCTTTTGTTTCCTTCTCTTACGATATAATGCATATTTATTCCCTTCTCAAGAGTTAATGATTTGTGTTACTTTTGTAGTAAGGTGTCACCTTGACGAGGATCAAAAAACCTTAAGAGTTTGGCAATTCTGCTGCATGATTCTGATTGCATGTTAATTGCATTTTCCATCTCCTCGGATGGTAAAGTTTCTAGCTGTAACAAGTGGTTCGACGCTGCAATGGGCTATGTGCAGAAACTGGTGCAGTTTCGTGTACAGCTGAGAAGGCTCACAAAGGTGCATAATATACCTTTTTTCCAAAATGAATCAACTTTAGGTTCTTTTGCTCGATAAAAATATAAAGATACATGAGGGTGATGTGCTCTATGTTAGGTGATATATATCTGTCATTGCTAGGGATCCACCTCCGTATTATTGTTTTATTTTACATTGCTCAGCGATTTCCATCTTTCTTGTTTGCTAGATGCACTTGAGCTTTTAGAAAACTGCTGCATTAGGTAGCAACAAGGATCAATAATGCTGCATTTGTACTTATAAATTGAATTATATATTTTTTATTAAAATTCTAAACATTTATCAATCTGCATAGTTTCTGGAAGTTTAATACTCTATTAATGTACTTTATTATAAAATAATTCTCCTCATGCTTAAAAGTAAATTATGCAAGTTTTGGTTTTATCAAGTTCCCAAATGATTTTTAATGTCCACATAACATTTTACAATTTTAAAAAATATGTTCGTTACTTTTGTTAACAGACTTGCAATTTAAGTTGAGTTCATGTAAATAGTGATTTAAGAATGTAACGGATTTTTCAATGCTACCATCTTCTGTAGATGCCAATAACCATATGGAACGATGAGAACAAGGCATCGTTTATTTTTGCTGATATTAGCAAATAGTAGTAGTAATTTTTTTTCTTTCACATTAATGGAGTGGAGCACAAAATGATATTTTTTTGCTATTGAAAATGGTAGTTCATCCTTGTTGAAAGTGAGATTTCTTTGGTGTTAAGCCCCACCCATTTTTTCACCCTAAAATTTCACTGTCCCTAACAGGGAATTGACATGAAGCAGCTAAAAAATGTTGCGGCGAGGATAGGGAATTGACGAGAAAAGGTTAGTCACATGGGCAGGGAAAGGAAAAAGTAAAGGGAATGTCACGAAAAGGTGAGTCACATGGCCGAAGATGGAAGTGGAGGGAAAAACTGAAGCTTGCGGAGTTGCATAGAGAAGGGTATGGCGGGGTGTGTACACTCTACCCAGGACAAAAAAGGCACGGGGGACTACTCCATTTATGTCTGGTCGGAACTGACCGCCCGAAATTGTTTGAGTGGTCGACCGAAACTAGGGGCGCCCACCGGAAAGGCTATTTGCCGCCCATTGGCGGTGCCCCTGTGCCTTCCACGCTAGCTCATGGGCAGGCCCACCAGCAACGGATAGAAGAAGACGAAGCGCGTCGGCAGTCCTCGTCGACATCGGGGACGACGCGGCCGTGGCGCCCTGGCGGAGGTGAGGCAAGGAAGAGACCTTAGGGCTGGGGGTGGGTAGGTACTCGCCAGACTTAGGGTTAGGGTTGGGGGTCTCGCCGACGACTAGACCTAAGGCCGGGGTGTAGGTCGAGGGGTTTAGAGGATGGTTGTCCGGCCAGGACCTCGCCGTCGCCGGCGGATATGAGGTCTAGACCTCACTAGATACGGGGACGATGCAGCTGGCCGCGGCGCCACGCCGGAGGTGAGGAAGAAATCATAACGGAGGGGGAGGGACGCTGGCCGGCGAGAAAGAAGATAAGAGTCGCGTACATGCACTAGTTGGAGGAGGAAGAAGATGATGTGGTGGTGGGCCATGGCTGACGATGGGGAAACGAGGGTCGCTTGCGTGCGGCACGGGCATGAGGCGCCGCTGCGGAGCTGTGTTTAGCACGACCCGGCGTCGCTACCAGAGCGAGAAATGTTCGACGGCCCGCTTCTTGGCACGATCAGAACTGATGAATCAAGCCCAAAGAGTATAGCTCCACTATTTTTCTATTTTTTCATTATTGGTTGTTTTCCCTAGAGCTGTAGTCGATTCCCCACATCCAAAATCACCCCCATGTCGAGTGCCCTGACTGCTGCAACCTCCACTGCCAGGAGAGGAGGGAACGACCGCGAAGGGGAGGAAGGAGAGCGACGGGCAGCACTTCCGCCCATCCGCCCACGAGTTTAGTCATGCGTCTGGATTAGGACAAGCTAGGGCTGGAGCTGCAGGAGGGAAAGTGGGTTTAGGCAGCGTATTGGAGTACAAGCGGCTAAATCCCTAGGAGATCGAGCTTATTGCAATCAGTGCCAAGTCCCTGATATCCACTCGAGAAGCAATTCCCTGATTGTAGTTGGGTCCAACTCCCTGGTCAATCTAACCGAGGCGTGGTCGGGAACTAGAGCTAGTTGCAGGAGGGGGCGTGGCCCCGACTGGATGAGGCGGTCAGGGTAGTGTCCCGAGGAGATGATGGAGGTGGCGGCTGGAGGAGAAGACGGAGGTGGCGGCCAAAGGAGAATATGGAGGGGGAGGCGTCTTGCCTGATAGGATGGGGATACATCGGAGGAAGAGAGGCAGGGCGCGAAGGTGGCGGTTAACCTGTTTTTCTTTACTTGTCGGTGGCAGATTGTTGTAATATAGTGATGATGCACGATGTGCTTATCCGGGAATGGGCAAAAGGGAAAAGGTGGCATGGATCTAGCTCCACGAAGCTAAAATGTTCGGTGCTACTCCGAGTTGGAGTTCGAAGAAGCTGGGAGCTGGACCACTACCGAACATGTCCTTAGACAATTTTCGCAAAGAAAATCGTAGGCAAATGATTCCCTACAATCAAATATATGAGACATGTGGCACATGGTCTACAACCAATCCCAAATTGTCTGGTGTGTGTGGGACTTTGAGTGGCTCACTAGTGGGTCCTCCACACATGCTAGTGACCTAAAGTCATTAGAGGATCCACACCCTCCTACAACAGATATCCCTTTTTATATGTATGGCTCTTTTCTGATATAGCATCTCTTCCTCTCTCAAAACTATTACCCCGCAATGGCATCTTGCCTCGTGGAGCAACCCTCCTTGAATGAGAGGCCATGAAGGAGAAACTATGGAGCTCGTGGCTACCTGCACAAAATCCATGCAGAAACAAATAGATGTAGGGTGCCATGGGCATGAAATTGATCTCAGGAACTCAATACGGGATTCCACCATGCGGCGAACCAATGAAGATTGGTTTGGGAAAATCAATTAAAATTCACATGATTTGGGCTCGATCAGTTTTTGGAGAACTGGATCGCTGCTCATGAGCCAATGTGTGGTTATGGTGTGTAATTTGCGAATTTTGGATGCTATATAAGTTATTTTGTTGTAGCACTGGGTGCAATCTTGTAATGAATCTAGATGTTTGGTGTAGACAAGGTGTTCATGTTGCAAGTGTTTTGTGTTGTCTTGCAAGTGTTGATTCCATGTTGTAGTATGTGTGATGATTTTTCTCATCAATTTGCCACAACCTACGAGAAGTTTGTTGCATTGAAACAATTATTTCTATTGCATTTATATGTGTGAAGTGTTGCGATCTTTATGTTTTGCCATGCCACGAGATATTGCGATGATGCTGCGAACACATAAAAACTATTGTAACCTAGGTTTTTCACAACGATCGAACACCCCATGATCTTTTTAGGGACAATCCATGATATATTTATAGGAGAAAATAGTACATGGTAAATATACGTTAGCAAGCTAATTTTATCAATTAGAAAACTAAAAGAAACTAGCAAATCATAAAGGTTTCCGAACTCTTCTTTCATGACACAATCTTGTACATTTTTTAAGGCAGACATAAAAACCTACAAATATCAAACCACAGACCTATAAATACCAACGAGTTCTCTCTAATTTTAATTTTATCCACAATACCAAGGCTACGTGCACGCATGCGGCCATTGAAGTAATCAATCAACATCGACAAGAATACCAACACTTGTATTTTAGGGGAAGCAAGAGAACAGCCTAGTGTAGGGTTTCGTAGCATGGAAAATAAAAAATTTCTATCGCATACAAACAAACAAACAAGCCAAGATCTATCTACTAGATTGTAGCAACGAGTCGATGGAATAACTCACCCTCGAAGGTTCCAAAGTGTTTAACGAGAGCGGATTCTCGTGGGTGATGTAGTCGTACTCTTCCCGATCTCAAGATCGCGTAGACGATCCTTCCGGCGCTGCGTTCCGGCAGCGCTCCCGCAGTCGGTCACACGTTCAGTACTCGATGTAGACCTTCCTGTCCCTTGTTCCAGCAGGCAGCGGATGTTGTAGCACTCTCCTCGCGATTCTGGCAGCACAACGGTGTGGTACCAGAAGTAGAGGGGAGATCTCGCAGGGCTTCGCCTTAAGCCGGAGCGAGTATGGTGGACTATGGGAGAGACCCTCGACGATCTAGGGTTTAGACACACCGAGGAGGAGGCTTAGCCGGCGGCTAGGGTTAGCTAGGAGGCGGCGGAGGTTTGCCCTAGGGCGGCGGTGGCGGCAGTAGGAGGTGGCGACGCCGGCGGCTAGGGTTTGCGGGGTGTGAGAGGTGTTGGGTGCTAGGAGGGGCAGCCCTGCCCCTCCTTATATAGGTGGAGGGGGCGCGCCAGGGGAGGGGAGTCCCTCCCCAACTCGGCTTCCAAGGTGGGCCGGTGGTGGAGGGGAGGAACTCCTCCCCAACTCGGTTTCCACCTTCCTCTCCACTTCCCAAAATAGCCGTTTGACTTTTCAAATTGGCGTTTGACTTTTCAAACTAGGATTTGATTAAACCCTTTATTTTTTTCAGCGATGACACCTAGTACATGATGCAATCATACCAACTTGATATAACACATTCATGTACCCTTCCCCTCTGGAGTGCCAGACATTCCGGAACCTTCTAGAACATTCCCGATGAAAACACCGGAACCATTCTCCAACCCCGAAACAGGACTTTCCTTATATGAATCTTATCCTCCGGACCATTCCGGATCTCCTCGTGATATCCTGGATCCCATCCGAGACTCCGAACAACATTCGGTCTCTTACTCATCATTCCATAACTACTCAAACAACGTCGAATCCTTAAGTGTGTCTCCCTACGGTTCGTGAATTATGCGAACATGATCGAGACACTTCTCCGATCAATAACCAATAGAGGAATCTGGAAATTCATATGGCTCCCACATATTTCTACGATTACTTTGCGATCGAATGAACCACTTACATACGATACCAATTTCCCTTTGTCTCACGATAGTTTACTTATCCGAGGTCATGATCGTCGGTATCTCTGCATACCTAGTTCAACCTCGTTACTGATAAGTACTCTTTTCTCGTTCCCATGATATCTGATCCCTTGTGAGTCAGTCACATGCTTGCAAGCTAATTGGATGACATTCCACCGAGAGGGCCCAGAGTATATATATCCGTCATATGGATGGACAAATCCCACTCTTGATCCATGTGTCTGAACCAATACTTTCCGAACACTCAATGCCACCTTTATAGCCACCCAGTTACGGTGTGGTGTTTCATGTCATCAAAGCATCCTTCCGGTGAAGGTGATATGCATGATCTCATGGTCGAAGGAATTAGGTTACTATGTATTAGAAAGCATATAGCAATTGAACTATTAAAATGACTTGATCTTTATGCTACGCTTATCTATAGGAGTATGTCCACCATATCATTCTCCTAACGATATGATCTTGTTGTTAATAACATCTCAATGTTCATGATAGGGAAACCACAATCATTTATTAACCAACAAGCTAGTATTATAAAGAGGCTTTACTAGGGACTCTATTTAGTTTACAAATCACACAAGTATTAATGTTTCCTTGTTAATACTATTATAGCATGAATATAAACATTTATCATAAACACAAAGATATAATAATAACTATATTTATTATTGCCTCTAGGGCATATCTCCAACAGTCTCCCACTTGCACTAGAGTCATCTAATCTAGATTACATGGTAATATACCGAACACCCATGGCAGTTTGGTGTTGGTCATGTTTTTTCCTCGGGAGAGGTTTAGTCAACGGATCCGCCACATTCAGATCTGTGTGTACTTTGCAAATCTTTATGTCCCCATCTTGGACATGTTCTCGAATAGCGTGAAAACGTAGCTTGATGTGCTTCAGCTTCTTGTGTGACCTTGGTTCTTGCGCATTGGCTATGGCGCCCATGTTATCACAGTAGATAGACATTGGTTCCAGCGCACTAGGAACCACACCGAGCTCTGTAATGAACTATTTCATCCATATCGCTTCTTGTGAAGCCTCCGAAGCAGCCATGTATTCCGATTCAGTTGAAGATCTCGCCACAACGCTTTGCTTTGCACTCCTCCAGCTAACTGCTGCACCATTCAAAATAAATACGTATCCAGATTGTGATTTAGAATCATCCGGATCGGTGTTCCAACTAGCATCGGTGTAACCATTAACAACGAGCTGTTCATCACCTCCATAAGAAAGAACCATATCCTTAGTTCTTCTCAAGTACTTAAGGATGTTTTTGACCGCTGTCCAATGATCCAATCCTGGATCACTTTGATATCTGCTAGTTAAACTAACAGCATATGCAATGTCGGGTCTAGTACATAGCATGGCATACATTAGAGATCCTATGGCTGAGGCATAGGGAGTCTTACTCATCCTTTCTCTATCTTCTGCCGTTGTCGGACTTTGAGTTTTACTCAACGTCATATTGGGCAACATGGGCAAGAACCCTTTCTTGCTATCTTCCATTCCAAACCTCTTTAGAACTTTGTCCAAATATGTACTTTGTGACAATGATATTAGGCGTCTCAATCTATCTCTATAAATTTTATGCCTAATATGTAAGCTGCTTCGCCAAGATCTTTCATTGAAAAACTATTATTCAAATATTCCTTGACACTATTAAGAAGGTCTACATCATTCCCAATCAACAATATGTCATCCACATATAGTATTAAGAATGCTACAGAGCTCCCACTCACTTTCTTGTAAATACAAGCTTCTCCATAAGTTTGTATAAAACCAAAACTTTTGATTACCTTATCAAAATGTTGATTCCAACTTCGGGATGCTTGCTTCAATCCATAGATGGACCGTTGAAGTTTGCATACCTTGTTAGCATCTTTAGGATCGACAAAACCTTTGGGTTGCATCATATACAACTCTTCATTAATGTCTCCATTGAGGAATGCTGTTTTGACATCCATCTGCCATATCTCATAATCATAATATGCAGCGCGTGCTAACATAATCCTCACAGACTTTAGCTTCGCTACCGGTGAGAAAGTCTCATCGTAGTCAACTCCTTGAATTTGTTGAAACCCTTTTGCGACAAGTCAAGCTTTATAGACAGTAACATTACCATCAACATCTGTTTTCTTCTTGAAAATCCATTTGTTCTCGACAGCCTTCCGGCCATCCGGTAAGTCCACCAAAGTCCATACTTGGTTTTTGTACATGGATCCAATCTCGGATTTCATGGCTTCTTGCCATTTTATTGGAATCTGGGCTCATCATCGCTTCCTCATATGTCTCAGGGTCATCGGTGTTATCCACCAACATGACACTCATAACGGGATCATACCAATCAGGAGTGATACGAGTTCTCGTTGACCTGCGAGGCTCTGTAGCAACTACAACCGAAGTTTCATGATCATCATCATTAGCTTCCTCTCTTATTGGTGCAGGCATCACAGGAACTTCTTCCGGTGCTGCGCTACTCGCAAGTTCGAGAGAAGGTTCGACAACCTCGTCGAGTTCTACTTTCCTTCCAGTCACTTCTTTCGAGAGAAATTCCTTCTCTAGAAAGGATCCATTCTTGGCAACGAAGATTTTGCCTTCGGATCTATGATAGAAGGTATACCCAATAGTTTCCTTTGGGTATCCTATGAAGACGCATTTTTCCGCTTTGGGTTCAAGCTTGTCCGGCTGTAACTTCTTTACATAGGCTTCGCAATCCCAAACTTTAAGGAACGACAATTTAGGTTTCTTCCCAAACCATAATTCATACGGTGTCGTTTCAACGGATTTAGATGGTGCCCTATTTAAAGTGAATGCGGCTGTTTCTAATGCATAACCCCAAAATGATAGCGGTAAATCTGTAAGTGACATCATAGAACGAACCATATCTAAGAGAGTTCGATTATGACGTTCGAACACACCATTACCCTATGGTGTTCTCGGCGGTGTCAATTGTGAAAGTATTCTGCATTTCTTCAAATGCTCGCCAAACTCGTAACTTAGATATTCACCTCCACGATCAGAACGTAGAAATTTAATCTTCTTGTTACGTTGACTTTGAAATTCCTTAAACTTCTCGAAAGTTTCGGACTTATGTTTCATGAAATAGATATACCCATATCTACTCAATTCATCCGTGAAGGTAAGAACATAACGATAACCACCGCGCGATGCTACACTCATTGGACCACACACATCGGTATGTATGATTTCCAACAAGTCCGTAGCTCGCTCCATCATACCAGAAAATGGAGTCTTAGTCATTTTACCCATCAGACATGTTTCGCATCTTTCAAGTGATTCGAAATCAAGTGATTCAAGAAGTCCATCGGAATAGAGTTTCTTCATACGCTTCACTCCAATGTGACCAAGACGACAGTGCCATATATAGATCGAGTTATCGCTCGATTTCAAACGTTTAGCCTCAATGTTATTAATATGTGTATTTCCACTATCGAGATTCAATAAGAATAGACCATCTATCAAAGGTGCATGTGCATAAAACATGTTACTCATATAAATCAAACAACCATTATTCTCGGACTTAAACAAGTAACCGTCTCGCAATAAACAAGATCCCGATATAATGTTCATGCTCAACGCAGGCACCAAATAACAATTATTTAAGTATAAAACTAATCCCGATGGTAGATGAAGGGGTAGCATGCCGACCGCGATCACATCAACCTTTGATCCGTTTCCCACGCGCATCGTCACCTCGTTCTTCGATAGCTTCCGTTTATTCTGCAGCACCTGTTTCGAGTTACAAATATGAGCAACCGAACCAGTATCAAATACCCAGGCACTACTACGAGTACTAGTGAGATACACATCAATAACATGTATATCGGATATACCTTTCTTCTTGATGTTGCCGTTCTTCAAATCCGCCAAGTACTTTGGGCAATTCCGCTTCCAGTGACCTTCTCCCTTGCAGTAAAAGCACTCAGTATCAGGTTTAGGTCCAGCCTTGGTCTTCTTCGTCGGTGCGGTAACTTTCTTACCACCCTTCTTGAAGTGTCCCTTTTGCTTAGACTTGCCTTTCTTGAATTTGGTGGTCTTATTGACCAACAACACTTGGTGCTCTTTCTTGATCTCCACTTTTGCAGATTTCAACATGGCCAAGAGTTCTGGCAACGTCTTGTTCATGTTCTGCATGTTGTAGTTCATCACAAAGTTCTTGTAACTTGGTGGTAGTGATTGAAGGACACGGTAAATCCCCAAAGCATTAGGAATCACTATACCCAAGCTTTGAAGTTTGTTTGCGTGCCCAGACATCTTAAGCACATGCTCACTGACGGAGCTGCCTTCTTCCATCTTGCAGTTAAAGAACTTTTTAGAAGCCTCATAGCTCTCAATTGTCGCGTGAGTCTCAAAGATCAATTTGAGATCACGGACAATATCATGTGGGTCTGAATTCTCAAACCTTTTCTGAAGCTCCGATTCTAAGCCATACAAGATAGCACACTGAACTTTGGAGTACTGAGTCTTCTGAGTGAGGTAAACATTCTTTACTTCATCGATAGCAGTAGCTGCAGGTGGGTCACCCAGCGGTGCATCCAGCACATAGGTCAAATTACCAGCTGTGAGGACAATCCTGAAATTGCGGAACCTATCCGCGAAGTTGCTTCCATTGTTTTTCAACTTTTCTTTCTCTAGGAACGCATTAAAATTGATGGTAGGGGCCGCCATTGATCTACAACATATTTGCAATAGTTTAGACTAAGTTTATGACAAATTGAGTTCTAATTAATATTTAAATTAATCTAGGTGAACTCCCACTCAAAACAATATCCCTCACATTGTTTTAGTGATCACACGAACCAAATCCACCACATCAAAACCGATCATTACGAGTGTTGATGTAGCTTCAATGGCGAACAATCGTCATGTTCATCATATCTACTATATGACTCATGCTTTACCTTTCGGTGATCCGTGTTCCGAGACCATGTCTGTACATGCTAGGCTCGTCAAGATCAAACCTTAGCTTCTGCATGAGCAAATCTGGCTTGCTCACGTTGTATACACTTGCGGAATCTAACACACCCGATCATCACGTGGTGCTTCGAAACAACAAGCTTTAGCAACGGTGCTAACTAAGGGTGAACACTTTATGACTTGAAATTTATGTGCATGAGGGATCATCTTATAATGCTACCGTTGTTAACTAAGCAATACAAGATGCATAAAGGATTAACATCACATGCAATTCATAATATGTGATATGATATGGCCTTTCTTCTTTGTGCTTCCGATCTCCATCTTCAAGCACGAACATGATCTCCATCATCACCGACATTGCATCAAGGTCCATGACGCTGCTCCATGGTTGTCGTCCACCGGCTTCAACTATTACAACTACTTTGAATAGACACTCGGGTCTTAATAGAATTTAAAGACAACCATATGGATCCTTCCGGTTGCTAACTTACAATAAGGAACATTGCATACATCAAATATAATCACAATCATGGCCATATCACATCACAGCACACCCCTGCAAAACAAAGTTAGACGCCTCTACTTTCTTTGCATGTTTTACGTGGTTTGGGGCTTTCAATAAGTGTCGTTCTAACTTACGAACAAGAACCACAACATTGATACTAGTATTGACAATCACTCGTTGACAATTGAATCTTAACTATGCTGGGAGAAACAGGCACCCGCAAAGCCACTTATGCAATACAAGTTGCATGTCAAGCGTGGAGCAAGTCTCATGAACGATGTCATGTAAGGTTAGCCCGGGCCGCTTCATCCCAACATCCCGCAAGATGCAAAGTACACAAGAAGGAATCGACAATAAAAGCATCAACGCCCACAATGACCATTGTGTTCTACTCGTGCAACAGATCTACATATAGACACGGCTCTGATACCACTGTAGGGTTTCGTAGCATGGAAAACAAAAAATTTCTATCGCATACAAACAAACAAGCCAAGATCTATCTACTAGATTGTAGCAACGAGTCGATGGAATAACTCACCCTCGAAGATTCCAAAGTGTTTAATGAGAGCGGATTCTTGTGGGTGATGTAGTCGTACTCTTCCCGATCTCAAGATCGCGTAGACGATCCTTCCGGCGCTGCGTTCCGGCAGCGCTCCGCAGTCGGTCACACGTTCAGTACTCGACGAAGACCTTCCTCTCCCTTGTTCCAGCAGGCAGCGGAGGTTGTAGCACTCTCGCGATTCCGGTAGCACAACGGCGTGGTACCGGAAGTAGAGGGGAGATCTCGCAGGGCTTCGCCTTAAGCCGGAGCGAGTATGGTGGACTATGGGAGAGACCCTCGACGATCTAGGGTTTAGACACGCCGAGGAGGAGGCTTGGCCGGCAGCTAGGGTTAGCTAGGCGGTGGCGGCGGTTTGCCCTAGGGCGGCGCCGGCGGCTAGGGTTTGCGGGGTGTGAGAGGTGTTGGGTGCTAGGAGGGGCAGCCCTGCCCCTCCTTATATAGGTGGAGGGGGCGCGCCAGGGGAGGGGAGTCCCTCCTCAACTCGGCTTCCAAGGTGGGTCGGCAGTGGAGGGGAGGAACTCCTCCCCAACTCGGTTTCCACCTTCCTCTCCACTTCCCAAAATAGCCGTTTGACTTTTCAAATTGGCGTTTGACTTTTCAAACTAGGATTTGATTAAACCCTTTATTTTGTTCAGCGATGACACCTAGTACATGATGCAATCATACCAACTTGATATAACACATTCATGTACCCTTCCCCTCCGGAGTGCCAGATATTCCGGAACCTTCTAGAACATTCCCGATGAAAACACCGGAACCATTCTCCAACCCCGAAACAGGACTTTCCTTATATGAATCTTATCCTTCGGACCATTCCGGATCTCCTCGTGATATCCCGGATCCCATCCGAGACTCCGAACAACATTCGGTCTCTTACTCATCATTCCATAACTACTCAAACAACGTCGAATCCTTAAGTGTGTCTCCCTACGGTTCATGAATTATGCGGACATGATCGAGAAACTTCTCCGATCAATAACCAATAGAGGAATCTAGAAATTCATATGGCTCCCACATATTTCTACGATTACTTTGCGATCGAATGAACCACTTACATACGATACCACATATGTCCACCATATCATTCTCCTAACGATATGATCTTGTTGTTAATAACATCTCAATGTTCATGATAGGGAAACCACAATCATTTATTAACCAACAAGCTAGTATTATAAAGAGGCTTTACTAGGGACTCTATTTAGTTTACAAATCACACAAGTATTAATGTTTCCTTGTTAATACTATTATAGCATGAATGTAAATATTTATCATAAACATAAAGATATAATAATAACTATATTTATTATTGCCTCTAGGGCATATCTCCAACACCTAGTCGACATCGTTGGGATCCAAGAGTGTGAATAACCATTGTCAAGAACGTAACAACTAGGGTATATATTGTAGGATCAAACTCCTTGTGACAACCATCAGAAACCATCCAAAATTGATCCAACGAAATAATATATCAAATACCATATCTAGAGAAATTTGATATTCCAATACCACCATTAACATCAAAAATAAACTCTCGACGTTGAATGAAGGGACCAAGAACAATTATTGAAAAAGTTGTCATCTCCATTGACACGAAGGACAAAAAATACAATCATCAGTCCAAAACTATTTTGCTGAAAAAATTAGTTTGACTGAAAACACAACAATTAGATCAGGTTCTCCATCCCTCTGGCCGGCAAGGCCAGCCAGAAGAGGGAGAACCGATGGATAAGATGAAGTTGCTTGCCGGCCGGAGGGAGAACCGATGGATAAGATGAAGTTGTGGTGGCTAGGGTTTTTTAGTGGAGGCCATATCTAGTCCCATACATGAATCAAGCTAATAGGGTATTGAGTTTATAAGAACCATATTTGGAAAATATTTCAAAGAGGTACTTCCAAGTTCTGAGTACGGTGGCACTACAAGTTTAGCCTACTAAAATATGTTATATTTTAGAGTAGGGGTAGTATATCACAGCATAGTTTGAGAAACACATGTCATCACATTCAGTGTTAGTGTGGCTTGCAAACTCTTCATCTTTGTTAGAGCATCTCCACCCAGGCTCCTTAAGCTATGCTCGGCAACGACGTCAGATTGTTCGTTTTGGGGCGCGTCTCTTCCCGACCCAGAGGTTGATTAAAATTTATAAAAAATCAAAATTTCATGCATACTTTGATTATATTCAACAAACCTGGAATCTTGACTAACCCTAAACTAAAAATAATTGGTATCAAAGTTTCGCCACCGTCCCAGCGTGGCAAATCAGCATTGGCGTTGTCCACGCCCGACATCTTCGTCTCTATCCTGGCCTTCCACTGGGCCCATCTGGCCTTTTGTGCTTCGACCATCTGGCAGTGTTTCGTCGCCGCTTGTCTGCGCACTACTGCGGTCCGCTGGTCATTCATAGCCACCTACGCTGCTTCGCGTGCCTGGCGAGTTTGTTTGACTAAGGCAATGCGGACAACCTAGTGAGCAGTGGCATCCGCCTCATTCTGCGCGTTCCTACAAGCTCTGTCTACTCGTAGACAGAGAACGACGATCTTGCGTCGGTTCCCGCGAGCTCCTTGCTGCCCCGCGTAGTGGTGGTGCTGCCCACGCCGGCTTTCGAACCTACCGCGCCACCTCCCTCTCCATCTCCGGCCCTTCCCACCTTTGCCCTCTTCATCTCCGGTCCTCCCCACCTTCGCCATCTCTATCTCCGACCATCTCCACCTCCGCCCTCTCTTCATGTTCGGTCTTCCCCACCTTCGACATCTCCATCTCCGACCATCTAAACGGCGCCGGCCGCGGCAGCTACCCACGCCAGTTTCAGTTTCTACACGCGCTGACCACTGCTGCTACATGACTGGGCCGTCGTTGCTACATGCTCTGGCCATCGCCGGTACACGCGCTGGGCTCTTTCAGCTACACGGGCAGGCCGCTGCTCACCTCTGCTACACGTGATGGTCGTCGCTGCTACACGCGCTGGATTCCTCCGCTACACGCGAGCCTCCGCACGCTCTGAGCCACCGCTGCTACACATGCCGGTCTCTGTCGCTACATGCTCCTTGCCGCTGCTGCTACACGTGGCCGGCGCCTCTGCTACACGCGCCGGGCTCCTCGATACATGCGCAGGTCGTCGTGCTCAGTGCCGCCGCTCTCCTCTGCTACAGGTGATGGCCGCCGCTGCTACACGCTTTGGTTCCTCTTCTACACGCGCGAGCCTCCGCAGCTAAACGCTCCGAGCCGCCGCTGCGCCTCTGCTACACGTGCCAGCCTCCTCTGCTATATGCGGCGGGTTCCTCTACTACAATTGACCAGCGATGGAGGTGCAAACAGCTGCGCAGGTGCTGCAAGGGAGCAACGGTGCCGCAATGAGCGTCTTCTTCGATTTTTCCTGCGGAGGACGTGAACAGTGCTCGGCTTCAGCAACGAGCGATGCAGATTTTTCCTGCGGAGGACGTTCATGTCGTGGGAGCGCAGGTGGCGATGGTGTGAACCGGTGCTACGTTGCTGCTGGAGGAGAGAGGCAGCGACAAGGTCCCCAGGGTGGAGTTCGGAGCAGCAGCTGCTGCAGCAGGTTGCGGTTTTCGTCAGGACGTGGGGATTTTTCATATGTTGTTCGTCGCGTGTCGTGGAGCGAGAGGACACGTGTCCCCTGGGGGAGGCGGGGGATCGAGAGTTTCTATCCCCCGGGGGACGCCTAGCACAGTCCATAAAACAAATACGCTAAACCCATCCTTAAAATATCATCTACTAAAGGGGCCCACTTTTTCCATATTTTCTTTATTATTTTCCCTTCTTTTTCCGCCGCTGCCCCTCTGGACTGCCGCCTTGGCCTATCCCCGCCGCTGCCTCTTCTCCCGAGGCGCCTCCCCCGCCATGGCCACGAGCGGCAAGGTTGCCAAGGGCCAGTGTGCCTTGCCCTATTAGTGTCCTCGTCACGTACTCCCGCTCCCATTCTTCGACCTCCAGCCCCCCTCACCCCTCGCGCTCGCTCGCCGTTTCTGGCAGCTCGACATTAACGAGCATCGCGCAAGAACGAGAGGAGAAATTAGCGGATTTGGGTTGGGAGCTCACCAGGATGACGTATGCATGGCTAGAGACTACGGAATAGGACCGGCATTGATGAATTTGATGGATTCCGACAACAATCCATCGAGTCCCATGGCGGTAGGGCACCGACACCTACTGAAATTTCCGTCCTGCGAAACTAACGAACTGAGTACAGGGCGCCCACGTGCAGCCCTCATATGTCTATGTCGGGTGAGGGTTTCTTCGTGGACTATAAAAAAACAAGTCGGATGTGTTTATGGATTTGATGTTTCTTTCATCTCAAACTAAAAGCTGGCGGTTATTTTTCAGTTGTGATTATATTTACCGTGTTTGCTAAAGTTGTTCTAAGAGCCGAGAGCCTGACCGGTGTTGCTCTTAAGAGCATCCTGCCATCTCGCGAGAAGCAACTAAGAGCATCTCCACTCGTATTCCGAGGAGAGCGTCCCAGAACGGTTTTTTCATCCGGACGGCGAGAAATCACCCAGTCACGTTTCCAGACGCCCATTTTTAGCCGGATTCGGCTCATTTTACATCCGGAGTTCTCAGGCTGAACCCGGGGCGCCAGGAACTGCCTAGGAACGCCGGATGAAGCGAAAAAAAGGGTGGGACAACCCTGTCGGTGACACAACCCATTCCCCACTGCGATTCCGCTCTCTCGCGACACAAAACTTTCCCCAGCTGTCCCCTCGCTGCCATGTTGTCACCGACGAAGCCCCGCCCCGCCTAGCCAAATACACGCCTATAGAAAGGTTCGTCGCCGCCGCCGCATCCTTTACCCTTGCCGTAGGCCTTGTTTCGCCGTATCCAGCCATCCCTGCAACTTGTCTTCATTCCGAGCTCTCGCCCACCTCGCCCGGAAGTGCTTGGCAGTTTTCCTGTTTGGCAATGGACTCCGGCAACGAGGAGATGTTCGCCCTATTGCTGACGGAAGAGACTGCCAGCCGCCAAAGATGAAGAGCACATACAGAATCTCACCTCCCTGACCCGGCTGTACATGTAGACTGCAGCGTCAAAGCGTGGAGGCTAGGTGAAGGGTCGCCGGAAGGGAATGATGACCCACAGGTGTAGGGGATCGCAACAGCCTTCGCAGGTAGTATTACCCAATTTATTGATTCGATACAAGGGGAGCCAAAGAATACTTGCAAGCCTTAACAACTGAGTTGTCAATTCAGCTGAACCTGGAAATAGTTCTTGCTCACAGAAGTTTATCAGTAGCAACAGTTTGATAGTAGAAACAGCAGCAACAAAATAGGAGCAATAGTAACAGTAGGATTCGAGTGTGGTAGGCATAGGGATGGATGGATGGGTGTTGCATGGACGAGTCTAAACATGTAAATTCAAGATCTAGGCCATTGCAGATAAATAATAACAAGCATCCAAGTACTAAACAATCCTAGGCATGTGCTCCAAATATAGTCATACATGCTTGCAATGAGAACCTGCACAACATCTTCTGTCCAGCCAGTCCGTGGAAGCGGGGCCTCTAGGGAACTACTGGCAATTAAGATGCTCCTTTTAATAGAGCACCGGAGCAAAGCATTAACACTCCATGAACACATGTGATCCTCACACCACAGCCATCCCCTCCGGTTGTCCCAATTATTGTCACTTTGGAGCCTTTGGATCCGGATAATGATATGTGTACACAACTTACAGATATCACAAACAATACTATCACAATGATTCAATAATAAGTTCAGATCTGAGATCATGGCACTCAGGCCCTAGTGACAAGCATTAAGCACAACAAGTTACAACAAAGTCAAATAGCACTAATAGAGATACTAGGCACTATGCCCTAACAGATCTTATTCGATTACATGATAGAACTCATCCTATCCCTACCATCCCCAAGCCTACAGCGGGGGATTACTCACTCATGGATGAGGGAAACATCGATGGTTGATGGAGATGCGTTGGTGATGACGATGGCGATGATGTCGTGGTATTGCCGACGAGTACGCCATGGAGGGGTCCTCACAGTGCGTGTTTAGAGACGTGGGGGAAGGCGGACGGTTGATAGGTACGAGGTAACACAGCTTACCCAGGTTCAGATCCCACGACGGTGGCGGAATCCTACTCCTGCTATAAATCACTATAAGGGCAATATGCCGAGTTACAGGGATTGGTTCGCTATGCGAGATTGTCTGAAGTTGTCTATGAACGTCTGAGATTGTGCCCTAAAGGATCCCATAGGCCCGACTTATATAGTCGCCAGGTCCTAGGGTTACAGTGAAAAGTCCTAGCCGGACAGATCACAGAGTCCTACACCGTCTATTACTAGTCTTGTGTATCTTGCACTCCAAGGCTCCGAGTACGTCGGTGACTCCAACCGTAGCCTTCCTTTATCCGGCATGGGCTTCCCTTCTGGATCCATCTAACTGGGCCGCCCAGCAGGCCATAGGCCATGCTACCAACTGTGGGCCACCCGGGTTATCCGGATAGGTGACATGCTATGAGGATACCCATATAGCATATCCCCAACAGTAGCCCCCGGAGAACTCCGAGATCTTGCGCCATCTTGCCTCCTTGTGTGGAATGCTCCGTCTAGATGGATGTCGGCAAATCATCAAGCAATATCTTGTAGTCCTCCTAAAGAACCCTGCAAGGTTTTCTCCGTCTTCAACTTGTAAGTCAGAGAAATGTTGAATCTTCCATCGTACTCTTCCGTAGCCGGATTGGATCCGTCCATGTCGGAATCTTCGATGTGACGGCTCATCTGCCTATGTCAGCTAGGGTGACGTAGGCTTAGGTCCGCGACGCCTTGTAACTCACACATGCAGAGAACGCAATCATGTACGATTTTCCCGCGCGAGCGATACGAACCGTTGGCGGCGACGGTTGGATACATGGAGAAATTTCCGCACACGTTCACGAACACATTGTCTACGCGGCAACCGTCCGATCAAGCTACACGAATCTTGACGCTGGAGATGATAAATAGTAATAGCGGTGGAATTTTCACCTTTTACCTCATTCTCCTTGCATCGTCTTGTTCCTCCAGCGCGTGCCTCCTCGAGCTCTCCGCGAAAACTCTCGAAAAACCCTAGCTCCAATCCGCACCAGTCACCTCCATACTCACTCCATGGCTAGCAGTAGCACTTCCCCTTCCATGGCAGCGTCGAGCGAAGCCGCGGTGAAGCCGACGAGCTCCGTCGTCGTGCCCCCAGAGGGTTTGGTCATCCCCGTCTCGGCGGTGGTCAAATTCACCGGCGGCAACCATAACCCAGCGGTGCTAGAGCCGTTGGAGGAGGAACTCGACTCGCACAAGGGCGACTGGCGCGGCTCAGACATCACCGATCGTGATATCCAAGAGCTGATCGCCAAAGGCTACCTCCCTGCGACAGAGGGGCTCGCCTAGCGGGCGGCACCGGCCGGCAAGGTGACACCTTCTCCCCAAGCCAGAGAAAAGGTGTACCTCAAAGCCCAACTGGTACGCGGCGTCTCCCTACCCATCTCCAACTTCTTCCTTTCCGTCTTGAATCACTATAGAGTCCAGCCTGAGAACCTATCCCCCAATAGTATCTTAGCGCTTAGCAACTACGTGGCGCTTTGCGAGGGTTACTTAGGGATAAGGCCTAGGCCAGACCTCTTCATGTATTTCTTCACCGTCAAACGTGAAGCCAGAGCTAGCAAGGACGAACTTAGGAACTGTGGCACCATAAGCTTCAAGGTCCGTCCTGGCCGGCGGTTCCCTGACATCGGCGGCCACGAGTCCTACAAGAATTGGCAGCGTACTTACTTCTACGGCCCAGATATCCCTCTGTCTGGCCGAGAAGTAACGTACCCGGCCTTCGTAGACGGAGCCGCCGCTTAATCCTCATCATGGAGATCCCAGGCCTTCCTTCCCTCCGACCTCGACGCTTCTCGTGCTATAAGGCGGATTGAATGGTTCGTAGAGACAGGTTTGACCGGCTTGGACCTAGCCATGTGATGGTTCATCAGGCGAATCCAACCTCTGCAGCACCACGCGAAGCTCATGCACGAGTATACCAGCGACAGAAGGGATAGCCGTGACACCCCCGGGATCAGGTCTAAACAAATCCCAGACCAATAGCATACTAGATTTTTCGCAAATACTTTTCAGCTTTTAAAATACTTTTCACAAGCACTAGACTCAACATCGACCAATAGCAAGGTTTTCCTACGGTCGGTACTGCTCTGATACCAAGAACTGTGACACCCCCGAGATCAGGGCTAAACAAATCCCAGACCGCCGTCTGACATAATCTTAACCTTGAGCTCGAGAATATCCAATGAAGAATTGATAACATAGAAGTGACCCTACGACACAAAACTTTATTACAGCAAGCTCATAACTGAGCGGAGAACCAAAATATTACAAGCAGAGGTCACTGACCACAAACATCAAACAACGGAAGGCAAATTATGCTATTAAGTATAGCAAACTTAACAAATGCCTAAGAGGCCTGAAGCATAACGATGACGTCCCAGCCCATAGATTCCAGACTGCCGGCCGGGAACCCCAAGCTACTCGTCGATGTCGATGTACGGAACTCGTCTTCAGGTGAACACTTACTCTGCCAAAAGTATCAACAAAGCAAGGGTGAGTACAGGGTGTACTCTACAAGACTTATGGCTGGTGGAGTTGTTTTGCATAAAGCCATCTTTGTTTGTAAAACAAGAGAGAGAAGAAGCTCGTCTATTTAGAGTATTTTAAAAGGGGATAAGAGAGCGACATCTCAGAAAATATTGATCATCATATTTTGATATCCACTGAATCATCATCATCTGAACTAGGATCACCCCCTCGTACCCATGAGGAACCATCCTTAAGCACACGTTGATCTGCCAAGTTTTATGATTAGGTTCAAGTTCTCTATGATCTTAGAATCTGGTCACCAAGCGTTCATAACCGTGAACACGGCTTTTCGAAAAGATTTAACCCTGCAGGGGTGTACAACTTTACCCACACGTACCAACCGACTCTTAATGCCAGTACATTAGCCCTCTTCCTTGGAAGGCTGGCAGAGGGTGGTTGGCCACGACCTTTACCTTGCTTTCGCCGAGACCATGAGTCACGCAATAAGTATGGTTCCGCCGTAACGGGTCAAATCCCGAAGCCGGTACTTAAAGATGTGAGGCGAGGTTGGTTAACACGGGCGCCATCTACCCCAAGCAACCCGGTCCACGCTTACCTACCTGTTATCAATGCACCTGCACCCGGCAAATCTTTCAAACGGTTTTCTATGCATATGTCGAATGGAACGCCCGAAATATGTGACTCATGGAATCTACTAGGCAAGTTAATCATGTGAGGGGTTCCCAAGCCCCGTGTGGCGGTACGCTCGTCTCGGTTCCAAAGGCAAGAACTCAATTCCTAATGGTGGCGAGCATGGGACTAGAAAAAACCACATCCCACCGTGGCCTCCCATACAAGCCTTAGCATGTTTAACTCATATCACCGATCTCATCTCATCATGTTCTCATGTCATACTAGCTTATCTGCATCTGATACATCATCTGGATGGACCAAAACTGACAGCTATGCATGGCTAAGCAGACACATATATAAGCTATAGCAGTGCACACAAGCCAAACTTAGTTATGCTAGGAGCGGTGGATCAGATAATATAAGCTCAAAAGGGAGTAATGCAATAGATAGGATACTCTATCTATCGATAAAAGACCACAATAGAATCGCATGCAACATGGAAAGAGTAGAAATGCTTTCGAAATCATAGGATTATATCATGGTGGGGCTATGCTTGCCTTTGCCAGTTGATAGCCGATAAGCAGATCTTCGGAAGCCTTGTACTTGACTTGGTTACTGTTGGTCAAGTATTGTTCATCGATCTTTGAACTTCGACGGTGTTGATCTCCGGCTTCGATCTCGATCTCGATCTCGTATTCTACCGGGAAGAAGCAAACACCGGAAATAAAGGGGAAACAATCAACATATGGCATCGATGCAATGCTCAAGCAAGGATGATGATATGGCAAGTTGAATTGTATTTAATTGAAACCCTAAAGCATGCTCGACAAATTAATCGGGGTTCTGAGGGGTACAAACCCTAACTCGGGGAAACTCCTGAAACACATGAGAGGGGTTTATTTTGTTCTCTAATTAAACTTGTCATTAAAGTTGTTGAACAATGCATGATTATAGCTTAGTTAGATAGTTCTCATTTTTCTGAACATTTTGATATATTATTTGTATTTTTCTGACTTATAATTAAAAAGATACTGAATTTACAATATTCAAACAATTTCTGAAATTATTAAACTGTTTCTTAATTTAAATAAATCTGGAAATATTTTTTACACAAGGGGCTGAGCTAGCCACAGACACAGACAGGTGGGCTTCTGGCCACCTCAGCCTCCACGCAGGCAAAGTGGGACGGGGGGGGGGGGGGGGGGGGGGGTTGGTGTGTTTCTGACCACGGCAGGGGCTACCCACTTCCACTGACGGGTGGGGCCAAAACCACCTCAACACCACGTGGACGCCACACGGGCGCGTACGTCGGCTCGCCGGGGAAGCACGCACTGGTGGCGGCGGCAGACGACGCTGGTGCATGAGCGGGGACGTGCGAGTGCTTGCGTTCGAACCAGCGCTTCACGCTGGACCGAATAGGGGCGGCGCCGCTAGCGGGAGGTCGTCGGAGCAACGACGGTGATGATGGACAACGGTGGCGGCGGCAGGTGGTTGACGGGGAGGCAAGCCAGAGGAAGAGGAAGGGAGCAGGAGGGTGCCTGAGCACGGGAGGCTCACCACTGTTGCAGGGAAGAGGTCAGCGAGGCCGAGGGAGGTCAAGAGCGGCCGGAATCAGCGACGAACGCGGCGGCCAGAGACGGGGAAGGGGTAGACAGGGAGCTCGACTGGGGGCGCGGGGCTTCGATTCCTTCGGTGAGGCGATACAGTCCAGCACGGCGGAGCTCGTAGGCTCCTCAGCTCGGCGAGGGGAGCATGGGAGCGGCGAGGCTCGTCGGAGGCCGGAGCTAGGGTTCAAAGCTTCGTCGCGCGGGCGACATAGAGAAGGGGAGAGGGGGATATGGGGATAAGGAGAGAGGGTAGAGAGCGGCCGTTCTTATCCTCCTATGCTCAAGCGGTGGCGTTGATCTTGGCGCGCGGTGGCATTGGGTGGCCGGCGGCGAGCCACCGAGCTGCTTCGCATCACAGGAAGGAAGACGACGAAGGGGTAAGCAGGCCTTGGGGTGGGATGGGCCGATGGTGGGTTGGACTGAGCGGCAGGGAGAAGAGAGAGAGGCAGCTGGGCCGGCCTGGCTGGCTTCTGTTGCCTATTTTTTTAGAAACATTTTTCTATTTCCTGTTTTAGATTTCTCTCTTTTGTAAATGATTTGAAATCTGTTTTGGCATATTTCAAAAATACCAGAGGCCTTTATAAAATATTCAAAATACTGAGGGACCCCTTTAATCAATTTGGGCTCCTTTAATTTTATGATTTCATATACAAAACCATTTTAGAAGGTTTTAAAGAGAGAAGGGAAACTAGGGTTTAGGGTTTTGAATTTGTTTCTTATTGCATGCACAATTTAAGAAGATGATGCTCATGAATGCACAATCAAAAACCCTAATATTGATTAAGTAAAACTGGGGTGTTACAGCTCTATCCCCCTTACGAGAATCTCGACCCGAGATTCCAAAGGTAGGAAGAGAGACAGAGAGAAAGGAATAGGGCCACTCTAAAGATAAGAGGGAAACACACTAAGAAACACATAGAGTATCTCATGGTCAGCTCATGGATGGATTATTCAAAAAAACTCTGAGATGACAACATGAAACACGTCAAGGTAACAGAGGAAACAAGAGGAGATGGTTTCAAGTTTTTAGACAACTAGTCTTCATAAGGATTGAGACCATGGAACTTACAGGAGGTTTTGAAGCTTATGAAGAAGAAAGATTCCAACAGATAAGGACATGACCACAGACTTCGATAGGGAATCTCTACTAAACGGCTTAAGTAGAGATTTCGGGTTGCAGAGATATGAATCAACAAAACCAAGCTATTGAACTACTTTTGCCACAGAAGGGTCATTTTTTTATTCAACAGAAGGCCAAGACAGAAAGGTGTTTTGGTGGAGAGGACTCATAAGAGTCACAAGAAACATGTAGCAAGACAACTTTTGATTACCAAAATCATAGTCATTCTTAAAACATGTTTGAGAGAACGAAGGAAACTCTTTATTCATCTAGGTTTATCAGAATCTTTGCCAAAGATAATGATATCACTTTACACCACTAGATGAATAGGTAAGAAGATTCCTGATGACACAAGAAAAGAAACTTCATTCTCAGACTTCAATTACTTGGCACAACAAGACGCTTGCCAACATAAAGGGTCTGGAGGATTGACCCAGAGACATTTAGCAACACTACTTTAAATGTTCTCCTTGATGTTCGAGAAATCAGACACCAAGTAAAGGTCGGACTTCGGATACAAGGAAACCATAAGCACAACTCCTATAATTAATTATAGAAGAAGCCTCATGAAGGGTGGTTGTTATTGCTGAGTTCAAGAGGATACGACAAAAGGTCTTTTCGGCTAAGTGTGTCAACCATTACATCATTTTTGCCAGACTTGCAATGAGACCTATGTCAAAACCTTGAGGAACACGAACCATCATTATTGCTTGAGATTTAGCTTTGGGTAGGTGGAATGATACTTCAGACTCAGCATGTCCGAATAGAAAGTTTGCAACATTTACCACAAAGGTAAAGTTACTAGATTTTCAAGACACGGACTATGGTGTCAAGTTCCAGAATACGAGCTAGACTGCTAGACCCATGTATTTACAACTTGTCGAGAGACAACTACACACACATAAGGTGCTAACAACAAAACACACATGTGTCCTTAAGTAACAGAGTTAACACTACTCAAATCCACGGTGACATCTTTTAACAATTGCACGTGAACCAAAGAAGGTTACTTATAACATCCAGAACACATACTTCGAAATGACCCAAAGATGGTTCTCGAAAGTTTCCAACATTAATGCCCAATGTTCCATATGAATCAAATCTAGCATGGAGAAGATAAGTATGTCATCGATGGGATCAACAACAAACTTATCGGGACACTCCAAGAAGATGGACTCATATGTTGCGTGAACAAGATAAAAATACTGGTCAGACCAAAGGACATGAAGATGTATCCCAGTGAAACATCACAAGAGGAAACATTATCAAGATAGTCCTTGGAACTAAGTTTGCTTTGACGATAACCCAAATCAAATCAAAGATTGGGGAGAATAATATATCCATAAAGGAAACACTATCTTTCTTCAATACGAACAAAACTAGGCATCCCTTTAAGAAGGAACGAAGTCAGATATAACTTTTGTCTTACAACTCTCCAAGTTGTTGTTTAAGCTCAACCAACTAGTTCAGGGGTATCCAGTACGGATTCTTGGAGAAAGGATCAGTTCAGAGAACTTGCTTGCTCGAGAACTTGACAATACGGTCATGTGGCAACATGACGATACTTCTAGTAGACATCTAGAATATCACGAACCATCGATATGTCACTTAGTTCAAGAGGAAACTTGCTTTATAAGGCAACAAGACATAATCTTGGAGTTTCGGCATAAGCCTATCTCTTTGATCGAAGAGAGTGTACCAGAATAATGGACTTGGTAGCACGTTCATCCTTTGCTTAGTGATAGGGTTAACCAATTCACGCTAAGTATGACTCAAATGTCCTTTGAGTTCTAAGCAATAAAAATTGCTACAATCTTAGATGGCCACATTATTATGCACACGCGTCACTCACGAGCACGAAAGCTCGAGGGAGGGTGGGTAAATATGTGTAAAAGCATCACTTCATTACGGGGTCATAAAACTCAGCACGACCTCTTAGTATAAAAGGGTGTGATACTTTAAGGTAGGACAGATGGAAGACAATTAATGCCTCTTGATCTGTGGGTTACAACACTTTGACCTGGTCCTAGATATGACGAGGTACTGGAGTTTGTTTCTCCTAGACATTCCGAAATGGTTTGTCATGATGGACCACAAGAGTATCTTACATCGGAAGACACCAATGCACATTTACTACTTGGCTACCAACTGGTAGGCAAAGGTCAGAACACAACAAGGGGAAAGGAACATGCTCAGGTTAGAATCCTGAGATGTTGATGCATAGTTTAACAATCTTCCAAAAACCAATGCATAAGAAGGATAAGGTGTGGCAGATTCACGAGTATAGATGCGAGACTCTCGAGGGGTACTCTTGTCGTGATCTATTTGTTTCCATTAAAGAACATCTGCCATGGCATGTGGTAGGGGAAGTCCTTCATTGTCACCATTCAATCGCGACAAAGACCACAAGCTTGAAGGCTAGAGTTGTAATACCAGCCATCCTGAGGTAATGTGTGAACATTAACAACATGGGTCAAAGGAATGGATCTTGGATTAAAGGTTAGCTTCATGTACAAGATTCACAACACCAGAATCCAGCACAATCAGGGACTTAGGTTCAAGTCCAAGGGTTAAAACCCAAAGAAAGGAATAGTTACTGCTTGAGTGACATAGCATACACTACAAGATAGTAATCACGAGGTAGCTTCCAAAATAAGGGTCACCTTCTGAAGTACCCAAACAAACAAAAAGGAGGCACACGAGGCGAAAGGAGACCTAAAAGCCTAGAATAGAACACTTTAGATCCAACAATATAATATTGTGGGTCCAAAAGATAGAGAGATCATGATGTAAAGGAATCTCTCATGTGAACAGGAGCAAAGGGGAACAAGGAATTCACAACACACAACTCTACAGAACTCAACACTAGGTCAACTGGCTGAGAATCGACATGCCCAGAAGGCACCTTAGTTTTGAAAGACTAGAAGATATATCAAAACTTTTTCCAAAATCAACACCAGATAAGATAACCCAGAGTTAGAGCGAAACCAGATAAGGAGAAAAGAAGCATACTAGAGTTTTCGCAAATACTTTTCAGCTTTTAAAATACTTTCCACAAGCACTAGACTCAACATCGACCAATAGCAAGGTTTTCCTACGGTCGGTACTGCTCTGATACCAAGAACTGTGACACCCCCGGGATCAGGGCTAAACAAATCCCAGACCGCCGTCTGACATAAGCTTAATCTTGAGCTCAAGAATATCCAGTGAAGAATTGATAACACAGAAGTGACCCTACGACACAAAAATTTATTACAGCAAGCTCATAACTGAGTAGAGAACCAAAATATTACAAGCAAAGGTCACTGACCACAAACATCAAACAACGGAAGGCAAATTATGCTATTAAGTATAGCAAACTTAACAAATGGCCTAAGAGGCCTGAAGCATAAGGGTGACGTCCCAGCCCATAGATTCCAGACTGCCGGCCGGGAACCCCAAGCTACTCGTCGATGTCGATGTAGTATGGAACTCGTCTTCAGGTGAATACTTACTCTGCCAAAAGTATCAACAAAGCTAGGGTGAGTACAGGGTATACTCCGCAAGACTTATGGCTGGTGGAGTTGTTTTGCATAAAGCCATCTTTGTTTCTAAAACAAGAGAGAGAAGAAGCTCGTCTATTTAGAGTATTTTAAAAGGGGATAAGAGAGCGACATCTCCGAAAATATTGATCATCATCTTTTGATATCCACCGAATCATCATCATCTGAACTAGGATCACCCCTCGTACCCATGAGGAAGCATCCTTAAGCACACGTTGATCTGCCAAGTTTTATGATTAGGTTCAAGTTCTCTATGATCTTAGAATCTGGTCACCAAGCGTTCATAACCGTGAACACGGCTTTTCGAAAATATTTAACCTTGCAGGGGTGTACAACTTTACCCACACGTACCAACCGACTCTTAATGCCAGTACATTAGCCATCTTCCTTAGAAGGCTGGCAGAGGGTGGTTGGCCACGACCTTTACCTTGCTTTCGCCGAGACCATGAGTCACACAATAAGTATGGTTCCGCCGTAACGGGTCAAATCCCGAAGCCGGTACTTAAAGATGTGAGGCGAGGTTGGTTAACACGAGCGCCATCTACCCCAAGCAACCCGGTCCACGCTTACCTACCTGTTATGAATGCACCTGCACCCGGCAAATCTTTCAAACGGTTTTCTATGCATATGTCGAATGGAACGCCCGAACTATGTGACCCATGGAATCTACTAGGCAAGTTAATCATGCGAGGGGTTCCCAAGCCCCGTGTGGCGGTACGCTCGTCTCGGTTCCAAAGGCAAGAACTCAATTCCTAATGGTGGCGAGCATGGGACTAGAAAAAACCACATCCCACCGTGGCCTCCCATACAAGCCTTAGCATGTTTAACTCATATCACCGATCTCATCTCATGTCATACTAGATTATCTGCATCTGATACATCATCTGGATGGACCAGAACTGACAGCTATGCATGGCTAAGCAAACACATATATAAGCTATAGCAGTGCACACAAGCCAAACTTAGTTATGCTAGGAGCAGTGGATCAGATAATATAAGCTCAAAAGGGAGTAATGCAATAGATAGGATACTCTATCTATCGATAAAAGACCAAAGTAGAATCGCATGCAACATGGAAAGAGTAGAAATGCTTTCGAAATCATAGGATTATATCATGGTGGGGCTATGCTTGCCTCTGCCAGTTGATAGCCGATAAGCAGATCTTCGGAAGCCTTGTACCTGACTTGGTTACTGTTGGTCAAGTATTGTTCGTCGATCTTTGAACTTCGATGGTGTTGATCTCCGGCTTCGATCTTGATCTCGATCTCGTATTCTACCGGGAAGAACCAAACACCAGAAATAAAGGGGAAACGATCAACACATGGCATCGATGCAATGCTCAAGCAAGGATGATGATATGGCAAGTTGAATTGTATTGAATTGAAACCCTAAAGCATGCTCGACAAATTAATCGGGGTTCCGAGGGGTACAAACCCGAACTCGGGGAAACTCCGGAAACACATGAGAGGGGTTGATTTTGTTCTATAATTAAACTGGTCATTAAAGTTGTTGAACAATGCATGATTATAGCTTAGTTAGATAGTTCTCATTTTTCTAAACATTTTGATATATTATTTGTATTTTTCTGACTTATAATTAAAAAGATATTGAATTTACAATATTCAAACAATTTCTAAAATTATTAAACTATTTCTTAATTTAAATAAATCTGGAAATATTTTTTACACAGGGGGCTGAGCTAGCCATAGACACAAACAGGTGGGCCTCTGGCCACCTCAGCCTCCACGCAGGCAAAGTGGGACAGGGGGCGGTTGGTGTGTTTCTCACCACGGCAGGGGCTACCCACTGCCACTGATGGGGGGGGGAAACCACCTCAGCACCACGTGTACGCCACACGGGCGCCATGTCGGCTCGCCGGGGAAGCACGCACTGGCGGCGGCAGACGACGCTGGTGCACGAGCGGGGACGCGTGAGTGCTTGCGTTCGAACCAGCGCTTCACGCTGGACCGAATAGGGGCGGCGCCGCTAGCGGGAGGTCGTCGGAGCAATGACAGCGATGATGGACAACAGCGGCGGCGGCAGGTGGTTGATGGGGAGGCAAGCCAGAGGAAGAGGAAGGGAGCAGGAGGGTGCCTGAGCATGGGAGGCTCAGCACTGTTGCAGGGAAGAGGTCAGTGAGGCCGGGGGAGGTCGAGAGCGGACGGAATCGGCGATGGACACGGCGGCCGGAGACGGGGAAGGGGTGGACAGGGAGCTCAACTGGGGGCGTGGGGCTTTGATTCCTTGGGTGAGGCGATACAGTCCAGCACAGCGGAGCTCGCAGGCTCCTCAGCTCGGCGAGGGGAGCAAGGGAGCGGCGAGGCCCATCGGAGGCCGGAGCTAGGGTTCGAAGCTTCGTCGCGCGGGCGACACAGAGCAGGGGAGAGGGGGATATGGGGATAAGGAGAGAGGGCAGAGCGCGGACGTTCTTATCCTCCTGTGCTCGAACGACAACGTTGATCTTGGCGCGCGGCGGCATCGGGTGGTCGGCGGCGAGCCACCGAGCTGCTTCGCGTCACAGGGAGGAAGAAGACGAAGGGGTAAGCAGGCCTTGGGCTAGGATGGGCCGATGGTGGGCTGGACTGAGCGGCAAGGAGAAGAGAGAGAGGCAGCTGGGCCGGCCTGGCTGGCTTCTGTTGCCTATTTTTTAAAAAACATTTTCTATTTCCTGTTTTAGATTTCTCTCTTTTGTAAATGATTTGAAATCTGTTTTGGCATATTTCAAAAATACCAGAGGCCTTTATAAAATATTCAAAATACCGAGGGACCCCTTTAATCAATTTGGGCTCCTTTAATTTTATGATTTCATATACAAAACCATTTTAGAAGGTTTTAAAGAGAGAAGGGAAACTAGGGTTTAGGGTTTTGAATTTGTTTCTTATTGCATGCACAATTTTAGAACATGATGCTCATGAATGCACAATCAAAAACCCTAATATTGATTAAGTAAAACTGGGGTGTTACAATAGCCTCCGCTTCTCCGTGGACAACTTCTCGAGTGACTCCATCAAGCTCCGTCTTAAGGACATCGTCAAGGTGAAGGACAAGAAGCGTGGCTTCGCCATCACCTACGACATGTTCGTAGACGGCAAGTGCCCAAAGGTAACTGTTTATTTTCCATGTATGACATATACTCCAGTTCTTTCGTCTAGCAACAGCCATCTCATCTAGCACAATGGTTCTTCACTTAACAGCTTTGCGACATAGATGAGGATAGCATGGCTCCCAAAATCTATGGACCAAAGATGAAGGAAGTCACCGTCGTATCCGACGACGATGCTCCAGCGGCGCGAAAGCGGAAGAGCTCCACCTCTGACGCTGCTGACGGAGGCAAGAAGAAGACGGAGGGTGGAGTCTCCAAAAAGACTACTGCCGCCCTGGAGGTGGAGAAAAGAAAAACCATCGGGATCCCTTTTGCCAAAGCACCCCCCCCCCTTGTGTAAGCTTCTTTTCTTTCGACATTGTCTATTTATCTGTCTTGCTCCTGTACTTATGTGTTTCGCACGTTTCAGGAAGAAAGCCACGACCAGCCTCAAGAAGACCTCCAAAACATCTGGGGCTTCTAAAACCATCAAGGACATGCTGCATCGTGACGCATCTCCCGCCATCGCCCCTGCCACTCCCTCCGTTAAGCCCTCATCTGCCCCGACAAGCTCACAAGCTAAGGAGGCATCTGGCCCTTCTGCCATGGAAGTGGACTCAGGTGCCTCTACTGAGGTCGCTATTGTTGGCGAGCAGGCGACGCAGGAGAGTATCGTCCACCAAATGGCTGAAGCTCCGGCTAAGGATGCCATCAGTGGCGGCAAGGCGATGGTGGAAGCTGGTACTTCTACCGAAGGCGGCACCCTTACTCCCCAGAAACCTTTTGAGTTCCCGAAGATAGTCTAACTGTTACTTACGCCGAGTAGCACAACTCTGGTTCCTGGCGCAGCACCGACATCTCCGACGTGTGGTCTTGAGGAGATCCTCCGACAAGCAGATATCTTGCAAGGAAATAGCATATCCTTTGGAAATCTGCTGGCCGAGAGCGCTACCAATCTCAAGATCATTGCACTCGCAAGTTTTATTTGCCTTTTGCATTTCATATGAATATCCCACTATAGCCCCCGAGGATGTAGACGGAAAACCATAGGTCTTTGCGTCTAGATGCTCTAAGAGTGACTAAGCTAGAAAACTTCTCACTGTAGCCCCCAAGCATTTAGATGGAATGAATTATTCCGACTAGATGCTTTAAGAGTAGCATACACAGTGTTTATAAATTTCAATATTGTAGCCCCCAAGCCTCTAGTTGTAACTGAATCAGTTCCAACTAGATGCTTAAAGAAAAGCTAAGCATATATCCGAGTTAAAAAACTTTATACTGTAGCCCCCAAGCTTCTAGTTGTAACTGAATTAGTTCCGACTAGATGCTTAAAGAAAATCTAAGCATATTGCTAAGTCAAAAAACTCTCGCTGTAGCCCCCGAGCGTCTAGGTGGAAAATTTCTAGCTAGATGCTCCAAGCAGACCAAACAATGTTTTAACTTTGACCTTTTTTCCACAGAACGAGAATGCTCGGAGGGGTATGGCCAATGACAAGTATCAGAAGATGCGTGCAGACCTTGAAGCCGAAAAGGGTAAAACTGCCTACTTGAAGGAACAGATCATCAAGAACAAACGTCTATTTTATTTTTTCGCATTCCATCTTGGTTTTGTGCTCATATTCTCCGAGTACTCACTATGTACTTTGATTTCTCCGACTTTGCAGAACATGTTGCTAAGGCCAAGGACATTGTCGAGCAATCCAAGCACATTCAGCAGCTGGATAGCGAGAACAAGATCCTTAAGGAGGAGAGGAAAGACATGCTAAAAATGCATGAGGAGTCGATGAAGGTCCCGCAGGACTCCGCCACCGAGGAAATCAATTGCTTGAAGGAGGAGATTGCAATCTTAAAAGATCAGAAGCAAGCTGCCGATGAGCAAAATCAACGCCATAGTGAGGCGTATAAGCTCCTTCAACAAGAGAAAGAATCCTTCGCGGATACCCTCTGGCAGGCTGAGACCAGCATTTTCAGTAAGTTTTCTCCGTCTTGGATTGCTGTAGTCTGGATACTCTGAATTGTTGAACTCATGTTCTCCTTGTCGGATTTTGAAGCTCCTATGGGTTTAACCCGTTCACCTCCTCCGGCCAAGGAATGCATGGTTCTTGCTGGCAACTTTATCAACACTGCCATCACGCAAGCCAAGGAGATCGCCAAGCCCCTCCAGATCAACAATAAAGCATCAGACTCTGTGGCGAAGTACTCGGAGATCCTGCGCCGAGCCCCCAAGCGTATCACAAGCTAGAAAGCTTCATGTGCACGGGCTGGTGCAAGGATGGTGCTATCAATGGTGAAGGCACACTATGATGATGCCGGCATCGACACAGTGATCTTTGGAATTCCCGACGTGGATGACGATGGCAAGGCTATTAATCATGAGTCCATCTTGTCATCACTCGCGGGTTATGACACCAGAGTCGCCGAGTTGGTTGACGTCAATGTCTTCATGCCAAGGAATACCATCGATGACGGCGACCAAAGCTCCTCTTAGTCTCTTCACACAGCCGACTTCGAGGGAGGCTCTCCTGCTGCTGATGACGCTGTGTTCAAGTCACCTGCGCCAAAGGAATGAAGAACAACTTTGTAATATTTGTTTCTCCTTTGGTGCATATGCGGAAAAAACTTGTTTATGTAATCTTAAGGCGGAGAACAATGGTTGTTATTTCCTGCTACTCAAGAACTAATTTCTAGCATGTGTATATTTTTTAAGCAAGTGATGGCTTATCCATTACTTTGGTTCTTATGCTTGACCTTTCGTGAGTCGGAAGACTCGTTGTCAGAACCATGCGCTCAGGTGATGATGCCCAATGGAACCATCAATAACCTAAGCACAAAATCGCCGACAATAAGTGCCAAAAGTCACTACTCCAGAATCCACATAAAAATGACAAAGAACGTGTAGACCAGAAAACTTAAGCTAACGGCTGTAGGCGGAATTTTCACAAGTGTAATCGCAATACTTGTGCATAAAGGTTTTACATGATCCAAAAATGAACACTAAAGGAGGTAAAAGACTCAGAAATATGAGTGAACCAAAGAGCTTTATTTCATTGATCATATAAGGGGTACACAATTAGATAAAAAATGCTAAGTGTAAAAAGGACGTAGTTGTGCTATGTTCCATGGCTGATCAAGCTCCAGGTAGTCATCATCCAGGTCACGTCGCTTACGCTTATGATCCTTGTTGGGTCTATCCTTCAGTTCACGATTGTCAACGAGGTAGTAATACCCATTGAGTAGCGCCTTGCTTATGATGAACGGTCCTTCCCATGGCGGGGATAACTTGTGTGACTTCTTCTGCTTAAGTCGGAGCACCAAATCCTCCTCTTTAAATGAGCGATGCCGGACGCGGCGACTATGGTAGCTGTGTAGCTTCTGCTGGTAGATAGCGGATCTTTGGCATGCCAAAACGCGCTCCTTCTCGAGAAGGTCCACATCTAGGCGTATGGATTCTTCAACGTCATCCTCGTCATAGGCGGCAACTCTTGGTGCATCGTGAAGTATGTCGGAAGGCAGGATGACTTCTGCTCCATAAACCATGAAGTAAGGGGTGTAGCCGGTAAATCTGTTGGGTGTAGTTCGTAAACTCCACCACACAGATGGTAATTCCTCTGCCCAGGCTCCAGCTGCTCTGTGTAGCGGTGCCTCAAGACGTGGCTTGATTCCCTGCAGAATTAACCCATTGGCTCACTCAACCTGACCATTGGATTGTGGGTGTGCCACAGATGCAAGGTCAAGGCGGATGCCCTTCTCCCAACAATAAGCCTCCACTTCTCCGAGAGACAAGTTGCTGCCGTTGTCGGTGATAATGCTATGTGGGAGACCAAATCTCACCACTAGATCCCGGACAAACCTGAGGGCAGTTGCCCCATCAAGCTTTCTAATGGGTTTAGCTTCTATCCATTTAGTGAATTTATCAACTGCTACAAGCAGATGTGTAAATCCACATGGTGCCGTTTGTAACGGTCCCACCATGTCTAGACCCCAGACTGCAAACGGCCAAGTTATTGGTATTGTTCGCAATTCTTCAGTAGGAACATGTGGTTTTCGGGCATAATACTGGCATCCCATGCATGTTTCAACCAGCTTGTCGGCGTCCGCCTTCACGGTCAGCCAGTAGAATCCTTGCCGGAAGGCTTTCGCGACCAACGATCGAGGAGCGGCGTGATGCCCGCAATCTCCGAGATGGATTTCGTGTAGGATTTCCATACCTTCTAACTGGGAAACACACTTTAGGTATACACCAGTAGTGCTCCTTTTGTAGAGTTGCCCATTGATTATGGTATAACCCTTTGTTCGTCGTACTATTTGCCGTCTTTTGACCTCGTCGTCAGACAAAGTTCCGTGTTCGAGATATTCCATGAACGGTTTTGTCCAAGCCGGAGGGACCTTTGTCACCATGTTGACGAAAGAGTCAGCTCTATCCGGGTTGTCGATGTCGGCTCCCTTCACGGATGGTGTGCGCAGATGCTCTAGGAAAACTCCTGGCAGAATTTTCTTGCGCCCTGATCCAAGCTTAGATAGCAGATCAGCCGCCTCATTTTGCTCCCTAGGCACATACTTGACTTCGTAGCCCAAGAAGCTCTTGGCTATCTCATCCACTTCGTCTCGATATGCCGCCATCATAGGGTTCCGCGCATTCCAGGTGCCAGCCACCTGCTGGGAAACCAAGTCGGAATCTCCACAGCAAACTATGCGCTTGATACCAATATCCTTGGCTACACGTAGTATGTGAATGAGTGCTTCATACTCCGCCATGTTATTTGTAGCCTCGAAGTGGATCTGCAGAACATAGTGTAGCTTGTCTCCTGTTGGTGACTGTAGCAATACACCAGCCCCTGAGCCATTGAGCAGCTTTGATCTATCAAAGTGCATCACCCAGTACTCTAGTTCCGGCAACGGAGTAGCATCTGGCATCTCCGTCCAATCTGCAACAAAATCCGCCAAGGCTTGTGACTTGATAGCGTCGTGTCTCTTGTAGGTGATCTCAAAGGCGGCAAGTTCAATGCCCCAATTCGCAACCCTTACTGTAGCGTCGCTGTTGTTGATTATGTCGGACAGTGGAGTCTTGCTCACCACTGTGATTGGGTGCTCCTGAAAATAATGCCTCAGCTTCCGAGAAGCAAGGAATACTCCATAAGCTATCTTCTGGTAGTGCGGGTAACGCTGCTTGGACTCTGTCAAGACCTCGCTTACATAGTAAACTGGTCATTGAACTCCGTGCTCATAGCCAGGTTCCTTCCGCTCTACCACGACGACGACGCTGATTACCCGGTTGGTTGCCGCCATGTATATTAATAGGGGCTCTCCAGGCTCAGGTGCTGCAAGGATGGGCGCTGAGGAAAGGGTTTCCTTGAGCTGCATCAGCTTCGTCCGTCCATGTGAATTTGACCGCCTTCTTCAGCAACTTGTACATCGGCAGAGCCTTCTCTCCCCAAGTCGGCTGACGAACCGACTAACTGCTGCAACACAACCTATTAGTCGTTGAATGTCCTTTAGGCATGTCGGACGGTTTATGTTTAAGATGGCCTTGATTTTCTCCGGGTTGACCTCGATTCCACGCTGGGAAACGATGAATCCCAACAATTTGCCTGCTGGAACCCCGAAGACGCACTTCTTAGGGTTAAGCATCATGTTGTATTTCCGGAGATTATCAAAGGTTTCTTTCAAGTCGGAGATTAAGTCATTTGACTTTTTAGACATCACCGCAATGTCGTCCACATAAGCGTGAACGTTCCGACCAATTTGGTCGTGAAGGCAACATTGCATTGTCCGCTGGTACGTAGCACCTGCGTTTTTCAGCCCAAAGGGCATCGTGACATAGCAAAACGTGTCGTATGGGGTAGTGAATGAAGTGGCCAATTGGTCCGACTTCCTCATCTTGATCTGGTGGTATCCTGAGTATGCATCGAGAAAACACAAAAGTTCCGAGCCAGCCGTCGAGTCAATGACTTGGTCAATGCGAGGCAAGGCAAATGGATCTTTGGGACATGCTTTGTTCAAGCTGGTGTAATCAACGCACATTCTTAATTCATTGGTTCCCTTTTTGGGGACAAGTACAGGATTGGCCACCCATTGGGTGTGAAGGACTTCTCTGATAAATCTAGCCTTAAGTAACCTAGCTATCTCTTTGCCAATGGCGCGTCTCTTCTCATCTCCAAAGCATCGTAGAGGTTGTTTCACTAGTTTGGATTTTGGGTCAATGTTTAAGCTATGCTCGGCAAGTTCCCTAGGTACACCTTTCATGTCGGTAGGTTTCCAGGAAAAGATGTCCCTATTCTCACGGAGGAACTCGACGAGCGCGCTTTCCTATTTGGGATCCAGGTTCGTCCCAATGGCGATGGTCTTGGAGGCATCGCCTACCACAAGTTCCACCGGCTTGGTCTCGATGGCGGCCTTGAATGCATGAGCAGAGTCGGAGATCTGCTTCTTCGACTTGGGCATCTCTGTGTCATCAACCTTGCTCTGGATCTTTTTGAATTCTTCGCTGTAGAGGACAGCTTCCGCAATGGCTGCTTCATTGATCTTGCGGTCCCTTGCCTTGGTAAAGCTTCTGGATACGGTGATGATGCCGTTTGGTCCGGGTATCTTGAGTTTGTTGTAGACGAAGCATGGCTTGGCCATGAACGTGTGGAATATATCGAGGCCGAATATGACGTGGTACACACTCTTGAAGGGGACCACCTCGAAGGTCATGCACTCTTGGCGGTAGTTGTTAACATCGCCAAAGGCAACCTGAAGTGTAATGCACCCAAGGGACCGAGCCTCCCGACCAGGAACTACGCCGTGGAAGATGGTGTTGGTCCGCCTTAGGTTTGCCTCCGGCAAGTTCATCTTCTGTAGTGTATCCAGGTACATGATGTTGATGCTGCTTCCACTATCCACCATATACTTGGTGAACTCCACGCTGTCAATCAAGGGGTTGATGACCATGGCGTACTGGTCCTCCGTAGGGATAAGGTCTGGGTGGTCCGTCCTGTCCCAAGTTATTGGAACCTCCGACCAGCGCAGGTACTGGGGAACTGGGGGTAGGGTAGCCATCAGGATCCTTAGAGAGGTCTTCTGTTGTTGGACGGTGGGGGTGCCAAGGAAAGTGTGGTAGACTGGCGCCTTCTTTGTGAAGGGGTTCTTGCCCTTGTCGTCGCTCTTGGCAGCGTGTTTGGGGTCAACGTCCTCGTCCATGTCACTTGAATCCTTGGACTCCTCCTCCTTCTTCTTCCCCTTGCCCTTGCCTAGCGGCCTGTTCTTCCGAATTTGCTTGTAGCCGGATTCCGGGTCTTCCTTGAGGTCATTGACGAACTTGCAGTGTCGATTGGTGTGAGTGGCTTTACCGTTGGCGTCGAGGTGTATGAGGCACGGCATATCGCGGTACTCTTCGTATGTTTAGGGAACGCGGTGTGCTGCCGAGGTGGTTTCACTTCCTCGCTGATGTCCCCGACCAGCTCCCCTTCCTCAGCTACGTTGTCCGTCATCACCTCGTCCTGCAAAAGTCATAGCGACCATGTCGGTAGATTGCTTTTCTTCTGGAGCGGTTTTCCGCTTTGTGCTGCTATTCCTCCGAGCTTGAGTTGGAACGGCCGTTGCCGGCAAGGAGCCACGAGCATCGTCGTCGGCAGCTGCGAACTCACTGGCTAGCGGAATCATCTGATTCAAGTCAAGCTGGTGATTGTCCTGCAAGCGCTTCAGCTTATGTCGGAGCAACGTGCCCCTTTCCAACCCATCGATGAAGGCGGCCATGGCGGTCTGAGTGTGCACTCCTGCGCAGGAATTTTTCATGTCCAGCCAGCGGGAGAGGTAGGCGCGAGATGTCTCGTCTTTCTCTTGCATGCACCGCTGTAGATCGCCCACAGTGCAGGGACGCTTGTATGTACCCTCAAAGTTCTTGGTGAACGCTTCTTGCATGTCCAACCAGTTGTAGATAGATTTCTCCGGCAAGTCGTCGATCCATTGATGGGACGTGCCCGCCAACATTAACGGGAGGTACTTGACGGCGACATTGGGGTTGCCTCCGGCAATCTCCACCGCGTTGCCGTAGTCCTGCAACCATGTGGCTGGCTTTGCGGTGCCGTCATAGGGTTTGATGGTATTGTCAATCTGGAAACCTTTGGGGTAAGTTGCGGATCGTATTGCAGGTCCAAAGCAATGTGGTCCCAGATATGGTCCTTCCCGGGCCTCGTGGATCTTATCGATCCGCGAACGTGCATCGTACGGCTCTGGATTCTTCTTCTTCTTGTCAACAGGGGATGGGCTGCGTGAACGACGCGGGCCTCCTCCGCCATGGTGACTGCTTGGTGGTGACGGAGGCGGAGGTGGCGATGGGTTAGCCTTCTTGCTGTTACCCTCTTGTGACGCCTCACGCCTGTCATGGTTGCTTGTCGGACGCAGAAAGTCATGGTGTGACCTGTTCCTGTGTCCTTGGTTGCGCTCTCTGTCATGACGGTTCTGCTCCGCGTTGTCACGGATGACGATGTCGCACTGCTTTGGTGGGGGCATATCCGTACGATGGTGAGCCTTGTGATCTTCGCGATGTCGGGGGGGCCGAGGCGGTGGCGATGGGCGACGAGGTCAGGACTTTTCTCCGTGGTCGGAGGATATGGGGATAGCATCCTTTCTGTTGCGCGCATCTCCTCGTCTTTGTTCTGATGAACCCGTCTGGGACCCAACATCAAGAGGAGATCTATCCCTTGGCGGCTTGTACTGACTAGATTGGCAGAGCGCTGGGTCGGACTCAAGCCTCTGAGAGGTGGCCTTTTCCTGCTGCTTCACCGCCTTGGCCACTAGGTCATAGACCTGTTCCACTGCCTCGGGCGATCTATCCTGCTCCAAAAGGGTTTTGGCGACAGCGAGGTTAAGGAGTGGGGTGGGCATCACTTGCTTGCCTTCACTGTCAATGTATGGCTTGGCCTGTGCCGGCTTCGAGGGAGCCCATCCTAAGGTTCGCCGTACACCACGATCGTTGATGGCGCGAGCCGGAGCTTTCTTGTCCTTCTGCTGCTGCAGCAAAGTCTTGTACTCGGCCTCCATTGCTCTAGCTTTCTTTATGGACTTCTTCGCATTGACCAGATCTCGATCTAACTTAGCGCCTTGCTCCATGATAGCCTGCGCCTCCTCCAGCAGCTGCTGGCGCTTCTCGTCAAGCTGGGTCATGTTCCGGATATGAGCAACGGTCAGTGGCTCGACGAAGAGATTGCCGTACATCACTCTATCAGCCGGAGTAACTTGGGCCACCACAGACGTAGATGCCGGAGGCGGCAAGTTTGCGGTGTTGTTGTTGCTCAGGCCGGTGCCGAGTTCCTGCGGCTGCTGCACTGGGTTAGGCGGAGGAGGCATGACCTTTGCGCGATCATCGTCAGCGGCAATAAGTGGCCCTTTCCCCTTGTCCAGCGCTGTAGGCAGATCTCGTCCGGGTTGATCTTCATCCATTGCAGTCCCAATGGTGACGAACACCTCTCGAGATATGACGACGTTGTTGGCTTGCTCATCGCGCGCGTACTCCTCCTCCATCTCCTGCATGGCGGAGTCTAGCTCTTCTAGGCTGAAATCTATCTCCTCTGAATCTACACTGAAGTCAGCATAAAGTGCGTCAATAACAGAGTCGGAGGGCGCCAGGACTTCCTCGATGATGGGCGGTGGGGGTGCGATGGCAGCGACGATGACTAGAGGTGGTAGCGCTGCTGCGACGATGGCGGCCGGAGGCGGTGGTGGTGGTGGCTAGATCGGAGGGGCTCCGTCAGCAAGCGAGAGCGCTGTCTGAGCTGCCGCGTCAGCCTCCGCGTAGCTGTTGACGGTGTTCACCATGCCTTCTAAGGTAAGGAGACATGCCGCTTGCTGTCGTCTCAGAGAATGTCGGAGAAGCGTGCCCTGATCCAGTCCTTCCACAAAGTGATACATAGCGTTATCATCGGGGTAGTGGGCCATATCGTCTCGTACACGGAGCCACCTGGCCAGGTAATCGCGGGGGTTTTCGCCCTCTCTCTGAACGCAACGCGCCAGGTCGAAGATGGTAACCACTCCGACGAACTTGGATCTCTGCCGTCCAGACGCACGGGCGAAGCCGGCGGATTTGCAGCGATCTTCCACCTTTATATCCTGCACAGGGGCGGTTTGGGTAGGCCGTGAATTTTTCCGATCTTTGCCAGCAAACTCCGAAGAGAGATCCGACATTAATCCTTCTGCGAATGTGTCCTGCCCGTAGGCGGTCCGTGCAGGCCTTGATTCTCCTCCGACTCCCAGGGAACTAGTGCCCGAGTCGGTTTCGCTGATGAAGAGGTGGATGTCTCCGATAGGAACGATCGAACACCGCGTAGGGTTCATCTTCGCCGGGATCCAGAACTCGTCAGGAGGGACGATCAGAATGTTGCCAGAGAAGAGAATGTGACCGATGGCTACGGATTCGCCGATTCCCGCGAAGACCTTGGTCCTCGCCCGCTGAAGAGCCTAAAGTGCCTCTTGCCCCACGGTGGGCGCCAACTGTCGTGGTATTGCTGATGAGTACACCATGGAGGGGTCCTCACAGTGCATGTTTAGAGACGTGGGGGAAGGCGGACGGTTTACGGGTACGAGGTAACACAGCTTACCCAGGTTCATATCCCACGACGGTGGCGGAATCCTACTCCTGCTATAAATCACTATAAGGGCAATACGCCGAGTTATAGGGATTGGTTCGCTGTGCGAGATTGTCTGAAGTTGTCTATGAACGTCTGAGATTGTTCCCTAAAGGCTACCATAGGCCCGACCTATATAGTCGCTAGGTCCTAGGGTTACAGTGAAAAGTCCTAGCCGGACAGGTCATAGAGTCCTACACCGTCTATTACTAGTCTTGTGTATCTTGCACTCCAAGGCTCCGAGTACGTCGGTGACTCCAACCGTTGCCTTCCTTTATCCGGCATGGGCCTCCCTTCTGGATCCATCTAACTGGGCCGCCCAGCAGGCCATAGGCCATGCTACCAACTGTGGGCCACCCGGGTAATCCGGATAGGTGACATGCTATGAGGATACCCATATAGCATATCCCCAACAGATGATCCTCTCCAAATTCCCTGTCCCAGCAGGGTGCCAGAACGGAGTTTCTAGATCCGAATCTTGGTTTCTGGTGGCGGCGGCGGAGCGGAACTCTCTCTGGAAAACTATCGAACCCCCTCTGTTTTTAGGTCGAAAGGCAACTTATAGGCACAAAGGGAACCCGAGGGGTGCCTGGGGTGGCCGCACCCCTCCTAGGCGCGGCCAGTGGTGGGCCCGCGCCTGGCAGGGTGTGTGGGCCCCCCAGGCCCCTTCTTCGTCTCGTGTTCTGGCTCCATGGGTCTTCTGGTGAAATATAATTTTTGGCATAATTTCTGGGATTTTTCCTGATAGTTGATTTTCTGCACAAAAACAAGACACCAAGGTAATTCTGCTGAAAACAGCATCAGTCTGTGTTAGTTGTATCCAAATCACACAAGTTTATATGATAAACAATAGGAAAAGTGTTCGGAAAAGTAGATACTTTTTGGACGTATCAGGGAAAAGCAAGCAGCGGATGGAGGTCGACTGCATGCTGCACGAAGAGGCCGTGTTCAGAAAAGTAGATACGTTTTGGACGTATCAACTCCCCCAAAGCTTAGCTTATTGATTGTCCTCAAGCAATTCAGTTGAAAACTGAGTGCGATAAAAGAACTTTCATGAACACATTTGCTTCATATGATGTATATATTCTCAGCACAGGAGTAGATGCTTAAACTATTCATAATAAGAAGTATGCAACTAGGTCTACTCAATAGTCATTGCAAGCTATGAAGAGAAACCAACTCAATAATAATAAGTAGCATGGAACATAAACATAAGCAACATTGTAATGCTCATAGTAAGGTATGATAGAGTGGTATCTCGCTTGCCTTTGTTTGTAGAGCACAATATAAATGCCAAGGCACCTCTGAAGTTCAAGTGAAGACTAGAGGTAAAGATATCAGAGATACAAGCATCAAAGTCATGACATAATTAACCAAGTTTTGGAACAAACACAAGAATGACAACTATGCTCTCAAGAAGGTTCTCATAGAATAAGTGGTGACTCAACAAGGTTGTGAAAACGGTTTTAAAAAGTTTGAAAGGCTTCCTAATGCTGAAAGGAAGGTATTCATTAGCTTTGAGATCTCATTGCCCCTATCATAGGCATCTTCATATGGTTAAGGTAAAAGTGAGGTCCACTCTGAATTATATGCTTGACAGACCATAGACTAGAAATCTCATGTCCCTTGAGTACGAGGGCTGCTCCGCATGCTACTCAACTTTGGTTACCTGTAAGTTCTTGTCATTGTAAATACATGCATATCATAGAAAACCGCCAACGGGGTACCCCTTGCACATGATACAGGAGCTATCCCGTGATCAAAATGACAAGGCAAGCAGACAATGAGCATCTCAGCGATCTTTTTATTTACTATATGTATAGCTTTTTATTGAGGATGCTAATACGTTGGAAACGTATCTATAATTTTTGATGCTCCATGCTTGTTTTGTATCTACTTTTCTTTGCTTGTCTACACTTTGAGGTGCTTTTTACATGTTTTCTGGTACTAACCTATTAACAAGTTGCAATAGTGTTAGATGACTGTTTTCTGCTGTTTTTAGTTTCAGAAAAGTTGGTAAAGAAATATTCTCGGAATAGGACGGGACAAACGTCAAAGTCAATTACTTTCCGTGGGGAACAAGAAGTCCAGAGGAGAGCTAGAGGGGCCAGCCAGGGGGGCCAGACCCACCCCAGGCGCGGGGCAGGTGGGCCCGCGCCTGGCTAGGGTTTGATGGCCCTGGCCGCCTCCCGGTCTCGTCCCTTCGCTTTTAAGAAGCCCCCGATGCAGAAACCCTGAGTACCCGATCAGAAATCCACGAAACCCTCTGTAGCCATGCCACCATCATCCCTAGATCGGGGGGATCTGAAGTTCTTCCAGGCACCCTGCCGGAGGGGAGATCATCCCGAAGGCCTTCTCTCCGGTATGATGCGTGAGTAGTTCCACCTTGGACTATGGGTCCATGTAGTAGCTAGATGGTTGTATCTCCTCCTTTGTGCTTTCATGTATAGATCTTGTGAGCTCCGTTCATGATCAAGATCTAATCTATTTGTAATCATGCATGTTGTGTTTGCGGGGATCCAATGGATATTGAGATTATTATGTCAATTTGGTTAATGGTTTTGTCTTTATGATTCTATCATGTCTGTGTTGTTTGTGATCTTGCATGCTCTCCGTTGCTAGTGGTTATCTTGTCCAAGTAGTTGATAGTGACTCCAAGAGGGGGTATTTATGTTCGATAGTGGGTTCATGCCTCTAGTTTCCAAGGGAAGTGACAAAAATCTCTTCGGTTATAGATGTGTTGTTGCTACTAGGGAGAAAACAACGGTCTCTTGTTCATGGAACATGTGGACTATTTACCTTACACACTTTGCTTAAAGCATTTGTCTATTGCTTGCAACTTAATACTGGAGGGGGTTCGGATGATAACCTGAAGGTGGACTTCTAGTCATAGATGCAGCTAGATGGCGGTCTATGTATATTGTTGTATTGCCCAATCGAATCTCATAGGATCTTTTTGACTAGTAATTGCATTGTTATGCCTTGCTTAGTTCCTGTCAATTGCCCTACTGTAATTTGTTTACCCTTCATGCCATGTTGTTTATCTATGGAGAGAACCTCTAGTGAACTATGGACCCCGGTCCAATCTTTACCATTGACACACCTTCCACTGTTACTTGTTTACTTGCTGCAAACCATTACCTACCACACCATACATTTAATCCTTTGTTACAGCAAACCAGTGAGCTTGACAACCTCACTGATTCGTTGGGGCAAAGTCTTGAGTTTGTGTTGTGCAGGTCTCCACGTTGCTTGCAACACCTGTGTGACATTTCCTTTCTCCTTCTAGTTTGATAACCTCGGTCTCAACTGAGGGAAGACTTGCTGCTGTGCTCTTCACACCTTGCTCTTGGGGTTCCCAACAAGACTCCACATCAAGCACCAAGCTCTCTGGCGCCATCAAGGAGTTATCAGATGCTTCATAAATGCTCATTATGGTGATGCTGCAAGTTTCAACCATGATTAGGCATGGCTTAGGCTAGCGGCCCAGGCGTTTCTCTAACACAATGTATAAACTCCATGAACTCACAAGCTCCCTTTTATTTCACATCGTCGACATCCATAAACAAAAAAGCAAAGTATCAACTGGATAGGATATCCAAAAAGTGTTGAAAGCGTTCCCCGTGACAGCACGGTTCTGCTGACTCCCAGCATATAATTTGCAAGCATATAACTTTCAAGGACTAGTCACAATGGTTCAGGATTATTAAGTTCAAGGAATAAAGTGTGCCATCAAGTTCGTGAGAGCTTTACTAACTAACTTTCTCAAAACTGACAAACATTTTATTTTGGTAGAAAACAAGGCATATTGAATATGCACTGAAGTAGCAAATGATGCTAATAGGTAGGTATGGTGGACACAGCTGGCAATGTTAGTTTTGTGGAGTTGGAAACACAGGTAGAGCTCATACTCAGTGCAAGTGAAGGGTAGCAATAGAGAGGGAGCAACAAACAAGAGAGCAATAATTGTCATAATCATGCTTGCAACAAAACAGGACTAATTATGGCATGGAAGTGATACAAGAACTCTAAGGCAAAATAAATCATCGAGGCTTACTGACTATTGATTAGTCATATGCATGCATGAGCATGTGCCAAGTCAATTCATATGAACAGTCAGAGGAGGATGCCCCAATATCATACCAAAATATGAATAAAACAATGCAAGCAAGCATTCATATGACATGCTACAAACTATTAGCAAGCTGGAGCTAATCATAGACAGGCAAGAACTACTAAGCATCAATAATGACATACACCTTACACAAACAGAGTTCATATGAATGCTCACAATGATGTATATATGTACAAAAATGAAACAAATAGAGTTCGTTACCAGCCTCTTACCACACCTCGAGTTGTCTTAATCTTCATTATTGCCCTTCACTTGTGTGACTTGAACATCAAACCAAAATCCACTGAGGACGGCTGAACCCTGCAAAGAACTCACAAAACCAAATAAGAACAACAAATATTTTTGGTGTTTTTGATTTTTTTAGAAGCAAGCCAACAAAGCAAAAACAAACAAAGAAAAAGCAAATCAAGCAAAGCAAAATATTTTTGGATTTTTCTTTTAAGGCAAACCAAAGCAAAGAAACAAAGAAAGGGAAACAATGAAAATATTTTTGGTATTTTTGTGTTTTTGAGAAAGAAGCAACAAGAACCAAAAAAAAGCAAAACAATGGATATAACAAGAACCGACCGAACAAGATATATAGATGAGTGTGATGTCGATATACCTCCCCCAAGCTTAGGCTTTTGGCCTAAGTGGGGCTCAATAGCGCAGGTAGTAACCCCATGCTGGTGGGTCAGCATAGGAATGATCATAGTCAGGCGCTTGCGATGAAGAAGAAGACGCGCCCTGATACGTCCAAAACGTATCTACTTTCTCGAACACTTTGCTATTGTTTTTCCTCTATACTTGTGTGATTTGGATACAACTAACACGGACTGATGCTGTTTTCAGCAGAATTACCTTGGTGTCTTGTTTTTGTGCAGAAAATGAACTATGAGGAAAAATCCCGGAAAATATGCCCAAAATTATATTTCACTAGAAGATCCACGGAGCCAGAAGGGGAGACAGAGGGGAGTCCTGGGGGGGGGGCAGACCCATCCCAGGCACGGGCCCACTGACCCCATGCCTGGGGGAGGTCTGGCCACCCTAGGCAGCTCCTCAGCCTCCCTCCGCGTCTATAAGTTGCCTTCTGACCTAAAAATAGGGGGTTTCGATAGTTTTTCAGAAAGAGTTCCACTCCGCCGCCACCACCAGAAACCAAGATTCGGATCCATAAACTCCGTTCTGGCACCCAGCCGGGACCGGGAATTTCGAGAGGATCATCGTCATCGTCATCACCAATGCATCTCCTGAAGGGTTTCGCAGCATAGTAAATCAAAATTTTCTATGGACGCGAACAGAGGAAAGCCAAGATCTAATCTAGGAGATGCAAACAACGAGAGAGATTGGATTAGATCTTCATACCCTTGAAGATTCGCACAGCAGAATGTTCGTCGGAACGTGGGTGATGTAGTCGTACTCGCTTCTCCTCCTCGCGATTCGATCCGATCTAGCACCACAAGTGGCGGTGCCTCCGTGAGATGCACACGTGCAGCACCTCGACGTCTCCTCCTTCCTCGGACCAGCAAGTATGGTGGAGAGATGGATTGGATCTACAACACGACGGCGTGGTGTATATGGTGGAGAATTTCTGCAGCAGGGCTTCGCCTACAAACAGTCGGGAGGGAGAGAGGAAGGCAGCAGGGCTACTAGGGCTTGGAGGGAGGTGTGTGTAGGGGGGAGGGGGCGCACCAGCCCTCTATATATAGAGGGGGTGGCGGCGGCCAGCCCTAGCCCCTCCTCCAAGCCTATCTCTAGTTTAAACGATTTAAACTCTCCCCTTATCTAGAAATTCTATCCCTAGATTTAAACGAGTTAAATCTATCTAGAATCGGCTGGGCCCTATGGGGCCTTGTGCCCCTGGCCCAATGCGGCCAGGACACTCCCTCATAGGCCCATGCCCCCTCCCGGAAGGTGGGACCATGTTGGCCCCCTTCCGGAAGGTTCTAGAAGCTTCCGGTACAATACCGATTAACCCGGAACAATTCCGAACTCCAAAAACTGCACTGCCTTATATGAATCTTATTCTCCGGACCACTCCGGAACCTCTCGTGATATCCCGGATCCCATCCGAGAATCCGAACAAAAACTCATAAACCAATTATCCAATCTATCCTAGCGTCGAGACACGTTAAGTGTGTGACCCTGCGGGTTCGAGAATATGCAGACATGATCTTCTATCAATAATCAATAGCGGGGTCTGGGAACCCATATTGACTCCCACACATTCATCGATGATCATATCGGATGAACCACGATGCCAGGATTCAATCAATCCTATATATATATTCCCTTCGTCTCGCGATATTTTACTTGCCCGAGATTCGATCGTCGGTATCGTCATACCTAGTTCAATCTCGTTCACAGCAAGTACTTTACTCGTTCCGTAATCCGATATCACTTTGTGATTAACTCCTTAACCACATGCTTGCAAGCGGTGTTGATATCGATTATCGAGTGGGCCCGAAGTATATCTCTCCGACTTGGGAGGGACAAATCCCATCTCGATACATACAACCCAACAGATACTTTCCGATCACCTGAGAGACACCTTTATGATCACCCTCTCATAGGATGACGTTTGATGACCTCAAAGCTTTCTTCCGATACCAGGGAGTTGTATTATCTCATGGTCTAAGGAATACAATATTTGACATAGGAAAAGCTTCGCAAAGATGAACACAATGACACGATCTAATTGCTTCGCTTAGTTTGGGTCTGTCCACCATATCATTCTCCCAATGATATGATCTCATTATCAATTGACAACTCATGTCTATGGTCAGGAAACCTTAACCATCATTGATCAATGAGCTAGTCCATAGAGGCGTACTAGGGACACGGTGTTGTTCACAAACCACACAAGTATTAATGTTTCCGCTTAATACAATTCTAGCATGGAATATAAACTTTATCATGAACAAGAATTATAATAATAACATCTTTATTATTGCCTCTAGGGCATAATTCCAACAGTCTCCCACTTGCACTAGAGTCAATAATCTAGTTTACATTTGGCAACAATCTCACACCCATGGCACTGAGGTGCTGATCATGTTTTACACGTGGAAGAGGTTTAGTCAATGGATCTGCGACATTCAGATCTGTATGTACTTTGCTGATCTTCAGATCTCCATCTGCTATATAATCTCGGATTATATGAAACTTGCGGTTGATATGCTTGGTCTTTGGATGATATCTTGGTTCTTTAGCGAGTGCTATTGCGCCAGTGTTGTCACACAATATCTCCAGTGGGTCCAATGCACTTGGAACCACGCCAAGCTCAGCGATGAAGTTTCTGATCCAAACTCCTTCACTTGACGCTTCTGCAGCAGCCATGTATTCCGCTTCTACTGTAGATCCCGCGATCACGCTTTGCTTGCAGCTTCTCCAGCTCACAGCTCCTCCATTCAAAATATACACGTATCCTGTCTGAGATTTAGAATCATCCTTGTCGGTGTCGAAACTAGCATCGACGTAACCTTTTATGACGAGCTGTTCATCACCCCCATAGACTAAGAACATTTCTTTAGTCCTATTTAGGTACCTTAGGATGTTCTTTACAGCTGTCCAGTGTTCCACTCCTGGATCACTTTGATATCTGCTCGTCAAACTAAGAGCATTGGACACATCCGGTCTAGTACACAGCATGGCATACATGATGGAACCTATGGCCGAGGCATAAGGCACTTTGCTCATAGCTTCCCTATCATTTACCATAGCTGGACACTGAGCCTTGCTCAATATCTTACCTGACAACATAGGCACTGAACCTTTCAATGCCTTATCCATTCTGAACCTTTTCAGAACTTTGTCTAGGTATGTACTCTGGCTTAAAGCTATCAGGCGTCTTTGTCTATCTCTATAGATTTTGATGCCCAATATATAAGCAGCTTCACCTAGGTCTTTCATTGAAAAACACTTGTTCAAATAACTCTTCACATCGTTAAGCATGTTGATGTCATTTCCAATAATCAATATGTCATCCACATATAGTACCAGAAACGTCACCGAGCTCCCACTCACTTTCTTGTAGATGCAAGCTTCGTAGCAATTTGGAACAAATCCAAAGCTCTTGATCACTTGATCAAAACGAAGGTTCCAACTCCGAGATGCTTGCTTCAGTCCATAAATGGAACGCTGAAGTTTGCATACTTTATCAGCATCCTTAGGATCGACAAAACCTTCGGGTTGCATCATATACAACTCTTCATCAATGTTGCCATTGAGGAAAGCAGTCTTGACATCCATTTGCCATATTTCATAATCATGAAACGCAGCAATTGCTAATAAAATCCGAATGGACTTAAACATCGCTACGGGAGAGAAAGTCTCATCGTAGTCAACACCTTGAACTTGTCGAAAACCTTTCGCAACAAGCCGTGCTTTATAGACAGTAACATTACCATCCGCGTCTGTTTTCTTCTTGAAGATCCATTTGCACTCAACGGCCTTTCGGTCGCTAGGAGGGTCCACCAAAGTCCATACTTGGTTTTCGCTCATGGATCCCAATTTGGATTTCATGGCTTCTAGCCATTTCTCAGAGTCTGGGCTCATCATCGCTTCCTCATAGTTCGTAGGTTCACTGTCTTCTACTAACAAGACAGTCAAGACAGGGTTGCCGTACCACTCAGGAGGGGCACGCGACCTTGTCGACCTGCGACGTTCAGTAGCAGCATCGTCCGAAGCTTCATGATCCTTGTCATTAGCTTCCTCTATTGTTGGTGCAGGCGGCACTGGAACAATTTCAGGTGCTGCGCTACTCTCCAATTCAAGAGAAGGTTCAATAACCTCGTCTAGCTCTACTTTCCTCCCACTCACTTCTTTCGAGAGAAACTCCTTCTCAAGAAAGGAACCGTTCTTTGCGACAAACACTTTGCCTTCGGTTCTGTGATAGAAGGTATACCCAATAGTTTCCTTAGGGTATCCTATGAAGACGCATTTCTCCGCTTTAGGTTCGAGCTTGTCTGGCATCAACTTCTTGACGTAAGCTTCGCATCCCCAAACTTTAAGAAACGACAACTTAGGTTTAGCACCAAACCACAGTTCATACGGTGTCGTCTCAACGGATTTAGATGGAGCCCTATTTAAAGTGAATGCAGCGGTTTCTAACGCATAACCCCAAAATGATAACAGCAAATCAGTAAGAGACATCATCGATCGGACCATATCTAATAGGGTTCGATTCCGGCGTTTAGACACACCATTGCGCTGTGGTGTTCCGGGTGGCGTGAGTTGTGAAACGATTCCACTTGCTTTGAGATGCGTGAGAAAATCATAACTCAAATATTCGCCCCCACGATCGGATCGTAGAAACTTAATCTTTCTGTTACGATGGTTCTCCACTTCATTCTGAAATTCTTTGAACTTTTCAAACGTTTCAGATTTATGTTTCATTAAATAGATATACCCATATCTACTTAAGTCATCGGTAAAAGTGAGAAAATAGCGATATCCACCGCGCATCGAAACACTCATCGGTCCGCATACATCGGTATGTGTGATTTCCAACAAGTCCGTTGCTCTCTCCATCATACCAGAGAACGGGGTTTTGATCATCTTGCCCATGAGGCATGGTTCACATGTGTCAAATGATTCAAAATCAAGAGACTCCAAAAGTCCATCAGAATGGAGTTTCTTCATGCGCTTTACACCAATATGACCTAGACGACAGTGCCACAAATAAGTAGTATTATCACTATCTACTTTGCATCTCTTAGCCTCAATGTTATGGATGTGTGTTTCATCCCTTTCGAGATTTAGAAGAAATAAACCATTCACAAGAGGTGCATGACCATAAAAGATGTTACTCATATAAATAGAACAACCATTATTCTCCGATTTAAATGAATAACCGTCTTGCAATAAACACGATCCAGAAATAATGTTCATGCTCAACGCATGCACATAATAACATTTATTAAGGTTTAAAACTAATCCCGAAGGTAAGACTAAGGAGAGCGTGCCGACGGCCATCACATCAACTCTTGATCCGTTGCCAACGCGCATCGTCACCTCATCCCTCGCAAGCCGCCGTCTATTCCGTAGCTCCTGTTTCGAGTTACAAATATTAGCAACTGAACCAGTATCAAATACCCAGGCACTACAACGAGGGCTAGTAAGGAAAACATCAATAACATGTATATCAAATATACCTTTGATGGTGCCAGCCTTCTTGTCTGCTAAGTACTTCGGACAGTTGCGCTTCCAGTGACCCTTGTCCTTGCAATAGAAGCACTCTGTGTCCGGCTTGGGACCAGACCTGAGCTTCTTCTCAACAGGGGCATTGCGCTTGCCGCCGCCCTTCTTGAAGGGCTTCTTTGCACCTTTACCTTTCTTAAAGGAGGGCTTGTTGACCATCAACACATGATTATCCTTCTTGATGTCCACCTCCGCAGCCTTTAGCATTGCGAAGAGCTCGGTGATCGTATCAGTGGAACCAATCTGATTATGAGTCACTACAAAACTTTTGTAGCTGGGAGGGAGTGATTGCAGAACCCTGTCAATCTTGAGCTCCTCTGGAATCTTGCAGTCCAGTTGCTCAAGGCGTTGAGTGTAGCCCGACATCTTAATGGCGTGCTCACTAACGGAACTCCCTTCCTCCATCTTGCAGTTAAAGAACTTCTCAGAGATCTCATATCTCTCAGAACGGGCCTGAGTCTGAAACATGGTTTTCAGTTCCTCGAGAATCTCAAAGGGCCCGGGATAGTTTTCACAACGATTTTGAAGTTCCGGTTCCATAGCAAACAACATGGTGCTCTTAATCACACCATAATCATCTTTGCGTGACTGATAGACAGCTTTCTCATCAGCCGGCGCAGTTGCAGCAGGGGGGTTACCTAACGCTTTCTCAAGGACATAGTCCTTTTGTCCGCCAGACAGAATGATTCTTAGATTGCGGAACCAGTTGGTGAAGTTAGACCCATTGTTTCTAAGCTTTTCTTTCTCAGCAAAAACGTTGAAGTTGAAGTTGGACTTGGCCATGTGATCTATAGTATTTGCAAGTACAATTTTAGACTATGTTCATGATAAATAGTTCAACTTAATCAAATTACTAGATGAACTCCCACTAAATTCAACATCCCTCAAGTTGTTTAGTGAACACGATCCAAATTCACCACACCTAATCCGATCATCATGACAAGAGATGTGGTTTCAATGGTGGACAACGAAGTGTCGATCATATCATTCATATGACTCATGCTTAACCTTTCGGTTCTTGTGTTCCGAGGCCATGTCTGTACATGCTAGGCTCGTCAAGCTAGACCCAAGTATTTCCGCGTGTGCAAAACTGGCTTGCACCCATTGTATGTGAGCGTAGAGTCTATAGCACCCGATCATCACGTGATGCTTGGACACGACGAACTTTCGCAACGGTGCATACTTGGGGAGAACACAGTTTTTATCTTGATCTTTAAGTGAGGAATCATCTTATAATGCTACCGTCGCGATCTAAGCATAATAAGATACATAAAAGGATAAACATCACATGCATATAACTTTATGTGACATGGTATAGCCAATCTTCGCGCAATGATCTCCATCTTGTGCGTTCCGGCATGATCTCCATCACTCGACCATGATTGCCTCCACCACGAACAGCAACTACAACTATTGCTAACTACTTAGCGATAAAGTAAAGCTATTACATGGCGTATAAGAAGTTGACTCGCAGGTCATACACAATTATAAAGACAACCATATGGCTCCTGCCGGTTGTGTACTCATCGACATGCAAGTCGTGAAACATTACAAAAGATGATCATCGCATACATTATACACATCACATCTTGGGCCATACCATATCACAGAAAACACTCCCTGCAAAAACAAGTTAGACGCCTCTACTTTGTTGTTGCATGTTTTTACGTGGCTTATGGGAGTAGATGCTAAGAACGATTCTTACCTACGGAAAGCCACAACGGTGATATTATGGTTGCCAAACTCCGGTGTTAATCCCATGATCACTATAGTGAGAGAAACTGACATCCACCAGCCGCATGTGTGGAACAAGCCACACGTCAAGTGCGGAGCCGGTCTCGCGAACGACGTCGCGTAAGGTTGGCCTGGACCGCTTCAATCTCACTATGCCGCGTCATAAGAAGAACACAAACAAGAGGCTTGCAACAGAAAACATCAACGCCCGCAATAACCATGTTGCGTTCTACTCGTGAATCACATCTACGCATAGATCTAGCTCTGATACCACTGAAGGGTTTCGCAGCATAGTAAATCAAAATTTTCTACGGACGCGAACAGAGGAAAGCCAAGATCTAATATAGGAGATGCAAACAACGAGAGAGATTGGATTAGATCTTCATACCCTTGAAGATTCGCACAGCGGAACGTTCGTCGGAACGTGGGTGATGTAGTCGTACTCGCTTCTCCTCCTCGCGATCCGATCCGATCTAGCACCACAAGTGGCGGTGCCTCCGTGAGATGCACACGTGCAGCACCTCGACGTCTCCTCCTTCCTCGGACCAGCAAGTATGGTGGAGAGATGGATTGGATCTACAACACGACGGCGTGGTGTATATGGTGGAGAATTTCTGCAGCAGGGCTTCGCCTACAAACAGTCGGGAGGGAGAGAGGAAGGCAGCAGGGCTACTAGGGCTTGGAGGGAGGTGTGTGTAGGGGGGAGGGGGCGCACCAGCCCTCTATATATAGAGGGGGTGGCGGCGGCCAGCCCTAGCCCCTCCTCCAAGCCTATCTCTAGTTTAAACGATTTAAACTCTCCCCTTATCTAGAAATTCTATCCCTAGATTTAAACGAGTTAAATCTATCTAGAATCGGCTGGGCCCTATGGGGCCTTGTGCCCCTGGCCCAATGCGGCCAGGACACTCCCTCATAGGCCCATGCCCCCTCCCGGAAGGTGGGACCACGTTGGCCCCCTTCCGGAAGGTTCTAGAAGCTTCCGGTACAATACCGATTAACCCGGAACAATTCCGAACTCCAAAAACTGCACTGCCTTATATGAATCTTATTCTCCGGACCACTCCGGAACCTCTCGTGATATCCCGGATCCCATCCGAGACTCCGAACAAAAACTCATAAACCAATTATCCAATCTATCCTAGCGTCGAGACACGTTAAGTGTGTGACCCTGCGGGTTCGAGGATATGCAGACATGATCTTCTATCAATAATCAACAGCGGGGTCTGGGCACCCATATTGACTCCCACACATTCATCGATGATCATATCGGATGAACCATGATGCCAGGATTCAATCAATCCCATATATATATTCCCTTCGTCTCGCGATATTTTACTTGCCCGAGATTCGATCGTCGGTATCGTCATACCTAGTTCAATCTCGTTCACAACAAGTACTTTACTCGTTCCGTAATCCGATATCACTTTGTGATTAACTCCTTAACCACATGCTTGCAAGCGGTGTTGATATCGATTACCGAGTGGGCCCGAAGTATATCTCTCCGACTTGGGAGGGACAAATCTCATCTCGATACATACAACCCAACAGATACTTTCCGATCACCTGAGAGACACCTTTATGATCACCCTCTCATAGGATGACGTTTGATGACCTCAAAGCTTTCTTCCGATACCAGGGAGTTGTATTATCTCATGGTCTAAGGAATACAATATTTGACATAGGAAAAGCTTCGCAAAGATGAACACAATGACACGATCTAATTGCTTCGCTTAGTTTGGGTCTGTCCACCATATCATTCTCCCAATGATATGATCTCATTATCAATTGACAACTCATGTCTATGGTCAGGAAACCTTAACCATCATTGATCAATGAGCTAGTCCATAGAGGCGTACTAGGGACACGGTGTTGTTCACAAACCACACAAGTATTAATGTTTCCGCTTAATACAATTCTAGCATGGAATATAAACTTTATCATGAACAAGAATTATAATAATAACATCTTTATTATTGCCTCTAGGGCATAATTCCAACATCTCCATCAACCACCGATGTTTTCCTCATCCATGAGTGAGTAATCCCCCGTTGTAGGCTTGGAGATGGTAGGGATTGGATGAGTTGTATCATGTAATTGAATAAGATTTGTTAGGGCATAGTGCCTAGTATCTCTATTAGTGCTATTTGACTTTGTTGCAACTTGTTATGCTTAATGCTTGTCACTAGGGCCCGAGTGCCATGATCTCAGATCTGAACTTATTATTGAATCATTATGATAGTATTGTTTATGATCTTATTTGCAAGTTGTGTACACATATCATTGTCTGGATCCAAAGGCCCCAAAGTGACAGAAATTGGGACAACCGGAGGGTATGGCTGTGGTGTGAGGATCACATGTGTTCACGCAGTGTTAATGTTTTTCTCCGGTGCTCTATTAAAAGGAGCACCTTAATTGCCAGTAGTTCCCTAGAGGCCCCGCTGCCACGGGCTGGCTGGACAGAAGATGTTGTGCAAGTTCTCATTGCGAGCATGTATGACTATATTTGGAGCACATGCCTAGGATTATTTAGTACTTGGATTCTTATTATTATTTATCTGCAATGCCCTAGTTCTTGAAGTTACATGTTTAGACTCATGCATGCAACGCCCATCCATCCATCCCTATGCCTACCGCACTCGAATCCTACTATTACCGTTACTATTACTATTGCTACTATTCACTGTTGCTGTTACTGCTGATGTTGCTTTGCTGTTGCTACTACAAACTATTGCTACTAATAAACTTCTGTGAGCAAGAACTATTTCCAGGTGCAGCTGAACTGACAACTCAGTTGTTAAGGCTTGCAAGTATTCTTTGGCTCCCCTTGTGTCGAATCAATAAATTGGGTAATAGTACCCACGAAGACTGTTGCAATCCCCTACACTTGTGGGTCATCATGCCCCAATCAAATGAGGGCTACTGGTATGAAGACTCTCCCAAGTTGGAGGGCTGAACCGAATTGTCTTCGGCATCCACTTCAACATTCTCCTCTTGCTGGGAGAGCTCCGCCACATATGTGTCAACCTCCTCCTCCGTAAGCGACCATCCTTGCCTATTATCAAAGTTAAACAAAGCAGGTGCAGGCAAATAAACTATTTTCTCAGTCCTACCCTTTCTCTGACCTTGCTGGGCAAACAGAAAACCATGCTGAACCATGGATTCAAGATCCAGCCTCTCTATGGGGAACTGATAATCTAAATAGTGAGGCTCTAAACCATGGAAAGCTAGCAACCTAGAAGCAATGCGGCCTCCACAAATTCCACCCTTCTCGCAGTTGGTGGTGAGACGGTGAGCTATCAAAGCACCTAGGCTATAAGATCTATTCCTATTCAGAGTAGTTGCGATAAAAGCTAGATCAAAAGAAGACAACTTTCTAGCAATCTTTCTAGCAAGAACACACTTGGTAATGAAATAGGCAAAGTATCTAATGGCTGGAAACTGAATGTTTCGAATTTTACCACTTTCCTTTGAGAAGTCCAAACCTTGGCAAATCTCAGCATATAAATCCATGAGTGACTTGGGCTTTTCCTTGATATTCTCACAAGATCCCCACTGAGGTACTCTAATTTCTGCACAGAAATCAGCAAAAGGCAGGTCGACAGATATATTATATATTTTGTAATAGACCATGGAATTATATGTAGACCAAGTGAACCGAAATTCCTATACAAAATCCATGGTTATCTTAACAAATTGAAATGGTTCACCCCTTCAACAAAGTGTTCCAATATGTTTGGAAATCCTGGGAGATTCCCGTGGTTCTCATAAATTCATGGCATGGGTATACGTAAGGAAAAACTGCCTCCTCACGATGAACCTTCATTGGATCAGACACCATCAAGTCATATTGATTCAGTGGATAGGTACTCATCTTCCTTGCTGAATTTTTTTTAGAGAAACATCAAACCAAGTGATTTCCAAGTTGATAAATGATGAGCAACTACTATAGGAGCTTGCTAGAGGACTACACATGCATCAAAATGAAATTTCTAAGCATAGAACAAGCATGCAAGCTCAAACAACCTGTCACCTATAGCAGCAAAATACTCAAGATACAATCTACCAATCACAAATCTAATTGAACAAGTGGAGGAGGCACATACCAAGGAGAAATCTCTCCAAAAATCAGCAGCAAAGAGGGGATGAGCAAGGAGATCGAACATCACGAGCAAGAACAGCAAGAACTCGAGCTTGAGCAAGTTTTCCGGTGTTTTCCAGGAGAGAAAAGAAGATGGCTTTGCGGATGCATCCTGGAGGGGCCTAGGTGGGCTAGACCCCCCAGGCGCCGCCCACAGGTAGGCCGCGCCTACCATGGGTGTGGTGGCCTGGTGTGGCTCCCTGGGTCTCTTCAGGTGTCCCTCTGCCCCTTTTTTCGAGGAAAAATTTATTTTGAATTTTCTGGGATTTTTCGGGAAACTTTATTTTTGGCCAATTTTTAGGGTATGAAAATTGATTTTCTCGCAGAAATAGTTTTTTCAGAAGAAGGAAAAGCAAACCAAAATACAAACTACAGGAGCTCTAAGACAAACTAACAAGCAAAGAACTAGCAAAACCAAAGCTAGCAAAAGAAAGGCAAAGACTAGGAAGGAGAAAAGTAAAAGAAAGCAAGTATAACCACAGTGAAAACATTATTTTGTTCATTAAAATCCTTTTGTTAACAAGGTTGATCAAGTCTTGTTACCAAAACAATCTTATATGAAACAAAACTTTGCATTACACAAGGTGATTATGTTACCTCATACTTGATAGCAATGGTCCCAATCATAATAGTTTCAAAAATTTCTTGTGGAATGGGACAATATATTTCTCCAACCTTGATGCTCTCAATATTTTCAATGGAATTCGGGCAATAGCTCTTAACAACCTTCTTGGGGAAATAAACAGTATTCTCTTTGTCATCAATATTGAATGTTACTTTTCCTTAACTACAATTAATGACAGCACCTGCAGTATTAAGAAAAGGTCTCCCAAGAATAATAGACATATTATCATCTTCAGGCATTTCAAGCACAACAAAATTAGTTAAAACCAAGAAATTATGAGCCACTTGAAAAGGAACATCCTCACATATACCAACAGGAATAGTAGTTGACTTGTTAGCCATTTGCAAAGATATATCAGTTGGTATCAACTTTTCTAGCTGGAGTCTCTTGTAGAGAGAAAAAGGCATAACACTAACTCCAGCTCCCAAATTACATAAAGTAGTTCTAACATAATTATTCTTAACAAGGAATAGTTGGTATACCTGGGTCACCAAGTTTCTTTGGAACCTTACCATTGAAGGAATAATTAGCAAGCACAGTAGAAATCTCCTCATTAGGAATCTTCCTTTTATTAGAGACAATATCCTTCATATACTTTGAATAAGGAGGCAATTTAATAGCATCAGTCAAAGGAATTTGCAAAAATAAAGGTTTCATCCACTCACAAAACTTGTTGTAGTGTTCTTCTTCCTTTGACTTGTGTTTCTTACCTGGAAAAGGCATAGGTTTCTGCACCCAAGGTTCTCTCTCTTTACCTTGTTTATTAGCAATAAAATCTTCCTTGGTGTACCTAGTGTTCTTAGTGTGATTCTCAGGTTCTTCCTCAACTTCCTCCTTATCAGGAGAATCATTATTACCATTACCACTCTCAGTTTCAGCATCAGAGACAAATGTACTATTACGATCTATAGCGGGTTCAAGTGGTTCCTCAACTACTTTATGTTTCTTTCTCTTACGAGGACTACCACTATTCTCACCTTGTTGATAATCCTGCTCGGTTATTTTAGGGTGTCCTTCGGGATATAAAGGATCTTGACTAGCTATACCACTCCTAGTTCTAATTCTATAAGCATGTTTATCTCCCGAGGCATCAACTAGCATATCCTTTTGTACCTTAGCAAGTTGATCAAGTTGGGTTTGAACCATTTGAAAGTGTTTACAAAGCATTTTAATATCATTAGAAGTTATTTCCACAATATCTTTCAACTCATGGATAGCTTTAGAGTTTTCCAATAAATGATTATGAACTTGTTTATTAAAAATACCTTGTTTAACAATAAATGTGTCAAGTTCCTCTAAGCATTGATCAAGAGGCTTACCATAGAGAATATCCCCTTCATTAAAGTCGAGAAAGTGTACCTCAATAGTAGATGAGTGAGGAATTGGTTTGCATAATTCTTCTATAGGAGATAGATTCTTCACATCTCCAGCTCTAATACCTTTCTCCTTTAGACATTTCTTAGCTTCCTTCATCACTTCATCATTTAATGCAATAACTCCCCTCTTCTTTGGTGTTGGTGTTGGTGTTGGAACTGGCTCAGGCACAATTGGTTCAGGTGTATTTAGCTCAGTTGAAGTCCAATCATCATAATTCTTGCTTATTTTAGCCATTAATTCTTCGGAATCTGTAGGAGTTCTTTTCATGAAAACACAATCAGCAAAGCTATCTAGGTATGTCCTAGAATCATCAGTTAGTCCATTATAATAAATATCAAGAAGCTCATTCTTAGGTAATGGACATCCAGGATGTGCATGAATCAAGGCACAAAACCTTGTCCATGACTCAAGCAATTTCTCTTCTTCTCCCTGTTTAAAATCAAAAAGTTTCTGCAAAGTAGCATGTCTAGCACTTGGAGGAAAATATTTCTGGAAGAAAGAAGCAATCAGGGCTATCAATGGAACCAGAAGGTAATCTATTAAACCAAGCCCTAGCTTCACCTTTTAGTGAAAAAGGGAAGATCTTAGTAACAAAGTACTTGTGCATCTTAAAATCATCAGAGAACAAAGCACTCACAGTAGAAAGCTCATTCATATGAGCCACAACACCCTCATTTTCAGTCCCACAAAAAGGTTCTTTCTCAACAATATCTAAATAGGACAAATCAAGAGAGAAATCATAGTCTTCATCTTTAATATCTATGGGAGAGGTGGCAAACTTAGGATTAGAGGACAGTTTAGGCATAATAGTACGTCTAGCAAGGAGACTCTTAATAGCACTAGTACCATGTGTGTTTCGGCACTCTTCAACAAATTCATCAGTGAACTCAATGTAACCATCATTAATATCATAACTCTCTCTAAACCCAGGTGAGCTAACAGGTGTAACAGTGTCTTCACTAGGAGTTTTGGTATTTCCTAGACTAGCCATAGTAGCCTCTAGGAAAGGACCTAATGAACCACTCGCATCAAGCACAGTAGAAGTAACATCATGAGCATCAAAAGCAGTTTCAGACTTAGCAGTAATAGCAGTGTGTGTAGCATGAGTATGTGGTGGTGGTGTGACTAGCTTACTTATAACAGACGATGAATCAAGAGCAACAAAGGTGTTTAGGACTGTACCTCTTCTTGTAGTGGATGGTAAAATAGGAAACTTTCCATCACGAGACTTCCGCATGATGAAAGGAGTTGTAGTGAACAATAATAGATCCAAATGAACTTACAAATAAAGCTATGCTCCCCGGCAACGGCGTCAGAAAATAGTCTTGATGACCCACAAGTGTAGGGGATCGCAACAGTCTTCGTGGGTAGTATTACCCAATTTATTGATTCGACACAAGGGGAGCCAAAGAATACTTGCAAGCCTTAACAACTGAGTTGTCAATTCAGCTGCACCTGGAAATAGTTCTTGCTCACAGAAGTTTATCAGTAGCAACAGTTTGATAGTAGCAACAGCAAAGCAACAGCAGCAACAAAACAGGAGCAATAGTAACAGTAACAGTAATAGTAGGATTCGAGTGCGGTAGGCATAGGGATGGATGAACGGGCGTTGCATGGACGAGTCTAAATATGTAACTTCAAGATCTAGGGCATTGTAGATAAATAATAAGAAGCATCCAAGTACTAAACAATCCTAGGCATGTGCTCCAAATATAGTCATACGTTCTCGCAATGAGAACTTGCACAACATCTTCTGTCCAGCCAGCCCATGGCAGCGGGGCATCTAGGGAACTACTGGCAATTAAGGTGCTCCTTTTAATAGAGCACCGGAGCAAAGCATTAACACTCCATGAACACATGTGATCCTCAAACCACAGCCATCCACTCCGGTTGTCCCAATTATTGTCACTTTGGGGCCTTTGGATCCGGATAATGATATGTGTACACAACTTGCAGATAAGATCACAAACAATACTATCATAATGATTCAATAATAAGTTCAGATCTGAGATCATGGCACTCGGTCCCTAGTGACAAGCATTAAGCACAACAAGTTGCAACAAAGTCAAATAGCACTAATAGAGATACTAGGCACTATGCCCTAACAGATCTTATTCGATTACATGATAGAACTCATCCTATCCCTACCATCCCTAAGCCTACAGCGGGGGATTACTCACTCATGGATGAGGGAAACATCGATGGTTGATGGAGATGCGTTGGTGATGACGATGGCGATGATCCTCTCCAAATTCCCCGTCCCGGCAGGGTGCCAGAACGGAGTTTCTGAATCTGAATCTTGGTTTCTGGTGACGGCGGCGAAGCGGAACTCTCACTGGAAAACTATCGAACCCTCCTTTGTTTTTAGGTGGAAAGGCAACTTATGGACGCAGAGGGAACCCGAGGGGGTGCCTGGGGTAACCGCACCCCCCTAGGCGCGGCCATTGGTGGGCCCGCGCCTGACAGGGGTGTGGCCCCCCTGGGTCCCTTGTCCATATTGTCTTCTGGCTCCGTGGGTCTTCTGGTAAAATATAATTTTTGGCATAATTTCTGGGATTTTTCCTGATAGTTAATTTTTTGCACAAAAACAAGACACCAAGGTAATTCTGCTGAAAACATCGTCAGTCTATATTAGTTGTATCCAAATCACACAAGTTTAGAGGAGAAACAATAGCAAAAGTGTTCGGAAAAGTAGATACGTTTTGGACATATCAGGGAAAAGCAAGGCAGCAGATGGAGGTCGACTGCATGCTGCACGAAGAGGTCGTGTTTCGGTGCCGTTTCCGGATGAGCCAGAAACTCTTCCTTGAGATCGTTCAAGCCATCCGGGAGTTCGACCCCTACTTCGTATGCAAGAACGCACCGGCATGGTAGGGTTTTCGTCACTGCAGAAGTGCATAGTGGCAATGAGGTTGCTTGCATACGGAGCTCCGGGTGATAGTGTCGATGACTATCTCGGCTTGGCCAAGTCCATCGCCATTGATTGCTTGTACAGGTTCTGCAGGACAGTGATTGCAGTGTTTGGGCCACAGTACTTGAGAACACCCAATGCTGAAGACACTGCTTGGATCCTCACGGTCAATGAAAGTAGAGGATTTCCTAGGATGCTTGAAAGCATAGACTGCATGCATTGGTACTGGAAGAACTGTCTGCTTGGCAGGGAATGTACAAAGGCCACAAAGGAGGTTGCACTGTGATACTCGAGGCAGTTGCTACACATGATCTTTAGATTTGACACTCCTTCTTTAGCATGGAAGGATCGAACAACTACATCGACGTCCTCCGGTCCTCAAATGTGTTTGCCAAACTTGTTGAGGATCAATGCTCCCCGGTGGACTTTGAGATTAACGGATACCACTATAACGATGGATACTATCTTGCAGATGGTATCAATCAAAGATGGTCAACATTTTTCAAGGAACAAGAAGCTTGCAGAAAGGACATGGAACGAACATTTAGTGTGCTCTAACAGAGGTTTATAATTGTCTGATTCTCTGCTATGACATGGTCGAAAGATCAGATATGGTAAGTGATGAACTGTTGAGTGACCTTGCACAACATGATCATTGAGGATGAGCGAAAGCATCCAGTGGATTTGCTCGAGCAGGACGAGCCATACTATAGACATTGCAGAGCCTGGTCATCAGGTACCGCCATCATGGGTTGCCTTCATCGCTATGCGTCAGGAGATCCGAGACCCGATAATGCATCAACAACTCCAGGATGATCCGGTTGAGCACATATGGATAGGCAAGAACAACACGTGGATGCCGAGCATGATCTGGCCAAACTAGGTCGAATTATGTTGTATTTCAGTTTATGGCAAATTATACGAATTATGCCAAACTTTGTTGTGCTTAATTTCATGCCGAACAATGCCGAAGATTACTCTATATTTATATTTATGCCAAATTATTTGAATTTAGACCGAATTCGAACAAAAAGTCGTAGATTTTGCCTCGCCTAAAAACCACGCCTAAAAACGTGAGTGAAAAAATAGTCGTTTTTAGACAAAAATTATATCTATCCGACCTTAAATGGCACTGGATTTCGGTACGAAAACGCCGAACGTGGAGGTGCACGGAGAACAAGGGCAAACGCTTTTGCATCGACGAGGCGGTCGACACGAACGCGACGCGGCGACGCTTCACCGCAGACCGCACAAGCAAAGTGACCCGACGCGCGCGTGCCCAAACGACCAGTCAATTCCGCCGCTGCTCGATTTGCTCTCTTGCCACTTCCATGCTGTGTTTCGGCACCCAAACCGCTACATCACTTTTCGCTTTGATTCGGTAAACAAGAACAGATCAAGAGATCATCTGTCACATCACTCCAATTCTCAGCACGTATTCACTAGTCACAAGCACGGGCCGGCGTACTTCATCAGGGAAATAAAATCAGATAGCGAGACGGTAGAGATTCTCGCAAAATTTTACTGCTATATTATCTACGAGAGGAACAATCTCTGATCTAAAAAAAGAAAAGTTAGAATCACTGGCATGCATATGCGCATCCTTCCCTTCTAGTCCGTCTTCCCGTTCCCAGCGTGCGTCTTGCTCATACACAGGGTCTTCACCATCCCCTTGGATATCTTCCAGAACCAGAACACGTTCATCACTGCCAGCGTCGGCGGCACCGTCATTATGCTGTAGAATCCCAGGGCGAAGATGGACTTCACCTGCGAGGGAAAAAACAAGTATAGCGCGTCATCAGCCAAGTATCAATCCAACTGTCTGAATCTGAAACCTCTGAAAACTTTTCATATTCGTTTTCACCCTAACTTGGTCATGCGATGCATACCTGATCAAAATGGAAGTACATATGACTGAAGAAATACACGAACAGGATTATCCGGGCAACCTGCAAGCCAAACGAAAGTGTTGTTAATCACGTATACTACATCAGAGTAAAAAAGACATCAACTCAGGAGCATGGCATGGCGCTGCTCCTCGAGCACGAAGTTGGCATTTCTCATTTTATTCCAGATGCACAGAACCGTATCAAGCCTTTCTTTTCCACCAAAAAGGTGAAGGCGGAAATATTCAAAAGGAATACATCTCTGAGCATCTGAGTCTCATAAAAGAGATAGAAAGTGCAAAAATGTAGTCGACAGGGCCATCTTTCTGAACTATCTATCTGGGAGGAATAGGAAGCACTGCCGACATTGAACCGAACTAGATTTTCCTATCCACCAGAGGGAAATGGAGATATTCCATTTCACTTGTAACATGCAAGATTCTAATTTGTAGAAGCAATGAATTATACTGTACTACTTTATGAATTGAAAGCACAGAGAATGAGGCAGATAAATCATCAGAGCAACGAGTACCATACCAGCCACCTGGCAAAAAGAGCCAATCCGTTGTACAGGTAAAGGCTGCGAGTCTTCTGACCAGCAACATCCAGATACCTACACCAAACCATCATTATAAATTCAGAAACATAAATGATAACCTAAATTAGTAGAAAATAGTATTGGTGACATTATTACCATCTAAGGTTCACAAAGGGAGTGGTGGCTTCAGTGAAGAGGACCATAAGTATGTACATGTGTGCTTTTCCACTGAACAAAGCAAGGCAGATGGCATACATGGAAAGTCCATGATGCAAGAGCTGAAAAGGAAAAATCGATACAGAAACAACTCATGATCAGCCAAAATGACAAATACAGAAACAGCTCCTGATCAGGAAGAAACCAACACAGATGAATCTTGTTTAGAGACAATAAGCACGTGCTCTAATAATAGTGTAACACTTACAAATTCCTTTCCGCCTAACGACGGAAAATACCGTAGGATCATCGCCAAGTCTGCCAAAAAGTAACCAATCGAGACCTGCAGAGTAATACAGGCACGTTCTATTATTCTGAAAGACATGCATACTGAGAAACAAATTGGCTCTCTCCAAGCAGAGCTGGAGATGCAGTTGAAATGCATAAGCTTACCCCAAACATGGAATCAGATAACCATGATTTTCTGTCAATGATTATGCCATTATTGGCATCTTCATGGAAGAGGCCTGATATCATGACCAAGTAGAAAGACACGGCAGCAGCAACCAGTGCATGGAACGTGGAGAAGCCCCTATAAGTCGGTTGCATCACATAATCAGACTAACTAAAGTAAACAATCAGTTATAAGAAAGAACATGTACAGCAGTAAAAATTGCGACCATACCTATTATTCCACTCAACCTTTTGCATTGGACTTAACCCATCATAGCACTTGAAGCACCGATAGCTAACCTGTCGAGTTATCTCATACACCTGGAAGGAGAACTCATGAATTTTTTTGCAGCAAAATACAATGCATTACGAAAGTTATCGAGTTCAATAGCTGAGAGCCGCGTTTTCTAAGATGACGACTTCAGAGTTGGAGCGAAGGTTTTCAGTTTTTATGCTATATGATGACAAAACAAAATCAGTTGCATTGAGGTCTAATCCAAAGCTGTTGAGAGGAACCTTTCCCTCAATAATGGTTTCCGTTGCACCAACCAAAGAAATCTGTATGTGGTTGCGATTCGATTGCAATTCTTGGAAATACGAGATTCCGCCGAAGTTCGCATCTTTTTATAGTAACACGTTGTGCTCAGGGTAGAGGTCATGACAGCTGAATCGTCCCTACAAATCTCTATCGGCCCCACATAGAAAAGGAGACTTGGACGATCGACAAGTATCTGCTACATTGACTGGCCAGTACGGCCACAACTGAATACTAAAGCTTCACCAGAAAGGAAGCTGTGGAGATGATGCAACCGTACATTAATTGCACTAGCAGGAAGTCGCCATTAGCCTCCTCGTCTCCTAGCAAGACGGAGGAAACGATCTGAACGACGTCCTCCCCAGGTAACACGAAAGCAGTCGGCATGTATACAGGTAACCTCGCTGACAATTAACTGGTGGTCGAGCTCAAGCAACCATGAACTGAACAGGATCTCAGAATATAAACTGAACCTGAACTAGAACGGGAGGTCGAACAGAACAGAGCAAAACAAGAGGAGAGGGCGTGGACATTAAGCTTACCACGGCGCACATGGCGACGCCGGCGAGAACCGACGCCGGCCACAGGACCTGCTCCTCCGGCCCGAAACTCACATCCATCATCGTCCTTCCGATGATCCGATCAGTCCGCGACGGAAGCGAAACGAGAAACTCCGAGTCGCGCCGATCGATGGTATCGGGTTGGGGACTTGAGCGGTGGTATCGTCGATCGCTTTTCTTCTCTGCTCTTTCGGAGCTGGAGGCTGAGGGTTTCTTTCTGCTTCCGAGACTTGGGGTTTTAAGAACGCACGTCGACCTACTTGGGGTCGGGGAAGGTAGCTGGCCTGTCCGTGTTCACCACCTGCGGAATTGTTTCCCGTTCCGGGTCAGGACTTTCACGTACGTAGTACTATCCTTTTTCCACGCGGATAATCGCTGGACCAGGAGCTTGGCGCGAACACAAGTGCACGACGACATCGCGACTTTAATGTGGTCGGTTCGGTAGACTTGTATCGACCTCAATCGGGATCGGGACGTCCAGATGCATAGTTCTGGTTACGTCTTACGTGCACGAGGTCTCGGGTCTGACTGACACACCGTTTAAAACAACTCTGAGCCGAGAAAATTGCAAAAGAAACATCACATTTAGACCGAGGGCTTAAAAAAACATCACTTTTCAATTTTTCGCAAGAAATCACCGGTCGTCCCTCTAACTTCTGCAGAAGCATCGATCCATCGGTAAACATAGTTTGTCACTGTTTCTGGCTGGTAGGACCCCTCCCTCCTCCCCCCACCCCAGCGCGCGTAACCGAGCCGTACTGTCAGCATCTTCGTCATCTCTCTCTATTGTGCATTGTGTTGAACGTCTTGTGTGCACCGAACCTTTGTGGCGTCCACCACCCCGCCCTCGATTCAATTCCATGTCGTCCATCTCTTGGGCGGTAGTCGCCACAAGCTAGTCCTCCTTGGCAGCAGATCTCTGGTCGGCTATTGCCGCTTCTTTAGCTACTGTTGTCTCCTGCGTGCTTCTGATAAAGCGGTCCAGGGCACGATCCCATGTTCTGCTAACCAGCTTCTCCATGACCGATCGGCGAGGCAATTACGTGTGTTTTGGTGGCCTGCGTACAACATGAGACTGTTCGCCGACCTCTTCTGCTAGGTGCCGGACCGCATACAAACACTATCATATAGAATGGATGTCGCAACATTGAATGCCTCTATTGCTCAAGAGGGGCATTAAAAGCGCCGCTCTTATGTGTCACCTGCCATGACACAATTATGTGCCCGTATGTGGTCTAACATGGCATGTAATTATATGCACCCTTGATAGGCACCGTGAATGCTCATTCGTCGGGAAAAAACTTGTGCTAGTACTTTTGGTTTGTGCCGTCCCAAAAAAGTGTCATCCATGGAGGTATTTTTTTAGTGTGGGACCAGGGCTAGACAAATCTCATACCTTATTCTGACATAAACCTAAGCTAGAGCTCGAGGTCCTACATTGAGTAATCGATAACACAACAGTAATCCTACTGAAAGGATACCGATGTCGCCTGGAGGGGAGGGGGTGAATAGGAGTTTTAAAATAATTACAGTTTTGGATCTAATAAATATGGAATAAAACTGATGTTTAATTTTCCATCATAAAACCTAAGCTCACTAGGTTCAACTAAGTGCACCAATAACTTATGCTAAGCAATAAAAGTAACAAGATGGTAGCAAGATAAATTACTTCAATCACGAAGGCTATAATAATTTAAAGTGCATAAGAGCTTGGGTATAGATATAACCGAGACACGCGGAGACAAAGACTTTTTCCCCAAGTTCCTTCCTTTTGAGGGGAAGTACATCATCGTTGAAGAGGTGCAGCGATGTAATGCTCCTCGAACGCCACAAGTGGCTCACCTTGAGGTGCGGTGGCTCGATATGCACCCAACGCCATACAATGCCTCACCTTAATATGCGGTGGTACATGATACGTCGAACACTTTTGCTATTGTTTCTCCTCTAAACTTGTGTGATTTGGATACAACTAACACGGACTGGCGCTGTTTTTAGCAGAATTGCCTTGGTGTCTAGTTTTTGTGCAGAAAATCAACTTTCGGAAAAAATCCCGAAAAATAAGGCAAAACTCCTATTTTACCAGAATACTCCAGGAGCCATAAGATGAGACGGAGGAGGGCCACGAGGGGCCCAAACCCCCTGGCCGTGCGGGCCATCCCAGGCCGCACCTGGGAGGGGTGTGGCCACCTCGGGCACCCCCTCGGCCTCCCTCTTCTCCTACATAAAGCCTTCTGACCTAAAAACAAGGGGGTTCGAAGTTTTTCCAGAAGAAGTTCTGTTGCACCGCCACCACCATAATCCGTGAATTGGAACCAGAAACTCTATTCTAGCACGCTTCCAGGGCGTGGAATTGGAGAAGATCATCGCCATCATCATCACCGACGCCTCTCCATTAACCATCCATGTTTCCCCATCCATGAGTGAGTAATCCCCCGATGTAGGCTATGGGGATGGTAGGGATTGGATGAGATCTATCATGTAATCGAATAACATTGTTAGGACATGGTGCCTAGTATCTTTACTAGTGCTATTTGACTTTGTTGTAACTTGTTGTGCTTAATGCTTGTCACTAGGGCCCGAGTGCCATGATCTCGGATCTGAACATGTTATTGATTCATGATGATAGTATTGTTTATGATCTTATCTGCAAGTTGTGTACACATATCATTTTCCGGAACTGAAGGCCCCGAAGTGACAGAAATTGGGACAGACGGAGGGAATAGCTATGATATGAGGATCACATGTGTTCACGGAGTGTTAATGCTTTGCTCCGGTAGTCTATTAAAAGGAGTACCTTAATTGGCAGTAGATTCCCTTGAGGCCCCGCTACAACAGGCTGGCAGGACAAAATATGTTGTGCAAGTTCTCATTGCGAGTACATATGACTATATATGGAACACATGCATATGATTGTTTAGTACTTGGATGCTTTATCTTATTTATCTGCAAATATCCTAGATCTTGAAGTTACATGAATAGTCTCGTCCATGCAACGCCCGTCCATCCATCCCTATGCCTACTGCACTCAAATCCTATTGTTTGCTACTATTGTTACTATTGCCTTTGTTTTACTGCCGCTATTACTTTGCTATTACTACTACCAAACTGTTGCTACTGATAAACTACTGTGAGCAAGACTATTTCCAGGTGCAGCTAAATTGACAACTCAGTTGTTAAGGCTTATAAGTATTCTTTGGCTCCCCTTGTGTCGAATCAATAAATCGGGTTATACTACCCTCGAAGACTGTTGCGATCCCCTATACTTGTGGGTCATCAGTCCCTCAGGATATAATGGATCCTGAGTGGTAGCACCACTCCTAGTTCTAATTTGAGTTTGAACCATTCTAATTTGAGTGATAGAATTAAATGATGGTTCAAACTCAAATTAGAACTAGGAGTGGTGCTACCACTCAGGATCCATTATATCCTGAGGGACTGATGACCCACAAGTATAGGGGATCACAACAGTCTTTGAGGATAGTATTACCCAATTTATTAATTCGACACAAGGGGAGCCAAATAATACTTGCAAGCCTTAACAACTGAGTTGTCAATTCAGCTACACCTAGAAATAGTTCTTGCTCACAGAAGTATATCAGTAGCAATAGTTTGTAGTAGCAACATCAACAGCAAACCAAGAGCAATAGTAACAGTAGCAGCAAACAGTATGATATGAGTGCGGTAGGCATAGGGATGGATGGACGGGCGTTGCATGGACGAGTCTAAACATATAACTTCAAGACCTAGGGCATTGCAACTAAATAATAATAAGAATCCAAGTACTAAACAATCATAGGCATGTGCTCCATATATAGTTATGCGTGCTCCCAATGAGAACTTGCACAACATCTTTTGTCCTGCCAGCCCGTGGCAGCGGGGCCTCTAGGTAACTACTGGCAATTAAGGTGCTCCCTTTAATAGAGCACCAGAGCAAAGCATTAACAGTCCGTGAACACATGTGATCCTCACACCGCAGTCATCCCCTCCGGTTATCCCAATTTTTGTCACTTTGGGGCATTTGGATCCGGATCTGGACAATGATATGTGTACACAACTTGCAGATAAGATCACAAACAATACTATCATAATGATTCAATAATAATTTCAAATCTGAGATCATGGCACTCAGGCCCTAGTGACAAGCATTAAGCACAACAAGTTGCAACAAAGTCAAATAGCACTAATAGAGATACTAGGCACTATGCCCTAACAATATTATTCGATTACATGATAAAACTCATCCAATCCCTACCATCCCCATAGCCTACAGCGGGGGATTACTCACTCATAGATGAGGGAAACATTGATAGTTGATGGAGAGGCATTGGTGATGACGATGGTGATGATCCTCCCCAAATTCCCCATTCCGGCAGGGTGCCAGAACGGAGTTTCTGGATCTGAATCATGGTTTGTGGTGGTTAGGGGTGGGCATAAAAAACCGAAACCGAACACCGAAACCGAATTAACCGGGACCGAAACCGAATACACCGAATCCGAATTAGCCGAAACTAATTTCGGTTAGTAAATATGATTAACCAAATTTATAAATATTAATTCGGTTTTGACTCTCTATTAACCGAAATAACCGTACAAACCAAAAATTATACGTGACAGAGCTAAATATATTTGTGATTTTTTCTCAGGCGTTTATTACTGTACGTTGATACTAGCTCATGCCACAAAAAGACAAGCATGCAAAAGCTGCCAGACAGCTCATGCATGTATGTATGTCTTCAGCCACATGCACGTATATATTCGTGGTTTAACTGTCAATTGTGTCTATGAATTTTGTTGAAAGCCTTTCAATTGTTTTCGTGTTTCGGATTTAATCATGTATTTTAGCTAAACTCTCAACACATACAATTTGTTGAATGTATACGGCTTGGAATATAGACATCATTTTTTTTGAACAAGCAAGATACACATCATGCTTATTATGTTCTTTTTCTACACATGCGTTCAAGACATCAGCTAGCAATGTATTGTTTCAGGTACTCGCCGACCTGGAGGTTACTTCCGGTGCGTCGATGAGTGGTTTAGCTCGTATGGATCTGACATAAATTATGGCACAATGTTGTTATTTCCATAAGTTCGGTTAAAAACCGAACACCTAACCAAATTGTCCACTAACCGAACTATCGATTAATTAGAAAACCGAAATAATTTCGGTGCCTATTTCGTAGAAACCGAATTATAGAAAAATCCGAAAAACCGAATCGAATTAACCAAAAAAACCGAATGCCCATCCCTAGTGGTGGTAGTGGCGTAGCGGAACTCTTTTCTGGAAAAATTACGAACCCCCCTCGATTTTTAGGTCAAGAGGCTTCTTATAGGCGAAGAGAGAGCCCGAGGGAGTGCCTGCGATGGCCGCACCCCCTCCCCTAGGCGCCGCCAAGCCTGGCCCGCGCCTGACAGGGTTGTGTGCCCCCAGGCCTCCACTCTGTCTCGTCTTCTGGCTCTGTGAGTCTTCTGGTGAAATAGGATTTTTGGCATATTTTCTGGGATTTTTCCTGATAGTTGATTTTCTGCATAAAAACTAGAGACCAACGTAATTCTGCAGAAAACAGCGTCAGTCTGTATTAGTTGTATCCAAATCACACAAGTTTAGAGGATAAACAATAACAAAAGTGTTCGGGAAAGTTGTTTTGGACGTATCAGGGACATCCTAAGAGAATTTAGCAAGATTCTCAACAAGATGAAAATAGAGGTACTTCTTCTAAGAGAAAGAAAAATAAACATAAAACAGTTGTAGAACCTTCTGAACCTGTTGTTGATCCTAATAGTATATATGTCTCTGATGCTGAAACTGAAAGTGGTAGTGATAAAAATGATGCTCCGGATAAAGAAGAGATTGAGGAAGAACCTGAAAAGCACATTAAGAACACTAAGTACACTAAGAAAGACTTTATTTCTAATAAACATGGTAGTGAAAGAAAACCTTGGGAGCAAAAACCAATGCCTTTTCCTAATAAGAAACACAAGTCAAAGGAGGAAGAACACTATAACAAGTTTTGTGAATGGATGAAACCTTTATTTTTCCAAATTCCTTTGACTGGTGCTATTAAGTTGCCTCCTTATTCAAAATATATGAAGGATATTGTCTCTAATAAAAGGAAGATTCCTAATGAGGAAATTTCTACTTTGCTTGCTAATTATTCCTTCAATGGCAAGGTTCCAAAGAAACTTGGTAATCCAAGTATTCCAACTATTCCTTGCTCTATTAAAAATAATTATGTTAGAACTGCTTTGTGTGATTTGGGAGCTAGAGTTAGTGTTATGCCTTTTTCTCTCTACAAGAGACTTCAGCTAGAAAAATTGATACCAACTAATATATCTTTATAAATGGCTGATAAGTCTACTACTATCCCTGTTGGTATATGTGAGGATGTTTCTATCCAAGTGGCTCATAATTGCTTGGTTTTAACTGATTTTGTTGTGCTTGAGATACCTGAAGATGATAATATGTCTATTATTCTTGGGAGACCTTTTCGTAATACTGCAGGTGCCGTCATCAATTTTAATTAAGGAAAAGTAACTTTAAATATTAATGACAAAGAGCATACTGTCTATTTCCCAAAGAAGATTGATAAGAGTTTTGGCTTGAATTCAATTGAAAATATTGAGGGCATCCAAGTTGGAGAAATATATTATCCCATTCCATAAGAAAGTTTTGAAACTATTATGATTGGGACTATTGCTATCAAGATTGAGGTAACATAATCATTTTGTGAAATGCAAAGTTTTGATTCATATAAAATTGTTTTGGTAACAAGACTTGATTAACCTTGTTAACAAAGAGATTTTAATGAACAAAACAATGCTTTCACCATCGTTATACCTGCTCACCTTTTTTTTCTCCTTTTCAATCTTTGCTCTTCGTCTTGTTTGTCTTAGTTTTGCTAGTTGTTTGCTTTTTAGAGTATCTTAGAACTTCTGTAGTTTTAGTTTTGGTTTGCTTTTGCTTCTTGTGCCTAACTTAAAGGCGTTAAAGAAAAGTACTTCTTAGGAGATAATCCAATAGTTTTCTTGAGTCTTGGAAGTTATTACTTCTGTAATAACCTCTCGATTTTTGTGCCAAGAATAACCTCTAATGAGAGAGTGTATGATTTGGGGAAGTTGCTGTCCCGAAACAGATTTTTGTGCTCCACTGTAAAAATACGTGAAAAATCTCTGTATATCAGATTGAGCTGTAATTTTCTGAGTAAATCCCCTAGGTTGTTATCTAACTTTAATTAGATCAACACTTTTCTATTTGAGCAACATAAGGTCTTTGAAAAAAATCAGTTTTTACCTGCTGGTCTGTTTTGCCAGATTTCTGCCATTATTTGCATTTGCCTTTTTATTGATTTGTTTTTGGGTTCTCTTTGGTAAATTGAGCCTTTTGAAGGAATTGCTACAGTAGCTTATGTTTTTAATGAAAGTTTTCTTGTTTTAAAACTAAACCCAAAGGTTTATTACTTTTGAATGCACTAATGTTGCTAATGAAGATTTGTGAAGTTTTGTATGAAGGAAATTTTCAAGTGTAGGGAAAGAATGATGTAATACGATGAAGAATGGACAAAAGATCAAGCTTGGGGATGCCACCCCGTGTCACCCAAGAAATATTCAAGAGGTACAAGCGTCAAAGCTTGGGGATTCCCGAGGCATCCCCTTCTTCATCAATAAAAAACTCAGGTCTCTTTCTAGACACTTCGTTTTTATTGTTTCATGCACTGTTATGTTGTTCTTGGAGTTATTACCCGCGTTATTGATCTACACTTAGACCAAAAGCCTAAGCTTGGGGGGAGGTACAACGACATCACACTCATCTACATATCATGTTCTGTCGGTACTTTGTATATCCATGTTTCGCTTTCTTTTTAGTTTTTGTTTCTGCTTTCTCAAAACACAAAAAGACCAAAAATATTTTCGTTGTTTCTCCTGGTTTATTTCTTTTCTTTTTAGCTTTGGTTATAAAAAAATCCAAAAAGATTGTGCTTTGTTTTTTTTTGCTTTGAGTGCTTGCTTTAAAAATTGAAAACCCAAAAATATTTGTCGTTCTTATTTGGTTTTGTGAAGTTCGTTGCAGGGTTCAGCGGTCCTCAGTGACTCCTTTGGAGTTTGGTTTCATGTTATTATTCAAGTCACACAAGTGAAAGGCAATAATGATGATTAATGACAACTCGAGGTGTGGTAAGAGGCTGGTAACGAACTATATTTGTTTTCATTTTTGTTCATATACTCATCATTATGGGCGTGTTGAGTCTGTTCATGTAGGGTGTATGTTATTAATGGATGCTTAGTAGTTCTTGCTCTCTTATGATTAGCTCCAACTTCCTAATAGTTTGTAGCATGTCACATGAATGTTTGCTTGCATTGTTCTATTCATAACTTGGTATGACATTATGGTATCCTCCTCCGAATGCTTCATTTGAATCGACTTGGCACATGCTCACGCATGCATATGACTGAACCAAAGTCAGTTAAGCCTCGATGATTTATTTTGCCTCAGAGTTCTTGTATCACTTTTATGCCATAATTAATTTTGTTTTGTTGCAAGCATGATTATGATAGTTATTGCTCTCTCGTTTGTCGCTCCCTTTCTATTGCTAGCCTTCGCTTGCACTGAGTATGATCTCTACTCATGCTTCCAACTCCCCAAAACCAAATTTGTCAAAAAGTGTCCACCATATCTACCTATTAGCACCATTGCTATTCCGTGCATATTTATTATGCCTTGTTTTCTTCCAAATAAAATGTTTGCTTGTTATGAAAAAGTTAGTTAGTAAAGCTCTCACGAACTTGATGGCACACTTTATTTTCGTGCACTTAATAAGCCTGAACCATCATGACTATCCATGAAATTTATATGCTTGCAAATTATAGGCTGGGAGTTAGCAGAACCGTGCTGTCACGGGGAACACTTTCAACACCTATAAATATATACCCAGTTGATATCATGCTCTTTTGTTTATGGATATCGTCGGTGTGAAATAAAAGGGGAGCTTGTAAGTCCATGGAGTTATGTATATGTGTTAGAGAAACACCTAGGCCGCCAGCCTAAGCCATGCCTAATCATGGTGGAAACTTGCAGCATCGCCATAGTGATAAATCTATGAAGCTTTCTTCGTATATATAAAAAATAGACAGATAGAAAAGAGGAAAGAGAGAAAAAAGCATCATTTTCTCATGGTAAATAAGAAGATTGCTGAGATGCTCATTGTCTTCTTGCCTTGTCATTTTGATATGGGATAGATCCTGTATCATGGGGCAAGGGGTACCCCGTTGGCGGTTCTCTATGATACGCATATGCTTACAATGACAAGAACTTACCGATAACTAAAGTTGAGGAGCATGAGGAGCGACACTCGTACTCAAGGGACATGAGATTTCCACTTTATGATCTGTCAAGCATATAACTTATATTGGACCTCACTTTCACCTTAACCATCTTAAAGATGCCTATGATAGGGGCAATGAGAGCTCAAAGCTAATGAGTACCGCACTTTCAGCATTTGGAAGCCTTTCAAACTTTTCAAAACCTTTTCACTTCCTTGTTGAGTAACCACTTATTCTATGAGCACTTTCTTGAGAGCATAGTTTTCATCCTTAGTGTGATGTGCTTGTCTCAAAACTTGGTTAATTTTGTCATAACTTTGATGCTTCTATCTTTGATATCTTTACTTCTAGTCTTCACTTGAACTTCAGGGGTGCCTTGGCATTTATGTTTTGCTCCATAATCAAAGGTAAGCGAGATACCACTCTATCATACCTTCTTATGAGCATTGCAATGTTTCTTATTGTCACATCCCAAAATTTTCCAAATTTTGAAATGTGAAAAATAAATAAATAAAATAAATAATTGTTGAAATTTAGGGTGAAAAGAAACTGTTTGATTCCAAATGGAAACATCAAAACCCATCTTGAACAAATTTGAATAAAATGAAATCCAACAAATTTCAATAAAGTGAAATGCATTCATCAATGAATGTATCTTGAAATTTAAACACTTGGAAAAGATAAACCAAAACCCTAAAACCCTAATGGAAGAAAATCATTTCCAAGATCTCTCTAAGTCTATGGATTTGATCCATATAAAAATTCAGCAACAAACATTTATAAATGATCAAAAGTGATAAACAAAAATATTATAAAATCATAGGAATTGGTTACACTCAATTTGGAACCATGGATAAAAACTTATGAATTTAGTAAGATAAAAAGGAAATAAATATCAAAGCTAATAAAGCTCCTAGTTAAAATCCATACCAAATTGTGAACAAATTAATCCTAAAAGGATTTAAAAAGGTAAACAAATATTAAATAAAATTATACAAATTGGAATCACCAATTTTGGACATGTAAATAAAAAGATATGAATTTTATAAGATAAATAAATAAATAAATAAGGAATATTTAAAATACAAATTAAATCTTGGCCAAATCCTTAAACAAATGAAAGTTTCTTGAATAATAAAAAAGATTAAAAGATTACTTAAATAAAATCATAAAGATTGAACAATATCCAATTTTATTTAAATAAAGACAAATTGCCTAATCTAAATAATAAATCCTAAGAAAATTATTTAGAAGTCAATATAAAATCTTGAATTAAATCCACAAGCAAATCAAATAAAGATAATCAAATCCAAATAAATAAAGGGATAAAGAATATTCAAATAAAAGTATATGGGATTAAACCATATTCAAATTATTTAAATGAAGACAAATCCCTAATGGAAATGATTAATTAAATCATGGGAAAATAATGAATTGGAAATTCCCAAAGTGGATTAAAAAGTTATCAAATTAACTTAAAAAGAATAAAATAATTATTTGAATAAAATTTATATGGATTTAAAACCATATTTGATTTTATTGGAATAAAGACAAATGCCCAATTTAAATTATTATCAAATCTTATTAAAATATTTTAAATAATTCAAAGTGAATTATTTGCACTAATGAATAAATAAAACCTACTGTAAAAGGTTTGGTGAAAATTAGAATTTAATAAGAGTTTGAAAATATAATTAAAATCTTATTTGAATAAAGGCAAGTGCCTATTTTAAATAAATAATAAACCATAAATGAATAAAAGAATTATTCCAAAATGGTCTTAGAATACAATAATAAACAATATTAAAAACTTGCTGAAAGTTTGGTAAAGATCTGAATTCAAATGGTGTTTGAATTATTTGAACAAAATCCAAAACATAAATCAGAAAAGAAAAAGGAAAAAGAATCAGAAAGAAAAATAAATAAGAAAAGACCAGCCCAACTAGACCTACCCAGCCCAGCAAAGCATCAGTCCCAGCAAGCCACCTCTCTCCTCCCCCGAACCATTTTGTTTCTCACTCAAACGCGCACCCGCTCAGTCACTGAATGTGAGGCCCCACGTGTACCCCCTCTGTCTCGCTGACAACAGACCCCACTGCCGCGTCATCGTCTTCCTCCCCACCGTAACACAGTCTCCCGCCGTCGCCGTTTCCTGCTGTTTAAACCTCGCATAAATTTGTGTTAATACTGCATTGATTCTGCCCTGTGATCACGCCCATTTAATCGCCTCCTCCCCCTCTCCCTTTCCCCCCAGTCATCACGCCACCGGAGCCCCCAGACTGTCCTAATTTTTCCTTGCACCGCCACTGCCCCGACGACCATTCTCGGCGACAACCAACCTCCCCTTGCTCTCTGGCACCCACGAGAGTGTTCCCCAGTGTCCCCCGCATCTGCCCATACCACCCACTCGCCCACGCAAGCTCTAGAGGCTCGACAACAACGACGTCTCCTCACCATCGTCGACTGCTTGAACTCCGGCGAGAGGCTACCAACGATTCATCGCGCCCCTTGTCCTCTGGTAGGTCCCCTCACAACCTCTGCAACCGTGCACACCTCCCTGACATGCTGCCCTGCCTTCTTACGTCCCAGGAGCTCGCCCCGACAACGACAATACGTGCCCGACACCGCCGCTAGCTCCGGCGAGGAATTACCATCGTCCTTGTGCACCCCTTCGCCAACCACGGACATGTTGAGCATTTTCACCTTCCTCCGAATCTAGTGAGCTACTCCTCCCTCTCCCGTGCTTCCTGGTTTCACCGGAACGCATCTACCCGAGCACCGCCGCCGCGCCACCATCGCCAGCGCCGCCAGTCCATGGTCAGGATACTGTGGTCCGTTGGATCTTGATCGAAGGAGTAGGATTAGAACTTAATCAAAGGGGTATGATTTCATCTGAGCCGCACAGATCCCTTTAGATCCAACGGCTATAGCGGCACAATCCGAGCGAACCGGTACGCGCTACTAAGAGAGCGACGCATGGCACAAGTTTTGTTTTAAAAACAGAAACATATCTATTAGATGTTTAGATTTGAAAAATTCATAACATTAAATCCACACGTCAAAAATTACAAATTTTATATCATTGGAATCAGGAAAAAGAATACTTTCCAACCATGCCATTTGTTTAGTGATTTGCTTCTAGAAAATTAGTTGTTTTTGCAGAAACATGTTTAGGCATATTTTGTGTATAAAATTTATTCTAAAAATGTTTTTAGAGTAAAACCTTTTGCAAATGGTTTGTTTTGAACCTACTGACCATAAAAACCAACTTCTAGATTTAAAAGTATATTTGGTGATACTAAGGAATTAATCCTTAAATAAAAGCATTTCTAGTTAAATAAAAATGTTGATTATGGTTTAAAATGCTTTTTGAGTAAAACCTATTGAAAATGGTTTGATTTAAACTCTCTGGCCCTAAAATACCAAGTTTTGGGATTTAAAAATATATTTCATGAACCCTAGAAAAATTATTACGTTGATAAAGGCATTTCTAGTAAAATAAAATGGTGCTTGTTTTAAAAATGGTTTTTGAGTGAAACCTTTTGTAAATGATTTTGTTTTAAAACACTTTGACCATAAAACACTAACATTTGTGTTTAAAAATATATTTGTCAAACACTAGAAATTATTACTTTGATTTAAATCATTCTAGCAAAACAAAAATGATTTAAATGTCCATTTTCACTAACTTGTTTTCAAATGACCTTTCCACTTTTATAAATGACCAATAGGTGTTTTAAAATGTTTATAACCTATTAGAAACCTCCTTTCCAAATAAAACAATCTTTTGCATGCTTGCATGCATTGTTTGTTTCCTTTATTTTATGTGATGAATTGTTTGATTGCTAGTTTGAATATGTGCTTGTTTGATTGAATTGTAGTGAAATTTGAAGAGTGTGACTATTGCAAGATCAAGGAGTGAACTTATATTATCTACCAAAAAGGCAAGTGGTGCTTCATACTTTTGTCCCGTTATTTTCACTATGCATTAGTGATATTTTGAGTAGGACTTGCATGGAATTTTACTAAGTATGCTATGCCTTGGAAAATCCTAGTAGATGATGCCTTAGTAAAAAAATTCTAAGTTAAGATCCCTACTACTATCATGCTTAGCTTAGCTAGTAAAAAACAAGGGTGGATTATATTCATGCTATGAAATATTTCTAAGTCTATGACTTGTGTTTTGTTTAATAAAACAACTATGTGAATGAATCACCTAGGTGGAATGGTGTGAATGGGTTATGTTGAGTGGTTACACAGGACCCCATATTTATGGCCTACCCTAGTGTATCTCACTTGTGGAAAGCCACCCAGGAACAAAGAGATTTGAGATGTCAAATGTTGAGAAGCTTCAAGTGCAGCCACATAGCAATATGGGCTCTGCCTGGATCATATAGGTTGAAATAACTTAGCCAGATGGACAGTTGGTGGTAGGGGGTGATAGGTTTGGAGCGCGTCTATTTTGGTCTAAGGGAAGGATTCTGAAAGATCTTGTCTCGATGCATGTCGAGTCTTGTGGGGAAAGTGCACCACCTCTCGAGAGACTAAAATCTAAGTACTTAGCCGTCTCCCCGGCAATGGCCAATTTGAGCATCAAGACATGGAAGATATCAAGGATCTCCTCATCCAAATTTCTAAGTTAAAACTTGTGGTTGAACAAGTGTTAAAGGATCACCAATTTCTATTGTTAGATGCCTTGGGTGATTTGATAAACAAAAACTTAGTGTTTTCAAATGATAAGGAAAATCTATTTTGAGCAAAGCAGGCCTAAGCTCCACTTAGCCAAATGCATATAGATGATAGATACTACTACTATACCATAGTATCACTTGCCAATACAATTCAAATGTATTGACCCTAGTGGCTGTAACTTATTATGTTGCAGGTTTGTTTGATGTTAGTGAAGTGTGTTGATTAGGATTACAAGTCTACAATCAACATGATTGCCTGTGGCACTTTGAAGATGAAGGACTCCATGCTACATTGTTATTCTGCTGCATTGTAATAAGATAACCAAATGAGCTATGTAAGATGTAATGAAATATTTTATTCCTGGTTATAAAGTTGTATTATGACCTTTGTTTCTTGATATTACATCTTAAACTGTGGATGCTAGCTATTGATCCAGGGACTAGCATTGTAAACACAATGATCTCTACCTTATCAGGTTGGGACCTCTACACTTATGTTTATGTTTCATGCTGCCTATTATTATTGTGTTGGAACCTCTTCATAGCTTGCATGACTATTGAGTAGACTTAGTTGCATACTCTTTATTATGAATTGTCTAAGTATCTACTCATGTGCTGAGAATATTTACATCATATGAAGAAAATGTGTTCGTGAAAGTTTCTTTTATCGCACTCAGTTTTCAACTGAATTGCTTGAGGACAAGCAATAAGCTAAGCTTGGGGGAGACGTATCTACTTTCCCGAACACTTTTGCTATTGTTTATCCTCTAAACTTGTGATTTGGATGCAACTAACACGGACTGACGCTGTTTTCAGTAGAATTGCCTTGGTGTCTAGTTTTTGTGCAGAAAATCAACTTTCAGAAAAAATCCCGGAAAATATGGCAAACCTCCTATTTTACCAGAAGACTCCAGGAGCCAGAAGATGAGACGGAGGAGGGCCACGAGGGGCCCACACCCCCTAGCCGTGCCTGGGGGGGTGTGGCCACCTCGAGCACCCCCTCGGCGTCCCTCTTCTCCTACATAAAGCCTTCTGACCTAAAAATAGGGGGGTCGACATTTTTCCAGAAGGAGTTCCGCTACGCCGCCACCTCCATAATCCGTGAATCGGAACCAGAAACTCTATTCTAGCACCCTGCTGGGATGTGGAATTGGAGAAGATCATTGCCATCATCATCACCGACGCCTCTCCATCAACCATCCATGTTTCCCCATCCATGAGTGAGTAATCCCCCGTTGTAGGCTATGGGGATGGTAGGGATTGGATGAGATCTAGCATGTAATCGAATAATATTGTGAGGCCATGGTGCGTAGTATCTTTATTAGTGCTTTTTGACTTTGTTGAAACTTGTTATGCTTAATGCTTGTCACTAGGGCCCGAGTGCCATGATCTCAGATCTGAACATGTTATTGATTCATGATGATAGTATTGTTTGTGATCTTATCTGCAAGATGTGTATACATATCATTGTCCGGAATCGAAGGCCCCGAAGTGACAGAAATTGGGACAGCCGGAGGAAATGGTTATGATATGAGGATCACATGTGTTCACGGAGTGTTAATGCTTTGCTCCAGTACTCTATTAAAAGGAGCACATTAATTGCCAATAGATTCCCTTGAGTCCCCGCTGCAATGGGCTGGCAGGACAAAAGATGTTGTGCAAGTTCTCATTGCGAGTACGTATGACTATATATGGAACACATGCCTATGATTGTTTAGTACTTGGATGCTTTATCTTATTTATCTGCAAATGCCCTAGATCTTATTTATCTTATTTAGTACTTGGATGCTTTATCTTATTTATCTGCAAATGCCTGTCCATCCATCCCTATGCCTAGCGCATTCAAATCCTATTGTTTGCTACTATTGTTACTATTGCCTTTGTTTTACTGCTGCTGTTACTTTTCTATTGCTACTACCAAACTGTTGCTACTGATAAACTACTGTGAGCAAGATTATTTTCAGGTGCAGCTGAATTGAAAACTCAGTTGTTAAGGCTTATAAGTATTCTTTGGCTCCCCTTGTGTTGAATTAATAAATTGAGTTATATTATCCTCGAAGACTGTTGCGATCCCCTATACTTGTGGGTCATCAGTACACCACTCACAGGCGCCACAAAAGGCTAAACCTTATTCTCCTGTATGTGCACCACAAAGGCGGGCACACAATCAACTATGGAACACTTGAGGGAAGTCACCGGACCAAATTGGAGGCCCCATGAAACACCACCAAGGCCACAACCGTCCGATTTCAAAAACCCAAGAGTAACAAGCTCAAAATATTTCATCAACCGATTCTCCATAGAGAACTCAAATCAATGCACCTAATTCAATGGCAAGTACTTCACTCACAAATTCCACCGAAGCTATAAAAGTAATTGGGGAATAAGAGAGGAAGAACAAAGAAAGAGAACAACAAATTTTCAAAAATTTAGATCCCAAGGTTTCCTTCACAAAGAAGGTATTTGGTTTGGTTGGGTTGTAGATCTAGATTTCCTATCTCAAATCTCTCAAAAAGATACAAGAATCATAGGAGAAAGATGGGGGAGAGAACAAGCTCTTGAAGGTCAAAAATAGAGGGAAGAGAGTAGAAGAGTTAACCATACAAAGGGGAATAAGAACTCCTTTTAAATGGCTCTTCAAAATTGACTGTTTGAGGCATTCTCGTGCCTATCTAGTACTACGTGTTCACTTCAGCTCCAGCAGCTCTCCAGCCGCATAAGTGTGTTGGTAATACGGGTCGGAAGTATCGCCTGACACGGGGCGGAACTTCTGATCGGTACTACCAGTCCACTTCCGACAATAGCAGAGTGACCTGGTGTAGGGGTTCGTAGCATGGAAAACAAAAATTTTCTATCGCATACAAACAAACAAGCCAAGATCTATCTACTAGATTGTAGCAACGAGTCGATGGAATAACTCACCCTCGAAGATTCCAAAGTGTTTAACGAGAGCAGATTCTCGTGGGTGATGTAGTCGTACTCTTTCCGATCTCAAGATCGTGTAGACGATCCTTCCGGCGCCACGTTCCAGCAGCGCCCCCGCAGTCGGTCACACGTTCGGTACTCGACGAAGACCTTCCTCTCCCTTGTTCCAGCAGGCAGCGGAGGTTGTAGCACTCTCCTCGCGATTCCGGCAGCACAACGGCGTGGTACCGGAAGTAGAGGGGAGATCCCGCAGGGCTTCGCCTTAAGCCGGTGCGAGTATGGTGGAGCTTATGAGAGAGGCTATTAGTGGTCTAGTAATTAGACACACCAATTAGAGGGCTCTAAACCAATTAGAAGGCTCTAAACCAAAATAGCTCTAAACCGGGGTTTAGATCTAGGGTTTAGTTTAGAGGGTAGGAACTAGTAGTGTTGTAGAGAGGGGAGCCCTGCCCCTCCCTTTATAGGTGGGAGGGCCGGCGGCCAAGGGGAGGGAGTGGAGTCCCTCCCCAACTCGGCCTTGGTGGGGCGCCGGCTTGGAGAGGAGGGACTCCTCCCCCAAGTCGGTTTCAACCTCCTCCTCTTTCTCCTCTTTCCGAAAACTGGCAGTTTGACCGAAAACTGGCAGTTTGACTTTTTCAATTAGGATTTGAATTAACCCTTTATTTCGGACAGCGAGAACACTTAGTACATGATGCAATCATTCCAACATGCAATGACACATTCATGTACCCCTTCCCCCCCGGAGTGCCGGACATTCCGGGACCTTCTAGAATGTTCCCGATGAAAACACCGGAATCATTCCCGAACTCCGAAACGGGACTTTCCTTATATGAATCTTATTCTCCGGACCATTCCGGATCACCTCGTGATATCCCGGATCCCATCCGAGACTCCGAACAACATTCGGTCTCTTTCTCATAATACCATAACTACTCAAACAACGTCGAATCCTTAAGTGTGTCTCCCTACGGTTCGTGAATTATGCAGACATGATCGAGACACTTCTCCGAACAATAACCAATAGAGGAATCTGGAAATTCATATGGCTCCCACATATTTCTACGATTACTTTGCGATCGAATGAACCACTTACATACGATACCAATTTCCCTTTGTCTCACGATATGTTACTTATCCGAGGTTATGATCTTCGGTATCTCTGCATACCTAGTTCAACCTCGTTACTGATAAGTACTCTTTTCTCGTTCCCGTGATATGTGATCCCTTGTGACCCAGTCACATGCTTGCAAGCTAATTGGATGACATTTCACCGAGAGGGCCCAGAGAATATCTATCCGTCATGTGGATGGACAAATCCCACTCTTGATCCATGTGTTTCAACCAATACTTTCCGAACACTCAATACCACCTTTATAGCCACCCTGTTACGGTGTGGTGTTTGATGACATCAAAGCATCCATCCAGTAAAGGTGATATGCATGATCTCATGGTCGAAGGAATTAGGTTACTATGTATCAGAAAGCATATAGCAATTGAACTATTGAAATGACTTGATCTTTATGCTACGCTTATCTATAGGAGTATGTCCACCATATCATTCTCCTAACGATATGATCTTGTTGTTGATAACATCTCAATGTTCATGACAAAGAAACCACATCATCAATCAACCAACAAGCTAGTGAAGTATAGAGGCTATACTAGGGACTTCAAATTAAGTTTACAATTCACACAAGTATTAATGGTTTCCTTGTTAATACTATTATAGCATGAATGCAAACATTTATCATAAACACAAAGATATAATAATAACTATATTTATTATTGCCTCTAGGGCATATCTCCAACAGTCTCCCACTTGCACTAGAGTCATCTAATCTAGATTACATGGTAATATACCGAACACCCATGGCAGTTTGGTGTTGGTCATGTTTTGCCCTCGGGAGAGGTTTAGTCAACGGATCCGCCACATTCAGATCTGTGTGTACTTTGCAAATCTTTATATCCCCATCCTGGATATGTTCTCGAATAGCGTGAAAACGTAGCTTGATATGCTTCAGCTTCTTGTGTGACCTTGGTTCTTGCGCATTGGCTATGGCGCCCATGTTATCACAGTAGATAGACATTGGGTCCAGCGCACTAGGAACCACACCCAGCTCTGTAATGAACTCTTTCATCCATATCGCTTCTTGTGAAGCCTCCGAAGCAGCCATGTATTCCGATTCAGTTGAAGATCTCGCCACAACGCTTTGCTTTGCACTCCTCCAGCTAACTGCTGCACCATTCAAAATAAATACGTATCCAGATTGTGATTTAGAATCATCCGGATCAGTGTTCCAACTAGCATCGGTGTAACCATTAACAACGAGCTGTTCATCACCTCCATAAGAAAGAACCATATCCTTAGTTCTTCTCAAGTATTTAAGGATGTTTTTGACCGCTGTCCAATGATCCACTCCTGGATCACTTTGATATCTGCTAGTTAAACTAACAGCATATGCAATGTCGGGTCTAGTACATAGCATGGCATACATTAGAGATCCTATGGCTGAGGCATAGGGAGTCTTACTCATCCTTTCTCTATCTTCTGCCGATGTCGGACTTTGAGTTTTACTCAAGGTCGTATTGGGCAACATGGGCAAGAACCCTTTCTTGCTATCTTCCATTCCAAACCTCTTTAGAACTTTGTCCAAATATGTACTTTGTGACAATGATATTTGGCGTTTCGATCTATCTCTATAAATCTTTATGCCTAATATGTAAGCTGCTTCGCCAAGATCCTTCATTGAAAAACTATTATTCAAATATTCCTTGACACTATTAAGAAGGTCTACATCATTCCCAATCAACAATATGTCATCCACATACAGTATTAAGAATGCTACAGAGCTCCCACTCACTTTCTTGTAAATACAAGCTTCTCCATAAGTTTGTATAAAACCAAAACTTTTGATTACCTTATCAAAACGTTGATTCCAACTTCGGGATGCTTGCTTCAATCCATAGATGGACCGTTGAAGCTTGCATACCTTGTTAGCATCTTTAGGATCGACAAAACCTTTGGGTTGCATCATATACAACTCTTCATCAATGTCTCCATTGAGGAATGCTGTTTTGACATCCATCTGCCATATCTCATAATCATAATATGCAGCGATTGCTAACATAATCCTCACAGACTTTAGCTTCGCTACTGGTGAGAAAGTCTCATCGTAGTCAACTCCTTGAATTTGTCGAAACCCTTTTGCGACAAGTCGAGCTTTATAGACAGTAACATTACCATCAGCATCTGTTTTCTTCTTGAAAATCCATTTGTTCTCGACAGCCTTCCGGCCATCCGGTAAGTCCACCAAAGTCCATACTTGGTTTCCGTACATGGATCCAATCTCGGATTTCATGGCTTCTTGCCATTTATTGGAATCTGGGCTCATCATCGCTTCCTCATATGTCTCGGGGTCATCGGTGTTGTCCACCAACATGACATTCATAACGGAATCATACCAATCTGGAGTGGTACGAGTTCTCGTTGACCTCCGAGGCTCTGTAGCAACTTCAACCGAAGTTTCATGATCATCATCATTAGCTTCCTCTCTTATTGGTGCAGGCACCACAGGAACTTCTTCCGGTGCTGCGCTACTCGCAATTTCGAGAGAAGGTTCGACAACCTCGTCGAGTTCTACTTTCCTTCCAGTCACTTCTTTCGAGAGAAATTCCTTCTCTAGAAAGGATCCATTCTTGGCAACGAAGATTTTGCCTTCGGATCTATGATAGAAGGTATACCCAATAGTTTCCTTTGGGTATCCTATGAAGACGCATTTTTCCGCTTTGGGTTCAAGCTTGTCCGGCTGTAACTTCTTTACATAGGCTTCGCATCCCCAAACTTTAAGGAACGACAATTTAGGTTTCTTCCCAAACCATAATTCATACGGTGTCGTTTCAACGGATTTAGATGGTGCCCTATTTAAAGTGAATGCGGCTGTTTCTAATGCATAACCCCAAAATGATAGCGGTAAATCTGTAAGTGACATCATAGAACGAACCATATCTAAGAGAGTTCGATTACGACGTTCGGACACACCATTACGCTGTGGTGTTCCCGGCGGTGTCAATTGTGAAAGTATTCCGCACTTCTTTAAATGCTCGCCAAACTCGTAACTTAGATATTCACCTCCACGATCAGAACGTAGAAATTTAATCTTCTTGTTACGTTGATTCTCTACCTCACTTTGAAACTCCTTAAACTTCTCGAAAGTTTCGGACTTATGTTTCATGAAATAGATATACCCATATCTACTCAAATCATCCGTGAAGGTAAGAACATAACGATAACCACCGCGCGATGCTACACTCATTGGACCACACACATCGGTATGTATGATTTCCAATAAGTCCGTAGCTCGCTCCATTATGCCAGAAAATGGAGTCTTAGTCATTTTACCCATCAGACATGCTTCGCATCTTTCAAGTGATTCAAAATCAAGTGATTCAAGAAGTCCATCGGAATGGAGTTTCTTCATACGTTTCACTCCAATGTGACCAAGACGACAGTGCCACATATAGGTCGAATTATCGCTTGATTTCAAACGTTTAGCTTCAATGTTATTAAGATGTGTATTTCTACTATCGAGATTCAATAAGAATAGACCATCTATCAAAGGTGCATGTGCGTAAAACATATTACTCATATAAATCGAACAACCATTATTCTCTGATTTAAACAAGTAACCGTCTCGCAATAAACAAGATCCCGATATAATGTTCATGCTCAACGCAGGCACCAAATAACAATTATTTAAGTATAAAACTAATCCCGATGGTAGATGAAGAGGTAGCGTGCCGACCGCGATCACATCAACCTTTGATCCGTTTCCCACACGCATCGACACCTCGTTCTTCGCTAGCTTCCGTTTATTCTGCAGCTCCTGTTTCGAGTTACAAATATGAGCAACCGAACCAGTATCAAATACCCAGGCACTACTACGAATACTAGTGAGATACACATCAATAACATGTATATCAAATATACCTTTCTTCTTGATGTTGCCGTTCTTCAAATCCGCCAAGTACTTTGGGCAATTCCGCTTCCAGTGACCTTCTCCCTTGCAGTAAAAGCACTCAGTTTCAGGCTTAGGTCCAGCCTTGGTCTTCTTCGTTGGCATGGTAACTTTCTTACCACCCTTCTTGAAGTGTCCCTTTTGCTTAGACTTGCCTTTCTTGAATTTGGTGGTCTTATTGACCATCAACACTTGGTGCTCTTTCTTGATCTCCACTTCTGCAGATTTTAACATAGCAAATAGTTCTGGCAACTCTTTGTTCATGTTCTGCATGTTGTAGTTCATCACAAAGTTCTTGTAACTTGGTGGTAGTGATTGGAGGATGCGGTAAACTCCCAAAGTATTAGGAATCACTATACCCAAACTTTGAAGTTTATTTGCGTGCCCAGACATCTTAAGCACATGCTCACTGACGGAGCTACCCTCTTCCATCTTGCAGTTAAAGAACTTTTCAGAAGCTTCATAACTTTCAATTGCCGCATGAGTCTCAAAAATTAATTTGAGATCCTCGACAATATCATATGGATCTGACTCTTCAAACCTTTTCTGAAGCTCCGATTCTAAACCATACAAGATAGCACACTGAACTATGGAGTACTGATTCTTCCGAGCGAGGTAAACATTCTTTACTTCATCGGTAGCATCAGCTGCAGGTGGGTCACCTAGCGGTGCATCCAGCACATAGGTCAAATTACCAGCTGTGAGGACAATCCTCAAATTGCGGAACCAATCCGCGAAGTTGCTTCCATTGTTTTTCAACTTTTCTTTCTCTAGGAACGCATTAAAATTGATGGTAGGGGCTGCCATTGATCTACAACATATTTGCAATAGTTTAGACTAAGTTTATGACAAATTGAGTTCAAATTAATTAATGAAATTAAACTAGGTGAACTCCCACTCAAAACAACATCCCTCACATTGTTTTAGTGATCACACGAACCAAAACTACTATATCAACACCGATCATCACGAGAGCCGATATAGTTTTAATGGCGAACAATCATCATGTTCATCATATCTACTATATGATTCATGCTTTGCCTTTCGGCGATCCGTGTTCCTGAGGCCATGTCTGTACATGCTAGGCTCGTCAAGATCAAACCTTAGTTACCGCATAAGCAAATCTGGCTTGCTTACGTTGTATTCACCCGCGGAATCAAAGACACCCGATCATCACGTGGTGCTTCGAAGCAACAAGCTTTGGCAACGGTGCATACTAAGGGTGAACACTTCAGAACTTGAAATTTATGTGCATGAGGGATCATCTTATAATGCTACCGTCGTCTACTAAGCAATACAAGATGCATAAAGGATTAACATCACATGCAATTCATAATATGTGATATGATATGGCCTTTCTTCTTTGTGCTTCCGATCTCCATCTTCAAGCACGAATATGATCTCCATCATCACCGGCATAGCATCAAGGTCAATGACGCTTCTTCATGGTTGTCGTCCACCAGCTTCAACTATTACAACTATTTTGAATAGACACGCAGGTCTTAACAGAAATTAAAGACAACCATATGGCTCCTGCCGGTTGCCAACTTACAATAAGGAACATTGCATACATCAAATATAATCACAATCATGGCCATATCACATCACTGCACACCCCTGCAAAACAAAGTTAGACGCTTCTACTTTCTTTGCATATTTTACGTGGTTTGGGGCTTTCCATAAGTGTCGTTCTAACCTACGAACAAGAACCACAACATTGATACTAGCATTGTTGATTACCCGTTGTAAATTGGATCTTTACTATGCTAGGAGAAACAGGCACCCGCAAAGCCACTTATGCAATACAAGTTGCATGTTAAGCGTGGAGCAAGTCTCATGAACGATGTCATGTAAGGTTAGCCCGGGCCGCTTCATCCCAACATACCGCAAGATGCAAAGTACACAAAAAGCAATCTACAATAAAAGCATCAACGCCCACAATGACCATTGTGTTCTACTCGTGCAACAGATCTACATATAGACACGGCTCTGATACCACTGTAGGGGTTCGTAGCATGGAAAACAAAAATTTTCTATCGCATACAAACAAACAAGCCAAGATCTATCTACTAGATTGTAGCAACGAGTCGATGGAATAACTCACCCTCGAAGATTCCAAAGTGTTTAACGAGAGCAGATTCTCGTGGGTGATGTAGTCGTACTCTTTCCGATCTCAAGATCGTGTAGACGATCCTTCCGGCGCCACGTTCCAGCAGCGCCCCCGCAGTCGGTCACACGTTCGGTACTCGACGAAGACCTTCCTCTCCCTTGTTCCAGCAGGCAGCGGAGGTTGTAGCACTCTCCTCGCGATTCCGGCAGCACAACGGCGTGGTACCGGAAGTAGAGGGGAGATCCCGCAGGGCTTCGCCTTAAGCCGGTGCGAGTATGGTGGAGCTTATGAGAGAGGCTATTAGTGGTCTAGTAATTAGACACACCAATTAGAGGGCTCTAAACCAATTAGAAGGCTCTAAACCAAAATAGCTCTAAACCGGGGTTTAGATCTAGGGTTTAGTTTAGAGGGTAGGAACTAGTAGTGTTGTAGAGAGGGGAGCCCTGCCCCTCCCTTTATAGGTGGGAGGGCCGGCGGCCAAGGGGAGGGAGTGGAGTCCCTCCCCAACTCGGCCTTGGTGGGGCGCCGGCTTGGAGAGGAGGGACTCCTCCCCCAAGTCGGTTTCAACCTCCTCCTCTTTCTCCTCTTTCCGAAAACTGGCAGTTTGACCGAAAACTGGCAGTTTGACTTTTTCAATTAGGATTTGAATTAACCCTTTATTTCGGACAGCGAGAACACTTAGTACATGATGCAATCATTCCAACATGCAATGACACATTCATGTACCCCTTCCCCCCCGGAGTGCCGGACATTCCGGGACCTTCTAGAATGTTCCCGATGAAAACACCGGAATCATTCCCGAACTCCGAAACGGGACTTTCCTTATATGAATCTTATTCTCCGGACCATTCCGGATCACCTCGTGATATCCCGGATCCCATCCGAGACTCCGAACAACATTCGGTCTCTTTCTCATAATACCATAACTACTCAAACAACGTCGAATCCTTAAGTGTGTCTCCCTACGGTTCGTGAATTATGCAGACATGATCGAGACACTTCTCCGAACAATAACCAATAGAGGAATCTGGAAATTCATATGGCTCCCACATATTTCTACGATTACTTTGCGATCGAATGAACCACTTACATACGATACCAATTTCCCTTTGTCTCACGATATGTTACTTATCCGAGGTTATGATCTTCGGTATCTCTGCATACCTAGTTCAACCTCGTTACTGATAAGTACTCTTTTCTCGTTCCCGTGATATGTGATCCCTTGTGACCCAGTCACATGCTTGCAAGCTAATTGGATGACATTTCACCGAGAGGGCCCAGAGAATATCTATCCGTCATGTGGATGGACAAATCCCACTCTTGATCCATGTGTTTCAACCAATACTTTCCGAACACTCAATACCACCTTTATAGCCACCCTGTTACGGTGTGGTGTTTGATGACATCAAAGCATCCATCCAGTAAAGGTGATATGCATGATCTCATGGTCGAAGGAATTAGGTTACTATGTATCAGAAAGCATATAGCAATTGAACTATTGAAATGACTTGATCTTTATGCTACGCTTATCTATAGGAGTATGTCCACCATATCATTCTCCTAACGATATGATCTTGTTGTTGATAACATCTCAATGTTCATGACAAAGAAACCACATCATCAATCAACCAACAAGCTAGTGAAGTATAGAGGCTATACTAGGGACTTCAAATTAAGTTTACAATTCACACAAGTATTAATGGTTTCCTTGTTAATACTATTATAGCATGAATGCAAACATTTATCATAAACACAAAGATATAATAATAACTATATTTATTATTGCCTCTAGGGCATATCTCCAACACCTGGGTCCGACGGTACTGACCTGGTACTTTCACCGGTACTACCTATAATAAAAAATATTCTAGCGGTACTAGTAAAGTGCACGTGCTGCACGTACTACATGTTTGGACACGACAATATCTAACATTATTAAGACATAGTAATAATACTCAAGCGTAAGTTGTGTTCATTAATTTATTAGAAATAACTACTACCTCTGTTTTGAAATATAAATACAAAATGTTTTGATGGGCGAGAATAGCATACCAAAACGTTTTATATTCTAGGATAGAGGTAGTATTTCTATGTTATTTATATAGAAATATGAACATCTCTAGCTAGATAACCCTGGTCACTCAGGACTATCGGACATCTACATTTTTGTTCGTTACATTGATTATATTTGCCGTCTAGGCAGACAATGCAGATCTACCTCTCCATATGAACAATTATTTGAGCTTCCATTCGAAGATATGTTACCTATAACAGTGCAATTTTCATCGAAGTTTTCTCTACTTCCAAGTTAGGTCAAAACTACCATCATTTTCAAACGACCTAAAAATAGTTATGGCCATTTCTCAGATCTAGAAATAGGTGATTAGTTATCAATTAATATTTAATTTGTAATGATATATGTAATGAGGGTGCAATTTTAAATGTACTAAATTCATGTGGACGATTGCCGCCTTGTGTTAGGAGGCCTGTGACAAAGCTATTTTCTATAAAGCAAAAATCCTTTAGAAATTGCAAACCAACCTGCGGTTGGATGACTAAGAGGATGGTTGTACCCTTAGCCCACCAGAGTTTAAATCTCAGGTTTGACACCATGTATTGCATAAAAGGTGGAATATTCTTTCAATGAGAGACGATGTTCCCGTCAACAGCGAGGCTCCTGTGGTGATTTCGTCAATCGTAAGGCCCAATCCGTCGGCTCGATCTCTCGAAGGTACTCATAGGAGTAGGATGCATGTGTGCATTCATAGGGGTAAGTGCATGTACGTGTTATGAGTGTCTATAATTGTACTATTTTTTTTTAAATCCTTTAAAAATTGCAATGGTTTATAACAAGTATTATATTAAGCAACTCCATAAAAGGACCACAATTTTTATATTGTGGATGTCTTACCTATTTTTTCTAAAGAACAAAAAAATAGATAAAAAGGTAGTGTTTTGGCTCTCGGGTGCATATGCTCTCTTTATTTAAAATGTAATTTATAGCATATTTAAAAATGACACATATTTTTTAAAAGTGTCGCACCTACATCTCCAGATCCTACGTGCTCACAAAGTCATTTAGAAAAACCTACTTTTGGTGCAGCATTGTAAAAAGAAAAATTCAATGCTAAAATAAGGCTTGTCACGAGACTTTTTTTTCTTTTTACACAAGCCACAAAAATGAAAATTTTCACACAAATGCGCACATGGAATATCGAGATGAACAGACCATATTTCTTCTATTTTTTTAATCTGGAAAATTGTTATTTTGGATAAGTTATATCTACATAGGGAGGAACTACCACGTACACACTCAACATGTATAAGAATATACCAGAAAAAATTCTAAGAATAGTGTGTGCAAGTTTCATGCGGTCATCTCTTGTTCTCCCTTTCAAAGAGAGTTTTCTAGTTGGTTTCGGTCTGAAGAAAATGAACACTTTGAATTATACAACAACTGATTAGATGGATGGATAATTTACCGCATGGTCCAACTATCAATTTAGTAAAATGCTCACATTTAGACTAGTCATAGTGAGAGTATCATAACTAGTATCATGCATGTCATGTTAATAAAAATCTGATATGGTACAACAATTAATGAAAAAAAAGATGGTTAGAGTATCATAGGTAGATACCGTGCCTAGCACGTAAAGTTAGAAATCCTAATGACAAGTAAATATTATACTTCAACACAAATTTACATAGAGATTCTATAAATCAATAAATATACTATTACTATGATACTACTACATGATACAATACACTATAAATATAGTATCATATGGTAGTACCATATGCATGATACTAGTAATATGATACTCTCACTATGACCAGCCTTAATTTAGTACTCCATCCGTTTTAAAATATAAGATGTTTTAGCTTTGAAATGGAGGGAGTAGTACTTTGCTTCTAGACCGTAAAGCGAGAAGGTAGACAAGATTTGAGTGGACTTTTTCCACACCGGGTGTGTGTGTGTGTGTGTGGGGGGGGGGGGGGGTGGTGGGGGGGAGGGGCAACTCCTGGCTACCCAATGTCTAAAGGTGGAGATATCTAGTAGCTATCTGGGCTGAAATCGTAAAATTCCAGCGACATACGAGTTGGTTACAGTTTCTCGCGCCGATTAGAGCCTGTATTCGTAGTCCGGCTCGTAAATGGTTTATGGTGGCCTGTAATGTGGACCACGCGAGCGGTATATATATGGCCTGAGCGGTCGGAACCGTATCCTCTATGCCGCGAACCCTAACCCCCTCCGCCGCTTCCCTTGCCAAATCCGCCATCGTCGGCCACCCCTCCAGCCACCAAATCTGCCGCCGCCAGACACCCCTTGCCAAATCCCTCAAGCGCTAGAAGCAGGAGGCCGATGCGGAGCGGCTGAAACACGTGCGCCAGGACGCCGTCATCATCTCGAGCGATGACGAGAACTGAGCGGTTCCGCCAAGGCCAGGAGGGGTGATCGCCACCACTTTTGTTGTAAAAATTATGTAAATTATATATGTAATCGTTAACTGAATTTTACCGCGAAGGCATAACGTTAGCTGAATTTGCCACGAAGGCATTCCTAACAAGATTTCGAAATTGCGGTTTCTGTTTATGGTTTCTATTATTTACGGCGAGATCTAGAACTGCAAAACGAGAGTTCAGTCTCCTATACTCGCGTGTTTATGGTTCGGGATATACGGTAGCTGCAAGAGTTGCCCTTAGTCGGAGCAGCGTGAAGTTATTCCAAAGTATCTAGCAATTCTAGAAACACAGCAGCACGGGAATGCTTGGTGGCGAATCCATGTATTTACAGCCGTTGGATATAAAGAGCTCTGGTTGGATGAGTGGCACATAAAACCTCTAACCTGCAAATCAACGGATTGGATTACTTCAAAGGTACATTAGCGGGAAGGCTTGGAACTAAGTGGTAAATCCAAATTTAAAAACTTGTGTACTATATAGTGGTATAGATATAGACTACCAGTGGCCGGGCTGTACTACTAGTCCTAGAAATCTGTTGAAACCAAACCATGAATAGCTTGAGCATTTGAACTCCAAACGGATGAAACAAATTTTGTTGCAAATATTAAGGACCACCTAGAGACCACCAAATTTTGTCCGTAAAACCTCCTAGGAAAAGGTATAAACTTTGTTAAATCTTTCCCCTCTTGACATTCCTTTATTAGCCAATGTATCTTTTCCAAATATCTTGATCCTACCTAGACCATATCTTTAATTATTACTTCAGTTTTGCACATTTGACATTTTTTTCTGAGCAATGTTGTAACTGCTAGTCGATATAGTAATTTTGGCACAAAGGAATAAGTGAATAAAAGTTGACATAGTAGTTTTGTCACAAAGGAATAAGTGAAGAAAAGTAAGAAAGAAAAATAGTGACAGAAGGAAGAAGGAACGAGTTCCATATCCTTGAAAAGATGCACAATCTCAATAAGTTACAAGTAGGCATGATGCCTAGTTCTGCGACCCGCCACCGCCTTGCTCCACTCCACGTGTCGTCGACGTCTAGATCCGTCATCAGCTAACTCCATACCAGCCAGATCCGCAGGGTGGCTAGATCCACACGAAGAGCTCCATTGCATGTTGGAAGCTCCTACCCTCTAACATGTTTCCCACGGCCCATGCAAGCTCATCATCGTGGGGATTGTGACCTTGGCCTGCCTTCCGTAGCATCAACTGAACATGACCCCTGTAGTGACGCTCCCTTCGTGCACACAAATCATCGACAAAAGGAACCTGAGCGACGACCAAGCCTTCTCCCTCCGTTTAAGGGAACGCGGAAGATCGTGCGACATGTGTCATATGGAGTCACCGGCGTACATGCTCATCACACGTGGTCTTGATGAAGCCATGTTTTTTAAAATTTCCCAACATAAATTTTATATAATATTTGGAGTTTTGCAAGATAATTGCGAGTAGTAGGGGGTGCAAGTTTCCATTGTATCATAGATTTGTCCTCTATTTGAGAGAAAAAATTCGAGTGTATGACATGTGGATCAGATTTTGTCATTAAAAGTCTTTATAGACAAATGTCATGTCCTCAAACGAAATATGGGGCACCCTTTGTTTCTCCACAAACACCCCCCGAAGCGGGTAATATTGTAGGGAAAATGGACAACTTAGGAAGCCTTTGGAGATGCCTTAGTGATACAGTATCAATTGCATATACAAAAAATATTTTGCTCCCGAGATCCAATGATCCTTTTATTTTTTCTAAATACAAAATCAAATTTACGAGAATGCAGAATCCTAACACTAAATTCTTTAAAGTTTGGGCTAGACAAAAATAACAATCTGATAAATTTTAGAGTTCTGAAAATATGCATTGTTTACTATACTGGGATCCACAGTTTTATATTTTTGTGTAGTTCAAGATACCAAGTATTTCAAATTGAGATTTCGCACGGTTGTAGTATGTTTCACTGAGTACCTCCATATGTTTGACATCTTTTTTTTACCACAGATAAGCATGAAATTAAACTTTATAAATACGCTGGGAGCCAGAATTCCCCGATCCTTTTCTCAAAAAAAAAAAAAACCCCTCTCCTGCAAAAATCTCACGAAAGACGGCCCGGCCATTGATGAGAACCACGTGATTTGTGGTGGCATTAGAAAGGAAGATGACCGGTCAATGCCAGAGACCTCCAGCAAACTCCAAAGTCCCCGGGCGACCGGTGGAAAGCCAATACCACGTTGCCCCCTGAAAAGTGACACCTCGCTCTCTCGTTTGACCTTTTCCTCCCTCTCCGAGCTGCGCCTCGGCCTCGTTGGAAAAATTTGCCGGAAGCAAAATCTAATCGCATAATCGCAAGACCCACGTACAGGAGGCAGATCGATCGATCGATCGACCGATCGATTGATTTAGCAGCGGACGGGAGCCGGCCGGTGATCGACTATCGGTGAGTGCCATGCGCCGAGATGGCGTCCACCGTAGCCCCCCTCAACGCCGACGTCGAGGACATGCGGACGAACTTGACGGCGCAGCTCAGCAACGCGACGGGGCCCAGCAAGGCGTCCAGCCTGATGGTGTGCTACTCGCCCATGATGATCGGCACCAATGGCATCTGGCAGGGCATCAACCCGCTCGAGTTCTCCCTCCCGCTCTTCATCCTCCAGGTCGCCGTCATCGTCATCACCACCCGCTTCCTCGTCCTCCTCCTGAAGCCCTTCCGCCAGCCCCGGGTCATCGCTGAGATCCTCGCCGGCATCGTGCTGGGCCCCTCGGTGATGGGGCAGATGGAGCTGTGGGAGAACATGGTGTTCCCGCAGCGCAGCCTGCTGACGCTCGAGACCGTGGCGCACCTCGGCCTCCTCTACTTCCTCTTCCTGGTGGGGCTCGAGATGGACATCGACGTCATCAAGCGGTCGGGAAAGAAGGCGCTGTTCGTGGCCCTGGCCGGGATGGCGCTGCCCTTCTGCATCGGCACCGCCACCTCCTTTATCTTCCTGCGCCAGGTGTCCCGCAACGTGCACCAGACCTCCTTCCTGCTCTTCCTCGGCGTCGCGCTCTCCGTCACCGCGTTCCCGGTGCTCGCGCGCATCGTCGCCGAGATCAAGCTGCTCAACACGGAGCTGGGGCGCATCGCCATGTCCGCCGCCATCGTCAACGACATGTGCGCCTGGATCCTGCTCGCGCTCGCCATCGCCATCACGGACGCCAACGGCACGGCGCTCTCGTCCCTCTGGGTGCTCCTCTCCGGGGTCGTCTTCGTGCTCTTCTGCTTCTACGTCGTGCGGCCCGGGATGTGGTGGCTCATCGGCCGCATCCCCGAGGGAGAGAGCATCAGCGACATGGAGGTCTCCCTCATCCTCACGGGCGTCATGGCGGCCGGCGTATGCACCGACGCCCTCGGCATCCACTCGGTTTTCGGTGCGTTCGTCTACGGGCTGGTCATCCCGAGCGGGCCGCTCGGCGTGGCGCTCATCGAGAAGCTGGAGGATTTCGTCACCGGGCTCTTTCTCCCGCTCTTCTTCGCCATCAGCGGCCTGCGCACCAATGTCACCAAGGTCCACGACCCTGTGACGGTCGGTTTGCTTGTCCTCGTCTTCGTCATGGCTAGCTTCGCCAAGATCATGGGTACCATCATCATCGCAGCGCTCTACACCATGCCGTTCCGCGAGGGCGTCTCCCTCGGTTTCCTCATGAACACAAGGGGGCTCGTCGAAATGATCGTGCTCAACATTGGGAGAGACAAGCAGGTAGTATTCAGCTTCATCATACCCAAATCAATTTCATAATCCGTGCCAGCCAGCCATCGATTGACCAACTAAAAAATGTATTACAGGTGTTGGACGACGAGTCGTTCGCGGTGCTGGTGCTGGTGTCGGTGGCGATGACAGCGCTGGTGACGCCGGTCGTGATGGGCCTGCAAAAGCCGGCGCGGCGGCTCGTCGGGTACAAGCGGAGGAACCTGCAGCGCATCAGGCACGACAGCGAGCTCCGCATGCTGGCCTGCGTGCACACCACGCGCAACGTGCCGGCCGTGCTGTCGCTGCTGGACCTCTCGAACCCGAGCAAGCGCTCCCCAATCTTCATCTACGCGCTCCACCTCGTCGAGCTCACCGGCCGAGCATCCAACATGCTCGCCGCCGCTGCCGCCTCCGCTTCGACCAACAGCCGGTCAGGCTCCTCTTCCTTGCCCCCGATGACGGAGCACATCTTCAACGCGTTCGAGAACTACGAGATGCACACCGGAGGCGTCTCCGTCCAGACGCTCACGGCGGTGTCGCCATACCAGAGCATGCACGACGACGTTTCCGTGCTCGCCGAGGACAAGCACGTGTCGCTCATCGTGGTCCCTTTCCACAAGCAGCAGGCGGTGGACGGCGGCCTGGAGTCGGTCAACCCGTACATCCGCGGCTTCAACGAGAGCCTCCTCTCCACCTCCCCGTGCTCCGTGGCCATCATCGTGGACCGCGGCATCAGCGCCGCCGCGGCGCGCATGTCCGACCAGCACAGCCTGGTGCTCTTCTTCTTCGGCGGGCCCGACGACCGCGAGGCGCTCGCCTACGCGTGGAGGATGGTCGAGAACCCCGGCGTCACCCTCTCCATCGTACGGTTCCTCCTGCCGGAGTACCGCGCGCAGCAGTCCTTCTCCGGCGCCTCGCCATCGTACTCGTGCGACACGGACTCGCGCGCGATCAACATAGGCGGTGAGGGCAAGACCGAGCTGGAGATGGACGAGGAGTACCTGGGCGAGTTCCGCGCGCGCAACCAGGGCAACGGCGCCATCACGTACGCCGAGAGGACGGTGATCAACAGCGAGGAGACGGTGGCGGCCATCCGGAGCCTGGACAGCAGCATGCACGAGCTGTACATCGTGGGCCGGCACCCCGGCGAGGCCGGGTCGCCGATGACGTCGGCGCTGGAGGACTGGATGGAGTCCCCGGAGCTGGGGCCCATCGGGGACATGCTCGTCTCGTCCGACTTCTCCATGACGGTGTCCGTGCTGGTGGTGCAGCAGTACGTGGTGGCCGACGGGACGGCGCCCATGGCCGGCGCCGCCCCGGCGCCCGCCGTTAACGTCGACCCGGTGCGGCAGTACCTAAGCAACGCGAACCAGCGGCCGCCCCCGGGGCTGGAGGGGTACCAGACGATCCCGACCTCGTCGGCGGCCAATAGCAAATGGTCTAATGGCACCGTAGGCTTCTGAATCGCGTAGGGTCAAATTTATGTAACTGTATGCTCCGTAGTAGTGCTGTTCTTCTTTCAGAATCGTCGTGTCTACTAGATTCTAGAATGCCCTGAGCTGGGTTTGTAGCTGTTTACCAGATCGTTGTTACTCTGTCATGGAACCTGCGGTTTCCAAGTGAAAAATCACTGAATCAGCTAATGTAATTTAGTCAAACTAGCTGAATGCCCGTGTACGACGGATCCTAGGATACTTCATCTTGAAAATATTGTTAAGGAACTAAAGAATGTACATATTATCTTTTCTCTAAATAAAAGGATGAAAGTGCTCAATTGCCAATTCGTTTATCATGGATTGACACTGGTAATGGCGGAAAAATTTAAGTCGGTGGTGCAGTAATTGGTGTGCTAGAGTCAGCCCCTCACACTGCAATAAGCGATGTCGAACACTCTACTCCACGGGCCACATCCACATTGAGGTGCCGCACCATGAGGCGTTCTAAGAAACATAGTGCAGTGCCTCGAAGTAATAACATCAGTGGTTGATGATCTGAAACAAACAAAACTCTACATATATGAGGGTGTCTCGGGCTTATCACAGCCGTTCGTTTCCTCTTTTTGACTCTGAGATTCATGTTGCTTCTTTACAATAAGCTCCCTAGACTATATTACTTTCTTGTTAGCAAGCCCTCCTGACTTTACGTAATCTATCTGTTTGAAGCAGAAAATTTAGGATCTGCTTGAAGAAATCAACAACAATTTCTGCAGCAATACATGTCCAGGTACCGATCTGGAGCATGGATTCATGTACAAAAACTCCTTCAGAACAATTCAAAGAAGAACAATCAAGAAAGATCCTTCTGGAAAATTAATCAATAACGGATCTGGCGAGGTCCCAAGCATCGGCAGCTCCCAGGACCAGGCCACCCCGGCGCCGTTTGTCCCATCGTCTTCCTTCCTGGCCGGGAGCATGGGCCAGTGCGAATCGGAAACGGGGAAGAGGTTGGAACCGGCGATATCAACGAAGAGACAAACTGGACGACATCTGTTGGGGTACGAGCTGAGCAGAGCAAGCAGGATGGACTCGTACACTTTGTTGCCTATAGGAAGGGGAAGTGGACAATGTCAAGGTTGTGTGTGCAAATTAGGCAACACGGATCTCAAACGTGATATGTATGGTGCAGATAAGCCCGGTACCCCCACATAGTGAAAGAAAAACTGCGTTGAAAAGCAAGACAATGCAGTGAAGCAACAACGAAATAAATGTGCAATCATAAGTAGAACACGGAAACATGACAGAGGTCCTCACTAATGGCTAGTCATTTCTCATGTGCAGGTCTAATATATATTCAATGATCGCCTTTAGCTCAAGCAAAAAAGAGCACATACTAATCAAATATGGCTAAAAACAAGTCAAAAACTATAATGTGCAGAGAAAGCGTGTGTTAAATCACCCAAATGTTGTGCTATATAGAAGAACCAGTTTTTTTTCCATGTGAAAATATCCCTCTTGAATGCAAGATGCAATTGCAACCGGGATCCAAGAAAAAGCAAAAGAAAAATATGACTCTTGCTGAATGATGATCACTTGATGTTTTTCATAAAACCCTGACCTGACATTTATCTGGGTATACTTCCATTTCACAACAACAAAAACAGCCCTGCGTGGTTTAGAATATTCTTGTCAAAGACCTAAAAAAATGTGTCCTTGGCATGAAGCAAATGTGCATTGCGATTTGAATGGAACAACCAGCTAGCTGATAATTCACAGATCTTGGACACCAACCTCCTAGCAGAATTATCGGTTATCAACGCCATACCAATCACCCACCCACACCATGATGATATTTTGGGTGTACAGTAATTTGTATACACATAACACACAAATTAAAGGGAGTGTGCCGCTTTAATGCACACCTAAACTACGAGAGATCTCAGATAAATCAGCAAAATCCCATCTTTTTTTTGGAAAGGGGCATATATTAACATCGCAAGATATCAATTACACTCAGGCTCTGCAACAACGCATTACCCTAATGGCATTACGGATGCACACAGCCAAAAATAAGAAAGAAGAATTATAGGGAAAAAAAGAAAGGTTGCTTTGAGTTTCCCTTGTTTATTCAAATCAGAAACTAAAGGATCCAGTATTACTTCGTTTAACATGGAAGCATGAAAAAAATCAGAGTATAATAGTAGTTGGAACCAGCATAAGGATTATTAGAGTTGTAACTTGCATGAAAACAAAGACACTGCTGAAAGAAATTAAACGTGTACAAATTAATAAGGTGGGACATAATGTAAACTTCGTAGGATCGGTCAAAGAAAAAAATAATGTACTTATGTATGTGGTTACACATCTATTCCTTAAAGACATAAAACCTGAGAAAATTTCACATAAGCTAATCAGTTTAGTTTTACATTAATACACCAGAAAGAGTTTATGCTGCTTTCAACCGCCACCTTCGTTGTCAGAATCGCCCGAGGCCACCAGGTAGAGGGAGTGGCTTGGACGGCGCACCTCCTCCGAACAAACATGAGATCGGGTTGCTTAGAGCGGTGAAGAGGGATGACACGCCAGGAGAAGTGATAGAGGAAGAAGGTATACCTTAACGGAGTGACGCGGGAAGCATCCCTAGTCGCCGGGAATCGCTCTCAGACACCGACAATGGTCACCTTCTCCTCGCTGTCGCGCTCGGCGTGGCTGACTACGACCCATTCATTTTAGGCGCCGCCCATGAAAGTTCATTTGCACCCATCGTGGTCGTCCACCGCCAACTTGAGGACGAACTGGTCTTCCACCCCGTCCTCGCCAATCCAGCTCGCACGTCAGAGTGGTGACTTTATCCTTGCCGGCAATGGTCACCTTATCCTCGCTGTCATGCTTGACGTGGACGACCACGGGTCATTCATGTTAGCCACCGCACATGCCAGGTCAGCTGCGCCCGTCGTGGACGTCCACCACCGGCTTGAGGCCGAAATGGTCTTCCACCCCATCCTCGCCTCCCTTGGTGATCCAGCTCGCACATCAGGGTGGCGACTAGGCAGTCGTATAAGTCGCTCCTCCTCGCCGCCTTGCTAACGGGAACGTACATTGTGCTCGTCGTCGTCCACGAGTTGCTCCTCCTCACCATCATGCGGGCTGTGGCCCTCCTCCCCCGCCTTGCTACCCGGGCACGCTGTGCTCGCCGTCGTTATACACGAGTTGCTTGTCCTTGCCATCATGCGGGTTGTGGCCCTCCTTCACCACCTTGAGGTAGACCGGTTCTTCCGCCCCATCCTATGCGGTGCTCGGCGCTCCCAAGCGTGTGCCAGGCGGCGACGGCGAGCTAACCCTAGCTGCTGCTTCTCTTTGATTCACCATGTTAGAGAGGGGATAAGAGAAAATGGAGAAGAATTCACGAGCAGGGAGGATATGACTATGAGACTGTGGAAGACATACATGGTTTGGCCCAACAAAATTTTCCCTCGATCCGGAACATAATGGAGAGTTAGTTGTAGTTTGTTTGATTGGATAACCGAGAGAGATGTGTGCGTGACCTATCCAAATCAGTTTGAACTTTGAATTAGTTTGTTACTCCGATGCCCATGTGTGCGGACGTGTATTAGTTACTCTTAAGTGAATTTTTAGTGGTGGTATTTTCTCTGTAAATATCTTTTTTTAAACGAGCCAAAAGCTTTGTCTTTTATTGATATAATAGAAAAGAGCTGGCCCGTTTATAAGAAAAACTGGCTGAAAAACCATTACAACACAACACCACACGCTAACCCTAAGGCTACGCTCCACATGGATCGACGATCAACCAGGTTAACACCACACCTCAACGCAACATGCGGAGGCGAAAGACCGAAGCTACTGCTCCAACTACCACGCTGGCCCCAGGGCCGCACCCCGCCTAGGCGAAGACGAATCCGTCCTCGCCAAACCACCAAAAACACTCTACAGGTCCCACACCCGGTCGACGTCCAAAGCAAGGCCCCAAGAGGCAAAGTGACACAAGAGCGCCGCCCACGTCCGATCCCGCGAGGGATCTATGGTTTTCCCCGGAGATCCAGGGCGGAGGAGTAAGAAACACCCGCTTTGACGACCACTTCAAGAAGGATGCAGCGCCCGCAAGCGTCACCATCGTCGGTCCCGGCCAGCCACCAGGACAAGGCTTTTGCCCAGTAAAGAGTCTGAAACCTCACACCCGCCCAACAAGGACCAACACAGACCACCACACCTCCCCTCCATCTCCAAACTCCCAACGATCATCAAACAAACCTTCCGCCTCCGCGCCTAGGCTCCCCATCGACGTGACGAAAGCCGCCATCTGGATCATCACCGTCGCCCGCGGGATAGTTGCCGAAAAGAACCAGAACGAACCCGGGCAGCCGCCACCGCGAAAGGGGCCGAAGATCACCGCCACTAAACACCTTCATGGCGGCCCAGATCGATCCCTGGACGAGCCCACGCTGCCACGACGAGCCCACCGACCACGCACCACCCGCCAAGCGCCGGCCGCAACTTCAGGCCCGCAAAGCCCAGAACAAACCCGAAGAGGCCTAGATCGGCCCCGCGAGCACTGCCGCTGGGATCCCACGCCATCCACCGCTGCCCATCTTCAGCTTATACAAATTTGGCTGTCATCCTTTTTTCGGACCCTTATGGGAAAAACAGTGCTCTATTAAAATGCTGATTTTCTCATAGTAGGGATGTGAGGTCCTATTCAGTATATAACTGCTCATCATTGATGGTTCGCATTCATGTTGCCAGATCTTCTACAGGTCTTTTATCTTGACCTGTCCCAATAGCTAATAAATACTTTGGACTCTCTATGTCTCACGGCATTAGATGAGGTCAATGTACAAGTTTGTGTTTATGACTATAATCGTGTTATGTTATGACAAACACATCAAACACCAATTCGATCTTCTCTTATTTCTGTTAAGTACAGAACTGCTGATCATATCGATGCCTCTTCTTTTTTCACGTCTATTATTTCGGTTACATACATAATTGATAAAAATTCTATTGACGCCTTTCCTTGCACTTGAATCTAGTTGCTTTCTTACCTTGGCATGAAGAATGATAATTTCTGGCGGTGTACTTTATTATAGCTCAAGGTTACAACGATTTGGGCTGATATAGAGGATTTGGGTTGATCGGCCTGCAAAGGAGATGTATCTCCGTCGGACCAGGATTTGTTGATCCAAGAATCAGAGTAGATTTCTCCACACATTTGTGAGAACCCTACTGGCATGATGCAACTGATTGGGCTGGAACTCTCTTTCTTTATGAGGCGTTGATCAGCCAAACTCGGTCTTTTTAGCTCAAGTCTGCTTGATGTGATTTTGTTTGCAGATTATTTAAATTGGGTTGAGATCAAGAGTTCAAGGTCTGAAATAGATATTGCAGTTCCTTGCACACCAGGCTGCATGTGCAAACGTCATGTCCGTGCAAGATTGGAGATCATGTAGCAAGCTGTTTGCTATTGCAGTTCCTTTTGCCATCCATTTATTCTATTTTAGTCTTTTTAAAATTATCATAGATGCGAGTATTACATGATGTGGTATTTAAGGCAATTTAAGGAATAGCTACATGCATGTATAAAGATATTACATAGATGCTGGAATACCCAACTTTAACCATAAGCTGATTCATTGACATGGTTTCCATTAATTCATGATGATTTTGAAGGTGTGATACGTCGTAAACGTATCTATAATTTTTTATATTCCAGTTTATTTAGTATCCACTTTGCCATGCTTTGTCTACACTTTGAGGTATTTTTATACATTTTCTGGGACTAACCTATTAACAAGATGCCATAGTACCAGTTGCCTATTTTCTGCTGTTTTTGGTTTCAGAAAAGCTAGTAAAAAAATATTCTCGGAATTGGACGGGACAAAAGCCAAAATCAATATTTCACCAAGGAGAACACAGAGTCCGAAGGGCGTCCGGAGGGGTGCCCTAGGGTGGCCACCCCCACCCCCCCCAACGCGCCCCCCGGGCCACACCTGGGCAGGGTGTGGGCCCCCTGGCCGCCCTCCTGCCTTGGCCCTTCGCCTATATAATCACCCTGATGCCAAAACCCTAAGTACCCGATCAGATCTCCACGAAACAGTCTGTAGTCGTCGCCACCATCGTCCCTAGATCGGGGGGATCTGAAGCTCTTCCCAGCACCCTGCAAGAGGGGAGAGATCATTCCGGAGGCCTTCTTCATCATCATGCCAGCCTCCGGTATGATGCGTAAGTAGTTCCACCTTGGACTACGAGTCCATACAGTAGCTAGATGGTTGTTTCTCCTCCTTTGTGCTACCATGTTTAGATCTTGTGAGCTCCGTTTATGATCAAGATCATCTATTTATAATCATGCATGTTGTGTTTGCGGGGATCCAATGGATATTGAGATTACTATGTCAGATTGATTAATGATTCTATTTTGTCTTTATGATTGTTGATTCTATCATGTCTGTGTTGTTTGAGATCTTGCATGCTCTACGTTTCTAGTAGCTATCTTGGCCAAGTAGATGCTAGTGACTCCAAGAGGGTGTATTTATGCTCGATAGTGGGTTCATGCCTCTATTGAATCTGGGGAATTAATAGAAATCTCTAAGGTTGTAGATGTGTTGTTGCTACTAGGGAGAAAACAACAATCTCCTATTCATGGAACAATTGTATTGTTTACTTTACACACATTGCTTAAAGAAGTTATCTGTTGCTTGCAACTTAATACTGGAGGGGGTTCGGATGGTAACCTGAAGGTGGATTACTAGTCATAGATGCAGTTGGATGGCGATCTATGTATATTGTTGTAATGCCCAATCAAATCTCATAGGATCATGAATGTCTAGTATTGCATTGTTATGCTTTGCGCTGTCCTGTAGAGGCTTGAACCCAATAAGTTACAAGTCCCTGTGTTTACATTGCTAGTCCCTGGATTGAATAGCTAGCACTCATAGTTTAAGATGTAATATCAAGAAACAAAGGTCATATTACATGCATACCCAGGAATAAAATAGTTCCTTACAACTTACATAGCTCATATGGCTATCTTATTACAGAGCAGCAGATATAACTATAAAGCATGAAGTTCTTCATCTTCATGTGCCACCGGCAAACATGTTGGTTGCAGATTCATAATCCCTACTCATCAAACTTCACTATCATCAAGTAATCCTGCAACATGATAAGTTACAACCACGAGGGTCAATACATTTGAATTGTATTGGCAAGTGATACCATATTGATATAGAGAACCTAACATCTACATCAATATTTGGCTAAGTGGAGTTTTGTCTGGCCTTTGCATAAAATAAGTTTTCCCTATCCTTTGTAAAATAGTATTCTCTTTTTCATCAACACTTCATCAAACTTGGAACTCTGGATATCCTCCAGGTGCTTCCCTTGTTCACCCAACAAGTTTTAACTTAGATAAATTAGAAAGATGAGATTCTTGATTCTGCTTTATTGTCTTAATGCTCAAAAGTTGTCCATAACCGGGGACACGGCTAAGTACTTAGTTTTACCCTTTCGAGAGGTGGTGCACTTTCCCCACAAGACTCGACATGCATCGAGACGAGACTTTTCAAAAACAATCCCTCAAACCACCACATACGCATTCCATTCTATCATCACTACCACCTTCTGTCCATCTGGCTGAGTTCTTGCAACTTAGTTGGTCAAGGGAAAGCACATATGCCATGTGGCTGCACTGGAAGCTTTCGCGACAAGAACGTATCCAATATCTTTGTTCCTGGGTGGCCATCCACAAGTGAGATACACTAGGGTAAATCATAGAAATGGGCCCTGGGTAACCACTCAACACAATCCAAACAAGTCCCATTTCCACCCAGGTGTTTCATTAACATCGCTTGTTTTCATTAATCCAAAAATAGTCATATTTTCATAATACTTCATATCATGATTTACACCCACGAATCTATATAGCAAGACTAAGCATTCTAATCTTACGATGTCTCCTATCTTTAGGAAATACTACCAAGGTAGATACTATAGGATTAGCATAGCATAGAAATTTACATAATAGTCCTATCATGCACACTACAAAAACATTACTAATGCAATATTGAAAAGATAGGACTTTTGATGACCAAAATATCACTTTCCTTTATAGTTTAATAATTAGGTACTCTCCTTGATCTTGCAATATCACACTCCTCAAATTCTACAACAATACAATCAAGCAAAAATCACACGCTCAAAACTAGCAACACAAAATAACAAAACAATAAAATGAAATGCATGCAAGCATGCAAGCATGCAACAACATGATTTTATTTGGGAAATTGTTATAGCAAAGTTTTTAAATCTACAAACACCTACTGGTCCTTTTTATAAAAGTGGAAATCCAATTGGAACCAAATTAGTGCAATTAAGTTATTTAAATCATTTTTCTTTTACTAGAAAAGCTTTATTCAATGGAATATTTTCTAGTGCCAACAAATTATATGTTAATTTCAAATGTTAGTGTTTATGGTTAGAGGGTTCAATAAACAACCATTTTCAAAAGGATTCACTCAAAAATAATTTTCACAATAATTTTTATAGCCAAAATAACCCTAAACAAGTCTCTGCCTAAAACTCAAATTTTACCGAAATAGGTGAACAAATTAAGGCCACAGTAATAAAGTTCACATTTTTCTTAATCCATATACACCAAATTTGTATTTTTCTGAATTATGTATCAAAAGTTATAATTTTTACAAGTTTAAACATCTAACAAATCATTTCTGGATTTTATCTAAAAACCCTAGCCACGTGGCCTAATCTTACTGCCCGGTACCGCTTCGGCTGGATCAGCTACACTGGCCGTTGGATTTAAGTGAGATCACATGGGCCATATCAACTGGTACCCCTTCGTTAAGTGAATCTATCCTAACCTTTAGATCTAAATCTAACAAACCTGAGCACGTGGCCAAGAACTGGCGGCACTGCTCTCTGCGCGCGTCGGCGGGGCATCTGGCGACAGCGCACCGGCGATGCTAGGGGTAAGAGGAAGGGCACTGGGGATTTACAGAGTTGTGGGGTCGAGGTGGTTGTCGTGGTGGACGCAGTCGAGGAAGGGGCGCACAGGTTTGGCCGCAATTCGTCGCCGGAATAGCTCCTGTCGTCGATGGCTTGCAGTCAGAGACAAAGCCGAGCACCTGGGGCTCGAGCAAGTAAACGGAGGGGGTCAGTGGGTGCGTAAGGACCTGGGTGAGATTCCATTGGTCAAATTAGGGCAACGGGGAGCTAGGTCTCACCGGAAATTTCGCCGGAGTCCTCGGTGGCCACGACGGTGCAAGCTAAAATTCTTGCAGCCTAGGGGCTCTCTGGGTGTGGGGCTTGAGGGGAAATGGAGAGGGGCCATAGGGGATTAAGAGGGCAGGGTCGAGGGAGAGAATTACTACTACGAACGCGCGAATTACTCGAATTTAACTCGAGCAAAAATGGCAGAGGGGGAATGCGGGTCCTGCGCGGGGTTGAAGACAATGACAGCGTGGCAGTGGGGCCTGTTCGTCAGTGAGAGGGTGCGGGGAGGGGTGCGGTGAGAAAAGAAAACAGAGGGGGAGAGGGGGAGCGCCGGGTGGGCTGGTTTGGTTTAGCTGGTAGGTTATTTTTCTTATTCCTTTTTATTTTTCTATTTTTATTCAAATCAAATGATTTAAACTCCAAATTGAATTCAAATCTTCACCAAACCTTTTAGACAAATTTTATTTAAAATATAAGTTGGTTATTTAGTCCATTTAGAGAATTTCAAAATAATTTTAAATATGGTACTTAAGCCCATATAATATTTTAAATAAACATTTATCCTTTTATATTATTTAAATATACTTTTATTCCATTCACTTATGGATTTTAGCCATAGTTTAAATTGACTTTGCAATATTTTGTATTTCTTTTTTCTTCCTATCTTATATAAATCATATGTTTGATTTATAGTTCCAAAAATGGTGATTCCAATTTGTATAATTCTATTTAATAATTATTTATCTTTATATATCCTTTTAGAATTACTTTGTTCACAATTAAGTATTGATTTTAGCTATGAACTTTATTAGCCTTGGAATACTTTCTTTTATCATATATAAATCATAAGTTTTTATCCATGGCTCCAAATAGACTGAAAACAATTTCCATGGTTTTGTAATATTGTTGTTTACCATTATTGATTATTTAGGAATGATGTTGTTAAATTTTTATATGGAACATAGCCAGAGTCTTGTATTGGACTTGATGATCATTTCACTTATTAGGGTTTAGGTTTTTGGTTTATCTTTTCCAAGTGCTCAATATCAAGATACATTCCATGCATGAATGCATTTGATCTGTTTGAAAATTTGTTTCTTACTTTCTCATTCAAATTTTTGTTCAAGTAGGGTTTTGACGCTTCCTAAATTTCATCATTTATTTCTTTTGTTTGTTTATTTTTCACATTTCAAAATTTGCAAAATTTTGGGATGTGACAGACTACCACCCTTAAAAGAAATCTCGTCTAGAGATTCGGGGAAGGCTAGAAACAACAAGTTGGTTTCAGGACAACTAGGGTACTACCACCATTAAGAAGATTTAACTAGATTGCATCTTGGCTTACTTGGTGTCTCGATGTAATTTCTCTGGACAGTTGTTTGCGTAGTGTCCCTTATTACCACATTTGAAACAAGTGACAAGGTTGAGGTCCTTCCCAGGTTTGCTTGTCTTGTTCTTCTCCTTTTGTAGACAATTTGACGCACAATGGCCTAACTCTGTGCAATTGTAGCACATCACCTGGCTAATATCCTTCTTTATCCTTTGTATCACTATCTCTTGTTTGTTTCCCTGGCCCTTCTTCTTTTCTGGGCACTCATTAGCATAGTGTACCATCTCCTTGCAATTGAAACATTGCATCTGGCTAATGTCTTTCTTGCTAGGGTTGGGGCGATTCTTCTTGTTCTTGGGTTTCTCCAAAGCTAGGAGGTCTCTTAGTTCATGTTCTTCATATTTCACCACAAATTTAGGAAATCTTTCTCGGTTCTTAGAACGATTCCTAGGATAAGTTGTCAATCTCATGTCCCTTGAATACGAGGGCCACACCTCATGCTACTCAACTTTAGTCACCTGTAAGTTCTTGTCATAGTAAGTACATGTGTATCATAGAGAACCGCCAATGGGGTACCCCTTGCACATGGTACATGAGCTATCCCATAACCAAAATTACAAGGCAAGCAAACAATGAGCATCTCAGCAATCTTTTTATTTACTATGTGCATAGATTTTTATTGAGGATGCTTCACAGAATGCTCATTATGGTGATGCTGCAAGTTTCCACCATGATTAGGCATGGCTTAGGCTAGCGGCCGAGGCATTTCTCTAACACAAAATACATAACTCCATGGACTTACAAGCTTCCTCTTTATTTCACACCAGTGACATCCATAGACAAAAGAGCATGATATCAACAGTGTACAAAGTACAAGTGCAATGTTGAAAATGTTCCCCATGACAACATGGTTCTGCTAATTCCAACGTATAAGTGCAAGCATATACAACTTAGATGACACAATAGTTCAAGTTTATTAGGGGAAAGGAATATAAAGTGTGCCATCAAGTTTGTGAGGGCTTTAATCACTAAGTTTTCACATAACAAAATACTTTTAAATTGGAAGATAGCTGAAAACAAGAATATACTTGGAATGGTGTAACACACCATGCATAGGAATTTATAGTGGACACTTTGGAGTAACTTAGTTTCTTGAGAGTTGGAAGCATGAGTAGAACTTACTCATACAAGTGGAGGCTAGCAAAAGACTGGGACCAACCAACTAAGAGAGCAATAATGGCCATAATCATGCAGAGTGACAAAACATTACTAATCAAAGCATAGAGTGGTACTACAAGTCAAGTACTAAATGATCATGGAGGCTATGATGACTTGTATGCATCAAAGGAGAATACCACAATATTATGCTTTTGTATGCTAAAACAACGCATGATTCTTTCAAGGCACACTAAGCAATCCCAATTGTTTGGAACAAGTCATGCTACAGCAATAATTACTAGGCATAAGGTCAAAACAACACCTAGCATGTCATGCTAAAGTCTAAGTCACAGTCAATGCAAGCTCCTCTTGCACTTCTCAAGCAAGAACTTTCTACTCCTTTCCAAGACCAATCAACTTATTTGAAACAACACAGCGAGAAAGGGGGTCCAAACTACTTTATTCAAGCAAACTAAACAAACTAAGAAAACCAAACGAAAACTAAGACGCTCCAATAACAACACAACAGTGCATGAAACAATAAAAACAAAGTGTCTAGAAAGACCTGAGCTTTTTATTGATGAAGAAGGGGATGCCTTGGGCATCCCCAAGCTTTGACGCTTATACCTCTTGGATATTTCTTGGGGTGACAACGGGGTTGCATCCCCAAGCTTGAGATTTTGTCCATTCTTCATCTCATTACATCATTCTTTCTCTACACCTAAAATTTTTCCTTCATACAAAACTTCACACAATCTTCATTAGCAACATTAGTGTATTCAAAAGATAATAAACCTTTGGGTTTAGCTTTGAAACAGCAAGACTTTTCACTATAAACACAATCTACTGTAGCAACTCCCTCAAAAAGCTCAATTCCCCAAAATAGAACTCAAAAGGAATCAATAAGAAGCAAATGCAAATAATGGCAGAAATCTGTCAAAACAGACCAGCAGGTAGAAACCGATTTTTTCGAAAATCTTCTATTGCTCAAATCAAAAAGTGTTGAACTAACGAAAGTTACCTAACATACTGGGAGATTTATTTGTAAATTTTCAGCTGAATCAGACTTAAAGAGACTCCTCATGAATTTTTATGGTGGAGGACATAAATCTGTTTCGGGACAGCAACTCCCCAAATCTTACTTCCCTCTTATTAGAGGTCATTCTTGACACAAAAAGCAAACAAGACTGAAGGAAACTCTTGGGTTATCTCCTAACAAGTACTTTTCTTTAACGCCTTTAAGTTAGGCACAAGAAGCAAGAAATCAAGTATTTTCAAATGAAGAAGCATTAACATCAATACTTGAAAAATCTTCAACTATGAAAGGTATCTCATCCAAATGAGTTTTGGAGGATCCCTTCTAATCTCTCTTTGGTTTACTACTTTCATCAAAAGGATTTTTAGGAACAATCCAATCAAAATTCTTTTCAAAGGCCTCATGCATCCCAACAAGCTTAAAGGGTATGGGTATCTTAAATTCCCACAACATCAGAAGTACCCACAACATCTACACAAGAGCCTAGCATATCAAAACGCTCAAAGACCTTTTTGGCTTCCTTAGCAACATCATGGAACTCTTTGAGCAAAGTTTTAAGAATAAATTCTCTCTTTTCAGGATTCTTTTCTTCTTTTAGTTTTAGGAAAAAAATTTGCATCATGGGGTTAAGGCTAACAAACCTAGACTCCAACATATGAACTAAAGAAGCAGCAACAATTTCATAATTAGGAGAAAGTTCTGGTATAGATCTATCCTCAGCATCCTCATATTTGCTAACATGATTGAAGAATTCTTCAATATTTTCTTTCCCAATTATAGAGCCACTACCTATCGAAAGGTCCTTCAGGGCAAACTTGGCGAATAGCATGCTAAGCAAGGGCAAGGTGACAACTAGGGTGGGAACTAATTTTTTTGTGTTTTTCATAAGAGAAAGCAAACCAAACTAGACTAATTTTTTTGAGTTTTTGATTAAAAAAGGCAAACAAAACCAAGAAAATAAACTAAGCAAACTAAAAAGAAAGTAAAGAGAAAGGTTGAGGAGGACTCCCCTTGTGAATACGTCCTTAGCCTCCCCGGTCCAATCAAGTTTTCCCTCAGTAAGAAACCGAGGTTATCGAACTAGTAGGAGGAAGGAAACGTCTCAAAGGTGTTGCAAGCAATGTGGCAAGCTGCACAACACAAACTCAAGACTTTGCCCCAACGAAATAGTGAGGTTGTCAAGCACACCGGTTTGCTGTAACAAAGGATTAACTGTATGGTGTGGAAGGTGATGATGGTTTGCAGCAAGTAAACAGTAATAGTGGAGGATGTATCAATGGTAAAGATTGGACCGGGGTCCATAGTTCACTAGAGGTGCTCTCCTTAGATAAACAAACATGGCATGAAGGGTAAACAAATTACAGCAGGGCAATTGACAGGAACTGAGCAAGGCATAACAATGCAATACTAGACAAAAGGATCCTACGAGATTCGATTGGGTAATACAACAATATACATAGACCGCCATCCAACTACATCTATGACTAGAAGTCCACCTTTAGGTTATCATCCGAACCCCCTCCAGTATTAAGTTGCAAGCAACAGACAACAACTGCTTTAAGCAAAGTGTGTAAGGTAAACAATCCACTTGTTTCATGAACAAGAGACCGTTGTTTTCTCCCTAGTGGCAACAACACATCTACAAACGAAGAGATTTCTGTCACTTCCCTTGGAAACTAGAGGCATGAATCCACTATCGAGCATAAATACCCCCTATTGGAGTCACTAGCAACTACTTGGCCAATGTAGCTACTAACAACGGAGAGCATGCAATATCACAAAAACACAGACATGATAGAATCAATAAGACAAAACCATTAATCAGTCTGACATAATAATCTCAATATCCACCGGATCCCCGCAAACACAACATGCATGATTACAAATAGATTAGATATTGATCATGAACGGAGCTCACAACATCTATACATGAAAGCACCAGGAGGATATACAACCATCTAGCTACTACATGGACCCGTAGTCCAAGGAGAAACTACTCACGCTTCATACCGGAGGCTGGCATGATGAAGAAGAAGAAGGCCTCCGGGATGATCTCCCCTCCGGCAGGGTGCCGGGAAGAGCTTCAGATCCCCCTATCTAGGGACGATGGTGGCGGCGGCTACAGACGGTTTAGTGAAATATTGATAGGGTACTTAGGGTTTTGGCATCGGGGGCTTCTTATAGGCGAAGAGGCGAGGCTGGGAGGCAGCCAGGGGGCCCACACCCTGCTCAGGCGCGGGACCACCCTAGGCCGCGCCTGGGGACCCTGTGGCGCCCCTCCGTCTCTCCTCTGGACTCCGTGTTCTCCTCGGTGAAATATTGACTTTGGCTTTTGTCCCGTCCAATTCCGAGAATATTTCCTTACTAGCTTTTTTGGAACCAAAAACAACAGAAAACAGGCAACTGGAACTGTGGCAACTTGTTAATAGGTTAGTACTAGAAAACATATAAAAAGCACTTCAAAGTGTGTACAAAGCAAAGCAAAGTAGATACTAAACAAGCATGGAACATAAAAAATTATAGATACGTTTCTGACGTATCATTGTGTGACTTCACTAGCACAAAAAACAATGATTTCCTAAGTACACCTATTGATCCACCTGCTCCTGATGCTACCTTTTATGAAATTAAGCCTGCTTTGTTGAATCTTTTTATGAAAGAGCAATTTTCTGGTGCTAGTTCTGATGATGTTGCTGCCCACCTCAATAACTTTGTTGAACTTTGTGAGATGCAAAAATATAAGGATGTAGATGGAGATATTATTAAGCTCAAATTGTTTCCTTTCTCCTTTTGAGGAAAAGCTAAAGAGTGGTTGCTGTCCTTGCCTAGAAATAGTATTGATTCTTGGATTAAGTGCAAAAATGCCTTTATTGGAAAGTATTATCCTCCTGCTAAGAATATATCTATGAGAAGTGAAATAATGAAATTTAAACAACTTGATAATGAACATGTTGCTCAATCTTGGGAAAGAATGAAATCTTTGGTAAAGAATTGTCCCACTCATGGACTGACTGCTTGGATGATTATCTAGACTTTTTATGAAGGGTTAAACTTCTCTTCAAGAAATCTGTTGGATTCTGCTGATGGAGGTACCTTTATGACCATTACCTTGGGTGCTGCAACAAAGCTCCTTGATAATATGATGGTCAACTATTCTGAATGGCACACTGAGAGAATCCACATGGTAAGAAGGTAAACTCTGTTGAAGAAACCTCCTCTTTGAGTGATAAAATTGATGTTATTATGGCTATGCTCATATAGATCCAAATAATGTTCCTTTAGCCTCTTTGGTTGCTCAAGAAGAGCAAATTGATGTGAACTTCATTAGAAACAACAATTTCAACAACAATGCCTATAGGAATAATTTTGGTAATAATAATAATTATAGGCCTTATACTCCCAATAATGGTAATAATTATGGAAATTCCTACAACAATACTAGAAGTGCTCCCTATGAACTTGAAGTCATGCTTAAAGACTTTATTAGTAAACAAGCTTTTGAATGTTAAGAAAAATATTTCATCTTTGTCTGAAGCACAATCCTCTTTGATTAGTAAAATGGATGCTAAACCTAAAACCTTGGAAAGTACCTTTGCTGCTACTCATGCCATACAAGTTACTATTGATGAAAATGTTAGACTATTAGCTAAACTACATGCTAAGTGGGAAAGAGAAGCTGAAATTGATAGAAACAATAGTGTTTGTACTATTACCACCACCAATATGGATGCTACCAAACCACAAGAAGTCCCTATTACTCCTACAACAGTACCTAAACCTAATAAGTCTACTACCTGTGATGCTAAGTTTGATTTTGATCATGATGGTTGCAATATCTCTGAAGTGATTGTGTTCCTACAAAAGCTTGCTGATGACCCACAAGTATAGGGGGTGTATCGCAGTACTTTTGATAAATAGGAGTGTCGATCCTAGCAAGGAGCAGAAGGTGCTGAACAATGTTATGGAGCAGGAAATCCCTGTGAATACTTAGCAAACGGATTTTTAGTAGTTTTCTGACAAGGCAACAAAACAAAGAGCAAGTAACAGAAGTAACGAACAAACATAGCAAGTGGCCCAATACTTTCTTAGCAAAGGACAAGCCAGTGGAAATACTTATAAGGACCAAACGTTCTCGAGGACACATGGGAATCCTGTCAAGTGCTTTCGCTTCAAATAGCTGAGTACTCTTGTTTGGTGTTTGTAAGTGTTGTGTGAGTGAACCTATGCTAACATACTGCCCTTCCTAGGACTAATACATACTTGTGATTAAACCCCCTGCAAACATCCGTAACTACAGGAAAGTAATTAAGATACAAATCTAACCACAGCCTTAAACTCTGAGATCCTACACTCCCTTGTGCAAAGGTGTCCTAACGGGGGTTCATGTTTCTGTCACTCCGGCAACCCCGCGATTAGTAGCCAAATACAAAATGCATTCCCGTAGGCCCATAAATGGTGAAGTGTCATGTAGTCGACGTTCACATGACACCACTAGAAGAATAGCACCACAAGTTAAATAGTAAACCATTGAATAATAACTCATCACAGATTCACTACTAACAACATGACTTCTCCCATGTCCTCAAGAACTAAACGAACTACTCACAAGACATCATATGGATCAAGATCAAAGATGATATGATAATGGATAACAATCTAAACATAAACAATAATCCAATAGTTCCACTCACAAGCATCAACTACAATAGTAATTAACACCGGGAAAGTTTCCCTTGATGAACTAAGCAATATCCAACACAATTGTTATAGCGGGACGGAGTGGTGGTGATGGTGTGGATGATGATGATGATCCCGATGAATCCTAGATTGACAATGGTGTTGATGGCAATGATCTCCCCTCTCCGGGAAGGAATTCTCTCGGCAGAAATCTGTCTGCCGAAGAGATCTTTCTCTCTCAGTGTTTTCCGCCCCCTAGAGGCGGCGAAAATCTATCTGTGGTCGCTCCCCTGGTATTAGGGTTCCGTAGGGAAGATATAGGCGAAAGGGCGGAGTTGGAGGCCGGGCAGGTGGGCCACACCTGTCCTAGGCGCGGGGTCAGGTGGGCCGGCGCCTAGGGGGTATGGGCCCCCTGAGGCCCAACTACGTCCCTCCTTCTGACTTCCTTCATCTTCTGGTAAAATAATATGTTTCCATATTTTTCTGGTATTTTTCTGATTTTTGCGAAATTGCACCGAAACGCCTTCTTTTCCATCAGAATCCAGACTCCGGCAGTCCATCCTCCAGGAATCATCTAACATGCATAAACAGATGAAAAGCCATAAGTAATACCTCATAATAAGACAAATATCAATGAATAGAGGTAAATTATGATATAGAATGGTGATGCAAATTGGGCGTATCAAATCCCCCAATCTTAGACTTCGCTTATCCCCAAGCGAATACTGAGCTCAGTAAACATGTCCACAGGTTTATGGAGTGAAGTGTCGATAAAAAGAATACGAACAATAAGCATCACACTTACCATTGCACAACTCATAGAAGAAAGCAACTCACCATTATATAACTTAGCTTGCAACCAAGTACAATAGTCACAATAGAGATACATAAAGATAAATCATAATTGGAATTGTCAAACTTGTTCTTGGTCAGAGAACACCCGGCAAACAGTTTCACAAAAGGCTTTTTGTAGAAGTTTCAAAACAGGAGCACTCTTTGCTTAAAAAGGTTTTTTTACAAGTGAAGGCTTTCAAAGTAATACTCAATAGATAAGAGTTTTGTGCAAACAAGGAAGATAAAGAACATGATTGAATAAATCACCATATGAATGCTTGAAACACAACAACTCAAAAGCTTGCTGGAGATAGAGAGGAAGTAGGTTTACTGACTCAAACTAGTAGTGGGAGAAAAGGTCCCTTCTTAGAGGGTAGCAGGGATTACAAGTCATAAAGAGCTTTCAAAAGATTATGATACTTACTAGCTTTGAGCCCTCATTGCCCCTATCATAAGCATATTGAGATGATTAAGGTTAAAGTGAACAAAGATGGAGTATATGCTTGACAAAATATAAGTTGGCAATCTCACGTCCCTTAAATATGAGGGCCACTCCTCATGCATACTCAACTTTGGGTCTAGGTAAGTTCTTGTCATTGTAAGTATTTGCACATCATTGAGAACCGCCAACGGGGTACCCCTTGCACATGGTACATGAGCTTTCCCATAACCAAAATGACAAGGCAAGCAGACAATGAGCATCTCATCAATCTTTTTATTTACCATATGCATAGCTTTTTATTGAGGATGCTTCATAGATGACTCACTATGGTGATGCTGCAAGTTTCCACCATGATTAAGCACGACTTAGGCTAGAGGCCCAGACGTTTCTCTAATACAGAATACAAACTCCATGGACTTACAAGTTCCCTCTTTATTTCACACCGTTGACATCCATAGACAAAAGAGCACGATATCAAATGTGTACAGAGTACAAGTGCAATGTTGAAAACGTTCCCCGTGACAACACGGTTCTGCTAATTCCAACGTATAGATGCAAGCATATACAACTTCGATGTTCACAATGGTTCAAGTTTATTAGGGGCAAGGAAATAAAGTGTGCCATCAAGTTCGTGAGAGCTTTACTAACTAGTTTTCTCATAACAAAATACTTTTTAATTTGAAAGGTAGATGAAGCTTGAGAATTTGCTAGGAATAGCAAAAGATACTAGGTAGATATGGTGGACACAAGTGGCAAAGGTTTTTGGTTCAAAGGGTTTTGGAAACATGAGAAGTATACCTTCTCAAAACAGGTTTTTGGCTAACAAGGCTGGGTAGCAAGCAAGAGAGTTGAAAGAAACAAGCAAACATACAAGTAATAAAGAAAACATGTAATCTTCCTTGAAGACACAAAAGAATCTTAAATAAAGAATACTAAGCTATGAGCCAACAAGAAAGAAAACAAATGATACCAAATACCTGTAAGCTCTTTCTTTCTTTCTTTTTCTTTCAAACTAGAGCCACTGACCAGAACTCGGTTTGCCAAAACCAATTTAGATCCACTTGATGATCCCAGAGTGGTGCCAATACTGAACAACAAGATCCATCATATAATAGAGATTGCAAACTAAAAATAAGAAGTGCAAAAAGTAAAGATGAGACTTCTCTTTAATATTCCAATAAAGGCACTCACACCAAGGGATACACAGATAATCAACTAAAGGAGAGATACTTCCTCATGCAACCCAAACTATAAGATAATACCTCTACCACAGATATGAATCCACTAAAAGATTAAAATATAATAGATAGTGGTGGTGATACCGCGGCACTCCCCCAATCTTGGAACAAGCCAAGGGGATGCCAAACCTGATGACAATTTACTCCTTCGGTGGTGTGGGTGTTCTCTTGTCATCATCAAACTTCCAAGGCAATGGTTCCCCATCCAAAAAGGATGTCCTTGTCTCTGCAATCCTGAAACTAGTAGCAGAGCTAATGTGATCAAATCTAGCCTCATACTCATAGTTTTGATTCTGTATGTCATAGAGCTGTGCTTGCAATTGATTGGTGGTCTAACGGAGTGAGAATATCTCTTCTTGGAGCTCAGCAACTTCTCCCTCGTGCTTGGTGATGAGTTCTGAACTTATCTTGTGAATAACATCCACTTCGCGTTCCGCCATCTTCTTGTACCTGAAAACTTCTTGTTCCAGCGCTTCCATCCTATCTTCCAGTCTGCCTTCTCCTTTAGGGCCTTGAACTTCTTTCATATGTACCTTCCCCTCCTTAAGGATCAACTCTTTGGGATGAGTCTTCAACTCATACATGTACGGGTTGAGGACTTCCACAGAGGGATCCTCCGTGGGTGTTCCAGAGGAAGACATTGAGGCTCCAAATCTGAGGATTTTCCTGACAGAAACATATCGAAACGAAAACACGACAAGAACACGATGCAAGAACCTCGGGGAACCCGGGGGTTATAAATTCCGAAGATTCAATGCATAAGGAAAGTTTTGACATGGAAACAAAGTGGAGATGGAGTTCGGGGGTGTCAAACCCCCTCCAGGCACGGCCAGGCTAGGCCCGCGCCTGGGGTGGGTTTGTCCACCCCGGGCTCCGTTTCCTCTTCAGTTTCGTCTCGTAACTTCCCTTATGTATTAAAAACATCAAAAATATAAAAATATTGGAGTTTCATGAACCTTCTGTTTTACCACTTTTACCTATTGAAAGACGAACTCTACAGATTCTCGTATTTGGTTCTTGATAATTTCTTCTAGAGTCAACATTTGGATGACATCCACATCTTCATTGTAAGAATCTCCAGAAATATAATGCTTTAATCTTTAACCATTAACCACCTATGTTGTGTCATCCTTTAGAGAAGAGATTTTGATGGCACCTGAACGGTATACTTCCTTGATAACAAAAGGTCCTTCCCATTTGGAGAGTAGTTTTCCTGCAAAAAATCTGAGACGAAACCTATACGAAAGGACTTTCTCACGAACATTGAACTCCCTTTTGAGAATCCTCCTATCATGCCAACTTTTTACCTTTTCCTTAAAGAGCCTAGCATTTTCGTAAGCTTCCCCTCTCCACTCATCTAGATTACTTAAATCGAGCAGTCTTTTTTCACCAGCAAGTCTAAAGTCTCTATTCAACTCTTTCACTGCCCAATAAGTTTTGTGTTCTAATTCTAAAGGCAAGTGACAAGCTTTCCCATAGACCATTTTGTAAGGAGACATACCCATAGGATTTTTATAAGCAGTTTTATAAGCCCACAAAGCGTCATTCAACTTTTTAGTCCAATTTTTTCTAGATCTATTGACAGTCTTCTACAAGATAGATTTGATTTCCCTATTGGAAAGTTCTACCTGCCCACTAGTTTGGGGGTGATAAGCTGAAGCTATTCTGTGGTTTACATCATACTTAGCGAGAGTTTTTCTAAAACCCCCATGAATAAAATGGGAGCCTCCATCAGTCATGAGATATCTAGGCACACCGAACCTAGGAAAAATGACATCTTTGAGCATTTTCAAAGAGGTCTTGCCATCAGCACTGCTTGTAGGTATGGCTTCTACCCACTTTGTAACATAGTCAACAGCAACAAGAATATGAGTAAACCCTTTTGAAGGAGGAAAGGCCCCATAAAGTCAAATCCCCAACAATCAAAAGGTTCAGTAACAAGAGAATAATTCATAGGCATTTCATTGCGTCTAGAGATGTTACCTACTCGTTGGCATTCATCACAGGATAAGATAAACTTCCTTGCATCTTTAAAAAGGGTAGGCCAATAAAATCCAGATTATAAAACCTTTTGTGCAGTCCTATCCCTAGCATGATGTCCTCCATACGCACTGCTATGACATTTTCTCAGTATCTCTTGTTGTTCAAATTCTGGAACACATCTTCTCATAATGCCATCTACTCCTTCCTTATATAGGTGTGGGTCATCCCAAAAGTAATGCCTTAGATCATAAAAGAATTTCCTTCTTTGCTGGGCTGTAAAGGTTGGAGGCAAATACTTGGAAACAATAAAGTTAGCATAATCAGCATACCAAGGATTCTCATGTGGACTTACCCTTATTGCAGCTAACTGCTCATTTGGAAAACTATCATTAACAGTCAAAGGGTCAAAAGAAATGTTTTCCAAACGAGATAAATTATCAGCAATAGGATTATCAGCTCCTTTCCTATCCATAATATGCAGATCAAACTCTTGCAAAAGCAACACCCACCTTATAAGCCTAGGCTTAGCGTCCTTCTTTGTCATAAGGTACTTAATAGCTGCATGGTCAGTATGAATAGTAACCTTAGAATCAACAATATAAGGTCTAAACTTATGACAAGCAAAGATTACAACTAAGAACTCTTTTTCAGTAGTAGCATAATTCTTTTGAGCAGCATCTAGAGTCTTGCTAGCATAGTGAATAACATTCAAATTCTTGTCAACACGTTGTCCAAGGACAGCACCCACAGCAAAATTAATAGCATCACACATGATTTCAAATTAATACCTTTGATATCTCTAGGACAAGGCATCTTCTCAATTGCTTTAGTTTTGGCTCTGTCAACTTCAATACCTCTTTCAGAGATCTTATGTCCAAGAACAATTCCTTCATTAACCATGAAATGGCATTTCTCCCAGTTAAGAACAAGGTTGGTTTCCTCACATCTTTGCAAAACTTTATTAAGGTTGTGCAAACAATTATCAAAATAAGTTCCATAGACGGAAAAATCGTCCATGAAAACCTCCACAATTTCTTCACAAAAACCATGAAAGATAGCAGACATACATCTCTGAAAGGTAGCGGGGGCATTACATAAACCAAAAGGCATACGCCTATAAGCATAAGTACCATAAGGACAGGTGAAAGTGGTTTTCTCTTGGTCCTGTGCTTTCACAGCAATTTGAGAAAACCCAGAATAACCATCAAGAAAGCAAAAGTGAGTCTTTTTGGACAACCTCTCAAGCATTTGATCAATAAAGGGCAGAGGATAATGATCTTTGTTAGTAACTTTATTAATCTTTCTAAAATCAATGCACATTCTATACCCAACCACTACTCTTTGGGGTATAAGCTCATTATCCTCATTAGGCACAACAGTTATTCCCCTTTCTTGGGAACACAATGAATAGGGCTAACCATTGACTATCAGCAATAGTATAAATAATACCACCATCAAGGAGTTTTAATACCTCATTTCTTACCACTTACTTCATCTTAGGATTTAGACGGCATTGGTGCTCAACAACTGGTTTTGCATCGGGCTCAATGTTAATAGCATGCTGACATATAGTAGGAGAAATTCCTTTTAAATCATCAAGAGTATAACCCATAGCTCCTCGGTGTTTCATCAAGAGTAGAAGATAGTTGGGAACGCATTATTAATATACAAGTGAATGACTTTGACATCAAAGCTTCATGTGACCTTGGTTCTAGTGTCTCTATTATGCCTAGAACAATTTATGAAATGCTTGATTTGCCACCTTTGGAAGTTTGCTATTTAGATGTCCCACTTGATGATAATGCTAAGAAGAAATTTATGGGGAGTATTAATGATGTTATTATTATGGTTAACAATGCTTATGTCCATGTTTATTTATATGTTTTGGATGTTGAATGCAATGCTTCTTGTCCTATTACCTTGGGAAGACCTTTTCTTATAACTGTTGATGCCATCATTGATATGAAAGAAGGCACCATTAAATATCAATTTCCATTCAAGAAAGGTATTGAACACTTCCCTATGAGTATAGAGAAGTTAACCTTTGCTCATCCTTTTAAAGCAAAACTTGATATTAATGCTTCTTCATTTGAAAATACTTGATTCTTGCTTCTTGTGCCTAACTTAAAGGTGTTAAGGAAAAGTACTTCTTGGGAGATAACCCAATAGTTTCTTGAGTCTTGGAAGTTATTAATTCTGTAATAACCACTCCTTTTCCTTTTTATTTGATTTTTTTGCCAATAATATCCTCTAATGAGAGGGAAGTAAGATTTGGGGAAGTGCTGTCCCGAAACAGATTTTTGTTCTCCACTGTAAATATTCGTGAAAAATCTCTGTATGTTGGATTGAGCTGTAATTTTCTTAATAAATCCCCCAGGTTGTTAGATAACTTTCGTTAGTTCAATAATTTTCTATTTGAGCAACAGAAGGTCTTTGAAAAGATCGGTTTTCACCTGCTGGTTTGTTTTGACAGATTTCTGCCGTTATTTGCATTTGCCTCTTTATTGATTCCTTTTTGGGTTCTCTTGGGCAAATTGAACTTTTTGAGGGAATTGCTACAGTAGATTGTGTCTTTAATGAAAGTTTTGCTGTTTTGAAACTAAACCCAAAGGTTTATTACTTTTGAATGCACTAATGTTGCTAATGAAGATTGTGTGAAGTTTTGTATGAAGGAAAATTTCAGGTGTAAGGGAAGAATGATGTAATGAGATGAAGAATGGACAAAATATCAATCTTGGGGATTCTACCCCGTGTCACACCAAGAAATATTCAAGAGGTACAAGCGTCAAAGCTTGGGGATGCCCAAGGCATCCCCTTCTTCGTCAATAAACATCTGAGGTCTTTCTAGACACTTCGTTTTTATTGTTTCATGCACTGTTGTGTTGTTCTTGGAGCGTCTTAGTTTTTGTTTTGCTTTGTTTGCTTGAATAAAGTAGTTGGACCCCTGCTTTCACTGTGTTATTTCAAATAAGTTGATTGGTGTTGGAAAGGAGTAGAAAGTTCTTGCTTAGTAGTACAAAAAGGGAGCTTGCTTTGATTGTGACTTAGACTTTATCATGTCATGCTAGATGTTGTTTTGACCTTATGCTTAGTGATTATTGATGTAGCATGACTTGTTCCAAACAATTGAGATTGCTTAATGTGCCTTGCAAGAATCATGCGTTGTTTTAGCATACAAAAGCATAGTATTGTGGTATTCTCCTTTAATGCTTTGTTTGGGTTGACTTGGGCACATGCTCACACCATGTTATGACTATGAACTAGTCACCTTATCCTCTATGATCATTTAATTTTTGACTTGTGGTACCGCTTTATGCTTTAGTTGATAATGTTTTGTCGCTCTGCATGATTATGGTCATTATTGCTCTCTTAGTTGGTCGCTCCCATTCTTTTGCTAGCTTCAACTTGTATTGAGTAAGCTCTACACACCATTCCAAGTATATTCTTGTTTTATCTATCTTCCAAATTAAACTTGTTATGTGAAAGTTAGTGATTAAAGCTCTCACAAACTTGATGGCACACTTTATTTTTCTTGCCCCTAATAAACTTGAACCATTGTGTCATATATGTTGTATATGCTTGCAGTTATAAGTTGGGAATTAGCAGAACCATGCTGTCATGGGGAACGCTTTCAACTTTGCACCTGTACATGTTATCCAGTTGATATCATGATCTTTTGTTTGCGGATGTCGTCGGTGTGAAATAAAAGGAGAGCTTGTAAGTCCATGGAGTTATGTATGTGTGTTAGAGAAACGTCTGGGCCGCCATCCTAAGCCATGCCTAATCATGGTGGAAACTTGCAGCATCACCATAGTTAGCACTCTATGAAGCATTCTTCTTATAAAAAAAGAGATAGAAAAAAGAGATTGAGAAAAAGAAAAAAAGATGAGAAAAGAGGAAAGAGAGAAAAAAGCACCATTTTCCAATGGTAAATAAGAATATTGCTGAGATGATCATTGTCTGCTTGCCTTGTCATTTTGATATGGGATAGATCCTGTATCATGGGGCAAGGGGTACCCGTTGGCGGTTCTCGATGATACACATGTACTTACTATGACAAGAACTTATCGGTAACTAAAGTTGAGTAGCATGAGGAGCGGCCCTCGTACTCAAGGGACATGAGATTGCCAACTTATAGTGTCAAGCATATACTCCATATTTTGTTCAATTTAACCTTAACCACTTCAAGATGCTTATGATAGGGCAATGCGAGATGAAAGCTAACAAGTACCATAATTTTTGGAAGCTCTTTATGAGACTTGAAATCCCTGCTTCCCTATGAAGGGCCTTTCTTCCACTTTTATATCGAGTCTCCACCTTGTATCTTTATGCACCAACTAGGAGAGCATAATTGTCATTCTTAGTTCTATGTGCATTGTCCCAAAACCTATTGATTGATTCATATTGTTGATATTGCTTGATCTTGAACTATTTGTATCTAGTCACCCTTATGAACTTTGAAGGTGTCATATGCATTTATGCTACTCTATGAGGGACAAGTTGAATGTCACTATGCTATGTTTTCTATATGTGAAACAAACAAACGTCTTTCAATGCATTGATATTCATGATCTTTGTTTGTATCCTTTCATATTGCAACATAGTTGCTATGTCTTATTGTTAGAACTTCATCTTTCATGCTCATGTTTAGAGTACTTTGATACCAGCTTTCAATGCTTGCAAATGGTTTGATCTTGATTGTAGTGGTGCATGTCACCTAAAAATTTATTCTTTTTATCACTTACCTTCTCGAGGACGAGCAGGAGTTAAGCTTGGGGATGCTTGATACGTCGTAAACGTATCTATAATTTTTGATGTTCCATGCTTGTTTAGTATCCACTTTGCCATCCTTTGTCTACAGTTTGAGGTATTTTTATACATTTTCTGGGACTAACCTATTAACAAGATGCCACAGTGCCAGTTGCCTGTTTTTTGCTATTTTTGGTTTCAGAAAAGCTAGTACAGAAATATTCTAGGAATTGGACGGGATAAAAGCCAAAGTCAATATTTCACTGAGGAGAACAAAGAGACCGAAGGGTAATCAGAGGGGTGCCCTAGGATGGCCCCCCCAGCGCCCCCCCCCCTGGGTCGCGCCTGGGCAGGGAGTGGCCCCCCTGGCCGCCCTCCTGCCTTGCCCCTTCGCCTATATAATCACCCCAATGCCAAAACTTTAAGTACCCGATCAGATCTCCATGAAACAGTCCGTAGCCGACACCACCATCATCCCTAGATCGGGGGGGAGATCTGAAGCTCTTCTTGGCACCCTTCCGGAGGGGAGAGATCATCCCGGAGGCCTTATTCATCACCATGCCAGCCTCCGGTATGATGCGTGAGTAGTTCCACCTTGGACTACGGGTCCATACAGTAGCTAGATGGTTATTTCTCCTCCTTTGATCTACCATGTTTAGATCTTGTGAGCTCCGTTCATGATCAAGATCATCTATTTGTAATCATGCATGTTGTGTTTGCGGGGATCCGATGGATATTGTGCATGTTGTGTTTGCGGGGATCCGATGGATATTGAGATTACTATGTCAGATTCATTAATGATTCTATCTTGTCTTTATGATTGTTGATTCTATCATGTCTGTGTTGTTTGAAATCTTGCATGCTCTCAGTTTCTAGTAGCTATCTTGGCCAAGTAGATGCTAGTGACTCCAAGAGAGAGTATTTATGCTCGATAGTGGGTTCATGCCTCTATTGAATCTGGGGAAGTGACAGAAATCTCTAAGGTTGTAGATGTGCTGTTGCTACTAGGGAGAAAACAACAATCTCTTGTTCATGGAACAATTGTATTGTTTACTTTACACACATTGCTTAAAGCAGTTATCCGTTGCTTGCAACTTAATACTGGAGGAGGTTCGGATGATAACCTGAAGGTGGATTACTAGTGATAGATGCAGTTGAATGGCGGTCTATGTATATTATTGTAATTCCCAATCAAATCTCATAGAATCATGAATGTCTAGTATCGCATTGTTATGCCTTTCTCTGTCCTGTCAATTGCCCCGCTATAATTTTTTTACCCAGCATGTTATGTTATTTATCTTAATGAGAACACCTCTAGTGAAGTGTGGACCCCAGTCCAATCTTTACCATTGATACATCCTCCATTGTTACTGTTTACTTTCTGCAAGCTACCATTACCTTCCACACCATACGTTTAATCCTTTGTTTTCAGCAAACCGGTGAGATTGACAACCTCACTGTTCGTTGGGGCAAAGTCTTGGGTTTGTGTTGTGCAGGTTTCCAAGTTGTTAGCAACACCTTTGAGTCATTTCCTTACTACTGGTTCGATAACCTTGGTTTCATACCGAGGGAAGACTTACTGCTGTGCTCATCATACCTTCCTCTTGGGGTTTCCTGACGAATCTCTAAAGTGATCTGAGCCGCATCAAGGTGTCGTTGTAAATAAATTCCGTTTGAACTGATTTTTCATGTGTCCTTTTTTCTATTGATTACCTTTTCTTCTAGACTGAAGGTGCTTTCTAAATCAAATGGAGTTTGAACATATTGGCCTATGGGATATAGAGAATTCAAATTAAGTTCCTACATGACATACCAGACAAAGCATGTACACCACGATTTCCACAACTTTTGCAACGAGAAATTATATAGTTTGCTAAGATTGCATCACATCCTCTTCTATCATTGCTTGGAGGATTGCTATTTTTCAATGAAAATATTTTTTATTTCAAGTTTCAAAAATCAAGTTAGCACACTTATTGTTAGTGATTTAACATTGCTATGAAAACTCCCCGAATAATTTCTATTGGCAATGATTTGCCTTTTTTTTCAAGATGTTGGTAAAGAGAATTTGGCACATTCAAGGTTTACCCAAGGACTTGTCCCGAACAATTCATAAGGCTGAATTTTTTGCAAAGGTCCCATGAGGAAGAACTGTTTAAAATAGAACCAGATGAAGCATTGTTTTGGTTTACCCCAGAAGTACCCACAAATTTGGAACATTTTGTAGTTGACATAAATCATGGAAGAATTTGATGATTTTATTTATTCATTGGCTGATATTATAGGGAGTAATGGGAGCACACATCATGGACGAAAGGTGGAGGCATAGTTGATGGGCGAGTGAAGAGGGCCACAAAAGCGGAAAGTAAATTTGAGATTTCCTTGGAGTAGGAGAGTTTCTCTATATGACATCAAATTATGGTGGCAAACACTAGAGAAGACTTAGCGACACCTAATGGCGGTACAACCAGAAGTGTGCATGGTGGGGTTATTTATGCAGCGGTTAGGTATTTTAGAAGTATTTTGTTCGAATACTTCCATAACAACTAAATGAAATAGAATGTTACTCATTTCACTATTATTTACATGTTCTCGTCTGTTATAAAACACTTATTGACGGTTGGTCAAAGGAATTTCGTATTGCTGGCCCGTTGCACTAACTGTACCATCTCATCCGCATCACAAAAAAGTAGTGTGTGATACAAGTAATGGAGTTGGTAATATACCAAAGACTAAGAATCAGTTGGAATAATCATCAATATTTGGTGTATTCCATCTAGCCTCAATTTTTATATGAATTTGTTTAGTGGAATATTCTTTGTATATTTCTTGTTCCCTTGCGAGTCTGGTCTATGTCTCTAGCCTTAGACCAACCTTTTAATCTTTGATGGTAATAATATAAATTTTCATGTTCATGTTTTATATTTTTTGATGATGTCAATATAAACCGTCTTAAGGACGGGAAAGTAGTTGAAAATTTTAGGAAAAAAATGCTTGAAAATGATAGTATTGAAAAGTAACTAAATGGGTCAAAGTGTGCTTGTGCTGAATGGATTGGGTCCCTTATGATACAAATTTTTCTCTCCCGTTGCAACGCATGGAACAGTTTCCTGGTCAGATCTAAATATATCTTAGTACCGCTAGCTATCCTCTGCTTTTCTACATGAACATATTTACTATTCAACTATATTGTATAAGACTTACAAATATTGATATCTAAAGAGAGATTGTATACTCTAACAATATCATCTCACGGGCGCGGCGTGTCGCCGTGCCACAGTTTCCTAGTCATGTTTGTACGCCTGGAATTTTTATCTCATCTCCTGCGTGCCCCCTATGTCCACAGAGCAGGCCTAGTGCCATTTGGAAGAACCTCTTTAGTCGAGACCTGCACCTGCTTAGAAACGAATCACTTGTCTAAATCCAGGTTTGACGAGCGCGTGCACGGTACACCCATAGGCCGTGCACGAACAGCACCGCGCGCGGGCTGGCATTCGCTGTCCGGCCAGGCCGACCGCGGCGACGTGCAACGTGAACTGAACTGAACTGAACGGGCGAGGCTATATCACTGCCGAGGTTCTGGATGAAGCAACGGCGTATAGCAAGCAGTGATCTCACACCTAAGCAGCTGTACGGCTGCTTCTTTCGGGTAATCAACTTGTGTCGAGAAATTCAGTTTTTTCAGACATAGCAGTTGGGTGTCAAAACATTCAGTTTTGTCAGAGTACTTTTTGTTAGGACTTGAAGTTATGGAAAAGTAGCGCGGGCGAAAGTAGCTAACTACATACAGATAATAAAATAACACAAACCGAGAAGTTAATGCACCGGAACATGCGGTGCTGCTACAGTAACTGCACTAAAACAATATGAAGAATGTCAATGTGGATTTCGCTGAAGAAAGTGCTGCTTTTCAGCACGCAGAGGGGGAAAGTTCCGGAGATGGCTGGGTCAGTTCATCACGCATACGCAAGGCAGGTTTGTTCTCATGCTCGGCAACTATCTTCTGCAAGTGTTCCCTGAGTAGTATGTCGCTGTGGGTACCCGTAAGCCAGACTTCCTCGAGCCTTTCTAGATAAACTAGGTTAGAAAGCTCCAAATACGACCCAGCAGCAGAGCAGTGGACCACCAACACCTTGACGAATTCAGGTATCCTACGTCCGAACACTATCTCAATCCTGTAGCCGCTGCAATCGATCTTGAGGACTGGGGCTTTGAGTTCATTCGCACCCTCAGGCCGATCTTTCAAATCATACTCGCTGTACCAACCATAAGTAAGCCGACAATCCCTCACCGGCTTGACACAAAGACGGCGAAACGCACTCGGGTGTGGCAACTCTATAAGGCTGTCTATGTCCTCTTGCTCTGACATTATCAACTCAAGATCTTCAACATGAGCCTTTCTAAGATTGCAGAGCTGCTTCAGCCAGACCGGAGACACGCGTAGGTTGCCACCGTACAGCTTGAGGCTCCGGAGGGTCTTTGGTGGGGTAGAGATGTCATCCAAAGAACACAAATCATCTTGCTTCTGTTTCTTATTATTAGTAGTACAATCTAGTCTCATTGACAAGGACTCGAGATGCGGGTAACCCGAGATGGCACAACACAACTCCTGCCAGTTTTTCCGGTTGATGCCGGACACCCCGAGTTTGCGCAGTTGTGTCAGCTTCTTGAGATCCTTGAGGATGGCTTTCCCATTCTTACCTGCAGCACTTACATTCACGTCACCAATAGTACGTAAGGCTGTTAGGGTCCCAACTCCTGCCACAACCTCAACACCATAATTATTTCCACAATGGAGTCCGAAACTTTGCATCAACTTGGACAACCAGCTGCTGGATCCTAAGGAATCATCGGTGCTGCTCTTGCTTGATGACCATCTAACTCTTGATGTTTGTAGGCATGTGCTCGTGCAACCGCCACTAACGACTTCATCTATTGCTGTTTCTGATGCTTCTGGTGGTTGAACTGATGTCTGATCTTCCTCTTCTCTTGCAGTAACAGGTTCTCTTGTTATTCCTTCTGCTACCACGGAGGATGATGCGACATCATCACCCAACAGCATCCCAGCACGAACATACTGCAGATTCTCGATCTTGATTACAACATATGGCAACTTAATTATCTGGGTGCCCCTCACATCAAGAGTCTGTAGCTGCTTCATGTCACCTAGTGAATCAGGCAGGTGACTTATTTTTTCGCAACCTCGTAGAGACAGGAACTTGAGGCGAGGCACTACCTTTCCAATCTGCTTTAGGTCATTATCTGTTACACCCAAGGTGTTCTCAAGATCAAGCACCCGGAGTAGCCTCATCTTGTCCGAAATGAGGAACGGTTCCCAATTCCCAAACACTGTCAAAGACCGCAGCCTCGACAAGTCCAAGCTCTTGAACACAATCTCGTCTCTGTCCCACGTTCTCCCTATGGTGAGGTGCTTTCCAGTGTGTTCTGAGTTAGGCCTGCAATTCCCTTCCAGTGCAAACACAAGATTATCTTCCATTGGCCGTGATACAATATATTCACGGAAGAACCCATTGACTTGATACATCTCAACTTTTTTGCTACTACTGCTACTGCTGATTGGTGACTTCTTTTGTATTATGCTCAGATCTACGAGCTTGCTGTAGAGCATTTCACCATCCTCCTCTGCGGTACTACCGCTAGATTTGTCCCTGGAGTAACCCTCCGCGATCCAACGCCTCAGCAAACGCCTCTGCCTAAAACCATGATCAGAAGGGAATATTGACAGATAGAAGATACACGGCTTAAGTGAATCTGGACAAGCATCAAAGTAGTTTTGCATCCAACAGAGGAGACCCTTCAAATTATGGAATCTCGGGTCCTTCTCCAACATGCCCATGAAGTTATCATTTATGGACTTCAAAGCCATTTCCGTTTCACGCTCTTTTTGGCAGTATTCGCGTATTGTAGCAATTACTTTGAGATGCCCTCCACATTTGGTCAGGATCATCTTTGAAAGCTCCTCCTCGCGGGGACTCAATATTTTTATCTTCCGAGAAGTTAAATTCTGAAATAGATACATAATTAAAATTTAGAGTGAATTCCACTTTTTATCCTCTAATTGTGCATTTGTGACACTAATTACCCTATATAGTAAAAATTCATCTAAATTACCATGTTTGGAAACTATAAACCCTTATTTTCTGATGCATATCTATTGGGCAAGGTGTGAGGGTGACGATTGAACCTTGAAATTATCGAGATGGTAACAAAGAATAGAATATTTGGTGCAGAGAAGAGTAGATATGATCAACGACGACGTCCTCCAATCTTGACATATTTTGTGGCGGCAGATCGTCCTAACATGTTAGCCTTATCCAAGAACACATGTTGAATGCTAAAACATGACAAAATCATGCTTAGAATTTTCTTAAATAGGACATTCGGATACAACTTCTACTAAATAGGGTAATTAGTGTCTCAAATGAATAAATAGAGGGTAAAAAGTGGAATTCACTCTAAAATTTAAGACAACACCAAATTGAGCATTTTAACGGTCAAATGGGTAATAGATCCGAATTTATTTCAAAATAATAAAAGTACGTAAGGTAAGACCAACATTTGACTTAAAATCAAATTGGGAAACAAAAAATTAAACAACGCCTATATTTTATTAAATATGAGAAGCGAACAGTTTCTAGACACTGAAATCTGGACTTCAAATTGAGTTTTGCACATATCACTTTTATCCTTGGAACTTGACTCATAACAAAGTTACTTCAGGCCCCTAAACCTTTGATATAATTTTGGCTACTAGTTCATGTTGTTGTAGTAACGTACTTGTAAAGCATGATAATATCAGGGAGCGGGTTCATTACCTTAATCAGTTAAAAAATAACGAGCCCGTCTCGTACTAAACATATAGTACAAGTCAATGCTAGCTGTGTAGATCAACCCATGTCACGTATAAGTAGTACACGCATATAGTAGGTATCGGTTAGGTCCGACCACTGTTAGAGGAGACATTTTTTTACTCCTCTAATTTACTCTACCATTTACTCCTCTAAATTATACGATGTCAGCCAGAGATGCTCTTAGGCTTCTCCCAATGCATTGTTTCTTAGCGTGTTATCTTAGAAGATAGTATATACTTATGACGGATAACAACACTCTTAAGTTTTGTATCAAAGAGATGTTTTATTTAATTAGTTTAGGGATCATATTTGGATTTCAACATTGTGCCCAGTTTGTGGCATGAATTGACAAGTCTCGAGTTTTTGCACTCAGGGGATAAAAAAAATATAACTCAATGGTGTTCATACGGTTTAAAACAAACTACTAAAGGCATGGGTGCATTATATTTATGAAACATAAGTTAAACAACAATAATATGCAACTTAAGGTTCAGATGCCATCACCTGAATACTAGCAGCCTACAACACCTTGTATCATTCACAACTGCATGTATGTAGAATCACTTGCATAAAAAACACATTATCCATGCTCTAATGACCAGACTCAGATTTTGCTTCTTGCTACCACATTGCTACACACAATGCTTATAATTAGCCATCCAAAACGAAACCTACAAACAAGCTAGATTTGGCAACAAAAAAAAAGAATGGATAACAAGCAAGCGCCAGGTGTGGCTAGACGTCGTGGAGATGAACGAGTAGGACACACTGGATGCAACTAACAAACAAGCGTCGGGATGGCCGGAAGATGTGGACATGTGGCGGGAAGGGTGCGAGGAGGCATGTCATATTTTACCTACAATTTCGTGCTAAGGTAGTTGTGTTGGGACATTCTTCTTATCTATATTTTGATATTTATTTATTATAGCGAAACATCAGTATATCTAGCTTTCATCCTTTACTCTAGTGGGATATATGTTAATATGCACAAAATACGTATATGTTGCTGTATTTCTTGAACTATAAAAGAATTTCAATAATAAAAAGCTTGAGCCAACACACCTTTGTGAAAAGAGCAAAGGCTGCGTCGGCTTCTAGACCTTTGACGTTGATCACTCTATCTCCGTCATCTGCACAATGTCTGGCAACACTTGCTTCATTTGTAATGACAAGTATGCATCCTTCAATAGGCTCAGATAAGAATGCCTCTTTTATCAAATCCCAGTCCTGAATGGATCGCAGGCCACAAATAACAACGAAACATTTGACTCGGCACATAAAGTTACGGCACTCTTGAGCTGGGTCCTGCCCTTCCATCATACCAATAGCGGCGGTTTCCTTAGCTTCAAGATTATCAGAATGAAAATCCAGAAGTAAGCTTCTGGACAAGTCTGTCAAATTGAACGGATATGTCACATCAACCCAGCTATACTTTGTGACACCGGTGCGTAGATTATATTGGCTTAAACCAATTATATTGGTGTAGTAAATGTGTTTGACAAGAGTTGTTTTGCCAACCCCAGCAACCCCCCACACTGAGATCACCCCAGGATCGCCCTCTAACTGATAGCAAAGGCCACTCCATTCACTCTGATGACCAACAAGTCCATATTTCTCCCTCCACTCAAATGCCTCCAGTTGTCTACCAGAGAAAAAACGAGTCACGCGGTGAACCCAAATGTGCAAGTGGCACTCCTTCCGGAAGTATCTTTCCATTAATAACTCCATCTGCAAGTAGTAAGGTAAAACTCTTGCAATCATTATAAAACTTAAAAAAAATCGAGACGTGTAAATCAACCGATCGATGTGAATTCTTGCAGTGTTACCTTTTTTCTAAACTAAATAAGACATTTTCAATGGTACTGAAGTGCATTAGGCTGGTCATAGTGGGGAGTAACTTAGAGTAATAACATGCGTATGTTACTAGTCTAAGTTACTACCTCTATAGTGAAAGATAACATATGTGTGGTGTCATGCAAATGTTTATTTATTGCAATATAGACTTATTTTGTTTTAAAATATGTGATGTTGTGGTAACATAGCTAGTTACCACAAGCCTCTCTTTCATCATTTAATTGCTTGCCATGTCATCTAAATGCTTAGTTGACAATACATGTAGGACTATGTTACTACTCAAGTTACTCCCACTATGACTAGTCTTATAGGTTCTCAATACACTTGCAAGGCCTCACAATGGTTCTTGAACTTTGAAAATCGCCATCTGGACCCAGACCCGTAATTAATAAGGTGATGTCCAAACCCGAGTAATCTAACAAATATAATTACTAACCAGTGTGTCACTTATTAATTTCAATTTATCTTGTTAAGTAACAAGACGAAGTTTTTTTTTTGCGGGTGAAACAGGATCTTTATTAATCAGGCAGGATTACAGTGTTGTCAAGTTCCACAAACCGGAGAGCACATTCCGGTCCAGAACCTAACCATGTCATAGTACGGCCTTGCACTCTCGCAAAGGTAGCAAGAGAGTCACTAACCCTAACCTGAACTCGATCCACCTTAAGAAAAACACACTCTCTATCCAACTTAGCTAATTGTTTGATCTCATTAATATAATTGAAGAACAACGATCTGTTCGCTGAAGAAGAATTGACAGCTTCAACCAGGAGCGCACAGTCTGATTCAATGATAATTGGCAACAGAGAGTATTGCATTGCCATTTGCAAACCTTCTACACATGCCTAGAGTTCAGCTTCAAGGGGCTCGGTGCAGTTCAACAGATATCTGCATGCCATGAAAATAGGGGCACCAGTCGCGTCGCGTAAGGCCATACCTGCCCCTGCTGTGCCGTCTTTACTAGAAAAGGATCCATCAATCGTAAGTTTTACCCAACCAATCTCTGGTTTGGACCAGATTTTATCAGGGGCCTTACGCTCAATCCTCTCTTGGCGTGCAGGGCTAGTGACAGCTAAGGGTTGCTTCCCTTTCAGTAAGCTTGACGTGGATGCCTTATTGATGTTTCTAAGCAGCTTCAGATAACCACACAAAAATATTCTGGAGCTTTCAATCAGCGGGAGAGGCTTCTCATGGGTAATCTCATTTCTGCAGAACCACGACCGCCATGCTATCAACAAGGTGGTATCTATCATGTCCGTAGGGATCTTCAGCAGAAGAGACTGAAACCAATTAGGAGATGGATCAAGCAGATCGACTTCTGTCGGTAAGCACCAAATTTTCCTCATCTCATCCCATAGCCTTTTAGCATGAGGGCAACTGTACAAGGCATGGCGTTCATCCTCCATGCCCGATCCACAAATCTGGCACATACCTGTAACATGCAGGTGACGAGATAATTTATTTTTTTCCGTTGGTAAGGCACCAGATGACGCCTTCCAAGCGAACATTTTCACCCTTGGAGGTACAGACGAGCTCCAAATTTTGGTCCAACATGGGCTTCGGCCAGCTGGGAATACACTTGAGTCAGCAATGTCACATTGGGAGCGATGAGCTTGTAGGGCTATGCGATATGCACTTCGGACTGAAAAAACACCAGACTTCTCCGGTTGTCAAGCTAATACATCGCCATCCAATCTCCGAGAGGGAACAATTTTCAAGATAGCATCAGCATCAATGGGATAAAAGTGTTGGCGTATCAAATCAGTTTTCCATGTGCCATCCATTGCAATCAGCTCCGAGACACGTCGTAGTCGCAAGGAACCACGAGCGGTGAGGGTTTTACAGTATTGATCCCGAGGAATCCAAGGGTCCCGCCATATTCTCACACTTCGACCATTACCAATCCTCCAAATTAACCCCTGCTTCAGAAGTTCTAAACCATGGGAAATGGCCGTCCATGTGGAGGACGGGTTTCCGGTGAAGACAGTGTCATAGAGTTGACCGTTTGGAAAGTAACGAGCCTTTAAAACACGTGCACATAGGCTGTTAGGGAAAACCAGAAGTCTCCAAGCCTGGCGAGCAAGTAAAGCCTGGTTGAATAGGCGCATATCACGAAATCCCAGACCTCCCTGGCTCTTAGACCTATTAAGCTTAGGCCAGCTGACCCAATGCAACTTCTGTTTTCCTTGCTCCACGCCCCACCAGAAGTCCCTCACTAATTTCGTGAGCTCATCACAAACTGAAGCCGGGAGTTTAAATACCATCATGATATATGTGGGGATGGCTTGTGCTGACAGCTTTGATGAAAATCTCCTTCCCACTTTGTGCTAGAGTACTATCACCGAGTTCAATCAACCTTTTGCTGAGTCGTGATTGTAGGTTATCAAACTTGCCACCATGCATACCACCTTCAGGTGTGGGAAGGCCAAGGTATTTGGCTTCGAATGCATGCTGCTCCACCTGCAGAATATTTCTGATATCTGTTTGCATTTGTGTAGGACATGCAGTGCTAAACATGATAGAGCATTTTGCCGGATTGATTAATTGCCCTGTACACGCTGCATATGTATCCAGAGTTTCCTTCACGCATAGAGCCTGTTCTTCAGAAGCTTTGAAGAATAATAAGGTGTCATCAGCAAATAATAAATGAGAGATCCCAGGGGCTCGCCGACACACCTTGATGGGAGTTAATTTATGTTTGTTCACTTCATTTCGTAGGAGGTTGGATAAACCATCGGCCACAAACAGGAAGAGGAAGGGTGATAGGGGATCCCCCTGCCTTAAGCCACGAGTAGGAGAGAAAGCTTCCAACAAGGTTCCGTTAAATTTGACGGAATATTTCACCGTGGTAACACACATCATTATCCACTGTACCCACCGGTGAGAGAACCACATTTTTTGCAATGTACTCTCCAAAAAGTGCCAATCCACTCTATCATATGCCTTAGACAGATCCAACTTATACGAGCAGAAAGAAGAGTCAATAGAAGTACCATGCTCCATATAGTGCATACACTCGAAAGCTAGGAGTGCATTATCAGTAATCATCCGACCGGGAATAAAAGCGCTCTGATTTTCGGAAATAATATCTCCTAGTAACGGTCTCAGCCTATTAACCAGGCACTTAGAGACCACCTTATATAGAACGTTGCATAATCCAATAGGTCTATAGTCCTTTAGTTCCACTGGGTTGTCGATCTTTGGTATAAGAACGATCGAGGTATCATTGACACCATCAGGCATGAGGCCAGTAGTAAAGAACATTAGAACCGCCTGGACAATATCATCTCTTAGCAGGTCCCAGTTCCGTTGATAAAATCTTGCATGAAAGCCGTCGGGTCCCGGCGCTTTAATTGGTCCAATCTGGAAGATAGCATTGGAGATTTCATCCACCGAAAACTCTTTACAGAGCTGCTCGTTCATCTCATCAGTGATTTGAATCGGAGTCAAATCAATAATGGGTGCTGAATGCAAGTTGGGGTCACGAGAATATAGGGACTTAAAATACGAGACAGCCATACGCTGCATATCAGTAGGGACAGTTTGGACGACACCATTATCATCACGAAGTTTAGTGATTTTATTCCTCCGTGCTCTCCAAACAGCCCGCCGGTGGAAGAACTTGGTGTTACGATCTCCCTCCTTGAGCCAATCAATCCTTGACCTTTGCAACCAGATCATTTCTTCCCTATATAAAATTTCGTTCATAAGATCCGTGGTAGCACTGATTTCTTCCTTCGAGGCGCCGTCAGTATATAGATGTTCCAGCTTCGTCCGCAAACGAGCTAGCTCATGTGTGACCCTTCCGAACTTCTCCCGCCCCCAGGAGTGTAACTTGCGCATGAGCGTATCAAGACCACAATTAACAGCACCAAGGTCCTGCATGTGCCCTAATCCCCTCCACTCGCGGTCAATAATCTCCTTGAGTGCTGGATCAGTTTCCCAAAAGATCTCATATTGCATGCTTCTCCTAGCTGGGCGTTCTCTCACTTCTCTGTCCAAGGACAACATGATTGGAACATGATCTGAACAAGGAGTCACTAGGTGGGTCACGGTAGCAGCTGAAAAAATATCCCGCCATTCATCATTTGCTACAACGCGATCCAGTCGGACCCGAACATTATGTACTCCAGACCGTTTGTTGTCATAAGTAAACGGCAGCCCAGAAAAACCAATATCCTTGAGCTCACACGAACGCAGACAATCCCTGAACGCAGCCATTTGTGATTCCGGGCGCAGCCTCGCCGAGAGGTGCTCATGCTGCCATAGCGCTTCATTAAAATCCCCCAAGACGACCCATGGAAGAGATGAGGCTGCCTTGATGGCCGACATGGAATTCCACATGCGATAGCGATGTTCCACTCTCGGTTCACCATAGACAAAGGTTGCATGAAATAAAGGTTCACTTGGGGATGTCCTGATGTATGCATCAATATATCTATCAGTAGTCTCCTTAACGTCAACATAGTAACTTTCATGCCAGAATAAAGCTAAACCACCACTCATACCATCAGCATCAACACTAGAAAAACCACGGAGGCCTAGACGACTCCGAAGACGTCGAACTCGATCACCCCGTTGCCGAGTCTCACATAAGAAAATCAGCTGGAAACGGTGTGTCCGTTGAAGGACACAAACCTCTCGAACTGTCGCAGAGTTTCCAATACCACGACAGTTCAGACCACACCAATTCATTGGGACCGGCGGTCGTCCTCAAGGGACGCCGCCGATGACTCTGTTATAGCTTCATGTAACTTCTCTGAAATTCTCCTCATCTTTGGAGTATTCTTTGGCTTCACATATTGCTCAGGGAGAGGGGGAATGTCAGACACAGAACCAATTCTTTGGCTGTGTGCATCCGTAAAGCCACTAGGGCAATACATTGTTACAGAGACAGAATGTAATTGATGTCTTATGATATTAATATATGCTCCTTTCCACATAAAAATATATAATGATTATTACAACACCTGGGCATTTCTCGGGGCGTGCCGGGCTTTGATACAGGCTTAAAAAAGCGTGACACTAAAATCTGAGGCCCAAGCCAAACCAACTGTCTTGTCTGAAATCAGGCCCAAACCTGGTTTGAAGACCAAAAAGGCCGACTCGGCCTAGGAAGCCCGGCCCAACCTGAACTAAAATCATCTGTTTTTGAGGCATGCACCTGTCCGTTCTGATATTCGGGCTCATCAGTTCCAAGCTCGAGCCCGGACCGACAACACGATTTGGCCAGGTCTGGCCCGTGATTTGCGAGCCGGTCTCCCTATATTCATGTCTATTTTTTTTCACTATACTATATTCTCCCTAATGCATTCACCTCACCGACGGATATTCTCCAACTATTTTATACATATATAATCTTATTACAAACTTGTAATTTATTATTCGGACAACTCTAACACCAACTGTATCTAATAAAGTTTGAGCTAACCTCACGAAGTATAATGTGTGACCACAAAATGTGAGCATTAGATCTTTCTCCTTAATTTTGTCTGATATTAACATGGGTCTTGTGTACAGTAGTATATGCTATCTTAGAAGGTAGGTGAGCGATCACTTTGTTTAACTTATCAAGTTATACATAAAAGTTATTACTAAAGTTTTTCACATGAAAATATTCTAGTACAAAGAACGTGTATTCACAAACGAAGGGACCGTGCTTTCGGGATTGTTGCATTAACATTTTAAATTATTATGGAGTTTCCTAAAAGAAACAGCACAAATTATGTCACATTCCGGTTCTACTTTGACCGCTAATTTCTTGGACAGCGCTAGGCGTCCTCCGGGGAATCAAATCCCCCGATGCCCTCGGGTGGAGAGCTCGACACGTGTCTCTCGGCATGGTTAAAGAGGAAGGAAAAACCTTGACCCCGTGCAACTCACCTTCTCTCTCCCACGTCCTGGCATGTGCACCATTCCTTTCTCTCCCCATGAAAGGAAAAACCAGGACACCTATCATGTCGCCTCTCGCTCTCCCAAGTGTCGCCGGAGACGTCGCCGTTGCCAAAGAAGACGCCGTCGCCGAAGAGGCCGCTCGCCCCTTGTAGCAAAGACGACCGACTAATGTAGCAGCGTCGTCTCGCCTATGTAGCAGCGCCGACGGTCCATTGTAGCAGCGCCGGCCGCCTATTGTAGCAGCGCCGCCACTTCTCTGTAGCAGAGGCGGCCGCTGCAGGTTAGTAGCAATTCCGGTGTCCAGTTGTAGCAAGGCCGCGATGGGTTGTAGCAATTCCGGCGGCCGCGGTTGTAGCACTCCGGTGCCTCCGGCCGTAGCAAGGCTGACGGACGGTTGTAGCAGCGGTGGCAATCAATTGTAGCATGGCCTGCCGTCCAAGGTAGCACCGCCAGAGCCGTTTGTAGAAACGCCTTAGATGGAGCTCGAGAGCCAGTGAAGTGGAGCCCCGATAGCAACGCAGGCCTGCCCCTCGCAGCCGTCCGGTTTCCCTCACGTTGTGGTCGCAGTAGCCATCGTGGTCGCACCAACACGTAGTCCTCGTACGCCTCCAGCTGCTCGATGCGCCCGTCCTCGCATTACGGCGGCCGCCAACTTGCAACGACATGGCCGAGAACTAACAACAGCGCGCCTTGCTGTGGCGGAGGTAAGCCATGACGCGTGGTCGTGTTGTGGAAGAAGAACAACAGGAGAAGAGCGGCGGCCGGCGCAAGGTAGGAGAAGACGGGCAGTGAGTTGGGGAATAATTTCGGTGGAGAAGATAAGGTCAAGATATTTTGGAAGGATTGGCATGATGGGGCCCACACACGAGCGCTGTCTTCAAGAGGAACCTAACAACGAGCGACACGAGAGGACCCGGTGGATGAAAATGTTTCATCCCCGGATGATATGTATCGTTTCCCTAATTTCTTTGATAATATGCTTTTGTGTAGACCTGAATTGCTAGCTAAGATTCAGCCTAATTCATTAACTACTACAAATGCACACGTATTTCACACAATGAACAAAGTCGTATCTAGTTTTTCACTCAACCTTTGATAATCTCAAGCCTTAAAAAAATTGATAGTATAGTACTGTTGATTAACATATAAACCATTATATAACATGCATATATAATTAAGAAAGTGGCTAGTTGAGCATGCTTACGTACGTACCCTGCTGAAGAAGGCACACAGAGATTGACCGTCGGAGAATTGTCTAAGGTCCGATACTTGGTATGGCTCCCCCGTGCAGGAGAGTGCAAGTGCCAACTGCCGCGTCGCCACCACAATCCGGCTTCCGTTCTTACTGTCTGGCAGGTACATTCGGATAACATCCCACTCCACCACACTGAACAAGTCCTCCAAGATGATGAGATACCTCTGGTTTCTCACCTGCTGCATCAGCTCGGCCTTGATGAGATGGTACTCTTCTGTTGTCCGGAAGAAGGGCTCCAAGTCTGCTTGGTGGTGAGAAGAGGTGGCATACAGCTGAGTCAGCAGGCTCCTCAGGAAGTCGTCAGGGTTGAAAGGATGCACCAGCTTGATCCAGGCCCGACAACTGAACTGTCGGCAGATCTCTGGGTCATTGTAGGCCTCCCTGAAGGCGTGAGTCACCCAGAGATGAGCAGCTGATGTACTTCCCCAGAGTGAGATCACCTCAAGGTGACTCCCCTCGTTGTTGATCAACCTCTTCAGGCCGCCCATGATGTGCCGCTTCTTCCCCATGGCCTCCCATACCTTGCTCAGGACGCGGAATGTTGTTGATGATGTATTGCCGGCGGTGGCCGGCAGCATAAGCTCCGGCACCGGCGGAGAGGAGACATAAATAACTGCTGCTGCTGCTGCTGCTGGCTTGGGGTCGTCCTCCACGTTGGTGATGAGGTTGTAGCGGGTGTTCCTCTGGCTTATGTCTTCCACCCTTGTCCTTAGCTGCTTTATCTCCGCGACCGCCATGTCGAGCAGCAGCGGTGACATGCACACCAAGAAGGAGGAGGCCAGCCGGCGCACCCAGTCCCAGCGCGACGGCTTGTCCAAGTGGACAACAAACTCGACGCAGTCTTCGACATCGAAGGCGAGATCGCGGATCTGCCTCACCCATGTCAGCACCACTTCATTCTTGGCGCGTTCCTTGTTGGCGAGCTTTAGGAACGATTGCATCATCTGGAACTCACCGGAGATGAACAGCAGGTCATTCTGCACCCGCACCTTGAGCTTCGCCTCCTCCTCGATAGCCGACTTCACCCTGATCAGCGTCCCCTCCACCGCCGTCTTGGTCAACCCAAGCGCGAACTCCGCCATGGTCTCTCGAGCTCTCAGAGGATGCTTGTTGGTGTGTTATTAACTGTGAGTGGTATGACACAACTCACTAGGACTGGTGGAGCTAAGTAGTGATGATTGGAATTGCCGCACAGCTGTTTTGTTACTGTTGTAGCTACTGCACATACATGATAGAAGCTCTGCCAAATGAAGTGATTAATTATTTGAGAATATCGATTCACTATTGGCACTTCATAATTGCTGAATGAAATCTCATTGAGGAAAGACTCTAAAAACGTCTTAATAGTTAGAAAGATAAATTATTATTCCTTAATGGAAGACTTATACTAATCAATTCAGTACTCACCAACATGATACTGTATATGATCTCGTTCTTTCAGTTACCAAAAGATGTCTTGAATAAAGTAAATTATTACCGATCAAGATCTTTTGGCAGGGAATAATGAAAAGAAAAAATATCGACTGAATAGATGGAATGTAGTCTGCCGACAATATAAGAGTGGACTTGGCATACATGATTTGCAAGTCAAAAATACCATGCTTCTAGATAAATGGTTTTTCAAACTACTTACAGAAGATGGTGTCTGGCGAACCATTTTATGGAGGAAATATGTTGATTTCAAAGTTATGTCTCAAGTGGTTTGAAAACCCGATGATTCATACTTTTGGGCTATACTTATGGCGTCTAAAAAGCTTCTTCCATTTTGGTGTGTTCAATATTAAGGATGGATCGCAGATTAGATTTTAGAAGATAAGTGGCTTGACCAAACTTCTCTTCAAGAACAATATCTAGCTCTATACTCCATTATTAGGCATAAAGGAGATACACTTTCCACAGTAATAGAATTTAATCCTCCTAATGTATCTTTTAGAAGAAGTGTCATAGGTCATCGACTAGTATCTTGGAATAATCTTTTATTACGATTATCCACGATATAGATGTCAGATGGTGTGGACGAGTTTAAATAGAAATTAGTAGAGAGTGGTAAATTTTCAGTTAACTCAATGTATAGAGCTTTGATCTAGCCTGATATTCCGATCGATGATAATAGTAAAATTTGGAAGATAAAAATATCCCTAAAGACGAAGATATCTGCATGGTATCTCCGTAAGGTAGTAATTTTTAGAAAATATAATCTTATAAAGAGGAATTGGCATAGAAGTACAAAATGTGTTTTTTATCGTCATGACGGGACAATCCGATATTTATTATTCCATTGTAAATTTGCTCGTTCTATATGGCCAATCATCCAAGTAGTCTCTGGTTTATCTCCCCCATGTTTAGTGGCCAATGTATTTGGTAACTGGTTGCACGGGATAGATGATAAATATAGGACTTTATTTAGGGTGGAAGCGTTTGCCATTATTTGATCGCTTTGGCTATGTATAAATGGCAAGATTTTTAATAACATTACGTTTTTCATGCAGGTTATATATCAGGCCACATTTATTCTCCGATCATGTACTCCTCTACAACGTATGGAGTTTCACGACTTGTTTGCGGTGGGGTGTACGTGATTGGAAGATGCGGTGAAGGATATTTTCTCCCGACATGAATGACCGCGTGAATTGCGGATTAATCTTCCATAGTTCGAGGCCGTTTATTTTGATAGTATTATCTGTAATAATGGTCTACTTATTCTTCTCTCTTGTTGTGTGAATTGATAGGACGTGTGCATTTTAGTTATATAGAAGCCGGGTATAAACATTATCTAAGTAATAAAAATTAGGAGAATGGTATGATGTTATTAGAAGCCGGGTATAAACATTTCCTGATCATGAACATTGAGATGTTATTAACAACAAGATCATATCATTAGGAGAATGGTATGATGGACATACTCCTATAGATAAGCGTAGCATAATGATCAAGTCATTTCAATAGTTCGTTTGTTATAAGCTTTCATATACATAGTAACCCAATTCCTTCGACCATGAGATTATGGTAATCACCATCACCGAAAGGATGCTTTGATGAGATCAAACACCACTTCGTAACTGGGTGGTTATAAAGGTGACATTGAGTATTCAGAAAGTATGTGTTGAGGCACATGGATCAAGGGTGGGATTCGTCCATCCATATGACAGATAGATATACTCTGGGCCCTCTCGGTGGAATATCATCCAATTAGCTTGCAAGCATGTGACTGGCTCACAGGGATCACATATCATAGGAACGAGTAAAGAGTATTTATCAGTAACGAGGTTGAACTAGGTATGCAGAGATACCAACGATCAAACCTCGGATAAATAAAATATCGTGAGAAAAAGGGAAATTGGTATCGTATGTAAATGGTTTATTCGATCGCAAAGTAATCATAAAAATATGTGGGAGCCATATGAATTTCCAGATTCTTTTATTGGTTATTGATCGGAGAAGAGTCACGGCCATGTCTGTATAATTCACAAACCGTAGGGAGACACACTTAAGGATTCAATGTTGTTTAGTAGATATGGATTGTGAGTAAGAAATACCGAATGTTGTTCGGAGTCTCGGATGGGATCCGGGATATCATGAGAAGATCCGGAATGGTCTAGAGAATAAGATTCATATAAAAAAAGTTTAATTCCAGAGTTCGGGAATGATTATGGTGTTTTTACCGAAATGATCTAGAAGGGTCTAAAAGATTCACCGAACCGGAATGATAGGCTGTATGCATTTTAGTTATATAGAAGCCGGGTATAAATATTATCTAAGTAATAAAAGCGCCAATTTTCAAGAAAAAAACGCATCACAGCACATATTTAACGACTATGACCGAGCTTAGTTCATTGTATATGCACATGACTACCGATATATCAATCAGGCCAGTTGGTCCTTTGGTACATGGTGGATCACAAGTTGCGCCAACATCATCAAACTTGACTTTATTTGGTGGATATACCAGCATGCAATATTCGTATATTGACCAGGAATAGGCTCATCTGGTGGGTACCACCAGCACGTAATATTCACATATGTACCAGCCAGGTCTCTGTCAGATATGTATTTTCTTGGAAGATGCATGCAAAAAATTGTTTAACTCTGGCAAGTATTACTTAATTACTTAAGCGTGAGCAAAACCGATACCTCTCAGGCTACTTGCCGTGCGTATTGTGGTCTGCTGTCTCTGCGTGTGGACCTCTTTCCCATGTTGCCTCGCGATGGTTCGGTCAAAGCGGCCGTCCCTTCCTCATAATTCTATCGGTGTTGAGGCTCTTTTTTGGAAGCCAAAACCAGGGTCTCTCCCGGTCCTCGCCATCTTGGGTCTCCTCCCCGTCCTCAGCCGCCCCGCATTGGATAATTTGTTAGAACGCCCGGAGCCATGAAAAGACAGATCTGAATACGATTGGCAAACGATAGGCTCCCCCACGGAGGATAACACTTTCCCATTGTCCGGATCCGGGTCGCTCACACTGCATAAGGGCATTTTCACCGGACAGACCCATTATGTCAGCCCAAACGATTTGTTTATGTTCGTTTGAGTCAGACCGCGGTCGCTTTGAGGTCAGGGTCTGGCCTGTCTGGCCAACCGCGTCCGGCAGTCCAACCCATTTGTCCGTCTCTCTCCCACTGTCACCACTTGACATTCTTTTGATGAGACGTTAATGGCGACACGATATTGATTATCAGCGCCGACGGCTTCCAAGCATGGCCCGCGTTTCCCACCATCGTTTTCCACGGGCGCCTCGCTTTTCGTGGCGAGAAAATTTCCCGCGCCTCCCATGTCGTTTTCCGCCTTCGCCACGGTCTATAAAAGACGGCCGCCGGCGCGGCGGAGACAACAAGCCCAAATCAAGAGCAAACCAGCAACCGGAAAAGCGCCAGCCACCAGCAGCCATCCCTCGCCGCAAGATCGCTAACTGCATGAAGATCTAGGAGATGTGTCGCACCTGCTTTTAGGACGTGGAGGTCGACGAGGTCCACCTCGAGGCCACGTTGCTGGCCTGGCGCATGAGCGACGCGCAGGTGTTGGCATTCGAGAAGGAAGGCCATGTCTCCGAGTTGGCGTTGGAGCGGGTGGTGGAGGCGGCCTCCATGGTGGCCGCCCACTGGGCCGTGCGCGACATACACCATGTCGCCGCCAAGTAGGCAGCGGCCTTGGAGGCCACATCAGCGGCTCTCCGCGAGATCCGCCAAAGCACGCAAAAACATGAAAGAGGCGCAGCTCAAGCATGTCGCCAACTCGACGGCGGAGGAGGAGCGCGTGGCTATGGCCGCTGAGGCGGCGGCCGTGTGGGCTCTCATCGACGGCGACGAGACAGAGGTGGCGGAGGACGACGAGAAGGAGGGGGAGGAGGTGACATGGTTATACCCTACGGGTACGCAACTTCAGCATACCCGGTCCAGCCCAAGGAAGGCCCACGGCAAATATACGCTGGCTCATGAAGATTTTCGGGTGGTCCAGGCCCATGACGCCTTCGAGTCCTTGGAGAACAAGACTAGAGTTTGAATACAACTTGTAACCTACTCGTATCGGCACCCGAGACCTAGCCTCCCCATATATAAAGGCTAGGAGGGTCCAACGAGAGGGCAGCTACTAGATTACGACATACACACCTCCACGCCAGATCGAATCTGCGCATCCCTGTAACCTTCGGTTCCGCCGTAATCAAAGAGCAGACAAGCAGGAGTAGGGTTTTCCCTCCGGGGGCCTGAACCTGGGTAAATCTCGTGTCCCCTGGTTGCTTGTCTGTTAACCGTGCCACGATCTCCAGCATCCCCATCTTCTCCAAAACCCAAGTCCATAACAATGGGCATTGACGAGATTAAACCTCGTCAATTGGCGCCGACCGTGGGGATCGGGGTTGCTGATTGTGCGGTCGTGACGGTTCCGACCCGATCGATCTACAACTCCTCGGCGACGTAGAATCACCTCCTCTTCGGCGCTTTCGACTTCACCGCCCACTCGCCGGATACCATGAAGGATTTCGAGCCCGTAGGCGACGGACTCGAAATTCTGTTCGGGCGTTTCTGCTTCCAGGTGGGACAAACTGGCACCCTCCGCCTTCCTGAGCGGGTGCCCGTGCCGTCCATCAGGCCCGCTTCGTGGGCTCCGCACCCCGTGCTACGCACGTCACCATCAACAGATGAGTTCTACAGCGGCAGCAGCTGCAACTCCGATCTGTGCGATCCACCTTCCGATGAAGGGACCTACGGTTCCGGATCCGAAAGCTGCGGCAGCAGCCAACCAATTTGCAGGCGCTATCTGTGCGCCGCAATCATCCAAACCGACGAGGAAACGCCTAACCCGCCGCCCAACCCCAACCCGCAGGACAGAAACGGCGAAGACGGGGAAAACAGGGGCCACCTCATCCAACTTAGCAAAGAAGGATGGGCCGAAGCACGCCGCGCCGTCGCAGGCGAAATAGTCCTACCTCTGGACTCCCCACGTGATCTGCTAATGGCGTACCACTACCTCCTCATCGAGGAGCACAAGAAGCAAGTCAAGATGCAGGAGACGCTTGACAAACGCAAGAAAGCAGCCTCTGAGTCCAGTGCGCGACGAGCTGCGCTCTCCGCCATGGGACCCGGCTCTAGCACAAACGGAAACCAAGGAAACAAGCACCACTCTCGGGTGGAAAATCTGGACCCGAAGGAACGGCGTGACGTGACCCGAACCCTCCACACATCATTCATGGATATGGACGCCGACGGCAACATCACTCTGAAGACGCCACAAGCTGCGATCATGGCAGCCACTACGTATCTCGCGGCTCACCCACCTCCGGAGGGGGACCCGAAAAGGGCCATGCATAGGTCCGCACTCACCGGATTAGGACTAATCGGAGCTGCGCTCCACCAAGACGCTCCTACGGAGCCGAAGAAGAAAGCTCCGGCCAGGCGCGACCCGGGCCCCACTCCCTCATCCGAAGATGAAGAAGAGCACGATCTTCCTCGAAGGAAGAAGAGCTCGCACCGCCATAAACACGACTACGACGCCAGAGACAGGCTTACACAGCGCAAGATCGACAAAGCACGCGCAAAACGCGCATGCTCATCCGAATCTGAGATGGATGAAGACAAAGGAGAGCTCTGCGGGGCTCGATGCTTCAGCAGATCCGTCCGGCGAACACAGATGCCACGCAACTTCAAGCTTCCTTCGGATACTCCGAAGTTCAACGGCATGGAAGATCCAAAGTCCTGGCTCAGCGACCATCTGTCATCCGTCAAGCTTCACGGAGGCAACAAAGAAACCTCCATGCAATGCCTTCAGCTGCAGCTGACAGGCGCGGCGCGGGTCTGGCTCAGCAACCTATCATCAGGATCCATCCGAAGCTGGGAGGAGCTCGCTTATAGCTTCATCCGAAATTTCAAAGGCACCAGCAAAAGGCCCGCCTCAATCGAAGAGTTGCGAGCCTGCACTCAGAGAACGGGTGAATCTATTCGCTCATACATACTACGCTGGTCTACGACCAAGAACTCCGCAGCACACATCTCCGAAGAACGGGCCATCGACGCCTTCAGGGACGGCGTCAAACGCCCAGACTTCAAGGAGAAACTTGGACGCGTAAAGCCCAAGACACTCGACCAACTCATGGAAATTGACAACAGTTGGGCAGACGGCGAAGATTTCATCCAGCGGGCAATCAGATGAAGAGGACGACTACGGCCGAAGACGCGAACGCCACAACAAGAGGAGACCGCGCGTCTACGAGGACCGCGACGGACCCGATATGGTCGCAGCCGGCTACGTCGACCGCCGTAACGACATCAACCGCAACAGCGGAGGATACCGCAGCGGAAACTTCCGCGACAACGGACGACCAACGCAGTCGTGGCAACGCCGCGACCGCGACAACGGACCTTCAGCACTCGACAAACTTTCGGGTCCATGCACCATCCACTTCTACATCAACAAACAAGATGGCAAAAAGAAAGCTAGCCACATGCTCAAGGACTGCCGCGAGTTCCAGAAACTCAGCGAAGGCATGATGCAGATGAGGCAACAAGCTCCAATTCCTGCGTTCGGAAACGCACTTGCGCCAGGCGAAATAGCACACGGAGCTCCTCCACCGCCGCCTATTGGAGGCCCACATCAACCAACCGCACCAGCGCAAAACAACGCCGGGGTCGCATACCCCCCACCAAAAGGAGCACTCAATATGATACAGAAGGGACGTCCCACCAACAGGGTGCAGAAGAAGATCACCCGACAAATCAACATGGCCGTAACAACTCCGCCTGCAATCCCTGAGTACCTCAGCGGATCGGAGTCCTGCATCACATTCACTCGCGCGGATCACCCTATCCAGATCCCTCGCCCAGGTCATGCTGCCCTGGTGCTGGAGGCGCAGATCGGAGGCTTCGAGATGAGTCGCGTGTTCATGGACGGCGGCAGCGGCATCAACCTAATGTTCGCAAGCACTCTAGCAGCTATGCGGATCCCGCAATGCAGCCTGGAACAATCAGACACAACGTTCCACGGCATTGTCCCAGGGAAGGGCATCTTCCCCCTGGGCAAAATAGGGCTCGACGTCATCTTTGGGACACCGGACAATTTTTGGCAGGAGCGCCTAGAATTCGAAGTGGTGGACTGGCCGTCGCAATACCACGCCATCCTGGGACGCGTAGCATTCACAAGGTTCCTGGCCGTCCCACACTATGCATACCTACTACTCAAGATGCCAGGACCAAGGGGTGTCATCACAGTCCACGGGAGCTTCACCCGATCGGACCAATGCGACAGGGATTTCAACAAAATCTCCCAGTCTTTCGGCATGCAAGACGAGCTTGTAAGGCTCCGCGAGGTGACGGACAATGGGCTACCCCCAGTCACAAAGCAGAACGCACCTGACATGTCCTTCGACTCCACCGTCAACACCAAGAAAGTGCAGGTCCATCCAACGGATGCCTCCAAAACGGCGCTGATCGCCAACGACCTCAGCACCGCATAGGAAGGCGCGCTCGTCGAATTCCTCCGTGAGCGCTGGGAAATCTTCGCCTGGTGTCCTGCGGACATGCCAGGAGTTCCCATGGAATTCGCCGAGCACGCACTCAATGTCTTCCCAGACACCAAACCAGTCAAGCAGTCCATCCGAAGACTGTCGGAGCCACGAGCCGAAGCTATCGGCAAGGAGATCAACAGATTACTCGCAGCAGACTTCATCCAGGAAATCAAGGAAAGCGAGTGGCTGGCAAACACAGTGATGGTCCCGAAGAAGGACACGGACATCCTGCGGATGTGCGTGGACTTCACGTCACTGAACAAACACTGCCCTAAGGACCACTTCCCTCTCCCTCGGATCGACCAGATCATCAATTCGACTGCAGGTTGTGAGAAACTCTCCTTCCTCGACGCCTACTCAGGCTATAATCAGATTCGACTCAAGGTCTAAGATCAAGAGAAAACGGCGTTCATCACACCGTTCGGAGTATACTGCTACAACACAATGCCCTTCGGGCTAAAGAACGCGGGTGCCACGTACCAGAGATGCATGCAGGCCTGCCTCAAGGACCAGATCGGTCGCAACGTCCAAGTCTATGTCGACGACATAGTCATCAAAACCAAAGAGGCAAGAACACTTATCGACGATCTCCGCGAGACGTTCGACAACCTCGATCGCTACAGGATCAAGCTCAATCCAGAAAAGTGCACCTTCGGCGTCCCCTCGGGTCAGCTGCTCGGGTACTTCATCTCTCAACGAGGGATCAAAGCGAACCCGAAGAAAATCAAAGCTATCATGACAATGGAGAAGCCGAAAAACCTCAAGGGCATTCAGCAGCTCACAGGGCGAGTAGCGGCACTAAGCAGGTTCATCAGCCGCATGGGCGAGAAGGCCCTACCATTTTACCAGCTGCTACGCAAGGCAGACAAGTTCGAGTGGACACCAGAAGCCAACGACGCATTCGAAAACCTCAAACGGCTCCTCTCTACCTCGCCAGTTTTGGTCACGCCAAAAGAACGCGAGCCCCTGTTGCTGTACATAGCAGCCACACACCAGGTGGTCAGCACAGTACTCGTGGTCGAACGACCCGAAGAAGGCAAGACCCACGGGGTACAATGCCCAATTTACTACCTCAGCGAGGTTCTCACTCCAACAAAACAGCGGTACCCGCACTACCAGAAGCTGGCCTACGGTGTGTTCATGACGGCTCGACGACTGAGCCACTACTTCCAGGAACATCAGGTGATGGTCGTCAACGAGGCACCCCTCAACAGCATCCTGAATAACCCAGAGGCCACAGGACGCGTGGCCCTGTGGGGCATCGAACTATCATCCCTGGACATCATCTATGAGAAGCGACACGCAATCAAATCTCAAGTCCTTCCGGACTTTCTGGTGCACTGGATGGAGCTGCAGCTGCCTGACACCCCAGACATGTCGCAATCCTGGACAATGCATTTTGACGGCTCCAAACGCGAAGCCGGAGCAGGGGCAGGAGTCATACTGACCTCCCCGCAAGGTGGCAAGATGAAGTACGTCCTTCGGATGAAATTCAGAGCCTCCAACAACGAGGCCGAATACGAAGCCCTCATCCATGGCATGAAGATGGCAAAAATATGCGGCGCAACGCGCCTGGTCGTCTACGGTGACTCCAACCTGGTCGTACACGTGTCAGCACCAAAACGAACCGTCGTTCCCACGACGTCCACTACGCGCGGAAATCGAGGAAACGCCGTAATCATCTCCACGCCGCGCGTGACCGGTCAATTCAAAGTCAGGAAGTGGGACCCACACTTCGTCAAGTCAAGTCATCTCTGGCGCAGCAGACGCTTGAGGTCATCGATCGTCAGCACTGACGTCATCAAAAGCTATACTAGCACCAACTTCGGCTACACAACTAAGAGTACTCACTCGAATCTACGATTCGACTAAATACTCGGGGGCTACTCCTATCAGGAGCGCTGGCCGCGCACCCGCAAGACAAATGAAGACAACGCACTTCTCTGAGTCCTACGTCGAGTCTACGACTCCACTACGGACTCGGGGGCTACTCCCATAGGGAGGAAGGATTCAAGCATCCGAAAATTTTCGAGTCCTACGGACTAAACAGCTGAGCAATGCTTGCACTAAAGTCTCCGCTCGAGTCTACGACTCGAACAGACACTCGGGGGCTACTCCCATAGGGAGCGCTGGCCGCGCACCCTATGAAATCTTCAACTGCGATCTTCTGGATCCGCATGCAAAAACTTTTCGGCAACTCTGCCCCAATTAATGCTAAGTGAGTAACATCCTCCTTGGCCACCCGAAACACCTCCGCGGTGATAAACATTCGGATGCTGCGTCTGCGACGCAAAGATAAGACCTACAGATATCATCTGATGGCCTGGCAACACACCTGACTGCGCTCTGCTAGTATGAATCCGTACCAGCAGGTACGATGAAAAATCCCGACGGACGCGTTGGGTACATCATTTAAAAACACTGGAATTCCACTCCTATAAGTCCTCCACGGCCTGAGTCGAATTACGCCAGCATATGTTCCGGGTTCGAGTCGAGGGACTCGCACCTAAAGAAGATCGTGTTGTTTTGTCCTAAGACGATTAACTGACCCTGATCTATCGGGTGAGTCAGGCACACGCATCAACAATCCCTACACATTCTCTTGAAAGACAGAGCTGCACCCGAAAGACTGAAGAGTCCTCAGCCGAATCTACGATTCAACTGATCACTCGGGGGCTACTGACATGGTTATACCCTACGGGTACGTAACTTCAGCATACCCGGTCCAGCCCAAGGAAGGCCCACGGCAAATATACGCTGGCTCATGAAGATTTTCGGGTGGCCTAGGCCCATGAAGCCTTCGAGTCCTTGGAGAACAAGACTAGAGTTTGAATACAACTTGTAACCTACTCGTATCGGCACCCGAGACCTAGCCTCCCCATATATAAAGGCTAGGAGGGTCCAACGAGAGGGCAGCTACTAGATTACGACATACACACCTCCACGCCAGATCGAATCTGCGCACCCCTGTAACCTTCGGTTCCGCCGTAATCAAAGAGCAGACAAGCAGGAGTAGGGTTTTCCCTCCGGGGGCCTGAACCTGGGTAAATCTCGTGTCCCCTGGTTGCTTGTCTGTTAACCGTGCCACGATCTCCAGCATCCCCATCTTCTCCAAAACCCAAGTCCATAACAATGGGCATTGACGAGATTAAACCTCGTCAGGAGGTGGACCAGCTGGAGGAGGAGGGAGACGGCGATCACCATTCCGTGCGGATCATGCAGACGCTAGGCTTCGTCCCAATGGTGCTCCGATTCCGGCTTCGGCTCCTTCTCCGGCGGAGTTGCTCGCGGCTGAAAAAAAACTCATGTGCCAGTCGTTCGCCATTGCTGTGGCGAAGGAGCTCGCCGACCAGGAGGCGAGGGACCACTGGTCCGCCGAGATGGACAAGGCCCTGGCAAACCGGGCGGTGGAGGAGCATAGGAAATCGGCAGGCAAGGCGGTGGTTTGTGTCCATGCGCGCGACCGTCACCGCGAATGCATCCAGTAGCGGGCCAATATGGTCCGCTAGGGCGGCGATCGACGGGGCCGGTGGTAGCGGCAATGGTGGTCACGGCAACGTCGGCGAGTAGCCACCGCGACGTCCTCCTCCACCAGCACCATCAATAGCCGTAGAAGTAGCAGTAGCAGTAGCAGCATCAGTAGCATTACCCCCTATTTTGTTCAAATGGCCTTTTTGTAACTGGCATGGCTTAATCTAATGAATAGCTATCTTAAGCACTAATGTCTCACTTACATATGGGCCCCGAGTGGCCGATGGAAAGGACACATACGCTGTCCGCACACGTCCGGGCTGATGCAACCGTTGTCCAGACTTGGTGCACGGATGGGTCGAGCCGAGCGCTTTTGTCCGGATGGGTCGGGCCTCTAGGGCGTCGCGCACGTCCCCCGCGTCTGCGCAGACGAGTTTGGACACGCTCAGACGGAATGGGTCGGTCCGATGGAGATGCCTTAAGGGTGTGAACGGATCAGACCATATCGGATTTTGCTTCTACCATATACTTTACAAAGTATTATTTTCTCAGATTTAGAAGGGACCGAATAATGACCGGTTAGGGATTTCGAATGCGGATATAGCGAACCGCGGATTCAAATCGGAAACAGAGAAGACACAGAACAAATATAAAAATAGTCAGATAAGTACTCTCCTCGAATGAAGCTTTCGCCCCGTTTTATAAATAAAACAAAGTTTAGATCCACACAAGCATCCACACATAACAACAACGGCCGAGGTCAAAAGTAAAGAGAAAAAGGGGCACATCCACTGAGGCCACAAGACAGCAAACCCCATAGCTAAAAAGAAAAAAGGTAGGACAACAACACCCTAGCCGCCGCAGGTGGTAGCCATCGTCACGAGCGATCTAGGACCAAGAAGGGAACTGTCTCCATCATCAAGGTCCGAAGAGTGTCGTCGAAAGCCTCCCAGTCACGTTGTCTCACCAATGGGGACCACTGCTATAAGGGGCCACATGGATAGTGCACCTCTCCACACTAAATTGGAACATCTTGGTAGACAGTGACGAGGGGCATAAAGACCTTAACCAAATAGCTCTCTGTGGGTTCAATATTGTTATTTAAAAACTAGCTACAATCGATCTGTGTACTTGCAGTCATCAACGTCTCATGCTCAGGTGGACCAAGGGAGCCGGTAGTGCCCCAGGCCTCCACCAATGCTGGGCCACAAGGCCCCATGCTGGATGGGTGTATTCCTTCTTGCGCCTCGGTTGGGGAGGGCTCCATAGCGACGCCCCGAGTAGGGGGAAGAGGGGAAGACCTCCCAAGCCCCCATCCAGGTCCTCGGTGATTGGTAGGACCCGATCTATTCCTTGTAAAGGGACAACATGTGATGTTTCCCAATGATTAGTCTGGTTTTTTGCTTTCATTTGGAACATCGAGGGTTTTGGACATGACAGATAGAGGCAGCAACTGCGTGATTATTTGAAGCAAGAAGAAGTGCCTATTGTGGGCCTTTAGGATACGATTAGACAGGACTTCTCAATCCCTGAGTTGCAGGGATTAAGCTATCATAGGTTTGATTGGCTTTGGCTACCGGTAGATGGCCACTCAGGAGGGATCCTCGTAGGAGTAAAGGAGGATACCTTCGAGGTAGAGGACATGGACCGAGGTGAATTTTTGTGAGCATGTATATCACCCATAGACGGAGTTAACTTAGGTGGGAGGTTATCATCATCTATGGCCCTGCGGAGCAAAGGAGATCCCCGACCTTCCTAGAAGAGCTATCGGCCAAGGTGGAGAGGTGCACTATCCCTATGGTCTTGGCAGGGGATTTCAATCTGATCCGATCCTCAGATGATAAGAGCTAGGTTAATGTGGACCTCCCTAGGATGCGCATGTTCAATCACTGTATTGCCGATCTCGCTCTTAGAGAGATCACCTGTGTGGGAGGACGATACACCTGGACTTATATGAGATCCAAGCACATGGATTAATAGGATTGATAGGATACTCATATCAACAAGCTGCAACTTCTTTTCTAAAAGCTCATACAAAAAGAACTCTGAGGTTAAGCGTGCTTGTCCTAGAGAAATTTGAGGATGGGTGACCAACCGGAAAGTGGGTATCGGGTGCGCACAAGTGAGGACAAAGTGCATAGAAAATACTAGTGTTGGTCTGTGGGGGCAAGTCTAGAGATCCTAGTAAGCTGCCAGGAGTGACACCCTCGGGGCCGGCGTTCGGATGGGGTGTTACAAGTGGTATCAGAGCCAGGTTCTCACGGTTAAAACGGGTGTGTGCGGGTAAGTGGCGGGACATGTGGAGCATGGCGCGTGTGTCCCGGAGTGGACACGGCATGGCACATGTGCCGACACTGGATGCACAGACGCGTGCTAAGAGGGAACGTTCCTGGCTTGTTCTTGATCGATGAGGGCATTGATCTTATAAAGGGTGGGTGTATGTGAGATCCAGGCACATGACTTAATAGGATTGATAGGATACTCGTGCCAACAATTCTTTGCAACTTATATTTCGGAAGCTCATCCAAAAATAACTTTGAGGTTAAGCGTGCTTGGCCTAGAGAAATTTGAGGATGGATGACCGATCGGGAAGTGGGTACCGAGTGCGCACGAGTGAGGACAAAGTACGCAGAAAATACTAGTGTTGGTATTTGGGGTCAGTCTAGAGATCCTAGTAAGATGCAAGGAGTGACACCCCTGGGACCGGCGTTTGTACGGGGTATTACAACTAACAACCAAGTGGATCCCATCTAGAGCATGCTGGATCGGGTCCTCGTATCAGTGAGTGGGATCTGGCCTTTACTCGGTGCTCCCTGTGAGCAGTCATGAGGATTGGGTCAGATCACTGCCCTCTCTTGCTCTCCACTGGGGGCGGTGCCCCACCAAAGCTGAATCACTTTGATAACTTCTGGCTCCAATAGCCAGCGTTCGGTAAAATGGTTCGGACAAAGTGGGAAGTTCTGGCATTATCTGTCCCAAAGGTGCGCACAGCGGTGGATATCTGGCATTTTTGTGCTACGATGGCATGCTAGTTCATGCGTGGCTGGGGGCTAACCTGGGTGCCAACTTGAGGCGTAAAAACAGTGATATCCTCGGTGCCATCCAGGACCTAGACAGTGCGTACGACGTAGGAGGTCTGTCGACTGAGGAGTGGATTCAGCGTTATGCGCTGGAGGACTCCGTGATCGAGATTTACCGAGGCGAGGAGACATTCTGGCGACAACGAAGTTACCATAACTGGATCTTAAAGAAGATGTGAACATGGTCTACTTCCATGCCATTTCAAATGGACGATGTAGGAAGTGCTCTATCCCCTTCCTCTAGGAGGATGGTCGTCTCTTGGAGGATGCCGGAGAGATCCTCCCATATTTACTCCTTCTACAAGGAGCTTTTCTCGGCAACACCCCGCACAGGGGTGGCATTGGCAATAGACCTTTGGCCGTCGAAAGCCATGGTCTCTGATGATGAGAATGCTGAGATTACGGTCCCATTCTTGCCAAGAGAGATGGAGCAGGTCATCACTGAAATGAAGGCTAACTCCGTCCCTAGGCATGTCATTTTCTTTTAGAAGATCTAGGAGACAATACAGGGAGTTGTTATGCCCATGTTTTAGGAACTTTATATCGAAACCCTCATGATGTCTTGCTTGAAATTCAATGTTATTACCTTGATCCCCAAGTGAAAGGACTATATCTTCTCATGATATCTTTTTTTGGTGTTAATGATAATCCCAACTGTGTTTTAATTGTGCGCTTGAGTTTCAGGGGAAACGTTGTTGATGTCTTCTTCTATAGTGGTGGATGCTCTCTTGGGATCTCATGAAGACGGTGGCCTTTTTAGGCTTCTCCTAGTTTTTCTCTGGTTATTGTTTTTAGGTCACCGTACTATTAAGAGGGGGTCCATTTTGGAAGGCTGTGGGAAATCACTTGTTCTTGCACAAACCTATATACACCACCACAGCCATCCCATTATACCGTGAGAGAGCGTGTTCATGTTCTGTTGGAGCCCTTTGTGTCTCACCGGAACTTCCGGCCTAGGCCGGAAGTTCCGCTCAAACTTTTCTGCGGGTTGTTCTACACCTTGTACCGATGCTAGTTACGCCCCAAGTTCCGACGGTGAATCAGTAACCTTCTGTTCGAAGAGTTCTATTTGCCGGAACTTGGGCCGGAACTTGCATCGGAACTTGTCCTGCCAAAAGTTCCTGAGCGGAACTTCCGCCATAAGCCGGAACTTTCGGTAAGATTCGCTTCGCGACCCATAAGTTCCGCCTCTTGTTCCGCCCTAGGTTCCGGTGGAGGCTCAGTAACCTTCTGTTTTGAAGCGTTCTATTTGCCGAAACTTGGTTGGAACTTGCTCGGAAGTTCACCGGAACTTCCGGTCTGTTTTGACCGGAACTTCCGGTTGCGCTTCTGGAGCGGGCGTCAACGGTCTGATGACCGTTGGAGCCAGGCTGGGCGGAACTTCCGGCCTCTCACCGGAACTTCCGGTGAGGTCGCGGGGGCTGTAACGGTTCAGCGCGCGGGAGCCTATTTAAGGCACCCCTCTTCTTCCTCCCACCCTCTCTCGAACTTTTCTCTCTCCTCCATTAATGCTTGAGCTTCACCTCACTAGATCTCTCTCTCTAGCCACTCAAATGACCTAATCTTTTGAGAGATGACCTAGATCTACACTTCCACCTAAGTAGATTTGATTTCCCCACCCATCCTTTGTGGATCTTGTTGCTCTTGGGTTTCTTGGAACCCTAGATGGTGTAGGGCATCCTCGGAGCTAAGGCGTGCGTTGTAAAGCTTCGAGGTGTCGTTGAGGGTCTCCAATTGAGTTGTGGAGCCTCCCCCTCGACCTCGGTGTAAAGGTTTCGGTTGGCGCCTTCAAGGTCACCGGTTAGTGGATTGTGAGGCTTCCTTTGTGGGGGAGCTCACCGGAGAAGAAGGTGAGGCCTTTGTGGCGCTCAGGTGACCTTGTGTGGCCCCGACACCTCTCCAACGTAGACGTAGCTCCTTGGGAGTGAACTACGGGAATTACATCTTCGTGTCTCCTCTCCGGTTACTTCGTTTTACTGTTTTTGTTGTTGGTGTTTGTTTTCTTGCATTTAGGTTGTTCACTTAGTTGCATCTCTAGATAACTTCCTTTCTCGTTGAGCCTAAAAGTGAGAAACAAATTAAAATTGGGTAGACGCCTATTCACCCCCCCTCTAGTCATATCAAGTCGGTACTTTCAATTGGTATCAGAGCCAAGGCTCTTATTTCGGGCTTTACCGCCTAAGAGACTATGGCCGACGAAGGGGGTAGTGAAACCGAAAAATCCAAGAACTTGGCCACTATGGATGACCTCAAGCAATTGGAATCATCCATGATGTCCAAGTTCAAGGAAATGATGACTCTCTTGCAGTCTCTCAAGCCAAACCCCATGGTTTCTATTGACACACCCCAACCCAACGTGGTTCCTCCCACCGTTACGGTGTCCTCCCCCGGGGTAACTCCTGCGGCTGCCACCACTCACTTGGGACTTGGTTTTGTTGCTCAAACCTCTAGCAAGGTTCCAAGTGAGAACATCGAGGAGCCCGAGAACCCAACTTCCAAAGAGGAAAATGGAGGAAAGGACTACTCGGCGGTACCCCCACCGCCAAAGTACACTCCGGATCCACCCATCCCCATGCCACACATTATACCTCAAGGAGCACCACCCATGCTAGATACTTCTAATTTTGCCAATTGGCAATATCTAATGCGCTCACATATTTCTAGCTCATCTATTGAGTTAATGAGGATTGTGGAGGATGGATTCTCTCCATATGACCCAAAGAAGTTGACACGAGGTGAAGTGGTGGACAAGCAACTCAATGCCACAGCTTTGGGAATGATTCAAAAGGCCTTGACTCCAAAGGATTTTGCTCACATTCGCCAATTTGACACCCGCGAAGGAAGCTTGGGATCAACTCACCGAGCTCTTTGTTGGGAATGCTAGCATCCAAAGCTCCAAGTTTGATGAGATCAACAACGAGTGCGATGGTTTCGCAATGCAAGATGATGAGACCCCTGAAGACATGTATAGGCGCCTTAAGGTCCTTTGTTCTACTATGAGGGACCTTGGGGCTCACTATGTTGATGATAAGTTTATGAAGAGGAAGTTCATTCAAGCTCTCCTCCCATTTGAAGAACAAAAGCTCAACTCTATCAAGGGAAGAACCAACTTTCACTTAATGACCTCCCAAGAAGTCTTGAGTGAAGTTATTGCCATGACTATTGCCAAGAAGAATGCGGAGTCCGCTCGAGCTAGAGCTATTGGGTCAACCAAAGTGAATCTTGCTTTGAAGGCCAAGGCTATTGAAGTTGATGATGATGATACATCAAGTGAGTGGTCTCAAGAGGATCTCAAATGTGCCTTCAACGAACATCTTGCTCTCGCTTCAAGGGCCTTTTGGAACAAGTCCGGATTCAAGTCAAGATCAAGGGACAACTCAAGATTCAACTCACCCAACAAGTCTCCCAAAGCAAGGTCGTGTTATAATTGCAACGACAAGAGTCACTTCGTGGCCAAGTGTCCCTTTGAGAACCGTGAAGACAATGGTGGTCGTCTCATTCGCAAGATCAAGTCAAGACTCCTCATCCCTTGAACAAGAACTACGCCGTCAAGAACGTCACTAACAAGGAACGAGCAATTGTGGTCCATGAAGAATATCTTTCGGGCACGGATGAAGATGATGATGATGAAGTTCATGGTGGAGAGATTGTGGGGGTTGCTGCTATTGCCACTACCTCAACTCCATGTCTATCCCTCTTCGACTCGCCAAATGAAAATGTCATCTCCTCCAACCAAAAGTGCTTCATGGCCAAGGCCACCGAGGTAACACCTAAACCCACTCCTCAACCTATCTCTAGTGAGCCTTCCTCTCTTGATCTTGTTGGTCTAGAGGTGAATAAAGAGATGATTTACATGTGTGAATTTGTTGCTACCTTAGATGAAGAAACTAAAAACTGCTTTGAGTCCTTACTTGCACAACTTGACAATGCTAGAGATGCCTTAGATGAAAAGGAAGAACTTCTTGACTTGCTAAGTAAAAATGAAAGAGATGCCGCCGATGAAATTGCCTCTCTCACTCAAAGTCTTGAGGATGAACAAAATATGAGAATTAATCTTGAAGAAAATGTGTCTAAGCTTGTAGATGATCATAACAACACTTTGAGCTCTACAATTAAAGAACGTGACCATGCTCTTGCTTTGATTAAGGTTCTCAAGAAAGAAAATGCTGAGTTTGTGGGTGGTCATGATAGGACTCAAAAGGATCTTGAGAAACTCAAAGAGGAACACAAAGCCTTGGAGAGTAAATTCTCAAGTCTTTTTGAAGCTCATGAACAGCTTCAAACTCAATTAACTTGTGATCTCTCTAAGTCTTCCGTTGTGCAAATTATAGACTTGTCTAGCTCTCCTAACCCTTGTTGCAAGCATGAGCATCTCATAGAGTAAGTCAAGGTGTTGAAGGATCAACTTGCCAAGACTAAGAAGAATAAGAAGAACAACAAGAAGAAAAAGACCAAGGGCATGGCCCAAGGGGTATCACACGGCCTAACCCTCTTGCAAAGTGACAACTTTTCCGGAAAGAACAATCCCTCTTATATTCTTTGCAAATCTTATGATGGTCATGTATATGCTAGATACGTGGGAACGTCTTACACGCATGATTATCATTGGGCCATTTGGGTGCCAAAGGTTCTTGTCACTAACAAAAGGGGACCCATTGCAAAATGGGTACCTAAAACCAAGGCTTGATTTTCTTGTAGGACTATGCTTCCGGCGGATCAAAATGGGTGCTTGATAGTGGTGCCACGAGTCATATGACCGGAAGAAAGTCTATCATGACCGAATTGAGGCCCAATATTGCCAACACCATGGTCTCCTACGGTGACAAAACAAGCTCTCAGGTTTTGGGTTTTGGCAAAGTGGTGGTAACCCTGGATGTATCCTTGGTTGACGTCATGCTTGTCAAAACTCTTGGTTAAAACTTACTCTCAGTTCGTGCTCTTGCTCTTATGGGTCTTTCTTCTTTCTTTAATTCTCATTCCGTGGTCCTCATGTGGAGCAAGTCTCTCAAGGTGGCTTTTGTAGGATATGTAGAACATGACTTGTATGTGGTGGAATTTTCAGGGACCACTACTCCTCATGCTCTATGTCTCTATGCTAAAGCCGACAAGGGCTGGTTGTGGCATCGCCGCCTAGCCCATGTCAACATGAGGACTTTGCAAAGACTTCACTCCGAGGGCCACATCCTTGGAATTAACGATGTTTCTTTTGCCAAAGATCGTGTTTGCAGGGCTTGTATTGAAGGGAAGATGCATGAAACTCCTCACAAAGCGCTCAATCAAATCACTACCGAGAGGTGTTTGGAGCTCTTGCATATGGATCTCTTTGGTCCTCCCTCTCATGATAGCCTTGGAGGCAAGAAGTATTGCTTGGTTATTGTGGATGATTTCTCAAGATACACTTGGGTGTTCTTTTTCAAGTACAAGAGTGAGACTCAACAAACCGTCATTGACTTTGCTAATGAGGTTCAACGGAAGCACAATGCAACTATTCTCTCAATTCGAAGTGACAATGGCACCGAGTTCAAAAACTATACCTTGGATGAGTTTCTCAGTGATGAAGGAATCAATCATCAATACTCCACTCCCTACACCCCTCAACAAAACGGAGTTGCCGAAAGGAAGAATCGCACTTTGATGGATGCAGCTAGGTCTATGCTAGATGAGTTCAAGTCTCCATACAACTTTTGGGCCGAGGCCATCTCCACCGCTTGCCATGCAAACAACCGGCTTTATCTCCGCAAGAAAAAGAACAAGACCCCCTATGAACTTCTCACCGGGAAAAAGCCTAATGTTAGCTACTTTCGGGTGTTTGGTTGCAAGTGCTACATTCTCAAGAAAGGAGTTCGGTTGTCCAAGTTTGAATCCAAGGCTCAAGAAGGAATTTTCGTTGGCTACTCAAATCATTCCCATGCTTATAGAGTCTACAACAAAGCCAGTGGAAGAGTTGAAGAGATGAGCAACGTGAAGTTTGATGAAAATCATGAGTCTCTTGTTAGGCAAGATGGTGTTTGTGATCCAAGTGATGAAATTCCTCCCAAGGCCATAGGAAGAATGGGTGTGGGTTTCCACCTCCCCATTGAGGATCCCCTTATGGTCGAAGGAGAAGGACCAAGCTCTACTCAAGTGGAGCCCTCACTCTCACAAGATCATCTTGCACCTCAAGGACCTACTTTCTTGGCACAAGCTCCCTCAAGCTCTTCCGAATCTTCTCATACTCATGACTCTCCAAGCTCCAAAGAACAAGCTCTTCATCAACAACATCAACCTCCCCACGATGGGGCTCCTCCTCAAGGCACCTCCCACGGACAAGCTCTTCATCAACCTCATCAACCTCCCCAAGATGGGGCTTCTCCCCAAGGTCAAGCTCGTCGAGATCAAGAGAAAGTCAATGATCCTCAAAGATCCTCTCCAAGTGATGACTCCCCCGAAGTGGAAATTGATGAAGATGACCCTCGTGTTCGTGCTTATAGTCAAGGCGGCTGCTCAATTGGTGGAAATGACCAAGTGATAGCTCAAGAATCTCGAGTTGAAGCACAAGCCCGCCGTCAAGCCTATCGTCTCGCCAAGCTTGTTCGGGATGTCCATATCCTTGATAATGTCTATGGAGATTTCAATAAAGGTTCCACTACTAGGAGGCAACTAGCTTCCTTTTGCTCTCACCATGCGTTTATCTCTCTTGTGGAACCACAGAAAGTCTTCGAAGCTCTTGAATATGATGATTGGCTTGATGCTATGAACAAAGAACTTCACAACTTCAAGAGGAACAATGTTTGGACATTGGTTGAGTGGCCCAAAGACTGTCAAAACGTCATTGGAACCAAGTGGGTCTTCAAGAACAAGTGCGATGCGAATGGAATTGTCGTGCGCAACAAGGCAAGGTTAGTTGCCCAAGGATACTCACAAGTTGAGGGCATCGACTACGGTGAGACTTACGCCCCCGTTGCTCGCCTTGAATCCATTCGTATGCTTCTTGCCTTCGCTACCCATCATAACTTTAAGTTGCATCAAATGGATGTTAAGAGTGCTTTTCTTAATGGTCCTTTGAAAGAGTTGGTATACGTCAAGCAACCTCCGGGTTTTGAGGATCCATTTTTTCCGAACCATGTCTACAAGCTCAATAAGGCACTCTATGGCCTCAAGCAAGCCCCACATGCGTGGTATGATTGCCTTAGGGAGCTCTTGTTAGACCGTTGCTTCGAAGTGGGCCTCATTGATACCACTCTTTTTACTAAGAAAGTTGGAGGTCACTTGTTTGTATGCCAAATCTATGTTGATGACATTATCTTTGGGTCTATTAACAAAACTTTTAATGAGGATTTTGCCAAGCTCATGACCGATCGCTTCGAGATGTCCATGATGGGGGAGTTGAAGTTTTTCCTTGGGTTTGAAGTCAAGCAATTGAGGAAAGGGACTTTCATCAACCAAGCCAAGTACATCCAAGACATGCTCAAGAAGTTCAAGTTTGATCAAGTCAAAGGTGCCAAGACTCCCATGCCAACTAAGGTTAATCTTGATCTCGATCCCAAGGGTAAGGAGGTGGATCAAAAACTCTATGGATCGATGATTGGTTCTTTGCTCTATCTTTGTGCATCCTGACCGGATATTATGTTGAGTGTGGGTATGTGTGCAAGATTTCAAGCCGCACCAAAGGAAAGTCACATGGTGGCGGTCAAGAGGATCTTTCGATATTTAGTTCATACCCCAAACTTTGGGTTGTGGTACCCCAAGGGAGCCAGCTTTGATCTCATTGGTTACACGGACTCGGACTGGGCTGGTGACAAAGTGGGAAGAAAGTCAACCTCCGGAGCTTGTCAGTTTCTCGGAAGATCTTTGGTTTGTTGGTCTTCGAAGAAGCAAAACTGTGTGTCTATGTCCACTGCCGAAGCTGAGTACATCTCTGCCGCAATCTGCTGTGCTCAATTGCTATGGATGAAGCAAACTTTGAAGGATCTTGGACTATCTTTTGACAAGGTGCCTCTTCTTTGCGACAATGAGAGTGCCATTTCTATTGCTCACAATCCCGTGCATCACAACCGGACCAAGCACATTGAGATTCGTCATCATTTCATTCGGGACCATGTTGCTAGAGGAGACATTTCTTTGGAGTATGTTCCCACCAAGGCAAATCTTGCAGATCTTTTCACGAAGCCTCTTGATGAAGGAAGGTTCCGAGAGTTAAGGCATGAGCTAAATATCATTGATTCGAGCAATGTTGCTTGAGTACCTTGCACACCTACCCGCGTCTCAATGTGTATCTTGTTTGGATGTAGGCATGGATTTAGGGAGAGTGTAGTTCCTCTTATGAACAAACACTATCCCTATTATGCGCACATTAAAGTTCTCATACTCTATAGTCTCTAAAGGAGACCATTTGAGCTTCATGATGAGTGTTGGTAATGAACCCAAGATATATCTTCGCGGTGTCAAGCCATTTACTCTTATATAAGGTGGCCTCGGACACCGACCCATTTTTTATTTGTGTCTTTGACTTTGACCCTTTTTTTTGTTGGTTTTGGTTCTTCACAGTTTGAGCTCTCTATCCTAAGACTTTCCTTACCTCAAGCCCTCTCTATTCCCTGCACAAGTTCTTCCTTGTTATCTTCCTAACCTGAGATGGTCTTCTGGCGTCAGCGGAACTTTTGGTCAGTCTGACCCGGAAGTTCCGGTCCACCGGAACTTCCGGTCCCTGACCGGAACTTCTGGTGGTGCTCCCTGTCCTATATAAGGTGGGCCCTGGGGGAAAACGGGATCTTCTTCCTTTTTCCCCCAAGACCCATCCTCTATTTGGAGTAGCTGCCGGCCAGGGCCTCTCCACGAAGGTGCTCCGGCCCCTTCATCTCCAACCTCTCCTCCGCAGATCTGCTCCGTGGGATCCTTCCCCACCTCGATCTCCCGCCATGGACTCCGGTATTTTCCCTCAACTCCCTCCATTAATGGAGATCTTGCTCTCACCATGGCTTGAGTTAGGGCACACCTTGTCTAGGCTAGTTCTTTGGCTAGAACTTGTTGGAAGATCTTGGTAGGCCTAGGGTATCATGATAGAGTAGATTGGTCCAATACATCCTTGAAAAAATATGTGCACTTGTGGTCTTTAGATCTAGATCTAGTGAACTCCTGTTGGAACCGTCAGTTCGTTGCCTCACCGGAACTTCCGGTGAGCCACGACCGGAACTTCTGGTGGACCATTTTCACCGGAAGTTCTGGCGATTCAGCGGAAGTTCCGGCAACAATGCAATTTTTTTCTGTTTGTATTTTTCCAATCTATTTCTTTTGTTTCTTCTTCCGAACTTGTGCACTTATCCCACCTTCCCTCCCTACCCTTGTGCTTTCTTCTCAGGGCAAGATGATACCCGCCAAGGCAAGCGTGCCCGCCGACCATCCTCTGACATACCTCCTGAGATTGATGAAGAAGATGTTGAGGTTGTGCGTCCGACCACTCAGACTACTCGTCAGAAGGCCACTGCTGCTGGGCCAGACATGACCAAAGCCAAGATTTCCAAGTGGTCTCAGAAAGCTTACTCTGCATTCAGGGCTGCGGATCCCTACCTCGTGCCTCGTGATCGTCTTTGCTTGGACCCTCACTTCCACACCTACCGCCAGGAACAGATATATGAAGAAATTTATGCATCGAAGAAGAGGTTCGTGGTTGCTCCTCAAAAGTACATCAATGTGACTCACATGGAAGAGAAGCAAACTTACTTTGGCGAGGCTCTTGATATTTGCCAGAAGTTTGGGATGGTTCCCCTCATGGAGCACCGTCAAAACTTTGATGTGACTGCTATTGCTCAGTTCTACTCAACTCTGTTTATTCGCATGCAGTCCTCTACTGAAGGTGTGTTGAAATGGATAACCAGGGACGTGTTTCTTACCGCCACTTGGTCTGAGTTTGCTGAGCTTCTTGGCTATCCCATTCAGCCTGGCCGCGGGGCAAATGGTTGGCGTGTTCATGGTCCTGAAGCTGCTGATCCTGAGGTCCTGCAGCCTCTCTACATTGAAGGGTGGGGAACTGTTGGCAATGTGAATCATCTGCTGCCAGTTTTTGACATCATGCGCAGGGTGTATTTGAACACCATCTCTCCCAAGGCTGGCAACTTTGATCAGTTCCATGGCTATCAGGTTGACCTCATGCATCAGACTTATCTTCGCAGGGACACTGACAGGTCAATGGATATTATGCACTTCATCTACTCAGAGATGTGGGCGGCCCTCATTGAAAAGCGTTCCTGCATCTATGCTCCTTACATACAGACTCTCATCAATCACAAGTGTCTTGAGACGACTGGCAACCCCTTTCCTCGAGACAACATCACCATTCATGAAGAGAAAAAGCTCCGTGTGAGTAAGCACCAGAAGCCTCGTACTCAGGAAGAAAAAGAAGCTGCACTCAAGAAGGCTCGAGATGTTGCTAGTGGTCCCTACTCTGCTCCTGGTGGCTCTAGTGCTGGTGGTCCTTCTCTCCGGAGGCAGCCGTCTTGGGCAAAGAAGCTGCTTGGGAAAGTGAAGAAAACTTTCTGCTTTCTGCTTTCTGCAGGACCGCGAGTATCAGGCTTATGTTGATCAGCGTCACAATATTCAGCGCCAGAAGGCCATCATGGCAGCCCTCAACATTCCTTGCTCACCGGTCACTAGCTCTGTCACTGTTCCCAAGGAGGATTGGATTCGCGACAACTGCAACTGGTCCGAGGATGAGTCTGAGGAGGAGGTCACTGGTCCGCCTGAGTGGGGTCATTGGGTCCCTGGGTCTGCCCCCTCTCCCTCTCGTGGCTGGGACGAGTAGCTTGATCTTCTCTTCCTTTTTGGTGTCTCGATGCCAAAGGGGGAGAAAGATGTCTATTAGGTTGCCTACGGGATTTGCATGGGTTGACTCGCGAGCCTGTTCTTGCCTTTGATCATTTCTTGCTCGCGAACTCTCTAGTTTTATTTGTATGCCTATGACTTTATGTCCGTGAACTTATGTGTGCTTGTGGACCTTGTTATGTTCGAGACTATGTGTTATCTTATGCAATGTCTATGCAATGTTGTGCGTGTGGTATCTTGTTTTCATCTTATGGGCATATGCATATGGTGGTGGAGCCTCATTGCTCTTATTGTTATTATTATTCCTTGTGTCTCCACCACATTTGGTTGGTTCCGGTATGTTCTCTATCCCTTCTTGTATCTTGCACTTGTGCTATTTTTGCAATTGGTAGGGGGAGCCTCTGTGTATGTGTGCCAGTCTTGTCCTCAGAGTTCTTTCCTCTACCTTGCACACATACAGGGGGAGCTTGTCCCATCCATTGCAAAAATGGCTTTGATTCTATGCAAATCTTTGGGATTGTCATCTAACACCAAAAAGGAGGAGATTGAAAGGACTATATCTTCTCATGATATCTTTTTTTTTGGTGTTAATGATAATCCCAACTGTGTTTTAATTGTGCGCTTGAGTTTCAGGGGAAACGTTGTTGATGTCTCCTTCTATAGTGGTGGATGCTCTCTTGGGATCTCATGAAGACGGTGGCCTTTTTAGTCTTCTCCTAGTTTTTCTCCGGTTATTGTTTTTAGGTCACCGTACTATTAAGAGGGGGTCCATTTTGGAAGGCTGTGGGAAATCACTTGTTCTTGCACAAACCTATATACACCGCCACAACCATCCCATTATCCCGTGAGAGAGCGTGTTCCTGTTCTGTTGGAGCCCTTTGTGTCTCACCGGAACTTCCGGCCTAGGTCGGAAGTTCCACTCAAAATTTTCTGCGGGCTGTTCTACACCTTGTACCGATGCTAGTTCCGCCCCAAGTTCCGACGGTGAATCAGTAACCTTCTGTTCGAAGAGTTCTATTTGCCGGAACTTGGGCCGGAACTTGCATCGGAACTTGTCCTGCCAAAAGTTCCTGAGCGGAACTTCCGCCAGAAGCCGGAACTTCCGGTAAGATTCGCTTCGCGACCCATAAGTTCCGCCTCTTGTTCCGCCCCAGGTTCCGGTGGCGGCTCAGTAACCTTCTGTTTTGAAGCGTTCTATTTGCCGGAACTTGGTCGGAACTTGCTCGGAAGTTCACCGGAACTTCCGGTCTGTTTTGACCGGAACTTTCGGTTGCGCTTCTAGAGCGGGCGTCAACGGTCTGATGACCGTTGGAGCCAGGCTGGGCGGAACTTCCGGCTTATCACCGGAACTTCTGGTGAGGTCGCGGGGGCTGTAACGGTTCATCACGCGGGAGCCTATTTAAGGCACCCCTCTTCTTCCTCCCACCCTCTCTCGAATTTTTCTCTCTCCTCCATTAATGCTTGAGCTTCACCTCACTAGATCTCTCTCTAGCCACTCAAATGACCTGATCTTTTGAGAGGTGAGGGAGGTGACCTAGATCTACACTTCCACCTAAGTAGATTTGATTTCCCCACCCATCCTTTGTGGATCTTGTTGCTCTTGGGTTTCTTGGAACCCTAGACGGTGTAGGGCATCCTCGGAGCTAAGGCGTGCGTTGTAAAGCTTCGAGGTGTCGTTGAGGGTCTCCAATTGAGTTGTGGAGCCTCCCCCTCGACCTCGGTGTAAAGGTTTCGGTTGGCGCCTTCAAGGTCACCGGTTAGTGGATTGTGAGGCCTCCTTTGTGGGGGAGCTCACCGGAGAAGAAGGTGAGGCCTTTGTGGCGCTCGGGTGACCTTGTGTGTCCCCGACACCTCTCCAACGTAGACGTAGCTCCTTGGGAGTGAACTACGGGAATTATATCTCCGTGTCTCCTCTCCGGTTACTTCGTTCCCTTCCTTTACTCCTTGCTATTTACTGTTTTTGTTGTTGGTGTTTGTTTTCTTGCATTTAGGTTGTTCACTTACTTGCATCTCTAGATAACTTTCTTTCTCGTTGAGCCTAAAAGTGAGAAACAAATTAAAATTGGGTAGACGCCTATTCACCCCCCCTCTAGTCATATCAAGTCGGTACTTTCACCAAGGTTTTGGGGGCCACGGGCATACGTGAGTTCAAGCCGATCACGGTAATAGATGTGATCCATAGGATCATGTCTAAGGTATGCGCGCACATGCTGGCTCCTGTTATGGAGCAACTGACACACCCATACCAGTTTGCCTTTCTAAAAGGAAGATATATCCATGATGGAATTATGGCACTTCATGAGATTATCCATGAACTAAAGGCTAGAAGTCAGAGGGGCGTCTTCCTGAAGCTGGACTTCTAGAAGGCTTATGATCGACTAGATTGGGACTTTCTGCGCCAGGTCCTCCAACAACAGGGTATGGATGATCACATAAGGTGGATCATGCAGATTGTCATGAGTGGGAACACGACTATAAACATCAATGGAGAGGTGGGTACCTACTTGAAACCCTCTTGCGGGGTAAGACAAGGGGACCAGATCTCTCCTATTTTATTTAATGCCATGGTGGATGCCCTTGCAGAAATCTTCGAGAAAGATAAGAGATCCGACCACATCTCGGCTGTGGTAGGACATCTCATCCCTGGAGGTGGGGTCACACACCTCCAATATGCAGACGATATGATGATTATGGTAGAGGGAGTGGAATAGGATATCATTAACTTGAAATTCCTACTCCTTTGCTTTGAGAACATGTCGGGCCTCAAGATCAATTTCGACAAGAGTGAAGTCATGGTTCTAGGCTACTCCTTTGAGGATCAGCAGAGGATTGCTGATAACTTGAACTGCTGGCTAGAGGTTTCCCCCCTGATCTATCTAGGTGTGCCAGTCAGGGACACCATGATTCTGACCAAGGACCTAGATCCCCTGATGGGGCGGGTTAAGGCAAAATCTGAGCCATGGCAAGGGAAGTTTACCTCCAAAGGGAGCAAGACCATCCTAATCGACTCTTGCCTTTCTAGCCTCCTCGTGTATATCATGGGGTTATATATCCTATAGGAAGGAGTCCATGCCAACTTTGATAAGGAAATATCCCGGTTCTTTTGGATGGCTAATGATTGCCACCAAAAGTACCACATGGTAAAATGGGCGGACATTTGCACCCCTAGGATCTTGCGGGCATAGGTATCATATCCTCTCACCACATGAACATGGCGTTAATGCTTAGATGGGTCTAGAGGATCTTGAAAAACGATGGGACGTTTGGATACAACTAGTGAAAGCCAAATACCTCCAGGGACGGCCGCTAATGGCTTGTGAGCGCCGGGAGGCGTCTCACTTTTGCAGATCCATCCAGGATATCAAGCCAGCGATACGGAATGGGGTGTCCTTTTCCATAGGCGATGGAAGGGATACCCTATTCCGGCTAGACTCGTGGTTTGGGGACCGCCCCTACGGCATGAGGTACCCTAGCTATTCGCGATCTGCTCCGACCCTATGTTACTGGTGGCAGAAGCTGGCCAGGGCGGGTCTTGGCAGGTCGCATTTTGGCGGAACTTTGGCGCGGCTGAGATGGCTATCTCGAACGGGCTACAGTACAGCCTCCTGCTGACCCTTTCCTAATTCTCGAATAGAGTATCTTGGCATTTGGCCCCTTCAGGGATCTTTACAGTAGGTTTGGCATTGGTGGTCCCTCTCTTTCCTGGACATCCCCCTTTGGAAGGCCCCCTACACCTGAAGATTAAGTTTTTCGTTTGACAGTTATTGAGATACCATCTTCCGTCAGGTGTGGAGGTGGCAAGCAGCATGGCCTTATCGATGGCATGTGCCCACTATGTGTGGTCCCGGACCAAAACAGACGGTTTAGGTCGCTAGTTGCATCGACATGCTGGAGATGACTTTAGCACGACGAAAAAATCCAAGTGTCCGACCTATTTTATCGTGCCGACCATGTGCCAGTATAAACATTATTCTATAACTTAAGTTTGGTCAGTTCCAGGCATTCTGAGGTCATCTGCGCGTGTCGTGTCTGTCTTAGTTGCTGCTTGTGGGTTGTTCTATCTGTCGTTGCTTTGTGATCCTCGTTGGGTGGCGCACCATGCATGCGTCGTAGCTGGCATGCGGTTTGGGCATGCATCCCTTGACTTAGTTCTCCCCTCGAGTCTCTTCCTCCTTTCCCTCACCCACCTGCGCCGCCCCATGGAACGAACACGGCCTCCGGCAGCCCTCCGCCTTCCAACTCGGGCCACACCCGCCTGATGTCGCTGCTTTTAAAAAGGGAAATGATTCAGATCACCCGGACGATGGGGAGGTCCCATCGTCCTGCTTTCCCGTGCTGACATGTGTCTATTTGCTGCAAAACATCCCGCGTTTGCTACATATATTCCCGCTTTTGCTTCCGAAGCAAAAAAAAAACAGTTCGTTTCAGAAATAGAACGTCTCGACGGAGACCTCACCGACGAAGTCTCCGGAGATGTATCCGGCGAAGTCAGTTTTTTTGCTACACTAGAAGAACTTTTTAGCTACAATCGTCTTGTGGTTTTGCTACAACAGTGCCAAGTATTTGCTACAAGGTCTCCGGCGAGAGTCACCAGCGAATTTTTTCCGAAGATGTTTCCGGCGAAGTCGGTTTTGCTGCATTAGCACAACTTTTTTGCTCCATGGTCTCCGGTGAGGTCTCCGGCGAGACGTTCTATTTTTGAAACGAACCGTTTTTTTTGCTTCGGAAGCAAAAGCGGAAACATACGTAGCAAAAACGGACCGTTTTACAGCAAAAACGGGATTTAGACCGTTTTTAGTGGACACGTGGCAGCAGCTGGAGCAGGACGATGGGGCCTCCCATCGTCCGGGGCACGCGTAGGGCTATTCAAAAAGCTTTTAAAAATCACCATCTCCTAAATTAATGGCCAAAAAAGCTTCTAAATCCTTTATGTATACCGCACATTGAGTTTTTTAAAGTTGAACGAGTCAACCAACACGGATTATATTGTTACGTACTCCCTCCGATCCAAATTAATTGACTCAGATTTGTCTAGATTTGGATGTATCTAGACATGTTTTAGTGCTAGGTACATCCGAATCTAGACAAATCGAAGTCAATTAATTTGAATTGGAGGGAGTAACTAATAATCTTTAATTAAATCTTAACCATAAATTCTAGATCCAACTATAAAAATAATTTAGATAATCCGGATTAAGTGATCACTCTATTAAACATTCGTGCATTTTTTATATATAATATAATAGATTTACTATTTGCTAGATGTGCGGACGGAGGTTGTATTTTAAATTTACATGCATCTAATTAAAATCACCAAGTGTTTATTTTGAATTAGCAATTCAATGGCCGACGGGTCTGAAAACGGCACGTAATTTTAGACACGCATCGTGTCAGGCCAAGTTAGTAATGACACGACTTGGGGACCGATCGAGATCCCAAATTAAGTACTCCCTCCGTTTCAGAATAGATATCTTAGATTTTTTAAATTTTGAATAAATCTATATACTAAATATACTAAATAGTGTCTAGATTTACTTAAATTTTGATAAATTTGAGACATCTATTTTGGGACGGAGGGAGTATGATATATAAACAACGTTAACCGAGACTTGGCTAGCAATGCCAGATCCCGGACCTAGTTTTTTTTTTTCTGAGAAACGGACCTAGTTAGCCATGAGGATCAATCAATCGATCACTTCCTATTGAAATACAGTAATTGATTTGACCAGCTGAACTGCAATAGTAGATGCTTGTTCACGTTAACCGAACGTGGAGCTGAACGCCAGCACTGTGGTCATATGGGGATGTATTATTGACCGAGTTTAAGATACATCACTGTGTACAATAACGATCTAAAAGACACCTTATTGTGAAATGTCTTATAGCAACTGGAGTAGTCAGCACTCAGCAATAGTCTGCCAGCTACACCAGTCTGCGCCTAGAGATTAAACAATCAGGCATGGGTTTACGGACTGAAAAAGGATCGATAACCGGGTTAAATGAGAAGGGATTCCTCGCCTTTGTTCCAACAATGAATGACCTGAGGCGGCAGGAGCTAGCGGCGACAGCTTGCTTCACCAAATTGTCTTCCAACTGCAATTCTGCAACACAAAAGTTTCGTGAACACTTGGTTGGTGGGCATGCTTCTAAGCAGTATCAGTGCTAGTACTGAAAATGAACCACCCTGTATAAAAAACAAATGAACGCCATCCTGAAGATTAATTGATTTGTTGTTGAACTAGCAGTGGATTCCACTAGTTGTTGAGATCCTTGCTGATGAAACGGGAAAGAAGTTAACATATAAATAGTATTAGTCAAGAGAGGAATTGAATGGTTCAGTCATGTATGCAAATGGTTCAATTAGTTACGTACAGTTAACTCGACAACCCTCACATGCATTCTTAGCTAGACCTTGATATCCATCTTTGGGTTTGGCTGGTTGGACGACCTACTGTATAGAGTAGCTCGATTCCTGAAGAATTTAAGTTAGCTCGCTCGACAGTCAGTCCCCGGAGTAGCTGGACGAACCAAATGCATCTGCATCAAGTACCAGTATGAACGACAAACGCCTTTTTTAATTTAACTCTGAATTCGTAATTTTGGTGTAAGCCGGGTCTGATGCAGGCATGCGACAAGACTTGGTGAGCAACCGAGATAATGCTAAGCTAATTAAGGTGGATGGAGGCTGCTGCAGGTCTGAATATGATACGCCTTTGTTCACACACCAGTCGATGTCCTAATCAAGAAACTAATCGAGTTTATTAGCGCATCTGCTGTGTTTGTCACATGCAGTTTGTCCACTAGCAGTTTGTCGCATGCAGTATTTCTTATCTGCTGTAATCTAGTGCTACTAGGCTGCAAGAGGCGATGCGATCGTTCATTGCGTGAACGGTTGAGCACCGGAACGCCCAGGCGCCTGGGAGAAGGACCCCCGCGCGCCCAAGCTGCCCCTCCGGCCTCCCTCGCGTCGTTGGGCTGAGCGAGCTGCCGGGTCTCGCTGCTTGCTTGAAGCCGGCTAGCTCCCTGAACGCGCCACCATCGTCGAACGGCATGATCTGCTCTGAGCTACTCGCCTGTCAGCTTCACGCCTAATCTGCACACACAAGATTCAGATGGCTACACAAGTAGTATTGGCAACACTCACAACTGCGTCGTTTTTTTTGTTTCTCTTGCTTTTATTCCAAGACATGGCTCACCTCAACAAACTGCCCGACAATACCGCCCTGGTCTACCTCGTTCGTACATGCCATCCCACAGACTAGGATCGTGGTGGACCAACCCAACGAGGCTCACGACATAAACCTACGAAGTAGTCTCGACTTAAACGCTGCACAACTACATTCAACAACAAAATTCAATTCCTTATTCTTGATGTGTGTCAGGCACTCTAGCGAACACCCACTCTAGCGAACATAAGAGACCACAAAGCGACACGAATGAACACTCAAAAAAATGACATCCCTACAACGCTCAAAAAGACAGGCCATGCCATTGGGGACCCCCCCCCCCCCCCATCCCCCACACCGTTGGGTCTGAGGTAGGCAGCAGCCAAGGTGGCGAGAAAATCGCAAACCTCTCTGGCGACGATAGCCCCAGACATCGGTGTCAACAATCCTGACTTACAAACCCCAACACCTCTAGGAACCACATGGTTGTCGGAGTAAAGCGAGGAGAGACTGCAGCATCGACATCACCACTCTTTACAAAGTCAGGCGCATGACTTGTGGGAGAAGCCACAGCCGAGATCGCACGTGAATCAGACTTCACTTGCTTGATGGAGGAAGGAAGAACAATACCACTACAAAGCTCTAGAAGATCAGTCATGATCTGCATGACCGGAGCCGCAACCTCCAAGCTTGACTTAGCCTAAGGAGAGAAACAACCATAAAGGTCTGCTCGCGCTCGCGCCCACTTTGCCATCATTAGGACCAACCAAAGGATTGCTACAACATATCCGCCGAGGCGAAAGAGCCATCATAAGCGGATGCAACAGACGCCCAAGTCCCACACCGAGGAACCTTGGATGGGAGCGACACCTCAACCTGGGCTCGGCTAGGAGCATGCGCTTGACAAGGCTTGGCAGCGAAGCGCGACGACAAAACGATAGGGCATGCCAACGAGCCGAGGGGAGCACCTAGCGTTACGACAATCACATACCCAATGACCATTCTCAAGACAACGGTAGCATCTAAAAGGATCACTACAAAAAGATGCACGGGGACTAGGAGCTAGTCACCTACAACACCTTCCCTTGAGCTAAGCAGGGTTGAGACGCCGAATAGCTTGCTGGATTGTCAGAGTCGGGTGACACGGGACGCGCCACGACATCACTTCCTGCCATCCCTCTGCCCACGCTACAAATTTGGGCAATCAGCCGAAGCCAAGCACGTGCCCTCGGCTTCCTGGAGACATGTCCTTGGGGCGACGGCGGCAGAGACGACGATGGTAGAAGCGACCGCGAGGCAAATTCCATCTTAGAGCCTTCAACCTTGTTACCATCAATGGAGGTAGCTGTCAGCGGTGTCCTGGTGACCAGCTCCTCCTCGTTGTCGTTATGGGCTGCGACATTATTCCCATTCTTGAAAAGAAAAGAAAATAGTTATGTTACAGGAAGTGCACGACGCGGTAGGAGCATCCTGGCACGCTTAGAGGCAGGTTGATGTAGGCGCGGCGGTGCCAAGGTTTCTGTTGATGGAGGAGAGCACTACAAGAATAGCACGCTACGCCGACGACCAATTTCCATCGGCAAAGGACCATTATGCTGTCGGCATAGGCTATGCTGATGGATGCCATGGCGTAATCCCTCTTCGGCGCAGGGGCATTATGCCATCGGCATAGGAAAGCCGTTGGCATAGGAGAGATGGACCCCACCTATACGGCTAACGGCCGTTTGGCTAAGCCATCATCCTTGCTTTTTTAACTCGTTTTCAAATTTTTTGAACTATTTAACTCATTAATCTCATGTCTCTCGAACCCTACGCTCTAAACACAAGACAATATACCCCAAAAGTGTATAAAAGATGTACTACCATGGAGGCCATGAGGCCGTCCACAAACAGGCCAGGGGTTGGCAGGACGCGATACCGGCCAACCATCTCATCCACTTTCATGGTTATAGCTTCATGTACGAGAAACGTAGCAAACTGGTTTACGAGTCTAACATATACAAGTAAGTATATATGCCAACGACATACAAGAGTACATCAGAGCTGAACCATGTAGAAAGAAATAAAAATATATCGCAATGCCATACAGCAAGATCCAAATACCTAGATAAAATAATATTTTAGGATTAGATCCCCATACATCACTTATCAAAGCATCAAGCGGAAGCGGAAAATACAGATCCGAGTACGGATTAAGAGTCAAATCGGCATAAGATGCCCATGAACAAAGCACATTCCTACCCATAGATCTCACATATCTCCATCCTCAAAATCTCTACACAAGAGGGTCGTTGCCTCCATCATCGGCCTCATCGACGTAGTAACCTCCATGTGGATATACCTGACAATCTTAACAATATTTATGGTGTGAGATCCTAGGGGCACTCAGCATGTCTTTATGCATCTAAAGGGAATAACCCGGGGTGACACATTGCATCGAAAGACAAACAACTAAATAGTTCTATAGAGACACACTCCTACATCCGCCTAACCAGATATAGACGGACATTCGTTAATTGAAATAACAGTTATGTAACCAATAGTTATATAAAAAACATAAGTAAACCTCGCCCCTCCTCCTTCTCGCTTACCGATCGATAAGGTAGAAGAACATCCCATCCGTTGGAAGTTTTATTAACCATTCCATGACCATTGCACTATTTACTAGTCATATTTAGTCAAGTTAAACATGATACTTTAGTTATAGTTTTATATGATCGATAAACTATGCTCCAAGTAGTCCATAATCGCAGACACGATATTTAGAAAGATTTTACCCTGTAGGGATGCACACATAGAAACACACGCACGATCAACTCCGGGAAGAACCAAATAAAAAGCAACAAGGCATCACAACAAATCATTCACAAGATTCAAAAATGATTTCAGGGGGCCACCCCACTAATCTACCAGCAACAAAGTCGGCCGGATCCAAGATGGACCCAGGGTGTGTGGCGACGACTGTAAATGACTAGGAACCCGAAAGTGTGATTGGGCTTGTCGAAATAGAGTAAATGTGGCACGAGTCCTAAATAGTATAGTAGTAAACATTCCTCGAGCAACAGAAGTAAATAAAGCGGTAAAGCGTGCCATAAGTACACGATAGTAATAAAACCCTAAACAAATTATGGCCTCAAGAAATAAGCTGTGAATAAAGCTTAAGCGAAGGGGATTCATGGTCTCACATGCGGATCGTGCGATATTCAAGGAACCAAAATCAAGTACTCGGGTCCTACGGGACACAAGTTAGCATATAAAAACCAGATCTCGGCTATTGCCCACCGGTGCCTTTTTCTTTAGTTATCCCATTATTACACAATTCTGTTGTTTATGTACCTCATTATCCAATATACTCGCACAAACCCTACACATCCAGTTCTACGATTCGCATGACTCAAATAACTCCTGTAGTAATGGCTGATAGGATTGAGGGTACAAGCTTCGTTGGGGTTTAAAAGTAAAGGCTATGTAGTACTTGGGATTACGATTTAATTCGGAACGCGTTTTATGATGCAAGAATAAGATAGAATCAATAGTTACTGTATGTAAATGCATGCATGGGGAAATTCTTTCCTGTAACCTCAGCAATGGGATAACCGGGATTCGGGTAGTACTCTTGGGTCTCCTAATAATCCCTTGCTCGGTGTCTATCCAGAATAAGAACCAAACACACAAGGGAAATAGTAAATAACATGTGCAATCATATGTAACATATGCAATAATAAAATCATGGTATTCCATGATGGAATGATGCACAATTGCGTGGTATAACATAACATGGCATGGGTGAGGTGTGGGAACAAGAATAAAGCATTTTTATTATTTATTTATTCATATTTTACTTGTATAAACCTTGCTGGTTATTCAATATTTATATGACGCATGCTTTAATTGATATCATGGAATACATAGTTGGAAAGGGCTCATCGCGTTGATCGATTTAGACATATCATTTTTCGAATTATGAATTACAGAATTAAAGTTATGAATTTAATAAGAAATAGGCATTTAATAGTATTTAAATTATTTTGAAATTTTAAATTACTCAAAAATTATTTTTAAATAGCATATTCATATTCATGGTATTTTTCTGATCACAAAACATATATCATTTGTATTATATGAAAATATGAATTAAAAATTATTAATAAATGCAATTAAATTCAAATAGGGAACAAAGTAAACAATTTGAATATTTAGGGTCAAATTTGGTAATTACAGAATATATAGTTGAATTCAGATTTGAAAATGGTTCTATTTTTATTTTTTAAGTTTTTGTAAATTCCAAAGATTTCAAAAGTAATGATTGAATTTTGTATTGAATCATTTTCTGAATTTTTGTTAAATTCAAAAAGACTCTGGGCGTTTTACACTCAGGTGGAATCTACCCATAGGCGATGAATGGTGGGGCTGCGGGCTCACGGGGCCACTACGCATGCGGACTGTGCAGGCGTTGACACATGGGAGAGCTGGGCTGCAGGTTTAGGATCAGGAAAGTATAAGGGATTTTTGGAGAAGTTCCTAGCCGCGCGCAGAATTGACGAAATTGTCGAAGCAGAGTTTGTGACATCCTGTGGCTGGTTCCGACTTCGGCCGACGATGGTGACAGATCCATGGCAAATCTCACGATGCCACAAAAATGAAAAGCGAAAAGGACGTTACAGCCTGCAATCTAGCAAGGAACAAAGGCGGCTCAGGTCGGTCTGCAGGCGCGGGCTGCTACGGCGAGTCCAGCGAGTGGCTTCTGTCGTGGACGGAGGGACGGCATAGGGGCTAGGGAGGATGTCTACGGGGTCGGCGGGGTCGAGGCCCAGCTCCACGCGCTTGTGGGAGCGCGTGGGATGGACGACGACGAGCGGTTCTGCAGGGTGACGATGGTGAGAGGCGACATGCACACAGGGCGTTCGACAGGTGGCTACGATGATGCAGGTCAAGCGGGGAAGTTGGGTGATGTGTGGGTGGTTGGTATGCTTACCATAGGCGCGGTTGCGCGGTGTTGGAGGCAGAGGATAAGGAGACCAACATCGGTGCTTGGTGGCAGCGGTTGCTGGTTCAACTCGGCACGGCGGTGGCGAGCATGCTCCGGTGGCTTCCAGCGGGGCTCCTGGTCCAAGATGGTGGTGAGGACGGCGATGCATCTTCCCCGACTCCAGCTTGTTCCTGGCATGACTCCAACCTCCATCTACTGACCTTGGCTGAGGTAGGGCTTTAGGAAGGCATGGAGATGGACATGGCCAAGGTGTGGACGAGGAAGAAGGGGAAGGATAGGTTTGCTAGGCAGGATCAGAAGAGCTGGATCTCGATCCAGATCGGTGGTAGATAAGAAGGAGGAAGGGAGGAGCATATGGGGTGGTCGTTTAGGGTTTAGACAAAAGTGGCACCTCGGGTTACATTATTTTTTCCTTCTCTCTCTCTCTAGTTATCTAGGAGAGGGAAAAGGTGACCAGGGTTAGGGGGGCTGCAGCTGCTCATCTTGAGTGTCAAGAAAAATAAGGGGAGGGTTAGCTAGGTGGGGTAGATGTGGGGGGAGGCCAAGTGTGGCATGGACACCACATTCTCATGTGCATGGGGTGTAGCCGTGGGGTTAGACCATGTACTATGTAGGTTCGGTTCAAAGAAATACATGTCAGACTTTGGGATCACTCTCATTTAGCTGCTATGTTGGCATCGGTTCTTATGTTTGGGACACAAATAAAAAAATACATGCATGCATCTAGTTTTAGTGATTCACAGCCATCTCTCACCACTCTTTTCTCTATGACATGTGGACCAACCTTGCATGTAGATTCCTTTGAACCAGATCAACAACATGGTTCGCTTTTCTCTCTGACACCCATGAATCGGCTTCCCACTATGTATCGAACCGATTCAATGAGCCCATTGAACCGCTTTAAGCTCACATAGTGTATGGTCTTAGGTGGTTGTGGGTGTGAGTGTGTAGGTTTAGGGGTAGATGATTTGTTTAGCTAGGATTTGAATCGAACTCACTCAATTGTTTTGAATTGAAGTTCAATACATCCCTAAGCAAAGAACACTAGAACAAAAAATAAAATAAGGGAGAAGGTAAGCATGTGGTGGTGCTTAATTATATGGACACATGATTGCGGGAAACTCCAAATGCAAAACTCTCCCAAAACCAAATAAAAGAAGTAGATTATGAGGAGTGATATGGGCCATGCAAGAGCATTTAATGCATGTTTCATGCTCTATTTTGTAGTCTTTTGCATGAGAGTATGTATGTGAGCCCAAAAACCAAAAATGGCATTTGTGCAATAATAGAGAGGAATGTTATTATGGAGCCATATTTATATGGGTGGAATTAAAACCCAAGAACAAAATAAAATGGCCACACAAATATATATGGTAGAAGTAGAATGCACTACAAGAAATGTTTCCTTCCGCAATTACTGGGCTCGTCGGTCGTCGTAGAAGACGCGGCTTCCGTGACGAAATTCTCAGTTCGACCATGGCTGATGCAAAACTTTTTTTTCCAGTTTCTTGCCCCTTTACTACGACGAAACCGCTAAAACCATGAACAAAGCTCGACGGGCGCATGGCAGAAGTAAGATTTCCGCTTTCTCGCCAGATGTTGACTCGCCAATTTTTTTTTGCATATGGGTCCCGGACGTCAGTGACTCTAGTGGATCAAACTTTTCAGTCGCGCCTCCCTGATTTGAACTCGATAACGTTTTTTGATGCCTCTTCTGTTTAGTTAGGATGATGGGTCCCGCATGTCTGCCTCACGTCAGAGGAATCATGTGTATGATGGAATTTTTTTCCTTATGTGTTCTGAACTTGATAGCGTCACTCAATGCATCTTCCGTTTAAAAAGGCTACTAGGTCCCACATGTCATCCTCACACTAGAAGAAACATGTGCATGCTAGATTTTTTTCCTTGGCTCGTGCCTCCCTGATATGAACTCGATAATGTTGCTCGATCTATCTGCCGTTAATCACGATGTTGGGTCCCACATGCCAGCCTCTCATTAGAAGAATTGTGTGTATGATGTAATTTTTACTTCGCTCCCGCAACCATGTTTCGAACTTGATAGCGCTGCTAGATGCATTTATAGTTTAATCACACATATGGGCCCACATGTCATCCTCACATTAGAATAAATGTGTGCATGATGATTTTTTTCCTTGGCTCGTGCCTCCCTGATTTGAACTCGATAAAGTTGCTCGATCTATCTGCCGTTAATCACGATACTGGGTCCCACATGCTAACCTCTCATTAGAAGAATCGTATGTACGATGGAATTTTTTTCCTTCTCTCCCACTACCATGTTCCGAACTTGATTGCACTGCCATTTAATCACACATCTGGGCCCCCATGTCATCCTCTCATTAGAAGAAACGTGTGTATGACAGATTTATTGCCCTCGGTCGCGCCTCCATGTTAACTTGATAGCGTTGCTCGCTGCATCAGCCATTTATTCAGGCTGGTGGGTCCCATATGTCAGCCTCACATTAGAAGAATCGTGTGTATATGATTGAATTTTTGATTCTCTAGCGCTACCCTGTTCCTAACTAGATAGCGTTGCTCGACGAATCTGTCATTTGGTCATGCAGCTGGGTCGCACATGTCAGCATTTCACTATAAGAACGTGTGCATGTTGGACTTTTTTCTTGCTCGCGCCTTTGTATTTCGAACTTGTCAATATTGCTCGATGCATCAGCCGTTTATACAGGCTGGTGGGTCCCGGTGTCAGCCTCTCATTATAAGAAACGTGTGCATGCTAGAATTTTTTCACGCTCGCTCCTCCCTGTTTCAAACTTGGCAACGTTGCTTGATGAATCAGCAGTTTATACAGGCTGGTGGGTCCCCCATGTCAGCTTCTCATTGCAAAAAACGTGTGCATGCTTGACTTTTTTCTCGCTCGCGCCTTCCTCTTTGGAACTTGACAACGTTGATCGATGTGGCACCACGTGTATAAGGTCTCGCTGGTGGGTCCCACATGTCAATATATTTTTAAATTACATGTCAATATCTCTTTAAATGAATAATGTGTATGATAGACTTTTTTTGGCTACGTCTGCTGTTTTGACCTTGGAAACGTATCTAGATGTGCCAGTCCTATATGGTTTTGCTGTCGGAGCCCACATGTCAGCCTCTTTTGTATGTCCTGGTTAGTAGGTCCCCGATGTCAGCCTCTCCGTACAAGTACTTACCTTTTTTTTCAAACCCGCACATTAAGAGGGACACATGCTGGTGGGTTCGCCATGTCAGCCTCTCCATAAAGAAATACTTGCTAGAATAAAATTAACAAGGATGCTACAGGCTGATGGGTCCGCTATGTTAGCCTCTCCGTAAAGCAATATTGCTAGAAGAAAATTAAGAGGGACGCTGTGATACGTCCAAAACATATCTACTTTCCTGAACACTTTTGGTATTGTTTCTCCTCTAAACTTGTGTGATTTGGATGCAACTAACACAGACTGACGTTGTTTTTAGCAGAATTACCTTGGTGTCTATTTTTTGTGCAGAAAATCAACTATCAGGAAAAATTCCGGAAAATATGCCAAAAATTATATTTCACCAGAAGATCCACGGAGCCAGAAGACGAAATAGAGTGGAGGCCTGGGGGGCCCACACCCCTGCCAAGCGCAGGGGGGCCATGCCCGCGCCTAGGGGGTGCGGCCACCCCATGCACCCCCTTGGGATCCCTCTGCGCCTATAAGTTACCCCTTGACCTAAAACCGAGGGGGTTCGACGTTTTCCAGAGAAGAGTTCCGTTGCGCCGCCACCACCAGAGACAAGATTCGGAACCATAAACTCTGTTCTGGCACCGTGCCGGGACGGGGAATTTGGGGGAGGATCATTGCCATCGCCATCACCAACGCCTCTCCATCAACCATCAATGTTTCCCTCATCCATGAGTGAGTAATCCCCCATAGTAGGCTATGGGGATGGTAAGGATTGGATGAGTTCTATCATGTAATCGAATAAGATTGTTAGGGCATAGTTCCTAGTTTCTCTATTAGTGCTATTTGACTTTGTTGCAACTTGTTGTGCTTAATGCTTGTCACTAGGGCCCGAGTGCCATGATCTCAGATCTGAACTTATTATTGAATCATTATGATAGTATTATTTGTGATCTTATCTGCAAGTTATGTACACATATCATTGTCCGGATCCAAAGGCCCCGAAGTGACAATAATTGGGACAACCGGAGGGGATGGCTGTGGTGTGAGGATCACATGTGTTCACAGAGTGTTAATGCTTTGCTCCGATGCTCTATTAAAAGGAGCACCTTAATTGCCAGTAGTTCCCTAGAGGCCCCGCTGCCACGGGCTGGCTGGACAGAAGATGTTGTGCAAGTTCTTATTGCGAGCACGTATGACTATATATGGAGCACATGCCTAGGATTGTTTAGTACTTGGATGCTTGTTATTATTTATCTGCAATGTCCTAGATCTTGAAGTTACATGTTTAGACTTGTTCATGCAACGCCCTTCATCCATCCTTATGCCTACCGCACTCGAATCCCACTGTTTACTGTTACTGTTACTATTGCTCCTGCTTCACTGTTGCTGTTGCTACTACAAACTGTTGCTACTGATAAATCTTTGTGAGCAAGAACTATTTCTAGGTGCAGCTGAACTGACAACTCAGTTGTTAAGGCCTGCAAGTATTCTTTGGATCCCCTTGGGTCGAATCAATAAATTGGATAATACTACCCGCGAAGACTGTTGCGATCCCCTACACTTGTGGGTCATCAAGACTATTTTCTGGCACCGTTGCCGGGGATCATATCTTCATTTGTAAGTTCACTTGGATCTATTATTGTTCACTGCTACTCCCTTCGTCATGGTTAAGTCTCGTGATGGAAAGTTTCCTATTTTACCATCCACTACAAGAAGAGGTACAGTCCTAAACACCTCCGCTGCTCTTGATTCACCATCTGTTATAAGTAAGCTTGTTACACCATCACCACATACTCATGCTACACACACTGCTACTACTGCTGAGTCTGAAATTGCTTTTGATACTCATGATGTTACTTCTACTGTGCTTGATGCGAGTGGTTCATTAGGTACTTTCCTAGATGCTACTATGGCTAGTCTAGCAAATACTGAAACTCCTAGTGAAGACACTGTTACACCTGTTAGCTCACCTAAGTCTAGCGAGAGTTATGATATTAATGATAGTTACATTGAGTTCAATGATGAATTTGTTGAAGAGTGCCGAAACACACATGGTACTAGTACTATTAAGAGTCTCCTTGCTAGACGCACCATTATTCCTAAATTGTCCTCTGATCCTAAGTTTGATACCTCTCCCATAGATATTAAAGATAAAGATTATGATTTTTCTCTTGATTTATCCTTTTTGGACATTGTTGAGAAAGAACCTTTTTGTGGGACTGAAAATGAGAGTGCTTTAGCTCATATGAATGAGCTTTCTACTATGATTTTAAGATGCGCAAGTATTTTGTTACTAAGATCTTCCATTTTTCACTAAAAGGAGAAGCTAGGTCTTGGTTTAATAGATTACCCCCTGGTTCCATTGATAGCTCTGATTGTTTGATTGCTTCTTTCTTCCAGAAATATTTTCCTCCCAGTGCTAGACATGATGCTTTGCAGAGACTCTTTGATTTTAAACAGGGAGAAGAAGAGAAATTGCCTGAGTCATGGACAAGGTTTTGTGCCTTGATTCATGCAAATCCTAGATGTCCATTACCTAAAAATGGGCTTCTTGATATTTATTATAATGGACTAACTGATGATTCTAGGACATACCTAGATAGCTTTGTTGATTGTGTTTTCAGGAAAAGAACTCCTACAGATGCTGAAGAATTAATGGCTAAAATAAGCAAGAATTATGATGATTGGACTTCAACTGAGCTAAATACACCTGAGACTATTACTCCTGAACCAGTTGTGCCTAAACCAGTTCCAATACCAACACTAAAAAAGAGGGGAGTTATTGCATTAAATGATGAAGTTATGAAGGAAGCTAAGAAGTGTCTAAAGGAGAAGGGTATTAGAGCTGAAGATGTGAAGAATCTACCTCCTATATAAGAATTATGTAAGACAATTCCCCACTCATCTACTATTGAGGTACACTCTCTCCAACACTTTGATGAAGGTGATATTCCTTATGGTAAGCCTCCTGATCAATGTTTAGAGGAACTTGACATTTTTATTGTTAAGCAAGGTAATTTTAATAAACAAGTTCAGAATCATTTATTGGAAAATTCTAGATCTATTAAAGAGTTGAAAGATATTGTGGAAAGAACTTCTAATGATATTAAAATGATTTGTAAACACTTTCAAATGGTTCAAACTCAACTTGATCAACTTGCTAAGGTACAAAAGGATATGCTAGTTAATGCCTCGGGAGATAAACATGCTTATGGAATTAGAACTAGGAGTGGTATAGCTACTCAAGATCCTTTATATCCTGAAGGACACCCTAAAAGAATTGAGAAGGATTCTCAATAAGGTGAAAGTAGTGGTAGTCCTTGTAAGAGAAAGAAAAAGAAACATAAAGTAGTTGAGGAACCTCTTGAACCTGCTATAGATCCTAATAGTATATCTGTCTCTGATGCTGAAACTGAGAGTGGTAATGACAAAAAGGATGCTCCTGATAAGGAGGAAGTTGAGGAAGAACCCGAGAAGCACACTAAGAACACTAGGTACACAAAGGAAGATTTTATTGCTAATAAACATGGTAAAGAGAGAGAACCTTGGGTGCAGAAACCTATGCCTTTTCCAGGTAAGAAACACAAGTCAAAGGAGGAAGAACACTACAACAAGTTTTGTAAGTGGATGAAGCCTTTATTTTTGTAAATTCCTTTGATTAATGCTATTAAGTTGCCTCCTTATTCAATGTATATGAAGGATATTGTCTCTAATAAAAGGAAGATTCCTAATGAGGAGATTTCTAGTTTTCTTGCTAATTATTCCTTCAATGGTAAGGTTCCAAAGAAACTTGGTGATCCAGGTATACCAACTATTCCTTGCTCTATTAAGAATAATTATGTTAGAACTGCTTTATGTGATTTGGGAGCTTGAGTTAGTGTTATGCCTTTTTCTCTCTACAAGAGACTTCAGCTAGAAAAGTTGATACCAACGGATATATCTTTGCAAATGGCTGATAAGTCAACTACTATTCCTGTTGGTATATGAGAGGATGTTCCTATTCATGTGGCTCATAATTGCTTGGTTCTAACTGATTTTGTTGTGCTTGAGATGCCTGAAGATGATAATATGTCTATTATTCTTGGGAGACCTTTTCTTAATACTGCAGGTGTTGTCATTAATTGTAATCAAGGAAAAGTAACTTTCAATATTAATGACAAAGAGCATACTGTCTATTTCCCCAAGAAGGTTGCTAAGAGCTATTGCCTGAGTTCCATTGAAAATATTGAGAGCATCAAGGTTGGATAAATATATTGTCCATTCCACAAGAAATTTTTGAAACTATTATGATTGGGACCATTGCTATCAAGTATGAGGTAACATAATCACTTTGTGTAATACAAAGTTTTTTTTCATATAAGATTGTTTTGGTAACAAGACTTGATCAACCTTGTTAACAAAAGGATTTTACCGAACAAAATAATGTTTTCAGTGTGGTTATCCTTGCTTTACTTTTCTCCTTCCTAGTCTTTGCTTTTGCTCTTGTTATATAGTTGTTTGCTTGTTAGAGTGTCTTAGAACTTCTGTAGTTTGGCTTTTCTTTGCTTTTGCTTCTTCTGAAAAAAGCTGTTTCTGCGAGAAAATCAATTTTCATACCCTAAAAAATTCCAGAAAATTCAAAATAATTTTTTCCTCTAAAAAGGGGCAGAGGGAGACCTGGACTGACCCAGGGGCCACCACAGGCACCCACACCCCTGGTAGGCGTGGCCTACGCAGAGGTGGCGCCTAGGTGGGGTGTGGCCCACCTAGGCCCCTCCTAGGTGCCTCCTCAAAGCCATCTTCTTTCTCTCTCCCGAAAAACACCGGAAAACTTTATCAATCCCGAGTTCTTGCTGTTCTTGCTCGCGATTTTCGATCTCCTTGCTCAGCCCATCTTTGCTGCTGATTTTTGGAGGGATTGCTCCTTGGTATGTGCCTATTCCACTTGTTCAATTAGATTTGTGATTGGTAGATTGTATCTTGAGTATTTTGCTGCTGTAGGTGTCAGGTTGTGTGAGCTTGCATGCTTGTTATTTGCTTAGAGATTTCATTTTGATGCATGTGTGGCCCTCTAACAAGTTCCTATAGTAGTTGCTCATCATTTATCAACTTGGAAATCACTTGCTTTGATGTTTGTCTAAAAATTTCAGAAATAAAGAGGTCATGGACAGCCACACATTTGGTGAATTATTTGAGAGTGATGCACCTAGAAGGGCAAGGCCTTCGAGATCATCTTCCCGTGCTAGGCCCTCATACAATGAGGATCTCATCACTCCTCGATTTGGAGACGAGGGAGATGAGGGGGGATGCGCACCCCTCCACCTTTCCTTGCCAAACCTTCTTGCGGGATGCTGGAATTCTTGATGATTTTATGACCTTGGTTCGGAGGGCTGGACTAACAAGCCTTATGTAGGATGAGAGCATGCAATATGCTATGCTCACTAAAACATTTGTGGAGAGCTTCTCATTTACTAACAGCATGTTCAATCCAGATGTTTCTTTCAAAAATTATGGCAGGTCTTGCCATATGACATTGAAGAATTTTTGTGAAGCTTTGGGACTTGGTATAGCTGGGTCAGCGAAGAAGATTCCAGCTCAACCCGCTGATTTGTTGGAGCTCTATCGTGGAATAACCAATGATGATAACCGTAGAGCTCAACGGGGAAAGATAAGAAACATTCAGCTTCCAGCCATCAGGTACTTCGCTTACTATCTTGCCACTAGTGTTCTTGGTAGGGAGAACACTAGTAATGTTTCCAGCTATCATTTGACTTTCTTAGCTGCTGCGCTCAACAATGAAACTAAGTACAATCTTGGTTATCTCATTGCTCGTCGCTTAACTACCAAGGGACCCACTTATGGGGGAATTATTGCTACGCGTGTTGCTACTGCTTTGGACATTGCTGTTGATCCAAATGATACAGTTTTGGCTCCTCAGAGGCTTGATCTTTCTGCCATGAAGGCACACCACTTTGTCACCACTAACTCTACCCTTGATAGCTTGGTTTATAGAATGTTGTTTATTGATGGGGAAGAGAGAGAGATCCCTCTACCCCAAACTACTTTGTTCAGTATTTCTCAGGGACCTTTGTCATGATCCAAGGAGGAGATGGATGAGAAGCTGCGCTTTCTTAGCTTCCATGGACACTATCAGGAGGAAGCACCCTCATATGACCCCGTTGTGTACTACACGGGGGAGGCCTCGAGCTCATACTAGGACGAGGGAGCCTCCACGACATACTACTGAGGTGCATCTTCTTGGGCACCATGGGATTGAGCCCCACTTAGGCCAAAATCCTAAGCTTGGGGGGAGGTATACCGGCACCACGCTCATCTATATATCATGTTCGGTCGGTTCTTTGTATATCCATTGTTCCGCTTTCTTTTTGGTTTTTGTTGCTGCTTTCTCAAAAACACAAAAATACCAAAAATATTTTCGTTGTTTCTCTTGGTTTGTTTCTTTGCTTTGGTTTGCCTTAAAAGAAAAATCCAAAAAGATTTCGCTTTGCTTTGTTTGCTTTCTTTTAAAAAATCGAAAATACCAAAAATATTTGTTGTTCTTCTTTGGTTTTGTGAGTTCTTTGCAGGGTTCAGCCGTCCTCAGTGTATTTGGTTTCATGTTATTATTCAAATTTCACAAGAGAATGGCAATAATGAAGATTAAGACAACTTGAGGTGTGGTAAGAGGCTGGTAATGAACTCTATTTATTTTCATTTTTGTACATATACTCATCATTGTGAGCATGCTTAGCCTGTTCGTGTAAGGTGTATATTATTATGGATGCTTAGTAGTTCTTGCTTTTTTGTGATTAGCTCCAGCTTGCTAATAGTTTGTAGCATGTCATATGAATGTTTGCTTGCATTGCTTTATTCATACTTTGGTATGATATTGTGGTATCCTCCTCCGAAAGTTTCATGTGAATCGACTTGGCACATGCTCACACATGCATATGAATAAACAATAGTCAGTAAGCCTTGGTGATTTATTTTGCCTCAGAGTTCTTGTATCACTTTCATTCCATAATTAGTCCTGTTTTGTTGCAAGCATGATTATGAAAGTTACCGCTCTCTTGTTTGTCGCTCCCTCTTTATTGCTAGCCTTCACTTGCACTGAGTATGAGCTCTACCTGTGCTTCCAACTCCCCAAAACTAATACTGCAAACTGTGTCCACCATACCTACCTATTAGCATCATTTGCTATTTCAGTGCATATTCTATATGTCGTGTTTTCTTCCAAATAAAATGTTCGTCTGTTTTGAGAAAGTTAGTTAGTAAAGCTCTCACGAACTTGATGGCACACTTTATTCCGTGCACTTAATAATCCTAAACCATTGTGACCTGTCCATGAAAGTTATATGCTTGCAAATTATATGCTGGGAGTCAGCAGAACTTTGCTATCACGGGGAACGCTTTCAACACTTTTTGGATATATCATCCAGTTGATACCTTTCTCTTTTGTTTGCGGATGTTGACGGTGTGAAATAAAAGGGGAGCTTGTGAGTTCATGGAGTCTATACATTGTGTTAGAGAAACGCCTGGGCCGCTAGCCTAAGCCATGACTAATCATGGTTGAAACTTCCAGCATCACCATAATGAGAATTTATGAAGCATCCTCAATAAAAGGCTATGCACATAGTAAATAAAAATATCGCTAAGATGCTCATTGTTTGCTTGCCTTGTGATTTTGATCACGGGATAGCTCATGTATCATGTGCAAGGGGTACCCGGTTGGCGGTTCTCTATGATATGCATGTATTGACAATGACAAGAACTTACAGGTAACTAAAGTTCAGTAGCGTGCGGAGCGGCCCTCGTACTCAAGGGACTTGGGATTTCCATTTTATGGTCTGTCAAGCATATAACTCATATTGGACCTCACTTTCACCTTAATCACATGAAGATGCCTATGATAGGGGCAATGAGAGCTCAAATCTAATGAGTACCTTTCTTTCAGCATTTGGAAGCCTTTCCAACTTTACAAAACCTTTTCACAACCTTGTTGAGTCACCACTTATTCTATGAGCACCTTCTTGAGAGCATAGTTGTCATTCTTATGTTTGTTCCAAAACTTGGTTAATTATGTCATGACTTTGATGATTGTATCTCTGATATATTTACTTCTAGTCTTCACTTGAACTTCAGAGGTTCCTTGGCATTTATATTGTGCTCTACAAACAAAGGCAAGCGAGATACCACTCTATCATACCTTATTATGAGCATTGCAATGTTGCTTATGTTTATGTTTCATGCTACTTATTATTATTGAGTTGGTTTCTCTTCATAGCTTGCAATGACTATTGAGTAGACTTAGTTGCATACTTCTTATTATGAATAGTTTAAGCATCTACTCCTGTGCTGAGAATATATACATCATGTGAAGCAAATGTGTTCATGAAAGTTCTTTTATCGCACTCAGTTTTTAATTGAATTGCCTGAGGACAAGCAATAAGCTAAGCTTGGGGGGGAGAAGTTGATATGTCCAAAACGTATATTCTTTCCCGGACACTTTTGCTATTGTTTCTCCTCTAAACTTGTGTGATTTGGATGCAACTAACACAGACTCACGCTATTTTCATCAGAATTACCTTGGTGTCTAGTTTTTGTGCAGAAAATCAACTATCAGGAAAAATCCCAGAAAATATGCCAAAAATTATATTTCACCAGAAGATCCACGGAGCTAGAAGACGGAACGGAGTGTAGGCCTAGGGGGACCACACCCCTGCCAGGCGCAGGTGGGCTATGCCCGCGCCTAGGGGGTGCGGCCACCCCAGGCGCCCCCTCGGGCTCCCTCTACGCCTATAAGTTACCCCTTGACCTAAAAACCGAGGGGGGTTCGGCGTTTTCCAGAGAAGAGTTCCGCTGCGCCGCCATCACCAGATACAAGATTCGGAACCAGAAACTTCGTTCTGGCACCCTGCCGAGACGGGGAATTTGGGGAGGATCATCGCCATCATCATCACCAACTCCTCTCCATCAACCATCAATGTGTCCCTCATCCATGAGTGAGTAATCCCCCGCAGTAGGCTATGGGGATGGTAGGGATTGGATGAGTTCTATCATGTAATCGAATAAGATTGTTAGAGCATAGTGCCTAGTATCTCTATTAGTGCTATTTGACTTTGTTGCAACTTGTTGTGCTTAATGCTTGTCACTAGGGCCCGAGTGGCATGATCTCAGATATGAACTTATTATTGAATCATTATGATAGTATTGTTTGTGATCTTATCTGCAAGTTGTGTACGCATATCATTGTCCGGATCCAAAGGCCCTGAATTGATAATAATTGGGACAACCGGAGGGGATGGTTGTGGTGTGAGGATCATATGTGTTCACGGAGTGTTAATTCTTTGCTTCGGTGCTCTATTAAAAGGAGAACCTTAATTGCCAGTAGTTCCCTAGAGGCCCTGCTGCCACGGGCTAGCTGGACAGAAGATGTTGTGCAAATTCTCATTGCGAGCACGTATGACTATATGTGGAGCACATGCCTAGGATTGTTTAGTACTTGGATGCTTGTTATTATTTATCTGCAATGCCCTAGATCTTGAAGTTACATGTTTAGACTTGTTCATGCAACGCCTGTCCATCCATTCCTATGCCTACCGCACTCGAATCCTAGTGTTTACTGTTACTATTGCTCCTGTTTCACTATTGTTGTTGCTTTGCTGTTGCTACTACAAACTGTTGCTACTATAAATCTCTGTGAGCAAGAACTATTTCCAGGTGAAGCTGAACCGACAACTCAGTTGTTAAGGCTTACAAGTATTCTTTGGCTCCCCTTGTGTAGAATCAATAAATCGGGTAATACTACCCGCGAAGACTGTTGCGATCCCCTACACTTGTGGGTCATCAGCAGGGCCTCGGACACGACGCTTTCCTAGACCCAAAGCAAGTACATGGGGGCCACACCACTAAGCTAGCTGTAACGAAGTCGGCCGTCTCCAAAGTCGGGCCCAGAGGTTGCGAGATCGGCCAAGATATTAGAGGCCATAGGTATAATCCTCAACATAATGACCCACATCCTAAACAGTACAGTAGTAAGCGATCATCAAGCAACAAATAATAAGCAAGGCATAACATGGCATGAAAACTTCAAACTAGTTGGTACTAAGCCGATAGGGGTACCCATACACCCCACATGTGGTTAGCGCGCTCAGTCTCGCAACATGTGTCAAGAACTCAGGTCCTAGGTGGACACATGGGGCGGGATAATAACCAGATCTCAACTATCACCCCTCTGTGCCTATGCATTAATTATATCTACTCCCAACATTTAATTAACAAGTTGTAATTAAAGCCATGATCATTTCCACCATTAAGCATGTGCTAGCCCCCAACAACTAATAATAGTGATTATTGAAACTAGAAACAAATAATAGATAACTAATGTATTGATGAAAGTTTATGATTAAGTTTTATATAATATTGATTATTGGCATATTTCATATAGTTTATGATTAAGTTTTATATCATGCTATAAATGTATTGATTAGGAAACGTCAATACACGTGTGATATACGAACAACCAATATTTCTCATTGAAACTCTAGTTACTGGTTCATGGTCAATGGAATATCAAAGATTTCCTGATCATGTTGGTGCATTGGCCCCAATTAACAATGGAGTCATTTCATTAGAGAATGAGATGGTGAACATACCCTATCTATAACATTGTATCACGATCATGTCACAGAGTTTAGGTTATGATGATTAGGAAACATAGTGACTCTTTCCTTAGACCGTGAGATCATATCTAATCACTGTCTCCCGATATTACTTTGATGGCACTTAACATCACTCGGTGGAACGATGATCACAAGGGTGTCATTGGGTATCCATAGGAACAGGTTGAGGCATATGTGTCAAGAGCGGGATTTGTCCATCCGTGTGATGGAAGATACTCTCGGCCCACTCGGATAAGTTATACTCATAAGCTACGCAGCGTGTGACTAGGTCACGAGGGATATCACTTATTGGATCGAGTAAAGAAGGTTTTGTCGGTAACGAGGTTGAACCTAACATTTGATCAAGCCTCAGACAATACAGTATCATAGATACAAAAGGAATAAGACACAACGTTTACGGTTCAACGACAAATTTCGCGGAAGGCACATGTGGTCTTCATGGGCATCCAGGTCCCGCTGTTGATCATTGGTCAGAGAAGATTCTTGACCATGTCTGAAGTATTCTCGAACTATTGAGTATCACACTTATGGGCTTGATGAAGCTTAGAGATCATTAATGGCTTGTTCAGAATCGTCACTTAAGAAATGAGAAGAGAGAGACCAGAAAAGTTCTAGGGAGATCCGAAGGTGTTCGGAGAAAGAATAAGAAATACAAACCGAAAGGAGTTTCGGATAAATGATGATTTAAATATATGTTCATTATGAATTAAATGTATTATATATAAATATTTGAACAAAGATTTATAAAGGCATATTTCTTATGAGGCAAAAACCTTGAGGGATTTAACCTAAAAACAAACGGACAAAAAAGGCTAAAAGAAAAATCTGCAGCACACGTAGGTGGCAGATAGTTGCCGTCGCCCACGACGGTAAATAGTAGAAACCGCGCGTGAGCGCGCTGGGCCGCGGGGACAGTCGGTCGACTCGGCGCCATCCACCGTGGGCTCCAGACGTGTGGGATGCGTGGGCGCGCGCTGGGTCGCGGGAGGAGCGACCGGCCTCCCACGCGCCAGCCGCTGCAGCCCTGGGCACTGGGCCACGGGGTGGGAAGGCATCCCACCCTGGCTAGCTTCGCCAATGTCTCTTGCCACCACCGCCCGCCGCTTGGGACGGCCCCGGGTGGCCCACCCTGGTGCTGTCGGACCCAGCCAGCGGGGGAGTCTGAATTTTGCCCTATTTCTTATTTGTTTTAGTCCCACATGGGGCACCTAAGGCGAAGGGAGTCTCTCGATCTGCCTATATAAATGGGTGCCAATAGGAGGATTAAAAAACACCAATTTCCACCTAGAGATACAGAAACTGCTTGTGTTGCCTATCTCTTCTCTCTCGTGCGATCGTTTATTATTACAGTACCAGAAGTTTGAGACTTCAAAAGATTCAAATGACAAACCAACTTAATATTGTTTCAGCAGAAGATTTAAAGCTTCAACTTAAACATCGAATTAAGCTCAACAACTTATTATATAAGGTTTATGCTGCTCGGCTCAATTGATTACTAATAACTAAGGCAACTAATTGGACTCGTTGCCATCCACTCCATATCAGATCTCGTAGTCGACCCCTTCCACACCTCTAGACAGATCTGGCTCCTCGTACTAGACATCCTCTTGGCCTTCAGCTGCGTATAATGGGATATCTTCTGGATCCTCGAAGTCTAAGAAAGGGATCAAAGGAAAGGGTGAGCAACAACGTTATCCAGCAAGTTAATTATATGCAAGGTGGGAAGTTTGATGCTCTATCTACCACCTCGGACTATCAGTCCTTGGTACTATGCAGTTTTCATAAACATTTCTTCAAAGATTGATTTTACTATAAAAAACTATGCCCATCAGCCTTCATAGGTTGACCAGAACTTTCATGGAGTTCCTTTCCTGCCGTGTTTGTAGCTCCTTCTCGGAACAGGGAGTAACAAGTTATAGTTTTTACACTCTACAGAGGTGCGTTACTTTACCCATGAGAGATCAACTCCTTGTTGCACAACCAGGCGTACTTTCCCGTTCATAATTCCATGATGTGGGGCCCAGTAGGTAATCCAAGCCAATCAATGCCATCTCCGCGACCCCGCATGTCTGCACGATCCTCCGAGGCTGACTACACCTCCGTTAAGCCCCCTCCCGGGTAAGTTATAACCATGATGAGTTCCCGAAGACTCTATGAGATGGTGATTCCCCTGGCAAGTTCCATATAGGGATGACTATACCTCCGGCAGCCACTCGTAGATAATCTAGACACCAAAATCATGAGGCCTAAGTGTGCCCACCCATATGCTGGATCCTCGCAAGGAAACACAGCGTCGCGTTAAGGTCGTCTTGCCTACATACGGAAGGAAAAGGATACAACTGACTTCTCCGTCCCATTCCAAATCTCGTGGTTAACGTGTGATATACAGCTCTAGAATCACTGATGTCATGGGTTGTTAATTCCTAGGTGATTAATCTTTATTGCAAATGGAAACCTGGGTTCCATTGCTCACCTAATCCATATCATCACTTAGGATGATATCAACAATTTATTGGTTTGATAAAATAATATTTTCTTTCCTCGGAACATAGATGATAACACACAATTTATAAATACTTTAATAAAGACTTCAAAGGACATGAGCAAGTGATGACTTGCCTTGTGATTGCAAGGTAGTGAAGTCGGATGCTTGCACTGGACCTTGAGCTTTTATGTCTAAAAACACCATTATTGCCAGGTAAGGACAATATTTAAAGAACCAAAAATGAATATGGATAGTAATGTAATGCATCATTTATTATTGACTTTCTTTGTGTGTTTTACCCAACATATTAATTTCTGAAATTTCTTTATGTAATAAAGGAATTCATTTTAAGGAATAAACTTTAATATTTTATAAATATTACATTCACTATTTTTATAATGTAACATATTATTAATAGAGTTAAAAACTAATTTTTATATAATTTTAACTCCTATAATTATTTTCTTAATATTTCTTTTTAAGAATAAGCACTTTATTTTAGAAGATTTTTTTTGATATCTAAAATATAAATTTAGTATTTTTCTAAAATACTATAATAATTAAGGATAATAAAAGTTATTTTTATTTAGTTTTAGGTATTTTATTATTTTTTATAAAATTCCATAAGGTATATATATTATAAAAAACTTTAACCTAAATTTATGCTATTAAAAATAGACTTCTTAATTTAATTAAGTAGCTTGTATTATAATAAACCTAAAAAATATATTATTTGTATTTTTAAGGTTTTTTCTATTTTATTTTCTAGAATTTATTAAATTCTAGGGGTATTTTGGTCTTTTGGCAATTATTCAATTTCCTTTTCTTTGAATGTTTGGGCCAACCCCATTGGGCTATTTGGGCCCAACTTGGCCCAAATGGGATGGTCAAAACTACCCGCCGAAGTGGTACTGACCCTATTGCCGAGTGTTGGGGATATGCTGTATGGGTATCCTCATAGCATGTCACTTATCCGGATAACCCGGGTGGCCCATAGTCGGTAGCATGGCCTATGGCCTGCTGGGCGGCCCAGTTAGATGGATCCAGAAGGGAGGCCCATGCCAGATAAAGGAAGGCTATTGTGGAGTCACTAACGTACCCGGAGCCTTGGAGTGCAAGATACACAAGACTAGTAATAGACAGTGTAGGACTCTGTAACCTGTCTGGCTGGGACTTTTCCCTGTAACCCTAGGACCTGGCGACTATATAAGTCAGGCCTATGGGAGCCTTTAGGGCACAACCTAGTATCGATTCACACAACCTCGCATAGCAAACCAATCCCTGTAACTCGGCGTATTGCCCTTATAGTGATTTATAGAAGGAGTAGGATTCCGCCACCGTCGTGGGATATGAACCTGGGTAAGCTGTGTTAACTCGTATCCGTCAACCGTCCTCCTTACCCCATGTCTCTAAACACGCACTATGAGGACCCCTCCATGGCGTACTCGTCGGCAATACCACGACAGTTCGCGCCCACCGTGGGGCAAGAGGCGCTTCAGGCTCTTCAGCGGGCGAGGACCAAGATCTTCGCGGGAATCGGCAAAACCGTAGCCATCGGTCATGCTCTCTTCTCCGGCAACGTTCCGATCGTCCCTCCTGACGAGTTCTGGATCCCGACGAAGATGAACCCCACGCGGTGTTTGATCATTCCTATCGGAGACATCCACCGCTTCATCGGAGAAACCGACTCGGGCACTAGTTCCCTGGGAGTCGGAGGAGCATCAAGACCCGCACGGACCGCCTATGGGCTGGATATGTTCGCGGAAGGATCAATGTCGGATCTCTCTTCGGAGTTTGCCTGCAAAGATCGGAAAGCACCAAGGCCCGCACGGACCGCCTACGGGCAGGATACGTTCGCGAAAGGATCAATGTCGGATCTCTCCTCGGAGTTCGCCGGCAAAGATCAGAAAAATTCAATGCCCACCGAAGTCGCCCCTGTGCAGGATATAAAGGTGGAAGATCACTGCAAATCCGTCGGCTTCGTCCGTGCGTCTGGACATCAGAGATCGAAGTTCGTCGGCGTGGTTACCATCTTCGATCTGGCGTGCTGCGTTCAGAGAGAGGGCAAAAAACCCCGTGATTACCTGGCCAGGTGGATCCATATACGAGCCGATCTGGCCCACTACCCCAATGATGATGCTATGTATCACTTTGTGGAAGGACTGGACCATGGCACGCTTCTCCGACATTCTCTAAAATGGTAGCAGGCGTCTGGACGCCTTACCTTCAAAGGCATGGTGAACACCGTCAAAAACTACGCGGAGGCCGAAGCGGCAGCTCAGACAGCGCTTGCGCTCATTGACGGAGCTCCTCCGATTCAGCCACCGCCACCACCGCCTCCAGCCGCCATCATCGCAGCTGCGCCACCACCTCCAGTCATCGTAGCTGCTGTTGCACCTCCACCGCCCGTCATCGAGGAAGTCCTGGCACCCTCCGACTTTGTTATTGACACGCTTTATGCTGACTTTAGTGCAGATTCAGAGGAGATAGATTTTAGTCCAGAGGAACTAGACTCCGCCATGCAGGAGATGGAGGAGGAGTACACGCGCGACGAGCAAACCAACAATGCCGTCACGTCTCGAGAGGTGTTCGTCACCATCGGGACGGCGATGGATGAAGATCAACCCGGACGAGCTCCGCCTACAACACTGGAAAAGGGGAAGGGGCCACTTACTGCTGCTGACGATGATCGCGCAAAAGTCATGCCTCCTCCGCCTAACCCAGTGCAGCAGCCGCAGGAACTCGGCACCGGCCCGAGCAACAACAACACCGTAAACTTGCCACCTCTAGCATCCACGTCGGCAGCAGCCCAAGTTACTCCAGCTGATAGAGTGATGTACAACAATCTCCTCGTCGAGCCACTAACCGTTGCTCATATTCGGAACGTGACCCAGCTTGACGAGAAGCGCCAGCAGCTGCTAGAGGAAGCACAGGCCATCACGGAGCAAGGCGCTAAACTAGATCGAGATCTGGTCAACGCGCAGAAGTCCATAGAGAAAGCTAGAGCAATGGAGGCTGAGTACAAGACTTTGCTACAGCAGCAGAAGTCTAAGAAAGCTCTGGCTCGTGTCATCAACGATCCTGGTGTATGGCGCAACCTAGGATGGGCTCCCTCGAAGCCGGCACAGGCCAAGCCATACATTGGCAGTGAAGGCAAGCAGGTGATGCCCACCCCACTCCTTAACCTCGCCGTCACCAAGACCCTTCTGGAGCAGGATAGATCGCCTGAGGTAGTGGAACAGGTCTATGACCTAGTGGCCAAGGCGGTGAAGCAGCAGGAAAAGGCCACCTCTCAGAGGCTTGAGTCTGACCCAACGCTCTGCCAATCTAGCCAGTACAAGCCGCCAAGGGACAGATCTCCTCTTGATGTTGGGTCCCAGACGGGTTCATCAGAACAAAGACGGAGGCATGCACGCAATAGGAAGGATGCTATCCCCATATCCTCTGACCAAGGAGAAAAGGCCCGACCTCGTCGCCCATCGCCACCGCCCCGATCCCCCCGACATCGCGAAGACTACAAGGCTCACCATCGTACGGATATGCCCCCACCAAAGCAGTGCGGCATCGTCACCTGCGACAACGCGGAACAGACCCGTCATGACGGAGAGCGCAACCAAGGACACAAGAGCAGGTCACGCCATGACCCTCCGCGTCCGACAAGCAACCGTGACAAGCGTGAGGCGTCGCAGGAGGGTAACAACAGGAAGGCTAACCCACCGCCACCCCCGCCTCCGTCACCACCAAGCAGCCACCATGGCAGAGGAGGCCCGTGTCGTTCACGCAGCCCATCCCCTGTTGACAAAAAGAAGAAGAACCTGGAGTCGTACGATGCACGTTCACGGATCGATAAGATCCACGAGGCCCGGGAAGGACCATACCTGGGACCACATTGCTTTGGACCTGCCGTACGGTCCGCAACTTACCCCAAAGGTTTCCGGATTGACAAGACCATCAAACCCTATGACAACACCGCCAAACCAGCCACATGGTTGCAGGACTACGGCAACGCGGTGGAGATTGCTGGATGCAACCCTAACGTCGCCATCAAGTACCTCCCATTAATGTTGGCGGGTATGGACAGTCAATGGATCGACGAATTGCCGGAGAAATCTATCTACAACTAGTTGGACATGCAAGGATCGTTCACCAAGAACTTTGAGGGTACATACAAGCGTCCCTAAACTGTGGGCGATCTACAGCGGTGCGTGCAAGAGAAAGACGAGACATCTCACGCCTACCTCTCCCGCTGGCTGGATATGAAGAATTCCTGCGCAGGGGTGCACACTCAGACCTCCATGGCCACCTTCATCGATGGGTTGGAAAGGGGCACGCTGCTCCGACATAAGCTGAAGCGCTTGCAGGACAATCACCAGCTTGACTTGAATCAGATGATTTAGTTGGCTAGTGAGTTCGCAGCTCCCGACGACGATGCTCGTGGCTCCTTGCCGGCAACGGCCGTTCCAACTCCAGCTTGGAGGAACAGCAGTACAAAGCGGAAAACCGCTCCAGAAGAAAAGCAATCTACTGACATGGTCGCTATGACTTTTGCAGGACGAGGAGAAGGCGGACAACGTGGCCGAGGAAGGGGAGCTGGTCGTGGGCAACAACGAGGAAGTGAAACCACCTCGGTGCCACTCCGCGTTCCCCAAACCTACAAGGAGTACCGCGATATGTCGTGCCTCGTACACCTCGATGCCAACGGCAAGGCCACCCATACCAATCGACACTGCAAGTTCGTCAATGACCTCAAGGAAGACCCGGAGTTCAGCTACAAGCAAAGTTGGAAGAACAGACCGCGAGGCAAGGGCAAGGGGAAGAATAAGGAGGAGTATTCCAAGGATTCAAGTGACATGGACGAAAACGTTGACCCCAAGCACGCCGCCAAGAGCGACGACAAGGGCAAGAACCCCTTCGCAAAGAAGGCTCCAGTCTACCACACTTTCCTTGGCACCCCCACCGTCCGACAACAGAAGACCTCTCTGAGGATCCTGATGGCTACTCTCCCCCCAGTTCCCTAGTACCTGCGCTGGTCGGAGGTTCCAATAACTTGGGACAGGACGGACCACCCAGACCTTATACCCACGGAGAACCAGTACGCCATGGTCATCAACCCCTTGATTGACGGCGTGGAGTTCACCAATTGTATGGTGGACAGTGGAAGCAACATCAACATCATGTACCTGGATACACTACAAAAGATGAACTTGACAGAGGCAAACCTAAGGCGGACCAACACCATCTTCCACGGCGTAGTTCCTGGTCGGGAGGCTCGCTCCCTTGGGTGCATTACACTTCAGGTTGCCTTTGGCGATGTTAATAATTACCGCCAAGAGCGCATGACCTTCGAGGTGGTCCCCTTCAAGAGCGTGTAGCACGTCATATTTGGCCGCGACATATTCCACACGTTCATGGACAAGCCATGCTTCGTCTACAACAAACTCAAGATACCCGGACCAAACGGTATCATCACCGTATCCGAAAGCTTTACCAAGGCAAGGGACTGCGAGATCAATGAAGCAGCCATTGCAGAAGCTGTCCTCTACAGCGAAGAATTCAAGGATATCCAGAGCAAGGTTGATGACTCAAAGATGCCTGCGTCGAAGAAGCAGATCTCCGAATCTGCTCCTGCGTTCAAGGCCGCCATCGAGACCAAGCTGGTGGAACTTGTGGTAGGCGATGCCTCCAAGACCATAGCCATTTGGACGAATCTGGATCCCAAATAGGAAAGCGCGCTCGTCGAGTTCCTCCGTGAGAATAGGGACATCTTTGCCTGGCAACCAGCCGACATGAAAGGTGTACCTAGGGAACTTGCCGAGCACAGCTTAAACATTGATCCAAAATGCAAACCAGTGAAACAACCTCTACGACGCTTTGGAGATGAGAAGAGACGCGCCATTGGAAAAGAGATAGCTAGGTTACTTAAGGCTAGATTTATCCGAGAAGTCCTTCACACCCAATGGGTGGCCAATCCTGTACTTGTCCCCAAAAAGGGAACCAATGAATTAAGAATGTGCGTTGATTACACCGGCTTGAACATAACATGTCCGAAAGATCCGTTTGCTTTGCCTCACCATTGACCAAGTCATTGACTCGACGGCTGGCTCGGAACTTTTGTGTTTTCTCGATGCATACTCAGGATACCACCAGATCAAGATGAGGAAGTCGGACCAATTGGCCACTTCGTTCACTACCCCATACGACACATTTTGCTATGTCACGATGCCCTTTGGGCTGAAAAACGCAGGTGCTACCTACCAGCGGACAATGCAACGTTGCCTTCACGACCAAATTGGTCGGAACGTTCATGCCTATGTGGACGATATGGCGGTGATGTTTAAAAAGTCAAACGACTTAATCTCCGACTTAAAAGAAACCTTTGATAATCTCCGGAAATACAACATGATGCTTAACCCTAAGAAGTGCGTCTTCGGGGTTCCAGCCGCAAATTGTTGGGCTTCATCGTTTCCCAACGTGGAATCGAGGTCAACCCGGAGAAAATCAAGGCCATCTTAAACATAAACCGTCCGACATGCCTAAAGGACATTCAACGACTAACGGGTTGTGTTGCAGCAGTTAGTCGGTTCGTCAGCCGACTTGGAGAGAAGGCTCTGCCGCTGTACAAGTTGCTGAAGCAGGCGGACAAATTCACGTGGACGGACGAAGCAGATGCAACATTGAAGCAGCTCAAGGAGATTCTTACCTCAGCGCCCATCCTTGCAGCACCCGAGCTTGGAGAGCCCCTGTTAATTTACATGGCGGCAACCAACCGGGTTATCAGCATCGTCGTCGTGGTAGAGCGGAAGGAACCAGGTTATGAGCACGGAGTTCAACGACCAGTTTACTATGTGAGCGAGGTCTTGACGGAGTCCAAGCAGCGTTACCCAGACTACCAAAAGATAGCTTATGGAGTATTCCTTGCTTCTCGGAAGCTGAGGCATTACTTTCAGGAGCACCCAATTACAGTGGTGAGCAAGATTCCACTGTCCGACATTATCAATAACAGCGACGCTAAAGGAAGGGTCGCGAAGTGGGGCATTGAACTTGCCGCCTTCGAGATCACCTACAAGAGACGCGACGCTATCAAGTCACAAGCCTTGGCGGATTTTGTTGCAGATTGGACGGAGATGCCATATGCTACTCCGTTGCCGGAACCAGAAGTATTGGGTGATGCACTTTGACGGATCAAAGCTGCTCAACGGCTCGGGGGTTGGTGTATTGCTACAGTCACCAACAGGAGACAAGCTACACTACGTTCTACAAATCCACTTCGAGGCTACAAACAACATGGCGGAGTATGAAGCACTCATTCACGGACTACGTGTAGCCAAGGATATTGGCATCAAGCGCATAGTTTGCTGTGGAGATTCCGACTTGGTTCCCTAGCAGGTGGCTAGCACCTGGAATGCACGGAACCCTATGATGGCGGCATATCGAGACGAAGTGGACGAGATAGCCAAGAGCTTCTTGGGCTACGAAGTCAAGTATGTGCCAAGGGAACAAAACGAGGTGGCTGATCTGCTGTCTAAGCTTGGATCAGGGCGCAAGTGAATTCCGCCAGGAGTTTTCCTAGAGCACCTGCGCACACCATCCATGAAGGGAGCCGACATCGACAACCCGGATAGAGCTGACTCTTTCGTCAACATGGTGACTAAGGTCCCTCCGGCTTGGACAAAACCGTTCATGGAATACCCCGAACACAGAACTTTGCCCGACGACGAAGTCGAAAGACGGCAAATAGTATGACGAGCAAAGGGTTATACCATAATCAATGGGCAACTCTACAAAAGTAGCACCGCTGGTGTATACTTAAAGTGTGTTTCCCAGCTAGAAGGTATGGAAATCCTGCGCGAAATCCATCTCGGAGATTGCGGGCATCACGCCGCTCCTCGATCGTTGGTCGCGAAAGCCTTCCGGCAAGGATTCTACTGGCTAACCGTGAAGGCGGACGCCGACAAGCTGGTTGAGACATGCATGGGATGCCAGTATTATGCCCGACAACCACATGTTCCTGCTGAAGAACTGCGAACAATACCAATAACTTGGCCGTTTGCAGTCCGGGGGCTAGACATGGTGGGACCGTTACAGACGGCACCTTGTGGGTTTACGCATCTGCTTGTAGCAGTTGACAAATTCACTAAATGGATAGAAGCTAAACCCATTAGAAATCTTGATGGGGCAACTGCCCTCAGATTCGTCGGAGATCTAGTGGTGAGATTTGGTCTCCCACACAGCATTATCACCGACAACGGCATCAATTTATCACTCGGAGAAGTGGAGGCTTAATGTTGGTTGAAAGGCATCCGACTTGATCTTGCCTCTGTGGCACACCCACAATCCAATGGTCAAGTTGAGCGAGCCAATGGATTAATTCTACATGGAATCAAGCCATGTCTTGAGGCACCGCTACATAGAGCAGCTGGAGCCTGGGCGGAAGAATTGCCATCTGTGCTGTGGAGTTTGCGAACTACACCCAACAGATCCATCGGCTACACCCCTTACTTCATGGTATATGGAGCACAAGCAATCCTGCCTTCCGACATACTCCACGATGCACCAAGAGTTGCCGCCTACGACGAAGATGACGCTGAAGAATCCATACGCCTGGATGTGGACCTTCTCGAGGAGGAGCGCGTTTTGGCATGCCAAAGATCCGCCATCTACCAGCAGAAGCTACGCAGCTACCATAGTCGCTGCGTTAGGCATCACTCGTTTAAAGAGGAGGATTTGGTGCTCCGACTTAAGCAGAAGAAGTCACACAAATTATCCCCGCCATGGTAAGGATCGTTCATCATAAGCAAGGCGCTACTCAATGGGTCTTACTACCTTGTTGACAATCATGAACTAAAGGATAGACCCAACGAGGATCATAAGCGCAAGCGACGTGACCCGGATGATGACTACCCGGAGCTTGATCGGCCATGGAACATAGCACAACTACGTCCTTTTTACACTTAGAATTTTTTATCTAATTGTGTATCTCTTATATGATCAATGAAATAAAGCTCTTTGGTTCACTCATGTAAAACCTTTAGTGTTCATTTTTGGATCATGTAAAACCTTTATGCACAAGCCTTGCGTTTGCACTTGTGAAAATTCCTCCTACGGGCGTTAGCTTAAGTTTTCTGGTCTACACGTTCTTTGTCGTTTTTATGTGGATTCTGGAGTAGTGACTTTTGGCACTTATTATCGGCGATTTTGTGCTCAGGTTATTGATGGTGCCATTGGGCATCATCACCTAAGTGCATGGTTCCGACAATGAGTCTTCCGACTCACGAAAAGTCAAGCATAAGAACCAAAGTAATGGATAAGCCAACACTTGCTTAAAAAATATATACATGCTGGAAACTAGTTCTTAAGTAGCAGGAAATAAAAACCATTGTTTTCCGCCCTAAGTTACATCACCAAGTTTTTTCCGCGCATACACCAAAGGTGAAACAAATATTACAAAGTTGTTTTTCATTCCTTTGGCGCAGGAGACTTGGAAGCAGCATCGTCACCAGCCGGAGAATCACCCTCAACGTCGGCACTGTGGTGGGACTCGGAGGAATCTTGGTTGACGCTGTCGATGGTGTTCATGGGCACGAATACGTCGATGTCCACCAACTCGGCAACTCTGGTTTCATAACCCGCGAGTGACGAAAGTATGGCTTCATGATCAATCTCTTTGTCGTCATCGTCGATGTCGGGGATACCAGAGGTCACCGTGTCGATGTCGGCACCTTTGTAGTGTGCCTTCACCATTGACAGCGCCATCCTTGCGCCAGCCCGTGCACATGAAGCTTTCCAGCTTGTGACACGCTCGGGGGCTCGGCGCGGAATCTCCGAGTACTTCGCCACGGAGTCCGAGGCCTTGATGTGTATTTGAAGGGGCTTGGCAATCTCTTTGGCTTGGGTGATGGCGGTGTTGATGAAGTTGCCGGCAAGAACCATGCATTCCTTGTCCGAAGGAGGCGATCAGGTTAAACGCATAGGAGCTGCAAGTTCCGACAAGGAGTGCATGAGTTCAATAAATTCAAAGTATCCAGACTACAGAAAAGCAAGGCGGAGAAAACTTTCTGAAAATGCTGGCCTTAGCCTGCCAGAGGGTGTCTGCCAGGGATTCTTTCTCTTGTTGGAGGAGCTTAAACGCCTCGCTGTGGCGTTGGTTTTGCTCATCAGCAGCTTGCTTCTGATCTTTTAAGATCGCAAGCTCCTCCTTCAAGCGATTGATTTCCGCGGAGGCGGAGTCCTGAAGGGCCTTCATGGAATCCTCATGCATTCTCAGCATTTCTTTCCTCTCCTCCTTAAGGATATTTTTCTCGCTGTCCAGCTGCTGGATGTGCTTGGACTGCTCGACAATGTCTTTGGCCTTGGCAACATGTTCTGCAAAGTCAGAGAAAACAAAGTACACAGTGAGTACTCGGAGAATGTAGGCACAAAATCAAGACAGAATGCGCAAAAAGAAAACAGACTCTTGTTTTTGATGATCTGTTCCTTCAAGATGGCAGTTTTACCCTTTTCGGCTTCAAGATCTGTGCGCATCTTCTGGTACTTGTCATTGGCCATGCCTCTCCGAGCATTCTTGTTCTATGGAAAAAAGAACAAAGTTAAAATGTTGTTTAGTCTGCTTGGAGAATCTAGTCGGAAAATTTCCACCTAGACGCTCGGGGGCTACAGCGAGAGTTTTTTTACTTTGCAATAAGCTTAGCTTTTCTTTAAGCATCTAGTCGGAACTAATTCAGTTCTTGATTAGAAGCTTGGGGGCTACAGTATAAAGTTTTTAACTCGGAATCTGCTTAGCTTTTCTTTAAAGCATATAGTCAGAACTAATTCAGTTACAACTAGAGGATTGGGGGCTACAGTATTGAAAATTATAAACACTATGCATGCTACTCTTAAAGCATCTAGTCGTAATAGTTCATTCCATCTAAATGCTTGGGGGCTACAGTGAGAGTTTTTTCTAACTTAGCCAATCTTAGAGCATATAGATGCAAAACCTATGGTTTTCCGTCTACATCCTCGGGGGCTATAGTGGGATACTCATATGAAATGCAAAAGGCAAAGTAAAACTTAAAAGTGCAATGATCTTGAGGTTTGTAGCGCTCTCGGCTAGCAGCTTGCCAAAGGAGATGCTATTTCCTCGCAATATTTCTGCTTGTCGGAGGAGCTCCTCAAGACCGCACGTCGGAGATGTCGGTACTCCTCCAGGAACCAGAGTTGTGTTACTCGGCGTGAGCGCCGGGTAAAATATCTTTGGGAACTCAAAGGGTTTCTGGGGAGCAAGGGCGCCGCCTTTGGCAGAAGTACCAGCTTCCACCACCGCCTTGCCGCCACCGATGGCATCCTTAGCCGGAGCTTCAGCCATTTGTTGAGCGGTGCTCTCCTGCGTTGCCTGCTCGCCGACAACAGAAAGTTTGGTAGAGGCGCCAGAGTCCACTTCCATGGCGGAAGGGCCTGGTGCCTCCTTAGCTTGTGAGCTTGTCGGGGCAGACGAGGGCTTGACGGCAGGAGTAGTAGGGGCGATGGAGGGGGAGGCATCACGATGCAGCATATCTTTGATATTTCGAGAAGCCCCCAAAGTTTTGGAGGTCTTCTTGAGGCTGGTCGTGGCTTTCTTCCTGAAACGTGCAAAATGCGTAAGTACAGGAACAAGACAGATAAATAGACAATGTCGGAGAATGAGAAGCTTACACTAATGGGGGTGTTTTGGCAAAAAATCCCGGTGGTTCTTCTCTTTTCCGCCTCCAGGGCGGCGGTAGTCTTTTTGGAGGCTCCACCCTCCGTCCTCTTCTTCTTGCCTCCGCCGGCAGCGTCAGAGGTGGAGCTCTTCCGCTTTCGCGCCAACGGGACTTCGTCGTCGGACAAAACTGTGACTTCCTTCATCTTTGGATCGTAGATTTGGGCAGCCAGGTTGCCCTCCTCTAGATCGCTAAGCTGTTAAGTGAGAAATCACCGTGTTAGATAAGATGGTATTGGCAAGACGGAAAATCTGGAGCATATGTCGTACACGAAAAATAAATACCTACCTTTGGGCACTTGCCGTCTACGAACATGTCGTAGGTGATGGTGAATCCACGCTTCTTATCCTTCACCTTGACGATGTCCTTAAGGCGGAGCTTGACGGAGTCGCTCGAGAATTTGTCCACGGAGATGCGGAGACTATCCCTTCTGTCGCTGGTATACTCGTGCATGTACTTCACGCGGTGCTGGAGAGGTTGGATTCGCCTGATGAACCAGCACATGGCTAGGTCCAAGCCAGTCAAACCCATCTCTACAAACCATTCGATCCGCCTTATAGCGCGAGAAGCGTCAAGGTCGGAGGGAAGGGAGGCTTGGGATCTCCATGTGGAAACTTCAGCGGTGGCTCCGTCCATGAAGTCCGGGTACGTTACTTCTCGGCCCGCCAGAGGAATGTCGGGGCCGTAAAAGTACGTCCATTGCCAATTCTTGTAGGACTCGTGGCCGACGATGACGGGGAACCGCCGGCCAGGTCGAATCTTGAAGCTTATGGTGCCGCAGTTCCTAAGCTCCTCCTTACTATGTCCGGCTTCACATTTGACGGTGAAGAAGTACACAAAAAGGTCTAACCTAGGCCTTATCCCTAGATATCCCTCACAAAGTGCCGTGAAGTTGCTAAGCACTAAGATACTATTGGGGGAAAGGTTATGGGGCTGGACCCTATAGTGGTTTAAGACGGAGAGGAAGAAGTGGGAGATAGGCAGGGAAACACCGCGTACCAGCTGAGCTTTGAGGTACACCTTTTCTCTGGCTTGGGGAGAAGGTGTCACCTCGCCGGCCGGTGCCGCCCGCCAGGCGAGCCCCTCCGTCGCGGGGAGGTAGCCTTCGGCGACCATCTCTTGGATATCACGGTCGGTGATGTCTGAGCCGCGCCAGTCGCCCTTGTGCGAGTCTGGCTCCTCCTCCAGTGGCTCTAGTGAAGGGTTTCGCAACATAGTAAATCAAAAAAATTCTACGGTTGCGAACGGGAAAGCCAAGATCTAATATAGGAGATGCAAACAACAAGGGGGGATAGATGAGATCTTCATACCCTTGAAGATTCGCACAGCGGAACGTTCGACGGAACGTGGGTGATGTAGTCAAACTCGCTTCTCCTCCTCGCGATCCGATCCGATCTAACACCGCAAGTGGCGATGCCTTCGAGAGATGCACACGTGCGGCACCTCGACGTCTCCTCCTTCCTCGATCCAGAAAGTAGGGTGGAGATATGGATTGGATCTACAACGCGACGGCGCGGTGAAAGCGGTGGAGAGTTTCTGCGGCAGGGCTTTGCCTACGCGCAGTCGGGAGGGAGAGAGAGAGGAGGGGCAGCAGGGCGGCTAGGGTTGTGGAGGAGGTGTAGGGGAGGGGTGCGCCCCCAGCCCTCTTTATATAGAGGGGTGGGCGGCCAGCCCTAGCCCCTTCCCCAAGCCCTAGGCCGGTGACCAAGGAGGGAGGAGTAGGGGGGAAGTTTCCCTCCCCTTCTAGAAGCTCCCCTAGGGTTTCCCTAGGGTTTGGCTGGCTGGGCCTTATGGGGCTTGTGCCCCTGTCCCAATGGGGCCAGGACACTCCCTCATAGGCCCATGCCCCCTCCCGACAAGTGGGGCCACGTTTGTCCCACTCCGGAAGGTTCTAGAAGCTTCCGGTACAATACCGATTAACCCGAAACAATTCCGAACTCCAAAAACTGCATTGCCTTATATGAATCTTATTCTCCGGACCATTCCAGAACCTCTCGTGATGTCCCGGATCCCATCCAAGACTCCTAACAAAAACTCATAAACCAATTATCCAATCTATCCTAGCGTCGAGACACGTTAAGTGTGTGACCCTTCGGGTTCGAGAATATGTAGACATGATCTTATATCAATAATCAACAACGGGGTCTGGAAACCCATATTCAATCCCACACATTCATCGATGATCATATCGGATGAACCACGATGCCAGGATTCAATCAATCCCATATTTATATTCCCTTCGTCTCGCGATATTTTACTTGCCCGAGATTTGATCGTCGGTACCGTCATACCTAGTTCAATCTCGTTCACAGCAAGTACTTTACTCGTTCCATAATCCGATATCACTTTGTGATTAACTCCTTAACCACATGCTTGCAAGCGGTGTTGATATCGATTATCGAGTGGGCCCGAAGTATATCTCTCCGACTTGGGAGGGACAAATCCCATCTCGATACATACAACCCAACAGGTATTTTCTGATCACCTGAGAGACACCTTTATGATCACCCTCTCATAGGATGACGTTTGATGACCTCAAAGCTTTCATCCGATACCAGGGAGTTGCATTATCTCATGGTCTAAGGAATACAATATTTGACATAAGAAAAGCTTCGCAAAGATGAACACGACGACACGATCTAATTGCTCCGCTTAGTTTGGGTCTGTCCACCACATCATTCTCCCAATGATATGATCTCATTATTAATCGACAACTCATGTCTATGGTTAGGAAACCTTAACCATCATTAATCAATGAGCTAGTCCATAGAGGCGTACTAGGGACACGATGTTGTTCACAAACCACACAAGTATTAAAAGTTTCCGCTTAATACAATTCTAGCATGGAATATAAACTTTATCATGAACAAGAATTATAATAATAACATCTTTATTATTGCCTCTAGGGCATAATTCCAACAGTCTCCCACTTGCACTAGAGTCAATAATCTAGTTTACATCTGGCAACAATCTAACACCCATGGCACTAAGGTGCTGATCATGTTTTGCATGTGGAAGAGGTTTAGTCAATGGATCTGCGACATTCAGATCTGTATGTACTTTGCTAATCTTCAGATCTCCATCTTCTATATAATCTTGGATTATATGAAACTTGCGGTTGATATGCTTGGTCTTTGGATGATATCTTGGTTCCTTAGCCAGTGTTATGGCGCCAGTGTTGTCACACAATATCTCCAGTGGGTCCAAGGCGCTTGGAACCACACCAAGCTCAGTGATGAAGTTTCTGATCCAAACTCCTTCACTTGATGCTTCTGCAGCAGCCATGTGTTCCGCTTCTACTGTAGATCCCGCGATCACGCTTTGCTTACAGCTTCTCCAGCTCACAACTCCTCCATTCAAAATATAAACATATCCTGTGTGAGATTTAGAATCATCCTTGTCGGTGTCGAAACTAGCGTCGACGTAACCCTTTACGACGAGCTGTTCATCACCTCCATAGACCAAGAACATTTCTTTAGTCCTATTCAAGTACTTTAGGATGTTCTTCACGGTTGTCCAGTGTTCCACTCCTGGATCACTTTGATATATGCTCGTCAAACTAAGAGCATTGGACACATCCGGTCTTGTACATAGCATGGCATACATGATAGAACCTATGGCCGAGGCATAAGGCACTTTGCTCATAGCTTCTCTATCATTTACCGTAGCTGGACACTAAGCCTTGCTCAATATCTTACCTGACAACATAGGCACTGAACCTTTCTTTGCCTTATCCATTCTGAAACTTTTCAGAACTTTGTCTAGGTATGTACTTTGGCTTAAAGCTATCAGGCGTCTTTGTCTATCTCTATAGATCTTGATGCCTAATATATAAGCAGCTTCTCCTAGGTCTTTCATTGAAAAACATTTGTTCAAATAACTCTTCACATCGTTAAGCATGTCAATGTCATTTCCAATAATCAATATGTCATCCACATATAGTACCAGAAATGTCACTGAGCTCCCACCACTTTCTAGTAGATACAAGCTTCGTAGCAATTTGGAACAAATCCAAAGCTCTTGATTAATTGATCAAAACGAAGGTTCCAACTCCGAGATGCTTGCTTCAGTCCATAAATGGAACGCTGAAGTTTGCACACTTTATCAGCATCCTTAGGATCGACAAAACCTTCGGGTTGCATCATATACAACTCTTCATCAATGTTGCCATTGAGGAACGCAGTCTTGACATCCATCTGCCATATTTCATAATCATGAAACGCAGCAATTGCTAATAAAATCCGAATGGACTTAAACATCGCTACGGGAGAGAAAGTCTCATCGTAGTCAACACCTTGAACTTGTCGAAAACCTTTCGCAACAAGCCGTGCTTTATAGACGGTAACATTACCATCCGCGTCCGTTTTCTTCTTGAAGATCCATTTGCACTCAACGACCTTTCGGTCGCTAGGAGGGTCCACCAAAGTCCATACTTGGTTTTCGCTCATGGATCCCAATTCGGATTTCATGGCTTCTAGCCATTTCTCAGAGTCTGGGCTCATCATCGCTTCCTCATAGTTCGTAGGTTCACTGTCTTCTACTAACAAGACTGTCAAGACAGGGTTGCCGTACCACTCAGGAGGGGCACGCGACCTTGTCGACCTGCGACGTTCAGTAGCAGCATCGTCCGAAGCTTCATGATCCTTGTCATTAGCTTCCTCTATTGTTGGTGCAGGCGGCACTGGAACAATTTCAGGTGCTGCGCAACTCTCCAACTCAAGAGAAGGTTCAACAACCTCGTCTAGCTCTACTTTCCTCCCACTCACTTCTTTCGAGAGAAACTCCTTCTCAAGAAAGGATCCGTTCTTTGCGACAAACACTTTTCCTTCGGTTCTGTGGTAGAAGGTATACCCAATAGTTTCCTTAGGGTATCCTATGAAGACGCATTTCTCCGCTTTGGGTTCGAGCTTGTCCGGCATCAACTTCTTGACGTAAGCTTCGCATCCCCAAACTTTAAGAAACGACAACTTAGGTTTAGCACCAAACCACAGTTCATACGGTGTCGTCTCAACGGATTTAGATCGAGCCCTATTTAAAGTGAATGCAGCGGTTTCTAATGCATAACCCCAAAATGATAACGGCAAATCAGTAAGAGACATGATTGATCGGACCATATCTAATAGAGTTCGATTCCGGTGTTCAGACACACCATTGCGCTATGGTGTTCCGGGTGGCGTGAGTTGCGAAACGATTCCGCTTGCTTTAAGATGCGTGAGAAAATCATAACTCAAATATTCACCTCCACGATCGGATCGTAGAAACTTAATTTTTCTGTTATGATGGTTCTCCACTTCATTCTGAAATTCCTTGAACTTTTCAAATGTTTCAGATTTATGTTTCATCAAATAGATATACCTATATCTACTTAAGTCATCGGTAAAAGTGAGAAAGTAGCGATATCCACCGCGCGTGGAAACACTCATCGGTCCGCATACATCGGTATGTATGATTTCCAACAAGTCCATTGCTCGCTCCATCATTCCGGAGAACGGGGTTTTGATCATCTTGCCCATGAGGCATGGTTCACATGTGTCAAATGATTCAAAATCAAGAGACTCCAAAAGTCCATCAGAATGGAGTTTCTTCATGCGTTTTACACCAATATGACCTAGACGACAGTGCCACAAATAAGTAGTATTATCACTGTCTACCTTGCATCTCTTAGCCTCAATGTTATGGATGTGTGTTTCATCCCTTTCGAGATTCAGAAGAAATAAACCATTCATAGCAGGTGCATGACCATAAAAGATGTTACTCATATAAATAGAACAACCATTATTCTCAGATTTAAATGAATAACCGTCTTGCAATAAACACGATCCATATATGATGTTCATGCTCAACGCAGGCACATAATAACATTTATTGAGGTTTAAAACTAATCCCGAAGGTAAAACTAAGGAGAGCGTGCCGACGACCATCACATCAACTCTTGATCCGTTGCCAAAGCCCATCGTCACCTCATCCCTCGCAAGCCGCCGTCTATTCCGTAGCTCCTGTTTCGAGTTACAAATATTAGCAACTGAACCAGTATCAAATACCCAGGCACTACAACGAGGGCTAGTAAGGAAAACATCAATAACATGTATATCAAATATACCTTTGATTGTGCCAGCCTTCTTGTTCGCTAAGTACTTCGGACAGTTGCGCTTCCAGTGACCCTTGTCCTTGCAATAGAAGCACTCAGTGTCCGGCTTAGGTCCAGACTTGAGCTTCTTCTCAGCAGGGGCAACACGCTTGCCGCCGCCTTTCTTGAAGGGCTTCTTTGCACCCTTACCTTTCTTAAAGCTGGGGGGCTTGTTGACCATCAACACATGATTATCCTTTTTGATGTCCACCTCTGCAGCTTTCAGCTTAGCGAAGAGCTCGGTGATCGTATCAGTGGAACCAATCTGATTATGAGTCACTACAAAACTTTTGTAGCTAGGAGGGAGTGATTGCAGAACCCTGTCAATCTTGAGCTCCTCTAGAATCTTGCAGTCCAGTTGCTCAAGGCATTGAGTGTAGCCCGACATCTTTATGGCATGCTCACTAACGGAACTCCCTTCCTCCATCTTGCAGTTAAAGAATTTCTCAAAGATCTCATATCTCTCAGAACAGGCCTAAGTCTGAAACATAGTTTTTAGCTCCTCAAGAATCTCAAAGGTCCCGCGATAATCTTCAAAACGATTTTGAAGGTCCGATTCCATGGCAAACACATGGTGCTCTTAATCACACCATAATCATCTTTGCGCGACTAATAAATAGCTTTCTCATCAGCCGGCGCATCTACAGCAGGGGCGTCACCTAGTGCATCCTCAAGGACATAGTCCTTTTGTCCGCTAGCGAGAATGATTCTCAGATTGCGGAACCAGTTGGTGAAGTTAGACCCATTGTTTCTAAGCTTTTCTTTCTCAGCAAAAACGTTGAAGTTGAAGTTGGACTTAGCCATTTGAGCTACAATATTTGCAAGTACAAATTAAACTATGTTCATGATAACTAGTTCAACTTAATCAAATTACTAGATGAACTCCCACTAAATTCAACATCCCTCAAGTTGTTTAGTGAACATGATCCAAATTCACCACACCTAATCCGATCTTCACGAGAAGAGATGTGGTTTCAATGGTGGACAACGAAGTGTCGATCATATCATTCATATGACTCATGTTTAACCTTTCGGTTCATGTGTTCCTAGGCCATGTATGTACATGCTAGGCTCGTCAAGTCAAACCCAAGTATTTCCGCGTGTGCAAAACTGGCTTGCACCCGTTGTATGTGAACATAGAGTTTATAGCACCCGATCATCACGTGATGCTTGAACACGACGAACTTTCGCAACGGTGCATACATGGGGAGAACACAGTTTTATCTTGATCTTTAAGTGAGGAATCATCTTATAATGCTACCGTCGCGATCTAAGCATAATAAGATACATAAAAGGATAAACATCACATGCATATAACTTTATGTGACATGGTATAGCCAATCTTCGCGCAATGATCTCCATCTTGTTCGTGCCGGCATGATCTCCATCACTCCACCATGATTTCCTCCACCACGAATAGGAACTACAACTATTGCTAACTACTTAGCGATAAAGTAAAGCTATTACATGGCGTATAAGAAGTTGACACACAGGTCATACACAATTATAAAGACAACCATATGGCTCCTGCCGGTTGTGTACTCATCGACATGCAAGTGGTGAAACATTACAAAACATGATCATTGCATACAACATACACATCACATCTTGGGCCATACCATATCATATAAAACACTCCCTGCAAAACAAGTTAGACGCCTCTACTTTGTTGTTGCATGTTTTACGTGGCTTATGGGAGTAGCAAGCTAAGAACGATTCTTACCTATGGAAAGCCACAACGGTGATATTATGGTTGCTAAAATCCGGTGTAAATCCCATGAAAACTATAGTGAGAGAAACTGGCATCCACCAGCCGCATGTGTGGAACAAGCCACACGTCAAGTGCGGAGCCGGTCTCGCGAACGATGTCGCGTAAGGTTGGCCTGGACCGCTTCGATCTCACTATCCCGCGTCATAAGAAGTACACAAACAAGAGGCTTGCAACACAAAACATCAACGCCCGCAACAACCATGTTGTGTTCTACTCGTGAAACACATCTACGCATAGATCTAGCTCTGATACCACTGAAGGGTTTCGCAGCATAGTAAATCAAAAAAATTCTACGGATGCGAACGGGAAAGCCAAGATCTAATCTAGGAGATGCAAACAATGAGGGGGGATAGATGAGATCTGCATACCCTTGAAGATTCGCACAGCGGAACGTTCGACGGAACATGGGTGATGTAGTCGTACTCGCTTCTCCTCCTCGCGATCCGATCCGATCTAACACCGCAAGTGGCGATGCCTCCGAGAGATGCACACGTGCGGCACCTCGACGTCTCCTCCTTCCTCGGTCCAGAAAGTAGGGTGGAGATATGGATTGGATCTACAACGCGACGGCGCATGGCAAGCGGTGGAGAGTTTCTGCGGCAGGGCTTCGCCTACGCGCAGTCGGGAGGGAGAGAGAGAGAGGAGGGGCAGCATGGCGGCTAGGGTTGTGGAGGAGGTGTAGGGGAGGGGTGCGCCCCCAGCCCTCCTTATATAGAGGGGTGGGCGGCCAGCCCTAGCCCCTTCCCCAAGCCCTAGGCCGGCGGCCAAGGAGGGAGGAGTGGGGGGCAAGTTCCCCCCTTCTAGAAGCTCCCCTAGGGTTTCCCTAGGGTTGGGCCGGCTGGGCCTTATGGGGCTTGTGACCCTGGCCCAATGAGGCCAGGACACTCCCTCATAGGCCCATGCCCCCTCCCGACAAGTGGGGCCACGTTGGTCCCACTCCAGAAGGTTCTAGAAGCTTCCGGTACAATACCGATTAACCCGAAACAATTCTGAACTCCAAAAACTGCATTGCCTTATATGAATCTTATTCTCCGGACCATTCCGGAACCTCTCGTGATGTCCCAGATCCCATCCGAGACTCCAAACAAAAACTCATAAACCAATTATCCAATCTATCCTAGCGTTGAGACACGTTAAGTGTGTGACCCTTCGGGTTCGAGAATATGCAGACATGATCTTATATCAATAATCAACAGCGGGGTCTGGAAACCCATATTGACTCCCACACATTCATAGATGATCATATCGGATGAACCACGATGCCAGGATTCAATCAATCCCATATTTATATTCCCTTCGTCTCGCGATATTTTACTTGCCCGAGATTTGATCGTCGGTACCGTCATACCTAGTTCAATCTCGTTCACAACAAGTACTTTACTCGTTCCATATTCCGATATCACTTTGTGATTAACTCTTTAACCACATGCTTGCAAGCGGTGTTGATATCGATTACCGAGTGGGTCCGAAGTATATCTCTTCGACTTGGGAGGGACAAATCCCATCTCGATACATACAACCCAACAGGTATTTTCCGATCACCTGAGAGACACCTTTATGATAACCGCTCATAGGATGACGTTTGATGACCTCAAAGCTTTCATCCGATACCAGGGAGTTGCATTATCTCATGGTCTAAGGAATACAATATTTGACATAAGAAAAGTTTCGCAAAGATGAACACGATGACACGATCTAATTGCTCCGCTTAGTTTGGGTCTGTCCACCACATCATTCTCCCAATGATATGATCTCATTATTAATCGACAACTCATGTCTATGGTTAGGAAACCTTAACCATCATTAATAAATGAGCTAGTCCATAGAGGTGTACTAGGGACACGGTGTTGTTCACAAACAACACAAGTATTAAAAGTTTCCGCTTAATACAATTCTAGCATGGAATATAAACTTTATCATGAACAAGAATTATAATAATAACATCTTTATTATTTCCTCTAGGGCATAATTCCAACATCTAGCGCCGCCAAATTTGGGCCGCCGCTGGTGGATTCGATCACCGCCGATGCGGGGATGACCACACCCTCTGGGGGCATGACGACTGAGCTCGCCGGCTTCGCCGCGACTTCGCTCGACACCGCCATTGATGGAGAAGTGATGCTGCTAGCCATGGGGTGAAGATTGGGTGCGACTGGTGCAGATGGGAGCTAGGGTTTTTTCGAGGTTTCTCGCGGAGAGCTCGAGGAGACGTGCGGCTGGAGGAAGAAGATGATGCGAGAAGAATGAGGTAAAAAGTGGAAATTTCCCCACGGTTACAATTTATCATCCTCGCCGTCAAGATTCGTGCAGCTCGATCGGACGGTTGCCGCGTAGACAACGTGTTCGCGAACATGCGCGGAAATTTCGCCACGTCTCCAACCGTCGTTGCCAACGGTTCGTATCGCTCGCGCGGGAAAATCGGATATGATTGCGTTCTATGCATGTGTAAGTTACGAGGCGTCGCTGACCTAAGCCTTCATCGTCCTAGCTGACATGGGTAGATGAGCCGTCACATTGAAGATTCCGACATAGACGGATTCAATCCGACTATGGAAGAGTACAATGGAAGACTCAACATTTTTCCGGCTTACAAGTTGAAGACGGAGAAAACTATGCAGGGTTCTTTGGGAGGACTACAAGATATTGCTTGACGATTTGCCGACATCCAACTAGATGGAGCATTCATCTGAAGAGGCAAGACGACGCAAGATCTCGGAGTTCTCCAGGGGCTACTGTTGGGGATATGCTATATGGGTATCCTCATAGCATGTCACTTATCCGGATAACCCGGGTGGCCCATAGTCGGTAGCATGGCCTATGGCCTGCTGGGCGGCCCAGTTAGATGGATCCAGAAGGGAGGCCCATGCTGGATAAAGGAAGGCTACGGTGGAGTCACCAACGTACCCGGAGCCTTGGAGTGCAAGATACACAAGACTAGTAATAGACAGTGTAGGACTCTATAACCTGTCCGGCTAGGAATTTTCCCTATAACCCTAGGACCTGGCGACTATATAAGTCGAGCCTATGAGAGCCTTTAGGGCACAACCTAGTATCGATTCACACAACCTCGCACAGCGAACCAATCCCTGTAACTCGGCGTATTGCCCTTATAGTGATTTATAGCAGGAGTAGGATTCTGCCACCGTCGTGGGATCTGAACCTGGGTAAGCTGTGTTACCTCGTACCCGTCAACCGTCCGCCTTACCCCACATCTCTAAACACGCACTATGAGGACCCCTCCATGGCGTACTTGTCGGCAATACCACGACACCGAGTACACCCCACTCTCTCTCTCGCTCATTCCTCTCCTTCTTCCTTGACCCCGTGGTGTATGGCAAGGTTGTTGATCCCGCTTCATCGTCGGCCAGGCTAGCTCTGTCCTGAAACCTAGGGTTTGGGGTTTTGCCGGTGATGTCTTCTCTGTTTCTCCCGTCGTGCTGTGAGGTGCTCGTGGTGATGTGGTGGTGGTGTTCGTCCTCGTGCGCTGTTGTGGCCGCCGCCTTGGCTCGGTGTGAGTTGCAGCGCCCTTCGGGTGCTCCTCGTGCTGCCGTGCGCTCGTCGGCCCCTCTGCTTCATCTTCTAATCAACAGCAAGGACCACTGGTGAGTTTAGTCTTGATCTCCCCTCGTGCCTTCTGTCCTCTACCTCTCTTGAACTCATATGTGTGTCTCTAGTGGCCATCCCTAATTAGGGTTCATGTATTTATTAGGGTTCACCCCTCTGTTTTGGTTATAATCGATGGATTGAAACTAGTAGTGGTGATTATTGAGGATGGTGATTGAGTATATCGTGTTGATCACTATCTACAGTTGATTTTGATGATTCTAGTGGCTTTATTAGTCTGATTCCAATTGGTAATTGGATATGGTTTAGATGATAGTGCTACTGTGGGATTATTACTTATGGTTCTGGTGATTTGGAAGTTCACTACTGTCATGATCTTGATATTTGCAGTAGTTTTGTCAGTGATTTATTCACTGCATCTATAAATGTTGGCTTGTGTGGTCATATGCAGATTGAGGTTAATCATGTTATTATAGTGATGCTATGATTTTGTATATTTACAGACTTGGTAATGATTCCTGGTGGTTGATTCCAGGAAAATGATAATTAGTGATTTGCAAGTTTATTTATGAAAGCTAAGTAATGGATTTGCTTGGTTTTAGAACTTGTTCTTGTGAAACCAGCATTATAATGGTACACAAGTGTTGGTTCTAGTGCTAGGCCTTATTCTGTCAGTGCTCAAAATTGTATTAATGTTAAGATAAGCTGATAGCTTGCATTAAACATATTTTCCTATGATGTTGGTCTGAGGCCTTAGGAACTAGGTTCCTAATTTATTGTCCTTCATAGAGGTGTCCTGGTATTAATACCAGTTACTTATTCTTGAGTCCTTTTGATAAAATGGTTTGTGTGCTTATTGTTTTATATGGATCCGTATGATCTATAGATTCTGGGGTGCTACTCTTTTAAGATATGTGCCCAGAATTCATAATCTTGGCTATGGTCATATTGGAATATGAGATTTGTCTTAATATCCAGGATCAATGATGTTGGTCTGAGATCCTGGTTTGGTTTGTAGAGTTTAAGCATGACTTTTTATTCAAAGTCTTATGTGATGGATCCACCCCACTTGGGTGATTTCTAAGAGATTTAAATATGAAACAACACATGAGTCTAATATAGATAGGATGGTTAGATCATGTGAGGGTTTTATATTACTCACCATAACACTTAGTTGTTGGTTGATCTGGTTGGTTTGATCTGCTGGCTTGATCTTATCCTTCACCTCCTGGTGCTGCTCCTGCTACTTCTGGTTCCTGTGAGCTTGTCCTTGATCTTCCTGTCCACCTACTCCACCCCTTCCTTATGTCACCATCTGGTGAATGTTTGGACGATCTAGTGTATTGTTTGGCTGGTGGTTTGCTTGGCCTTGACAGGCTTGATGTGTTCCTGGTTTGGTGCATGATGATGTGTATCTCAGATCACTGTAGAGCTTTGTTGGGAAACCCCAAGAGGAAGGTATGATGAGCATATAAGCAAGTTTTCATTTAGTAGAAACCAAGGTTATCGAACCAGTAGGAGGAAGGAAACAACCCAAAGGTGATGGGGATATGTCGAGTGGGGTATACCTAGCAGGACGTTTCCTACTGGCCCAAGCTGCCAGCGAGTGGGCCTGTAGGACGGCGACAGGATCGAGACGGAAGAAGGAGCCTGGCGACAGGAAGCTGGAGGCCCAGAAGCGTAGCTAGGCCCAGTCGGATTAGGTCAAGTATCCTCCGAGTCCTTAACTAATTCGGTTGGAGATCTGTAAACCCTAGCGAGGTGAGCCTATATAAACCTCCCTAGGGTACGCATAGAGGACACGTTCCATCATACACCCCCTGCGACTCACCGCCTAGTCATCGAGCTCGCCCTTGTACTCTCTCAATAATACAATCTAGCAGGAGTAGGTCTTTACCCTCCAGGGGGCCGAACCTGGGTAAACCCTTGTGTCTCCACCCTCATCTCGCACCGCAGATGGCTGGCCGCCCCTGCCCCTCGTTCTACTACTCGCTGCCGATTGAAGCATCTGCCATGGCCATTCCCACGACAGTGGCACACACCGTGGGGCCTGGCCTGTCAGACCGGTGTTCTGCGGCGAGATCCAATCTGCCCATCAACAAGACGATCGCCACCGTCCGCATGATCGCGATCGGCGAGATCCTCCAGATCTTGCTGAGTAGCTATGTCCCGGCGGCGCGCCCCGTCAGCACAGCGTGATCATGCCGGTCGGCACGATCATCCTCTTCGTCGGCTTCACCGACACCATCATCTCGGAGGAATCGGCTCGCATCTGTGATTTGCCATCGCGCGCCCGGCTCTCTGAGAGTCAGGTCCGCACCATCCACCGCCTCGCCTTCGAGTACGACTCGGAAAATAGCAACGTGGCCGAAACCAGCATGGTCGCGGACAACGCGGCCCTAAACGATGACGCCGACTTGGCGACCCCGGCGTTAGTCGCCGGATCCATCGTCACCGCATCATCCGCGGGCTCCATCCCCTAGGTCTCCTATGTGGGGGACTTCGAGGATCCCTCCATCCGTGGGATCTTCGACTCTGATTTCGGATCGGAGAACTCCGACGACTTCCATGCCGGATCTGGTTGCAACCTACATGGCGAGCGACGCGGACGCCTCGCCAGACCCTTTCTCAATGCCGATCCCGCCGACTGCGATGGGGACGGAGGTCGAAGAACTCCGCTTGCGACAGGAGGAGGCGGTCTGCAAGGAACAAGCCGAGCGCGGATTTTTTTGCCTTGAGCAGGTAACGGCACAGGAGCTCTCGCGCTACCACCAGCTCCACATCAGGTCGCGCCTGAACCCCACCGTTCAGGGTCGCGCCCTGAACTTCAACAACGAGACCGACCCGGCCCACGTGGCCGATCGCGTGATCTGCGAGAATGCGCCACCAGGAGGAAGCGCTCGACCACCACCAGGCGCGTCAGTGAACGGCGCTCCCCCACCACCGCCCAACCGCATGCCTCCTCTAAACAAATCGAGGATCATGATCGCCGCTTAGGAGCGAGACACGAACGGCCTCCCGTTGTTCTCCACTCTGATGGACAACATCATCACGAGTCGAGCTGCGGTTGACAAAATCAACGTAACCGGGGAAGGCGCCCTAAAGATCCAGTACGCCAGGGCCTTACTCGCCAAGGCCGGCGAGCAACAAGCTGCGGGAGCAGACTCGCGGGGACGCGTGTACTCCCGCTTGTCAGGAAGCAGGGTGCCATCGAGCGACCGCCCGACGATGGAAAATACTCTCAATTGCCCACCTCGAGCCCCTGCAACTCCAGCCGTGACCTTCGAATATGGCACTCTCCACCAACGACCCGCGACCGACAAACAACATGGTCGCTGCCAACAGGCAGCCAGTCGACGTGCGGACCCACATCATCAACAACTAGAGCTGGCGTGCACGCCAGCCTGACGACTTGAGGCATACCCTCACCAATCGCCGCGACGGCGAGCCAAGGGGGTCACTCAGCCGAGTCGGCCCCTAGTGCTTCGGACCAATGATCCGAGGGAAAAGTACCCGGCGAACTTCAAAGCGCCGAAGGAGATCGAAAAGTAAGACCCCTCGTACGATCCCTCCGTGTGGCTGGACACGTACCTCATGGCGATGGGAATCGCCGGCCACGCCGACCTGCTCACCGCCCGCTACCTCCCCCTGATGATGGAGGGAGCGTGTCGGCAATGGATCAACACCCTCCCCGCAGACATCATCGACTCCTGGGAGGAAATGCGCGACGCCTTCGTCAGTCACTTCCATGGCTCCTACACCCACGCCACGACCATCGAGGACCTAGAGCGTTGCGTCTAGGGACCCCGCGAGTCGACTTGTAGCTGGGTCCAACGGTGCCAGGACCTATGGTAAAACGCGGTCGGCATCCACCCAAACACCGCGATTCACTACTTCAAGACCTCGTGCCGCTACGAGCCCTTGGTCGCCAAGCTCAAGCGGGTGTACCAAACACTCGACAACATACCGGACCTCCTCGAGATTGCCAAATGATACGCAGAGGAGGACTCGAACCAAGAAACCGACGATGAGTCAGGAGGAAACCGCCGCACGAGCAGCCAAGACAATGGGATACGACCCGAGCTACGCTACAGCAACACTCGCCTCACCGGCAAGCACCGCGATGACTGGCGAGTCGACTTCTTAGACAACGCCAGCTACGCCCCGCACGAGCCCAAGAGCTTCCGCCGCGACGGAGGCCAGCGTCGTGATGGCGACAATTACAAGGCGAAGCCGAGGTTCGACCCCGCGACTCTCCTCAACCATCCCTGTGTGTTCCACAGCAGGGAGGGGAAGCCCGCCACGCACACGACCGCCGACTGCCACTCACTAAGGGAGATTGAGAAGGCACGGCGTGCAAGGGAGGACCCCAACAACCACCCACCAAACGGCGGGCCATTCAGCAATGACATGGGATCGCTCCACACTTTCACCGGGTTTAGCACCAAGCGCGAGAAGAAGGTCATTGCCCGCGTTGTTGCCATCAATGCGGTGTCCCAGTTCAACGTCTCGCGCTTCCTCAACTGGTCCGAGTAGCGGATCACCTGGAGTCGCGAAGATCACTCGCCATGGATCGAATATCCGGGGCAAGTCGCCTTGGTGGTCAAGTCCAAGGTGGGAGACTACTGGCTCCCCAAGACGCTGATGGACGACAGAAGCTCCATCAACATTCTCTACCTAGACATGTTTAGGTGACTGCGGCTCCCGCAGTCGATGATTGAGACGACCTAAACTACCTTCCACGGCATCGTCCCCAGTCGGAAGGCGTACCCGATCGGCAAGGTGACGCTGCCAGTCACCTTCGGCACTCCAGTGAATTTCCGCACCGTCATAGCCGCAGAATCCAACCACGCGGAGGAGCTCGCCAAGTACACGAGTGGGGTCAATAGTGACGACCCCACAATACTCAAGAAGCTCAACTGGGAGGACGGCGGCTCCACCGCCTTCAAGGCAACGATGCACACTCGCACCGTCGAGCTGGTCCCAGGCGACTCCAGCCAGACGGTGACGATTGGAACGGGCATGAGCCCAGCATACTAAGGCGCGCTCATTGAGTTCCTACATGAGAATCGCGACATCTTCGCATGGAAGCCATCTGACATGCCTGGTGTCCCAAGGGAACTCGTTAGCACAAACTCAACACCGACCCCAAAGCACGACCCGTCAAATAGTTACTGCTGCTCTTCAATGAAGTGCGCCACCGAGCAATCACCGAGGAGGTGCAGAGTCTACTCGCTGCAGGCTTCATTCAGCCAATCAAGTACTCCAAGTGGCTGGCAAACCCAGTCCTGGTCGAGAAGAAAAATGGGACCTGGAGAATGTGTATCGACTACACAAACCTAAACAGCGCCTGCCCGAAGGAGCAGTTCGTCCTCACATGGATCGATCAAATCATCGACTTGACTGCGGGCTCGGAGTCGCTGTGCTTCCTTGACGCCTACTCTGGTTACGGCTAGATCAAAATGGCAGTCGAGGACGAAGAGAAGACGACGTTCATCACGCCATTCGGAGCATTCTTCTACACCGCTATGATCTTTGGCCTCAAGAACGCCGGGGCGACCTACCAGAGGTGCATGCAGGAGTGCCTTGCGAGCCAAATTGGCTGCAACATCCACGTCTACATCGACGACGTGGTGGTGAAGTCCACTCTCCAGGGTGGTCTACTCGCTGACCTGGTGGAAACCTTCGCAAACCTGCGGAGGTACAAGATCAAACTAAACCCAGGAAAGTGCACCTTCGGTGTACCTACTGGACAGTTGATGGGATACGTCATCTCCAAACGAGGGATCGAGGCAAACCCAACCAAGATCAACACGATCGCTCGGCTTGGCAAACCCGAGTGCCTGCGCGACATCCAGAAGTTGGCCGGGAGAGTTGCGGCTCTCAGTCGCTTCATCCCTTGGCTAGGCGAGAAGGCGATGTCCCTCTACCGCCTAATGCGCAAGAATCCCACATTCCAGTGGGACAAGGAGGCAGACGACGCGCTTCACACACTCAAGGAGGTGCTACTCGTGGCCCCGCTACTCGCCGCCCCCGTTGACAAGGAACCTATGCTCGTCTATGTCGCGGCCTCCGAGCGAGTCGTCAGCGCCATCATGGTCGTCGAACGACCAGAAGAGGGCAAGGAGCGCCCGGTGCAGCGACCTGTATACTACATCAGCGAAGTCCTCACCGAGTCGCGTCAGCGCTACCCGCGGTACCAGAAATTGGTGTATACGGTCTTCAGAGCCCAGCAGCGACTGCCGCAATACTTCCAGGAGCACACAATCACGGTCGTCTCCTCAACACCATTGTAGGACATCATCCGCAACTGCGAGGCGCCGGGCGAGTCGCCAATTGGGCCGTGGAGATCGGAGTCCACAACATCAGGTACAAGCCGCGCAAGGCAATCAATTCGCAGGCCGTGGCAGACTTTATCGCCGACTGGGAGGAGGCGCAGCAGCCAGAGAAACTACCGTACCTCCACTACTGGTCGCTACACTTCGACGGCTCCAAGAACACAGATGGCGTAGGTGCAGGGATCGTCCTCACATCTCCAAAGGGCGACAAGCTGCCCTACGTCCTGTATCTCGACTTCACCCCTGCACCAACAACATGGTCGAGTACGAGGTGCTCCTCCATGGCATGCGAGCAACCAAGGAAATAAACATCAATCGTCTGCGCTACTATGGTGACTCCGACCTCGTCGCCGGGCAAGTCGCCGGCACTTGCGATGTAGTCTCCCCACCATGGCGGCATACCGCCAAGCCCTGGACCGGCTGGGAGGCCACTTTGTCGGCTACTCCGTCGAGTGGATTGATCGGCGCAAGAACGAGGAAGCTGATGCCCTCTCTCGCATCGGATCGGCTCGCCTCGCGCCACCCGCCGGCGTCTTCCTCGACACCATGACCAAGCCTTCCATCTCTCCCCCGCGGGAGATCGTTATCGGAATTCCGCTGCAACAAGAAGCATCCTACCTGGTCGCCATGCTCGATGAGCCGAGCGACTGGACCACGCCATACGTCGCCTACCTGGAGGGAGGCACCCTACCCGGCTGACGAGGCAGAGTCCCGGATGATAGTACGCCGCTGCAAATCCTTCGTCATCATCAACGGCGAGCTCCACAAACGCGGCGTTACTGGCGTGTTCCAACGCTGCGTCCAGCCCGCAAAAGGTCGCAAGATCCTCCAAGACATCCATGTTGGCGACTGCGGCCACCACACTGGTGCTCGCTCCCTAGTTGCCAAGGCCATGCGACACGGCTTCTACTGGCTCACCGTGCATGCTGACGCGGTCGACATCGTCCAATGCTGCATCGGATTCCAGAAGTACGCCAACCAGACCCACGTCCCAAGCTCGGCGCTCAAGACCATCCCCATCACCTGTCCATTCGCTGTGTGGGGCATGGAGATGGTAGGCCCCTTCAAGAAGGCCCCTTCTGGCTTCACCCACCTCCTAGTCGCAGACGATAAATTCACGAAGTGGGTGGAGGCCAAGCCAGTCCGCAAGTGCGACGGGAAGACCGCCACCAAGTTCCTATGCGAGCTCATCCATCGCTACGGGTTCCCACACAGCATCATCACGGACAACGACACCAACTTTGCCAAAGGAGCCATGGCCGAGTTCTGCGAGGAGAACCACATACGACTTGACCTCGCCTCAGTCGCCCACCCGGAGTCCAACGAGTAGGCAAAATGCGCCAACCAGAGCATCCTCCATGGCCTGAAGCCACGACTGCAAGTACCCCTCGAGCGAACTCCAGGGTTCTGGGTCAAAGAACTCCCTTCCGTCATCTGGGTCATCCGCACCTCGGTCAATAGGTTGACAGGGTTCACCCCCTTCTTCATGGTATATGGTGCCGAAGCCGTCATGCCGTCCGGTCTCGAGCACGACTCGCCTCGGGTGGTCAACTACGCGGAGGAAGAAAAGGAGCTCGCACGTCAGGACGGGGTCGATCAGCTCGACGAAGCACGGGACCTAGCTCGCTCCTGCACCGCCATCTACCAGCAAGGACTTTGCCGCTACCATAGCCGGCGAGTCCGAACTCGCACCTTCCAGGAAGGCGACCTGGTACTACGCCTGATCCAGGACAAGAAGGGCATGCACAAGCTCTCTCCCCCTTGGGAGGGACCATTCGCCATCGGGCGAGTCCTGGGCAGCCACGCCTACTACCTCATCAACGTCCGAGGCGACGGAAAATTCGACGTCAAGCTGCCATGGAATGTAAACCTCCTACGAAAGTTCTACTCCTAGAACTCCAGACATGTACCTCCTACCCGCTATGAAATAAAGAAGATTGATTCGCACAAATATTGTCCACTATCCGTACCTTGTGCCATTCGCACTCGTAACAACTGTGCCATGCTACTCGCGGAAGTCAACCCTTGGTCACGCGACCGGCACGGCCAAGTAGTGCGGTACAAGGGCACCGGAAATTTCGGGCCTCGTATTGTCCACGAAAAAGCCAACTCGGAGACCCATCGGAGTCGCCTCGCTCGACTGGCTTTTTGAGCCAAGACAACCGCATTTGCTTCCCACAGCGACCCAGTCCTCCACATCCTTGGTGCAGCGACTCGAACGGCTAAGTACCACGCTCGGGGACTGACGCCAGTCCAAACCGGAGCGACTAGGGAAAACACCAAGTATGAGAGCGCGTCCCGGACTCGCCACACGACTGGTCCTACGGATTAGGTGGAGCGACGCGCCTAATACAATGCGCCCCGTCCTCACCTACCGTGAGCATGCGACTAGAACAGCCAAGTACCACGCTCGGGGACTCGGCCACCCGACCCCGTTCACGCCGAGGAAAACGGCTAAGTTCAGAGCACCCCTCGGAGTCGCCTTGCGACTGGCTTTCCAAGCCATGGAGAGTCAACCGCAACTTACTAACAGTTTAACAGCATACACATACATAAAAACGAGGTAAAACCACACAAAAGGGCGGACGCGCTCGGGGACTCGCACAACCCACAATGAAATCAAAACATTGACAAAAGCGTCTTTGCATTCCTTAAGGCAGCAAAATTTATTCGCTTACAAGGGCAGTTACATATATGTTATAACTAACGCCAGTCGGCAAACTAATCTACTCCGCAGGCTTCGACGAGAAGGCGCCACCACTCCTATGGCCGCGGATAAAGGGAACCCACGGGTTCGAGGGGTACATTGTGAGAGCACCTGCCATGGCCGCTCGGAACGGCTGCTCCACCTTGAAGTCGCGGTGCGCCGGTTCGGGGTCGTTCGGGGCAACGACCGTCTCCTGGTACGGAATAAGGTCACCCATCGCCCATACCCGGTCGGAGTACACCGCAGCCCACTCGGTCAGCTTCAACACTTCGGCGATCTTGACCACGCCCGTCGATGAAGGGTACCCGCTAGTGACATCGTCAAGGTCGACGTCGTCGGGGAAGTGTGCGAGCCCAAGGCTCAGCGCAGTCGCAGCACCACGACGAAAGGCCAACCACGACATGAATTCAACAATAGCCGGGGCCTTCTCCAAGTAGCCCCAGACTTCGACGAGGTCGCTGGGGATCACCTCCGTGCGTGAAATCTCCTGAAGGTACGCACGAATGCAGGTCGCTGACAGAGCAGCAGAGTCAACCAGCGTGGTGACACATTGTCGCGCGTCATACGACTGCGCTTCGGCAACATCATCGATCATCCTCCCTGCCACACACAAGCAAACGATAAGGGAGGCTCCAGCAAAACAAAGTGACTCGCACGCTCGGGGACTCTCCAAGGAAAAAAGAGTTCACCAATCAAAGGACGAGCAGACCCTGTAACGAAGTCTTGAAGACCAGAAAGGTCATCCTGCAGCCCGACGACGAGCGCATCTGACATTTTTGTTCCTCGGCAGCAGGGACGACGGCCGCCTTGGCCCTCTCATCGGTTGAGGTTGCCTCCGCCTTTGCGTCCTTGAGCTCCCGCTCCAGATCACTGATCCGCCTCTCCGCGGCGCCCAAGGAAGATTGGGCAGCCATCAGGTCGCTCGCAGGGACCATGCCTTCACGGGCTCTCTCCATCGCGGCCGCATGACCCTCTACGTCAACAAAGCCATAAGAACGAAACTCGCAAAAGACATCCTCGACAACAAGCATGACAAGTACTTACCAGCAGTCGCCCGAAGTTGCTCGTTCGTCCTTTGGGCAGAGTGGGAGCTCCTTTTCCAGTCGCTCCTTGGCAGCCAATCATTCCACCGACTCACACTGAAGCCCCTGCACAAAGACAACAAATCAGAGAAACAATTGCAAAGCGCCTAGCCGCTGAAATTCAGCGACTAGACACTCGGGGACTGGACCTGAAAATCAATAAGGATCCGACCGCTGAAATTCAGTGGCCCGATCCTCGGGGATTGGCGGCACCTAGCATGCCGTGAAGCTCCATTGCATCCACCGACGGTAGCACGAACGGAGTGCGCCCGCGATGTTGGTCGACCTCCGTGCGACGATCTCTGGCACCTGGCTCGATAGCGCTAACGCACTCGCCGCAGAGGCCTTCGCTACAAAGCGAGGGAACATCGCTACTGCAGCCCCCGCGCCACTCGAGGTCGGGCCCGTTGCCCTGACTGACGCCACGAGTTCCACCCGCTTCGAATCCGCGTACACCGTGGCCTTCGAGGCCACATCCGTTCCAGTCGGAGCTTCGCTCGGGGCGACCACCGGTTCATCCAAAATTGTGACGACCTCATTGCCCTTTGCCTTTTTTGCGCCTTCAATAGGCATCGCGACTTCATCGCTCTTCCTCTTCTTCGAGGGATCGACTTGCGCCCTCGGGGCACCCAATGGGACCTTGGCCACCGATGGGTGTCCTATCTTCTTCACACCAGTCCTGTAACATGGCGATGTCAGCGAGTTCGCAGGATAAACATAAGATGATTGGAAAATTCAAAGAGGTACTCACTTGGAGTCTGGGATGAAATGGAGGCCGGTGCTAAGACTTGCTGGCTTCTCTAGTTCTGGCCCCAGCTTCCGACTAAGACCTGTCTCCAGCATGCTCTGGACCTAGGTCACAGAGGGCATCTTCGTGGATGAAGCTGCGGCAGGAGGGTCCACGGCAGTCGCTGCAGCCGCTCCCCTCAGCGGCGAGGCACCCGCGGATGGGGCGACCCCGAGCCCGGTGACGACGGTAAAGGGCGGTGGCAGTGATGCCAGCAGCATCTCACCCTTTACCACGACCGCGCCGGTCGCCGCAGTCGCCTGTGACGGTGCGCTGGCCCCAGCTTTCTCGGCCGCGCCGGTAGCTTCGCAGCTACTCGCGGACTGAGGCTGTGACGCTGGCTTGGTTGGCCCCTTCTTCTTCTTTGATGGTGGTTTCTTCTTTGATGGCGTAACCTCACGCTACGAGGTGAACTCGGGAAGCTCGTCATCATCTTAGTTGTGAGCCTCGAGGCTCTTGCTAGCCTCGAGCTCGCGTTGTCATTGCCCCCGCGTCTTACGGACTGTGGGTGCGGCGACCTCCACGGCCCCGTCATCGTCATCATCGTCGTTGTCGTGTTCGTTGTCTCCGCCATCGTCACTTCTGATGCCGCCCTTGTCAGATGAAGACTCGCTATCGTCCTCGGCGGACTCGTTCGAGTTTTCGTCATCTGTGGGCGGAAGCCAACCTTCCACCACTTGGAACAACTACAATGACAAAATGCGATTAGCACGAACCACGACTGCAAATCTGCGAATGCGAAATGTGCAAGAAAGTAAGGACTTACCGTCGGAGCCTTGCGCCTCGCGGTGTAAGGGGCAACCCCGGCCTTCGCGTCGAGGTATTCCGCCTCGGTGATCTTCTTCAAGGCCAAGGTGTAGTCGTTGAGCCTCCACTCGGCATGGCAGGACTTTGTCAGGTCGTCCTTGCCCGTGTACTTGTACATGTAATGGGCGCGACTGGCCAGAGGCACTAGCCGCCGCCCAAACCAGCAATTGTACAGATTGATGGTCTAGAGGCCCTTCTTCTTCAAGTTGTGGATCGTCTACAACATTTCATAGACCACCATCCGCTGGTCGTGCGGGAGCTTGGTGACTTGGAGCCGACACGGCTCGGTCCGGTCGGCGGAGTACATTGGAAGCGCCACCTCATTGTCCAGTGGCGACTCGTTCACATAGAACCAATGTTTCTTCCACTCGTTTTCCGCCTTCTTCGGCAGCATAAGATCGAAGAAGGAGGCCTTCGACTTCAACTGAAAGGTTAGGCCGCCCGCGACTAGCATCGGGCCGCCTGCCTCTTCGCGTCCGATCCTCCCGTGGAACAGGTCTTGCCACAGGGGAAAATATGGCCGGCAGCCTAGGTAGCCCTTGCAAAACGCCACAAAGATGGCGAGTTGCTCGATGTTGTGCGGTCCTAGGTCTGACGGCTAGATGCCGTAGTAGGCGCAGAAGCGGCGAAAGAAGAGGGAGGTGGGGAATTCGAGGCCCCTCTCCAGGTGGCTCGTGAAGCAAATGAATTCTTCCTCGCGCGGATCTGGCACCACTTCGCCGGCTGCGGGGATGCTCCATCTCCCGGAACGGAGGATCCCCGCCTCCTCGAATGACCTCAGCAGCACTTTTGCACTTGGATCTCCCCCATGGTTCCGTCGGAGGCGCCATCAGTGGAAGGATCTGGAGTCATGGATCGTTCGAAATCGCTCTGTTTGCTATGGAGGAATGGAAGACTGGGAGGTGCGCGAGATCGGAGGAGATGTGGGGAATGATCATTCCTCGCCCATCACTCCTTTATATAACGGTTTCTACCCTCCATTTTCGAAGGACCGTTACCTCGCGGTGATTACGCCGACATTACCGTTGGGTTACCCAACGGCTAGTTTGACCAGTGCTGACGGTCCAACTTCGTCTACTCGACTCGCCAGCTTCAGCGGCTTGACTACTCACTGACCTGATCACCATAGCAGTGATTCGACTACTCGCCGACCTGATCACCATAGCAGTGATTCGACTATTCGCCAACGCATTCGCCGTGCTGCGATTCGACTGGTCGCCATTATTGCGACTAAGATAACAAGTTCCCTCTTTCATTCAGGGAGTCCACTGCCGATTCGACTGGGCATCCAAATTGGACCCACATACTCCGACTGCCAACGAACACCTATGATGAATCAACGACGGCCTCGGGGACTACTGATGGGGATATGCCAAGTGGGGTATACCCATCAGGATATTTCCTACTGGCCCAAGCTGCCAGCGAGTGGGCCTGTAGGACGGCGACTGGATCAGACTTAACAAGGAGCCTGGCAACTGGAAGCTAGAGGCCCAGAAGCGTATCTAGGCCCAGTCGGATTAGGTCAAGTATCCTCCAAGTCCTTAACTAATTTGGTTGGAGATCTGTAAAGCCTACCTATATAAACCTCCCTAGGGTACGCATAGAGGACCATTCCATCATACACCTCCTGCGACTCACCGCCTAGTCGTAGAGCTCACCCTTGTACTCTCTCAATAATACAATCTAGCAGGAGTAGGTATTTACCCTCCGGGGGGCCGAACCTGGGTAAACCCTTGTGTCTCTGCCCTCATCTCGCACCGCAGATGGGTGGCCGCCCTTTCCCATCGTTCTACTACTCGCTGCCGATTGCAGCATCTGCCGTGGCGATTCCCACGACAAAAGGTGTTGCTAGCAACTTGGAAACCTGCACAACACAAACTCAAGACTTTGCCCCAATGAACAGTGAGGTTGTCAATCTCACCGGTTTGCTGAAAATAAAGGATTAACTGAATGGTGTGGAAGGTAATGGTGGCTTGCAGAAAGTAAACATTAATAGTGGAAGATGTATCAATGGTAAAGATTGGACCGGGGTCCATAGTTGACTAGAGGTGTTCTCCTTAAGTTAAATAACATAACATGATGGGTAAACAAATTACAGCGGGGCAATTGATAGGACAGAGCAAGGAATAACAATGCAATATTGGACATTCATGATCCTATGAGATTTGATTGGGCATTACAACAATATACATAGACCTCCATCCAACTACATCTATGACTAGTAATCCACCTTCAGGTTATCATCCAAACCCCCTCTAGTATTAAGTTGCAAGCAACGGATAACTGCTTTAAGCAAGGTGTGTAAAGTAAACAATACACGTGTTCCATGAAGAAGAGATTGTTGTTTTCTCCCTAGTAGCAACATCACATCTACAACCTTAGAGATTTTTGTCACTTCCCCAGATTAAATAGACGCATGAACCCACTATCGAGCATAAATACTCCCTCTTGGAGTCACTAACATCTACTTGGACAAGCTAGCTACTAGAAATGGAGAGCATGCAAGATCACAAACAACATAGACATGATAGAATCAATAAGATAGAATCATTAACCAATCTGACATAGTAATCTCAATATCCATCGGATCCCCGCAAACACAACATGCATAATTACAAATAGATGACCTTGATCATGAACGGAGCTCACAAGATCTAAACATGGTAGCACAAAGGAGGGGAAACAACCATCTAGATACTACATGGACTCGTAGTACAAGGTGGACTTACTCATGCATCATACCGGAGGCTGGCATGGTGATGAAGAAGGCCTCTGTGATGATCTCTCCCCTCCGGCAGGGTGCCGGGAAGAACTTCAGATGCCCCCGATCTAGGGACGATGGTGGCAGCGGCTACAGACAGTTTCGTGGAAGATTGATCGGGTACTTAGGGTTTAGGTATCAGGGCCTTTTATAGGTGAAGATGGAGGCCGAGGGGGTTCCCGAGGCGGTTGCACCCCCTAGGCGCGGGCCATGCCAGGCCGCCTGGCCAGGGGGTGTGGCCCCCTCGAGGCCCTCCTCTGTCTTTTCTTCTGGCTCCGTGTTTCCCACGGTAAAATATTGACTTTGGCTTTTGTCCCGTCCAATTCCAAGAATATTCATTTTCTAACTTTTCTGGAACCAAAACAACAGAAAACATGCAACTGACACTGTGGCATCTTTTTAATAGGTTAGTCCCAGAAAACATATAAAAAATACCCTCAAAGAGAAGATAAAGCAAAGCAAAGTAGATACTAAACAAGCATGGAACATCAAAAATTATAGATACGTTTACGACGTATCAGTGCTTGAGAATGAGAGTAGCTGCTGGGAGCTGTGCTACGGCTGTGCACCTCTCCTTTTGCTTCTGTGGGTTGTTGCTGTTGTGTTAACAGCACACACCATGTAGTTAGATGACTGTGTTGCCTGGCTGTTTGGTGCATTGTGTGGATCTGATCAGTGAGGTGTTTTCACCTTTTATCCTTTTACATTTCACTCACCTGGTGAAACTTGCCCCTTTTACTTGTTGTTGATATATTGACTTGTGGCTTATTTGATATAAAATAACAGATACTTACACATTGGTGAAACTTGCCCCTTTTAATATTACTCAATGATGTAATCTTGAGCAGTGCACTTCACTACTCTCAACTGAGAGTAAATCTAACAAATTAATCTTTTATTTTCATTTTGTTTGTTTTTGTATTTTGCAGGTACGAGAGCTGGGTTGCTCAAGATTTAGTATAGGATTAACTAGGTTTTTATTTTTGTTCATTGTAATATTTCCTTTTTGATTCTTTTTGTAAGAATCTTGTAATAATTATTTATATTACAATTTCTTTTCTTGTAATTCCTTTACTGTAATTAATAACTTCATTGGTTGAATGAGTTCCTCTTTGTAAAATGTTTCTGGAATAAAGATAAGAATTAAGCATTCATTTCTTATTTGATTTTCTTAATCTTAAATTCTTATTTTTATTTATTCTATCTTTATCATAACAAATAATATTACTAAATTATTTTAGAAATCCTTTTAAATTACCAAATCCTTACTTTTAAATATTGGTTCAAATTTGAATTCAAATTCTTTCCCCCAAAACACACTAATTCATAAAGATCATGTCAAAATTTATAACGATCACTCTCAAGACCTATTCCTACACTTAGAGAGTGAAAGAAACTCTGATCACTTTAGGTTTTTGTTTGGCGAAAATTTACCCACATTTTACAGATGAATGCATGCATATGCACAAAATCCTATTTCTACCCTTCATTGGTTCCTAAATGCTAGGATGTTACAGACTTCCTCCCTAAAATTAAACTTCATCCCGTAGTTTGCCGAAGTGTACCTGAATAGTTTTGGATAGGCTTATTTTAGGTCATCCTCTTTCTCCCATGTGGCTTCCTATTCAGGGTGATGTTCCCACTATACTTTGCAGTATTCGATTGCCCTATTCCGCAACTTTTTCCATTTTTTTCCAGAATTTTATAGGGTTTCTTGACATAAGTCAGATTTGCTTGTAACTCAATTTCTTGATGTGTGATTGCATCATCGGGAACCTTAAGACATTTCCGGAGTTGTGACACATGGAAAACATTGTGAACTTGAGCCAGTCATTGTGGTACCTCTAAAGCATAATCTATAGTTCTGTTCCGACTTAGTATTTTGAATGGTCCTTTATATCTTGGACTCAATTTTCATTTAACTTATCTATTAACTCCTTTCATAGGGCGTACTTTGAGATATACCATATCTCCCACTTCAGGATGCCATGATCTTCGACTTTGATCAGCATAACTCTTCTGTCTGCTTTGATCTATCTTTAACCGATCTTTGATAATATCGATGATATCTTGCCTTTCCTTGATATAGTCTGGTGCAAATTCCTTGCTACTTCCAGGTTCATACCAACATATTGGTGATATACATTTCCTCCCATAAAGTACTTGATATGGGGCTGCCTTCAGACTACTCTGATAACTGTTGTTGTAGGAAAATTCTGCCAATGGTAGATGAGCTTCCCACGAACCTCCAAAATCTAATGCACAAGCTCTAAGCATGTATTACAATATTTGATTGGTTCTTTCTGTCTGACCTCCAGCTTCTGGATGATAGGATGTGCTGAAATCTAGCTTTAAACCAAGTGCTTCATGTAATTGTTTCCAAAATGCTGAAGTAAACACAGATCCTCTATCTGATACTATATTTTTGGGCACTCCATGATTACTTACTATCTCCTTGACATATACTTATACAAACTTCTTAGCATTATCCTTTTGATTAACCGGGATAAAATGTGCACTTTTTGTGAGTCTATCCACAATCACCCATATCATATCCTTCCGTTTTAGTGTCATGGGTAATCCTGTGATGCAATCCATTTCCACTCCGGAATTTCCAAAGGTTGTAATGGTCCTGCTGGACTTTGATGTTCAACTTTCACCCTTTGGCAAGTATGGCATTCCGACACATATTTTGCAATGTCTCTCTTCATATTATTCCACCAGAATAATTCCTTCAAATCCATATACATCTTTGTACTTCCTGGATGTATAGAATATGGTGTCTCATGTGCCTCTCGGAGTATCACCTCTCAAATTTCTGACACATCTGGAACACAAATACAATCTTGGAACCATAAAGATCCACAATCTCCTAAGTGAACTGATGTTTGACCTTGAGAGATTCTTCGGATTTCTTCAGCAATAAAAGGATCTTCATCTTGATGTCTAAAAATCTCATTCCGAAGATCACTACTTCTTTCTTCAACTACTTGCATGGTAGCTAATCCTCCAAGAACCTATGTTCTTATGAACTTAATTTCCAACCTTTCCAAATCCATTTGCAGTCTTTTGGCAGCTCTCGATTGATAGGCTGAGTATCTATGCTCTTCCGACTTAAAGCATCTGCCACAGCATTGGCTTTTCTAGGGGTATAATTGATTGTCAGATCATAATCTTTAATTAGCTCCAACCAATGCTTCTGTCACATATTCAATTCCTTTTGAGTGAAGAAATATTTGAGACTTTTGTGGTCAGTGTATAACTCACACCTTGCTCCATAGAGAAAATGCCTCCATCCTTCCAAAGCAAAGACTACTGCTGCTAACTAAAAATCATGAGTTGGATAATTGACTTCATGTGGTTTCAGTTGTCTTGATCCGCAAGCAATTACATTCCGGTCTTGTATTAACACACATCCCAATCCTTCCTTCGATGTGTCACAATATACCGTGTAATCCTTTCCTATTTCAGAAACTGCTAAGATTGGTGCAGTAGTTAATCTAGTGTTCAACTCCTGAAAGCTTGCTTCACACTTCTCATTCCAGATGAATGGTGTATTCTTTCTTAGCAATTTGGTCATTGGTCCAGCTATCTTGGAAAAACCTTCAATGAACTTCCGATAATAATCGGCCATACCCAAGAAACCTCGGATTTGTTTCACATTGGTTGGTGCATTCCACTCTAGCACTAATTAAACTTTGTATGGATTTACATAAATTCTATCCTTACTGATCACATGACCAAGAAATTATGCTTGGTCCATCCAGAATTCACAGTTACTGAACTTAGCATAAAGCTTATGTTCTCTTAGGATTTGTAATGCTATTCTCAAATGATCTTCATGCTCTTCCTTATTCTTTGAATATATCAAAATATCATCAATGAACAGTATGACAAACTTTTCCAGATAAGGCATGAAGATTTTGTTCATCAAATTCATGAATATTGCTGGTCCATTGTTCAATCCAAAATGTACGACGAGATACTCATGATGTCCATACCTCGACACAAATGTTGTTTTTGGAACATCTTCAGGGTTAGCCTTTATCTGATGGTATCCAAACATTAAATCAATCTTCGAGAACACTCCAGCTCCCTTGACTTTATCAAACAGATCTGTAATCCTTGGTAATGGGTACTTGTTCTTGATAGTAACATTGTTGAGATTTCTATAATCTCCACACATTCTTCATCCTCCATCTCTTTTGTCCACAAAAATTACTAGGGTTCCCCATGGAGATACACTTTCCTGAATAAATCCTTTCCTAGATAACTCATAAATTTGTTCTTTAAGCTCTTTTAACTCCTTCGGACCCATCTTGTATGGTGCTTGAGCTATTGGTGTTGTACTAGGGATTAGATCAATAGTGAATTCTATTTCCCGATCTGGTGGCATTCCTGGTAACTCTGCTGTAAAAACATCTTGGAACTCATTTACTATAGGAATATCCTTCAACTTGACCTCCTTCATTGAGTTCAATTGATGATCTACCATGATATGACTGTGTTAACAGCCTGATATGCTATCCTTGCTCCACTTGGAGTCTTGATTGAAACAGTTTTATCTTCACAATTTATCTGAGCTCCATGTTCAGTCATCTAGTCCATACCCAACACTACTGCAATTCCCTTCAAAGGAATCACATAAAGGTCTGCAAAGTATGTACAACCACAGATCGAGATAACTTGATCTTGTTTAATGTGGCGTACCACTACATTTCCCCCTGCCATTACTATGGTCATAGGGTTTTCTAACGTTGCCCTTCTAATCCTGAACATATCACAGAATTCTTCAGATATGAATGAAGTAGATGCACCGGTATCAAATAAAACTTTTCTAGGACTGGTAAGGATATTGAGCGTACCTATCACTGCATGCTTGGAGTTATCCACCTCCTCCAAGGTTGCACAATTCAGCTTCCTGGTAGGCCTGCTTCTTTTGCCATTATTGTTCTTGAAAAAATTTCCTCCTCTATTGGGTTGTCCATTGCCTCGACTGGCTTGTCCTCCACCCTTAGTAGGCCAAACACCTGGTTGTTTACTCGGACAATCTGGCTTGATATGGCCCTTTTGACCACAACCATAACAGACAATCACTGGTTTTCTACAATCCTCACTGACATGTCCTGGCAGTTTGCAGTTGCGGAAAATGACATTTCTTCCAGTGAAATTTGTGTTCTGATTGGGGTTGTTGTTATTACTGTTAAAGGGTCGATTCCTTGGTTTGAACTCCAACTTGGGTTTTGGTTTACTTCCATGAATCTTCTTTGTTTCCTTCTTGACTCTTTTCCTTCGGTCCTCTTGGACATTATTGTAGTCATCTTCAAAGGTGATGGCTGCATTGAGTAACCGTTGAAAAGTTTGCTTGTTGGCCAGCCTTAACTGCATCTTCACGAATGGATTTAATCCTCAAAGAAAACGCTTCTTTCTCTTTTCCTCAGTGCTCACTTCATCATCAGCGTAACGAGATAGTTGACTGAACTCCCGGATGTACTTCATGACACTGGTATATCCTTGCTGAAGCTCCTCAAACTCCCTACGCTTCAACTCCATTACACTGTCAAGTACATGATACTCACGGAATCTCTGCTTGAATTCCTCCCAGGTGTACGATCTTCCTGGAGGTTGCATTGTTAACTGATTCTCCCACCACGATGCTGCAGGTCCATTAAGAGATGTGTTGCATACCTCAACTTTTCTTCATCATTGCAACCAACAACCCTTAACTTTCTCTTTGTATCTTTTAGCCAATCCTATGCATCCATTTGTTCTGGAGCTCATGCAAAAGGTATCGGCCTTGCATTCTGGAAGTCTTAAAGACTCACTCCTCCACCTTCGGGTGTTCTGTGGTTTCCATCTCATCCCAACAACTCTTCCATGAACTTGTTCTGGGATTCTTGCATCATTTGCATGTATTGCATAAAGTTTTGCTCCATTATCGGCCTCATTGGTGGTGGTGGTAATGCTCCTTTATTTCCAGCATCTACATCTGCTTTCTCCTTAGCCTCGCACTCCATGCGCTGCTGTTCGGATTCAGTTTCTGCACCCGATTCCATGACCCCTTAGTCCTGCAACATAAAGCGAGTACACATAATTACATCATGCACATGTGTTCTGCGCTCAACTTCATGCACAGAACTAGTCACATAATGGAAAACAAAATCCAAATAAGATCCAAATATGCATTTTCACATATTATACATTACAAACAACTTAGTGAATACAAAGTCATTACAAGCCTGTACCATATAGGCATGATATCATATATGGATACTGCCTCCTTTATTTAGGTACATCATTCTCTCATACTACAATATGCAATACCAGCTGCTACTACTAATTAGTCCATGCCCTTAGTATCTGTGATGCTCATTATACATGCATGAAGTCCAACCGTGTTGACGTGATGTCCGTCACACAGTTTGTGGAACAAATGGCCTTCCAGATGGAACATACTTAGTATCGAAAGTATAAGGACTCGAGTTTTCACTCAGCCTAAGTGCATTGACTCCATCCAGCTCAGCTGAAAAGTCTGCAGAAACATGTTCATCACTATCTCCCACATGCATCTCCTAAGCCTCATTACTAGAGTTACCAACAAAATACTCATATTCCATTGCTCCCTAGGTGCTCTGTTGGGCAAGATAGTTAAACACTGGATAATGTACATTCCCTGGGTTTTGATTGGATATTGAAGATTCAAATACCCTCTCCTCGGGATCTTCTTACTCATCTTGACTTGCTACAAATATAGCAATCTTGCTATGTTTATTAGTGTTATACCTCGCACCCATCCAGCTGGATTGTCCAACATCTCTGTCAGACCTGTACACTGACATTTGGTTACCTTGGGATCCATTAGGTGATCCCATTCTCCATCCATCAGAATTCTCAATAGGTAGTTCTGAATCAGATTCTTCCTTGGAAGTATGTTGTATAGGATACCTCATATCTAGAGTAGGATCATGGGTAGATTCTGGTATGGTTGAATATGAATATGGTGTAAAAGATTCTGGATCTAGATGTATATCCTTGAAGATTGGTTTTACACTACTCCTTGCTTCATTATCTAATTAAGATGCTAACTGGTTCCTTCATTCAGGATTAGTTAGATCCTCCAACATGTCATTTTTATCATCTACTATGACTTGATGTGTCTTATACAAAGACCCAACAATTAGTCGATATCGATCCATAAACTTGGAAGCTAGCTTAGGATGCTTCTTTACCAAAGTAAGATGATCTGGCACCGGCTCCGTGTCTATAGAGTCATGAGGAATCATAGAAAATGTGCTCCCTCCTAACTCCAGGGTTTTGTGCTCCCGAATATTGGTTATTGCCTCCAAAATAGCAACATGGTATGCTGCTAAATGGCTCCTACCTTCACCTATAGGTAGATCATGATATAAGCCAAGATCCCGTGGAAGTTGGATACTCACATGAGACTTGGATAACATACGCCATCATAATAGGTTATGGTATTCACTAGAATCTTAGTTGGACAACTAAAAATCCTTAAGAGTTGACGAAGCTGATTAGTGAAGAATCCTTGATAATCATCGAGAGTCTCCTTTTTCCTTACCAAAGTTTGTTTTGGAACCTTTTGTGCCATAACACTTTATACAAAATATTTTTATTAGTAAACAATAAAAATATTGCATCATAACAAAGAATTATCGCACTAAAATATACAGAATATTCTCATTTGATACCCATTATACCCTTTTAGATAATTCTTTATCGTTGCTATAAGCTCCTATAGGTAATACCCTTTACATGGTTTCCAACCTAAGGTCAAAGAAATTGCTCTGATACCAGCTGCGGTGACCCAGCATACCAATGCATGTGTAGTACACTATAGTCGTTGACATGACATCCACAGAACACCGTTTTGTAAATATCACATCCCTCATAGTGGTACAACAGAAACATTGCGGGTCCATATTACAAACATACACACATTATTATTATTACAATACCAGAAGTTCAAGACTTCAAAAGATTCAAATTACAAACCAACTTAAAACTGTTTCAGCAGAAGATTTAAAGTTTCAACTTAAACATCGAATTGAGCTCAACAACTTATTATATAATGTTTATGCTGCTCGGCTCAATCGATTACTAATAACTAAGGCAACTAATCGGACTCGTTTCCATCCACTCCATATGTGATCTCGTAGTCGACCCCTTCCACACCTCCAGACAGATCTGGTTCCTCGTAGTAGACATCCTCTTGGCCTTCAGCTGCATATAATGGGATATCTTCTAGATCCTCAGAGTCTAAGCAGGGGATCAAAGGAAAGGGTGAGTAACAGCGTTACCCAGCAAGTTCATTATATGCAAGGTGGGAAGTTTGATGCTCTATCTACCACCTCGGACTATCATTCCTTGGTACTATGCAGTTTTCATAAACATTTCTTCAAAGATTGATTTTATTATCAAAAACTATGCCGATCAGCCTTACCAGGTTGACCAGAACTTTCATGGAGTTCCTTTCCTGACGCATTCGTAGATCCTTCTCGGAACAGGGAGTAACAAGTTAAAGTTTTTATACTCTACAGAGGTGCGTTACTTTACCCATGAGAGATCAACTCCTTGTTGCACAACCGGGCGTACTTTCCCGTACACAATTCCATGATGTGGGGCCCAGTAGGTGATCCAAGCCAATCATTTCCCTCTCCGTGACCCCGCATGTCTGCACGATCCTCCGGGGATGACTACACCTCTTTTAAGCCCCCTCCGGGTAAGCTATAACCATGATGAGTTCCTGAAGACTCTATGAGCTAGTGACGCCCCTAGCAAGTTCCATATAGGGCTGACTATACCTCCGGCAGCCACTCATAGATAATATAGACACCAAAATTGTGGGGCCTAAGGGTGCCCACCCATATGCTGGATCCTCGCAAGGAAACACAACGTCATGTTAAGGTCGTCTTGCCTACATACGGAAGGAAAAGGATACAGCTGACTTCTCCGTCCCATATCAAATCTCATGGTTAACGCGTGATATACGGCGATAGAATCACTGATGTCATGGGTTGTTAATTCCTAGGTGATTAATCTTTGTTGCAAATGGAAACCTGAGTTCCATTCCTCACCTAATCCATATCATCACTTAGGATGATATCAACAATTTATTGGTTTGAGAAAATAATATTTTCTTTCCTCGAAACATAGATGATAACACACAATTTATAAATACTTTAATAAAGACTCTTCAAAGGACATGAGCAAGTGATGAACTTGCCTTGTGATTGCAAGGTACTGAAGTCGGATGCTTGCACTAGACCTTTAGCTTTTATGTCTACAAAACACCATTATTGCCCGGTAATGACAATATTTAAAGAAGAAAAAATGAATATGCATAGTAATGTAATGCATCATTTATTATTTACTTTCTTTGTGTGCTTTACCCAACATATTAATTTCTGACATTTCTTTATGTAATAAAGGAATTCATTTTAAGGAATAAACTTTAATATTTTATAAATATTACATTCACTATTTTTATAATGTAATATATTATTAATAGAGCTAAAAGCTAATTTTTATTTAATTTTTAACTCCTATAATTATTTTCTTAATATTTCTTTTTAAGAATAAGCATTTTAATTTAGAAGATTTTACTTTGATAACTTAAATATCAATTTATTATTTTTCTAAAATACTATAATAATTAAGGATGATAAAAGTTATTTTTATTTATTTTTAGGCATTTTATTGATTTTTATAAAATTCCATAAGGAATATATATTATAAAAATCTTTAACCTAAATTTATGCTATTAAAAATAGACTTCTTAATTTAATTAAGTAGCTTGTATTATTATAAACCTAAAAATATATTATTTGTATTTTTAAGGTTTTTATTTTATTTTCTAGAATTTATTAAATTCTAGGGGTATTTTTGGTCTTTTGGTAATTGTTCAATTTCCTTTTCTTTGAATTTTTGGGTCAACCCCATTGGGCTATTTGGGACCAAGTTGGCCCAAATGGGCTGGTCAAAACTATCCACCGAAATGGTACTATACCCTATCGACCCAGTACACCCTACTCTCTCTCTCATTCCTCGCATTCCTCTCCTTCTTCCTCGTCCCCGTGGTGCTGCCGACACCGCCGCCGTGTGATTCCCGCTGCCCTGGGTCTCCCTGGCCGCCGTCGTGGTGTATGGCAAGGTTGTTGATCTCGTTTCATCGTCTAGGCCAATTTGATTTGTCTCTAGAGCTCTCCTTCGGCCAGGCTAGCTCCGCCCTGAAACCTAGGGTTTGAGGTGTTGCCAGTGATGTCTTCTCCGCTGCTCCCGTGGTGCGGTGAGGTGCTCATAGTAATGTGGTGGTGTTATTCGTCCTCATGCGCTGTTGTGGCTGCCGCCTTGGCTCGGTGCGGGTTGCAGTGCCCTTCGGGTGCTCCTCGTGTCGTTGTGTGCTCGTCGGCCCTCTGCTTCCTCTTCTAATCGACAGCGAGGACCACTAGTGAGTTTAGTCTTGATCTCCCCTCGTGCCTTCTGTCCTCTGCCTCTCTTGATCTCATATGTGTGTCTCTAGTGGCCATCCCTAATTAGGGTTCATGTCTTTATTAGGGTTCACCCCTCTGTTTTGGTTATAATCGATGGATTGAAACTAGTAGTGATGATTATTGAGGATGGTGATTGAGTATATCATGGTGATCACTGTCTAAAGTTGATTTTGATGATGCTAGTGGCTTTATTGGTCTGATTACAATTGGTAATTGGATATGGTTTAGATGATAGTGCTACTGTGGGATTATTACTTATGGTTCTGGTGATTTGGAAGTTCACTACTGTCATGATCTTGATATTTGCAGTAGTTCTATCAGTGATTTATTCACTGCATCTATAAATGTTGGCTTGTGTGGTCATATGCAGATTGAGGTTAATCATGTTATTACAGTGATGCTATGATTATGTATATTTATAGACTTGGTAATGATTCCTGGTGGTTGATTCCAGGAAAATGATAATTAGTGATTTGCAAGTTTATTTATGAAAGCTAAGTAATTGATTTGCTTGGTTTTAGAACTTGTTCTTGTGAAACCATCATTAGAATGGTACACAAGTGTTGGTTCTAGTGCTAGGCCGTATTCTGTTAGTGCTCAAAATTGGATTAATGTTAAGATAAGTTGATAGCTTGGATTAAACATATTTGCCTATGATGTTGGTCTGAGGCCTTTGGAACTAGGTTCCTAATTTGCTGTCCTTCATAGAGCTGTCCTGGTATTAATACCAGTTACTTATTCTTGAGTCCTTTTGATAAAATGGTTGGTGTGCTTATTGTTTTATATGGATCCATAAGATCTATGGATTCTGGGCTGCTACTCTTTTAAGAGATGTGCCCAGAATTCATAATCTTGGCTATGGTCATATTGGAATATGAGATTTGTCTTAATATCCAGGATCAATGATGTTGGTCTGAGATCCTGGTTTGGTTTGTAGAGTTTAAACATGACTTTTTATTCAAAATCTTCTGTGATGGATTCACCCCACTTGGGTGATTTCTGAGAGATTTAAATATAAAAAAACACATGAGTTCTAATCTTCATAGGATGGTTAGATCATGTGAGGGTTTTATATTACTCACCACAACACTTTTGTTGGTTGATCTGGTTGGTTTGGTCTGCTAGCTTGCTTGCTGGCTTGATCTTGTCCTTCACCTCCTTGTGCTGCTCATGCTACTTCTGGTTGCTGTGAGCTTGTCTTTGACCTTGCTGTCCACCTGCTCCACCCCCTCCTTATGTCAGCATCTGGTGAATGTTTGGATATTCTGGTGTATTGTTTGGCTGGTGGTTTTCTTGGCCTTGGCAGGCTTGATGTGTTCCTGGTTTGGTGCTTGAGAATGAGAGTAGCTATTGGGAGCTGTGCTACGGCTGTGCACCTCACCTTTTGCTTGTGTGGGCTGTTGCTACTGTGTTGACAGCACACACCATGCAGTTAGATGACTGTGCTGCCTGGCTGTTTGGTGCATTGTGTGGATCAAATCAGTGAGGTGTTTTCACCTTTTATCCTTTTACATTTCACTCACCTGGTGAAACTTGCCCCTTTGAATTGCTGTTGATATATTGACTTGTGGCTTATTTGATATAAAAGAACAGATACTTACACATTGATGAAACTTGCCCGTTTTACTATTACTCAATGCTGTAATCTTGAGAGGTGCACTTCACTGCTCTCAACTGAGAGTAAATCTAACAAATTAATATTTTATTTTCATTTTGTTTGTTTTTGTATTTTGCAGGTATAAGATCTGGGTTACTCAAGATTTAGTATAGGATTAACTAGGTTTTTATTTTTGTTCATTGTATTACTTCCTTTTTGATTCTTTTTGTAAGAATCTTGTAATAATTATTTATATTAGAATTTATTTTCTTGTAATTCCTTTACTATAATGAATAACTTCATGAGGTGTAATTCCATAGACCCCCTACTCTGAAAAGTTGTAAACGTTCGAAAGGGTAGAATTTCCCCCGTGCGTATTAGAGGAGCGCGTGTGAGGGTTTCCCATTGATGGGTCCAAAAGAACTCACCATAAACCATATATGTTGTGTTGCAATGTCAGCGAACACGTGCAAGTGATGTATTCGAGTTGGACACTTAGGTTTCCACGTCGCATGCACAAAATACCCGATAACTGACATGCTTCGGCTTTGGTGGGCATTACATACATGGTCTACATTTTATGAATCGTGATACTACTACCACACGCGAAGAGGTATCGGTCGATCCAAGCCATCGAGCTAATTTGTCTCCTTATTTTCAATCCTTTGGGGGTCTATTGAATCAGAAGCCTAACTTCATTGGTTGAATGAGTTCCTGTTTTTAAAATGTTTATGGAATAAAGATAAGAATTGAGATTTCATTTCTTATTTGAATTTCTTAATCTTAATTCTTGTTTTTATTTATTCTATCTTTATCATAACAAATAATATTACTAAATTATTTTGGAAATCCTTTTAAAATACCAAATCCTATTTTTTAAATATTGGTTCAAATTTCAAATTTGAATTCAAATTGTTTCCCCCAAAACACACTAATTCATAAAGACCATGTCAAAATTTATAACAATCACTCTCAAGAGCTATTCCTACACTTAGAGAGTGAAAGAAACTCTGATCACTTTAGGTTTTTGTTTGGCGAAAAATTTACCACATTTTACAGATGAATGCATGCATATGCACAAAATCCTATTTCTACCCTTCGGTGGTTCCTAAATGCTGGGATGTTACAACTAAGTGTCCAAGATTAGACACGAGGGGAAAAATGTGACGCATGGTACGTGTGTCGTGGTGCACGGGGCAGTAGCAGACGCGTGTGGCCGTGCACAGTGCAGTTGCGCACGCGGTTATGCGGTGCACGATGGTGCAACAAAACGTCTCCTCCCTTCAACTTTATAGAGGCCTCCTCACTCATCACTCACTCACTCACGCAACCATCTCCACTATCCCATCACCTTTTGTGAACCCCAAAGAAAACCCCAACCACGCCGGCGATGGAGAAGAACGGCGCGGTGGCCATTTTCGCCTCCAAGGTGGCTGACGAGGAGGCCGTCGTCCCCGTACAGTCCCCCGTCGAGGCATTGAAGGAAGCCGTCATCCCCGTCCAGACCCCCGTCCCCACTTCTGTTGTAGCCGCCGGCAAGGAGGCCCCCGTCTCCGTACAGGCCCCCGCCATTCTCATGCAGACCCCGCACGGTTGGGACCCCTACGGGGACAACGATTACATCAGGCCGGAGAACCCCTTTGACACCAGCTTAGCCGACCCATGGACGGAGGTAACTAGGGTTTTCTCCCCTTCCTTTGTTCTTCCCCCATTCCTATCGTTGGATGCAAGATCATGTTTTATTAGGGCTCGGCTGCTCGTATTTTCAATCGTTGGATGCTAGTTATTTTTACAGAAGCTAATCCTCTTGTGTTAGATCTCGTATTTCGATGAATGCCCCTAGTTGGGATCGGTACTAGCACCGATATGTAGTTGGGATCAGTACTAGCATCGATCTGTAGTTGGGATCAGTACTAGCACCGATCTGTAGTTGGGATCAGTACTAGCTCTGATCTGTAGTTGGGATCAGTATTTGATTTGGTTTGAGATTTGGAGATTGGGAAATAATCAGGGGATATCAATCGGTTAATTTATGCAAGCAATCAATCCTGATAATCACGGTATCTCAATCATGTTCTTATTGCATGCTACTATTTTTTGTAATAGGTGGATAGTAGCGACATATGCAGCGATGACGAGTCCACGGACACTAATGCTCGTCAGGTGCCGAGGAAGCTGAAGTTCGGCCAGTTCAACGGCTTCTTCACCGGCGACATCTACAGGTGCCCCTTCTGCACCAGGAGCCTCGCCACGGACTTCAACTCCCTCGTGATGCATGCCGAGGACGTGAAGACCTGTGGCCTGTCAAAGAATGTCAACGCCTTCAGAGCCCAGCACAAGGCGCTCGGTTTTCACCTCCGCAACCTCCAGAAGGTGGCCATCGAGGAGGGTCGCATGCCCCCGATCAAGCCCAAGGCGCCCAAGGTCAAGGGACTGGGCAGTAAGAAGTGGAGGAAGCACCAGAGGGAGGAGGCGGAGGCCAGGAGGGACCACTGATCTTGTGCTAATGTTGTTGCTATAAAGCGGCTTCTTTTGTTTTGTTGTCTGTGTTGAACTTGTAAGCTACTGCTGAGCAGCCTAATTGTCAAACCTGGTTTAAGTATCATATTATATAATCCTTTATTAGCTGCTTTATCTACATCTGCTCTGTTTATCTACATATTTATGGTGTTGGTTAGATTTGCTACCAGATTAGGAAAATACGAGGGCCAAAAGGAACCATGAATGAAGAGAGAAGCTGCTCTAGATTCACTGCCTTTTTGGGCAAAAATAACAAATGTTAGCGACATAAAGGGGAAAAGGCGCTCTTAAAAAGGCCAATCATGAAAATAACAAAAAATAAATCTTTCAATTTAGGTGACAGGGCGCACGTAACTACCATACGCGGCCCACATGGCCCCACACCACATCCCCCAAAACGCATTCCCAACAAGCCGGCCCCACGCTGTCCAACATGGGGGTCCTACTACGGGACCCGACAGAACGTGTCGCCACATGTCAGCATGTAATGGGGGGTCCTACTTGTCAGCACGTAACGACAAGGGTCCACTAACGGGACCCGAAGGAGAACGGGTTTTAGACGGATGTGAGAGTTTCAGACAAGGAGCTAGACAAAAGGAAGGAAAAACTAAGTGGCTGGGGAAAAGAGTACAGCTAACGAACCAGGGGCACAAAAATAGAAATCCCTTAGTCATATGTCATCCACATATTTTAGAATGATGTCATGCTCCCACTCAAATATGTCATATATATATATGAGATCTAGGGATTTCACTGAGCTCACACTCAAAATATGTCATCTGCATATTAAGATTTAGCCAAGTTATTTAGCTCCCGGTCAAATTTAGGTCCTCCCAATAATCTTGGACATTCCAAAATTCTTTGATCATCCATCGAATTGAGAATTCCAGCTACGAGACTCCATCATCCATATGGTTTGACAAAACCTACTTTGATGTATCAAATACAACTCTTTCTTCAATCTTGTCATTGAAGAACATGTAATTCTGATAAACTTAAACCAATTTCCAAAATTGGAGTAATTGCTGGTGTAAATCCAATAGACTCAAGCATCGCTACATTTATAGTCAACTCCTTGAATTTGTCAAAACTTACTTTGTGACAAATCGAGATTTATGTCCTTCATTAAGTTTCATTTGTTTCTTATGACTTTGTAGTCCTTTGGAAATATTAAGTAAACGTCTTTACTTAATAAGATCAAGTAACATATTACTTTGAAATATTAAATGTAACATAATATAGGATTTTAGGACTCCTAGTCATTTCTTGCATTTAGGTCCATCATGCTTCTTCGTAGTTCGTAGGTATGTCTTGTTCAAATAACATGACAAGTGAATCAAAATATAATTTCGCAAACTGGTAGAATATATATTATTGGATCCTACTTTCTTTAGTAGAAGTATTTTCTTGAAAGTTTATGATCATTATCATTAGTTTCTCCACTATTTGTAGAGTTTGGTTTCACATGACAAATTCCGCTGTGCCACTCAACAATCTAGAGGTAAGGTCAAATACCTCATTTTAGGCTTTTAGTTTCTTCCACCCGCATCTTCATCAAGAAACTACTTCTTGAGAAAACACAAAGCCTTATACAACAATAGGTTTCCCCTTCATGGAAGATGTATTCGTAGTTGCCTAAGAATACGCTATAAAGACTTGTTTATTCGCCACAACTTTGAATTATCGAAATCTCATGAAACTCGAACATGACATAACTCTGATGGTGTTGTTTCCACAAATATTTAGATGTTCCTTATGAGTGTTCACTTATTTCGATCTCTAACTCTAAACGATAAATATAACCCTGATAAGATAATATTAGACCATATGTATGCAATACAATATGATTATGATATTCATACATTTCAATGCACTTGAATTTGTCCAAACATCATAATTTGTGAAACAACTTTCACAAGTCCTTTTATGCCAAAAATCAACTTAGATACTTTAGTCTATATAATTGAAAAGACTTTGTATTCCTATTAATTCAATATCCTCCTTCATTCATTTCGACAATTCAAATAGTTTCAAACTTATGTTTCAGTAAGTAAATACACATATTTACTCAAGTCCACACTAAAGTTTTACTAAATAATGATTTCCACTATTTTGTTGAAAATGCAATACATCACTATATATAAAATTCAACATTCCTTCGCATATCACTGTTTTACCGGAATGCGGAATTTTAGTCATTTTGCCAAATGTGGCATGGTTTTGCAAAGTCTCTAGATCAAATATCTAAGACCCCAATTTTCATTTAGAATGAAAAACATGCAATAACCATATGACTTAAATGATAGTGTCATGTCATTATAAAACTTTGGATATGTTTTAGCATTCTAATCTTATATAAATGCTTAAACTATTATTATTAATGATAAGAATAACTCATTTATAATCATAATGTGACCATAAAGGTATTATTCATAAGAACAATACAACTGTCTTGTAACTTATTCATATGAATAATCTTCTCGCCAAAAGTAAGACACACAAGCAAGGATTACAATTCCAGTCCACTAATCCAAATGATAAACTTTGAGGGAAGGAGTGATGTCGGCCATCAACTATCTTGCTTGTCGTCATCAAGCCACGATGCCTTATTCCTTCAGCAATTCTCATGCAAACAATTTTGTTTTCATAAACAGGAAAAGTGTCAAATAGTTATAAACCGCAACGAGATTTGCAAGAATAGCATCTATAATTTGTATATCTAATATATACCCTTTTTATCCATGACCTCCACTATAATCAAGACCTTCTGATCTCTTAACTCTAATGCAAGATTGCTAAGTGGTTCTCCAAGTATTCTGTTTTCATCCATCATGGAAGAAAGATCATCCCACGGCTCATACTTTATGTGCCTGATTTTGCACAAAACATAATTATAGTCCAACTCCACATCAAATGGAGAATGGCTTATTTTATGATAATGGAGAAAACACAAACTTTGTGGAGTCATTGAAGTATCTCCTAATGGTTATTGTATCAAGGAGAGAAGATCGTATATTACGAGGATATCCCTCAGACGTGGGTATTAAGCTATGAATTTGGACCCTTCTGTTAAGTTCCACATCAAGTAAGAAAATGCCCATGGTGTCAATGGACCTCAATGGGATAGGCCAAGATCTACTAAGATATTTGCAAAAGGACATCTAGATTAAGTTCATAATACGAGTTCAATTCATAATTGAGCTCCCACTAAAATTTTCATCCCTTGGATGATTTTAGCGATCACACGAGCCCTTTACACCACATCATCCCTGATCATTATGGCCTTTGATACAGCTCCTAGGGTGGACTATATCCTCCGATCACATAATCCATATGACTCATGCTCGATATTTCGATCTACCATGTTCCAAGTCCATGTATGTACATGCTAGGATCACCAATTCAACCTTAGTGTATTCGCTGTGCATACATAGCTTTCACCCACTGTATGCGAACGCAGAGATGTCTAGCACCTGAACGTCATGACCTGCTTCATAACTGCAAAATTTCTTGGTGGTGCGCACTAAAGGGAGAACACTACATTGGTATTAAAAGGGTTAATACTATATAGTATGCTACCGCTAAGTATCTAATACTAGCACACAATAAGATGTAATACACGTAACAACATCACATGTATATTAGTGATATGATATGGTCCTTATTTATGCGTTGTGATCTCCATCGAGCACTTCGGCGTGATCTCCATCTTGCCACCGGTTTAACGCTAAGTCTATTATGCCACCATCAGCTCGTCCATCGGGACAATGACTATTAGTATACTACTTAGTAATAGGAAAAAAAAACTATTTTACCTTCATAACGACCAAGACCATATCATAACACAAGCCCTCCTACAAAATAAAGCTAGACTCCTCTACTTTATCATTTGCAAGTTTTACGTGGCCGTTAGGGCTTTCTTAATAGAACAGTTTCTAGTGTACGAAATTTCCAACCACAACATGGATCCAAAAGTTGTCTCTACTACAACCCTCTCGGGACCCTCCTTTGTAAATGCTATATCAACTATTGTTTGAGAGACAGACACCTGCTAGCCACTTATACGATACAAGCCGTATATTGAGCGTGGAACCAGTCTCGCATAAGATTACACTTAAGGTCGATATGGGCCGCTTCATCAAATAATACCATGATATAAATAAGTACACGTTAGAGGGTAACAACTGGAGAATCAATATCCAAACAATACATGTGCGTACTGGGTGTACAACATTCCTATGCATAGATCGACTCTAATACCACCAAAGGGGTTCCGTGGCAGAAAACAAAAAAATTCCTACATTGGAACGCCCTAACTGCCGAAGATCTATCTAAGAGTAATCCAATAACCGACGGAGTTTTGGATACATACCCTTGTAGTCCGAAAGCGGTTAACGTTCCTAGAGGAACGTGATTGATGTAATCATGCTCGTAGCAGACCTCAAGGACAGGAAGCTCCTCGCAAGTCACCTCTTGCTCCATATTGCAGCAGTCCAGCTCACGACATCCAAGGTGCCACTATTGGCAGCACCCTCAATGTTTTCGCACATATACGGTGTATGATGACGACCTCCGGTTACCTAACCCCTTATAGGAGTGCAGAAGTAGATCTCCTAATTGGAATCCCAATAGCGTAACGGCGTGCTGCAGGTGACATGGATATACCCTACGGGTGCATAACATTGGTATACCCGGTCCAGCCCAAGGAACGCCCATGTGAAGACTTGCAGCCCAGGAGGATTTCGGTTGGCCCAATCCCATGGCGAGTTCGACTCCTTGGAGGAAAAGTCTAGATTAGATAGAATTTCAAAGGGTTCAATATCCTAGGACCTGGCCTATCTATATAAAGGCCAGGATAAAGATAAAATTTGCAGTGGGGGTTCCCTCCCCTACTGTTTTCCCTAAAAAATATAAAGGCCAGGAGGGTATGCCAAGAAGGATCTCAACACCTCATACACACACCTCCATGCCAGATTGCATCTGCGCACCCTTGTAACCTTCGGTTCCGCCGTAATCTAGAACATACAAGAAGGAGTAGGGTTTTCCCTTCGGGGGCCTGAACCTGGGTAAACCTCGTGTCCCCTCGTTGCTTGCCTGTTAACAGTCTCGCGACTTCCAGCATCCCCACCTTCTCCAAAACCCAAGTCCATAACAATGGGCATTAACGAGTTAAACCCTCGTCAATTGGAGCCGTCTGTGGGAAACAGGTACGCTGATCGTGCGGTCATGATGGTCCCATCCGGAGAGATCTACGATTCCTCGGCGATGGAGAATCACCTCCTCTTTGGCGCTTTCGACTTCACCGCCCACTCACCAGCCACCCGCAAAGATTTTGAGTCTGTAGGCGACGGAATCGAGATGTTTTTCGGAAACTTATGCTTCCAGGTGGGGCAGACCATCACCCTCCGCCTCCCAAAGCGGGTGCCACTTCCATCAATCAGGCCCGCTTCATGGGTCCCACCCATCGATGCCCTGCGTTCGTCGACACTGATGGGCGGTTCGGATGACAGCAGCAGCTACAACTCTGATCTGTGCGATCCCCCTTCGGATGAAGGAACCTACGGTTCTGGATCTCAGAGCTATGGAAGCAGCGACCCCCTCTGTGAGCGTTACCTGTGCGCCGTCATCCATGGCGATGACGTCAAAAACGGAGCCGATCCACCACCGGGTGAAAATCCCAACCCCCCTCCCAACCCTAAGGTTGAGAAAGCGGGAAACGGGGTGAACCCGCCTAATAGGGCGGCTCGAGCTACTGAGGGCGTTAATCGTGCCCACAACCAGATCAACCTCAACGAGGAAGGCTGGGAGATGGCGTGCGAAGCCGTGCGAGGCAACCACATCCTGCCTACAGATGCGTCCCGTGACTTGCTGATGGCCTACCACTGGCTCCTGATCGATGAGCACAATCGAGAGGTCAAGATACAGGTGATACGTTGGAAACGTATCTATAATTTTTGATGCTCCATGCTTGTTTAGTATCTACTTTGCTTTACTTGTCCACACTTTGAGGTGCTTTTTACATGTTTTCTGGTACTAACCTATTAACAAGTTGCAACAGTGTCAGATGCCTGTTTTCTGCTATTTTTGGTTTCAGAAACGTTAGTAAAGAAATATTCTCGGAATTGGATGAGACGAAGTACAAAGTCAATTACTTTACGTGGGGAACAACAAGTCTAGAGGGGAGCCCGGGAGGCCAGCCAGGGGGGCCAGACCCACCCTAGGCGCGGGTGGGCCCTAGCCCGCACATGGCTAGGGTTTGCCTGCCCAGGCCGCCTCCTCGCCCTCCCCCTTCGCCTATAAGAAGCCCCCAATGCAGAAACCCTGGGTACCCGATCAGAAATCCACGAAACCGTATGTAGACGCCGCCACCATCGTCCCTAGATCAGGGGATCTGAAGTTCTTCCCGGCACCCTGCCAGAGGGGAGATCATCTCGGAGGCCTTCTCTCCAGTATGATGCGTGAGTAGTTCCACCTTGGACTATGGGTCCATGTAGTAGCTAGATGGTTGTATCTCCTCCTTTGTGCTTTCATGTATAGATCTTGTGAGCTCCGTTCATGATCAAGATCTAATCTATTTGTAATCATGCATGTTGTGTTTGTGGGGATCCGATGGATATTGAGATTATTATGTTGGTTTGATTAATGGTTTTGTCTTTATGATTCTATCATGTCTATGTTGTTTGTGATCTTGCATGCTCTCCGTTGCTAGTGGTTATCTTGGCCAAGTAGTTGCTAGTGACTCCAAGAGGGGGTATTTATGCTCGATAGTGGGTTCATGCCTCTAGTTTCCAAGGGAAGTGATAATAATCTCTTCGGTTGTAGATATTTTGTTGCTACTAGGGAGAAAACAATGGTCTCTTGTTCATGGAACATGTGGACTGTTTATCTTACACACTTTGCTTAAAGCAGTCGTCTGTTGCTTGCAACTTAATACTAGAGGGGGTTCGGATGATAACCTGAAGGTGGAATTCTAGTCATAGATGCAGTTGGATGGCGGTCTATGTATCTTGTTGTATTGCCCAATGAACCTCATGGGATCTTTCAGACTAGTAATTGCATTGTTATGCCTTGCTCAGTTCTTGTCAATTGCCCCTGCTGTAATTTGTTTACCCTTCATGCCATGTTGTTTATCTAAGGAGAGCACCTCTAGTGAACTATGGACCCCGGTCCAATCTTTACCATCAATACATCTTCCACTGTTACTTGTTTACTTGTTGCAAACCATTACCTTCCATAACATACGTTTAATCCTTTGTTACAGTAAACCGGTGAGCTTGACAACCTCACTGATTCGTTGGGGCAAAGTCTTGAGTTTGTGTTGCGCAGGTCTCCGCGTTGGTTGCAACACCTGTGTGACGTTTCCTTCCTCCTTCTGGTTCGATATCCTCGGTCTCAACTGAGGGAAGACTTGTTGTTGTGCTCTTCACACCTTGCTCTTGGGGGTCCCAAGAAGACTCCATATCAAGCACCAAGTTCTCTTGCAACACCTTGCTCTTGGTTTTGTTTGCCTCTTTTCAAAAAACCCAAAAAAATTAGTCTAGTTTGGCTTGCTTGCTTTATTCAAAAACACAAAAAAATTAGTTCTTGCTCTAGTTGATACCATGTCGGGGTCTGCCTTTATTTCCCCTATGGTAGAAATCTCCACTTTTAAGCAAAAAGGTGAAGAAATTTTTAAGAAAGCTTGGTATAGAATCTCTGCTTTCCAGAGGGAAACTGAGTCTGAGGTAAGCCTCAGCTTGGTTATTGATAGTTTCTACCATGGTATTGCTCTTCGTTATAGATATGCTTTGGATGATGTGGCTAAGAAATAGTTTTTGCTTTGTACTAAGGATGAAGCTTATGCTTCCATAAGGAAATTAATCATGATCTATTGTACACCAGGCAAGTCCGATTCCTCTTTCACAAATATTTTTTCTAGGTTGAACCATCTTGAGACCAGTATTGCTGCCATGAATAGTTGCTATCACACTCTTAGGGCTTACCATGATTATGTTCCCATAAATTCTGAGCCTTCAAAATTGTTTCCCACAATCAAAGTCTCAATAAACACTACACTTTTTGATGCTCGCTGTGATATCATGTCTGAATTTTGTCTCATGCTTAAAGATATTTTTGATTCCTTGAGTCTTTGGGGGCTTACTGAAGGAGGAGAGGAAATCTCTCTTACCAACAATACCACTATATCACCCATTAGAATAACTGAAGGTGTTTCTACAAAAATCTCAGGAAAAATGGTGACTACTGATTATCTTGTTATTGAATGTGTAGGCAAGGGACATATCACACTTGTAAGGTCTCTACTTAAACACCTTGGGGCAGTGATAGATATGGGGAAAGGTATCATGCACTTTGCTCCTCCGGTAAGCAATCATATCTTCCCTAAAGAGAAAAATAAAGGTAAGAAAGGAAGGAACAAGAGGGGAAAATCTTCATTTGAAAATACTTGATTCTTCTTGCTTCTTGTGCCTAACTTAAAGGCGTTAAAGAAAAGTACTTGTTGGGAGATAACCCAAGAGTTTCCTCGAGTCTTGGAAGTTATTACTTCAGTAATAACCTCTCCTTATCCTTTTTGTTTGCTTTTTGTGCCAAGAATGACCTCTAATGAGAAGGAAGTAATATTTGGGGAGTTGCTGTCCCAAAACAGATTTCTGTCCTCCACCAAAAAAATTCGTCAGGAGGTTCTGTAACTCAGATTGAGCTCAAAATTTATGAATAAATCCCCCAGTATGTTAGCTAACTTTTCGTCAGTTCAACAATTTTTTATTTGAGTAACAGAAGATGTTCGAAAAAATCGGTTTCTACCTGCTGGTCTGTTTTGACAGATATCTGCCATTATTTGCATTTGCTTCTTATTGATTCCTTTTTGAGCTCTCTTCAGGTAAATTGAACTTTTTTGAAGGAGTTACTATAGTAACTTGTGTTCTTAGTGAAAATCCTTGGTGTTCCAAAGCTTTGCCAGTGGTCTAATATCTTTTGAATACACTAATGTTGCTAATGAAGATTGTGCGAAGTTTTGTATGAAGGAAAAAATTCAAGTGTAGAGAAAGAATGATGCAATGAGATGAAGAATGGACAAATGCTCAAGCTTGGGGATGCCACCATGGTGTCACCCCAAGAAATATCCAAGAGGTACAAGCGTCAAAGCTTGGGGATGCCCAAGGCATCCCCTTCTTCATCAATAAAAAGCTCAGGTCTGTCTAGACACTTTGTTTTTATTGTTTCATGCACAGTTGTTTTGTTCTTGGAGCGTCTTAGTTTTTGTTTTCTTTGCTTAGTTTGTTTAGTTTGCTTTAGTAGTTTGGACCCCGTTCTCGCTGTGTTGTTTTGCAAATAAGGTTGCTTGGTGTTTGGAAAGGAGTAGTAAGTTCTTACTTGAAATGCAAGAGGAGCTTGCATTGACTGTGACTTAGACTTTAGCATCACATGCTAGGTGTTGTTTTAGCATTATGCTTAGTGATTATTGCTGTAGCATGTCTTGTTCCAAAAAATTGGGATTGCTTAGTGTGCCTTGAAGAAATTATGCGTTGTTTTAGCATGCAAAAGCATAGATTGTGGTATTCTCCTTTGATGCTTTGCTTGGGTTGACTTGGCACATGCTTACACCATGTTATGACTATGACAAGACACCATTAGCCTCTATGATCATTTAATCCTTGACTTGTAGTACCACTCTTTGCTTTGATTAGTTTGCTTTGTTGCATTGCATGATTTTGGCCATTATTGCTCTCTTAGTTGGTTGCTCCAAGTCTTTTGCTAGCCTCCACTTGTATGAGTAAGTTCTACTCATGCTTCCAACTCCCAAGAAACCAAGTTATTCCAAAGTGTCCACTATAAACTCCTATGCATGGTGTGTTACACCATTCCAAGTATATTCTTGTTTTCATCTATCTTCCAATTAAAAACTATTTTGTTATGTGAAAACTTAGTGATTAAAGCCCTCACGAACTTGATGGCACACTTTATTCTTTGCCCCTAATAAACTTGAACCATTGTGACAACCTTGTTGTATATGCTTGCACTTATAAGTTGGAATTAGCAGAACCGTGTTGTCACGGGGAACGTTTTCAACATTTCACTTGTACCTTGTTGTACTCAGTTGATATCATTGTTATTTTGTTTATGGATGTCACCGGTGTGAAATAAAGAGGGGACTTGTAAGTCCATGGAGTTTGTATTCTGTGTTAGAGAAACGCCTGGGCCGCTAGCCTAAGCCATGCCTAATCATGGTGGAAACTTGCAGCATCACCATAATGAGCTATCTATGAAGCATCCTTAATAAAAAGCTATGCATATGGTAAATAAAAAGATTGCTGAGATGCTCATTGTCTGCTTACCTTGTCATTTTGGTTATGGGAAAGCTCCTCTACCATGTTCAAGGGGTACCCCGTTGGCGGTTCTCAATGATATGCAAATACTTACAATGATAAGAACTTACCTGGACCCAAAGTTGAGTATGCATGAGGTGTGGACCTCGTATTCAAGGGGCATGAGATTGCCAACTTATACTTCGTCAAGAATATACTCTAGCTTTGCCACTTTAACCTTAACCACTTCAAGATGCTTATGATAGGGGCAATGAGGGCTGAAAGCTAACAAGTACCATAATTTTTGGAAGCTCTTTTTGAAACTTGTAACCCCTGCTTCCTTTACAAAAAGGCCTTTCTTTCACCACTATCGAGTCTCCACCTTCTACTTTTAGGCACCATTAAGAGAGCATAGTTGTCAGTCTATGTGCAGTGTTCCAAAGCTTATTAATTGATGCATATTGTGTTATTACTTGCTCTTGTGCTACTTGTTTCTAGTCACCCTTGTGAACTTTGCAGGTGTCCTATGAATTTAATTACTATGAGGGACAAGTTGATTGCCACTATGCTATGTTTTCTGCATGTGAAACAAACAAACGTTTTTAATGCATACTATTCATGATCTTTGTTTGTAGCTTTCCATGTTGCATGCATAGTTACTATGTCCTATTGTTAGAACTCCATCTTTCATGCACATGTTTAGGGTTCTTTGATCCCTGCTTTCAATGCTTTCAAATGGTTGGATCTTTACTGTGAGGGTGCATGTCACCTCAAAAATTATTCTGTTTATCACTTACCTACTCGAGGACGAGCATGAGTTAAGCTTGGGGATGTTGATACGTTGGAAACGTATCTATAATTTTTGATGCTCCATGCTTGTTTAGTATCTACTTTGCTTTACTTGTCCACACTTTGAGGTGATTTTTACATGTTTTCTGGTACTAACCTATTAACAAGTTGCAACAGTGCCAGATGCCTGTTTTCTGCTGTTTTTGGTTTCAAAAAAGTTAGTAAAGAAATATTCTCGGTATTGGATGGGACGAAGGACAAAGTCAATTACTTTCCGTGGGGAACAAGAAGTCCAGAGGGGAGCCCGGGAGGCCAGCCAGGGGGGCCAGACCCACCCCAGGCGCGGGTGGGCCCTAGCCCGTGCCTGGCTAGGGTTTGCCTGCCCCGGCTGCCTCCTCGGCCTCCCCCTTCTCCTATAAGAAGCCCCCAATGCAAAAACATGGGTACCCGATCAGAAATCCACGAAACCGTCTATAGCCGCTGCCACCATCGTCCCTAGATCGGGGGATCTGAAGTTCTTCCCGGCACCCTGTCGGACGGGAGATCATCTCGGAGGCCTTCTCTCCGGTATGATGTGTGAGTAGTTCCACCTTGGACTATGGGTCCATGTAGTAGCTAGATGGTTGTATCTCCTCCTTTATGCTTTCATTTATAGATCTTGTGAGCTCCGTTCATGATCAAGATCTAATCTATTTGTAATCATGCATGTTGTGTTTGCGGGGATCCGATGTATATTGAGATTATTATGTTGGTTTGATTAATTGTTTTGTCTTTATGGTTCTATCATGTCTGTGTTGTTTGTGATCTTGCATGCTCTCCGTTGTTAGTGGTTATCTTGGCCAAGTAGTTGGTAGTGACTCCAAGAGGGGGTATTTATGCTCGATAGTGGGTTCATGCCTCTAGTTTCCAAGGGAAGTGACAATAATCTCTTCGGTTGTAGATGTGTTGTTGCTACTAGGGAGAAAACAACGGTCTCTTGTTCACGGAACATGTGGACTGTTTACCTTACACACTTTGCTTAAAGCAGTTGTCTGTTGCTTGCAACTTAATACTGGAGGGGGTTCGGATGATAACCTGAAGGTGGACTTCTAGTCATAGATGCAGTTGGATGGCGGTCTATGTATCTTGTTGTATTTCCCAATCAACCTCATGGGATCTTTCTGACTAGTAATTGCATTGTTATGCCTTGCTCAGTTCCAGTCAATTGCCCCGCTGTAATTTGTTTACCCTTCATGCCATGTTGTTTATCTAAGGAGAGCACCTGTAGTGAACTATGGAACCCGGTCCAATCTTTACCATCAATACATCTTCCACTGTTACTTGTTTACTTGTTGCAAACCATTACCTTCCGTACCATACGTTTAATCCTTTGTTACAGCAAATCGGTGAGCTTGACAACCTCACTGATTCGTTGGGGCAAAGTCTTGAGTTTGTGTTGTGCAGGTCTCCGCGTTGCTTGCAACACCTGTGTGATGTTTCCTTCCTCCTTCTGGTTCGATAACCTCGGTCTCAACTGAGGGAAGACTTGCTGATGTGCTCTTCACACCTTGCTCTTGGGGTTCCCAACAAGACTCCATATCAAGCACCAAGTTCTCTAGCGCCACCTAGGAGTCATCAACAGGACAAGCTCAAAAGGCGGAAGCGGACAGCCGACGAGTCAAGCATGCGGCGAGCTGCACTCTCCGCTGGCGGCTCCTCTTCACACGGGAACAACGACAACAAGTATCGCTCCCTCCTAGAGCGGCTGGACCCTGCCGCATGATGTGAGGTCACTAAGGCACTCGACACGTCCTTCATGATGATGGACTCCCAAGGAAACATCATGCCGAAAATGCCGTAGGCTGCGATCATGGCGGCGACTAGCTATCTCGCGTCTAACCCGCCACTGGCGGGAGACCGGAAGAACGCGATCCACAAGTCTGCGCTAGTAGGCCTCGGACTCGTTGGAGCCGAGCTCTGATGACCCATAAGTGTAGGGGATCGCAACAGTCTTCGCGGGTAGTATTACCCAATTTATTGATTCGACACAAGGGGAGCCAAAGAATACTTGCAAGCCTTAACAATTGACTTGTCAATTCAGCTGCACCAGGAAATAGTTCTTGCTGGCAGAAGTTTATCAGTAGCAACATTTTGTAGTAGCAACAGCAAAGCAACAGTAACAGTAGAACAAGAGCAATAGTAACAGTAACAGCCAACAGTGGGATTCGAGTGTGGTAGGCATAGGGATGGATGGACGGGCGTTGCATGGACGATTCTAAACATGTAACTTCAATATCTAGGGCATTGCAGATAAATAATAACAAGCATCCAAGTACTAAACAATCCTAGGCATGTGCTCCAAATATAGTCATACGTGCTCGCAATGAGAACTTGCACAACATCTTCTGTCCAGCCAGCCCGTGGCAGCGGGGCCTCTAGGGAACTACTGGCAATTAAGGTGCTCCTTTTAATAGAGCACCGGAGCAAAGCATTAACACTCCATGAACACATGTGATCCTCACACCATGGCCATCCCCTCCGGTTGTCCCAATTATTATCACTTTGGGCCTTTGGATCCGGACAATGATATATGTACACAACTTGCAGATAAGATCACAAACAATACTATCATAATGATTCAATAAGAAGTTCAGATCTGAGATCATGGCACTTGGGCCCTAGTGATAAGAATTAAGCACAACAAGTTGCAACAAAGTCAAATAGCACTAATAGAGATACTAGGCACTATGCCATAACAATCCTATTCGATTACATGATAGAACTCACCCAATCCCTACCATCCCCAAGCCTATAGTGGGGGATTACTCACTCATGGATGAGGGAAACATCGATGGTTGATGGAGAGGCGTTGGTGATGATGATGGCGATGATCTTCCCCAAATTCCCTGTCCTGGCAGGGTGCTAGAACAGAGTTCCTGGTTCCAAATCTTGTCTCTAGTGGTGGCGGCGCAGCGGAACTCTTCTCTAGAAAACATCGAACCCCCCTCGGTTTTTAGGTCAAGGGGTAACTTATAGGCACAGAGGGAGCCCGAGGGGGTGCTTGGGGTGGCCGCACCCCCCTAGGCGTGGGCAGGGCCCACCCGCGCCTGGCAGGGGTGTGGGCCCCCCAGGCCTCCACTCCGTTTCGTCTTCTGGTTCCGTGGATCTTCTGGTGAAATATATTTTTTGTCATATTTTCCGGGATTTTCCTGATAGTTGATTTTCTGCACAAAAACTAGACACCAAGGTAATTCTGCTGAAAACAGTGTCAGTCCGTGTTAGTTGTATCCAAATCACACAAGTTTAGAGGAGAAACAATAGCAAAAGTGTTCGGGAAATTAGATATGTTTTGGACGTATCAACTCCCCCCCAAGCTTAGCTTATTGCTTGTCCTCAAGCAATTTAGTTGAAAACTGAGTGTGATAAAAGAACTTTCACGAACACATTTGCTTCACATGATGTATATATTCTCAGCACAGGAGTAGATGCTTAAACCATTCACAATAAAGAGTATGCAACTAAGTCTACTCAATAGTCATTGCAAGCTATGAACATAAACCAACTCAATAATAATAAGTAGCAAGAAACATAAACATAAGCAACATTGCAATGCTCATAATAAGGTATGATAGAGTGGTATCTCGCTTGCCTTTGTTTGAAGAGCACAATATAAATGTCAAGGCACCTCTGAAGTTCAAGTGAAGACTAGAGATCAAGATATCAGAGATACAAGCATCAAAGTCATGACATAATTAACCAAGTTTTGGAACAAACACAAGAATGACAACTACCCTCTCAAGAAGGTGCTCATAGAATAAGTGGTGACTCAACAAGGTTGTGAAAACGGTTTTGTAAAGTTTGAAAGGCTTCCAAATGCTGAAAAGAAGGTACTCATTAGCTTTGAGCTCTCATTGCCCCTATCATAGGCATCTTCATATGGTTAAGGTGAAAGTGAGGTCCAATCTGAGTTATATGCTTGACAGACCATAAACTGGAAATCCCAAGTCCCTTAAGTATGAGGGCCGCTCCGCATGCTACTCAACTTTGATTACCTGTAAGTTCTTGTCATTGTAAATACATGCATATCATAGAGAACCGCCAACAGGGTACCCCATGCACATGATACAGGAGCTATCCCGTGATCAAAATGACAAGGCGAGCAGACAATGAGCATCTCAGCGATCTTTTTATTTACTATGTGCATAGCTTTTTATTGAGGATGCTTCATAATTGCTCATTATGGTGATGCTGCAAGTTTCCACCATGATTAGGCATGGCTTAGGCTAGCGGCCCAGGCGTTTCTCTAACACAATGTATAGACTCCATGAACTCACAAGCTCTCCTTCTATTTCACACCATCGACATCCGCAAACAAAAGAGCAAGGTATCAACTGGCTGAGATATCCATAAAGTGTTGAAAGCGTTCCCCGTGACAGCACAGTTTTGCTGACTCCCAGCATATAATTTTCAAGCATATAACTTTCATGGACGGGTCACAATGGTTCAAGATTATTAAGTGCAAGGAATAAAGTGTGCCATCAAGTTCGTGAGAGCTTTACTAACTAACTTTCTCAAAACAGACAAGCATTTTATTTGGAAGAAAATAAGGCATATAGAATATGCAATGAAGTAGCAAATGAATGCTAGTAGGTAGGTATGGTGGACACTATTGGCAATATTGGTTTTGGGAGTTGAAAGCACAGGTAGAGCTCATAATCAGTGCAAGTGAAGACTAGCAATATAGAGGGAGCGACAAACGAGAGAGCAATAACTGTCATAATCATGCTTGCAACAAAACAGGACTAATTATGACATGAAAGTGATACAAGAACTCTGAGGCAAAATAAATCATCGAGGCTTACTGACTATTGATTATTCATATGCATGCGTGAGCATGTGCCAAGTCGATTCATATGAGACTCTGTGACAAAGCCACTATATTGGAAAACAAGATGAATCAAGTTGAGAACAGAAAGAGGAAGCATAAACTCAAGTATCACTCACGATCATCACAAAAGAAGCATTCATTCAAAAAGAGCAATGAAGATTCTGAACCACATCAGTATCACCACAACAACAATGGAAGTGATAATGATGGAAATGGTACTGACAATGGAAATGACCTTGGTCAGAACCAACATGACACATTCAGGAAGGAGCTTGGACACTATGCATCGGACTGTCCTGAGAAGAAAAAGGAAAAGGATGCTAGAAGATCCAATGGAAATGACTCCAATGTGACCCAGAAAGGACATGTGAACCACATTGACATGGATGGAAACTTTGAAGAGATAGAAGAAGTGGATGTCAGGATTTAGATAACTCAGTTGAGTCAAATAAGGATTCCTTGCCAGGATATCAAGTGTTGAACCCATAGTCAAGTGAACCATCAATGTAATCCTATGAGACTTTCTTTTAAGGGTGGTAGTACCCTAGTTGCCTTGAAGCCAACTTGTAACCCTAGCCTTCCCAAATCTCGGGACGAGATTTCTTTTAAGGGTGGTAGCCTGTCACATCCCAAAATTTTCCAAATTTTGAAATGTGAAAAATAAATAAACAAAATAAACAATTGTTGATTTTTAGGGTGAGAAGAAACTTTTTGATTCCAATTGGAAACATCAAAACCTATTTTGGTCAAATAAAATCCTAAAGGGATTTAAAAAGTTAAATAAATAATAAAGATATAATAATTGGAATCACTATTTTTGGATCTTTTAATAAAAATATTTGGTTTTCAAAAGAAAAGGTAGAATTATAAATAAGGATTATTTTAAAGAGCCAAATTAATCTTGGCCAAGCTTTTGAAAATAAAATATTTCTATCTGATAAAAAGAGTAGAGGTTTATTTAAATAAAATAATGAGGATTTATTAATATCCAATTTATTTAAGGTAAAGGCTTTTTCCTTTTTAAATAAACACTAAAACTTGTTAAAGTATTTTAAATAAGAATTCCAAGTGTTTTATATTTTCAAATAAAACCTACTAAAAAGGTTTTGGAATTATTTAGATCTCAAATAGAGTTTTAAAATTAAATTAAATCCTATTTGAAATTAAGACTAAAGTCTATTTATTTAATTATTAATAGATCCTAAAAGGATAAAAATTATTTTATTTTGGACTTTGGAATATGTTGTTAAACAGAACTAAAATCAATACAAAGTTTGGTGGTGGTTTTATTTGAATTGGAGTTGAATTATTTGTTTGAAAATCAAATCAGGAAATTCAAAACAGAAAAGGAAAAACATTTGGTATAAAAAAAATGAAATGAAACAGACCCAATCGAACAGGCCCAGCAAGCCCAACTCGCAGCCCAACTAAACCCCCGCAGTGAAACGTTTTCTCACTCGCGTTTGCACCCGCTGAGTCACTGACGATTGGACCCCACTCCCACTTCCTCCACATCGCTGACAGACAGACCCCACTGCCTCGCCGTTGCTGCCCTTGATTGCGGCGATAAATTCGAGTTATTGCCTGAGTTATTCCTCGCCGTGACCACGCATACATCAACGCCCCTCTCCCCTCTCTCATTCCCCTCACTCACCCCTCCCTCTCTGCCCCAGGGCTGTTCGAATTTGTCCCCACACCGCCACTAACCCGACGACCTTCACCGGCCAATTCCGGCGAACTGCAGCCGCCCCTCTCCTCCCAGAGCATGCAAGCTTGCTCCTCAGTCCCGTGCGCACCTGCCCGTGTGCTCCACTCACCCGCGCGCGTCCCCTAGCGTCGACAACCTCGACACAGAGTGTCGCCGCCGTCTACCATTTCCTCCAGCGAATTTTCTTGGTAAGCACCGACCGCCCGAGCCTTCCCTTTGATGCTCCCATGATCCCTAGTGTCGTGCGCATCTAACCGTACATTGCATTTGCCTTAGGGTGACCTGTAGCCTCGCCCCCGTCGACAACTGAGTGATCCCGACGCCGCTGCACACTCCGGCGAGCAATCCCCTCCGTTCCTAAGCGCCCCTCGCCAAGCCGACCACACCTCGAGCTTCTCCACACTCCCACGAGCACGGTGAGCACCTCCGTTACCCCTCTTGATTCCTGAATAATCGGCTCCGCCGTAGACCGAGCGTGCACCGCAGTCCGCCGCCGCCAGCGCCGCCAACTGATGGTCAAACCCCCGTGAGCCGTTGGATCGTCATCTAGTGGTTACGATATAACAACTTAATGAAGGTGTATCACTCGATCTGCGCCGTGCGATCTAAATAAGATCCTGCGGTCTGTAACAGCCGATCCGACCGAACTGTTTTCAACCAATAGGAAGCAGCCACGTAGCCAGACTCAAAATTTAAAAACAGAATTAGATCTATTAGTGGATTGATTTTGTAAAATTCATAACTTTAGTTCTACACGTCCAAATTTTGCAAATTTTATATCAATGGATTCAGAAGAACAAGTACTTTGCAACCATACACTTTGTTTAATGTTTTGCTTCTGGAAAATTGGTTGAAATTACAGAAACATGTGTAGGCTAATTTTGAATATAAAAATTGTTCTAGATATATTTTTGAGATGAAATCTTTGCAAAATGGTTTGTTTTGAACCTAATGACCATAGGAACCAACTTATGGATTTAAAAATGTATTTTGTGAAGTTAAGGGATAAATATTTGAATTAGCACATTTCTAGTCAAATAAAAATATTGATTTTGGTTTAGAAATGATTTTTGAGTAAAACCTTTGGGAAATGTTGTGATTCAAACCTTCTGACCCTAAACACTAAGTTTTGAGGTTTAAAAACATATTTTATGAACCTTATAAAGTTATTGCCTTGCAAAAGACATTTCTAACAAACATAAAATATCACTTTGTTATAAAATTAGTTTTGGAGGAAAATCTTTTGCAAATGGTTTTACCACTTTTGTAAATGACCAATGTGAGCTTGAAAATGTTTAGAGCCTAGTAGAAACCACTTTTGCAAATAAAACTATCTTTTGCATGCTTGCATGCATTGCCTTGTTTCTATTATTTTATGTGTGATAAATTGTTTGAATGCTAGTTGAATTTGTGTTTGCTTGATTTAATTGTAGTGAAGTTAGAAGAGTGTGATATTTGCAAGATCAAGAAGTGAACCAACATTCTCTACTAAAAAGGCAAGTGACACTATCATCCATGTCCCACTATTTTCATTACACTTAGTGGATTTTTGTCACATGCATGATAAGGACTACTATATTTTATGCTATGCTAAATCCTAATAGGATACCCTTGTATATTCCTTAGTGGAAACATTGTAGTTGTAGTAAGCTTAGCCCTGCTATATATTTGCGATGGGATACATGATATGATTATATAAAGTGTTGGGAAAATATATGTTTTATATAATAAAACAAGTACTCAATGAACCACCTGGGTGGACAAGGATACTCAAGATTAGACAAGGATACTCAAGAAGGAAACCACCCAGGGACTTAGAGATTGAACATGTTTCTCGTACAGTGGCTTCCGTGTACAACCACATGCTAAATGGGCTCTGGCTTAGTCAACTACATAGTGGAAGACCCATGCATTGGCATCTTTAGGTTAACTAGAATTGTGTAACGGAAATTTATCCCTACATTGGTGCCTGATTGACAAGCTAGCATTGTGTTTTGGGAGGACTCCTATGGAAATACTTTGTCACATTCTTGATCTGTCGGTACTCCATTTTGGTGAGCACTTATCCAACGGCCACTGGTGGCGTCAAGACGAGATTGTGTCATGTGGGTAAAGTGTACAACTTCTGCAGAAGATCAAAATTCTAAGTACTTAGCCATGTCCCCGGTTATGGACAACCCTGAGCAACTAAGGCCTGAAGCTATGGAAGATCTCGACATTCCAATTTCTCAAAGTAAAACTTGATGGTGACAATAAGGGATTAGAAGCACTTGGAGTTTTCCAAGGAGTTCAGAAAGATTTGACAAAAGATCAAAACTATTTTGAAATGATAGGATAAAACTATATTGCTTTCTGCAAATGAGCCTAAACCCTACTTAGCCAAATATGCATGTATTGATAGGATCCACTTATTTCTACATAGTAGTGAAACTTGCCAATACAATTCAAATGTATTGGCCCTTGTGGCTGCAACTTATTATGTTGCAGGTTTGTTTGATGTTAGTGAAGTTTGTTGAATAGGATTACAAGTCTATAACCAACATGATTGCCTGTGGCACTTTGAAGATGAAGGACTCCATGTTTTATAGATATTCTGCTGCAATGTAATGTAATAGCCAAATGAGCTATGTAAGATGTAATGAATTATTTTATTCCTGTTATAAAGTTGTATTATGACCTTTGTTTCTTGATATTAAATCTTAATTGTGGATGCTAGCTATTGATCCAGGGACTAGCATTGTAAACACAGGGATCTCTACCTTACTAAAGGCTGGGAACCTTACACCACTGAGGACGGCTGAACCCTGCAAAGAACTCACAAAATCAAAGAAGAACAACAAATATTTTTGGTGTTTTCGATTTTTTAAAGAAAGCAAACAAAGAAAAACCAAACAAAGAAAAGGTAGACCAAACAAAAAGCAAACAAAGCAAAATCTTTTTGGATTTTTCTTTTAAGGCAAACCAAAGCAAAGAAACAAACCAAGAGAAACAACGAAAATATTTTTGGTATTTTTGTGTTTTTGAGAAAGAAGCAACAAAAACCAAAAAGAAAGCGAAACAATGGATATATAAAGAACCGACCGAACATGATATATAGACTAGTGTGATGTCGGTATACCTCCCCCAAGATTAGGCTTTTGGCCTAAGTGGGGATCAATCCCATGGTGCCCAAGTAGGTGCACCTCCGTAGTATGATGAGGAGGCTCCCTCGTCGTGGTACGAGCTCGAGGATTCCCCTGTGTAGTGTACAACGGGGTCATATGAGGGCGCTTCCTCCTGATAGTGCCCATAGAAGTTAAGAGAGTGCAGCTTCTCATCCATCTCCTCCTTGGAGTGTGACAAAGGTCCCTGAGAAATACTGAACAAAGTGGTTTGGGGGAGAGGGATCTCTCTCTTCCCCGTCAATAAACAGCATTCTATAAACCAAGTTCTCAAGGGTAGAGCTAGTGGTGACAAAGTGATGCGCCTTCATGGCAGCAAGATCATGCCTCTCAGGAACCAAGACTGTATCATTTGGATCAACAGCAATGTCCAAGGCAGCAGCAACACGCGTAGCAATAATTCCCCCATAAATGGGTCCCTTAGCAGTTAAGCGACGAGCAATGAGAGAACCAAGATTGTACTTAGTTTCATTGTTGAGCGCAGCAGCTAAGAAAGCCAAATGATAGCTAGAAATATTACTAGTGTTCTCCCTACCAAGAACACCAGTGGCAAGATAGTAAGTGAAGTACTTGATGGCTGGAAGCTGAATGTTTCTTATCTTTCCCCGTTGAGCTCTACGGTTATCATCATTGGTTATTCCGTGATATAGCTCCAATAAATCAGCGGGTTGAGCTGGAATCTTCTTTGCTGACCCAGTTGTACCAAGTCCTAGATCCCCACAAAATTTCTTCAATGACATATGGTAAGACCTGCCATAAACTTTGAAAAAACATCTGGATTGAACATGTTGTTAGTAAAGGAGAAGCTCTCCACAAATGTTTTAGTGAGCATAGCATATTGTGCGCTCTCATCCTGCATAAGGCTTGTTAGTCTAGCCCTCCGAACCAAGGTCATAAAATCATCAAGAATCCCAGTAGCCCCAAGAAGGTTTGGCAAGGAAAGGTGGAGGGGTGCGCATCCCCCTCATCTCCCTCGTCGCCAAATCACGAAGTGATGAGATCCTCATTGTATGAGGGCCTAGCACGGGAGGATGATCTCGAAGGCCTTGCCCTTCTAGGTGCATCACTCTCAAATAATTCACCAAATGTGTGGTTGTCCATGACCTCTTTATTTCTGAAATTTTTAGACAAACATCAAACCAAGTGATTTCCAAGTTGATAAATGATGAGCAACTACTACAGGAACTTGCTAGAGGGCTACACATGCATCAAAATGAAATCTCTAAGCACAGAACAAGCATGCAAGATCACACAACCTGACACCTATAGCAGCAAAATACTCAAGATACAATCTACCAATCACAAATCTAATTGGACAAGTGGAGGAGGCACATACCAAGGAGCAATCCCTCCAAAAATCACCATCAAAGATGGGCTGAGAAAGGAGATCGAAAATCATGAGCAAGAACAGCAAGAACTCTAGCTTGAGCAAGTTTTATGGTGTTTTTCGGGAGAGAGAAAGAAGATGGCTGTGAGGGGGTACCTTGGAGGGGCCCAGGTGGGCCAGACCCACCTAGGCGCCACCCATGGGCAGGTCGCGCCTACATGGGGTGTGGGCGCCTAGGGTGTCCCCTGGGTCACTCCAGGTGTCCCTCTGCCCCTTTTTTTGAGGAAAATTTTATTTTGAATTTTCTGGGATTTTCCGGGAAACTTTATTTTTGGCCAATTTTCAGAGTACGAAAATTGATTTTCTCACAGAAACAATTTTTCAGAAGAAGCAAAAGCAAACAAAAGCCAAACTACAGAAGTTCTAAAACACTCTAACAAGCAAACAACTAGCTAACAAGAGCAAAAGCAAAGACTAGGAAGGAGAAAAGAGAAAGAAAGCAAGTATAACCACAATGGAAACATTATTTTGTTCATTAAAATCCTTTTGTTAACAAGGTTGATCAAGTCTTGTTACCAAAACAATCTTATATGAAACAAAACTTTGCAATCCACAAGGTGATTATGTTACCTCATACTTGATAGCAATGGTCCCAATCATAATAGTTTCAAAATTTTCTTGTGGAATGGGACAATATATTTCTCCAACCTTGATGCTCTCAATATTTTCAATGGAATTCAGGCAATAGCTCTTAGCAACTTTCTTGGGGAAATAGACAGTATGCTCTTTGTCATTAATATTGAATGTTACTTTTCCTTGATTACAATTGATGACAACACCTGCAGTATTAAGAAAAGGTCTCCCAAGAATAATAGACATCTTATCATCTTCAGGCATTTCAAGCACAACAAAATCAGTTAAAACAAGGCAATTATGAGCCACTTGAACAGGAACATCCTCACATATACCAACATGAATAGTAGTTGACTTATCAGCCATTTGCAAAGATATATCAGTTGGTATCAACTTTTCTAGATGGAGTCTCTTGTAGAGGGAAAAATGCAAAGCACTAATTCCAGCTCCCAAATCACATAAAGCAGTTCTAACATAATTATTCTTAATAGAGTAAGGAATAGTTGGTATACCTGGATCACCAAGTTTCTTTGGAACCTTACCATTGAAAGCAAAGTAGAAATACCTTTTTCACATCTATAGGAGGTAGATTCTTCACATCTTCAGCTCTAATACCTTTTTCCTTTAGACACTTCTTAGCTTCCTTCATCACTTCATCATTTAATGCAATAACTCCCCTCTTCTTTGGTGTTGGTGTTGGAACTGGTTCAGGTATAACTGGTTCAGGAGTAATAGGCTCAGGTGTATTTAGCTCAGTTGAAGTCCAATCATCATAATTCTTGCTTATTTTAACCATTAATTCTCCAGCATCTGTAGGAGTTCTTTTCCTGAAAACACAATCAGCAAAGCTATCTACGTATGTCCTAGAATCATTAGTTAGTCCATTATAATAAATATCAAGAAGCTCATTTTTAGGCAATGGACATCCAGGATGTGCATGAATCAAGGCACAGAACCTTGTCCATGACTCAGGCAATTTCTCTTCTTCTCCTTGTTTAAAATCAAAAAGTCTCTGCAAAGCAGCATGTCTAGCACTGGGAGGAAAATATTTCTGGAAGAAAGAAGCAATCAAACAATCAGGGCTATCAATGGAACCAGAAGGTAATCTATTAAACCAAGCCCTGGCTTCTCCTTTTAGTGAAAAAGGGAAGATCTTTGTAACGAAGTACTTGCGCATCTTAAAATCATCAGAGAATAAAGCACTCATAGTAGAAAGCTCATTCATATGAGCCACATCACTCTCATTTTCAGTCCCACAAAAAGGTTCTTTCTCAACAATGTCCAAATAGGATAAATCAAGAGAGAAATCATAATCTTTATCTTTAATATCTATGGGAGAAGTGGCAAACTTAGGATCAGAGGACAGCTTAGGAATAATGGTACGTCTTGCAAGGAGGCTCTTAATAGCACTAGTATCATGTGTGTTTCAGCACTATTCAACAAAATCATCAGTAAACTCAATGTATCCATCATTAATATCATAACTCTCTCTAGACTCAGGTGAGCTAATAGGTGTAACAGTGTCTTCACTAGGAGTTTTGGTATTTCCTAGACTAGCCATAGTAGCATCTAGGAAAGGACCTAATGAACCACTCGCATCAAGCACAGTAGAAGGAACATCATGAGTATCAAAAGCAGTCTCAGACTCAGCAGTAGTAGCAGTGTGTGTAGCATGTGTATGTGGTGGTGTAACAAGCTTACTTATAACAGACGGTGAATCAAGAGCAGCAGAGGTGTTTAGGACTGTACCTCTTCTTGCAGTGGATGGTAAAATAGGGAACTTTCCATCACGAGACTTCCCCATGATGAAAGGAGTAGCAGTGAACAATAATAGATCCAAGTGAACTTACAAATAAAGCTATGCTCCCCGGCAACGGCGCCAGAAAATAGTCTTGATGACCCACAAGTGTAGGGGATCGCAACAGTCTTCGCGGGTAGTATTACCCAATTTATTGATTCAACACAAGGGGAGCCAAAGAATACTTGCAAGCCTTAACAATTGAGTTGTCATTTCAGCTGCACCTGGAAATAGTTCTTGCTCACAGAAGTTTATTAGTAGCAATAGTTTGTAGTAGCAACAGTAACAGTAGAACAAGAGCAATAGTAACAGTAACAGTAAGCAGTGGGATTCGAGTGCGGTAGGCATAGGGATGGATGGACGGGCGTTGCATGGACGAGTCTAAACATGTAACTTCAAGATCTAGGGCATTGCAGATAAATAATAACAAGCATCCAAGTACTAAACAATCCTAGGCATGTGATCCAAATATAGTCATACGTGCTCGTAATGAGAACTTGCACAACATCTTCTGTCCAGCCATCCCGTGGCAGCGGGGCCTCTAGGGAACTACTGGCAATTAAGGTGATCCTTTTAATATAGCACCAGAGCAAAGCATTAACACTCCATGAACACAAGTGATCCTCACACCACAGCCATCCCTTCCGGTTGTCCCAATTATTGTCACTTTGGGGCCTTTGGATCCAGACAATGATATGTGTACACAACTTGCAGATAAGATCACAAACAATACTATCATAATGATTCAATAATAATTTCAGATCTGAGATCATGGCACTCGGGCCCTACTGACAAGCATTAAGTACAACAAGTTGCAACAAAGTCAAATAGCACTAATAGAGATACTAGGCACTATACCCTAACAATCCTATTCGATTACATGATAGAACTCACCCAACCCCTACCATCCCCAAGCCTAAAGCGGGGGATTACTCACTCATGGAGGAGGGAAGCATCGATGGTTGATGGAGAGGCGTTGGTGATGACGATGGTGATGATCTTCCCCAAATTCCCTATCCCGGCAAGGTGCCAGAACGGAGTTTCTGGTTCCGAATCTTGTCTCTGGTGGTGGCGACGCAGCGGAACTCTTCTCTGGAAAACGTCGAACCCCCCCCCCCCTCGGTTTTTAGGTCAAGGGGTAACTTATAGGCGCAGAGGGAGCCCGAGGGGGTGCCTGGGGTGGCCGCACCCCCCTAGGCGCGGGCAGGGCCTACCCGCGCCTGGCAGGGGTGTGGGCCCCAAGGCCTCCACTCCGTTTCGTCTTCTGGCTCCGTGGATCTTCTGGTGAAATATAATTTTTGGCATATTTTCTGGGATTTTTCCTGATAGTTGATTTTTTGCATAAAAACTAGACACCAAGGTAATTCTGCTGAAAACAGCGCCAGTCCATGTTAGTTGTATCCAAATCACACAAGTTTAGAGGAGAAACAATAGCAAAAGTGTTCGATAAAGTAGATACGTTTTTTGGACGTATCAAGCTCCATGATGAAACTCCCGCGGAGCCAAAGAAAAAGGCGGCGGTCAAGTTCACTAAAAGCCGCACACCCTCATCCGAGGAAGAGTAGCATGACCTGCCTCGACGCTGTCGGAGCCCACGGCGCTGCAGCAGCAACTACGATGCTCATAGCGAGCTCACATAGCGCAAGATCGACAAATAACGCGCTAAACGTGCGTGCTCAACTAAGTCCGAGGAGAAGGAGGACGGAGAACTATGCGGAGCCATATGCTTCAGCAGATCCGTTTGGCAATCGTGGATGTCGAGAAACTTCAGGCTCCCTTCAGACAACCCGAAGTTCGATGACGCGCAGGAGCCAAAAACCTAGCTCGACGGTCATCTGTCGTTAGTAAATATCCATGGCGGGAATAGGAACACCGCCCTACAGTGCCTTCAGCTGCAGCTGACAGGCGCAGCCAGGGTCTAGCTCCGTAGCCTCCCCTCTGGATCCATCCAAAGCTAGGAAGAACTGGCGTACGAATTCATCCGCAACTTCAAGGGCACCAGCAAGAGGTCGGCCTCAATCGAAGAGCTACGGGCCTGCACCCAACAGACTAACGAGTCCATCCGCTCGTACATACTACGCTGGTCTCACATCAAGAACTTTGCCGCAAACATCTCTGAAGAGAGGGCAATTGACGCCTTCAAGGACGGCGTCAAGCGTCGTGAATTCAAGAAGGAGCTCGGGCGTGTCAAGCCCAAAACCCTTGCTCACCTCATGGACATCACCAACCGCTGGGCAGATGGCGAAGATTCCTTCAACCGAACACATTCAGATGACGAAGATGACTTCTGTCCCAGGCGCGATCACCGCAGCAAGAAAAGATCGCACGTCTACGATGATCGTGAGGAAGTGTACATGGTTGCGGATGGCTATGCCGATCACCGCGATGATGGCAACCGCAACACCGGACACCCCAGCGGCAACTACCGCGATGGTGGACGCCCCACACAAACATGGCAACATCGCAACCGCGACGATGAGCCTTCGGCATACGACAAACTATCTAGTCCCTGCACCATCCACTTCTACATCGACAAACAAGATGGTAAGAAGAAGGCCAGCCACATGCTTAAGGACTGCCGGGAGTTCCAAAAGCTCAGTGAGGGCCTCGCCCAAATGCGACGCCAAGCGGTGAATCCAGGATTTGCACCCGCCCTAGGTGTCATCGCCCATGGAGCTCCTCCACCACCACCTGGAGGACCCTCGCAGTCGCCGGCTGCACCAGCACCGAATAACGGTGCAGATGGGTACCCGCCACCGATAGGGTCCATGATGATCCAAAAGGGGTGCCCAACCAACAGGGTGCAGAAGAAGATCACCCGTCAAGTCAACCTGGCCGTGACCTCGCCACCAGCCATACCTTAGTACCTCAGCAGCTCGGAGTCCTGCATCACGTTCGACCGTTCGGATCACCCACGCTAGATACCTTGTCCAGGTCACTCTTCCCTGGTGCTCGAGGCCCAGATCAGAGGATTCGAGATGAGTCGCGTCTTCATGGACGGCAGCAGCAGCAGCATCAACCTGATGTTCGCCAGCACACTCGCAGCCATGCGGATCCCGCTATGCAACCTAGAGAAATCCAACACGACGTTCCACGACATATTCCCAGGGAAGGGAATATACCCCTTGGGCAAGATATGGCTCGATGTCATATTCGGCAATCCCAAAAACTTCAGGTGTGAGCGGCTGGAGTTCGAAGTGGTGGACCGGCCATCACAATACCACGCCATCCTCGGGCGTGTGGCATTCACAAGATTCCTGGCAGTACCGAACTACACGTACCTTCTACTGAAGATGCTAGGACCCAGGGGCATCATCACCGTCCCATGAAGCTTCACCAGGTCGAACAGCTATGACAGAGACTTCAACATAATCTCCTAGTCGTTTGGCATGCAGGAGGAACTCACAAGGCTAAAGGAAGTCACAGACAACAGGGCACCCCCATTCACCAGGCAAAACGCACCTGATATGTCGTTTAACTCCACAGTCAACACAAAGAAGGTGCAAGTCCACCCAATGGATGCCTCCAAGACGGTGTTGATCGCCAATGACCTAAGTCCCGCATAGGAAAGCGCACTCGTCGAATTCCTCCGTGAGCGCCGGGAAATTTTCGCCTGGTGTCCTGCGGACATGCTAGGAGTTCCCAGGGAATTCGCCGAGCATGCACTCAATGTGTTTCCAGGTGCGAAGCCAGTCGATGCGTCGACTGTTCGAGCCAAGATCCGAAGTTGTTGGTATCAAAGTCAACAGACTCCTCGATGCCAACTTCATCAGAGAAATCAAAGAAAGTGAGTGGCTGGCCAACACCATGCGGGTCCCCAAAAAGGACACAGACATCCTGCAGATGTGTGTGGACTTCACATCGCTTAACAAGCATTGTCCCAAGGACCACTTACCCTACCAAAGATCGATCAAATCGTCGACTCCACTGTATGATGCGAGAAGCTCTCCTTCCTTGATGCCTACTCATGCTACAATCAAATTCGAGTGAAGGTCGAAGATCAGGAGAAAACAGCGTTCATCACGCCGTTCGTGGTGTTCTGCTACAACACAATGCCTTTCGGGCTAAAGAACACAGGCGCCACTTAGCAGAGATGCATGCAGGCATGTCTGAAGGACCAGATCGGTCGCGACGTCCAGGTCTATGTCGACAACATAGTGATCAATACCAAGGAGGCTAGGATGCTCATCGACGATCTCCGCGAGACGTTCGATAACCTTGATCGCTACAAGATCAAGCTAAACCCAGACAAGTGAGCCTTCGGCATCATGTCTGGACAGTTACTCGGGTACTTCATCTCCCAGTGTGGCATTGAGGCTAAACCGAAGAAAATCAGGACTATACTAGCCATGTAGAAGCCGAAGAACCTCAAGGGGGTCCAGCAGCTAGTTGGGCGAATCGCGGCGCTCAGTAGGTTCATCAGTCGCATGGGTGAGAAGGCTCTCCCTTTTATCAGTTGCTACGCAAGGCCGACAAATTCGAGTGGACGCCTGAAGCAGACGATGCATTCGAGGACCTCAAGCGCCTGCTCTCCACATCACCGTTCCTGGTCACGCTGAAGTAAAGGGAGCCTTTGCTGCTATACATAGCAGCCACGCATGAAGTGGTCAGCACCACACTCGTGGTTGAACGACCTGAAGATGTCAAGACCCACGGGGTGCAGCACCCAATTTACTACCTCAGCAAGGTACTAACCCCGACAAAGCAGAGGTACCCTCATTACGAGAAGCTCGCCTACGGCGTATTCATGACGGCGCGCCAGCTGAGCCACTATTTCTAGGAGCACCAGATCATGGTCGTCAACGACGCCCCGCTGTCTAACATCCTGAACAACCCCGAAGCCACGGGGTGAGTAGCCCTGTGGGGCATCGAGTTGTATCCTCGAGACATCATCTATGAGCGGCGCACCGCCATCAAGTCCTAGGTACTCTGTCACATCCCAAGATTTTCCAAATCTTGTAATGTGAAAAATAAAATGAATAAAATAAAACTTTGTTGATTTTCAGGGCCAGAAGAAACTTTTGAGTCCAATTGGGAATCTTCAAACCTATTTTGAACAATTAAATCCTAAGGGATTTATAAAGATAAACATTTAATAAAGGAAAATAAAATATTTTGGAAACACTATTTTGGATCTTTTAATAAAAGACTTTGTTTTCAAATGAAAAGGTGGATTTATAAATAAAGATTATATTTTAAAGAGCCAAATTAATTTTGGCCAAGCTTTTATATTAAAATATTTTGTTTTGATAAAAATAGTAAAGGTTTTATTTAAATAAAATAATAAGGATTTAAATATCCAATTTTATTTAAGTAAAGGCTTTTTCTTTTTAAATAAACACTAAAACTTATTTATTTATTTTAAATAAGTTTTCCAAAGTATTTTATTACTATTTTGAAATCTTTTTATAAAAGGTTTTGGTTTTCAAAATGAAAAGAAATATTTTAAATAAAGATTATTTTATAAAGCCAAATTAAACCTTGGCCAAGATTTTGAAACAAAAAGGTTTTGCTTTGATTAAAATAGTAGAGGTTTATTTAAAATAAAATAAAAGGATTTAAATATCCAAGTTTTATTAATAAAGGTTTTACTATTTCCAAAAACATCAAAACTTATTTATTCTTTTAAAATAAGTTTTCCAAGTATTTTGTCTTCTCAAATAAAACCTACTGAAGTGTTTTGGTTTTATTCTAGATTTCAAAATAAAGTTTTTAAATAAACAAATCCTATTTTGGATTATTAACTAAGGTCCATTATATTTAATTGTTAATGGACCCTATAGCAAAAATGTGATTTTGTTTTAAACAAGATTTCCAAATATCTTTTATTTTCAAATAAAACCTACTGATTTGGTTTTGAAAATATTTGGATTTCAAATGGAAATTTTATTAATTAAATCAAACCCTATTTTATTAAATAACTAAAGATCCATTTTATTTAATTAAAGAATGGATCCTAAAAAGAATAAAAAATTATTATTTTATTTTGAGATTTGGTTTATGTTGATAAATAGAACCAAATTCAAAGTACAAAGTTGAGTGATTGTTTGAATTGTTTGAATTAGTTTGGACCTTGTTTGATTGTTTGGAAATTCAAAACAGGAAAATAGAATAGAAAAAGAAAAATGTTTCAGGCAGAAAAAAATGTGCAAAGGACCAAGCAGCCCAACAGGCCCAGTACCAGCCCAGCCTCTCACTTCCCGAACAGAAAACGTTTCGCACCCAGGCTCTGACCCACTTAGACAATGACCGGTGGACCTCCCCCTCGTTTCTTTTCCCACTGACCGGTGGACCCCACCACTACTGCTCATCGTCCTCACCCGCGCGACCCTTTCTTCCTCCCTCGTCGCCGTTTCTTGCTGTGACTCCGCGGATTAAATTCGTCTTAAAGCCGCGCCTTTACCTCGCCTTGACCACGCAGGTTGAAACGCCCCTGTCTCCCCTATAATTCCCCTCTGACACCTCGCGCTCGCACACCCCAGACCTCCCCAATTTCCTCCCTGAGCATCCTCTGCTCCGACGACCCTCCTCGCCGATTCCGGCCAACACACGCCCCCTCCTGCCACCTCGAGCACGCAGACGTGATCAGCATCCCCTAGCGGACCTCTCTGCAGTCGCAGCTCACTCGCGCGCGTCCCTGAGCGTCGGCAACGACGACGACCTGCGACGCCGCCGTCTGCAACCTCTCCGGCGGAACCTCACTAGTAAACTAGACTACCCCGACCCCTCTCGTTCACGCACACACCTTCGCCGTGTCCTTGCGCTCCTGACTGTGTGTTTTGTTTGTCTCCGGGTGATCCCTAGCGCCGTCCTCGACGACGACTGAACTTGGCCGAGGCGCAGCCCCACTCCAGCGAGGAATTGTCGCTACCCTCGTGTGCCCCTTGCTTCCCCAAGAGCACGTTGAGTATCAGTGTTGCATTGTGAACCTGGTGAGCCCCTCCTCCCTCTCCCTCTCTTCCTAGAATAGCCGAAACACCTCTGCCCGAGCGTCGCCGCCGCGCACCACCGTCGAGCGCCGCCAGCCCTTGGTCAAATCAGTTTGAGCCGTTGGATCTTGATCGTATGTACGCGATAGATTGACTAAACGAACCGTTACGCGTTGATCTGAGCCGCACCTGCCCCTTTAAATCCAGTGGTCTGTGTCACTTGATCCAGACGAACCGGTACCGACGAATTAGAACAAGACACGTGTCCCTGCTGGTTTGATTTAAAACAGAATTGATCTAATTGATGTTCAGTTTTGTAAAATCCATAACTTTGAATCCACACGTCCAAAAATTACAAATTTTATGTCATTGGATTCAGGAGAACAAGACCTAGCCAACCATGCCATTAGTTTAGCAAATAGTATCTGTTAGTTTGCTTGTTTTTGCTGATTCTTTTGTGAGCTTGTTTAGATTGGAAAAATTGTTTAAAAATGATTTTTGGGTTAAAACCTTTGCAAAATGGTTTGTTGTGACCTTATTGACCCTAGGAACCAACCCATGTTTTGGAAAATGGATTTGGTAAAGTTTAGGATGGAAAACTTGATTTAGCCCATTTCTAGCCAAATGGAAATAAAGGTTTTGGTTATGAAAATACTTTTATAAAGAAAACTTTGGGAAAATGTTTTGAACCAAACCTACTGACCAAAAACACCAAGTTTTGCAATAGCAACTCATTTGGTGAAACAAAATAAGGATTCCTTGAATTAAAACCATTTCTAGTCAAATAGAAATGTGGTTTATTTATCAAAATCGATTTTGAAGGAAAACCTTTGAGAAATGTTTTGTTTTAAACTCTCTGACCCCAAACACCAAGTTTTATAGTTTGAAAACATATATGGTGAACCCTATAGGTTAATGCCTTAGTAAAAATATTTCTACACCACATAAAATGATACTTTGTTTTGAAAATGGTTTTGTAGGGAAACCTTTTGCAAATAACTTTGCCACTTTATAAAATGACCATTAGGTGTATTTCAATGTCTATGACCCATTAGGAACCACTTTTTCAAACAAAACAAAGCTTGGCATGCTTGCATGCATAACTTTGACTTTGTTATTTTATGTGTGTTGTTTTGCTTGATTGGTAGATTGAGTTTGTGCCTTGCTTGATTGATTTGTAGTGACTTGAAGAGGACAAGGAGTGAACCTATACCCTCTACCAAAAAGGCAAGTGATGCTTCATATCTTTTGTCCCATTACTTGCACTATGCATTAGTGTTTTTGCTAAGTAAAACTTGCATGGATTTTAATTTTGCTAAGTATAAACTATGCTATGGGAAAACCTAGTAGATGAAACCTTAGTAGAAATTTCCTAAGTTAAGATTCCTATTACTATCATGCTTAGCTTAGCTAATAGAAAACAAGGGTGGAATATATATTCACACTATGGGAAAATATTCTAAGTCTAAGGACTTGTGTTTTGTTTAATAAAACAACTAAGTTAATGAATCACCTGGGTGGAATGGGATTGCTTGGTGGTTTTTGGTTGAGTGGTTCACAAGGCCATGGACTTGGCTTGTGTATCTCACTTGTGGATGGCCACCCAGGAACAAAGAGATTTGAGATGTCAAATGTTGAGAAGCTTCAAGTGCAACCACCTGGCAATATGGGCTCTTCCATGATCATATAGGTTGCAAGAACTTAGCCATATGGACAGTGAGTGGTAGTGTTTGATAGGTTGGAACGCGTACATGATGGTCTAAGGGAAAGTTTCTGAAAGATCTTGTCTTGGGAAACCAAGTCTTGTGGGGAAAGTGCACCACCTCTGCAGAGTGTAAAACCTAAGTACTTAGCCATGTCCCTGGCAAAGGACAATTTGAGCATCAAGACATGGAAGCAATCAAGAATCTCATCATTCAAATTTCTAAGTAAAACTTGTGGATTGAACCAGGGTTGTTTGAATTCTTCAATCTTTGATGGAGAGATGGCTTGGTACAAGGATCTTGAAATCTTGGATTGGAAAAAATGATTTTGCCAAGCGAAACTTAGTATTTTCAAATGTTAAGGAAAAATCTATTTTGAGCAATGCAAGCCTCAACTCCACTTAGCCAAATGCATATAGATGATAGACTCCACTATACTAATATGGTATCACTTGCCAATACAATTCAAATGTATTGACCCTTGTGGCTGTAACTTGTAATGTTGCAGGTTTGATTGATTTTAGTGAAGATTGATTGTTTAGGATTACAAAGTCTACAACCAACATCTGCCTGTGGCACTTTGAAGATGAAGGACCCATGACTATAGTTATTCCGCTGCAATGTAATGTAACAGCCAAATGAGCTATGTATTGATGTAATAAAATTATGTTATTCCTGGTTATAAAGTTATATTATGACCTTTGTTTCTTGATATTACATCTAAATTGTGGATGCTAGCTATTGATCCAGGGACTAGCATTGTAAAACACAGGGGGCTCTATCTTATTAAAGATGGGGACTCTACATACTCCCTGTCTTCTTCGTCCACTGGATGGAACTCCAGCTACCGAACACCCCGGACCTGTCGCAGTCCTAGAAAATGCACTTCGACGGCTCCATGCGCGAGGTTGGAACAGGAGCCGGTGTCATACTTACGTCCCCTCAAGGCGACAAGATGAAGACTATCCTTCAGATGAAATTCCGTGCATCCAACAATGAGGCTGAATACGAGGCACTCATACATGGCATGAGGATGGCCAAGGTGTGTGTGGCGCAACGCGCCTCATCACATACGGTGACTCCAACATTGTCGTCCAGCAGACAATGAACGAGTGTGACGCCCATAGCGCCAACATGATCCCATACCAAGTGCACTACAATTCACTCGAAGGAGACTTTGACGACTGTGAACTTCGGCGTGTTGGCAGGGAGAGCAACGAGGAGGCCGAAAGAGATTGAGTCCGAGGGAGAGGGGGGTTTTCTTGGGCAATCTCGCCAACATCGGCTCTACCTACACTCGGGTGCCACCAGGAGTGTTCCTCGAACGAATCTGTGTACCCTCCATCAAGAGGAAATTCCCAAAGGGCTCAGCCGAAGAAGCAGAGCACTCGGGGGCTGCACTACCCGAAGGACAAGAAGCACCCGAAGAGCTCGACATGGAGGTCGAGTTGGTAAGCCTTATGCACGTCATGGCGGTTAAGGAAACATGGACGCAACCGTACCTCCGCTACCTGATAAACAAGCAGTTGCCTGAGGTCCCGACAGATGCCTGGTGCATATCTTGCCGATCAAAGGCCTTCACCATCATCAATGGCGAGCTGTACAAGCGCAGCATTTTGGGTGTGCTCCAACAATGCGTCACCATCGGTGACGGCAAAAGCATCCTTCTAGACATCCATGAGGGTATCTGCGGCCATCATGCAGGCATCTGTGCCCTGGTCGCCAAAGCTCTATGAGCTGGCTTCTACTGGCCAACCGCAATGAACGACACCAAGGAGATGGTCCAGAGGTGCAACGTCTGTCAGAGGTACACGGACAAGCCACACGCGCCAGGATCAGAGCTACAACCTATTCTAGTGGCCTGGCATTTCGCTTAATGGGGCCTTGACATGATCGGCAAACTGCCAAAGTCCTCACCCGGAGGACGCGTCTTCCTCCTGGTAGCAGTCGACAAATTCTTGAAGTGGATCGAGGCCATGCCTGTCACCAACCAAAGCGGCAAAACCGCTATCAAGTTATTCGATTCCATTGTCTACAGGTTTTGCGTGCCCCATAACATCATAGTGAACAACGGCTCGAACTTCATCTCGAAGGAATTTCGAGGCTTCTGCGACAACATTGGAATCAACTTGTCATACGCCTCCGTGGCGCATCCGCAGACCAATGGATAGGTCGAAAAGGCCAACGGCCTCATCGGCAGCGGCATCAAGAAGCACCTACTACGCCCTCGAAAGGCTTGCGGGAGCCTGGGGGACGAGCTAGCCTCCGTTCTCTGGAGCCTGCGCACAACTCCAAACAGGTCAACTGGCTACACACCCTTCTTCGTGGTGCACGGAGCCAAAGCTATGCTACCTGCCGAGGTACGCTACAAGGCCCCATGGGTCGTCGCCTACAGTGAAGCCGAATCATTGGCCGCACTTGAAGACGTCGTCGACATGTTGGATGAGGCACGCGACATCGCCACGGCTCTCTCAGCGGTGTATCAACAGAGCCTCCGCAACTACCACATCCATAGGCTGCATCCAAGGTCCTTTGTCGAAGGAGACCTTGTCCTGCAACTCAAGCAATAAGGGCACAAGAAGCTCGAGTCACCCTGGGAAGGACCCTAAATCATCACCGAAGTCATCCCAGGTGGCGCCTATAGCCTCATGGATGTTGCATCAGGAGTCGAATACTCCAACCCCTGGAACGTTGCACGACTACGATGCTTCTACCCCTAGTTACTCTTTACTTTCAATAAGGCTATTCAGCCGAACAATGTACCTCCTCGCTTATGATGAATAAAAGCTAAGTTCCTTGGCCCAAAAATCTTTTTCCCCTTACATTATTTTTCCCTAACATGGTCGGGGGCTGCGCCTCACCTTAGGACTTCGTCGATTGACAACAAAAGCATATAACCTGAGTAGCTGACCACGTCAGGCTAACGAAAAGGACATGCATACTCTATAATCATAAAACGCACTACGTGCCAATACATATTTTTTTACAAGGGCATTACAAGCCTACTCGAATAAATACAGGTTTTACATTATCTTGTTTTTGTTTACATGACCTAACTGTGCTGGAGAAAAACTTTTGTCCGCTCCTCAAACACATCTACAATTTCTTCAGCGTCCTGCACCACAGCCACGTAATATGGAGGCATATCCCACGCCATGCCTCTCGCAGGGGGAGGAGGTCCAGCCGCTATCTCCGCGAGGTCGACATCGTGACGATGCAGTCAAACAAGCGACAGGGCCGCCTTCCCGGCCGCCACCAGTTGATGACGCACCAAATCCTTGACATGGCTTGTGTCACGAAACTTTCCAAGAAGACCCAAGAAGCTGGAGGGGGCTGAATCCAAGGGGGACATCATCGCCCAAATCGCTGCGAGCAATGACCTTGCCCGCCTTAGCACTCGAAGCACTTGATGGACGTGATCTTGCACCGTCACAAGGATGATCACTCGATCACGGTCCATCCAGAATAAACCGCCGGCCTCGAGCTCTTGTTGCATCAAGCAATTCATTCGAATCGCCACACGCTCCTTCTCTTCCTTCGGAAGCAGATTCACAACTGCACAAAGCAACGGGTGAGCTAACATAAAAACTGTCACACTCGAGGAGACAATGGTTCAAGAGGAGTCACATTGGAGTTGCTCACCCATCTGTCGAAACTCTTCAAGCAGAAACACTTCTCTGGAAATGGCTCGCTCGGCCTTGGACTTCCACACATCTGCATGACCACGAATGCTGAGGATGTCCTTCTCCAAACTTCACATGCGGTCACGCAAAAACGGCAACTACGATGACTCGCTCAACGATAGGCGAGTGCCAGCCGCAGGAGAAAGTGTAACCGCCGGAGCAGCACCCGAAGGACCCTAAGGGTGCACAGGCAAACATCAATATCACAAACATTTGACAACAGTCAAAAGATGCATTCATATACAAATCAGGCCATTACGTGGCAGAGTGACACTTGTTCATTCAAAAGACATTACATATGCAAAAGGGAGAAAGCTAAAACTAGGCAAGCTACAAAGCAGCAAGGGCCTAAGCGCCAGCACCCGGATCAGCTTCAGATCCAGACTGCCTACTCTTGGCCGCTCGCTGCTACTCTAACGAGTAGTCAGGCAAGAGATCATCAGCTTAGGTCCAAAATGCTTGCAGCGGGAGGCGAAGGTGGCAAACGCTACCTCAGAGCCATCCACCGATGTCGGCATCCTGGACGTGACCTGCGTCAGATCCATCTGGGCTCCATATGCCATCGCCATTGCTAACCCCATAGCAGCGCCGACCCCCTTATGTGCGCGCTTGTACTTCACAGAAGCATCATCTTCCAGAGCCTCCGCAAGGGAGTCAGCGTCCTCGAGGGCAACGCCCTTGGGGATGATCTCCTTATAGAAGCGAGTGAGCACCTTCTTGGCTTGATCAAGCGACTCCACGGACGAGGTGCAGCATCCGCCAGAAGATCACCATGCTCTAGGGTTTCATGATCGAACGTAACACCTGAAGCATCTGCAAAGAAAACAACAAACTCATCAAATGAGGAGTAAGAAATTGCAATCGAAGCATTTAACACTCAAAAGAATTGCAAGGTGACCTACCAGAGATAGCCTTGGCAGCAGCCATAAGCTTTTCAGCCATGGCCTTCTCCTGGGTCACTGCGACGGCCGCGAGCTGCTGCTCACGGTCTTCAGCCTCCTTCTGCTGACGCTGGAGAGCCTCTGTGGCATCCTTCGCTTGTTTATCCGCTTTACTGAGACTCTTTTCGAGTGCGTTCAGCTTGCAGAGAGCATAGTTGTTCTCATTTGCAGCATGGGGCAGCAAAGGGTGAATACAAGGAAAACTTTGGAGGGCTCGAAACAAAGCAAAAAAAACATACGCACATCAAAGCTGCTTGAGCTTGCCTTCCAACGAAAGGTGTCGCTCGATCAGGCGGTGGCGTCACGCACAAAAGGCTGCGAAGAAAACAACAAGCTTGCTAAATAAAAGGGCTCGGGGGCTCCCCTCACAGAAAATAGGAAAGGCACTTACGTTGTATGCTGTGGACTCCGAAGGTTTTGCTATCGTCTTCCGCATCACGAGTGCACGAGCCTCCTGCCTCGCGGAGCTCGAATCCTCGTCATCGGAGTTGGCCACCATCTTGGGAAACAAAGACGTCGGCTTCAATGCCACGATCATCTCTTCGGTTTCCTCGTCGAGCGACTCCTCTCAGTGATGACTACTAGCACTTACAAAGAACCAAATCAACAACAAGCTAATACTTAGCACATCAATAAAATAACAAGATTTGACCAGAGCAACTCACGATGGTATGTCTGACAGGTTGAAGACATGAGCCTCCTTCTCCTTCTTCTTCTTCTTGGCCGGCGGCTGCAGAGCCATCGCACGAATAGGCACAACCAGGATAGGAGCAAAGGTCGCACCCTCATCCCTGCCGTGGTGCTCGAGGAAGGAAGGACCCTTCGGCATCGGTGATGTCGCTCCATCCAGAGTTTCGCTTCGTGGCCTCTTTCGGGTCTGCCCTTCGCTCGGCTCGGGGACTTCCACGGAAGGAGATTGCGCCGGGGAAGCTCGGATACAGACTCTGCCTCTTCGTGGTCCGGTGCATCCGTGTACTTCTCAGGTAGAGGGGAAATCATCCCTGCTACCTTATGGCCCTGCAAATTTAAGACAAGAGATGCAACATTATAAGTACCGATAAAAAACAACAAGCACTCGAAAATAGCGCTACCCGCAACTACAAGTTTCACCTGGGGGCGGTTTCTTGGCACTCAAAGGGGCAGTCAAGGACTTCCCCGAGAGGTCCTCATCGGCTTTGTACTTCAGTAGCGGCCGAAGGGCCTTATCAAGGTCACCCGAGGACATCTCCTCAGGCAATACCGGTGTCGGGTTGTTGGGGCCAGCATACAGAAACATCGGGTGTGCGCTCGCTTGGAGCGGCTTTACCCGACGCTTGAGGAAGGTGCGGATGATGTCGACACCGTTGACCTCTTTGGCGGCCACCATCTGGAGAGCTTCCACCCGCTTGTAGAGATTCTCCACCTCTTAGGATTCACCCTCCAAGATGTCGTTCACCCACAACCTCTTCGGATTCACCCTCCAAGAGTCAAAGGGGGCGAGCTTGTAATGCTGACCGTCCAGCTTGATGACACGGATGTAGAACCATTTCTTGCGCCATTGTTGAACAGACTCGCAAAGGGATAAAGAGAAGAACTAGACAGTGGAGCGGATAGAAATTCTGCAGCCACCCAATGGATAGACACCACTGGTGCCAGATTGCCTCTTCACGGAGTAGACTCTCCGGAAGAGGCCAAAGTGAGGCTCGATTCCGAGCCAGCACTCGCAAAGGGTAATAAAACAAGCAATATGGAGGAGAGAATTGGGAGACAAATGGTGAAGCTAAATCCCATAGAAGAAAAGAAGCCCACAAAGAAACTCGTGGGCGGCCAAAGAGAGACCCCGGATAATAAAGGCATAGAACATAACCCGAAACCCTTCGGGTGGGCGCGGGATTACCTCTTGGCCTGGAAGGATGGCGTCCTCCTTGGTCTTTGAGATTAGGCTGGCCTCACGCAGTTTGCGCAAGTCTGAATCACGCATCTTCGTGCGCCGCCACCCGCCGTCGGTGGTGCGGCTTGGAGCAGCGGCTTTCTTCCCGGCGCCAGCAGTGCTTGAACCCGCTGCAGCAGATGAGGCCTTCTTGGACTTTCCCATTGCGGAGCGGCGACTGTGGCGGGTGCGAACGAAGAAACACAGAGTAAAAACACGGAGGATCTCCAGTGCGCGATGAGAGCAAGAGCTCAAGAAATGGTGGAAATGGCGAACTAGCAGAGGCAAATGGCGAAGGGTAAATAACTTCCCTGTTTTCCCCACGGTATAAAAGGGGCGAGGACAACAAAGGAGAGCCGTCGATTCAGAATCCCTACCACGTGCCCCAAATCTCATCATCCACGTGTCAGCACCAAACTGAACCGTCGCCAGCACGCCGTCCACTACGTGCGGAAATCGAGGAGACGCCATAACTTCTGCCACATTACGCGTGACTAGTCAAATTCAAGTCTGGCGGTGGGACCCACGATTGTCCCGTCGCATCGTCTCTGCTGCCACAGACGATTGAGCTCACCGATCGTTAGCAATGATGTCATCAAAGCGAAGCCAACAACGGCTCGAAGATTTCTACTGAGCATAAAGAACCTACTCAATTTTGCGACTCAATCAAGTACTCGGGGGCTACTCCTATCAGGAGCGCTGGACGCATACCTAAGAAATTACAATGGTAACAGCACATCGAAAAGATCTTCGAGTCCTACATCGAGTCTGCGACTCCACTACGGACTCGGGGGCTACTCCCATAGGGAGCGTTGGGCGCGCATTCGAAAAAAAAAGTGTCCTTCGGACAAGATAATGGAAGGAAGCGCGAATGATTTAACTAATGTCTCTGCTCAAGTCTACGACTCGAACAGACACTCGGAGGCTACTCCCATAGAGAGCACTGATCACACACCCTATGAATTATTCGATTGAGATCCTTCAGATCAAGTGCGAGAAAAATCTATTTGGAAACTTTGCCCAAATTAACGCTAAGAGAGAAGCAGTATCCTTGGTCACCCGAAAAACCTCCGCGGTGATAAAACTTCGGATGATGTGTCTGCGACACAAAGATAAGCCCTACAAATATCATCGTATGGCCTGGTAACGCACCAATCTGCGCTCTGCCAATAAATTTCCGTGTCAACGGGAACGATGAAAATCCCGACGGACGCGTTGGGTACATCACTTGAAAAACACTAGGATTCGACTCCTATAAGACCTCAATGGCCTGAGTCAAATTACACCAGCATTCGTTCTGGATTCGAGTCAGGGGACTTGAGTCTGATGAAGATCGTGTTGTTTTGTCCTATGACAGTTAACTGACCCTGATCCGTCGGGTGAGCCAGACACACGCATCAACAATCCCTATGAACTAAACATTTTTTCCTAAAGACAGGTTCAAATATAAAGCACCCGAAATATTATAGAGTCTCTAATCGAATATGCGATTCGACTAAACACTCGGGGGCTACTGACATGGATATACCCTACGGGTGCATAACGTTGGTATATCCGGTCCAGCCCAAGGAAGGCCCACGTGAAGACTTGGAGCCCAGGAGGATTTCGGGTGGCCCAAGCCCATGGTGAGTTCGACTCCTTGGAGGACAAGTCTAGATTAGATAGAATTTCAAAGGGTTCAACCCTAATCTGTAACTGACTCGACCTATCCCAAGACCTGTCCTATCTATATAAAGGCCAGGAGGGTACGGCGAGAAGGATCTCAACACCTCATACACACACCTCCACGCCAGATTCCATTTGCGCACCCCTGTAACCTTCAGTTCCACCGTAATGAAGAACATACAAGCAGGAGTAGGGGTTTCCCTCCAGGGGCCTGAACCTGGGTAAACCTCGTGTCGCCGTGTTGTTTGCCTGTTAACCATCTCGCGACTGCCAGTATCTCCATCTTCTCCAAAACTCAAGTCCATAACAATGGGCATTAGCGAGTTAAACCCTCGTCAGTAGGTGTGCCGTCTCTTGCATGTACAGTCCTTTCTTGGGACCGTGCCAACACAAGAAGATAACTAGAGAGAGAGATGAAGGAGAGAATTATCTAAGGAAAATGCCTTAGAAAATATCTAAGAAAAACCCAAGTCCATAACAATGGGCATTAGCGAGTTAAACCCTCGTCAGCAGGTGCGCCGTCTCTTGCATGTATAGTCCTTTCTTGGGACCGTGCCAACACAATAAGACAACTAGAGAGAGAGATAAAGGAGCGAATTATCTAAGAAAAATGCCTTAGAAAATATCTTAATTGTTATGTGTTTATTCCCATCCATGGGCACCCCTTTATATAGATGGAGGGGTGTACCCTCCCTTTTGGGTGTGCCATCTGGGACTTAAAGATTAGAGGAAAAAGGGCAAAAGGAGGGGTTGGACGGCTGGGCCAATGGGTGGCCGGGTAGGACACCCCGCCAGGCCGAACACAGCAGTAGCCAGCGTAGCAGCCCGCGGTGGCCAGCGCCCGGGTGGGCTGGCTTGCGCACGTGTCCTGCTGGCGCAGCGGCAGTGGCTAACCAGGTGGGCTGGCCACCGTGCGTGGCCCTCTAGGTTGCCTGCAGCAGTGGTAGAACCTCGAGCCTGGGTGGGCCGGCTTGCGACCTGCCTGGGCGCGGTGTGGTGCCCAGCTACCTGCCCCCTGAGTGGCGCTTAGTGCCTGCGCAACTGTAGCTCGCTTGGGCCGGTCAGGTATGGCCCAGTTCGTTGTGGTGTTGTGGTGCTATTTCTGTCCTTTTTCAGGGTGGCTTTTCTCCTGTGCCAATTCCCTCCAGGATTTTGGCCTATTGAGGAAGTTTTCCTATATATTTTAATTTAAATATTTATTTAGTACATATTAATTCATAATTAATATATAATAAATGCATATTATAAATTGCGATTTACCCGAAACACTTTTTGGTCTTTTTCTTTCTTTCTCCAAACAACTTCAAATCTCTCTTCAGAATGATTCCAGAATTCTCTTTCTCTACTGTCATTCCACCTTATAGAAGATCTCTAGATAATCGTACCTTTAAGTGTATTTCCCCACGACTCGGGAAACGGCACAGACATGATTTCTATCAATGATCAATAGAGGGAGTGGGATGCCCGTATTGACCCCTGTGCATTCCATGATGACAATACCGTTTGAACCATAAACGTCGAGTTCAATTCCCTTTGTTTATTCGATCTGTTCATCGATATCACATACCTTGGTCAATCTCGTTACCAACAAGTTATGTTTTACTTGTTCCTGTGATATTACATCTCCTGATCTAGTCACATGTTGTCGACATTATGAATGTAATCTCACTAAGCCGGCCATGTGTATCTTCCCATCACGCAGGTGATCAAATCTCGATCTCGATATATAGGCCTCAACTGTTTCTTTGGAATACCTAACGTACACCTTTATAGTCACCCAGTTACGGACATGACATTTGATGCAGTCAAAGCAGCCTCAAGAGACATTGATTAATTAATATGATCTCAAAGTCTAAAAAGAAGGAGACTATGTTTCTAACTATTGCAACGATGAACTTTTTAATTTGATCGTGTCGCAATCCTTGGAAAATGTCCATCACATCATTCACTAACGATATGACCTTGTTGTCAACTTGCATAACTGCTCCATGATCAGGAAACCTTGACCATCGGTTGCCAACGAACTAGTATGAACAAAGGCTATTAGGGACTTGGTTTGTTTCATACCACACATGTATCAAAGTTTCCGCTTGATACGGTTATAGCACAATATGAAACTTATTACCAACTAACTGAGATATGATAATAAAATCTATTTATTATTTGCCTATAGGACATATCTCTTTCATTTTGAGCTTATGAAAATGAATCGGCGTCCCAAGGTATCTAAATGGAAGAGATCCTATGTCGTAGCCAAATAGTATCTTATAATCTTACTCTACTTCTTTAGCCTTTCCAAAGAAAAATATCTCACTTTTATGGAAATTAATTTAAAGGCCCAGTAGTTGTTCAAATATATAAAGAACTAATTTCATATTGAAAGTTTTCTCTAGATCATGTTCCATGAAAAGAATGGTATCGTATGCATATTGTAAAATGGACACTTCCCCATCAACTAAATGACTTATGAGCCCATTTACTTGACCATCTGCTTTAGCCCTTGCTATAAGAATGTCCAACATATCCGCCACCAAATTAAGAAGTATAGGATATAAAGGATCGCCTTGCCGGAGACCTTTCTTTGTTTGAAAATAATGACCTACGTCATCGTTGATTCTAATTCCCACGCTATCCTTTTCTATAAATCTCTGTATCCATACACACCACCTTGTGTCAAATCCTTTCATTCTTAGTGTTTGTTGCAAGAACTAATTTACTTTACCATATGTCTTTTCAAAATCGATTTTAAAAAGAACATTGTTTATTTTCTTCTTATGAAGTTCATGGATAATTTTGTAACGAATAACAACTCCTTCCAAAACATGTCTACCGGCATGAATGAAGTTTGAATTAGTTGAACCACTTTCCGATAGTTACTCTATTTGTCCCAACTTTAGTGAAGATCCTAAAACTAACATTGAGTAAACAAATGGGACGGTATTGTTGAATATGGATAGCATTTTTATTTTTTGGTAGCAGAATTATAGTATCAAAATTTAGGTAGAATAAAGGTAGCTCTCCTCTCTGAAAGCTACAGACATGGCCATTAAATCACCTTTTATGATTTCCCAAAATTTTTGGTAAAACTCTGCGGAAAACCTATTAGGGACGGCGCCTTATTTCTTTTCATTTGCATGATTGCTTCAAAAACTTGTTTTTCAGTAAAGTTTGCAATTAAAATAGCGTTCTCTTCCGCTAAAACCTGATTTATATCATGTGTGGCTGACTCATTCATCACACAATTACTTTTAGGAGGGGGTCCGAACAGATTCTTGTAGTAATCTGAAATGTAATTTTTTAGATTGTCTTGGCCTATGATTGTTCCCTCCTCTTGTTCTACTGAAATAATGTTGGGGAGTTCTTAGGGGAGGATGGAGAGGTTTTTTTCTTTCTATCAAACGCATCTGCAATATCGTACAGTATTCCTCTTGTTCTAGCTGAAATAATGTTTTTCTTCTATGTTTTCCATTTGCAATAAGGTGGAGATACTTAGGTAGTGTTATTATCTCCTTTCTGTATATGTTTGACTTTGGCCCGCTGAGCCCACTTAGCCTCCTCATCTCGTCTCATTTTAATTACTTTGTCATTAGCATCTCTCATTTCTTTCTGTGCTTCCTCACTTAGCGGAATAGTTTCGCTTTTTTATCTAGTGTATCCACGATGTTAAGAAGATGAGCTTTCTCAGCTTTATAACAGACACTCATGTTCCTAGCCCAGCCTCTAAGGAATTGTCTAACATGGCGAATTTTGTTTTGCCAAATTTCCAAAGCGTTTGCCCCGATTGAGATGGCCTTCCACTCTTTGGTTACCATCTCGAAAAAACCCTCCTGCTTAAGCCAAGCCAATTTAAAAGAGAAACTAACTTTATTACCTAGGAAGGCCTGCTCTCCTGAGTCAATCAGAAGAGATGTGTGGTCCGAGGCTGATCTTATAAGAGCACGAACAGACACAGGAGGATATTTGTTCCCAGTCTATACTTGCAGTGTGGACGATGTAAATTACATTGGACATCCCCATCCTCAGCAACTCGTGCAGCCTCGCCTGCACAAGTTGCAGGCTGCTCTAGCAGTGAGTTGATTCAGTGTCGTTCAGAGCAATCAATTCCCGAAGCAGCGTGTGTGGCGTCGGTGTTGTTGCGCCTGACGCAGCCTTTACAGCCACATCCTTCGTCATGGCTTCTTCCTTGGCCCGCCGCAGACGCAGAGCGTAGCAGGAAGGCGCGCAGTGCGCCTGCTCAGGCCACTTGCCGTTTGCGCCATTGATGCTTCTTACTTTACAAACGTGAGTGAACTGCAACTACATTTTTCGTACTGCACTTGGTGATACTAATTGACGATCAAGGAAATTAGCTGAACCAGAGGAAAAAATAATGAAGTGCACAAGAGCGTTCCGTTTCTGGAACATTTTCTGTATGTATGGACATTTCCTCTTTTTTTTTTGGAAATGGGCGTTTTATTATCCCGGCCTCTGCATACCTAGGATACACACAGCGATCAACAACACAACTCAAGACCAAAGCAAAAGTACCAGAATTATAAATAATGATAAAAAACCAAGTCCTCCAAACACGCGATGGCAAATCTATCTGTAAATCATGCCGGGGTTAGTCAGTAACATCCTAGACTTTAGAATGAGAATGATTCATAGGATTCATGTGCATTGCATCCATACCATCTTGCAAGAGAATTCAAAACCATATGTCGAAAACCCTATTTGAAATCCTTTGAATGCGTAGAGACGCAAAGACATGCAATTACACACGGATCTGAAAGTGTCGGATTCGAAGATCGGTTGACCACTAGCAATCGTGTACATACAACATCGGAAAGCCATAGGTGTTGAATACACAAAGATTTGAAACTAGATTATTGTCTCTAGTGCAAGTGGGAGATTGTTGGAGATATGCCCAAGAGACAATAATAAAGTGGTTGTTATCATATTTTCATGCTTACGATAAATGTTTACATCCCATGCTATAATTGTATTAACCGGAAAAATTAATACTTGTGTGGTTTGTAAACATAAAAGAGTCCCTAGTAAAGCCTCTTGTTAAACTAGCTTGTTGGTTAATATATGATCATGATTTCCTGATCACGAACATTGAGATGTTATTAACAACAAGATCATATCATTAGGAGAATGATGAGATGGACATACTCCTATAGTTAAGCATAGCATAAGATCAAGTCATTTAAAATAGTTCACTTGCTATAAGCTTTCAGATACATAGTAATCTAAGTCCTTCGACTATGAGATCATGTTAATCACCATCACCGGATGGATGCTTTGATGACATAAAACACCACTTCGTAACTAAGTGGTTATAAAGGTGGCATTGAGTTTTCGGAAAGTATGTGTTGGGGCACATGGATCAAGAGTGGGATTTGTCCATCCATATGACGGATAGATATACTCTGGGCCCTCTCGGTGGAATGTCATCCAATTAGCTTGCAAGCATGTGACTGGCTCACAAGGAATCAAATATTACCGGAACGATTAAAGAGTACTTATCGGTAACGAGGTTGAACTAGGTATGCAGAGATACCGACGATAAAACCTCGGATAAGTAAAGTATTGCGAGATAAAGGGAAATTGGTATCGTATGTAAATAGTTCATTCAATTATGAAGTAATCATAGAAATATGTGGGAGCCATATGAATTTCCAGATTCCTCTATTGGTTATTGATCAGAGAAGAGTCTCGATCATGTCTGCATAATTCACGAACCGTAGGGAGACGCACTTAAGGATTCGATGTTGTTTAGTAGATAAGGAAAGTGAGTAAAGAGACCGAATGTAGTCCGGAGTCTCGGATGGGATCCGGGATATCATGAGGAGATCCGGAATGGTCCGGAGAATAAGATTCATATAAGGAAAGCCCAATTCCGGAGTTCAGGAATGGTTTTGGTGTTTTCACCGAAATGTTCTAGAAGGGTCTAGAAGGTACACCGATCCGGAGTGGGAAGGGTACATGGATGTGTCATCACAAAGTAGAATGGTTGCATCATGTCCTAGGTCACTTGGAAGATAGAAATCAAACTCTAGTTTGAAAGTCAAAAAGACAGTTTGAAAAAGTCAAACTGGAACATTGGTTTCCAAGTGGAGGGAGGGAAGGAATCCTACCTAAGGCCTTGTTTACTTCTAGGGTATTTGAGGGGATGGGAGGGGATTATTTCATATCCCAGAATTTCCTCGATAGGTCATTTACAAGGCCGGGTTTGCAGGGGATAATCCCAGAATATCCCCACAAATCCCCTCCACACTAGTGTATTTTTGGCTAGATGATGGAGTGCTGGGTTGATGTAGGAGCGCTTCGTTGGGAACCCCAAGAGCAAGGTGTGAAGTAACACAGCAACAAGTTTTACCTTAGTAATAAACCGAAGTTATCGAACCAGTAGGAGAAAGGAAACGTCTCAAAGGTGTTGCAAGCAACGTGGAAACCTGCACAACATAAACTCAAGACTTTGCCCCAACGAACAGTGAGTTGTCAAGCTCACTAGTTTGCTGTAACAAAGGATTAACTGTATGGTGTGGAAGGTGATGAATGGTTTGCAGCAAGTAAACAGTGGAAGATGTATCAATGGTAAAGATTGGACCAGGGTCCATAGTTCACTATAGATGCTCTCCTTAGATAAACAACATGGCATGAAGGGTAAATAAATTATAGCAGGGCAATTGACAGGAACTGAGCAAGGCATAACAATGCAATACTAGACAAAAGGATCCTATGATATTCGATTGGGCAATACAACAATATACATAGACCGATATCCAACTACATCTATGACTAGAAGTCCACCTTCAGGGTATCATCCGAACCCCCTCCAGTATTAAGTTGCAAGCAACAGACAACTGCTTTAAGCAAAGTGTGTAAGGTAAACAATCCACTTGGTACATGAACAAGAGACCGTTGTTTTCTCCCTAGTGGCCACAACACATCTACAACCGAAGAGATTTCTGTCACTTTCCTTGGAAACTAGAGGCATGAACCCACTATCGAGCATAAATACCCCCTCTTGGAGTCACTAGAAACTACTTGGCCAAGATAGCTACTAACAACGGAGAGCATGCAAGATCACAAACAACACAAACATGATAGAATCATAAAGAAAAAACCATTAATAAATCTGACATAGTAATCTCAATATCCATCGGATCCCTGCAAACACAATATGCATGATTACAAATAGATTAGATCTTGATCATGAACGGAGCTCACAAGATCTATACATGAAAGCACAAGGAGGAGATACAACCATCTAGCTACTACATGGACCCGTAGTCCAAGGTGTAACTACTCACGCTTCATACCGGAGAAGAAGGCCTCTGGGGTGATTTTTCCTCTGGTATGGTGCCGGGAAGAACTTCAGATCCCCCCCTGATCTAGGGACGATGGTGGCGGCGGCTATAGACGGTTTCGTGGAGTTTTGATCGGGTGCCTAGGGTTTCTGCATCGGGGGCTTCTTATAGGCGAAGGGGCGAGCCAGGGGGTGCCTAGGGGGCCCACACCCTGCCTAGGCGCGGGCCCACCCTGGCCGCGCCTAGGGGTGTGGTCGCCCTGTGGCGCCTCTCCATCTCTCCTCTAGACTTCGTGTCACCCACGGTAAAATATTGACTTTGGCTTTTGTCCCATCCAATTCCGAGAATATTGATTTTGTGCCTTTCTGGAACCAAAAATAGAAGAAAACAGGCAACTGGCACTGCGGCAACTTGTTAATGGGTTAGTTCCAGAAAACATATAAAAACACCTCAAAGTGTAGACAAAGCAAATCAAAGTAAATACTAAACAAGCATGGAGCATCAGAAATTATAGATACATTTACGACGTATCACTAGATTAAAAACTGTCCATCATGGTAGAGTATTTTTGGGGAAGGCTATTTTAGGGGATTGGAGAGTATTGGGTGATCACCAAATCCCCACATCTTTTAGGGATAAAAATACCGAAGAAGTAAACAAGCCCTAAGGAAGGATTCCTCCCTCTCCCATGTGTCGGCCTAGAAGTGGAGTTGGGGGAGGAATCTCCTCCCCCCAAACCGCCCTCCCTCTCATAAATAGAGGGGAGGGGCGCCCCCTTGAACCCCACTAGAAACCCTAGGTTGGCCGTCGCCCCCCTCTCTAGTTGCGTCCGATCTAGATCCTCCTCTAAGCAGTTGCCGAGTAGCTAAACCCTAGTTGCCAACCACCTCTAATCCTCGGCCCTCTAAACCCTAGATCGCCGGGGATCCCTCTACTCCACCATACACGCTCCGGATTAGGCAAAGCCCTGCGGGATCTCCCCTCTACTTCCGACACCACGCCGTCGTGCTACCAGAATCGCGAGGAGAGAGCTACAACCTCTGCTGCCTGCTGGAACAAGGGAGAGGAAGGTCGTCATCGAGTACCGAAGGTGTGATCGAGTGCAGGAGCGCTGCCGGAACACGGCACCGGAAGGATCGTCTACGCGATCTTGAGATCGGCAAGTGAACGACTACATCACCCATGAGAATCCGATCTCGTTAACCGCTTTGGATCTTCGAGGGTTAGTACTCTATCGACTCGTTGCTACAATCTAGTAGATATATCTTGGATTGTGTGTGTTCATGCGATAGAATTTTTTTGTTTTCCATGCTATGAACCCCTAGAGTGGTATCAGAGCCATGTCTATGAGTAGATCTGTTGCACGAGTAGAACACAATGGTAATTGTGGGCGTAGATGCTTTTGTTATCGATTGCTTCTTGTGTACTTTGCACCTTGCGGGATGGTGGGATGAAGCGACCCAGGATAACCTTACATGACACCATTCATGAGACTTGCTCCACGATCGACATGCAACTTGTATTGCATAAGTGGCTTTGCGGTTGTCTGTCTCTCCCATCATAGTGAAGATTCAATTTACAACGGGAACATGATAGTTCTTGGTTCAATGTTGTGGTTCTTATTCGTAAGTTAGAACGGTACTTATTGAAAGCCCTAAACCACATAAAATATGCAAAGAAAATTAGATGCGTCTAACTTTGTTTTGCAGAGGTGTGTTGTGATGTGATATGGCCATGATTGTGATTATATATGATGTATGCAATGATCCTTGTTATAAGTTGGCAACCGGTAGGAGCCTTATGGTTGTCTTTTAATTTTATTAAGACATGTGTCTCTATTATTCAAAGTAGTTGTAATAGTTGATGCTGGTGGACGACAACCATGGAGCGGTGCCATTGACATTGACGCCACGCCGGTGATGATGGAGAACATGTTTGTGCTTGAAGATGGAGATCGGAAGCACAAAAAGAAAGGCCATATCATATCACATATTATGAATTGCATGTGATGTTGATCCTTTTTATGCATCTTGTATTGCTTAAATCGCAACGGTAACATTATAAGATAATCTCTCTCACATAATACCAAGTAATAAAGTGTTCGTCCTTAGTTATCACCGTTGCTAAGACTTTTTGTTTCGAAGCACCACGTCATGATCGGGTGTGATATATTCTACGTGTGCATACAACGAGAGCAAGCCAGATTTTCTCATGCAGAAACTAAGGTTAATCTTGACGAGCCTAGCATGTACAGACATGGTCTCGGAACATGGATCACCGAAAGGTAAAGCATGAGTCATATAGTAGATATGATGAACATGTTGATTGTTCGCCATTGAAACTACATCATCTCTCGTGATGATCGGACTTGATGTAGTGGATTTGGTTTGTGTGATCACTAAAACAATGTGAGGGATATTGTTTTGAGTGGGAGTTCAACAGTAATATGACTAAAAATTGAACACTATTTATCATAAATTAAATCAAAGTAAATTTGCATAGTTGTTGTAGTCATTGGCATCCGTTTACCACCTTGCGCTTAGTTATAATTGAGATAATAGAACTGTAGAATTCTGGTTAGTTACTTTACAAAATTTTAGAAGTCCTATTGCAAGCTTTCAACAAGTTCTGTTTGCTCTGTAAAGTTTAATAATTGGTATTAAACCAAGAGTAAAAAATTCCATTGTTAGTATATAAGTATCATGTTTGTCTCCATGATTCTTGATATTCTTAATATCAAGGTTATCGGGGAGCTGAAAGAATTGTTTCAGAAACCATCATGTGTGGAAGATATTGCTATATCTGAAACAATGTTTTGGTTGCAACATGAGAGAGTATAATATGGCAAACATTTATGTCTCATATTTGATGAGAATTTACAAAAGGTTGGAGACACTAGTTGTCCTAATCCTCCAAAAGGTTTTGGAGAGCAACATTATACTCGTGATTCACCGTTATAAGCTAAAGTAGCTTGATCATGAATAGTTCCATGATAAGGATGAATATTTGATGTAGGTAAAATGTTTACTACACTAAAAGATTACTAAATAATTGAATTTGAAAGAACACCAAGCATTTGATGATGCTGATCTACTTCAAAGTGCAAGTCCAAAGACATTGGTATTTAACTATACACACTTTGGACTATGTGTCATGATTATGGCGCCACTATTGATGTTGATAGATTTTTTGAAAGGAAAAGGAAATTCTAAAAGAGAAATCTAAGAAATATTTTGGCAAAAAAGAAAAGACTAGAATTGTTCAGCTTAGGTATATAGATGATATACATGTTATGGCTGTATTTCTTGCTTGTTAAACAATATGGTTCTTAAGTATTGGATACCGAATTTGTTGGTATGAATAGTCATACAAAAACAACATAATTCATGAACTGCAATGGCCTAAGTAACTAGCAAGAGAATAGGTGTTCATGTTCATCAAAAACAAACAAAGTTTTGTTGTGTTGATCATTAACATCAAGTCTTACCTTCAAGATTTGTTTTAATCAGGTATTATGAGAACAAAAGGGTTGTTCAAATAATTGCCGTAATCCATAAAGGATGGATGATTTACAAATGTTGTTGGATAAATCACATCCATAAAACTAGTGCTAAAATGTCAAAAGATAATTGATTGAAAGATCAATTAAGAAGTGACATCGCTGTTTAAATTATATTGGAAAGAAAACATGAAGAAACTCCATGTGGATGGAATTTTGGAGTCTTTTTATTTTTTGATCAAATGACGCTTGTGAAACTTTCCTAGAGATAATTAAAACTCCGTTCATAGTCCAAAAGGAAACGAATGACTAGCTTATTTGAACTTGTACATGTAGATGTATGAAGCTCATTATGTGTAGTCGAGAGTGATGGATTTCAATTTCATATGCTTTATCCGAAAATTTGAGTGAATATATGTATATTTTCTTAATGAGGATGAAGTGTGAAACATTTGAAAATTTCCGTAGACTTTCAAGATGAAGTGGAAAATAAATGTAACAAGAAAATAAAGAATTTATGATAAGATCATAAAGGAAGATTTTTGAGTTACAAGTTTAGCAAAACACCTAAGATTAGAGGAATCGTTCCATGGATTTGTATTTCCCAAAACACCATATGAGTATAGAGTATTCGAGATATGCAAAAAAAAACTTGTCTGACATGGTGAGATCAAAGGTGTTAGTAATAAAACTGCCATGGTATTTTAAAAGATTAAAGCTTTCGTGATTGCCACTTTTACACTGAAAAGAGCTCCATCATGATCCGTCGAAATGACACCATATAAATTTATGGTTGGGATAAAACCTAAATTGTCCTTTCTTAAACTTTGGTATGCTAGGAATAAGTAAGATGTTTACAACCAAAGTCAGATGAGTGTGTATTTGTAGCTTATTTTGAATAACCATTAAGTATTCCTCCATAACACCAGAGACAAAAGTGTTTGTTGCTTAGAACGTCAAGTTTCTTTGAAAAGGAATTTTTCGTGAAAAGTTAAGTGGGAGTGTTGGGGATATGCTAAATGGGTATCACCATAGCATGTCTCTAATCTGGATAATCGTGGACCACAGTTGGTAGAAAGGCCCATGGCCTGCTGGGCGGCCCAGTTAGATGGATCCAGGAGGGAGGCCCATGCCGGATAAAGGAAGGCTACGGAGGAGTCACCAGCGTACCCGGAGCCTTGGAGTGCAAGACACGTTATACTAGTTGTATATCGTGTAGGACTCTATAACCTGTCCGGCTAGGACTTTACCTGTAACCCTAGGATCTGGCGACTATATAAGCCGGACCTACGGGGGCCTTTAGGGCACGATACAACTCATACCTCGCACAAAGAACCAATCCCTGTAACTCAGCATATTGGCATTATAGTGATTTATAGCAGGAGTAGGATTCCGCCATCGTCGTGGGATCTGAACCTGGGTAAGCTGTGTTAACTAGTACCCGCCAACCTTCCGGCTTACCCCACATCTCTAAACATGCTCAGATCATCGGTCTGAAGCACTGGGGGCCGACTCGGCTGAGCGAGCCCCATGGCTCGCCATCGCGGCGGTTGGTGAGGGTGTGCCTCAGGTCGTCGGGCTGGCGTACGCGCCAGCTTTGGTTTTTGATGATGTGGGTCCACGGGTCGACTGGCTGCCCGTTGGCGGCGACCATGTTGTTCATCGGCCGCAGGTCGTTGGTGGAGAGTGCCGCGTGCGCGACCCTTGGTTGGAGCTGCAGGGGCTCGGGTGGCGGGGAGTTGAGATTGTTCGCCATTGATGGGCGGCCGCTCGAGGCCGCCCTGCTTCCTGAGGAGCGGGAGTACATGCGCCCCCGCGAGTCGGCTCCTGCGACTGGCTGTTCGACGGCCTTGGTGAGTACGGCCTTGGCATACTGGATCTGCAGCGCGCCTTCCCCGTCACGTTGAGGTTGGCGACCGCGGCTCGACCCGAGATGACATTGTCCATTGGGGTGGAATACAGCGGGAGGACGTTTGCGTCCCGCTCTTGCAGGGAGATGAGGATCCTCGGCTGATCTGGCAGGGGCGTGCGACCGGGCGGTGATGGGGGAGCGCCGTTTGTTGTCGCGCCTGGCGGTGGCCAGGCACTTCCTCCCGGTGGCGCGTTCTCGTGGATCACGCGATCGGCCGCGCGAGCCGGGTCGTTCTTGTTGTCAAAGTTCAGGGCGCGGCCTTGAACGGTGGGGTTCAGGTGCGACCTGATGCGGCGCTGGTGATAGAGCAAAAGCTTATGTACCATCGCCTGCTCGAGGCGAAATTTTTCGCGCTCGACTTGTTCCTTGCGAACCGCCTCCTCTAGGCGCAGGCGGAGTTCCTCGACTTCCCCCGCCATCGTGGTCGGCGGGATCGTTGTGGAGAAGGGTCTGGCGGGGCACTCGTGCCGCTCGCCATGTAGGTCGAGATGAAGCGACTGGATCTGGCATAGAGGTCACCGGAGTTCTCCGATCCGGAGTCGGAGTCAAAGATCCCGAGGATGGAAGGATCCTCGAAGTCCCCCATGTTGGAGACTTGGGTGATAGAGCCCACAGGTGACGCGACGACAACGGATTCGGCGACTAAAGCCGGGGACGCCGAGTCGGCGTCGTCGTTGAGGGTTGTGTCGCCCGCGACCATGTTGCTGGTGGTCGAGTCGTACTCGAAGGCAAGGCGATGGATGGTGCGAACCTGACTCTCAGAGAGCCGATCGTGCGGTGGCGACTCGCGGATGCGCGCCGAGTCCTCCGAGACGATGACGTCGGTGAAGCCGACAAAGAGGCTGATCGTGCCGACCGGCATGATCACGGTGTGCGTGATCGAGCGCGACGCCAGGACGTAGCTGCTTGGCAAGATCTGGAGGATATCGCCGATGGCGATCATGCGGCCGGTGGCGATCGTTTGGTTGATTGGCAAGTAGGGTCTCGCCACAAAACACAGGTCTGGCCGGCCAGGCCCCAAGGTGGGCACCACTGTCGTCGGAATGGCCACGGCAGATGTTGCGATTGGCAGCGAGTAGTAGAACGTGGGGCAAGGGCTGCCAGCCATCTGCGGTGCGAGATGAGGGCAAAGACACAGGGATTTACCCAGGTTCGAGCCCCCAGAGGGTAAAGACCTACTCCTTCTAGATTGTATTGATGAGAGAGTACAATGGACGAGCTCGGCGGCTAGGCGGCGAGTCGAAGGGGTGTATGATGGAATGTAAGTGCTATGTGTGCCCTAGGGAGGTTTATATAGAGTCACATCGCTAGGGTTTACAGATCTACAACCGAGTTGGATAAGGACTCGGAGGGTTTTGACCTAATCCGACTGGGCCTAGTTACGCTTCTGGGCCTTCAGCTTCTAGTCGCATGGCTTCTTCTTAGGTCGTGATCCAGTCGCCGTCCTGCAGACCCACTCACTGGGAGTATGATCTAGTAGGGAACATCCTGCTGGGTATACCCCAGTCGGCATATCCCCATCACCCATGGCAGTGCCGACCGCCTTCTACTTGCGCTTGTACTCCGCCAGAGCGTCGGCTGACAGAGCATCCTTCAGCGAGTCGACATCCTCATGGGCGACGCCCTTGGGGTTGACCTCCTTATAAAAGCGGGTCAGCACCTTCTTGGCCTCGCCAAGAGAGCCCGCAGCAAAGGTGCAGCGATTCTCGATCGCCGCAACAGCATTAGCCAGAAGGTCCCCGTGCTCTAGCGCACTGCGATCAAACGCGACGCCAGAAGCATCTGGCAAAGAAAGGCAGAAAAAAATCGAATAAGGAGCAAGAAAGGGCATCCTAAGACATGAAAGACAGAAAAGGAGACAAGGGCAGCCTACCAGAGATAGCCTTTGCACCAGCCATGAGCTTCTCGGCCACGGCACTCTCCCGAGTGGCTGTCGCCGCCGCGAGCTGCTGCTCACGATCTCCGACCTCCTTCTGCTGGCGCTCTAGGGCCTCCATAGCATCCGATGCCTTCTTCTCCGCCTAGTCGAGGCTCTTTTCGAGAGCGTTCAGCCTACGGAGATCAGCATTGTTCTCATCTGCAGCATAGAAAAATATTGGGTAAATACAAAAACCAAACTTGGTGCACTCAAAAAATAACCAAGAAGAAAGCTACGCACATTGGGGCTGCTTGAGCTCACCCTCCAACGACAGATGCTGCTGGATGAGGAGGTTGGCACCGCGGACAAAAGGCTACAAAGAAGCAAACAAACCCGATGAATAAAGGGCTCGAGGGCTCCCCCTATGCAAATAGAAAGAGCAACACTTACGTGTTCAGGCGTGGACTCTGAAGGTTTACATATACTCTTCCGAGTCACTAGTGCACGAGCCCCCCGCTTCGTGGAGCTCGAATCCTTGTCCTCGGAGTGGGCCACCACCTGGGGAAACGAAGTTGTCGGCTTCGATTCCGCGATCACCTCTTTGGTACCCTCGTCGAGGGACTCCTCCGAAGGATTACTGCTAGCACTTATCAGGTCAATAAAAATCTAATACAAGGCTCAAGCAGAACGACTTACGACTGGATATTTGACAAATTGAAGACAGGAAGCTCCTTCTCCTTCTTCTTCTTCTTGGTCGGCAGTTGCGGGGCCACCACCCGAATGGGCACGGCGGGAAAAGGTGATGATGACGCACCCTCATCCTCGCCATGCTACTCGAGGAAGGACGGACCCTTTGGTGTAGGTGGTGTCGTCCCATCTGAAGATTCACTCCGGGAGCGTTTTCGGGTCTGCCATTCACTCGGCTCGGGGGCTTCCGCAGTAGGAGACTACGTAGGAGAAAGCTCAGATTCGAACTCCGCCACTTCATTATTCGGTGCATCTGTGAACTTCTCAGGTAAAGGGGCGTCATCCCCACTACCTTGAAGTCCTACAAATCAAAGACAAGAAGATTAAAAATTGTCAGTACAAATAGCAAACAGCTAGCACTCAAAATAGCTCTACGCGCAACTACAAGTTGTTCACCTACGGGACTACTTTCTTCACACTAAACGGGGAGGTCAAGGATTTCCCCGGGAGGTCCTCGTCGGCCTTGAACTTCAGCAAGGGCCGAAGAGCTCTATCAAGGTCACCCGAGGACAACTCCCCAGGCAAAACCCTTGTTGGATCGCTGCGTCCAGCATACATAAACATTGGGTGCGCCCTTGCTTGGAGCGGCTGCACCTGACGTTTGAGGAAAGTGCAGATGATGTCGACACCGTTGACCTCCTTGTCGGCCACCAGCTGGAGAGCCTCCACCCGCTTGTAGAGCTTATCCACCTCCGCCGTTTCACCCTCTAAGATGTCGTTCTTCCACTACCTCTTTCGGGTGATCTTCTATGCGGAATCGAAAGGGGAGAGACCAAAATGATGCCCGTCCAACTTGACGTCCCGGATGTAGAACCACTTCCGGCGCTAGTATTGGACGGACTCGCAAATGAAAAAGGAGAAGAATTGGACGGAGGAACGAATAAGAGATGATGCAGCCTCCAAGCGGATAAACACCGCCGGCGCCGGATTGCCTCTACACGAAATAGAGTTTCCAGAAGAGGCCAAAGTGCGGCTCGATACCGAGCTAACACTCGCACAAAGTGATGAAACAAGCTATATGAAGAAGAGAGTTGGGAGACAGATGATGCAACTGAATCTTGTAGAAAAAAAGGAGTCCACGATGGAATTCGTGGACGGGCAAAGAGAGACCCCAGACGATAAAAGCGTAAAACATCACCCGAAACCCTTCGGGTGGGCGAGGAATTACCTCTTGGCCAGGAAGGACGACGTCATCCTTTTCCTTGAGGACAAGGCCGAAATCACGCAGCTTTTGCAAATCCGTCTCGCGCATCTCTGTGCGCTTCCACCCACCATTGGTGGTGCGGGCCGGAGCGGCAACCTTTTTGCCGGCGCCTGCGGCGCTCGATCCCGCTGCAGCAGCTGCCGTCTTCTTCGGTTTGCCCATCTTGGAGCGGCGGGTGCGGCGATGCGAACGGAGAAAAAAGGAAGGAAAGGTGCAGAGAACGTCCAGTGTGCAACACAAAGCAAAGAGCTCACAAAAATGGTGGCAATGGAGACGAGGAAAGAGCAGATGGCGAAGGGTAAAAACACTATTTTTTTCGCGGTATAAAAGGACGAAGACGACACATTGGAGCCGTCGATTGAGAAGCCCTAGCGCGCAACCCAGATCTCACCATACACGTGTCAGTATCAAAACGAATCGTCGCCAGCATGTCGTCCACTACGCGTGGAAACCAAGGAGACGCCGTAACTTCCGCCACGCCTACGCGTGACTTGTCAACGTCAAGTTAGGGATGGGACCCACGGTCGTCCCGCATCATCTCTGCTGCCACAGACAGTTGAGATCACCAATCGTCAACAATGACGTCATTCATGCAAAGCCAGCAACGGCTCGAAGATTTCGACTTATCATACAAGTACTTACTCGAATCTACAATTCGAGAAACTACTCGAGGGCTACTCTTATCAGGAGAACTGGCCACGCACCTGAGAAAATGCAAAGGTAACGTCACCTCTAAAATTATCTTCGAGTCCTACGTCGAGTCTGCGACTCCACTACAGACTCGGAGGCTACTCACATAGGGAGCGTTGGTTGCGCATTCGAAAAAATGTGTCCTTCGGATTAATGCTGAAAACGACTGAACTAAAGTCTCTGCTCGAGTCTACGACTCGAACATACACTCGGGGGCTACTCCCATAGGGAGCACTAGTCGCGCATCCTATGAATCATTCGACTAAGGTCCTTCGGATCAAATACGACAAAAAATCTTTCGGCAACCTTGCCCAAACCAATGCTAAGTGAGAAACAGTCTCCTTGGCCATACGAAACACCTCCGCGGTGATAAAATTTTGCATTTTGTTTATACGACGCAAAGATTAGTCCTATAGATACCATCTAACGGCCTGGCAACGCACCCGACTGCGCTCTGCTAGTAAGTTTCCGTGTCAACAGGCACGATGAAAATCCCGACGGACGCGTTGGGTACATCATTTGAGAAAACACTGGGATTCGATTCATGTAAGACCACAACGTCCTGAGTCGAATCACACCAGCAATCGTTTCGAATTCGAGTCCATGGACTCGAATTTGATGAAGATCGTGTTGTTTTGTCCTATAACAGTTAACTGACCCTAATCCGTCGGGTGAGCCATGCACACGCATCAATAATCCCTATAAACTAAACATTTCTCCTTGTATAAACAGGCTCAACTACAAAGCACCCAAAAGATTGAAGAGTCTTCAGCCGAATCTACGATACAACTGAATACTCAGGGCTACTGACATGGATATATCCTACGGGTGCACAACGTTAGCATACCCAGTCCAACCCAAGGAAGGCCCATGAAAGGACACGCAGCCCATGAAGATTTCGGGTGGCCCAAGCCCATGGCGGTTTCGACTCCTTGGAGGACAAGTCTAGATTAGATAGAATTTCAACCCTTATTTGTAACCGACTCGACCTACTCAGGACCTGACATATCTATAAAAAGGCCAGGAGGGCACGGCGAGAAGGACAATCACCACCCCATACACACACCTCACGACAGATTGCATCTGCGCACCCCTGTAATCTTCGGTTTTGCCGTAATCAAGAGCAGACAAGCAGGAGTAGGGTTTTTCCCTGGGGGCCTGAACCTGGATAAATCTTGTGTCCCTGTGTTGCTTGTCTGTTAACCGTTCCACGACTTCCAGCATCCCCATCTTCTCCAAAACTCAAGTCCATAACAATGGGCATTGACGAGATCGAACCTCGTCACCAAGCGTGTGCCAGGTGGCGACGGCGAGCTAACCCTAGTTGTTGCTTCTCTTTGATTCATCGCGTTAGAGAGGGGGATAAGAGAAAATTGGAGAAGAATTCACCAGCAAGGAGGATATGACTATAAGACTGTGGAAGACATATGTGGTTTGGCCCAACAAAATTTTCCTGCTCCGGAACATAATGGAGAGTTAGTTGTAGTTTGTTTGATTGGATAACCGAGAGAGATGTGTGCGTGACCTATCCAAATCAGTTTGAACTTTGAATTAGTTTGTTACTCCGATGCCCATGTGTGCATACGTGTATTAGATATTCTTAAGTAAATTGTTAGCGATGGCATTTTCTTTGTAAATATCTTAAAGTGTGATAACGTATGACACCACCGTGTTATCATTGTAGATTCACCGTGTCTAGTGCGCCCCGTAATCTTTGTCGGGTTTGTAGCTGCTTGTATTGTTATTCTGTCATGGAACTGGATGGTTCTTCCTTTAACCCATATTAGTTAACTTTGATTTGTCAAAATTTCGATGAATCTATATACTAAATAGTGTCCAGATTCATTCAAATCTAGGCAAATCCAAAGGGTCGAAGGTAGTATTTATAGGTCGAATATGTGTTTGTAAATTTCTAAGAGATCAATCTCTGAACCAGGTAATTTGGCCAGATAATCTCACCAGTTCATCATCCCAATCCTTCCTATTAGTTTCATTAATGAATTCATCCCCAGAGTGTTTGCAATCAAGGATCAAGAAAGAATCCCAAGTCTATCCTATCTTAAACGGTCGAAAGCACAATTCCTTTCTCTTCCTATACCGAAATCGTCGTTTCATTCCTCCGCAACTTCTATCGCGGACGACCATCCTAGATCAGATTTTGGTGGTCAGGTCCAATGCACGGTGTACTTTTCTTCGTTATTTCAGTCAACCGTATCGTAGTGTTCGTCTATCTCCTTCTCACCGTTGGGTTGGGTCTGCCCAGTGCAAGAGCGTGGTACTGCTTTTTTTTCGGATGGAGAAAAACATGGTACAGTACTAATCTTTTCCTATGTGATACAGCCCGTGTCCTGTCCACCCTTTCTTCTCAGACGGCGTGCTTCTCCTGCCGGCCCAGTTCAATATGTTGGGCCATCCGAGGAGCAGCTATTTGTAAAACATGATATTCAACGTGTACGAGTAAAGATTTTTGCTTTCCGAACTTTGGTCCTTCCCTTTTTTTTAAATAATTATAGGCCTAGTTTTTTCATCCAATTTTTTGTTAATTTTAACCAAACTTTGAGTTTACCAAATATGGGGGCACCAATAAATTCAACCACCCACGTGTTTACCATCAAATTAAGCACAATGTATTATGCCGAAATTTAAATTAATAAACCAAGCTGGTGAGGAGAACTTACACACTTTTTTTTGGGTGCTGAGGTCGGATTTTTGTCAATTTCCCACCATGTCTTCTAGCGACTCCTTCCAAAACACCTCTCTATAGAGGAGGACAAGAATGAAGCTGGAGGACTAGGCCCCATTTCAAAGTGGAGGGACGGAATGAGAGGTCGTAAAGAATAGGATCTGAAAGAGGAAGATGATTACCATTATCAGGATTACTAAATATTATTTGATAAAGAATTGATCATGTACGAAAAATCCTTGGCCAAAAAGGGAACAACAAATTATTAGCTAAAGCACAAGGATCGACATCCAAAGAAAAAGGAACCTCCAGAAGTGAAACATCATCTACACAGATCTTCTCTATAAATCAAATCTTGTTATCCTCTATCGATGATGCGTAAGAAAAGAGACCGTTAGTGAAGCCAAGAGAAGTAAAAGTGACATATACCTAATGTTGGAGCCGGAAATCCATTAAACCATGTCGATATCATCGACAATCATGTCTAGAAGGTTGGAAGAATCGCTATGGAGGCGTCAATAATGTACTCCATCACGAAAAGGCAAAGCTTAGGCCATTGTGGTATTCGGTGCCTACCTAAGCTTGTCCGAAGCTAGGAGGACATTTGTCTAGTGTCAATTTTATTCGTCTTTATCTTATTTTAATATGTTTTTTGAAGTACTGAGTTAGCTTATCTTTATGGTTTGTGTGGGGTGGCTACCTAGAGTGCTTATCCATGTATCCCTTATGGTAAGAATATGAAGTGAATTTGAGTGTTGGGTTATCATTGATCTTCGTTATTTAATGTTTATAAAATAGTTATTTTTATAGCAACTTGGTTATGAGAGATTTTAGACCCATATTATTTTCATTCTATAGTTTGAGCATGTTGAGGTGGTTTAGAATCTAATTGATCAAATTTGTTTCCCAAAGTAGCAATCTTCTTGTTAAACTTCTTAGTGTTGCACATTGGCACTGCACAGACCACTGGCGATTTGACCTTGGTTGCTCCAGATCTAGAAACCGAGCCACACTTGGGAGCCATACCACACAAGAGAGAAGTTTGAGAAGAGGAAGGAGCTTGTAGGGAATCCTCGATTCGGCATGTCGTCGGGCCGTCGCAAGCATTGATGGCAAGGAGCCAAGTATGGGAAAAGGATGGTTCGGCTATGGCAGAAAAATTACCCTGTGAGCGCGACTCACAAGACGTGGCCTATCTTCGGCCCATGTATATCTTGAATCTTTCTTCTATTTAGTCTTCGTAGTTTTACCATCGGAAATCATAAGGAAGAAATGCTCTTCCCATTGCTCGGTTTACACAACTAAGCTACATGCACAACTTGATTTCTCACACGTAAGCTCAAACATTCTTATCATATACTCTACCTGCAAAATGAAGATAAGGGTGCACACGTAGAGTGATAATGACATTATCATATTGCAGTCAAATTTCAAAATAAATAAAAATGCAATAGTCTAAACCATTTGTATGTCGCAATTCATTTTCTTTGTTTGGCTGCATATCGATGCAAAACTAGATCCCACATAGTGGTATACGTCCCAACAGCAAACAAAATAACATACTTTCCCGGTTACTAGCTAGGCAGCACCGATGCATTAGTTCCGAAGATCCAATGTGCATGTAGTGTAGTTCCCAAGATTTTGTGGAAATAATTAGTCCGACGATGCAGATGCTTGTAGTAAATCGAATTCCTTCTAAAATTTCTACTCCGTAGTTTTAAAGATTCTTTTCATGCCAACAAGTGCACAGTTTGCATGCATCCTCAGGCCTCAGCATGTACAGTAGTGCTCCCATCTATCTGTATATCCGGCGGCACTGACACGAGAGATTATCTGGGATCGATCGCCAACTAGCTCGATCTCGATCATCATTCTTTATCTGGACTCCACATGGCCTGTTCCGCTCGCATGCATGGATCCCGTGCTTTTTCCAAAACGTCTCCGCAAGCTGCCGTGGCACTGTGCCAGAGCTCCATCCCTCAGTCCAGTCCTGATCCATCGACCGATCGCCGCGCCCTGGGGGCCAGCACGTAACCGAAAACCTGTGACGACCGTCGCGCCACCGAGACCCCAATCAGGCACCCTGTGATCACGGGTATAGAGCACTACTGTATACACTCGATCCTCGATCGTCTCCTCCTGCCACCACTACAGTGCGCCGCACAGCGACCCACGCAACCGCCAAGGAGGAAGCCCCTAGCGCGCGACGGCATCGACCGAGCCAGACCATATCGGGCCGGGGGAACAGGGCGACGTGATCGACGCGGGTGCGTGGCCGCCGCCCGATCCATCCATGATCCATCCATCGCCAGGTAAACCTCAGCATGCATGGGAGAGCGGCCGCCCGGCTCGCGAGACGGCGGGGCGATCTGTCGGAGAGCGACGGTGTCGGGGGCATTGCGGCCGCTAGCTGGGGACGAACCGCTCAACCGCCCAGCTAGCTAGCCAGCCAGGGGTGATTAGCGGGAGCAGTGTCCATGGATCAAAGCATGTATACGTACGGCGATGAGACGGACGGGTAGGTGGCGACTAGATTAATTAGCGTGGCGACGCTGGTTTGGTTCGGGGACACGGCGAGGACACCATGATGAGGGCTGCTTAGTTGTGATCGCGCAGTTAGGGCCAGGGTATTAATCGCCCTGTCCCCTGCTCGCCCTCCAGTGTTCCTATAGCCAGATTGGCACACTTCGGTACCCTGAGATTGACGGAAGTTGTGGTGTTTGGACCATCATTGTGTCTTGCTAGGCCATGGACCTGCAGCTATATGGGTGTGCTTTTTTCTGGTTTTTGCCTTGTTGGAGGTCGCCCACTTAACCAGGTCATCACAGTACTAGTTTGGGTTTTGTCTTGCAGTGCTCGTACAGTCGTACTACTGTATAACACGTCAAATTAAACGGGTGACGGCAGTGACAACAGCAAGGGGTCATTAAAGAGCAGAGAAGAACATTTTTCATGTGAGAAAATACAAGATATTTTTCTGGTCTCGATAGATGTACAGACACATATATCTACAAGCTTTTCTTCCTAGTTTCGCTCCTGATTAAACTCCACCTTAAACCCTGATGATCTCAGCGTAGCATTGGGATGCTATCCTCAAATTCATTTTAGACTATATTTTAGTATGGGGGACTGTTTCAAGATCCAGCAGCAGATACATGCATGCATTGGTAGTATGGAGCAAAAGCTTAGTGGGTGATGCGTGCACAGTGCACCTGCATGAGCAATGCATCCCAAAAGCCAAGCTAGGCGTGTTATTTTGTAGACTACATACACACGTCTTTATAAAACAAAAAGACATATATGCAAAGTTACAAACGTCTTTATAAAACACAAAGATTGAAAAGGGAGTGTTGCCAGTGATGATCTTGTCGAGCAAAGGGTCTACCGGTATGGATAGTGGCGAGCAAGGGGCTGGTTTTGTAATGTATTTCCTAATCATGGCATCCTTTTACCCTTCGTCTCTGTCCTTGAAATATGGATTAGTGGGTAAGTGTGCCTACTTAAAACAATGCTAATCATCTACACACAATCCTCCCTCTTAGCATAAACATCTGCCTCCAAATACAAAATTGCCGAGGTTCTGAAAAGTTCGCCAGGTGGCTCGGCAAGATCTTTGTTATAAGGCAAGATCTTTTAGTATTGAGGAGAAGAAAATATATCTTTCCAATAAAATATTATTCCGTGAAATAAAAAATATCAATTGATAGTACTGCTTGCCGTTTTGATGCCCAACCTAATTCGTTGGCAGTGCCAGCAGCCTTGATTTGAAACGCACGACAGTTCGGCTGATTGGCTCCTTCCAACACACACCCTTCAGCATACGGCACTCGCTCTCATTAAATTGATCGGTTGATAATTAGGCCGAAGATTACGGACAAAATCATTTCGCTATGGGCAGGGCGGTCTCCACCAATTAATAGTCCAATACTGTCCCCCAATTAAATCTTAAATCGTTTGAGCATCTCCTCAACCAACGGATGGATGTAGGAGGAGGCCAGCTGATCATTGCTCGCCACCGTTTGGTGCGTGGATGGCTCATCGACAGAATACGTACTGCTCCTGTGCTCTACAAGCTCTGATGTCCCACCTAAAAAAGATGACGAACTGGTTGTTGGTAACTAATATAACGGAATGGCGGATCGTCTAATAGATACTCCTTTAATGCAAGCGGACGAAAAGCTTAAATTGATCCTTCTTCAATTGAGGTGTGCTGCTACTCTATGATCCTGTTCTTCTGGTGCATCTGGTGCAACCATGGTTAAAAGCTTGCGTTAAAAAAAAAAATTGAGCTTAGAGATACAGTATACATTAGCATGTCACACGATTTGAAATTCAAACCACTACAGGACGCGTGCGCTACGCCGAGGGCAAAAAGCCGTCGGCGTAGGCTAAAATGCCCTCGGCGTATGGTACGCCGACGGCTGCCCTCGGCGTAGCCTCCTCGGCAAAGGGCTCCCTCGGCGGAGTACATAGAGATCGTCGGCGTATCAAAATGCCGTCGGCGTATGCTACGCCGAGGGCAATGCCGTCGGCGTAGCGGCCGTCGGCATAGCTTGTCGACAGGTTGTAAAAATATTTTTTTCAAAAAAAAATTATTTTTATTTTTTTTCTCAATTTTTGAATCTTTGAATTGTTTGACTCGTTAATATCTCACTTTGAACATTTTTAACACTAATTACACTTAATATTTAATTAAATTGCAGTCTTGGTCGAACTTACCGGCCGGTCACCCATCCTAATACTACTCCAGCTCCAGCACGCTTAACTTCCTCGTTTCTTCAGAATCTGTTTCCGCAAAATAATTCATACATTGTTATCAATACTATGATATCAATCTTATTAACCCTTATATCAACATGTCACATGTTTGTATTTTTTGAAATTGCAAACAATTATTTAAGTAAACATTAATTAGTAAGTAAAAATATTATTGAATTCAAATAAAAATATAATAATTTTACTTTTTTGTATTTTTCTATTTAATATGAAATAATTAATATCTTTAAATCTGTAAATCGGAATTTAACAAATAATATGTCTAAATTGATCGGAAAAATGAGAGGAATCCAAATATGATATCCATATCAACTAATCACAAACCCTCCGTTTTTGAATTATCTGTTTGGTGGTTGCTTTAGAAAATTCCCTTTTTGCGCTCAGATAATGAAAAACGGCTTTTTGGTGCGATGAAAAGGAAAACTTGCATTAAATCTTTGATAAAATAGCATATTGTGAACCTAAAAATGATTTTTCTAAAAAAACATGAGCATCGGATCATGTACATGTAGTTCATATCTGACCCACTTCCTGCCGATTCGGCAGGAATTTGTCTTTTTCACTAGAGGTGGACGGAAAGGTTTCGGATCCCCTTTTGGACATTGTCCATATAAGGTGGTATAGTATTTTTGTAAAATATGGTGGTAGCATTTTAAATTAGCCATTTGGTGGTTGCTTTACAAAATCGTCCGTTTTTTGTGCTCGGAAAATGTGAAATGGCTTTTTGGTACGACGAAAAGGAAAACTTCCTCCTGCAACATTGTTTGTCATCCCATAATGCATGTGTATGCACAATATGGGCATATTATCACAAACTATGCCTTGATTCTAGCCATAACATTGGTCATTTGACCCGAAAGCCAAGAAACCTCGAATGAGATAGGTCATTTTGTGAAGGTTTTTTTGAGACATAATCAATATATAAAGTTTAATATTTTTACTTATAACTATGTCACATAATATGACACCATGCGAAGGTTTCGCATTGTTTCGATCGTTTTTGAATTTTTTTATGCCTGTTTTAAACTATCATCAAACTTTATCGAAGGGCGGGCATGAAGATTCTTAGCTCGGGGCCGAGCCTCGCTAAATTTGCATTGGATCTTTGATAAAATAGCATATTGTGAACCTAAAAATTATTTTTGTAAAAAAACATGAGCATCGGATCATGTACCTATAGTTCATATCTGATCCACTTCCTACCGATTCGGCAGGAATTTGTCTTTTTTACCAGATTTGGACGGAAAGGTTTCGAATTTCCCTGTTGGGACATTGTCTATATAAGGTGGTATAGTATTTTTGTAAAATGTGGTGGTACCATTTTGAATTAGCCATTTGGTGGTTGCTTCACAAAATCGTCCATTTTTTGTGCTCAGAAAATGGGAAATGGCTTTTTGGTGCGACGAAAAGGAAAACTTCCTCCTGCAATATTATTCTCCATTCCATGATGCATGTGTATGCACAATATGGGCACATTATCACAAACTATGCCTTGATTCTAGCCATAACATTGGTCATTTGACCCGAAAGCCAAGAAACCTCGAATGAGATAGGTCATTTTGTGAAGGTTTTTTGAGACATAATCAATATATCAAGTTTGATATTTTTACTTATAACTATGTCACATAATATGACACCACGCGAAGGTTTCACATTGTTTTGATCGTTTTTGAATTTTTTATGCCCGTTTTAAACTATCGTCAAACTTTGTCAAACGGTGGGCATGAAGATTCTTAGCTCGGGGCCGAGCCTCGCTAAACTTGCATTGGATATTTGATAAAATAGCATATTATGAACCTAAAAATGATTTTTGTAAAAAAACATGAGCATCGGATCATGTACCTGTAGTTCATATCTGACCCACTTCCTACCGATTCGGCAGGAATTTGTCCTTTTCACCAAAGGTGGACGGAAAGGTTTCGGATCCCCCTGTTAGGACATTGTCCATATAAGGTGGTATAGTATTTTTGTAAAATGTGGTGGTAGCATTTTGAATTAGCCATTTGGTGGTTGCTTCACAAAATCGTCCGTTTTTTGTGCTCGGAAAATGGGAAATGGCTTTTTGGTGCGACGAAAAGGAAAACTTCCTCCTACAACATTGTTCGCCATCCCATGATGCATGTGTATGCATAATATGTGCATATTATCACAAACTATGCCTTGATTCTAGCCATAACATTGGTCATTTGACCCGAAAGCCAAGAAACCTCGAATGAGATAGGTCATTTTGTGAAGGTTTTTTTGAGACATAATCAATATATCAAGTTTAATATTTTTACTTATAACCATGTCACATAATATGACACCACGCGAAGGTTTCGCATTGTTTCGATCGTTTTTGGATTTTTTATGCCCGTTTTAAACTATCGTCAAACTTTGTCAAACGACGGGCATGAAGATTCTTAGCTCGGGGCCGAGCCTCGCTAAATTTGCATTGGATTTTTGATAAAATAGCATATTTTGAAACTAAAAATGATTTTTTGTAAAAAAACATGAGCATCGGATCATGTACCTGTAGTTCATATCTAACCCACTTCCTACCGATTCGGCAGAAATTTGTCTTTTTCACCAAAGGTAGACGGGAAGGTTTCGGATCCCCCTGTTGGGACTTTGTCCATATAAGGTGCTCTATTATTTTTGTAAAATGTGGTGGTAGTATTTTGAATTAGCCATTTGGTTGTTGCTTCATAAAACCGTCCGTTTTTTATGCTCGGAAAATGGAAAATGCCTTTTTGTTGCGACAAAAAAGAAAGCTTCCTCCTGCAACATTGTTCTCCATCCTATGATGCACATGTATACATAATATGGGCACATTATCACAAACTATGCCTTGATTCTAGCCATAACATTGGTCATTTGACCCGAAAGCCAAGATACCTCGAATAAGATTGTTCATTTTGTGAAGGTTTCTTTGAGACATAAGCAATATACCAAGTTTGATATTTTTACTTCTAACTATGTCACATAATATAACACCACGTGAAGGTTTCGCATTGTTTCGATCATTTTTGAATTTTTATGCCCGTTTTAAACTATATATAATGTTTTATGTTTTACTTAATTTTTATTTACAAATGTGTAATATTTGAGTGTAGATAGATAGGTCTTATTGTTCTGCAAATTTTGATATATTATTTGTATTTTTACGAATTAGAATGATTTAGTTATGATTTTTCAAAGTTTAATGAGATAAAATAAAAAAATAGCTACGCCGAGGGCAGCCGTCGGCGTAGCATAGGATATGCCGAGGGCAATTCTACGCCGACGGCTGCTTGGCGGAGCTAGCCTAGACGATGGCTACGCCGACGGCCCCGACGTTTGGTCGTCGGCGTAGCTTCCCATTCCTGTAGTGAACACCCATACTTTCCACATTTGTAATGAAATTGGAGGGTTGGTGGCTCCTTTCCTCGGAAAAAAATTAACCCATAACTTTGGAAAAAAATGCATGGCAATTATTCCAAACTTGGATGGGATTGGGTCCATTAATAAAATCATTGTTGAATGCGTTGTTTTGCTCTTAGTGTTGTGCAAGCATATTTTATTAAGTACATTTAGGCTAAAAATATCAACCCATATTTTACTTAAGCAATTGTTTTGATATTTTGAGACTTTGTTGAGTTTTTACCAAAAAACATTCCCTCCTAGTATGTCTGAGAAAATTACTACAAAGATTGGATGCTCCGCTTGAGTTCAAAATTTCATAGTTTGCACTAAACATTATGGTTCATTTTTAAGAAGTTTTTTTAATTTTCTTCTAAAAGACTTCAATTTTTTTAGCATATTTTATAGGGACAACTAATCATATTTGGCGTCAATGGGCTAATCCATGTAGACATGTCATTTTGTTACGATTAGGCTTACTATTATTCTTTTTTCTTCCAAACTATCAAAGGTTTTTGAAAGGGCACAAATATCGTTTAGAGGGGCAGGGTGAATAGATGATTTAAACCAATTATGACTTTGGCTCTAATAAATATGGAATAAAACTAGCATCTAATTTATCAAGCACAAAACCTAAAAATGCTAGGTTCACCTATGTTTACCAATAACTTATGCTAAATAAGACAATAAACTATGAGATAACAAGATGTATAACTTCAAGCACAAAGATTATCACATAGTAAAGTGCGTAAAAAGCTCGGGTTAATTGTACAAACTTTACTTTTTTGCTTTATTTTAGTATATTATGTACTCTTCTTTAGGGAAACAACATTTGGCTTGGGTTAATTGTTTACAACACTATCTTAGTGTAACTACTAAAGTTATTTAATAAATCATGCGACAAATATAGTTTTTTTTCAAAATGGGGATCGTGCCCTAGCCTCTGTGTTGGTTGATGCATATGGCATTTTATTACTTTATTCAAATGCGACAAATATAATTGAGATTATTAACCAAACACATGTTATTTTGTATTAGTTTGATTTCTTTATGCGCTATACATATCAACATCATATCTCACTTTTAAGACAAACTAATTAAATGGTTATTCCAAAAACTTTAATAAAATTAATTCAATGTGGGCTCATTTACACACCCGTATAGTAACGGTTAGATTTCAGTTTGTGACCAAAGGGCCAAGCACAAGGAAGGGAGTGTTCGACGCCATATGGATTGTGAGAAGTACTTGTTGGATTAATTCATAGCAAGGGAGGACAAGTGTGATCTTTTACCACCTGGCATCGCAAAACAGTTCGAAACATCCCTATTAATCTCTTATTCATTGTTTGTGTCTAATGTGAGTTAGCTAAATAGATAAAAAAGATTACTGAATCGTTGACTCTGCCCACATGATAATCATATCTTATTTTTAAGACAAAATAATTATTGTGTTATGTTGTAGCTTTTCTCAACCATTTTGAAAAATTTATAATTATTTGATTCATATGAAGTGTAAACATTTTGTACTTTGATTTTTACATGGACTTATATGTTTTATATTGAACGGTACTTTCTGCAACTTTGAATTCTCATCCCTACACTTTTTTCACCCATCACTGAATATTGAGCCGTATGTCGTGGTTTATTTTTTTACCTAGTATGTAGTATTTTAATTGGCTTAATGTGTGAATTATTGTACTCCCTAGATTGTAACATCTCTATACCTTGAGCATTTGAATGTTCATAAATAAATCAGATGTATGTACTATGTATAGAGTTGGCACATAAGAGCCGTATATTCTAGATTGTATGAATACCACATGCCACGTGTGGAGGAGGACAGCCTTCTAGAATATCGGTTGAAGATCAAAATCACGCTAGTTTTGTTTGTGCTCCACATGCGCAAACAATTGACTGAACTGCACATGATATAGTTTCTCATTAGCCTGTCAAACAAATACTAGTATCTACTTGCCAATAATAAAAGTTAGGATAGAACACCATAGCCAATGTTTGTACTCCATGTGTTGGGCTCAGCAAGTTCTGCTGCGCATGGTAGCACGTAATCGAATGGGCATTGTCTAATAATGTTTGGTTAGATAATGTATGCACTATCTAACATAATTGACCGAACCCCCTAGCCAATTCCCTAGCTCCATCTGTTCCACTCAACGCATTGTTACGTAAGCTGGATTCCAAGAATTCGGAGCCACCCAAACGACAAATATCTGAAGACTGGTTAAAATATGTCAGACTGGCCGGTTCGCACGTACAGGTGCGCCTAGTTATCTAAAATAGTCTGGCCAGTTTTGACGCCGAGGCGGCCAATGGGCAGCGCACAGATGGCTCCGAACCAGCCACAAGCTCCCCGTCTCCTCAGCAACGATAGAGCGGCGATGATCGATCGAGGTCGAGGTCGACACCTCGAATGCTACCAAAAGAAGAAAGCGTCCGGTAGCGCTAGGCTAGTAGCCACCGGCTCGCAGCTATCTTACCTCGTCATCATCATTTCATTCACCCTAAGTAGCAGCACGCCTGATCGCGACCAGCTAACCCGAGCTGGTTAATTTAATTAATCTCCGGTGAAGTTAACATCAGCGGCAGCATCCTCTTGTTAATCGGGGTGCTTCCGTTTGATAATAACAGTCACCTTGTCGTTGGTGTTTAGCGTAGAATAGATTTCTGCCGACCCATACGTAGGTGTAGGATGTAGGAGTAGTCCACCCAAGGCTTGGCCTCCTGCCGCGTGTCGATGTTGGGCCCTCGCTGCGGTTGGTAGTGCTGTAATAACATGGATATTAATGAAGAAGTGTGCGTCCCAGTCAGACTGGTGAAGAGTCCACGTTCCATGCTTGATCGCATTTTCCTTCACAAGCTTAGATAAACTAGAAAACTGGTAGTACACGGTCAATATAGATATTGCGATGGACCAACTTAATCATCATCCAAGCCACAAAACGTTGTGCTATATATTTTTCTGAATGAGTTGATCTATCTGTGGTTAATGGAAAAAAATAATGTGCTGATAGACAAATCCTAGTATTCGATTTGATCCAAATTACTTGACTTAAATTTATCAAGATACAGATAATCCAATACTAAATCATGTCTACATAGAATCTAACCAAATCTAAATCAACTAATTTGGTTGGAGGGAGTACATTTTTTTTTTCTACGTATGTAACATCGTTGCCAAGTTCTTGCGTGCAGTGGAGGCATTGTTATTGTTTAATATGCTACTAGTACTGTTCACCATCGTGATAATATTATTAATCAATGAGGAGGAGGAAGAGGTCGTTAAGCAGCAGGGCGGAGCAGCCCATGTCACCCGTGTCCCTACGCACGTCAGAGCAACATGCCTTTGCCTGTCGTTGCGCAGGCGTACAGTTAGTTTCTTCCCAGGGTCCATCACGGAGCGAGACTCTGCATATAAGTAGCGCCCTACCGCAGACCTCCATTCTCAGCACCAACCAAGAGGAAACGACCTAGCCGATCGAATTCGCTAGCAACCACCTGTCTGCAGCTCTTCAACTCCTCTTCATCCAGCATCAAGCATACTACATGGCGAAGGTCCACCCTAACATGGTGCCCCGGCCGTCCACTGTCGGCGAGCGGGCGGAGGAGGAGGCGCCGACGACGCTGACGGTGTGGCGCAAGTCGCTGCTGTTCGACTGCAAGGGGTTCACTGTGTTCGACGCCAGGGGCAACCTGGCCTACCGCGTGGACAGCTACGCGTCCGAGAACGGCGACGAGGTGGTCCTCATGGACGCGGCCGGCCGCCCCGCCTTCACCGTCCGCCGCAAGCGGTTCAGCCTCCAGGGCGAGCAGTGGCTCGTGTTCGCCGGCGAGGAGACGCGCCGGCCCGTCTACGCCGTCCGGCGGAGCGGGCGCGGGAAGACCATGGCGCACGTCACCGCTTGCAGCGCCGGGGTGGCCGGAGCGGCCTCGGCCTCGCCGTCGTTCGAGGTGGAGGGGTCGTACGCGCGGCGGTGCTGCGTGGTGTACGACGCCGAGAGGCGCGCGGTGGCGGAGCTGAGGCCCAAGGAGGTGGTCGGCACGGACGTGTTCCGCCTCGTGGTGCAGCCCGGCGTCGGCGTGTCGCTCGCCATGGCCGTCGTCGTGGCGCTCGAGCAGATGTTCGCCAGGCCGTCCCTCCTCCGGAGCTGGTCCTCGTAGATTACTCTACTACTCATTTTGTTTATTCATGTCAATTTAGTAGAGCTATTACTAGCTTTTTTGCCCCTTGCACTTGGGGTTGCCGGGTTGGGGTTACGGATTGTGAAAATCGATGGATCGATGGATGTGTGTGGGCATGAGAGCACTCTGTGCTCCGTGATGCCCCCCAAATTCGCATACTGGTACATGACCAATTCAAGTTATTTTTTGGATTCATGGAAGTCCCTACCCCCTACTTACTTCGTGTCTGTGTGTATATTCCAGATCAAATCGTGAATTTTGTAAGGATTGGTGGAACTGTAAATGCCCAAAATCGAATGGAAAAAAAATACTATACCAGGTATTATACTACTAGACAATTCTTTTTGTATACGGTTCTCAGCTTCTCGATTTGGGGATAACATCTTGTCCTCTTCGGAGAGCCGTCACAGTCTCCTCGCATCTACACGTATGCGTTTCGTGGCTTGCGAGCTTCTGGTATCTCTGCAAAGGGATCGACCAGATCACCAGTGATGGACATGGTTTCTCGTATCCTCCTCTGCTTTCCGCGCTGGATGGAAACATGGAATCATATTTGTGGAAACATTTTGTCCGACCTTTTCATGTGAACTGACTGGCACTGGCAGGACCATGACCCGTCGCTAATTTGGCCCTTTGCTAGCTTGCTAGCAGCTAGACTCCCGGTCCCGGTCCCGGAGAAGAGAAGAGACGTGCACACCTGGGATCGGAAACGAAATTCAGTTAGGGCCGGGAGAAAAGCTGGTGCACAGGCGCTTTCTGGGTACGTCTGGCGTGTCAGTCCAGCTGGTGATGGTACGTGTTGCGATCGGCTCTCAATTAATGGAGGATTTGGTGGACGGCCGGTATGTGCAGTGCAGCTTGCAGAGGCCGGATCATCTTGCTTTCTTTCTTTCTGACAGCGCTCCATCCGCGGCACTCAAAAAGCAAACCCAAATGGGGTTTTGAGGTGCTCGTCGAAAGGGAAAAAAAAGGGCCCGCACGGCAGTGAGTGGCTGCCCAATAAGTTGGCTTCTAGGCAAAGGATATATAAGAGTATCTCCACTCAGGTTCACAGGACGTTTTCAGGCCATTTTTCATCCAGACAACGGTTTTTTTGACCAGTCGCATTTCTAGGCAAAGGATATATAAGATACAACACTTGCACGCTATTATAGGTAAATTTTTTGGCTAGTCCAATCAAACACATATATAAGCATAAAATTATTAAATACAACATTTCTAAGAAATATCTCTAAGATACATTCCATTATAACAGTTGTTTCTTAAGTATTAATATCTTCTATGAAAACATGCTAAGATACATCCCATTGGAAAAGGCCTCATAGTTGGCTTACATTTAATTATTTGTAAAATCTCAATACAAACTAGTATACAAGATCTATTTGTTATTAAATATTCTAGTATTACGTGTTATGATATTATATCATACTATGAAACTATAACCCTTCTCTCTTCATTAATTGAGTTGCCACATCAGCTTTTTTCCAACTTGACATGCATGATACTATCATTAGGAGCATCTCTTAAAGACTGCTTCGTCGATTTCCAAGGCGAGGATGACCACGTGGCGACAGCATGTCACGGCATGGCAACCTACCTAAAGGGAATATGCCCGAGAGGCAATAATAAAGTGGTTATTATCGTATTCCTTATTTATGATAAATGTTTATTTTACATGCTATAATTGTATTAATATGGAAACGTTAATACATGTGTGTTTAATAAACAAAAAGGAAGTTCCTAGTTATGCCTCTCTTATAAACTAGCTCGTTGATTAACATGATGATCAAAGTTTTCTGATCATGGACATTGGATGTTGTTAATAACAAGGTCACAACATTAGTGTAATGATGTGATGAACATTCATCCGAAGTATAGCATTACGATCAAAGTCATTGAGTTTATATTGCTATAACAACTTACGAAGTGATCCTAATCCTTAGACCATGAGATCATGTCAATCACTAACACCGGAAGAGTTTCTCGATGACATCAAACGTCACACCGTAACTGGGTGATTATAAAGATGGCTTCAGAACTACTAAAGTGTTATGTTGAGACCCATGGATCAAGAGTGGAATTTGTTCATCCCGATGACGGATAGATATGCTCTGGGCCCTCTCGGTGATATCACATTAATTAGCTTGCAAGCAAGTGATTTGATCACTAAAATGTTATATCACGGGAACGAGAAAAGAGTGCATGTCGGTAACGAGATCAAACTAGGTATGGAGATACCGATGATCGAATCTCGGACATGTAATATATCGTGAAACAAAGAGATTAAGATACTAGCGTAAAAGGTTCACACGATCACAGAAGTCATCGTTGAATGTGTGGGAGTCAGTACGGATCTCCAGGTCCCGCTGCTGATTATTGATCGGAGAGGGGTCTCGATCATGTCTGCATTATTCGTGAACCGTAGGGTGACACACTTAAGGGATACCGACACCATTCGGAGCAAATGATATGCCAGAGAAAGAAAAAGGAAAGCGCAGGAATTTATTTCACTAGACACCGAAACTGTTTCGGTTGAAATTGCTGAAACTGGTTCTGCATGTGAAATTTGAAATGTTGTAAGGGGTTTTATATGAATGTTTGTTAATTAAAGTAATTAACAAAATTCTGAATAAATAAATAAAAGAGTTTTATTTAAATGAGAGCTTGCATTAAATTTGGTGGAAATTTAATGCATGTGAGTGGATTTTGAGTGGAGGCTTTTTAATGAGAGTGGAGGCTTTTCATTTTGAGTGGGAGCTCCACCCACATGAATGTGGAAGAGGTGGGGGCAGCCCCCATGGCTGGGCGCCATGCCCCTTGGGTGACCCCCTCTCTCCTATAAAAGGCCCCTCTCTCCTCCTCTCAAAGCACACCTCCTCGCGAAGGATCTCTCTCCCCCCTTTAGAATTTCTCCATGGTCTCGGATCAGCGAGATACATGTTTCCGGTGGCTTTTTCTATAAGGATTTGTTGCTTCCGCTGCTTCGCTGGAGCGAGGGCGCGGAGGTTGTCGGGGTACCCGTACGTGTGTGCGATCACGGATGCACCACTGCTTTGAGGTGCTGGACTTGATCGTGCTGGACCGGCTGGACCAGATGGACTTCATCACGATCTTGAGATCGGCAAGCGTTCGTCTACATCATCCATGAGTACAACCTCGTTAACGCTATTCGGTCTTCGAGGGTATGTATTCTATGGATGTATATCCACCCGTTGCTTGTATCTAGTAGATAGATCTTGGTACTTAGTTGTTCCCATCATAGGAAATTTTTTGTTTTCTATGCTGCGACCCCTACAGTGGTATCAGAGCCGGATCTATGCGTAGATGCTTTGCACGGGTAGTACACATATGAGTATGTGGGCGATGATGATCATTTTATTGCTTCTTTATTGTAGTTTGGATATTGGTGGCATAGTGGGATGAAGCGGCCCGGACAAACTTTACATGTCCTCGCACATGAGACCTGTTCCACGCTTGACATGCAACTAGTTTGCATAAGTGGCTAGCGGGTGTCTGTCTCTCCTACTATAGTCAATATCTAATTTGCAATGATTTGTCAATAATTTGGTTATCCTCGTTGTGGTTCATGTTTGTAGGTAAGAACGGTTCTATCTTCGAAAGCCCTAAGCCACGTAAAACTTGCAATGGACAAATTAGAGGCGTCTAGTTTAGATTATTGCTAGGCTAGTGTTATGATATGGTGATGTTGTAAGTAGAAGTATGAGATAATACTCTTACAACACACATAGCGTGTAAGTTCCATAGACCTTGGCCTTACACATAAAGGTCTGATAGAGATCATACCACGGTGCACATGATGGAGATCATATGCGGGAACCATATCATTTCACTTATAAACATGTGATGTTTGATTGCATCTTATATTGCTATTTTAGCGTTTTATTAGCATAATAAGATGATCCCTCATTTAGATATCAAGATAAAATGTGTTCTTCCTTAAGTATGCATCAAAAATGTTTCGTCGCTTCAAGACATCACGTGATGATCGGGTGTACTTGAATCCACGAGCATATCTCGGGTGTAAGACAGTTACACACACGAATACTAAGGTTCTTACTTGGCGAGCCTAGCATGTACAGACATGGCCTCGGAACACGGACCGAAAGGTTAAGCATGAGTCATATGTTTTGATATGATGCCCATTTGATGCTCGCCTTTGAAGCTACACCGACTCACGTGATGATCGGACTTGGTGTAGTGGATTTGGTTCATGTAATCACCAAAAAGACACGAGGGATGTCGTTTTTGAGTGGGAGTTCATTTCTAATTTGGATTAGTAGAACTCAATTTGTCATAAATTAAATCAAAGTGAATTTGCATCATTTGTTGTAGTCATTGGCATTCGTTCACTACCTTATGCATAGTTGTAATTGAGATAATAGAACTATAGAATTCTGGATATATACTTTACGAACTGGTATCGTATTGTGTTGAGTGTCAATCTAAAGTTTAAAGTCCTATTGCAAACTTTCAGCAAACTTTATTTACTCCGTGAGATTTAATAATTGGTATTAAATCAAGAGTAACAATTCCAGTGTTAGTATCTTAAGTATCATGTTTGCCTCCATGATTCTTGATTGTTTTAATATCAAGTTTATCTAGGAGCTGAAAGAATTGTTTCAGAAACCATCATGTGTGGCAGATATAACGATATCTGAAACAATATTTTGGTTGCAATATGATAGAGTATAATATATGTTCTCATATTGGATGAGAATTTACGAAGGTTGGAGATGCTAGACATCCTAATCATCCAAAAGGGTTTTGGAAAGTAATGTTGTACTCACGATTCACCTTTATAAGCTACAGTAGCTTGATCATGAAAGTCGTCATGATAAGGATGAATAGAAGATGTATGTAAAGTGTTTATTATACTAAAAGATTACTAAAGAATGGATTTTGAAAGAACGCCTATCATTTGATGATGGTGATCTACTTCAAAGTGCAAGTCCAAAGGTATTATTATTTGAATATACATGCTTTGGACTATGTGTCATGTATATGGCGCCACTTTTGATGTTGATAGATTCTTTTAAAAAGGAAAAGGAAATGCTGAAAGAGAATCTATAAAATATATTGGGCAGAAAAGAAAAGATTGGAAATATCCAATTTAGGTATATGGATGATATACATGTTATGGTTGTATTCTTTGCTTGTTAAACAATGTGGTTCTTGGATATTGGATACCGAATTGGTTGGTATGAAATTTCATACGGAACGACGCAATTCATAAACCACAATGGCCTAAGTAACTAGCAAGAGAATATGTGATGATGTTCATCAAAAACAAACAAACCGTTGTTTGTATTTCTCGTTGACATCAAAGCTTGACTTCAAGATTTGTTTTAATAATTGTTATTTGAATCAGGTATTATGAGAACAAAGGTTGTTCAAATAATTACCATATTCCATATAAGATGGATGATTTACAAATCTAGTTGGAGAAATCACATCCATAAAACCTAATGCTAAAATGTTGCAAGACAAATGATTAGAAGATCACTTACGAAGTGACATCGCCGTTTAAATTATATTGGAAAGAAAAACATGAAGAATCTCCATTTTTATGGATTTTTGGAGTCTTTTATTTAATCAAGTGACGCTTGTGAGACTTTCCTCGGGATAATTAAAACTTCATTTAAAGGCCAAAGAAGAACGAACGACTAAATTATTGGAATTTATACATATCGATGTATGTAGTCCATTAAGTATAGTCGTAAGCGATGGATTTCAACTTCATATTCTTTCTCCGGAAATTTGAGTGAATATTCACTTAATGAGAAAGAAGTGTGAAATATTTGAAAATGTTCAAAGACTTTCAAGATGAAGTGAAAATCATTGTGACAAGAAAATAAATGGTTTATGATTTTATCATAAGGGATTTATTTGAGTTACAAGTGTAACAAGAAAAATAAATGAATTATGATTTATCATAAAGGGATTTATTTGAGTTGCAAGTTTAGCAAAACACCTAGATTTACATTTCCCGAAACACCATAGGAGTATGGAGTGTTTGAGATTTGTAATGAAACCTTGTTTGACATGGTTGGATCAAATGTGTTATTTATAAAACTGTCATTATGTTTTAAAAAGATTAAAGCTTTAGAGACTACCGCTTTTACACTGAAAAAGAGCTCCATCTTGATCCGTTGAAATGACACCATATGAGTTATGGTTTGGGGTAAAATCCAAGTTGTCATTTCTTAAATTTTGGTATGCTAAACATAAGTAAGATGTTTACAACCAAAGTCGGATAAGCATGTCTTTGTAGGTTATTTCGAATAACAATTGGTTATTCCTCCATAACACCAAGGACAAAAGGGTTTGTCGCTTGAAATGTGAAGTTTCTTGAAAAAGGAATTTTTCGCAAAAGTTAAGTGGGAGGACAATAGAACTTTGATAAGGTTAACGAACCTTAGCTAAATGTGCTGAGTTGTGCAGCGCCGGAAATCGTTCCGGAGGCTGCCATAATGCTCATAGATTATGTGCCTCAAAGGTTGTGGTCATGGAGATCTAAGTTCTTATTGAACCAAGTCGGTCGGATAAACATTCAAATACTTAGATTTGAGAGTAAATCATTATTGTTTGACAATGATGAATCGACCACATACAAAGAAGCGATGATGGGACCTAACTCCGTCAAATGGCTTGAAGCCATAAAATCCGTGATAGTTCCATACACGAGAAGTCAAGTTTTGAACTTGGAAGACCCTCCGGAAAGGTGTAAAAACCTATCAGTCGTATTTGGATCTATAAAGAAACAGACATGGATGTTTCACATCTATGAAATAGTCGACATGTTGTAAAGTATTTTACGACAATGTTCAAGGAGTTGACTATGACAAGATCTGATCTTTCATAGCGATATTTAGTCTGGACGGAATAAAGTAGCAACCACTACATATAATTTGGTATATAGTAGATGAATAAACAAAACAAAGTTCTTATAATAGAATGGTTACCTAGGACGTGTACATGACACGGTCCAAAGGGTTTTGTTAAATTCAAAGGATACTAAAAGGGCATGCAAACTTCAATGGTTGAAGTAAGCATCGCGGAGTTGGAATCTTCACCATGATGAAAAGGAGTTTTCATCGGGAGACGATGAAGATGCTTGCATTTGCAAGAAATTAAGTGGGAGCGTTGAGACATATTTCTAATACATTATGTGGAGGACATCTTGTTGATTATAAATGATGTATCTTTTATTGACAAAGGTTAAGAATTTCATTTCGATGAAAGACTTAGGCAAAACCCGAATATTTAGCATGAATGTCTATAGTGGATAGACTGTGACGCTAATATGTTTATGCCAAACGTACATATATGAGATATTGAAGGAGTTCAATATAGAAATAACAAGAAACGGTTCTTGTCGCATGGAAAAGAATTGAATCAAGATTCAAGTGTATCGACACTTGATAAGTGAAACAAGATTCAAGTGCTTTGACACTTGATGAGTGAAATCACGAGAATGTTTTGATCAATCATACCATGATATGTACACATCCAGATATGTCCTATGCTCTAAGTGTTATGAGCATATACCAGAATGAATCGTAAAATAATCATTGGACTATAGTAAGGATATTCTTATGATCTTTTGGAAGAACTAAGAATATATTTGTGTAGAGGTGACAAACAATTACAAATAGTTCATTGTAAAGCGTTACATTGATACTAGTTTTGTCGCAAGGTACAAATTAAGTTTATCTCAATTTAAACTATGAGTGGCACAATGAAATGGAAAGGAGTTTTCATGATGGATTTGGATGTATTCCAAAGTTAAGACATTGTGACGAATACTACAACAAAAGGCTAAGTATATGACTGCTATAGTAGCAGCAAAGGAGGGAATTTGTGTCAAGTAGTTTGTTATCAAACTAAGGTGTGGTTCGCAACGGGCTAACACTAAAGATATATTGTATGACAATAGTATCAACGTGTTTTAAACCCCAAGGAACTAAAGGTCTCACCGAAAGACCAAATTTATACAATGCCATCTCATTGGAGAATGAGTGATGCGTGAAGACGCAAAGACATGCAAATACACATGGACCTGAAAGTGTCAGATCCGTAGATTATGTTAACCACTTGCAGTTGCATATTTGGAACACCAAAAAGCCATAGGTGTTCAATACGCAAAGTTTTCAAACTAGATTATTGTCTCTAGTGCAAGTGGGAGACTGAAGGGAATATGCCCGAGAGGCAATAATAAAGTGGTTATTATCGTATTCCTTATTTATGATAAATGTTTATTTTACATGCTATATATGGAAACGTTAATACATGTGTGTTTAATAAACAAAAAGGAAGTTCCTAGTTATGCCTCTCTTATAAACTAGCTCGTTGATTAACATGATGATCAAAGTTTCCTGATCATGGACATTGGATGTTGTTAATAACGAGGTCACAATATTAGTGTAATGATGTGATAAACATTCATTCGAAGTATAGCATTATGATCAAAGTCATTGAGTTTATATTGCTATAACAACTTACGAAGTGATCCTAATCCTTAGACCATGAGATCATGTCAATCACTAACACCGGAAGAGTTTCTCGGTGACATCAAACGTCACACTGTAACTGGGTGATTATAAAGATGGCTTCAGAACTACTAAAGTGATATGTTGAGACCCATGGATCAAGAGTGGAATTTGTTCATCCCGATGACGGATAGATATGCTCTGGGCCCTCTCGATGATATCACATTGATTAGCTTGCAAGCAAGTGATTTGATCACTAGAATGTTATATCACGGGAACGAGAAAAGAGTGCGTGTCGGTAACGAGATCAAACTAGGTACGGAGATACCGATGATCGAATCTCGGACATGTAATATATCATGAAACAAATGGATTAAGATACTAGCATAAAAGGTTCACACGATCACAGAAGTCATCATTGAATGTGTGGGAGTCAGTACGGATCTCCAGGTCCCGCTGCTGATTATTGATCGGAGAGGGGTCTTGATCATGTCTGCATTATTCGCGAACCGTAGGGTGACACACTTAAGGGATACCGACACCATTCGGAGCAAATGATATGCCAGAGAAAGAAAAAGGAAAGCGCAGGAATTTATTTCACTAGACACCGAAACTGTTTCGATTGAAATTGCTGAAACTGGTTCTGCATGTGAAATTGAAATGTTGTAAGGGGTTTTATGTGAATGTTTGTTAATTAAAGTAATTAACAAAATTCTGAATAAATAAATAAAAGAGTTTTATTTAAATGAGAGCTTGCATTAAATTTGGTGGAAATTTAATGCATGTGAGTGGATTTTTGAGTGGAGGCTTTTTAATGGGAGTGGAGGCTTTTCATTTTGAGTGGGAGCTCCACCCACATGAATGTGGAAGAGGTGGGGGCATCCCCCATGGCTGGGCGCCATGCCCCTTGGGTGCCCCCCTCTCTCCTATAAAAGGCCCCCCTCTCCTCCTCTCAAAGCACACCTCCTCGCGAAGGATCTCTCTCCCCCCTTTAGAATTTTCCCATGGTCTCGGATTAGCGAGATACATGTTCCCGGTGGCTTTTTCTGAAAGGATGTGTTGCTTCCGCTGCTTCGCTGGAGCAAGGGCGCGGAGGTTGTCGGGGTACCCGTACGTGTGTGCGATCACGGATGCACCACTGCTTTGAGGTGCTGGACTTGATCGTGCTGGACCAGATGGACTTCATCACGATCTTGAGATCGGCAAGCGTTCGTCTACATCATCCACGAGTACAACCTCGTTAACGCTATTCGGTCTTCGAGGGTATGTATTCTATGGATGTATATCCACCCGTTGCTTGTATCTAGTAGATAGATCTTGGTACTTAGTTGTTCCCATCGTAGGAAATTTTTTTTCTATGCTGCGGCCCCTACACTACCTCCCTTGTCGGCTTCACGGCAGAGCACAAGGCGATTCTGACGGCCATCTAAGGCCCCTACGATTAAGTTTGCATAAACTACCACTTTACATGTTAATTTTTTCAAATGATACCAGGTGATGATTCAATCGCAAAAAGCTATCAGATCGGAACCAAATTTTATCAAAAAGCACTCATCCACGTTTAATCATGAATTGACACCAAAACTGAAAGCGGTACACGCATGTAAGGAGAAAAGTTGCTAACATGAACTGGCCCACCTGTCAGCTATATTAAAAAATAGTCAAAATATCAAAAAAAAAGTGGGACACGTTGACCCATCTCCCCCATCCCCATCGTGAGGCAACACGACTGCCTCCATCGCCTCATGACGGAGGGAGGAAGGGGAGGGCGGCGACGAAGGCAGTCGTGCTGCCTCATGACGGGGATGGGGGAGATGGGTCAATGCGTCCCACTTTTTTGACATTTTTTATATTGATACGCCCAATTTGCATCACCATTATATATCATAATTTACCTCTATTCATTGATATTTGTCTTATTATGAGGTATTACTTATGGCTTTTCGTCTGTTTATGCATGTTTGCTGATTCTTGGAGGATGAACTGACGGAGTCTGGATTCTGATGAAAAAGAAGGCGTTTCGGAGAAATTTCGCGATCAGAAAAATACCAGAAAAATATGGAAACATATTATTTTACCAGAGGACGAAGGGAGCCAGAAGGAGGGACGAAGAAGGGCTGCAGGGGGCCCACACCCCTAGGCGCGGGCCTACCTGACCCCGTGCCTAGGGCAGGTGTGGCCCACCTGCCCGGCCTCCGACTCCACCCCTTTGCCTATATCTTCCCTTCGGAACCCTAAGCCTCGGAGAACGACCATAAATAGATTTCCGCCGCCTCTGGGAGGCGGAAAACACCGAGAGAGAAAGATCTCTCCGGCAGACAATTTTTTGTCAGGGGAATTCTTTCCCAGAGAGGGGAGACCGTCGCCATCAACACCATCATCAAGCTAGGCTTCATCGGGATCATCATCATCCACATCATCATCTCCACCAGCGCCATCATCACCACTCCGTCCTGCTATAACAATTGTGTTGAATATTGCTTTAGTTCTTAGGGGAAACTTTCCTGGTGTTAATTACTATTCTAGTTGATGCTTGTGAGTGGAACCATTGGATTATTGTTTATGTTCAGATTGTTATCCATTACCATATCATCTTTGATCTTGATCCATATGATGTCTTGTGAGTAGTTCGTTTAGTTCTTGAGGACATGGGAGAAGCCATGTTGTTAGTAGTAAATCTGTGATGAGTTATTATTCAATGGTTTAGTATTTAAGTTGTGTTATTCTTCTAGTGGTGTCATGTGAACGTCGACTACATGACACTTCACCATTTATGGGCCTAGGGGAATGCATTGTGTATTTGGCTACTAATCGCGGGGTTGCCAGAGTGATAGAAACCTGAACCCCCGTTATGACACCTTTGCACAAGGGAGCGTAGGATCTCAGAGTTTAAGGTTGTGGTTAGATTTATATCTTAATTACTTTCCTGTAGTTATGGATGTTTGCGGGGGTTTAATCACAAGTATGTATTAGTCCTAGGAAGGGCGGTATGTTAGCACAGGTTCACCCACACAACACTTACAAACACCAGAGAAGAGTACTCAGCTATTTGAAACGAAAGCACTTGAAAGAATTCCCATGTGTCCTCGAGAACGTTTGGTCCTTATAAGTATTTCCACCGGCTTGTCCTTTACTAAGAAAGGATTGGGCCACTTGCTCCGTTTGTTCGTTACTTTTGTTACTTGCTCTTTGTTTTGTTGCCTTGTCATAAAACCACTAAAAATCCGTTTGCTAAGTATTCACAGGGTTTTCCTGCTCCATACCACTGTTCAACACCTTCTTCTCCTTGTTGCGATCGACACTCCTATTTATCGAAAGTACTACGATACACCCCCTATACTTGTGGGTCATCAAGACTATTTTCTGGCGCCGTTGCCGGGGGAATGAAGCGCTATTGAAGAGTGGAACTGGTAAGGGAAACTTTCACTGTGAGTATTGCTTTTGTTACTGCTTGTTACTTTGTTTCCAATATGGATAACCCACATGGTTTTCTGTTTGGGAAAACTACTACCACTGCTAGTGTAGTATATGAACCACCTCCTGTTGAGATAGATCCTTTTAAGATACCTACAAATATAGTTAATCGTGTTATGGATAATTATTATTTTGGGGATGGAACTGTCCATCCTGGTGATCACTTGCTTTTTATCCATGAATTGTGCGGGTTGTTTAAGTGTGCAGGTATCACAACTAAACAGGTGAAGAAAAAGTTACTCTCCATATCCTTGAAAGGGAGAGCTGAAGAATGGTATAAGCTGCTGAAGAATGGACAATCCATGGTCTAGGAGGAGATGTCATCTCTCTTTTACTCTAAATTTTATCCTCCCAGTGAGATTCATAAGGATAGAAATCTTATATATAACTTTTAGCCTCTTGATGGAGAGTACAACTCAAGCTTGGGGGAGATTGAAGTTACTAATGCTTAAATGTCCTATTCATGAACTCCCTAACAATATTATTCTCAATAATTTTTATGCTAGGCTTTCTCTTCATGATAAAGATTTACTAGATGCTTCTTGTGCTGGATCATTCACATGTATGAAGGAAGAAGCTAAATGGGACTTACTGGACCGTATTCAAGAGAACACTAAAGCTTGGGAGAATGACAAAGGAAGAAAATCAGGTATAAACTATGATTATGAATGCATTAAATCTTTTATGGGAACTGATAGCTTCCGTGATATTAGCAATGAGTTTGATCTTGATTCCCAAAGTATTGCCAGCTATTTTAAGGCCTTTGCCTCTTACATTGAAATTCCCAAGAAGAAGTGGAATAAGTATCATGCTCCTTATAAAGATGTTGTTAGTCATGTTCCTGTTAGAAGTACTTAAGTTTGTACTACTAATCATATTGTGCCTGAACCCCATGTTGAGAAAATGCCTTTTCCAGCTAAGGTAAAGGAGTATTCTATGATTATTAGTGCAAATAGTAAAGGTACAATGAAAACTGTGGATCCTAGTAAGCATTTGAGTGATGAACCTGTGGTAGCTATTATGAAAGACACAGTCACTAGAAATATAGAGGATGAACATATTGTCTTCTGTGAAGACGCTTCTAATATTATTTCTCATCCTGGTAAGGCTAGAAAAGCTAGTTGTAGAACCCCGGGTTAAGCCACTACTAGAAAATCGCTGTTGTTTTTATTATGTGCATCATCATGACACCATCATGCATTTATTCGCCTAAAACTATCTCCCGAAAGCCTATTTTGTTTTCTAGATATTCTCTTCTTGTTCAAATCAAAACCCTAGGTCCGCCCGGATCTTCTAATTATCTAAAACCTAATTGCGAACGTTTTGTTTTAAAAACAAAATAAAATCAATACTTAATAAAGCAAAACTAATTTTCTAGAGGAGGCAGCCGTCCAGGCCCAAAAGGCCCAGCCATCTACCTACTACCCAAAACCCTAAGTCTAGTCCTGTGCTAACCCTAACCCTAGAGCACCCAACCCCAAAACCTAATCCTACCAAATCCTACTCCCTGCCGCCAGCCCTATGCATTGACCGAACCACCCAGGACATGCGCGCAGCCAGCCCCACTCCCTCACGCGAACACACACGCCGCGCAACCATCTCTTTGACCCAGCCCACTCCTGCTCACCTTGGCCCCACCGCCCACCAATCCTGCTTCCGCACGCGTCCCACACGCCCCTGGCCCCACCACGCGGTGCACCCCACTCCTCTCCTGAGTCCCGCATCCCCGCCGCCGCTCTTCCTCTTGCCCACTCACTCCCAGCGGCCCTCCCGGCGGCTCCCTCCCTCCCCGTCTTCCTCCGGCCGTCGGCCTCCCTCTCTCTCTCTGCCAGGCCCCACCGCCTCCTCTTCATCACCGACCACCTTTGGAGCGCCGCTCGCAAGCCGCCAGCATTGCCCTCCTCCTCAACCTCGACCGCCTCGTCAGCAACCTCTGCAAGCGCTCCCCCTCCGTTTCTGGCCTGCCGAGCACCGCGGCGTGTCCATCTTCCGAGCCGCTGCAGGCCGGACCGCCTCCGCGCCAGGCCCGACCCTCCACGTCGCCTCTCCTCCCGGCCCTGCAGCGCCCCGCTGCCAGGGACGCCACCATCTTCTCCGCGCGCGTCGCTAGGTCCCCCGTCGCCCTGCATCTCGCCGATTGCCGCGTCGGTGCCTCGCTGCCCTTTGCGACCGCGTCGTCCGCTGTCTCCCCGTTTCTCCGCAAGCACGTCAAGGCCGCCGCCCATTTCTGGACGGGTGTGTTCGTGTTGGCTCCATGCAGTGACATCGACCACCTCAGGTCCTAGCGTGTCTACCATGCCACTGCTCCGTTTGTCCCTCTGAAGTGCGCTGCTACACAGACACCTTTGTTTGCGCTGCAGCTCTATGTAATCTTGTTATCTGAACATTGCTTGGCCCTTGAGGATGTTGTGGAATTTCAGATGGTGTGGTGGTGTCGAGGTGATGTTGAGTGCTACACTCTTGACGCCAAGATCTTCGATCCTGGATGTGCGAAGCCAAAAACACGAGGAACCAGAAGGTGATGCCGCCGAATTCGAAGCTCTCCATCACGGGCACACCAAGTTCTCCTATCTGGATCTGGCGACTTTGGAATCCCAAGACCTTCCTCACGGATTCGAAGACCGAACCCTGGCATGCCAAGCTCTTCTTCACGGAGACCAAAGGCCGTTGTCTGTAGCCCAAACCCAAACCCTGTCGAACCCTCGGACCCCCAAGACCTTCGGAATCGAGATGTGTGACAACTATCCTATACCCCTATATTTTAATATATGATATTTCACTTGTTGCATATTAAATTGTACATACTTGCATACATATTTGTGTGGTTTTGGGGCATTATGCCGATTCACCTCATAATTAATCATGGAGGCCATATGTGGGCAAATCTTGTCTTATATTGGCCCCATTTAAATTTGTATAGCGAACCGATGACATAATTTCGCCTTGTTAATACAACCTTTAACATGCAGGGCATCTAAACAACATGAACCATCTAATAAATTTTCGGTACCCTCGGTCTCGCTTAATATTTCCTAATTGCATTGCATCTTTTCCATGTCATGCATCATACATGCATCATGTCCGATCTTCTGCCGTAGTATTAAATAGTGCATCCGGTGTTTCTTCTAGTGTTTTGGTTTTTCGCGGATAAGGCTGTTGAGTTGATGGGAGTGTCGACCCGATCTTCGGATGAACCTTCGGCAATGTTTTTCAGGCGAGCATTCTCCCCCTTTCTACCTATTTTACATTTCTAGTCTTTATTTCCTCCTATTGATCTATTGCTATCTGTGTTGCGATGCTCTAGTTTTCATACCTGTGGTATCCCCTGCAGCCTCTATATTGCCATGGACACATCCTATTGCATGTTGATTGATAGACAGTCGGCCTTGCGAGTCATAGTTGCTTGCTCAGGTGTTGCTTCGTGTCATCGATGTTCCATCGTCGTTGGGTGGTTGGCACATGCTTAATGGTGGAGAGGATCAAGACTTTAATTATTGTTTAATAACTAAAACTGAAAGTAGATAAATAATGCAGAGGCACCAGTGGGTAATAGACAATATTTGGTTTTTAACCGCTCACTGGTGTCCCGTAGGACCCCGAGTTCTTGACACCTGTTCCGAGATCGAGCGCGCTAACCACAGGTGGGGTGTGTGGGCACCCCCATTGATTAGTACCTGATTTCAAAGTACTGTACCGGGGGCCACAAAATAGTTTGGGGCTTTATTACTATCCTTTACTTATGCCATGATTATGCCATGCTTTACTGCTTTATTTACTATTGTGTGTGGAGCGCTTGTACTGTTTTGGAACCCCGTGCCACGTTTTTGCGGTATCGACAAGCCCAGTCACACTTTCGGGTTCCCAGTCGTTTACAGCCGTCGTCACAAACCCTGGGTCCGTCTCGGAGACCGGCCGACTTCATTACGGGTAGCTTAGTGGGGTGCCCCCCATGTGCTTGCTTTGGGTCTGGGAAACGTCGTGTCCTAAACCCCGTCGACATACCATTGGGTGTATGTTTTGTAATCTTGTACCTACCTGATCTGACAACAAGGGTGTAGGTGCGTGTGGAAACTTTGGTGCACCCCTGCAGGGTTAAATCTTTTCGAGAAGCCGTGTCCGCGGTTATGGACGACTTGGAGCACAGTTCTCGATCATAGACAACTATAACTAAAGTTTACTGTTATAATTGGACTTTTATCTGATATGACTAGTAAGTTGGACAACCACCATGGAATGAATGAATAAAACTGCCAACTGTGTGAGTTCCTCGGTTGACTTCCTCGTTTGGTCTCGAGGGGGAAATACCAGGATGGGTATGTTTGGTGGTAGTATCAGGTTGGTTTCGAATAGGTCTTTCTTATCCCTCTCTGATAGCCGACAGTTATATCGAGTCTCTATAGGTTGTTTAGTGCATGATGCGCTGCCGCTTCAGTCCACCATACCTATGTAGGCGAGGACCGCCGAATTCTAGTCTCGCCGTGTACTGGCCTCAGTACTGACCGCTCTCTTTTTCCTTTGCCCTTTGTCGGCACCCCTTTTGTTTTTAGCAGGTTTTGAGATCGACGTCGTTAGCAGGGTTACCCTTCCGGCTTCGCTTAGGTAGGGTTATGGACGTCATTGGTTATTCTTCAGGGCTCTTAGCTCAATTTGCATCTTGTCCATACTCGGACGCTATATCGTTTTCAAGGTGATTTGAATCTTTGTACTGTATATATGTATTCTTGACTCATTGAGTCGCTGTTGATATGTTTTGTGGGTTCCATCGAGGACTATTGTGTAATGATATTACTTCATTTTCCACCCGCACCCAAGTGCCTGGTGGGCACCTTTGAATCGTTTCTATGCGGGTTTGGCGGGAAGCGCTAAAACTTGCATAGGGACGATCCGAGGGTGTTACACTAGTATTCTTGTGCTTTCTGTTAAAATTGGTGATCATTTCTACTATGGTTTATGTGATATTGGTGCTAGTTCTAGTGCTATTCCTTATGAGATTTGCAGGGAAATTATGCATGAGATTGGTCCTTGTGAGCTTGAGGACATTGATGTGGTTATTCACCTTGATAACAAGGAAACCATTTGCCCCATTGGCATTGTAAGATATGTGGAGGTTCTCTGTGGTAAGATTAAGTATCCTGCTGATTTTCTAGTGCTTAATTCAACAACTAGCAAAAGTTGTCCTATCATTTTTGGTAGACCTTTCTTAAACACTTGCGGAGCTATTATTGATTGTAAGAAGGAAAAGGTTTTAACTAAGTTTGATGGAGATTCTTATGAGTTTAACTTTTCCAAATTTTCTAAAGCTCCTTGTGAAAATAGTTTGCCTAATAAAGATTTCAGGATGGAACAACTTGCTTCTGTTGATCCAGTCTATGACCTTGGACCTCTTTTTGATGACTGTAAGTATGCTTAGTCTGATGATAAAGTTGTTTCCAGTGATAGTAATATTGTCAACTTTATTCAAAGTGCCACTGAAAGTTATTTTGAGAGAGGGAAACATGGTTTTATGTATCTCAATGATGTTAAGTTTCCCCGTTTTATGTTGAAAGCTTTAAAGTTGCATAAGTTTTGTCTTCCAATGCTTGTGGATTTTTGTTTCAACAATTCGTTTTCTCATGATACCCCATGCATAGGAAGTGGGTTAGACTCAAGTGTGTTGGTTATTTGCTTCTTGATGCTCTCTTTCACTTCAAATACATATGTCCTATGTGAGCATCTTTGGAAGTTTCAAGCCTAACTTAAAGGCATTAAAGAAAAGTACTTGTTGGGAGATAACCCAAGAGTTTTGTCGAGTGTAATAACCGCTCCTTATCCTTTTTGTTTTGGTTTTTGTGTCAAGTTCAACTACTTTCGTGAAGTAGAGGAATTGTGAAAAGTGGCTGTTCTGGGACAGATTTTTGTGCTTCATTGTAAAAATTCATGAGGAAGCTCAGTACTTCGGATGGAGCTGCATTTTTTTGAGCTTGTTCTCCAAGTTGTTACCCAACTTTCATCAGTTCTGCACTTTTTTATTTGAGCAACAAAAGGTCTTCGGAAAAATCAATCTTTACCTGCTGGTCTGTTTTGACAGATTTCTGCCATCATTTGCATTTGCCTCTTACAGGAAGCTTTTGTGTTGATAGGTTTTCAGTTGAAGTGTGTACCAAAGGTTTATTTTTTTTGCTTACACTAATGTTATCATTGAGTTTGTGCAAGGGTTTTGTATGAAGGAAATTATCAGGAGAAGGAGAACAGGAATCTGCAGAGTTCGTCTTAGAATAGGTAAAAGTGGTGAAAACAGAAGGTTCGTGAAACCCCAATCTTTTTATATTTTTGATGTTTTTAATACATAAGGGAAGTTACGAGACGAAAATGAAGAGGAAACGGAGCCCGGTATGTACAAACCCACCCCAGGCGCGGGCCCAGCCTGGACGCGCCTGAGGGGGGTGTTCCCCCTCGGTCTTCGTCTCCGCCTCGTTTCCGTGTCAAAACCTTCCTTATGCATTGAATCTTCATAATATATAACCCCCCGGATACCCCGAGATTCGTGCATCGTGTTCTCATCGTGTTTTCGTTTCGATCTGTTTCTGTCAGGAAATCTTCTCAAGTTTAGAGCGCCATGGCCTCCACCGACGACAAAGGAAAGAAGCCCGAAGAAGAAGAACCTCAAGTTCCAAAGGAGGAGAAGATTCCGGTAGGTTATGAAGGAGACATGGAGAAGGACAAGCAACCAGACACCCGCGCTAGCGTCGCAAGCATTGGTTTGGTGGCACGACCTACCAACCTTAAGAGGACAACACGAATGTCTACTGGAGGGAGAACTCCGTGTCATATCCTCGCTCCGCGCACACTTCCTCCTAGTACCCCTTGTTCTAACCGTGCAGGGAAGAAACGCTCTAATCTGGAAGAATGGAGAAAGAATAACAAAGACTGGGATCCTCAGTCCGAGTTGATCATGGGTTGCATTGAGCATAATTCAGAGCTAATTCGTACTCTAACCTTCGATATGGAGGATTTGAAGAAACTTATTGAGCAGCTTATCAAGGGAACACCACCACCACTGAAGAAGTAATTCGTCATCAGGTTTGGCATCCCCTTGGCTTGTTCCAAGCTTGGGAGAGTGCCACCGTATCACCACCATTATCTTTTACCTTTTTAGTGGATTCATATCTATGGTAGAGGGGTTATCTTATAGTTTGGTTTGCATGTGAAAGTATCTCTCCTTTAGTTGATTATCTATGTATCCCTTGGTGTGAGTGCCTTTATTGGAATATTAATGAGAAGTCTCATCTTTTACTTTTTGCACTTCTTATTTTTAGTTTGCAATATCTATTATATGATGGATCTTGTTGTTCAGTATGGGCACCACTTTGGGATCATCAAGTGGATCTAAATTGGTTTTGGCAAACCAAGTTCTGGTTAGTGGCATTAGTTTGAAAGGAAAAGAAAGAAAGAAAAAGCTTACAGGTATTTGGTATCATTTGTTTTGTTTCTTGTTGGCTCATAAGCTTAGTATTCTTTATTTAAGATTCTTTTGTGTCTTCAAGGAAGATTGCATGTTTGGCTTTATTACTTGTATGTTTGTTTGTTTCTTTCAACTCTCTTGCTTGCTACCCAGCCTTGCTAGCCAAAAACCTGTTTTGAGAAGGCATACTTCTCATGTTTCCAAAATCCTTTAAACCCAAAACTTTTGCCACTTGTGTCCACCATATCTACCTAGTAGCTTTTGCTACTCCTAGCAAATTCTCAAGTTTCATCTACCTTTTGAATTAAAAAGTATTTTGTTATGTGAAAACTAGTTAGTAAAGCTCTCACGAACTTGATGGCACACTTTATTTACTTGCCCCTAATAGACTTGAACCATTGTGAACATCAAAGTTGTATATGCTTGCATCTATACGTCGGAATTAGCAGAACTGTGTTTGTCACGGGGAACATTTTCAACATTGCACTGGTACCTTGTTGTACTCAGTTGATATCATGCTCTTTTGTCTATGGATGTCAACGGTGTGAAATAAAGAGGGAACTTGAAAGTCCATGGAGTTTGTATTCTATGTTAGAGAAACGCCTGGGCCGCTAGCCTAAGCCATGCCTAATCATGGTGGAAACTTGTAGCATCACCATAGTGAGTCATCTATGAAGCATCCTCAGTAAAAAGCTATACACATAGTGAGTCATTGTCTGTTTGCCTTGTCATTTTGGTTATGGGAAAGCTCCTATACCATGTGCAAGGGGTACCCAGTTGGCGGTTCTCAATGATATGCAAATACTTACAATCACAAGAACTTACCTGGACCCAAAGTTGAGTATGCATGAGGAGTGGCCCTCATATTCAAGGGACATGAGATTGCCAACTTATATTTCCTCAAGCATATACTCCATCTTTGTTCACTTTAACCTTAATCATCTCAAGATGCTTATGATAGGGGCAATGAGGTATCAAAGCTAGTAAGTACCATAATCTTTTGGAATCTCTTTATGACTTGTAATCCCTGCTACCCTCTGAGAAGGGACCTTTCTCCTAGTTACCAGTTTGAGTCAGTAAACCTACTTCCTCTCTATCTCCAGCAAGCTTTTGAGTTGTTGTGTTTCAAGCATTCATATGGTGATTTATTCAATCATGTTTTTTATCTTCCTTGTTTACAAAAAACTCTTATCTATTGAGTATTACTTTGAAAGCCTTCACTTGTGAAAAACCTTTTTGAGCAAAGGGTGCTCCTGTTTTGAAACTTCTACAAAAAGCTTTTGTGAAACTGTTTGCCAGGTGTTCTCTGACCAAGAACAAGTTTGCCAATTCCAATTATGATTTATCTTTATGCATCTCTATTGTGACTGATGTACTTGGTTGCAAGCTAAGTTATATAATGGTGAGTTGCTTTCTTCTATGAGTTGTGTAATGGTAAGTGTGATGCTTCTTGTTCGTATTCTTTTATCGACACTTCACTCCATAAACCTGTGGACATGTTTACTGAGGTCAGTTTTCGCTTGGGGACAAGCGAAGTCTAAGCTTGGGGGGAGTTGATATGCCCAATTTGCATCACCATTCTATATCATAATTTACCTCTATTCAATGATATTTGTCTTATTATTAGGTATTACTTCTGAATTTTCATCTGTTTATGCATGTTTGATGATTCTTGGAGGATGGACTGCCGGAGTCTGGATTCTGATGGAAAAGAAGGCGTTTCGGTGCAATTTCTTGAATACCAAAAAAATACCAGAAAAATATGGAAACATATTATTTTACCAGAGGACGAAGGGAGCCAGAGGGAGGGACGAAGAAGGGCCGTAGGGGGCCCACACCCCCTAGGCGTGGGCCCACCTGAGCCCGCGCATAGGGCAGGTGTGGCCCACCTGCCCGGCCTTCCACTCTGTCCCTTTGCCTATATCTTCCCTTCGGAACCCTAAGCTTCGGGGAGTGACCACAGATAGATTTCTGCCGCCTCTGGGCAGGCGAAAAACACCGAGAGAGAAAGATCTCTCCGGCAAACAGATTTCTGTCGGGGGAATTCCTTCCCGGAGAGGGGAGACCGTTGCCATCAACACCATCATCAAGCTAGGCTTCATCCGTATCATCATCATCATCCACATCATCATCTCCACCAGCACCATCATTACCACTCCGTCCCGCTGTAACAATTGTGTTGAATATTGCTTTAGTTCTTAGGGGAAACTTTCCCGGTGTTAATTACTATTGTTGTTGATGCTTGTGAGTGGAACCATTGGATTATTGTTTATGTTCAGATTATTATCCATTACCATATCATCTTTGATCTTGATCCATATGATGTCTTATGAGTAGTTCATTTAGTTCTTGAGGACATGGGAGAAGTCATGTTGTTAGTAGTGAACCTGTGATGAGTTATTATTCAATGGTTTAGTATTTAAGTTGTGGTGCTATTATTCTAGTGGTGTCATGTGAACGTCGACTACATGACACTTCACCATTTATGGGCCTAGGGGAATGCATTGTGTATTTGGATACTAATCGCGGGGTTGTCGGAGTGACAGAAACCTGAACCCCCTTTAGGACACCTTTGCACAAGGGAGCGTAGGATCTCAGAGTTTAAGGTTGTGGTTAGATTTATATCTTAATTACTTTCCTGTAGTTACGGATGTTTGCAGGGGGTTTAATCACAAGTATGTATTAGTCCTAGGAAGAGCGGTATGTTAGCACAGGTTCACCCACACAACACTTACAAACACCAGAGAAGAGTACTCAGCTATTTGAAACGAAAGCACTTGATAGAATTCCCATGTGTCCTCGAGAACGTTTGGTCCTTATAAGTATTTCCATCGGCTTGTCCTTTGCTAAGAAAGGATTGGGCCACTTGCTCCATTTTTTTGTTACTTCTGTTACTTGCTCTTTGTTTTGTTGCCTTGTCAGAAAACCACTAAAAATCCGTTTGCTAAGTATTCACAGGGATTTTCTGCTCCATACCACTGTTTAGCACCTTCTGCTCCTCGTTGGGATCGACACTCCTATTTATCGAAAGTACTACGATACACCCTCTATACTTGTGGGTCATCATATATTTTGAATATTTTTTAATAGAGCTGACAAGTGGGATAGTTCTCGTTAGCAACTTTTCTCCTTACATGTGAGTCCCGCTGTCAGTTTTGGTGTCAATTCATGATTAAACGTGGATCGGTGCTTTTTGCGACAATTTGGTTCTGATCTGATAGTTTTTTGCGATTGAAACATTACAATCGCACGATTGAAACATTACCTGATATCATTTGAGAAAAATGACATATAAAGTGATAGTTTTATGTTAACAACTCCCTATGATGGGCCTCACAATTGCGCGATTGACTCCGCTTCTAGAAGTACTGTGACGTTGACTGCGTACTTGCACTCCTCGTAACACACTCCTCGCATGGGCGTTCCCCGCATGAGTGTTCCACATCGTGCAATGGCTCGTCGCGGGCCGGTCTGTCACGAACGACGCCTTTGCTTGTACTAAGAAAAAGTACAATAAGATATAGTCAGCTGGCTATAACAGATAAAATATTATAATTCTGGTGATCTGGAGGAGATATAAGAGCAAGAACAATAGTATAGCTAGCTATAAGACAGTGTCATGTCATCTATAGTCAATTAAAATCCAACATGTACAATAACAAGCTATAAAAATGTACTATTTTATCAATACTTGGCCCATCATCCACTCTCACAAAGTGTCTAGGAACACGTGCTAGAGATAGCTCTTACATGAGAGCCTATCTTTTTCTCTCTCCTTTTCTCTCTCTTCCAAATCAGCATAAATATATTATTTAATATCTTATAGCTAGCTGACGTCATCTTATTGTACTTTCTCTAAGAGCAAGAACAATAGTATGGCCAACTGCTCGCTATAAGGTAGTGTCATGTCATCTATAGTCAACTAAATAGCCAATATGTATAATAACAAGCTATAGATATATATCATTTTATCAATACTTGGTCCACCATTTACTCTCACAAAGTGTCTAGCAGTACGTGCTAGGGCTGGCTCTTGCATGAGAGCCCACTCTCCTTCTCTCTTCTCTTCTCTCTCTTCCAACTTAGCATAAATATACTATTTAATGTCTTATAGCCAGCTCATGTCATCTTATTATACTTGCTCTAAGAGGACAGAGAATGTAAGCGAGCCATAAGTTAATAGTCGGCTCTAGCACGTGCTCCTAGATAGTTTGTGTGATAAAATATGGGTCATGTATTAATTAATTGTAGCAACTATTGTACAAATGGACTATAGGATGATATATATATGACATGGCATTTTCTTATAGGCAACAACCGGCTGTATTATTGAACTTGCTTCCACGCCGCCAGCCCATGGCATCGTTTTCCAAACCCCAAAGCTGGAATAGATGAAGTCGACAATGCAGACAATGGAGTAGATGAAGTCGACAATGGAGACAAAGCTGGAGTAGATGAAGTCTCCTCCCCCGATGCCAAAAATAGTTTTATTTATTTCATATTTGATAAAAGCTTTTACATATAATTTTTAAGCAAATAAAAGATATAGGCGGACCTAGCGTTTTAATTTGAAATAGAGAGAGAGAGAAATATTTAGAAAACAAAATAGGGTTTAGGCAAATTATATGCATGCAGACATGATGATGCTCAAATACAATATAGCATGAGCATGCAGTCATGATGATGTACAAACATAATCGATTTTCAGGTAGTGGTTTTGCCGGGGTGCTACACTACTCAATGATTTTTCTACCAATTATCCTTTTGTTATGTGCTGTAAGATGCAAAGTAAATGATTTAACAAACTCAATGTGGGATGCAATCGTGCACTGCATTACTCTGTAGATGCAAACCGAGGGATTTACTGCTATTTTGATATCATTTTACTCGACAAAATGTTGTCTAAACTATCTTTTTACTGTACAAAATGCTGCTAGTTTACTACTATTTTGATGTCAATTTTTTTGCTATTTTACTGCCCAATATGCTGCTAGTTCACGAGCTAGTTCGTTTTAATTGATTTCCTATTATAGTATGGTTCTAATTAAATTAGAAAAGGGGGTCAGGTGAAAATAAATCACTGCACACCAGCCTAACGGTTATAGCACACGACAGGTTTTGGTAAAAAACAGTCAGATGACTGATTTGTGACCGCGAGTGCACACGAACTACACGTTTAGTGACCGATTTGTCTGTTTTACAAGTTGAGTAACTTATCTGCACCTACGATGCAAGTTTAGTGACTGCCAGTGTCATTTACTCCGGGAGGAGGATGCCTGCCACCGCGACAAGCTCTACTTCAGGTCTTCGGTGTAGCAACCTCTTGATCTTTCCTCAAGCTTTTCGTCCTCCTTCGTTAGGTCGTGGAGGCGAGGGGAGTGGATGTGCTAGCTTGCTTGGAGATCGTTTGGTTGCGGGTGTAGTGACGCTGGTGCTACGTCTGATTGGAGCGATACCTCAACGGCATGATCGCCGTTGATCACCAAAGTTGAAGGGCAGACGCACCTTGTCTCTGGGAGTTCTCCATGACAGCAAATTGATGTTGTCCAGCTGCTGATTCTCATGGTTGTGGGGCAGACACTCCCACCCAGGTCGCTTTAGAAAAGGCATTGGGTTTTCTTCCTCTGGGCTATGATGCCGAATCGGAGGTCCTCTGGTTCCAAGGCGGTGTGCTCCCGCAATTCCATCCCAAGTGGCATAGTCCCCGGTGGTGGAAATGTTGGCCGTCTCCGTATGCGTGCAAGCGGTGGAGAAGGAGCAAGACAAAGACATGTACTTGATTGTTTTTCCTTTTTTAGGTTCAAGGTCGTTTGTGCAATTTCTAGGGACCAATTTGGAGTTTTGTATTCTCCTATGGTCCTAATCCACCGACAATATGTTAATGTAGCATCGGGGTCTTTTCAGACCTCTCTTACTGTGCAAAAAAAAGGACGCCTTCGGTTGCCAAGGTGGTGGTAGGTAGGATGCATCTAGTAGGAAAGATTAATTTTTGGATGGGCAACCAAACAAATAGAGGTGGTTGTCTAGCCGCGGGCCCGAACATCAAAGCACCGTGAGTCAGGCCATGAGAAAATGCCCGAATACGCGCGGATCGACAGTTTGTCTAGGGTCAGGCCGTTCTCAACACGGCGAGAGAATTTTCTGTTACAATCAATACCATGTTATATTAATAGAAGCAAATAGTACATGGTAGAGATACATAAGCTGACTTCAACTATTACAAAATAAAATCTACTTCCTCTATTTCAAAATATAAGATGTTTTAGTTTTTGTGAAGTAAATGTATCTAGATTTTTTTAATATATAGGTTCACTCAAGTTTGATGTAAATCTACACACTAAAACAAGTCTAGATATATTTTTCTTCATACACCTAACATATTTTATATTTTAAAACGGAGGGAGTAAAAGAAAGATTTTCTAGTTTTCTACTGCACGCTGTTTGTGTCTCTCACAAAAAAGCGGAACGCCACGACAGCCAAACACACAACCCAAAATGCTAAGGGGTGTACTAGGCGTCCCCGGGGATTCCCCTGGGTGCCTCGCCAACCATGTGTTCTTTTTTTTGTTAAAATTCTGTTTTTGCTATAGAAATTCCCGTTTTTGCTATAAACATATCCGTTTTTGCTATAGATAGGGTCAAAAAAATTATAAAAAAGACTATTTCGCTACAGACTTCGCCGGAGATTTGTAGCAAAAAAATTGTGCTAATATAGCAAACTCGACCTCGTCGGAGACTCGCCGGAGACTTTCGCCGAAAAACCTCGTCAGAGACCTTGTAGCAAAAACTTTGCTCTATTGTAGCAAGACCATTAAACAGTTGTAGCAAAAAATGTCTTATTGTAGCAAATCCAACTTCACCAGAAACCTCGCCGGAGATCTCATAGCAAAATATTTATACTATTTTAGCACCACCGTCGACCACATGTAGCAAAACACGACGTCACTTATAACACCACCGCCGGCCACACGTAGCACCACTGACGACCAATGTAGCAAACCTCGAACGGCGTATTTAGCAATGTTGGTGACCTTCGGTAGCAACTCTGCTGTCATGGCTAGAAGGCCGGCTTGCCAAGGAGGTGGACGTGGAAGCCTAGGACGGCGGCCATGCCGTCCGTGACGAGGAGGAGGCGGCCATGGCTGCAGTAGTTGTAGAGCGTGTTGGGTCGTCGTCCGTGTGGTCGTCGCAGTACCCAACTCCTACGGGGCGGGAGAAGACGCTGGAGCCTGGTCTCGCCGGACCGGATCGTCGGTGTACTGTGTACGGCCATAGAAAGGGCCTCACTGTGGGGCAGCCTATGGGGCGCGGCGGCGGGAGCCATGGAGAGCGCACGACTGGTTAGAGCGTGGCGCCGACGGCGGTGCTCAGCGGCGACGGCGGACGAGGGACACGGCGGCGCAGGTACAAGGGACGCAGCGACAAGCGAGTAGCAGACCACAGGCATGGCGGCGGCATGTGTGGTATGCAAGCAGTTTTCTTGTTCACGATAAGATAGAGAACGAAACGTTATCTTGGGCCTAGTTAACAGGGTTGTGGCTCGAGTCCAACGACCTGAGGGATGAAGACGTGCGATCCCAGGGGGCAGGGTATCATTTTCCAAATGCTAAACCCATTCACGCGGGCTACCAAGCAAACTGTTCATATCGGTTGAGGGCTCGTCTTTTCGCATTTTCGTGTAGCCATGCCCACTAAAGACTAGGACCAGCGAGCCCCAAAATAGGCCCTAATCTTACACGCCTTCTAAAGGTCCAAAGGGCAACGGCATTGTACAAATTTTTAAGGAAGCATAGTACTACCGCGGACTTTTGGCTCTCAGGTGGAAAAAAGTTTTAAAAAATTTAAACTTTTTTGAAAATCAAAGATGACCAAGTATGCTACTCGTATAAAATATTTGAAAAGAAAATAATTCACATGGTCTTCAGGAAAAAAACAAAAATATGACGAATCAAAGATGAATAGTACGTGGTCATGGAGCCTTTCGAATTTATTTTTTACCCAATATGCAATAAAAGTAATTCCCTGGAAAAATATTTGTATACAAGTAGCATATATGATTATCTTTGATTTCCAAAAAAGTTTGATTTTTTTAAACTTTATTTTAATTATTTTTTAATTTTCTAGGTATAGAGGTGTGTATCACCCGGGAGACATAATGTAATACTCTATTGCTTTAGTACAACACTTCTTTTAGATTGGAGGAGGGAGTACAAATTTCGTCGGCTCTTTCGGCATGTTAGCTGCGACAACTGTTTTCTGGCCCAAACCGATGATCCAGGCCAGGGCCCAAAGCAGTACATCTAATGCGCATGTGGAGTGGCCCGACCCACATCGTCTTTAAAAAAAATCATCACCCCGAGCTTTATTACTCTGATGATGATGATGTAAGTTCTGAGATTACATAGTCCAACACATACGACTATAACGCGAGTTCCTCTTTTGCACAGGCATGTGCTGCTCGATTTAGCTCCTCACCTTGCATATAACAGCTCCAAGCCTTGGAAGATGTTTCATACGACTCCTCTTCTTCCAGCCCCATGTGACTAAATCCACAGCGCTATCAGAATTTATTTTCTTAAACACGCATGTGGGAGGCTTCCATTTCTCCTCGTGAACCTGCACTTTCCTTTCTGTCTCTGTCATATCGAGCAACCAAATCAGCTCCTCGACGATCTCCATCGACTTGTTTGGCTCAAAGCTGATTCCCTTGTGCCTATATTTATCCTTGTTACTCCATCTATCCTGAATTTAGATAAATCCGTGACATCTAATTTAAGATAGAGAAAGTACTACATATACCCCCATCACCGATATACACGTAGCTTCATCTTTCGGCCTGACAACGGTATGGTCCGAAAGGTCCTTGCTTTATGTAGTGTAGCAGTGGCGGACCTTGAACAATATTGTAGGAGGGGTCAAAAGACAATAGATAGCAGTTGGGGGGGGGAGGGGGGCTAGATTGAATTATTTTGTTTTTTGTATGATAAAAAAAGGTAAATATTGAGTAGTATGGTGCAAATTGTAGTTGAGTTGGGGGGGGGGGCATGGCCCCTTTTGTCCTCCACTAAGATCCGCCTCTGTAGTGTAGTAAGCTTACTCAAAAAAAATCTAAAGTTACAGCCCAAAACAGCTTATCACGATCACAGTGTATTAGACGCGGCTCTTCTAACATGCTGAAGGCACGACAGAACTGATGTAGGGCCACCTATCATCCACCGGCGTCACCTCACAATTCCAGCTTGAGCTTGCATGTTTGTGTTGTGAACTTGCTAAAGAAACTGAGCAGAGCACATCCGAACAGAGTAGGTGCGCACCAGGAAACCTGTTTGCTTTCATAATATCTACCGAAACAGGTTTCTTGGTGCACACATCATATGGTACCAGCGTTCCTCATCATATTGGCTTATAAATAGAATAAATTAAGAGTAACTTGGTAGGCTCATGAAACAAACACATAACTGACACTCTCCAAGTTCAGGTCTACACTTAAGTTGATGCCATAGAGATAACCGAGGCACGCGGGAACACCGATATTTTACCGAGTTCCTCCCAACATGGAGCATGTCTCGTTTGGAGAGGGGGTGGTATCAAACCACCAATGCCACAAAAGGCCTCCCTTATTCTCCGGTGAATCTCACCCCAACGGGATCGATCCACGCTTCCACTATCGGTGCACTTGTCGGTGGCAACCGGAACCTCTCACAAGGTTGGGGCACTTCTCCACAACTTAATTGGAGGCTCCCAACAAACGCCACAAAAGGCCACAACAAATGCCACCAAACCCACAAAACCGTCTAGGGTTCCAAGAACCCAAGAGGGACAAGCTCCAATGAGCAACTCAAACCAAATCCTCCGAGGAGAACTCAAACCGATGCACCAAATGCAAAGGGCAAGAACACCACAAAGATGCTCAAATCCCTCACTCTCAAGTTCCAACAAAGCTACTAAAGCTATTGAGGGAACAAGAGAGGAGGAATCAAAGAGAGACACAAAATCCCCCAAAATCTAGATCCCTAAAGATGCACTCACAAAGAGAAGAATCGGTTAGGTCAAAACGTGGGTCTAGATCTCCTCTCTCTTCCACTCAAATATGGGCAAGAATCATCGGAGGGGAAAGATTAGGCAAGCTTCAAGATCTAGAGAAAGTGTGGACAAAGTTTAGCCTAATAGATAAGAGAGGAGCAGTCCAAACTGAAAAAGGGTAAGGGCTTAAATAGCGGCCCAGAAAATCTGACCGTTGGGGCGTTTTTTAGTTTGGACCGGTAGTACCGGACAAAACCGGTACTACCGCATGTGCCCAGAAACAAACGAAGCAGCAGATGGGGCCAGGGAGAAGCGCAGCGGGCGAGCGGGGCCAGCGGCAGCAGCTCGGTGCAGCGGCATCAGAAGCAGGTGTGCGCGCGCGCGAGGCAGGCCGGCAGCAAGCAGTCAACGCGGCCTGCGCGGGGCCACAGCGGGCGCGCGGGAAAGCGGCAGCGCGCGCGCGAGCAGATGTGGGGCAAGCGAGCGGAATTTGGCGCGGCTGCGCGGGAGCGAGGCAGAGGCGCGCGCGAGGGCAGCTAGCGGCATCGAGCGCATGCGCCAGCGAGCGCAAGGCGACGCGCGGGCAGGGGCCCAGCATGCGCGAGATAGCAGCGGCGACGGCTGGCTGGCCCAGCAAGCGGGGGAGACGGGGCTGGAGCGTGCGGGAGCAGGGCGCAAGGGAGGGTCGAGCTGGGTTGGCCTACCTGGGCCGGCCGGTAGTACCGGCCCACCCGGGCGGTACTACCAGGCCGGTACGATAGTGTCGGCTGCAAGGGCCGGGCCAGACAGTGGATGAGTGGGCTGAAACAGGCGTGTCCGGTACTGGGCCCGGTAGTACCGGACGGCCCAGAAAATATCCTTTTCTTTTCTTTTAGAGAATTGAATTGGCAAATATTCAAACACTCATAACTTTTGATTGGTGACTCCGATTGACCCGATTCTAATTTCGTTGGATAGAGGACAACAAGGGCTTTCCAATAAAAAGTGGAAATATTGGTTATCACCAAGTGAGAATGTATCAAGTAATATAATGTGAGATACCTCACTTGGTGAGACACCGGAAAACTACCAAGATCAAAATCACAACAAGATATATGCGGGAGATCCGATTTTGATGAGCGAGCTTGTTATGGAGATTACCAGAAGCTCTAAATCCTCACATGGATAATACCAAATAACAATCAAATACGATGATGCAAGTATGCAAAGGTTTGAGCTCTCTCCGAACGATGTGATCGAGTTACTCATTCGAGAGCCCCTCTTGATAGTACGGTTATCTATCCTAAACCCGGTCTCCTACACACAACAAGACAGCGGCAAAAGGGAAAACCTATCAAGATTATACCTTTGCCTTGAGAATTCCACTTGAGCTCGATGTAGACGGTCTTGCCCTTATCAAGATGGAACGCCTTTCTTAATTCCTCATCATCGACCTCGCATATTGAGCTTGCACAACATATCTTCTTTGCATTTCATCGACCTTGAAGCCAACATATGCTCCAAGCGATGCCAATGGACAAATCCTACAAGTATAACTTAATACACACATTAGTCCATAAAGATTGTCATTAATTACCAAAACCACACATGGGGGCCCAACATGTTCTTTCATCCGGCCTTCACCGGATTCTCCGGTCCTGCTACACCAGAGTCTCCGGACCGACCTCCGGACCGACCTTAGCAACCGACCCGGGGACAGCCTGTATGCCCCTCCGTAGACAACACCGGAGATAGACCGGAGTCTCCGTCCCACCACACCGGAGTCTTCGGCCCACAAGATGGGCCTGCGCGCCGCCAGCTGGGCCTTCGGCCCATGTACCCCTCTAGCTCGTCCAAACCCTAGTTTTATCCCTAAACTACCCCTGTTTATGTGGCTGACCTATAAATAGAACCCCCACCCCTTCATGTATCCCTTAGGCATAGATGATAGACTAAAGACAACCCCCTTGTGTGGAATCTCTAGTTTTGCCTCATCCCCTTACAAGGGGACCGACTATCGTCACCAACCTCGTTTGGACTTTGCATCACGCATACATCGTTGAACAAGGCCTTGGAGTTCATTGTCTCGTCTCCAAGTTGTCAAGACCCTCCCCAAGGTGTTCTTCCCTCTCCAATGTGGATTAAGGGAGCACGTTGACCGATCTTTCCTTGTGAGGATTCTATCGGACCGGTGGCCGCCGTTCGGGAGCAATCGACCTTGTATCGTGTGAGTTTTGCGTGTGTTCATCGTGTTCTTCGCGAGGTGTGTGTTCGCTTCCGCTACCTTCTCCCTTTCCCCTCACTTTCCCATCGATTTGACCACGAGATCCGTAAAGATCGGGCCATCCAAGAGGTTAACCCCTCCATCATCTGGTATCAGCAGCTTTTGGTTGCCACGGATTTCTCTTTGATTTGGTCTTTTCCCCATAAATTCGAAAATTCCACCAAAAACAGCCCCAATTCATGTTTTGGAATGATCTGTGATTTGAGTGAGTTTTGGTTGGTTTTGATCCATGGATTACTTGCTAAACTTGTTGATCTACCTTCCCCTGCATTCCCATGGCCTAATTCCTTGATTTTCCCCATCAATCTGAGGTTTTGGTTCGAGTTTTTCCGCCCAAAACGCGTACCGTTCGAGTTCTGGACGTTCTGGAATCACCCGGACCGGAGTCTCCGGCCTAGACCGGAGTCTCCGAACTTTTTGAGCTCCAGACCGGAGTCTCTGCCCCTCCCTGCAGACAGAAAAACTGCAACACGGTTTTGAGCATAACTTTTGCATTTCAACTCGGATTTTGGTGTTCTTTAGCTCGTTTCGAAGAGGAGAAGGAGCTATACATCATCATCCACGTTGTTCATGCTATATACTCCATCCAAATTCCGTGAGCAAGGCGGAATCCAACAATAAAGGGTGAAGATCGTCGACGAAAGATATAACATTCCGCGACTTTTCCCCGCTTGCATTCCTTTGTGAACCCCACTATCTTTGCGAGCAACAAACACCTATTGAGACTAGTTCCTATTATGATTGCTTGGGCTATGCACATTTGATACCTTGTAGAATTCCGAGCAAACGTGTGAGCGCTATCTCATATAGTTATCTTGTATAGTTGTTGGCACAAGGAAGAGGCAAGTGAAAAAGAAAAAGAAAAAGGAAAAATAGAAAAAGGAAAAGAGAAAAATAAAGAAATATACATGTGCCTCATAGAATAGGAAGCGCAAGCTTGATGAACATCATATAGGTGGTACTTATTGTGCATATCTTATAGCCCACCAATTTTGTGCAATCGAACTAGCGTCTCTCCTTGTACTTGTGTGACACGAGCTTATAGTCTTCGCTAGGTAATCATTTGGTTCTTAGCTCACTTTCTCCGTCGCACAAGTCCCATTTATCCCACCGTGTGTGTTTCCTTGTACATATTTCTTATCTTGTGGATTGACTTGGTTTTCTTGGTGATCATTGTGGTTCTTTACTTGCCAATACAACATCTTGATTTCGGATTGGTTCTTGACATGCGACTTTCCATACCTATCCACCATAGGCCTTGTGTGTGTGTGTGTTTTGGTTCGTAGTTGGTTTTGGTGTTCCACGTGAATTTCACTTTGCTTGGTTTATTGCTCTCAAGTGTGGCCACTTGTACGATACGATCTTCCAAGGTAAAGTAAGGTTTAACGTTGCATCCCCAACACCCTCTACCACTTCCATATACAACACTTGGTCTTGTGACTCATGTCTAGGGACTCTGAAACCAAGGGTGATATCTATGAAGAATCCAGGATGAGCCACCATGACTACGACTCCACAAGTATAGAGGACATGACGGAGCACAACACCGACAATGGCTCCGCATGCTTTGAGGACCCGGAGCACTACACCTACGATGACTCCACATGCATGGAAGACATGGAGCTCTACGTCGACAATGGCTCCTCATGCATGGAGGATATGGAGCACTATACCGACAATGGCTCCACATGCTTGGGTGATGTTGGGGAGGTAACCCCGGATAGGGTAAGGACGGGGAAAGACGAAAGGATTATTCCCCGTCCAGTTTCCGAGTTATATTCTAAGCTGGCCGAGTCTTGTAAAGGTCGGTCGAGATAAGGAAAGGCAGGACCTCAGTAGTGATGGCAAGGCATTACCCGGCCGAGATACGGCGTAAGCCGACCGAGTTGGCCCGAATGATCTTAATGCAGGTGAAGGACAGGCCGAGTTACGCGAGGAAGGGCCGAATGATACGAAGCTTGCAGGAGAAGGAGAAGCCCAAAGTCAAACCCTAGTCGCGGAATCTGAGCAGAGCCAAGAGCTAAAGACAAATGTGCAGAACGACAGAGGGGCAGAAGGAGGTCACGGAGGTGACAGTTCTGGAGCCCGAGGCAAGCAGGAGGGGCCCTCTGGAATCTTACCGCGGTGAGAAGGGCGACAGGGAAAGAGGAGCGCCGAACTACTATATTGGGACAAGCATATTCCTCGAATATGCTTGCCACGTCAGCCCTGGAAGAACCCAGGGCTCTCCTTTATAAGGGGAAGCTTAGACCCTAAGGAAGGGATCGACTGATTCTTGGTGCCGTTAGGCTGGTAAAGTTCTCTCTTTCTCCTTGTATACAGCTCAAGGAGCACTTGTAGCCCAAGGAAGGAGAAATAAAGATCTTTGCGTTAGCTTTCTGTGTGTAGAATCAACTACATCTTCCCTCCCCGGATCCCACTAGCATCCATCGGCCCCAAACTTTAGCCTACCCATGGCATCTGTCGTGCCACCACCACGACAGTTGGCGCCCACCTTGGGGATAGCAGCGGTGCTAGCTGGAGTTACGATCCGGACGGGAAACTTCATCAACACGGGCGAGCGCGTTGTTTCTGGCTTGGTCCAGAGATTTGGTCTCTGTGACTACGTCAGCGACAATGTGAGCAGCTTCAGGGGAAAAACTCCCCCGCGCAACGGTGTCTTCATCAGCTTGGGCGGGCACAAGGTTTACGTCGGCGTCGACATCTCCGGCGTTTATCCTCACCAAGTTGTTGTTGCAGGAGATCCACCTCTTAACGCTGCAAGCCGTCCGCCCGGAGCGCATCCTGCAGGCAGCGTCGAGGTGATGGTCGCGGCCGGGGTGCAAGCTGGAGTAGCAGCTGCCGGGTCAAGTAGAGAACCCGCCACCGGTGTACAAGGCGCATCCAGGCAGACAGCACCACTACCCACCGAGGTAATCCCGCCAGCGACCAACCCGACCTAGGTGCAGGACACCACCCCAAAGGCACCAAGAGTAAGAGGGCCACCTCTGGAAAGGCCAGAGAACATTCTTCAGGCGACCATAGAAAACTTGACTACACCTGTAGCGCCGATACTTGATCCGGCAAATGCTCAGGCAGAGTTAGAGGAAACCAGGCAAAAGGTGCTGGAAGAGGCCAAAAAGGTGTCGGCCTTGCGGGAGTCCTTAAACAGGACCCTGCGAGAATATGCCAAAGCTAATAAGCTTAACGTCGCACCCGAACGGGTGGACGAATTAAGATTGAGAGGGAAAAACCTCATGGATGACATCAACAAAGAGCATGATGCTCATAAAGCAGAATCAGTGGATTTGGGCTTGCCGAGGTACAGTACCCCGGCAAAAAACCTAAGAGTGGCAAATGCCGCAACATTAGAGTTAGAGGGGTTGACCGGCGAAGCCCGGAAGAAACAGCAAGAAAGAGTGAACGAGCTGGTGCGCATCGCGAACCAGCAGAACGAAGAAATGCTCAGGGCAAACCCGGTGAGGCCGGGGGCCTCGCGAATGGTTCACTCGGCAGGAGCAGCACCTGCCTTGTCCGCGGCGGCGACATATTCACCCGGAAATAATGCACGAAGGGACAAAGCAGTGACCTCAGGAAAGAGGAACAAGCAAATTGTTCCATATGATCCGGCAATGGCCGGAAAGGCAAATGAGAACAGAGGCAATGCAAGCCGAGGTAACAGTGGGGAGAGGAACCACGACCGTGTTGAGAAAGACGGCGGAAGCCGAGGCAATGGAGATCTCGGCAGAAGAGAACCCGCGAGAGGCAATCAGGAGAACAATACCCCAGTCGAAGTAAGGAGAGAACTGCCACTCAGCTCGCAACCAAGGCATGAACCCCGGCAGGAAAAAGAAACGAGGCCAGCTCGCCACAATCAAATTAATGAAAGATACAATGATGGTTATTCTGAGATGGAATATGCGATCCATGGCGGAAACAATCACTATGGAATACAAGACAGAGTTCTGTACAGAGATTTGCCATCAAATGATGCAAGAGTGAAGCTGGACCGGCTATACAGGTCCGAGTTGTTGGAAGAACAGGGTCCACCAGGGCCGGCATGCTTTGGACCACGGATCATGGGCGAACCACCTCTGCCGAACTTTCAGCTGGCAAGGGGCACGAAAACATATAATGGAAGTACCAAACCACAAGACTGGTTAATTGACTATGCCACTGCAGTGAAAATAGCGGGTGGAAACTTACGATGGGCAGTACGGTACGTCCCGCAAATGCTGGAGGGACCAGCTAGGGTATGGCTGAATAATCTACCAGCGGGCAGTATCAACTGTTGGCTGGATTTTGAGGAAATGTTTGTCAGCAACTTTACCAGTACATACAAGAGGCCAAACAGGCCACAACAGTTAGCCATGTGCAAGCAGAGGCCGAATGAAACAGATAGAGAGTTTTTAACTCGGTGGTGCAACCTGAGAAACTCATGTGAAGGAGTCATAGAATCGCAAGCAATAGCTTGGTTCGCGCAAGGATGCCATTATGGCAGCGTATTGTGGCAACTTCTGCAAAGAGATATGCCGACCACACTGGCAGAAACTATCAGAATAGCGGACTCCTACGCATTAGGAGACCCAAGGCAACCAGAATTAATGTCGGCAGATCATCACGAGCAACAGGACCATTATGCAAGAGATTTGGCCGGGTCATCCAGGCGCAGTGATTTCAGAGGAAGAAGAAGAGAGGAAAGGCCGGATTATAGATATAATTCGGCCCAAGTGGCGGCAGTAGCGCAAGATCCACCGAGTCACGGAGCAACTCAACGGCAGAAGAATGGTCCTCAGTAGTGGACACCAAGGAATGAAGGAAAAAGGCAGTGGACCCCAGAACAAAAGAAACAGTGGCAAGAGAAGCCGAGGTACACGTTCGAATCTATGTTAGATCAGCCGTGTAAATTTCACACGTCAAACCCGTCCAAGCCAGCCAACCATACGACCCGCCAATGTGCATGGATGAAAAATGCAATGGGGAACCCCGGAGGTATTCAGGCACCCCATCAAGTACATCAGCAGCATCAACCACAGTTGACTGGAGCAAATGCACAGCAACTGATGTTGCCGCCCCCTCCCCCGAGGTACGATAACTCGGATCGGAGAGACGCGGTACATCAAGTGATGAACCAAGTCCAGGATGGAAGGACAAATCCGGTGAATACTGGACGCAATGATTACAGAGAACATCATCAGTCTTATTGCGTGTTCACAACGGAACAACAAGACAAATAGAGTGTGCAACGCCGGCATATGGAAGTAAATGCAGTTATGCCGGCAGTACCAAGATATGTGCCTTGGTTGGATCAGGAAGTAACTTGGAGCATAAAGGATCATCCCAAGATAATGCCGAATCCCGGATCATATGCACTCGTGTTGGATCCGACATTTGTTGGACCGAGCATCAATGTGAAATTCTCAAAAGTACTCATTGACAATGGAAGCAGTATCAACATAATGTACAAAGATACCATGCATAAACTTGGAATATCGCAGAACATGTTGCAATCCACGAAGACCACTTTCCATGGGATAGTGCCAGGGCTTTCATGTGAACCCATTGGTAAGGTCCGAGTGGATGTGTTATTCGGCACAAGAGATAACTGCAGAGCAGAAAACTTAGAGTTTGAGGTGGTGGATCTAGAGAGTTGTTATCATGCTTTACTCGGACGGCCAGCGTTGGCCAAATTCATGGGCAGCTGTCATGTAAGTTATCTGAAAATGAAGCTACCCGGACCACAAGGAGTGATAACGGTTGCAGGGGATTACAAGAAGTCAATGGAGTGTGCTTCAGCCGGGTCAAATTTGGCCGAATCATTGGTTATAGCAAGAGAAAAAAGAAGGATTCAGGAGGTAGCAGCCCTCCCTCAGTCGGTGCAGCTGAACATGCCGGCACTAGCCAACCCGCATGGCAGTGTCTCTTTTCAGCCGACCAAAGAAACGAAGAAGTTTCAGATAGATGAGCAGTTCCCGGAGCGTACTGTTACTATTGGTGCAGGCCTGGACGCTAAATAGGAAAGCGAGCTCACCAACTTCCTCCGTGAGAATCGGGACATATTTGCATGGTAAACTCAGGATCTGCAAGGTGTTCCGAGGGAGTTGGCTGAGCACTCTTTGAATGTAAGGCTAGGAGCAAGGCCGGTGAAGCAACCTCTCTGCTGCTTCGCCAAAGACAGGAGAAAGATAATAGGGGATGAAATAGCTCGGCTTCTCGCAGCCGGGTTCATCATGGAGGTGCTGTATCCGGATTGGTTATCAAATCCGGTACTAGTAGAAAAGAAGAAAGATGATCCCAATGTAGCCATTGTATGGCGAATGTGTATCGATTACACGAACCTGAACAAGGCATGTCCAAAAGATCCTTTTCCATTACCTAGAATAGACCAAGTCATTGATTCGACCGCTGGTTGTGAGTTATTGTCATTTGTAGACGCGTATTCTGGTTTCCACCAGATACCGTTAAATCCGGCCGATCAAATAAAGACTGCGTTTATTACCCCTTACGGGGCTTATTGCTATCGCACAATGCCATTCGGCCTGCGAAACACAGGAGCAACATATCAGAGATGTATGCAAAAATGTCTACACGATCAGATAGGAAAAAATGTACAAGTATATGTAGATGACATGGTCATCAAAACCAAGGAAAGCAAAACGTTGCTGGAAGATATACGGCAGACTTTTGCGAACCTGAGAAGGTTCCGAATGAAGCTTAATCCGGAAAAATGCACGTTTGGCGTGCCGGCAGGAAAATTACTCGGTTTTCTTGTATCGAGCCGAGGTATAGAGGCCAACCCAACAAAGATAAAGGCAGTAGAAAGAATGGAATTGCCAAGATGCTTAAATGATGTACAAAAATTCACGGGTTGTCTAGCCTCGCTCAGCCGGTTTGTATGTCGGCTGGGAGAGAAGGCGCTACCACTATATCAGCTGATGAAGAAATCAGATAAATTCGTTTGGACTCCACAAGCGGACAGCGCGTTTCATGAGTTGAAAAAGATGTTGGTCACAACACCTATTTTGGCTTCTCCATTATCAAAAGAGCCTATGTTACTCTATATAGCGGCTACCAACAGAGTAGTGAGTGCTGTAGTCGTAGTAGAACGACTTGAAGATGATAAGTTCGTACAGAGGCCGGTGTATTATTTAAGTGAGGTGTTATCCACTTCAAAACAGAATTACCCACATTATCAGAAGATGGCTTATGGAGTGTATATGTCGGCAAAAAAGCTTAAACATTACTTCGAAGAGCATCCCATCAAAGTGATCTGTGAAGCGCCCATAGCCGACATATTGAGAAACAAAGATGCAAGTGGCCGAATAGCAAAATGGGCAATCGAGTTGTCACCATACGCTCCACAATTTGATAGGAGAGATACAATCAAATCTCAAGCGGTCGCCGACTTCTTCGTAGATTGGGCCGAAGTGCAATATGAGCCACCATTACCAGATCCAAATTATTGGATGATGCATTTCGATGGTTCCAAACTAAGAAATGGTTTGGGGGCAGGAATAGTGTTAACCTCGCCTAAAAGAGATCAGCTGAGATATGTGCTACAAATACATTTTGCCGCATCCAACAACGTAGCCGAGTATGAAGCACTGGTCCATGGATTGAAAGTAGCAAAAGGAATTAGCATACGCCGAATCTTATGCTATGGGGACTCGGATCTAGTAGTACAGCAAGTCTCAGGCAATTGGGATGCATTAGATGCTAATATGGCTTTATACAGATTTCATGTGCAAAAGATCAGTGGATACTTTGAAGGATGTGAATTTCACCACATACCTCGGGCAGAAAATGATGCCGCAGACACGTTGTCAAAACTCGGATCAACCCGGCAATCAATTCCCCCGGGTATTGCCCTGGAACACCTCAGAAAACCATCAATAGTACCGTCACCAGAATCCGAATCTATCTTTATTCCGGCAAATTCAGCAGAAGATAATGCACCGATGGAAGTAGACCAGCAATATGACTCGGAACCCCCCAAGAAGAGGACAGAAGAAGTAAGCACAATTATGAAAAAGGCCGAGGCAGATATGTCGGCAGAAAACATGGAAATAGACAGTGAGACCACACCAGAAAAAGTCACACCGCTATGGGCGCGACCCATATTCTCTTACCTAAAAGACGCGATGTTGCCGAGCAATGAAGTATTAGCAAGACAAACTGTAAGGAGAGCAAAAGCTTATACGATCATAAACAATGAGCTATATAAAAGAAGTGTTACAAGCATATTACAGAAGTGTGTGAGTTCGGCAGAAGGCCAGGAGATCCTCCTAGATATACATCAAGGGGAATGTGGACACCATGCCTCATCTCATGCCTTGGTAGCCAAAGCATTCAGGCATGGATTTTATTGGCCGACGGCGTTAAAAGAAGCCAAAGAGTTGGTTGAAAAATGCAATGGTTGTCAGAGATATGCAACCAAAATACATATGCCATCGGCCGAGTTAAAAACAATACCCATCACTTGGCCATTTTCTGTGTGGGGTTTAGATATGGTGGGACCATTTAAGCCGGCCCGAGGGGGAATGACCCACATATTGGTTATGGTGGACAAGTTCACAAAATGGATTGAAGTAAAACCAATAAAAAAATGCGATGGGCCCACAGCAGTGAAATTTCTCAAAGATATTATTTTAAGATATGGGTATCCGCACAGTATTATTACAGATAATGGCACAAATTTGCAGAAGGAGCCTTCGCCAGATTTTGCAGAGAGAAACATATAAGACTAGATGTTGCCTCTGTGGCTCACCCAGCATCTAATGGGCAAGTGGAAAGGTCTAATGGGCTAGTATTGTCAGGAATAAAACCACGACTTGTTGAGCCACTGCAAAGGTCGGCAGGATGTTGGATTGAGGAACTCCCAGCCGTATTATGGAGCCTCAGGACTACTCCGAATAGATCAACAGGCTATACACCATTCTTTCTGGTATATGGGGCAGAGGCCGTGCTTCCAGCCGACATAATACATGACTCGCCAAGAGTTACTCAGTATACAACCTTAGGGGTAAACGAAATAGCTCGGCAAGATACGGTAGACCTGCTAGAAGAAGCCAGAGAACTGGCACTATCACGATCAGCTATTTATCAACAGAACTTGCGACGATATCATAGCAAGAAGGTGAATCCAAGGGTATTCAAAGAAGGAGATTTAGTCCTCCGACTGGTGCAACGCACGGCCGGCATGCACAAACTGTCACTTCCATGGGAGGGACCATTCATCGTGAGCAAAGCATTACATAACGATGCCTATTATCTAATCGACGCTCAATCCCCCGGAAGGAACAAGGCAGACAAAGCCAGCGAGGAAACAAAGAGGCCATGGAACGTAGCTTTACTTCGTCCATTTTATTCTTAGTGGTCATTTGGTCACACATTGCAAAGTAGTATCTTGCGATCAAGCACCAACTATGTATTAAAAACTTCGGCATCCAGAGCAGTGACTCGGGGACTGCTATATGTTATTTCAATTTCATCTTATGTACTAAACCTCGGCATCTAGAGCAGTGACTCGGGGACTGCTATATGTTATTTCAATTTCATCTTATGTACTAAACCTCGGCATCTAGAGCAGTGACTCGGGGACTGCTATATGTTATTTCAATTTCATCTTATGTACTAAACCTCGGCATCCAGAGCAGTGACTCGGGGACTGCTATACGTTATTTCAATTTCATCTTATGTACTAAACTTCGGCATCCAGAGCAGTGACTCGGGGACTGCTATATGTTATTGAAATTCCGTTTTATGTACTGAACCTCGGCATTCAAAGCAGCGACTAGAGGACTACCATATACCACCCCAGTGTTATGTTGAGCACCAAAACTTGACACCCTGAGCAGCGCCTCGGCAGTGGTCTTATATCATTCCTGAAATTTAGTTTACACACTAGACTTCAGCGGAACAGGCAGTCACTCGGGGACTGCCATATATTGTTCCAAAGTGGCAGTCAATCTTTGATACAAAAAAGGTATCACACTTCAGAATAAGAGCAGATTAACCCCGTATGATGTGCGAAGCTCACACCCAGATTACTCGACTAAAACACGAGAAAACAAAGACAAAGATACATCCTAACAACAAAAAATTGCAGGCTACCAAAGCAAGAATTCAGATGGAAACCCACTTAAACAAAGTTATAATAACTGCAAACTTATATGTCGCAGCAATGTATGGCAAAACGAGATTCAGGTCATACAGGAAATAAACAAGTGTTCCACGGACATCGTACGCCTGGCATACCAGGGACAAGTAATAACTTAAAGATTTTCCGTTGGAGAGGCAATAGTTGTGTTAGGAGCCGGATGCTCCGAGATAGGCGGAACCTCGGCCGAGGTTGCCTCGCTTTCCACAGACCCGGGTGTGACTTCGGCTGAAGCTGGAGGCTGCTGAGGGGCATCAGTTTGCGCAGTTGAATGCCCAGTACCTTTGGAGGAGGATCGCGCGTCACCGTTGCCGTCCGAGCTCGAACTAGAGTCGCCAGAGGAAGCCGAATCATCTTCACCTTCACCCTGTTCAGCCGAGTTATTGTCTGATGCATCTTCTACCACAACCTCATCGTCCGAGGTCGGGAGAAAGCTCGGACCTTCATTCTAGGTATGCATGTCGGCATACTCAACGAGCTGGAAGGCACGAGCTTGCCGAAGAGCAACAAAGGTGGAGTCCTCAACCCAACGGGAACCTGTGCGCAAATTCCTCAGGATATCAAGAGAAATGTCTTCGTACCATGACATGATAACGGTGAGGGCCATATCAGCGCCAGCTCGCCCAGCTGATTCCCTCCAGAGACTTAGTTGTTTTTCAGAGGCCATTAATCTTTTCACCAGCAATTCGACCTCGCTGATATTAGGAGTCCCAGAGGTATTCGGCCAGAGAACATGGTAGGCTCGGATAGCTGCATGCACCAAGTCCCTGCCCATAATTTTCATCGGACCAATGGCAGCGCCGACAGCGACAAGGAAATCTTCCATCGAGTACTCTGAATCAACGTCAACAGGGACACCTCGGCGCTTACGAGCTGCAAGAACCGCTTTCGAGCTCACAGGCTTAGCTTCTAGGAAATGACCTGCGCAAAACACGAATGCGTCAGGAGACAGCAAAGACAAAGAAAAGATCTTTGCGTTAGCTTTCAAAAAAAATAAAAAAAATCCGGCTATGATAAGAAACTTACAATGAATATAACTCAACATTATCTGGAGGTCTTTAGCCCAGATGATCTTGCTCTTCTCAAAGGAAGCGATTTCCTCGCTCATTCCACAAGTTTTTAGTTCGGCAGCCTCGAGGAGTTCTTTATTCTTCTACAGCTCCAGAGCTAGCCGATTCTTCTCTTCAGAGAATTCCTGATCGACCTTTTCTAATTCGGACCTCTGAGAGAGCTTAAGGGCCTCCACTTCGGCGCTTAGGCGAGCTATTTCATCATCCTTTTCTTTCAGCTGTGCCGAGTGGCTAGCGCTTTGTTCTAAAAAATGCAGCATTACATCAGACATGGGCGTACAATCTTGGTGAGATGTGGCAAAGGCTCGTATCTCGGCTTTACCGAAGCCAAACAAAGTAAAAGAAACTTAATGCATGTTTTAGAAAGGGAAAAGTATGAGGTAAATGGAAAACTAACCTTCCAAGTTCTTGATTTTCTTCTCAAGACGAATGTTGAGATTATTGATGCTACCTGTTAACCCACAAAGTAATTCGGCATCCCGCATACAAAACAATGACAATATCAGAGATGACAAGGAAAATGGTCGACTTACCTGCTTTTTTCACCACAGGAAGAACTTTTTCATATCTTTCTTCCAACTTCCTGTGCGAGAAAAGCAGTCTTTGAAATTCGGCAGTCCGCCGGTCATGTGCAACCTGAGCAGTAGAACAAACGATGAGTAGATATTCAAAGCCAAAACAGATCCGAGTTAAGCGAAAACTTAACCCGGACCTAGGTGGCTGGATATTCAAAGCCAAAACAGATCCGAGTTAAGCGAAAACTTAACCCAGATCTAGGTGGCTGGATATTCAAAGCCAAAACAGATCCGAGTTAAGCGAAAACTTAACCCAGATCTAGGTGGCTGGATATTCAGAGCCAAAACAGATCCGAGTTAAGCGAAAACTTAACCCGGACCTAGGTGGCTGGATATTCAAAGCCAAAACAGATCCGAGTAAAGCGAAAACTTAACCCAGATCTAGGTGGCTGGATATTCAAAGCCAAAACAGATCCGAGTTAAGCGAAAACTTAACCCAGATCTAGGTGGCTGGATATTCAAAGCCAAAAGTAGATTCGAGTCAGTCGAAAGCTTAACCCGGACCTATGTGGCTAGACATTCAAAGAACAGCTAGATAAAATTTAAGCAAAGTTTAAGATAGATCTACTCGGATATAGGCTCGAACCCTAAATTAAGTCGAGTTAAGTATAGCACTATAAAAACTTCCAAGCGAATAACAAATTACTCGTTTGCAAGTTTCGGGGACTAATGTATATATAATAGCATATGGAGAATCAGTCAAAATCCCGAGAAGCAGCAATTACCTCGTTCATCTTGTTGCTATCCAGAATGATCTTGGCAGCTTGATCCAAACGGCTGCTGATGTCGGAAAGTTGAAACGGCTGACTGATTGGATTGCCCTCGAGCTGATCAGCAGCATTCCAGTTATGAGCATATTCCACCAGCGAGCCGAGGCTGTTCCCACTAGCCGTCCGAGTTAAGACTTTACCTCTGACATGTTGTGCAACCACTGCGGCCGCAGGGCTTGTATGAAGAGCAAGCTGGGTGCTGGAAGCCGAGGTAACGGAGGCTTTGGTAGGCGCAGTTCCTTTGCGTAGCACGTCGACAATACTCGGCTGAGAAGAGCCGACAAGACCTTTCTGGGAAGAGGAGGCCTTGATGGCAACCGTTTTTCTTGCCTTAGAAGAGGCATCAGCAGGAGCCGATACCTCGGTAACGGGAACGGTATCTTTAGGAGCAGCAGGAGTCACGGCCGTAGAAGGCGCCGAGATAACGACCTCTTCGGCCGGAGCTGGAGTTGCAGTAGAGACTGCTGGGGCAGATAGAGGCTCAGTAGAGGCACTCGGATCCACAGAGGGAGCAACGGGTTCGACGGAAATCTCGGAGGGCCGAGTGGAATCAATGTCAACAGAAGGAGTTTCAGGCACGTCGCGACGAGGGGGCGACTGATTCGAAGCTGAAGGAGAGGCAACACGAGCAGGACTGGGAATCCTAGTATCTTCAACGGGCGGAGGAGACGGCTGCCGAATCGGGCGGCTAGTCATGCTAGGACCGCCAGGCTTAACGGAAAGCGGAGCACTACGAAAATAAGAAAGAAAAAAGGGGGTCAGGATGAAAAATAGAAAGAGGGAAACAAGAAATACGAGCAAAAGGAACTTACCCTGCGACCCCAGGCATGGTCTTGCGCCTGGGAGGATTCGGAGCAGACTTCTTCACTCGTTTCTTGGGGGCCGCCTCTGAGGCACTAGCAGGAGCCCCGCGTTTCCCCGAGGTAACAGGGGGCCGAGAAGCAATAGGCTCGGCGTCGTGAACCTGACCGGCCGGATTAGCTGGGAAAGTAGAAGCCGGAAATGCATAAGAAATAGGCATTGCGGCAACTACCTCAAGAACTTGGACCTCGTCCGAATCACCTTCCTCCTCGTGGGCCGAGGTCTTGCCACGAGCTCGAGCCGGGGCAGGATCCGACTTAGGGACGAATTCTTCGGAGTCCGGCTCCCCAACGTCCGGGGTATTCCGGTCCGCAGTCCACGGAAGCGACAAAACCTCGGCATCCTCGTCCTTTTGCTCTGCAAACCTCTGTGAGGCGAAAAAGAAGGAAGGTTAGCGAAAACAGCTATGAAAACAATAGAAAATCAAAGCATTAATGGTTAAACTTACTGCGGGAGGAGGATGCTCGCGGGTAAATGGTTTCAATCCCCAAACCCAATCTTCAGGCATCTCCGTCTTAAATATAGCTCGGACACGCTTGAAGACGAGGTAGTTGTCCAACTCGACGGTCGAGACTCGGTTGGGATCAAGTGGACCACTCATGTAGCAAAGTTTGTGCGTCCTTTTCTGGAATGGGAAAATTCGGCTACTGATGAAGGTAGCCATCAAGTCCTCGCCGCGTAACCCGGCCCGGATCAGCTCCTTGAGCCGAGTCTCGAAAAGCTCGGCCAAGACGTGACTCCTCCTCGGATTGTAAGTCCAATTTACCTTGGAAGGCGGACCAATGGAGAAGGCAGGAAGCCGAATATTGTCCTCCGCCCCTCTGTTCTTGACATAAAAGAAGGATTTGTGCCACTTCTTGCACGATTCTAACCCGGTGACACGAGGGAATACGGACTTCCTCCGAGGTGTGATGGACGCTGCCCCGCATTGAGTAAGCAGTTTCTCGGAAGGGTGCAGAGACTTGTCAGGGACTACATTAGAACGAATCTGGAAGAACTTCGACCAGACGTGCACAGACGGCCATAGGCCGAAATATCCTTCCGATGCAGAGATAAAAGCAGAAAGAGAAGCGATGGCATTTGCGGGAAGATGATGCGGCTGAAGGCCGAAGTAGTCGAGAAACTCTCTTGCGAAGTCGCTAAGAGGGAGACCAAAGCCGCGTGCGAAATGTGACATAAAAACTACGTACTCGCCCTCCCTAATGTCTGGAGAAGACTCGCTGCCGGGTAAGCGACAGGAGACCTCGGCGGGAATCCTCCGAGTTCGGATAAGCCATTCGATCTCGCGGCGGGTAATGGAGGAACCTTGCCACGAGCCTCGCTCAGGCCCAGAGCCAACATCGTCATCCTCTACCAGGGCACCACTAAAAGAGCTAGACATGGGTTCGCCGGAAAAATCGACGGAGGAAGAACTGGCGGCGGAGGAATGTTTAGAGCCACGAGGCCCCGTCGCAATTTTGAACGAGAACGACGGCGGAGGAGCAGAGAAACCGCCGCACGAATACGAAACCTAGACAGAGAAATCTAGGGTAGGGCCTAGGCAACGAAGCCGGAGAGAACTCACCGGCGACGACGCCAAAGCTAGCGAACACGGAGGAGGCAGACGGAGCGACGCGGCGGAGTCCTCGCCGTTAGAAGTTCTGATGAACGCACGGCGGCGGAGCTGCGAGCGGGCGCGGGAGCGAGAGGAAGAAGAAGGGCGCAGGCGAACGAGAAGGGGAAAGTGAATCCCCGACGCCGCGCCCCCACTTTATAGCCTAGCCGCAAGCAAGGTAGTGGGATCGTGGGTGTGGCAGTGGGCAGCACGGATCGTGTGCGCAGCACGACCACGCGTCGCTGAGTGGAACCGCACCGAAGGCCACACAATTGACCAAGGAGCTCACGATCCCCAACGAGAACGGCGCACGAGGCGTCGCAGCAACGGCGCGACAGTCGCGGCAGTAACTGTAGCTTGTCAGTAAATACTGTAGAGGAACAAAAAACTAGAGAAACAATGATGAGGATGACACGTGGGACGAGGCGTGCACTAGTAAATACGGTGTTACCACGAGCGGGCAGAAGATAACTCGGAAAGAATGCATAATGTGTATCATGAAACTGATACGACCCGGCCGAGGTTATCGGCGGGACCATATCAGCTTCGGGGACTAATGTTAGGGAGGTAACCTCGGATAGGGTAAGGACGGGGAAAGACGAAAGGATTATTCCCCGTCCAGTTTCCGAGTTATATTCTAAGCTGGCCGAGTCTTGTAAAGGTCGGCCGAGATAAGGAAAGGCAGGACCTCAGTAGTGATGGCAAGGCATTACCCGGCCGAGATACGGCGTAAGACGGCCGGGTTGGCCCGAATGATCTTAATGCAGGTGAAGGACATGCCGAGTTACGCGAGGAAGGACCGAATGATACGAAGCTTGCAGGAGAAGGAGAAGCCCAAAGTCAAACCCTAGTCGCGGAATCTGAGCAGAGCCAAGAGCTAAAGACAAATGTGCAGAACGACAGAGGGGCAGAAGGAGGTCACGGAGGTGATAGTTCTGGAGCCCGAGGCAAGCAGGAGGGGCCCTCTGGAATCTTACCGCAGTGAGAAGGGCGACAGGGAAAGAGGAGCGCCGAACTACTATATTGGGACAAGCATATTCCTCGAATATGCTTGCCACGTCAGCCCTGGAAGAACCCAGGGCTCTCCTTTATAAGGGGAAGCTTAGACCCTAAGGAAGGGATCGACTGATTCTTGGTGCCGTTAGGCTGGTAAAGTTCTCTCTTTCTCCTTGTATACAGCTCAAGGAGCACTTGTAGCCCAAGGAAGGAGAAATAAAGATCTTTGCGTTAGCTTTCTGTGTGTAGAATCAACTACATCTTCCCTCCCCGGATCCCACTAGCATCCATCGGCCCCAAACTTTAGCCTACCCATGGCATTTGCCGTGCCACCACCACGACAGGTGATATGGAGTACTACACCAACAATTACTCCCCAAGCATGGACGACTTCGAGTGCAACATCGACGATGCCTCGTCAAGCATGGAGGACACGGAGAACTTCATCGACTTTGATGGCTCCTCCATGAGCCATGAAGAATTCCTCCATCGTGTGGAGATGGAAGCCTACTACGCCAAGCAAGAGGAGGCGCATCATCAAGATTCCATGACCTTCAAGGTCAAGCGTGCCACACGAAAGGGCACCACCTACTTCGATGATCCACCTCCAAGACGACAAGCGCCACCATCGACAAGGCATCAAGTGCCACCACCTAGATGGCGTCAAGCTCCACCACCTCCAAGGCGCCAAGCTCCATCACCTCCAAGGCGCCAAGATCCACCTCCTATCCAAACAAGAGTGGTGTCCAAAGATCATATACATCAAGAGGCGCCAAGAAACAAGAATCTTCATCGACAAACATCCTCTCATGAGCATCAACACCATAAAGAGGATACAAGACATCGTCAAAGGCATCTTCGCCATAAAGACGAAGAATTCATGATGAGCTCCATCCATAATGCTCAATCAAGCTCAAGAAGGCACCGCAAACACAAGAAGAGTGCCAAGACAAGTGATCATCGTCACGAGTGTCATGTGGACGACCAAGTGCGCCACCTACATTAACCATCGGCAAGGCACGCCAATGACCTCCATCGACACCATCATAGGGCACCTTAAACTACTCGTGCCACCACCACAATGGCACAAAGAGCAAGCCTTCCTCCACGCCATCAAGCTTCAACGCCTACGCTTGACTTCCGCGACCTCGCGAACGAGTAAAATGAAGACCTCTACTTCGCCAAGTTGGCTGAGTTCGGCAAGAGGATGTCTACACTCCAAGATGGAGGAAGCCAAGGCCACATATGTGTTGAAGTCGATCCGAGCACCTCTCTCGACAACACCATGAGCCTACTTCCACCACTACTACGAGATGGCCACAAGACGGTCGAGCATGGGATTTTCCCTTCGACCATGGAGGAGAGCGATGATGCACATCTTATGGCATCCAACCTTGAAGGCGACAAGGTCAAGAATGGTGAGCATGGGATTTTCCCTTCACCAAAGGAGGCGCATGGAGTTGAGGAACCCGAGCCTACCCCTATATGCTTGAGTGATGATGTGGTACCAATCCCATGTGAGTATGAGAGCCACTTAGCCCACTTGAGTGAGAACAAGAGTGAGATGAGTGACTCCACCTTATGTGAGATTGAGTGCTTCCACTTTGAGGGCATGAGTGATACACCTAGTGAGTTGAGAGTGGTAGTTGATAGGTCAAGTGAGACCATTTCTATTTCTAACAACTTACCCTCTACCTCTAGTGTGTTCTCTTATGTTGTGCTAGGTTCCATGGATGAAGACGCACCAAGCCATAAAGCAATGATGCCTCGAATGGAGAAGATGTACATGGTGGATGAAGAGGATGCTACGCCATGGCTACATCAAGAAGACAAAGTCGTCCACAAGGAGGCCACTACTACCACAACACCCACTTCATATGAGAGGTATGACCAAGGTAACAATAAGGGTGTTGATGATGCCATGATCCCACTAGTGGACATGATGAATTGTGAGGATATGCATGTTATGGATGATACTTGCAACATTACACATGCTTCATTCATATTCCCATGTGATGCTTTGCCTTTGCATAATATTGCTCATGTGGAATTGTTTGATTGTGATACCATTGCCATAAACATGCCATGCTATGCATCTTGTGTATATCCTCCAATTGTTTTGGACTTCCCTTGTCATGATAGTCATTTAATTTCTCCCGTTGCTTGCGATAAGATGAATACTTGCTATTTCACTTGTTTTGCTTACAACAATATTGATCATTTGCGTTATAATGAGATGGCCCCCATAGCTTTATCAATTTTTGGAGATTTTGATGATTGCCATGATAAGCATGTTCCCCATTGGCATACTCACCATGCATCTATATCATACTTGATTGACATTAATGGTGATGTGCACAAGAAGAGATACGTCATGATGGATGATGTGTATCTCTACCATTCACACACGTTCTTCCTTTTGTGTATGATGTGTGTAGGTACCCGCACTATCATGTCAACCTCGGTTGAGCACGAGTTGACAAAAAGAGCTCTTGAGAGCATCCCACAAGTGAGTTCAAGATCGAACCCAGCTCTGATACCTTTTGCATGCTTTGCATCTTTCATGTTGGCAAATTGCTCTTTCCTATGGTTTGATTGCAAGCATGTTAATGGTATTATCTCTCCTTATGACAATCATGTTTCTTTGCTTTTGGATAATGATGATTTGTGTGTTGCAACAAAAATGTTGAAAAATTTCCATTTCCGATGTTTTGTGTGCAACCATAATGCCATTAAGAGCATGTATTGTCATGAGAGCTTCCAAGTATCTCGTCTAGTTGTTGCAACAAACATAAGGACCACTTTCCCTTTCATATGGTTTGTTTGCAAACAAGTTGTTTTTGCTTCGGCTTGGGATACTCATATTCCCATGAAATTTTCTTTTGATGATTCATGTGTGACATCCAACATGTTGAACAATTTCTCTTTCCAATGGTTGGTTTACACACATAATGCTTTTGTTTTGGATATGCTTCCTCGTGTGTTTTTGCCAAATTCTCCTATTCTTGCATCAAAGATGTTGATTGAAATTTTGATCCAATGCTTTGAGTGCCCCACTACTTCGTTATATGGAGTTTTTGAGTTCCCACATTTGGATGATGTTCAAACGATTTCCATGCACATTGACCTTGCTTATGCATTCCATTTGCTATACATATATTGTGCTAATAGTGTTGTGAACAAGAATGGACATGCCACATTTGACATGCTCCTCTATCACGCACGAAAATATTTTGCTTGGTCTTTGTTGTGTGAAGGTACAAATGCATACACGTCAACCTATATGGACTATATGTTGACAAGAAGAACTGAAGAGAGTTACCTATGGCTACCCTTCATCGAGCTATCTCTACAAGCTAAGGTGACTTCCTTCTACTTGAGGACTCATGCTATAATCTTCATGAATTGGCTATGCTTTGAGTGTTGCTTCGCTTTTGTTGTGAGCTTTGTAGGCCTCATTGAAGGTGAAGGAACATTGAAGTGTTGTCAAGTCAATCTTCTCGAGGACGACTATATGGTGAACCCCAGGATCAAGAAGGTCTCTCGACCTCTTCTACTTTGTGATGAGCATGTAGAGTCGAGGACGACTCTTTTTGAAGGGGGGGAGCTGATGTAGCCCGACCTACGGTCGTTACCACATCATGGTCTCCAACTTATGCCAAGTCGTCATGGACTCCAAAGGTGAATCCGTTCCTCTATGCGAGCCCAATTCCTATCCTATTGAATGGTATGCTACTTAATACTCCGTCACATATGCATGATAGGTTCACACCGACAAGTACGAAGGCAAGGGAGGAAGCCCGGAACATCAAGCCCGACAAGACGGAGGCTTGGAAGAGGAGACGAAAGAAGCCACGACTGAAACACCAGAGTCTCCGGCCTTCACCGGAGTCTCCGGTCCTGCTACACCGGAGTCTCCTGTCCTGCGCACCGGAGTCTCCGGACCGACCACCGGACCGACCCCAGCAACCGACTCGGGGACAGTCTGTATGCCCCTCCGGAGACGACACCGGAGATAGACCGGAGTCTCCGGCCCACCACACCGGAGTCTCCGGCCCACAAGATGGGCCTGCGCGCCGCCAGCTGGGCCTTCGGCCCATGTACCCCTCTAGCTCGTCCAAACCTAGTTTTATCCCTAAACTACCCCAGTTTATGTGGCTGGCCTATAAATAGATCCCCCACCCCTTCATGTATCCCTTAGGCATAGATGATAGACTAAAGACAACCCTCTTATGTGGAATCTCTAGTTTTGCCTCATCCCCTTACAAGGGGACCGACTATCGTCACCAACCTCGTTTGGACTTTGCATCACGCATCCATCGTTGAACAAGGCCTTGGAGTTCATTGTCTCGTCTCCAAGTTGTCAAGACCCTCCCCAAGGTGTTCTCCCCTCTCCGATGTGGATTTGAGGGAGCACGTTGACCGATCTTTCCTTGCGAGGATTCTATCGGACCGGTGGCCGCGTTCGGGAGCAATCGGCCTTGTATCGTGTGAGTTTTGCGTGTGTTCATCGTGTTCTTCGCGAGGTGTGTGTTCGCTTCCGCTACTTTCTCCCTTTCCCCTCGCTTTCCCATCGATTTGACCACGAGATCCGTGAAGATCGGGCCACCCAAGAGGTTAACCCCTCCATCAACAGCATAACCCAAAAGGCCAAATCATATGATCAAAGATATATCTCTAGTGAGCCAAACCTTAAAAAGGTATCTCCGGTGAGCCAAGCCTTCAAAGGAGATATACCCGAATACCCGAATCATTGGCAATGTCAATCACTGTGGCAATGGCAATGTCAATCACAAAATCAATGGCAATGTCAATCACAAACTTGGCAAGTAGTCCTAATATCTGCTTGAGGTTGATCTCTTTTGTCTGTTGCTCGAAAGCCCTCTTTGTGACACACAAATCTGGTTGAGGTAACTATTCCACCAAATCCACCAAATTTTCTTGGGTTTGAGTATCTCTTCCTCACATAAACCCAATTATTATACCCCCCCCCCCCCCCCCCCCCACACACACACACACCACCCAAATTCTGTCAAGAATCTCAAAGCCTCATTTAAAATCTATGCCGATTTCTGTGAAGTACACCTAGACAACATTGAGGAATAATTAGCGCGTTGCAAACATTATCTTTACGTAAGCAGGAAGATGATGACATTTTGATGCTTGTCAGTTGTCACCTAGCCATTCGAACCATCGTTTGTAGGGCAGGCGTTGCAAAATGTAGCCCAGGGCCCCAAATTTCGCTGCTCTGCCGCCATAGCATCCGTCATTCAGCATCCGGGTTTAGCAGCCCAAGGAATAATCTCTCAACTTTCGGCCTGAAAGCAGCAGGAATGGCCCGCGGAGTGACCCGCCCAGTCCACCGGGTGAAGAACGACCTGTTAGTTTTGGTCCCCTGTTTTGTGCGTGACAAGTGCAGGAGAAAGCGAGCGAGACCAACCTTTGGTGCATCGACGGGACGCTGCTGGTTTTCCGTCCCCAGGTCGCCGGGACCGCAAGAGCGACCGACTGTTTTTTTTTTCGTGGGGACCAACCAGGCAAACCCATGCGCGCGAGCACGACGGGAGTCCTCGTTAGAGCATCACTAGCAGATCCTTGTGTAGCCAAAAGTTGTTTTGTATTTGCCTTTTGATTTTTAAAATAGTTCCATATATTGTGAAGGTGGTTTTAAATTGAGCAAAAGAGAAAATCGGAGTAAGAGGATGTTTCGATGCCAAATATGGTTTTAAATTGATTAGCCAATTTATATGTGACATGTATCCTCTGCTGTCATATCTTAGACAAAAAATAAGACTATTCTTATTAGGGATAGGACCGCATGGTGCAGTAATTTAGAATAGATACATTGTGGAGCTATAGCCAAATTGCATGATAAAGTCAAATTCAGCTTTATAGCAACATTGTGGCTGCACTAAACTCCGACCTCTAAAAAAGAGTAAAGGGTCATGTACTCCGTGTTTACGGATCAGAGTTCATCCGTAGAGGAGCAGCACGTATTTCGTCCCCTATTTTCAAAATCAAAACCCGCTAAAAAGTTACAAACACGATTATAGATTGTGGATTGCAAATTTAGTTTTGATTGTTCACAGATCAACGCGATCATTGCAAATTTATATATCTTACGGCGGCAGGGCGCATTAGGACCAAAATTGGCCTTGCCATAGCTCTACGAACACGCGACGGCGTCGACTGATCGTCGTCGAGGACGACGACAGGGATTGCGCCCTCCTCCATCGCGCGGAGCTCGGCTAGAACCTGCTGTAGCTCCTCCTCGTCCCACCGGAGCTCGGTCGCGCGAGCCTTCGCCGACACCGCCATGGCGCCCTCTAGCAGCGAGCGCTCCTCAAATTCTTCACGCGGGAAATCCTCGTCGGAGAGGGCGCGCGCCTGCAAGCTCGAGCCCTGCGAGTTCTCGCCGGCGTACCTGCGTGCTTGAGGTGGCGTCGCCAAAGTCCACGAAGCACGGACAACTTCTGTTTCCGATTCCGTCGAGTCGAAGACACCCGCCTCATAGTAGCGGCGGAGCTTGCGTGGCACCGGCTTGTGGTGCTTCATGTAGTGGAGGCTCGCGCGCCTCCCTGCCCCTACAGACACAATCCGACGATCGCGTATGTCCTCGTCGAGCTCCTCACGCGAGTTCGGGCGCTGCCCGCCACCGCTTCTCCCGCCGCATCGGCAGGGGCCCCTCCATTGCGACCTTCCCCACGGCCAGATCCCCCACCCCTCGACGACATGGCAGCGTCGGCGGCTCCGATCTACCTACGGGCGTTGTGAAATGGCTCGCCGAAGCTGTGGATGCATGGCGACAGCGGTGCTAGGGTTATCGCGGAGGAGGGAGTAAGGGTTGGGACCCGTAAACGCCTCGCTGCCCCTTTTTGTAAGGGTTTGGTTGGGCTGAGTAGAGGAGACCGTAAAATAATTATGGGTCGGGCCGAGTAAGGGCCCCTCTAGCTCGCACTAGTAGGCCATGACCCGTATAGTCGCCGGAATTTCACGGTTTTTGCCCTTTTAAGGATCCTTCTAGTGATGCTCTTAATCCTTTACGCTGACGGCTGGCCAACCCCGGCTGCCTGAATTCTGTCGCCCATGGGGTCACGCTCCTCACCGTCTCAGGCGTTCAGGAGAAGCTTCAAAAGGAAGAAAAAAACTTTGTTCAGGGTCCTATGGGTAAGAGCACCTCCACTGTATTTCTCGGCTAGTTTCCTATTCGCGTTATTAGGCAAGGAAAGGTTGATGATATTTGCCCAAATTTGGCTCAAATTCACCTCAAATTCGGCCTAGTTCAGCATAGTTCGACTCAAATTTGGCTCAAACTCGGCCTAGACCTACTTCGGCCTAGGCCGGCGACGACATGGCGACGAGGGGGGATAAGGAAGGCGGGAGCTCGGCCTTGTGACGCCAATAGGGTTGGCCCTGATGACCCACAGGTATAGGGGGTGTATCGTAGTGAAGGAAATATGCCCTAGAGGCAATCATAGAGATGATTATATTTCATATGTATCCATGAGTTATTGTAATGTTCTTGAATATCCATATCAGACAACTTGTATTGATTGGCAATTATGTGAATTGTTTGTGAAACTCTTTACTTGTATGGTTATTTAATAGTTGTCTCTAGTCGGAGTTCATGTGAGAACACACGTGAATATTAGACTAACACATCGATTGATTGATGACTATGTTTCACAAGTCATAGACATGAAGATGTCAAACCAATGATGTGGACACATGTTATGAACATGGGGTTGGACTAATCCAACTTGAGACTGACAATTAGTTGCAGATCTCTCTACACATCGTGTATGTTTTGTCCTTAGACCTGAGATTGTCGCATGTACTTGAGATGTGAATCGACCTACTTTGGAGCTATCAAACACTACTCCGTAACTGGGTAGTTATAAAGGTAGCTTTCGGGTTTGTCCTGGAGCATGCTGTAAGGTATGGTCAATCAAGATGGGATTTGCCCCTCTCTACTTGAGAGAGATATCTCTGGGCCCCTCGAGTGATCGGATCCAGAAATGCATGGCCGTGCTACATATGGTTAAGAGTTAACCTACTAAAGGGATTCCGAATCACAGTATCGAGAAAGGGAGGTCAACTTAGAGCTAGACCAAATATCGTGAGGCAAAGGGAAAGACATGTACTAAACCTTGTGATGGTTCGTCCGATATGATATTTGTATGCGTTTAGGAGTTGGCACGTCTTGCTAGAGGTCGCTACCAACTATTGACAGAATAAGTGTATTCGTGTCATGTCTATACGTATATGAACCTATAGGGTCACACACTTAAGGGACTGAAAGCCTAATGAGGATTGGATCCGAATTAGACCAGGCTTAGGCTACTAATGGGATACTAATGTAGAAGCCCACTAGGGACGTCTATATAAGAGAGGGTGGGGCGTGCTGCCCAGGGTTAGACCTCAGACCATTCCATCCAGCCGCCACTTCTCACGCCTGTGTTGCACGCGCGGACCTAGCAGTCCGGCGTCTGACGCTTCCACCCTGTACGTGTGGATACCTCGGAGGCACTGCATCTATAGCGCTTGGACGAGCCGCGCAAGGGGAGCCCGTGATCTATGGCAACAGCAATCCTGGTTTACGTGGTAGAATTTTTTTGATATATGCTAGTGTAGCCTACCTGTATCCCTTCATGTAGTACTTTCAATAAATAGGAGTGTCGATCCCAACAAGGAGCAGAAGGTGTTGACTAGTAGTATGGAGCAGAAAATCTTTGTAAATACTTAGCAAACAGATTTTTAGGGGTTTTCTGATAAAGCAAAGAAATAAAGTGCAAGTAATAAAGACAACGAACAATTGCAGCAAGTGGCCTAATCCTTTCTTAGCAAAGGACAAGCCGTTGGAAATATTTATAAGGACCAAACGTTCTCGAGGACATATGGAAATTCCGTCAAGTGCTTTCGCTTCAAATAGCTGAGTAGTCTTCTTTGGTGTTGTAAGTGTTGTGTGGGTGAACCTGTGCTAATATACCGACTTTACTTGGACTAATACATACTTATGATTAAAACCCCTGCAAGCATCCGCAACTACAGGAAAGCAATTAAGATATAAACCTAACCATAGCCTTAAACTTTGAAATCCTATGCTCCCTTGTGCAATGGTGTCCTAACGGGGGTTCAGGTTTCTGTCACTTTGGCAACCCAACAATTAGTAGCCAAATACACAATGCATTCCTCTAGGCCCATAAATGGTGAAGTATCATGTAGTCGACGTTCACATGACACCACTAGAAGAATAGCACCACAATTTAAATACTAAACCATTAAATAATATATCAACACAAATCCACTACTAACAACATGACTTCTCCCATGTCCTCAAGAACTAAACGAACTACTCACGAGACATCATATGGATCAAGATCAAAGATGATATGGTGATGAATAACAATTTGAATATAAACAATAATCCAATGGTTCCACTCACAAGCATCAACTATAATAGTAATTAATACCAGGAAAGTTTCCCCTAAGAACTATGCAAGTATTCAACACAATTGTTACAGCGGGATGGAGTGGTGGTGATGGTGCTGGTGGAGATGATGGTGTGGATGATGATGATGATCCCGATGAAGTCTAGCTTGATGATGGTGTTGAGGGCGACGATCTCCCCTCTCCGGAAAGGAATTTCCCCAGCAGAAATCTGTCTGCCAGAGAGCTCTTTCTCTTTCTCGGTGTTTTCCGCCCCGTAGAGGCGGTGGAATCTTTCTGTGGTCACTCCCCGTGTATTAGGGTTTCGAGGAGAAGATATAGGCGAGTGGGCGGAGCCAGAGGTGGACCAGATGGGCCACACCCCCTGTAGGCGCGACCTAGGGGTGGCCCGCGCCTGGGGGTGTGTGCCCCCCTGTAGCCCATCTCCGCCTCCCCTTCTGGCTTTTTTCGTCTTGTGGGAAAATATGATTTTTCGTAGTTTTTCTGATATTTTTTTGATCTTCGTGAAATTGCATCAAAACACCTCTTTTTCCATCAGAATCCTGACTCCGGCAGTTCATCCTCGAAGAATCATCCAACATGCAAAAACAGATGAAAAGACATAAGTAACACCTCTTAATATGAAATATATCAATGAATAGAGGCAAATTATGATATAGAATGGTGATGCAAATTGGACGTATCAAGCCTATTCCTTTTTCGCTTCATACGGATTTTCCAGGCGGTTCTTGGCTTTGGCCTAGGAACCTTGGATGTAAAATGGGCCAAATTCAACGAAAAAACGCCAGATGAAGAAGTGCCCTAAGGAGGCCCTCCCGAAAATGCTAGTAGAGATGCTCTAAGTGAGATCTCACCTAGATCCTACTTCTAGTTTACTTTGAATTTTGTAGTACAAAATTTTATAGTAGATATTTTAAAATGAACTAGACGTGAAATTTTGGTAGGCAGGCTGGTCATACAAAAAGTTGTTATCCGCGATGCACATACTTCCTCCATTCATAATTATCTGGCATCCTAGGTTTAGTCAAAGACAAACATTGTAAAGTTTGACTATATATATACTCCATTCGTTTCAAAAAATAAGATGTTTTAGCTTTATGAAGCAATTGTATCTAGACTATTTTTAGTTTGTAGGTTCATTTCCGTTTAGAATGGATCTACATACTAAAAAAAAATATTTTTTTCACAAATCTAAAACATCTTATATTTTGAAACAAATGGAGTAGAAAAAATATCAATATTAACATGTAAAACCTATTGTATTAGTATTATCAGGAACTATAGTATCATATTATATTCATTTAAGATTATAGATGTTTGTATTTTTTAATTCTTGATTAAATCTTATAAAAATAATTTTAAAAATTCAGAACACAAGATAATTGTAGACGGAGGGAGTACCGGCAGCCTTTGCGAGCACCTCAGGCAGGTCTCGGACAGGTGTTTGGCTAGCAGGAACCGGACTATCCACCCATTGAAAACCCTAAAAAATACTTATAAAGAAGAAAAGCCGTAATTGGGATTTGCATTTGAAAACGGCGGCATCTGAAAGGAATATCCTGACGTTCGGCTTGCAAGAAAAGAAAGGTGCTCAGGCGTGCGATCTGACGTCGAGAGCCAAGACTCGTGACGCCGTGATAGCCACATGTCTCGGCGACAGCCAGCCGCCTCCATCCAGACCGTCCATTACCATGGGCCCGACGTTTGCATCCTACCAAACCAGGCGGAGACACTGGTAACGGTCGCCGCAGCCGTCGGATGGCGCGACCCGTCCCCGCACGGCAGCCGATCCAGCCGTCCAATTGTTCGGCCAGCGCCCTAAAATTATTATTCCCCGCACCTCACGTCTCCGTGGCCTCCTGACCCTTATTAATACTCCCACGCCCGCCCCTTGGCCTGATAATCAATCCTCGGCCACTCCGCTCTCCGTTCTTCTTAATCCGCAAACCACAAGGAGAAAAGGCAAAAAAACAGGTAAGTACAATCTCTCTGATCTCATCGACGCCTCCCCATTCGTTTGCTCCTCCAGCGTTCGTTGTAATTTGATCCGTCTTATTGTTGCGCTAATTCGGCCCCATGTCTGTCGTTAAATCTGAAAAAAACTAGTGTTCTGCCGTTCGATTCGTCTTATTGTTGTGCTAATTCGAGATATTTGATTGATATTGCGTGCTCCAATCCGATTAGCGCGAAGCTAGTGATGCTATGGTGCGCTCTGTAGCGCAGATCTGTTCGGTTCACTGGATTTTGGTTGCTGCACGTGACCTGATTCTGTGTCCTCGTGGTGCTTGTCTGATTTTGCAGGCGATGACGACCTCATGGACGCTCCCCGACCACCCTACGCTCCCCAAGAACAAGCTGGTGGCCGTCGTCGTGCTGGACGGATGGGGCGAGGCCAGCGCCGACCAGTACAACTGCATCCATCGCGCAGAGACGCCCGTCATGGATTCACTCAAGAATGTATGTTCCTTTGCCACCTCTCTACCTTGTCAGGTTGCAAATATGCAGATCGTTTTGGCTTGGTCTGTTATATTTCTTTATGGTGGCCTGCATCCTTCGTTGGGGGCAGAGGCCACGAGTTAAGCTTCCATTATCCTAAGACCCATCCGGTTTAATGTGATTGCAACAAATTTCCACCCACCCTAGATTAGTGCTATGGTTTACTAAGTATGACAAGTAATCTGATCACTGTTGCCCCCTTCACTCTACAACAAAAAAAATATTTCTGTTCTTCTGTAGTTTTGATTAGATGTGCCCTGTTTTTCGCATACAAAGCTTCGCTATTAGATATGCAATTTCTAATCTTATCTCTGTATTTTTTTGGGGGGTAAAACAACAGGGTGCTCCTGAGAAGTGGACACTAGTGAAGGCTCATGGAACTGCCGTTGGTCTTCCTAGTGATGATGACATGGGCAACAGTGAAGTCGGCCACAATGCTCTTGGTGCTGGTCGTATTTTTGCTCAAGGGTATGCTGGCATTTTCGTCTTGGAAATATTTTCTCTGCTTTTTTTGTTGCACCTGTCTATAACCGGAATCTTGACTGACTAGTGTCCATAGTCTTCTAGTTTGCATTGTCATTGATTTTTCAACTAAATCCTAGCTCAAACCAATATCTAGTGGATGCTGATTTGTGCTTGCTTTGGTTAAGCTCCATACTTTTCTGTTGGAACTTTTTGAGCCGTTTGGAAAACCAATGGCTAAAAGAAAATCATCGTGTATGATGTAACAATTAGCTCTCCCGGATTGTTTTCTACAAAGCTAATGAATAATATACTTAATTTCTATAGGGCGAAGCTTGTTGATGCGGCTCTTGCATCTGGGAAGATTTGGGAAGATGAGGGGTTCAATTACATCAAAGAATCTTTTGCCGAAGGTACGCTGCACCTTATTGGTCTGTTGAGTGATGGAGGTGTCCACTCCCGGCTAGACCAAGTGCAGGTGTGTTAAGCAATCTTTGATTTATCTTGCTAATTGAGTGATGAATGCTAGACCTTGTTGTATTGTGATGAATTTTCTTATACTAATTTGTTCTTTGTTTCACTTTATTTTTAGTTGCTTGTGAAAGGTGCCAGTGAGAGGGGAGCAAAAAGAATTCGCCTTCACATTCTTACTGATGGGCGTGATGTCTTGGATGGCAGCAGTGTTGGTTTCGTAGAGACAATAGAGAATGATCTTGCTCAGCTTCGTGGGCAGGGTGTTGATGCACGGGTTGCATCTGGTGGTGGAAGGATGTACGTTACAATGGACCGCTATGAGGTACACTCATTTGATTCAGTCATCAACTTTCGTTTAGCTGTTGTGGGTTGAGTATCTCTGAACTGAAAAATACATTTTGTCCCTGTTGAAATCAAAGTCATACATTTTTAATGTGATGCAGAATGATTGGGATGTGGTCAAGCGTGGGTGGGATGCCCAGGTGCTTGGAGAAGCACCACACAAGTTCAAAAGTGCACTTGAAGCTGTGAAAACACTAAGAGCAGAGCCCAAGGCTAACGATCAGTACCTGCCCCCGTTTGTGATTGTTGATGAGAGTGGCAAATCGGTTGGTCCTATAGTAGATGGTGATGCAGTTGTGACTTTCAATTTCAGAGCTGATCGCATGGTTATGCTTGCAAAAGCGCTTGAGTTTGCTGATTTTGATAAATTTGACCGTGTTCGTGTACCAAAAATTAAATATGCTGGGATGCTTCAATATGATGGTGAGTTGAAGCTTCCAAACAAATTCCTTGTTTCCCCACCATTGATCGAGAGGACATCTGGCGAATACTTGGTAAAGAATGGTGTGCGCACATTTGCTTGCAGGCAAGTACCTATTTTTCACACTCCTTTTTTATTCTAAGCCACCTGGTTCTTCACATTCATCTGTATACACTAAGTAAATTGTATAATTGCTGGCCATGACTTGGAGGTGAATTAACCATTACTTCAACCTGCCTTGTGTTAAGTTTTCCCATCTTCCAGTTGAAACAACTACAAGTCCCAAATAACTAGGTAAAATATGGAACACTGCTTTATAACTTTACAAAAGCTTTACTGCTGCTTGTATATTTGTTGCCGTGTCCTTCATTTTAATCACAATAATGTTATCACCAAATTAGTAAAAGGGAAATTTTAAGGTTCTGTGTTACTTCTAGGCACATACTTTATTCTACATTCCTGTAGATCAATCTCTACAAGTTTAACAGTTTTATACTTGTTTCAAATCGTGTTCTGTGTTAGTTTTTATACCTATGGACTCATCGATTTGTTCATAACAGTGAGACAGTGAAGTTTGGCCATGTCACATTTTTCTGGAATGGAAACCGTTCTGGATACTTTGATGAAACCAAGGAAGAGTATATTGAAGTTCCTAGTGATAGTGGTATCACATTCAATGAGCAACCCAAAATGAAGGCACTTGAAATTGCTGAGAAAACCCGGGATGCTATCCTCAGTGGAAAGTTTGACCAGGTAAAAGGATTCTGAAAATTACAGTAGATTGCTTGTATGTTTGCCTCCATGAGTTACTTACCAAAAATATTTGTGTAGGTACGTATTAACCTGCCAAATGGTGATATGGTGGGTCACACTGGTGATATTGAAGCCACAGTTGTTGCTTGCAAGGCTGCTGATGAAGCCGTCAAGGTGAGAACAAACACGAGAAACAACCTTGTGTCATCAACTTTCTATTTCCAGTATATATCTGCATATGTATATTTGGGAAATTGTTACGTCATGCCTTTCAACGTTTTGTTTTTGTTATCCTTATATTGTGAAAGTTGAACTATTACATTGATAGGAAATAACTCATGTTGCTGTAGTTTGATTGGAAATTCTCTGGAAGTCCTGAACCAGTACATTTTGATTGGAAATATCACATGTTACTGTAGTTTGAATGGAAAGTTCTATTTTCCTGGTCTTTGCACCTAGTTGCTTACAAAGTTTGATTGTATGTTTGGTGCCTTATTCGATCATCTGTCTTTCTCTTTGGAACAGATTGTTTTGGATGCAGTGGAGCAAGTTGGTGGTATTTACCTTGTCACTGCTGATCATGGAAACGCAGAGGATATGGTGAAAAGGAACAAATCTGGCCAGCCGGCTCTTGACAAGAATGGCAGCATCCAGATTCTTACCTCGCACACGCTTCAGCCAGTAAGTGCAATGGCATATGCTGTGCCTTAATTCTCTTTTCAAACACTTTGTGTTCATGTTTACCATCAGGTTTTTAATTTGTACATGTAACCTTTGCAGGTCCCTGTTGCGATTGGAGGCCCTGGTCTCCACCCAGGAGCGAAATTCAGGTCCGACATCAAGACACCTGGACTCGCCAATGTTGCCGCCACCGTGATGAACCTCCACGGCTTCCTGGCTCCTGATGATTATGAGACGACGCTCATTGAGGTTGCTGCCAAGTAAAAATATCACTGCCTGAAGTCAAAATTGCGGTAGCCAGTTTTGTCGCTATAGTTTTGGGATGGATAGAAGGATGATCCCCCATCATTTGAATAATTTGAGATTTGGCAGCTCAAAACTCGTGAACATTAAGGAAAGTGGATTAGAGCTATTTGTAACTTGGTATTGCCACGTGGGCTGGCGGAACAGGCTGATAGCCATTTTTGGTAACCTATATGTGCGAGGCGTCAAACTTTATACCAAGCAGCAGTTATAGTTGTTTAGTAAATTATTGCATGGCATCGTATTGTGTCTTTAAAAGATGTCTGTCCGTTTTCTCCATCGTATTATTACATGATGAATTTATAACGGCACATCTCACTCAAAAATCAGTTTGCCAAAATTTGCACTCTGAAATTAGATTTGTCTATATGGTGGACCGGACGGGGGATCCCCAGTGGTTCTTCTGCTGTGCAAGTAAGGTTGATCCTAGACGGTGCTAGAAATAGTCGTGGAGAGTGCTCAACGCTGCTACAGCAGAGCAGTTGGGAGTCACTACTCCCTCCGTTTAGAAATATAAGATGTTTTAGGTTTGTAAAGGAGATGTATCTAGACATCTATTAGTGTATAGGTTCAAATGAATCTAGACACTAAAAGATGTTTAGATACATTTTATTCACAAATCTAAAACATCTTATATTTCCAAATAAAGGAAGAACAGGGTGCTTCATTAGGGTTAGAGCGTAGAACTTTACGGATGACCCTTGTCAATGAGATATATGGAGGCCCATTTGACTATGAGAAGATTCAGAAAGATTACCGACTTGGCCTGACATTAAAAGACTTGGAGAACCTTTTTTTTTAGATAGGACGCTGATGTAGTAGGATAGTCCTTTGGACACAATCACAACCTTGCATGGACAAACCATAGTTAAACCCTCTGTAACCTTTGGCTTTGCCGATTAAGTGTATTGATTGTAGGAGTAGGATTCAACCATCGAGTCAGATCTAAACCCGACACCAAAAGACTTGGAGTACCTGATGTAGTAGGATAGTCCTTAGGACACAACGATTCACAACCTTGCACAGACGAAACATAGTCAAATCATCTGTAACCTCAGGCTTTGACGATTAAGTGTATTGATTACAGGGGTAGGATTCAACCACTGAGTTGGATCTAAACCCGACACCAAAAGACTTGGAGTACCTGATGTAGTAGGATAGTCCTTAGGACACAATCACAACCTTGCATGGACAAACCATAGTTAAACCCTCTGTAATCTTTGGCTTTGCCGATTAAGCGTATTGATTATAGGAGTAGGATTCAATCACGGGTCGGATCTAAACCCGACACCAAAACACTTGAGTACTTGATGTAGTAGGATAGCCCTTAGGACACAACGATTCACAACCTTGCATGGACGAATCATAGTCAATCCCTCTGTAACTTCCGGCTTTGCTGATTAAGTGTATTAATTGCAGGAGTAGGATTCAACCACCGAGTCGGATCTAAACCCGCACCAAAAGACTTGGAGTACCCGATGTAGTATAGTCCTTAGGACACAACGATTCACAACCTTGCACGGACAGACCATAGTCAAACCCTCTGTAACCTCCGGCTTTGCCGATTAAGTGGATTGATTCTAGGAGTAGGTTCAACCATCGAGTCGGATCTAAACCTAGGAAAGGCATGTACCCGGGTCCTATTTATCAGCAGAAAATCTCGTGTGCGATCGGCTGCTTGCGAACGAACAACCTAGGGCGTGTTTCTAACCCATTCTTGCATCCAGCCGGAAGAAATAAGATCGTTTGTTGTATTGGCTCACATGCTTTTTTTTGCATCGCACGGGTTTTAAAGTAGCCAAAACTTGGCCCACTAGAAACGCCTAAATCAGTAAATCGAGCGTTTTCACGGGGACAAGCCCTGGACATGCAAAATTTGGCTCGATGTGTGACTTAACACGGTTAACTTAATCCCCTTTGATCAAAATAAGTTCTACATAAAAAAGATGCATGTCAACGTTGTGATTCCATTTCAATAAATAGTTACTAGTTTAATTGATCTTCTAGGGGTCTATTTCATGTTCATGTTTATACGTTTACTTAAAGAATTTTGTTAAATTCGTCACACGGACGACCGTTTGACATTCCCTTCGAGGAGTAGCTTCGTCTTGCCCTTTTTTTACAACTTTTATGTTGTAAGTTTTTCGTTTTGACATTTGTAAATAAGTAGATCTAAACTGTCCTAATACACTGTAGGTTGACGTAGATCTATTTGTATACGAATGTTAAAACAGAAAACTTAGAACATGAAAGTTATGTGAAACGACGAGTTAAAGCTTCCTCCAAAAAAATTCAAACGGTCGAGTGTGTGTGACGAATTTGAAATAATTCTTAAATAGCTCCAAAAAGAAACACAAAATAGAGTTTAAAATCCTCAACGAAACTTTAAACCGATTGTGGAAGTGGAATCGTAACATCGAGCAACATCTTATTCATGCACTAAATGAAAGCACAGTTAGATAGATTAAAAGGGATTAAAATCAACTATGTTAGTTATAACACTTTGGTTGGCTCATGTTACACGCGCGAGCCAAATATCAAGGTTTTATTTTTTGAGAAACGAGAAAACATGCTACCAATTAAGAGAATGGGAGATATAGGCCTAGATAGCACCTATGGATCGATCACCGTGCCACACCCGACGAGGGTAGTACTGCTCGGAAACAAACCGGACTCGGTCCCGATCACGGTTTCGAGCTAATGTTTTTAAATATTACAGTAGATTTTTTAAATCAATTCTCAAAATAATATACAAAATTCGAAATTTCAGATTCTAGAGCAGCTTCGGGCCACTAACCACTAGTCGGCACAAGGTGAGCCGCCGGGACTAATCGGCACAGCATAAGCCGATTTGTAGCTGCTAAAAATGCACTAATCGGCACGCGGTGTGCTGACAGGCCAGTCAGCTCAATGTATGCTGATTATTGGCTTGTGCATTATTTTAGAAATTGATTAAAAAATGTACAGTAGTATTATTTAAAAAAAATAGCACGGTTTCCGTCTAGAATCCGCTGTGGCAGATCAGTTCGTTTCCATCTACTACTCCCTCCGTCCGTAAAGAGTTAAATCCATGGTTAGTACCTGAACTTGCTTAGGAAACCCAATACGGTCATTGTACTCAGAAAATACGAAGTTACGGTCACCGAACTCGCAGGAGAGCGTCACGCGTGGTTACTGGACAATACGTAGCGTTGTATAGAGTGACTCGGGTCCCACTGTCAGATGACGAGACGGGTAAGTTTTGAAAAGAAGGATGTTTGGAGGGTTCTTTTTGCAAATTCTCCCACCTGGTCCTAACCCTCGTGGTCCGACCGGAACCGGGTCATTCCGACCCGCGTCGTTCCCCTTTGTTTGCCCTGACCATAAATCGGCGGCGCCGCCACGGTACAGTTATCGCCGCGGCAGGAGAGTGGCCGCCGCAGGAGGGACCAACGACGACCTAGCTAGCGAGCTGCTCCGCCATGTCCAGCGCAAGCTCGACACGCTGTGCGCTCCGCTGCGCGGGTCCTCCGATTCCCCTCATCAGTTGCCCCGATTGCGGACGCACAGTGAAGCAGGCCCGCTCGGGGACGACGGACCACCCAGGATGGATCTACTACAAGTGTAAAAACCATGGAGTAAGTCTATCCGCTCTTAGGATTTAGCTTGATTTGGCTAGGTTGGAGCTCGATTTGGCTAGGTTGGAGTTCTGATTTAGTTATGATTTTGCACAGTTTGGCTGCAACTTTTGGTGGTGGGAGCTGGATTACGTTGGCTATCTGATTGAGCACAATTACCTGCAAGGAGATGTTGCGTTTGATGCTGTAGGGTGGGCAGAAGATAGGAGAGAATAACTAGAGTTGAGGAAGAAGGAGGCTAAAGTGACTCATGTGCAAGGCCAGGAGGAGCAACTGCTGATGATTTTAGGGGAACTCAGGGAAATGAAGGTTCTTTTGAAGATTGCAGTGGGTATTGTATGTGTGCTGTCTGCTATGGTTGCTATTGTAGTGTTGAAGAAGTGAGGTCTGAGGGTCATATTTGCAGATGTGTGTGTTGTGTGCTATGAAAGGGTTGCGTGTATGACTCTGGTTATTGTGTAGTTTAAGTTAATGGTGTACTGGGCATGTGGTTATGGTGTATTTCAAGTCTGTGAACCTAATGTATGTGATGCCTTTTGGCCTTATCTATGTGAACATGAACTAATGCAGTGATATATATTGTCTTGTGCTGATATGTGAGTTTCTGGCCTAGTTTCAAACACTGTAATTGTCACACTCATAAGTAAAGAACATTCTGCATAATTTTCATAACCAACATTTCCATAAGTCATAAGATTCATAGTGATACTAGATTGGAAATCACATGACAAAATAATCAAGTCTATGCTTGAAGTGGTGCTGCCTGATTTGCAAAAGAAACTCATGCAAGAGTTCTAGATGGACACCTTAAACTACTTTGACACCTAATTTTCTGGGGATACTACATGTCCAGGTACTTTCACACCTAAGTACCACTCCATCCTCCTAGATGTTGGCACTTCCTCTGTTACAACCTCTGACATGGGGATGGTTTCAGTCCTTGACAGATGAGGAACAACAGGTACATGATGATCTTCCATTTCACCATGTGTAGCTGCTGCATTGGCTGCCATCATAGCATTGTTTACAATCACTTCAGCTTCAACAGTTTCCCTCTCTGCAGTTTGGGCTGCAATTTGAGCATCTCTCTTTGATTTTCTCTTTTTTTCAGCAGTTACCACCTTGGCAATTGCTTTCTTTTCTGCAGCTGCCTTCCTTTTCTTCTCATTTACCTCTTTTCTAACCTCTGCAATGATTCTAGAGGTCTCTTGCTTAGCTTTCTTCTTTAGCTCAGCTTCTTCCTTTCTCTTCTCTCTCTTCTCAGCAACAATTCTTGCTTTGGTTTCTGCTAGTTCAGCCTTCATCTTTTCTTGCTCTAGCTTCTTCCTTGATCTTTCCTCTGCTTTTTTCACATCAGCTTGATACTTTGCCTCAAGTAAAGCTAATTTCCTTTCTTCATTTGTCCTATTCTTCTCTAGCTGCATTTGTAACAGTTTCTGAGCTAGTTCACCCTGCCTGATGCAGGTTGATTGACTAGAAGTAGATTCTTGCAACAATCTTTGTGCTGCTGTGATGAAGGTAGACTCAGGAATTGCTCTTGCTTCCACTTGCCTCTCCAAAGACCTCTGAACATGCATAAATGTCAAGTTACATTTGGTTGATCACAATCACAGAATATAAAATAGTAATATTAGCTAAGTTACCTGCTCAATCAAATTGTTCACAAGTAGATCTTCATGTGTGTTCACAACTGGAATGTTGACATCAGGGTTTTGTTGTTATTACATGTAGGTAAATTCAATGGTGATACATGTAGGTAAATTCAATGTAAGTAAATTCAATGTAGGCACTAAAACAATGTAGGTACCTGTGTAATTACAGGATCACTATGAGGAGGGAAATTCTGATCAGGACTTGTAGCTGGTTGAGTAGATGATTGAGTAGGGAAATGCTGATCAACACTTGTAGGTGGAGGAAGGCCAACTTTCAACCATTTGCAACCAGCAATGTTATGATCAGGGAAGCCACAGTACTTGCAATGCATTATTACACCATGTCTAGTCATCTTCTTTCCTCCTCCTCTAGTATCTACCTCATAAGGGGCTTTCCTTCTGCTTTTAGTAGGCCTCCCAACATGTTTTCTGTATAAAGGTGGCAATATTGGAGCTCCATTCATCTTTAGCCACTCTGTCTTGTTCTTAGAAGGGTACACTATGTTTCCATAGGCCTTATCATGCATTTCCACTGAATAGCATTTGTCAACCAGTGTGACTGGATCTGTATCTTCAATTCTTAAGCATGCTATTACATGTGGGCAAGGTATCCCTGTTTTCTGCCACCTCATGCAACTACATGTCTTATGTTTTAAGTCTACTACATAGTCAACAGGTTTAGCTGCAACAAGTTCACCTACTGCAAATAAACCATCTCCAGCTCCATCTGCAAAAACATTGTTTGCTAGTTGAATGTGTCTGTCTAGTTTCTTTCTGATCTTTGGGCAAATAGGACCAGCCCAATTCATTCTCTCTTTATTTTTGTTGTATATCCTAGACTGTAATTGTGACTTGATTGTTGCAAGCATTGCAAGCACAAGTAGTTCTCTAGCATCCAAGATGTATCTGATGTGATAGAATAAATGCATTAATTATCATGAACTACAATTATGCTTGTCTAAGAGTGATAGAATATAAAGCAAGGTATAGATGGTAGCTTACTTGTTGAAAACTTCACAATTGTTGTTAAGTAGGATGTCACATTTGGGTAGGTCACTCTGAAAAGCTCTTACCCATGTCTTTGGATCCAAATTCTCCAACCATGAGTGAGCATTTGAATTAATTAATTTCATTTCATCCATGTGCTTCTCATAGAGAGTAACTGTGTTGCTCCTAGCTATCTTCCACAGCTGGTTCTTTAGTACATCACCCTTGAATAGTTGTTGAAAGTTGTGCCACATGTGTCTCACACAAAATCTGTGTTCTGCATCTAGGAACACAGCTCTCACAACATTTATAAGTCCCTGGAATTCACAGCAAGTGATACTTAGTTGGATGATAGCAAGTACAGTTCAGTAAGATGATAGCTTTTACAATTAACAAGTAATGAAATGAAGTACTTCTTGTACCTTTTGTTTGTCTGACATGATTGTCCAAGGGCTAGTGTTCATTATTCCTAAATCAGCTTTCAAGGTCTCTAAGAACCATGTCCACGAAGCTGTATCTTCCACTTCTACAGCAGCCAAAACAATTGGGAAGATGCAATCATTGGGATCCATCCCAACAGCTGTGAGCAACTGTCCTCTGTACCTTGTTTTTAGGAAACAACCATCAATAAAGATAACTGGTCTGCACCCTTGTAAGAACCCCCTTTTGCATGCTTCAAGACACATGTAACATTGTTGGAATCTTGAATTAGCATCTAGTGAAAGCCAGAATGTGCTGCCTGGATTACTCCTCTTTATCTCATTTCCAAAGTCCCATAGCATCTTGTACTGCTCCTCCTCATCTCCATATATGACTTTCATTGCAGTCCTTTTTGCCCTCTGCAATTTGCTCCTAGAAGGTGTCATATTCCAATCCTTTTGCACCACCCTTGAGAAATTTTTCATACTCATTCCTTGATCAGCTCTAAAGCTTTCTACATACTTTTCTGCAATGAATTGAGCAGTGAATGCAGCAATTTTCCATTTGCCACTGCAAATGTGCTCACTTGTATACCTCTTTATCTGAAATGCTCATGTCCTAGAATCACATGATGCCCAAAGGTACCAAGGGCACTTGCCTCCACATACTGCCCTCACTCTCATCTTGTCATTAATTGGCAGCTTAATTGGTTTTCTGCGAATACAATTATATGTTCTGATGGCTTTCCTAAGCAACTCCACATTAGCAAATACTTGACCAACTGCAAACTTGGGATCATGTAGATCATCATCTCTGAATGTTTTGAACCTTATCTGGGCTGCATCCTCATCAGACTCAGGACCCCACAAATCATCACTCTCTGACTCATCCTCCTTGATTACAGGCTTCACTTTGCCACTATCATTTTGACCAGTGTATCTTCTCTCCTTTTTCTTCTTCTCAGCTCCAACCTTTTCTTGCACAGATACACTCCTCTTCTTCACAACTCCACTCTTGCCTTTCACTTTGTCCACATATAGGTCATCATCACCATCACTGATAGCATAATCTGAATCTGCCAGCTCAAACTCTGAATCTGATGAATGTACACTGTCACCATCATCACTTTCACTGTCTTCTTATTCTTCAGTTAATTGAGCAGCTTCTTCTGGATTACTCATGATCTCATCAATGTTGGTTCTGCCCCTCTTCCTTCTCCTCACTCTAGCAGCAACAAAAACTTCCTTTTCTCCCTCCACTGAATCTTGAATAGTGCTTGCTGGATACACAATTTGAAGTGGTATAGGAGGATCATCTCTAGCTGCATCTTCAGGTTTGTTTGTGGTACTTGGCTTACTAGGGCTAATGACAGGAGGCAAAGATGCTACTGGGAAATTTACAACATCATCCAAACCTATGAAACTATAGCTGCCATCATGATCAAGATAAAGACTGATGAAATGATTCCCTGTCTCCACCATAGTAACCATAAACATGAAGGCATGGTCATCTTTTAACTCTCTTAAACCATTTTTTGCAATGGTTAGAATAGGAATGCAGTAGTGAGCCTTAATTCTACCAGCCATTTCATAACCAATTTCCTCAACTATGTGCTCTAGCATTGCTGCAGACCATGACACAGAGTCAACCTGATCATAATAGATAATATGACCACCAACATAGCTTCTATTGTTGCCTGTGCCCAGAAAATATCCACCATGGTTTACCTCCAATGTAAAGCATGTACTTCCCCTATCTGCAAATTAACAGAATTATGTGACCACTCTACACAAGATTTGTATAGTACACTGAAAAAATATACACATGCTTTCATCATCCTAGTCATGATGGTCATTTTCTAAAACCCTAAGCCCTTACCACACCAAAAATCATCGGCCAAACCCCTAACAAAACCAAAAAACTCAACTCTGACAGAGAACTCACAGGCATGAGAGCACATCAGATTAGCAACTCCAGAACAGAAATTCCCCCAAAAAAACTTGACTTCCCCTGAACTGCGACGGGTTCTGAGCTCTTACTGTAGACAGGAGGAGGAGCACCTTTCGGCCGCCTCACTGGGAAAATGGCCGCGGCTCCTTGCCGCGACATCGTGTCACCGCCTCCACCGCCGTCGCCGATGAAGACTCCGACGAACCTCCACTGCCTCCGTCCTCGATAGCTATGGGGTTCACCACCTCTACCTCGACCGCTCCGCGTTGTTCCTTTCCCGCTCCCTCTCTTCCCCTTCACCTCCAGCTCCGTGGAGAAGAACTAGTTCATGGTGGTCACTGGGGGTGGGAGGGCCTGTCCAAACTTAGTTGTTGGTCCAGGGGCCTATGGGCAAATAAATGCTCTCTCAGGACACCATCAATGCACTGGTGACACTAAAATCGGGTCCCACTTACCTTCACGTCACTATACAACGCTATGTATTGCCCAGTGACCACGCGTGACGCTCTCCTGCGAGTTCAGTGACCGTAACTTCGTATTTTCTGAGTACAATGACCGTACTGGGTTTCCTAAGCAAGTTCAGGTACTAACCATGGATTTAACTCGTCCGCAAATAAGTGTACATTTGCTTTTGCCTAAGTCAAAGCTAACCAAATTTGACCAATTTTATAGAGAAATATAAAACATATATCATATCAAATTGACATATTCTGAAACTAGATTTAAAAATAAATCTAATGGTATTAATTTAGTGTCATAAATGTTGGTACATTGTTTTAAAAAGTTAGTCAAACGTAGTAAAAATTGATTTAAGGCAAGGCTAGAAGTACACTTATTTGCGGACTTGCGGACGGAGGTAGTACTAGGCTACTAGGATTCGGATTGAAGTTGTGCCACGGCCTCGATCGATCGTGTTTTTTGACGGCTTCACGTGTTGTACTCCATAAGGATGGCCTACGATGAACTGAGTGTGCAGTATCTTATCTTTTGCAAAATGAAAAGAATGGGTAAACAGATAGCGTGTTGCACTCCAAAATCAGAATCAGATAAATAGCTTGTGGGGCAATATGCTCAATACACCCTGACGTCTTCCCTCTTAGATGAGTAGAGAACATCTCCCAAAAATACATGACCAATGTCAACTCGGCAATAGATAAGAGCAATACATCGTACAGTACTCCATGTGGCTTACGATGAATGAATTAGCATGATCTTCGCCCAAAATAAAAAAAAAGAACAGGTAAATAGCCTGTCTGTTGCACTTCAAAATCATTATCGGATAAATACCCTGTGGGCAATATGCTCAATACACCTCATACCTTCCTTCTTTGACGAAGCCTATGGTAAAACATCTTCCAAAGCTACATGACAAACGTCAACTTGGCAATAGAGAAGAGGTTCATGGATAATGGATTGATGGATGAATGGTGAACTACCTTACTAACTATACACACGAAAAATAGCATTCTGCATTACCACCATGAAGGCCCGTGCGGAAGGATGACCCGCGGAAACATCAGGTTGGCGACTATCTAACACGAGGATCCCCCGGTGCCTGATGTAACCTGCCTAGCAGCTGTCAATTTGACCACACGTGGACAAAGCCATGTTGGTTGCCCGTGTAGATCTCTTCACGCTCTTCGTCGTAGTACAGCGACGTGATGTCCGCAAGGGCCTCCGAAGGTGTGCAATGGAAGTCCGATGACCTCTTTTGTTTGCAGAGGTCCCCTGCCTTTATCTTGGCCACGCATTTTCCAGTCAGTATCTCGCTGATGTTTATGGAACAAGCTGCATATGAATCAAAGTACAGATTAGATAGATTTATGCAGGGATAAAATAGTGGCATCCTCCTCATGTATCTACTGCAGCAAGTAAGAGGAGTTTTTTTTTGTGTACATTTTAAAAGTGATCGGCAACGAGCACAAATGCAACTTGGCATACTTTCTCATGCATGTTTTGTTTAATTTTACTTTAGGTAGAGAATTTGGAAAAATCACACACATTCAATGGTCACTAGCTACTCGAAATGAACAACAGAGCATTCCTATTCTGGCATTTGTATGATTCTCATGTATCTAATTCAGCAAGTTAAAAGGATATTTATTTTTCACGTGTGCACTAAAAGTGATTGGCAGTGGGCACATTTAATTTGACATACTAGCTACTCTAAATAACAACAGAACAAAACATTAGTGGCACACACTCAAGCAGTACTGAAAATTGCATGCATCAATCATCCGACTGACCTACAACTAAAAGCTGGGAGGAATGCCTTATATCGAAGAGAAAATTGATAGTGCCACAAACTAAATCTAACAAGGGGACATGAAGGATCGACAATCATAACAAGTCAATTCGTCAAATGCAACAAGGAGACTACAACTTTATTATACCAATTAAACACATCAGTTGTACATGCTGAAGCATAAGAAAGTTTAAATGCTACCATTGTCCTGTGAAGATGGATCATCCGGGTCAGCTTTGCAGTAAGAAATAATAAGGTCTTGGTTGCTCGTTATGTAAATACTGTTCGTGTTGCAATCAGGATGCCACAACAAATGATCCTCAAAGGATGTCACCAGTTCACCACGGAAATTCCAAACTGATACTGACCGATTCCGGAATGTCAGGAACAGCTGCATCTCGTACAGAAAGATAAAAGCTGATGGGGTCACAAACTCACTGCTGCTCACTTCTGTTGTCTTGAAGTTTCTTACCTGCAGTAGTGTAAAGAAGTCCATTACAAAAAAGAAACAGAAAATTAGATTTCATTTATTTCCTGCCATCTATACTAAAGGAATAATGCTTACATCAAGAATTTGAAGGTTCTCCCCGTCCTGTTTTACTAGAAGTTTCTCATTGAATTGCTCGATGAAATCAACTTTCTTATTGCGGTGAAGAAGATGTCTGAATGACTTCAAGCGTTTCCCATCCTCAATAGAAAGAATCTCAAGAGGAATATAGCCCCTTTTTCTAGAGTAGATCAATAGCATTATACCAGGGCTACGAGAGGGCAACAAGAAGCAATAAGACACAATTAGTTATGTGAGCTAAAAATCCTCATGAATGGAACTTGTGCAAAATAAATAAAAATCAATCAAATCCACCCATATTCTCTTGAAAGAAAAACAATAAGCTAATTTCATCTCGGAAGTGGCAAAGAGTAAAATATGTGCTCAAACACTTGTTATAGTATTTCAGCTCACTCCAAAATAAATTACACAATATTAAATCAGTGTATTTCCTGGCCTATGGTTTACTGTAACATTTGTGCTATTAACTTATTATAGGAGAGCCTGGAGGTATTTTCTGAAGTGTATTTTGTAAACATAATTCTCTTATTCCCAAATTCTCATCATTAGCTTCTCCATCAAACAAACATAAGGTGCACGCAATGTTCCTTAGATCATTACATTGCTAATGCCACGATGAGGACAGTCTGACAGCACAACTTATTTAGGTAAGACAGCAGACTAGAGAAAAGAATAACTTGTTTACTCTTTGTTGTTTCTCTCAAACAATGGATAGCTAACAGATGTATGGACGCAAATACGAATAACAACCAAATTGTCTTAAATTAGAAGACAGTAGACTAGTCATGCATCTGAGTTATTCACTAGATCCAGCATGATACAGTTCTGTTTGGCACAGTTCAAGTGAACAGTAACCCTGTGTTGCTGCAGAGAACAGTGCACAGAAAATGCTACGTGGGATTCCGAACGTGCCCCGTAGTAACAAACTATTTTTCCTTCAAAACTAACTCAGTAGAATTGCTTGCAAGAGCATGAAAAAGCTCTAAAAAGTGCATTATTGCAACCACTGATATTTTTCTTAGATCTCAGTTATCATGCACTGTTTGCTGGATCATGAGAAAGCTCTAGAAGGTGCACAAGTGCACTACTGCAACCACTAATATTTTTCTTCGACCCTCACTTATCATGTAGAGATACTAAAAAGGGTCAGCTTACCTGCTTCCCCCATATTTTTCTTAATTAGTTGCTAACGATTTTGTGTTCTACTAGAGCATATGAGATGAATGGTTGAAGGAGAAACAGTGGAATACAGAATTGATGTCAAAATGATCTCCACGATAGAATAGAATTCTGACCATTCTACCATGTAGTTACTATGTGAAATAAGTTGTGTTTGCCATCACGTTGAATTATGATAATCATGTTTTCCATCACGTTGAATTATGATAATCATGTTTCCTAACCAGACATTTCCTATTTGTTGTTTGGCTAATCAACTTTTGTCTATCTCAACACCTACTTTCTCCCAGCAGATCAAAAAATCAGCTCAGCAAACACAACCGCAAACTGAGCCTAAAGGGGTGGTTCGTACTTTTAATTATGATTAAAAAAAGTCAAACAAAAATATTCTGTCAGTATTGCACGAGAACAGCAAACGACACAGAAACTAAAACCACGATTGTTGTACAATGTCAATGTTGAGGAAAACATATCAAGAGAGATTCCCTTACCTGATTTTTATCTCTTGAACATCTTTATCAGATATCGTATACAGCAGCGTGTAGTTCTTCAAATCAAACACCTTATAGGTACTGTTTAAAATGAGAACGAAGTGTCATAACTTGAACAAAGTTTTGTTTTCTTTCCCTAAGAAATGTAAGGAGTTCGGTCACCTGTCTTGTGCAGAGTAAGTCAACACCTTTCCATTTACATCATCAAACTCCACGAAACCTGGCCACTTCAATGATTCTGTCTCAAAAAGAGGGAAACCGCCATCTGGCTTTCCACGGCGTATATACCTGAAGAGTAAAATATCATTTAGATATAATATTACAAAATTAGAAGCCTGGTACTGTAAAAGGAACACAGAAAACCAAACTCACTCAATTCGAGTTGTCCTGCATCTTAAGGCACTGAAATTTTCAGAACCATAAACTGATACGGTTATAAGGGAGTCATTGTTCTTGTTATAGAACAAACTGCGGATGACTTCATCTGGACTTCCATTCAGAAAGCAAATCCGCTGGTTTGTCACTGGAAACAAAGAGAAAATTAGAATGGTTGTTCGAACGAGGACCAGTCATTATCATAAGTTTAAAATGGGTGTACCTCTACTGAACGCAGCACAGACTCCCAACTGTGATAAAGCAAATATAATATCACAGGCTCCAACTATCTCGATAATTTCAGACCGTTTACTCAAGAAAGGTAGTAGCGACCTATTCTCCTTAGGATCATATGTATCAAACTCCTCCTAAAAAAATAAGATAAAAACATATGTTATTAAGAATCGCAAATATATACGTTCTGTGTATGCCACTAGCAGATTGAAAGAAAACAAATGCATGTGGGAATCTAAGAGGGGAAAGGGAAAGGGAAGTCCTGATAAGGAACACTATTCACAAAATCAAGCAACTCAAGAGTCGTTGTCTAGCATTAAGTGCTGAAAACAGAACGAGTGAATGGTAGCAATTAGCAAACTTAACTGGCCAAGGCTGGATCCCTAAACAGAGTAAGTGAATGGACTAACTGAATCAACCACTGAAATGTAGCTTGTAAAATCTACTCATGGTTCATAACTTCAGGTACTGAGAGTCAGAGGTGACCAAGATATCATGCTTCAAGGCTGGGAGATTAAATTATGAAAAGGGGGCCTCACCAAGTGCATATTTTTCTCAACCAATCATTAAGTTATTTTTCAGAGGTTCTTTCCTTTAAAAAACAAAATTATCCTAGAGATGACCATCTAAAGCATCAACAGGATAAAGATCAAATCTTTTCTACCCTTAGTATCACCCAATACAGTGTCACTGCTGCAATTCCACGATGCAGCCCAGTTACTTAACGAAAGTGAAACTGATTCACGAGAATTCTAAAAAAAGAAAGATTTTTTAATCAAAACTTTCCTCCTCGCACGGCACCCGATATATAATAGTACCCTCACATCGCCTGGGCCCTCTGGTTCCAAATGTTCCCACAATTTAAGATCTTGAATGAATTCTCTCTCCTAAACCCAAAATCATCACGAAACGATGCGAACCACCGCCAATGACACCCACCCACAAGGCCATAATTGACGACGAGACACGCGGGAGGAGGAGGGGCGCGTGGCAGACCTACCTGGAGCTGGATGTTGCGGAATCGCTCCCGCGTGGTGCTCGCGGCGAAGTTGCGTACGGAGAACGCGGCAATCTCCCGCCGCTGCAGCTTCCGCGCGCTGTTGGAGGACACATCCCCCGGCCTCGGCCGCTTCTTCGCGGTCACCCTCCGCGCGCCGGACGCCCGAGGCGGCCTCGCCTCCATCTCGCGCCACCCCCCCCGCCTTCACCCCCTCACTCCTCCGCCGACGATAGGTTGCGTCACGGTCACGCCGAAGCCTCGATGGGCATCTCGCCGGAGTTAGAGGGGTGCAGGGGGTTAGGGTTGAGGGCCCAAGCTGGAGCGGGGTACCACTATATGGGTAGTCTAGAATACGACGTAATGCGAGGGCTTTTCTGAAAAGTATACCTGTAACGGCCCCGCTCCTTTGGTCTGTGATGACGTACAGAGAGGTCACCGACTCACCGTTCTAGTCGACTCGGTGGGGCGATCAGGAACCAAACGTGCAACGATCCCGATAGAAAGAGTCAACATGTCCGGTGTGGCTTTTTTCATTTTCAAAATACAAAAACAAACGGACGTCTGGTGTTGTTTAGGGTTAGGCTAGTCATAGTGGAAGTAACTTGAATAGTAACATAGTCCTACATGTATTGACAACTAAGCATTTAGATGACATGACATGCAATTAAATGATGAGGGAGAAATTTGTGTTAACTAGCTATGTTACCATAACATCACAATTTCAAGACAAAATGAGTCTACATTATAATAAATGAGACTTTGCATGATACCACATCTATATTATTTTACACTATAAAGGTATTAACTAGACTAGTAACATATACATGTTACTACTCTAAGTTACTCCCCACTATGACCAGCCTTAGGTTTTGGTGCGACAACACTGTAAGGGTGTTGCTTTAAATAAGAGGAATATACATTTTTAGTCTCACAACTTGTAGTAAAAGAGCGTTTTAGTCCCACATCTTGCAAAATGAACAAGATTAGTCCTACAACTTACAACCCGGAAGCATTTTAATCTAATTCAATTAAATTTCTGCGATTTTGACCGAATTCATCAACCTATAGGTTGAAACTTGTTCTAGGATTGAGAATCCTCATTCAAGTCAGCAAAGCAAAAAAAACTCAGTATTGGGTGTGAACACCTGCTTGTCTGGTTCATGAACCTGAGACTGAATATTTTTAGTAGAAACGAACTCTGAGACATTAGGCAACTGTGAGACAAGGGGAGCATCATGTGAAGCATTTGCTTAGCAGTGAGCACTGATTCATTCTACAGAATAGAAGCTAACCCAACTACTGGTTGCGATTTGAATCAATGGATTGATGAGGCAAATAAATAAGAAAAACATTTAACATGGGAATTGAACTCATGACTTGCTCTGCTAAACAATGCAAACTTGCCACTAGAGCACACGGTAACATGTGATAATATAAGAACGGTCATTTAATATAAATTTTTTTTAGGCTGATGCGTCCATACACCAGGGGCGGAGGACCTTGTGTGGCAAGCTATGGCGGCCGCCATACCTTGATTCTAATGCTCCTAGTCTCCTAGAACCTATTAGTGCTTAAGTGGTATGTCCTGGTTATCTCATGTCTTCTCTTTCCATCTGTTTTGCCTTGCATAAACTAATTCTGAAATAATATTTTTATGTTTCCATGACATGTCAAGTCTATATGTTTAATAAATTCATAGTGAACTATTGTCTTAAGTTCCATTTAATTACAGAGGTAATTTTTATCTTAGTTATGTACGGACAAGCATATTATAGTTATTGTGCAATGTTGATTATTCATTGTCGTATATTTTATAAGCATATATTTAGTAAAAAATATTGCGATGTTATTAGTTTCGCCACACCAAAAAAAACATGTTCATCCTCCGCCACTGCCATACACGTCCATGCACGGATATGAAGCACGCAACGAAAGAGTTAGGCCATCAACATCAGGTTGACCCAATCCGTCAAAACTCGTCCGCGAGGATACACGAAACATGCGCGGCATTTCAACGGCACGACCTATCCGGATGGATGTGTCCGGCTCGATCTATCCGTGCACTAAATCTGGGCAATGGTTGCGTGAGCCCGGACGCGGGCAGACCGAGGGCGTGTCCTGCCCGCTGGTGCCACTGGTCCACCCGTCAGCCACCGATTAGCGCGGTATTGATTCAGACGCGCGCAGCGACACCGATTCAGGCCAACCATGACATCGATTCAGAGACAACAGCGATCCTGTTGTAGTTGTAGTGGGTGCGCCGCGACCGCAGTGGGATATGGAATATATGCGGGCGCCCCGGAACTGGAGACGACAACACGTCCGGTGCCACTGGCGGGTTCGGCCACCACGACGACAGCGGTCGCTCGGGTAGCTCTTCTCTACCGGCGTTGGGATTTCCAGGGAGCTTGTCGGGCCGACGCGGACGGACAGGCATGGTGGTTTTGTGGGTGGTGCGGGTCTGGTCAAAGATATCTTGGCGACCTCCCCTTTTTATTGTTGCGGCTGGACGCGGCGGGAAACGTTCAGAACTGGTAGAAAGCGGCAGGAAAGAAAGGCGGAAGACGGCGGTGAGACGGAAAGACACTAGAAATACGCCGATGTTAGTGATGTCCAAGCCGGACAGATGGATCGTACCGATGGGCGCGGTCAGCCGAACAGGACGGACTTCAACCCAAAAGCGACGCGGCCCGACCCAAATGAATAAAATGGACAATTTGACTCGGCCCGGTGGAGATGTCATTAGATATCAGTCACACAACACGCTAGCTCTCGCTGGCACATACGGACATGAAACACATAAACAAAGTTATCGTATATTAGCACGTGCGCACACTAGTAAAGTGAAGCTTGATTAATTCGAGTGTATGCACCAATACTACATGTAAGCTTTTATTTTCGACATTTGAAACATGTGTGTTTTAAAGTTGTTAAAATTCTAAAAAAAAGTATTGTGTTCGGTACAGATATAAACATGCACACGACGAGATTCTTTGGTACAGATGACAGCATAAAATGACAGTGGTCCACTACCATTTCTACGTGCGAGTATGCTTTAATATCATATAAAACAATTACGTTCTCCCAAATAACCAACAATATTAGTCGGTGTAGTGGTTTGTGTAGTATTGTAACTGCACATGCGTATTGTGTTCGCATCACACTCGTCACATAGTTCTAACTTTTTAATTTCTACATGTAGTATAGGTGGGACCACATGTCAGGCACACCAAGGATACAAATGCTAGATAAAAATACATAGGGGTTATTTTTTAAAAAATTAAGGCTATAGGTAGCTGAATTTAGTCAAATTTGCTGAAATTTGATCAAATTGGACTAAGATGCTCTCGGGGTGCAAGTTATGGGACTAGTATTACTCACTTTGCAAGATGTGAGACTAAGGGTGTGTTTGGTAGGGTGCCTCTACTCAGAATTTCTCATCTGAGATGGAACTCACTTGTTTGTTAGACCGGGTATGTGTCCTGGGCACTGCCGAATCGGTACGAAAACAGCCCCTGGGCAGTGCCCGCTAGCGAAGCCAAAATCGAGCTTCCCTCTTCCGCCCTGCCGAATCGATCCCGAAAAAACGCCCCGCTCGTCCCGAAAACTTTCCCCGCCCATCCATCGAGCCCGCAGGGAAACCGCCCCGTGCCCCCCAGTCCCCATCCCGAGCCCGACCCCTTCACGCGTCCCCCTGCCCTTCCTCTCTGCTCTCACCGCCAGGCTACCCGCCTCCCAGATCCCGCCGCCGGTTCGACCTTCCCCGCCGCCGTTCGACCTCCTCTATTCCGCGAGCTCACTCCCTGCCCTCCTCCCCGTCACGCCGCCCTGCCTTGCATGTCCGAAGCTCTACATCGCCGCCATGGATGCAGGTGCAGGACGGGGATCTCCGGCGCATCTGCTGTAGTTCCTGACGCCGCCCGCACCTCTGTACCGGCCGCCCACACCTCTGTACCAGCCGCCGCTGCACCGGTTCTGATTTTCTGCTCGGCTTGATCTGATCTGCTCGATTTGATCTGCTCTGTCTCCGGCTCTCTGGCCTCGTGTACACCGGCAACAACAACGTGAGGTACAATGCTTTGCTCCCTGGTGTTTGCTCGCTGTGTACAATGCTTTTGCTGTGTACATTTGGAAGCATGATTTGCTCTTTGTGTACAATGCTATGCTCCCTGATATGTCATAGTACCAACATGATTGTTTCTATTGCTTTAGATGGATGATTTGGCAAGAAAACGAAGGCAGCTAATTGTGAAAGTTGTCGGCCTCGCAGCTGTATTGGGTGCTTACATGGTGTTTATCTCAAGAAAAGCTAAGAAAATTCCGACGATAACAATAGGTCGTAGGATTGATATGGATATAGCTAGAGAATCGAATCTGAGATATATCTACCATTCTACTGATATAAATTGCTCGAATCAGCTAAGAATGAAAAGAGCTCCCTTTTTTCGTTTGTGCACTTTGTTTAGAGAGAGGGAATTATTGAAAGATAGTATTCATACTTCTATTGAGGAACAAGTAGCCATGTTTCTCATAGTAGTTGGCCACAACACAAGGTTTAGAGCTCTACAACCAATTTTTAGAAGATCTATTGAAGTAATCAGCAGATATTTTAAGGCGGTGTTATATGCTTTTGGAGAGTTGCGAGCTGAGATGATCCGTCCTCCCTCTAATCACATCCATCCTAAAATTCAGGAAAACAGCCGCTTCAATCCTTACTTCAAGGTAAATTGTTTTAGTTAAAAAGTCTACATATTGTTGGGATTTGACAAGACCAATGAATAACAGGTACTTGTATTTTCTGAATTAGGATTGTATTGGAGCAATAGATGGGACTCATGTGTCGGCAAGAGTCCCAAGAAATATATCGGCCGCTTTTAGGGGTAGAAAAGATGGCACTACCCAAAATGTCATGGCAGCAATAGACTTCGATTTAAAGTTTACCTATGTACTTGCTGGCTGGGAGGGGTCAGCCCATGATGCCCTCATACTTGCCGATGCTGTTGAGAGGGATGATGGGTTGTCACTTCCTCCAGGTAATAACTTAAACCTATAGTTATATATTTCTCAATAGTTCCTGCCATAGCTAATAGTTCCATTATCATAGGAAAATTCTACCTTGTCGATGCTGGGTATGCTGTGAGACCGGGTTTTCTTCCACCATACCGTAAAACAAGGTACCATTTGAAGGAGTATGGTGCGGGGAATCATCCTGAGAACTATAAAGAGTTGTTCAACTTAAGACACTCTTCTCTAAGGATATCGATTGAAAGGGCCTTTGCAGCATACAAGAATCGTTGGAAGTTTGTTTACAATAGACCCTTCCATCCTTACAAGACCCAAGTAAAAGTAGTGATAGCTTGTGCTATTCTCCATAATTGGATACTTCAGTTTGGAGAGGATGACTATTTTCCACCCGAGGCCACATGGGAACCTGAACCAATCAATGAGGAGCACAATGACTTTGCTTATGATAATGCTTCTTGGAAACAAAAGAGGGATGCATTTGCTCAAGCGATGTGGGCAAATAGGGGGGCAGCACACATTTGATGTATCTTGTTGTGACTTTATGAAATAATTGCATACTATCAATTGCTGGAATATGTGTTTTAGTGCTGGAATTTGTCATATTAGTGCTGGAATATATCTTTTCTTGCTGGAATATATTGTATTGGTGCTGGAATATGTGTTTTCTTGTTGGAATATGTTATATTAGTGCTGGAATATGTCTTTTCTTGCTGGAATATATTGTATTGGTGTTGGAATATGTGTTTTCTTGCTGGAATATGTTATATTAGTGCTGGAATATGTTATATTAGTGCTGGAATATGTCTTTTCTTGCTGGAATATATTGTATTGGTGATGGAATATGTGTTTTCTTGTTGGAATATGTTATATTAGTGCTGGAATATATTGTATTGGTGCTGGAATATGTGTTTTCTTGCTGGAATATATTGTATTGGTGCTGGAATATGTGTTTTCTTGCTGGAATATATTGTATTGGTGCTGGAATATGTGTTTTCTTGCTGGAATATATTGTATTGGTGCTGGAATATGTGTTTTCTTGCTGAAATATGTTATATTGGTGTTGGAATATATGTTTAATTGCTGGAATTTGTTATATTGGTGTAGATGGCTGAATCTATGGAGGAAGTTCCAGAAGTAGGTGCTCAAACCAAGAAGACCGCGAGGATGATGACTTGGACCCCTCCTATGTCAGCATGCATGCTCCGAGGTCTCGCCGGCATAGCAGCAAAAGGTGTCAAGACAGACAAAGGATTCAAGGAGGTCCATATTACCAAAGTTGCAAAAGATTTGACCCAATTTGTCGGTTACGAAGTGACTAATACCCAGTTGACCAATCATCTCCGCAAGTGGAAGGCAAGGTATCAAAGAATCAAAAAATTGAGAATGTTAAGTGGGGCACTTTGGGATGATGATCAAAAAATGATAGTTTTAGAAGAGCAACATTATTTGGGTCACACTCAGGTATTCCATGTTACTATTGCAATTTGTCATTACCGCTGAAAATATGTCATTATTGCTACTGATATGTATTTTCCTTGATGTTATGTGTAGGAAACTCCCAAGGATGCTGGATTTCTTAACACTCCACTTGTCAACTTTGAATATATGGAAACTTGCTTTGCCGATAAATTAGCCACGGGTAAGTTTGTAATGGGATCTAATGAGCCTTTGGGGAAACCCATTGAAGTAGAGCATTCGGGGAAACCAATTGATTTGGAGAGTCAAATAAATGGAGAAGGCTTTGTGGAAGGTCAAGGCGCACATGGCTTTGGTGTCCATGACATTGATGCTAGTACTCCTTCACCTTCTAGCTCAACTAGGAAGAGGAAGAGGGCTCCTATTTTGGCTGAGGAAGATATGATCCAAGTTACAAACATGTCAGAAGCATTGCGTGACGTGGCTGGTGCTATCAACAACACTTGCCATACCGAAACCCACCCTGATTTGTGCAAAACTGTAATGGACCTTACCCAATTTGAGATGGACCAACGTTTAGCTGTTTTAGATTATTTGACGGAGCATAAGGGTAAAGGCCTTAATTTCATGAAAATGGAAGCTGAAGTTCGTGAGGCGTCATTCAAGCGTATCATAGCTAAAAATCCTGATCTTGTTTGATGTGTCATTGGTTGATGCAAGTTGGGAAACATCCTCTTTTGTAATGCTTTGAACTAATGCATTGTCGACTTTGCTATATGGATCTATTATTGCACTCGTATGTACTTATTATGAATTGCAAATTTGTCACTTGGAATGTATGACGTGTTGTTTTGGTGCTTATTATGTTGGTGCTCCAAATTTGCTATCAATTTGTCACTTGGTATGTATGACGTGTTGTCACTTGGTATGTGCTTAAATTATTATATACTTGTTGGTGTTCTAAATTTGCTGCTTATTATGTATCGAAATTATTATATACTTGTTGAAATTTGCATCAGTTGAATTATTATTGGTCTCAATCACATGCAGTCTACCAAACAAAGTCTGAACCCAGCATGCTTACACAGAACTGGGCTACCAAACAACATCTCAGCTCAACATATCTTGACAGACACAGGTTACCAAACACATGAGAGAATCTCAACACAACTTGGCTAGGGTCAACATGTATGAGGAGAGAAAGACAATCTGGATGCACCCGGGCTATCAAACACACCCTAAAACGCTCACACAATACAAGATGTGGGACTAGCAGTGTATATACCTCTTCAAATAACAGTGTCATATGGTTGCTCCTCTAATGCATTGGTTTTTTGAAACCTTATTACAACGGATTTCCATCTGTCGGGATTTTTGACAGCTACATAATAGATAGGGAGAGACACGAGAATAGATTTCCAAGCGGCGGCTAGAATCCATCTAGGGTTTTCTCCTCCGACATCTGTTTGCCACGTCTCTGTTGGCCTTAGGGCTTTGGAGGCGTGGCAGACCATGGCCTCTCGCCGGCGGGAGGTCTTCGTGTTTTGTTTAGACGGTTTTCAATGTTTTTTCAGGATGTTGAAGCAGCGGCTATGTCCTGAAGTCAGAACAAGACTCTCCTCGTTCTTTCCTCGCTCTGTTGTCGCGTCTAGCATCAATGGAGGGTGTGTAAAGTCATGTGTCCGGCGAATCTCTTGGGATTCGTCCATTTTTCGTATTCGTTGGTGTAATTTGAGGTCGTTCTCTTCCGATCTATGTTTATCATCTTCAGCGATGATTGTTGTTCTGGTGCACTGGCCCTTTGGGGTCTTTAGCACGATGACTTCTTGGTCGTCTACAACGACAATCTTTGCCCGGCTCTGGTGATGGAGGGGAAAGGACGGCGGCGCACCCTTGGATCATGCTAGTGTTTATGTAGTCGTCGCTAGGTGGTCCACTGACCCATTTGTAATTTTAGTTACTTTTATGACTCTTTTTTGACTCTTTGTCTGACTTCGGTGATAAATTCTTGGTTGGGTAGTGCTTCACTAATGGAAAAGATTCAGTTTCATACTTATCAGATTATATAAATTAACATCCCTAAACTCCTGATTAAGTACATGTACATATAGTTGACCTTTCGATAATAAATTATTGTTTTGAGTTCATCTTCATCTTATTTTCTATTATTTGAAGAATTAACTTTGGTTTAGCCTCTCAAGTACCCACGGAAAAGTAGTCCAATTTCAACTAAAAATTAACTAGTTGCCAATTACAATCTTAGATACTCGCGATTGAATAAGTTCAATTATTTCATAGCTTAGTTTGCTCTTGAAATGATTCTTAAATGGTACTGAATTGAGATTGTTAGCATGTGAAGAGGTAAGGGTATTTGTGCCTTTCAATGGGAATGGTAGTCTCAGTTACTCACTAGTAGTATTTTAGAATGAAAAAACTAAATTGAGTGGTATTTTGGCACTTTGGTTTGACTAGTGGTATTTTAGCACTCTCAGTTTTCGCTAGTGTATTTTGACACTCTTGGTTTTCATTAGTGTTTTTTCGCTATTCTCTCTCTTTTCTTAATGGGTATAGTCGAGATATTAGTACTAAAATAATCGACATCTTTACAGGATGCCTATTTCGGCCAAAAGACGAGTTATAACTGTAACATCCCAGCATTAGAGCTTAGAAATAAGCTGAACACAGATATGTGCATTGCATTCATGCATAGAAAATCCGGATAATTTTCGCGCTTTTGAATAAAACTTGTCAAAGTGATTGAAACTTTTCTCAACTTGATGGAATTGAAGTAGATTATCAAGTTGACTGCGATAAGTTTCAATATGACATTTGTTAAAACCATATTTTGGGTAAAGAAGATTTGATATAAGGGTAGATCAAATGTAATAAAATTAAACCACAACACATTATTTAATGATTAATATCAGATCCTTAAGTGATGATATCATAGTATTCATTACAACAACTCCTGAATACTAAGTTGAGGATACAACTCAAGTAACAAGAATTTAATAACTAAATCTTGACCTATCTTCATCTTATCTATTTCTACCATGAGTATCATGGTGATATCTAACCTTAACTCTTTGTTTATATGGAGTAGGAAGGAAACCAAGTCAAGACCATTCATCACATATCTTTCTTTGCATATCAATCCTTATCATCTCTACTGAATCTTATCCTACTATCTGTCGTGCATCAATGTTGAGTAATCAACTATTGATCTATCAAGTCTTAGCCTATAAATTCTTGATCTATCAACTCTTGTATTTATCATAGCATTCCCTCTAAAGCCTTTAGAGAAATAAGTGAGAAGAGGTAGGTGGTAATGCTAGTTTTAGATATCATCTATAGGATGGGAGTGTTGGAAGATAATAAGATCAATATGATAATTGATGGAGTTAACTCACTCCTGCAGGGATAGAAGAGTTATCTGGAAGATATAATTATGGTAGCAAAGAAGATTACAAGGATGAATTCTGAACATAGTTACCAAGGAGTAATCGTATTGTATCAAGTAGGTATAGTCAATGAATAAATCTCCTAGTCAAATAGAGATACTAAGAAGATAATTATAATACAACTATAATGTTGTATTGATAAAGCCTTGATTAGCCAACTGGAAACCTAAGCCATAAATGATCAAAATATTATAATGATCATGCTCAAGTCACAAACAGTGAATGATTATATCATGTATAAGTGACGGAATTTTTTATGAATGATTCAAGCTTTCTTCACATCTCCTCCTGGGCCGAATTTAGCGAGCTCCTACCTGTAGTGGCCCCCTGAAGGGTTTCGCGGCATAGTAAATCAAAATTTTCTACGGATGCGAACAGAGGGAAGCCAAGATCTAATCTAGGAGATGCAAACAACGAGAGAGATTGGATTAGATCTTCATACCCTTGAAGATTCGCACAGCGGAACGTTCGTCGGAACGTGGGTGATGTAGTCGTACTCGCTTCTCCTCCTCGCGATCCGATCCGATCTAGCACCACAAGTGGCTCCTGCCAGTTGTGTACTCATCGACATGCAAGTCGTGAAACATTACAAAACATGATCATCGCATACATTATACACATCACATCTTGGGCCATACCATATCACAGAAAACACTCCCTGCAAAAACAAGTTAGACGCCTCTACTTTGTTGTTGCATGTTTTACGTGGCTTATGGGAGTAGATGCTAAGAACGATTCTTACCTACGGAAAGCCACAACAGTGATATTATGGTTGCCAAACTCCGGTGTTAATCCCATGACAACTATAGTGAGAGAAACTGACATCCACCAGCCGCATGTGTGGAACAAGCCACACGTCAAGTGCGGAGCCGGTCTCGCAAACGACGTCGCGTAAGGTTGGCCTGGACCGCTTCAATCTCACTATCCCGTGTCATAAGAAGAACACAAACAAGAGGCTTGCAACAGAAAACATCAATGCCCGCAACAACCATGTTGCGTTTTACTCGTGAAACACATCTACGCATAGATCTAGCTCTGATACCACTGAAGGGTTTCGCGGCATAGTAAATCAAAATTTTCTACCGATGCAAACAGAGGGAAGCCAAGATCTAATCTAGGAGATGCAAACAACGAGAGAGATCGGATTAGATCTTCATACCCTTGAAGATTCGCACAGCGGAACGTTCGTCGGAACGTGGGTGATGTAGTCGTACTCGCTTCTCCTCCTCGCGATCCGATCCGATCTAGCACCACAAGTGGCGATGCCTCCGTGAGATGCACACGTGCGGCACCTCGAGGTCTCCTCCTTCCTTGGTCCAGCAAGTATGGTGGAGAGATGGGTTGGATCTACAACGCGATGGCGCGGTGCAATTGGTGGAGAATTTCTGCAGCAGGGCTTCGCCTACAAGCAGTCGGGAGGGAGAGAGGAGGGCAGCAGGGCGTCTAGGGTTGGAGGGGAAGGTGTAGGGGGTTGGTGCGCCCCCAGCCCTCTATATATAGAGGGGTGGGCGCAGCCCTAGCCCCTCCCCCAAGCCAAGGCCGGCGGCCCCAAGGAGGAAGAGTGGGGGGCAAGGAAACCCCCCCTTCTAGAAGCTCTATCTAGAGTTTAAACCTCTTTTGGCCGGCTGGGCCCTATGGGGCCTTGTGCACCTGGCCCAATGCGGCCAGGGCACTCCCTCATAGGCCCAAGACCCCTCCCGGAAGGTGGGGACACGTTGGTCCCCTTCCGGAAGGTTCTAGAAGCTTCCGGTACAATACCGATTAACCCGGAACAATTCCGAACTCCAAAAACTGTACTGCCTTATATGAATCTTATTCTCCGGACCACTCCGGAACCTCTCGTGATGTCCCGGATCCCATCTGAGACTCCGAACAAAAACTCATAAACCAATTATCCAATCTATCCTAGCGTCGAGACACGTTAAGTGTGTGACCCTGCGGGTTCGAGAATATGCAGACATGATCTTCTATCAATAATCAACAGCGGGGTCTGGAAACCCATATTGATTCCCACACATTCATCGATGATCATATCGGATGAACCACGATGCCAGGATTCAATCAATCCCATATATATATTCCCTTCGTCACGCGATATTTTACTTGCCCGAGATTCGATCGTCGGTACCGTCATACCTAGTTCAATCTCGTTCACAGCAAGTACTTTACTCGTTCCGTAATCCGATATCACTTTGTGATTAACTCCTTAACCACATGCTTGCAAGCGGTGTTGATATCGATTACCGAGTGGTCCCGAAGTATATCTCTCCGACTTGGGAGGGATAAATCCCATCTCGATACATACAACCCAACAGGTACTTTCCGATTACCTGAGAGACACCTTTATGATCACCCTCTCATAGGATGACGTTTGATGACCTCAAAGCTTTCTTCCGATACCAGGGAGTTGTATTATCTCATGGTCTAAGGAATACAATATTTGACATAAGAAAAGCTTCGCAAAGACGAACACGATGACACGATCTAATTGCTTCGCTTAGTTTGGGTCTGTCCATCATATCATTCTCCTAATGATGTGATCTCATTATCAATTGACAACTCATGTCTATGGTTAGGAAACCTTAACCATCATTGATCAATGAGCTAGTCCATAGAGGCGTACTAGGGACACGGTGTTGTTCACAAACCACACAAGTATTAAAGTTTCCGCTTAATACAATTCTAGCATGGAATATAAACATTATCATGAACAAGAATTATAATAATAACATCTTTATTATTGCCTCTAGGGCATAATTCCAACAGTCTCCCACTTGCACTAGAGTCAATAATCTAGTTTACATTTGGCAACAATCTCACACCCATGGCACTGAGGTGCTGATCATGTTTTACACGTGGAAGAGATTTAGTCAATGGATCTGCGACATTCAGATCTGTATGTACTTTTCTAATCTTCAGATCTCCATCTGCTATATAATCTCGGATTATATGAAACTTGCGGTTGATATGCTTGGTCTTTGGATGATATCTTGGTTCCTTAGCGAGTGCTATGGCGCCAGTGTTGTCACACAATATCTCTAGTGGGTCCAATGCACTTGGAACCACGCCAAGCTCAGTGATGAAGTTTCTGATCCAAACTCCTTCACTTGACGCTTCTGCAGCAGCCATGTATTCCGCTTCTACTGTAGATCCCGCGATCACGCTTTGCTTGCAGCTTCTCCAGCTCACAGCTCCTCCATTCAAAATATACACGTATCCTGTCTGAGATTTAGAATCATCCTTGTCGGTGTCAAAACTAGCATCGACGTAACCTTTTACGACGAGCTGTTCATCACCCCCATAGACTAAGAACATTTCTTTAGTCCTATTTAGGTACTTTAGGATGTTCTTCACGGCTATCCAGTGTTCCACTCCTGGATCACTTTGATATCTGCCCGTCAAACTAAGAGCATTGGACACATCCGGTCTAGTACACAACATGGCATACATGATAGAACCTATGGCCGAGGCATAAGGCACTTTGCTCATAGCTTCCCTATCATTTACCATAGCTGGACACTGAGCCTTGCTCAATATCTTACCTGACAACATAGGCACTGAACCTTTCTTTGCCTTATCCATTCTGAACCTTTTCAGAACTTTGTCTAGGTATGTACTCTGGCTTAAAGCTATCAGGCGTCTTTGTCTATCTCTATAGATCTTGATGCCCAATATATAAGCAGCTTCACCTAGGTCTTTCATTGAAAAACACTTGTTCAAATAACTCTTCACATCGTTAAGCATGTTAATGTCATTTCCGATAATCAATATGTCATCCACATATAGTACCAGAAATGTCACCGAGCTCCCACTCACTTTCTTGTAGATACAAGCTTCGTAGCAATTTGGAACAAATCCAAAGCTCTTGATCACTTGATCAAAACGAAGGTTCCAACTTCGAGATGCTTGCTTCAGTCCATAAATGGAACGCTGAAGTTTGCATACTTTATCAGCATCCTTAGGATCGACAAAACCTTCGGGTTGCATCATATACAACTCTTCATTAATGTTGCCATTGAGGAAAGCAGTCTTGACATCCATCTGCCATATTTCATAATCATGAAACGCAGCAATTGCTAATAAAATCCGAATAGACTTAAACATCGCTACGGGAGAGAAAGTCTCATCGTAGTCAACACCTTGAACTTGTCGAAAACCTTTTGCGACAAGCCGTGCTTTATAGACGGTAACATTACCATCCGCGTCCGTTTTCTTCTTGAAGATCCATTTGCACTCAACGGCCTTTCGGTCGCTAGGAGGGTCCACCAAAGTCCATACTTGGTTTTCGCTCATGAATCCCAATTCGAATTTCATGGCTTCTAGCCATTTCTCAGAGTCTGGGCTCATCATCGCTTCCTCATAGTTCGAAGGCTCACTGTCATCTACTAATAAGACAGTTAAGACAGGGTTGCCGTACCACTCAGGAGGGGCACGCGACCTTGTCGACCTGCGACGTTCAGTAGCAGCATCGTCCGAAGCTTCATGATCCTTATCATTAGCTTCCTCTATTATTGGTGCAGGCGGCACTGGAACAATTTCAGGTGCTGCGCTACTCTCCAATTCAAGAGAAGGTTCAACAACCTCGTCTAGCTCTACTTTCCTCCCACTCACTTCTTTCGAGAGAAACTCCTTCTCAAGAAAGGAACCGTTCTTTGCGACAAACACTTTGCCTTCGGTTCTGTGATAGAAGGTATACCCAATAGTTTCCTTAGGGTATCCTATGAAGACGCATTTCTCCGCTTTGGGTTCGAGCTTGTCCGGCATCAACTTCTTGACGTAAGCTTCACATCCCCAAACTTTAAGAAACGACAACTTAGGTTTAGCACCAAATCACAGTTCATACGGTGTCGTCTCAACAGATTTAGATGGTGCCCTATTTTAAAGTGAATGCAGCGGTTTCTAATGCATAACCCCAAAATGATAACGGCAAATCAGTAAGAGACATCATCGATCGGACCATATCTAATAAAGTTCGATTCCGGCGTTCAGACACACCATTGCGCTGTGGTGTTCCGGATGGCGTGAGTTGTGAAACAATTCCACTTGCTTTAAGATGCGTGAGAAAATCATAACTCAAATATTCACCTCCACGATCGGATCGTAGAAACTTAATCTTTCTGTTACGATGGTTCTCCACTTCATTCTGAAATTCTTTGAACTTTTCAAACGTTTCAGATTTATGTTTCATTAAATAGATATACCCATATCTACTTAAGTCATCGGTAAAAGTGAGAAAATAGCGATATCCACCGTGCGTGGAAACACTCATCGGTCCGCATACATCGGTATGTATGATTTCCAACAAGTCCGTTGCTCGCTCCATCATACCGGAGAACGGGGTTTTGATCATCTTGCCCATGAGGCATGGTTCGCATGTGTCAAATGATTCAAAATCAAGAGACTCCAAAAGTCCATCAGAATGGAGTTTCTTCATGCGCTTTACACCAATATGACCTAGACGACTGTGCCACAAATAAGTAGTATTATCACTATCTACTTTGCATCTCTTAGCCTCAATGTTATGGATGTGTGTTTCATCCCTTTCGAGATTTAGAAGAAATAAACCATTCACAACAGGTGCATGACCATAAAAGATGTTACTCATATAAATAGAACAACCATTATTCTCCGATTTAAATGAATAACCGTCTTGCAATAAACAAGATCCAGAAATAATGTTCATGCTCAATGCAGGCACATAATAACATTTATTGAGGTTGAAAACTAATCCCGAAGGTAAAACTAAGGAGAGCGTGCCGACGGCCATCACATCAACTCTTGATCCGTTGCCAACGCGCATCGTCACCTCATCCCTCGCAAGCCGCCGTCTATTCCGTAGCTCCTGTTTCGAGTTACAAATATTAGCAACTGAACCGGTATCAAATACCCAGGCACTACAACAAGGGCTAGTAAGGAAAACATCAATAACATGTATATCAAATATACCTTTGACGGTGCCAGCCTTCTTGTCCGCTAAGTACTTCGGACAGTTGCGCTTCCAGTGACCCTTGTCCTTGCAATAGAAGCACTCAGTGTCCGGCTTAGGACCAGACTTGAGCTTCTTCTCAGCAGGGGCAACGCGCTTGCCGCCGCCTTTCTTGAAGGGCTTCTTTGCACCTTTACCTTTCTTAAAGGAGGGCTTGTTGACCATCAACACATGATTATCCTTCTTGATGTCCACCTCCGCAGCCTTCAGCTTTGCGAAGAGCTCGGTGATCGTATCAGTGGAGCCAATCTGGTTATGATTCACTACAAAACTTTTGTAGCTGGGAGGGAGTGATTGCAGAACCCTGTCAATCTTGAGCTCCTCTGGAATCTTGCAGTCCAGTTGCTCAAGGCGTTGAGTGTAGCCCGACATCTTAATGGCGTGCTCACTAACGGAACTCCCTTCCTCCATCTTGCAGTTAAAGAACTTCTCAGAGATCTCATATCTCTCATAACGGGCCTGAGTCTGAAACATGGTTTTCAGCTCCTCGAGAATCTCAAAGGGCCCGGGATAGTTTTCAAAACAATTTTGAAGTTCCGGTTCCATAGCAAACAACATGGTGCTCTTAATCACACCATAATCATCTTTGCGCGACTGATAGACAGCTTTCTCATCAGCCGGCGCAGTTGCAGCAGGGGGGTTACCTAACGCTTTCTCAAGGACATAGTCCTTTTGTCCGCCAGACAGAATGATTCTTAGATTGCGGAACCAGTTGGTGAAGTTAGACCCATTGTTCCTAAGCTTTTCTTTCTCAGCAAAAACGTTGAAGTTGAAGTTGGACTTGGCCATGTGATCTACAGTATTTGCAAGTACAATTTAGACTATGTTCATGATAAATAGTTCAACTTAATCAAATTACTAGATGGACTCCCACTAAATTCAACATCCCTCAAGTTGTTTAGTGAACACGATCCAAATTCACCACACCTAATCCGATCATCACGAGAAGAGATGTGGTTTCAACGGTGGACAACAAAGTGTCGATCATATCATTCATATGACTCATGCTTAACCTTTCGGTTCTTGTGTTCCGAGGCCATGTCTGTACATGCTAGGCTCGTCAAGTTAGACCCAAGTATTTCCGCGTGTGCAAAACTGGCTTGCACCCGTTGTATGTGAGCGTAGAGTCTATAGCACCCGATCATCACGTGATGCTTGGACACGACGAACTTTCGCAACGGTGCATACTTGGGGAGAACACAGTTTTTATCTTGATCTTTAAGTGAGGAATCATCTTATAATGCTACCGTCGCGATCTAAGCATAATAAGATACATAAAAGGATAAACATCACATGCATATAACTTTATGTGACATGGTATAGCCAATCTTCGCACAATGATCTCCATCTTGTGCGTTCCGGCATGATCTCCATCACTTCACCATGATTGCCTCCACCACGAATAGCAACTACAACTATTGCTAACTACTTAGCGATAAAGTAAAGCTATTACATGGCGTATAAGAAGTTGACTCGCAGGTCATACACAATTATAAAGACAACCATATGGCTCCTGCCGGTTGTGTACTCATCGACATGCAAGTCGTGAAACATTACAAAACATGATCATCGCATACAATATACACATCACATCTTGGGCCATACCATATCACAGAAAACACTCCCTGCAAAACCAAGTTAGACGCCTCTACTTTGTTGTTGCATGTTTTACGTGGCTTATGGGAGTAGATGCTAAGAACGATTCTTACCTAAGGAAAGCCACAACGGTGATATTATGGTTGCCAAACTCCGGTGTTAATCCCATGACAACTATAGTGAGAGAAACTGACATCCACCAGCCGCATGTGTGGAACAAGCCACACGTCAAGTGCGGAGCCGGTCTCGCAAACGACGTCGCGTAAGGTTGGCCTGGACCGCTTCAATCTCACTATCCCGTGTCATAAGAAGAACACAAACAAGAGGCTTGCAACAGAAAACATCAATGCCCGCAACAACCATGTTGCGTTTTACTCGTGAAACACATCTACGCATAGATCTAGCTCTGATACCACTGAAGGGTTTCGCGGCATAGTAAATCAAAATTTTCTACCGATGCAAACAGAGGGAAGCCAAGATCTAATCTAGGAGATGCAAACAACAAGAGAGATCGGATTAGATCTTCATACCCTTGAAGATTCGCACAGCGGAACGTTCGTCGGAACGTGGGTGATGTAGTCGTACTCGCTTCTCCTCCTCGCGATCCGATCCGATCTAGCACCACAAGTGGCGATGCCTCCGTGAGATGCACACGTGCGGCACCTCGAGGTCTCCTCCTTCCTTGGTCCAGCAAGTATGGTGGAGAGATGGGTTGGATCTACAACGCGACGGCGCGGTGCAATTGGTGGAGAATTTCTGCAGCAGGGCTTCGCCTACAAGCAGTCGGGAGGGAGAGAGGAGGGCAGCAGGGCGTCTAGGGTTGGAGGGGAAGGTGTAGGGGGTTGGTGCGCCCCCAGCCCTCTATATATAGAGGGGTGGGCGCAGCCCTAGCCCCTCCCCCAAGCCAAGGCCGGCGGCCCCAAGGAGGAAGAGTGGGGGGCAAGGAAACCCCCCCTTCTAGAAGCTCTATCTAGAGTTTAAACCTCTCTTGGCCGGCTGGGCCCTATGGGGCCTTGTGCACCTGGCCCAATGCGGCCAGGGCACTCCCTCATAGGCCCAAGACCCCTCCCGGAAGGTGGGGCCACGTTGGTCCCCTTCCGGAAGGTTCTAGAAGCTTCCGGTACAATACAGATTAACCCGGAACAATTCCGAACTCCAAAAACTGCACTGCCTTATATGAATCTTATTCTCCGGACCACTCCGGAACCTCTCGTGATGTCCCGGATCCCATCTGAGACTCCGAACAAAAACTCATAAACCAATTATCCAATCTATCCTAGCGTCAAGACACGTTAAGTGTGTGACCCTGCGGGTTCGAGAATATGCAGACATGATCTTCTATCAATAATCAACAGCGGGGTCTGGAAACCCATATTGATTCCCACACATTCATCGATGATCATATCGGATGAACCACGATGCCAGGATTCAATCAATCCCATATATATATTCCCTTCATCACGCGATATTTTACTTGCCCGAGATTCGATCGTCGGTACCGTCATACCTAGTTCAATCTCGTTCACAGCAAGTACTTTACTCGTTCCGTAATCCGATATCACTTTGTGATTAACTCCTTAACCACATGCTTGCAAGCGGTGTTGATATCGATTACCGAGTGGTCCCGAAGTATATCTCTCCGACTTGGGAGGGACAAATCCCATCTCGATACATACAACCCAACAGGTACTTTCCGATTACCTGAGAGACACCTTTATGATCACCCTCTCATAGGATGACGTTTGATGACCTCAAAGCTTTCTTCCGATACCAGGGAGTTGTATTATCTCATGGTCTAAGGAATACAATATTTGACATAAGAAAAGCTTCGCAAAGACGAACACGATGACACGATCTAATTGGTTCGCTTAGTTTGGGTCTGTCCATCATATCATTCTCCCAATGATATGATCTCATTATCAATTGACAACTCATGTCTATGGTTAGGAAACCTTAACCATCATTGATCAATGAGCTAGTCCATAGAGGCGTACTAGGGACACGGTGTTGTTCACAAACCACACAAGTATTAAAGTTTCCGCTTAATACAATTCTAGCATGGAATATAAACATTATCATGAACAAGAATTATAATAATAACATCTTTATTATTGCCTCTAGGGCATAATTCCAACACCCCCTACGTTGAAACTGTAGTTGAAACTACGAGGAGTGTACCAATGCCACAAAGGCCTTAGGTTTGATTCGACTTCTTTTCCAATTGTCTTTATTTAAATGCAGAATTCGCTTGTTTATAGGTCTCCAGCACATGCATAGAATTTTTGGAACATGGATCAAAAGCTAGCCCGAAAGCAGCTTACCCTGATTCCCTTAGCGATTTGACTAAAAGCCGAGTTAGCTAAGGTGGATAGAACATGATTAAACCCTAGTATAGGCATGTTATCCTAGGTTAGTCATGACAAGTCACAATGATATATTGGTAAGATGGAATATAAGATACTGGGGATAAGTGGAGATAAGAAAGTATGACTAAGCTAAAGCTAGAGTAGCATGGAGTTATTGAAGTAGTGTTATTATTCTTAAAGGAAAGTAGAATTGGATATATACATCCATTGGAGTAATATTAGTGATGGATGATAAAGGAAGTGTATGAATGGAGTTAAAAGTAACTATCTAATGGATTAGAGGTTATCATTAGTGAAGTAGTGGATATAACCAAGTATAGATATGAAGAGATTATGAAAAGCTTCAGTGACAAGCTTCTGAGATTTATAAGTGAGATTACAAAGTAATTTATGAAGTAAGAGAGTAATCATCCAAATTGATTGGAGTCATTAGCAACATTCTAGAAGTGGGAGATATTCCTATGAGGAAAGTATTAAGAGCTTTAGTGTCAAGTTCATTAGATTTACAAATTGATTTAGGAGGAGAAAATTGTTGATAAGAATATTCTTGTGAAGCAAAGCTCATCATGTTAACACATGATGATGGATATGAAGAAGTAATATATATAGGAAAGAAATTCCTTAAGTAGAAGTCAAGAATTATGAAGTATGGAAGATAGGAATTCTTGGTAAACACTCAACCTTAAATCTTTAACTAAACATAATATCCATTTCATATGATTGATCTATCATCCTATTTCCACAATGTCTTATAGGAATATTTTCCTATAGCAAATCAATTAAGCATACCTTTGTCATTTCCAACTATCATAACCATACGTGCTTAGGAGTTATCTTTATCAATTCTTTTCCATAAGTCATTCCATAAAATAACTTTCTATTTTAAAAGGTGATATCATTAAAGATCACAAACATAAAGATGATATGTTTTAGTCATTAATCTTTATTCACATCAATAAAAGGATATATGTATATTAAATCTCCTAAAACTTATGGTAAACATTTATAATTTCAAACCTTAACTCCTATGTTAGTTATAATAAAATATATACCTTGGTGTTTCCTAGATTCATGGGAATAATATTAACCATATTAATTCCTTAGAATATCAAGCATCAAATAAAGATATAGGATCATTATATAAAAGTTTCCCTCCAAGCTATAAGTTAACAAGAACTAAGTTTTAGAAATAAATAAGGAAATATCATATAATAAATCCATAGTTTATTATGAAAAGGAAATTAACAACAAAGGCCCTTACAAAATATTAAAAGGATCTATATAAAGAAAATAAAGAAATATAACATTATATAATAAAGTTCCCCAAATGATTCTAAATACACTTTATTATTGCTGCAAGTATTCAGCAAAGAACTTCCATAAAGAAAATTTAAAACAATTGTTTAATACAAAAACTAGAAAAGAAAACAGAAAACAGAAAAGAATAAAGAAAAAGAAGTGGACTCAGTCCAGAAACTGGCCCGAGGCCCAGAGCTTTTCTTCGACCTAACTAACACTCGCGAGCAGCAGAGAAAAACAACTCGCCTACTTGTTGCAGCCCGCTTCGGCCCAACAACGAGCCCAGCTCATCACCACATTGACTGACGGGTGGGACACCGACAGGGACCGCGGGTTGAGAATAACATGCGCCAGGGGGTTTTCTACAAAAATGTGTATCGTCGTCTTCCTCTCAACGTCACAAGCAGCTGCCTGTCACCATCACCGCCATCCGCCGCCGCGCCATGACAACCTCCTCCGTCCATATTCGTGCCACTCCTTATCATCGTCTATAAAAACCTCAGCATCACCGTCAAAGAACTCTATACCCCGGTTCCCCTTCTTCCTCTCAAATTTCCCCTTCTAGCCGAAACCCTAGCTTCGGGTTAGCGTCGATTACCATCACTCTTGTCACATCCCAAAATTCTCCAAATTTTGAAATGTGAAAAATAAATAAACAAAAGAATTAATTGTTGAAATTTAGGGTGAAAAGAAACTTTTTGCTTCTACATGGAAACATCAAAACCCTGCTTGAACAAATTTTTAATAAGAAAACAACAAAAAAATATTCAAAAGATCAAACGCATTCATGCATGGAAAGAATCTTGAATTTAAAGCACCTGGGAAATAAAACCGAAACCCTAATCCCTAAAGAAAGAAATCATATCCAAGATCTCTCCAAGACTATGGATTTGTTCCATACAAAAATTCAGCAACAAACATTTATAAATGATCAAAAATGATAAACAAGAATATTATAAAACCATGGAAATTGGTTTCACTAAATTTGGAGCCATAGATAAAAACTTATGAATTTAATAAGTTCAAGAGAAATAATTTCCAAAGGATTTAAAAAGATAAACAAATATTAAATAAAATTATACAAATTGGTATCACCAATTTTTGAACTATAAATAAAAAGATATGGAATTTATAAGACAAAGAAAGAAAGAAATAATTGCAAAGACAAATTAAATCTTGGCCAAATCCATAAGAAAATGGAATAAACACCAAATAAAAATAAAGGAATAAATATTATTTAAATAAAATTATATGGGCTTTTAACCATATTCAATTTTATTTGAATAAATACAAAATTCCTAATATAAATGATTAATCAAATCATGAGAAAATAATAATTGAAATTGCCAAAATGGATTAAAAGTTATCTAATTAACTTAAAAAGGATAAAAGAATTATTTGAATAAAATAATATGGGTTTGAACCATATTCAATTTTATTTAAATAAATACAAGTTGCCTAAGCTAAATAAATAATAAATCACAAGAAAATTAATTGAAACATTTGAAAGTGGGCTTTCAAACACACTAAATAATCAGTATAAAAACATACTAAAAGTTGGAAGAGGTTTGAAATCAAATGAGTGTTTGAATCATTTGAATAAAATGAAAACATAAAATAGAAATGAAAAAAGAAAAAGAAATCAAAAGAAAAAATATAAACATAACCAACCCAACTAACCTACCTAGCCCAGCAGGCCCAGCTAGGCCCAACACCATCCCACCCGGTCCACTCTCTCTTCCCCGCGAGATTCTTTTCTCACCGCGCGTTGTCGCCAGCGCCACCAGTTCGTGGTCAGTGTGATGTTGTCCGTTAGATCTTGATCGCATGGCGTAGATTAGAACTTAAGCGAACCGTTATTGGATGATCTGAGCCGCACAAATCTAATTAAATCCTACGACCCGCGTGGCGTTATCCTATCAAAGCAGTATCAGCCAATGAGAACAAGACGCGTGGTTGTTTTATCTGTTTAAAAATTCTAGAAATGAATTTTAATGATTAAACTTGTAAAATCTATAACTTTTGTTATGCTTGGCCAAAATTTACAAATTTTATATCAATGGATTTAGAAAAATTTAAACTTTGCAACTATGGCCTTAGTTTAGTATTTTGATTCTGAAAATATAGGTGAATTTGCGGAAACAATATTAGGACTATTTTTTGTATAATATTTGTTTTAAAATGATGTTTTAGTAAAATATTTTGCAAATGGTTTGTTTTGAACTCTCTGACCCTAAACACTAACATTTGGATTTAGAAATGAATTTGGATAACACTAGGAATTATTTCTTTGGATAAAAGCATTTCTAGCAAAACAAGAATGATTTAAAAAGGTTATTTTCACTAACTTGTTTTCAAATGATTTTGCCACATTTATAAATGACCAGTAGGTGTTTTAAAATGTTTATAGCCATATTAGAAACCACTTTTCCAAATAAAACAATCTTTGCATGCTTGCATGCATTTCTTTGTTTTTATTATTTTATGTGGTGAATTGTTTGAATGCTAGTTTTAAATTTGTTCTTGCTTGATTGTTTTGTAGTGAACTTTGAAGAGTGTGACAATTGCAAGATCAAGGAGTGAACCTAGTTTCTCTACTAAAAAGGCAAGTGGTGCTTCATATATTTTGTCCTATTATTTTAATTATGCATTAGTGATATTTTGGTAGGACTTGCATGGAATTTTCTAAGTATAAGCTATGCCATGGGAAATCCTATATGTTGTCTTAGTAGAATTATCCTAAGTTAGGAAACTTGCCATGTTATCATGATTAGCTTAGCTAGTAGAAAACATGGGTGGATTATTCAAGCTATGAAATATTTCTAAGTTTATGACTTGTGTTTTGCTTAATAAAACAACTATGTGAATGAATCACCTAGGTGGAATGGTGAGAATGGTTTGTGTTGAGTGGTTACACAAGGCCCAGGATGGCTACCTTGTGTATCACACTTGTGGAAAGCCACCCAGGAACAAAGAGATTTGAGATGTCAAGTGTTGAGAAGCTTCTAGTGCAGCCACATGGCAATATGGGCTCTGCCTTGATCATATAGGTTGCAATAACTTAGCCAGATGGACAAAAGGTGGTAGGGTGATAGGATGGAACGCGTCCATTTGGTCTAAGGGAAGGCTTCTGAAAGATCTTGTCTTGATGCATGTCGAGTCTTGTGGGGAAAGTGCACCACCTCTCGAGAGAGTAAAACATAAGTACTTAGTCGTGTCCCCGGCAATGGACAATTTGAGCATCAAGACATTAAATCTATCAAGGATCTTCTCATCCCAATTTCTAAGTTAAAAGCTTGTGGTTGAACAAGGGTTAAAGGTTCACCAATTTCTATTGGTAGTTCCTTGGGTGTTTTTGACAAATAAAAACTTAGTGTTTTCAACTAATAAGGAAAACCTTATTTTGAGCAAAGGAAGCCTAAGCTCCACTTAGCCAAATGCATATAGATGATAGATACCACTATTCTAACATAGTATCACTTGCCAATACAATTCAAATGTATTGACCCTTGTGGATGTAACTTATTATGTTGCAGGTTTGTTTGATGTTAGTGAAGTTTATTGAGTAGGGATTACAAGTCTACAACCAACATGATTGCATGTGGCATATGAAGATGAAGGACTCCATGCTATATAGTTATATCTGCTGCATTGTAATGAGATAGACAAATGAGCTATGTAAGATGTAATGAATTATTTTATTCCTGGTTATAAATTATAATATGACCTTTGTTTCTTGATATTGCATCTTAAACTGCGGATGCTAGCTATTGATACAGGGACTAGCATTGTAAACACAGAAATCTCTACCTTATTAGGTTGGGACCTCTACAGATGGTATCAGAGCACTGTGTTGCCTATAGGATTGTAACCCTAGGATTGGACAAAACCCCTTAGAAAATAAGAGTTGTATTTGTTCAAAACTTATTTACAAACAATCTTGTAAACTCTTTCTTCAACCTTTTTGGTTTTGATTCTACATCTCTTCCTTTCTACTTGATGGACAAAAACTTCAACATGAGCAAGGACTTCAACATCATCAATGACTTCAACTTTAGTTTCACCAAGGACTTTAACTTGGACATCACTAAGGACTACAAGTGAGACAAGAAATATTACTCAAGACTTAGAGACTAAGGAAACACAACTTAGAAGGAACCATCATCACCTTTGAGCTTGTGACCAATATACAAGATTTTCTTCCAAGGATACCATGATCTTATTCATGAAGAAACAACTAAGAAGAATGGAATGATCTCAAGTGAATTCCATAGTTGGACCACCCTATTAGTGTTTAGTTTAGATCGATTTATTGATCACACCAACTTATGTGGTGTAGAAAAAATATTGTGTTGCCTAAAATATGTTTGAGTCTTGTTGTTTGAGTGGAATGCATGATTGTGATTGCTTGCACATTGCTTTGTGTGATTTGTTGTGTGTGAGTAGAATTCTTCCTCTAAAAATATTTTTCCTAATCTAATCCCAATCCAACCCAAACAGATGACTTCTCCAGGAGACTCCAACATCAAGGATGGAGACAACACCAACCAAGATATGCACATGAGAGAACAGCTACTAGCAACCCAAGCCTAGTGGAATCAAGTGACAACTCAGTTTTTAGCCAACAACAATGAGTTAGACCCAGCCATGCAAAAATTCTTGGAAACCCAATCTCAATTATTGCAAAGGATGACCAATCAGATGACCAACATGAGAAGCAACTGAAAGGGCATTTATTGTCATAATCACTTTTGGTGTTCGTTAACAACAAGTAGATCACATTACAGTTTGTCACTGTCCACATGTTGGTATTATGATATGTGAAAAGCACCCTCACACTTGGGAAAAGTCCCTACTCATGTGACACAATTCTGGAAACTCCAGACCGGAGTCTCCGGTCTGCCAAGACCAGAGTCTGCCAAGACCGGAGTCTCCGGTGTGGTCCGGAGTTTCCGGATCTGTCTCCGGTGGTGACTTTAGGATCTGGGCTGGGACATTCTGATTGGGGGTCCAGAGCCTGCTCCGGAGGTTACCCCGGAGTCTCCGGTGGTAGCTCAGTCCGGAGTCTCCGGTGTTGGAGGACCGGAGTCTCCGGTCTTGCTGGTTCATGGATGGCCTAGGTCATTCAGATGGGCGGTCTGGAGATTGGCCGGAATCTCCAGTTTAGACCGGAGTCTCTGGTCTACAGACCGGAGTCTCCGATCTGACTTTTCTACAACGGTCAGAAAACGGTTCGTGGAGGGAGCTACCTATAAAAAGGGACCCTTATCTTCTTCCTTCAGTTGCTCGATATGCTCAAGAACACCAACTCCATTAGAGCCACCAAATCTACAAGATCTCTTCACCCAACCATCCAAAGTCATTGATCTTTGGAGAATCGAAGGAGGAGGCCTTGATCTACATCTTCACCAAGAGAGATCTTCATTTCCCCCTCATTCACTTGAGGGCCCCCAAGCTCTAGTGTTTCTTTGGAAACCCTAACTTTGATTTGGTTCTTACAAGCTTTCCTTTGATTTGTCTTGACAGCTTGCTTGTATTTGGGAGCCTCCAATTAAGTTGTGGATGTGTGCCCCGAACTTTTTGTAAAGGTGTCGGCTTCCACCTCGAAGGTTGCCGATATAGTGGAAGGTGGATCGATCCCGTTGGGGTGAGATTCATCGGAGAACAAGGGAGTCCTATCGTGGCGTTGGTGGTTTGAAACCACCCCCTCTCCAAACGTAGACGTACTTCCCTCAAAAGGAAGGAACTACAGAAAACAAATCCTTGTGTCTCTGCGTCCACCACTTTGGTTACTTCTATCCTTTACTGCACTTTACTTACTTGTTCTTGCTTAGTGTTGTGTTAGATTGTGCTCATTTGTCATATAGGTAAATTCACCTTAGTTGCATTATCTAGAGAATTTACCTCATTGTCAAACCCTAAACTGAAAAGGAAGAAAATTTGAAGTGGCACCTATTCACCCCCCCTCTAGGTGCCCATACGATCCTTTCAATTGGTATCAGAGCCTCGGCTCTTTATTTGGGCTTTACCGCCTAAGAGAATATGGGTAGCCACGATGGGGATGGTGATGGTGATCCTACCACGGTGACCATAGAAGATCTCAAAAACTTGGAAACAAGATTGAGCTCTTCCTTGGTCAACAAAGTCAAGAAGATGCTTGAGCAACTTATTAAAGACAAAGATGGCTCATCATCCCCCTCTCCTCAAGAGGATCCTCCATCCGCTTTACCTAAAGGGAATACTCCGGTATCCCCCGAGGATATGATGGTAAGGGGTAAACAAGACAACACTAATTCCTCCACACAAAATGATGGGGGGAAGCGTGAGCATCATGATACATGGTACTCTCCCGACCCTCCTATCCCTCACCCTCATGTTTACAATAGAGGTGACCCACCTAAGCTTGAAGAATCTGCTACTTTTGCTCAATGGCAATCACTAATGAGAACTCATATGCGGAGCTCTTGCATTGAACTATGGAACATCATCAAGCATGGACTCTTCATTGGGGATCCAAACAACTTGACAAGAAGAGAGGTTGCCAATAGTCAACTCAATGCCACTGCCTTGCATATGATTCAACAAGGATTGGGTACAAAGTATTATCCACACATTGAGCACTTTAGCATTGCCAAGGAAGCTTGGGATGCCCTCACTGTATTGTTTGTTGGAAATGAGAGTATGAGGAGGAATCGGTATGATGCTATAAGCAATGAAGCCGAAGGCTTCTACATGATGGAAGGTGAAGATCACGAGGACATGTACTGAAGGCTCAAGACCACCGCCACCGCTTTTAGAAACGTGGGTGCCTCACATGTGGATGATGCGTGGATAAAAAGGAAATATGTGAGTGCACTCATGCCCTTTGAGCCCACCGACTTGAAGAGCCTTCAAGGAAGACAAAACTACCATCTCATGACCTCCGATGAAGTTATGCAAGAGATGGTCACTTTGAAAGTTGCCGCTAAGAATGCCAAAGATGCCCGTGCTCGTGCCCTTGGTATTAGCAATGTTGTCAATGTTGCTTTGAAGGCCAAAGTTGTGGACCATGGGGATGAAGATGATAGTGATGAAGGCCTCTCCATGGACCACCCCGATGAAGTCAAGATTGCTCATAGTCAATATATGGCCTTCTATGCAAAGAAATTTTGGAAGAATCCTGCCAAGGCCAAGATGGAAATGCAACGAAGAAGCAACCCAAATGGGAAAAGAGAAAACACTACTAGATTGAGAACTTGCTTCAATTGTGGTGACCGCTATCACTTTGTGGCAAGTTGCCCCTATGAGAAGAGGGAAGATCATGGGGGTAAGCTTGTGTTGAAGAAGACTCTCAAAGCACCTTACAAGAAACCCTTCATCAAGAAGAATCCCATCAACAAGAAGTCGGGAGAAATCGTCTTGATCACTCATGAAGAATACTCCTCCAAAAAACGAAGATGATGAAGATGAGGAAGAGGAAACTCCTAATGGTGTGGTGGCTCTAGCCACTACTTCTACTCCGACATTATCACTCTTCGATTATCCAAATTAGAATTCTCCCGTCAAGAACGTCACTTGCCTTATGGCAAGAGGAACAGAGGTATCCTCATCATCTCACTCCACTCCTTTAGCTAATGATGAAATTGATGATGAAATGTCTCTTGATGTTAAAAGGGAATTAATTGCTTTCGATGAGTTTATGACTAACCTACAAGGGGATGCTAAGATACATTTTGGTAACATCTTAGATCAACTTTCCCACACACAAGAGCTCCTAGATGTAAGATGTAAACTTGGGCATGAACACATGATTGATCTAGAGGCTTTAAACAATGCTCTAGAAGAAGAACAAGAAACTAGGATGTCACTTGAATTAAAACTTGAAGGGCTTGATGAGGCCAATGACATTATTGTGAATAAACTCATCAAAGAGCGTGATCATGCTATTACTAAATACAAAAGGTCTAAAAAGGACAAGATTGAGTTTGGTGTGGTTCATGGAAAACTTGCCAAGGACTTTAGTTTACTTAACAAGGCCCACAAGTTTTTGGAAAGTGAACTCTTGTCACTCACAAAGTCCCATGAAATGCTTCAAACTCAATTGGCCAATATTCCTTCACCTAGTAACTTCATTCCATCTAGTAGTACAACTATTCTTGAAGAGAATGCTAGGTTGAAGGGGGAGCTTGCTAAGGCCACATTTCCACAAGGCAACAAGTCCATTGATGATCTTTTGATTAAGCAAAGGCCTAGTGGTGATAAAGGGGGCATTTGTTTTGTCTCCAAAACTAAGAAGAACAACAACAACAAGAAGAAGAAGAAGAAGGCCAAGCCCACACAAGAGACAAACAAGGACATTGTGGATAGTAAGACCACAAGTGGTAAAACTATGTCTCATGATGACTTTGCGGGAAGTGCTAACCCTCACTATGTTCTAACGCGTGATTATTATGGTGATGTGTATGCACAATATGTTGGCCCATATGATGGTTATATTGCTTGGTCCATTTGGGTTCCCAAGACCCTTGTTGCTAACAAAAGAGGACCCATTGAAAAATGGGTACCTAAAAATTAGCTTGATCTTTTGTAGACGTATGCTTCCAGAGGGTCAAAGTGGGTGCTTGATAGTGGTTGCACAAGTCATATGACCGGAAGCTCTTCTATTTTCCAAGATCTAAGGCCAAATGATGATCAAATATCTATTACATATGCCGACAAGTCAAAGTCTAAGGTAATGGGTTTCAGCAAGGTAGTGGTTGCTCACGACATTACACTCGTGAACATCATGCTTGTTGAGACCCTTGGTTACAATTTACTTTCAGTCTGTGCTCTTGGAAAGATGGACTTTGCCATCTTTATAGATGATGATATTGTGGTCCTCATGTGGAGCAAGTCTCTCAAAGTCGCTTTCGTTGGGTACGTCGAACATGACTTGTATGTGGTGGACTTTTCGGGGCAAGCCACTACAAGTGCGATGTGCTTATTCGGAAAGGCTGATGTCAGTTGGCTATGGAATCACCGACTAGCCCATGTCAATATGAGAACTTTACAAAGTCTCCATAAGGAGGGCCATATTTTTGGACTAAAAGAAAATGTTTCCTTTGCCAAAGATCATGTTTGCAGGGCATGTGTTCTAGGGAAGATGCATGATGCTCCTCACAAGCCTAAGAACCGCATCAAGTCAACCAAGATTTTGGAGCTCCTCCATGTGGACCTCTTTGGTCCTCCATCTCATGCAAGTCTTGGTGGGAAGAAATATTGCTTGGTGATTGTTGATGACTTTTCAAGATACTTTTGGGTTTATTTCTTCAAGTTGAAGAGTGAGACCCAAAATACCTTCATCGACTTCATCAACTTGGTTCAACGGCAATACAATGTTCCCGTGTTGATTATAAGAAGCGACAACGACACCGAGTTCAATAACTACACCTTGAATGATTTCCTTAGTGACGAGGGGATAAAACATCAGTATTCTGCTGCATACACCCCTCAACAAAATGGTGTGGCTGAAAGGAAGAACCAGACTCTTATTGAGATGGCTTGGACCATGTTGGCGGAGTTTAAATCTCCATACAACTTTTGGGCTGAAGCCATCTCCACCGCTTTCCATGCTTCAAACCGGCTCTACCTCCGCAAAGAAATCAACAAGACTCCATATGAAATACTTATCGGTAACAATCCCAACATATATTACTTCCGGGTGTTCGGTTGTAAGTGTTTCTATCTCATAAAAGGTGTTTGTTTGTCCAAATTCGAGTCTAAAGCATTAGAGGGTATTTTTGTTGGCTATGGTCTCGAATCTCACACTTATAGAATCTATGATAAGCTCTCCGGAGCCGTCATAGAATATTGTAGTGTGACCTTCGAAGAATATGATGGTCCCCAAGGGGGGCGTGTTGATGCTTGTGATGTAGATGATGAAATGCCTCAGGATGCCATAGGAAGAATGGGTGTGGGATATATCCGCCCCGTTGAGGAACCCCTTATGGCAGATCGAGAAGAACTATGCTCCACTCAAGTGGAGCCCTCATCTTCACAACATCAACAAGCTCCATCCACCGAGGAGGGCAATGAATCAAGCCAAAGACAAGATGTGGACCCTCCACATGATGACCATAGTGACAACTCTAGTCAAGGGGAGCTTGATTCATTCTCCAGGATGTCAAGTGTAGGGTTCCCAACCTTTAATAAGGTAGAGATCCCTGTGTTTACAATGCTAGTCCCTGGATCAATAGCTAGCATCCACAGTTTAGATGTAATATCAAGAAACAAAGGTCATAATATAACTTTATAACCAGGAATAACATAATTTTATTAGATCAAACATAGCTCATATGGCTATTACATTACATTGCAGCGGAATAACTATAAGCATGGGGTCCTTCATCTTCAAAGTGCCACATGCAGATGTTGGTTGTAGACTTTGTAATCCTAATCAATCAATCTTCACTAAAAACAATCAAACCTGCAACATACAAGTTACAGCCACAAAGGGTCAATACATTTGAATTGTATTGGCAAGTGATACTATGGTAGTATAGTGGAGTCTATCATCTATATGCATTTGGCTAAGTGGAGTTGAGGCTTGCATTGCTCAAAATAGATTTTCCTTAACATTTTGAAAATACTAAGTTTTGCTTGGCAAAATCATTTTTCCCAATCAAAGATTTGAAGATCCTTTTACCAAGGCATCTCTCCATCAAAGATTGAAGATTTCAAACAACCCTTGTTCAAACCACAAGTTTTAACTTAGAAATTTGAATGATGAGATTCTTGATTGCTTCCATGTCTTGATGCTCAAATTGTCCTTTACCAGGGACATGGCTAAGTACTTAGGTTTTACACTCTGCAGAGGTGGTGCACTTTCCCCACAAGACTTGGTTTCCCAAGACAAGATCTTTCAAAAGCTTTCCCTTAGACCAAAATGGACGCATTCCAACCTATCAAACACTACCACCAACTGTCCATAAGGCTAAGTTCTTGCAACCTATATGATCATGGCAGAGCCCATATTGCCAAGTGGTTGCACTTGAAGCTTCTCAACATTTGACATCTCAAATCTCTTTGTTCCTGGGTGGCCATCCACAAGTGAGATACACAAGGTAAACCATAAACATGGGCCTTGTGAACCACTCAACCAAAAACCACCAAGCAAGTCCCATTCCACCCAGGTGATTCATTAACTTAGTTGTTTTATTAAACAAAACACAAGTCCTCAGACTTAGGAATTTTTCCATAGTGTGAATATATATTCCACCCATGTTTTCTATTAGCTAGGCTAAGCTTGATAGTAATAGGATTCTTAACTTAGGAAAATCCTACTAAGGATTCATCTACTAGATTTTCCTATAGCAAGGTCTATACTTAGCAAAATCCATGCAAGTTTTACTTAGAGAAAATCACTAATGCATAGTGAAAGTAATGGGACAAAAAGTATGAAGCATCACTTGCCTTTTTGGTAGAGGGTATAAGCTCACTCCTTGTCCTTGCAACAATCACACACTTCAAGTCACTACAATTCAATCAAGCAAGGCACAAACTCAATCTACCAATCAAGCAAAACAACACACAAAAATAATAAAAACAAGCAATGCATACAAGCATGCAAAAGATTGTTTTATTTGTAAAAGTGGTTCCTAATGGGTCACAAACATTTGCAAACACCTATTTGGTCATTTTGTAAAGTGGCAAAGTCATTTTGCAAAAGGTTTCACTACAAAAACCATTTTCAAAACAAAGTATCATTTTATGTGGTGTAGAAATATTTTTACTAAGGCATTAGCCTATAGGGTTCACCTAATATGTTTTCAAATCACAAAACTTGGTGTTTAGGGTCAGAGAGTTTAAAACAAAACATTTTCCAAAGGTTTTCTTCAAAAACCATTTTTAATAATTAAACCACATTTCTATTTGACTGGAAATGGTTTTAATTCAAGGAATCCTTATTTTGTTTCACCAAATGAGTTGCTATTGCAAAACTTGGTGTTTTGGGTCAGTAGGTTTGGTCCAAACCATTTTCTCAAAGTTTTCTTTCCATAAATGTTTTCATAATAAAATCATAAATTTTATTTGGCTAGAAATTGGATAAGTCCAATAATCCAACCTAAATTTACCAAAATCATTTTTAACACCAAGGGTTGGTTCCTAGGGTCAATAAGGTCACAACAAACCATTTTGCAAAGGTTTTAACCCTAAAATCATTTTTAAACAATTTTTATACTCTAAACAAGCTCACAAAAGAATCTGCAAAAACAAGCAAACTAACAGATACTATTTGCTAAACTAAGGGCATGGTTGGCTAGGGCTTGCTCTCCTGAATCCAACGACATAAAATTTGTAATTTTTGGACGTGTGGATCCAGAGTTATAAGGGTTTGAAGTTTGCAAATAAATCTGATTCAAAGATTCTTTTAAACAGATCTAGTGCCACGCAGCAGGTTTTCACTGGACGGTACCGCTTCGCGCGGATCAGCGTTGCGGTGCGTTGGATCTAATCGATCGTGTGGTCCAGAGTGCGTACCTCTTCGCGACTAAGTGATTCTATCTCGCTCGCCCGATCTAGATCGAACGGCTCGCGCGTGCTTGACCAGAAGCTGGCGGCGCCGACGCGGCGGCGACTGGCGGCGCGGTCAGGTGTGGACGGTGCCGGTGGTCTAGGAAGCGAGAGAGGAGGAGAAGAGGCTCACCGGGTTCAGGAGGTTGCGGTGAAGCTCGAGGAGGCGTTGGTCGGGCGAGGGGCGTTCTAGTCTTAGCAGGATTGCTCGCCGGAGTGGAGGACGGCGTCGGGTGCGTCAGGTGGTCGTCGTGGGCGGTGCTGTGATTCACCCCAAGGCATAACAAAGACGCGGTTAGATGCGCAGGACCAAGGCAAAGTCGCGTGCGTGAACGAGACGAAGAGGGTCGGTCTGGTTTACCTGGGAGACGTCGTCGGAGAACGGCAGAAGACGGCGGCGCTCGGTCGTGTTCCTTGTCGGCGTTATAGAGCACGCGCGGACAAGGGGTTGGTTCTGGGAGATGCGTAGGGTGATGGGGGTCACGCTAGGGTGGTCGAGGGGCAGTGGGGCGATTTGTGCTCGCCGGAATCGGCGTCGGAGCGTCGTCGGACAGAGGCGGTGTTCGAGCAAAATTCGACGACCTGGGGGCGGGATTGGGGAAGGAGACAGAGGGGAATGAGGGAGGATGCGCTGGCGTTTAAATGTGCATGGTTGCAGGGGGTAACGGCAGCATCAATGCCGCGAATTTAAGCATGCATTCATCGGCGGTAACAGCCGGCGTGGTTAGTGGCGGGTGAGGAAGAAGAGAGCTGATGTGGGGTCGTCTTGTCAGCGAGGAGAGACAGGGAAGATGGGCTCCGCGCGTCAGTGAGGGTGTGGGTTAGGTTTGCGGTGGAGAAAAACGGTTCGGGGATTAAGGGGAGGTGGGCTAGGACTGGGCTGTTGGGCCATTTTGTTGGGCTGGGTCTGTTTTCATATTTTTTTCTTCCTGTTGGCTTTTTCTTTTTCCAAATCTTTTTCTGTTTTGAAATTCAAACAATTATTCAAACATTCAAACCAATTCAAATTGATTCAAACAATCACCAAACTTCACAACTTTGAACTTGGTTCTGTTTATCAACATAAACCAAATTCTAAACATAAAATAATAATTTTTTTATTCTTTTTAGGATCCATTCTTTAATTAAATAAAATGGATCTTTAGTTTATTAATAAAATAGGGTTTGATTTATTTAATAAAATCTTCATTTGAATTCCAAATATTTTCAAAAACAAATCAGTAGGTTTTATTTGAAAATAAAAGATATTTGGAAATCTTGTTTAAAACAAAATAACATCTTTATTTTTGGTCCATTAACAATTAAATAAAATGGGCCTTATTCATTTACTTCAAATAAGATTTGTTTTATTAGAATATTTATTTTGAAATCTAAATAAAACCAAAATACTTCAGTAAGTTTATTTGAGAATATAAAACCAAAGTCAAAAACAAAATAATTTTTATCCTTTTTAGGATCTATTAATAATTAAATAAAAAGACTTTAGTCTTTATTTTCAAAATAGGGTTTAATTTATTTTTAAAACTCTAAACCAAACCAAAAACCTTTTCAGTACGTTTTATTCAAAAACCTTTGGAAAACTTATCAAAATAAAATAATAAGTTTTAGTGTTTATTTAAAAAGAAAAAGCCTTTACTTTAATAAAATTGGATATTTAAATCCTTATTATTTTATTTAAACAAACCTTTACTCTTTTAATCAAAGCAAACCCTTTTGTTTCAAAATTTTGGCCAAGGTTTAATTTGGCTTTTATAAAGTAATCTTTATTTAAAATATTTCTTTTCATTTTGAGAACCAAAACCTTTTATCAAAACCTTTTATAAAAAGATTTCAAAGTAGTAATAAAATACTTTTATTTTCCCTTTATTAAATTTTTATCTTTTTAATCCCTTTAGGATTATTTGTTCACCAATTGGTATGGGTTTTTGGTAAGGGCTTTATTAGCTTTGGAAATTCAATTTCCTTATCTTATTATATTCTTAAGATTTTATTTATGGTTCCAATTTGAGTGAAACCAACTTCTACGGTCTTATAATATTTCTATTTGTCATTCTTGATCCTTTGTGAATGTTTGTTGATCAATTTTGATATGGATCAAATCCATGGATTTGGAGATAACTTTGGAAATGATTTTTATTCCATTAGGGTTTAGGGATTTGGATTTATTTTCCAAGTGTTTAAATTTCCAGATACATTCATTGAGGAATGCATTTATTTTGATTTGGATTTTGTTGGATTCAAACTTTTACCAAAGTTTGTTCAAGATGGGATTTTAAGTTTCCTTTTAGAACAAAAGTTTCTTTTCACCCTGATTTTCAACAAAAATTTATTTTGTTTATTTACTTTTCACATTACAAGATTTGGAAAAATCTTGGGATGTGACATCAAGTGGTGCCAAGGCAATTACTCAAGGAAGATCCGTACAAACTGCTTTGAGACAAGCTCAAATTGATGCTAGAAGAACGCTTGATCAAGACGAAGGCCAATCTTTGCCTCTAAATGAAGAGAATGATTCCGATGATGATCAAAGTCAAGTTGATGCTCAAGACGAGGATCAAAATGATCAAGAGGGTCCCCCAAGAAACAACATGGATATCCACGCTCGTCGGGAAGCTAGAAAGGAAAGAATGTTGGAATTAAGAGACCACTCTCTACAAAATGTAGTTGGTGACCTAAGGAAAGGCATTTCCACAAGAGCACAATTGAAGAGGTTCAGTGAACACCAAGCACACATCTCCATGATTGAACCAAAGAAAGTGTGGGAAGCTCTTAAAGATTTGGATTGGCTAGAAGCTATGCACAAAGAGCTCAACAACTTTGAGAGAAACAAAGTATGGAAGTTAGTAGAGAAGCCAAATTACTGCCGCAATGTTATTGGAACAAAGTGGATATTCAAGAACAAGCAAGATGAGCATGGAATTATAGTAAGGAACAAGGCTAGATTGGTTGTACAAGGGTTCTCTCAAATTGAAGGCATTGACTATGGAGAGACTTATTCTCCCGTGGCTCGCCTTGAGTCCATCTGTATCCTTCTTGCTTATGCGGCACATCATAACTTCAAGTTGCAACAAATGGATGTATTAAAGTGCATTTCTTTATGGTCCACTAAATGAGTTGGTATATGTTAGGCAACCCCTGGGATTTGAGGACCCCAACTTCTCAAACCATGTCTACAAACTTGATAAGGCGCTCTATGGGCTCAAGCAAGCCCCACACACGTGGTATGAGCACCTTAGAGAGCTATTGTTTGACCGTGGATTTGAGGTTCGGAAAATTGATCCCACTCTTTTTACTAAGAAAGTCAATGGGGAGCTTTTTGTTTGCCAAATATATGTTGATGATATTATCTTTGGCTCATCTAACAAAGCTTTTAATGATGAATTCTCAAAGCTTATGACTAGTAGGTTCCGGATGTCTTTGATGGGGGAGTTGAGAGTATTTCTTGGTTTTGATATCAAGCAAGTTAGAGGAGGGACATTATTCAATCAAGCCAAGTATACTCAAGATATGCTCAAGAGATTCAAAATGCAAGATTTAAATGGAGCTCCTGTAGGGGTTCGTAGCATGGAAAACAAAAAAATTCTACCGCATGCAAACAAACAAGCCAAGATCTATCTACTAGATTGTAGCAACGAGTCGATAGAGGAACTCACCCTCGAAGATTCCAAAGCGGTTAACGAGAGCAGATTCTCGTGGGTGATGTAGTCGTACTCTTGCCAATCTCAAGATCGCATAGACGATCCTTCCGGCGCTGCGTTCCGGCAGCGCTTCCGCATTCGGTCACACGTTCGGTACTCGATGAAGACCTTCCTCTCCCTTGTTCCAGCAGGCAGTGGAGGTTATAGCACTCTCCTCGTGATTCCGGCAGCACGACGGCGTGGTACCGGAAGTAGAGGGGAGATCTCGCAGGGCTTCGCCTTAAGCCGGAGCGAGTATGGTGGAGAAAGAGGTGTGCCTTGGCGATCTAGGGTTTAGAAGTACCAATGGGGAACTTGGCTGGCGGCTAGGGCTTGGGGAGCCCCACCTCAGCGAGTTGGAGGAACCCTAGGTGGCGGCGGTGACTTGGAGGAGGCTGGCGGCTAGAGCTAGGGTTTTGGGTGTGAGGGGTAGGGGGCGTCCTACCCCTCCTTATATAGGTGGAGGGTGGACGGTTGGGAGGAGGGAGTCCTCCCCCAACTCGGCCTCCTTGGCCGGCGGGTGGAGGGAGGGGAACTCCTCCCCAAGTAGGTTTCCTACTCTCCCTCCACCAAGCAAACTTGTCGTTTGACTTTTTCAAATTGGCGTTTGACTTTCAAACTAGGATTTGATTTCTCCCTTTATTGTGCCCAGGCAAGTGACCTAGTACATGATGAAACCATTCCATATTGTCATGACACATTCTTGTACCCTTCCCCTCCGAAGTGCCGGACCTTCCGGACCCTTCTAGAACATTCCTGGTGAAAACACCGGAATCATTCCCCAACTCCGAAACAAGACTTTCCTTATATGAATCTTATTCTTCGGACCATTCCGGATCTCCTCTTGATATCCCGGATCCCATCCGAGACTCCGAACAACATTCGGTCTCTTACTCATCATTCCATAACTACTCAACAACATCGAATCCTTAAGTGTGTCTCCCTACGGTTCGTGAATTATGCGGACATGATCGAGGCACTTCTCCGATCAATAACCAATAGAGGAATCTGGAAATTCATATGGCTCCCACATATTTCTACGATTACTTTGCGATCGAATGAACCACTTACATACGATACCAATTTCCCTTTATCTCACGATAGTTTACTTATCCGAGGTTTTGATCGTCGGTATCTCTGCATACCTAGTTCAACCTCGTTATCGATAAGTACTCTTTTCTCGTTCCCGTGGTATGTGATCCCCTGTGAGCCAGTCACATGCTTGCAAGCTAATTGGATGACATTCCACCGAGAGGGCCCAGAGTATATCTATCCGTCATATGGATGGACAAATCCCACTCTTGATCCATGTGTCTCAACCCATACTTTCCGAACACTCAATGCCACCTTTATAGCCACCCAGTTACGGTGTGGTCTTTGATGTCATCAAAGCATCCTTCTGGTGATGGTGATAAGCATGATCTCATGGTCGAAGGAATTAGGTTACTATGTATCAGAAAGCTTATAGAAATTGAACTATTAAAATGACTTGATCTTTATGCTACGCTTATCTATAGGAGTATGTCCATCATACCATTCTCCTAATGATATGACCTTGTTATTAACAACATCTCAAATGTTCATGATCAAGAAACTATGATCATCTATTAATCAACAAGCTAGTATTATAAAGAGGCTGTACCAGGGACTCTAATTTAGTTTACAAACCACACAAGTATTAATGTTTCTGATTAATAATGTTATAGCATGAATGCAAACATTTATCATAAAAACAAAGATATAATAATAACTACATTTATTATTGCCTCTAGGGCATATCTCCAATAGTCTCCCACCTGCACTAGAGTCAACTAATCTAGATTACATGGTAATATACCGAACACCCATGGCAGTTTGGTGTTGGTCATGTTTTGCCCTCGGGAGAGGTTTAGGAAACGGATCCGCCACATTCAGATCTATGTGTACTTTGCAAATCTTTATGTCACCATCTTGGACATGTTCTCGAATAGCGTGAAAACGTAGCTTGATGTGCTTCAGCTTATTGTGTGACCTTGGTTCTTGTGCATTGGCTATGGCGCCCATGTTATCACAGTAGATAGACATTGGGTCCAGCGCACTTGGAACCACACCGAGCTCTGTAATGAACTCCTTCATCCATATCGCTTCTTGTGAAGCCTCCGAAGCAGCTATGTATTCCGATTCAGTTGAAGATCTCGCCACAACGCTTTGCTTTTCACTCCTCCATCTAACTGCTGCACCATTCAAAGTAAATACGTATCCAGTTTGAGATTTAGAATCATCCGGATTGGTGTTCCAACTAGCATCGGTGTAAGCATTAACAACGAGCTGTTCATCACCTTCATAAGAAAGAACCATATCCTTAGTTCTTCTCAAGTACTTAAGGATGTTTTTGACCGCTGTCCAATGATCCACTCCTGGATCACTTTGATATCTGCTAGTCAAACTAAGAGCATATGCAATGTCGGGTCTAGTACATAGCATGGCATACATTAGAGATCCTATGGCTGAGGCATAGGGAGTCTTACTCATCCTTTCTCTATCTTCTGCCGTTTCAGGACTTTGAGTTTTACTCAGGGTCGTATTGGGCAACATGGGCAAGAACCCTTTCTTGCTATCTTCCATTCCAAACCTCTTTAGAACTTTGTCCAAATATGTACTTTGTGACAATGATATTAGACGTCTTGATCTATCTCTATAAATCTTAATGCCTAATATGTAAGCTGCTTCGCCAAGATCTTTCATTGAAAAACTATTATTCAAATAATCCTTGACACTATTAAGAAGGTTTACATCATTCCCAATCAACAATATGTCATCTACATATAGTATTAAGAATGCTACAGAGCTCCCACTCACTTTCTTGTAAATACAAGCTTCTCCATAAGTTTGTATAAAACCAAAACTTTTGATTACCTTATCAAAATGTTGATTCCAACTTCGGGATGCTTGCTTCAATCCATATATGGACTGTTGAAGTTTGCATACCTTGTTAGCATATTTAGGATCGACAAAACCTTTGGGTTGCATCATATACAACTCTTCATCAATGTCTCCATTGAGGAATGTCGTTTTGACATCCATCTGCCATATCTCATAATCATAATATGCAGCGATTGCTAACAAAATCCTCACAGACTTTAGCTTCGCTACCGGTGAGAAAGTCTCATCGTAGTCAACTCCTTGAATTTGTCGAAACCCTTTTGCGACAAGTCGAGTTTTATAGACAGTAACATTACCATCATCATCTGTTTTCTTCTTGAAAATCCATTTGTTCTCGACAGCCTTCCGGCCATCCGGTAAGTCCACCAAAGTCCATACTTGGTTTTCGTACATGGATCCAATCTCGGATTTCATGGCATCTTGCCATTTATTGGAATCTAGGCTCATCATCGCTTCCTCATATGTCGCAGGGTCATCGGTGTTGTCCACCAACATGACACTCATAACGGGATCATACCAATCAGGAGTGGTACGAGTTGTCGTTGACCTGCGAGGTTCTATAGCAACTTCAACCGAAGTTTCATGATCATCATCATTAGCTTCCTCTCTTATTGGTGTAGGCGCTACAGGAACTACTTCCGGTGCTGCGCTACTCGCAAGTTCAAGAGAAGGTTCAACAACCTCGTCGAGTTCTACTTTCCTTCTAGTCACTTCTTTCGAGAGAAATTCCTTCTCTAGAAAGGATCCATTCTTAGCAACGAAGATTTTTCCCTCGGATCTATGATAGAAGGTATACCCAATAGTTTCCTTCGGGTATCCTATGAAGACGCATTTTTCCGCTTTGGGTTCAAGCTTGTCCGGCTGTAACTTCTTTACATAAGCTTCGCAACCCCAAACTTTAAGGAACGACAATTTAGGTTTCTTCCCAAACCATAATTCATACGGTGTCGTTTCAACGGATTTAGATTGTTCCCTATTTAAAGTGAATGCGGTTGTTTCTAATGCATAACCCCAAAACGATAGCGGTAAATCTGTAAGTGACATCATAGAACGAACAATATCTAAGAGAGTTCGATTATGACGTTCGGACACACCATTACGCTGTGGTGTTCCCGGCGGTGTCAATTGTGAAAGAATTCCGCATTTCTTTAAATGCTCGCCAAAATCATATCTTATATATTCACCTCCACGATTAGAACATAGAAATTTAATCTTCTTGTTAAGTTGATTCTCTACCTCATTTTGAAATTCCTTAAACTTCTCGAAAGTTTCGGACTTATGTTTCATGAAATAGATATACCCATATCTACTCAAGTCATCCGTGAAGGTAAGAACATAACGATAACCACCACGCGATGCTACACTCATTGGGCCACACACATCGGTATGTATGATTTCCAATAAGTCCGTAGCTCACTCCATCATCCCAGAAAATGGAGTCTTAGTCATTTTACCCATCAAACATGCTTCGCATCTTTCAAGTGATTCGAAATCAAGTGATTCAAGAAGTCCATCGGAATGGAGTTTCTTCATACGTTTCACTCCAATGTGACCAAGACGACAGTGCCACATATAGGTCGAGTTATCGCTCAATTTCAAACGTTTAGCTTCAATGTTATTAATATGTGTATTTTCACTATCGAGATTCAATAAGAATAGACCATCTATCAAAGGTGCATGTGCATAAAACATATTACTCATATAAATCGAACAACCATTATTCTCGGACTTAAACAAGTAACTGTCTCACAATAAACATGATCCAGATATAATGTTCATGCTCAACGCAGGCACCAAATAACAATTATTTAAGTATAAAACTAATCCCGATGGTAGATGAAGAGGTAGCGTGCCGACCGCAATCACATCAACCTTTGATCCATTTCCAACGCGCATCGTCACCTCGTTCTTCGCTAGCTTCCGTTTATTCTGCAGCACCTGTTTCGAGTTACAAATATGAGCAACCGAACCAGTATAAAATACCCAGGCACTACTACGAGTACTAGTGAGATACAGATCAATAACATGTATATCGGATATACCTTTGTTCTTGATGTTGCCGTTCTTCAAATCCGCCAAGTACTTTGGGCAATTCTGCTTCCAGTGACCTTCTCCCTTGCAGTAAAAGCACTCAGTATCAGGCTTAGGCCCAGCCTTGGTCTTCTTCGTCGGTGCCGAAACTTTCTTACCACCCTTCTTGAAGTTTACCTTTTGCTTAGACTTGCCTTTCTTGAATTTGGTGGTCTTATTGACCAACAATACTTGATGCTCTTTCTTGATCTCCACTTCTGCAGATTTCAACATGGAGAAGAGTTCCGGCAATGTCTTGTTTATGTTTTGCATATTGTAGTTCATCACAAAGTTCCTATAACTTGGTGGTAGTGATTAGAGGACACGGTAAATCCCCAAAGAATTAGGAATCACTATACCCAAACTTTGGAGTTTGTTTGCGTGCCCAGACATCTTAAGCACATGCTCACTGACGGAGCTGCCCTCTTCCATCTTGAAGTTAAAGAACTTTTCAGAAGCCTCATAACTCTCAACTGCCGCGTGTGACGAGGTTTGATCTCATCAATGCCCATTGTTATGGACTTGGGTTTTGGAGAAGATGGGGATGCTGGAGATCGTGGAACGGTTAATAGACAAGCAACCAGGGGACACGAGATTTACCCAGGTTCAGGCCCCCGGAGGGAAAACCCTACTCCTGCTTGTCTGCTCTTGATTACGGCGGAACCAAAAGTTACAGGGTGCGCAGATTCGATCTGGCGTGGAGGCGTGTATGCGAAAGTATGAGTCGAGATCTAGATCTGTAGATCTATTGTGGTCTAGTCTATCGGGGGGTTATGGCGTCTGTAGGTCGTGCCCTCCTCGTTGGACCCTCCTAGCCTTTATATATGGGGAGGCTAGGTCTCGGGTGCCAATACGATTTGGTTACAAGTTGTATTCAAACTCTAGTCTTGAGCTTTCCTTGTCTTGTGCGCTTGAGAGTCCGTGTCCATATGGCCTCGTACCAGCCGAACCGTCATAGGCGTCCTAGACCCTGGCAGGTCGTCGAGTGGGCCTTCCGTCGGGCTGGACCAGGTAGGATAACATCGGGTACCCGTAGGGTATAACCATGTCAGTAGCCCCCGAGTGTTCAGTCGAATCGTAGATTTGGCTGAGGACTCTTCAATCCTTCGGGTGCAGCTATCTCTGTCTTTCAAGAGAATGTGTTTTGAGTGTGTAGGGATTGCTGATGCGTGTGCCTGACTCTCCCGACGGATCAGGGTCAGTTAACTGTCTTAGGACAAAACAACACGATCTTCTTCAGATTCGAGTCCCTCGACTTGAACCCGGAACATATGCTGGCGTAATTCGACTCAGGCCACGGAGGACTTACAGGAGTGGAATTCTAGTGAATTTAAATGATGTACCCACGCGTCCGTCGGGATTTTTCATCACGCCTGTTGGCACGGATTCTTACTAGCAGAGCGCAGTCATGTGCGTTACTAGGCCATCAGATGGTATCTATAGGTCTTATCTTTGCGTCGCAGACACAACATCCGAATGTTTATCACTGCGGAGGTGTTTCGGGTGGCCAAGTAAGATGCTGCTCACTTAGCGTTAATTGGGGCAGAGTTGCCGAAAAGCTTTGCATGCTGATCCGAAGGATCGCACTCGAAGAATTCATAGGGTGCGCGACCAGTGCTCCCTATGGGAGTAGCCCCTGAGTGTATGTTCGAGTCGCAGACTCGAGCGGAGACTTTAGTTCAGACGTTGTTCAGTTGTCAGTCCGTAGGACACAAAATTTTCGGATGCTTAAATCCATCCTCCCTATGGGAGTAGCCCCCGAGTCCGTAGTGGAGTCGCAGACTCGACATAGGACTCGAAGATCTTGTGTGTGCGTGAACAGCGCTCCAGTTTAGAGTGGCCCCGAGTGTCTAGCGGAGTCGTAGACTCGAACAGAGACTCGAGTCTTGTATCTTGTAGTTGTAGTCGTCAATGTCATGTGCGTACCGCTGACCCGGAAGTACATCGGGTGCGCGACCAGCGCTCCTGATAGGAGTAGCCCCCGAGTGTCTAGTCGAGTCGCAGACTCGAGTGGAGACTCATGCGAGGAGAAATCACTGACCCGGAAGTGCATCGAGTCAGCGTCTCACGCATAAGGATCCGAGAGTCAACGTAGCGGAGTTGATGTAGCGGAGTCGTGCGGCGTTTAACCGGAAGGACTCGATGTTGCGGATGAAGTCGACGCCGTTTCTTCTGTCGAGTGCGCGGCCAGCGCCGCTTTTACGATGATTGATGTGGTCATCCGAGGAATGCTTCGATTCGGGTCTTGGCGTCTGTTGACGTGACTGTCGCTGGTCGACTCTGTTGGAGGACCCGATAGAATAGCTCGGCGCATTTGACATCCTTGTAAGCTGCAGAAAAACATGATGAATTGTGAAGTACTTGTATCTGGTAAAGAATATTTGCCTTTCGGCTTGTATAGCAAGATTCTGGTGCCGATCGAGTCGACACTTTTGCACTGTATGCTAGGCCTTTTCGTTAGCCTGATTACCCTTAGTCTCAGTACCTTGCCGAGGCACTCGGAGTTCAAGGATTCGACGATCAGGCAGAATCAGCTACTCGGGCTGTCGCGTTCGAGGTGCTCGAGTGCGTGGAGCCGATGACACATTAGGTTACTCGAAGAGGGCACAGCCCCCGAGTGTTTCGAGTGCGAGTTAAAAAAGAAATTAGCTCTAAGTAGAGGGAAACTTAGCTTTGTTGGTTGTCGTGACGAAGTTGACGCGGTAGCGGGTCACGCGGCGGACGTAGTCGACACGGCGACCACAGTCATAGCAGTGACGGGTTCCTAGTATCAATGGCGGCGGCGAGTTCCGCATCCGAAAATTGTCGCAATCGAAGACCACACTGGGTCATCGCATCCGAAGGATGTACCGGGTCTCCGCAGCCGAAATCCGCATCGGGTCGCCGGAGCTGAGGGATGCGGCTGGTCGCCGCAGCAGAGGGAGCCCCCGAGCCCCGAGTCGTTGGAGCCGAAGATCTTTAGAGGATGACCGGAGTCGAAGGAGCCTCCGATTCACGATCGCTGAAGCCAAGGCGACCGGTCGCCGCAATCGAAGATTACATCAGTTCGTCGTAGTCGAAAACCGCAACAGGTCGATGGTCGCGAGTCGTGTGGACAAGTGGACGCAGTCCCCGAGCATAGAGCTGATGGTGACGGGATCGAAAAGACTTCACGGAGCGGAATCGCCAGATTTTTGTCATCCAAAGTCTTCTTCTTTTGACTGATCTGAATCGGATGCGTCTGTGAAAGACCAAGCTAGCAAGCTGTGATTGATCTCTTTTTTCTTCTCTTTTTAAGAGTAGAAAACGGGACGGGTCGTGCTTTGATTTCACTTGGATTGGGATTCATTTGCTGCAGCTTGACGTGAATTGACGTGGCCATGTTTCCTGACACGATCGGATTGATTGATTGATTTTTTTCTTTGCGTGTGAGTCTGATTCTCACGTAGGATTCCTCATGGCAGAGAGCTGGATTGATCCATAGCGGGCAGCCGTAGTAGTAATTTTTCCTTCATAGGACTTCGGGTGTCCATTTGGATTCAACTTGGCAATATGTCCGCTGACAAAAACTTTTATTATTTGGCTGCCCTTTCACGTGGAGTAGATATAGAAGCTGCCGGCAACACCAGTGTATTGGCAAGAAAATCCTAACAACGCTGCCATGGGTCCTGCTGATGAAGATGGCGACGCCTCCCCGGTGAATTACCGGTCAGATGCGATCTGGCTGCCTTTAAAACGGCGAAGGATCTAGTCCGAACAATGACGCGTGGGAGCCGAAGTAGATTTGTTTTCCAACAGCCGATGAATCGTAGATTGCGGTGGATGGGACCGTCACGACCGCACAATCAGCGCCCCCAATTCCCACAGACGGCGCCAATTGACGAGGTTTGATCTCATCAATGCCCATTGTTATGGACTTGGGTTTTGGAGAAGATGGGGATGCTGGAGATCGTGGAACGGTTAACAGACAAGCATCCAGGGGACACGAGATTTACCCAGGTTCAGGCCCCCGGAGGGAAAACCTTACTCCTGCTTGTCTCCTCTTGATTACGGCGGAACCAAAAGTTACAGGGTGCGCAGATTCGATCTAGCATGGAGGCGTGTATGCGAAAGTATGAGTCGAGATCTAGATCTGTAGATCTATTGTGGTCTAGTCTATCGGGGGGTTATGGCGTCTGTAGGTCGTGCCCTCCTCGTTGGACCCTCCTAGCCTTTATATATGGGGAGGCTAGGTCTCGGGTGCCAATACGATTTGGTTACAAGTTGTATTCAAACTCTAGTCTTGAGCTTTCCTTGTCTTGTGCGCTTGAGAGTCTGTGTCCATATGGCTTCGTACCAGCCGAACCGTCATAGGCGTCCTGGACCCTGGCAGGTCGTCGAGTGGGCCTTCCGTCGGGCTGGACCAGGTAGGATAACATCGGGTACCCGTAGGGTATAACCATGTCAGCGTGAGCCTCAAATATCATTTTGAGTTCACGGACAATATCATGTGGTTCTTGGTTCTCAAACCTTTTCTGAAGCTCCGATTCCAAACCATACAAGATAGCACACTGAACTGTGGAGTACTGATTCTTCCGAGTGAGGTAAACATTCTTTACTTCATCGGTAGCAGTAGCTGCAGGAGGGTCACCCAGCGGTGCATCCAGCACATAGGTCAAATTACCAGCATTGAGGACAATCCTCAAATTGCGGAACCAATCCGCGAAGTTGCTTCCATTGTTTTTCAACTTTTCTTTCTCTAGGAACGCATTAAAATTGATGGTAGGGGCCACCATTGATCTACAACATATTTGCAATAGTTTAGACTAAGTTTATGACAAATTGAGTTATAACTAATAGTTAAATTAATCTAGGTGAACTCCCACTCAAAACAATATCCCTCACATTGTTTTAGTGATCACACGAACCAAATCCACCACATCAAAACCGATCATCACGAGAATTTATGTAGCTTCAGTGGCGAACAATCATCATGTTCATCATATCTACTATATGACTCATGGTTTACCTTTCGGTGATCCGTGTTCCGAGACCATGTCTGTACATGCTAGGCTCGTCAAGATCAAACCTTAGCTTCCGCATGAGCAAATCTGGCTTGCTCACGTTGTATACACTCGCAGAATCTAACACACCCGATCATCATGTGGTGCTTCGAAACAACGAGCTTTAGCAACGGTGCTTACTAAGGATGAACACTTTAAAACTTGAAATTTGTGTGCTTGAGGGATCATCTTATAATGCTACTGTCGTTAACTAAGCAATACAAGATGCATAAAGGATTAACATCACATGCAATTCATAATATGTGATATGATATGGCCTTTCTTCTTGTGCTTCCGATCTCCATCTTCAAGCATGAACATGATCTCCATCATCACCGGTATAGCGTCAAGGTCAATGGCGCCGTTTCATGGTTGTCGTCCACCAGCTTCAACTATTACAACTACTTTGAATAGACACGCGGGTCTTAACGGAATTTAAAGATAACCATATGGTTCCTGCTGGTTGCCAACTTACAATAAGGAATATTGAATACATCAAATATAATCACAATCATGGCCATATCACATCACAGCACACCCCTGCAAAACAAAGTTAGACGCCTCTAATTTTCTTTGCATATTTTACGTGGCTTGGGGCTTTCAATAAGTGTCGCTCTAACTTACGAACAAGAACCACAACGTTGATGTTTGAACTATCAAGTGCCCGTTGTAAATTGGATCTATACTATGATGGGAGAGATAGGCACCCGCAAAGCCACTTATGCAATACAAGTTGCATGTTGAGCGTGGAGCGAGTCTCATGAATGATGTCATGTAAGGTTAGCCCGGGCCGCTTCATCCCATCATACCGCAAGATGCAAAGTACACAAAAAGCAATTGATAATAAAAGCACCACCGCCCACAATGACCATTGTGTTCTACTCGTGCAACAGAACTACATATAGACACGGCTCTGGTACCACTGTAGGGGTTCGTAGCATGTAAAAACAAAATCTACCGCATGCAAACAAACAAGCCAAGATCTATCTACTAGATTGTAGCAACGAGTCAATAGAGGAACTCACCCTCGAAGATTCCAAAGCGGTTAACGAGAGCAGATTCTCGTGGGTGATGTAGTCGTACTCTTGTCGATCTCAAGATCGCGTAGACGATCCTTCCGGCGCTGCGTTCCGGCAGCGCTTCCGCAGTCGGTCACACATTCGGTACTCGATGAATACCTTCCTCTCCCTTGTTCCAGCAGGCAGCGGAGGTTGTAGCACTCTCCTCGTGATTCCGGCAGCACGGCGGCATGGTACCGGAAGTAGAGGGGAGATCTCGCAGGGCTTCGCCTTAAGCCGGAGCGAGTATGGTGGAGCAAGATAGGTGCCTTGGCGAATCTAGGGTTTAGAAGCACCAAGGGGGAACTTGGCCGGCGGCTAGGGCTTGGGGAAGCCCCAACTCTGCGAGTTGGAGGAACCCTAGGTGGCGGCGGCGACTTGGAGGAGGCCGGCGGCTAGGGCTAGGGTTTTGGGTGTGAGGGGTAGGGGGCGCCCTACCCCTCCTTATATAGGTGGAGGGTGGCCGGTTGGAGGGAGGGAGTCCTCCCCCAACTTGGCCTCCTTGGCCGGAGGGTGGAGGGAGGGGAACTCCTCCCCAAGTAGGTTTCCTACTCTCCCTCCACCAAGCAAACTTGTCGTTTGACTTTTTTAAATTGGCGTTTGACTTTCAAACTAGGATTTGATTTATCCCTTTATTTTGCCCAGCCAAGTGACCTAGTACATGATGCAACCATTCCATATTGTCATGACACATTCATGTACCCTTCCCCTCCGGAGTGCCGGACCTTCCGGACCCTTCTAGAACATTCCTGGTGAAAACACCGGAATCATTCCCCAACTCTGAAACAGGACTTTCCTTATATGAATCTTATTATCCGGACCATTCCGGATCTCCTCGTAATATCCCGGATCCCATCCGAGACTCCGAACAACATTCGGTCTCTTACTCATCATTCCATAACTACTCAACAACATCGAATCCTTAAGTGTGTCTCCCTACGGTTCGTGAATTATGCGGACATGATCGAGACACTTCTCCGATCAATAACCAATAGAGGAATCTGGAAATTCATATGGCTCCCACATATTTCTATGATTACTTTGCGATCGAATGAACCACTTACATACGATACCAATTTCCCTTTATCTCACGATAGTTTACTTATCCGAGGTTTTGATCGTCGGTATCTCTGCATACCTAGTTCAACCTCGTTATCGATAAGTAATCTTTTATCGTTCCCGTGTTATGTGATCCCCTGTGAGCCAGTCACATGGTTGCAAGCTAATTGGATGACATTTCACCGAGAGGGCCCAGAGTATATCTATCCGTCATATGGATGGACAAATCCCACTCTTGATCCATGTGTCTCAACCCATACTTTCCGAACACTCAATGCCACCTTTATAGCCACCCAGTTACGGTGTGGTGTTTGATGTCATCAACGCATCCTTCTGGTGATGGTGATAAGCATGATCTCATGGTCGAAGGAATTAGGTTACTATGTATCAGAAAGCTTATAACAATTGAACTATTAAAATAACTTGATCTTTATGCTACGCTTATCTATAGGAGTATGTCCATCATACCATTCTCCTAATGATATGACCTTGTTATTAACAACATATCAAATGTTCATGATCAAGAAACTATGATCATCTATTAATCAACAAGCTAGTATTATAAAGAGGCTTTACCAGGGACTCTAATTTAGTTTACAAACCACAAGTATTAATGTTTCTGGTTAATACTGTTATAGCATGAATGCAAACATTTATCATAAACACAAAGATATAATAATAACTACATTTATTATTGCCTCTAGGGCATATATCCAACATATCCTACTCCCATGGCTACAAAGACTCATCTAGAACAAAATCCAAATGGTAAAGATGTGGATCAAAAGGTATACCGGTCTATGATTGGTTCTTTGCTTTACCTTTGTGCATCTAGACCCGATATTGTGTTGAGTGTATGTGTGTGTGCAAGATATCAAGCGGCTCCTAAAGAAAGTCATTTAATGGAGGTCAAGAGAATCTTTCGATACTTAGTTCATACCCCATTTTATGGTCTTTGGTATCCTCGAGGCTCAACATTTGCTCTTTGTGGATACACGGATTCGGATTGGGTGGGTGATAAGGATGATAGAAAATCAACATCCGGGGCTTGTCAATTCCTTGGTAGGTCCTTGGTATGTTGGTCTTCGAAGAAGCAAAATTGTATATCTCTCTCCATCGCCGAAGCCGAGTATGTGGCAGCTGCTAGTGCTTGCACCCAATTGCTATGGATGAGGCAAACCTTAAAGGAATACGGTGTCCATTGTGACAAAGTGCCTCTTCTATGTGACAATGAAAGTGCCATCAAGATTTCCTACAACCCGGTGGATCACACAAGGACAAAGCATATTGAGATTCGCCATCACTTCATTAGAGATCATGTTGCTCGAGGTGATATTGATCTATCATATGTGTTAACCAAAGATCAACTTGCCGATATCTTCACGAAGCCACTTGATGAAGCACGGTTTTGCTATTTGAGGAATGAACTAAATGTCGTAGATTCAAGGAGCTTGACATGATTTTCTTGCATTCTCACCTATGTTTCGACCCATATTTGGTTTAGGTGTAGGCATGGATATAGGGGGAGTGCGATCCTAATTGATTGGACCATCCCTCCCCCCATTATGCCCAAAGCAATCAAAATCATTCCTCTTAATATCATTTTATGATATGTGAGCTTAATGATGAGTTTCGGTAATGGACCCAAGATATATGTTCGTGGTGCCAAGCCGAGTATACTCAAATATGGTGGCCTAGGCCACCGCCCTCTCTCATTCAAGAGGTTGGTACTTACTCATGTTTGTCATTTGCTTGATTCTAGTCTCTTGGAGCTTTTCTGAATGCTTTTGTGAATTCCTATGGCTCTTGTTGGTTCTTCACAGTTTGATGTCGCAACCCAAGCCCTTTCCCTATCTTAAAATTGTCTATCTCTCATATATGTCCCCCAAGCACCTATCCTGGAACTTTTGGTCGAGGAGGACCGGAGTCTCCGGTCCAGACGGTTTCTGCCACTTAAAGTGGGGGGAGGGGGGGGGGGCAGGGTGAACTGCTACATCAGTTCCTCATTCTTCACCCCGTCCCCTACCTCCAAACCCGTCGCCTCCTCTTCCAAAACTCCTCCCCGGAGGTCAAGAAGCCCCCGATCCATCGTGCCGCCGGCCAACCTTCCCCTCTCCTCCATTGGGTCATTCCCATCAGAGGAATTGATCCCATGGACAGATCTGGTACCTCCCCTCTACCTTTTCTCCTAGGGTTCATCTCTAGATGTGTTTTTGAGGATTGGTGCTGATTTGTCCATTGGGATCACTTGTTTGCGTGCACTCTAGTACTTTAGCCTTGTTGCATTGCCCGATCTGCTAGATTCACCCCCACCAGCATCTCCCCATCTCATGCCCGAGCCTCCTGACCGGAGATTCCGGACTTAGGGCCGGAGACTCTGGTCCAAGCCGGAGACTCCGGTATGAGGTGCGGAGACTCCGATGGTGGATGAATCAAACAGACCAAAAATGCATCAAAGTACTTGTACTACATTGTTGGTACATATATACTCATCTCCATGCTATCTCCCTCACTGCCGTTCATAGGTGATGGCTCTAGTCGTCCTCGTCGTACCAAGGCCAAGTCCCAAAGGGGCAATCCTCGCTATGATGAAGCTCAGGGTCAGTTTATTGTGCCTCCTTCCAACCGCAAACAGCTGGCACGTGATGCAACCTATTTGAAGAGGGACCAAGAGAGGGCTGAACGAGAGGACCGTGCCAAGAAGGCCAAATATGACAACCTTCAGACCTTGGCCAAAATGTCAACAAAGGAGTACCATGAGCTGAGAAAGATAGATTTCTATATGCTGCCTCGTACTAGTGATGACCCTCGTTTCTGGAGGGAGGAACATGTTGTGTTCATGAAGGATGTGTACGGTGTGCTCACCAAATCACCGGTCTGCCCCCTACTTCAATGATGCTTTGTGGATCTGTGAGAAGCTGGGACTGTATAACTTGATGGAGCTGCGTGAAGACTACAATGTCCACCTTGTACAATAGTTCTATGCCACAGTTGTGTTTGGGTCTGATCAAGACAGTACTATGGTTTGGATGTCTGGTACCACTCGCTGCATAGCTACATTCCATGACTTTGCCAACGTCATTTTTAAGATCTTTCATGGAGTATCCACTCTGTAGCTCTGGGTGAGAACAAGTTGAAGTTGGCGTGACTGTATGACGAGGGTGTTGTGGGAGGGTCCAAGGGACTCAAGACTCTCTACAACCTTATGCTAAGAATTTTCTGTCATACCATTGCACCTAGTGCTGGGAATGATGATGTGATTAGGGGTGGGCTTGTCAACCTTATATACCACACTCACCAGATCTACAATGCTGGACCAGAGGCAGATGCTGCACCTATTGATGTGATGGATTTTATTTTCGAGGAGATGTTCCATGCTATTCTTTACAAGAAATATCCTCCATATGCACCCTTGGTTATGAGGCTCATCAACTCCCAGGAGCATGATTCTCCACTTGGCATACCACCACACCTCACTGATCACGCTATGGTATCACTACATCAGAAGGGGCGTATGGGGCCTGCCCCGAGGCGTCGCTATGGGGATGATGATGAGGAGATTGAGACTGAGAGGGCTCCCTCCCCACCTAGAGTTTGGAGGAAGAATGCCTCCAATGGCCCTATGCCTACTATGACTCGCGACTATGTGCATGAGAGGGTCAAGAAGGCCAGCTTTTGGGAGAGGAACCTTTGTTGCATGAACGTTGACATCCATAAGCAGCAGCATGCATCCTACCAAAGCAACCGTCGCATTGAGAAGCTCCTCAAGGAGATCAAGGAACAAGGTGAAGGGTGTCGTGGTATTGCACGGCAGATGCTACTGGGGGTAGCTTACGTAGAGGGAGCAAGGCGATGTAGGAGAATCCGGGAGCGAGATTGGCACACGATGTACCCAGGTTCACGTCCCCTTGGTGGAGGATCGCTACGTCCTGCTATCAATCCAGTATATGATCATAGATTGGTTTACAATGGAGTCGCCGGAGGCGGTGGGAGAGACTAGATCTAATATGACGTACCCCTTGGGGGTGCCCTTGGTGGCTTTATATATGCAGCCAGTTAGGGTTTACAAGTGCTTTAGTGGGCTTTCTATTGGAGTCGCCGTCTTGGGCCTCCAGTCGGCGCCACTCGTCTGGGTCCAGCATGCGCCAGTCGCCGAGTTGGGCAAGTCGACCCGCTCAGGGCTAAACATCAGTCGGCTCGATCCAGCTAGCGAATCCGCTTCGTGGGTATACCCCGATTGGTATTCCCCCATCAGTAGTCCCCGAGCGCGTTGTTGATTCGACGCGGGCTTGAGGCAGGGCGCGGAGAGTCTTGACGATGGGTCGTGGCGAATCGGCGACGAGCTCCTGAACAGAGAAAAGAACCGTGAAGCGGGAGGCGGTCGGCGTGAGCCAATCGGTAACGGCCAGTTGGTCTAAGACGCAGGGAGTCGGTGAAGCCGCCAGTTGCGGCGAATCCCTGAACATGGAGCGTGCCGAGTCCCCGAGCGTGGCGAGTGGCGAGGTCGAGCGACCGGCGAGTGGCGCTGTCTGTAGCACGCCGAGTCCCCAAGCGTGTTGAGTACGTGAGGGCGAGTCCGCGGTGGAGAGTCGACGATCGTGTTGAGTACGCGAAGGCGAGTCCGTGGTGGCGAGTCCCCGAGCGTGTAGAGTACGCGAGTGGAGAGTCCGCGGTAGCGAGTCCCCGGGCGTGTCGAATACGCGAGTGGAGAGTCCGCGGTAGCGAGTCCCCGGGCGTGTCGAGTACGCGAGGGCGAGTCCGCGGTGGCGAGGCCCCAAGCGTGTTGAGTACGCGAGGGCGAGTCCGCGGTGGCGAGGCCCCAAGCGTGTTGAGTACGCGAGGGCGAGTCCACGGTGGCGAGGCCCCGAGCGTGTTGAGTACGCGAGGGCGAGTCTGCGGTGGCGAGTCCCCGAGCGTGTAGAGTACACGAGGGCGAGTCTGCGGTGGAGAGTCCCCGAGCATGGAGAGTCCACGGTGGCGAGTCGACGAGGGCGATCCGCGATCGCGGAACCACGCGTACACGCAACATGCCTAGGAGTAGTCCCCGAGGCTCGAGTTGGCTTGTAGAGGCTACTTGAGGCTCATATTTTGAAAATAATAGTGGTTGTTGCCGAGCGCGGCGAGTGGCGAGGTCCAGCGACCGGCGGGCGCCGAGTCCCTGAGCACGGTGAGTGGCGAGGTCGAGCGACCGGCGGGCGCCGTGTCCCCGAGCGCGGCGAGTGGCGAGTTCGAGCGACCGGCGAGCGCCTAGTCCCCGAGCGCGGCGGGTGGAGAGGTCGAGCGACCGGCGAGCGCCTAGTCCCCGAGCGCGGCGAGTGGCGAGGTCGAGCGACCGGCGAGCGCCGAGCCCTCAAGCACGACGAGTGGCGATAAAGACATCGTTTTGCTGAGAAGGAGAAAAGATACAATTGCATTAAGATGTACTTGCATAATATATTAAATAATTGTAAGACGTGCGAATTGTAGACGTTGAAATAAAATGCACTTTTGTTATGTGGATCGATGGACAGTATGTAAGGTTTATGCATGTCTTTTCATGAGTAGGCAGACCTCCAGCATCAAACGCTTGCCGGGTAACAGGGACATGATGCCAGACTGTTGAACCCGGAGACAAGGTCGGTCTTTTGGTACCCAACCTCACTACTTCGACGGACGCAAATAAACATCGGACAAAACTGAAACCGATCCCAAGTATGATTTTGGTTCCTAGAAGGGTCATATGCGACTGCATGGTCGGCTTTAGAGAATGAATGAATATGCATATATGTTTGGACTCATAGCATGTACTTAGCTGTTAGCATGGCGAGTCCGGAATCGAAAATGATAGCTACAGACGCACAGGTAGCGATGGAATATTATTTTTGTTGTTGCGCGGCCTTCTCTTGATCTATTTTTGTTCAGTCGGTTGAACTGTATATCCGATCAGGGATGTGAACGACTGATGCGGATCAAAGTCCCTCTCAGCCGATACTTCTGGCCATGACCGAAGCTTGGCACCATGTTTTGTCGTTTGTGTGGAGGAACCGATTAGTGCATGTGTCACCAATCTTTGCATGCAACAAAGAGAATTCGCTTGCATGCATCCAGCTAATCCGCTTGGGTGCCCGCCGCCTGACATCCCGCGAGCTGCGAGCTGTGTGTTGGCACGGAGTACGCCGAGCTATGCCTGATTGCCAAACGGTCTCGCGCCGCTGCCGATCAGGATTCGAGCAAATTAAAGGCCACGGCGGCGGTACAGATTAGATCCAAACAAAATAATCATATGGCAGAGCAATAATTAAGAAAGTTTGAGATTAAAAACTCAGCCGTTGTATAGAAGCGATCGTGCGTCTGCGCATCCTTTGTTCTGGCGGTGATCGGAAGGAACCGGCTCCATGCGATCCGACCTGCATTGATGGTGAGGGATCTCGCCCGGATTATCACCCTCCAAGCACCGCTTGCCCCACGGTGGGCGCCAACTGTCGTGGTATTGCACGGCAGATGCTACTGGGGGTAGCTTACGTAGAGGGAGCAAGGCGATGTAGGAGAATCCGGGAGCGAGATTGGCACACGATGTACCCAGGTTCACGTCCCCTTGGTGGAGGATCGCTACGTCCTGCTATCAATCCAGTATATGATCATAGATTGGTTTACAATGGAGTCGCCGGAGGCGGTGGGAGAGACTAGATCTAATATGACGTACCCCATGGGGGTGCCCTTGGTGGCTTTATATATGCAGCCAGATAGGGTTTACAAGTGCTTTAGTGGGCTTTCTATTGGAGTCGCCGTCTTGAGCCTCCAGTCGGCGCCACTCGTCTGGGTCCAGCATGCGCCAGTCGCCGAGTTGGGCGAGTCGACCCGCTTAGGGCTAAACATCAGTCGGCTCGATCCAGCTGGCGAATCCGCTTCGTGGGTATACCCCGATTGGTATTCCCCCATCAAAGGGGATAAAAGGAAGGTAAGGATGAATACAATGATGAGCATGGGGCTCAGCAATACACAGAGTCTGATCAAACACTCTTATTTGGGGCATGGAATACCCAATAGGATAGTCTGGTGGATTGGAAAACATTTGCTGATGTCACCTCTGGTTTTGGGTACCAGGGTACCTCCTCTTCTCGCCCTCACGGCAAAGGGCCTGCTGTTCCTGAAGACGATGATGATGACTATGGTGAGGGTGGTGATGACCAGGATGATGATGAGGATGCCGAGGATGCTGAGGATGACGATGATTACTGAGTTATTGGGGCGCTAGCTTAGGACTTTCCCCCTTTTTCGGTGTTCCGATGCCAAAGGGGGAGAAGACATTCTCATCGTTTTGCATGGGTTTGGGGCTTTGGATTTGCTACTATCTGCTTTTATTTGCCATATTTGAACTTTGAACTTCATATGTGTTATTTGTTGTTCATGTGCGTGACTATGTGCTTGTGTGCACTATCTGTTGTAACTCATGTGAGATTTATGTGTGTTATCGTTGATACTATCTACCTTGCATGATTTACTTAATTATCTTATTGCACATAGTCAGGGGGAGCCCCATATATATTTTTATTCCATGCAAATCACTTGTTGTCATCGAACACCAAAAAGGGGGAGATTATTGTCATAATCACTTTTGGTGTTCGTTAACAACAAGTAGATCACTTTACAGTTTGTCACTGTCCACAGGTTGGTATTATGATATGTGAAAAGCACCCTCACACTTGGGAAAAGTCCCTACTCATGTGAGACAATTCTGGAAACTCCAGACCGGAGTCTCCGGTCTGCCAAGACCGGAGTCTCCAGTGTGGTCCGGAGTTTCCGGATCTGTCTCCGGTGGTGACTTCAGGATCTAGGCTGGGCCATTCTGATTGGGGGTCCAGAGCCCGCTCCGGAGGTTACCCCGGAGTCTCCGGTGGTAGCTCAGTCCGGAGTCTCCGGTGTTGGAGGACTAGAGTCTTCGGTCTTGCCGGGTCATGGATGGCCTGGGTCATTCAGATGGGCGGTCCGGAGGCTGGTCCGGAGATTGGCCGGAATCTCTGGTCTGACTTTTCTACAACGGTTAGAAAACGGTTCGTGGAGGGAGCTGCCTATAAAAAGGGACCCTTATATTCTTCCTTCAGTTGCTCAAGCTGCTCAAGAACACCAACTCCATTAGAGCCACCAAATCTACAAGATCTCTTCACCCAACCATCCAAAGTCATTGATCTTTGGATAATCGAAGGAGGAGTCCTTGATCTACATCTTCACCAAGAGAGATCTTCATTTCCCCCTCATTCACTTGAGGGCCCCCAAGCTCTAGTGTTTCTTTGGAAACCCTAACTTTGATTTGGTTCTTACAAGCTTGTCTTTGATTTGTCTTGACATCTTGCTTGTATTTGGGAGCCTCTAATTAAGTTGTGGATGTGTGCCCCGAACTTGTTGTAAAGGTGTCGACTTCCACCTCGAAGGTTGCCGATGTAGTGGAAGGTGGATCGATCCCGTTGGGGTGAGATTCATCGGAGAACAAGGGAGGCCTCTCATGGCGTTGGTGGTTTGAAACCACCCCCTCTCCAAACGTAGACGTACTTCCCCTCAAAAGGAAGGAACTACGGGGGAAAAATCCTTGTGTCTCCGCATCCACCACTTTGGTTACTTCTATCCTTTACCGCACTTACTTACTTGTTCTTGCTTATGTGCTCATTTGTCATATAGGTAAATTCACCTTAGTTGCATTATCTAGATAATTTACCTCATTTTTAAACCCTAAACTGAAAAGGAAGAAAATTTGAAGTAGCACCTATTCACCCCCCCTCTAGGTGCCCATACGATCCTTTCAGCAACCTTTTCCAAAGAGATTGTGACAACAATGATATCAAGGATGATATTATAGAAGGAACTCAAGCTTGCAAAATTTGTGGAGACATGGGACACACTTATAAAGAACATAAGGACCAATGCCCTAATTGTGAAGATAAACATCCAACTAGACAATGCCCACATCTCAAGTTTCTTGTTTCCTATGTGAAGGAAATGATCATGTCCCTATCCAATGCCCCATCTATCCTATAGTTCAACAGATGAAACAAGATGGAATGCATCAAATGTTTGGAAACCTCCATGAAGGAACAACTTCTACCAATAAGGATGAAGACAAAGCCAAGTCTTAGTTTGCACCTCCATACATTGTGACCCACCATGGTGGACAAAAGAGGAAACATGGACGTTATCCTAGGAATCGTTCTAAGAACCGAGGAAGTTTTCCCACATTCATGGTGATATATGAAGAACATGAACTAAGATCCCTCCTAGCTTTGGAGAGACCCAAGAGAAGAAGGATATTAGCCAAGTGATGTGCCACAAATGCAAAGAGCTAGGCTATTATTCATCACATTGTCTAGAAAAGGAGAAAGACAAGACAAGCAAACCTATGAGAGACATCAACCTTGTCACATGTTTCAAATGTGGAAACAAGGGCCACTATGCAAACAACTGTCCAGAGAAGTTACACCAAGACCTCAAGTAAGCCAAGATGTAATCTAGTTGAAAACCTTTTAAGGGTGGTAGTACCATAGTTGTCTTGAAGCCAACTTGTAACCTCTAGCCTTCCCGAATCTCGGGACGAGATTCCTTTTAAGGGTTGTAGTCTGTCACATACCAAAATTCTCCAGATTTTGAAATGTGAAAGATAAATAAACAAAAGAATTAATTGTTGAAATTTAGGGTGAAAAGAAACTTTTTGCTTCTAAATGGAAACATCAAAACCCCGCTTGAACAAATATTGAATAAGAAAACAACAAAAAAATATTCAAAAGATCAAATGCATTCATGCATGGAAAGAATCTTGAATTTAAAGCACTTGGAAAAGAAAACTGAAACCCTAAACCCTAAAGAAAGAAATCATATCCAAGATCTCTCCAAGACTATGGATTTGTTCCATACAAAAATTTAGCAACAAACATTTATAAATGATCAAAAATTATAAACAAGAATATTATAAAACCATGGAAATTGGTTTCACTAAATTTGGAGCCATAGATAAAAACTTGTGAATTTAATAAGTTAAAGAGAAATAATTTCCAAAGCCAATAAAGCTCCATACTAAAAATCCATACCAAATTGTGAGCAAAGTAATCCTAAAAGGATTTAAAAAGATAAAAAAATATTAAATAAAATTATACAAATTGGTATCACCAATTTTTGAACTATAAATAAAAAGATATGGATTTTATAAGACAAAGAAAGAAATAAATAAGAAATAATTGCAAAGACAATTTAAATCTTGGCCAAATCCATAAGAAAATGGAATAAATATAATCCAAATAAAAATAAAGGAATAAATATTATTTAAATAAAATTATATGGGCTTTTAACCATATTCAATTTTATTCGAATAAAGACAAAATTCCTAATATAAATGATTAATCAAATCATGAGACAATAATAATTGAAATTGCCAAAAAATGGATTAAAAGTTATCTACTTAACTTAAAAAGGATAAAAGAATTATTTGAATAAAATAATATGGGTTTGAACCATATTCAATTTTATTTAAATAAAGACAAGTTGCCTAAGCTAAATAAATAATAAATTACAAGAAAATTAATTGAAACATTTCAAAGTGGGCTTTTAAACACACTAAATAATCAGTATAAAAACCTACTGAAAGTTGGAAGAGGTTTGAAATCAAATGAGTGTTTGAATCATTTGAATGAAATGAAAACAGAAAAAGAAATCAAAAGAAAAAAATATAAACAGAACCAACCCAACTAACCTACCTAGCCCAGTAGGCCCAGCTAGGCCCAACACCAGCCCACCCGGGCCACTCTCTCTCTTCCCCGCGAGATTCTTTTCTCACCGCGCACCGTCGCCAGCGCCACCAGTTCGTGGTCACTGCGATGCTGTCTGTTAGATCTTGATTGCATGGCATAGATTAGAACTTAAGCGAACCATTATTGGATGATCTGAGTCGTACAGATCTAATTAAATCCTACAGCCCGCGTGGCGCGATCTTGCCGAAGCGGATTAGCCAATGAGAACAAGACGCGTGGCTGTTCTGTCTGTTTAAAAATTCCAGAAATGAATTTGAATGATTAAATTGGTAAAATCTATAACTTTTGTTCTGCTTGGCCAAAATTTACAAATTTTATATCAATGGATTCAGAAAAATGTAAAATTTGAAACTATGGCCTTAGTTTAGTATTTTGCTACTGAAAAATTAGGTGATTTTGCAGAAACAATATTAGTACTATTTTGTGTATAAAAATTGTTTTAAAAATGATTTTTGAGTAAAATCTTTTGCAAATGGTTTGTTTTGAACTCTCTGACCCTAAACACTAACATTTGGATTTAGAAATGAATTTGGCTAACACTAGAAATTATTCCTTTGGATAAAAGCATTTCTAGCAAAACAAGACTGATTTAAAAAGGTTATTTTCACTAACTTGTTTTCAAATTATTTTGCCACATTTATAAATTACTAGTAGGTGTTTTAAATTTTTTATAGCCATATTAGAAACCACTTTTCCAAATAAAACAACCTTTGCATGCTTGCATGCATTTCTTTGTTTTTATTATTTTATGTGGTGAATTGTTTGAATGCTAGTTTTGAATTTGTGCTTGCTTGATTGATTTGTAGTGAACTTTGAAGAGTGTGACAATTGAAAGATCAAGGAGTGAACCTAGTTTCTCTACTAAAAATGCAAGTGGTGCTTCATATATTTTGTCCTATTATTTAATTATGCATTAGTAATATTTTGGTAGGACTTTCATGGAATTTTCTAAGTATAAACTATGCCATGGGAAATCCTATATGTTGTCTTAGTAGAATTATCCTAAGTTAGGAACTTGCCATGTTATCATGCTTAGCTTAGCTAGTAGAAAACAAGGGTGGATTATTCAAGCTATGAAATATTTCCAAGTCTATGACTTGTGTTTTGCTTAATAAAACAACTATGTGAATGAATCACCTGGGTGGAATGGTGAGAATGGTTTGTGTTGAGTGGTTACACAAGGCCCAGGATGGCTTACTTGTGTATCACACTTGTGGAAAGCCACCCAGGAATAAAGATATTTGAGATGTCAAGTGTTGAGAAGCTTCTAGTGCAGCCACATGGCAATATGGGCTCTGCCTTGATCATATAGGTTGCAATAGCCAGATGGACAGAAGGTGGTAGGGTGATAGGATGGAACGCGTCCATTTGGTATAAGGGAATGCTTCTGAAAGATCTTGTCTTAATGAATGTCGAGTCTTGTGGGGAAAGTGCACCAGCTCTCTCGAGAGTAAAACCTAAGTACTTAGTCGTGTCCCCGGCAATGGACAATTTGAGCATCAAGACATTAAAGATATCAAGGATCTCCTCATACCAATTTCTAAGTTAAAAGCTTGTGGTTGAACAAGGGTTAAAGGTTCACCAATTTCTATTGGTAGTTCCTTGGGTGTTTTTGACAAATAAAAACTTAGTGTTTTCAACTAATAAGGAAAACCTTATTTTGAGCAAAGGAAGCCTAAGCTCCACTTAGCCAAATGCATATAGATGATAGATACCACTATTCTAACATAGTATCACTTGCCAATACAATTCAAATGTATTGACCCTTGTGGCTGTAACTTATTATGTTGCAGGTTAGTTTGATGTTAGTGAAGTTTATTGAGTAGGGATTACAAGTCTATAACCAACATGATTGCCTGTGGCATATGAAGATGAAGAACTCCATGCTATATAGTTATATCTTCTGCATTGTAATGAGATAGCCAAATGAGCTATGTAAGATGTAATGAATTATTTTATTCCTGGTTATAAATTGTAATATGACCTTTGTTTCTTGATATTACATCTTAAACTGTGGATGCTAGCTATTGATATAGGGACTAGCATTGTAAACACAAGGATCTCTACCTTATTAGGTTGGGACCTCTACAACTCTAAGCCCTCCCGTGCTCCATTGATCAAGCACATGGCTTCGCCTTGTTCCCCTCAGCCTCCTAGTCAAAGGAATTGAGGAGGGGCGCGAGGACTCGACGCCACGAGGTCATATTACCGAGCTTCGGTCGTGCTCCTTCATGGTAGATGCCGGCGACTTCGACCTCCCCTGGCCACACAGACCTCCTCTACGCACTCCGGGTGAGCTACTGAATACGCCACTGCCCTCCTTTACTTTATTCGCTTCCTGTACCGAGCCCCCGTCGTGCGTCGTCGTGCACAGCCACCAGCCACCGTCGTGCACCACTCTCTAGTGACCAAAACCCAGCGGCGCCATCACTAGCTTGCTCGTCTCGCTGTACTAGTTCGAACTAGCACGCACGTGCCCACTCCCGTACCCTATGTCGCCGTCCTCGCCGCTCCTCTATAGCTCCCCAGCGGAGTGATGTCAGAGTGACGTCATTACACGTCGGTCAAAAGAGTCAACATGCGACAGGCCCCACTTTGCTGAGGTGGTAACCAACGTGGCAACGACCCCACCTGTCTGTGACTTTGGGCTAGGCTTGTTCTAGTACCAAAAGTTTTATCCACACAATTGTGGCATGCTGATGTCACTCTAACGCAATAAATTCTCTAAACATTAGTTTATTAATTCCACAAATTGATTAAACCTTAGAAATTCAATATCTTTTGTTTTATAATTCAAAAAATATGTTTAATATATGAAAAGTTTTAGAAAAATAAAATCTACAACTTAAAACTAGTATCAAACTTTATTATGTTATCTATTTAAATACTTATTACTTAATAAAGGTTTTATAAGTAATAAAACTTTGATAATTCATATTTTAATAATGGTAAATGGGAAAAAATATATCAATATTCTTAGAAAAATAAGAACTAAAACTTAATACCATAATCATGTATTATTACTTCACTTAATTAAATATCTATTATTTATTAAGTGTTTATAAAATAATAAATCTTATAAAAATCATATCTTATTATTTAAAAATCATAAAAATAAATGTAATATACCAAAATGATCACAAAAATAATATCTACATATTAAAAATATAGCATTCCACCTTTGAAGTAAGTAAAAACTTAATACTCTAATAACTTGAATTTAAATCTGATTTCCTTAATTGATAATTCATATAAGGGTAAATAAAATTTGCTAATATTTATAAAATTAGCCAATTGAGGTCTAATGAATAGTATTAGTCTTAAATCTGGATAATATGAAGTCAAAATAAGTTCAACACATTTTAAATACAACTTTCTTTGAATTATCATTCAACATTAAGTGTATATTAATTTTCTAAAAGGAGTTATCAAATATGAAATTCTCAAGATTATTATTTTGGTTTAATAAAATCTTTTACCATTACTTCAACCACAAATTTATAAACATATTATAAATCCAAATAAAATTCATGAGTAGTTAAGTAATATCGTTTACTTACTCACAAACCTTAACCACACGTTTATAAGTAGATAATTTTTTTGTTCAATTATAATACTAAGAAACCACTACTTAAATAGAAGTAGTACCACTTTTATTTAACTTTAAAGAAACATTATGAGATGAACGAAGTACAAATACCATAAGCATTACATCTTAAGTCCATCTATGTCCTTAAAGTTAACTTTAGTCTACAAGACTTTAAATATTATGATAAAGACTTTATTATGTGTTTTATAGTTTACTTTGGTATGTTTCAATTAATAACTAATGCATCTCAAGACCAAACTAACTGGGTAAACACCAAGAGACATCAACCACATTCTATTAACCATCAAGATTGTTTAAACTTTAGAAAAGAAACCTTTCCATCGAAGGTTATTCCTTTTGCCACTTCAAACAATAGATGACAATTAATAATAATCACATTACTTTATACTTACTTGTATATTTAGGATTGTTAACACTTAAGTTCCTTATAAATACCATTACTTGTAAAGTAAAATTTAAAGATAAAACAATTCTTATATAAGCAATCTTTGAGTAGCATTCAACATTTGTGTATCTAATTATTGTATGATACTATAATTACATGTTGTTTCACACACACTCACAAGCCTTAATAAGAAGCAAAAATGTAAAACTTATCTAAAAGTACAATGCATTCTACAGGAACCATTTCCAGTATCCAAACCCTAGATCAACGCTTATTCTAGGGATTCGAGTTTATCAAATTGCATTACATTACTATGCACAATAGCATCTTGCTTATTTAAACATTAGTCCTTACTGGACCAATGATGCTGTTTTCAGATATTGGATCTTATTTTGTTTTGAAGACCATGAGTGCATAATCTTGCAGTCACAAAAGGCAAGTTCACACTTGCTCATGTCCTTTGATTATTTTTTGTAAAGTATTTTGCAAATCCAGTGTTGTCATCACTTGCATTTCAAAAAGGTCAGAAAACACTATTTTCATAATAATATGATTATTGGTTATTTACCATGAGGTAATAACCTACTATGAAAGTTCCGATGGTAAATGAACATATTATCTAGGACTTAACAACCAATGTCACCAGTGATTCTTGCGCCGTATATTACGTGTTAACCATGAGATCTATATGGATCTAGGGAATTCAGCTGGATCGGCTCCCTCTCGCATGCATTGGACACTGTTCTGTGCATTTGAAAGTTGCAGATCGTGGGTATAGCCATTTTATACGGGGAAAGGTCTACCGTGGATCTAGGCTTACAAAAGACAGATTTTTAGTGTTAATGGTTGTTGTGTGTATCCAACTAAGGTATAGCTGTTTTATACGGGGTCTTCCTTGAGTGTGGACATACAACAATTGCGCTGTATGCGGGGTCGCGGAGAAGGACAGTGATTGGCTTGGATCCTTATACCGGGCCTCATACCAAGGAAGTATGAACGGGTTGGTTGCTCGGATGTGCAACATGGATAAGGATCTCTCATGGGTAAAGTGACGCACCTCTGCAGAGTGTAAGAACTATAACTTGTTACTCCCTGTTCCGGGAAGGAGCTACGAACGTGGCAGGAAAGGAACTCCATGAAAGTTTTGGTAAACCTGTGAAGGCTGACGGACATAGATTTCCAGAATAAAAGCAACCTTTGAAGAAATGTTTACGAAAACCTGCATTTTCTACGACCTATGGTCTGTGGGTGTAGATATAGTGCATCAAACACTCCTTTCTAGTGAACTTGCTGAGTACGCTCGTACTCAACGTATCTTCTTAAACCTTGCTAGATTCTGAAGCCAATAAGACGACGTCTACATCAACTTATGCTCAAGGGAATCTTCATCAACAAGCTCAAGCTCTTCAATGAAGTCTAGGAAATCAACAGATACAACAACTAAAGTGAAGACGAAGTTGGTAATTAGATAGGAATATAATCTCTAGTTGTAGAACCTACTTCTATAGAGTATTGCAATAGCAGCAATACAATCCAAATAGTTAGATTCTAATCTTATTAGCATAATAGTTATGAGTTGATTATTTCTGATTCTTCTTTGTAAGAAGTTTATTTCTCTCTCTTTAACACAGAGTGTTCTCTGGATCTTATGTAAAGAGTCGAGTTGTAACCTATATTCATGTCTTGGACCTGCTGTGTTTCTGTTGTACCACTCTAAGGGATGTAATACTAGTGAATGGTGTTTCATTGGTGTTATGTCAACGACTATAGTGTACTACATCATGCAGTGGTATGCTTTGTCACCGCAATAACCTACTCACGATGGTAAAGCAAAAATAAAGGGTCACCGAATCTCTTTCATATGCGAGGAAAAATTGCGGGCATAGGAAAGAGGCGGCAAAACAAGATTACCTTATTCGTCCCTTCTCTACTGTGTTGCCTCTAGACTTGGGAAAGATTACATGAGAACAAACTCAGTGATAAAGGAGGGCAGCACGACGGAGCTCTATCTAGATTAGGACAACTAAGCCACCATGCGAAGTAGTCATCACTAGGATGTAGATTCTCTCGGGACCGTACAGAATGGTGAATAAGAAAAGGATGAAGATGCCATCAATTTTGAGATCGGAAACAAAGTCAAGAAGAACGGGGACAAAGGCCCGAAGTGGAAGACCCTATAGGACGAGTGCTTAATTATGTGATGATTGCAAGGAAATGATCCTTGACACCATTATCGGTTCCTGATGGTAGCTCAGATCACTGTAGAGCTTCGTTGGGAGTCCCCAATAGGAAGGTGTGATGAGCACAACAGCAAGTCTTCCCTTAGTAAGAAACCAAGGTTATCGAACCAGTAGGAGGAAGGAAACGACTCAAAGGTGTTGCTAGCAACTTGGAAACCTGCACAACACAAACTCAAGACTTTGCCCCAATGAATAGTGAGGTTGTCAATCTCACCGGTTTGCTAAAAACAAAGGATTAACTGTATGGTGTGGAAGGTAATGGTGGTTTGTAGAAAGTAGATGATACGTCAGAAATGTATCTATAATTTTTGATGCTCCATGCTTGTTTAGTATCTATTTTGCTTTGCTTTGTCTACACTTTGAGGTGTTTTTATATCTTTTCTGGAACTAACCTATTAACAAGTTGCCACAGTGCCAGTTGCATGTTTTCTTCTGTTTTTGGTTCCAGAAAGGCAGAAAATCAATATTCTCGGAATTGGACGGGACAAAAGCCAAAGTCAATATTTTACCGTGGGCGTCACAAAGTCCAGAGGAGAGACGGAGAGGCGAGCCAAGGCCACCACACCCCCTAGGCGTGGGTGGGCCCACCCCGCGCCTGGGTAGGGTGTGGGCCCTCCGGCTGCCTCCCAGCCTCGCCTCTTCGCCCATAAGAAGCCCCCGATGCAGAATCCCTAGGCACCGGATAAAAACTCCATGAAACCTTCTGTAGCCACCTTCACCATCGTCCCTAGATCGGCGGGATCTGAAGTCTTCCCGGCACCCAGCTGGAGGGGAGATCATCCTGGAGTCCTTCTTCTCCGGTATGAAGCGTGAGTAGTTCCACCTTAGACTACGGGTCCATGTAGTAGCTAGATGGTTGTTTCTCCTCCTTGTGATTTCATGTATAGATCTTGTGAGCTCCATTCATGATCAAGATCTAATCTATTTGTAATCATGCATGTTGTGTTTGCGGGGATCCGATGGATATTGAGATTACTATGTAAGATTGATTAATCGTTTTGTCTATTTGATACTATCATGTCTGTGTTGTTTGTGATCTTGCATGCTCTCCGTTGTTAGTAGCTATCTTGGTCAAGTAGTTGCTAGTGACTCCAAGAGGGGGTGTTTGTGATCGATAGATACCCCCTCTTGGAGTCACTAGCATCTATTTGGCCAATATAGCTAATAGAAATAGAGAGCATGCAAGATCACAAACAACACAGACATGATAGAACCAATAAGACAAAACCATTAATCAATCTGACATAGTAATATCAATATCCATCGAAATCCCTGCAAACACAACATGCATGATTACAAATAGATGATATTGATCATGAACGGAGCTCACAAGATCTAAACATGGTAGCACAAAGGAGGAGATACAACAATCTAGCTACTACATGGACCCGTAGTCCAAGGTGGAACTACTCACGCTTCATACTAGAGGCTGGCATGATGAAGAAGAAGGCCTCCGGGATGATATCCCCTCCGGCAGGGTGCCGGGAAGAGCTTCATATCCTCCGATCTAGGGACGATGGTGGCGGCGTCTATGGACTGTTTCGTGGAAGATTGATCGGGTACTTAGGGTTTTGGCATCAGGGGTATTTATAGGCGAAGAGGCGAGGCAGGGGCACCTAGGGCGGCCGCACCCCCAGGCGCGAGCCCACCTAGGCCACGCGACCAGGGGTTGTGGCCCCCTTGTGTCTCTTATCCGTCTCGTACTCTGGCTTCGTGTTCCCCATGGTAAAATATTGACTTTGGATTTTGTCCCGTCCAATTCCGAGAATATTGATTTTCTGCCTTTTCTGGAACCAAAAACAGAAAAAATAGGCAACTGGCACTATGGCATCTTATTAATAGGTTAGTACAAGAAAACATATAAAACACCTCAAAATGTAGACAAAGCAAAGCAAAGTAGATACTAAACAAGCATGGAACATCAAAAATTATAGATATGTTTCCGACGTATCAAGCATCCCCAAGCTTAACTCATGCTCGTCCTCGAGTAGGTAAGTGATAAAAAGAATAATTTTTGAGGTGACATGCACTATCACAATCTTGATCAAGGTATATGTAAAGCATTGATAACTGAGATCATAGTACACTAAACATTAGCATGAAAGATGTAGTTCTAACAATAAGACATAGTAACTATGTTGCAACATGAAAGGATACAAACAAAGATCATGAATAACAATGCATTGAAAGACATTTGTTTGTTTCACATATAGAAAACATAGCATAGTGGCATTCAGCTTGTCCCTCATGGAGTATGATACGTCGGAAATGTATCTATAATTTTTGATGTTCCATGCTTGTTTAGTATCTACTTTGCTTTGCTTTGTCCACACTTTGAGGTGCTTTTCATATGTTTTCTGGTACTAACCTATTAACAAGTTGCCACAGTGCTAGTTTCCTGTTTTCTGCTGTTTTTGGTTCTAGAAAAGCTAGTAAGGAAATATTCTCGGAATTGGACGGGACAAAATCCAAAGTCAATATTTCACCGAGGAGAACACGGAGTCCATAGGAGAGACGGAGGGGCGCCACAGGGCGGCTGCACCCCCCAGGTGCAGGCCCACCCTAGGCCGTGCTTAGGTAGGGTGTGGGCCCCTTGGCTGCCTCCCAGCCTCGCCTCTTCGCCTATAAGAAGCCCCCGATGCCTAAACGCTAAGCACCCGATAAATATTCCACAAAACCTTTTGTAGCTGCTGCCACCATCATCCCTAGATCGGGGGAGATCTAAAGCTCTTCCCGACACCCTGCCGGAGGGGAGATCATCCCGGAGGCCTTCTTCTTCATCATGCCAGCCTCCGGTATGAAGCGTGAGTAGTTCCAGCTTGGACTACGGGTCCATGTAGTAGCTAGATGGTTGTATCTCCTCCTTGTGCTTTAATGTCTAGATCTTGTGAGCTTTGTTCATGATCAGGATCTCATCTATTTGTAATCATGCATGTTGTGTTTGTGGGGATACAGTGGATATTGAGATTACTATGTCAGATTGATTAATGGTTTTGTCTTATTGATTCTATCATGTCTGTGTTGTTTGTGATCTTGCATGCTCTCCGTTATTAGTAGCTATCTTGGCCAAGTAGTTGCTAGTGACTCCAAGAGGGGTATTTATGCTCGATAGTGGGTTCATGCCTCTATTTAATCAAGGGAAATGACAGAAATCTCTAAGGTTGTAGATGTGCTATTGCCACTAGGGAGAAAACAACGGTCTCTTGTTCATGGAACAAGTGAATTGTTTACCTTACACACTTTGCTTAAAGTAGTTGTCTGTTGCTTGCAACTTAATACTAGAGGGGGTTCAGATGATAACCCAAAGGTGGACTTCTAGTCATAGATACAGTTGGATGGCGCTCTATGTATCTTGTTGTATTGCCCAATCGAATCTCATAGGATCTTTATGTCTAGTATTGCATTGTTATGCCTTGCTCAATCCTGTCAATTTACCTGCTATAATTTGTTTACCCAGCATGCCATTTTTGTCTATCTAAGGAGAACACCTCTAGTGAACTATGGACCCTGGTCCAATCTTTACCATTGATACATCTTTCACTGTTACTGTTTACTTGCTGCAAACCATCATCACCTTCCACACCATAAGTTAATCCTTTGTTACAGCAACCGGTGAGATTGGCAACCTCACTGTTAGTTGGGGCAAAGTCTTGAGTTTGTGTTGTGCAGGTTTCCACATTGCTTGCAACACCTTTGAGACGTTTCCTTCCTCCTACTGGTTCGATAACCTTGGTTTCTTACTGTGGGAAGATTTGCTGTTGTGCTGCATCATACCTTGCTCTTGGGGTTTCCCGACAAAGCTCTCCACGTTGAAGCAGCGCCATAAAGATTTTCTGGCGCTGTTGCCGGGTAGGCTAAGGACGTCTTTGATACGTCAAAAATGTATCTATAATTTTTTATGTTCCATGCTTGTTTAGTATCTACTTTGCTTTGCTTTGTCCACACTTTGAGGTGTTTTTATATGTTTTCTAGTACTAACCTATTAACAAGATGCCACAATGCTAGTTGCCTGTTTTCTTCTGTTTTTGGTTCCAGAAAGGCAGAAAATCAATATTCTCGGAATTGGACGGGACAAAATCCAAAGTCAATATTTTGGCATGGGGAACACGAAGCCGGAATACGAGATGGAGAGGACTCACTAGGGGCCACACCCCCTGGCCATGCGGGTGGGCCATCCCACGCCTGGGGGGTGCAGCCACCTTGGTGCCCCCTGCCTCGCCTCTTCGCCTATAAGAAGCCCCCGATGCAGAAACCCTAGGCACCCGATCAATATTCCACGTAACCATATGTAGCCGCCGCCACCATCGTCCATAGATCGGGGGGATCTGAAGCTCTTGAGCGGAGATCATCTCGGAGACCTTCTTCTTCATCATGCCAGCCTCCGGTATGAAGCGTGAGTAGTTCCACCTTGGACTACGGGTCCATGCAGTAGCTAGATGGTTGTATCTCCTCCTTCGTGATACCATGTTTAGATTTTGTGAGCTCCGTTCATGACCAAGATCATCTATTTGTAATCATGCATGTTGTGTTTGCGGGGATCCGATGGATATTGAGATTACTATGTAAGATTGATTAATTGTTTTGTCTTATTGATTCTATCATGTCTGTGTTGTTTGTGATCTTGCATGCTCTCCGTTTCTAGTAGCTATCTTGGCCAAATAGATGCTAGTGACTTCAAGAGGGGGTATTTATGCTCGATAGTGGGTTCATGCCTCTATTTAATCTAAGAGAAGTGACAAAAATCTCTAAGGTTGTAGATGTGTTGTTACTACTAGGGAGAAAACAACGGTCTCTTGTTCATGGAACAAGTGGATTGTTTACCTAACACACTTTGCTTAAAGCAGTTGTCTGTTGCTTGCAACTTAATACTGGTGGGGGTTCGGATGATAACCCAAAGGTGGAATTCTAGTCATAGATGCAGTTGGATGGTGGTCTATGTATCTTGTTGTATTGTCCAATCGAATCTCATAGGATCTTTTTGTCTAGTATTGCATTTTTATGCCTTGCTCAGTCCTGTCAATCGCCCTGCTGTTATTTGTTTACCCAGCATGCCATGTTTGTTTATCTAAGGAGAACACCTCTAGTGAACTATGGACCCCGGTCCAATCTTTACCATTGATACATCCTTCAGTTGTTACTGTTTACTTGATGCAAACCATCACCACCTTCCACACCATACAGTTAATCCTTTGTTACATCAGCCGGTGAGATTGACAACCTCACTGTTCGTTGGGGGCAAAGTCTTGAGTTTGTGTTGTGTAGGTTTCCACGTTGCTTGCAACACCTTTTAGACGTTTCCTTCCTCCTACTGGTTCGATAACCTCGATTTCTTACTGAGGGAAGACTTGCTACTGTGCTGATCACACCTTGCTCTTAGGGTTTCCCGACGAAGCGCTCCCATGATGACAAAGCGCCAACAAGTTTTCTGGCGCCGTTGCCGGGGAGACTAAGGACGTCTTCACAAGGGGAGTCCTTCTCAACCTTTGTCTTTTCTTTGTTTTTAGTTTGCTTTGTTTATTTTGCTTGGTTTTGTTTGCCTACTTTTATCAAAAAAACAAAAAAATAGTTCTTACTCTAGTTAGTGGTCTGTTATTGCCTTGCTTCGTCATGCTTTCTATCAATGGATGTTTTTTTTGAAACTAGTTCTTATTGGCAAGGTGGGTTCACAGATGAACAAAAGTATTTTTATAAGGAACAACATTTGTCACAAAAAGGGAAACACCTATGGGAACAAATTGAAAAATTGAATACTATTGCTAGAGAGGTGTGCTCTACTTATAATGTTACTTATTGCTTTGATAAAGCTTGTTGCTGTAGGAGGTATAAACACCTCCCTTTTCAATGTGAGTATAATGATAATGTTACCATATCCTCTTATGTTAAAGGAAATTATGACTTTTATGATGTGGAAAAAATTGAAGAATTTATTGCCTTCAAGGGTGCATTTGAACTTGCCAGTTTGCTTGAAAATACTCATGATGCACCTTATGAATACGAGGTTTATGAGATACTTAGATTTTGCTTTGATAATTACAAGGAAGAAAATGGCTATATTTTTGAATATTTTAATAGATGCTTTCCACAAATGGAAGTGACTAATGCCTTGCAGGAGCCTATGGAAGAAGAAATTGTTGAAACTGGAAGCTCATTAGATGAAAAAGAGGAGGAGAGTGATGAACAAAATGAGGAAGAATGGATTATCTACCCATGCCTACCTTCTAATGAGAGTAACTCTTTATCCCTTACATTATTTGATTGTCCCCCATGCTTACCAAAGGAGGATGAATGTTATGTTCCTGTGGATCCTTTTGAAATATCTACTTTGGGTAAAACCTGTGAAGGTTTTAATCCCAATATTTTTGAGCTTGATAGAAATTGTGTGTTTTTAGATCATGAAAAGCATGCTTTATGTGATAGCTATATTGTTGAGTTTATTCATGAGGTTACTAAAAAATATTATGAGAGAGCAAAGTATAGTTGTAGAATTTTTCATGGTACTGAAACACCTCTCTATGTGTTAAAAGTTTTGAAGTTACTCTTGTTTCATCTTACTATGCATGTCACTTTGTTCTTTGTGAATTTATTTGCATACAATAATCCTATGCATAGGAAGTGGGTTAGACTTAAATTTGTTTTGAATTTGCTTCTTGATGCTCTCTTTTACTTCAATTCATATTTCTTATGTGAGCATCTTCTCAAGCTATAATGCCTAACATAAAGGCGTTAAAGAAAAGTACTTGTTGGGAGATAACCCAAGATTTTTCTTGAGTCTTGGAAGTTATTAATTCAGTAATGACCTCTTCTTATCCTTTTTGTTTGCTTTTTTGCCAAGAATGACCTCTAATGAGAGGGAAGTAAGATTTGGGGAGTTGATGTCCTGAAACAGATTTCTGTCCTCCACCATAAAAAATCGTGAGGAGTCTTTGTATGTCGGATTGAGCTGAAAATTTACGTATAAATCCCCCAGTATGTTATCTAACTTTCATTAGTTCAAACGTTTTTTATTTGAGCAACATAAGGTCTTCAAAAATATCGGGTTATACATGGTGGTCTATTTTGATAGATTTCTGCCATTATTTGCATTTGCTTCTTATTGATTCCTTTTGGGATTCTGTCACATCCCAAATTTTAGATTTGGTACTACATAACATTCATGGCATTTCATCATGATCATCCTTGCAAAATTTCGGTTTGAAAAGGTTTTGACAAAACAAACCACTTGCATTTGTATTTTGACACCTACACTTGAACACTTGGTTTTACCATGATACTATGAAAAACATTATATTTTGGGTGTATGGAAGTCACAAGTGCATAGAGGGTTCCGCCACGAACCCGTAGCACTTTGAATCGCCTCAATCGGAGCTTCGTAGCAAAAGATATGGCAAACTGAATTTCTGCTTATTTTTCTGGACAGTTCAGACAGTTTCTTTCAAAATTCAGATAAGGAATTCGTCAGAAAAAAAGGAAAAAAAGAAAAGGAATAAAAAAACGCAGCGCTGCAGCGAGCCAGCCTGCCTGCGGCCCAGCCGGCCCAGCCGCGCAGCAGCCCGCGCGCAGCAGCCAGCAGCGCGCGCGCGGCCGATAGCTAGGCGCCGCTAGCCCCGCCGCCAACCACCGACTGGTGGGACCCACCTGTCGGCGCCGCCGCCGCCGAGTTCGCCAGGGACACGCCACCGCTGCCGCGATTCTTCCGGAGACCGTAACCGACTCAGCGTGGACTCCCTCTCTACAAATTCGCGCGCCGCCACCCCCCTCTGTCTCGCTCGCCTCGCACCCCTCGCTCGCCAAGCCCAGCCGCCGCTGACGACATCGCCGCCGCCAGCGAGCTCGCCCCGCGAGGTAGAAGCCTCCGCCGCGATCGCCCTTGCCCCTGGGTTGTTCGCCACACCCTACTGACGCTCCCCGTTGTTTTTCCCCTTCCGCAGGACCTCGTGTCGGGGGCGATTTCTCGTCGTTGCTCTCGCCGGAGCCGCCGCTGCCGCCGCTCCAATCGCACACCGCCGACGCCCTCGGCCGCGCCAACCTTCGCCGCCTGCACCAAAAGCTCCGCCGCCTCCCTCCCGACACCGTCGCACCGCGAGCCGCCGCCGGAGACCGCCGCCGCCATCGCCGTTGACCCACGCCGCCGCCATTAACCGGTGAGCACGTCACCCCTCCCCTGCCCTTTGATCTCAATCCAACGGTCCAGATGGACCGTGGAATAGTCAGCCCAGTGCGCTGACTGGTCAGCGCCACGTAGGCGTATTCAAACGGTCAGGTTTGACCGATTAATTTTAATTCAATTTAATTGGCAGAAAATAATTAAAACTTGTAAAATTCATATCTTTAGATCTACTGGGCAAAAAATTGCAAATAAAATATGTATGGATTCAGTGTCTCACGTAGAATATTGCTATACAGTTGTTTTACACTTTTACAGCAAGGTTTTGTCCTGGTTAATTACATGAGTTAATTCCCTTTTTGGAGTATTAAATTCATAGAATAAGTTCTGTAACTCCAAAAATTGCAAATAAGATGTCCCTGGAATCAGTAGAACAAGGGGAATCTTGTAGTTAATTAAAAACTTACACTTACAGTATTGTAATTTGCAGAATCTTTATAATGGCTTACTATAGTATTTTAATTACTCAAGGAATTATATAAATCCTTTTTGAGAAATTCCAATTGGTACTGGATCTATTTTAGGATGCCTACACAGTGGATATTTTTCCAAGATTTTACAAACAGTTTAATTGCAGTGGCTAATTATTTAGTTTCTAGCTCTATTATTTCAGCGTTATAAATTGCATGCCTTGTTTTCTTTGCACTCAAAATAATTTCCATGCATGCATACAGTAGTTATACTGAATAAGATTATGTGATGCTACTATAGCGTTATTCAACTTGTCATGCAGGCATCTTGCATCGTCCTTGTTGCATATGATTGTGGATGGTTTGTTTATGATTGCAATTGTATCGTGTAGATTGTGACGAGTGCAACGTTTGCTCGTGTGTGGATTGTTCTTCCGATCGCTACAGCCAAGGCAAGTAGATGCTACTTTGTTCATGATGTTGTCCTACTATTTTCAATGCATTGTCGTGTATTTTGTATATGCATGTGTAGGATATAACTATCGCTATGCTATGTCCCATTATGTGGTAGGTCTTTCCCTGTAGATGAACCACCGTTGGTAGATGTGCTTAGCCATGCTAAGATGAACGAGGGATGGGTTACATCACTGAAGTTGTTTCTAAATGCGTTGGTTTGCGAAAACTAAAACAACTTAATCAATGAATCTACTGGGTGTGATGGGATTGATAAATTTTGGTGGTATCATTGCGGAAAGGCACCCAGGTATCAAGAGAGAATGATTGGCTTCTTTATTTTGTAGCTTACGTATACAACCATGTGCCAATAATGGAATGGGCGATTGGTTAGACTCAGTAGGTTGTGGTAACTCGAACCCACGTATCCAGAGATGTAGAATTTTGGTAGGTTGGACCAGTGCGTGTCGGGTTTGGGGAGCTACTTCCCGAACGGTCCCTTCTTGGACTTCTCCCTATCATTACCCAATATGAGAGTGGTGGTACGAGCTGGGCTGGCCAAGTCACATGGGTAAAGTGTACTAACCCCTGCAGGGTGTGTAATCTAATCGATTAGTCGTGTCCCCGGTTATAGACATCTGAGTTGCTTGATATTGATTCCATGACATGTTTCTCGCTCATTCCAATTTCATAATTGCTTTAATGATGATGGGTTAACTTAATTGGGATCTTTTCAAAGAAAATCAAAAACGGTTTATGAAAGTAGGACAAAGGATTTTGTAAATGCAAGCTAGCCACAACTCCACTTGCCAAATATGCATGTAGTTGTTAGCTCTATTGTCTCCTTTAATAGATCTACTTGCCATACATTCCATGTATTGACCCTTTGGGGCTGCTACGTTTCATGTTGCAGGATATTCCGATTCTGAGTAATCGATTTAGGCCACGGTACTCCACTCGGCACTTGTTCACTTGTGGACAATTTGAAGAATGGAGGATTTACTTTATTTATGATGCTACTTGAATAATGTGAGCTAGCCTTGAGCTAAGCTTTTATTTGTAATAATGATACTCTGGATCTTCGTTATTTATGATACACGGATATTTTTCTATGTTATTCATCTTATTCTATTGTGAGCCAATGAACCGATCCAGGGATTGGCATGTCACATAGAAGCTATGGTCTTTTCAGAACCATAGTGTTACAAGATGGTATCAGAGCCCGTGTGTCGATTGTAGGATCGTGACCTAGGTTTGTATTAGGAAGCCATAGAATTATTAAAGCTTATATTAACTCTGTCTTTCATCTTATGCCTTTCACTCTCGTAAATTCTTACCATATGCTATTCTCACACTTTCCTCTTTTAATTGATAGATGGGAGAAGTCAGGACTGAGTATGCAACAATGGAGTCACCAAGGCCCTTTGCAAGACAGTTGGCACAGCTTTCGCAGTTATTGGGATTGCCACTGCCCATGTTCAGGGGAAGAAGGCTGTACACCTATGGATATGGCGAGGATGCATGGGAGATCACCACTTTCATCTTCAGGGATGCCGCCTTGCCAAACCCTGTGCATCTGATCTATACCAAGACATACTGCAACTGGGGACTTGGAATAAACTTGGCCCTGCATGAAGCCCTGTCACGCCAGTGCCATCTTGTCCGACACCTGCTGCTAGCAGACTCACCCTACCGTGACTATGAAAGGCGTGATGAGAATGGGAACGTTGTGGTTACTCCGGGCGACAGGAACAACATGCCGCCCCGTCAGAGGCACATAGAGGACATGGAAAGGGAGAATGGAGCTCTAGCTGAGAAAGTGATGATGGTAAAGGAGATAGCAGACTTTGCTAGCAATGGTATGGTGGTCCAGGGACAGGAGATAGATACCTTGCATGAAGCTATGGATGTTCTGAACAATGCACTGATAGGCAGGGATGCAACCATAGCTCAGCTTAATGGGACCGTGCAGGAAAACAACCAATCCATACAACAACTTCAAGGTACCGTCCAGGAAAGGGACCAGACTATTGAAGATATGGCAACCCAGATTGCCGCTCTCCAAGCACAGCTGAATCCACCCTCTGATGATGACAATGGAGATGATGGCAACAATCATGATGATGATGACAGTGGACACGATGATGATGATGATGATGGAGACGATGATGGTGGAGGAGATGAGGCTGTTGCAGCCGCAGCAGAGAATGAAGAAGAAGAGGAGGATCCAGAAGAGGTGGAGTTTGAGATTTCAAGTGATGACTTAGGAGAGGTGTATACTCCGCCGCCATGGTTGGTTCGTGGACAGAAGCGCCAATGCATGAGTGCGAGGACCTACCGCAATCTCTTCATGAAGTAGATAAATGCCCACCAATTAGTCTTCGTTAGGTAAAATCATTAGGATTAGTCTCGATCGATGTAAAACTTAATTACTGTTAGTTTAAGAGTGTTTAGTTGCTTCTATGTGTACTCCAATATCCCAGGATTATTTGTGCGAATTTTATAGAAGAGTTATGGCAAGTTTTGGTTGATATCTAAGTTTTTCATGATGAAGTTTTCTGCTGACACACCTGTACTGCACGAATTTTCATATTTTACTGGTAACAGGGAAAAATCTGAAAACAATAGGGATGGTTCGAAACTCTCTGTACTGTATACACAAAAATAAGCAAAAATTTCTGACGAGTTTAAGTCAGGTAGAAAATTCGTGAACACTGCTGGACTGTTCTGGCAGATTCCTGCTTTTAATGCTTTGTTGACCTTTTGTGTTGATAACTATTGCCAACTCTTCTAACAACTATTTCAGTAGACATATACTGCTAGGATAACCCCTGGGATGTTGCTGGATCATTTGTTTGCTGATGTGTTGCTTGCTTGAGATTGTCTGTGATTGTTTTGTTGTTGTTTGGTCATAAAGCATGGGTAGAATCCTGTTTTCGTAATCGTTTCTTTCTAAGCTTACCTGTGCTGAACCGCAGATGCCTCCCTGTCGTCAACCTACTGAGTTGGAGCAGCTCATGGCAGCTCAGGCACAGCTGACCCAAGTTATGACCCAGTTCATAGAAGCTCAGAACAACAACAACAACGACAACAACGACAACAACAACAATGGGAACAACCAGCCTCAGGGAGATGCACTTACTAGATTTCTGAGGCTAAGGCCAGCTAAGTTCTCTACTACAACGGAGCCGATGGTTGCTCTCGACTGGTTGCGTTCAGTCAACAAGGATCTGGTAACTGTTGGGTGCACAGATGCTGAGAAGGTGAGGTTTGCCGCTCACCTACTGGAGGGACCAGCCGCTTCGTGGTGGGACACTTTTCAGATCACCCACCCGCTGGACACAGTAACTTGGGAAATGTTTGAGGAAGGTTTCAGGACCAACCACGTATCTTCAGGAGTTCTGAGCCTGAAGAGGAAGGAATTTTGCAACTTGCGCCAAACCAACCGCACCGTGGCTGAGTATATTGAGGAGTTCAACAACCTGTCTCGTTATGCACCTGAGGACGTTGACACTGATGCAAAAAAGGAGGGAGAGGTTCCTGGATGGCCTCAGCGATGAGCTTTCAGTGCAGCTGCTGGTGGTTTATTGTCCCACTTTATAGGAACTTATGGACAAGGCCAGAATCTTAGAAGGGAAGCACAAGCAGGTGGAAATCCGCAAGAGAAAGAGCAACAATCACCACTATGGTTCTCACCACAAGTCTCGCACTTCTTATGATGGATACTCCAAGCATGGGAAAAGTGACCATGGGCACCATGGAAGCCATGAACGCCACAACCATGGGGGCGATGGACATCCCCATGATAGCCACAAGAGCAACCGCCACAGCCACAAGGGAGGACACACTCACCATTCTGGAGGACACAGTGGACATGACCGCAACCGTGACCGCAACTTTGTGAAGAAGGACCTGAGTGAGGTGACATGCTTCAAGTGTGGCCAGAAGGGACATTATGCAGACAACTGTCCGGAGAAGAAGAGACTGAAGCCAGGCAACAACCAGAAGGCCACAGTGAACCACATGAATGTGAAGGAGATCCTAGATGAGCCTGATCTTGTGGTTGGTAAGTTTCCAATCAACACTCACCCTGCACTTATACTTTTCGATACTGGTGCATCGCATTCATTCATATCAAGGGCATTTGTGGATAAGTATAAGTTACCTATGGAGTCTCTAAAAGGGTCTATTAGAGTAAGCTCACCTGGAGGGGATATGATAGCTAGCGCGGGATGCCGCGACTTAACTATGAGGATTGGAGCACACAATTTCATTGCACATCTGGTAGTTTTGGAATCACAAGGTTTAGACGTAATTCTGGGCATGGATTGGATGTCTATGCATGGGGGACACATAGATTGTGCACAGCGAGCAGTTTCGCTCAAAACCCCGGATGGTAAGAGGATTAGGTTCAAGTCGGTTGTGCGACCGGGAAGGTGTAATCTGAATTCTCTTAAGGGGGTTAGCATGGATACTGTGCCTGTGATTAAGGAGTACCCCGACGTGTTTCCGGAAGAGCTGCCAGGGATGCCACCTGACAGGGATGTGGAGTTTCTCATCGATCTGATGCCGGGAACAGGACCTATAGCAAAGAAACCATATAAGATGGATGTGGATGAGCTGAAAGAACTAAAGAAACAGCTAAAGGAGAAGTTGGACAAGGGATTCATTCAGCCTAGTTCGTCGTCATGGGGTGCACCTGTTCTGTTTGTGGAGAAGAAAGACAGCAGCAAGAGGTTAGTGGTGGACTATCGCTCGCTGAATGAAGTGACCATCAAGAACAAATACCCCCTGCCGAACATAAATGATTTGTTTGATCAACTGGAAGAAGCAAAGGTGTTTAGCAAAATTGATCTGCGATCGGGCTACTTCCAGTTGAAGATCCGGGAGGAGGACATACCAAAAACTGCTTTCACTACTAGGTATGGTTTATATGAGTATACAATTATGTCTTTTGGACTAACGAATGCTCTGGCATATTTCATGACCATGATGAACACGGTATTCATGGAGTACTTGGACAAGTTCGTGGTGGTGTTTATTGATGACATACTGATATATTCCAAGGATGATGCTGAGCATGAGAAACATCTATGACTGATTATGGAGAAGTTGCGGGAACACAAGCTGTATGCCAAATTTAGTAAGTGTGAATTCTGGCTTAACACTGTTGGTTTTCTTGGACACGTGGTGTCAGGAGAAGGAGTCGCTGTTGATCCAAGAAAAGTGACTGCCGTAACTGAGTGGGAAGCGCCCAAGAATGTGGGAGATATTCGGAGCTTTTTGGGACTTGTTGGATATTACAGGAGGTTCATTGAAAATTTCTCCAAGATTGCTAAGCCAATGACAGAACTTCTGAAGAAGGAGAGGAAGTTTGAATGGACGGATGCGTGTGAAGCCAGCTTTCAGGAACTAAAGCGTCGACTAGTGACCGCACATGTTCTGTGTTTACCAGATCTTCAGAAGGATTTTCAAGTGTACTGTGATGCTTCTTGACAGGGACTTGGGAGTGTGCTGATGCAAGATGGGAGAGTGGTGTCATATGCCTCGCGACAACTTAAACACCATGAGAGGAATTATCCCACGCATGACTTGGAATTAGCATCCGTTGTGCATGCGCTCAAAGTATGGAGGCACTACCTAATGGGGAAACACTGTGATGTGTACACCGACCACAAGAGCCTGAAATACATATTTACACAGAAGGAACTAAACATGAGGCAAAGGAGATGGTTGGAACTTATTAAGGATTATGATATGAATCTACAATACCACCCAGGAAAAGCCAATGTAGTAGCAGATGCTCTGAGCCGGAAGGTCTATGCCAATGGATTGACTGTTGGGGAATTGCCCGAGGATTTGTGCAAGCAATTCAAGGAACTTAGACTGGAGGTAGTGTCCGAAGGATATTTGGCAGCAATGGAAGTCCAACCAACGCTACAGGACATGATCAGGAAGGCTCAGGTAGGAGACAAGGAAATAGAGGAGATAAAGGAAAAGATGAAGGAAAATCAGGAAAAGGATATTCGCGAGGATGATCATGGTACCTTGTGGTATGGAGATCGTTTGTGTGTACCCAGCGACCCGGAGATAAGGAAGCTGATTCTGCAGGAAGCTCATGACTCGCCATACTCCATACATCCGGGCAATACAAAGATGTATATGGATTTGAAAGGTAGGTTTTGGTGGAACAACATGAAGGGAGACATCGCCAAGCATATTGCCCTATGTGATGTATGTAGCCGAGTGAAGGCGGAACACCAGAAGCCAGCAGGACTACTACAACCATTGCCCATGTCGGATTGGAAGTGGGATAGAGTGGGAATGGATTTTATCACAGGATTGCCCAGGACCAGGTCGGGATATGACTCCATTTGGGTAGTGGTCGACCATTTGACCAAGGTAGCCCACTTTATACCGGTGAAGACGACCTACACGAGTGTAAAGTTGGCCAAGATTTACATGGACAGAATTGTGTGCCTACATGGGGTTTCCAAGAGTATAGTATCAGATAGAGGCACCCAATTTACCTCACACTTTTGGCGCCAACTGCACGAGTCATTGGGGACTAGGTTGGAGTTTAGCACAGCATTCCACCCCCAGACTGATGGACAGACCGAGAGGGTAAATCATATTTTGGAGGATATGCTGAGAGCTTGCGCTTTGGCTCATGGCTCTAGTTGGGATGAAATGCTGAGTTTTCCTACAACAACAGCTATCAGACCAGCATCAAGACGTCGCCGTTCGATGTGCTATATGGGAAAAGATGCCGGACACCATTGCTATGGTATGGAGTGGGAGAACGTCAGCTGTTTGGACCTGATTTGATCAAGGACGCCGAGGAGAAGGTAGCCTTGATTAGGGACAGGCTGAAGGTAGCACAATCAAGGCAGAAGAGCTACGCTGACGCCAAGCGCAAGGAAGTGGTGTATGAGGTAGGTGATAGAGCATACCTCAGAGTGTCGCCACTACGTGGAATTAAGAGGTTTGGAATCAAGGGTAAGCTGGCACCTCGTATTATTGGACCATATCGGGTCTTAGCACGCAAAGGAGAGGTTGCTTATCAGTTGGAGTTGCCAGAGGCTCTGTCCGCCGTCCACAACGTGTTCCACGTGTCCCAACTGAAGAAGTGCCATCCGGAGATGGTGGATACACCATTGAGAGACACCGTGCCACTAGAGGAGGTTCAGCTTGAGAATGACTTAACCTATGAGGAGAAACTGGTCAAGATACTAGAGACAGCGGAGAGGATTACCCGCACCAAGACAATCAGGTTTTGCAAGGTGCAATGGAGCCACCACAAAGAAGAGGAAGCCACTTGGGAGCATGAGGATGACATCCGAGAGGACCACCCACGCCTATTTGCTACCCACACCTTATGAAGGGCATTTCTTCCACTATTATATTGAGTCTACACCTTCTACCTTTAGGCACCAGTTAAGAGAGCATAGTTGCCATTCTTAGTTCTATGTGCATTGTCCCAAAACTTATTGATTGATGCATATTATTGATATTGCTTGTTCTTGTGCTATTTGTATCTAGTCACTCTTATGAACTTTGAAGGTGTCCTATGCATCTATTTGCTACTCCATAAGGGACAAGCTGAATGTCACTATGCCATTTTTTCTGTATGTGAAACAAACAAACATTTTTCAATGCATGTTATTCATGATCTTTGTTTGTAGCCTTTCATGTTGCATGCATAGTTACTTTGTCTTATTGTTAGAACTCCATCTTTCATCCTCATGTTTAGAGTTATTTGATCCCAGCTTTCAATGGTTGCAAATGGTTTGATCTTGGTTTTGATGGTGCATGTCACATCAAAAATTATTCTTTTATCACTTACCTACTCGAGGACAAGCAGGAGTTAAGCTTGGGGATGCTTGATACGTCGGAAACGTATCTATAATTTTTGATGTTCCATGCTTGTTTAATATCTACTTTGATTTGCTTTGTCCACACTTTGAAGTGTTTTTATATGTTTTCTGGTACTAACCTATTAAAAAGATGCCACGGTGACAGTTTCCTGTTTTCTTCTGTTTTTGGTTCGAGAAAGGCAGAAAATCAATATTCTCGGAATTGGACGAGACAAAAGCAAAGTCAATATTTTGCCTGGGAGAACATGAAGCCGAAATACGAGACGGAGAGGACTCACCAGCGGTCCACACCCCCTGGCCGCGCGGGTGAGCCCACCCCACGCCTGGGGGGGTGCAGCCGCCCTGGCGGCCACCCTGTCTCGCCTCTTCGCCTATAAGATGCCCCCGATGCAGAAACCCTAGGCACCCGATCAATATTCTACGAAACCATATGTAGCCGCCGCCACCATCGTCCCTAGATCGGGAGGATCTGAAGCTCTTCCTGGCGCCCTGCCGGAGGGGAGATCATCCCGGAGACCTTCTTCTTCATCATGCTAGCCTCCGGTATGAAGAGTGAGTAGTTCCACCTTGGACTATGGGTCCATGTAGTAGCTAGATGGTTGTATCTCCTCCTTGTGCTTCCATGTCTAGATCTTGTGAGCTCCATTCATGATCAAGATCTAATCTATTTGTAATCATGCATGTTGTGTTTGCGGGGATCTGATGGATATTGAGATTACTATGTCAGATTGATTAATTGTTTTGTCTTATTGATTCTATCATGTCTATGTTGTTTGTGATCTTGCATGCTCTCCGTTGTTAGTAGCTATCTTGGCCAAGTAGTTGCTAGTGACTCCAAGAGGGGGTATTTATGCTCGATAGTGGGTTCATGGCTCTATTTAATCAAGGGAAGTGACATAAATCTCTAAGGTTGTAGATGTGTTGTTGCCACTAGGGAGAAAACAACGGTCTCTTGTTCAGGGAACAAGTGGATTGTTTACCTTACACACTTTGCTTAAAGCAGTTGTCTATTGATTGCAACTTAATACTGGAGGGGGTTCGGATGATAACCCAAAGGTGGACTTCTAGTCATAGATGCAGTTGGATGGCGGTCTATGTATCTTGTTGTATTGCCCAATCGAATCTCATAGGATCTTTATGTTTAGTATTGCATTGTTATGCCTTGCTCAGTCCTGTCAATTGCCCTGCTGTAATTTGTTTACCCAGCATGTCATGTTTGTCTATCTAAGGAGAACACCTCTAGTGAACTATGGACCCCGGTCCAATCTTTACCACTGATACATCTTCCGCTGTTACTGTTTACTTGCTGCAAACCATCATCACCTTCCACACCATACAGTTAATCCTTTGTTACAGCAACCGGAGAGATTGACAACCTCACTGTTAGTTGGGGCAAAGTCTTGAGTTTGTGTTGTGCAGGTTTCCATGTTGCTTGCAACACCTTTGAGACGTTTCCTTCCTCCTACTGGTTCGTTAACCTCGGTTTCTTACTTAGGGAAGACTGTGCTCCATCATACCTTGCTCTTGGGGTTTCCCGACGAAGCGCTCCACGTTGACGCAGCGCCATCAGAGTAGCAAAACATAATTGCATAGGATACCTTCAAAGTTCATAAGAGTGACTAGATATAAATAATTCAAGAACAAGCAATATCAACAATATAAGTCAATCAATAAGTTTTGGGACAATGCACATAGAACTAAGAATGACAACTATGCTTTTTAATTGGTGCCTAAGGATAGAAGGTGGAGACTCAATATAAAAGTGGAAGAAAGGCCCTTCAAAGGGAAGCATGGATTTCAAGTTTCATAAAGAGCTTCCAAAAATTATGGTACTTGTTATCTTTCAGCTCTCATTGTCCCGATCATAAGCATCTTGAAGTGTTTAAGGTTAAAGTGAAACAAATATGGAGTATATGTTTGACAAAGTATAAGTTGGCAATCTCATGTCCCTTGAGTACGAGGGCCGCTCCTCGTGCTACTCAACTTTAGTCACCGGTAAGTTCTTGTCATAGTAAGTACATGTGTATCATAGAGAACCACCAACAGGGTACCCATTGCCCCATGATATAGGAGATATCCCATATCAAAATGACAAGGCACGCAAACAATGAGCATCTCAGTAATATTCTTATTTACCATTGGAAAATGGTGCTTTTTTCTCTCTTTCCTCTTTTCTCATTTCTTTTTTTATTTTTATCAATCTCTTTTTTTCTCTCTCTCTCTCTTTTTCTATAAGAAGAATGCTTCATAGATTGCTCCCTATGGTGATGCTGCAAGTTTCCACCATGATTAGGCATGGCTTAGGCTAGCGGCCAGACGTTTTTCTAACACACATACATAACTCCATGGAATTACAAGCTCCCCTTTTATTTCGCACCGACGACATCCATAGACAAAAGAGCATGATATCAACTGTGTACAAAGTACAAGTGCAATGTTGAAAGCGTTCCTCGTGACAACACGGTTCTGCTAATTACAACGTATAAGTTCAAGCATATACAACATAGATGACACAATGGTTCAAGTTTATTAGGGGCAAGAAAAATAAAGTGTTCCATCAAGTTTGTGAGAGCTTTAATCACTAAGTTTTCACATAACAAAAATACTTTTTAATTGGAAGATAGATGAAAACAAGAATATACTTGGAATGATTTAACACACCATGCATAGGAATTTATAGTGGACACTTTGGAATAACTTGGTTTCTTGAGATTTGGATGCATGAGTATATCTTACTTATACAAGTGGAGGCTAGCAAAAGACTGGGAGCGACCAACTAAGAGAGCAATAATGGGCATAATAATGGAGAGTGACAAAACATTACTAATCAAAGCATAAAGTGGTACTACAAGTCAAGGACTAAATGATCATATAGGCTATGGCGACTTGTTCATAGTCATAACATGGTGTGAGCAAGTGCCAAGTCAACCCAAACAAAGCATCAAAGGAGAATACCACAATACTAAGCTTTTGTATGCTAAAACAACGCATGATTCCTTCAAGGCACATTAAGCAATCCCAGTTGTTTGGAATAAGTCATGCTACAACAATAATCAGTAAGCATAAGGTCAAAACAACATCTACCATGACATGATAAAGTCTAAGTCACAGTCAAAGCAAGCTCCTCTTGTACTATTCAAGCAAGAACTTTCTACTCCTTTCCAACACCAATCAACTTATTTGAAACAACACAGCGAGAACGGGGGTCCACACTACTTTATTCAAGCAAACTAAAACGAAAACTAAGATGCTTCAAGAACGACACAACAGTGCATGAAACAATAAGAACGAAGTGTCTAGAAAGACTTGAGATTTTTATTGATGAAGAAGGGGATGCCTTGGGTATCCCCAAGCTTTGACGCTTGTACCTCTTGAATATTTATTGGGGTGACACGGGGTGGCATCCCCAAGGTTGAGCTTTTGTCCATTCTTCATCTCATTACATCATTCTTTCTTTACACCTGAAAATTTTCCTTCATACAAAACTTCACACAATCTTCATTAGCAAAATTAGTGTATCCAAAAGATAATAGACCCTTGGGTTTTGGTTTTAGAAAAGAAAAACTTTCACAAAAAACACAAGCTACTGTAGCAATTCCCTCAAAAAGCTCAATTTCCCAAAAAAGAACCCAAAAAGGAATCAATAAGAAGCAAATGCAAATAATGGTAGCTCAGATCACTGTAGAGCTTCGTTGGGAGTCCCCAAGAGGAAGGTGTGATGAGGACAGCAGCAAGTCTTCCCTTAGTAAGAAACCAAGGTTATCAAACCACTAGGAGGAAGGAAACGACTCAAAGGTGTTGCTAGAAACTTGGAAACCTGCACAACACAAACTCAAGACTTTGACCCAACAAACAGTGAGGTTGTCAATCTCACCGGTTTGCTGAAAACAAAGGATTAAATGTATGGTGTGGAAGGTAATGGTGGTTTGCAGAAAGTAAACAGTAACAGTGGAAAATGTATCAATGGTAAAGATTGGACCGGGGTCCATAGTTTACTATAGGTGTTCTCCTTAAGATAAACAGACATGGCATGTTGGGTAAACAAATTATAGCAGGGAAATTGACAGGACTGAGCAAGGCATAACAATGCAATACTAGACATTCATGATCCTATGAGATTCGATTGGGCAATACAACAAGATACATAGACCGCCATCCAACTTCATCTATGACTAGTAATCCACCTTCAGGTTATCATCTGAACCCCCTACAGTATTAAATTGCAAGCAACGGATAACTTCTTTAAGCAAAGTGTGTAAGGTAAACAATCCACTTGTTCCATGAACAAGAGACCGTTGTTTTCACCCTAGTAGTAACAACACATCTACAACCTTAGAGATTTTGTCACTTACCTTAGATTAAATAGAGGCATGAACCCACTATCGAGCATAAATACCCCCTCTTGGAGTCACTAGCATCTATTTGGCCAAGATAGCTACTAGAAACGGAGAGCATGCAAGATCAAAAAAAAACAGACATGATAGAATTAATAAGACAAAACAATTAATCAATATGACATAGTAATCTCAATATCCATCGGACACACGCAAACACAACATGCATGATTACAAATAGATGATCTTGGTCATGAACGGAGCTCACAAGATCTGAACATGGTAGCACGAAGGAGGAGATACAACCTTCTAGCTATTACATGGACCCGTAGTCCAAGGTGGAACTACTCACGCTTCATATCGGAGGCTGGCATGATGAAGAAGAAGGCCTCCACGATGATCTCCCCTCCGGTAGGGTGCCGGGAAAAGCTTCAGATCCCCTCGATCTAGGGACGATGGTGGCGGCGGCTACAGACTGTTTTGTGGAAGATTGATCGGGTACTTAGGGTTTTAGTATCGGGGGGTCTTTATAGGCGAAAAGGCGAGGCAGGGGGCACCTAGGGCGGTCGCACCCCCCAGGTGCGGGCCCACCTAGGCCGCGCGGCCAGGGGGTGTGGTCCCCTGGTGGCTCTTCTTCGTCTCGTACTCTGACTTCGTGTTCCCCACGGTAAAATATTGACTTTGGCTTTTGTCCCGTCCAATTCTGAAAATATTGATTTTTTGTCTTTTCTGAAACAAAAAACAGAAGAAAACAGGCAAGTGACACTATGACATCTTGTTAATAGATTAGTACCAGAAAACATATAAAAACACCTCAAAGTATAAACAAATCAAAACAAAGTAGATACTAAACAAGCATGAAACATCAAAAATGAAAGATACATTTTCGACGTATCAATTCCCAACAAACTAATGGCACATATTGGGGGAGGATCAAAGTGGGACTGGATGAACGCAAACACTAAAGGGAGTTCAACAAGATGGTAATGAACCACTATGAGTCGGCTATGTCACATAGGTGGAAATGTATACAAGAGAGTTGCTACGAAATATCATGGATGCCTCGAACATATTGGCGAGAGAAAGGAGAGAGAAGCAAGACTATGGTTGATTAAATAAAATGCCCTCAATTTGTTCAATTTGGCACGCCAAAAATTCTCATGTATTGACTTGTTATTTCTTTTGCTTAGATGAACGCCACGCTAAGGATGTACCAAGACAACAACAAGGATAAAAGCTTCAACGTGATATATTGTTTTACAAGGATCGAATCTTGCCAAATATGCGAACTCTCCCGAAAGACTCTCAACAAGGGTGGCCATCCAATCATCATTGATTTAGAAGGGTCGGCGGACAAGGACATGTGACGCCCAATCGAAACAAGAAAGCAAAGCTCCAAAGGGCGGCATCAACATCATTGGCCATAGTGTAAGCATTGATTGGCAAGTGCCTCAACAAGGTCTCATCGAACTCGACTCGCAATTGGGCGAGAGAGCAAAAGTATGATGAAAGGTGGAAGATCTTTCTCGAGAAGCAAGACAACAAAATGGAATTGCGAGGAAACAAGTCAAAGCCACCAAGATCAAAGCGGCAAGAATCAAGGCCTCGACAGAATCCCAGGAGATCATGATCAACGAGAACGTGACAATAATCAAGGTGATATTGGAAGCGTCATAGTTTGGGGTAAAAAGATAAAAGAGGATGCAAAGATCTTGATAGCCAACAAGTCAAACATGGAGCCGACGGTGAAGGCTTGGTTTGAATATCTCACAACCGCATCATTCTTGAAATGATACTTGCTATGATACAGTGGCGGCGCCAGGAAATAACCAGCGGCTATTCCTTGTACAAATATTTTTGGTCTCAATGCACAATACGACCTATAAAAATTGATAGAACTAGCACAAAAATAGTATAGGATAGTAATTTTTTTATTGAAGCCACAATTCATAAATGATAAGAAATAAGACAATAATTACATAATAACTATAAAGTACCAATCTATTACAATAGTGAAAAGCAGTGGCGGAGCTTCAAAGGAAATGTTGGGCCGGCCAAACAAAAAAAGGCTTTTTTTTTCACTAACTACGAATTTGGAGAAAAATCGGAGTGAAAATCATGCTATTGAACTGCTAAAAGATTTGGGCAAAGAAGAAATAACACGTGCTACACTAGAGAAAATACTAAGAGTGGAGATTTGGCACATATCATTATTCTTACCCAAAAATCAAGAAAACAAATCAGGATATAACAAGCCATGTACAATTAAAAACAATGTGTATTTTTGAGCTATATAGAAAATGAAAAAACGGTGGATGTGAGTATCCCATTTTCAAATCTCAAAATATATTAGATTTTCTCATTTTTTGTGTTGCCCATAATAAAAACAATTTCGCATTGGGATTTTGTATGGTTGTAGGATATGTTTTTTGGGGGCGGGGGTTGTAGGGTATATCATTGACAAAATCCAGAATTATTTCAATTTTTTTAAAAGAAAATTGCAATACATCAAGATCACTGGATCTTACGTGCTGGAAGGACTTTTCAAGATAAGAGATATTTGAGCTTATCAATGATATCTTTTTGTTTTTGAGCTAGCTACCAATACATAGAGATCAATGTATTTGAGCTAGCTACCAACGATATCTTTTTTGTTTTAGGGAAAATCAACGATTGTCAATGTGCGTTGTGTCTCACTGGCCTCTGTTCTCACTATCTACCTAGTAGTAGTACGCCGTATGTGTTCTTTTAGCTAGGAATAAGAGCTCTTTGTGTAACGTAGAGAAACATTTCCGTGCAAGACAGCGAGTGGTGGTCTCTCTAGATCTCTCTCGCTCACCCCTCACGCCACCCTGCCGGCCTCACCTAGACTCCCCCTCTCTCCACCCCTCCTCCCGTTGAGAGTCGCCGCCCTCGTGCTGGGCCTCCCCCGACTCCTCTCCACCGGCTCTGCCGGCCGGAGTTGGAGAAGGGGGAGCGCTGCAGTAGATCGGTTTAGGGGTAGGTTTGGCGATATGCCGGTTGCGGGCGCTGTGCCCAGTAGATGGAGCGGATTGGCAGATCTTGGCGTTGGGATCTGGCCAGCCCTAGGGTTCCTCTTTCTTCTTCTTCAACTCCGATGGCCGGAGGGGGAAGTGAAGTGGAGAAACACCGCCTCCTGGAATAAATTCAACGCTGGTTACCTGGTGAAGACCTGGTTCTGCTGGAAGCGATTCTTCTCGGCCGGCCGTGGTGGCAAGGGGGAAGGTTGCCTTCCGGCAGTGCGTGGCGTGCTGAAGTGGCTCCTGGCCGGCCTTGGTGGCGAGGGGGAGCGCACTGGCGGCACCGCGGCCTGGTTTCTCCCTAGGCGACCCTATCTTTGGATTTGCTGCAGATGCATCTTCTACGGCTTCCCTCCCTCATCTCGGGCAGGAGCTCTGAGGGAGGAGCTCGGTTTCTGGGAGCATCGGCGGCAGATCCTGGAAGCTCATCGTTGCTCTTTCTCGGTGTTTTCTCCTGATATGGACGCGGAGGTCGCGTCTGCCATGGATGTTGATCCGAGCGACGGCGGTGATGATCTCTCCTGGAGAAGTGAAGCCATCTTTTTCTGCAGATCCAAATCGGAGGCATGCAGCCAGCCGATTATCCAAGCCGCATCGAGGCTAGCAAGCTCGCCGGCAAGACCCGGCGCTCCCTCAACCTCCATCGTGAGGCTAGTCAGAAGCAGAGGCGTGTTGGAAGGAGGACCCAATTGCGTTTCTTGTTTATGTTTTAGGGTGCTCTTTGTAAAGCGTTTGGACCTGTTTTTCTTTTCATATTTTTTAGGGTTCTGCGTGAAAATGTGTAGTTCCATCGTCGTATTTTAATGAAGGCTTCCTGCCCTTTCTGAGGCTCTCCTGTTCGAAAAAAAAAGAGCTCTTTGTGGTCGTTGCCTGCCTAGCTGGGTCCCTCCCAATGGCTGGGTGCTTTCTCGTTTGGTTGGCTTGGGTATGCAAGTAGCTCTAGATAGAACTAGGGGACTGAGCGGCTGAGCCAGAGATACATGCATATAAATATTATTTTGGCAAAAATCTTGGGCGGGCTATGGCCGGGTTGGCCCTCGTGCAGTGGCGAAGGACAGGAAAAATTTGAGGTAGAGCGGATTCTAAACATATGATAGCAATCGAGATACAACTACATATGATCCTAGCATAATCATTTAATAAATTTAAAAAATAAAAATATTTGAATATAACTAGAACCTAAAGACATACCTAATGATGAAGCTTTAATGAATTATTGAAGTTCTAGTTAATGGCAAAAGCTCTACCACTTCTTAAAATCTTCCATAATTTTATCGATGAAGACATCTATGCCATGCTCTATGTAGCACATCATCGAGTCATGAAGAATCCCTTGTTGAGTCGTTGACATATTGTTGCATAACTCGATCTTGATGACCTTTGTCATTGAAAAATCTCTTTCAACTCTCATCGCCACTAGTAAAAGCAATATCAGCTTAACGAAGCGATAAAACATATGAATTATGATGTGCCGTTCAAATATCAAGATAATCTATGAAGTCTTTAATCCTCATCATATGGACAACATATATATATAGCAACATAGGAGGTGCCCACACTTTTAACATAATAAATAGTGGCTTGGTGTCTTCTCCCTTTTGCTGATTTTTCCTAATTTTGTTACCATTTCATCCATAGTTGTGATATGATTTTCTTCAAGAATTCACATCTTCCAATGGGGGCTTTAAATCATCATGTCTCCAATTGGGAAAGCATGCCTCACATTCTTAACGAAAGATCTTGACTAAACTAATTTAATTAATATTTTAGATCAATATTCTATACAAAGGCAAACTAGAATCATAAAGAATAATTCATCATATAATTAGAATTAGTTTTGGCGGCACCACATACGGTGGTCAAAACGTCCTCTATGTTATCCTTAAATACCTAACCTAGGACATTTCTTAGGGTCGGGTTTTGTTAGATTGAGAAATAGATATCACAAAGAGTTGGTTTAAAAGAGACAACACATGGTTCTGTTTTGGTTTGGAATCAGTGTTGTGCAGCGTTCACTAAAACAAGCATAACTTTCACATACAATGTCCGTTTTCAATGTATGATCACTCAAATTGTTTAGAAAAAACATATTCACGTGAAGGTATTCGCCAAAAATCAAGGTAGGGCGGCTGCCCTACCTTGTCCTACTGGGAGCTCCGCCCCTGCCCTCGTGTAGCTCTGTCGGTGGTGAAAAGCATTTTTGCATTGAGGCATTACCTCTCGATTGAAGCCTTGATCATATTTCATCTTACAAATTACAATACAACTCGACGGTCGTTTTTTTGGATGAGATTGATGATATCCTCATCTTTTACTTTATTGAAAAACTCTCTCTCAACAAATGTAACCAAACAGTTGTTCAAATATTCATCACTCTTCTTCTTCATCATTGAGCAAAGGGGAAATCCTACACGTTGTCCAGACCTCACGGTCGCCTTACATGCTGCTGTGTTATGTTAGTTTGTACTATCTCCGTTTAAAATATAAGATCTTTTAGCTTTTTTCTGAAACTGATGTATTTATAAGAAAATGGGCGAAAAACTTGTTGGACCGGCCATATGGTGACATTCGTTGGGCAGCCGGACCCATTACACCGGTCAATGGTCTGAACATCCTGACAGCGACTATCCGACACGTGTCGAACATTATATTGAAGATCACGTGGAAATTTTGATTGGTCAATGGCCCGAAGAAAGCACCGTATTATTTATGAAGAAAAAAGCGTCATGGAGGCTGAGTTATGACTCAATGAGCTAGCAGGAGTATGGGAGAGTATGAATTACTAGGCTAAACATAGGTACATATGATCCCGCTATGAATAATAAAATCGATAAAAGTACTAATTGAATACAGAAAATGCAATATAAAATTTTGCATGTAGAGAAAACACGTATATATGTGCGTGCCAAAATTCATACGGAAAACCGTAAACATGCAGCTTACTCTAAAACTCTAAAATGACAAAGTTCTAAATGAACTCCTGTTTTCTAAAATTGTATGTAAATTTTTTTAAGGTTCAAACAGCTATGTAACTTAAGCGCAACATAATTAAAATCAAGACGTTGAGAACACAACTCTGCGTAAGCCTATTTGCAAAAAAAAAAACTCTGAGTAAGCCTGATAAGGCCCGTACTATACAGTGTTCATCCCAGCCTCATTTGGGCCCGGTAAGCGCAACAGTTCTGCATTGTACGACATCCTACTTGCTGCCCTAATGACTGGGCCGCGACGGATTGCATTCATACCAATTGCTTTCGGCCCTAACTCCAGTGCTCTAGTGTTCCCTTCGTGTAGATTTTTCTCAGCCATATTTGCGAAGTAAAAAAATACAATAAAATTGAGTACGACATTTTTTTGCGAGGAGGGCGCCATATTTTATATTTTCTTTAGCGAGGATATCGCAATATTTTATGTCTATGTAGTTTAATTTTTTTGCTAAAAGATATCATGTATAGATGTTGGAATGCCGCACTAGGATTCGTGTTTCAGCCTGCCACACGCCATGAACTTGCCTTCTCCTGGTGAAAAAGTAAAACTTGAACCCAATGATTTGTTATGCTGGCGGCTGTATTATTTGTAACTCATCAAAGATTCATGTTTCGTGTAAGGTGCTGAAAGACTATGGGGAGGAAAGGGCGGCGCCTCACCCTGGCGCCGGGGGGCATGCCATCGCTGGCGACGTCGTCGGGTGGCTCGTCTGGATGTAGGTTTCAGTGTCTCGGGTCGGACTCAGACACCGATGGGACTACTGGGGCGGATGTTCGTGTGGCGCTCGAGGCCCTCGAGGACGTCGATGGGGACCTGGGGTGGACGTCGGTGTCGCGCCGACGTCGGAAGACAGGGGAGGAGCTCAAGCAGGCTTTCTGGGAAGAGGTCAGCTACCCCACCAAGGCGTCAAGGTTCTGGGAGCGGAAATCGGAGTCCCCTCCGGGAGAGCTGTGTTCGCCGGCGGTGGGCGCTGATCGCTGCAGATCGTCTTCGCCGCGAGTCGTGGCGGTGGCGATTCTACTCCGGGATGGCGTCTCTGCAGCGGTTCTCGTGTGAAGCCGTGGCGTGGCCCTCTGCCCCCGCGCCGGAGGTCCTCGTCGCCGATCCTGGGTGACCTGATCGCTACGAAGATGACCTGCCCGCGTGATCTGATTGTCCCGCTATTTTCTGAGGTGGCAAAGTTGGGTAGGCCCAAGTTTGTTTTTTCCTGGGAAGCGGTGTCGAGAAGAATTTGGAGAGCGAGGGTTTCTGCCCCAGATCGATCGGTTCCTTCGTCACATTTATCTCAGCCCTCGTCGCCGCCCCCTTCGACACCTGCCTGCTGCTCTTCCTCGTCCGCGTCGCCCAGATCGTCCTCGCGGGGATCCTACGCCCAGATCGTCCTCGCCACCATGTCGCACCAGCCTGGTGCGGTTCCTGCTGGTTCCAACGCGCTCAGAGGGCCTGCACCTCCGCAGGGTCATGCTGCTGGGGCGCCTGGGACGGCGGCTGCGCGGGAACCTGGGTCTGCCGCTGTTCCTGCTGCTGTGCTACCGAGACCTCCTGCTCCTGGGTCGTTCGGCGCTCCTACGCTTCCGGGGATGGCCGGGAACGGTGCTGGTTTTGGTGGGCAGCACGTCTACAACCATGGTTCTGCTCCATTTTCGGGTCCGCTGGGGATGCCTTGGCCTGGAGTAGCGCAGATGGTGGGACCATATTCTTTTGCTCCTTCTGCAAATTATAACTATATGCCACCTCCGATTTAGCATCGTCTGTTACAGCCACCGTATCGAGGTCCGCCAGCTGGTGGAGTTGGAGGGTTGATGCCATTGCAGCATGTGGCTGGTGGGCCGATGCAGGATAATCACTTTGTGGTCGGAGTGGGTGCACCCGCTTCTCAAACGACACCCAAGAGGAAGAAGAAGAAGCAGCCACAGGTTCCTGATCAGGGGATGGTCGCGCCTTAGGTCCATCTTGGTGGACACTTGCAGCAACCGTTTGTACAGTATGTTCAGCCACAAATGCAGCCTCTAGGGGCTTCTAGTGATTCCTTTCCGGTTCAGGGTCAGCAGTTACAGTATCAGTATGATATGCAGGGTCAGCAGATTCATGGTATGTGTGCTCCGACGCCGGTGGCCGCTACTCCTCAGCCATCTGTTACTACTCCGCAGGTATCTTCTGTTGTTGGGAGTAAGAAGACTAGCAAGTTTGTTCGGTGCTGGAAGTGTGCGGTTAATACTCATGCAACCAAGGATTGTAAGGCGGTCCACTATTGCTACATTTGTGATTGCACGGCACATCCCACACTGAGGTGTCCGGTGCTGAAGCAGCCGCGCTTAACTCCGTATATGGCTGGTATTGGCAACGACCAGACTCTGTTCACCCAGATTCCGGATGCTGTGACTCAGGATCATCTTGCGCATAGTTAGACCCCTATTGCTCTGGTACGAGTTTCTGGCCCGATGGTTTCAACGGAGGTCGTTCAGCGACAAATTGTCAGGCGGTGCCAGGTGCAGGTTCAGTGGAAGTGGGAGGCTATGCCACATGGAGATTTAGCCTTCTTAGTGAGCTTCCCGATGTTTGAGGATTTGGACAGGGTGGATGGAATCCTGATGACTGTTCCGCTCAGTAGCGCTCAGCTGACCTTCTCGGTTTACAGGATGGAGGAGGTGCCACATAAGCTTGAGATGCAGCAGGTTTGGCTACATGTGGAGGGGGTACCCCATATTTTGCGATCCTTTCAGGGCTTGTGGGCTGTTGGAGGACTCATGGGGAACACTCTTGATGTGGATCTGTTCAGCCTGCGGAAGCGGGGGGTCGTCCGTATTCTCGTGGAGATGTTTGGTACGAAGGTTTTTCTTAAGGCGAAGGATTCACTTGGTCACTTTATTGTGCCAGATGCCATGGTCAAGCATAAGGTATTTGAGTTTCGTTTTCGGATTGAACCTGAGGGTTATATTCCGGAACCAGAGTTTGTTCCTTTCTTATGGAGAAAAGGAGATGATGATGCGGATAATGATGCCAATGGGAAGCATTTTGAGGATGCTATGGATACTTCTGAGGCTGCTGCTACCACTCAGGGGTGGGCTCTGGATCTTCCTTGGCTGTGCAGGGTACTTCTGCGCCTACTTCTTCCAGTCAGGGGGTGCAGAGGGTGCTTGCGGTCACCCCTTTTAATGCTAATCCGGTTACTCCACGAGGTCGTCAACTTCTGGATGCTCTTCCTTTGGATTCCCCTCTTCGCGGGAAGGGTTCTACTTCGGCGCCTCGCGTTTCTCAGGCTCAGTTACAGGAGGCTCTTCGTTCGGTTTCCATTCCTGCTCGGCGGTCTTGCCCAGCTTTGCCAGCGAGGTCCAGAACGCATATTTTGGGCAGATCTATTCCTGTTTCCACTCCTGTACTTGAGGAGGTTGTTCCTTCCGTGTGTTCACGGAAGCTGACCCAGGAGGGGTCGGCTGACCGCGACGTTCGTGACCAGCTTCGGGATGCTGTTGTCCTTGGTCCGACCCAGGCGGGGTTGGCCGACCATGACGAGGAGGATGACCGTGTCCCCCTGGTCAGGGAGGACCTGGGGACGCCTAGGGTCGTCTCGCCTACATTGGTGGATCAGGAGACTTCGGCGGTTGATGGGGGCGACCGGACCCATGAGGGGTCTGGGTTGTCTCGGTCTCCACCACGGGTTTCTTCTCCTGGCGACGCTTCGCCAGTCGCTATGCAGGGTAGTGGCACAACCTTCAGGCGGAGCGCGCGCCATGGAGTCGATGCCTCTGGGGCGTCTGCGACTGATGAGGACTCCATGCTCAAGGCCATGCGGCGTAAGGCGGAGAGGAACTTAGATTCGCCAGGTATAATGAGTTCTCCAAAGTCCTTTTTGTCTTTTTCTACTCCTGTTATTTCTTCTAAGCTAGCCAATGTTGGCATTAGTTTGGCTAGCTCTGTACAGGAAGTATCTTTTTTTTCTAATGTTTTGCGACACATGGAGGTTGACCGTCTAACGGTTACTCCTAAGGTCAGTGTTTTTCCTGATGCTTCACTAATTGAGGAGGAGGAGTTGCATGCCACAGTAGATGGTCAACTCCTTTCTCACTTAGTCGGTGAAGTGTCGGAGGTGGACTTTGATGAGACTGGGCTTGCCTCTATGTATGAGTTGAAAGCTTCTAGTCAAAAATCAAAGAGCCAGCGGTCGCGAAAGAGATCCCGTGTATCCAAATCTCCTATAGTTTCTCAATGAATGGAATGTTTTCAAATAGCAGAGGTCTTCGGGACTTGGCTAAACATTTATTCTTTGTTGATTGTCTGAGAGACCATAATTTGAATTTTCTGGATATTTCTGAGACTGGTAGACGGGATTTTTCACAATCCCTACTCAATTGCCTTTTTGGTGGAGTGAACTTTACGTGGATATCACGTCCGCCGCGCGGTCGATCTGGGGAGATCCTGTTAGGCGTTAGAGATGAGACTATGGAAGTTTTAGCTAGTTCGGTGGGAGATTTTTTTATAAAACTCCATATCCGTAACAAGGCTGACAATTTCACATGGTCTTTAGTCGCTGTATATGGGGCCGCTCAGGATGTTTATAAGGCTGACTTTTTACGTGAGCTTGTGAATTTGTCAAAGGACAATCCATATCCTATTCTTATAGGAGGGGATTTTAATTTGCTCAGATTTCCTCACGAGAAGAGTCGGGGCCGGTTCGATGAACATTGGTATTTTCTATTCAATGTTGTTATAGACAGTCTGGACTTGAGAGAGGTTACAATGTTAGAAAGGCAATTTACATGGGCTAATAGTCTTCCGGAGCTAACATACGAAAAATTAGATAGAGTGCTTATGGATACTGACTGGGAACAAAAGTTTCCTATGGTAACTGTTCGCGCTCTAGAACGCATTGAGGCATTGTCGGATCATGCTCCTTTACTTTTATCTTTTGGATCACCGCCACGGAAGTCTACGAATAAGTTTAAATTTGAACTCAGTTGGATGATCCGTGATGGTTTTTACGAGATGGTTAAGGATATTTGGGAAAAACCGGTCGGTGGCCAAACGCCTATTCTTCGATGGAATAAAAAAAATGCGTACTTTAAGCAAGTTCCTTCGGGGATGGGCCAGGCACACAGCTGGTAACCTAAAAAACGAAAAATTACGCCTAACATCTATAATTGATGACTTAGAGGCTTCCGCAGAAGTCAGGCCATTAACTGCACAGGAAATTGAGCTTAAAAGCCAATCGAATGCGGAGATAGCCCGACTTCTGTGCGAGGAGGAACGCAAATGGTACCAACGCTCTAAAGCAAAATTCATCCTGGAAGGAGATGCGAATACTAGGTACTTCCATGTTGTTGCTAATGGCAAGCATAAGAAGAAACTTATTCATTCTCTGATTCAGGATGAAGTTATGATTGAGGGACAGGAGCATCTGAAGTCATATATCACTACCTATTATAAATCCTTGTTTGGGGCCCCAGAGGAAAATTCTTTCTCTATGGATGAGTCCCAAACGTCCGATATTCCCCAGGTTTCTGATGAAGAAAATAACTTTCTAATTGCCTCATATACCGAGGAAGAGGTCAAGAAAGCGCTTTTTCAAATGGAACATAACAAAGCACCAGGACCCGATGGCTTCCCAGCGGAATTTTACCAAAAATTCTGGGACGTTATTAAGGAGGACCTGATGAATTTGTTTGGGTTTTTACAAGTCGGACAATTAGATCTCTTTAGACTTAACTTTGGCAATATAATTTTACTGCCTAAGGTTAACAATGCAGAACGTATACAACAGTATCGTCCAATCTGCTTATTTAATGTTAGCTTTAAGATTTTTACGAAGATTGTCACGATTAGACTAAACTCAGTTGCTGACAATGTTGTTATACCGTCTCAAACCGCGTTCATGCAAGGAAGAAGTATCCTAGATGGTGTTGTAATTTTGCATGAAACAATCCATAAACTACACTCAAAAAATTAAATGGTGTATTGTTCAAGATTGACTTTGAGAAGGCATACGACAAAGTTAATTGGTCTTTCCTCTAGCAAACTCTCTGCATGAAAGGTTTTTCTAAGGAGTGATGCTCTCTTATTCAGTCGTTTGTGTCTGGGGTACTGTTGCCATTAAAGTAAATGAAGATACTGGCAAATACTTCCAAACCAAGAAAGGACTGAGACAAGAAGATCCATTATCGCCTTTACTATTTAATATAGTGGCTGATATGTTGGCTATCCTTATTGAGAGAGCAAAGGCTGATGGTTAAATTGAAGGAGTGGTTCCACATCTTATTGATGGTGGACTTTCTATTCTTCAATACGCCGATGATACAATTCATTTTATGGAACATGATCTGGAGAAGGCTAAGAATCTAAAATTGATATTATCAGCATTCGAGCAGCTATTCGTGTATGAATTATGCCCTAGAGGCAATAATAAAGATGTTATTATTATAATTCTTGTTCATGATAAAGTTTATATTCCATGCTAGAATTGTATTAAGCGGAAACTTTAATACTTGTGTGGTTTGTAAACAACACCGTGTCCCTAGTATGCCTCTATGGACTAGCTCATTGATTATTGATGGTTAAGGTTTCCTAACCATAGACATGATTTGTCAATTAATAATGAGATCATATCATTGGGAGAATGATATGATGGACAGACCCAAACTAAGCGAAGAAATTAGATCGTGTCATCGTGTTCATCTTTGTGAAGCTTTTCTTATGTCAAATATTGTATTCCTTAGACCATGAGATAATACAACTCCCTAGTATCGGAAGAAAGCTTTGAGGTCATCAAACGTCATCCTATGAGAGGGTGATCATAAAGGTGTCTCTCAGGCGATCGGAAAGTACCTGTTGGGTTGTATGTATCGAGATGGGATTTGTCCCTCCCAAGTCGGAGAGATATACTTCGGGCCCACTCAGTAATCGATATCAACACCGCTTGCAAGCATGTGGTTAAGGAGTTAATCACAAAGTGATATCGGATTACGGAATGAGTAAAGTACTTGCTGTGAACGAGATTGAACTAGGTATGACGGTACCGACGATCAAATCTCGGGCAAGTAAAATATCGCGAGACGAAGGGAATATATATATGGGATTGATTGAATCCTGGCATCGTGGTTCATCCAATATGATCATCGATGAATGTGTGGGAGTCAATATGGGTTTCCAGACCCTGCTGTTGATTATTGATAGAAGATCATGTCTGCATATTCTCGAACCCGAAGGGTCACACACTTAACGTGTCTCGATGCTAGGATAGATTGGATAATTGGTTTATGAGTTTTTGTTCGGAGTCTCGGATGGGATCCGGGACATCACGGGAGGTTCCGGAATGGTCCGGAGAATAAGATTCATATAAGGCAATGCAGTTTTTGGAGTTCGGAATTGTTTCGGGTTAATCGGTATTGTACCGGAAGCTTCTAGAACCTTCTGGAGGGGGACCAACGTGGCCCCACCTGCCGGGAGGGGGCATGGGCCTATGAGGGAGTGCCCTGGTCGCATTGGTCCAGGGGCACAAGGCCCCATAGGGCCCAGCCGGCCAGATCTAGGGCAAACCCTAGGAAAGCTTCTAGAAGGGGGGAACTTGCCCCCCACTCCTCCCTCCTTGGCCGCCGGCCTAGGGCTTGGGGGACGGGCTAGGGCTGGCGCCCACCCCTATATATACAGAGGTCTGGGGAGCACCCTCCCCCCACACCTCCTCCACAACCCTAGCCACCCTGCTGCCCTCCTCTCTCTCTCCCTCCCGACTGCACGTAGGCGAAGCCCTGCTGCAGAAACTCTCCACCACTTGCACCGCGCCGTCGCGTTGTAGATCCAATCCGTATCTCCACCATACTTGCTGGACCGAGGAAGGAGGATACGTCGAGGTGCCGCACGTGTGCATCTCTCGGAGGCATCGCCACTTGCGGTGTTAGATCGGATCGGATCGCGAGGAGGAGAAGCGAGTACGACTACACCACCCACGTTCCGACGAACGTTCCGCTGTGCGAATCTTCAAGGGTATGAAGATCTCATCCAATCCCCCTCGTTGTTTGCATCTCCTAGATTAGATCTTGGCTTTCCCGTTTGCATCCGTAGAATTTTTTTGATTTACTATGCTGCGAAAACCCATCAGTGGTATCAGAGCTAGATCTATGCGTAGATGTGTTTCACGAGTAGAACGCAACATGGTTGTTGCGGGCGTTGATGTTTTCTGTTGCAAGCCTCTTGTTTGTGTTCTTCTTATGACGCGGGATAGTGAGATTGAAGCGGTCCAGGCCAACCTTACGCGACGTCGTTCGCGAGACCGGCTCCGCACTTGACGTGTGGCTTGTTCCACACATGCGGCTGGTGGATGCCAGTTTCTCTCACTATAGTTGTCATGGGATTTACACCGGAGTTTGGCAACCATAATATCACCGTTGTGGCTTTCCGTAGGTAAGAATCGTTCTTAGCTTGCTACTCCCATAAGCCACGTAAAACATGCAACAACAAAGTAGAGGCGTCTAACTTGTTTTTGCAGGGAGTGTTTTCCGTGATATGGTATGGCCCAAGATGTGATGTGTGTATTGTATGCGATGATCATGTCTTGTAATGTTTCACGACTTGCATGTCGATGAGTACACAACCGGCACGAGCCATATGGTTGTCTTTATAATTGTGTATGACCTGTGTGTCAACTTCTTGTACGCCATGTAATAGTTTCACTTTATCGCTAAGTAGTTAGCAATAGTTTTAGTTGCTATTCGTGGTGAAGGCAATCGTGGTGGAGTGATGGAGATCATGCCGGCACGCACAAGATGGAGATCATTGCGCGAAGATTGTCTATACCATGTCACATAAAGTTATATGCATGTGATGTTTATCCTTTTATGTATCTTATTATGCTTAGATCGCGACGGTAGCATTATAAGATGATTCCTCACTTAAAGATCAAGATAAAACTGTGTTCTCCCCATGTATGCACAGTTGCGAAAGTTCGTCGTGTCCAAGCATCACGTGATGATCGGGTGCTATAGACTCTATGTTCACATACAACGGGTGCAAGCCAGTTTTGCACACGCGGAAATACTTGGGTTTGACTTGACGAGCCTAGCATGTACAGACATGGCCTCGGAACACATGAACCGAAAGGTTAAGCATGAGTCATATGAATGATATGGTCGACACTTCGTTGTCCACCATTGAAGCCACATCTCTTCTCGTGAAGATCGGATTAGGTGTGGTGAATTTGGATCGTGTTCACTAAACAACTTGAGGGATGTTGAATTTAGTGGGAGTTCATCTAGTAATTTGATTAAGTTGAACTAGTTATCATGAACATAGTCTAATTTGTACTTGCAAACATTTTAGATCAAATGGCTAAGTCCAACTTCAACTTCAACGTTTTTGCTGAGAAGGAAAAGCTTAAAAACAATGGGTCTAACTTCACCAATTGGTTCCGCAATCTGAGAATCATTCTCTCTGACGGTCAAAAGGAATATGTCCTTGAGAATGCGTTAGGTGACGCCCCTGCTGTAGATGCGCCGGCTGATGAGAAAGCTGTCTATCAGTCACGCAAAGATGATTATGGTGTGATTAAGAGCACCATGTTGTTTGCTATGGAATCGGACCTTCAAAATCGTTTTGAAGACTATCCCGGGCCCTTTGAGATTCTTGAGGAGCTGAAAACCATGTTTCAGACTCAGGCCCGTTCTGAGAGATGAGATCTCTGAGAAATTCTTTAACTGCAAGATGGAGGAAGGGAGTTCCGTTAGTGAGCACGCCATAAAGATGTCGGGCTACACTCAATGCCTTGAGCAACTGGACTGCAAGATTCCAGAGGAGCTCAAGATTGACAGGGTTCTGCAATCACTCCCTCCCAGCTACAAAAGTTTTGTAGTGACTCACAATTAGATTGGTTCCACTGATACGATCACCGAGCTCTTCGCAAAGCTGAAGGCTGCGGAGGTGGACATCAAAAAGGATAATCATGTGTTGATGGTCAACAAGCCCCGCACCTTCAAGAAAGGTAAGGGTGCAAAGAAGCCCTTCAAGAAAGGCGGCGGCAAGCGCGTTGCCCCTGCTGAGAAGAAGCTCAAGTCTGGACCCAAGCCGGACACTGAGTGCTTCTATTGCAAGGACAAGGGTCACTGGAAGCGCAACTGTCCGAAGTACTTAGCGGACAAGAAGGATGGCACCATCAAAGGTATATTTGATATACATGTTATTGATGTTTTCCTTACTATCCCTTATTGTAGTGCCTGGGTATTTGATACTGGTTCAGTTGCTAATATTTGTAACTCGAAAAAGGAGCTACGGAATAGACGGCGGCTTGCGAGGGATGAGGTGACGATGCGCGTTGGCAACAGATCAAGAGTTGATGTGATGGCCGTTGGCACGCTCTCCTTAGTTTTACCTTCGGGATTAGTTTTAAACCTTAATAAGTGTTATTATGTGCCTGCGTTGAGCATGAACATTATTTCTGGATCGTGTTTATTGCAAGATGGTTATTCATTTAAATCGGATAATAATGGTTGTTCTATTTATATGAGTAACATCTTTTATGGTCATGCACCTGTTGTGAATGGTTTATTTCTTCTGAATCTCGAAAGGGATGAAACACACATCCATAACATTGAGGCTAAGAGCTGCAAAGTAGATAGTGATAATACTACTTATTTGTGGCACGGTCGTCTAGGTCATATTGGTGTAAAGCGCATGAAGAAACTCCATTCTGATGGACTTTTGGAGTCTCTTGATTTTGAATCATTTGACACATGCGAACCATGCCTCATGGGCAAGATGATCAAAACCCCGTTCTCTGGAATGATGGAGCGAGCAACGGACTTGTTGTAAATCATACATACCGATGTATGCGGACCGATGAGTGTTTCGACGCGCGGTGGATATCGCTATTTTCTCACTTTTACCGATGACTTAAGTAGATATGGGTATATCTATTTAATGAAACATAAATCTGAAACATTTGAAAAGTTCAAGGAATTTCAGAATGAAGTGGAGAACCATCGTAACAGAAAAATTAAGTTTCTACGATCCGATCGTGGAGGTGAATATTTTAGTTATGATTTTCTCACGCATCTTAAAGCAAGCGGAATCGTTTCGCAACTCACGCCACCCGGAACACCACAACGCAATGGTGTGTCTGAACGCCGGAATCGAACCCTATTAGATATGGTCCGATCGATGATGTGTCTCACTGATTTGTCGTTACCATTTTGGGGTTATGCATTAGAAACCGCTGCATTCACTTTAAATAGGGCACCATCTAAATCCGTTGAGACGACACCTAACTGTGGTTTGGTGCTAAACCTAAGTTGTTGTTTCTTAAAGTTTGGGGATGCGAAGCCTACGTCAAGAAGTTGATGCCGGACAAGTTCGAACCCAAAGCGGGGAAATGCGTCTTCATAGGATACCCTAAGGAAACTATTGGGTATACCTTCTATCACATAACCGAAGGCAAAGTGTTTGTCGCAAAGAACGGTTCCTTTCTTGAGAAGGAGTTTCTCTCGAAAGAAGTGAGTGGGAGGAAAGTAGAGCTAGACGAGGTTGTTGAACCTTCTCTTGAATTGGAGAGTAGCGCAGCACCTGAAATTGTTCCAGTGCCGCCTGCACCAACAATAAAGGAAGCTAATGACAAGGATCATGAAGCTTTGGACGATGTTGCTACTGAACGTCGCTGGTCGACAAGGTCGCGTGCCCCTCCTGAGTGGTACGACAACCCTGTCTTAACTGTCTTGTTGGTAGAAGACAGTGAACCTACGAACTATGAGGAAGCGATGATGAGCCCAGACTCTGAGAAATGGTAGAGGCCATGAAATCCGAATTGGGATCCATGAGCGAAAACCAAGTATGGACTTTGGTGGACCCTCCTAGCGACCGAAAGGCCATTGAGTGCAAATGGATCTTCAAGAAGAAAACGGACGCGGATGGTAATGTTACCGTCTATAAAGCACGACTTGTCGCAAAAGGTTTTCGACAAGTTCAAGGTGTTGACTACTATGAGACTTTCTCTCCCATAGCGATGTTTAAGTCCATTCGGATTTTGTTAGCAATTGTTGTGTTTCATGATTATGAAATATGGCAGATGGATGTCAAGACTGCGTTCCTCAATGGCAACATTGATGAAGAGTTGTATATGATGCAACCCGAAGGTTTTGTCAATCCTAAGGATGCTAATAAAGTATGCAAACTTCAGCGTTCCATTTATGGACTGAAGCAAGCATCTCGGAGTTGGAACCTTCGTTTTGATCAAGTGATCAAGAGCTTTGGATTTGTTCCAAATTGCTACGAAGCTTGTATCTACAAGAAAGTGAGTGGGAGCTCGGTGACATTTCTGGTACTATATGTGGATGACATATTGATTATTGGAAATGACATTAACATGCTTAACGATGTGAAGAGTTATTTGAACAAGTGTTTTTCAATGAAAGACCTAGGTGAATCTGCTTATATATTGGGCATCAAAATCTATAGAGATAGACAAAGACGCCTGATAGCTTCAAGCCAAAGTACATACCTAGACAAAGTTCTGAAAAGGTTCAGAATGGATAAGGCAAAGAAAGGTCCAGTGCCTATGTTGTCAGGTAAGATATTGAGCAAGGCTTAGTGTCCAGCTATGGTAAATGATAGAGAAGCTATGAGCAAAGTGCCTTATGCCTCGGCCATAGGTTCTATCATATATGCCATGCTGTGTACTAGACCGGATGTGTCCAATGCTCTTAGTTTGACGAGCAGATATCATAGTGATCCAGGAGTGGAACACTGGACAGCCGTGAAGAACATCCTAAAGTACCTAAATAGGACTAAAGAAATGTTCTTAGTCTATGGAGGTGATGAACAAATCGTCATAAAAGGTTGCGTCGATGCTAGTTTCGACACCGACAAGGATGATTCTAAATCTCAGACAGGATACGTTTATATTTTGAATGGAGGAGCTGTGAGCTGGAGAAGCTGCAAGCAAAGCGTGATCGCGGGATATACAGTAGAAGCGGAATACATGGCTGCTGCAGAAGTGTCAAGTGAAGGAGTTTGGATCAGGAACTTCATCACTGATCTTGGCGTGGTTCCAAGTGCATTGGACCCACTGGAGATATTGTGTAATAACATTGCTGCCATAGCACTCGCAAGTTTCATATCAACCAAGATATCATCTAAAGACCAAGCATATCAACCGCAAGTTTCATATAATCCGAGATTATATAGCAGACGGAGATCTGAAGATTAGCAAAGTACATACAGATCTGAATGTCACAGATCCATTGACTAAACCTCTTCCACGTGCAAAACATGATCAGCACCTTAGTGCCATGGGTGTGAGATTGTTGCCAAATGTAAACTAGATTATTGACTCTAGTGCAAGTGGGAGACTGTTGGAATTATGCCCTAGAGGCAATAATAAAGATGTTATTATTATAATTCTTGTTCATGATAAAGTTTATATTCCATGCTAGAATTATATTAAGCGGAAACTTTAATACTTGTGTGGTTTGTAAACAACACCGTGTCCCTAGTATGCCTCTATGGACTAGCTCATTGATTAATGATGGTTAAGGTTTCCTAACCATAGACATGAGTTGTCGATTAATAATGAGATCATATCATTGGGAGAATGATATGATGGACAGACCCAAACTAAGCGAAGCAATTAGATCGTGTCATCGTGTTCATCTTTGTGAAGCTTTTCTTATGTCAAATATTGTATTCCTTAGACCATGAGATAATACAACTCCCTGGTATCGGAAGAAAGCTTTGAGGTCATCAAACGTCATCCTATGAGAGGGTGATCATAAAGGTGTCTCTCAGGTGATCGAAAAGTACCTTTTGGGTTGTATGTATCAAGATGGGATTTGTCCCTCCCAAGTCGGAGAGATATACTTCGGGCCCACTCGGTAATCGATATCAACGCCGCTTGCAAGCATGTGGTTAAGGAGTTAATCACAAAGTGATATCGGATTACGGAACGAGTAAAGTACTTGCTGTGAACGAGATTGAACTAGGTATGACGGTACCGACGATCCAATCTCGGGCAAGTAAAATATTGCGAGACGAAGGGAATATATATATGGGATTGATTGAATCCTGGCATCGTGGTTCATCCGATATGATCATCGATGAATGTGTGGGGAGTCAATATGGTTTTCCAGACCCCGCTGTTGATTATTGATAGAAGATCATGTCTGCATATTCTCGAACCCGAAGGGTCACACACTTAACGTGTCTCGACGCTAGGATAGATTGGATAATTGGTTTATGAGTTTTTGTTCGAAGTCTCAGATGGGATCCGAGACATCACGAGAGGTTCCGGAATGGTCCGGAGAATAAGATTCATATAAGGCAATGCAGTTTTTGGAGTTCGGAATTGTTTTGGGTTAATCGGTATTGTACCGGAAGCTTCTAGAACCTTCCGGAGGGAGACCAACGTGGCCCCACCTGCCGGGAGGGGGCATGGGCCTATGAGGGAGTGCCTTGGCCGCATTAGGCCAGGGGCACAAGGCCCCATAGGGCCCAGCCGGCCAGATCTAGGGCAAACCCTAGGAAAGCTTCTAGAAGGGGGGGAACTTGCCCCCCACTCCTCCCTCCTTGGCCGCCGGCCTAGGGCTTGGAGGAGGGGCTAGGGCTGGCGCCCAGCCCTCTATATATAGAGGGCTGGGGCGCACCCTCCCCCCATACCTCCTCCACAACCCTAGCCACCCTGCTGTCCTCCTCTCTCTCTCTCCCTCCCGACTGCATGTAGGCGAAGCCCTGCTGCAGAAACTCTCCACCACTTGCACCGCGCTGTCGCGTTGTATATCCAATCCGTCTCTCCACCATACTTGCTGGACCGAGGAAGGAGGAGACGTCAAGGTGCCGCACGTGTGCATCTCTTGGAGGCATCGCCACTTGCGGTGTTAGATCGGATCGGATCGCGAGGAGGAGAAGCGAGTACGACTACATCACCCACGTTCCGACGAACGTTCCGCTATGCGAATCTTCAAGGGTATGAAGATCTCATCCAATACCCCTCGTTGTTTGCATCTCCTAGATTAGATCTTGGCTTTCCCGTTCGCATCCGTAGAATTTTTTTGATTTACTATGCTGCGAAAACCCATCAATCCAGGCTTAAAATAAACTTCCATAAGAGTGATTTGTATTGTTTTGGCAAGGCCCAAAACGAGGCTTACCTATATGCTGAACTTTTCAGCCATGGTCAGGGCCAGTTTCCAATCGATTATTTGGGAATACCGATTCATTATCGACGTCTCACAATTGCTGAATGGAAACATGTTGAGGAAAGGTTACAAAAACGTCTTAATAGTTGGAGTGGATTATTTCCGTTCAAGGTTCTTTTGGCAAGGGGATAGTGAGAAAAATAAATATCGACTGGCCAGATGGAATGTGGTTTGCCAACCGAAGGAATTTGGTGGACTAGGCATACACGATATGCAAGTCAAAAACACCGCACTCCTGGGAAAATGGCTTTTAAAACTACTTACAGAAGATGGTGTTTGGCAAACCATGTTATGGAGGAAATATGTGGGGTCCAAGGCTGTGTCTCAAGTGGTTGGAAACCCGGAGATTCACATTTTTGGGCGGGTCTTATGGCCACCAAGAAGCATTTCTTTCGTTTTGGTGCTTTCGAGATTAAAGATGGATCACAGATTAGGTTTTGGGAAGATAGATGGCTTGGCCAAACTACTCTCCGCGAACAATATCCGGCTCTATATTCGATTGTTAGACATAAAGGGGATACAATTTCCACAGTGATGGAAGACTATCCTCCTAATATGTCTTTCAGAAGAAGTATCCTCCTCCTAATGTGTCTTTTAGAAGAAGTCTCATCGGTCCTAGACTGGTATCTTGGAACAATTTATTATTACGATTATCCAGAATACAATTATCGGACGGTGTTGATGTGTTCAAATGGAAACTACTAGAAAGTGGTAAATTTTCTGTTGGCTCACTATATAAAGCCTTGATCCAACCTGATATCCCGGTCGATGATAATAATAAAATTTGGAATATGAAAATACCCTTTAAGACGAAGATATTCACATGGTATCTACGGAAAGGGGTAATTCTAACAAAAGATAATCTTGCAAAGAGAAATTGGCATGGAAGTACACAATGTGTTTTTTATCATCAAGATGAGACAATTCGCCATTTATTCTTCCATTGTAAATTTGCTCGCTCTATATGGTCATTCATCCAAATAGCTTCTGGTTTATCTCCGCCACGTTCTGTAACAGAGGTTTTTGATAATTGGTTGCATGGAATTGTTGATAAGTACAGAGCTTTGTTTAGGATGAGAGCGCTTGCCATTATATGGTCGCTATGACTATGTAGAAATGACAAGATGTTTAATAACATTGTGTCTTCTCCTCTACAGGTTATCTATCGAGCCATGGCTATCCTCCGATCATGGAATATTCTCCAACGTATGGAGTTCCGCGACTTATTTATAGAGGGACGTACGCGATTGGAGGATACGGCGAGGGATATTTTCTTCCAACATGGATGACCAAGTGATTTGAGGATTGATCTGTCTTAGATTCTAGTCATTTATTTACATAGTGCCTTTGTGTAATGATTGTCTACTTTTTACCTTAGCTCTGTCGTCCGTGTGGCTGTGTGCATCTTGGTTATGCAGAGGCCGGGTGTAAACATTAAATTTTTTAATAAATGCGCCTATTTTCAAAAAAAAATGTTTCGTGTAAAATCCATATATGAAACTTAGAGACCCTAGATTATGGTGGAATTTGATAAAAATATAAGTTTGTTTCTGTAAAATATGACGCTGGGCCCGGTAGTTGAAACTTAGAGATGGATGGATTGTGGGTAAGAAAATAATAGCAAAAAACTAATCGAAACTGAACTGTTCACATTTTTGGGGCTGGTTAAAAATATTCTAGATTATTCTTTTGGCTTATTTCTCTTCCTAACCTAGTAAGCAATGTCCAATGCATTTTCATCGAACTGTATATCTCGCTTTGATGGGAACTATCCCAGAGTAATAAGGACCATGTAATTCAAATCAAGGTTTTTTCTATAAATGCACTTTGCATCAGTGAAATGTTGTTGTTGTCAAATTCTCCAGGATTCGTTTCCTATGTCCTAATTTTGTATGAACCTCAACATCTACCCTAACATCATTTTTTACACTCATTTCTGAAGAACCAAGATATTTTGTTTATTGAAATTGACCGCTTCTATATGCTTGCGGGATCTTTGTTGTGCACTTAATTATATTCATATGCTCTTCATTTATGCAATGCAAAGAGTCTGAATTTTTTGAAGACGTGTCCATATGAACCCAATGATATATAAAACTTTCACAGAATAACTTTTATATAGAAGTGCGGAAACATTCAAGGATGTGGAGGATCAGTAAACACACATACATTACCGAGTCCTACATTTGCCATAGTAGGGAAAGTTGTGACCGGCCGGGCACCATGCTAGATGCATACTTGATTAATCCTATCCACATTATCCGTGCATGACCTCTTGTAGATTTCGTTGCGCGATAAATGGTCGTATGGACTCAACTGCTTGACATCTCTCTCACTCTCAAGATCCCAGGATTACCAAACAAAGTTCCACACGAAAGGTCGCCAAATTTGAGCGTCCCTTGGACTTCCCAAATGCCAAAATGCGAGTGGCGGTAGGCAATAGCTAGCTGCCGCTCTGCGGCCGGATGCAGACCAGCCTAGCTAAACCTCTGGAACCTTCATGGGGAGGTAGTACGACGACGTGTCATTCTCATTCCTCTCCCTCTTGGTCTCCTCTGTACTTCCATCGTACTCCTACTTAATTACACGTCGAGTCAAACAAGACCATCATCGGCGTGTACGCTAGAGAGCGACCGGGCACGTGCACTGCATCACGCCGTGTTAGCTGCGCGTGAGAGTTAGCTAGCTGCGGTTAAATCTTCTGAGAGCTTGGTAGAGCCAGGCTGCGCGTGTTAGTTAGTTAGTTAGCCGCGGTTAAATTTTGAGAGCTCGGTCTCGGTAGAGCCTGCGCGTGAGATCGAGTTGCTTTCCGCGTGGCTCTGATATTTCCTGCAGTAATCTGGATAGAGATAAACGGATCCCAGCTGAGATATTAATCATTTCAGGGGGCGACGAACAGGTGTCGTTGCTTCGCGAAGCCTGTGCCGCACTTCTCCCGACCTGTCCAGTCCTGCCTATACTAAAACTGGAGCACCAGAAAGCTAGTTTAGCTACTAGTACTAGTAGATTGATCGCATCAGGAAATCTAGCGCATGATGAAAAAAAGGTGGCAAGCAAAGCGCCGCCCCCGGAAGCAACCGGGGTGAATCATCCTTTCCCCTCGCGCGCGCCGGCCAGACGCTGTCGTGCGACGACGACGGCGACGTCGCCTTGGACATTCACCATCCACTTTTGAAGAAAAATCATAACCGGATTCACATTTTGTTCAACCGGGATGTTAATTAGCGGCACGCGTCTCGTCTCGTTGCCGCTAGCTAGGAGCACTCGGTTGATCGGAGCTTTAACAGCAGCGTCTTCACTCTTTTCTCATTCCCAAACCGAAATCCGGCGGTAAATTTTTTCACTCGTGTTCCCAGTTGTTTCCATGCAAGACAAAATCGACGACATATCGTCCGAATTCGGCTCAAATTCACACAGTTTAAAAAAATATGAATACAGAGCAAGGTTCGGCATAGTTCGACATGAAATTCAACAAACAAAGTTTGGCATAGTTCGCCATATATTGAAACGACACAAAGTAGTCCGCCCTAGTTCGGCCATATCATGTAGCTGCTATGTGTTGCCCACAAGGCCTACGCCGAGGGGAAAGGCTAGCGGCGGACCTTTCTCTGTGGCGGAAGAACCGAATCGCGGTGGGAAATGGTTTGTGTTGTCGACAGTGTTGGCCCACCATTTTTTTCGCTTCATTCAACGTTTCCAGGCGATTCCCGACGCCCCGGATTTGGCCTCCGAAAACCTGAGACCCAAAATGGATCAAATCCAACGAAAACTGTGGCAATTTTTTGCCGATGTTCGGATAAAAACCGACTTAGGGAGGTCCTTCTAAGAATGCTACTCACCAATTAGTGGAGATGCTACAACAGCATCTGTATCTGCACCAATTAACGCCACGCACATCTGTAAATAGTACTAGCAGTGTTCACTCTCTGTCTGAAGTTGACTAAATGTGGCACTTAGCCGACGGAGGAAAAGTTTGTGCCACTTTGTTGGAACCGAGTAGGTAATTACTCTTTTGTTAGGACAGTCACCTCCCCGCCCTGCCCCGGGTGCCGTCTCCCCTGGTTATGCTCCAAATTTTTTGTTTTACTCCTTTGTGCAGTACGTGTTCATGAAATTCTTCTGTACACTTATCGTCAGCACCTAGAAAACGACTCGTCGTTCCCTATTTTTTTAAGTGCAAAAAAGTGGGCATAAAGGCCCCTAGAGAGAATATTTTGAACTTAGAACATACTACAAACTTGGATTGCATCATCGTCATGGCGGAAAGCAGTTTATTAATCCCTGCCTTAAAGGAAGGGATACGATCCCGTAGATTCTACGGTATTTTCCCATCGCACTAGTCCGTGATGTTCCTGAAAAGCTGGCCTTTTGACCGTGAAATAGTATGGGCAATTAGTTGACCGCATGTTCTCTCTCTTGTTCTTTCAAAGGAAATAAGAGAAAAAGGGTATGTTGCTACTCTTTTGGAAGAAAAAAGAATAGAAATTTCCAAAGTAATGTCTAAACCCAAGGATTTCACAAATCAAAGATAAAGGATTCCAGAAAAAAGTAAACACAATTTTCAATTGTCTCAATAGCAAAATTGGATAAAAATAAAGGATAAAAGTCAATTCGTTCGAAATGAGACAACGAAAAGAGTTTAGAAACGACTCAATTATTTTTAAGGATTTCGCCTCTTTGGGTTTTTACGTATATGGCATAATTCATAAATGTAAGTTGTACACATCATGAAGATATGCAAAAGCTCATGAATTTATGAATTTTTTGAACGGTAAAAAAAGACGAATTTATATCTTGCGCGTGCACAAGTTTGGCCCGCTAAAAGATCGTTTCTAGCTCACATCACACAAGAAGCCCGACTAGGTAAGTAGGCCATTGCCGACTTGGCGCACTACTGCCTTGATGGTGTCACTTAGGAGAACAAATTGTCGTGCGCCAAGCTTGTCTCACACGTTGCGCTTTTATACGCCCAACCACACGCACTAGGTGTAGTCTGCCAACTTGTGAGGAAGAGGGGAGAGTTAGAGCATCTCTAGCAGATACAGTAAAAGGACGAACTAAAAAATGTATTTTCAGGTCGTGTTTCGCGGGTATTTTTCAGGTCGCGCACGATAGGGTGGAACAGAAACCAGAAACCCGAATTAGAAAATGGAATATTCTCTTTTCTCAGTTTCGCGCATATGGGATTTGTTCCGCCACAACAAAGGTTGAATCCATATTAAACTATTTTCTGTTAATTTCACCATATATCTCGTATTTTCAAACATAAATATGGTACCAACGTAAAGTAAAAGCCCGAAATTATTAATTGTATATTACAACAATTATCCAATTATAACAATTGTCCAAACAAATTAAATAAACAATAATCCAATTACAACATGAGCATGTCGTTGCCCAACTTGCAGTTGCGAGGGATGGAAAGGCGGCCGACCGTCGAGCCTCGTCGCCTCTTCCTCCTGTCGCCGTCCTCCTCCTTGAGGGCGAGAATGACCACCATCATGTGTTGACGGTGGTTCCCGAGCAGCGTCTCCACATCCGAGTCGTCCAATAAAAATTGCTCGCAAGGGTCCAAGTCCATCTAGAAATCACAGACGATATTTAGAGCTTGCGGAGAGGAGATCTACGAGCTCGAACTTGACCGGCGGCGGATTTTACCTTTGACGGGCGGCGGGAGGACGGCGGCGGTGGGGCGCGACCGGATCTGCGTCGGGAAGAGTTTTCCGACCCATGGCGGCTGGGGAACAGGGTCGGCGGGCTTCGGCGGCCTTCTGCGTGCGAGGAATCGAGTGGGAGCGACCTACATCTATGGCGGACGGCGGCTGTGCGGACGGAAGGGAGGGGAATGAGCTGAAACTTTCCTCCCGCCAACGAAAATGGAGGATATGGTTCGTGTCCAGGTCGGGCTCGAAACCTGGATTTTTCTAGTTCCGCGGGGGTGTTTTCTCGGGGGACCTAAATTTTTATTCGGTCCGGTCGATTTTACTGCGTCTGTTCTGGTCTTTTACAACGCGAAATCGAAAAGTGACGATTATTTTTATAATTTCATCATTTTACGGTGTCCGCTAGAGAGATGCTCTTAGAGCCCAAAGTGTTCACTTCCTCGACGGGGCTCCATGACAAACCTGATGTATTGCATATATAGACGGTGTGACATGGAAGTCGGATGCGAAAAAAACCTAGTGTAGGTCAACCAGGACATCGCTTCACGCCAAATGTGGAGTCAACAAGCTAAGACTTGTGGGACAAAAACCTACATATATTGGTACTTACGAAAATAGATAGCCAAATTTGAAAATTTTAAACTTTATTATAAGATAACTGCAAAAAGGTTGCTTACAAAAATGTTGTGGTACTCGGAGAAAAAAGAGCTGAAAATGTCTTTGGTTCCTAAGCACAAGTGCTCTCTTTATTTTAAAAATTAAAAAAAGTTTTGAATTTTTTTGAAAATAATTCTGCACGTGTTGTATCCCACAAACATGCAAAATCCTGACACAAAATTCCTTATATTGTAGGCTATATAAAAATAACAAAATTTGATAAAGTTTGAGGACTTGAAAATGCATGAAGAGATCCACAGTTTTATCATTTGTGTGTAGCTCACAAAACAAAGTATTTTAAAAAATGATATTTTACACGTTTGTGGAAAAGATCATTGGCTACATATGAATATTTTCTTTATTTTCTTCTAAAACCTATAAATATAATTTTACATTTTTAAAAAAATAGCAGGAGCACCGGTGCTCGGGTCTCTACTCGTATAGCGGATGAAAGTCAAGGACCGTTGTCATTTTCCTAGTGCCCAGGAAGGAAGATTAACTCCATCAACAGCTATCTTGATCAGACGTCACTGAGAATAATACAGACCACTCCGATGTTTTCAAACTGTGATGGCTCCAGCCTTGAAAAAAGGATAAAATAATCGCGCGATGGCTACCGCAGAATCCATAAATATGGGGACAGAGACGCGTACTATGTCACTCGTATAAGCAAAGGATTACGTGAAAGCAGCAGGAAGTAATATTGGGTTTTCTCCATGTACCACCTGTCCTCCTCTCCTGTGCACAGGTTCTGAAATCGTACTAAATCAGATGCCTCTTTTATTGTCGAAAGGTGTTTGAGACGGCAGCACCGCGGCTGGCCGGTAAGGAAGCATCATACGAACCTTCCTCCTGTCCAAAAGCATCTTCCATTGTTATCCTGAGTTACATTACTATTTTTAAGTTGCGAAAATAGAGTTACAGTACTATGTTTTATTTTTGTTTTGCTTCCAATAATTTACTTGCATGATCAATATCTACTATTTTCTTACCGGATTCACGAATGTTGCCGATTGGTCTAGAACTTGCTTTCTAACCGGGTTCTAAAATAAATGCTCACCAAAAGCCCTTTTACGAAGATACAGCCATCCGTCGTGACCCGGATCCAATATAGTACTCTTTAATTGATAAGATCTTGTTATAAACACAACAAACAAATAACAAATAAAGAAAACAAGAATATGTAGGGGACACAAAATTTTAACATGAAAAAATCTCTCCCACTTCGACAATAAAAGAGGCATAATAGTAGTACACGTTTACACGAAAACAAGGACATCCATCAAAACTTTACTATAAGAGCCAGTGTTTACACAACGCCGATGCAACTTATCCCAGCCGACAGCCTCGCTCCACTTATGAAAAGGTAGTCTTTAATGAATTTAGATCAAACTTCAACAAATCTTCTCTTACAACACAATCTCTCATCAACCGGGTTCATAACCGCATCACAATATTGATAATCTTCTATTACAACGCAATCTCTCTCCGATCTCATCTTCTAGACTCCTCACATCGCAACAAATCCTAATCTCGAGTTGAATAACATACTAGTTTGTAACCGGTAAGCATTAAGCAACATGAGACATGAGCAGGATGGGTGAGACACGGACTAACTGCTCTAGACGTTGCCAATGCCACGTCCTACCAAATCAAATTGTTGCCCTCGTTGCTCCACTTATCGAATTGACTTGACAGAAGATTCCAACCTATAGTTTAAACGGATTTTAAGGGATCAAGTTGCGTTTTTGGTACTACCATCTTGACATTATATTAAGAAGAGTGGTGCAACACCATCAAAGTCATGAGCAAAGAGACTCAACTCGGGTGCGGTCGACATATGTCAAAGTGGTTTTAATTGCAAGTAACTACATGTCTCAACGTTCAGCTGCTTTTGCTAGGCATGGGAAAACTATCCTAGCTAAGCCAGATTAAATTTCTGATTTTTCCCTGTCTTTTGGTGGTTTCCTGTCATGTTTACACCTTAACTTAAACATGCCCTTTGTATTGGAACCTTTATTTCCCCCTTTAATAGAAAAGACAGAGTTTCTGCCGGTTGCTCTAACAAAACTCGGGTGCACAGGAAGGGCCTCACCCCTCTCCACCACTGAGTACACCTCGGTAAGATCATTTTATAACCTAATGGCAGAGGTGATATCTGAAAAGAGAGAACAAACTCCTTCATTTTGGATGGGTAAGGGCATCTCTAACCAAACTACACAAGTTTAGAGGAGTAAACCTCTCGAGAAAACTTAGAGGAGTAAAAGTACTCTAACCAAAAGCGTTTTCTAACCAAAGTACAAACCTTAGAGGAGGAAATTATATGATCACCGCAAAACTCGATCAAATTTTGACCTAATTTTGGTCGATTCGAACCGAATTTGAAACCTAATATTTCATTTACGTTAATTTGTACATATTATACCTGTCGAAGGAAGATTTGACCTAAACCTAACCTAATCCTTGTCCCAGTCGAAGGAGGAGCAGTCGTTGTCGAGGTCGATAACTGTCGGCGCCATCAACGGTCATGCGCCATCGTCGACGTCCTCCTCCATCACCCTGGCCGACGCGGAGCTGCCGACAACCCCACATCGCTGACATCCTCCTTCTTTCTCCTCGCCGCATCCGCCTTTCGCTTCGCCTCGACGAATTCCTCTAGTTGTTGCCGCTCCTTCTCGATGAGCTCAGGGTTGAGGCCGGCGAGCGCTGTCACCATCGCCGCGTCTTGGCGCTCCACCTCATGGCGCTCGCAGGCCTCATGGTCCTCTCGTCGCTCATGGTTGGAAACGAGTCGGAGACCGTCCGATTCTAAGCTGGCACCAGTCCATCAAACAACAGGAAGTTCAGATCGCCACAGTCGGAGCCGTGGAGCTCGACGTTCTTCATGTCGTACACAAACGCCGCCTTCTCCGGTGATAGGAAGCTCCCGATACATGCCTTCTGGTGGGTGTTGCGGTCGATGATTTCGGCCACCCACGAGCCCCACGACCGCTTCCACACGCCGCAGTAGACCAGTGTTGGTGGCACTCGCAGGTTGAAGGTGTGATACGTCCAAAACATATCTACTTTCTGAAGGGGTTCGTAGCATGGAAAACAAAAAAATTCTACCGCATGAACACACAATCAAGATCTAATCTATGATCAAGCCAAGATCTATCTACTAGATTGTAGCAACAAGTCGATAGAGGAACTCACCCTCGAAGATTCCAAAGCGGTTAACGAGAGCAGATTCTCGTGGGTGATGTAGTCGTACACTTGCCGATCTCAAGATTGCGTAGACGATCCTTCCGGCGCTGCGTTCCGGCAGCGCTTCCACAGTCGGTCACACGTTCGGTACTCGATGAAGACCTTCCTCTCCCTTGTTCCAGCAGGCAGCGGAGGTTGTAGTACTCTCCTCGCAATTCCGGCAGCACGACGGCGTGGTACCGGAAGTAGATGGGAGATCTCGCAGGGCTTCGCCTTAAGCCGGAGCGAGTATGGTGGACTATGAGAGAGCCTTGGTGATCTAGGGTTTAGACACACCAATTAGAAGGGGCTAAACCAGCGGCTAGGGCAATTAGAAGCTCTAACTCAGCGGCTTGGGAGAAATCCCTAGGCTGTGGCTAGGGTTTAGGTTTAGAGGTAGGGAACTTGTGTCTAGGAGGGGAGCCCTGCCCCTCCTCTTATAGGTGGAGGGAGGCGCGCCTGGGGAGGGGAGTCCCTCCCCAACTCGGACCCAAGGTGGGCCGGCGGTGGGAGGAGGAACTCCTCCCCCAAGTCGGTTTCAAACCTCCTTCTCCTCTTTCCCAAAACTAGCCGTTTGACTTTCAAACTAGCCGTTTGACTTTTCAAACTAGGATTTGAATAAACCCTCTATTTGGTACAGCGATGACACCAAGTACATAATGCAATCATACCAACTTGATATAACACATTCATGTACCCTTCCCCTCCGGAGTGCCGGACATTCCGGAACCTTCTAGAACATTCCCGATGAAAACACCGGAATCATTCTATAACCCCGAAATAGGACTTTCCTTGTATGAATCTTATTCTCCGGACCATTCCGGATCTCCTCGTGATATCCCGGATCCCATCCGAGACTCCAAACAGCATTCGGTCTCTTACTCATCATTCCATAACTACTCAACAACATCGAATCCTTAAGTGTGTCTCCCTACGGTTCGTGAATTATGAGGACATGATCGAGACACTTCTCCGATCAATAACCAATAGAGGAATCTGGAAATTCATATGGCTCCCACATATTTCTACGATTACTTTGCGATCGAATGAACCACTTACATACGATACCAATTTCCCTTTGTCTCACGATATTTTACTTATCTGAGGTTATGATCGTCGGTATCTCTGCATACCTAGTTCAACCTCGTTACTAATAAGTACTCTTTTCTCGTTCCCGTGGTATGTGATCCCTTGTGAGCCAGTCACATGCTTGCAAGCTAATTGGATGACATTCCACCGAGAGGGCCCAGAGTATATCTATCCGTCATATGGATGGACAAATCCCACTCTTGATCCATGTGTCTCAACCAATACTTTCCGAACACTCAATGCCACCTTTATAGCCACCCTGTTACGGTGTGGTGTTTGATGTCATCAAAGCATCCTTCCGGTAAAGGTGATATGCATGATCTCATGGTCGAAGGAATTAGGTTACTATGTATCAGAAAGCTTATAGCAAATGAACTATATTAAATGACTTGATCTTTATGCTACGCTTAACTATAGGAGTATGTCCATCACATCATTCTCCTAATGATATGACCCTATTGTTAATAACATCTCTATGTTCATGATCAGGAAACCATGATCATATATTAACCAACAAGCTAGTTTAACAAGAGGCTTTACTAGGGACTCTTTTATGTTTACAAATCACACAAGTATTAATGTTTCCGGTTAATACAATTATAGCATGGTATGTAAACATTTATCATAAGTATGAAGATATGATAATAACCACTTTATTATTGCCTCTTGGGCATATCTCCAACAGTCTCCCACTTGCACTAGAGTCAATAATCTAGTTTCAAACCTTTGTGTATTCAACACCTATGGCTTTCTGGTGTTGTATGTACACGATTGCTAGTGGTCAACTGATCTCCGGATCTGACACTTCCAGGTCCGTGTGTAATTGCATGTCTTTGCGTCTCTATGCATCACTCATTCTCTAATGAGATGGCTTTGTATAATTTTGGTCCTTCGGTGAGACCTTTAGTTCTTTGGGGTTAAAACATGTTGATAATATTGTCGTACAATATATCTTCATAGTATTATCCCGCTGTGAACTACACCTAGTTTGACAACAAACTACTTGACACAAATGCCCTCTTTAGCTGCTATTATAGCAGTCATACACTTAGCCTTTTGTTGTAGTATCTGTCACAATGCCTTAACTTTGGAACTCATCCAAATCCATTATGGAACTTACTTTCCATTATATTGTGCCACCCTTAGTTTAGATTGAGATAAACTTAATTTGTATCAAGGTAATACTTTTACAATGAACTAACCATCTATTTGCCACTTCTACAAAATAATATACTCTTAGTTCTTCCAAAAGATCATAAGAATATCCTTACTATCGTCCAATGATCATCTTATGAATCATTCTGGTATATGCTCATAACATTTAGAGCATAGGACATATCTGGATTTGTACATATCACAGTATGATTGATATAAGTACTCTTTGTGATTTCATACATCAAGTATCAATCTATACTTGAATCTTTGTTTCACTTACCAAGTGTCAATACACTTGAATATATCATCAATATTGAACTCATTCAATCCTTTCTGTGTGACAAGAACCTTTCTTGTAGTTTCTATATGAACTCATTCAATACATCATCTATGTACTTTCGGCACAACCATATTAGCGTCTATTGATGCCAAATATTTGGGTTTTGCCTAAGTCTTTCATCAGGATGAAATTCTTAATATGTGTTAATAAAAGATACATCATTTCTAATCAACAATATGTCCTCCACATAATGTATGAGAAATATGTCTTAGCGCTCCCACTTAATTTCTTGCAAATGCAAGCATCTTCATTGTCTCCGATGAAATTAAACTCTTTTAACAGTTTCATCATAGTGAAGATTCCAACTCCGCTATGCTTACTTCAACCATTGAAGTTAGCATATGCATTTAGCATCCTTTGAATTAACAAAACCCTTTGGACCGTGTCATGCACACGTCCTAGGTAACCCTTCTATTAGAAGAACTTGTTTTGTTTATTCAACTACCACATAACAAAATTATATGTAGTGGTTGCTACATTAATCCGTCTAGACTAAATATCGCTATGAAAGATCAAAATCTTGTCATAGTCAACCTTTGAACATTTTGTGAACTCTTTCCCAACATGTCGACTATTTCATAGATGTGAAACATCCATGTCTACTTCTTTATAGATCCAAGCACAACTGTAAGGTCTTACAACTTTCTCGAGGGTCCTTCAGTTCAAAACTTGATTTCTCGTGTATGGAACTATCACGGATTTTATGGCTTCAAGCCATTTGACGGAGTCAGGGCCCATCATCACTTCTTTGCATGTAGTCCGTTCATTATTCTCAAATAATGATTCAACCCTCAAATCTTGGTATTTGATTGTTTACTCGACCTACTTGGTTCAATAGAAACTTAGACCTCCGTGACCGCAACCTTTGAGGCACGTGAGCCATGAGCATTGTTGCTGCCTCCGGAACACTTTTCGGCGCTGCGCAACTTTGCACATATAGCTAAGGTTCCTTTAATCTTATCAAAGTTCTATTGTCCTCCCACTTATCTTTTCACGAAAAATTCCTTCTCAAAGAAACTTGACGTTCTAAGCGACAAATACTTTTGTCTCCGGTGTTTATGGAGGAATACTTAACAGTAATACAAAGACAGTTTCATCCGACTTTGGTTGCAATCATCTTTCTTATGCATAGCATACCAATGTTTAAGAAAGGACTACTTGGGTTTTATCCCAAACCATAACTTTATATGGTGTCATTTCAGCGGATTATGATGGAGATCTTTTCAGTGGAAAACGATAGTCTCTAAAGCTTTTAATCTTTAAAATATAATGGCAGTTCTATGAATTACACCTTTGATCTTACCATGTCAAACAAGGTTTTAATTACATATCTCGAACGCTCCATACTCTTATGGTGTTTCGGAAAATGCAAATCCACAGAACGATTCCTTAAATCTTAGGTATTATGCTAAACTTGTAACTCAAATATCTTCCTTTATGATCTTTATCATAAACTATTTATATTCTTATTACAATGATTTTGCACTTCATCTTGAAAGACTTTGAACTTTTCAAATGTTTCATACTTCATCCTTATTAAGTAAATATTCATATATTCACTCAAATTTTCGGAGAAAGCATATGAAGTTGAAATTCATCGCTGTTGACTACACATAATGGACTTTGTACAACAATATGTACAAGTTCCAATAAGCTAGTCATTCGTTCCCTTTTGGCCTATGAACGAAGTTTTAATTATCTCTAGGAAAGTTTCACAAGCGTCATTTGATCAAAATCAAAAGACTCCAAAATTCCATCCTCATGGAGTTTCTTCATGTTTTCTTTCCAATATAATTTAAACGGCGATGTCACTTCCTAAGTGATCTTTCAATCAATTTGTCTTTCGACATTTTTAGCACTAGTTTTATGGATGTGATTTCTCCAACGAGATTTGTGAATCATCCATCTTTTATGGATTACGGCAATTATTTGAACAACCCTTTTGTTCTCATAATACCTGATAAAACAAATCTTGAAGGCAAGCTTTGATGTTTAACGAGCAACACAATAACCCTTTATTTGTTCTCGATGAACATCCTCACATATTCTTTTGCTAGTTACTTAGGCCATTGTAGTTCATGAATTGTGTTGTTTCGTATGACGATTCACACCAACAAATTCAGTATAAAATACTTAAAAACCACATTGTTTAATAAGAAAAGAATATAGCCATAACATGTATATCATCTATATACTTAAACTGAACAATTCTAGTCTTTTCTTTTCTGCCATATATTTATGAGATTCTCTTTCAGTATTTCCTTTTCTGTTTGAAAGAATCTATCAACATCAACAGTGGAGTCATACATATGACACATAGTCCAAAGCGTGTATAATTAAATACCAATGTCTTTGGACTTGCACTTTGAAGTAGATCACCATCATCAAATGTTTGGTGTGCTTTCAAATTCCATTCTTTAGTAATCTCTTGGTGTGGTAAACACTTTACCTACATCAAATATTCACCCTTATTATGGAATTATCCATGATCAAGCTACTTTTAGCTTATAACGGTGAACTGCGAGTATAATGTTGCTCTCCAAAACATTTTGGAGGTTTAGGACAACTAGTGTCTTCAACCTTTTGCAAATTCTCATCAAATACGAGAACATGACTTTTGCCATATTATACTCTATCATGTTGCAACCAAAACTTTGTTTCAGATATCACAATATCTTCCACACATCATGGTTTCTGAAACAACTCTTTCAGATCCTAGATAACCTTGATATCAAGAATCATGGAGACAAACATGATACTCATACACTAACACTTGGAATTGTCACTCTTGATTTAATACTAATTATTAAACTTCATGGAGTAACCGGAACTTACTGAAAGTTTGCAATAGGACTTTTAAACTTTAGATTAACACTTCAAAACAATACGATACCAGTTCGTAAAGTAACTAACCAGAATTCTATAGTTCTATCATCTCAATTAAAACTAAGCGCAAGGTGGTAAACGGATGCCAATGACTACAACAACTATGCAAATTCACTTTGATTTAATTTATGATAAATAGTGTTCAACTTTTAATCATATTGCCGTTGAACTCCCACTCAAAACAATATCCCTCACATTGTTTTAGTGATCACACGAACCAAATCCACCACATCAAAACCGATCATCACGAGAGTTGATGTAGCTTCAATGGAGAACAATCAACATGTTCATCATATCTACTATATGACTCATGCTTTACCTTTCGGTGATCCGTGTTCCGAGACCATGTCTGTACATGCTAGGCTCGTCAAGATCAACCTTAGCTTCTGCATGAGCAAATCTGGCTTGCTCACGTTGTATACACTCGCAGAATCTGACACACCCGATCATCACGTGGTGCTTCGAAACAACGAGCTTTAGCAACGGTGCTTACTAAGGATGAACACTTTAAAACTTGAAATTGTGTGCTTGAGGGATCATCTTATAATGCTACCGTCGTAAACTAAGCAATACAAGATGCATAAAAGGATTAACATCACATGCAATTCATAATATGTGATATGATATGGCCTTTCTTCTTTGTGCTTCCGATCTCCATCTTCAAGCACGAACATGATCTCCATCATCACCGGCATTGCATCAAGGTTAAAGACGCCGCTCCATGGTTGTCGTCCACCAGCTTCAACTATTACAACTACTTTGAATAGACACGTGGGTCTTAACATAATTTAAAGACAACCATATGGCTCCTGCCGGTTGTCAACTTACAATAAGGAACATTGCATACATCAAATATAATCACAATCATGGCCATATCACATCACAGCACACCCCTGCAAAACAAAGTTAGACGCCTCTAATTTTCTTTGCATGTTTTACGTGGTTTGGGGCTTTCAATAAGTGTCGTTCTAACTTACGAACAAGAACCACAACATTGAGACTAGTATTGTCAATCACCCGTTGTAAATTGAATCTTAACTATGTTGGGAGAAACAGGCACCCGCAAAGCCACTTATGCAATACAAGTTGCATGTCAAGCGTGGAGCAAGTCTCATGAACGATGTCATGTAAGGCTAGACCGGGCCGCTTCATCCCACCATCCCGCAAGATGCAAAGTACACAAGAAGCAATCGACAACAAAAGCATCAACGCCCACAATGACCATTGTGTTCTACTCGTGCAACAGATCTACATATAGACACGGCTCTGATACCACTGAAGGGGTTCGTAGCATGGAAAACAAAAAAATTCTACCGCATGAACACACAATCAAGATCTAATCTATGATCAAGCCAAGATCTATCTACTAGATTGTAGCAACAAGTCGATAGAGGAACTCACCCTCGAAGATTCCAAAGCGGTTAACGAGAGCAGATTCTCGTGGGTGATGTAGTCGTACACTTGCCGATCGCAAGATCGCGTAGACGATCCTTCCGGCGCTGCGTTCCGGCAGCGCTTCCGCAGTCGGTCACACGTTCGGTACTCGATGAAGACCTTCCTCTCCCTTGTTCCAGCAGGCAGCGGAGGTTGTAGCACTCTCCTCGCAATTCCGGCAGCACGACGGCGTGGTACCGGAAGTAGAGGGGAGATCTCGCAGGGCTTCGCCTTAAGCCGGAGCGAGTATGGTGGACTATGAGAGAGCCTTGGTGATCTAGGGTTTAGACACACCAATTAGAAGGGGCTAAACCAGCGGCTAGGGCAATTAGAAGCTCTAACTCGGCGGCTTGGAAGAAATCCCTAGGCTGTGGCTAGGGTTTAGGTTTAGAGGTAGGGAACTTGTGTCTAGGAGGGGAGCCCTGCCCCTCCTCTTATAGGTGGAGGGAGGCGCGCCTGGGGAGGGGAGTCCCTCCCCAACTCGGACCCAAGGTGGGCCGGCGGTGGGAGGAGGAACTCCTCCCCCAAGTCGGTTTCAAACCTCCTTCTCCTCTTTCCCAAAACTAGCCGTTTGACTTTTCAAACTAGGATTTGAATAAACCCTCTATTTGGTACAGCGATGACACCAAGTACGTAATGCAATCATACCAACTTGATATAACACATTCATGTACCCTTCCTCTCCGGAGTGCCGGACATTCCGTAACCTTCTAGAACATTCCCGATGAAACACCGGAATCATTCTATAACCCCGAAATAGGACTTTCCTTATATGAATCTTATTCTCCGGACCATTCCGGATCCCCTCGTGATATCCCGGATCCCATCCGAGACTCCGAACAACATTCGGTCTCTTACTCATCATTCCATAACTACTCAACAACATCGAATCCTTAAGTGTCTCTCCCTACGGTTCGTGAATTATGCGGACATGATCGAGACACTTCTCCGATCAATAACCAATAGAGGAATCTGGAAATTCATATGGCTCCCACATATTTCTACGATTACTTTGTGATCGAATGAACCACTTACATACGATACCAATTTCCCTTTGTCTCACGATATTTTACTTATCCGAGGTTATGATCGTCGGTATCTCTGCATACCTAGTTCAACCTCGTTACTAATAAGTACTCTTTTCTCGTTCCCGTGGTATGTGATCCCTTGTGAGCCAGTCACATGCTTGCAAGCTAATTGGATGACATTCCATTGAGAGGGCCCAGAGTATATCTATCCATCATATGGATGGACAAATCCCACTCTTGATCCATGTGTCTCAACCAATACTTTCCGAACACTCAATGCCACCTTTATAGCCACCCTGTTACGGTGTGGTGTTTGATGTCATCAAAGCATCCTTCCGGTAAAGGTGATATGCATGATCTCATGGTCGAAGGAATTAGGTTACTATGTATCAGAAAGCTTATAGCAAATGAACTATATTAAATGACTTGATCTTTATGCTACGCTTAACTATAGGAGTATGTCCATCACATCATTCTCCTAATGATATGACCCTGTTGTTAATAACATCTCTATGTTCATGATCAGGAAACCATGATCATATATTAACCAACAAGCTAGTTTAACAAGAGGCTTTACTAGGGACTCTTTTATGTTTACAAATCACACAAGTATTAATGTTTCCGGTTAATACAATTATAGCATGGTATGTAAACATTTATCATAAGTATGAAGATATGATAATAACCACTTTATTACTGCCTCTTGGGCATATCTCCAACACTTTCTCGAACACTTTGCTATTGTTTTTTCTCTAAACTTGTGTGATTTGGATACAACTAACCGGACTGACGCTGTTTTCAGCAGAATTACCTTGGTGTCTTATTTTTTTTGCAGAAAATCAACTATCAGGAAAAATCCCGGAAAATATGCCAAAAATTATATTTCACCAGAAGATCCACGGAGCCAGATGCGGTGACCCAGCATACCACTGCATGATATAGTATACTATAGTCGTTGACATAACACCAACGAAACACCGTTCACTAGTATTACATCCCTCAGAATGGCACAACATAAACACAATGAGTCCAATACATGGCTAAAGGTTACAACTCACTCTTTACACAAGATCCAGAGAACACTCTAGGTTAAAGAGAGAGAAAGAACTTCTTACGGAGAAGCATCAAATATAAACAACACAAGAACTATCATACTATTAAAACTAGTATTTTAACTAAGGGATTGGCATTGCTGCTATTGCAATACACTACAGAATTAGGTTCTTTGGCTAGAGATTATATTCATATCTAATCAGTAACTTCGTCTTCACTTGAGTTGATGTATATGTTGACTTCCTTGACTTTATTGAAGAGCTTTAGCTTTGGATGACGAGTCCTGAAGCATAACTTGATGTAGATGTTGTCTATCCCGGCTTCAGAATCTAGCAAGGGTTAAGAAGATACTTTGAGTACGAGCGTACTCAGCAAATTCACTAGAAAAGGAGTGTTTGATGCACTATAACTACAGCCACAGACCATAGGTCGTAGGCAATGCAATTTTTCGTAAACATTTCTTCAAAGGTTGCTTTTATTCTGAAAATCTATGTCCGTCAGCCTTCACGGGTTTACCAGAACTTTCATGGAGTTCCTTTCCCGCAGCGTTCGCAGCTCCTTCCCGGAACAGGGAGTAACAAGTTACAGTTCTTACACTCTGCAGAGGTGTGTTACTTTTCCCATGAGAGATCAACTCCTTGTTGCACAACCGGGCAGCTTACCCGTTCATAATTCCATGTTATGGGGCCTAGTAGATGATCCAAGCCAATCACTGCCCTCTCTGCGACCTCATATGTCTGCATGACCGTTCAGGTTGTCTCACCTTTGTTAAGCCCCCTTTCAGGCAGGCTAAAACCCTGATGAGTTCCTGAAGACTCTATGACCTGGTGTTGTCCTGGAAAGTGCCATATTAAATGGTCCATCCACTAAACACCATCCATAATCTAGACACCAAAAGTGTGGGGCGTAAGGGTGCCCACCCATATGTTGGATCCACACAAGGAATCACAACGTCACGTTAAGGTCGTCTTGCCTCCATAAAAGAGGAAAAGGATACAACTGACTTCTTCGTCCCATTCCAAATCTCATGGTTAACATGTAATATACGGCACACGAATCACTGGCGACATTGGTTGTTAAGTCCTAGATAATATGTTCCTTTACCACCGGAACTTTCATAGTAGGTTATTACCTAATGGTAAATAACCTATAATCATTTTATTATAAAAATAATGTTTTCTGACCTTTTTGAAATGCAAGTGATTACAACACTGGATTTGTAAAGTACTTTACAAAAAATAATCAAAGGACATGAGCAAGTGTGAACTTGCCTTTTGTGGTTGCAAGATTATGCACTCACGGTCTTCAAGGTAATATAAGATCCAAAATCTGAAATTAGCATCATTGGTCCGGTAAGGACTAATGTTTAAAGAAGCAATATGCTCTTATGCATAAGTAATGTGATGCATTTTATAAACGCGAATCTCGGGGTAACGTTGTTCTAGGGTTTGGATACTAGAATTAATGTATTTGAATTGTGTTGTACTTTTGGATGAGTTTTATACTCATGCTTCTTATTAAGGCTTGTGAGTGTTTGTAAAACAATCATAAAATTACAATATCATAAAACAATGGAACACACACAAAAGTGAAATGCTATTCAAGATTGCTTATATAAGAGTTCTTGTTTGAAGTGGCAAAAAGAATAACCTTCGAAGAAAAGGTTTCTCTTCTAAGGTCTAAACAAGCTTTGTGGTTAGTAGAGTTTGGTCGATGTTATTTATGCTTACTCGAATGGTTTGGGTTTAAGATGCTTTACGACTTAACTATATCAGACCAAAGTTAACTATAAAACATATAATAATGTTTATAGTATTATATTTAGATTCTTGTAGACTAAAATTAACTTTAAAACATAGATAGTTTTAAAGTATAATGCTTATAACATTTGTACCTTGTATAATTGGTAATGTTGCCTTAAGGTTACTTAAGAATGGTTATATTTTTCTTTGATGTGGTGATTTTATTGATTTTATAATGGAATAGTATCACTTACCCTTTTTATGGATGAGTGGTTATGGTTTGTAAATCATGGAGTAATGTTACTTAATTGCTTATGAGTTCACTATAATGTTTTAGTATGTTGATAAGCTTGTTTAGCTACAATTTATCTACAATTTTAGAAGATAAGTTTTTATTTAGCTACAATTTATCCTTGATGATTTTATATTTGATAAGGATTTTCTTTAGAAAATATTATACACCTATGGTTGAGAAGGATTCAATAAAATTGTAATTAAAATGTGTTAAACTATTTGGACTTCATACTATTAATGTTGAAGACTAATACTATTTATTAGACTCCATTGGTTAATTTTTAGACATATAAGCAGTTTTTATTTACCTTTATATGAATTATCAATTAAGTAAATAAGTTTAAATTTGAGTTATTAAAGTATTTGAAATTTTTATTTAACTCAAAAGTGAATATTATATTTTTTAACATGTATATTTTTTTGATCATGTTGGTATATTACATTTATTTTTCTTATTTATAAATAATAAGATATGATTTTTATAATTCTTATTACTTTATAATTACTTAATAAATAATAAATATTTAATTAAGTGAAATGATAATACATGATTATGGTTTAAAATTATATTTTTTATTTTTCTAAGATTTTTGGTATTTTATTTATATTATTAACATTTACCATTATTAAAATATGAATTATCAAAGTTTTATTACTTATAGAACCTTTATTAAATAATATTTATTTAAATAATCATCATAATAATATTTGATAATAATTTTTAGTTGTAGATTTTATTTTTCTACAAATTTTCATATATTATACACATTTTTCGGAATTATAAATCAAAAGTTATTAATTGAGCAAGATTTAATCCTTTATTTGATTTCTAGAATATTAATAATCGAGCTTATAACATTTTATTTATTTCTTAAACATGTTTTTAACTTTTTACACCGCACCCACACATAGCCCTAGTCACTGACTAGTGGGCCAGTGACCACCTCAGCGCACAGGTTAAAGAAAATGCATTTGTTACCGACTGATTGGCTACCCCCAGTCAATGACATATGGGCCCTAGGCCATGTCACTTGTCACGTGAAACAAAGACCGGGTCAAACAGGGAACTGGGTACAGGGTGGTGTCGGTGTGACGTAACTATGGCGTCAGCACCATCACCACCATCAGTGGTTGGTCGCCGGCGACGATCCACGACACCGAAGCAAGCGAAACTAATCTAGTTCGAATCAGCGCAAAAATTCTGAACCCTAAAGTAGCGGCGCCACTCAGAAATAGTCATCAGAGCCTCAGCTCCGACGGTGGCCGACGATGACAGTGAAGGGTTTCGCGGTATAGTAAATCAAAATTTTCTACGGATGCGAATAGAGGGAAGCCAAGATCTAATCTAGGAGATGCAAACAACAAGAGAGATTGGATTAGATCTTCATACCCTTGAAGATTCGCACAGCGAAACGTTCGTCGGAACATGGGTGATGTAGTCGTACTCGCTTCTCCTCCTCGTGATCCGATCCGATCTAGCACCACAAGTGGCGATGCCTCCGTGAGATGCACACGTGCGACACCTCGACGTCTCCTCCTTCCTTGGTCCAGCAAGTATGGTGGAGAGATGGGTTGGATCTACAACGCGACGGCGCGGTGCAATTGGTGGAGAATTTCTACAGCAGGGCTTCGCCTACAAGCAGTCGGGAGGGAGAGAGGAGGGCAGCAGGGCGGCTAGGGTTGGAGGGGAAGGTGTAGGGGGTTGGTGCGCCCCCAGCCCTCTATATATAGAGGGGTGGGCGCAGCCCTAGCCCCTCCCCCAAGCCAAGGCCGGCGGCCCCAAGGAGGAAGAGTGGGGGGCAAGGAAACCCCCCTTCTAGAAGCTCTATCTAGAGTTTAAACCTCTCTTGGTCGGCTGGGCCCTATGGGGCCTTGTGCCCCTGGCCCAATGCGGCCAGGGCACTCCCTCATAGGCCCATGCCCCCTCCCGGAAGGTGGGGCCACGTTGGTCCCCTTCCGGAAGGTTCTAGAAGCTTCCGGTACAATACCGATTAACCCGGAACAATTCCGAACTCCAAAAACTGCACTGCCTTATATGAATCTTATTCTCCGGACCACTCCGGAACCTCTCGTGATGTCCCGGATACCATCCGAGACTCCGAACAAAAACTCATAAACCAATTATCCAATCTATCCTAGCGTCGAGACACGTTAAGTGTGTGACCCTGCGGGTTCGAGAATATGCAGACATGATCTTCTATCAATAATCAACAGCGGGGTCTGGAAACCCATATTGACTCCCACACATTCATCGATGATCATATCGGATGAACCATGATGCCATGATTCAATCAATCCCATATATATATTCCCTTCGTCTCGCGACATTTTACTTGCCCGAGATTCGATCGCTGGTACCGTCATACCTAGTTCAATCTTGTTCACAGCAAGTACTTTACTCGTTCCGTAATCCGATATCACTTTGTGATTAACTCCTTAACCACATGCTTGCAAGCGGTGTTGATATCGATTACCGAGTGGGCCCGAAGTATATCTCTCCGACTTGGGAGGGACAAATCCCATCTCGATACATACAACCCAACAGATACTTTCCGATCACCTGAGACACACCTTTATGATCACCCTCTCATAGGATGACGTTTGATGACCTCAAAGCTTTCTTCCGATACCAGGGAGTTGTATTATCTCATGGTCCAAGGAATACAATATTTGACATAAGAAAAGCTTCGCAAAGACGAACACGATGACACGATATAATTGCTTCACTTAGTTTGGGTTTGTCCATCATATCATTCTCCCAATGATATGATATCATTATCAATTGACAACTCATGTCTATGGTTAGGAAACCTTAACCATCATTGATCAATGAGCTAGTCCATAGAGGTGTACTAGGGACACGGTGTTGTTCACAAACCACACAAGTATTAAAGTTTCCGCTTAATACAATTCTAGCATGGAATATAAACATTATCATGAACAAGAGTTATAATAATAACATCTTTATTATTGCCTCTAGGGTATAATTCCAACAGACAGTAGGTGCGACGGCGTTTAATAACGAGATACAATGATTTAGGAATGCTGGAGTGTTCAGGAACTCACCCTGATGATGATAGAGAGGTTGGCAAGGGCCGGCGTGGTCGGAGGCGAGCTCTCCGACGAGGATTCCGACGAACTTCCGCGAAGAGGAACGGCAAAATTCGCACTCTCCAGAGCTCCCCTTGATGCAAGATTCTACTCAGAGGATCTACGGAGGATGGGGCTTCTCCATGGCTACTTGGAAGAGTGTGGGGAGGTGTAGTTCAATGGCGAGGTGTGGCTCCGGTGAGCTAGGGTTTCGGCTCCATTCGAATCAGAGAGGATAAGGAGGGATTCTGGATAGGGATTGAGGCAGGGCGTCGCGGTGGCCTTCTTATCCCCCTCTGGAACGACGGCGAGCATCTTGACGCACGGCTGACGACAACGACGGCATCGGGCGGCGGCGAGCTCCTACAGTGAGTTGTCTGTGTGCGTGAGGATGACAATGATGTCGCTTTTGCAGAAAACCCCCTGGCATTTATTTCTTATCAACCCATGATCCTTCCCTCGCCCCACTCGTCAATCACAGGAGAGAATGAGCTGGGCTGGTTACTGGGCCTTTATGGGCTAAACCTGGGCGACAGGTAAGCAGGTAGGAGTTGGGCCACGGCCAGGTCTTGGTTTTTATTTGTTTTCCATTTTTCTATTTTCTGTTTTCCTTTTCAGATTTGTATATTATCTTTAATTTGAAGTTTTCTTTGTAGAATTTATTTACTGGATAATTGTAGTAATACTAAAATATATTTAGTATCATTTGTGAACTTTTATATATAATTTTTTTATATTTTTTTTGTCAATATAAACCCCTTTTTGATATTTTGTAGAAGCTTTTCTTATCATTTTTCTTTCCACTTTTAACCATGGATTTATTAAATGATATATTCTTATTTGTTTATAAAACTTAACTCTAGTTGGCTCATAGTTTTGGAATAGAAATTTTTATATGTATAATAATTCTATATCATTATTTAATGCATGAAATATAAAGGAAATTAATATGGTTATTACTACTTCCATTAATTTGGAAAATGGCCATGTATATATTCTATTATGCTAAACAAAGAAATTTAGGGTTTTGAATTATGAGTATTACCCTAGGGTTTAGGGTTTTTAATGTACTTAGATTCCTTTATGGATATGAGTAAAGATTTAATGACTAAGCATATTGTCTTCTGTTTGTGATATTTAATGACATCCCCTTTTTAAAATAGAAAGTTATATCTAAATGTTTTATAGAAAGGAATTGGTAAAGATATGCTTATATGATTTGTTATAGGAAAATATTCCTATGAAGTGATATGGACATAAGATGATAGATCAATAACATGAAATGGATATTATACTTGGTTTGAGATTTAGAGTTGATTGTTTACCAAGAATAAATAGAAAAGTAATTTATAACATATAATTATATTTCACAATCCTGGATTTCTAATTAAGGAATTCCTTTCCTACATATAATACTTCTTCCTATCCATCATCATGGTTAGTATGATGAGCTTTACTCATTAAAATCTTCTTATTCATATATTATTCTTCTAAACTCATGGATGAATCCAATGAGTTTGATATTAAAGTATTTCATAGTTTTCTCATATCCTTGCTTGGTTATACCCACTATTCTACTATTGAAAATCTTCAATCCAACAAGTAGTTCTTACAAACTCCACTCATAATCTTCCTTAATCATCCATCACTAATATTTCTTCAATAGATGTCTAGATCAAACTACTTCACATCAAGTGTTGGTATTTCCCAAGAGGAAACTACTTCTTCTATAATCCCATGTTGCTCTAGCATTAACTTAATCATACTATCTTGTATCTACTTAACTCCAATATCTCATACTCCAACCTCACATTATATTAATGTGACTTGCCATAGCTATCTTAGGATAACATATCTACACTGGGGTTCCAATCATGTTTTATCCACCAATACCACTTATACATGATATAAGCACTCAATCTTGGTGAATAAGGCTTGATCATTATAATCTTTTGATCCTTTATGGTTTAGGTTTCCAGTTGGCTAATCAAGGCTTCCATCCATACAACATTGCAGTTGTATTATAATTATCTTCTATTTAGCTCTATTGGATTAAGAGATATAATTCATTGACTATACCTACTTGATCCAATAGGACTACTCCTGGTAACTATCTTTAGTATTCATCCTAGGAACCCTCTTTGTTACCATATATATCTTTATTTCAAATAACTCTTCTATCCAACTAGGAGTGAGTTTAACTCCTTCTATTATCACATTGATTGGGTTCTTTTCAATCATTCCCATCCTATAAATGATTTCTAAAGCTAGCATTACTATTTATCTCTGCTTAGTTGTTTCTTTATAGACACTTAAATGTGAGCTATGTTCTAGTCAAGAGTTGGTAGATTGAGAATTGGTGAATCAATAATTTATTTCTCCACATTGATGAACAACAGATATTGGAATATAACTCAACAGAGATAATAAGGATTGATATAGAAAGAAAGGTATATGGTGAATGATCTAAACTTAGTTTCTTTCCTACTCAATATTACTCAAGAAGTAGGGTTCGGTATTACCATGATACTCATGGTATATGCAGATGAGATTAAGATATAGTTGTTAAATTCATATTTTGTGTTATATCCTTAACTTGGTACTCATGAGTGATTATAATGAATACTATGATATGATCACCTAAGGATCAAATATAAATCATGATGTATTGGGGTTTAACTTTTATTACATTTGATCTACCCTTAGATCAAATCTCCCTTACCCAAAAATAAGGTTTTAGCAAAGGTCATATTGAAACTTATCGCAGTCAACTTGATGATCTACTTCATTTCCATCAAGTTAAGAGAAGCTTTAATCACTTTGACAAGTTTTGTTCAAAAGCGCGAAAATTATTCAGATTTTCTATGCATGAATGCAATGCACACATCTAGGTTCAGCTTATTTCTAGGCTCTAATGCTGGGATGTTACACCAGAAGACGAGACGGAGAGGAGGCCTTGTTATATTTCACATATTAGCATCATTTGCTACTTCGGTGCATATTCTATATGTCGTGTTTTCTTCCAAAATAAAATGTATGTCTGTTTTGAGAAAGTTAGTTAGTAAAGCTCTCACGAACTTGATGGCACACTTTATTCCTTACGCTTAATAATCCTGAACCATTGTGACCTATCCATGAAAGTTATATGCTTGCAAATTATATGCTGGGAGTCAGCAGAACCGTGTTGTCACGGGGAACGCTTTCAACACTTGTTGGATATCCTATCCAGTTGATACCTCGCTCTTTTGTTTATGGATGTTGACGATGTGAAATAAAAGGGGAGGTTGTGAGTTCATGGAGTCTATACATTGTGTTAGAGAAACACCTAGGCCGCTAGCCTAAGCCATGCCTAATCATGGTGGAAACTTGCAGCATCACCATAATGATCATTTATGAACCATCCTCAATAAAAATCTATGCATATGGTAAATAAAATGATTGCTGAGATGCTCATTGTCTGCTTGCCTTGTCATTTTGGTTATGGGAAAGCTCTTGTACCATGTGCACGGGGTACCCCGTTGGCGGTTTTCGATGATATGCATGTATTTACAATGACAAGAACTTTTAAGTGACCAAAGTTGAGTAGCATGCGGAGCATCCCTCGTACTCAAGGGACTTGGGATTTCCAGTCTATGGTCCGTCAAGCATATAATTCAGAGTGGACCTCACTTTCACCTTAACCACATGAAGATGCCAATGATAGGGGCAATGAGAGCTCAAAGCTAATGAGTACCTTCCTTTCAGCATTTGGAAGCCTTTCAAACCTTCACATAACCATTTTCACAACTTTGTTGAGTCACCACTTATTCTATGAGCACCTTCTTGAGAGCATAGTTGTCATTTTTTGTGTTTGTTCCAAAACTTGGTTAATTATGTCATGACTTTGATGCTTATATCTCTGATATCTTTTCTTATAGTCTTCATGTGAACTTCAGAGGTGCCTTGGCATTTATTGTGCTCTTCAAACAAAGGCAAGGGAGATACCACTCTATCATACCTTATTATGAGCATTGCAATGTTGCTTATGTTTATGTTTCATGCTACTTATTATTATTGATTTGGTTTCTCTTCATAGCTTGCAATGACTATTGAGTAGACTTAGTTGCATATTCCTTATTATGAATTGTCTAAGCATCTACTCCTGTGCTGAGAATATTTACATCATATGAAGCAAAGTGTTCGTGAAAGTTCTTTTATCGTCATACATTGGAAACGTATCTATAATTTTTGATGTTCCATGCTTGTTTAGTATCTACTTTGATTTACTTGTCCACACTTTGAGGTGCTTTTTACATGTTTTCTGGTACTAACCTATTAACAAGTTGCAACAGTGCCAGATGCATGTTTTCTTCTGTTTTTGGTTTCAGAAAAGTTAGTAAAGAAATATTCACGGAATTGTACGGGACAAACGTCAAAGTCAATTACTTTATGTGGGGAATAAGAAGTCTAGAGGAGAGCAGAAGTGGCCGGCCAGGGGGGCCAGACGCACCCCAGGCATAGGGGCAGGTGGGCCCGCGCCTGGCTAGGGTTTGTTGGCCCTGGCCGCCTCCCGGTCTCGCCCCTTCGCCTATAAGAAGCCCCAATGCAGAAACCCTGGGTACCCGATCAAATCTCCACGAAACCGTTTGTAGCCGCCGCCACCATCGTCCCTAGATCGGGGGGTCTGAAGTTCTTCCCGGCACCCTGTCGGAGGGGAGATCATCCCGGAGGCCTTCTCTCCGGTATAATTCGTGAGTAGTTCCACCTTGGACTATGGGTCCATGTAGTAGCTAGATGGTTATATCTCCTCCTTTGTGCTTTCATGTATAGATCTTGTGAGCTCCATTCATGATCAAGATCTAATCTATTTGTAATCATGAATGTTGTGTTTGTGGGGATCCGATGGATATTGAGATTATTATGTTGGTTTGATTAATGGTTTTATCTTTATGACTCTATCATGTATGTGTTGTTTGTGATCTTGCATGCTCTCTGTTGCTAGTGGTTATCCTGGCCAAGTAGTTGCTAGTGACTCCAAGAGGGGGTATTTATGCTCGCTAGTGGGTTCATGCCTCTAGTTTCCAAGGGAAGTGACAGAAATCTCTTCGGTTGTAGATGTGATGTTGCTACTAGGGAGAAAACAACGGTCTCTTGTTCATGGAACATGTGGACTGTTTACCTTACACACTTTTCTTAAAGCAGTTGTCTGTTGCTTGCAACTTAATACTGGAGGGGGTTCGGATGATAACCTGAAGGTGGACTTCTAGTCATAGATGAAGTTGGATGACGGTCTATGTATATTGTTGTATTGCCCAATCAACTTCATAGGATCTTTTCGGATAGTAATTGCATTCTTATGCCTTGCTCAGTTCGTGTCAATTGTCTCGTTGTAATTTGTTTACCCTTCATGCCATGTTGTTTATCTAAGGAGAGCACCTCTAGTGAACTATGGACCCCGGTCCAATCTTTACCATTGATACATCTTCCACTATTACCTATTTACTTGTTGCAAACCATTACCTTCCACACCATATGTTTAATCCTTTGTTACAACAAACCGGTGAGCTTGACAACCTCACTAATTTGTTGGGACAAAGTCTTGAGTTTCTGTTGTGCAGGTCTCCGCGTTGCTCGCAACACCTGTGTGACGTTTCCTTCCTCCTTCTGGTTCGATAACCTCGGTCTCAACTGAGGGAAGACTTGCTGCTTGCTTCTTCACACCTTGCTCTTGGGGTTTATAACAAAGTGCTCCACGTCAGCACTAGCAATCAAGTTCTCTTGCGCCATCAAGGAGTCATCATATCGCACTCAGTTTTCAACTGAATTGCTTGAGGACAAGCAATAAGCTAAGCTTGGGGGAGTTGATACGTCCAAAACGTATCTACTTTCTCGAAGACTTTGTTATTGTTTCTTGTCTAAACTTGTGTGATTTGGATACAACTAACACAGACTGACGTTGTTTTCAGCAGAATTACCTTGGTGTCTTATTTTTGTGCAGAAAATCAACTATCAGGAAAAATCCCGGAAAATATGCCAAAAATTATATTTGACCAGAAGATCCACGGAGATAGAAGACGAGACGGAGAGGAGGCCTGGGGAAGCCACACCCACCCCAGGCGCGGGCCCACCACTGGCCGTGCCTGGAGGGGGTGTAGCCACCCCAGGCACCCCCTCGGCCTCTCTCTGCGCCTACAAGTTGCCTTTCGACCTAAAAACCGAGGGGGGTCGATAGTTTTCTAGAAAGAGTTCCGCTCCGCCGTCGCCACTAGAAACCAAGATTCGGATCTAGAAACTCCGTTCTGGCACCCTGCCTGGACGGGGAATTTGGAGAGGATCATCGCCATCGTCATCACCAACGCATATCCATCAAACACCGATGTTTCCCTCATCCATGAGTGAGTAATCACCCGCTGTAGGCTTGGGGATGGTAGGGATTGGATGATTTTTATCATGTAATCGAATAAGATTTGTTAGGGCATAGTGCCTAGTATCTCTATTAGTGCTATTTGACTTTGTTGCAACTTGTTGTGCTTAATGCTTGTCATTAGGGCCCAAGTGTCATGATCTCAGATCTGAACTTATTATTGAATCATTATGATAGTATTGTTTGTGATCTTATCTGCAAGTTGTGTACACATATCATTGTCCAGATCCAAAGGCCACAAAGTGAAAATAATTGGGACAACCGGAGGGGATGGCTATGGTGTGAGGATCACATGTGTTCACGGAGTGTTAATTCTTTGCTCTGGTGCTCTATTAAAAGGAGCACCTTAATTGCCAGTAGTTCCCTAGAGGCCCCGCTGCTACGGGCTGGCTGGACAGAAGATGTTGTGCAAGTTCTCATTGCGAGCATGTATGACTATATTTGGAGCACATGCCTAGGATTGTTTAGTACTTGGATGATTGTTATTATTTATCTGCAATGCCCTAGATCTTGAAGTTACATGTTTAGACTCGTCCATGCAACGCCTGTCCATCCATCCCTATGCCTACCGCACTTGAATCCCACTGTTATCGTTACTGTTACTATTGCTACTGTTTCACTGTTGTTGTTGCTTTACTGTTGCTACTACCAAACTGTTGCTACTGATAAACTTCTGTGAGCAAGAACTATTTCCAGGTGCAGCTGAACTGACAACTCAGTTGTTAAGGCTTGCAAGTATTATTTGGCTCCCATTGTGTCGAATCAATAAATTGGGTAATACTACCCGCGAAGACTGTTGCGGTCCCCTATACTTGTGGGTCATCAAGACTATTTTTTGGCGTCTTTGCCGGGGAGCATAGTTTTATTTGTAAGTTCACTTGGATCTATTATTGTTCACTGCTACTCCTTTCATCATGGGGAAGTCTCGTGATGGAAAGTTCCCTATTTTACCATCCACTACAAGAAGAGGTATAGTCCTAAACACCTCTGCTTCTCTTGATTCACCGTCTGTTATAAGTAAGCTTGTTACACCACCACCACATACACATGCTACACACACTGCTACTACTGCTGAGTCTAAAACTGCTTTTGATACTCATGATGTTACTTCTACTATGATTTATGCGAGTGGTTCATTAGGTCCTTTTCTAGATGTTACCATGACTAGTCTAGGAAATACCGAAACTCCTAGTGAAGACACTATTGCACCTGTTAGCTCACCTGAGTCTAGTGTGAGTTATGATATTAATGATGGTTACATTGAGTTCACTAATGATTTTGTTGAAGAGTGTCGAAACACACATGGTACTAGTGCTATTAAGAGTCTCCTTGCTAGACGTACTATCATGCCTAAGTTGTCCTATGATCCTAATTTTGCTACTTTTCCCATAGATATTAAAGATGAAGACTATGATTTTTCTCTTGATTTATCTTATTTAGATATTGTTGAGAAAAAACCTTTTTGTGCGACTAAAAATGAGAGTGTCGTGGCTCATATGAATGAGATTTCTACTATGAGTGCTTTGTTCTCTGATGATTTTAAGATGCGCAAGTACTTTGTTACTAAGATCTTCCCTTTTCACTAAAAGGAGAAGCTAGGGCTTGGTTTAATATATTACCTCCTGGTTCTATTGATAGCCCTGATTAATTGATTGCTTCTTTTTTCCAGAAATATTTTCCTCCTAGGCTAGACATGCTGCTTTGCAGAGACTTTTTGATTTTAAATGGGTAGAAGAAGAGAAATTACTTGAGTTATGGACAAGGTTCTGTGCCTTGATTCATGCACATCCTGGATGTCCATTACCTAAGAATGAGCTTCTTGATATTTATTATAACAGACTAACTGATGATTCTTGGACCTACCTGGATAGCTTTGCTGATTGTGTTTTCAGGAAAAGAACTCCTACGGATGCTAAAGAATTAATGGCTAAGATAAGCAAGAATTATGATGATTGGACTTCAACTGAGCTGAATGCACCTGAGCCTATTACTCCTGAACCAGTTATGCCTGAACCAATTCTAGCACCAACAACAAAGAAGAGTGGAGTTCTTGCATTAAATGATGAAGTGATGAAGGAAGCTAAGAAGTGTCTAAAGGAGAAAGGTATTAGAGCTGAAGATGTGAATAATATACCTCCTATTGAAGAATTATGTAAGCCAATTCCCCACTCGTATACTATTGAGGTACACTTGTTGGGGTTCGTAGCATGGAAAACAAAATTTTTCTATCGCATACAAACAAACAAGCCAAGATCTATCTACTAGATTGTAGCAACGAGTCGATGGAATAACTTACCCTCGAAGATTCCAAAGCGGTTAACGAGAGCAGATTCTCGTGGGTGATGTAGTCGTACTCTTTCCGATCTCAAGATCGTGTAGACGATCCTTCCGGCGCCACGTTCCGGCAGCGCTCCCGTAGTCGGTCACACGTTCGGTACTCGACGAAGACCTTCCTCTCCCTTGTTCCAGCAGGCAGCGGAGGTTGTAGCACTCTCCTCGCGATTCCGGCAGCACAACGGCGTGGTACCGGAAGTAGAGGGGAGATCCCGCAGGGCTTCGCCTTAAGCCGGTGCGAGTATGGTGGAGCTTATGAGAGAGGCTATTAGTGGTCTAGTAATTAGACACACCAATTAGAAGGCTCTAAACCAATTAGAAGGCTCTAAACCGAATAGCTCTAAACCGGGGTCTAGATCTAGGGTTTAGTTTAGAGGATAGGAAACTTGTGTGTCTAGGAGGGGAGCCCTGCCCCTCCTTATATAGATGGGAGGGGGTGGGCGCGCCAGGGGAGGGAGGGAGTCCCTCCCCAACTCGGCCTTGGGCTGGGCGCCGGCCTGGAGGAGTCCAACTCCTCCTCCAGGTTGGTTCCAACTCCTCTTGCTTGTTTCCCACAGTTTCTTGTTTTTGGCAGTTTGACTTTCAAACTGGACATTTGACTTTTCTGTTTTAGGATTCAATTTAATCCTATATTTGGGACAGCAAGAACACTTAGTACATGATGCAATCATTCCAATATGTAATGACACATTCATGTACCCCTTCCCCCCCGGAGTGCCGGACAATCCGGAACCTTCTAGAATATCCCCGATGAAAACACCGGAATCATTCCCGAACTCCGAAATGGGACTTTCCTTATATGAATCTTATTCTCCGGACCATTCCGGATCACCTCGTGATATCCCGGATCCCATCCGAGACTCCGAACAACATTCGGTCTCTTTCTCATAATACCATAACTACTCAAACAACGTCGAATCCTTAAGTGTGTCTCCCTACGGTTCGTGAATTATGCGGACATGATCGAGACACTTCTCCGAACAATAACCAATAGAGGAATCTGGAAATTCATATGGCTCCCACATATTTCTACGATTACTTTGCGATCGAATGAACCACTTACATACGATACCAATTTCCCTTTGTCTCACGATATGTTACTTATCCAAGGTTATGATCGTCGGTATCTCTGCATACCTAGTTCAACCTCGTTACTGATAAGTACTCTTTTCTCGTTCCCGTGATATGTGATCCCTTGTGACCCAGTCACATGCTTGCAAGCTAATTGGATGACATTCCACCGAGAGGGCCCAGAGTATATCTATCCGTCATATGGATGGACAAATCCCACTCTTGATCCATGTGTTTCAACCAATACTTTCCGAACACTCAATGCCACTTTTATAGCCACCCTGTTACGGTGTGGTGTTTGATGACATCAAAGCATCCATCCAGTAAAGGTGATATGCATGATCTCATGGTCGAAGGAATTAGGTTACTATGTATCAGAAAGCATATAGCAATTGAACTATTGAAATGACTTGATCTTTATGCTACGCTTATCTATAGGAGTATGTCCATCACATCATTCTCCTAACGATATGATCCTGTTGTTAATAACATCTCTATGTTCATGATCAGGAAACAATGATCATATATTAACCAACAAGCTAGTTTAACAAGAGGCTTTACTAGGGACTCTTATTTTAGTTTACAAATCACACAAGTATTAATGTTTCCGGTTAATACAATTATAGCATGGTATGTAAACATTTATCATAAGTGTGAAGACATGATAATAACCACTTTATTATTGCCTCTTGGGCATATCTCCAACAGTCTCCCACTTGCACTAGAGTCAATAATCTAGTTTCGAACCTTTGTGTATATAACACCTATGGCTTTCCGGTGTTGTATGTACACGATTGCTAGTGGTCAACTGATCTCCGGATCTGACACTTCCAGGTCCGTGTGTAATTGCATGTCTTTGCGTCTCTACGCATCACTCATTCTCTAATGAGATGGCTTTGTATAAATTTGGTCTTTCGGTGTGACCTTTAGCTCTTTGGGGTTAAAACATGTTGATAATATTGTCGCACAATATATCTTCATAGTATTATCCCACTGTGAACTACACCTAGTTTGATAACAAACTTCTTGACACAAATGCCCTCTTATGCTGCTAAAATAGCAGTCATATACTTAGCCTTTTGTTGTAGTATCTGTCACAATGTCTTAATTTTGGAAATCATCCAAATCCATTATGGAACTCACTTTCCATTATATTGTGCCACCCTTAGTTTAGATTGAGATAAACTCAATTTGTACTTTGTGACAAAGCTAGTATCAATGTAGTACTTTTACAATGAACTAACCATCTATTTGTCACTTCTACAAATATTATACTCTTAGTTCTTTCAGAAGATCATAAGAATATCCTTACTATTGTCCAATGATCATCTTACAAATCATTCTGGTATATGCTCACAACACTTAGAGCATAGGACATATCTGGATTTGTACATATCACAGTATGATTGATATAAATACTCTTTGTGATTTCATACATCAAGTATCAATCTATACTTGAATCTTTGTTTCACTTACCAAGTGCCAATACACTTGAATATATCATCAACATTGAACTCTTTCAATCCTTTCTGTGCAACAAGAACCTTTCTTGTAGTTTCTATATTGAATTCATTCAATATCTCGTCTATGTACTTCTGGCACAACCATATTAGCGTCTAATGATGCCAAATATTTGGGTTTTGCCTAAGTCTTTCATCGGGATGAAATTCTTAATATGTGTTAATAAAAGATACATTATTTCCAATCAACAATATGTCTTCCACATAATGTATTAGAAACATGTCTTAGCGCTCCCACTTAATTTCTTGCAAACGCAAGCATCTTCATTGTCTCTGATGAAATTAAACTCTCTTAACAGTTTCATCATAGTGAAGATTCCAACTCCGCTATGCTCACTCTAACCATTGAAGTTTGCATATGCTTTTAGCATCCTTTGAATTAACAAAACCCTATGGACCGTGTTATGCACATGTCCTAGGTAATGATTCTATTAGAAGAATTTGTTTTGTTTATTCAACTACCATATAACAAATTATATGTAGTGGTTGCTACATTAATCCATCTAGACTAAATATCACTATGACAGATCAAATCTTGTCATAGTCAACCTTTGAACATTGTTGTGAACTCTTTCTCAACATGTCGACTATTTCATAGATGTAAAACATCCATGTCTATTTCTATATAGATCCAGACACAACTGTAAGGTCTTACACCTTTCTCGAGGGTCCTTCAAGTTCAAAACTTGATTTCTCGTGTATGGAACTATCACGGATTTTATGGCTTCAAGCCATTTGACGGAGTCAGGGCCCATCATCGCTTCTTTGCATGTAGTCGGTTCATTATTCTCAAATAATGATTCAACCCTCAAATCTTGGTATTTGATTGTTTACCCGATCTACTTGTTTCAATAGGAACTTGGATCTCCGTGACCACAACCTTTGAGGTACGTGAACCATGAGCATTGTTGCTGCCTCCGAAACACTTTTCGGCGCTGCGCAACTCTGCACATATAGCTAAGGTTCTTTTAACCTTATCAAAGTTTCTATTGTCCTCCCACTTAACTTTTCACGAAAAATTCCTTCTCAAAGAAACTTGACGTTTTAAGTGACAAACACTTTTGTCTCCAATGTTATGGAGGAGTACTTAACAGTTATTCGAAATAACATACAGAGACAGGTTCATCCGACTTTGGTTGCAAACATCTTTCTTATGCATAGCATACCAATGTTTAAGAAAGGACAACTTGGGTTTTATCCCAAACCATAACCTTATATGGTGTCATTTCAACGGATTATGATGGAGCTCTTTTCAGTGGAAAAACGGTAATCTCTAAAGCTTTTAATCTTTAAAATACAATGACAGTTTTATGAATTACACCTTTCGATCTTACCATGTCAAACAAGGTTTAATTACATATCTCGAACGCTCCATACTCTTATGGTGTTTCGGGAAAATGCAAATACACGGAACGATTCCTTAAATCTTAGGTATTATGCTAAACTTGTAACTCAAATATCTTCCTTTATGATCTTATCATAAACTATTTATATTCTTGTTACAATGATCTTGCACTTCATCTTGAAAGTCTTTGAACTTTTCAAGTGTTTCATACTTTATCCTTATTAAGTAAATATTCATATATTCACTCAAATTTTCGGAGAAAGCATATGAAGTTGAAATCCATCGCTCTTGACTACACATAACGGACTTCGTACAACAATATGTACAAGTTCCAATAAGCTAGTCATTCGTTCCCTTTTGGCCTATGAACGAAGTTTTAATTATCTCTAGGAAAGTTTCACAAGCGTCATATGATCAAAAATCAGAAGACTCCAAAATTCCATCAACATGGAGTTTCTTCATGTTTTCTTTCAAATATAATTTAAACGGCGATGTCACTTCCTAAGTGATCTTTCAATCAATTTGTCTTTCGACATTTTTAGCACTAGTTTTATGGATGTGATGTCTCCAACGAGATTTGCGAATCATCCATCTTTTATGGATTACGGCAATTATTTGAACAATCCTTTTGTTCTCATAATACCTGATAAAACAAATCTTTGAAGGCAAGCTTTGATGTTTAACAAGCAACACAATAACCCTTTATTTTGTTCTCGATGAACATCATCACATATTCTTTTGCTAGTTACTTAGGCCATTGTAGTTCATGAATTCTGTTGTTTCGTATGACGATTCATACCAACAAATTCAGTGTCAAATACTTAAGAACCACATTGTTTAATAAGCAAAGAATATAGCCATAACATGTATATCATCTATATACTTAAACTGAACAATTCCAGTCTTTTCTTTTCTGCCATATATTTATGAGATTCTCTTTCAGTATCTCCTTTTCTGTTTGAAAGAATCTATCAATATCAATAGTGGAGTCATATGACACATAGTCCAAAGCGTGTATAGTTAAATACCAATGTCTTTGGACTTGCACTTTGAAGTAGATCACCATCATCAAATGTTTGGTGTTCTTTCAAATTCCTTTCTTTAGTAATCTCTTGGTGTAGTAAACATTTTACCTACATCAAATATTCACCCTTATCATGGAATCGTCCATGATCAAGCTACTTTTAGCTTATAACGATGAATTATGAGTATAATGTTGCTATCCAAAACCTTTTGGAGGATTAGGACAACAAGTGTCTCCAACCTTTTTGCAAATTCTCATCAAATATGAGAACATGACTTTTGCCATATTATACTCTATCATGTTGCAACCAAAACTTCGTTTCAGATATCACAATATCTTCCACGCATCATGGTTTCTGAAACAACTCTTTCAGATCCTAGATAACCTTGATATTAAGGGAATCCTTTGAATATCAAGAATCATGGATACAAACATGATACTTATATACTAACACTTGGAATTGTTACTCTTGATTTAATACTAATTATTAAACTTCATGGAGTAACCGGAACTTACTGAAAGTTTGCAATAGGACTTTTAAACTTTAGATTAACACTTCAAAACAATACGATACCAGTTCGTAAAGTAACTAACCAGAATTCTATAGTTCTATCATCTCAATTATAACTAAGTGCAAGGTGGTAAACGGATGCCAATGACTACAACAACTATGCAAATTCACTTTGATTTAGTTTATGATAAATTGAGTTCTAATTAATAATTAAATTAATCTAGGTGAACTCCCACTCAAAACAATATCCCTCACATTGTTTTAGTGATCACACGAACCAAATCCACCACATCAAAACCGATCATCACGAGAGTTGATATAGCTTCAATGGCGAACAATCAACATGTTCATCATATCTACTTATATGACTCATGCTCTACCTTTCGGTAATCCGTGTTCCTGAGGCCATGTCTGTACATGCTAGGCTCGTCAAGATCAAACCTTAGCTACCGCATAAGCAAATCTGGCTTGCTTACGTTGTATTCACCCGCGGAATCAAAGACACCCGATCATCACGTGGTGCTTCGAAGCAGCAAGCTTTGGCAACGGTGCATACTAAGGGTGAACACTTTAGAACTTGAAATTTATGTGCATGAGGGATCATCTTATAATGCTACCGTCGTCTACTAAGCAATACAAGATGCATAAAGGATTAACATCACATGCAATTCATAATATGTGATATGATATGGCCTTTCTTCTTTGTGCTTCCGATCTCCATCTTCAAGCACGAATATGATCTCCATCATCACCGGCATAGCATCAAGGTCAATGACGCTTCTCCATGGTTGTCGTCCACCAGCTTCAACTATTACAACTATTTTGAATAGACACGCAGGTCTTAACAGAAATTAAAGACAACCATATGGCTCCTGCCGGTTGCCAACTTACAATAAGGAACATTGCATACATCAAATATAATCACAATCATGGCCATATCACATCACTGCACACCCCTGCAAAACAAAGTTAGACGCTTCTACTTTCTTTGCATATTTTACGTGGTTTGGGGCTTTCCATAAGTGTCGTTCTAACTTACGAACAAGAACCACAACATTGATACTAGCATTGTTGATCACCCGTTGTAAATTGGATCTTTACTATGCTAGGAGAAACAGGCACCCGCAAAGCCACTTATGCAAAACGAGTTGCATGTCAAGCGTGGAGCAAGTCTCATGAACGATGTCATGTAAGGTTAGCCCGGGCCGCTTCATCCCAACATACCGCAAGATGCAAAGTACACAAAAAGCAATCTACAATAAAAGCATCAACGCCCACAATGACCATTGTGTTCTACTCGTGCAACAGATCTACATATAGACACGGCTCTGATACCACTGTTGGGGTTCGTAGCATGGAAAACAAAATTTTTCTATCGCATACAAACAAACAAGCCAAGATCTATCTACTAGATTGTAGCAACGAGTCGATGGAATAACTTACCCTCGAAGATTCCAAAGCGGTTAACGAGAGCAGATTCTCGTGGGTGATGTAGTCGTACTCTTTCCGATCTCAAGATCGTGTAGACGATCCTTCCGGCGCCACGTTCCGGCAGCGCTCCCGTAGTCGGTCACACGTTCGGTACTCGACGAAGACCTTCCTCTCCCTTGTTCCAGCAGGCAGCGGAGGTTGTAGCACTCTCCTCGCGATTCCGGCAGCACAACGGCGTGGTACCGGAAGTAGAGGGGAGATCCCGCAGGGCTTCGCCTTAAGCCGGTGCGAGTATGGTGGAGCTTATGAGAGAGGCTATTAGTGGTCTAGTAATTAGACACACCAATTAGAAGGCTCTAAACCAATTAGAAGGCTCTAAACCGAATAGCTCTAAACCGGGGTCTAGATCTAGGGTTTAGTTTAGAGGATAGGAAACTTGTGTGTCTAGGAGGGGAGCCCTGCCCCTCCTTATATAGATGGGAGGGGGTGGGCGCGCCAGGGGAGGGAGGGAGTCCCTCCCCAACTCGGCCTTGGGCTGGGCGCCGGCCTGGAGGAGTCCAACTCCTCCTCCAGGTTGGTTCCAACTCCTCTTGCTTGTTTCCCACAGTTTCTTGTTTTTGGCAGTTTGACTTTCAAACTGGACATTTGACTTTTCTGTTTTAGGATTCAATTTAATCCTATATTTGGGACAGCAAGAACACTTAGTACATGATGCAATCATTCCAATATGTAATGACACATTCATGTACCCCTTCCCCCCCGGAGTGCCGGACAATCCGGAACCTTCTAGAATATCCCCGATGAAAACACCGGAATCATTCCCGAACTCCGAAATGGGACTTTCCTTATATGAATCTTATTCTCCGGACCATTCCGGATCACCTCGTGATATCCCGGATCCCATCCGAGACTCCGAACAACATTCGGTCTCTTTCTCATAATACCATAACTACTCAAACAACGTCGAATCCTTAAGTGTGTCTCCCTACGGTTCGTGAATTATGCGGACATGATCGAGACACTTCTCCGAACAATAACCAATAGAGGAATCTGGAAATTCATATGGCTCCCACATATTTCTACGATTACTTTGCGATCGAATGAACCACTTACATACGATACCAATTTCCCTTTGTCTCACGATATGTTACTTATCCAAGGTTATGATCGTCGGTATCTCTGCATACCTAGTTCAACCTCGTTACTGATAAGTACTCTTTTCTCGTTCCCGTGATATGTGATCCCTTGTGACCCAGTCACATGCTTGCAAGCTAATTGGATGACATTCCACCGAGAGGGCCCAGAGTATATCTATCCGTCATATGGATGGACAAATCCCACTCTTGATCCATGTGTTTCAACCAATACTTTCCGAACACTCAATGCCACTTTTATAGCCACCCTGTTACGGTGTGGTGTTTGATGACATCAAAGCATCCATCCAGTAAAGGTGATATGCATGATCTCATGGTCGAAGGAATTAGGTTACTATGTATCAGAAAGCATATAGCAATTGAACTATTGAAATGACTTGATCTTTATGCTACGCTTATCTATAGGAGTATGTCCATCACATCATTCTCCTAACGATATGATCCTGTTGTTAATAACATCTCTATGTTCATGATCAGGAAACAATGATCATATATTAACCAACAAGCTAGTTTAACAAGAGGCTTTACTAGGGACTCTTATTTTAGTTTACAAATCACACAAGTATTAATGTTTCCGGTTAATACAATTATAGCATGGTATGTAAACATTTATCATAAGTGTGAAGACATGATAATAACCACTTTATTATTGCCTCTTGGGCATATCTCCAACAACACTCTCTCCAACACTCTGACGAAGGTGATATTCCTTATGGTAAGCCTCCTGATCAATGTTTAGATGAACTTGACACATTTATTGTTAAGCAAGGGTATTTTAATAAACAAGTTCAGAATCATTTATTGGAAAACTCTAGAGCTATCCATGAGTTGAAAGGTATTGTGGAAGGAACTTCTAATGATATTAAAATGCTTTGTAAACACTTTCAAATGGTTCAAACTCAACTTGATCAACTTGCTAAGGTGCAAAAGGATCACTTGCTTCAAGAGATAAACATGCTTATAGAATTAGAACAAGGAGTTGTATAGCTACTCAAGATCCTTTATATCCTGAAGGACACCCTAAAAGAATAGAGCAGGATTCCCAACAAGGTGAAGATAGTGGTAGTCCTCATAAGATGAAGAAAAAGAAACATAAGATAATTGAGGAACCACTTGAACCTGCTGTAGATCCTAATAGTATATCTGTCTCTGATGCTGAAACTGAGAGTGATAATGATAAAAATGAGTCTCCTGATAAGGATGAAGGTGAGTAAGAACCTGAGAAGCACACTAAGAACACTAGGTACACAAAGGAAGATTTTATTGCTAATAAACATGGTAAAGAGAGAGAACCTTGGGTGCAGAAACATATGCCTTTTCTAGGTAAAAACACAAGTCAAAGGAGGAGGAACACTAACAAGTTTTGTGAGTGGATGAAACCTTTATTTTTGCAAATTCTTTTGACTAATGCTATTAAGTTGCCTCCTTATTCAAAGTATATGAAGGATATTGTCTCTAATAAAAGGAAGATTCCTAATGAGGAGATTTCTACTTTGCTTGCTAATTACTCCTTCAATGGTAAGGTTCCAAAGAAACTTGGGGATCTAGGTATACCAACTATTTCTTGCTCTATTAAGAATAATTATGTTAGAACTTCTTTATGTGATCTGGGAGCTGGAGTTAGTGTTATGCCTTTTTCTCTCTACAAGAGACTTCAGCTAGAAAAGTTGATACCAACTGATATATCTTTGCAAATGGCTGATAAGTCAACTACTATTCCTGTTGGTATATGTGAGAATGTTTATGTTCAAGTTGCTCATAATTGCATGGTTTAAACTGATTTTATTGTGCTTGAAATGCCTGAAGATGATAATATGTCTATTATTCTTGGGAGACCTTTTCTTAATACTGCAGGTGCTGTCATCAATTGCAATCAAGGAAAAATAACATTCAATATTAATGACAAACAACACACTGTCTATTTCCCCAAGAAAGTTGTTAAGAGCTATTGACTGAATTTCATTGAAAATATTGAGAGCATCAAGGTTGGAGAAATATATTGTCCCTTTCCATAAGAAAATTATGAAACTATTATGATTGGGACCATTGCTATCAAGTATGAGGTAACATAATCACCTTGTGGATTGCAAAGTTTTGCTTCATATAAGACTTTTTTGGTAACAAGACTTGATCAACCTTGTTAACAAAAGGATTTTAATAAACAAAATAAAGCTTTCACTGTGGTTATACTTGCTCACTTTTATTTTTCTCCTTTCCAATCTTTGCTCTTCGTCGTGCCTAACTTAAAGGCGTTAAAGAAAAGTACTTGTTGGGAGATAACCCAAGAGTTTCCTTAAGTCTTTTAAGTTATTACTTCAGTAATGATCTCTCCTTATCCTTTTTGTTTGCTTTTTTGGCCAAGAATGACCTCTAATAAGAGGGAAGTAAGATTTGGGGAGTTGCTGTCCCGAAACAGATTTCTGTCCTCCACCATAAAAATTCGTGAGGAGTCTATGTAAGTCGGATTGAGCTCAAAATTTACGAATAAATCCTCCAGTATATTAGATAACTGTCGTTAGTTCAACACTTTTTGATTTGAGCAACAGAAGGTCTTCGAAAAAATCGGTTTCTACCTGCTGGTCTGTTTTGACAGATTTCTGCCATTATTTGCATTTGCTTCTTGTTGATTCCTTTTTAGGTTATTTTTGGGAAATTGAGATTTTTTAGGGAATTGCTACAGTATCTTGTGTCTTTAGTGAAAGTTTTTTTGTTTTAAAACTAAACCCTAAAAGTCTATTATCTTTTGAATGCACTAATGTTGCTAATGAAGATTGTGTGAAGTTTTGTATGAAGGAAAAAATTTCAGGTGTAGAGAGAGAATGATGTAATGAGATGAAGAATGGACAAAATATCAAGCTTGGGGGAAGTCACCCCGTGTCACCCCAAGAAATATTCAAGAGGTACAAGCGTCAAAGCTTGGGGGTGCCCAAGGCATCCCCTTCTTCATCAATAAAAATCTCAGGTCTTTCTAGACACTTCGTTTTTATTGTTTCATGCACAGTTGTGTTGTTCTTGGAGCGTCTTAGTTTTTTTTGCTTTGCTTGGTTTGTTTTTGCTTTGTTGGCTTGCTTGAAAAAGTCGAAAACACCAAAAATATTTGTTGTTCTTCTCTGGTTTTGTGAGTTCTTTGCAGGGTTCAGTCGTGCTCAGTGGAGTTTGGTTTCATGTGAATTATTCAAGTCACACAAGTGAAGGGCAATAATGAAGATTAAGACAACTCGAGGTGTGGTAAGAGACTGGTAACAAACTCTATTTGTTTCATTCTTGTACATATACTCTTCATCGTGAGCATGCTTAGCCTGTTTGTGTAAGGTGTATGTCATTATGGATGCTTAGTAGTTTTTGCTTGTCTATGATTAGCTCCAGCTTGCTAATAGTTTGTAGCATGTCATATGAATGTTTGCTTGCATTGTTTTATTTATACTTTGGTATGATATTGTGGTATCCTTCTCTGACTGTTTATGTGAATCGACTTGGCACATGCTCACGCATGCATATGACTAATCAATAGTCGGTAAGCCTCGATAATTTATTTTGCCTCAGAGTTCTTGTATCGCTTTCATGCCATAATTAGTCCTGTTTTGCTGCAAGCATGATTATGACAACTATTGCTCTCTTGTTTGTCGCTCCCTCTCTATTGCTAGCCTTCACTTGCACTAAGTATGTGCTCTACCTGTGCTTCCAACTCCCTAAAACCAATATTGCCAGCTGTGTCCAACATACCTACCTATTAGCATCATTTGCTACTTCAGTGCATATTCTATATGCTGTGTTTTCTTCCAAAATAAAATGTTTGTCTATTTTAAGAAAGTTAGTTAGTAAAGCTCTCACGAACTTGATGGCACACTTTATTCCTTGCGCTTAATAATCCTGAACCATTGTGACCTGTCCATGAAAGTTATATGCTTGCAAATTATATGCTGGGAGTCAGCAGAATCGTGTTGTCATGGGGAACGCTTTCAACACTTGTTGGATATCCTATCCAGTTGATACCTCGCTCTTTTGTTTACGAATTTCGACGATGTGAAATAAAAGGGGAGGTTATGAGTTCATGGAGTCTATACATTGTGTTAGAGAAACGCTTGGGCCGCTAGCCTAAACCATGCCTAATCATGGTGGAAACTTGCAGCATCACCATAATGAGCATTTATGAAGCATCCTCAATAAAAAGCTATGCATATGGTAAATAAAAAGATTGTTGAGATGCCCATTGTCTGTTTGCCTTGTCATTTTGGTTATGGGAAAGCTCCTATACCATGTGCAAGGGGTACCCCGTTGGCGGTTCTCGATGATATGCATGTATTTACAATGACAAGAACTTTCAGGTGACCAAAGTTGAGTAGCATGCGGAGCGGCCCTCGTACTCAAGGGACTTGGGATTTCCAGTCTATGGTCTGTCAAGCATATGATTCAGAGTGGACCTCACTTTCACCTTAACCACACGAAGATGCCTATGATAGGGGCAATGATAGCTCAAAGCTAATGAGTGCCTTCCTTTCAGCATTTGGAAGCCTTTCAAACCTTCACAGAACCATTTTCACAACTTTGTTGAGTCACCACTTATTCTATGAGCACCTTCTTGAGAGCATAGTTGTCATTTTTGTGTTTGTTCCAAAACTTGGTTAATTATGTCATGACTTTGATGCTTGTATCTCTGATATCTTTACTTCTAGTCTTCATGTGAACTTCAGAGGTGCCTTGGCATTTATTGTGCTCTTCAAACAAAGGCAAGTGAGATACCACTCTACCATACCTTATTATGAGCATTGCAATGTTGCTTATGTTTATGTTTCATGCTACTTATTATTATTGAGTTGGTTTCTCTTCATAGCTTGCAATGACTATTGAGTAGACTTAGTTGCATATTCCTTATTATGAATTGTCTAAGCATATACTCCTATGCTGAGAATATTTACATCATATGAAGCAAAGTGTTCGTGAAAGTTCTTTTATCGCACTTAGTTTTCAACTGAATTGATTTAGGACAAGCAATAAGCTAAGCTTGGGGGGAGTTGATACGTCCAAAACGTATCTACTTTCTCGAACACTTTGCTATTGTTTCTTCTCTAAACTTGTGTGATTTGGATACAACTAACACAGACTGACGCTGTTTTTAGTAGAATTATCCTGGTGTCTTGTTTTTGTGCAGAAAATCAACTATCAGGAAAAATCCCGGAAAATATGCCAAAAATTATATTTCACCAGAAGATCCACGGAGCCAGAAGACGAAACAGAGAGGAGGCCTAGGGGGCCCACACCCACCCCAGGCGCGGGCCCACCACTAGCCGCGCCCAGAGGGGGTGCAGCCACCCCATGCACCCCCTCGGCCTCCCTCTGCGCCTATAAGTTGCCTTTCGACCTAAAAACTGAGGGGGGTTCGATAGTTTTCCAGAAAGAGTTCTGCTCCGCCGCTGCCACTAGAAACCAAGATTCAGATCCAGAAACTCCGTTCTGGCACCCTGCCAGGACGGGGAATTTGGAGAGGATCATCGCCATTGTCATCACCAACGTATCTCCATCAACCACCGATGTTTCCCTCATCCATGAGTGAGTAATCCCCCGCTATTGGCTTGGGGATGGTATGGATTGGATGAGTTCTATCATGTAATCGAATAAGATCTGTTAGGGCATAGTGCCTAGTATCTCTATTAGTGCTATTTGACTTTGTTGCAACTTGTTGTGCTTAATGCTTGTCACTAGGGCCCGAGTGCCATGATCTTAGATCTGAACTTATTATTGAATCATTATGATAGTATTGTTTGTGATATTATCTGCAAGTTATGTACACATATCATTGTCCGGATCCAAAGGCCCCAAAGTTACAATAATTGGGACAACCGGAGGGGATGGCTGTGGTGTGAGGATCACATGTGTTCAGGGAGTGTTAATGCTTTGCTCCGGTGCTCTATTAAAAGAAGCACCTTAATTGTCAGTAGTTCCCTAGAGGCCCCGCTGCCACGGGCTGGCTAGACAGAAGATGTTGTGCAAGTTCTCATTGCGAGCATGTATGACTATATTTGGAGCACATGCCTAGGATTGTTTAGTACTTGGATGCTTGTTATTATTTATCTACAATGCCCTAGATCTTGGAGTTACATGTTTAGACTCGTTCATGCAACGCCCGTCCATCCATCCCTATGCCTACCGCACTCGAATCCCACTGTTACCATTACTGTTACTATTGCTACTGTTTCATGGTTGCCGTTGCTTTACTGTTGCTACTGATAAACTTCTGTGAGCAAGAACTATTTCCAGGTGCAGCTGAACTGACAACTCAGTTGTTAAGGCTTTCAAGTATTCTTTGGCTCCCCTTGTGTCGAATCAATAAATTGGGTAATACTACCCGCGAAGAGTGTTGCGATCCCCTATACTTGTGGGCCATCAAGGTGCTGGTAGACCATCGGGGCTACTGCTGACGCTTGGGTGGCGCCAATCAAGGAGGGGAATGGTGGCGAGGAGTGGGGTGACGCAGGGCTGCGCCAGGGGGCTGCGGTGGCGACGAGCACTGGGAATGGGCGGCAGGGATGGCCGCCGAGAAGATCCAGCCATCTCGGGCTGTGGTGGTGGATGGGGTGGCGACAATCGGGGAGGGTGGTTGTCATAGGTGGAGGAGAGGCCGAGGAGGAGGTGAGTGTGAACGCGTGGAGAAGGAGAAATCTTTTACTCATCCGAGCGGTGGAGAAGTAAAAATAGGAGTCATCCGACACGACTCATAATTTTTTACTCCATTAAATCCTATTGGGATTCGGTTAGGTACCTGTTAGAGGATACTCTAACCGTTTTTTGTACTTCGGTTAAATATGCCCTGAGAGCACAAAGACACGCATTCATATTGTCCTTGTATGATCTTTGTAGGATCACTTCTGTCATTGGTAAGCTCCTGTGGTTGAAAGTTGGGGGTTTGGGGCCTTAAATTATGTTCAAACGGATTTGAAGGAATCTTGTCTAAACCTCATATGAGAGTTGAATTTCAAAAGAAAAAACTCCTAGTTTCCGGAAACAAAAAATTTAGGCCGTGTTTGGTTCCGGTGCGAGTTTTTTCCCACTTGCACGCGCATGGACTGCACGCCGGGATCAGACTCTGAGCCAAAATCTCTCCCTTATTTGGTTGCCTGCATTGACACTATTTAGGACTTATGCAGAATTGAGGCCCTCTTGTTTGGTGGGTTGTATTAGGCCTGGGAGAAAGAATTGTGCGTGTTTGGTTTCAGCTGTCTCATGTGCTCTGGTAACCTCTTTTCTAGATGGTGAGCTTGCCACACATCACAAGTAAGTCTTAACCACAACAAGCACACACCAAAGCACATAAATATTATAGCAACCGCATGACATAAATTCACAACAATCAAAGTCAGACAACAAAGTACACAACAAAGATCAGAGGTCGATCATGGCAAGGGATGGATCATGCTGCGAGCACTTCTTCATGACTTCAGTCATGGTGTAGTCGAAGATGGTGACCTTGAACAGGTCACCCTTCAGCATCTTGAAGGTCAAGAAGTACCCGATCTTGACTTGGTGTGCAATGGCGAAGCCAGCCCATCCCTGGTCAAGGCATATCCTGTCACTGACATCCCGGAGCTTCACCATCCAGTTACATCCGGTGTTCGTCTTCAGCATGATCATCCTTGGGACATTGTTGAGGAAAGGCCTGAAGCCATCAGGGATTGGCAGCAGGTCTAACCCAGGTGCCAAGATCACCTTGGCAAAATGGGTTAGACCTACCTGGTCGTGGAAGTTCCCTATCTTGAGAGGCCTGCCCCTCGGCCTCTTGCCGCCGCTGCCCTCACCACCATCGTTCCCCCTCTTGGAGGCACTACTCTTAGCAGCATCCCTAGAGCATGCTCCTCCATTGGTGGGGAGATCACCTCCGATCAACGTCTTTGAGCACTACAACAAGAATCAACACATGTGATCAGACATGAATAATGAACATAACACATATGATCAGACATGAATAATCAACATAACACATGGCCTCATATGCAATGGCCCATAGGCAAAGGGATTTTCCTCATGAGCAACAAAAATGAACAATGATTTTGGTTAGCACACAAATTTGTTCATGAAGAGGATCCCCTTGCATGTCATTGTGCTACTTAGTAATCACCGACCAAAGGAAGCAAAACACAAAGACCAAACCGATGCCCAACTTCAAAATAACTAGCACTAACAAGGTAGAGCTGGTGCTACAGGAACAGAGGACGTGCACATCCAATTTTGTTGTGCATACCATCCGGTTCCTATAACACCATCTCTATGAGCGCATTGTACTAGGTGTTACCACAAGATACGTTCACAGAATAAACAATTGCCTCATAGTATAGAGCATGGACAACATGAAGCGATGATCCTACCGAACCAAGTTCCATCACCTTGGATAGATGACAACACCAGGTTCGAAAGGATCATCGCTTCCACTTCCTTGCGATGCGTATGTAATCATCGGCGGTCCCATAAATTGTGCCTCACATTAGGCATTGTGTGTCCAAGATTAATCATACCAGGCATACTATGAAGCAACCTATTGGGATCTTGGCCACATAATGCAAAGTAATCATCGGCCAAAGAAGAAGAACATAGAGAGTGATGTGCAAATTAATCACTTCCTCATATATGATGTGCACACTAACACCAGGGAGATGAATCTATGCTACCGAGTACAATGCACAACAATATTTGTTATGAACGATTCGAGGTAGTACAGATTCATCCCACGGTATCATTCGGTGATAGTTTTAATTATTGGCCTAGGTACAAGAAGATGAACAGTGCAATCTAACCACTAATTTCCCCCAATTTTCCCAATCGGAGGAACCCTAATCACAACATCTGCCTGAATCTAGCCACTAACAAGCATATATGGAACCAATGTATCGGTAGATCTAATGCTTAGAAAGGCACAACAAGAAAAGAAAAGACCCTAACACATCAAAACCAAAACTAGCACAAATCGGTACATCTATCGTGCGGAGAATCAGACGGTAACATATAGATCTGTGCTGCTAAAAGCTTAGAGAGTTGGTGTCCAAGGCCTTACCGTCATTGCTGCAGTATTTGACTTCGGGTTTGCCGAGAAAGAAGAAGAAGAAGCAGTCACAGTAGCAGATCCGCTCCGGCCATGAAAAGCGCGGTACTCGCCTAGATCTACCTCCGTCTGCTGCCCTCGCGGTGGTCTTCGATCTTTCGGCGGGAGAGGAACCGCCGACGGTGAGACAAGAGGAAGGGGCGGTTGTAAATGGGGAGAGAGAGAGAGCGGTGAGGGGATTTATGGCGCGTGTTCGATACGCCGTGGCTCTCCCGCTCTTCCCCCTGTGTGCAGCCGCGTGTCCGTTTTTGGCTCTCCAGGGTTTGTCTATGCAAAAAAGCCAATTTTGACATTCGTAGCAGGCGAAGATTCGAGATATTTTAAGATCCGTGCGATATGAGCTCGATTCGGCATGCGATTCTCTAAACGGGTTTATTGTTTTGAGCCCGGCGCGGGAAACGGCGGTGCAGCCGAAACAACACGCCCTCAATTGGTGGGCACACGTGAGCACGGTGCACGGTGGAAAGAAAAGGAAGCCATTGGTCGACAGTGTCCACCTAGCAATGGTCGACAGCACCACCAGATACACGCCGTACGGCGGAGTGTCACTCCTCGCGGTGTTCGCCTTCGCCGCAGCCCCTCCGTTACGGACTCCAGAAGAGGATATAAAAGCAAGGCCCATCCGAACAGGAGAAACAATCACACCTACGCGACCCCGTCCCGACCCGACCCGTCTCGTCGTTTCCCCTCGGCCGTCAGCCTGTCAGATTCATCCCTCCCTCCCTCCCTCCCTCCCTCCCACCCACCTTCCCCTCAAAGCAAACCTCCTCGCCGTTGAAACCCCGCTCACCTTTTAACCACTCTCCTAATCCGCTCCGCTCCCTTGCTTAATCACGCGGGCGGAGGTCGAACCCCGAAGTACAGGAGGGCTTTTTGGTCCCAGGATTCCCCTCCGGCGGCCCCTGCTCCCGCCTTGATTTCGCGGTGAGTTCCCTCGCTGATCTCATTCTCGTTTGGATCATCACCTCTTGTTTCTTTCTTTCCCTTGCCATTGGGAGCCCCAGCGCTTGTGGTCGGCGTGGACCGTGGTCTCGCGCATTGGACTACCCGCGCAGCTGTCAGTGCTGATCTGTGTTTTCAGTTGCGTCTGAACTCTGAAGTTCCCCGCGGAGTGTTTTCCGTGCGGCTAGACTTTCGGGGCACAGGAACCGTTGAGTCGGGCGTGGCGTGACGAATCCGCCAGAGCCAGCGGGATGCTCACGTCCGCTCAGGCAGTCTAGCGGAACCGGATCCCCTACCGGCGCGAATTCGGTGGTGGCAACCGCCGACGCGCCCAGGAATCTGGTGCCGTCATTTGCAGCCGTCGACCCGCCTTGGAATCTAGTAGTAGTTAATTAGTTTTCAACTTTTCCTCTCCCCCTAGCTGTTGTTTCTCCCCAATTCGACTCGAGGTTCTTCCCACCACGCATCAGCCGCCGTGTGGGAAGGTAGTTACATACTTAGCACCGAAGCTTGGTTTGTCCGGTACGCTGGCTAATCCGTGCGTGTCCCTTCCGGTTGGGCTAATCTTGGAGCGTCAAAAGCAGTCCTCGGATTTTCCTTCTGTTGCCTCTATATTTGGGTCTTCTAAGTCCCTTCTTGATGGCAGAATCGTGCTTGTGAGGTCTGCGCCTGCCTGCGAAGGAGAAAGGAGAGACGAGGGTTTGAGTCAGGTCGATCAGGCCATGATGGAGAGGAGGTCGCTGATGGAGGCGCTGGTCACGGCGGCGCAGGGAGGCTCTACCAACACGTCGGTGCTCTCCATGCTCAAGTACGCCCTGCTGCCCATCGCCAAGGTCTTCACCGTCTGCTTCATGGGATTCCTCATGGCCACCAAGTACGTCAACATCCTCCAGCCCAACGGCCGCAAGCTTCTCAACGGGGTGAGCGTTTCTTCTTTCATTCTCTTTATCAGTGAATGCGTAGTACTAATTGAACCACAGTCATACTCAGAGCACTTAAGAATGGTAGTTGGGTGCTGTCTACAGTAAGAAGATTGCTACTACTAGTTGATAGTGCCTGGCTCCTGCTTTTGTATTATTGATGTTTCCGCACGGGCTTACGTTTTGACTGTTTGGTGCAGCTTGTGTTCTCCCTTCTACTTCCTTGCCTTATATTTTCCCAGCTGGGTAGCGCAATCACGCTCGAGAAGTTGCTGCTATGGTAAGGGTTGCTCTCGATGTGCATGCTACTTTCTTTGTCAAATTATTTAGTGACTCTGTTTTGTCGAATGCCATGTATATTTCTTTGATTTCGTCATCCAAGCTACTGAAGAAATGGTGTTACTATTATTAGTTTATTATTACTCAAATTCTCTGCGATGTATATTTCTTTGATTTCGTCATGCAAGCTACTGAAGAAATGGTGTTACTATTACTCAAATTATCATTGTGGGATTTACTCGTGCTGAATAACCTGAGACCTTAAGTCAAGAATCCCTGAATTAAAAAAAATCGCTCCCACACTTCCAAATTTATATACCAAAAAAGCACAAAAATGGGTACCATCCAAGAGCAAAGGAAATGAATTGTTTGTGGATTAATTGGCTCCAGTTGAGTTTTAAGGGTCAGAATGGAATTGAGCCAATAGTTCCTGAACTAATTCAATAGCAGTTCTTCTCTCTAACAATATACTGAAGTATCTCAATCACTTGAGAAACTATTCCAATGCATCCATTTACCTAGTTTATCGGAATTACCATATTGTTTGTTACTGTCAGTATCCATCTCGTTAGAATTGGTCAAGCTTCATCTTTGAAACTATCCGCTTCTGTCTTAGATGTTTGCCCGTGATGGCATGCTACCTTTTTACCTTGGCAGTAACTTTGCTGTAATTGTGTTCATTTTTTCCTAATTTTGACATTCTCCCTTCTACTTTGTAGGTGGTATATTCCAGTAAATATTGTTGTAGGTGCCGTTTCCGGTTCTTTGATTGGATTTGTGGTGGCGTCCATCATCCGACCTCCTTATCCGTACTTCAAGTTTACTGTTATCCACATTGGAATAGGTGCTTCTTTTTTTCTTGAAAAAGGTTGCATTTTCATTTTCTGTCCTTCTATCTGTTACTGATCTGGCACCTTATCTTTTTGACACAGGAAATATTGGAAATATACCTCTTGTCCTTATCGCAGCATTATGCCGGGATCCATCAAATCCTTTTGGTGACTCCGAAAAATGCAGCCAAGATGGAAATGCATATATCTCTTTTGGTCAATGGGTATGTGTTTTTTGTTTTCTGGAAGGTGCATGTGTTTGGTGATTTACTCTAAGCCAGATGACTAGTACGCTACAAAGATAACAGCTCAGCATTTAGATTACGAATATGAGTGACCATTGTGATCATTTGCTGAATGAATTCTTGACAGGTTGGAGCAATTATTGTTTACACATACGTGTTCAAGATGCTTTCTCCACCACCAGGAGAGACCTTTGATGGCGATGAGCAGAAACTTCCGGTTATAGCATCTGGAGAGAATGCGACTCCCGAACTAGTCAAATATCCAACAAGCACTTGTACTAGTACTGTACCTGAGGATGAGCCTTTGTTGTCTGTCGAGGGTGGTAAAAAGGGTGCTACTTCTGTAGGGTCAGAGGTAAGAAAGGCTAACAGGGACTCATGCACTTTTAACATTTTCTTATTTGGTTTGAAGCAATTACATTCCAATGGGAATTAATCAAATAAATAAACTTGTTCTACTGATGCAGATAATGAGCTATGCTGGATGTGTGGTTAAATTCCTGAAAGACAAGCAGCTTCTACAGCCACCAATTATTGCCTCTGTATGTATTGATGCAAATGTTTCTACTGGCAATTATGCAGAAAATATATTTGCATTCTGTGCCTTGATAACTCTTATCTTATGCTACAAAACAGGTTTTTGCAATTGGCATTGGTGTTGTTCCAGTCTTGAAGAATTTGATATTCACGGATGATGCACCTCTATTCTTCTTCACAGACAGCTGTCTGATTCTTGGGTATTTTCCTTTGCTCCTGCCAGATTCATTTTCCAGAACTTAGACCTTGTCCCAATAAAGTTATGGAGGTACACATTAGGCATGATGACTTCTGTTATCTAAACTCTGCCTCTTATTTGCAGGGAAGCTATGATCCCTTGCATTTTGCTTGCTGTGGGGGGTAATCTTGTTGATGGTAAGCATCTATTTCCTTTTGAACTGCTGCAAAGTTGTACTTTATCACCACACCATTGCCATTTTGTGGTGTTGAGATGCATTTCTCCAGATTTCAACACCAGCCCTTGTTTATTCATCAGGTCCTGGCGAAGGAAGTCAAAGGCTTGGTATGCGAACCACCGTTGCCATTATCTTTGCACGGTTGATCTTGGTTCCAATTGCTGGTGTTGGCATCGTGATGCTAGTTGATAAACTCGGTTTCATTCCCAAAGATGACAAAATGTTCAAGTTCGTCCTACTACTCCAGCATTCTATGCCCACATCGGTGTTGTCAGGTACACTTAGCATCATGTGCTCATGTTTAAAAGATTCATCAGATAACATTTTCTTAGTTGAGATCTGTAAACAGTAGGCGTGGGGCGCCATGTGCTGCATGTTAGCGAACCACATTATGGAATCTGATAATAAGACTGTCCTGTTTGCAGGTGCTGTTGCAAATCTGAGAGGGTGTGGAAAAGAATCAGCCTCGATTTTATTCTGGGTGCACATTTTTGCTGTATTTTCCATGGCAGGATGGATTATTTTCTACTTGACCTTGCTCTTCTAAGTACGCCGCTTGCCTGTATGCCTGTTCAATTCTTTTCTATGCTTGCGCCGTTAGCAGTGAATATAACTGTGGTTTTCTTTTGACTCGTATTACTCTGGTCTGATTTACAGATACTGTACGGCAATATCCGGAAAAACTATATACCATCAAAACATATCGAAGAAGATGGTGTAATGATTTGTACAATAGCAACTAAATCATGGTGACGACTCCGGAGACACGAGTTGTATCTGTACAGATATGGTTCTTCGTGCCCGCTTCTGTAAATGTCACAGTTATGTTAATTTTGGCCTCGCCTCGCTCCTCCAAGCAGTGAGCAGTGAGAAAACCGCAGCAGCTAGTGCCCTGCCCATATAGCATCAGGTCACCCTGAACTCTTTAGATCGGGCAGAGGCCGAGTCTCATAATCACCACCTCTATTTTCTTTGTATATTTCGAATATTGTAGTGGCACTCCATGTTCTTCATCCAATCATCTACTCAGTTGGAAGTGTATTTTGTATTGTACCTTTGTCGCTTTGTGATGCCCCAGTGTCTGGTGCTTGAGTTCAGTCAGCATTCAGGGCATCGTACAGCGATATGTGGATCTGGTCCAGCGATTTCATGGTTTGACTGCACGTTGGGTGCCGCCAAACTGATAGCAAAACATTATGTCAGTGGATGATCTCTCCATGTGCTTATATGCAGATCTGGAAACCTACAGATCTGAACCAATAATTTCCGTACATAAATGAACTCACCTTGCTGCTGTCACGTTGCTGTTCAGTACGAGTTGTTGCCTAGTGGAACGGAATATACCCGAAGTATTCGCAACATGTCAGGATAAGCACGTAACCAAGTGTGAGACAAAGAAGATATCGCCAACCATGCAGCACAGTTTGGGACCATATCCTCCAGAGTTGAGGATCTCCTGTTCACAAAATTCCAAAACGTAGTAGTGATAAGAAAAAACAAAAGCGTCAAATGTCATGATTTTGCATGAAAAAAGAAAATTAACTAATGTACAAATATAAACTTTTTGGTTGCACCACAAAAAAGGATACATGAACTATTCTAGAGGATGATGCCTATATAACGTAGGAACAAAGAGATCCTTCACGAACTGCATGATTTATTTATTTTTTGAAAATAATTTTGAAGTAGAGCGTAGGAAAAAATCTTGATAGTTTTAGTTCTACAAACCAAAGTCCTACTAGAAAAGTCTTGAATGTGCCTAGAATAGAAAATCAGGCGGTCATGACAGATTGACAGACAGGTTCGCAAATGCGAGTATGGCCAGCGGGTCAGGGATACTCTCTAAGGTTCAAATTTGACAGTCCGTCTTCCGGAACGAAAAATTGCCAAAGCCATCACTGCGGCGTAGCAATTAATCTACACATCTTCCCCTCACAAAAGGAAAACAAATTAACATCTCCTAGCCATACTGAGTACCAGACTAGTCGAAGAACCAGCCACAAATCCTTCCCCTGTATAAAAAAGAACCCCACAAATCCACCCAACATTTCGAAGTACCACGGAAAAATGGTTCCGTTGCCAGCCTGTTATCAACTATGTGCTGCTTTTCCCTCTCCAGTCCAAAGAGCTTTAGAATTGATTCCATTACCAGTGGAAGCAATAAAGTAAACACGAAACAAATCTTTTTTATCGTCTTGGAATAACTTTGCATCACGGCGAAGGATGCCTATGAGATGATAACCTCACATCATATGTTCTCCCCTGGTCTGCATCGGATCCTGCTACATTCTCACCCTCCCTATCCATGCAAATGAAAAAGATATCAGTCGAGTTCTGCATAATCTCCGCACGCGGCCTAGGCCGCAAATCATCGCTGCTGAAGCCACAGTGGTTCTCCGTCGGATGGGTTGATCCCAACAGCAAGTACTGCACCAAGATTGATGCGTCTGGGAACTCAGATGCAAGTTGGGGCACCAAGTTCTCGACGTCAGTAGATGAACATGATCTCGCCGTGAAGCGGATGGAACTGACAGTTGAAGTCTACAGGAGAGAGCCCATCTTCCTGAGGGAGCATCTCCAGGGAGCTGCAGTTGTCCAGATGAAGGAGTACCTTGACAAATTTGCACACAATGAGGAGCATTCTGGGGTCATTGAGGAGACTGGGAGTTTCCAGCTTAGGAGGAAGAAGTCAGACAAAGCTCATGGCTTTGTGGATATATCCATCCGAATCTGCAAGGAAGAAGACAACCATGGTCAGTTTTCAGGTAAACAGAAACTTCTGGTTTTGCAAGAATGAAATAATCTGATTTGGCATCTGCATCTGCCATGCTGATCAAAATACTTCTATAGTAGTATGAGTTTAGGTACAACAGATCATTTTCCAAAACATTTGCAAAGAACAGTAGAGTGGCTGTCAGAACTATAATAACAATAATAATGGGAAACCAATATTATTTTTGTTATCTACTCCCTCCGTTTCAAAATATAAAATGTTTTAGGTTTGTGAAAAAAATGTATCTAGACTTGTTTTAGTGTGTAGATTCACTGAGGTTTAGAGTGAACCTACACACTAAAAGAAGTCTAGATACATTCTCTTCACAAACCTAAAACATCTTATATTTTGAAAAGGAGGGAGTAGATATTTTGCAAGCAATTTTGTATGATCTTTATTCTAGACAATAGCCTAATATCGTAGGCTCATAGCAACAGAAGCATATGGTGTACCTCTGTATTGGCACATTTTCCCTCAGTTTGTAAGGAAATGGCCGACACCTTTTCTTGGACAAATAAGGACGACATGCTTGATCTGATTTGGCGTGACACAGAATGACCAAATGCCAACACCGTAGGTTTGGAATGACACAGAATGATCAATGCAGTTTTTCTTTTTAAAACATAGCAGTGTAGCAGAAAAACAAATAAATCACCAGACAGTCAATAGAGTATAGCATGCTATAGTCGATCTACAATGTGGTTCTTACTATCAAAAGGGTAATACTAGGAATGGTAGAGAATGGGTAGCACACTATAGTCAAAGGATCTACGATCTGGTTCTTACTACCAAAAGTGAAATGAGATGAGCTTCAGAACTATATTCCATATTATTTTATTACGGTCCCTATAAATTAAATTTAACCTATATCATCTTCTGTTGATTTGCAGGATCACCTGAAGGAGTAAAGCACCCAGATCAGGTCGGCATCACATTAGCTATAGAAGATGGCCCAGTCTATAATTATCCACCACCACCATATAATCATTACAGCGGCCACAGCGAAGATGCTGATCACTATAGTAATTCCATGCCAGTGATCCCTGGTACTCGTCCAGATCCATCACCATCAAGCACTAGCTACAGCTACCAACCACCAATGGTTCCATTAACCTTGCCACCACCACCAACTTCAGACCCCGGCTTCTTTCCACCACGGTATCATGGTAGGGAGCAAGTGCCACAGAACTACATAAATCTGCCACCAAGAAAATCTGCAGGTCAGAACAGTGCACCAAATTATGGAATGGGGCTTGGAGCTGGAGCACTGGCTGCTGGAACTATGATATTTGGTGAAACCCTCTTGCCAGGTCCAAGTTTCAGTGCCGGTCTTAATGGTGCAAGCCTATATGTATCCAATGATGCACCATTCTAATGTCTGAGCAATAGCATGTCGATGATACTCAATAATATGTCAATGGTAGCATGTAATAACATACGTAAGTTATGAACATTCAATTGAATAAAATGGTGTTCTGATACTCAAATCGCTGCAATCCCGCATTCGACTTATCAAGGCATGCAGCATTTCATAGATCATGTCAGCCTCAGGATGTGCCTTATCCCCGCTAACAAAAGCATGCACCACTGTTCCATTCCCACCGTTTCTTCCAGTCACTTCAACCCAGCTGCAGCCTGGTGCAGCCTTCTGCACACCTCGCCTTCTCATCTCCCCCCTTACCTCCTGCAGCTCCTCAAAATTTCCATCCCAACCATGTGTGTTTGCTAGCAGCACCCATCCACCGCTCCCAGACTCCTGTGTCGTCATCAGCATCCTGGCAGCCTCTTGGGCCCTGTCTTTATCACCATGCATCCGGCATGCTGCAAGGTATGCTCTCCATGCACCAGCCCCTAGATCCCCTGCTTCCTCTACTACCTTTCTCGCCTCGTCCAGCCTCCCTGCTCGCCCAAGCAAGTCAGTCACACATGCGTAGTGCTCCAGCAGTGGGTCCAAACCGAAGTCCTCTTTCATCCTCTTAAGGAAGCACATCCCTTCTTCAACAAGCCCAGAGTGGCTGCAAGCTGACATTGCACCCAGCAGTGTTACCTCATCCGGGACAATCCCTTCCACCTCCGTCATCTGGCGGAAAATCTCCAGTGCTTCCTGCCCACGCCCATGGGATGCATACCCATCGATCATAATATTCCATGATGCCACGTCCCGTTGGCGCATCCAACCAAATACTAGGCACGCCTCACCCAGCGCCCCGCTCTTGGCATACATGTCAAGAAGTGCATTATAATTGAACACATTCAGTGCACCATGGCAAGCCAGACCGCTCGTCACAATGTAGCCATGCACCTCCCTCCCAACCTTCAGTGCTGCAGTCTGCGCACATGCAACGAGAACAGCCGAAACAGTCACCGCATCGGGCCATTCTGCGGTGTGCCTCATCCTTGCAAACAGCCTCATTGCCCCCACGTGGTCAGCTGAGTAATGCAATGCCGACAGCATCGAATTCCAGCTGAACAAGTCCCTGTCCTGCGCTGCCATCCCCTCGAACACCATTGCTGCATCGGCAACCTTATGGGACTTCCCGTAAAGATCCACCAACGCGTTACACACTGGAACTTCGTGGTCAAACCCAGACTTCACCACCATCCCGTGAACTGCAGCCCCACGCTGGAAATCTGCCATTGCCGTACAGACCGACAGGATTCCGGTGATAGTGAAACTGCTGATCTCCACCGCGTCCTCGGCTCTCATTCTCAGGAAGCACTCCACGGCGCGGCTGAAGCAGCCAAGCTTAGCGAACCCATTGACCATCGCGTTCCAGACAACAGCGTCCCGGTGGGGCAATTCGTCGAACAGGCGGTGCGCGTGGTCGGCGAGGCTGAGCCTAAGGGAGGCGCGGAGCAGGGCGCTGGCGCAGAAGAGGTCGTGGGCGAGGCCGCAGCGGAGGGCGAGCGCGTGGATCGGGAGGAGGTGGTCCGGGGACGGGGCAGAGGAGACGAGCGAAGGGAAGGAGAATAGGTCGGGGGAGTGGACGAGGCGGAGGCGGCGGAAGATGGAGAGCGCGAGCGGGTGGGGGAGGGAAAGCGCGGCGTTGAAGCACGGGAGCGGGGACGCGGGGGTGAGGAGGAGCGGGACGACGCGGTGGAGGGCGGGGACACGCGCGTAGAGAGAGACGAGGGACGTGAGTGCGGCGGAGGCAAGGCGGCCTGAGACGAGGAGGTGGGCGTGGAGCGGCAGGAGGAGGCGCCGGGAGGGAGGATGCGGGTTGGATACGATGGCGCGGAGAGGCAAGCTCAGGGCCGCCATCTGGACGACGCCGGCGCCAGGCGCGACCTGGCCGGGGGGTGGACCTAGCTCAGAGTTTTGAAGCTTCAGAGGTCCCTGCCATCCTCCCCAGCCCGGTTGGTTTGGAACATCGAAATGCAAGTAACAAACGCCGTTCGTGTGAAGGCCATCCATGAGCGCAGGCCGGGAAGCCCGAGATATCGTTAGCCCAAGAAGAATGCATCGGACCATAATGAAAGTAATCGTTAGAAAAAAAATTGACAAAAAATATATTAATATCGTGGAGTTGCAAATTACGTCCGACTTCTGAAAAAAAACAAAATGCACTAAAGACTGCACGGCCCTACAACAACAAGAAGGAGAAAAAACAAAAGATCATGCTACGGTGATCAATTTCTTGTAGCCGTAACACAAACCATAGTCAAGACAATACCTGGAGTTCAAATTCTCCAAAACCGACGCCTCCAAAAGTGCACAAACGCCGTTGTCCCAGATCATAGATCTTAAGTTTTCACCCTAGAAAAAGTTTCAACACAATCTCTTCAACAAGTTTATTGCCAGGTACAAACAATTAATATCAGGCCTTGGGTTTTCACCTGAAAGATAAGACTCTGTACTCCTCTGGTGCCGCCGTCCCCGCTTACCGATGCCACTGCTACAAGTGACAAATCACAAAAAAAAAATCCTCATCACGACGAAGACCCGGTCCGTCCTTACTAGGCCTCAGACCCCAGCCTCCATGACACTCTCTATCACTGTCCTCACCATGAAAATTGAAACACCGACATGTCCCATAATGTCAGCAAACAACGAAGCTTCGTGTCAAGCCCTCCTAAATCCGTACGGGGTGAAATAGGGGTGCACACGACCGAATCCCATCCGATCTATCAATCTACATGCATCAAGCGTCGAATGGAGATCTCCAGCGGAGCCTTCCGGAACTCGTCAATGGCTAGATTAATGAGGGCATGCATCAAGTAGAACACCGTCTTGGCGCGAGAAGAACCATAAGACCGCATCTTTATTCGAGCACAACAAATGGCTCCCATGTCATTGGGCGGAGCAACAAAGGAGAAGGCGGCCGCGGCGCATCCACATCCGCAACACGTCCATGGTAGGTATTCGACCCAGATTAGGCCCTAAGGTCTGATCCAACCCGCCGCTACACTGCCTGAGGTTCATGCCAGAGTTGCGCACCGCCCGCCGCCATCTTGTTGCTTCGGCTTTAGGCCCCGACCCCAAGGCCACACCGCCCTATACCGTCGCCACCATCGTTCGTGGAGCCGCCACCGCGCTACACTGTCGTCGTCCCCGTCCTTTGACGAGAAGGGCGCCGCCACCGCCGAGCAGGATGGGATGGATGGTGAGGACAGGTAGTGGGATCGAGATCCGCCTCCGAAGTCGCTTGGACAGATAGTGACCCAGGAGGTTCTATGTTTCTCTCTAGCAGACCCTGGCAGGTAGCAACAGTTGCTGTCGTAGCTAGAAAAAAGATGAACCTCTAAAAAAATACTCGATAATAAGTGTAGAAAAATGGGCCTAAACTCGTCAATAGATCGAGTGCCAAAGATATAGATATGAGAAATGTATCTTTAAAAGTATTTTTTCATGCTAGTAGTAGAGTATGTTTCAATACTACAATTTTTTCCTCAAATGATCTACACTTGGACACGATGTCGGCGCAGCAAAGTGGCAGGCCAACATCCGCGAGCACCACCACCGCAGAAAGGAAAACTAGCTACTACATCGGGACGGGGTCTCTTTCACGGCAGCATACCGTCGCCCGCACTCCTGCAGGCCAGGGGACAGACAGGAACCTGCCGACGCTGTCCTCCTCCTGGCACGTTCCGGGGCGTGCGGGGAGTGCGTTCGGTTTCTTCCCCTCCCGCGGCCAAACCTGGGAGAAAGGTACGTAGGCCGGTGAGGGTGAGCCCCCGAGTCCACGTAGCCGTTCCGTATCTTTGTTTAGGAGAAACTGCGCGCACAGGACAAAATCAGGTACTACCAAGAGCCGAAGAAGGACTGTTTGAAGAAGTGGGGTTAGATGTATCGTGTTCCAGGCGCGCGGCGCGGGTGCTGACAAAATCCGGTGTTAATGCTTTTAGACGAGAGAGAGATTAGAGATTAACACGAGAGGAACGGAGGTTGCCTGGATGTGTCCATGTGCATGCATGCATGCCACCAAGACCGGCCGGCTCCGAGCCAAGCGGTCTAGTTGTCCGGAGCTTAAACAAGTCGTTAATTAGAGTGCTAATAAAGAAATGACTGCGGTGTCTTTGCTTGCAGTTAAGAATGTCCGAACCAAATCAAGCAAGCATTAGCTAGTTCGCAACTGAGACACGCTCGACCTCCGTGATCATACCTGCCTTTGCCTTCAGACCGACGCGCGCACAGAGCGGTAGTACGTACGGAGAGCGACGCGCGGCCTCGCGGCCGGATTCCCGGCGAATGGAGATCCATGATCGAGCGAGCCCGGAGTGCGGCCCGGGTGCATGCGGTTTGGTCCAAAAGCAGCACCGCATCACACCACATCCCATCCATCCATCGCGCGTCATTCTTTTCTTTCAGCTCATGCGTTGTTGCCGGGAGGGGGTCAAACCGGCACGCGTCGCGCGTCTTTTTCCTCCTCCCCTCCCCCCGCTAGCTCTTTCTCCACACGCCTTTCGCCTTTTTCTCCGGGCTTGGCTAGCTAGTGCGGCTCGGTTCCGTAGCCATCGATTGCCTATGGATCGACCACGCAAACAACTTTAATTCGGAAGAATCTCCCGCTGCCCTCGCACTCGGTCACGGTTTGGTCAAGTGCTACTCCATGTTCGACTGTTCGTGCATGAACAAGTGTGGATGATACTGGGTACAGCTTCTTCCGCACCGATGGCGCACGTGCCGGCCGAGGCCGTCCCCGTCCGGTAGTCATGTTGAATTTAGTTGGTTGTCTGGCATTGTACCGCCGTATCCCACTATTTTGTATGCTAATATTCCTATCCCACCATGCATATCATCCTCCTTTGTTGGGCACAAGCTGTCGTCAGCAATAGCTGAATCAAATCAACCCACACACAACGTAAACACAACCAAGAACATCCGGAGCAGGGATCTTGTTCACAGATCAGCTAGAGACTACTATTAGATAATCACACTGAAATCGGCAAAAAAAAACTAAAAATATATTAGTAGTACTTAGCTATCAAATTATTACCAAGAACATCCGGAGGGATCTTTCTACACCGATGCAAGTTTTGCATGATCGTGATTTTGTAGCAGCATGTTTTTTTTTTCAGAAAAGATCCGGATCTATTTCATGAGTTCACAAGAAGTACAAAGCACCCCAAACATAATAAATATTACATCGAGGTATTTGGACCACCTAACGACCACTACTTCCGCCAGAGCGAGCCGCCGACGCGCCGCTGTCGCCGCTCCCTTACCGGAGCCGGCTTGACGTTGTTGATGACAGTCAGGAAGTCTTCGTGCACGTGCCCCTAAGGACCAGCGCCCCAGAGCTGAAGCAGTCGCCATTGAACCCTTGAATTGATCTGAAACTTGTAACACCAACACACGTAGACTGGACGAGATCCACCACTCCATGGAAGCGGTGATCAGATGAATCCCCGCCCTCCTCAACGCCAGCGGCAAGATCGTCGCAGACGAGGTGGAAGAGGACACGGGTATACCTTATTCTTATCCCGCTCAACGCCGCCATAGCCACCATAGCGTCGATGCCGGTTGACCAAACTCTAACTTTAAGGACCTTCTACAACGCCGAGCGTAGGTCCGAGGTCCCCACCCCCTCCCGTCGCCGGAGCGACAAGCAGAGGAGGCGGGGACCCGTCGATTCCCAGACGTAGACGACGGGGATGAAGTAGATTGCGGCGGCTATTAGGGTTTTTACCCTAGCCGCCGCCTCTCTTTTCTTACGCGAGGAGTAGTGTAGCAGCATGTTACCATCTCTTAATTTGTTCTAAACGCTTGAATACACCATCTTTAGTTGTGCATAATAACATTTCAATGTCTAAAAGCATATATAAATAAACATCCGACAACTTTGCTATTGTATTGTATTGCAATTAGTGCAAGGAGGGGGAAAAATCATGCATGGGAAACCTAGCAACATGGGTCGAGTTTGGAAGCCCAGATGTGTGTGATGTAAATTAACGGGTCATAAGTTGGACTAATGATTTAAAATATAAATTATTTTAACTTTTTTGAATTTGGAACTCAATACGATGATATCAATACGAGATAGTTCATACATGCTCTCTTCATGGAAAGAACTCATTTTTCTTTAGGAGAAGTTATCCTATGGTAAATACTATGTATCGAAGTCCGATAAGAAACAAATTGTCGGACGGGTCCGTGGCCGTCCATCTCGCCTCCATCAAGTGGCCCTTATTTGGCTTTCCTTATCACTTGTTTCCATAGTAATAACTGCCCAGTTTATCCCCAAAATTTTGCCCCGTTACGGATCGTAACTCCTCCTCGCCGCCTTGTTCCTAAATCAATCTACTCGCCGTTGCCCTGCTCTCCCCGGAGATCCTGTTCTCCATGCGGCGCCGCATCCTCCCATCCAGGCTGAAGCCTGCGCCTCCACCTGGCTAGACTTCTGCGCCTGTAAAAGGGGCGCTCCACCGCGGGGAATCTCGTTGTGCATCATTGACCGCCGGCGGCCGGCATAGCGGCTCAGCCGGGCCATCAAGGCTACTCTCCTATAGAAGCATCTGGTTGTAGGATGCTTCCACCAATGATCCTTTCAACGACTACACGATTTAGCAGAAGGTAACTACATCTGAACAAATCCATGTATTCTTTTATATATGTTTTTATGAAGTTTTTGTGCTTCTACTATGTGCAAGTTCTGTTGAGATTTCTTCATCTTGTTGCTTAAAAATATCCGTGGTTCATATTTAACTTACTTGTGCTTCTTCTTTGCTTAGAGTTTGCATAATCAACAGAGGATATGAATCCATGTTCTAAATCTGCCCTACATCCAATTCTTTGCTTCAATCATTACTCACGGATCATATACAAAGATTGACGAGCTTCAGTAACACAAAACACAAACTTCTACACCTCAGGTCATATATTATAATGTAGCAATTACAATCTGTTGCTTCCTATAGTTTATTTAAAAGCTTTCGGTATTCTGAACAAAGCTTCTACTATGTGCAAATTCTGATGAGATTGCTTGATTTTGTTGCTTTGACTTCTCCATACTTCATATTCAAATTACTTGTGCTTCTTCTCCGCATAGAGTTTGCTTCAGTTCAACCATGCTTGCATGTTTTCATATTCTTAGCTTGGTAAATATTTGCACTCTTCACATGAATGTTACTTTTGTCTTCTCACCAAATAGAGTCTGCGCCATCTCAGCAGTGCTTTATGTTTTCAAATTCTTTTTAACTGTGTAAAAGCATATGCAAGTTTTGTGATTCCGTCATGTACACGCTATACTAAGGTTGCATGAATATAATGCTTCATAAATGTTTTCTATTGATATCACTTTCTGCTTATATTATGTTGCATCTCAACCACACTTTTAATTTTTTTATTGTAGTTTAACTGCTGACGCTAGGCTTACTGTTTTGATACTTACATACGCTTGTCTCATGTTTCTTAAATTTGCACCCACAATTTTTGGCAAGATGAGTTATGTCGAGTTAGCATAAAATCGGTGTTTTCAAATAGTCATTCTTTTGATGTATCATACTTTTATTTCAATCCTAAATAGTGCGGCTGTTGAGCAATGCTTCTAGTTTTTTTTTCTATTTGTTGTTCTCAATGTCAGGGGCATTGTATTTAAACGTTGCCCTTGTGCTTCCTGCATATCCTCATATATGTTACTCAATGCAGGTCCACGTATTTTAGATACCTTTTCTTTCAATGGACACGACCGGCTTGCCAATCTAGCTTTGTAAGTTTGGGATTTTTGGAAGCTCGAACTTTGGGATTTTTGAAGCAAGCTGAACCAGTACAAGAAGCAAGATAGTTGTTTCTTTCAAAGATAGAAATTCCATGTACGTGGTTTTTGGAAGCTCGAACTTTGGGATTTTTGAAGCAAGCTGAACCGGTACAAGAAGCAAGATAGTTGTTTCTTTCAAAGATAGAAATTACATGTACATAGGAAAGCTTAGTATTTGAAACTATTGTAACTCCGAAGAGTTCATTTATTTGCATCATCAGTTTTAAATATGGTACGAAGCAAAGATTATGTATAATAATTGACGAAAACAAATCATGCAATTTTCTTGCCGGCAGTTACTCGGGATCAATCGGAATTAACGGCAAGGAGACAGCTACACGCATGTTTTCTATTAATATTTAATATGGAAGCTAACTATGACAATCCCGCTACTAACAGCAAGGAAGCAGCGACTCGTATGTTTCCTTCCCAATCGAACGGACAAATAACCACACATCCTACGGCGAGGGACTAGTCCGATGGAAGCTTAGTATCGGCGTCCGATCCCTAGCAGTGCCCCTATCCTATATGCCTAAATGAGCAATTGACATTTTTCTTTAAGACAAATTATCGACACCACGTTCTATAGAGCGTGATCATGCGGACCGGAATGTTTGGCTCTCATGTGCCAGGCCATCCTATATGCGCTAATCTTTTTAATTTCAGAAAAAGTAAAAAATAAATTGAATATTTTGGAAGTCAAGATGATTCAGTATTGTACTCGTATAAAAATGTTTTGTCAGGAAATAATTCTCATTGAATTCAGGGTAAAAGAACAAATTTATGACCAATATAGCATGAATAGTACTTGTAGATAGGCCGTTCAAGTCCGTGGCCTTTGGTAGTTTAGTATTTTCTAAACCAGGATATTTCAAAAACAAGGTATTCCAAAGCCTGGCTAATGAATGCATGTGTTTTTCTCCTTTCTCAGTTTTAGAAAAAAGAGGGTTTGACCTCTTTTTCGAATACTTAAAAAATATGATAGTTTTAGAGAATACTTTGGTTTAAAACTAAAATAGATATGCAATAGAGGTAAATAATAAAGATGTTTATTATCATATCTCATTAGTTTATAATAATTTTATATCATGCTATAACTGTATCAAGAGGAAACACCGATACAGGTGTGGTATATAAACAAACCAAAGATCCCTATTAGCCTCTATTTAACTAGTTTATTGGACAACTGATGATCAAGATTTTTTGACCATGGTGCATTTATGCCAACTGACAATGAATTCATATCATTAACAAATGATATGATGGACATTACCTAATATAAATATTATAACACGATCAAGTCACATGTTCATCGTTGTAATAGTTAGAAATGATGAAGTATTCTTTTTTTACCGTGAGATCATATTAATCACTATTATCTAAGGCTGCTTTGACTGCATCAAACGTCATGTCCGTAACTGGGTGACAATAACGATGTATATTAGGTATTCCAGAGGGATAGGTCGAGGCCTATGTATCAAGATCGGAATTTGTTCACCTGCGTGATGGTAAGATACACTGGACCCACTCGGTAAATTACATTCATAAGCTGCGCAGTGTATGACTAGGTCATGGGGATGGAATATCACGATAACGAGTAAAACAATGTTTGTCGGTAACGAAATTAAACTAGGTATCATGAACCGATGATCAGATCTTGGACATGTCTAGTATCAAAGTAACAAAGAGAATTGGATTCATCATTTTGCGAACGATGTTAACATTGTAGAATGCACGGGGGTTGTTATGGACATCCCGGTCCCTTTATTGATCATTGATCCGAGATCGTCTCGATCATGTATGTGATGTTTCTGAACCGTAGGGTAACACATTTAAGGGAAATACGACGCTTGGAGATCATTCCGGAATTGATGGAATCACAGGATGAAGGAGAAAGATAAATAAAAAATGTTCTATGAAAGAACCAGATTTGTTTTGGGGACTACCTGAGGAAATTAGGAAGAACCTAAATCATTCCGGGAGACTCCGAAGTTGTTCGGAATAAAATAAAAGGCGATTTGGATAAAAGGGAATCTAATAATATGTATTTCATATTAATATTGGAATTAATATTAAATAAATATTTAAATTATATTTATTAGGGCAAATTATCATAATGGGTTGTAACATCCCAGCATTAGAGCCTAGAAATAAGCTGAACCCAGATGTGTGCATTGCATTCATGCATAGAAAATCCGAATAAATTTTGCGCTTTTAAACAAAACTTGTCAAAGTGATTAAAGTTTCTCTTAACTTGATGGAATAAGAAGTAGATCACCAAGTTGACTGCGATAAGTTTCAATATGACCTTTGCTAAAACCTTATTTCGGGTAAGGGATATTTGACCTAAGAGTATGTCAAATAAAATACAAGATAAAACCTAATACATTATGATTTATATTTTATCCTTAGGTGATCATACCATAGTATCCATTATAATCACTCATGAGTACCAATTTAAGGATATAACATAAATAACAAGAATGTAACAACTATATCTTAATCTTATCTGCATATACCATGAGTATCATGATAATGCTTAACATTACTCCTTAAGTAAGATTAAGTAGGACAGACACAAAAGCTTAGATCATTCACCATATATCTTTATTTCCACATCAACCCTTGTCATCTCTGTTGAGTTATATTCCCATATCTGTTGTTTATCAATATTGAGAAATCAACTATTGATACATCCATTCTCAACCTATCAAGCTCTTGATCATAATACAGCTTACAAATAAGTGTTTACAGAGAAACAATTAAGAAGAGGTGAATAGAGATGTTAGTTTCAGATGTTATATATTTAATAGGAATGATTGAAAAGAATCCAATCAATAGGATAGTTGATGGAGTTAAATCCTTCCTTGATAGAAGAGAAGATTACAAGAATGAAGTCTGAAGATAGTTACCAGGAGTAGTCCTATTGAATCAAGTAGGTATAGTTAATGAATTATATCTCTTAATCCAATGGAGCTAAACAGAAGATAATTATAATACAACTGTAATGGTTTATTGATGAAGCCCTGATTGGCCAATTAGAAACCAAACCATAAAGGATCAAAGGATTATAATGATCATACCTTACTCACCAAGATTGAATGCTTATACCATGTATAAGTGACATTGGTGGATAGGACATTATTGAACCCTAGTCTAAATATAATGCCCTAGGTTAACTCCTACAAGTCACAATAATATAATGTAAGATTGGTGTATGAGTTACTAGAGTAAATGTAAGACAATATTATTTAATTAAAGTTAGTAAAGCATAGAGTTATGGAAGTAGTGTTATTCTTCTTAAAGTATAGTAAATATTAGAGAAAGGTAGTTGGATATATTCATCCGATGAAGAAACATTAGTGAAGGATGATTTAAGAAAGATTATGAGTGGAGTTTGAAGGGACTATTTGCTAAATGGAAGGCTATCAACAGGAGAGTAGTAGGTGCAATCAAGCAAGGATATATGGAAGTTATGAAATATTTTAGTATTAAACTCATTGGATTCATCCATGAGTTTAGAAGAATAAAAGGTGAATAAGGATATTTTGTAAAGCAAAGCTCATTATGTTAATCATGATGATGAATAGGAAGAGGTAGTATATCTAGGAAAGGAATTCCTTACTTAAAGATCCACAATTGTGAAATATGGAAAATAGACATTATTGGTAAACAACCAACTCTAAATCTCAAATCAAACATAATATCCATCTCCTGCTATTGATCCATCATCTGATGTCTATAACACTTTATAGAAATATTTCCCTATAACAAATCACATAAGCACTTCTCTAATTCCAACCATCATAACCACATGTGCTTAAGTATATCCTTATCAATTCCTTTCTATAAAACATTCAAGATATAACTTTCAAGTACTAAAGGTGATGACAACAAATATTCCAAACAGAAAACCATATGTTTAGTTATTGAATCCTTAACCACATCCATAAAGGAGTCCAAGGGTTTGAAGAAAAGAAAACCCTAAACCCAAAGGTAAATAATCATAATTTAAAATCCTAAGCTTCTTTGTTTATCATAAAAGAATAGATGCAATTATCATTTTCCAAATCAATGGAAGTAGTAATGAACATATTAATTTCTTTCACATTTCATGCAACCAATAATGATATAGGATCAGTATACATATAAAAGTTTCTATTCAAACTGTGAGCCAACTAGAGATAAGTTTCTAAACAAATAAAAATATACCATTCAAGGAATTCATAACTAAAATAGGAGATAAAAATAATAAGAAAAGTTTCTACAAACTATTAAAAGGGGTTTCATATTAAGTAAATAAAAGAAATATAAAAAGATGATATAATAAAAGTTCACAAATGATACTAAATCTACTTTAGTCTTGCTGCAAATATCCAGCAAATAAATCATACAAAGTAAGGTTCAAAATATAAAACAAATTCAAATATGAATAAGAAAAGAGAAAATAGAAAAAGGATAAAACAAATAAAAACACAACCTGGCCGTGGCCCAAAACCCCTACACCTATCTGACGCCCCTGTGCAGCCCACAACAGCCCAGTAACCAGCCCAGTTCTTTTCCATCTGTGACTGACAAGTGGGATCAGGAGAGGACCGCGGGTTGAGCTGCAAGAATCGTTAGGGGGTTATCCGCAAAATAACCATCATCGTCATCGTCACGCACACAGACAGCTCGCTGGCGGAGCTCGCCATCGCCCGAAGCAGTCATCGTCGTCGCTGCGTCAAGATCAACGCCGTCGTTGCCAGGAGAGGATAAGAAGGCCACCACGACAACCCTGCTCGTACTCATTCGCAATCTCGCTCCCCAGACTCACTTCTCTTCTTCACCCGAAAACCTAGCTCGTCGGAGTTCATCGTTCCGGCCAACTCCGACCACCCCTCGCCTCTTAATAGCCACCAATAGACGCGTCGTCGTGGACTGAACCATCTAGGACCAAGCACGGAGGACCGCTCGTTGGGAATCATGTGAAATCGAGTGTTCCCTTTCCTCGGCCGCCGTGGCCATTACCGTCGAATCACCGGATCGTGAGTTCCTGAACCTTCCAGTAACATTCAATCGCCGGATCTCGTTGTAAATCACCGTTTCACCTTGTACCACCGTCGGAGCTCGTCGGAGCTGAAGCTCCGATGACTATTTCCGAGCGGCGCCGCCACTCTTAGGTTCAGTAGGTTGTGCTTGTTCGAACTAGACTTATCTCGCTTGCTAGGGCGTTGTAGATCGTCGCCGGCGACCACTTAGCGACGGCGATGGTGGTGCTGACGCCATCACTACGTCATGCTCACCACATGATCGAGCCACGTCAACTCGTTTGACCAGTCTCTGCCCACATGGTTGATGACATGGCCTTGGGCCCATATGTTATTGACTGGGGGTCAAGGCAGGGTCAGTAATAAATGGATTTTTTTCACATAGCGTGCTGAGGTGGTCACTGGCCCACTAGTCAGTGACTGAGGCTAGCTCTTAGTGCGGTGTAAAAAGTATTTTCCGTTAAAAAATAAATAAAATGTTATAATTAATAATATTCCAGAAATCAAATAAATGATTAAATCTTGTTTAATTAATAACTTTTGACTTATAATTCAGAGAAATGTGTATAATATATGAAAATTTGTAGAAAAATAAAATCTACAACTTAAATCTATTATCAAATATTAATATAATGATTATTTAAATAAATATTATTTAATAAAGGTTTTATAAATAATAAAACTTTAATAATTCAAATTTTAATAATGGTAAATGTGAAAAATATAAATAGAATACCAAAAATTTTATAAAAATAAGAATTTAAATTTAAAATTATAATTGTACATTATAATTCAACTTAATCAAGTATTTATTATTTATTAAGTATTTATAAAGAAATAAATCTTGTAAAAATCATATCTTATTATTTATAAATCCCAAAAATAAATGTAATATACTAAAATGATCACAAAAATAATATCTACATGTTAAAAATCTAATATTCCACTTTTGAGTTAAATAAAAACTAAATTATTTTAATAACTCAAATTTGAACTTATTTACTTCATTAATAATTTATATAAGGATAAATAAAATTTATTAATATTTGTAAAATAAGTTAGATAAGTCTAATAAATAGTATTAGTCTTAAATATTAATAATATAAGACCATAATGGTTTAACACTTATTAAACACCTTTTTATTACATTACTTTCAACCTTAAATGAAGACCATATTCTAAAAAGATTTCTATTTATAATAAATCCTAAAGAGCAACTTATGAATACACCAAACCTTTTGTAAACCATATTAAACCCCAAATTACAAAAACTACCACAACATTATATAAATCCATAAGTAGTTAAGTAATAGTATGTTTTTGGATTATAAACTATACTCACTCATCTATAAAAAAATGATATTACTCCATTGTAAGAATCAAGAAACCATTACACCAAGTAAAAGGATAACCAATCTTAAGTAACCTAAAGGAAACATTTTAGATACACAAAGTACAAAGGTTATAAATATTATACTTTTAAACATTATCATATGTTTTATAGTTAACTTTGGTGTGAAATAGTTAAGTTATAAAGCAACTCAAGTGAAACCATGTGAGCAAACCAATAACATCAATCACCACTAACTAACCCCAAAGCTTGTTTAAACCTTAGAAAAGGAATATTTTCTTTAAATGTTATTCTTTTTGCCACTTCAAACAAGAATTTCTACATAAGCAATATTGACTAGTACTTCATAAGCATATATATTTTATTACTACAGATGTGTTACTCATAACCACTTATAAATTCTAATAGAACCACAAATGTAAAACCTATCTAAAAGGACCATGCATTCCAAAGTAATCATTTCCGGAATCCAAAAACCAAAACAACGTTACCTCCGGGATTCGTGTTTAGAACGTGCATCATATTACTTATGCATAAAAGCATATTGCTTCTTTAAACATTAGTCCTTACCGGACCAATGATGCCGATTTCAGATGTTGGATCTTATACTGACTCGAAGACCGTGAGTGCATAATCTTGCAATCACAAAAGGCAAGTTCACACTTGCTCATGTCCTTTGTTTATTTTCTGTTAAGTATTTACAAATCCAGTGTTGTCATCACCTGCATTTGAAAAAGTCAGAAAACACTATTTTCAATAATAATGTGAACTATTTATTACTGATCCAGGGTGATCAGTTAATCTATTAAGTCTGATAGTTGGAATAACACTGTTCAGAACTATATCACCTAGGAGTTAACAACCAATGTCGCCAGTGATTCTTGCGTCGTATATTACGCGTTGACCATGAGATTTGGAATGGGACGGAGAAGTCAGTTGTATCTTCTTCCTCTCGCATGAAGCCGGAAGTGCAGGTCGTGGCTGTTATCCTCGAAGCATGCATATTAATTGGTAATTCATAGAGGATATGCAGCATATGGGTGGGAACCCTCATCGTCCCACAATAGTTCTGGCATCTAACGGTTTGTACAAACCATTGTCGTAATTCGTTATGTGGGCATGGTGTACACCAAGGAGGCATGCGGGGTCGCGAAGGGGGCAGTGATGGGCTTGGATCATCTTCTGGGCCCCACATCATGGAATTGTGGACGGGGATAAGCTGCCCGGTTGTGCAACAAAGAGTTGATCTCTCATGGATAAAGTGACGCATGTCTGCAGAGTGTAAGAACTGTAACTTGATACTCCCTGTTCCGGGAAGGAGCTGCGAACGCGGCGGGAAAGAAACTTCATGAAAGTTTTGGTAAACCCGTGAAGGCTGACGAACATAGTTTTTCAGAATAAAAGCAACCTTTGTAGAAATATTTGTGAAAACTTACATTGCCTAGGACCTACGGTATGTGGCTGTAGTTATAGTGCATCAAACACTCCTTTTCTAGTGAATTTGTTGAGACGCTCGTACTCAAAGTATCTTCTTAACCCTTGCTAGATTCTGAAACCGGAATAGACAACAACCACATCAATTTATGCTCCAGGATTTCTCATGCAAAGCTAAAGCCCTTCAATAAAGTTAAGGAAGTCAACATATATATCAACTCAAGTGAAGACAAAGCTACTGATCAGATAGGAATATATTCTCTAGCCAAAGAACCTAACTCCGTAGGGTATTGCAATAGCAGCAATGGCAATCCCTTAGTTAAAATACTAGTTCTAGTAGTATACTAGTTCTTGTGTTGTTTACATTTGATTCTTATCCGTAAGAAGTTCTTTCTCTCTCTTTAAACTAGAGTGTTCTCTGGATCTTGTGTAAAGAGTGAGTTGTAACCTTTAGCCATGTATTGGACCCGTTGTGTTTCTGTTGTGCCATTCTGAGGGATGTAATACTAGTGAACGGTGTTTCATTGGTGTTATGTCAACGACTATAGTATACTACATCATGCAGTGGTATGCTGGGTCACCGCAGTTGGTATCAGAGCATATGCTTTAACCTTAGGTTGGAAACCTAGTAAATGGGTAGAACCTGTAGGACACATCCTAGCAATAATAAAGAGTTCTCTAGTGATATGAGGGATATTCATTTGAGGATAATCCTGTTATGTTACTAGTGCGATAACTCTTTCATATGATTGCAATTCCGATCATTACCCGAGAGTTTTAACTCTATGTGACTGATGAAAATTTCTTATCCACAGTTCCACATGGCACCTCGATATCCACCCCGGAATGTTCAAGTGATGAACAGGACGTCGGATGACTACGGAGGGGATTGGACAGACAATCTCCGACAACTTGTATGGAGTTTGGAATGTGAATCGAGACTTTTGGTCAAGATTTACAGTTATTATGATGGGCAGGTATTAGCTAAATACCGTGTCATGATCATGTTACCTAAGAAGTTAGGACTTAAGGGAGAAATGCCATCAGGAGAGGCAAGGTGCATGGCATCTGCATACCAGATTGCCGTAGCAGCAACAATAACCATGATCCGAGAACAAAAATCCCAAGCTCTAGAAGGTAGTACTCACACTATTATACCACATGAAACCTCAAACTCAGAACATGAGTTAGATCACTCTACCTTAGTCCAAGCTGAACCTACTCTAGTTGTAGAGTATATGGATCGTTATCGGTCTTTGCTAAACACTTATCATAACACTCACCGAGTTTTAGTTCGGGAACTGGATACGGTCATTGAGGATTTTACTGATCCCGCTAAAGCAATGGCGCGTAGGAAGAAGTTAGATAAAGAAGCTAGGCATCCCAAATACATACCTTCAGGAGAAGTGTTTGAGGAGACTGAGTTTGATGACCCAAACTCAGAAAATTATGCCTATTACCAAAACGACTTCAAGCCACCGGAAGACCTGTGGACCAAGTACAACTCTGAACAACAGGAATGGAATAAAGTTATTCCAAATAACCCTATGTCAAACCAGTATAAATGGGGAGTAGAATCTCAAGGTGGAACCATAGGAAATCCTACACCTTGTGATACAGGTATCGGAGAAGAGACCAACTATAACCATAGAGAGCCTTATGGACCATATGGGGGTGATACTAATCCAATCAACTTAGAAGAGTATCCCAATAGCTACTACACCAATTTGTACAATTGGATCCAAGAAAAAGCTAAGGAACCAACTTACTATGAGGAAGCATTGCCAAAAAAACCGGAGTACTCGGCGGAAGATTACGCCAACTCTAGTTACCTTTCAATGACTAATCTCAGTCTTGGTACTTCTAATCAAGAATACGCACCTCATTGATGCTCTTATGCTCCAGAAGGCAGTCGTAGGACTTCACGTCATCATGGACGGAACTCCAGGAAGCACTAGAGGAAGATGAAAGTAAGTGAGGAACGACATCCCAAGGGATGAGGGCTTGAATAATGTACACAGAGGGTAATGTGTATTGTAGTTTGAAAGGTTTGCCGGAATAAGTGAGGATATATTCACAAGAACAAGAAGTTCTTGTCAGATAGTTGTGTAAATAGGTATGGAGCAAACCGTTGGAACATCTAGCACATTTGTAAATTATTTAAAACCTATGTGTAATACATGGTATATGTTTTGTTGTTTATCGACTTTTGGATCTTATTGGATCTTCTTGATTGACTAGATCTGTACATGAAGTGTAATTAGGTGTGCAAATGCATGATGTAACACCCAGTTATTACTTGATGTTATAGACCTAGATAGGAATAGGAATTCGTTTAAGGGAGTGACGAGTTCCGGAGATCAAAAGGAATACTTACTAGAAGGAAGAAGCAAGATATAAGGAGTGTTAACACCACTTGGAGGATAGATAAAGCATAAAATATTCCTAGCCAGATCCAAGAAAGAAGTTGGGTGTAGAATATGTAGGGAGCCCCAAGAAATAATAAACTTAAAGTTCAATCAAAGTGGGTAATATTACTAAGAAGTAATGGAATAGTTGTACCAAGTTCATGGAAGTATCATGAATAAGTACAAATAGTCAGCTTTGGAACCAAAGTGGTATTCAAGTTCTGACAATTCTGAGAGGATGTGAGAGATATGTGGGAAACCATAGGGTAATACACACACCCTAGGATGGTTCGCAGCTGGTAATAATCCAACATTGTTAGTTGATCCATAGCTAGTAACTAATCCACAGTTGGTATTTTGTCCATAGCTGGTATTTGGTTGAGATAGTTAACCAAATCATCTTAACAGTTGCATAAAGAACATTAAATTTGGCCTAAGTTAAGTAAGACCTAAGGAAGTTTAACATATTTGAAGACGATCGCCTAGCGAGATGCTTCGCAAGGTCAAGCTTATCCAGCGAAGATACCCAATAGTAAGTACGACATTTAGTGCTGGAAGATTTGCTTCAGAGATCCACAACTATGTGGATACACCGTATAATATTTCATCGAACCCTAAACCATTAAAATATAAACTGAACGGGAACCAACATTCTAGTTTAAGAACCAATGGTCTCTATGTATCTAGTTTAAAGACTATTAGTAAAACCTAAGGGTGAGAGTAGACATTATGAATGAAAGTTGAAGAAAATACTATAGGATATAAGGAAAGGTTATTTAAAAACTTTAAGAAGGTATAAAATTGAAGGTGAGAAAGGATACATTTAACAACCCATTCTAAAAGAAACAACTTTTAAGTAACCCTTAAGAAGTAATATAGAATACCTAATTGGGCAAGTGTCGAGAATGAAAAATTCCAAAGGGTATGGAAAATTGAGTTCAAATCCAATCTTGGAAGGAATACCAGTATCAACCATATTATGACAGTAATAAAAGGATAGTCTTACTACCACAGGTATATAGAAACATAAAACTGTTGGAGATATGCCCAAGAGGCAATAATAAAGTGGTTATTATCATATCTTCATACTTATGATAAATGTTTACATACCATGCTATAATTGTATTAACCGGAAACATTAATACTTGTGTGATTTGTAAACATAAAAGAGTCCCTAGTAAAGCCTCTTGTTAAACTAGCTTGTTGATTAATATATGATCATGGTTTCCTGATCATGAACATAGAGATGTTATTAACAACAGGGTCATATCATTAGGAGAATGATGTGATGGACATACTCCTATAGTTAAGCGTAGCATAAAGATCAAGTCATTTAATATAGTTCATTTGCTATAAGCTTTCTGATACATAGTAATCTAATTCCTTCGACCATGAGATCATGCATATCACCTTTACCGGAAGGATGCTTTGATGACATCAAACACCACACCGTAACAGGGTGGCTATAAAGGTGGCATTGAGTGTTCGGAAAGTATGGGTTGAGACACATGGATCAAGAGTGGGATTTGTCCATCCATATGACGGATAGATATACTCTGGGCCCTCTCGGTGGAATGTCATCCAATTAGCTTGCAAGCATGTGACTAGATCACAAGGGATCACATACCACGGGAACGAGAAAAGAGTACTTATCGGTAACGAGGTTGAACTAGGTATGCAGAGATACCGACGATCATAACCTCGGATAAGTAAACTATCGTGAGACAAAGGGAAATTGGTATCGTATGTAAGTGGTTCATTCGATCGCAAAGTAATCGTAGAAATATGTGGGAGCCATATGAATTTCCAGATTCCTCTATTGGTTATTGATCGGAGAAGTGTCTCGATCATGTCCGCATAATTCACGAACCGTAGGGAGACACACTTAAGGATTCGATGTTGTTGAGTAGTTATGGAATGATGAGTAAGAGACCGAATGTTGTTCGGAGTCTCGGATGGGATCCGGGATATCACGAGGAGATCCGGAATGGTCCGGAGAATAAGATTCATATAAGGAAAGTCCTGTTTCGGGGTTGGAGAATGGTTCCGGTGTTTTCATCGGGAATGTTCTAGAAGGTTCCGGAATGTCCGGCACTCCGGAGGGGAAGGGTACATGAATGTGTCATTGCAAGTTGGAATGATTGCATCATGTACTAGGTGTCATCGCTGTATAAAATAAAGGGTTTAATCAAATCCTAATTTGAAAAGTCAAACGCCAATTTGAAAAGTCAAACGGCTATTTTGGAAAGTGGAGAAGAAGTGGGAAACCGAGTTGGGGAGGAGTTCCTCCTCCACCGCCGGCCCACTAGGGATCCGAGTTGGGGAGGGACTCCCTCCCCTTGGCTGGCGCCTCCCTCCACCTATAAAAGGAGGGGCAGGGCTCCCCTCCTAGACACACAAGTTGCCTCCCTCTAAACCTAAACCCTAGCCACAACCTAGGGATTTCTCCCAAGCCGCCGAGTCAGAGCTTCTAATTGCCCTAGCCGCTGGTTTAGCCCCTTCTAATTGGTGTGTCTAAACCCTAGATCACCAAGGCTCTCTCATAGTCCACCATACTCGCTCCGGCTTAAGGCGAAGCCCTGCGAGATCTCCCCTCTACTTCCGGTACCACGCCGTTATGCTGCCGGAATCGCGAGGAGAGTGCTACAACCTCCGCTGCCTGCTAGAACAAGGGAGAGGAAGGTATTCGTCGAGTACCGAATGTGTGACCGACTGCGGGAGCGCTGCCGGAACGCAGCGCCGAAAGGATCGTCTACGCGATCTTGAGATCGGCAAGAGTACGACTACATCACCCACGAGAATCTGCTCTCGTTAACCGCTTTGGAATCTTCGAGGGTGAGTTCCTCTATCGACTCGTTGCTACAATCTAGTAGATAGATCTTGGCTTGTTTGTTTGCATGCGGTAGAAATTTTTTGTTTTCCATGCTACGAACCCCAACAGTGGTATCAGAGCCGTGTCTATATGTAGATCTGTTGCACGAGTAGAACACAATGGTCATTGTGGGTGTTGATGCTTTTGTTGTCGATTGCTTCTTGTGTACTTTGCATCTTGCGGGATGGTGGGATGAAGCGGCCCGGGCTAACCTTACATGACATCGTTCATGAGACTTGCTCCACGCTTGACATGCAACTTGTATTGCATAAGTGGCTTTGCGGGTGCCTGTTTCTCCCAACATAGTTAAGATTCAATTTACAACGGGTGATTGACAATACTAGTATCAATGTTGTGGTTCTTGTTCGTAAGTTAGAACGACACTTATTGAAAGCCCCAAACCATGTAAAACATGCAAAGAAAATTAGAGGCGTCTAACTTTGTTTTGCAGGGGTGTGCTGTGATGTGATATGGCCATGATTGTGATTATATATGATGTATGCAATGTTCCTTATTGTAAGTTGGCAACCGGCAGGAGCCATATGGTTGTCTTTAAATTCTGTTAAGACCCGCTTGTCTGTTCAAAGTAGTTGTAATAGTTGAAGCTGGTGGACGACAACCATGGAGCGGCGTCATTGACCTTGATGCAATGCCGGTGATGATGGAGATCATGTTCGTGCTTGAAGATGGAGATCGGAAGCACAAGAAGAAAGGCCATATCATATCACATATTATGAATTGCATGTGATGTTAATCCTTTTATGCATCTTGTATTGCTTAGTTAACGACGGTAGCATTATAAGATGATCCCTCAAGCACACAATTTCAAGTTTTAAAGTGTTCATCCTTAGTAAGCACCGTTGCTAAAGCTCGTTGTTTCGAAGCACCACGTGATGATCGGGTGTGTCAGATTCTGCGAGTGTATACAACGTGAGCAAGCCAGATTTGCTCATGCGGAAGCTAAGGTTGATCTTGACGAGCCTAGCATGTACAGACATGGTCTCGGAACACGGATCACCGAAAGGTAAAGCATGAGTCATATAGTAGATATGATGAACATGTTGATTGTTCGCCATTGAAGCTACATCAACTCTCGAGATGATCGGTTTTGATGTGGTGGATTTGGTTCGTGTGATCACTAAAACAATGTGAGGGATATTGTTTTGAGTGGGAGTTCAACGGCAATATGATTAAAAGTTGAACACTATTTATCATAAATTAAATCAAAGTGAATTTGCATATTTGTTGTAGTAATTGGCATCCGTTTACCACCTTGCGCTTAGTTTTAATTGAGATGATAGAACTATAGAATTCTGGTTAGTTACTTTACGAACTGGTATTGTATTGTTATGAAGTGTTAATCTAAAGTTTAAAAGTCCTATTGCAAACTTTCAGTAAGTTCTGGTTACTCCATGAAGTTTAATAATTAGTATTAAATCAAGAGTGACAATTCCAAGTGTTAGTGTATGAGTATCATGTTTGTCTCCATGATTCTTGATATTCAAAGGATTGTCTTAATATCAAGGTTATCTAGGATCTGAAAGAGTTGTTTCAGAAACCATGATGTGTGGAAGATATTGTGATATCTGAAACAAAGTTTTGGTTGCAACATGATAGAGTATAATATGGCAAAAGTCATGTTCTCGTATTTGATGAGAATTTGCAAAAGGTTGAAGACACTAGTTGTCCTAATCCTCCAAAATGTTTTGGAGAGCAACATTATACTCGCAGTTCACTGTTATAAGCTAAAAGTAGCTTGATCATGGATAATTCCATGATAAGGGTGAATATTTGATGTAGGTAAAGTGTTTACTACACCAATAGATTACTAAAGAAAGGAATTTGAAAGAACACCAAACATTTGATGATGGTGATCTACTTCAAAGTGCAAGTCCAAAGACATTGGTATTTAATTATACACGCTTTGGACTATGTGTCATATGTATGACTCCACTGTTGATGTTGATAGATTCTTTCAAACAGAAAATAAATACTGAAAGAGAATCTCATAAATATATGGCAGAAAAGAAAAGACTAGAATTGTTCAGTTTAAGTATATAGATGATATACATGTTATGGCTATATTCTTTGCTTATTAAACAATGTGGTTCTTAAGTATTTGATACTGAATTTGTTGGTATGAATCGTCATACAAAACAACACAATTCATGAACTACAATGGCCTAAGTAACTAGCAAAAGAATATGTGATGATGTTCATCGAGAACAAATAAAGGGTTATTGTGTTGCTCGTTAAACATCAAAGCTTGCCTTCAGGATTTGTTTTATCAGGTATTATGAGAACAAAAGGGTTGTTCAAATAAATTCCGTAATCCATAAAAGATGGATGATTCACAAATCTCGTTGGAGAAATCACATCCATAAAACTAGTGCTAAAAATGTCGAAAGACAAATTGATTGAAAGATCACTTCGGAAGTGACATCGCCGTTTAAATTATATTGGAAAGAAAACATGAAGAAACTCCATGTGGATGGAATTTTGGAGTCTTTTGATTTTGATCAAATGATGCTTGTGAAACCTTTCTAGAGATAATTAAAACTTCGTTCATAGGCCAAAAGGGAACGAATGACTAGCTTATTGGAAGTTGTACATATTGTTGTACGAAGTCTATTATGTGTAGTCAAGAGCGATGGATTTCAACTTCATATGCTTTCTCCGAAAATTGGAGTGAATATATGAATATTTACTTAATAAGGATGAAGTATGAAACATTTGAAAAAGTTCAAAGTCTTTCAAGATGAAGTGCAAAATCATTGTAATAAGAATATAAATAGTTTATGATAAAGATCATAAAGGAAGATATTTGAATTACAAGTTTAGCATAATACCTAAGATTTAAGGAATCGTTCTGTGGATTTGCATTTCCCGAAACACCATAAGAGTAAGGAGCGTTCGAGATATGTAATTAAAACCTTGTTTGACATGGTAAGATCAAAGGTGTAATTCATAGAACTGCCATTATATTTTAAAGATTAAAAGCTTTAGAGACTACCGTTTTCCACTGAAAAGAGCTCCATCATAATCCGCTGAAATAACACCATATAAAGTTATGGTTTGGGATAAAACCCAAGTAGTCCTTTCTTAAACATTGGTATGCTATGCATAGGAAAGATGTTTGCAACCAAAGTAGGATAAACCTGTCTTTGTATTACTGTTAAGTATTCCTCCATAAACACCGGAGACAAAAGTGTTTGTCGCTTCGAACGTCAAGTTTCTTTGAGAAGGAATTTTTCGTGAAAAGATAAGTGGGAGGACAATAGAACTTTGATAAGGTTAAAGGAACCTTAGCTATATGTGCAGAGTTGCGCAGCACTGAAAAGTGTTCCGGAGGCAGCAATAATGCTCATGGCTCACGTGCCTCAAAGGTTGTGGTCACGGAGATCTAAGTTCCTATTAAAACAAGTAGGTCGGGTCAACAATCAAATACCAAGATTTGAGAGTTAAATCATTATTTGTCAATAATGATCTGACTACATGCAAAGAAGCGACGATGGGCCCTGACTCCGTCAAATGGCTTGAAGCCATAAAATCCGTGATAGTTCCATACACGAGAAATCAAGTTTTGAACTTGAAGGACCCTCGAGAAAGGTGTAAGACCTTACAATTGTGTTTGGATCTATAAAGAAGTAGACATGGATGTTTCACATCTATGAAATAGTCGACATGTTGGGAAAGAGTTCACAAAAATGTTCAAAGGTTGACTATGACAAGATTTTGATCTTTCATAGCGATATTTAGTCTAGACGGATTAATGTAGCAACCACTACATATAATTTTTTGTTATGTGGTAGTTGAATAAACAAAACAAGTTCTTCTAATAGAAGGGTTACCTAGGACGTGTGCATGATACGGTCCAAAGGGTTTTGTTATTTCAAAGGATGCTAAATGCATATGCAAACTTCAATGGTTGAAGTAAGCATAGCGGAGTTGGAATCTTCACTATGATGAAACTGTTAAAAGAGTTTAATTTCATCGGAGACAATGAAGATGCTTGCATTTGCAAGAAATTAAGTGGGAGCGCTAAGACATATTTCTAATACATTATGTGGAGGACATATTGTTGATTAGAAATGATGTATCTTTTATTAACACATATTAAGAATTTCATCCTGATGAAAGACTTAGGCAAAACCCAAATATTTGGCATCAATAGACGCTAATATGGTTGTGCCGAAAGTACATAGATGATGTATTGGATGAGTTCAATATAGAAACTACAAGAAAGGTTCTTGTCACACAGAAAGGATTGAATGAGTTCAATATTGATGATATATTCAAGTGTATTGACACTTGGTAAGTGAAACAAAGATTCAAGTATAGATTGATACTTGATGTATGAAATCAAAAAGAGTATTTATATCAATCATACTGTGATATGTACAAATCCAGATATGTCCTATGCTCTAAATGTTATGAGCATATACCAGAATGATTCATAAGATGATCATTGGACGATAGTAAGGATATTCTTATGATCTTTTGGAAGAACTAAGAGTATATTATTTGTAGAAGTGACAAATAGATGGTTAGTTCATTGTAAAAGTACTACATTGATACTAGTTTTGTCACAGAGTACAAATTAAGTTTATCTCAATCTAAACTAAGGGTGGCACAATATAATGGAAAGTAAGTTCCATAATGGATTTGGATGAGTTCCAAAGTTAAGACATTGTGACAGATACTACAACAAAAGGCTAAGTATATGACTGCTATAATAGCAGCTAAAGAGGGCATTTGTGTCAAGTAGTTTGTTGTCAAACTAGGTGTAGTTCACAGCGGGATAATACTATGAAGATATATTGTACGACAATATTATCAACATGTTTTAACCCCAAAGAACTAAAGGTCTCACCGAAGGACCAAAATTATACAAAGCCATCTCATTAGAGAATGAGTGATGCGTAGAGACGCAAAGACATGCAATTACACACGGACCTGAAAGTGTCAGATCCGGAGATCAGTTGACCACTAGCAATCGTGTACATACAACACCAGAAAGCCATAGGTGTTGAATACACAAAGGTTTGAAACTAGATTATTGACTCTAGTGCAAGTGGGAGACTGTTGGAGATATGCCCAAGAGGCAATAATAAAGTGGTTATTATCATATCTTCATACTTATGATAAATGTTTACATACCATGCTATAATTGTATTAACCGGAAACATTAATACTTGTGTGATTTGTAAACATAAAAGAGTCCCTAGTAAAGCCTCTTGTTAAACTAGCTTGTTGGTTAATATATGATCATGGTTTCCTGATCATGAACATAGAGATGTTATTAACAACAGGGTCATATCATTAGGAGAATGATGTGATGGACATACTCCTATAGTTAAGCGTAGCATAAAGATCAAGTCATTTAATATAGTTCATTTGCTATAAGCTTTCTGATACATAGTAATCTAATTCCTTCGACCATGAGATCATGCATATCACCTTTACCGGAAGGATGCTTTGATGACATCAAACACCACACCGTAACAGGGTGGCTATAAAGGTGGCATTGAGTGTTCGGAAAGTATGGGTTGAGACACATGGATCAAGAGTGGGATTTGTCAATCCATATGACGGATAGATATACTCTGGGCCCTCTCGGTGGAATGTCATCCAATTAGCTTGCAAGCATGTGACTGGCTCACAAGGGATCACATACCACGGGAACGAGAAAAGAGTACTTATCGGTAACGAGGTTGAACTAGGTATGCAGAGATACCGACGATCATAACCTCGGATAAGTAAACTATCGTGAGACAAAGGGAAATTGGTATCGTATGTAAGTGGTTCATTCGATCGCAAAGTAATCGTAGAAATATGTGGGAGCCATATGAATTTCCAGATTCCTCTATTGGTTATTGATCGGAGAAGTGTCTCGATCATGTCCGCATAATTCACGAACCGTAGGGAGACACACTTAAGGATTCGATGTTGTTGAGTAGTTATGGAATGATGAGTAAGAGACCGAATGTTGTTCGGAGTCTCGGATAGGATCCGGGATTGTTGGAATTATGCCCTAGAGGCAATAATAAAGATGTTATTATTATAATTCTTGTTCATGATAAAGTTTATATTCCATGCTAGAATTGTATTAAGCGGAAACATTAATACTTGTGTGGTTTGTGAACAACACCGTGTCCCTAGTACGCCTCTATGGACTAGCTCATTGATCAATGATGGTTAAGGTTTCCTAACCATAGACATGAGTTGTCAATTGATAATGAGATCATATCATTGGGAGAATGATATGGTGGACAGACCCAAACTAAGCGAAGCAATTAGATCGTATCATTGTGTTCATCTTTGCGAAGCTTTTCCTATGTCAAATATTGTATTCCTTAGACCATGAGATAATACAACTCCCTGGTATCGGAAGAAAGCTTTGAGGTCATCAAACGTCATCCTATGAGAGGGTGATCATAAAGGTGTCTCTCAGGTGATCGGAAAGTATCTGTTGGGTTGTATGTATCGAGATGGGATTTGTCCCTCCCAAGTCGGAGAGATATACTTCGGGCCCACTCGGTAATCGATATCAACACCGCTTGCAAGCATGTGGTTAAGGAGTTAATCACAAAGTGATATCGGATTGCGGAACGAGTAAAGTACTTGCTGTGAACGAGATTGAACTAGGTATGACGGTACCGATGATCGAATCTCGGGCAAGTAAAATATCGCGAGACGAAGGGAATATATATATGGGATTGATTGAATCCTGGCATCGTGGTTCATCCGATATGATCATCGATGAATGTGTGGGAGTCAATATGGGTGCCCAGACCCCGCTATTGATTATTGATAGAAGATCATGTCTGCATATTCTCGAACCCGCAGGGTCACACACTTAACGTGTCTCGACGCTAGGATAGATTGGATAATTGGTTTATGAATTTTTTTTCGGGGTCTCGGATGGGATCCGGGATATCACGAGAGGTTTCGGAATGGTCCGAAGAATAAGATTCATATAAGGCAGTGCAGTTTTTGGAGTTCGGAATTGTTCCGGGTTAATCGGTATTGTACCGGAAGCTTCTAGAACCTTCCGGAAGGGGACCAACGTGGCCCCACCTTCCGGAAGGGGGCATGGGCCTATGAGGGAGTGTCCTGGCCGCATTGGTCCAGGGGCACAAGGCCCCATAGGGCCCAGCCGATCCTAGATAAGTTTAAACTCGTTTAAACTAGAGATAGGATTTCTAGATAAGGGAGAGTTTAAACTAGAGATAGGATTTCTAGATAAGGGAGAGTTTAAATTGTTTAAACTAGAGATAGGCTTGGAGGATGGGAAAGGGCTGGCCGCACCCCCCCTCTATATATATAGAGGGCTGGTGCGCCCCCTTCCCCCCACCACACACCTACACACACACCTTCCTCCAAACCCTAGTTGCCCTGCTGCCCTCCTCTCTCCCTCCCGACTGTTTGTAGGCGAAGCCCTGCTGCAGAAATTCTCCATCAAATACACCACGCCGTCGTGTTGTAGATCCAATCTATCTCTCCACCCTACTTGCTGGTCCGAGGAAGGAGGAGACGTCGAGGTGCTGCACGTGTGCATCTCACGGAGGCACCGCCACTTGTGGTGCTAGATCGGATCGGATCGCGAGGAGGAGAAGCGAGTACGACTACATCACCCACGTTCCGACGAACGTTCCGCTGTGCGAATCTTCAAGGGTATGAAGATCTAATCCAATCTCTCTCGTTGTTTGCATCTCCTAGATTGGATCTTGGCTTTCCCTCTGTTCGCTTCCGTAGAAAATTTTGATTTACTATGCTGCGAAACCCTTCAGTGGTATCAGAGCTAGATCTATGCGTAGATGTGATTCACGAGTAGAACGCAACATGGTTGTTGCGGGCGTTGATGTTTTCTGTTGCAAGCCTCTTGTTTGTGTTCTTCTTATGACGCGGGATAGTGAGATTGAAGCGGTCCAGGCCAACCTTACGCGACGTCGTTCGCGAGACCGGCTCCGCACTTGACGTGTGGCTTGTACCACACATGCGGCTGGTGGATGTCAGTTTCTCTCACTATAGTTGTCATGGGATTAACACCGGAGTTTGGCAACCATAATATCACCGTTGTGGCTTTCCTTAGGTAAGAATCGTTCTTAGCATCTACTCCCATAAGCCACGTAAAACATGCAACAACAAAGTAGAGGCGTCTAACTTGGTTTTGCAGGGAGTGTTTTCTGTGATATGGTATGGCCCAAGATGTGATGTGTATATTGTATGCGATGATCATGTTTTGTAATGTTTCACGACTTGCATGTCGATGAGTACACAACCGGCAGGAGCCATATGGTTGTCTTTATAATTGTGTATGACCTGCGAGTCAACTTCTTATACGCCATGTAATAGCTTTACTTTATCGCTAAGTAGTTAGCAATAGTTGTAGTTGCTATTCGTGGTGGAGGCAATCATGGTGAAGTGATGGAGATCATGCCGGAACGCACAAGATGGAGATCATTGTGCGAAGATTGGCTATACCATGTCACATAAAGTTATATGCATGTGATGTTTATCCTTTTATGTATCTTATTATGCTTAGATCGCGACGGTAGCATTATAAGATGATTCCTCACTTAAAGATCAAGATAAAAACTGTGTTCTCCCCAAGTATGCACCGTTGCGAAAGTTCGTCGTGTCCAAGCATCACGTGATGATCGGGTGCTATAGACTCTACGCTCACATACAACGGGTGCAAGCCAGTTTTGCACACGCGGAAATACTTGGGTCTAACTTGACGAGCCTAGCATGTACAGACATGGCCTCGGAACACAAGAACCGAAAGGTTAAGCATGAGTCATATGAATGATATGATCGACACTTTGTTGTCCACCGTTGAAACCACATCTCTTCTCGTGATGATCGGATTAGGTGTGGTGAATTTGGATCGTGTTCACTAAACAACTTGAGGGATGTTGAATTTAGTGGGAGTCCATCTAGTAATTTGATTAAGTTGAACTATTTATCATGAACATAGTCTAAATTGTACTTGCAAATACTGTAGATCACATGGCCAAGTCCAACTTCAACTTCAACGTTTTTGCTGAGAAAGAAAAGCTTAGGAACAATGGGTCTAACTTCACCAACTGGTTCCGCAATCTAAGAATCATTCTGTCTGGCGGACAAAAGGACTATGTCCTTGAGAAAGCGTTAGGTAACCCCCCTGCTGCAACTGCGCCGGCTGATGAGAAAGCTGTCTATCAGTCGCGCAAAGATGATTATGGTGTGATTAAGAGCACCATGTTGTTTGCTATGGAACCGGAACTTCAAAATTGTTTTGAAAACTATCCCGGGCCCTTTGAGATTCTCGAGGAGCTGAAAACCATGTTTCAGACTCAGGCCCGTTATGAGAGATATGAGATCTCTGAGAAGTTCTTTAACTGCAAGATGGAGGAAGGGAGTTCCGTTAGTGAGCACGCCATTAAGATGTCGGGCTACACTCAACGCCTTGAGCAACTGGACTGCAAGATTCCAGAGGAGCTCAAGATTGACAGGGTTCTGCAATCACTCCCTCCCAGCTACAAAAGTTTTGTAGTGAATCATAACCAGATTGGCTCCACTGATACGATCACCGAGCTCTTCGCAAAGCTGAAGGCTGCGGAGGTGGACATCAAGAAGGATAATCATGTGTTGATGGTCAACAAGCCCTCCTTTAAGAAAGGTAAAGGTGCAAAGAAGCCCTTCAAGAAAGGCGGCGGCAAGCGCGTTGCCCCTGCTGAGAAGAAGCTCAAGTCTGGTCCTAAGCCGGACACTGAGTGCTTCTATTGCAAGGACAAGGGTCACTGGAAGCGCAACTGTCCGAAGTACTTAGCGGACAAGAAGGCTGGCACCGTCAAAGGTATATTTGATATACATGTTATTGATGTTTTCCTTACTAGCCCTTGTTGTAGTGCCTGGGTATTTGATACCGGTTCAGTTGCTAATATTTGTAACTCGAAACAGGAGCTATGGAATAGACGGCGGCTTGCGAGGGATGAGGTGACGATGCGCGTTGGCAACGGATCAAGAGTTGATGTGATGGCCGTCGGCACGCTCTCCTTAGTTTTACCTTCGGGATTAGTTTTAAACCTTAATAAGTGTTATTATGTGCCTACGTTGAGCATGAACATTATTTCTGGATCGTGTTTATTGCAAGACGGTTATTCATTTAAATCGGAGAATAATGGTTGTTCTATTCATATGAGTAACATCTTTTATGGTCATGCACCTCTTGTGAATGGTTTATTTCTTCTAAATCTCGAAAGGGATGAAACACACATCCATAACATTGAGGCTAAGAGATGCAAAGTAGATAGTGATAATACTACTTATTTGTGGCACTGTCGTCTAGGTCATATTGGTGTAAAGCGCATGAAGAAACTCCATTCTGATGGACTTTTGGAGTCTCTTGATTTTGAATCATTTGACACATGCGAACCATGCCTCATGGGCAAGATGATCAAAACCCCGTTCTCCGGTATGATGGAGCGAGCAATGGACTTGTTGGAAATCATACATACCGATGTATGCGGACCGATGAGTGTTTCGACGCGCGGTGGATATCGCTATTTTCTCACTTTTACCGATGACTTAAGTAGATATGGGTATATCTATTTAATGAAACATAAATCTGAAACGTTTGAAAAGTTCAAAGAATTTCAGAATGAAGTGGAGAACCATCATAACAGAAAGATTAAGTTTCTACGATCCGATCGTGGGGGCGAATATTTGAGTTACGATTTTCTCACGCATCTCAAAGCAAGTGGAATCGTTTCACAACTCACGCCACCCGGAACACCACAGAGCAATGGTGTGTCTGAACGCCGGAATCGAACCCTATTAGATATGGTCCAATCGATGATGTCTCTTACTGATTTGCCGTTATCATTTTGGGGTTATGCATTAGAAACCGCTGCATTCACTTTAAATAGGGCTCCATCTAAATCCGTTGAGACGACACCGTATGAACTATGGTTTGGTGCTAAACCTAAGTTGTCGTTTCTTAAAGTTTGGGGATGCGAAGCTTACGTCAAGAAGTTGATGCCGGACAAGCTCGAACCCAAAGCGGAGAAATGCGTCTTCATAGGATACCCTAAGGAAACTATTGGGTATACCTTCTATCACAGAACCGAAGGCAAAGTGTTTGTCGCAAAGAACGGTTCCTTTCTTGAGAAGGAGTTTCTCTCGAAAGAGGTGAGTGGGAGGAAAGTAGAGCTAGACGAGGTTATTGAACCTTCTCTTGAATTGGAGAGTAGCGCAACACCTGAAATTGTTCCAGTGCCGCCTGCACCAACAATAGAGGAAGCTAATGACAAGGATCATGAAGCTTCGGACGATGCTGCTACTGAACGTCGCAGGTCGACAAGGTCGCGTGCCCCTCCTGAGTGGTACGGCAACCCTGTCTTGACTGTCTTGTTAGTAGAAGACAGTGAACCTACGAACTATGAGGAAGCGATGATGAGCCCAGACTCTGAGAAATGGCTAGAAGCCATGAAATCCGAATTGGGATCCATGAGCGAAAACCAAGTATGGACTTTGGTGGACCCTCCTAGCGACCGAAAGGCCGTTGAGTGCAAATGGATCTTCAAGAAGAAAACGGACGCGGATGGTAATGTTACCGTCTATAAAGCACGGCTTGTTGCGAAAGGTTTTCGACAAGTTCAAGGTGTTGACTACGATGAGACTTTCTCTCCCGTAGCGATGTTTAAGTCCATTCGGATTTTATTAGCAATTGCTGCGTTTAATGATTATGAAATATGGCAAATGGATGTCAAGACTGCTTTCCTCAATGGCAACATTGATGAAGAGTTGTATATGATGCAACCCGAAGGTTTTGTCGATCCTAAGGATGCTGATAAAGTATGCAAACTTCAGCGTTCCATTTATGGACTGAAGCAAGCATCTCGGAGTTGGAACCTTCGTTTTGATCAAGTGATCAAGAGCTATGGATTTGTTCCAAATTGCTACGAAGCTTGCATCTACAAGAAAGTGAGTGGGAGCTCGGTGACGTTTCTGGTACTATATGTGGATGACATATTGATTATTGGAAATGACATCAACATGCTTAACGATGTGAAGAGTTATTTGAACAAGTGTTTTTCAATGAAAGACCTAGGTGAAGCTACTTATATATTGGGCATCAAAATCTATAGAGATAGACAAAGACGCCTGATAGCTTTAAGCCAAAGTACATACCTAGACAAAGTTCTGAAAAGGTTCAGAATGGATAAGGCATTGAAAGGTTCAGTGCCTATGTTGTCAGGTAAGATATTGAGCAAGGCTCAGTGTCCAGCTACGGTAAATGATAGGGAAGCTATGAGCAAAGTGCCTTATGCATCGGCCATAGGTTCCATCATGTATGCCATGCTGTGTACTAGACCGGATGTGTCCAATGCTCTTAGTTTGACGAGCAGATATCAAAGTGATCCAGGAGTGGAACACTGGACAGCCGTGAAGAACATCCTAAGGTACCTAAATAGGACTAAAGAAATGTTCTTAGTCTATGGGGGTGATGAACAGCTCGTCGTAAAAGGTTACGTCGATGCTAGTTTCGACACCGACAAGGATGATTCTAAATCTCAGACAGGATACGTGTATATTTTGAATGGAGGAGCTGTGAGCTGGAGAAGCTGCAAGCAAAGCGTGATCGCGGGATCTACAGTAGAAGCGGAATACATGGCTGCTGCAGAAGCGTCAAGTGAAGGAGTTTGGATCAGAAACTTCATCACTGAGCTTGGCGTGGTTCCAAGTGCATTGGACCCACTAGAGATATTATGTGACAACACTGGCGCCATAGCACTCGCTAAGGAACCAAGATATCATCCAAAGACCAAGCATATCAACCGCAAGTTTCATATAATCCGAGATTATATAGCAGATGGAGATCTGAAGATTAGCAAAGTACATACAGATCTGAATGTCGCAGATCCATTGACTAAACCTCTTCCACGTGTAAAACATGATCAGCACCTCAGTGCCATGGGTGTGAGATTGTTGCCAGATGTAAACTAGATTATTGACTCTAGTGCAAGTGGGAGACTGTTGGAATTATGCCCTAGAGGCAATAATAAAGATGTTATTATTATAATTCTTGTTCATGATAAAGTTTACATTCCATGCTAGAATTGTATTAAGCGGAAACATTAATACTTGTGTGGTTTGTGAACAACACCGTGTCCCTAGTACGCCTCTATGGACTAGCTCATTGATTAATGATGGTTAAGGTTTCCTAACCATAGACATGAGTTGTCAATTGATAATGAGATCATATCATTGGGAGAATGATATGGTGGACAGACCCAAACTAAGCGAAGCAATTAGATCGTATCATTGTGTTCATCTTTGCGAAGCTTTTCCTATGTCAAATATTGTATTCCTTAGACCATGAGATAATACAACTCCCTGGTATCGGAAGAAAGCTTTGAGGTCATCAAACGTCATCCTATGAGAGGGTGATCATAAAGGTGTCTCTCAGGTGATCGGAAAGTATCTGTTGGGTTGTATGTATCGAGATGGGATTTGTCCCTCCCAAGTCGGAGAGATATACTTCGGGCCCACTCGGTAATCGATATCAACACCGCTTGCAAGCATGTGGTTAAGGAGTTAATCACAAAGTGATATCGGATTGCGGAACGAGTAAAGTACTTGCTGTGAACGAGATTGAACTAGGTATGACGGTACCGATGATCGAATCTCGGGCAAGTAAAATATCGCGAGACGAAGGGAATATATATATGGGATTGATTGAATCCTGGCATCGTGGTTCATCCGATATGATCATCGATGAATGTGTGGGAGTCAATATGGGTGCCCAGACCCCGCTGTTGATTATTGATAGAAGATCATGTCTGCATATTCTCGAACCCGCAGGGTCACACACTTAACGTGTCTCGACGCTAGGATAGATTGGCTAATTGGTTTATGAATTTTTGTTCGGGGTCTCGGATGGGATCCGGGATATCACGAGAGGTTCCGGAATGGTCCGGAGAATAAGATTCATATAAGGCAGTGCAGTTTTTGGAGTTCGGAATTGTTCCGGGTTAATCGGTATTGTACCGGAAGCTTCTAGAACCTTCCGGAAGGGGGCCAACGTGGACCCACCTTCCGGGAGGGGGCATGGGCCTATGAGGGAGTGTCCTGGCCGCATTGGGCCAGGGGCACAAGGCCCCATAGGGCCCAGCCGATCCTAGATAAGTTTAAACTCGTTTAAACTAGAGATAGGATTTCTAGATAAGGGAGAGTTTAAACTAGAGATAGGATTTCTAGATAAGGGACAGTTTAAATTGTTTAAACTAGAGATAGGCTTGGAGGATGGGCAAGGGCTGGCCGCACCCCCCCTCTATATATATAGAGGGCTGGTGCGCCCCCTTCCCCCCACCACACACCTACACACACCTTCCTCCAAACCCTAGTTGCCCTGCTGCCCTCCTCTCTCCCTCCCGACTGTTTGTAGGCGAAGCCCTGCTGCAGAAATTCTCCACCAAATACACCACGCCGTCATGTTGTAGATCCAAACTATCTCTCCACCCTACTTGCTGGTCCGAGGAAGGAGGAGACGTTGAGGTGCTGCACGTGTGCATCTCACGGAGGCACCGCCACTTGTGGTGCTAGATCGGATCGGATCGCGAGGAGGAGAAGCGAGTACGACTACATCACCCACGTTCCGACGAACGTTCCGCTGTGCGAATCTTCAAGGGTATGAAGATCTAATCCAATCTCTCTCGTTGTTTGCATCTCCTAGATTGGATCTTGGCTTTCCCTCTGTTCGCTTCCGTAGAAAATTTTGATTTACTATGCTGCGAAACCCTTCAGGGATATCACGAGGAGATCCGGAATGGTCCGGAGAATAAGATTCATATAAGGAAAGTCCTGTTTCGGGGTTGGAGAATGGTTCCGGTGTTTTCATCGGGAATGTTCTAGAAGGTTCCGGAATGTCCGGCACTCCGGAGGGGAAGGGTACATCATGTACTAGGTGTCATCGCTGTACAAAATAAAGGGTTTAATCAAATCCTAGTTTGAAAAGTCAAACGCCAATTTGAAAAGTCAAACGGCTATTTTGGAAAGTGGAGAAGAAGTGGGAAACCGAGTTGGGGAGGAGTTCCTCCTCCACCGCCGGCCCACTAGGGATCCGAGTTGGGGAGGGACTCCCTCCCCTTGGCCGGCGCCTCCCTCCACCTATAAAAGGAGGGGCAGGGCTCCCCTCCTAGACACACAAGTTGCCTCCCTCTAAACCTAAACCCTAGCCACAGCCTAGGGATTTCTCCCAAGCCGCCGAGTTAGAGCTTCTAATTGCCCTAGCCGCTGGTTTAGCCCCTTCTAATTGGTGTGTCTAAACCCTAGATCACCAAGGCTCTCTCATAGTCCACCATACTCGCTCCGGCTTAAGGCGAAGCCCTGCGAGATCTCCCCTCTACTTCCGGTACCACGCCGTCGTGCTGCCGGAATCGCGAGGAGAGTGCTACAACCACCGCTGCCTGCTAGAACAAGGGAGAGGAAGGTCTTCGTCGAGTACCGAATGTGTGACCGACTGCGGGAGCGCTGCCGGAACGCAGCGCCGGAAGGATCGTCTACGCGATCTTGAGATCGGCAAGAGTACGACTACATCACCCACGAGAATCTGCTCTCGTTAACCGCTTTGGAATCTTCGAGGGTGAGTTCCTCTATCGACTCGTTGCTACAATCTAGTAGATAGACCTTGGCTTGTTTGTTTGCATGCGGTAGAAACATTTTGTTTTCCATGCTAGAACCCCAACAAAAACTTGTTTTAGAGAGAATCTCTGAACTGTATTTAAAATAGCAATAAAGTTTGATGATTAAATAAGAAGTATTGGATTAGTATATCTAAACAGGTTATGGAATACTCCAAATAATTCCATTTAAGGTCATCATGAAGTGGAGAATATAGCAACCACTACAACACAATTTCTTACTCCGAAACGTGAGAGTTTGCGAACTTCGAGGACGAAGTTTATTTTAAGGGGGAGAGTCTATAACATCCCAGCATTAGAGCCTAGAAATAAGTTTAACCCAAATGTGGTGCATTGCATTCATGCATAGAAAATCCGAATAAATTTCGCGCTTTTAAACAAAACTTGTCAAAGTGATTGAAGCTTCTCTTAACTTTTTTGAGGGTAAAGCTTCTCTTAACTTGATGGAATAAGAAGTAGATCATCAAGTTGGCTGCGATAAGTTTCAATATGACCTTTGCTAAAACCTTATTTCGGGTAAGGGAGATTTGACCTAAGAGTATGTCAAATAAAATACAAGATAAAACCTAATACATTATGATATATATTTTATCCTTAGGTGATCATACCATAGTATCCATTATAATCACTCGTGAGTACCAATTTAAGGATATAACATAAATAACAAGAATGTAACAACTATATCTTAATCTTATCTGCATATACCATGAGTATCATGATAATGCTTAACATTACTCCTTAAGTAAGATTAAGCAGGACATACACAAAAGCTTAGATCATTCACCATATATGTTTATTTCCACATCAACCCTTGTCATCTCTATTGAGTTGTATTCCCATATCTGTTGTTTATCAATATTGAGAAATCAACTATTGATACATCCATTCTCAACCTACCAAGCTCTTGAACATAATACAACTTACAAATAAGTGTTTACAGAGAAACAATTAAGAAGAAGTGAATAGAGATGTTAGTTTTAGATGTTATCTATTTAATAGGAATGATTGAAAAGAATCCAATCAATAGGATAGTTTATGGAGTTAAATGCTTCCTTGATAGAAGAGAAGATTACAAGAATGAAGTCTGAAGATAGTTACCAGGAGTAGTCCTATTGAATCAAGTAGGTATAGTTAATGAATTATATCTCTTAATCCAATGGATCTAAACAGAAGATAATTATAATATAACTGTAATGGTTTATTGATGAAGCCCTGATTGGCCAATTAGAAACCAAACCATAAATGATCAAAGGATTATAATGATCATACCTTACTCACCAAGATTGAATGCTTATACCATGTATAAGTGACATTGGTGGATAGGACATTATTGAACCCTAGTCTAAATATAATGCCCTAGGTTAACTCTTACAAGTCACAATAATATAATGTAAGATTGGTGTATGAGTTACTAGAGTAAATGTAAGACAATATTATTTAATTAAAGTCAGTAAAGCATAGAGTTATGGAAGTAGTGTTATTCTTCTTAAAGGATAGTAAATATTAGAGAAAGGTAGTTGGATATATTCATCCGATGAAGAAACATTAGTGAAGGATGATTTAAGAAAGATTACGAGTGGAGTTTGAAGGGACTATTTGCTAAATGGAAGGCTATCAACAGGAGAGTAGTAGGTGCAATCAAGCAAGGATATATGGAAGTTATGAAATATTTTAGTATTAAACTCATTGGATTCATCCATGAGTTTAGAAGAATAAAAGGTGAATAAGGATATTTTGTAAAGCAAAGCTCATTATGTTAATCATGATGATGAATAGGAAGAGGTAGTATATCTAGGAAAGTAATTCCTTACTTAAAGATCCACAATTGTGAAATATGGAAAATAGACATTATTGGTAAACAACCAACTCTAAATCTCAAATCAAACATAATATCCATCTCCTGCTATTGATCCATCATCTGATGTCTATAACACTTTATAGAAATATTTCCCTATAGCAAATCACATAAGCACTTCTCTATTAATTCCAACCATCATAACCACATGTGCTTAAGTATATCCTTATCAATTCCTTTCTATAAAACATTCAAGATATAACTTTCAAGTACTAAAGGTGATGACAACAAATATTCCAAACAGAAAACCATATGTTTAGTTATTGAATCCTTAACCACATCCATAAAGGAGTCCAAGGGTTTTAAGAAAAGAAAACCCTAAACCCAAAGGTAAATAATCATAATTTAAAATCCTAAGCTTCTTTGTTTATCATAAAAGAATAGATGCAATTATCATTTTCCAAATCAATGGAAGTAGTAATGAACATATTAATTTCTTTCACATTTCATGCAACCAATAATGATATAGGATCAGTATACATATAAAAGTTTCTATTCAAACTGTGAGCCAACTAGAGATAAGTTTCTAAACAAATAAAAATATACCATTCAAGGAATTCATAACTAAAATAGGAGATAAAATAATAAGAAAAGTTTCTACAAACTATTAAAAGGGGTTTCATATTAAGTAAATAAAAGAAATATAAAAAGATGATATAATAAAAGTTCACAAATGATACTAAATCTATTTTAGTCATGCTGCAAATATCCAGCAAATAAATCATACAAAGAAAGGTTCAAAATATAAAACAAATTCAAATATGAATAAGAAAACAGAAAATAGAAAAAGGATAAAACAAATAAAAACACAACCTGGCCGTGGCCCAAAATTCCTACACCTATCTGACGCCCCTGTGCAGCCCACAACAGCCCAGTAACCAGCCCAGTTCTTTTCCATCTGTGACTGACAAGTGGGGTCAGGAGAGGACCGCGGGTTGAGCTGCAAGAATCGTTAGGGGGTTATCCGCAAAACAACCATCGTCGTCATCGTCACGCACACAGACAGCTCGCTGGCGGTGCTCGCCGTCGCCCAAAGCAGTCATCGTCGTCGCTGCGTCAAGATCAACGCCGTCGTTGCCAGGAGAGGATAAGAAGGCCACCGCGACAACCCTGCTCGTCCTCATTCGCAATCTCGCTCCCCAGACTCACTTCTCTTCTTCACCCGAAAACCTAGCTCGTCGGAGTTCATCGTTCCGGCCAACTCCGACCACCCCTCGCCTCTTAATAGCCACCGATAGACGCGTCGTCGTGGACTGAACCATCTAGGACCAAGCACGGAGGACCGCTCGTTGGGAATCATGTGAAATCGAGCGTTCCCTTTCCTCGGCCGCCGTGGCCATTACCGTCGAATCACCGGATCGTGAGTTCCTGAACCTTCCAGTAACATTCAATCGCCGAATCTCGTTGTAAATCACCGTTTCACCTTGTACCACCGTCGGAGCTCGTCGGAGCTGAAGCTCCGATGACTATTTCCGAGCGGCGCCGCCACTCTTAGGTTCAGTAGGTTGTGCTTGTTCGAACTAGACTCTCACTTGCTAGGGCGTCGTAGATCGTCGCCGGCGACCACTTACCGACGGCGGTGGTGGTGCTGACGCCATCACTACGTCATGCTCACCACATGATCGAGCCACGTCAACTCGTTTGACTAGTCTCTGCCCACATGGTTGATGACATGGCGTTGGGCCCATATGTCATTGACTGGGGGTCAAGGCAGGGTCAGTAATAAATGGATTTTCTTCACATAGCGTGTCGAGGTGGTCACTGGCCCACTAGTCAGTGACTGAGGCTAGCTCTTAGTGCGGTGTAAAAAGTATTTTCTGTTAAAAAATAAATAAAATGTTATAATTAATAATATTCTAGAAATCAAATAAATGATTAAATCTTGTTTAATTAATAACTTTTGACTTATAATTCAGGAAAATGTGTATAATATATGAAAATTTGTAGAAAAATAAAATATACAACTTAAATCTATTATCAAATATTAATATAATGATTATTTAAATAAATATTATTTAATAAAGGTTTTATAAATAATAAAACTTTAATAATTCAAATTTTAATAATGGTAAATGTGAAAAATATAAATAGAATACCAAAAATCTTATAAAAATAAGAATTTCAATTTAAAATTATAATTATACATTATAATTCAACTTAATCAAGTATTTGTTATTTATAAAGAAATAAATCTTGTAAAAATCATATCTTATTATTTATAAATCACAAAAATAAATGTAATATACCAAAATGATCTCAAAAATAATATCTACATGTTAAAAATCTAATATTACACTTTTGAGTTAAATAAAAACTGAATTATTTTAATAACTCAAATTTGAACTTATTTACTTCATTAATAATTTATATAAGGATAAATAAAATTTATTAATATTTCTAAAATAAGTAGGTAAGTCTAATAAATAGTATTAGTCTTAAATATTAATAATATAAGACCATAATGGTTTAACACTTATTAAACACCTTTTTATTACATTACTTTCAACCTTAAATGAAGATCATATTCTAAAAAGATTTCTATTTATAATAAATCCTAAAGAGCAACTTATGAATACACCAAACCTTTTCTAACCATATTAAACCCCAAATTACAAAAACTACCACAGCATTATATAAATCCATAAGTAGTTAAGTAATAATATGTTTTTGGATTATAAACTATACTCACCCATCTATAAAAAAATAAATGATATTACTCCATTGTAAGAATCAAGAAACCATTACACCAAGTAAAATGATAACCAATCTTAAGTAACCTAAAGGAAACATTTCAGATACACAAAGTACAAAGGTTATAAATATTATACTTTTAAACATTATCATATGTTTTATAGTTAACTTTGGTCTGAAGTAGTTAAGTTATAAAGCAACTCAAGTCAAACCATTTGAGCAAACCAATAACATCAACCACCACTAACTAACCCCAAAGCTTGTTTAAACCTTAGAAAAGGAATCTTTTCTTTAAATGTTATTCTTTTTGCCACTTCAAACAAGAATTTCTACATAAGAAATATTGACTAGTACTTCATAAGCATATATATTTTATTACTACAGATGTGTTACTCATAACCACTTATAAATTCTAATAGAAGCACAAATGTAAAACCTATCTAAAAGGACCACGCATTCCAAAGTAATCATTTCCGGAATCCAAAAACCAAAACAACGTTACCTCCGGGATTCGCGTTCAGAACGTGCATCACATTACTTATGCATAAAAGCATATTGCTTCTTTAAACATTAGTACTTATCGGACCAATGATGCTGATTTCAGATTTTGGATCTTATACTGACTCGAAGACCGCGAGTGCATAATCTTGCAATCACAAAAGGCAAGTTCACACTTGCTCATGTTCTTTGTTTATTTTCTATAAAGTATTTTACAAATCCAGTGTTGTCCTCACCTGCATTTGAAAAAGGTCAGAAAACACTATTTTCAATAATAATGTAAACTATTGATTACTGATTCAGGGTGATCAGTTAATCTATTAAGTCTGACAGTTGGAATAACACTGTTTAGAACTATATCACCTAGGACTTAACAACCAATGTCGCCAGTGATTCTTGCGCCGTATATTACGCGTTGACCATGAGATTTGGAATGGGACGGAGAAGTCAGCTGTATCTTCTTCCTCTCGCATGAAGCTGGATGTGCAGGTCGTGTCTGTTATCCTCGAAGCGTGCATATTAATTGGTAATTCGTAGAGGATATGCAGCATATGGGTGGGAACCCCCATCGTTCCACGATAGTTCTGGTATCTAACGGTTTGTACAAACCATTGTCGTAATTCGTTATGTGGGCATGGTGTACACCAAGGAGGCATGCGGGGTCGCGAAGGGGGCAGTGATGGGCTTGGATCATCTTCTGGGCCCCACATCATGGAATTGTGGACGGGGATAAGCTGCCCGGTTGTGCAACAAAGAGTTGATCTCTCATGGATAAAGTGACGCACGTCTGCAGAGTGTAAGAACTGTAACTTGATACTCCCTGTTCCGGGAAGGAGCTGCGAACGCGGCGGGAAAGAAACTTCATGAAAGTTTTGGTAAACCCGTGAAGGCTGACGAACATAGTTTTTCAGAATAAAAGCAACCTTTGTAGAAATATTTGTGAAAACTTACATTGCCTAGGACCTACGGTATGTGGCTGTAGTTATAGTGCATCAAACACTCCTTTTCTAGTGAATTTGTTGAGACGCTCGTACTCAAAGTATCTTCTTAACCCTTGCTAGATTCTGAAACCGGAATAGACAACAACCACATCAATTTATGCTCCAGGATTTCTCATGCAAAGCTAAAGCCCTTCAATAAAGTTAAGGAAGTCAACATATATATCAACTCAAGTGAAGACAAAGCTACTGATCAGATAGGAATATATTCTCTAGCCAAAGAACCTAACTCCGTAGGGTATTGCAATAGCAGCAATGGCAATCCCTTAGTTAAAATACTAGTTCTAGTAGTATACTAGTTCTTGTGTTGTTTACATTTGATTCTTATCCGTAAGAAGTTCTTTCTCTCTCTTTAAACTAGAGTGTTCTCTGGATCTTGTGTAAAGAGTGAGTTGTAACCTTTAGCCATGTATTGGACCCGCTGTGTTTCTGTTGTGCCATTCTGAGGGATGTAATAGTAGTGAACGGTGTTTCATTGGTGTTATGTCAACGACTATAGTATACTACATCATGCAGTGGTATGCTGGGTCACCGCATGGGTCAAGTCCTCGAAGGGGATAAGACTCAAGAGGGCAAACCACCGTAGGGAAAGGTCTGCCGCCCTAGCAGGAGCGGGTGGGCCTTGGCCACGTGGGGCCCGTGGCGCCCACGACTGGCTGGATAGCTCCTCTCTCCTACTCCCTTGTTCAGTCCCACACGGGAATCCGTTTGGAATGCTACACCCCCTTTGTCTATATGAAGGGGAGCCCATGGGTGAGAATAAACATAACAATTAATCCAATAATTATTTAAGACAATTTTACTTAGACGAGTAATTCTCTCTTCCTCACGTGTAGTTCCCACGATTGGAACCGCATACGGGGATTGAGATCTCTCTCTCGTTGGCTCTTGTGCCGGCGTAGTCCCTGGAAGGACTATACACGCAAGAGACAACACAATTGTGGCACGCTGTTGTGCTGCAGTGGTTCTGGCTAGAAGATCTATTCCGCAATTTTGGCAGGAATCAAGGATCCGGGAGTTGTCGTGTTGCACCGTACGTGTGCGATGTCTTGGGGGTGCTGCCATTAGTGGTACTGGATCGGTACAAGGACCGAAGCAAGGAATGACCTACAAGGAGGTTCGCGAGCTTGAGGTCGGACGAGTACGACTACATTATCCACATTATGCATGAGCATTAAGCTTTTTCGGTCTATAAAGGTATGTAACCTAAAGGCTATCTCTCCATTACAGCATTACTTCTAGATAGATCCTGGCTAGGTGTTCTCCGTAGGATTTTTTTGTTTTATGTTGCGGAATCTCTTCAAAAACCATAATATTTATTAGATCCAAACACCTTAAACTTTTCAATAGCACTTCGATACTTTCAGAAACAAAAGCATTATTTAAATACTTTAAAAATACTTTGATGCCAAACAAAGTATGTTTCTTTGACCTAGGAAACAATAAAAGTCGTTTCTTTGCCAAATATTTATACTAGTACAATACTTGACAATCTTTTATTCTCAAAAGATTTCTTTTTTACTTTTTCTGGAATTACTATTTTTTTGGCACATTATTAGGGTGCGCTGGAAACAGGTGCACCAGTGTATTTTCGGTGGTCATGCATTCTATGACGGTGCCGGTGCCGGTGCACACGACAATATTCTCCCCCAGCCTTGACCAACAACAATGCGTCGCATTTTAGCTCGACACGCAGTACGTTCTGCAGCCAATTCGGCCTAACCTACGCGCCGGCCGGCCGGCGCTAATCAAAATCAATATACTACTAGTAGCAGTACCAGTATACACCTACGTATAAATATACTCATTAGTAGTGTTGATTAATCCTCTGGAGGCGACGCGAGCGAGACAAGCAACAGTACTCACCATCAGTGGAGTCGTCTTCATCTTTCTCGTCCCCTCACATGCCCACGCCATCATCATCATTCTTCCCCCTCCCTTTACGCACTCCACGCTTCCCTTCTACTCCTCCCCTCCCTCCCTCCCTCCCTCCTCACCGCAAATCTTCATCATACCTCGTTTGAAATCAATCGTCCTTCCTTCCCCCCTGCATACTGCCTCGATCGAGCCCTTGACCACGAAACCAATCCTGAAGAAATTCCAGCCGTGCGTGGCATTCTTCTTCCGGCCAGCGGCAGCTCGGCAAGCTCCCCAGTCCAGCGAGTGAGCGAGCGAGCGAGCAAGCGCTTCCCAGACCCAGACAAATAGCCAGGAAGGGAGGGAGCCAGGAGGTTCCGAGCTTTCCAAACCCAAAGCTGCTGCGTTCTTGGCAGTGGCACGAGCTGTCAGCTTTTTTTTTGTTCTGTTCCTTCTTTGGAACTTGCCTGTCGCTCGAACCCCAAAAGGATCGCTTCTTTCTGCTCTACCTTCCTTCCGTCCGCAGCGGGGACACTCCTTGCAATCGCGATAAAAAATCTTTGCCGTTTCCGATCCTACTCGCACGCCGGAAACTGCGGGAGGCCCAGGCTGCAGGCGATAACCCCCACTATCCCGCCTCCGCGGGAATCGCGATCTGCTGGGCAGATTGCCTTTCGTTTTTTTCTACAGCGCCCAGAGCGAGGGAGGCCTCGCCAAGTTCCCTTCTCTTTCGGACCTTCCAAGATTCCGCGTGCTCCTCCTGTAGCGGCCGGGCGGCGGGAGACATGGAGTGGGACAAGGCAAACTCCGCCGCCGCGGCCGGCGAGCCGGCGGACGAGAGGAGCGGCGGCGCGGGGGAGGCGCTGGGGTACGTCAAGGTGATGACGGACGAGCAGATGGAGGTGCTCCGCAAGCAGATCTCCATCTACGCCACCATCTGCGAGCAGCTCGTCGAGATGCACCGCGCCCTCACCGCGCACCAGGACTCCATTGCAGGTATGTCTCCTGTCCTGTCTATACGGACACTTCGTTGCAGCTGGGTTCGGTTTACTCTTTCTGTGCGAAGGGGAGAAAAGGCTCTCATTTTTTAATCAAGGACGCAGCTTTTGTTTCTTTGCGAATAAAAATTCAGATGTTATGGGGGGTTGTCGGATCTGTAAAAGTACTACCAGCACTATGTTTAGAGTTCTTTAACTTTTTTAGGGTAATATAATTTAACTATTTTAGGAATTTTTTACTTTTCTGTTTATTTGTCACTTCATGCATGAGCAATCCCCACACATTTATGTTGATTTTCTTGTTCACTCTGTTGTCTTTTACCGGTACCATTTGACTGTGTTCATGCTAGTAGATGCTGGCTTGTTGCTATGCGTCATCCTTTGAGATTATTATTTGCTGCGGCTGTTGTTATAGATTGATGGTTGCAACGGTAATGCAGGGGAGGGTAGTAAAGATGGTGTGTCATTTTCTGTCATTAATTATGCAGGGTTCTGTTGATGTTTCTGGTTTGTTGAGAGATTGTGTTGTTAGCATTTTCTATCATTAATTATGCAGGGTTCTGTTGATGTTTCTCTTTTGTTTAGCATACTCATAACTCCTCATAATAGTAATGGCCCTCCTATTAATTAGTGTAACATGACATTTTAGAGATTGTGTTATTAGGCCATTGAAAGCACTGCCATTGGTTGGAGTCGGTGGTTCCAACTTTTTTTTCCCCTCGAACATGCCTCAAAACGCGCCCATCATTTGTATTAGAAGAAAAAACTGAAACAGGCTCAAAGAAGTGCAAAAGTCTAACTACAAAACCCAGGAGTGCAAGGCTTATTGGAATGCTTGGGTTACTAATTGAATGATAACATCAACGATAATCTCTTGCATTCCCTACAAACAAAAACAGAACTGCAAGAAAGAAGACTAAAAACGGAAAAAGAACAAAACTGCCTAATAAGACTAGAGGGTGGGCATGGAGTGTCTCAGTTCCTTTGCCCCTCTTACAGCTAACACATCACACAATATTCTTCAAAAAAGCAATTAAATTCTCTTACCGTAAGCACTACAGGATTTACCGGACAGCTCGTCACAAAACCTTACTCCCTGCATTTGTTATTACCAGGTTCATGATGAAGTAAACTGAATAGCATAGAAAATATAAGAAAGTGCCAAATCATCAGTCTGATGACTTGTTAGGAAGATGACATTAGGTTGGGCCCACACTATGAACTGGAAGTATCCCACTCACTGTTTTGAGTTAATGTACTTATTTTGGAATCTTCGAATTTGTTTGGTCCAGGTCATATTCATGGCTATGTTAATGTTACACTGTACAAACACTGAATGATTAGTCACCGTGGGGCGTGGGCAGTCTATGTGCTAAGTTTTAATAGTGGGAGCATTATATTATGGTCCAGAGAAGAGTTCAACGCTGCAAATAAATGAAATAGAGCCAATGATGCATAATTGCATTTATAGTGACTAGATTGTCATGGGGGACCGAATGTTATATCGTGCCATGTTCCCATGTGCTCCACCCTATTGGTCCGAAATCTTCTGCAGAAAGTGAGCTTGACATGCAGGAATCTCATACTCCCATGTTAGTAGTACTAATACTTGTCTTTTTACTGGGTCAAACAATAATTCTTGTTCTCCCATTTTATTAATTTTATCATCGTGTACAGTTTGCACACTTGTCCATTTCTTAGTGGAACATCATTTTATACTCCCTCCGTCCCAAAATATAAGGCACCTAACATCATTTTATACTTCCTCCGTCCCAAAATATAAGGCACCTAAGGTGTAGTCAAAAGTCAACGTTTTCTAAGTTTGACCAAGATTATACATAAAAATTTAAATATTTACAATACCAAATCAATATCAATAGACTTATTTTCTCAATTGTCCATTCCATAATGTAGATATACCTATTTTTCCCTAAATATTTGGTCAAAGTTAATAAGATTTGACTTTTGACCAGTCCTTAGGCGCCTTATTTTAGGATGGAGGGAGTACTAGGTTATATCAGCTACTCCTAACTAGATTTCATCTTCAAAAATTAAGCATGATATTTTCCAATTAGCAATATCTGTCAACTTGTTGATATATAATACGCCGCTTCATCCTACTGGTAAGCACCTAATGGCCTTGCAATTGTTTTTTCCCTTATCCCAGGATTTTGTAATATAATTAATGTAATACCACTAAAAGATTATGCTTTTATGGTAGACTTCCAAACACAAACCTATGGCAACAACTATTCCAGATAGGCTTCTAAAACACAGTTTGCTGAGGCTTTTCCTATTCTGGATTTTTTTTCTCTTGGTCTATTCTTTTTTTCGCGAAACGCAAATGCCTTGCGTTTCGATGCATTGATAGAAAAAGAAGATCCTTGGTCTATTCTACTGTATATGTTGTCTTTTTTTTTGAAACGAGGCTACTGTATGTGTTGTCGATAGAACAGTCAGGTCCTTTTGTAGCCAGCTGATATTTCATTTCTTCAGGTATGAGGCTTGGTAACCTGTACTGTGACCCTCTAATGGTTCATGGAGGTCACAAGATCACAGCAAGGCAGCGGTGGACACCAACCCAGATGCAGCTGCAGATCCTCGAGAGCATTTTTGACCAAGGAAATGGAACGCCAAGCAAGCAAAAGATCAAAGATATTACAGCGGAGCTCTCGCAGCACGGCCAGATCTCGGAGACTAACGTCTATAACTGGTTCCAGAACAGACGTGCGCGTTCGAAGCGGAAGCAGGCAGCTTCTCTACCAAATAACGCTGAATCTGAAGCCGAGGGGGACGAGGACTCCCCGACTGACAAGAAACCTAAATCAGATGGGTCACAGCAGCAGAACATGGCTGCAAGAGCCCACAATCCTGAAAGGATCTCAGAGATGCATCATCACTTCGACGCGGAGCGTGAGCACGGTAGGATGTATGGGTCCAGCAACGACAACAACTCGAGATCGTCTGCGAGTTTGAACCAGATGTCCTTCTACGAGAATGTCATGACAAATCCAAGTATGTTCAGCAAACACCATGTCTATTTTTCTCAGTGCAACACAATGTTCCATCAAAGCTACTGAATGATATTGGTTGATCTGTGCAGGAATGGACCAGTTCTTGGGGAAGGCCGAGACCTCCGGGAGCTTCTCCCAGCTCCGGCCGGGTGGAAGCTTTGACATGTATGGATGACACGGTGATTCTGGATTACACGGTGTCCCTGTAGAAATGTCAAGGTGTTCAGCATGCGTTGGTTTTGCTGAGGTCTGAGGAGTTTGTGTCAGTTAGTAGTGTCTAAGTGTTGGTTTTCACGGTCTTGTTGACCTCCTCGGTAGATTAACTTTCTTGAGTGAAATGTGTTTTTTCTCGTGGAAATAGTTTTGAGAAGCTGATGTATAGCATTTTTCCTTAGCATATACTCCCTCCGTTTCAAAATATAAGATGTTTTAGGTTTGTGAAGAAAATGAATCTAGACTTGTTTTAGTATGTAGGTTCACTCAACTTTGGGATGAATCTACATACTAAAAGAAGTCTAGATTCATTTTCTTCACAAACCTAAAACATCTTATATTTTGAAACGGAGGGAGTATATTCCTTCAAGTGTTGGTTTGCAGTCTGACGGTTTGCAATTTTAGCCTGAGAAAAAGGTAAGCTGCTTTGGATTTCGCTTGTGTCGCTGTATATCAGATACCAACGATGTTTTTGATCACCCACAAATTACAATCCTTTGAGAAATCAATGGAGTTTTCCAGCCAATCTGGTTGTAAAGATTTAGTTAGCATTCATCATTCGCACTCGTCAGCAGTGTCTATCAATACTGCATTTCATCCTAGAGTAGTAGTTAGCACTCAGATCTTCAAACACACAAACAACACCACCCATTTCATGTACATAACTGCTGACATGCCTACTGTCTACACCAATTTACAACACAAAAAACGCTAGCCAGTGATCCTAACGAGGAGCCACCGTCCCGGAGGGGATGCCACTGTTGTCTTGGCCGCTGTTGGAGGCGTGGGATGAGTCGAAGATCTCCCCTGTCAGGGACATGGATGCAGAATTAGGCAGTGCGGCCGAGGACCCCGTCTCCATGGAGGTTGTGGAGAGGAGATCCTCCCCTTCGGGCAACACGCTCCGGATGCCATCGAGCTCCCTGACAATCTCGGCCATGTAAGGCCTCGCATCGGTCTCGTCCCGGCAGCACTTCAGGGCCAGCGAGAGGAACCTCGTGGCGCATTCCGGAGGGCATGAGGACATTCGGCTGTCGATGATTCCAGAAATGTCTCCCGAGCGGTAGGCTGTGTTTACCTACAGTAAGAAACATGTTATATACTATAGTGCACTAATAACTCTCTACTGAATTATTGTTAGTATAACTGAATGATCAAGAGCTCAGAAATAAAACTATATATCCTACTTCTCATCTGCATCCAGTTAATTAAAATGTATATTAGGCACAAATCAGGGTGGCCACATCTGTACCTCTCTAACGATGTTTTTACCGAACTGGATTGGCTTCATCCCGGTCAATAGTTCAAGAAGCACAACGCCAAGGCTGTAAACATCACTTTTTTCTGTCAACTTATGAGTTAAGAAGTATTCGGGATCAAGATAGCCCTGCCAAAAGGAAACAAGATAGATATGATCAACCAAACTTCAACACTAAGCTTACATTACTAGGTATGATGAGACTTACTGGAGTGCCCTTAACAACAGTGGAGATATGAGCTGGCATTGTTCCTGAAATATCCGGGACGGGAGCAAGCCTTGAAAGACCAAAGTCAGCCACCTTTGCTACGAACTTGGAGTCCAGTAGAATGTTTGTGGCCTTAACATCACGGTGAAATATAGGAGGATCTGCCTCGGTGTGTAGATAGAGGATCCCCTTCGCAGCACCCAGTGCAATATGCAACCGCTGAGCAAAGTTCAGAGGTCTTTTAGAAGTCACTGCAAAAAGTGTCAAATTAGATTTTAGGTGCTTGAAATCCTACACATGTTTAGGAATTATGCACTTAGGGTTTTTTAGTTATCAAACAAAAGCACATAATATACCAACATGAATCACTGATAAAAACATGCATAGTTCGAGAACAAAAATCTAGAAAAACTTAAACGTGTGAGGACTCGCCGCTTACTCACCAGAAAGATGATCACGTAGAGTGCCATTTGGCATGAATTCATACACCAACATCTGCAAGCAAAACACAATTCTCTATGAGTAGCAAATCCTGAAGTCTGCAGATACTTTTCCATATGTGAGTAACTCATCAGATCTGAGGTGACTGGAGAATCCTCAGCATAAGCATGTTTAACACGACATTACCAATATATTTTGCTGATTCTCTTCTAAAATATATATATGTTTAGGGGTCATGGAGGAATTTCAACAATATATATGTATTTGATTCAAAAGACACACCTGTTCATCTTCTTCATCACAATAGCCAACTAGAGATACCAAATTACGATGATGCAATCTTGATAGCAGTTCTATTTCTGTGCAAAATTCCTTTGAACCTTGCAGAGAATCTTCATGTGCTCGTTTGATTGCAACGGCAGTTCCATCAGCTAGATTTCCTCTATATACTTTTCCATAACCTCCCTGACCGACTTCAACTGAATCATCGAAATCATTGGTTGCTGTAGCCATTTCTTCAAATGTGAAGCATCTCACACCATCGACCTTGACAGAAAACCTCGAAAGTACTGCAAAATAATCTACTTCTTCAGATGTAGATTCAATTTAATGTCTACTGCAGTACTATAAGTTTACTTGGTATATAGTCAAAACATATTAGATGCTTTAGCTCCCTATCCTACTAAAAGAAAGATACTCCTATATAACACTAGTTGCCAGGTAAAGTAGCAAGGCATTTCTAATTTGCCAGACCGCAAGGTTTTTGTATGTAGCACACAAAAAGCTATTTTTTTAAAAAATATGATGACTTACAGGACCGCCTTGAAACTGTTCGATGTTTTGAGCGTCTTCTCATTATAAAAATTGTAGAAACCACAGATACTGCAATAGCAGCAGTAATTGTTCCTACCAAAATCCCTGCTAGTGCACCCTTGTTTAAACCTGATGACACCACAGTTGGAAAATCTGCAAAACAAGAAGAGGCAAACCTAGTGAATCATAGGCTGGAAGAAGGCAAAGAAACAACCAAGATTTATATGTAGCGTGCAATTATTTTCAATTTGAACTCTATAGAGCATATTAATTCATATAGTTGGAAAATCAAACTAAAAATTCATAGATTTCTAATACTACTAGCATATGAAACAGTTGCAATAACTCTGTTAATATCCCATTGCCTATTTTGGAAAGAAATTGTTTAATTAGTCAAATTGTGAATGGTATCCTTTGGTGCAAAGTAAATTCAACATACCATCTGCATAGGAACCAAGCGTGAAATTGAGAAGCTCGTATGGACCAAAAATATCTGATAGAGTGATCTCCCATCCTGCAAGTAATTCCCTGAGCCGCATAACTTCTGACATAGTGAATAAACTAGTATTATTTGGGAATAACTTTAGATGCATATTCAGCCTTGGACCAGCCTCCCATATGTACTGCTCAACGTATAGCTGGTAAATACTCAGGTCCAATAAAGAGGTTGCATCGATCTCAAAGGCTTCTTTGTATGAGCGGAAGTCTGAGATCCCTGGACTCTTCAGCCGAAATCCAACTCCGAGAGGCACAGCACAGAAGCAAGGTATAGGGGACGCTGGGTTGTATTCATAATTTTTATCCTTCGGACAAGCAACACAGTCTATACTAACTTGTGGTCCAGATGGTGCTCCGTTTACAGATCTGGGTTGACATAGTCCGGCTGCTCGAGCTGCATTAGAAGCGTCACATACGGGATTTCCAGAAAGCCTGCAGAATAATGATGGTAATGATTATTTGTCACACCAGAAAGAGAAATGATTTGGTTTACGAGCTCCTTGTGACCAATATTATATTTGTCCATCTTACTGGATCCGTATCAACCTTAACATTTCTTATATAGGTCTGCACAAGCTGTAACTTGACAGCTGATGCTACTTGTCACCAAATTTTTCAGATCTCTTGAAATCAGATTTCCATATTCCCAGCAAACTATATAGCTGAACCTGTGCTATGTATATGAGTGTGCAGGAAGTACAAACTGATAGAGAAGTACATACAGAAGAACGACAGATTTTGGAGGCACAAATCCATCCGGAATAGTTTCAAGGGAGTTGTTTTGGAAGTCCCTGCATTATAAGAAAATACATTACACATACACATCTTAAACAGATTAATAGAAAGTACATTTGCGAAGAGTATCATACAGAACAAGGCTTCTGTTTCCCGTAAAAGTGATATTACTCCAGATTGCCGATGGAACGGACCCATTGAGACGGTTCGCTTCAATTGACCTGCAAAACAGCATCTTCATATAGCTCTAACAAAATAAATAGCAAATTACTGCTGGCCGACATACTTCTACTTGTAAAGTAAGATCAGTTTTTTGGGAGGAAGCTTTGCTCATTTTTTCAGTTTTGTTCATAAGAAAGAAAAAACACAAACCTAGACAGCAATTACACACTTAGATCAGTTTTCATGAACCTTTATTTCGAGTCACTAATTGTTTTGCAAAAGAAACGTATTAATTTGTAGTTCAAGAGGGAAAACATTCATCTTGAATGGCATGATAAGTTAGCTACCACTACAGAAAAGCATGGTTATTAAGGATTGGGGCAGTGCCTTGTAAGTTAAATTAAACGTTACTTACAAAAACTGAAGATTAGGCAACCCAGAGAAGTTCGCTGGAATAGTTCCATTAAGAGAGTTATGTGACAAATCACTGCAGGAAACAAGAAGTTAGTTTTCTTATTTAAACAAGTATATAAGGTTACCAAGACCAACGTACATTGTAGTGATATTTGCAGCAAGCCTATTAGTTGGTATAGATCCTGTCAGTTGGTTCCAGCTCAGATCCCTGAAATTGCATGCCAGAATTAGCAAAGAGATGCAATTAATGTCCTGGGTATCGTAAACATAAACTGAATGGGCAATCTTATTGAGAGATACTCCCTCCGTTTCAAAATATAAGATGTTTTAGGTTTGTGAAGAGAATGTATCTAGACTACTTTTAGTGTGTAGGTTCACTGAGGTATAGAGTGAACCTACACACTAAAATAAGTCTAGATACATTCTCTTTACAAACCTAAAACATCTTATATTTTGGAACGGAGGGAGTATTTAAAAAACACATTCTGGACAAAGCAATTGTTCCAAAAGTGCTGATATGAACTGACAAAAGGATAGTATCTGATAGTAGAACATAAAAAATAGTAAGAATGAAAAAGGAACTGCAGAATTTATTTTGATCTGGACTTACACATAGCCAAGTTCAGGTACGCCACTTAGATCAGGGATAACTCCTTGCAAACTGCAATTCCTAAGACTCCTGGCAACATGAAAAAGGATTATGAACTTCAATACACATCTTGATTTGAGTTTGCATACAATAGAGAATGGACACTAGTCTTATTAAATGAACTGTATCCACAGTCTGAGGACCTCATTAATTGGGTAGGGGCACTTTTTTCCAAATACCTAAGATTTACTCTGTGTCTGAACTAAATCTTAACAAATCCTTAAGAAACTCCTTTCATTCAAACACCCCTCGAGGGAAACAAAATAACTATAACTAGAGAGATTTCTAGAGATATGGACTAAGTGCATCAATATCTGGCTGCTACGTAACTTTATAAACAAGAAGATTCAGGGAAAAAATAAACTGTCGCTGGATACCAACTACTATGTCACGCTTAACATTTTTTGCTGGTGCCTCAAGTCTCTACCCATAGATTTTAAACAAATTTGGCTTCAATAACTAACTACATTATGTAGAACATCGATTTTCTCCACTAAAACATGTGATTACCTATGTAAGTCTGTCTTTCTTAATAATATGGTTGCATAAGAAACTACGATATGCAGTCCCCTGCATCTTACTAAATACTAAATTGAAGGAAATGACAATAAGGAGGAAAGGGGTTGTACTCACAGCTTTAAAAGTGTTTGTATATTGTTGTATGCAGCAGGGATGGAAGTTCCACTGAAGTTATTGTTATCAGCCTGACTAGAAGTAAAAAGATACATATATAAGAAATGAAAGTTGTTAGCTAAGTGTTGTCTAAAAGAAGAGAGAAACATTTTGTGGGAAAAATATTTTCTAGTGTTTATTAACACAAGAAAGGAAAAACCAATTAGATTTAAGCGGCATTTCATACAGCAGTCAAATTATATAATAGAGTATAGTCCTGAAATCTGCAGGTTGCAGCATTACTCAATCTTCTTAGATGAGCAAAACTAAAGTAATAATCAAGCAACCAGCATAAGATATACATATTCTCTGAAAGAAAGCAAAACATATTGTGGTATAAAGTAACTTTCTATGTCAAAGAAGTCTCAATGTTACACAAAATGTACTTACAATATTTTCAAACTACGTGTCTCGGCTAACTCTGGAGGAAGATGTCCAGATAAATTATTGGTATCCACAAGACTGCACAGTTTACAACAATTGATGAGTATAAGCCCATGCAGCAGAATACATAATAGGGGAAAAAAGGAAAGCTCAGAACTCAGAATAAAAGCAGAGATGCACTTACAGATGAAGGAGCGCAGGCATTCTGGACAACTCAGATGGGATTTGCCCACTTAATGAATTGTTGTTCATGTGACTAAAGATAAGAAAAGAGTCAAGATTATGACGAAGAAGAAGCAACATAGGAATGAAAGCGAGAAGATGAAGATCTTGAAACTTACAGATGCTTCATGCTCGTTAAATTAGCAAATGATTTAGGTATAGGTCCAGATATTAGGTTTTGGTCGATTTGTAATCTGTTTAACTTCTTGAGATAGCCAATCTCATCTGGTATGGAACCAGATAGTTGATTACCATTCAAAGTTCTGCAAAATATGAGGTAGTGACAGTTTAGATTATTATGAATGTTTACTTGTATGTACAGTTCTGCAAAATAGCACTAGTCTTCCATGCAGAATTGAAGCAAAACTCTAGAAAGAAACGCACAATACTGTTCGGGAAAAAGTGAGTGTAGAAGGGTAAGAAAAGTAACCCGCACAAAAAATATTGTCACGAGAGGAGGAAAACTTCAGATATGTGATGCATTAATTAAGATGAGGTAAAAAACACATATATGCATTAATTAAGATAAGGTAGTTCCTTACGACTAATGTACATATATATTTGACAGAAAATATGCATCTGGACAGTTTTTATACGTCCAAAGCCACATTGTTTTAGCCCGTCTACTGCATATTTTAGAGAAAGCAGAAGATTGGCCACTGTGCCTGTCTAAATTTCAAAAGATGGGACCGAAACACAAAGGTAACTCAACCCCAAATGCTGAACTAAATACATGTGCCTTTATTTTTGTTTTGGTGAAAAAAATGAGAGAAGGGCGATACAAATGGTGTGCCATTTCCAGCACGCAGGGTTAGCTGCTTAAAGTCCTACTTATCAAGATAAACCGTATGGTGAGTTCATGTCCACACTGAAAATGGAGTACACATGTTAGTTCAGATACGAGGAACTTACAAAAGTTTGAGCGTTGCGATATTGCCTATCTCTTTCGGGATGTTACCAGTCAAATTGTTCCACATAAAATCCCTAACAAAAAAAAAAGACAGTAGTTAGCTCACATATGCGAGAAGTTGGGTACCCAATGGTACAGCCTGAAAATCATACATGCAGAATAAAGAACTAGCCATGAGATAAAAAGTTCAAATGGTACAAGATCTGGTATTATTATTTTTATCTGGTTATTGCAGGTAATATTGAAGAAACATTTAAAAGCGCTAAATTCAGTTAGCAGCTTTAACTATTCATCAAATCATACTTACAATTTTCTCAGCTGAGACAGAAGACCAACCTCTGGTGCCAAAGTTCCAGAAAGATTCATCTTAAACAACTCCCTACAAGTATACAGAAAAAAAAGTTGAATCTAACCATTAACATGGCGGAAAAAAGAAAAGTGCGATATGAATAAAGATGTCGTGTTAACCATACAAGTCTGTTACATGAAGATATGTGTCACTGGATATCTTGTTGCAGATGACCCCTGTCCAGTTCGATTTGCATGGATCTCCTTTATTCCAATTCTTAAGGTTATTCATAGGGTCAATTAATCTTCCTCTGATAGCATTGAGAGCATTTGCTGCATGTGAGAGGGACAAATTTAATGTATGGCAGGAAAATATTGATATATGATCTCAATGAAAACCACCACCTTATACGAAAGAACTAGCGTAGATACCTTCAGTAGGGTGAATGCTTTGTCCCCTCACAACATCCACATGGAAAATGCATAGGACAAGCAGGATTGCTGCATACAGGAACCTTCCAAAGGTGGCCATGACTGCACAAGAGAAATAGCAGCAACTTGGCGTCCCTGACCAACCTGAGATCATAAAGAGAAGCAAAGAAACAAGTTGCTTAGGGCCACTCCAAAGATTGATGCTTCCAGGATGAAGGTGCTTATTCCTGGCATCTAACTAAGGCGTGAAAGCATTTCGATTGACTCTGATTCTGAACAAATAACAACGTGCCTGGCCTAACTCTGCTTGTTTGGGAGAATATATGGCCCGGAGCGATCAAAATGAATCCCCCTTGCGTTCATTGACTAGAGAAAAATAAGCCAGCTCGCATAATACTTAAACTCCACTGGGTGATGACAGTGACGGTAAGGCAGTAAGATCATACTAATCAGCAATTGGGACTTGGCAGCTAAATTACCACGCGGGACGAGAACCAAGCGCTGGCTTGGTGGCTTGATCTCACGGTGGTGAGCTCGACCACCCGGGTTCTGAGTCGCAGGTGCGACCAAATTAAACAGGCTGTTATCTAGCGCGTAATAATCCGCGGATAGAGAGTTTTCATCTACCTGACAAGAACGTATAACCAAGGAAGGGATCCTTCTCCTGTTGGTCAATGTTTTAAAGGCCCTTTGAGCACAAGGTAAGCAGCAGGAGGAGCAGGTAAATTTTTGCACGGCAAGTCGGCAACGGCATGCACGTTTCCGCGAAGTATTGGGTAGGACTAGCACAGAGCATCTCTCTCGGTTACTTTTTGGGTTACCAGTTTTCACACAGAAAAGGGGCTGGGATGGTGCAAATGGAGAAGTACTAGAATCCAAAAAGGACCAAGAAAGCTATGTGAGGTGATGAACAGAAGAAGGCGAAGCTGTAAACAGAGCGAAATTGCAACCAAAGAGAAAAAGCGTGTGAGGTGAACTCGCCACCGGAGAACAGATGAAAAAAAGGCTGGCTTAAGTCCCGCTAACAAATGAATTCAATTGAACAGCAGCTCCATAGGGGAGCAGCAGCAGCAGCAGAATTTTTGATTGGATAATGGGAAGCGGTAGGGGAGGAGATGAATCGAACACCTGTGTGGCCGGAGACGGCCGAAGGACACGGGCGCGGGCGGCGAGAATGTGGACGCTCCCTCCCCGACGACGGCGACTAGTACCGGCAAAGGAAAGGAAGGCGTACCTCCGCCTTTTGTAGCTACTGTTCCTGGTGGCGCCTTTCCACCCGCCCCCTTTGGGTTGCGGCACGGCCAACGGCGAGCGAGCGAGCGAGTGGGTTGTTGGTCACGGGAGCCCCTTCGGCAGAGGAAGGAGAGTGGTACTACTACTAGTAGCAGCAGCTGGCTTATTCTATTGTTGCTTGAGGGCGTGGCGAGGGCTGGGTCGGGGGAGGAGGAGGAGGACGACGACGGCACCCGCGTGCGCCACCCTACACCGTGGAACGGAACGGAAGGCCTCGTGCCACTCTGCGACCTCGCTCCTGGATTGCAGGGACCGCATGTGTCAAAACAAGAGATTCGGGAGAGAGAAAAAGTGGAGGAGTGGCTTCTTGCTGCGGTTTCGTCTTCTGTTCATACTACCGGTAGTATGGGGTTTGGGGGTGGGGTTGGTGGCTCGAGTTGGACTGTTCATGTGGCTGTGAACTGCGACGTTGACCTCGGTCTGCCTGGGACCTCCGTCCGATTCGACACCGTTGGCTGTCTGCTCCGATCAGGTGGGAGTAGCTGCTGAAGTCGATGGTGCAACAAAAGCAGTAGGTACTCAAGATTGGAGAGGAATCGTAGTACATGGTAGTAGAGAAGTAAAATTAAAGAGGTGGTCTATGTCGCTCCGCGCTTTTTCTCTTTGTCAAAAAAATGATGCCCTCGCTCCAAAGAGTTACCGGAAAGTGCACTATTGCTGATCAGAGCATCTACATCCGTTGGTACCTTCGGGCATTCGCCGGCGGTAAAATAGGATGTTTCAATGGCCGGCGTGATGTCGTGTTCCTAAGACACGCCGATCGCCGAGCCGTGCCTCAACACCGACGGTCCATCAAAATGTGACATAAATAGAAACCATATTTGATCACGTAGTTTAACATATAAATTTAACTAGTTTAGCAAGGCAAACTTATAAATTTAACAAGTTTTGAAACATAATTTAAACAAAACTAGGTGTCTCCTTTGAACGCCCACAGGTGCTCCACCAGATCATCCCGCAGTTCGCGATGCGTATGCAAGTCTCACATCTCCTTACACATGCGAGGATGGCAGCAAATGTGGTTGGCACATGGTGATCAACATCAACAAGAGGACTCTGCCTGAAATATGGTCTAGTGTCAAGCATTGGTGTCTCCAGCTTCCTCTCAATGATCATGCTGTGCAAGATCACACATGCATTCATCACCTCTCATATCTGATCTTTTGACCAGGTCAGGGTTTGATAGCGGACAATAGCAAATCAAGATTGGAGCACACCAAATGCCACTCAACATCCTTCATGCAAGCTTCTTGTTTCTTTTCAAAGTGAGATCTCTTGCCCACAACATGGTTGGAGATTGTCTTCATAAATGTTGACCATCTCGGATAGATGCCATCCGTCGGGTAGTATCCCTTGGTAATTGGTGGCCATTGATCACAAAGTTCACCGGAGGGGAGCATGACCTTCAACAAGTTTAGCGAAAACATTCGAGCACTGCAGGATGTTGATGTCATTGTGTGATCCTGCCATACCAAAGAAGACATGCCAAATCCAGATATCCTAATCAGGCACTGCCTCAAGTACCACACCGCAAGCTCTTTTGTGTCCTTTGTACATTACCTGCCAACCAAATGGACAGTTCTTCCATACTCAATGCATGCAGTTGATGCTTTTAAAATAGGATATGTATGGAGATTTGGTAATGACGAGAAGATAAACATATGGTGCGATCCTTGGATCCCAGAAGCCCCAATAAGAGGGTGATCTCTCAAATAGGAGGGGTTGTGTTGACTAAAGTAAGTGATCTTATTGATCCTATGACTGGACAGTGGAATGAAACTCTCCTGAATTCTCTTTTTGGAGGGGTTGATGTACGTTGTATTCTTGAGATTCTGCTTTATAACCATGGGGGTTTGATGATTTTATTGCATGAGGAGTACACCGTCTGTTCGCCTTTCTATCTCTGATGGAGCCATTAGTTCAGGCCTTCTGCCTGCTAGCTAGCTATGCCAGGTAGTGTGGCTACAAATCCTTTGTGGAAGATCCTTTGGAGGCTTAAAATTCCGAGTAAAGTAAAGATATTTGTGTGGCGGTAACTCCATGGCATTATTTCTCTCAAATTAACCCTTTTTAACCGGCATATTGGTGTCTCTAGTTGTTGTCCGATTTGTAAACAAGGTCCAGAGGATATCTCGCATCTGTTATTCAAGTGCCAGACAACGATAAATATTTGGAAGAATCTTGGGGTAGCTAACATTATTGTCGAGGCTGAAATGCAGTATTGGTCAGGCTCAACTGTCCTTGAAATTCTTCTCCGAGGGCAGGATAAGAAACTTACAGGTTTCAATGATATTGGCCTAAAGGAAACCAACTATGTTGCTATCTGGTACCTTTGGTGGATCAGACGTCAAAGGACACACAACGAACCTGTACCTCCAAATTATCAGTATAAATTGTCCATTACATCTAACGCGCTGCGACCGCTGAAGCCTAGTGGAAGCATGATGCTGGCTAGATGGTCGAGACCAATACCACGACATATCAAGCTAAACGTGAATGCTTCATTTCATGCAGATGAGTGTGCAAGATCAGTTGGGTGCAGTTCTTCAAGATCATCTAGGACGGTTTGTAGCAACGTCAAGCTTTTTCATACCGCATGTGGCTTCTGCAATGATGGCTGAAGCTATTGCTATGAGAGAAGGACTGAAGTTGGCGAATAGTCTTGGTTTTTCTAGAATTCAAGCGGAATCATATTCTAATAAAATTATTGATGCTTGTATAGGAGACAACCAATTGTGGAGCGAGGCTACGGCTGTGTTGGCTGATTGCATGGACACAATTGCGTCTATTGGAAGTGTATCTTTTAATCACTGTCTAAGGAAAGCAAATAGAGTAGCTCATGAGTTACCTAGAGAGTGTTTTTTGAATCGTTTGTCTTGTAGTTGGGTAGATGGGGCCCCTAGTTTTCCTTTGAAAATTTTGATAAACGGTGTAACCTTTTGTAAATTTAATTGACTTGCATAATAATATTGCTTGAGGGGTACAGAGTATATATGAGGGTACAAAACTTGTCGGCCAAGATTACTTAAATCGATTCTAAAACAAACTCTAACAAATCAAAACCAACTCAACATTGTCTAGTCTAACATCCCCCGTAGTCTCATCGGCGAGCTCAACGACGTTGAGACTGGATCGTATGTCAATGAAAGGTGCAGTAGCAAGCCCCTTGGTGAAGATGTCAGCAAATTGCGCCGTGGTTGGAACATGAAGAACGCGAACTTGTCCAAGAGCAACCTTCTCGCGAACAAAATGTATGTCGATTTCAATAAGTTTTGTCCTCCGATGCTGAACTGGGTTGCCCGCCATATAAACTGCAGAGATATTATCACAATACACAATGGTAGCCTGCTGAATTGGGCGATGAAGCTCGGCAAGAAGTTGATGCAACCATACCGTTTCTGCAACCGCATGTGCAACCGCGCGGTACTCAGCCTCAACAAACAAACGAGAAACCGTTAGTTGACGCTTAGAAGACCAAGAAATCAAATTATTGCCAAGAAAACACAGTAACCAGATGTGGACCGACGAGTCTCAGGACATCCAGCCCAGTCTGCATCGAAATATGCTGTCAAATTTGTTGGGAAAGAAGAATTAATATGAAGGCAATGATCAAGAGTTCCTTTGAGATATCGAAGAATTATTTTGACTAGATTATAATGAGGAAGGCGTGGATCATGCATGAAAAGGCATGCTTGTTGAACAGCATAGGAAATTTCGGGATGTGTAAGAGTGAGATATTGAAGTGCTCCTGCGAGACTTCGATATAGAGTGGGATCGTAGAATGATTCGCTGGTAGAACAAAATTTAGAGGTGGTGTCGATGGGGGTGCGGGATGGTTGGCAGTCCGACATGCCGACACGAGAGAGAAGATCGAGAGTGTATTGCTGTTGAGAAAGAAAAAGTCCAGAAGAATCACGAGTTACAGCAATGCCCAGAAAATGATGAAGCACACCGAGATCAGTCATAGAGAATTCGTGTTGAAGACTAGAGATGATAGAGTTGAGAAAAGTTGGGGTGGAGGCTGTGAGAATAATGTCATCAACGTAAAGGAGGAGATATGCAATGTTATTATTTGATTGATAGACAAAGAGAGATGTGTCGGAGAGAGAGGGAATAAACCCTATAGTTTGGATGAATGTAGAAAAGCGTTGAAACCACGCACGAGGTGCTTGCTTCAGGCCATAGAGAGACTTTTTGAGAAGACATACATGATTGGGTGAACTAGAATCTTCGAAACCTAAAGGTTTTTGACAGTAGACAGTTTCTTGAAGAGAACCATGAAGAAAGGCGTTTTTAACATCGAGTTGATGAATAGGCCAAGAAGAGGAAACGACAATGCTAAGAATGGTGCGAGTTGTGCTTGGTTTGACAACAGGGGAAAAGGTTTCATCATAGTCAATTCCTTGTTGTTGAGAATAGCCACGGCATACCCAGCGGGCTTTGTAGCGAGAGAGAGAGAGTACCATGGGAGTGAAATTTTTGACGAAAGACCCATTTACCAGAAACAATGTTTGAATTAGAAGGACGAGAAACTAGCTGCCATGTATCATTGGTAACCAAAGCGTGGTATTCTTCTTTCATAGCAGCGAACCAGTTAGGATCGAGAAGATCGGATTTGTAGGATTTTGGGATGGGAGAAAGGTTAGGTTGAGCTAAAAAATTAAGACGTTTGGAGGGTAGACTAAAACCAGATTTGCCGCGGGTACGCATAGTATGATCATTGGTGGGTGCTGGAATAGGAATAGCATAGGAGGATAATTGTGGGGAAGGAGACGGATCATGCTTAGAAGTGGGTGCCGAAGAGGGTGGTGTGACAGTGGGGTTAGGTGATGCATCGGATGAGGTTTGCGAAGCGGCAGGAGAATGTGCCGTGGGTGTAGAGGGTGGTGCGGCGGCAGACTGCCGTGAGGGCTCGGTAGAGCAAGCGGCAGGAGAAGTGAGCGAAACGCCCGGCACAACGAATGTAGGTTCGGGCGGAGGGGGTTGTGTAGGGAATATTGGGATGTGGAGGGGATTAGGTGGTGTAGCTGAATGAGTCGAGGGAGAGGGGTCGGTGGATACGGAATCATAGGGAGATGTCTGTGTGGCAAAAGGAAAAGAGTTTTCAACGAAAGTAACATGACGAGAGATATGAATACGACCAGAAACTGGGTCAAAACATCTATAACCTTTGTGCTCATCGGAATAACCTAGAAAAACGCAGGGTAGAGATCTAGGGGCTAGTTTATGAGGTGAAGTGACATAGGTATTTGGAAAACAGAGACAACCGAAAACTCGAAGTTCAGGATAATTGGGATGACATAGAAAGAGAGAGTAGTATGGCATGGTGTGTGGGTTAAGTTGGAAAGGACGAATGTTGAGGACATATGTGGCTGTGCGGAGAGCTTCATCCCAAAAACGTGGGGGCATGGAAGCTTGGATAAGAAGGGTTCTGAGAATGTCGTTTATAGTGCGGAGAGATCTCTCAGCTTTGCCGTTTTGAGGGGAAGTGTAGGGGCAGGAAAAACGGAGGAGAATTCCTTGGTGGAGAAAGAAATTACGATTTTGGTTGTTGTCAAATTCTTTACCATTGTCACATTGGATGAACCGAATGGGGATAAAGAAGTGAGTTGCAACATAACGTTGAAAATTGAGAAAGATTGTGTGCACATCGGATTTTTTGCGTAAAGGAAAAGTCCATGCATAATGAGTAAAATCATCTAAGATCGCAAGGTAGTACTTAAAACCAGAAATACTCTCGATAGGTGACGTCCATAAATCACAATGTAATAATTCGAAGGGAAAATTACTAGAAAAAGTAGAAGAAGTGAACGGAAGACGCACATGTTTTCCTTGTTGACAAGATTCACAAACTATTGAATTATGACTATCACGATTACAAGGAATAGAGAAATCACTAAGGAGAGAATCTAAGACGATTTTATTGGGGTGGCCTAGACGTTGATGCCAAAGCTCGACCGAGACAACCATGGATGAGGGTTGAGCGGCTGTGGGAACACCATGAAGGGAGTAGAGATCTCCATCACTATTGAAGCGAGCGATCTCCGCCTTGGTCAGACAATCCTTCACAGAAACACCAAAGGAGTCAAATTCTAGAGAAACAGGATTGTCACGAGTGAATTATCGAACGGAGATTAAATTTTTAATAAGATCAGGTGCAACAAGAATATTACGAAGGGTGAGAGGTTTTGTGGGTGAGAGAAGTTGTGCATTACCAACACCGGAGATAGGGATAGTAGAACCATTGCCAAGAGTTATAGAGGAAAAAGGTGATAATGAAAAATTTGATAGCATATTATTCGAAGAAGACATGTGACTAGAAGCACCAGAATCGAAAATCCAATCGGTACCTGAGTTTCCTTGAGCAGCAAAGTGGTTCATGGCCTGGATAAACGCCGCTTGGTCCCATCTCGGTGACGAGGAAGAGGACGGCGATGGTGCAGGCAGCAGAGCAGGTGGTGATGGCGCGTAGATCGGCATGTAGGCACCAGCAGACGGCGAAGTAGGGGTTGGAGCGTTGTACTGCTGGTAGTGTGTCGGACCAGGCATGTAGGTTGGTGCAATCATGTAGGCTTGGTGCGGAGGGCGAGTGCCGAGAAGGCCCGGAGAGCCGAAGTGGGGGTGTATGCCCGACGTACAGGCACCGGAGTACGCCGGTGGAGCACCAATCGGAGAGGGCGCGGTCCAGGGCATGGGCCAGGCCTGGACAAGCCCTGTCCACGAGTCGTGCATCGGGCGCCACCTAGAGATGCAGGAGGTGCCGGGGCTGGAGGCGTCGGGCCACTGGGAGGAGCCGTGGGTGGTCGAGGCGGCCGGAAGATAGGGTTTTTGCCCCTGTAGTTCGGACTAGGGCGCCACCCCGGAGGTGGCTACACCGGTGACGGAGGAGGCAGCGCAGGAGCAGCAGGAGGTTGCTGGATCGCGGCGAAAACTTGATGGCGCTCCTCTTTATTTGCGAGGGCACGGTCGGCCCACTGCAGCATAGAACGAACCTCAGCGAAGGTAGGACGGGGCCACATCATGGGAATAAAGGAAGCCTGCTTTTCAAAGCGGTCACCTAGCCCGACGAGGAGGATGTTGATCAGTTGACGGTCGTCGACGGAGTCACCGAGCTCTTGGAGTTCATCGGCGATCATCTTGAGCTTTTGACAGTAGACGCCGATGGGAGAGTCACCTTGGACGGTGTTGCGGAGCTCGGTGTGGAGGGTGTTGACACGGGCGTCGACATTGTCTTGGAAAAGCTGTCGAAGGGCAACCCAGAGGGCGGCTGCGCTGGTGGCGTCGCGAAACACGAGATTGAAGATCTTAGTGGACACCCGCTGGTAGATTCATTGGATGATGGCGAGGTCGTCCTTGGCCCAGCGAGGATCGGTAGGCCGGGGAACGGCGTGGTCGGCGACGTGGTCGAGAAGATTGCACCGACCGAGATGAACCTCGAAGAGATGAAGCCAATGGTAGTAATTATGCTTTGGTAGATCTAAAGTGATTGGAATAAAGGGGCTAACATCTGAGATTGTATCGGCATAGTGGATAGTTGGGAGGGTAGGAGAGGGTAGAACAAGGGAGGTGTTGGAGGTTTGGCCGGCGACACCCAGGGAAGCGGCGGCGGTGGCGGCCTTTTTGGTGAAGTAGTCGGGAGGGGGAGGAGGGGGCGGCGTCGGTGGCGGCGCCATGCCCTAGGATCTAATTGTCTGATACCATGTAAATTTGATTGACTTGCATAATAATATTGCTTGAGAGGTACAGAGTATATATGAGGGTACAAAACTTGTCGGCCAAGATTACTTAAACCGACTCTAAAACAAACTCTAACAAATCAAAACCAATTCAACATTGTCTAGTCTAACACCTTTGTTGGCGATTAATAAAGCTCGTAGAGAACGGGCTACTTTCTAAAAAAATACTCCATCGTTTCACAATTATAAGAGGTTTTAGCTTTTTATAGAAGTTAGCAGGTTTAGTCATTTTGGTTTGTATGTAGTCCATATTAATACATCTAAAACATATTATAATCGTAAATGGAGGAGTACTTATGAGATCCGGAATAAGATTAGACCACGTCAATTTTTGGTCAAATAACTATAATACACGTAAATATCGTCCACATAGATGAGCATCATTTGTATCATATAAAGAACCAGCGCGGATTAGGAAATCAAGATCCTAAAATCATAAACTCGCACTCCTCGGCGAGTTGTTATTTAGGCGTACATCATGATCGTATACGTAACAAATATGTATACTTGAAAGCGATTCCACAAATTCAACGGAAACCTAGAGATTCCCTCTTCTGGGTGGGTCCAATGAAATTCAAACGATTCTTTTGTTCAATCTGAAATTTTCTACACTAAGGATGGATCTCGAGTGAGATTTCGTGAGGACACTTGGTTGAAGAATACATCCCTTAAATTTCACTATCCGGGGCTATTCTAGATTGTCAGGCTTAAATTTTTTATGACCTTTAAGGTTTTGGTAAGATCTCTAAATGTGACCATCTAGAGGGATTTAGTTGGTCCACGACTACCAGTATAGAATGTATTAAGGTTGAGGCACCAATTATTAGAATCAAATGTTCGAATTGATGAAGGTTGGGCAATTGACTTATACTTTAACAACACCTCTCGGTGTGGCTTGATATAAGACCTAAACATGGACAAAAAAAGGCAAGCATTTTCTATTTCAAAATTGCAAACTGACAGAGAAGATTGGTCATCCAAGAATTATACTCAGATATAATATTGATTTTCACATACCAACATGTATAACCAAAAGTCTAAACTGACGAACAAGGTTGGTCGACCCACATATACTTCAACACCACCTCTCGATGTGGCTCAACGATATATAACCATGGATAAAAGAGGCGATCAATTCACTTCTTAATCAAGAAAGCAGACTTGAACATAAGCCATCTCTAAAGGATACGGATGTCTTCTAATGGGGGTTTGAACAGGCGATTTAAAACTTTTACAAAATTGACTTAAATAAATGTGGATTTAAACTAGCGTCTAATTTATCAAGTGCAAAACCTATATATAGTAGGCTCACTTATGTGCACCGTGCTAAACAAAACAAGCAACTAGGTGATAGCAAGATATATATATCTTCAAGCACATGATATTACAAGTATAGTGTATAATTAAAAAGCTCGGTTCTAGAAATAACCGAGACACGTAGAGACGACAATGTATCTGAAAGTTCATACCTTGCAAGTGTACTCTTAGTTGGGGCGGTGTGGAGGAACAAGGCTCCCCAAATGTAACAATGGAAAGTCCCCGATACACTATGGAACCCTTGAGGGCATTCACCAAACTTGTACAAGTTTAGAGCAATCTTCACAATTTAATTTGAAGCTCCCAAATAATTGTCACCAAGGCCTCAAGCTTGAGAAAATCTCCGTAACTTAATTGGAGGCCTCAAGTAATACACAAAACCACTAAGTTGTCTAGGGTTCCAAAAACCTAAGAGGAACAAACTCCAGGAATCACCCGAGAGTAACAAGCTTCTCAACTTTCACCAATCGAATCCTCACTGAGAACTCAAACCGATACACCTAATACAATGACAAGAACACAAGTACTTAGGTCCTTCACTCCTAAATTCCACCAAATCTACGAAAGGTATTGAGGAATAAGGGAGGAAAATACAAGATAGCGTCCACCTTTTTTTGAGTGGGATGCAAAGGATAAGATATGGTATGGTAGAATTGTAGAACTAGATATCATCTCTCTTTTTCCTCAAAAAGGCGGAAGAATTATGGGAGGGAGAAGGAGTATTGTAACACCCTCAGAATCGGCCCTATGCAAGTTTCAGCGATTCCGCCAAACCCGCATAGAAACGATTCAAAGGTGCCCACCAGGCACTTTTGTGCGGGTGGAAAACGAAGTAATACCATTACACATTAGTCCACGATGGAACCCACAGAACAGATATATATACCACAACGACTCCATGAGTCAAGAATACAGATATACAGTACAAAAATACAAATCACCTTGATAACGATACAGCGTCCGAGTACGGACAAGATGCAAATTGAGCTAAGAGCCCTGAAGAATAACCAATGGCGTCCATAACCCTGCCCAGGCCAAACCGGAAGGGTAACCCTGCTAACGACGTCGATCTCAAAACCTGCTTAAACAAAAGGGGTGCCGACAAAGGGCAAAGGAAAAAGAGAGAGCGGTCAGTACTGAGGCCAGTACACGGCGAGACTAGAATTCGGCGGTCCTCGCCTACATAGGTATGGTGGACTGCAGCGGCAGCGCAGTATGCACTAAACAACCTATAGAGACTCGATATAACTGTTGGCTATCAGAGAGGGATAAGAAAGACCTATTCGGAACCAACCTGATACTACCACCAAACATACTCATCCTGGTGTTTCCCCCTTGCGACCACACGAGGAAGCCAACCGAGGAACTCACACAGTTGGCAGTTTTATTCATTCCGTTTTAGTTGCGGCAATTACTAGTCAGATATAGGTAGCATGAGTCATCCTGATATAATAAGCAGAGGGCATTTTTAGTTAACCATTCGTTGTAGTGGCACCACTTACTAGTCAGATACAATTAGCATGAGATATCCCAAAACCCAGCAGTTGTTGGTACTTTTACTTAGCCATTCCGTTGTAGTGAAGCTGGTTACTAGTCATATCGGATACAAGTCAAATTATAACAGTAAACTTTAGTTATGGTTGTCTATGATCGAGAATTGTGCTCCAAGTCGTCCATAACCACGGACGGCTTTTTGAAAAGATTTAACCCTGCAGGGGTGCACCAAAGTATCCACACGCACTTCGACCCTTTTTGCCAGATCAGTTAACATACACCCATCGGTATGTCGGCGGGGCCTAAGTCATGACGTTTCCCAGACCCAAAGCAAGTACATGGGGGCCACCCCACTAAGCTACCCGCAACGAAGTCGGCCGGTCTCCGAGACGGACTCAGGGTTTGCGTTAGTGGCTGTAAACGACTGGGAACCCGAAAGTGAGACTGGGCTTGTCGATACCGCGAAGACACTCCGCTTTCCTAAACAGTACAGTGTGCAGTACCTCGCACAATTTAAATAAAGCAGTAAAGCATGGCATAAGTACAGGATAGTAATAAAGCTCCAAACTACTTTGTGGCCCCCAGTACAATACTTTGAAATCAGGTACTAATCGATGGGGGTGCCCACACACCCCACCTGTGGTTAGCGCGCTCGATCTCGGAACAGGTGTCAAGAACTCGGGGTCCTACGGGACACCAGTGAGCGGTTAAAAACCAAATATTGTCTATTACCCACCGGTGCCTCTGCATTTACCTACTTTCAATTTTAGTTATTAAATAGTAATTAAAGCCTTGATCAACTCCAACATTAAACATGCGGCATTACTCCAACAACTGTGGTACTTGATGACACGCAACAGCACTTGAGCAAGCGACTACGACGCGCAAGTCCAACTATCTACCAAACAACAGGTAATAGGATGTGTCCAAGGCAATATAAGGCTGCAAGCGATATCACGGGCACGAAAACTAGAGCATCGCAACACAGATAGCAATAGATCAACAGGAGGGAATAAATACTATAAAGTAAGATAGGTAGAAAGGGGGAGGTGCTCGCCTGAAAACATTGCCGAAGGTTCATCCAAAGGTCGGGGCGAAGCTCACATCAACTCAACGGCCTTATCCGCGAAGAAGCAAAACACTAGAATAAACACCGGATGCACTATTTAATACTACGGCAAAAGATCGGGCATGATGCATGACATGGCAAAGGATGCGATGCAATTAGGCAAAATTAAGCGGAATCGGGTCCCGACAATTAAATAGATGGTTCATGTTGTTTAGATACCCTGCAATTTAAATGTTGTCTTAGCAAGGCAAAACATGGCATCGGTTTGCTACACAAATTTAAATAGAGCCAATATAAGACTAGATTTGCCCGCATATGGATCCCATATTTAATTTAGGTGATTCGTCGAAACACCCCCAAACACCCATAATATGTATGCAAGCATGTACAAATAGTTATGCAGCAATTTGATATTACATTTATAAAATAGGGCTCGAGAAAAGGGTCACACATGGGGTTGGCGAGCTTGGGGTTCCGAGGGTTCGACGGGTTTGGTCTTCGCCTCCGGGAACAAGGTCTTGTCATCCGTGAAGGAGAGCATGAAGCCGATGTCGGGGTTTGGGGCTTCAGATCTGAGATCTCGGGGCTCTTCGAGTCCTTGAAGGGGAACTAGGCATTTATGTCGACGACCAACTGATTTGATGATCTTCGGTTCCGTGTCGAAGGGCTCGGGACTTTCCATGACGGAGATCTTGTGGCTTCCGTGAAGCCGAGCTCGGTGTAACGCGACGAAGATATTCTAGTTCCATGATGAAGAACTTGGAGCGTGATGCCATCACTTTTGGCTCCGGTTTCAAGGTCGATGTTGGACATGGGAAGGTATTCGTTGACACGCCGACACGAAGAATAACCGGAGCTTGTTTTCCCAAGACACGGACACACATCCTCTCTCAGAACACTTGAAAAGCTGTAATTGAGCACAAACGGAAGAACACAGAGGCCTCAAGGGAGAAGGGCGAGGCCGACCAGCACGGGGCAACACAACGAGCTCGAACAGGACCGTAGCAGAGGGTGGCGGTGCTGCTTGGCACGGGCGGAGGACGCGGGGCCCCCTGCGACAGAAGAAGTGGCCGGCGGCGCAGTGCTGGGCGCCCCTCTTCGCCGCAGAGAAGAGGCCGACGCGGGACCTACGCCGGTGTTGGTGGAGGAGGGCCCAAGGAGGCAGTAGCTCGCACGAGCAGAGGCAGCTGTGAGGTGGAGCCACGGCAGGGGAGCAAGGTCGAGGTGAGGGGGAGCTCCAGGGCGGGCGCGTAGCGGAGGTTGCAGGTGGCGGCCGCGGCTCAGGGGCGGAGCGCGAGCGGACCTTGAGGGGGCACCGGCGAGGTGGAGGACCGAGACGACGCCAGGACGCAGAGAGAGACGACACGAGGAAGCAGGCCGGGGAGCACGACATTGATCGAGGAGGAAGTTTGGTGGATCAGGGCCGGGTCCAGGGGAGCGGCAGGCGGACCAGGTGGCGTGGGGCCGGGCGGTAGGTGGGCGGTGGGAGCAGAGGACGGCAGCGTTGGGGCGCATCCGCGGGAGAGGAAAAACCGGGGAGGAAGCGGCGGGGCAGGGGCCTGCTGCCAGCGGAGATCGGGCGGAGGAGGACGGCCGGAGAGGGGCAAGAGGCAAGGACGGCGGCGCTCGGGAGCTTGCGGGATCGCGGGAGGTGAGGGAGGAGCAGGGTGCGAGGGAGGTGGGGATCGGTCGGGTTGGGGGTTGCGGGAGGAGGGCGGTGGACAGGTGGGCCAGGGGTGGGGCTGGCGTGTGGGGTTGGGGGAGTGGTTGGTGGGGAAGGGAGTGCGGGTGCGTGTGTGGACTGGGTCGGTGGGGCCGGTGGGACCCGGGTGGAAGGGAGAGGGAGGTTGGGGAGTGGCCAGCGGGGTGTGTGGTGGATGAGGTGGCAGATGGCGGTTGGGGGATGGAGGGAGGAGAGATGAGGTGGCGAGAGGGGATTGGACGGGGTGATGTGGAGGGAGGCTGGGTAGGATAGGATGGGGTAGGAAAAGGGTCTGGTTAGTCTGGTTTTTTACTGGGGGTGGCCGACTGGGTCGGATCGGCCCGGTACGGCTGCCCCTAAAAATAAAATAAATATTTTATTATTTAAAACGGGGCTTTTGAAATCCATTGGTAGACGAAATAAAATAATCCGGAGACCCAGGTTTTGGATTTTGAAATAAGGCGGGGTATTTAGAAAACCAAATATGTTTTTCGAAAATAGTTTCAGACAAACAAATGCATGATGATGACGATGCTCAAATGCAATGTGGCATGATGACATGAGCATGCGGTCATGATGATGCAATGCACAAAAACAACGCGATTTTCTAGTAGTGGTTTTTGCGGGGCGCCACAAGTATGCAAACTCAAGAAGATCAATAATGAGGGCCAAAAAGAGCTCAAGTCGTGGTGGCCTTTGGAAAAGAAGACCCCTTTAATAGGTACCCCAAAAATCAACCCTTATGAGTAGAAATGCCTAGGACTAGTACTTCTAGTCATTTGGGGCAGTACTGTCCTATTACCGAGTGAAGTACTGGTCAAAAACAAGGAAATAACCGGATTTGGAAGCCCGGTCTGGTAGTAGGGAGGTACTATTGTCGTAGAGGCCAAGAACTTCTGCCCCTAGAAACGTGCTTCACAGAAACAACAATAATTTGAGCATCTAGGCTCCGTTTTTAATAAACTTGAGCTTGTTTTGAAGATAATAACAAGTTGTAAAAGACCATGTAGAGAAACATTATAGTGAAACAATATAGGATAAAACCACAAAATTAACGGTTTAACCGCTTTGTAAAAGACAAACTAGTAGAACATCTAAAATAAAAAGAAATGCAAGAACTTTTTTGTAGGAGATCGTTTTTGATGAACTTGAGCTTGTGTTGAAGATAACCACAAGGTATAAAAACTCACATGTATACCAAGAAATATGATGTTAAGGAGGCAAATGTTTGAGATCTCTATGGATGATGCGATTAAGCTACTTACTTCGAGAGCCCCTCTTAATAGTACGACTTTTGATCCAATGATCTGGTCTCCCAAGTAACATCATGAGACATGTAAAAGAGAAAACCTATCAAGATCATACCTTTGGCTTGCCCATTCTTCTTGAGCAAGATGATGATGACCTTGTCCTCCTCAAGATGGAATATCTTTCTTGATCGAGCTTGGTCGATGAAGACTCGTAAATTGCTCCCTCATAGACCACTATGTGAGACCCTATCTTAGACACATCTTCACATGTCCATTATCTCCAAATGGACGACAAGTTTCAAACATATAGTCTCTTCGAGTTGTCCACCTTGAACTTGCACTTTGTCCTGATCAACCTCGAATATTATCTACTTTCTTCATTATGATTTCTTGAAGTTAACATGAAATCTCTGTTGGAATTATGCCCTAGAGGCAATAATAAAGCTGTTATTATTATAATTCTTGTTCATGATAATGTTTATATTCCATGCTAGAATTGTATTAAGCGGCAACTTTAATACTTGTGTGGTTTGTGAACAACACCGTGTCCCTAGTACGCCTCTATGGACTAGCTCATTGATTAATGATGGTTAAGGTTTCCTAACCATGGACATGAGTTGTCGATTAATAATGAGATCATATCATTGGGAGAATGATATGGTGGACATACCCAAACTAAGCGAAGCAATTAGATCGTGTCATCGTGTTCGTCTTTGCGAAGCTTTTCTTATGTCAAATATTGTATTCCTTAGACCATGAGATAATACAACTCCCTGGTATCGGAAGAAAGCTTTGAGGTCATCAAACGTCATCCTATGAGAGGGTGATCATAAAGGTGTCTCTCAGGTGATCGGGAAGTATCTGTTGGGTTGTATGTATCGAGATGGGATTTGTCCCTCCCAAGTCGGAGAGATATACTTCGGGCCCACTCGGTAGTCGATATCAACACCGCTTGCAAGCATGTGGTTAAGGAGTTAATCACAAAGTGATATCGGATTACGGAACGAGTAAAGTACTTGCTGTGAACGAGATTGAACTAGGTATGACGATACCGATGATCGAATCTCGGGCAAGTAAAATATCACGAGACGAAGGGAATATATATATGGGATTGATTGAATCCTGGCATCGTGGTTCATTCGATATGATCATCGATGAATGTGTGGGAGTCAATATGGGTTTCCAGGCCCCGCTGTTGATTATTGATAGAAGATCATGTCTGCATATTCTCGAACCCGCAGGGTCACACACTTAACGTGTCTCGACGCTAGGATAGATTGGATAATTGGTTTATGAGTTTTTGTTCGGAGTCTTGGATGGGATCCGGGACATTACGAGAGGTTCCGGAGTGGTCCGGAGAATAAGATTCATATAAGGCAGTGCAGTTTTTGGAGTTCGGAATTGTTCCGGGTTAATCGGTATTGTACCGGAAGCTTCTAAAACCTTCCGGAAGGGGACCAACGTGGCCCCACCTTCCGGGAGGGGGCATGGGCCTATGAGGCAGTGCCCTGGCCGCATTGGGCCAGGGGCACAAGGCCCCATAGGGCCCAGCCGTCCAAGAGAGGTTTAAACTCTAGATAGAGCTTCTAGAAGGGGGGGGTTTCCTTGCCCCCCACTCTTCCTCCTTGGGGCCTCCGGCCTTGGCTTGGGGGAGGGGATAGGGCTGCGCCCATCCCTCTATATAAAGAGGGGTGGGGGCGCACCAACCCCCCACACCTTCCCCTCCAACCCTAGCCGCCCTGCTGCCCTCCTCTCTCCCTCCCGACTGCTTGTATGCGAAGCCCTGCTGCAGAAATTCTCCACCAATTGCAGCGCGCCGTCGCGTTGTAGATCCAACCCATCTCTCCACCATACTTGCTGGACCAAGGAAGGAGGAGACGCCAAGGTTCTGCACGTGTGCATCTCATGGAGGCACCGCCACTTGTGGTGCTAGATCGGATCGGATCGCGAGGAGGAGAAGCGAGTACGACTACATCACCCACGTTCCGACGAACGTTCCGCTGTGCGAATCTTCAAGGGTATGAAGATCTAATCCAATCTCTCTCGTTGTTTGCATCTCCTAGATTAGATCTTGGCTTTCCCTCTGTTCGCATCCGTAGAAAATTTTGATTTACTATGCCGCGAAACCCTTCAGTGGTATCAGAGCTAGATCTATGCGTAGATGTGTTTCACGAGTAGAACGCAACATGGTTGTTGCGGGCGTTGATGTTTTCTGTTGCAAGCCTCTTGTTTGTGTTCTTCTTATGACGCGGGATAGTGAGATTGAAGCGGTCCAGGCCAACCTTACGCGACGTCGTTCGCGAGACCGGCTCCGCACTTGACGTGTGGCTTGTTCCACACATGCGGCTGGTGGATGTCAGTTTCTCTCACTATAGTTGTCATGGGATTAACACCGGAGTTTGGCAACCATAATATCACCGTTGTGGCTTTCCGTAGGTAAGAATCGTTCTTAGCATCTACTCCCATAAGCCACGTAAAACATGCAACAACAAAGTAGATGCGTCTAACTTGTTTTTGCAGGGAGTGTTTTCTGTGATATGGTATGGCCCAAGATGTGATGTGTATAATGTATGCGATGATCATGTTTTGTAATGTTTCACGACTTGCATGTCGATGAGTACACAATCGGTAGGAGCCATATGGTTGTCTTTATAATTGTGTATGACCTGTGTGTCAACTTCTTATGCGCCATGTAATAGTTTCACTTTATCGCTAAGTAGTTAGCAATAGTTGTAGTTGCTATTCGTGGTGGAGGCAATCATGGTGGAGTGATGGAGATCATGCCGGCACGCACAAGATGGAGATCATTGCGCGAAGATTGGCTATACCATGTCACATAAATTTATATGCATGTGATGATTATCCTTTTATGTATCTTATTATGCTTAGATCGCGACGGTAGCATTATAAGATGATTCCTCACTTAAAGATCAAGATAAAACTGTGTTCTCCCCAAGTATGCACCGTTGCAAAAGTTCGTCGTGTCCAAGCATCACGTGATGATCGGGTTCTATAGACTCTACGCTCACATACAACGGGTGCAAGCCAGTTTTGCACACGCGGAAATACTTGGGTTTGACTTGACGAGCCTAGCATGTACAAACATGGCCTCGGAACACATGAACCGAAAGGTTAAGCATGAGTCATATGAATGATATGATCGACACTTCGTTGTCCACCATTGAAACCACATCTCTTCTCGTGAAGATCGGATTAGGTGTGGTGAATTTGGATCGTGTTCACTAAACAACTTGAGGGATGTTGAATTTAGTGGGAGTTCATCTAGTAATTTGATTAAAAGTTGAACTAGTTATCATGAACATAGTCTAATTTGTACTTGCAAATATTGTAGATCAAATGGCTAAGTCCAACTTCAACTTCAACGTTTTTGCTGAGAAGGAAAAGCTTAGAAACAATGGGTCTAACTTCACCAATTGGTTCCGCAATCTAAGAATCATTCTCTCTGGCGGTCAAAAGGACTATGTCCTTGGGAAAGCGTTAGGTGACCCCCCTGCTGCAACTGCGCCGGCTGATGAGAAAGCTGTCTATCAGTTGCGCAAAGATGATTATGGTGTGATTAAGAGCACCATGTTGTTTGCTATGGAACCGGAACTTCAAAATCGTTTTGAAGACTATCCCGGGCCCTTTGAGATTCTCGAAGAGCTGAAAACCATGTTTCAGACTCAGGCCCGTTCTGAGAGATATGAGATCTCTGAAAAGTTCTTTAACTGCAAGATGGAGGAAGGGAGTTCCGTTAGTGAGCACGCCATTAAGATGACGGGCTACACTCAACGCCTTGAGCAACTGGAATGCACGATTTTAGAGGAGCTCAAGATTGACAGGGTTCTGCAATCACTCCCTCCCAGCTACAAAAGTTTTGTAGTGACTCATAATCAGATTGGTTCCACTGATACGATCACCGAGCTCTTCGCAAAGCTGAAGGCTGCGGAGGTGGACATCAAGAAGGATAATCATGTGTTGATGGTCAACAAGCCCTCCTTTAAGAAAGGTAAGGGTGCAAAGAATCCCTTCAAGAAAGACGGCGGCAAGCGCGTTGCCCCTGCTGAGAAGAAGCTCAAGTCTGGTCCTAAGCCGGACACTGAGTGCTTCTATTGCAAGGACAAGGGTCACTGGAAGCGCAACTGTCCGAAGTACTTAGCGGACAAGAAGGCTGGCACCATCAAAGGTATATTTGATATACATGTTATTGATGTTTTCCTTACTAGCCCTCGTTGTAGTGCCTGGGTATTTGATACCGGTTCAGTTGCTAATATTTGTAACTCGAAACAGGAGCTACGGAATAGACTGCGGCTTGCGAGGGATGAGGTGACGATGCGCGTTGGCAACGGATCAAGAGTTGATGTGATGGCCGTTGGCACGCTCTCCTTAGTTTTACCTTCGGGATTAGTTTTAAACCTTAATAAATGTTATTATGTGCCTGCGTTGAGCATGGACATTATTTCTAGATCGTGTTTATTGCAAGATAGTTATTCATTTAAATCGGAGAATAATGGTTGTTCTATTTATATGAGTAACATCTTTTATGGTCATGCACCTCTTGTGAATGGTTTATTTCTTCTAAATCTCGAAAGGGATGAAACACACATCCATAACATTGAGGCTAAGAGATGCAAAGTAGATAGTGATAATACTACTTATTTGTGGCACTGTCGTCTAGGTCATATTGGTGTAAAGCGCATGAAGAAACTCCATTCTGATGGACTTTTGGAGTTTCTTGATTTTGAATCATTTGACACATGTGAACCATGCCTCATGGGCAAGATGATCAAAACCCCGTTCTCCGGTATGATGGAGCGAGCAACGGACTTGTTGGAAATCATACATACCGATGTATGCGGACCGATGAGTGTTTCGACGCGCGGTGGATATCGCTATTTTCTCACTTTTACCGATGACTTAAGTAGGTATGGGTATATCTATTTAATGAAACATAAATCTGAAATGTTTGAAAAGTTCAAGGAATTTCAGAATGAAGTGGAGAACCATCATAACAGAAAGATTAAGTTTCTACGATCCGATCGCGGAGGTGAATATTTGAGTTATGATTTTCTCACGCATCTTAAAGCAAGCGGAATCGTTTCGCAACTCACGCCACCCGGAACACCACAGCGCAATGGTGTGTCTGAACGCCGGAATCGAACCCTATTAGATATGGTCCGATCGATGATGTCTCTTACTGATTTGCCGTTATCATTTTGGGGTTATGCATTAGAAATCGCTGCATTCACTTTAAATAGGGCACCATCTAAATCCGTTGAGACGACACCGTATGAACTGTGGTTTGGTGCGAAACCTAAGTTGTCGTTTCTTAAAGTTTGGGGATGCGAAGCTTACGTCAAGAAGTTGATGCCGGACAAGCTCGAACCCAAAGCGGAGAAATGCGTCTTCATAGGATACCCTAAGGAAACTATTGGGTATACCTTCTATCACATAACCGAAGGCAAAGTGTTTGTCGCAAAGAACGGTTCCTTTCTTGAGAAGGAGTTTCTCTCGAAAGAAGTGAGTGGGAGGAAAGTAGAGCTAGATGAGGTTATTGAACCTTCTCTTGAATTGGAGAGTAGCGCAGCACCTGAAATTGTTCCAGTGCCGCCTGCACCAACAATAGAGGAAGCTAATGACAAGGATCATGAAGCTTCGGACGATGCTGCTACTGAACGTCGCAGGTCGACAAGGTCGCGTGCCCCTCCTGAGTGGTACGGCAACCCTATCTTGACTGTCTTGTTAGTAGAAGACAGTGAACCTACGAACTATGAGGAAGCGATGATGAGCCCAGACTCTGAGAAATGGCTAGAAGCCATGAAATCTGAATTGGGATCCATGAGTGAAAACCAAGTATGGACTTGGGTGGACCCTCCTAGCGACTGAAAGGCCGTTGAGTGCAAATGGATTTTCAAGAAGAAAACCGACGCGGATGGTAATATTACCGTCTATAAAGCACAGCTTGTTGCGAAAGGTTTTCGACAAGTTCAAGGTGTTGACTACGATGAGACTTTCTCTCCTGTAGCGATGTTTAAGTCCATTCGGATTTTATTAGCAATTGCTGCGTTTCATGATTATGAAATATGGCAGATGGATGTCAAGAGTGCTTTCCTCAATGACAACATTGATGAAGAGTTGTATATGATGCAACCCGAAGGTTTTGTCGATCCTAAGGATGCTGATAAAGTATGCAAACTTCAGCGTTCCATTTATGGACTGAAGCAAGCATCTCGGAGTTGGAACCTTCATTTTGATCAAGTGATCAAGAGCTTTGGATTTGTTCCAAATTGCTACGAAGCTTGCATCTACAAGAAAGTGAGTGGGAGCTCGGTGACGTTTCTGGTACTATATGTGGATGACATATTGATTATTGGAAATGACATCAACATGCTTAACGATGTGAAGACTTATTTGAACATGTGTTTTTCAATGAAAGACCTAGGTGAAGCTGCTTATATATTAGGCATCAAAATCTATAGAGATAGACAAAGACGCCTGATAGCTTTAAGCCAGAGTACATACCTAGACAAAGTTCTGAAAAGGTTCAGAATGGATAAGGCAAAGAAAGGTTCGGTGCCTATGTTGTCAGGTAAGATATTGAGCAAGGCTCAGTGTCCAGCTATGGTAAATGATAGGGAAGCTATGAGCAAAGTGCCTTATGCCTCGGCCATAGGTTCTATCATGTATGCCATGCTGTGTACTAGACCGGATGTGTCCAATGCTCTTAGTTTGACGAGCAGATATCAAAGTGATCCAGGAGTGGAACACTGGACAGCCGTGAAGAACATCCTAAAATACCTAAATAGGACTAAAGAAATGTTCTTAGTCTATGGCGGTGATGAACAGCTTGTCGTAAAAGGTTACGTCGACGCAAGTTTTGACACCGACAAGGATGATTCTAAATCTCAGACAAGATACGTTTATATTTTTAATGGAGGAGCTGTGAGCTGGAGAAGCTGCAAGCAAAGCGTGATCGCGGGATCTACAGTAGAAGCGGAATACATGGCTGCTGCAGAAGCGTCAAGTGAAGGAGTTTGGATCAGGAACTTCATCACTGAGCTTGGCGTGGTTCCAAGTACATTGGACCCACTGGAGATATTGTGTGACAACACTGGCGCCATAGCACTCGCTAAGGAACCAAGATATCATCCAAAGACCAAGCATATCAACCGCAAGTTTCATATAATCCGAGATTATATAGCAGATGGAGATCTGAAGATTAGCAAAGTACATACAGATCTGAATGTCGCAGATCCATTGACTAAACCTCTTCCACGTATAAAACATGATCAACACCTCAGTGCCATGGGTGTGAGATTGTTGCCAAATGTAAACTAGATTATTGACTCTAGTGCAAGTGGGAGACTGTTGGAATTATGCCCTAGAGGCAATAATAAAGCTGTTATTATTATAATTCTTGTTCATGATAATGTTTATATTCCATGCTAGAATTGTATTAAGCGGAAACTTTAATACTTGTGTGGTTTGTGAACAACACCGTGTCCCTAGTACGCCTCTATGGACTAGCTCATTGATTAATGATGGTTAAGGTTTCCTAACCATGGACATGAGTTGTCAATTAATAATGAGATCATATCATTGGGAGAATGATATGGTGGACAGACCCAAACTAAGCGAAGCAATTAGATCATGTCATCGTGTTCGTCTTTGCGAAGCTTTTCTTATGTCAAATATTGTATTCCTTAGACCATGAGATAATACAACTCCCTGGTATCGGAAGAATGCTTTGAGGTCATCAAACGTCATCCTATGAGAGGGTGATCATAAAGGTGTCTCTCAGGTGATCGAAAAGTATCTGTTGGGTTGTATGTATCGAGATGGGATTTGTCCCTCCCAAGTCGGAGAGATATACTTCGGGCCCACTCGGTAGTCGATATCAACACCGCTTGCAAGCATGTGGTTAAGGAGTTAATCACAAAGTGATGTCGGATTACGGAACGAGTAAAGTACTTGCTGTGAACGAGATTGAACTAGGTATGACGGTACCGACAATCGAATCTCGGGCAAGTAAAATATCGCGAGACGAAGGGAATATATATATGGGATTGATTGAATCCTGGCATCGTGGTTCATCCGATATGATCATCGATGAATGTGTGGGAGTCAATATGGGTTTCCAGGCCCCGCTGTTGATTATTGATAGAAGATCATGTCTGCATATTCTCGAACCCGCAGGGTCACACACTTAACGTGTCTCGATGCTAGGATAGATTGGATAATTGGTTTATGAGTTTTTGTTCGGAGTCTCGGATGGGATCCGGGACATCACGAGAGGTTCCGGAGTGGTCCGGAGAATAAGATTCATATAAGGCAGTGCAGTTTTTGGAGTTCGGAATTGTTCCGGGTTAATCGGTATTGTACCGGAAGCTTCTAGAACCTTCCGGAAGGGGACCAACGTGGCCCCACCTTCCGGGAGGGGGAATGGGCCTATGAGGGAGTGCCCTGGCCGCATTGGGCCAGGGGCACAAGGCCCCATAGGGCCTAGCCGGCCAAGAGAGGTTTAAACTCTAGATAGAGCTTCTAGAAGGGGGGGTTCCTTGCCCCCCACTCTTCCTCCTTGGGGCCGCCGGCCTTGGCTTGGGGGAGGGGCTAGGGCTGCGCCCACCCCTCTATATAAAGAGGGGTGGGGGTGCACCAACCCCCCACACCTTCCCCTCCAACCCTAGCCGCCCTGCTGCCCTCCTCTCTCCCTCCCGACTGCTTGTAGGCGAAGCCCTTGTGCAGAAGTTCTCCACCAATTGCACCGCGTCGTCGCGTTGTAGATCCAACCCATCTCTCCACCATACTTGCTGGACCAAGGAAGGAGGAGACGTCGAGGTGCTGCACGTGTGCATCTCACGGAGGCACCGCCACTTGTGGTGCTAGATCGGATCGGGTCGCGAGGAGGAGAAGCGAGTACGACTACATCACCCATGTTACGACGAACGTTCCGCTGTGCGAATCTTCAAGGGTATGAAGATCTAATCCAATCTCTCTCGTTGTTTGCATCTCCTAGATTAGATCTTGGCTTTCCCTCTGTTCGCATCCGTAGAAAATTTTGATTTACTATGCCGCGAAACCCTTCAATCTCACATCATTCTATTCTTCAATAAATGCTTGTGATAGGCTCAACTCTCACAAGAACATTCTTTCGATCTCCTTATGAATATTATCTTGGTCATCACTTGATCTTCTTTGCTTTTCTCTCTCTTCTTTTTACCTTGAAATTAACATATGGTCTACAAGCATTGCTTATGGACAAAACCTTCAAGTGAAACTCAATGTCACCATTAATCCATAGTGATTTTCATTAATGACCACAACCACATGTTGGGGTACACATGATTTTTCATATCGCATCAATCCATAGTGATTTAACCTTTCATTTATTCATATTCTTCGCATTATGTTCTCCGCCATTCCTATACTTTCCTGACCCCTCGCGTGCGCTCCCCAGGGCGCCACCGGGGTAAAATCCCACTGCGCTGTTGGAGATATGCCCAAGAGGCAATAATAAAGTGGTTATTATCATATCTTCATACTTATGATAAATGTTTACATACCATGCTATAATTGTATTAACCGGAAACATTAATACTTGTGTGATTTGTAAACATAAAAGAGTCCCTAGTAAAGCCTCTTGTTAAACTAGCTTGTTGGTTAATATATGATCATGGTTTCCTGATCATGAACATAGAGATGTTATTAACAACAGGGTCATATCATTAGGAGAATGATGTGATGGACATACTCCTATAGTTAAGCGTAGCATAAAGATCAAGTCATTTAATTTAGTTCATTTGCTATAAGCTTTCTGATACATAGTAACCTAATTCCTTCGACCATGAGATCATGTTAATCACCATCACCGGAAGGATGCTTTGATGACATCAAACACCACATCGTAACTGGGTGGCTATAAAGGTGGCATTGAGTGTTCGGAAAGTATGGGTTGAGGATCATGGATCAAGAGTGGGATTTGTCCATCCATATGACGGATAGATATACTCTGGGCCCTCTCGGTGGAATGTCATCCAATTATCTTGCAAACATGTGACTGGCTCACAAGGGATCACATATCACGGGAACGAGAAAAGAGTACTTATTAGTAACGAGGTTGAACTAGGTATGCAGAGATACCGACGATCAAAACCTCGGATAAGTAAACTATCGTGAGACAAAGGGAAATTGATATCGTATGTAAATGGTTCATTCGATTGCAAAGTAATCGTAGAAATATGTGGGAGCCATATGAATTTCCAGATTCCTCTATTGGTTATTGATCGGAGAAGTGTCTCGGTCATGTCCGCATAATTCACGAACCATAGGGAGACACACTTAAGGATTCGATGTTGTTGAGTAGTTATGGGATGATGAGTAAGAGACCGAATGTTGTTCGGAGTCTCGGATGGGATCTGGGATATCACGAGGAGATCCGGAATGGTCCTGAGAATAAGATTCATATAAGGAAAGTCCTATTTCGGAGTTCGGGAAAGTTTCCGATGATTTCATCGGAGAGGTTCTAGAAGGTTCACCGGTCCGAAAGGAGAACGGTCCATGAATGTGTCATGGGTAAGTGGAATGATTGGATCATGTCCAAGGTCACTTGGTGTTGTCATATGCAAGAGAGAAATAAAGCTCTAAATTGAAAGTCAAACGGGAAGTTTGAAAAGTCAAACTGGAACAATGGTTTCCTAGTGGGAGAAGAAACAAGTCCTTCTCTCAATCCAACTTGGGTTTGGGTTTGGATTCAAACCCACCCCTCCCAAGGCTGCCCCTCCCTCTCATAAATAGAGGGGGAGGACTGTCCCAAACAACACAAGTTCCAAGCCCTCTCCATGAGCCGCCGCCTCCAGCGCCGCCGCCCGCCGTCGCCGCCAGCGCCGCCGCTCGCCGCCGCCTTAGCCGCCGCCGACACCTCCTCCTCCTCCCGGATCTCTAAACCCTAGTTTTTCGGGAAACCCTAATCCACCATACTCGCTCCGGCTTAAGGCGAAGCCCTGCGGGATCTCCCCTCTACTTTCGGTACCACGCCGTCGTGCTGCCGGAATCGCGAGGAGAGTGCTACAACCTCTGTTGCCTGCTGGAACAAGGGAGAGGAAGGTCTTCATCGAGTACCGAACGTGTGACCGACTGCGGGAGCGCTGCCGGAACGCAGCGCCGAAAGGATCGTCTACGCGATCTTGAGATCGGCAAGTGTACGACTACATCACCCACGAGAATCTGCTCTCGTTAACCGCTTTGGAATCTTCGAGGGTGAGTTCCTCTATCGACTCGTTGCTACAATCTAGTAGATAGATCTTGGCTTGTCTGTGTGCATGCGGTAGAAATTTTTTGTTTTCCATGCTACGAACCCCTACATGCGCCGCCCCGTCGTTCCCTCTCTTGCGCCTCTCGCCGCCGCTGCCGCCGTCCCTAGCCGCGGTGGCAGCGGGCCCGACCGACGAAGTTTGGTTGCCATTGACGGCTGTTGGGACAGAAATGGCCGGCACGTCGACGAGTGGCGATCAGGGCGGCGCCCTTGGACGGGGTGATGGCGGAGGTCCTCCTAGGCGGCGCTTGACCGATGTTAGGGGTTGGGCTTCGGGTCGGCAAGGGACAAAACCTAGATCTCTAATACGGGTGGTTCTCCTATCGTCTCCGTATATCCTCCTCGCCGTGTCATGGCCGGATCCGGTGGAGGACTGGCCCTACGCTGCCGCCTCCTTGCGCGTCGTTGGCCATGGCCATCGATTGGGCTCAGCGAGGCAGATCACGCAGGTTGCCGGCGGGTGGCGTGGGGCCGCTGGTTTGGCTTTGAATAAAGGGGGTTTGGTCCTAGGATCCCTTCCGCACCAAGACGAGGATCTACTTGATGCTGGTCTTCCTCCCTCTGGCTAGAGTGTCGAGTTTTGTAAGGCTCCGCTGGTGAACTCCAATGGACGACATGCCGGAGTTCACCGGATTGGATGGATTTCGGTCGCGTGCACCCATGTTTTTATCTGACCGTTTGGTTTCAGCGGGAGCGACACAAAGCTTTGCAGTCTGTTGCCATCAAGGACATGCCTTTAGTCCCATGATGAAGTCAGTCGTGGAGAATGACATGGAAGCCGAGGTCTGGAACTGGTAATGGTGGTTTGAATCCTGGTGGCGTTGAGGTTTTGGCTTGGTGATCTGGGTCTTGGAGCAACGACGTCGTAAAGTGGGGGCGATAGTACAGGAGGATTATAGAGTTCAAACTTGTAGGGTGAAAATCCAAGGTCTGACCTTAATTGATTGTGCCTGACAATGACCTTGTTGAAGGCATTATTTTGTGAGCTTGGACATTCTCCGGGGTGAACACCCATGATCGTTGATCAGGACGATGACAGTGCTTGTGCTCTGTTCCCTTCTTGGAGACATCCCTTTTAGAGAGGATGGATTTCTAGTGCTATGTCGATGGTGTTTGGTGCACTGTTGTAAGGCATAGATCGCTGTAGCGGGACTTTTTTTCCCTGTAATTCCTCTTTTTTTTTGGCTGTGTGCATTTGTAATGCCAATAGGGTAATGTGTTGTTGCAGAGTCCGGTGTAATTGGTACCTCACGATATTAATATATGCTCCTTTCAAAAAAAATGCTCTTTCATCTCGGATATAATATTAATTATTACACCACAATTATAATCAAGAGGACAAATTGGTGGAAAAAGTTGAGCAAACCATAAATATTTCAACAATATGCCATGTTGGGCTTGTTGAAGTGTATAAGTGGATTGCACTAATCCTTTCCATTAGTTCGGACTTTTGGTTGCGTTGGCTAGTGCATGAAGCTTGACATGGTATCAGAGCCTAAGGTCTTGAGTTCGAGCCTAAAATTGCTGTTGACCCCTCTGTGTCCACGTATAGGCCTCTTGAGTCATACGTGAGTTTTGCGCGTCGTCGCTCTCTTCCGGTTGCACGTGCTGAGTTCTCCCCGTCACACGTGAGAGGGGGTGTTGAAGTGTATAAGTGGATTGCACTAATCCTTTCCATTAGTTCGGACTTTTGGTTGCGTTGGCTAGTGCATGAAGTTTGACATGGTATCAGAGCCTAAGGTCTCGAGTTCGAGTCCTGGCTTTCGCAATTTATCCTAAAATTGTTGTTGACCCCTCTGTGTCCACGTATAGGCCTCTTGAGTCATACGTGAGTTTCGCGCGCCGTCGCTCTCTTCCGGTTGCACGTGCTAACTTCTCTCCGTCACACGTGAGAGGGGGTGTTGAAGTGTATAAATGAATTGCACTAATCCTTTCCATCAGTTCGGACTTTTGGTTGCGTTGGTTAATGCATGAAGCTTGACAGGGCTGACTATAATTCGTTTTCGCTCGGGTAAGTTACCGGTGAATTCAGATGGAATCTTCACCAAAATGAAAAATTCTCATTAATTCCTTATGCGTTGCTTTACTTCGTAGTGGTGTTCCCATGAATAATAGAAGACCCTGGAGCTAAAAGTTCCCTTAAAAACGAAGTCTTTTGTTGTATCTGCAGAGAGGAGTGGTCTTCACAAAGGATAACATGCTAAACGTAATTGACAAGAGAGTAAAAAAAAATGTTTTTTCTGTCGTCGTGACGAGCTGATCAAACATCTCATCTTGTGCAAATTTGCTCCAGAAGTGTGATCCATTGATCATTTGACTTTGAACATGATGATTTGTTTGGCATACCTACCTACTTTGCCCTTTAATAGAAAAAACATAATGCTCTTGCTTCGTAGTAGACTAGTAGTATTGATCTGAAGTTTTGAACCCTTGAAATTAAACCGGTCTAGAAAAAAAGGACTTTCCACTTTGACCCGAGCAGCACATCTGACCTTTCCTTAAACCAGCTGTTCATAGCTTAGGCAGTACGGACCCCCAAATAAGTGGCTAACAAAGTCAGCGAGACAAGCCGTTGTTTTCACCATAACTTCCAAGACCAGAGAAGAGACAAATGTTGGCGACAATGTGTAACCTGATTGCCTGATCTTTGTAGGAGCGAGGGTCGACACGCACGGCTTGCATTTTAGTTGGACGCCCGGCGTTGATCGGTCCAAGATCGCGACACTGCATATGCATATGTATACTATTCCGCTCGCTCCTTGTGAACTCAACTCGGAGAATTAATTAAGTAGCCTTGACGATAACACTGCTACGACCAGAAGAAAGTGGGAGACATTTCCGTCCGCGGGAAGCCGGCCGGGGACAGCGTGTGTGGCCGTGTACTGTGACGCACCGGTGAGGCGGTGATGGTCTCACTATCTTGTGCTAATCAAAGAATGGACTATTCCATTGCGTGGAGATCACACGAGCGATGCTTATCTTGTAAGATTAACCCCGGAGTAACGTAGATGTGTTACATTCGTGCATATGGTAACTTGGGAGGTACTCCGGTTAGTGCAGGAAAAAGATTCATATGATTGCGTCCTCTACCTCTAGCTTCTGGATGGTCCGGGTTTGGTTATCTAGCTTGTCTCACCTGCTTCGATCTTCTGGGAAACAAACAATTTATTATATGCAGAGGATTCCATTTTCACTTCCGAAAAGGTGATCTGTACGCACGTGGTTCTCCAATTAGTATGCCTGGTAGTAAGTACAACCAACACGTCCTCGATCTGCGATCTTATCATCAGTAGAATAAACACCAGAGGATAACCATGATTAAGCTGGATCCTTCCTTGCTTTATACTATATGTGAAAGCAAAGCACGCGGGTTGACAGACAGCATGCAGATGGCACACACCTTCTCGTACACTGAAGGCAAGAAACCACGGACCTCGCTGTCCAAACCGTAGATCGACCATGGATGAACCCGAGATGAAACGGCGCCTCATGCGTGGTGACGTAAGAAAAGGGGATTCAGCGTAGAAATTGACGGCATGCAAGGAACATAGGAAGATTCACGTAATAAAACGGTGCCTCGCCCCCACTCACTTTTTAGCTAGGCTCCCACGGCACCGCTAGCTAGTCAGCTAGTGGATATCTTCATGCGTTATCTGATAGGTCTGCTGCTGCCGCTGCTGATAAATCAAATGGGATCACGAAAACCGGACACCGGTTCACACACACACAACACGAGAGGGGGGCTTTTTTTTTAAAACAAAACAAATACATACGCATTTGTTTACAAGGGGGTCACCATTGCCAAGTTGCTATTTGAGAATTGCAGGGCCAGGGACTGTTACTTTCAGCCAAGAAGAATATACAAGGCTTTTAGGTCGACGTGAAAGTAAACGGTAGACCAGATGCTAGTTTACACAAGTACGGGAATCGTACATCCCGTCGATTGGTCGTCGAGACTGTAATGAAAGCTCTCTATTTTCCTGCCAGAAAATGAGATCTGAGCGTGACAGATGGGATATCGGCGACCGACGAATGCCTTGGAAGGAATTAGGAAGAATATATAGTGCAATCAGATTGCAGGTGAGCGGAGTTTGGCGTCGGCACTCGGCAGCATGCAACCGCAATAGCATGTCATTCGTTTAAACTTTTTTTTTTTTGAGAAATATGTCATTCGTTTAATTAAGGGACTGTAACAAGGAAGAGGCCCAGGTCGCTTCAGGCCTTGTTCGGTTCGGCTGGGATCCCAGCCCGACCCAGGAGGGGAGGGCCTTTCTGGCCCCGAAAAAAAAAACTCACCTGAAATGAATGTGCCAGTCTGAGAGATAATGAAGAAACTTGGGATATCTCCAAGGTTTATGAGGGGAGTACGATCGGTTACGTTCTCGGTATTATTTAATGGAGGTCAAACGGAGGAGTTTAAGCCCACTCGTGGAGTCCGACAAGAAGACCCGATCTCCCCATATTTATTCCTCTTGGCTTCGGAGGTATTGTCATGCCTCTTGAAGCAGGCGATGAGATCGGGCAGTCTGGGTGGAATTCAGATGGCGCCATCAGCTCCAAAGGTCAGCCATCTACTGTTCGCGGACGATTGTCTTCTCTTCTGCAAGGCTTCTATTGCCGAAGCTGATACTCTAAGAAGTATAGTGGATGTGTATTGTGCTGCATCTGGTCAACGTGTGAACCATGAGAAATCGTCAATTAATATACTTTGGAAAGAAGGTCCCAGGAACTGTTCGTGTGGAGATTAAAGCCTCTCTTGAGGTGCACCATGAGAAGTATTTGGGGCTCCCCTCTGATGTAGGCAAGTCAAAAAATGGAACATTTGCTTATCTCAAGGACAGAGTATGGAAGAAATTGCAGGGCTGGATGGAACGTTTGTTGTCTGTCGGAGGAAAAGAAATTCACATTAAATCGGTTATCCAATCGATTCCCACGTACTCTATGGCACTCTTCAAACTGCCAAGAGGCTTGTGCGAAAACATTACCTCGCTCATAAGAAGATTTTGGTGGGGAAGTAAGAATGGAGAAAGAAAGACAGCATGGGTGTGATGGGAGTCAATGGCGATGCCGAAATACAGAGGAGGTTTAGGATTTCGCGATATCGAGATATTTAACCTTGCCTTGCTGGCCCGGCAGGTTTGGAGAATACTTATGGACCCGGCCTCCCTCAGTGCAAGGATTCTAAAATCAGTGTACTACCCAACGTCGGATCTCCTTGATGCACAGGTAGGAAGCAATCCCTCACAGGTTTGGCGCTCTCTTTGTGAGGGGTGAGACATTCTAAAACAAGGACTGATACGACGAATTGGAGACGGTGCCTCCACTCACATATGGAACACCAGCTGGTTACCAAGAGATTTTAATCTTCGGCCATTAAGCCCCATAGCGAAAGATCCTCCCCAGATGGTTTTAGATCTGATCTGTCCGGTGACAAGGACGTGGAAAATGGATATTGTTGATAAATTCTTCCTCCCCATGGATGTGGAAGTGATAAGGCAGATTCCAATTAGCTATACTTCTTAGTCTGATTTCTGGGCTTGGAATTACGAGAAAACAGGCGTCTTCTGAGTCAGGTCAGCCTATCGTATGGTCGTTGAAACAAAATTCCGTCGAGAAAGCTAGCTAGAAGGACGATCTGAAGGTTCTGGAGTAGAAGAGCAGCAGGGCCGGTGGAAGAAGCTATATAAACAAAAATTCCATCTAAATTACGTATATTTGCATGTAGGCTGGCAAGATCATCCTTGGCGACGGGTCAGGAACGTGCGCGGCGTCATATGGCTCTGTCTGAGGTCTGTCCGATCTGTAATGCAACGTCAGACTCGTAGCGGCATTCTCTTCTGGACTGTAATTTGGCAAGGGCGGTATGGTCTCTCACTGATGAGGATATTTTTGAGCACCTCCTAGCTGATGGAACTGATGATCCTAAACTCTGGCTATTGTCGTTATGTGAGAAGCTGAGTCAAACTAAATTCATACATGTGTTGACAACGTTGTGGGCGATATGGTGGGCTCGAAGGCGAGCCATCCATGAGAATGAGTTTCAGAGTCCTCTCTCAACTCATATGTTTATTGAGAGGTTTATAGAAGATCTTACACTCATCGAGAAGGATGCAGGATCTCCTACTGTACTCCATCGGTCTATAGCTAAGTGGATGCCACCGCCTGCAGGTTTTATGAAAATCAATTCTGATGGAGCAGTGGCAAAAACGCAGCAGACTGGGGCTGTGGGGGTGATCTGCAGAGATGAGCTGGGTCTGTTCCAAGGTGCCTCTGCGATGGTTTTCAGAGGAGTTACGGATCCTCCAACACTCGAGGCGTATGCATGCCAATAGGCTTTGGATTTAGCTGAGGATTTACATCTCAATCGAGTGAAGATTACCTCGGACTGTCTGACGGTGGTAAACGAGATCAACACATCTGCTCATCGGGGACAATATTGCATGATCCTTCGAGATATCTCTCATAGGAGAGACCAGTTTCAGGAGACCATCTTTGGTCACGAACGACGCAAAGCTAATGAAGAAGCTCGTAATCTAGCTAGAATAGCTACATCTCTTGATGTGGGGCGCCATGTGTGGCTAGCTAACCGTTTGTTCCCTTAAAAAAAAAGAACATTATTATGCAATAAAGCTTCGGTTGTTCCCTTAAAAAAAAGACAACTGCTTCCTGAGTATAAATCGTTTTGATAAGTCAATTTAACCTGGCACGTAAAAAAAAAGTCAATTTAGCTTACCGAAACATCTTATATAACAGAGGAAGTAGAACATACTTGAAAATCCCACTATTAAATTGGGTGTGCCCCAATCGATTCTTAATAAGGGTTGAGCAGTTATTAACAAGAAAATATTGAAAAAAAAGCTCCAATCTAGACTAATAAATAGTTGTACATCCAACTAGACGTTCCTACATGGAAAAAATGAAACTATGGCCGATAGAATGTTTTGGTACTGAAAATGAAAGCGGGAAGATATAGACGGAGCTTCTGGATACCCTTAGTTTCGAAAAAATAAAAATTACATTTAAATTTTTCAAAAAGTTCTTAAAACGTTGTAATGTACCAATGATTCATCCTACAGGCATGTAAAATCTCAGCGTATTTCTGGCTACACAAAAATAAAAAAAATGTGCAAAATTTGTAGTTTTGAAATGTGCATTACTCAGATGCACACTTTTGTTATTTGTGTGTAGCCTAGAGTAAAAAAGTATCTCGCATTGAGATTTTGTACACTAGCAGTATAGATCATTGACAAAATCTAGGCTTTTTTAGATATTTTTTAAACTTCAAAATAAAATTTCGATTTTTAAAAATAAAGGTTGTCTGGAGCTCCGCATCCATTTGGAATTTCTGTACTAAAAATGCCTTGATGCAACAGGGGCTCTTCTAGTTCCCAAATTTTTCTATGAACCGCTTCCACGATCAACAAATTTAAAAGGGTTGAACAGGGAGTTGTAAACTAGTTGCAAGCTCATATGGGTCAAATGTTGGACAACGATTTAGTGAATATAAAAAAACTTTAAATATCAGGAAAACTGGCACAATACTTCTATACTCATATAAATATCAGGGGAAAACTAACATTATGGAGCACACATGAGAGCTAAAAAAATAGAGCAACTGAATTGATGTACATGGTGCAAAATCAATATTCCATGGAAAATTAATTACAAGCACAAAATGACCAAAGAGTTCGCATGTATTGTTTGTTTCCAAATGATTAGATGGCGTGTCATTGGGGTACTTTCTATGCATCACAAATATAATGATAACATTTCCGCAAAAGAATAAAGTAATATAATATGGACCAAAAACTTCATCCATTTCAATATAGATATCGTTTTACTTTGTCAATTTTACGAACATGCATTAAGTTTGGCCTGGTATTCATGAACCGATGTGCATGCGGTGATGAACACAGCGAATACAGTGAGGGGAAACATGTGAAAGGGAAATAGCAAAAGCAAAAGAAAAAGAGTTCGACAAAAAAAACCAACAAAGTAGCCTCCGGATCGTGAAATTCAAGGCAACCCACTTAAGGAAGACTGGCAACCATGTACAACTAGAGTCTTTCTTTTTTCTCGGGAGTACAGTCAAGTTAGAAAACAGGTATAAGAAGACTACCACTCACTGTGAACAATGAGCGTAATACAAAGTCCATATCACAGCTAGTATAGTTAAATTTGAATTTACATGTGAATCATCATTGAATCGAGAAGGATAACAGAACTTTTGTACACTTTTAGCTCGTGGCAATGAATATATAAAAAAGTTCCGCAATATTTCTATTGTACCACTCATAGAATTACTCTCTTCATCTAAAATGATGTCACAGATTTGTCTAACTTCACTGGTATTCAAACACGTTTTAATATATAAATACATGCAAATGTATATAAATTTATTTTCGGACACACGGAGTAATATTTATGGAATAGTGTTTTATAAGTGTTATATCAATGACTTGCACATTACAACATGTAGATGTGTGTTGGATCATGCATCAACTTTCTGCAATTCTTAGTTTCATCTTGCCCTACAACTAGAAATGAAAAACAGAAAATTGTGTAAGTCTTGTCAACAAAACTAGAAACAGGATCGGATAATAATGCTAAAATGCAGCCTCTTAGACTAGACATAGTCCTACGTTAGACTAGACAAGTCATGCATCTATCCATGCCACTCTCTCCCTCCGTTTAGCTAGGATCTCAATAGAACTAGACTGCAGTTTTTCGGCGCTATTTAGTTCCAGATTTTGACATGGAAATGCCGAACGAGTGGAGGTGTTATTAGCTTGGGCTGGACTATTGGGTGTTAGTTGATCTCGTATCGACCGAGCCCAACGGCTCAGCGATCCCCTTGACCAATGTGCCCTGATCTGGACGCCCAACCATACTCTGGTTGGTAGGGCCCTGTCGCCAGCGCTATAAAGACAGGTCGGGGCCAGAGGCACGCCTCACGAGGTTCGTTGTGTCCTAGTTGCCCCACCGACACACCCGTCCGATCTAGGGTAGCGTTGTGCCGACGGGAAGCTCCGCCGCCGCCACTCTCACCCACGCCCGCGCCATCGCCCCTTTCCGCCATGGCCACCGGCTCTGGCATTCCCTCTGGCTCGAGTTCCTCGAGCCAAGGCGCAGGTATACATTCCTATCCCTCTCCAATATCACTCTCCCTCTCAGATCCATGTCAAGATTAAAGAGTCAAAAGTCTCTACTGTGATTATCTAGACTAGAAGATCCAAAGCATATTTTAACATTGGTATCAGAGCCTGTGCTAAGTCTAGATTTTTTGGTAGAAATTTTATTGATCTAACCCTAGTTCATCCCCTCAAAAGAAATCCTGAAAAGAAAATCCCCAAAAGTCAAAAAAAACCGAACCCTAAAAGAAAAAGGGGAGAGGGCAAAGCAAACTTACCGGGATGGCCATCATCGCCGGCAAAGATGCGTCGCCGTTCTGGCCGCGCTGCTCCTCTCGATCCAAGTCCGCATCGGCAAGCCGAGGGACTAGACGAAGAGCACGGGCAGAGGAGGGGGCCGCGCCTCCGCCACTGCCGAAGGAAAGATCCCTTTCGGGGCAAAAGGGCGAGCTGCCCAGCCATCGTAGTACTCCCCTTTTAGGGGCAGAGGGTGCACCACCGCACCACCGGGAGAGGGCGCCGCCACTGCACCGCTTGATGGCGGTGCGTCCACCCTCAGGTGGACGCACAGCCAGCAAGGGGGACACGGGGACGCCGTCGTTCGTCGCCGTCTTCCTCTCTGCATCGTCGCTTGCTTGGTGGGGAAGGTGGACGGGGAGAAGAGACAAAAAAGTAGGGAAGGGGCTCGCGTGAGGGAGGGAGGGGCTCGCCACTGGTGCTGCTGCCGGGCGGCGCGGCCGCCTCGCTAGTACCGCACAACGCCGCCAGTGCGCACGCGAGCCAGACAGAGAGAAGGGGAGCGAATGGCCTAGGGTTTTCTCGGGGTGAGGCCACTGGCCGGTTTTGTTCCGCCGAAACGCATGCACTGTTGGGTTCGCAGCATAGAAAACAAAAATTTTCCTACGATGGGAACAACTATGTACCAAGATCTATCTACTAGATACAAACAACGGGCGGATGTACATCCGTAGAGAACATACCCTTGAAGACCGACAAAGCTTAACGAGTCCAAACTCGTGGTTGATGTAGACGATCTCTTGTCGATCTCAAGATCGAGAGGAAGTCCTAGCGCCGCAAAACAGCAGCGCATCCGTGCTCGCACACACGTTCGAGGCACCGAGCAACCTCCGCCTCCTCGCTCCAGCGATGCAGGGGAAGCACAACTCTTTCTTGCCGAATAGCCACCGGGAACATGTATCTCGCTAGTCCGAGACCATGGGGGATAAATTCTAGAGGGGGAGAGAGATCCTTCACGAGAAGGTGTGAGTGAGAAGTGAGAGGAGGGGCTCCTTTGTAGCATCCCAATTATCTAACAATTGTAATGCTACTTGGTCTAGTAAGATAATGGCTACTTTCTATATATAATTGTTGCATCATAATTATATCATGCTCATGTCATCATGCCACCTTGCATTTGAGCATCATATAAAACCCTTTTTGTTTTGGTTCTTCTCTCATATGCATTATTAATTGTATTTGCCTCTTGATATTGTATTTGGTTATTGATATATTGTTTAATGCCCAAGTTGAGTTGGGGGCATATCTTTTATTCCACTCCACCACCTTTCTTTGTCACCACCTTATAATTCCACCACCCTAATTACCCATGAGCTTGTATTTCTTTTTCTTTCATGTTATTCTAGCTCATGTGGGTGGGGTGGATCTAATTCTATAAATTCTTTTGCTTGGCTTTTATTCCACTTCTTGGGAATGCATAAGAATAATGCCATATCATCATTATTGTTTTCACAAGGATAATACATGGCATTTATTATCTTGCATGGGCCATGCAACCATCACCATCTTTTGTCCTCCTTTGGTTTTATTTGTTTTTGAGTGGATCATCTTCTCTTCTCTCTCTTTCTCTCAATCCTTTCTACCTTGCTTTGTTTCTTGCCTTGTGCCATCAAACCTCGTCCACCTCTCTTGTGTAGTGCCATGCATGATCTTACAAGACCATCCCCATGACCATCTCCTACCCTTCATGCTTGCTCTTGCTCATGTGGATTACACCCATCTCCCTCTCTCTCTCACCCTCTCCTCTCACCATGCCGAGGTGTCCCCTCTCCCTACCATGCTGGCCCCACCTGGCCACCCTTCCTCCCTGGTCCCACCTCAGCTCACCACCAACACCAGCCCTAACCTACCCCAGGCCGAAGCCCTACCCCTAACCAAAAACCCTAACCCGAGCCTACTCCATCCTACCCTAGCTCTCTCTCTCTCTCTAGCTCTCTCTCCCTGCCACAGTAGCCCCACCCGACGACCCTAGCTCCGAGCCGGTCCCTCCTCTCGCCCTAGGCCCACTGGCAGCCCCTCTGCTGACCCCCACGACGAGCACGTGAGGGCGAGGTGGAAAGGTGGCCGAGCCACCTTTTTCCACCGCCGCGTCCCCCACGGCATCGCCTCCCTCTAGGCTCGCCCTTATCCCTTCCCCTCCTTCCTCTGCCTTACCAAACCACCCCTGGCCTCGCGCCGCAACCATCTCTCCTCCCCCACTACCTTTCTCTCCACCGGCCGGCGATCCGTTGGTCTCCACCGTCCCCCCCTCTTGCAGCCGGTGGCGAGGAGCTGTGGTTGTCGAGGAAGGACGAGGACCATCCTCTGCGTCGCCCCGTACGTGCCAGTAAGGAGGAGAAGGCCCAGCTCGCCGGAGAGAAACCTCGCCGTCCGAACCCTAACTCCGGGGAGCGCCTACGTCCTCGCCGCTCCAGTGACTCCCAGCCCGATCCAACTCCACCGTCCCCTCTGCGGTGAGCAGTACTCCCTCCCTGACAACCTCCGCCTTGCTGTAATCGCCAGTGCTCGCCGGACAAATCGTCGAACGGCCTCGGTGCGCGGCGGCCGACGTCGTTCTCTCGTTGCTGCGCCGCGCAGCGACCTAGCTAGACTGCGTCCACCCTCCTGTCACTACCCTGTAAACCACCGCACTGGCTAGCCCCCTCAGCGCGCACGCCCGCGACCCGGGTTCGAACCCCGCGCGCCGCGCTCCGCGCGGTCGATCATCGACCTGTCTGCGTTCAGAGGAAACAGATGTACAGTACGGGCATGTGGTAGTTTTACAAAAGCCCCCCTCCTTTTTTTTTGCTCTCCACCCGCGGTACCTCGTGGCCCACTAGTCAGCCGCCTGGCAATCTTGCCAAAAACCCCCCAGGTTCCTCGGGCCGTAACCCGAGCTCCCCTGCCGCGCCGCGTGGTCAGCCCACTGCTGCCACTGTCACGTGGGCTCCGCATCCCCGTTGGGCCCGCATGTCAGCCTCTCGGTTAGCCTCTGTCTCGGTGCAAAACGTCTTTCACCGCGCCGTTTCACCCAGTCAGGCCAGACCCACTCGTCAGCGTCTGGGGCTGGGTCTGGCTGAGTAATCAAAGTATTTCTGGTTTTTCTGTTTTGATTTAAATTTTCAGAAAAAAAAATTTAATTCAAATTGAATCTGTTTTAAATAACTTGTGAAATATCATTCCAAATTCAACATATGATATATGTTTTTGAATCAGAAAAATGTGAGGAATTCAAATATGCTATTCAAAATATTGTTTGAGCACTTAAAATTTTCGAGATAACTAAAATTACAACAAAATGCCTTTTATCTTAATTAATTAATAACTTTAGTTTTATAACTCCAAATTTGACAAATAATATGTCTAAATCGATCAGCGCGACGAGTCCGTTCTATCTATGCTTTCCATGTTCTGAATTGCAGCATGCATCATATAAATATAAAGTTTACAGCAACTTATTTGAGGATAAAAGGTGACTAAAACGCCATAAAATGCTTTATTCTTGTACTCCACACCTCACCCATGCCATGCTACATTATTGTCATGAAAATTGTGCATCATTCATCATGGCATGATTGTTTGCTTGTCGCACTTAATTCATATGCTTGTGCACTCTATTTACGTTGGCCCTTGTTTGTTTGGTTCTTCTTCGAATAGACGCTGAGCAGGGGATATATCAAGAAACCCAGGAGCACTACCCAGGTCCATCCCTCGCTTCAACCGAGCTGCCAGGCAAGCACTACCACATGCTTGCATACATATAGTACCTATTGCCTCTATCTTATTCTTGCATCATTGAGTCACGATTGCATTAAACTGAATCCCAAGTACTGCATAGCCTTTACATTTAAACCCCACCGAAGCTTGTTCCTCCATCCCATGAGCCATTACTACAGGAGTTGTTTGAGCCAGGCGGGTCGTAGAACAGCATGTGTAGGGTATGTGAGTGTCTGATGGATAACGAGGTACCTAAACAAATTAACCTGAGTAGTAATGGGATAACTAATGACAGTGGCACCGGTGGGCAATATCTGCTATTTGGTTCTTCATGCTCACTTGTGTCCCTCAGGACCCCGAGTACTTGATTCCTGTTCCTTGACTATTCGCACTATCCACATCCGGGAGGCCTTATGGACCCCCCTGAGCCAGAGCTTGATTCATTCTTATTTCTTGGGGCCACAAAGTAGTTTGGGGATTTATTACTATCATGTACTTATGCCATGCTTTACTGCTTTATTTAAGATTGTGCGTGGAGCACCTGTACTGTTTAGGACCGTGACACGTTTTCGCTGTATCGGCAAGCCCAGTCACATTTTCGGGTTCCCAGTCGTTTACCGCCGTCCACACAAACCCTGGGTCCGTTTCGGAGCCGGCCAACTTCGTTGCGGGTAGCTTAGTGGGGTGGCCCCCTGAAATATTTCTGAATCCTATGATCGCTTTGTCGTGAATGCCTCGTTGGGTTTTGATTTGGTTTTTCCGAGGTTGATCGAGTGTGTGTTGCTATTTGTGCACCCCTGCAGGGTAAATCTTTCTGAAAGCCGTGTCCGCGGTTATGGACGACTTGGAGCACAGTTTCTCGATCATAGACAAGTATAACTAAAGTTCCGCTTTTAATTTGACTAAGTACCTGACTAGTAAATAGTGCAACACTCATGGAATGGATAATAAAACTGCCAACGGATGGGGGGCTGTTCGTCCGCTTCCTCGTTGGTAAGCGAGGAGGAGGATGGATCTGTTAATATTACTGTTATAACTGTTGTTATTAATTCACGGACATCCGTCTATCTTTGGTTAGGCGGATGGTTAGCGAGTATCCCTAGAATTGTTAGGCATTATCTTTTGCTGCAATTGCGTCACCCCAGGTTGTGTCCCCTTTAGAGGCATAAAGACTTGCTGAGTACCCCTAGGGTCTCACACGATAAATTGTTTGATTCAGATGAACAGGTATACTCGCAAGATGGATACTGGGTGGAGAAGACGGACGATGTTGGCAACGATCACTCGGTGTAGAGATTCCGGGAACGGGGATCCGTGAGATCTGTGGGCGGGATGTGTTTATTTATGGGGCATCTTATGCCGATTTGCTTCTTATCCGTACTCGGATCTTGTTTTTCGCTTCCGCCTGATACTCTGATGTTTGATGTATGAGGAGATATCCTAAACTATTATATCTATCTAGGATATTTGGATCTTGCCGTATGGCGTTGCAATATTTCTATTTCTTTTAGATGGAATGGCTCTGAGGACTGTTGTATGTGGCTTGCATACATACTCATTTGTGTATGTAGTTGATCCCTTCGCCTGTCGATTACGCCGCTCGTTCTTGTCCCGATGTTTTGGAAATGGTTAGGACGGCCGAAAGGTCTACCTGTGAGTGGTATTTGGCCCCACCGTACTATTTTAACCATTTCCGCTCATCCAGGCTTGTAACTAAGAGCGTAATTCACCGAGGTAGTTACAATTGGTATCAGAGCCATCCCGCCCTTCAGGGTCTCAGCCAAATGGTCGTTGTCAGTCTAGCAAATATTTTGGTAGCTATGTATACTAGGGAAAAACAAAACAAAACATGAGAGTAGGACTGCTTCCACTTTTCTTCTTACCCACCCACCCACCCTTTTCTGGTAAGGAAGTGTAACGTTTTCCATCCTCTTCTTAAAATTCAAACTAGGATTCACGTGTTCTGGGTTTCCGTAGTACCATAGAAAGTGTGTGTGTGTGTGTGTAATTCCTTGTCTATCTATTGCATCCAATTTGTTATCACAATCTGCCTTTGGTTATCAACTGTTGGTACATTCCATACTGACAGGCTTTTGAAAACCGGCGCGATCTATCTGACTCCTTGTTAACCGGTGCCATCTTCTTAAGGGTGTTCTTCCTTCCAGCATGCTTTCACAGAATGTGGAGTTGCTAATCTCTACCTGATAAGTGATTTTGCGCATCTATTGCATGAAGTGGGAAGAATGTCTTCCTTATGCTGAATTCTCTTACAATAATAGCTTCCAGAAAAGTCTAAAGATGGCACCATTTGAGGCTCTCTATGGTCGCAAATGCAGAACTCTGATTGGTTGGTCGGGTGCAGGAGAAAGAATATTGTTTGGCCCCGACATTGTAACTCAAGCGGAGGAGAAGGTTCACATCATTCTTGAAAATCTGAAGATTGCTCAAAGTCGCCAGAAGAGCAATTATGACAGAAAGCACACGGACATGGAGTATGTCCCTGGTGATCTCGTTTACCTTCGTGTCACTCCCATGAGAGGCACGCACCGCTTTGGTATCAAAGGAAAGTTGGCTCCTAGATACATCGGTCCATTCAAAATTCATGGAAGAAGAGGAGAAGTTGCTTATGCTCTTGAGCTCCCGGAAAAACTCAAGGTCCATGATGTTTTCCACATCTCTCAACTCAAGAAGTGCTTCAAGGATCCCGGCAGGACCGTGGACCATGAGCTTATCAATCTCCAAGAAGACCCGTCTTATCAAGAACACCCCACAAAAATCCTTGAGGTCGCAGAAAGAAGGACTCGCAACAAGTCCATCAAGTTCTGCAAGGTCCAGTGGTCGCACCATTCCGTGGATGAAGCCACTTGGGAACGTGAAGATGAGCTCCGTGCCAAGTACCCTACCCTCTTTGAGTCTTCTTCTTCTTCCTAGAATCTCGGGGCGAGATTCCTGTTTAGTGGGAGAGAATTGTAGCATCCCAATTGTCTAACAATTGTAATGCTACTTGGTCTAGTAAGATAATGGCTACTTCCTATATATAATTATTGCATCATAATTATATCATGCTCATGTCATCATGCCACCTTGCATTTGAGCATCATATAAAACCCTTTTTGTTTTGGTTCTTCTCTCATATGCATTATTAATTGTATTTGCCTCTTGATATTGTATTTGGTTATTGATATATTGTTTAATGCCCAAGTTGAGTTGGGGGCATATCTTTTATTCCACTCCACCACCTTTCTTTGTCACCACCTTATAATTCCACCACCCTAATTACCCATGAGCTTGTATTTCTTTTTCTTTCATGTTATTCTAGCTCATGTGGGTGGGGTGGATCTAATTCTATAAATTCTTTTGCTTGGCTTTTATTCCACTTCTTGGGAATGCATAAGAATAATGCCATATCATCATTATTGTTTTCACAAGGATAATACATGGCATTTATTATCTTGCATGGGCCATGCAACCATCACCATCTTTTGTCCTCCTTTGGTTTTATTTGTTTTTGAGTGGATCATCTTCTCTTCTCTCTCTTTCTCTCAATCCTTTCTACCTTGCTTTGTTTCTTGCCTTGTGCCATCAAACCTTGTCCACCTCTCTTGTGTAGTGCCATGCATGATCTTACAAGACCATCCCCATGACCATCTCCTACCCTTCATGCTTGCTCTTGCTCATGTGGATTACACCCATCTCCCTCTCTCTCTCACCCTCTCCTCTCACCATGCCGAGGTGTCCCCTCTCCCTACCATGCTGGCCCCACCTGGCCACCCTTCCTCCCTGGTCCCACCTCAGCTCACCACCAACACCAGCCCTAACCTACCCCAGGCCGAAGCCCTACCCCTAACCAAAATCCCTAACCCGAGCCTACTCCATCCTACCCTAGATCTCTCTCTCTCTCTCTAGCTCTCTCTCCCTGCCACAGCAGCCCCACCCGATGACCCTAGCTCCGAGCCGGTCCCTCCTCTCGCCCTAGGCCCACTGGCAGCCCCTCTGCTGACCCCCACGACGAGCACGTGAGGGCGAGGTGGAAAGGTGGCCGAGCCACCTTTTTCCACCGCCGCGTCCCCCACGGCATCGCCTCCCTCTAGGCTCGCCCTTATCCCTTCCCCTCCTTCCTCTGCCTTACCAAACCACCCCTGGCCTCGCGCCGCAACCATCTCTCCTCCCCCACTACCTTTCTCTCCACCGGCCGGCGATCCGTCGGTCTCCACCATCCCCTCTCTTGCAGCCGGTGGCGAGGAGCTGTGGTTGTAGAGGAAGGACGAGGAACATCCTCTGTGTCGCCCCGTACGTGCCAGTAAGGAGGAGAAGGCCCAGCTCGCCGGAGAGAAACCTCGCCGTCCGAACCCTAACTCCGGGGAGCGCCTGCGTCCTCGCCGCTCCAGTGCCTCCCAACCCGATCCAACTCCACCGTCCCCTCCGCGGTGAGCAGTACTCCCTCCCTGACAACCTCCGCCTTGCTGTAATCGCCAGTGCTCGCCGGACAAATCGTCGAACGGCCTCGGTGCGCGGCGGCCGACGTCGTTCTCTCGTTGCTGCGCCGCACAGCGACCTAGCTAGACTGCGTCCACCCTCCTGTCACTACCCTGTAAACCACCGCACTGGCTAGCCCCCTCAGCGCGCACGCCCACGACCCGGGTTCGAACCCCGCGCGCCGCGCTCCGCGCGGTCAATCACCGACCTGTCTGCGTTCAGAGGAAACAGATGTACAGTACGGGCATGTGGTAGTTTTACAAAAGCCCCCCCCCTTTTTTTGCTCTCAACCCGCGGTACCTCGTGGCCCACTAGTCAGCCGCCTGGCAATCTTGCCAAAAAAACCCCAGGTTCCTCGGGCCGTAACCCGAGCTCCCCTGCCGCGCCGCGTGGTCAGCCCACTGCTGCCACTGTCACGTGGGCTCCGCATCCCCGTTGGGCCCGCATGTCAGCCTCTCGGTTAGCCTCTGTCCCGGTGCAAAACGTCTTTCACCGCGCCGTTTCACCCAGTCAGGCCGGACCCACTCGTCAGCGTCTGGGGCTGGGTCTGGCTGAGTAATCAAAGTATTTCTGTTTTTTCTGTTTTGATTTAAATTTTCAGAATTTTTTTTTAATTCAAATTGAATCTGTTTTAAATAACTTGTGAAATATAATTCCAAATTCAACATATGATATATGTTTTTGAATCAGAAAAATGTGAGGAATTCAAATATGCTATTCAAAATATTGTTTGAGCACTTAAAATTTTCGAGATAACTAAAATTACAACAAAATGCCCTTTATCTTAATTAATTAATAACTTTAGTTTTATAACTCCAAATTTGACAAATAATATGTCTAAATCGATCAGCGCGACGAGCCCGTTCTATCTATGCTTTCCATGTTCTGAATTGCAGCATGCATCATATAAATATAAAGTTTACAGCAACTTATTTGAGGATAAAAGGTGACTAAAACGCCATAAAATGCTTTATTCTTGTACTCCACACCTCACCCATGCCATGCTACATTATTGTCATGAAAATTGTGCATCATTCATCATGGCATGATTGTTTGCTTGTCGCACTTAATTCATATGCTTGTGCACTCTATTTACGTTGGCCCTTGTTTGTTTGGTTCTTCTTCGAATAGACGCTGAGCAGGGGATATATCAAGAAACCCAGGAGCACTACCCAGATCCATCCCTCGCTTCAACCGAGCTGCCAGGCAAGCACTACCACATGCTTGCATACATATAGTACCTATTGCCTCTATCTTATTCTTGCATCATTGAGTCGTGATTGCATTAAACTGAATCCCAAGTACTGCATAGCCTTTACATTTAAACCCCACCGAAGCTTGTTCCTCCATCCCATGAGCCATTACTACAGGAGTTGTTTGAGCCAGGCGGGTCGTAGAACAGCATGTGTAGGGTATGTGAGTGTCTGATGGATAACGAGGTACCTAAACAAATTAACCTGAGTAGTAATGGGATAACTAATGACAGTGGCACCAGTGGGCAATATCTGCTATTTGGTTCTTCATGCTCACTTGTGTCCCTCAGGACCCCGAGTACTTGATTCCTGTTCCTTGACTATTCGCACTATCCACATCCGGGAGGCCTTATGGACCCCCCTGAGCCAGAGCTTGATTCATTCTTATTTCTTGGGGCCACAAAGTAGTTTGGGGCTTTATTACTATCCTGTACTTATGCCATGCTTTACTGCTTTATTTAAGATTGTGCGTGGAGCACCTGTACTGTTTAGGACCGTGACACGTTTTCGCTGTATCGACAAGCCCAGTCACATTTTCGGGTTCCCAGTCGTTTACCGCCGTCCACACAAACCCTGGGTCCGTTTCGGAGCCGGCCAACTTCGTTGCGGGTAGCTTAGTGGGGTGGCCCCCTGAAATATTTCTGAATCCTGTGATCGCTTTGTCGTGAATGCCTCGTTGGGTTTTGATTTGGTTTTTCCGAGGTTGATCGAGTGTGTGTTGCTATTTGTGCACCCCTGCAGGGTAAATCTTTCTGAAAGCCGTGTCCGCGGTTATGGACGACTTGGAGCACAGTTTCTCGATCATAGACAAGTATAACTAAAGTACCGCTTTTAATTTAACTAAGTACCTGACTAGTAAATAGTGCAACACTCATGGAATGGATAATAAAACTGCCAACGGATGGGGGGCTGTTCGTCCGCTTCCTCGTTGGTAAGCGAGGAGGAGGATGGATCTGTTAATATTACTGTTATAACTGTTGTTATTAATTCACGGACATCCGTCTATCTTTGGTTAGGCGGATGGTTAGCGAGTATCCCTAGAATTGTTAGGCATTATCTTTTGCTGCAATTGCGTCACCCCAGGTTGTGTCCCCTTTAGAGGCATAAAGACTTGCTGAGTACCCCTAGGGTCTCACACGATAAATTGTTTGATTCAGATGAACAGGTATACTCGCAAGATGGATACTGGGTGGAGAAGACGGACGATGTTGGCAACGATCACTCGGTGTAGAGATTCCGGGAACGGGGATCCATGAGATCTGTGGGCGGGATGTGTTTATTTATGGGGCATCTTATGCCGATTTGCTTCTTATCCGTACTCGGATCTTGTTTTTCGCTTCCGCCTGATACTCTGATGTTTGATGTATGAGGAGATATCCTAAACTATTATATCTATCTAGGATATTTGGATCTTGCCGTATGGCGTTGCAATATTTCTATTTCTTTTAGATGGAATGGCTCTGTGGACTGTTGTATGTGGCTTGCATACATACTCATTTGTGTATGTAGTTGATCCCTTCGCCTGCCGATTACGCCGCTCGTTCTTGTCCCGATGTTTTGGAAATGGTTAGGACGGCCGAAAGGTCTACCTGTGAGTGGCATTTGGCCCCACCGTACTATTTTAACCATTTCCGCTCATCCAGGCTTGTAACTAAGAGCGCAATTCACCGAGGTAGTTACATCCTTATATAGGGGAGGGGGCAGCCCAAGGGGGCATGGCCGCCGGCCATGGACGGTGCCCCCACCTCTCCCTCATTCATGTGGGTGGACACTCCACTCACAAAATGGCCCTTCAATTTTCTCCACTCAAAAACCCACTCAAATTCCCATTAAATTTCCACCAAATTTAATGCAAACTCTCATTAAATAAAACTCTTTTATTTTATTCAGAATTTTGTCAATTACTTTAATGACAAACATTCACAAATAACCCCTTGCTATAATTCTATTTCACATGCATAACCACTTTATGCAATTTCACCCGAAAACTTGTTTCAGTATCTAGTGAAATAAATTTCTGCGCTTGTTATTCTTTTCGGCATGAAACTTTTGCTCCAAATGGATGTCGGTGTCTCTTAAGTGTGTCACCCTACGGTTCGCGAATAATGCGGACATGTCGATACCCCTCTCGGATCAATAATCAGAAGCGGGATCTGGAGACCCATACTGACTCCCACACATTCAACGATGACTTTCTTGTGATCGTCGGAACCTTTTACGCTAGTATCTTAATCCTTTTGTTTCGTGATATATTACATGTCCGAGATTCGATCATCGGTATCTCCATACCTAGTTTGATCTCGTTACTGACATGCACTCTTTTCTCGTTCCCATGATATAACATTCTAGTGATCAAATCACTTGCTTGCAAGCTAACCAATGTGATATCACCGAGAGGGCCTAGAGTATATCTATTCGTCATCGGGATGAACAAATTCCACTCTCGATCCATGGGCCTCAACATAACACTTTATTAGTTCTGAATCCATCTTTATAATCACCCTGTTACGGTGTGACGTTTGAGTTATCAAGAAACTCTTCCGGTGTTAGTGATTGACATGATCTCATGGTCTAAGGATTAGGATCACTTCGTAAGTTGTTATAGCAATATAAACTCAATGACTTTGATCGTAATGCTATACTTCGGATGAATGTTCATCACACCATTACACTAATGTTGTGACCCTGTTATTAATAACATCCAATGTCCATGATCAGGAAACCTTGATCATCTTGTTAATCAACGAGCTAGTTTATAAGAGAGGCATAACTAGGAACTTCCTTTTTGTTTATTAAACACACATGTATTAACGTTTCCGTATTAATACAATTATAGCATGTAAAATAAACATTTATCATAAACAAGGAATACGATAATAACCACTTTATTATTGCCTCTCCGGCATATTCCCTTCAGTCTCCCACTTGCACTAGAGACAATAATCTAGTTTGAAAACTTTGCGTATTGAACACCTATGGCTTTCTGGTGTTCCATATACGCAACTACAAGTGGTTAACATAATCTACGGGTCTGATGCTTTCAGGTCCGTGTGTATTTGCATGTCTTTGCATCTTCACGCATCACTCATTCTCTAATGAGATGGCATTGTATAAATTTGGTCTTTCGGTGAGACCTTTAGTTCCTTGGGGTTAAAACACATCGATACTATTGTCATACAATATATCTTTAGTGTTAGCCCGTTGCGAACCACACCTTAGTTTGATAACAAACTACTTGACACAAATTCCCTCCTTTGCTGCTACTATAGCAGTCATATACCTAGCCTTTTTGTTGTAGTATTCGTCGCAATGTCTTAATTATGGATTTCATCCAAATCCATCATGGAATCTTATTTCCATTACATTGTGCCACCCATAGTTTAAATTGAGATAAACTTAATTTGTATCTTGTGATAAAACTAGTATCAATATAACGCTTTACAATGAACTATTTATAATTGTTTGTCACCTCTACACAAATATATTCTTTGTTCTTCCAAAAGATCATAAGAATATCTTTACTATCGTCCAATGATCATTTTATGATTCATTCTGGTATATGCTCATAACACTTAGAGCATAGGACATATCTAGATGTGTACATATCATGGTATGATTGATCAAAACATTCTCGTGATTTCACTCATCAAGTGTCAAAGCACTTGAATCTTGTTTCACTTATCAAGTGTCAATACACTTTAATCTTGATTCAATTCTTTTCCATGCGACAAGAACCGTTTCTTGTTGTTTTTATATTGAACTCCTTCAATATCTCATATATGTACGTTTGGCACAACCATATTAGCGTCATAGTCTATCCACTATAGACATTTGCGCTAAATATTCGGGTTTTGCCTAAGTATTTCATCGAAATGAAATTCTTAACCTCTGTCAATAAAAGATACATCATTTCTAATCAACAAGATGTCCTCCACATAATGTATTAGAAATATGTCTTAGTGCTCCCACTTAATTTCTTGCAAATGCAAGCATCTTCATCGTCTCCTGATGAAAAACTCCTTTTTCATCATGGTGAAGATTCCAACTCCGCGATGCTTACTTCAACCATTGAAGTTTGCATGCCCCTTTTAGCATCCTTTGAATTAACAAAACCCTTTGGATCGTGTCATGTACACGTCCTAGGTAACCATTCTATTAAAAGAACTTTGTTTTGTTTATTCATCTACCATATACTAAATTATACGTAGTGGTTGCTACTTTAATCCGTCCAGACTAAATATCGCTATGAAAGATCAAATCTTGTCATAGTAAACTCCTTGAACATTGTCATAAAATACTTTACGACATGTCGATTATTTCATAGATGTGAAACATCCATGTCTGTTTCTTTATAGATCCAAATACGACCGATAGGTTTTTACACCTTTACGGAGGGTCTTCCAAGTTCAAAACTTGATTTCTCGTGTATGGAACTATCACGGATTTTATGGCTTCAAGCCATTTGACGGAGTCAGGGCCCATCATCGCTTATTTGCATATAGTCGGTTCATCATTGTCAAATAATAATGATTTACTCTCAAATCTTAGTATTTGATTGTTTATCCGACCGACTTGGTTCAATAAGAACTTAGATCTCCGTGACCACAACCTTTGATGCACATAAGCTATGAGCATTATGGCAGCCTCCGGAACGATTTCCGGCGCTGCGCAACTCAGCACATATAGCTAAGGTTTGTTAACCTTATCAAAGTTCTATTGTCGTCCCACTTAACATTTATGAAAAATTCCTTCTTCAAGAAACTTCATATTTCAAGCGACAAATCCCTTTGTCCTCGGTGTTATGGAGGAATAACCAATTGTTATTCGAAATAACCTACAAAGACATGCTCATCCGACTTCGGTTGTAAACATCTTACTTATGTTTAGCATACCAAAATTTAAGAAATGACAACTTGGGGTTTTACCCCAAACCATAATTTCCATGGTTTCATTTCAACGGATCAAGATGGAGCTCTTTTCAGTGTAAAAGCGGTAGTCTCTAAAGGTTTAATCTTTTAAAACATAATGGCAGTTTTATAAATAACACCTTTGATCCAACCATGTCAAACAAGGTTTCATTACAAATCTCAAACACTCCATATTCCTATGGTGTTTCGGGAGATGTAAATCTAGGTGTTTTGCTAAACTTGCAACTCAAATAAATCCCTTTATGATAAAATCATAATTCATTTATTTTCTTGTTACACTTGTAACTCAAGTAAATCCCTTTATGATCAAATCATAAATCATTTATTTTCTTGTTACAATGATTTTGCACTTAATCTTGAAAGTCTTTGAAACATTTTCAAATATTTCATACTTCATTCTCATTAAGTGAACATTCACTCAAATTTTCGGAGAAATTATATGAAGTTGAAACCCATCGCTTACGACTACACATAATGGACTACATACATCGATATGTATAAATTCCAATAATTTAGTCGTTCGTTCTTCTTTGGCCTTTGAACGAAGTTTTAATTACCACATGGAAAGTCTCACAAGCGTCACTTGATCAAATCAAAGACTCCAAAAATCCATGAATATGGAGATTCTTCATGTTTTCTTTCCAATATAATTTAAACAGCGATGTCACTTAGTAAGTGATCTTTCAATCATTTGTCTTGCGACATTTTAGCATTAGGTTTTATGGATGTGATTTCTCCAACTAGATTGGTAAATCATCCATCTAATATGGAATATGGTAATTATTTGAACAACCTTTGTTCTCATAATACCTGATTTAAATAACAATTATTAAAACAAATCTTGAAGTCAAGCTTTGATGTCAACGAGAAATACAAACAATGGTTTGTTTGTTTTCGATGAACATCATCACATATTCTCTTGCTAGTTACTTAGGCCGTTGTGGTTCATGAATTGCGTCGTTCCGTATGAAATTTCATACCAACCAATTCGGTATCCAATACCCAAGAACCACATTGTTTAACAAGCAAAGAATACAACCATAACATGTATATCATCCATATACCTAAATTGGATATTTCCAATCTTTTATTTTCTGCCAAATATATTTCATAGATTCTCTTTCAGCATTTCCTTTTACTTTTTAAAAGAATCTATCAACATCAAAAAGTGGCGCCATATACATGACACATAGTCCAAAGCGTGTATATTCAAATAATAATACCTTTGGACTTGCACTTTGAAGTAGATCACCATCATCAAAATGAGCGGCATTCTTTCAAAAACCATTCTTTAGTAATCTTTTAGTGTAGTAAACACTTTACATACATCTTATATTCATCCTTATCATGACGACTTTCATGATCAAGCTACTGTAGCTTATAAAGGTGAATCGTGAGTATAACATTACTTTCCAAAACCCTTTTGGATGATTAGGATGTCTAGCATTTCCAACCTTTTTAAATTCTCATCCAATATGAGAACATATATTATACTCTATCATAATGCAACCAAAACATTGTTTCAGATATCGTTATATCTGCAACACATGATGGTTTCTGAAACAATTTTTTCAGCTCCTAGATAAACTTGATATTAAAACAATCAAGAATCATGGAGGCAAACATGATACTTAAGATACTAATACTGGAATTGTTACTCTCGATTTAATACCAACTATTAAATTTCATGGAGTAAATAGAGTTTGCTGAAAGTTTGCAATAGGACTTTAAACTTTAATTGACACTCAACACAATACGATACTAGTTCGTAAAGTAAATATCCAGAATTCTATAGTTCTATTATCTCAATTACAACTATGCATAAGGTAGTGAACGAATGCCAATGACTACAACAATTATGCAAATTCACTTTGATTTAATTTATGATAAATTGAGTTCTACTAATACAAATTAGAAATAAAGTCCCACTCAAAAACAACATCCCTCGTGTCTTTTTGGTGATTACATGAACCAAATCCACTACACCAAGTCCGATCATCACGTGAGTCGGCATAGCTTCAAAGGCGAGCATCCATATGGTCATCATATCAAAACATATGACTCATGCTTAACCTTTCGGTCTGTGTTCCGAGGCCATGTCTGTACATGCTAGGCTCGCCAAGTAAGAACCTTAGTATTCGCGTGTGTAACTGTCTTACACCTGAGATATGCTCGTGGATTCAAGTACACCCGATCATCACGTGATGTCTTGAAGCGACGAAACATTGTCGGTGCATACTTAAGAAAGAACACATTCTTATCTTGATATCTAAATAAGGGATCATCTTATTATGCTAATAAAACGCCAAACAAGCAATATAAGATGCAATCAAAACATCACATGTTTATTAGTGGAATGATATGGTTTCCGCATATGATCTCTATCATGTGCACCGTGGTATGATCACTATCACACCTATATGTGTAAGTCCAAGGTCTATGGAGATTACACGTTATGTGTGTTGTAAGAGTATCATCTCATACTTCTACTTACAACATCACCATATCATAACACTAGCCCAGCAACAATCTAAACTAGACGTCTCTAATTTATCCATTGCAAGTTTTACGTGGCTTAGGGATTTCGAAGATAGAACCGTTCTTACCTACGAACATGAACCACAACGAGGATAACCAAATTGTTGACAACTCGTTGCAAATTAGATATTGACTATAGTAGGAGAGACAGACACCCGCTAGCCACTTATACAAAACTAGTTGCATGTCAAGCGTGGAACAGGTCTCATGTGCGAGGACATGTAAAGTTTGTCCGGGCTGCTTCATCCCACTATGCCACCAATATCCAAAGTACAACTAAGAAGCAATAAAATAATCATCATCGCCCACATACTCATATGTGTACTACCCGTGCAAAGTATCTACGCATAGATCCGGCTCTGATACCACTATTGGATTCGCAGCATAGAAAACAAAAAAAATTCTACGATGGGAATAACTATGTACCAAGATCTATCTACTAGATACAAACAACAGGCGGATGTACATCCGTAGAGAACATACCCTTGAAGACCGACAAAGCTTAACGAGTCCAAACCCGTGGTTGATGTAGACGATCTCTTGCCGATCTCAAGATCGAGAGGAAGTCCTAGCGCCGCAAAACAGCAGCGCATACGTGCTCGCACACACGTTCGAGGCCCCGAGCAACCTCCGCCTCCTCGCTCCAGCGATGCAGCGGAAGCACAACTATTTCTTGCCGAATAGCCACCGGGAACATGTATCTCGCTAGTCTGAGACTATGGGGGATAAATTCTAGAGGGGGAGAGAGATCCTTCACGAGGAGGTGTGAGTGAGAAGTGAGAGGAGGGGCTCCTTATATAGGGGAGGGGGGCAGCCCAAGGGGGCATGGCCGCCGGCCATGGAGGGTGCCCCCACCTCTCCCTCATTCATGTGGGTGGACACTCCACTCACAAAATGGCCCTTCAATTTTCTCCACTCAAAAACCCACTCAAATTCCCATTAAATTTCCACCAAATTTAATGCAAACTCTCATTAAATAAAACTCTTTTATTTTATTCAGAATTTTGTCAATTACTTTAATGACAAACATTCACAAATAACCCCTTGCTAGAATTCTATTTCACATGCATAACCACTTTATGCAATTTCACCCGAAAACCTGTTTCAGTATCTAGTGAAATAAATTCCTGCGCTTGTTATTCTTTTCGGCATAAAACTTTTGCTCCAAATGGATGTCGGTGTCTCTTAAGTGTGTCACCCTACGGTTCGCGAATAATGCGGACATGTCGAGACCCCTCTCGGATCAATAATCAGAAGCGGGATCTGGAGACCCATACTGACTCCCACACATTGAACGATGACTTTCTTGTGATCGTCGGAACCTTTTACGCTAGTATCTTAATCCTTTTGTTTCGCGATATATTACATGTCCGAGATTCGATCATCGGTATCTCCATACCTAGTTTGATCTCGTTACTGACATGCACTCTTTTCTCGTTCCCGTGATATAACATTCTAGTGATCAAATCACTTGCTTGCAAGCTAACCAATGTGATATCACCGAGAGGGCCCAGAGTATATCTATCCGTCATCGGGATGAACAAATTCCACTCTCGATCCATGGGCCTCAACATAACACTTTATTAGTTCTGAATCCATCTTTATAATCACCCTGTTACGGTGTGACGTTTGATGTTATCAAGAAACTCTTCCGGTGTTAGTGATTGACATGATCTCATGGTCTAAGGATTAGGATCACTTCGTAAGTTGTTATAGCAATATAAACTCAATGACTTTGATCGTAATGCTATACTTCGGATGAATGTTCATCACACCATTACACTAATGTTGTGACCCCGTTATTAACAACATCCAATGTCCATAATCAGGAAACCTTGATCATCTTGTTAATCAACGAGCTAGTTTATAAGAGAGGCATAACTAGGAACTTACTTTTTGTTTATTAAACACACATGTATTAATGTTTCCGCATTAATACAATTATAGCATGTAAAATAAACATTTATCATAAACAAGGAATACGATAATAACCACTTTATTATTGCCTCTCGGGCATATTCCCTTCATGCACGGCCGTCGAATCTAGGGTAGCTGCGATGGACGGTTGAGATCTGGGGGCGTGAGCGGAGCAGGGCCGAGCGGGCCACGCAGCTGGGCTGTGGGCTGCCAGCAACAGAGCGGGCCATGAACGGACTTGAGCCTGTCCTGGCTTGGAGGGGGAATCATCATGGTTGTTGTTATTGAAAGTTCTCTTTCTGTTGTCCTTCACGTAGTTCAGAGAACCACCATGAACGGACTTGAGCCTGTCCTCCTCTTGCACACACATGCCAATGGTCTTTTCAATGTCCCATTTTTTAGGGGACATGTTGTAGTTGATCACAAAGTTCTCAAACTGTTGAGGCAGTGAAGCCATGACTAGGTGAACAAGCAGAGCATGCTTGAGCTTCAGATCAGCATCCATAGGCTTTAGTTTAGCAGCCATGTTGCTCATCCTCAGGATGTGCTTCCCGATTCCATGTGCACCTCCTATGTACTTTCCCGTGACCAACTTTTTGAGCAGCTGGGTAGCATACATCTTTGAAGAACCAGTGAACTGGCTCTTTATCTTTTCAAGAAACTCCCCAACGGAAGCGCACTCTTCGATTGAGCCTACAATGGCGTTCTCAATTGTGTTCTTTATAAATGACATGCACTTTTTATTGGCATTCACCCACTTTTGGTTATCAATGGAGTAACCCAACTCCACTAGAGCATGGTCCCTTTTATTTTTCTCCCATGCGGCATTATCATCAGCAGGATCTCTTTCTGGCTCTTTTGGCTTGACTGGCTGTGAAGTGTCCACAACCCAGTCAACCTCGGCACACACAAATGCCAGGTCCACTTTCTTCCTCCACTCAGTGTAGTTGTCACCCCTGAGCATCGGAACGTCTTTGAGGCAACTCATCAAGTTGAGACCTCCTAAAGACCACAAAAATGTGAGATAACAAAAACAATTGCATGTATTAATCCAATGTTGGTATAAATCAAAACACACAACTATTTGTGCAATTAAAATTATATCACCTTGGGCAAAAATAGAGATAAATGCATTGTCTTAGCTTGGGCTGGACTATTGGGGTCAACAGGCACATTGTTGGCTTATGATTCACATCAACACAAACCTAATGTATTGTCTGAATTATGACTTAGTCACTTGCAAGTAAGGTATGAATTATATATATCTTTGTCCAAAAATAACTAATTTAGATTTTTTAAAATTGTAATCTAGATGTGTTTTAGTGTGTAGATACATATGAATTTGAACAAATTCAACTCGCTTGTTTCATGAGAGTGTACATATTTGAGGAGGAGAGTAGTTTCAGATTCACCTTCCGTGAGCCACCCGATACGTCGGCCGGACCCCGCGAGCACCGACTCCACGCAGCGATGTGAAGGAGTTAGTTTTGCGTTATTATGTCAACTTGCTCCTTTAACATATGACATCTCCTTGTTTGTAATGAGGAAGAAGAATGGTGTCTTGTACTGCATGCATTATGCACCTTTATTTAAGGGAACAAGTGGAAACAAAGTTATAGGGAGTAGTGGCTTGCCGTTTCCTTTTTCATTTTGGCTCCAGCATGAGAAAATAAAGGAAAATAAAATATCACGTGCTTGTAGTGTTCTTTAGTTTCCTTATGTTTCCTCACCTAACATCTACTATTCCAAATTTTTTTAAACATTTATCTCATTGAGAGGGAATGAAATCTTTCTTTTATGGTGTTGTTTTTCCCTGAAATTTATTCCGTGACTTTCTTTTTCAATTTTTCTCAGGTTACATTAAAAAATTTGAGGTCCTTGATCCACATAGGATAGGAAAAATTACTGTGGAACTTCAGGGAAGGATTAAAGATTGCAAAGCTCTTACTTACAGACAGGACCTCAGAGCAAAGGAAATAGAAAAATACAGAACTCGGATGCTTCCGACACGGCAGGTATTTTATCAACTCATAGTTGATATTTGTCAACATTCATATGCTCTGTTATTTGTGAGATACAGTTGTCTTGTTTCGTCTATTTGGATACTGCGACTGATATTGAGAGAAATAGAAAGGTAAAGATATGGTGTGTCATAGTTTGCTAATTTAAATGCTTATTACTGAATGTATTCTGCTATATTCAGTGACAAAATATTCAAGATCCATTATGAAGTGTACATTATGCCTACGAACAACTAAACTTTTGCTAGAGCAGAGGGAGTATCTTGCTTATAGCAGTAAGTAAACTTAATGAAAACTTTCTAATCAATATCTGCTGTCAACATGAAGATTTTATCTCTGGCAATAGTATTTCTGTGACAACAAATCTATCAACCTGCCATTGCGATAGATTTTTTGAGTAATTGAATGAATATATGCATAGAAGAATGCCGCATAACTGTTCAAGTATCCGTGATGCAAATACACTTTGGAAAGCAAGGCAAGTGATAATCTCCACAAGTTATCTCTTTCAGGTGACATCATGTAGGGTTTGCTAACTTTGTTGAATTAACTGCGTGACAGAAATATGGTTACTCATCTTTGTTAGATGACTTGCCAGGTGTGATGAAGCACACATTCTCATGGAGATTATATTAAACAATTAAATGATACTGTTACCTAGTGTAAATGTTCTTGATGTTACTCGTTCATTTGTATCCTCTAATGTCACACCTCTGGAGTCTGAAGTTATTTTAGCTAAGTGCAGACGTCAAACGAAGCTTCTCTGGCTAAACTAACTTCTGAGTGCTTCACGATAAAAAAAAACTTCTGAATGCTTGTGATGAAAGAACCACTACTAGAGAAAAGCCCATGCGAGGCGCACCTAAAAGCCTATCCGAGGCGCATATCATATGCGTCTCTAGCTTCAAGCCTCGGGTATTTTTTATGCGAGACGCATATGATATGCGATATGCGTCTTGCATATGTGAATTATAGAAGGCGCATCCGCGCCTCGCATATGTTTTACAATGCGCCTCGTATATTTATAGTATATGCGCCTCCTATAGTGTCCTATATGCGCCTCCGGTAATATTTTCGAAATTCAAGTTTTACAGACCACTATAAATAACAGTATACAGATATTCAAATATACAATACAGTCCAGAATACAGTATAAACAACACAACATTTTTTAGAAACTTGCAATTGGCCAAAGCATAATAGAACCAACATTAATACAAGTATATTACACATCAATCCCGACATACAAGTTCATACATCAACTAGAATCAACAAGTGCCAAATTTTCACACAACACCAAGTGTTTGTGACACACGTTCACACCTCCAAGTACAAGTTCACAATCACGGTACAACTACCACGACAGATCTCTAGCCAATGTGTCTTCAAACAACGTGTATCGACTTGCGTTCGGGTCCAGCGACTTGGGGAGGATGAGCATTGAGAGGCAGCTGCTGGAAAGGGCGAGCACAACGAGTCACGCATCTTCTAATCCAATGGGTATGTGACATATCCATCCTAAAGTGTTGCCTTGCTCAACGCTGATGCAACTCTTGTGCCCCTGTTGCCTTCATCAAAGCGGGAGAAACATATTTTACATAGAAATGTCATATAAGAACATTACTCACTGTCAAAGAATAACTGTGGGGTAGCTACCGTTGAAAAATTATAAATTGAAAATTGTGTCAAGCAATTATTTTGAAAAAAACAGGAAAGAAACAAAAAGAATTAATTATTACTGGCAAACACTCTTTACTGCCATCTGAACTGCATAGGAATGTTTTATGAGGATCGCCCTCAAGGAGACGGGCATCGGCTGGGATGATATCCCCAAGCTTTACACTGATGATGTCTCCTGGAATAAGGATGGCTGACTCCTCCTCGTTCCACTTACGGTTCCTAAGAACCTTCATCACCACAAGACATACAAATCAGTACTCAAGCACGACATCAGCATTATAACAAGCAAGATGCCACCAATACCTTTGCCTTGGGTGCAAGCCGGGCCATGAGAGCAGCGGCGGCGTTGCCCGCATTGTTCTTCTCAATGAAGCTGATTGTGGAGTTGATGATGAGCAGGGTGATGATTCCCACGAAGTCCTGCCAATCCGGTGGCTTGCCCTACAAACACATCAAGAAATTCTCTCCATACACAGTAATACCCAGAATACATCTCCGATACCATATTGCTCTCGAGCATTAAGAACTTACTCCTCCATTGGCTAGGGCGATGGCCATGATGGCGGCGGCCTCCATGACCCATGACAGTGGGTTCCACATGAACCCCAGGAACTTGCTCTCCTGCATACACACGTCGATATATCGTATCAAACCTCCTCAAGACGGGTGCAAACAGAGCATATTTTTCGTGGGTCATGGATTCAGTGAGATTTCTTTACCTTCTTCTCCTCGAGCCTGTTGGGGCCGAAGATGTCAAGGCGCTGCTCGGCCTGGGAGGAGGAGAGGCCCTCGCGGCTGCATCTCAGGTTCTCGAACACCTCCTCCAACGGTATGTTCTCCTGCGCAAGGACAAACTCATACCGCGCCACAGAAATCAGCAAAAAAATTATTCCGTAACAGCTTACTAGAAATCTGGGGACAGTTCATCAGAGGAAAAGGAGATGAGTTTGTGGAATTAAAAACGAGGAGAAATCAAACGGAAAAAAAATGGAAGAAAACCGCCGCCGCAGGAACCCAGGTGAAACCGGAAGCAGATTGGAGGCAGCACGGAGCGAACCCAATCGCGTGATGTATTGGCCTTGGCGGTTGCTGTGGAAGGGGCCCGCTCCGGGTCGGCCTTGGCGGAGGCATCGCGCGAGGTCGGAGTTGTCGTCGGGGGAGGGCTCAAGCTCCCGACGCAGCGCGGCGCAGATCTCGGCGGTGAGCGGCGTCGTCGTGGTCTCGTCCTGTCCATGGGCCGCGGGCGGGGCGTCGGGGTCGGGCTTGGTGGCGTACTCACGACGGATGGCGGCGCAGAGCTCGGGGGTGAGCGGGATCGTGGGGGGCGCGTCGGGGTCGGGCTTGGGGACGAGGAGGCGGGGACAGGGAGCGGAGGAGGCGGGGACGGGGAGCGGAGGTCGCGCTGGAAGGGAATTGCTGCTTTTTACTGGCGTGCCATGTGCCGTGTCCTCCCACGCAGACGCAACGCAGCTTCCTGCCAGGTTATGCGAGGCGCATATTGCACAATATGCGCCTCCTATAATTCAAACTATAGGAGGCGCATATAGCAATATGCGCCTCGCATATGCGGCCACCTACCTCCGTCCGGGCCCGCAGGAGTTACTTGAGGCGCATATGATCATATGCGCCTCGCATATTATCAAATATAGGAGGCACATATAACCATATGCGCCTCGCATATTCGTGCACCTACCAACACGCGGGCCCACACAGATTATGCGAGGCGCATTCTGCCCATATGCGCCTCGCCTATCTAATATATAGGAGGCGCATATGACTGGAATGCGCCTCGCATAATATAGGGCTGCTAGATTTAGTCTGTACAGGGATTATAGGAGGCGCATTCTTATCATATGCGCCTCGCCTATTTTTATACTAGAGGCGCATGGAGAAGGGGTGCGCCTCGCCTATTTTATAGGAGGTGCATATGGTCTAAATGTGCCTCGCATAAGCATGTCTCCTATAGCCTTTTCTCTAGTAGTGAACTTAAGAGGGCTTATTTGTCTTGCTTAATTGTATATTGTTTATTTATTTATATGTTTCATAGAGAATTCTTTGTATGCAGTTTACATGTTTATATTAGAACTCAGGAACACAACATTCTCTCTTCATTTTGTAGAGATACTGTGTTATTTCTAACACATTTCCTTTTGTGGTCTTATTTGCTCTGTGGTGGGGCTATGTTGTGGTGACCACTCCAAATGGTGTTCTAGATCATGAGGAAGCAATTAGGCAGAATGTGGGTGGCCAGGTCCTCGGTTACTTCCATTGAGAAGGAAACACAGTTATCTCATCCTGAATCAGCCCACGGGGTGCCTTGTTATCTTTCTGTTATGGCTGAAATCATGTTGTTTGGGCTTTTAAGCTTGTTGTTTTTTGGTAATGACCAACAGAATATGTGATTACATGTTAAAGGTATGTCTCACGACACTAACATAAACAGCATAATCCTTCTCCAGGGTAGATATTTCTCTAGGTGTAATGCGCCCCTTTACTTGGAAATAAACGAGTAGTTGCTGAGAACCTTGCTGCGTATGCTTTTCCAAGACCTTGCATGTACCATGGATTGAGTACACATTGTTAATTTGGGATATGTGTACGGTATTGCTTGAGGGCAGAGGCATATGTTACACTGGCTGTCGCATATGTTCATGCTCATGCATGCAGGTAATGGAAGAATGATGAATGCGGCAGTGCAGCAACTTCCATGGTGGTGCTTGGTGATAACAAATTACAGAAACTTGTGTTGTCAGACGATGAACCGTGTTATTCTTGGGTGGAAGAGGATTCAGTGATAGAATTGGAAGAGGAGAATGATTTGCCACACCTGGTGGTCTTTCACGTATCTCATATATATAGGCATTTACACAAGATATACATGGATACCAATCCTAACCATAATGGCCGATCCATCCTAACCATAATGGTCGGATATCAAGCACTAAATATGGCAGGGTATAAACTGAATATGCTAGGTATTCGGTTTGCCTAACACCCCCCGCAGTCGCAACGGGAGACTCTCGGACGCTGAGACTGGACCGGAAATCCAAGAACAACGGTGATGCTAGGCCTTTGGTGAAGATGTCCGCGAATTGTCGAGACGATGGCACATGAAGAACTCGAATGTGCCCCAACGCAACACGGTCGCGAACGAAGTGAAGGTCGATCTCGATGTGTTTGGTGCGTTGGTGTTGGATGGGATTCGTGGACATGTACACAGCGCTCACATTGTCGCAAAAGACAACAGTGGCACTATGAAGGGGGCGATGAAGCTCCTGGAGGAGTTGGCGAAGCCAACTTGCTTCGGCGACGGCGTTGGCGACAGCCCGATACTCCGCTTCAGCACTAGAGCGAGACACTGTGTGCTGACGCTTGGAAGACCAAGAGATCAAGTTGTCGCCGAGGAAGACGCAGTACCCAGAGGTGGAGCGCCGGGTGTCTGGACAGCCAGCCTAGTCCGCGTCGGTGTAGGCGACGAGGTGGTCCGTCACGGAAGGCGTGAGCTGGAGACCGTGACGAAGCGTGCCCTTGATGTACCGAAGAACTCGTTTGACCAAAGCCAAGTGCTGATCCCGAGGGTCGTGCATGTGAAGACAAATCTGCTGCACGGTGTAGGCGATGTCTGGACGAGTGAATGGCAGGTACTGAAGAGCACCTGCCAAGCTGCGGTAGGCGGAGGGATCGGCGACAGGACGACCAGCCTCGGCCGCAAGCTTCGGCGAGGTGTCCATAGGCATGGACGCGGGGTGGCAGGAGCTCATGCCGGCACGCTCGAGAATCTCGAGAGCGTACTGGGTCTGGGAGAGAAACATCCCCTGGGAATCTCGTCGGACGGCAAGGCCGAGGAAGTGATGAAGCTCGCCCAGATCGGTCATGGCGAACTCAGCACTGAGGGCGGTGATGACGCGCTCGAGTAGGGTCGTAGACGAAGCCGTGAGGATGATGTCGTCGACGTAGAGGAGCAAGTATGCCGTGCCGTGTATGCCGTGAAGGATGAAGAGCGATGTATCCGACTTGGAGCAGGTGAAGCCGAAGGCGGTGACGAAAGTCGCGGACCGATGATACCAGGCGCGAGGGGCTTGCTTCAGCCCGTAGAGTGCCCGGTTGAGGCGGCACACATGACCGGGGCGGGCAGAGTCAACGAACCCGGTGGGCTGATGACAAAAGACCACCTCGGAGAGCTTCCCATGGAGGAAGGCATTCTTCACATCCAGTTGACGAATCTTCCAGTTGGCGGAGAGGGCGATGGAGAGAATAGTCCGGATGGTGGCGGGTTTTACCACCGGACTAAAGGTCTCGTCTAAATTGATGCCGTGCTCCTGTGAGAAACCGCGAAGCACCCAACGCGCTTTGTAGCGGTCTAGGGAGCCGTCGGGTTTGTACTTGTGCCGAAAGATCCACTTGCCGGAGACGATGTTGGCATTCGCAGGAGGGACGACAAGATCCCAAGTGTCGTTGGCGAGGAGAGCGCCATACTCGTCGGTCATGGCCGCTAGCCAGTTCGGGTCTCTGAGAGCACCGCGAACTGACTTAGGGACCGGCGAGGAAGAGGCAGCGGTGTCAACGTAGAGGTTGAGGCGGGGGCGTGGGCCGAAGACCTTGCCGGCTTGACGGCGAGTCACCATGTGGTGAACTAGAGCGGTCGGGGCTGTAGGCGGTGGCGCGACGTCAGGCGGTGCAGCCTCGTCATCGTCCGAAGCCGCAGGAGACGGACCAGCCGGTGAGGGGCTAGGTGCTGGTGAAGCCGAGGCGGGGGAGGCCGGTGTCGCGGGAGACAGCGAGGCAAGGGAGGCCGTGGGAGACGGCCCAGGAGCTGGCGAGGCGCAGCTCGGAGAGGCCGGTGGTGAGGACGCTGGCGAGGGGGCCGGCGTGGAAGCCGTCGTGCGTGAGGCCGAAGGCGTCGACGCGTAGACGGCTGGTGGAGAGGGAGGCCCAGCGGGCCGATGCACCTCTGCAGAGCAACGCGGCCCGTCGTGCATGGGGGGCACTGAGACGGGCACGTCGATCGGGTCGACGTCGAGCGGTGGCGAGGCAGTGTGCTGCTGCAAGTTAGTGACCGAAAAACCGGGAGAAAAAGGGAACTGATTCTCATCAAAAACCACATGCCGGGAGATGATGATGCGCTGAGACTCTATATCCATGCAACGATAGCCCCGATGGTTGGATGTGTAGCCTAGGAAAACACAGGCGACCGAACGAGGAGACAGTTTATGTGGCATAGTAGCAGCGGTGTTAGGATAACACAAACAGCCGAAAGTGCGGATATGAGAGTAAGTAGAAATCACAGAAAACAGGGCAAAAAAAGGGCATGGTGCGGAAATAGCTTTAGTAGGAATGCGGTTGAGGAGGTATGTGGCGGTCTGAAGAGATTCGACCCAAAACATAGTCGGCATGTGAGCTTGAAAAAGCAAAGTGTGAACAATATCATTAACGGTGCGAATAATGCGTTCAGCTTTACCGTTTTGTGGATACGTGTAAGGGCAGGAGAAACGGAGGAGGATACCGTGTGCGGCGGCAAGGGCGTGAAGAGCATGATTGTCAAACTCTTTGCCATTGTCCATCTGAATTGCTTGGATGGAGAGGGAAAACTGAGTGGCAGCATAGTTGCGAAAATTAGACAACAATGAAAACACTTCAGATTTACGCCGCACAGGAAACGTCCACAAATAATGAGTAAAATCGTTTAAGATGACAAGAAAATACTTATAGTCAGAAACACTCTCCACAGGTGATGTCCATAAATCACAATGTATTAATTCAAAAGCACGATGAGTTTGTGTGGTAGAAGCCGAAAAAGGCAACCGTACATGACGTCCTAGTTGACAAGTATGACAAGTACTAGGGGTGGGGGAAACTTTGGTGAATGGGAGGAACGCGGATGACACAAGGCGTTGGAGAGCACCATGACCAAGATGACCGAGGCGCCGATGCCAAAGGATGGAGTCCGGGGAGACGGTGGTAAGGGAGCATGGCGTCGAGGTGACCGGATAGAGGTCACCCGTGCTACTGCACCTGAGAATCACGGCCCCTGTCCTGAGATCCTTCACAGAAAAACCCCACGGGTCAAATTCAACGGAACAGAAATTATCAGTGGTAAATTGACGGACGGAAATAAGATTTTTAACAATGCGCGGAGTAACAAGAACATCACGAAGGGAAAGTGTGCGCGATGAATTTGTAGAGAGAGAGACGCATGTCCAGATTGAGTGACCGGTATAGAGGAACCATCTCCAACGAGAACACGAGAGTGTGGTGGAGATGAGGAGAGGGTGAGTAGGTTACCGGCGTCCGAAGACATGTGAGCGGACGCGCCCGTATCCATGTGCCAGTCGGTGGGAGACTGAAGGCTCATGGTGTTGAAGTAGTTGGCGAGGGCGGAGGGATCCCAGGTTGGTGCAGGGGAGGCGCCGTAAGAAGTGCCATACGGAGCATGGCCGGGGTAGGAGAACGTCGCCGACGGAGGGGGCGCGGGGTAGGTGAGGTACCCCTGCGCGGCCGGTCGTGGCAGAGGCGCGTAGGCGGGGCGCGGAGGAGGCGCGTACGAGGGATGCGGGACAGGCGCGAAGGGGCGAGGCCCGAGGACCCCTGGAGGCCCGACCATGGGGTACATGTGGATGGCGCCGGTCCATGGGTTCTGCACGGTGGGGACGGGTGCCGATGCGGGGTACCCGGTCTTCCTCTTCTTCCCCCGGCCGCAGTGAGGAGCAGCGGGGGCACCCTGGCCCAAGGGGGCGCCGAAACCCGGAGGGGCGCCGTAGGCGGGTGGTGCAGGTGGCGCCGGGGCGCGGTAGCTGCCAGGGGCAGGGGCGGAGTAGAAGACCCCTGGCGTGGACGAGCGCTTGGTGGAGGGCTTGAGCTCGTGGAGGATCAGCAGGTTGCGGAACTGCAGATAGTCGGGGAAGGGCGTCATGTATGGCGCCATATTACCAACCTCCTTGAAATCTTCGGAGAGACCCTTGATGGTGTTCCAGACGAGGGCGTTGTCGGTGACCGGAGCACCGTTATCGGCCAGGGCGTCGGCGACCGATTTCTGCTCAAGGCAGTAGTCGTGGACGCTCTTGTCGCCCTGCTCGATGTTCCGGAACTTCTGCTCGAGGTAGCCCGTGCGCGCCTGTTGGTTGTCGCGGAAGAGGGCGGTGATGCGTGAGAGGATGGTGAAGGCGTTGGGCGCCTCCGTCATCACCATGTCGACGATGTCGGTGTTGATGGAGCCGTACAACCAGCGCGGGACGGTGGAGTCCATCCGCAGCCAGTCCTCGGGGTTGGTGGCGAGGGGGACGGCGGAGACGAGGTGGTCGGCGAGGGCGTATTGGGTGACAGCGACCTGCAGGAGATTGCGCCACTTGGTGAAGTTGGAGGCCTTGAGGTCGAGGGTGACGGGGATGAGAGACTTGATGCTCTGGATCGCCGTGGCTTGAGCCCAGAGCGCGGCGTGGTGGTGTGGAGCGGGGGGAGGGGAAGGAGGAAGGGGGGCTCAGCGGCTGCGGCCATGGGAGAGGCGGCGCGGCGAGGTGGGCGGCTACCCTAGGGCGGCGGCGGTAGAAGAAGGGGACGGAGGCGTGAGATCTTTTGTCTGATACCATGATAGAATTAGAAGAGGAGAATGATTTGCCACACCCGGTGGTCTTTCACGTATCTCATATATATAGGCATTTACACAAGATATACATGGATACCAATTCTAACCATAATGGCCGATCCATCCTAACCATAATGGCCAGATATCAAGCACTAAATATGGCAGGATATAAACTGAATATGCTAGGTATTCGGTTTGCCTAACATTCAGGAACACTCCTGGGATATTCTAGACCTCCTGAGCGTATTGTTTCTGGCACAATGTGATGCGTGCTATGGCTGTACTGTCTTCTACACATGCAGAGCAAATATGTGTCTGGCAGTAGTTATTCCTCACGCCCATCTCCGTGAGTTGGTCCGAAACTTGATATGAGTCGCGTTTCTGCGTTATGGACAGCCTCGTGTTTGTAATTTTATATTTTTCAAAACGCATGAAAGTTTCAATGGAATTCTTTCAGCCATTTTGATGATTCGTCCAGATATACTTGATATGAGCAGTTTTGCATTATGGAGAGTCAGTGTGTGTTCCAAACCTTGAACTTTGCAGTGTCAGTTAAAGTCACACATGGAAGCCTCTGTTCTACCTTCTGAAATAACACCTTCAGTTTTGTACTGAAAACCGATGCCTTACTTCGAAATGTTAGCTGCGAAGTTAGAACTTCACGGGAGGCCGCTGATGTTACTAACCGGCCAGAAGCTTCTTGCGTATTAATTTTGTAGTCGACGCTGCATCAATTGCTCCAGTTGAAACGTCCAGCAGCGGACTGAATCAATGGGCACACGAGTGATTCATGAAGTGACTAAATACGAGCATGAGTAGGAGTGATGTTTAACACGTACAGTTTCATGTTACTGCATGCGAGATCCTCAAATAAGTGTACTTCAGCCTCTTGTAGGAGAAGTACTGTAGTAGCTTTTAGGTTGTTGTGATGGCTCGCCGTACTACTTAGAGCTGATAAATCTATGAAAGCTAGTACTTCCTCCGTTTTAAAATACACATTACACTAAAAAAAGCCTAGATATATTTGTTTTAAAAAGCTAAAATATCTTATATTTTAAAATGGTGTGGGTATATCTCAGATATGGACCAAGTACTTACATGGTTTTAGTGTCCTATGCCGTGATACCTCCGTCCGAATTATAATACGTGTTTGAACTCATTCTCGAAAAAAAAGATGTGTTTAAATAATTTTAATATTTTAATACTCCATAAACTACGTACCGAACTGAAACGATCGAACAGGTATGCTAAAGCAGATCGACCTGAATGTCTTTCTTTTTTCAAAACAGGACAGAGCTAAATGTCGTGTCTCCTGTGATGCTAGCATGTCGTGCTAACTCATCTGGCTATGCTAACGCCGCCCTGCATTGACCTCCAACCCTCAAGTTCATTTTCAATCTTGACCGTTTATCAATCCATCCACCTAAACAGACTGGATCCTGTTGCGTTGTTGACCAGAGGTGTGGCACGACATGGATAACAGGCTGGGCGTGGCCTAATGCATAATTGACCGTCATTATCAACATATACAACGACAGCCTGCCAAAGTTGCCGATTAGGAATTCAGATTAGAAATACACGTACTAGTAGCCCGTAACAGTGGACACCTGATAGTAACAGAAGAAGTCGTGGGACCGACCGCCCACTGTGACCAGTGATTTACCTCCAAGTCCCACTTTTGACCAGACCCTGTCCAGTAGGCAAAAATCACTGTTTTGACCTAATTAACGTTTGATCTCACAAATTGACCTACTTTTTCGAAGATATCCTGATTTGACCTATTTTCATGGCGCTTTACCAGAAGGCGCCATGGTCAGTAGCACGGCGCCCTCCGCAAAAGCGTCATGGTACCATGACGCTTTCTAAGAAAGCACCATGGCCTCGTTCGACGTGGCGGCCGCCGTGGCACAGGCGGGCCCGTTTTAATGTTTGGCGCTTTCCGCGGGGGCGCCATGCTACTAGGCATGACGCTTTTGCGAAAAGCCCCATGGTCCTTAACCCTAGATAACGGCGCGGGCGCCCTGTCCCTACCCCTCCCAGCGCCATACCCCCCTGCGCCATACCCCTCCCGAGCAGACAGAGACAGCGGCGGCGGCTCCCCCCAATCCCCCTCAAATCCACATGCTCCCCCCTCATATCTGAGTCAATTTCTTGGTGGAATTTCTTCCTCTCCCCCCACTTGAGGTATTCTCCTTCGATTCTCCTTGTTGTATTGGTTGAAATCATCACATGGTTAGGGTTAGTATTCTCCTTCCATCCTTTACCTCTTAACCCTAGTTCTTTGGCAATGAGGCATGTATATGGTATAATGTCGAATTTCTTTATATTCATAAGTGTGGTAGAATGATAGTTTGTTAAAGTTAGTTCGTAAAACATTGAAATTGCTTACTTAGGGTTAGTAGTTTATATTTGACATGTACATATGGGCATATGAATACAAAGATATGAAATGGTGTGTAGATGATATGAAATGCTTAGTTAGGGTTAGTAGCTTAGTTGAATGGTGTGTTCATATTGTGATTTGTGTAGATGATATGGAATGAATGTATTAATATATGGAATATTGTTGGGTTATTGTTGGCATATATGGCAATTGTTGGGCTATTGTTGATATGGAATGCATGGTGTATTCATGAATGTAGTCATATATGTATTCATATATGCATATTGTGGTGGATGGTGTATTTACTTGGATTTTTGCAACCACTTGTAGGATGGAAGGACAATCTATTTTGCATGGGCATTATGATCAACGGCACCGTGGGCGGTACATCGCGGAGAATAAGCATGTCTTCAAGTGGTTGCACCTAAGGTCCAAGGAGGTGCATAGCAAGAAGATGCCATATGATGAGCGCTACACTCCATATGCTGAGCGGACTGGACTTCTCCCTTTCATCCAGCTTGTCTCGCGTTCGACGCCGCATATGAACCCTTGCTTGATCACAACGCTTGTTGATAGATGGAGACCGGAGACACACAGTTTCCACCTCCCTTGTGGTGAGATGACGGTCACTCTGCAGGACGTCTCCATGATTTTTGCGCTTCCCATCAAAGGACAGCCTGTGTGTATGAGCTCAGATTCGGGTAAGTGGCGTGAAGTGATGATTGGCTTAATTGGTAAGGCGCCAACGCAAGGGAAGATGTCTGCCGGTGCTACTTACAAATGGATACAAGAAAATTTCAGCAAGTGCCCCGAGGACGCCGATGAGGAGGTGATCCAGATGTATGCCCGTGCATACTTATGGTATGCCATTAGTAGGACACTTTTCTCAGATGGCACGGGAAGGAATGCTTCATTCATGTGGCTCACTCTATTTGCGGAATGGGGCTATATGCACAGCTGGGGTTCGGCGGCACTTGCTTACTTGTATCGACAGGTAATAAACTATATATATTGCATGGTAGTAGTACATATGCTTGATCGACCGGATACTTATGTATGCTTGTTGTATGTGCAGCTGGACGAGGCGTGTTGTAGAACTGGAAAAGGAGCAAGTATTGGTGGACCTATGGAGCTACTGACCATATGGTCCTGGTTGCGCATACCAGTTGGTCGACCCATTCCGATGAAGGAAAAACGGTGGGATGATCATGGCAATAGCCGTCTCCGCGGTCCTACATGGGCGTACTTGTGGGATAATACCGAAGTATTCCACGGTGAATCTGAGGAATGCTACTTGCGTTACACTAACCAAATCGACTTGCTAACCCCGGAGAAGGTAATAATTTGATTATTCTCAAGAACTCATCTTTTCCACCATACATACTTCGAGTCGACATGCTAATATTGTGTTCCTCGCTCAGGTGGAATGGGAGCCATACGGAACTAGAGGGAATGTGGGTACGGGTGTTTGGTTCCAGGCGGACTTGAATCGCAAATGTATGCAAGAAGCACATCTCTGGAGGATTCGTGCCCCGTTGATTTGTGTCTACGCTGTTGAGTTCCACCTTCCACAATGGGTGATGAGGCAATTTGGATTATTTCAGGAGACCCCGCCGCCATACAAGGACACTAGCATAGCTCTTCACGGGTGAGTGATCCTTATACACCCAGTATCTAATTTTCTTGGGCGTCTCATGATACCTGCTAAGTCGATGAATTTGATTGTAGATTGGACAAGATCAAGCAGAAGAGGAAAAAAGATTGGGCTGCATATCATCACAAGTATGTTCAGAAGTTCTATGCAAGGATTGAGGAGATCGAAAACCCGAATGCGGTCTCTCATCCTGAGGCGCCGCATGATGCTGCAGCGTTTAATCGGTACCTTGTGTGGCTTGGGAAGGTGTCTCGTTTGTACCTGCAGTCGGCTTCGTTTGCATCTCATGACATAGTGGAGGATCCTTATCCTGCTTTTGATGATCTGAGCTAGCTAGAGTACAACAGACTTGTCCGAGGCGGCAGGGGTGCAAATTCAGCGGGGGTTGTCCGCTTTGTGGTAAGCATTGTCAGGGGAGTACGTATATGCGATTATAGCGACATAAAATTGACTTTTTGTTCTTTTGCTAGCGCGAGGAGATCTCGAAACACGTGGACGAGGCCGAGGAAGCACTTAAACATCCTCCTGGCAAGGAGTCTGAGTCGGCCCTTCGAGCATTTGTGGAGGTATGTGTTCATACCGTTCCTAGTTGTATTGTATTTTTATGGGTGTTGAAATGTTCTAACATATTCGTCAATGTCATAGTGTACCAAGCGTTGGGGTCGTGGATTAGGTGTCTTTCTTGGTTGCCGCACCGTCGATGCCGCATCGCCAGTTAGGTCTTCCAGCCTAGAAGATGATGCACAAGATGAACAGGAGGAAGAGGGCGAGTACGAGGAGGAGGAAGCTGGCCATGATGAGGATGAAGAGGAAGATGGTGAGGACGAGGATGAACAGGAGGAGATAGGCATGTCTCAATTACACGACGCCCCGCAGTCTAGTCAATGGTCGCGGGTGAGGAGGAGGAGGCTACCGAGGAATCCATACACGCCAAGTGAATGGGAGAACAAGCATCGGGCACATGTGTCACGCCGTGAGGAGGAGGATGAGGGGGAAGACTTGATCCTCCACGGAGGGTTAGGAGGCAGGAGGGACGAAGCAAGGCGAATGAGGATCGAGTGGCCAAAAGGGGGAAAGGGAGAAAGTGAACTCGTAGCTTGAACTAGTGCTTGTGGTCATTATGAACTTGTAAGTTAAACTTGTTGTTTGGTGTCGTCGTTTTGAACTTGTTGGTGTGTTGATGTACTAAAAAACTGGATGCTTGTTGATGTTTGAATCTGTTGTTGTGAGGAAAACTTGATCTGTTGATGTTGATGTTTGTATCTGTTGAATGTGCTAAAAACTTGATCTATTGATGTTGATGTTTGTATCTGTTGTTTGTATCTGTTTGAATGTGCTAAAAACTGAATGTTGATGTTTGTATCTGTTGAATGTGCTAAAAACTGAATGTCCTAGGAAGCATGGCGCCCTCCAGGAAAACGCCATGCAACTGAGCATGGCGCCCTCCAGGAAAACGCCATGCTTCCTAGGATGGCGCTTTTGGCGAGGGCGCCATGCGTTTGACTTAGCAGTTTTCCTGGTCCAGTTTTCCTTCGAGCGCGCGCGGTCACTGTGTCCCAGCGCGCTAGAGTTTTCTCAAAGCGCCATGGAAGCATGGAGCCCTCCAGGAAAACGCCATGGAAGCATGGCGCCCTCCAGGAAAACGCCATGCTTCCTAGGATGGCGCTTTTGGCGAGGGCGCCATGCGCCTGACTTAGCAGTTTTCCTGGTCCAGTTTTCCTTCGAGCGCGCGCGGTCATTGTGTCCCAGCGCGCTAGAGCTTGCTCAAAGCGCCATGGTAGCATGGCGCCCTCCAGGAAAACGCCATGGAAGCATGGCGCCCTCCAGGAAAATGCCATGCTTCCTAGGATGGCGCTTTTGGTGAGGGCGCCATGCGCCTGCATTCACTTAAGTTGGAGCTAGTTTCTATGCTAGTGGCACCATTCCAGAAATTTTACAATACAATGCTAGTGGCAACATTCCAGAAACATTATAGGCAAGTGCAGTGAATGTTTACGAAATACATGGCGTTGCGCCCTTAAGGGGTTTTACATACGAAAAATTCGGCATGACAATGTTCAAAATAAATTCCACATAGTGGAGTCCATAACATAGATCATAGCATGGTGACAACTCTACTGTGTCGCGCTAGGCTCCTTCCCCTTCGCCTTCCTTTTCCTCTCTTCCTCTGCCTCTTCCTTTTCCCTCAAGTCACGTGCTAGCTGGACAATAGAGTTGAACTGCGCCTCGAATTGGCGTCTACTCTCCTCTTTCTTCTTGATCTCCTCTTCCTCCATTATGAGTCTAGCCTCTTCAGACACCAACTCAAACCGACGATGATTCCTCAAGCTCTTCAAGTACAAGTCTCTTTCATGTTTTGCTTCTTTTTCCTTCCTCTCACGTTCTTTCTTTTCTTTCTTGATGCTTGCCTCACGCAATCTCCTGTTGAAATCTTCTTCCCACCGACGTTCTTTTTCAGCCTCCCTCCTTTCCTCTTCCCTTTTCTTGATCAACTGAGCTACTTCATCTTCCCTCTCCTTCACCCTCCTCAAAGCCTCCGCCCACACTTTCGAGTAGCTCATACCGTTTCCATCATTGTTCTCCTTGGTTGGTTGGGTCGACATACCTATAACAGGAATGCAACCTAATAGTTAGTAAATAGAAATACACTTAAATGCACAATAAAAATTATTAAAATCATCAAGAAAACACATACGGAAATTCTCCTCGAAGATACGTAAACATACTACCGCCACGACCTCTACCGCCGCCACGACCTCTACCACCGTGACCTCTACCACCATCACCACCTCCTTGGCTTGTGTTTGTACCACCATCACCACCTCCTTGGCTTGTGTTTGTACCACCATCACCACCTCCTTGGCTTGTGCTGCCAATAGGGGTGTTGGCCTCCTTTGATTTTCTCCTTTTGCTACATGATGTTTTATTATGGCCCTCAGCATTGCATTCTCCACAACGGGTTTTGTCACAAGGCTCCATGAAATACTCGCTCCCCCATTCCCGTCGATATCCACCAGCCCAATCGTCCATGTCACCTCGGAAACGTTTGGTTTGTCTTCTTCCCCGACCAACAACCTTCGTTGACGGATCAGGCCAAAGTTGGACACCATGATATTCTGGCCATTGAGATTGGTCAAGGTAAGGCTGAAATCTACCCGCCCATGTGTTCTTCACCGCTTGGATGGAATGCTCATCCAACCTAACCGTATCCGGGTGATTAAGACCCACCATTCGTTCAGATGCCGCCTTCATCACGTGTGAGCAAGGGAGATGGTACAATGTCGGCCTCTCGCAGGAGCAATAACCATTGCGTAGCCACACCTTATAGGACAGTCCCCCATGTTGCACATCTTCCCTTGTCCTGCCTCCATGCTCATTCACTTGGTAAATCAGTTCTTGATTGTCGAAACATTCAACCGTTTGTGTATCCCCTTTCTTTGATTGATATTCCAGCCAATTATCAACCAATGGTGGGTACTCATACTTATTTTTTTTCTTGTTATCCCCAGCGATTTGCTTATCCGTTTCATCACTATACTTTAGAAAGTATTCATTCAACTTCTGAAATGTGTACTCCGCTATAGCAGTCGCAGGCAATTGACGTACACCTTTAAGTACTTTATTGAAGCATTCAGCCATGTTACTGGTGGAATCACCGTATCTCTTGCCTCCATAATCATAAGCCCTTGCCCACTTTGTCCGTTCATTAAGATGCCTTTTGAGAAACTATTTCCCACCATCATCTGTGAGACAATACAATCTATCATATAGTTTTTGAAAATGCCGAGCGGTGAAGGCAAGACAACAATCTTGTAGATCGTTGGCACATTCCTTGTTGCCACAAGCTCTATAGAAGTTGGACACAAAATGCCTCATGCACCATCGATGGTGGATACGAGCACACCCAGGAATGTCCTGTTGGAATTATGCCCTACAGGCAATAATAAAGATGTTATTATTATAATTCTTGTTCATGATAAAGTTTATATTCCATGCTAGGATTGTATTAAGCGGAAACTTTAATACTTGTGTGGTTTGTGAACAACACCGTGTCCCTAGTACGCCTCTATGGACTAGCTCATTGATCAATGATTGTTAAGGTTTCCTAACCATAGACATGAGTTGTCAATTGATAATGAGATCATATCATTGGAGAATGATATGGTGGATAGACCCAAACTAAGCGAAGCAATTAGATCGTGTCATCGTGTTCGTCTTTGCGAAGTTTTTCTTATGTCAAATATTGTATTCCTTATACCATGAGATAATACAACTCCCTGGTATCAGAAGAAAGCTTTGAGGTCATCAAACGTCATCCTATGAGAGGGTGATCATAAAGGTGTCTCTCAGGTAATCGGAAAGTATCTGTTGGGTTGTATGTATCGAGATGGGATTTGTCCCTCCCAAGTCGGAGAGATATACTTCGGGCCCACTCGGTAATCGATATCAACACCGTTTGCAAGCATGTGGTTAAGGAGTTAATCACAAAGTGATATCGGATTACGGAACGAGTAAAGTACTTGTTGTGAACGAGATTGAACTAGGTATGACGATACCGACGATCGAATCTCGGGCAAGTAAAATATCGCGAGACGAAGGGAATATATATGGGATTGATTGAATCCTGGCATCGTGGTTCATCCGATATGATCATCAATGAATGTGTGGGAGTCAATATGGGTGCCCAGACCCCGCTGTTGATTATTGATAGAAGATCATGTCTGCATATTCTCGAACCCGCAGGGTCACACACTTAACGTGTCTCGACGCTAGGATAGATTGGATAATTGGTTTATGAATTTTTGTTCGGAGTCTCGGATGGGATCCGGGACATCACGAGAGGTTCTGGAATGGTCCGGAGAATAAGATTCATATAAGGCAGTGCAGTTTTTGGAGTTCGGAATTGTTCCGGATTAATCGGTATTGTACCGGAAGCTTCTAGAACCTTCCGGAAGGGGACCAACGTGGCCCCACCTTCCGGGAGGGGGCATGGGCCTATGAGGGAGTGTCCTGGCCGCATTGGGCCAGGGGCACAAGGCCCCATAGGGCCCAGCCGATCCTAGATAAGTTTAAACTCGTTTAAACTAGAGATAGGATTTCTAGATAAGGGAGAGTTTAAATTGTTTAAACTAGAGATAGGATTTCTAGATAAGGGAGAGTTTAAATTGTTTAAACTAGAGATAGGCTTGGAGGATGGGCAAGGGCTGGTCGCACCCCCCCTCTATATATAGAGGGCTGGTGCGCCCCCTCCCCCCAACCTACACATCTCCCTCCAAGCCCTAGTAGCACTGCTGCCTTCCTCTCTCCCTCCCGACTGTTTGTAGGCGAAGCCCTGCTGCAGAAATTCTCCACCATATACACCACGCCGTCGTGTTGTAGATCCAATCCATCTCTCCACCATACTTGCTGGTCCGAGGAAGGACGAGACGTCGAGGTGCTGCACGTGTGCATCTCACGGAGGCACCGCCACTTGTGGTGCTAGATCGGATCGGATCGCGAGGAGGAGAAGCGAGTACGACTACATCACCCATGTTCCGACGAACGTTCCGCTGTGCGAATCTTCAAGGGTATGAAGATCTAATCCAATCTCTCTCGTTGTTTGCATCTCCTAGATTAGATCTTGGCTTTCCTTCTGTTCGCTTCCGTAGAAAATTTTGATTTACTATTCTGCGAAACCCATCAGTGGTATCAGAGCTAGATCTATGCGTAGATGTGATTCACGAGTAGAACGCAACATGGTTGTTGCGGGCGTTGATGTTTTCTGTTGCAAGCCTCTTGTTTGTGTTCTTCTTATGACGCGGCATAGTGAGATTGAAGCGGTCCAGGCCAACCTTACGCGACGTCGTTCGCGAGACCGGCTCCGCACTTGACGTGTGGCTTGTTCCACACATGCGGCTGGTGGATGTCAGTTTCTCTCACTATAGTGATCATGGGATTAACACCGGAGTTTGGCAACCATAATATCACCGTTGTGGCTTTCCGTAGGTAAGAATCGTTCTTAGCATCTACTCCCATAAGCCACGTAAAACATGCAACAACAAAGTAGAGGCGTCTAACTTGTTTTTGCAGGGAGTGTTTTCTGTGATATGGTATGGCCCAAGATGTGATGCGTATAATGTATGCGATGATCATGTTTTGTAATGTTTCACGACTTGCATGTCGATGAGTACACAACCGGCAGGAGCCATATGGTTGTCTTTATAATTGTGTATGACCTGCGAGTCAACTTCTTATACGCCATGTAATAGCTTTACTTTATCGCTAAGTAATTAGCAATAGTTGTAGTTGCTATTCGTGGTGGAGGCAATCATGGTGGAGTGATGGAGATCATGCCGGAACACACAAGATGGAGATCATTGCGCGAAGATTGGCTATACCATGTCACATAAAGTTATATGCATGTGATGTTTATCCTTTTATGTATCTTATTATGCTTAGATCGCGACGGTAGCATTATAAGATGATTCCTCACTTAAAGATCAAGATAAAAATTGTGTTCTCCCCAAGTATGCACCGTTGCGAAAGTTCGTCGTGTCCAAGCATCACGTGATGATCGGGTGCTATAGACTCTACGCTCACATACAACGGGTGCAAGCCAGTTTTGCACACGCGGAAATACTTGGGTCTAGCTTGACGAGCCTAGCATGTACAGACATGGCCTCGGAACACAAGAACCTAAAGGTTAAGCATGAGTCATATGAATGATATGATCGACACTTCGTTGTCCACCATTGAAACCACATCTCTTCTCGTGATGATCGGATTAGGTGTGGTGAATTTGGATCGTGTTCACTAAACAACTTGAGGGATGTTGAATTTAGTGGGAGTTCATCTAGTAATTTGATTAAGTTGAACTATTTATCATGAACATAGTCTAAATTGTACTTGCAAATACTGTAGATCACATGGCCAAGTCCAACTTCAACTTCAACGTTTTTGCTGAGAAAGAAAAGCTTAGAAACAATGGGTCTAACTTCACCAACTGGTTCCGCAATCTAAGAATCATTCTGTCTGGCGGACAAAAGGACTATGTCCTTGAGAAAGCGTTAGGTAACCCCCCTGCTGCAACTGCGCCGGCTGATGAGAAAGCTGTCTATCAGTCACGCAAAGATGATTACGGTGTGATTAAGAGCACCATGTTGTTTGCTATGGAACCGGAACTTCAAAATCGTTTTGAAAACTATCCCGGGCCCTTTGAGATTCTCGAAGAGTTGAAAACCATGTTTCAGACTCAGGCCCGTTCTGAGAGATATGAGATCTCTGAGAAGTTCTTTAACTGCAAGATGGAGGAAGGGAGTTCCGTTAGTGAGCACCCCATTAAGATGTCGGGCTACACTCAACGCCTTGAGCAACTGGACTGCAAGATTCCAGAGGAGCTCAAGATTGACAGGGTTCTACAATCACTCCCTCCCAGCTACAAAAGTTTTATAGTGACTCATAATCAGATTGGTTCCACTGATACGATCACCGAGCTCTTCGCAGAGCTGAAGGCTGCGGAGGTGGACATCAAGAAGGATAATCATGTGTTGATGGTCAACAAGCCCTCCTTTAAGAAAGGTAAAGGTGCAAAGAAGCCCTTCAAGAAAGGCGGCGGCAAGCGCGTTGCCCCTGCTGAGAAGAAGCTCAAGTCTGGTCCTAAGCCGGACACTGAGTGCTTCTATTGCAAGGACAAGGGTCACTGGAAGCGCAACTGTCCGAAGTACTTAGCGGACAAGAAGACTGGCACCATCAAAGGTATATTTGATATACATGTTATTGATGTTTTCCTTACTAGCCCTCGTTGTAGTGCCTGGGTATTTGATACTGGTTCAGTTGCTAATATTTGTAACTCGAAACAGGAGCTACGGAATAGACGGCGGCTTGCGAGGGATGAGGTGACGATGCGCGTTGGAACCGGATCAAGAGTTGATGTGATGGCCGTCGGCACGCTCTCCTTAGTTTTACCTTCGGGATTAGTTTTAAACCTTAATAAATGTTATTATGTGCCTGCGTTGAGCATGAACATTATTTCTGGATCGTGTTTATTGCAAGACGGTTATTCATTTAAATAGGAAAATAATGGTTGTTCTATTTATATGAGTAACATCTTTTATGGTCATGCACCTCTTGTGAATGGTTTATTTCTTCTAAATCTCGAAAGGGATGAAACACACATCCATAACATTGAGGCTAAGAGATGCAAAGTAGATAGTGATAATACTACTTATTTGTGGCACTGTCGTCTAGGTCATATTGGTGTAAAGCGCATGAAGAAACTCCATTCTGATGGACTTTTGGAGTCTCTTGATTTTGAATCATTTGACACATGCGAACCATGCCTCATGGGCAAGATGATCAAAACCCCGTTATCCGGTATGATGGAGCGAGCAACGGACTTGTTGGAAATCATACATACCGATGTATGCGGACCGATGAGTGTTTCGACGCGCGGTGGATATCGCTATTTTCTCACTTTTACCGATGACTTAAGTAGATATGGGTATATCTATTTAATGAAACACAAATCTGAAACGTTTGAAAAGTTCAAAGAATTTTAGAATGAAGTGGAGAACCATCGTAACAGAAAGATTAAGTTTCTACGATCCGATCGTGGGGGCGAATATTTGAGTTATTATTTTCTCACGCATCTCAAAGCAAGTGGAATCGTTTCACAACTCACGCCACCCGGAACACCACAGCGCAATGGTGTGTCTGAACGCCGGAATCGAACCCTATTAGATATGGTCCGATCGATGATGTCTCTTACCGATTTGCCGTTATCATTTTGGGGTTATGCATTAGAAACCGTTGCATTCACTTTAAATAGGGCTCCATCTAAATCCGTTGAGACGACACCGTATGAACTGTGGTTTGGTGCTAAACCTAAGTTATCGTTTCTTAAAGTTTGGGGATGCGAAGCTTACGTCAAGAAGTTGATGCCGGACAAGCTCGAACCCAAAGCGGAGAAATGCGTCTTCATAGGATACCCTAAGGAAACTATTGGGTATACCTTCTATCACAGAACCGAAGGCAAAGTGTTTGTCGCAAAGAACGGTTCCTTTCTTGAGAAGGAGTTTCTCTCGAAAGAAGTGAGTGGGAGGAAAGTAGAGCTAGACGAGGTTATTGAACCTTCTCTTGAATTGGAGAGTAGCGCAGCACCTGAAAATTGTTCCAGTGCCGCCTGCACCAACAATAGAGGAAGCTAATGACAAGGATCATGAAGCTTCGGACGATGCTGCTACTGAACGTCGCAGGTCGACAAGGTCGCGTGCCCCTCCTGAGTGGTACGGCAACCCTGTCTTGACTGTCTTGTTAGTAGAAGACAGCGAACCTACGAACTATGAGGAAGCGATGATGAGCCTAGACTCTGAGAAATGGCTAGAAGCCATGAAATCCGAATTGGGATCCATGAGCGAAAACCAAGTATGGACTTTGGTGGACCCTCCTAGCGACCGAAAGGCCGTTGAGTGCAAATGGATCTTCAAGAAGAAAACGGACGCGGATGATAATGTTACCGTCTATAAAGCACGGCTTGTTGCGAAAGGTTTTCGACAAGTTCAAGGTGTTGACTACGATGAGACTTTCTCTCCCGTAGCGATGTTTAAGTCCATTCGGATTTTATTAGCAATTGCTGCGTTTCATGATTATGAAATATGGCAAATGGATGTCAAGACTGCTTTCCTCAATGGCAACATTGATGAAGAGTTGTATATGATGCAACCCGAAGGTTTTGTCGATCCTAAGGATGCTGATAAAGTATGCAAACTTCAGCGTTCCATTTATGGACTGAAGCAAGCATCTCGGAGTTGGAACCTTCGTTTTGATCAAGTGATCAAGAGCTTTGGATTTGTTCCAAATTGCTACGAAGCTTGCATCTACAAGAAAGTGAGTGGGAGCTCGGTGACGTTTCTGGTACTATATGTGGATGACATATTGATTATTGGAAATGACATCAACATGCTTAACAATGTGAAGAGTTATTTGAACAAGTGTTTTTCAATGAAAGACCTAGGTGAAGCTGCTTATATATTGGGCATCAAAATCTATAGAGATAGACAAAGACGCCTGATAGCTTTAAGCCAAAGTACATACCTAGACAAAGTTCTGAAAAGGTTCAGAATGGATAAGGCATTGAAATGTTCAGTGCCTATGTTGTCAGGTAAGATATTGAGCAAGGCTCAGTGTCCAGCTACGGTAAATGATAGGGAAGCTATGAGCAAAGTGCCTTATGCCTCGGCCATAGGTTCCATCATGTATGCCATGCTGTGTACTAGACCGGATGTGTCTAATGCTCTTAGTTTGACGAGCAGATATCAAAGTGATCCAGGAGTGGAACACTGGACAGCCGTGAAGAACATCCTAAGGTACCTAAATAGGACTAAAGAAATGTTCTTAGTCTATGGGGGTGATGAACAGCTCGTCGTAAAAGGTTACGTCGATGCTAGTTTCGACACCGACAAGGATGATTGTAAATCTCAGACAGGATACGTGTATATTTTGAATGGAGGAGCTGTGAGCTGGAGAAGCTGCAAGCAAAGCGTGATCGCGGGATCTACAGTAGAAGCGGAATACATGGCTGCTGCAGAAGCGTCAAGTGAAGGAGTTTGGATCAGGAACTTCATCACTAAGCTTGGCGTGGTTCCAAGTGCATTGGACCCACTGGAGATATTGTGTGACAACACTGGCGCCATAACACTCGCTAAGGAACCAAGATATCATCCAAAGACCAAGCATATCAACCGCAAGTTTCATATAATCCGAGATTATATAGCAGATGGAGATCTGAAGATTAGCAAAGTACATACAGATCTGAATGTCGCAGATCCATTGACTAAACCTCTTCCACGTGTAAAACATGATCAGCACCTCAGTGCCATGGGTGTGAGATTGTTGCCAGATGTAAACTAGATTATTGACTCTAGTGCAAGTGGGAGACTGTTGGAATTATGCCCTAGAGGCAATAATAAAGATGTTATTATTACAATTCTTGTTCATGATAAAGTTTATATTCCATGCTAGAATTGTATTAAGCGGAAACTTTAATACTTGTGTGGTTTGTGAACAACACCGTGTCCCTAGTACGCCACTATGGACTAGCTCATTGATCAATGATGGTTAAGGTTTCCTAACCATAGACATGAGTTGTCAATTGATAATGAGATCATATCATTGGAGAATGATATGGTGGATAGACCCAAACTAAGCGAAGCAATTAGATCGTGTCATCGTGTTCGTCTTTGCGAAGTTTTTCTTATGTCAAATATTGTATTCCTTAGACCATGAGATAATACAACTCCCTGGTATCAGAAGAAAGCTTTGAGGTCATCAAACGTCATCCTATGAGAGGGTGATCATAAAGGTGTCTCTCAGGTAATCGGAAAGTATCTGTTGGGTTGTATGTATCGAGATGGGATTTGTCCCTCCCAAGTCGGAGAGATATACTTCGGGCCCACTCGGTAATCGATATCAACACCGCTTGCAAGCATGTGGTTAAGGAGTTAATCACAAAGTGATATCGGATTACGGAACGAGTAAAGTACTTGCTGTGAACGAGATTGAACTAGGTATGACGATACCGACGATCGAATCTCGGGCAAGTAAAATATCGCGAGACGAAGGGAATATATATGGGATTGATTGAATCCTGGCATCGTGGTTCATCCGATATGATCATCTATGAATGTGTGGGAGTCAATATGGGTGCCCAGACCCCGCTGTTGATTATTGATAGAAGATCATGTCTGCATATTCTCGAACCCGCAGGGTCACACACTTAACGTGTCTCGACGCTAGGATAGATTGGATAATTGGTTTATAAATTTTTTTTCGGAGACTCGGATGGGATCCGGGACATCACGAGAGGTTCCAGAATGGTCCGGAGAATAAGATTCATATAAGGCAGTGCAGTTTTTGGAGTTCGGAATTGTTCCGGATTAATCGGTATTGTACCGGAAGCTTCTAGAACCTTCCGGAAGGGGACCAACGTGGCCCCACCTTCCGGGAGGGGGCATGGGCCTATGAGGGAGTGTCCTGGCCGCATTGGGCCAGGGGCACAAGGCCCCATAGGGCCCAGCCGATCCTAGATAAGTTTAAACTCGTTTAAACTAGAGATAGGATTTCTAGATAAGGGAGAGTTTAAATTGTTTAAACTAGAGAAAGGATTTCTAGATAAGGGAGAGTTTAAATTGTTTAAACTAGAGATAGGCTTGGAGGATGGGCAAGGGCTGGCCGCACCCCCCCTCTATATATAGAGGGCTGGTGCGCCCCCTCCCCCCAACCTACACATCTCCCTCCAAGCCCTAGTAGCACTGCTGCCTTCCTCTCTCCCTCCCAACTGTTTGTAGGCGAAGCCCTGCTGCAGAAATTCTCCACCATATACACCACGCCGTCGTGTTGTAGATCCAATCCATCTCTCCACCATACTTGCTAGTCCGAGGAAGGAGGAGACGTCGAGGTGCTGCACATGTGCATCTCACGGAGGCACCGCCACTTGTGGTGCTAGATCGGATCGGATCGCGAGGAGGAGAAGCGAGTACGACTACATCACCCACGTTCCGACGAACGTTCCGCTGTGCGAATCTTCAAGGGTATAAAGATCTAATCCAATCTCTCTCGTTGTTTGCATCTCCTAGATTAGATCTTGGCTTTCCTTCTGTTCGCTTCCGTAGAAAATTTTGATTTACTATGCTGCGAAACCCATCATGTCCTTCTCGACTGCATTTAGTATTCCTTGATGGCGATCCGAGATGATGCAAACCTCTCTATCAGGTTCTATAATCTCGGTCCTCAATATATGGAAAAACCACTCCCAGTTGTCGTTGTTCTACCGAAACCAAGGCAAAAGCCAAAGGTAAAACCCGGTTGTTTGCATCGTGGCATATGGCAGTTAATAGTGTGCCCTTGAACTTGCCGGTTAAAAAGGTGCCATCCACGGACATAACAGGCCGACAATGTTTGAATCCCCTGATGCATGGTCCAAATGTCCAAAATGCACGGCCAAATACCCGGACAGTGGCACCATTGTACAACCTAGTCACCGACCCAAGAGGCTCCACCACATAATACATTCCTGGGTTCCTTGCGGCCATTGCTCCCAACAACCTAGGGAGGCGGTTGTATGCTTCTTCCCAATCACCATACAACATCTTAAATGCGGCTTGTTTGGCCTTCCACGCCTTACCATACTTCACTTTATAACCGAATACTTCTTTAACCAAATCTATGACACCCTTAATAGTATATGTTGGGAGAGACCTTATGTTATTTGCAACTCTATACGCGATGAAATCGGAGGTGAGCTGCCGATGGTCCTCCTTCACAACTTTGGCATCCTTGATAAACTTGTCATCACACATATGAATGGACTGACAACTTACAATGATCCATTGTGGCCCGCCCCTCAGTGGTCGTACGCGAACAACCCATGGACATCCTTGCTTCTCACACTTGACTGTGTAACGCACCTTAGTGTCCGAGTGAGTCACCTTGTACGGTCGGTGGTACTTCACCGCATAGTCCTTGATCCACATCTGAAATTCCAACAAGCTATCAAACTTCACCTCGGGATTTATCCTGTATTTTTTCGGCTTCAGGTCCTTTTTAGAAGGTGCTCGCGCCTCGAGCACTCGACTAATTTCACCGTCAACTTGGGCCTCATCCACAAGACTAACATCACGGAACAATTAAGGTCGATGATCCCGACCTACTACTTTTTTGTGAGCTTCGGCGAATTTAACCGTTAGACCATCCTCATCCACATCTTCATCCGGTCCTTCATCCTCGGAGTCCGATGCATGACACCTCAAATAAGGGAGATCATGGTCCATGTCCTCCTCATGGCAATTTGCCTCCACATCTCCTACTTCATTGTCACGAAGCCCATATTCAACCTCATCACCCTCAAAGTCATCATCCTTCATTTGAGGTGCTTCATAGTTGTTATTGCGAAAAGGGCTCATGGAAGGTTGCCTCGTTGTTGTATCGTCGTAGGTTGGCTCTACGCGAACCGGGCTCAATGGAGGTTGGCTCATTGTTTTGTCATACACATGTGGCTCACCTCGAGCCGGGCTCATGGAAGCATGCCGGTTCAAGTCAATGTGCAACCGAGCTGCAACCTTTCTTGTGGCAAATATCTCAAGAGACTTATCTTCAGATTCCGCCACCATCTCCTTATACGCACTCCAATTCAACTCGGAGTTGATAGGCATTATCTTCAATCTATTGTGATGGCCAAACCCGGCGTTATACCTTCCAACCAACTCATACACATCACTAGGTTCCATCCATTTCAAATCATTCCTCACTCTTTCCACAACCTCGGCATATGTAGAACTTGTGCCAAACACCATGACTACCTCCTCCGGGTCACACTCGGTATTGCCTTTCAAGAATGCGGCCTTGTCCACATGATGAACATTAACGATTCTTGCCATCTAAAAAACAATGACACCAACCATTACGCTTCAAAGACAACTATATTACCACCACCAACCGTAGCTACCAACTAAAACAAGTCATGCCACTTTGCTAATTCTAACATACAAATCCTAGCCATAAACTACCAATCTAATAACTAGAAGCAACAACATCAAGCCAAGATATAGCTAGGGTTAGGGTTCTACATTCTTTACCAACATAGAACCAAATTTCACAAATCTATTTGGACAAAACCAAGGGGTTAGGGGGAGATTACCTCTTGAAGCAAGGGGAAGTCCAAATCCACGAAGAAAAGGAACCGATTCGAAGGGATTCGAGTAGGGGAAGAACTTGGGGCGAGAGAGAGAGGAGAGCTGGGAGAAACGAAGAGGTATGGCCTGGGAGGGCGCCCACGCCGTTATCTAGGGTTAAGGACCATGGCGCTTTTCGCAAAAGCGTCATGCCTAGTAGCATGGCGCCCCCGCGGAAAGCGCCAAACATTAAAACGAACCCGCCTGTGCCACGGCGGCCGCCACGTCGGACGAGACCATGGCGCTTTCTTATAAAGCGTCATGGTACCATGGCGCTTTTGCGGAGGGCGCCATGCTACTGACCATGACGCCTTCTGGTAAAGCGCCATGAAAACAGGTCAAATCGGGATATCTTCGAAAAAGTAGGTCAATTTATGAGATCAAACGTTAATTAGGTCAAAACAGTGATTTTTGCCTCCAGTCTACGACACGCGGACCCCATTATCCACCCGCTACCTACTGACGATATGGACCCGGAGACAAACCCCTCCCAAGATGTCATCGTGCGGCCCATGAATCCCGACACGTCGCTCTATGGCTCTATCCCCCACCCATCTCTCTCAAAAAAAAACCCGAAGAAGCCGCCGACCCTTCGCGACTTTTACCGCCCATTTTTATATCCTCTCTTTGACTCCCGCCCCTAGGCTCCCACTGGCAGCTGGGCCCACACGTCCCAACTCTCGTGACGGCCAGGCCCACGCACTTACCCCGCCCAGCGATTCGAAAACCAAATCAAAGCAAAATAAATAAATAGGGGAAGGGAGAGAGAAATTTAACTGCGAGGAGCGCACACACGCATCCGTTGTTCTCGCTTCTTCCTCTCCCGTCTCCCCGTTGCCCTCCTCCCCGCGGTCTCCGCTGCACACCTCATCGCCACGAGCAAAGGCCAAGGCGGACACGGAACGGAAGCAGGAGGAGCCCTCGGCGAAGCTTCGCGCGGGCCGGAGTGAGGGGACGCCGCCGCTGACCGCTCGTCTACTGACCCGGATCCCCCCCGCGGCGGCGCGATCCCCGGCCGCCTCGCCGGATCGCCGGAGACAGCGGTGAGTAGCTGGCAGCGATAGCCGCAGCAACCGGGTTCCGTTCTTAGCACGCGTCTGCGTCTAACGGGTAATTTCCTCCGTTTGCAGGCAGGTGCTGCAGTCGAGTCGACCCGGTGGGGGATTTTTTGTTGGTGGTTTGAGGCGGGGTTGCGATGGAGGAACTGCTGGGCACGGAGATCGGGAAGCACGACTACGACTGGTAACCATCGCTCTCGTTTTGCGGTGATCTGATTCGCTGAATTTGTGTGCGATTTCATGTTTTTTTCCGTGTTCCTTCGCGACCGGCGAGCCATCGATGCTGGCTTAGTGAGAAATGGGGGTGCGGGTGGGGGGAGGGGGGGGGGGGCAATGCTGCGTTTTTCAAACTCTTTTGAAGGCTTCCTGTGGTATTGCACGAATCGTGGTAGGGTAGTGCTGTCGGCTGTTTCTCGTTAAGGTTTCCTGGAAGTGAATGATTGAAGCGGTTTGGTTTGGTTAGGATTAGTTGGGTCCGGAGAGAAGTAGTATGTAACTGGATGCTTGGTCGGTGGGCTCCTTGCTAACAGAGCAAAGCATGGGGCGTAAACCTAGCGAGTATCACTTTATCTTGGAAAGGCAAAATAAATAAATTCAACTTCGAGATTAGGCAGACCGGTAGCATTTCCAACTTTATAGGATGTCTTAAATCTGAAGCTATGACACTGTTATAATTCAATTAGGATACTGTAATAATTCAAATAGGAATCTGTAATACTACTAGCAGAGAGATATGTATTCCACTGTGAAAGCCATTTGGGAAAACTGAAAGATGGACCAGTAGCAACTGGCTACCTAAAGATATACTAGTTGATAAAATCTCAATCTTAGTTTAGCTTAGTTTGTAATTTTGTAGATAATCAATGTTTCAGTTGCACTTATATAGTACTCCCTGGTAGTAATATATAAAAACCGTGTCACACCTTAAATACTGGGTTGAGATAAGTAGATGCACATCTAGATGGATGATAGAGTCTATTCTGACGTCATTTGCATGAGCAGAGCTTACCTTAAAAAGTGTGTTGTTGCTCGAGGTATATGCATTCCTCTGTTTTCTATTCCTCATCTTTTTATGGATAAAACATTGCTGATCTTTGATGTGCACACATGTACGCATCTGGTACTGCTTATCTTATTCTGGTTGTGCATAACATGTGTGTGCATCCTTCAGGCTTCTTACTCCCCCGGGAACACCCCGTGCTCCTAAACTGGAGGTTGCTGAGAAAGCCCCATCCTCCAATGTGCCTAAACGAACTATCAACAGATCAGCCTCTACCACCAGAGCATCAAGGGTTCGTACTATTCGCCTCAGATATTTTTACATGCTGGTTGCTTCAGTTTTCACTACCAAAATAATAGTTTCAAAGTAGTATGTTTTGCTTTATTGGCTTGTTATACATGCTTGTCAATGACCCTCTGTGAATTTGTTATAGTGAGGTACAAGTAAAACTAGGAATGTACTGGACACAGAGCTTCAACCTCACCAGGTTCAAGACTCGACTAACTTGTGCAAAACTGCAGTCATCCACACATGCACCCACCCACGTCCACACGCAGCATGGTATCAGTTATAATACCGCATTCGTGAATTCAAGATGATGTTATGAACAACATATTAGACTTAACTGACCTAAATATAATATTTAACTAGTCACAGTAAACCAGTGGAGTCATTTGAACCAAGCCTACTGATTACACATATAATCTCATGGTTATATTACCTTTCAGTGCTTCAAATTGTTGATAAGGTTTATTTAGTTCTCTTCTGTAGTTTTCATTCCTCACTGGGCATAGTTCAAAAGGGGTTTGCATGAGGTCTGATTCTACAAACAAAGTGATATTGCTGAAGTTTTGTCATTTAGTGTGATGACCTGAATAGTTGTTTGGGCCTGTAACTTCTGACCTGCAATCACAGTAGTAGGAATGCATGGTCTATCTACGGCCTTCTAATTGACAAGTGAATGCTGATCTTACAAAGGCACAAGGTTAAAGAAGAATTGTATGGACCCAACAGCTTGGGAAATTCATAGGATAATATACATCTTAATTTCAGGCTTCAGTGGTATAGCTTTCACTTGCTATGGACCAACATATCTTGTTTAAGTTGCAGGAAACTCTGCGTAAGTAAATAGTTACAATGTTAACTTACCATAGACAGAACCGTTTGTTCTGCTCATTGGGCTATGCTTGGAAAATCAATAAAATACATAATGTTCAGGCATGAGGCGTCTTGTTGAATTTCTGTATTATTGGGTTTCTGTTAAGTAATTTGGAACGCTCTGCAATGTTATGGATGTGTTCTGATATCCATGTGATAAATCTCATTTTTACAGTCTATGATTTTTTTTCCAGTGAAAGTAACTGTACCTTTTTGTCCAGTTAGGAATTGGGCAGTGCACATACTTGAAATAATCTTATTGCCCTGTCTTTCGTCTAACCATGGAGCATACTTAACTATGTTCGCTTAGTTGGCTATATGGTGATGATCTTAACTAACGTAACTGTGTCACATGTTAATTTCAGCCTTCCTTCCATGAGGCAGAGAATGGGCATTCCACAATCCCCAATAGACCAGCAAGAAGCTACTCTCGCCCTTCAATCCAATCTGCTCTTATGTCTAGCAACAACAGGCCATCAGTGCTCACTACTAGCAATTCTTCTATCAGTTCAAGACCTACAACCCCGACCAAGAGGACTAGCATTGTTCCCCCATCAAAGCCATCAGCTCCATCTTCACGTGTAGTGACAGCACGATCATCCACTCCAGCCAAAACTCGTCCACCTAGTCCAGCCAAAACACGTCCATCTACTCCAGTCAAAAGCTGTTCTTATGGTTCCAACTCCATGGCCAACTCAACTGGTGCGAAGAGCACATCTGCACAGAACTCGAGGTCATCAACTCCAACCTCTCGTCCCCGAATGGTTTCCAGCTCATCATCAAGCACAGCTCCTCCAGTCAGTCGTCCCAGCTCATCCTCTGGTAGAATTCCTGCAATTTGTCGTACTAGCTCTTCCTCAAGTACAGCGTCAATAAGCCGTTCTAGTTCTCGGTCGTCTACACCTACCCGCCAACCTGTCATGCGCCCATCAGCTCCACCCATTGGTCGCTCACCATCAGTTGGGCGGATTTCTAGCAGCAGTAACTTAACATCTAGTGGCCGATCGGTAGCCAGCCGTGGTCGAATGTCAGCACCTTCGTCAGCACCATCATCCCGTCCAAGTTCCCCAAATTCACGTCCGCGAGCTCCAGTTAGACCACTAGATATTCTAGATTTTCCAAGTGATACTCCGCCTAACCTAAGGACAAAGCTACCAGAAAGGCCACTGTCTGCTGGTAGAGCACGGCCAGGAGTTGGTTTGGGAGCAAGGTCAACCCTGAATGCTGAACCAGTTACCTCAGCTCCTGTGAAGAAGGTGTCTGTGCCTGCTATTACCCGAAGTACATCCAAGGCACCTTCTCTTACTAATGGACACCAGAATCGACAGAGCGATAGATATGTTATCGACAGTCAGCCTGCTAGACCCTCTCGGTCTACCACGAGTGAAGAAAATGGATTCGGCAGGACAATATCAAGGAAGTCACTTGACATGGCAATCAAGCACATGGTATGTTCAGCCCTCATACTTACACTATCTCTGGTATACTGTTAAAAATGGCAACCTGTCTTTTTGTTTATGTGGGAATTCTTACCAACAATTGTTGCGTTCACTGCACAAAGTTATCACTAGACTGATGCCATGGATGTTCTAGAAGAAAGCTAGGATGGTTTTTGGACTGTAATATTGTAGGTCTAGGACTTAGTACACTATTAATTTTGGTACAGTTTCGCTATTACAATATCATTTAGAAGAAGCTGAATAACTTGTATGTATGACAGGACATTCGACAAAACCTGGGTGGCATCCGCGGTGCATCTCTATTTCCGCATAGCATCCGGTCTTCTACTGCAAAGGTCCGGCCAGCTCGAATGTCGGATCCTGGTCATCACATCCCAAATGGTGAGCACGACACCTATACCGACAATGGACACTTCTCTAGCGATTCCAATGGAGCCCTTTCACACTACGGTGGGAGCTCAACTGATTCCCCAGACAGGGAAAGCATTGGAACTAAAGAGACAATGAGTGAACTGGATATATACGGCAGCTCAAGATACGAGGAGATGTTACTGAGGGAGGACACTAATAACACGGACTGGCTGCACAACGTCGATGACAAGTCTGACCAGAGCCCTGTGTTCGATCACCGGTTCGAGCCGCTCCCAGAGCCTTTTGGTCCACTTTGATCTATGTTCACCATTCAAAAAGTTTCTGTCCATTGTTCTGTTTTTTCTTTGCAATTGCGAGGCTTTATGCTTATTTTAGGTGAAGCAAGAGCTTTATTTGCCTCACGTCCTTTGCGTCGAAGACACCCACGAAGAGTTGTATGATGCTGCCTGTTTCTGTTTGATCTTCTATTTCCCCCATCTTTTCACATATCTGCACAAGATTGTGGGGTTTTTACTATGTACCTATGGTATTCCGAGACTGGAGGCTCAACTGCGGGAACACTACTTGTTTAGTACACTTTCGTTATGAATATATTGTCGCATTGGCTTTTCAAGTTTCGATATGAAGCTTTAAATCCTTGACAACTTCTGTGCCCTAATCTAGTCTACCACATGTTTCTTTGTAATTTGAAGGAATATTGCACTCACATGTTTATGCTTGAACACCTGGCATGTGCTTGCCTGATAAAGTTGTTGATCAGCATCCAGATAGCTGGGATCAATGATGTGACACCCAGTGGCGGAGTACGGAAAAAATCTGAGGAAGGACAGAATCTGAGGAAGGACAGACTCCAATAAAAGTACTCCCTCTGAAAGAAGTCTACATATATTTCATTCACAAAGCTAAAACATTTTATATTTTGAAACGGATGGAGTAAATACCAATTGGTTCTTGATGATCTTTGCCATCAACAAAGCCTTTTCAACTGTTGTTGTCTCTATGAGTAAAAGTAATGCCAACTCAACAATGATTCACATTGAAACTTTAAAATAAGTCACTTGAGTCAAGACAAGAAGTTCTGAAACAACTCTAACGACAACACATCAAAGCAATGATCAAAATCACTTGTAATAGATTTTATAGAATAATAGAAAGTGTACATACTTCAAAATAATCAATAGTGACCTAGTGTCTTGTCGTTTTAATAACTTTTCACTCATTTTGTTACTATTTCATCCATACTTAGGATCATGATATCATTTTTGGGCGAATTCACATTTTTCAGGGGATCTAAACCATCATCTCTCCAATTGAGCCAGAATGTCAATTAGAAGATTAGATCAATAGTATATACAAACCAAAATAGAAAAATAAAACATAACATCACATTATTAGGGTTTTGGCCATATGCCATAAGGTGGCCAAATTACTCTCAGATCCTCCTTAGATACCCCATCTAAGACATTGTTTAGAGTATAGTTTTATTAGATTGAAAATTAGATATTGCAAAGAAAAAGAGTTGGTTTAAAACTAGACTATACCTAAACTTTATTTCACTTCTTACTAAGACAAGCATAACTTTCTTTTACGAAGTCCGTTTTTAACGTATTACCACTCAAAATGTTTAGAAAAAACGTGCACAGCTAAATTTTCTTGCCAAAAATCAAGGTAGGACGGCTACCCTACCTTGCCCTACTGGGAGCTTCGCCCATGGTAACACCCAGCCTCACCGTGAGGGCACGTACAATGCCGACGCTATGATCTGACGCTAGGCTATTTTTCCTGTCGGTTAGTCTTAAATCAGCGAATTTTCCTAGCGTCGACGCGGAACCAAACGTCGGGCGCTTGGACTTTTTTTTTTTCGCGCACGCGAGATTGATTAGCGATCCTTGGTATGGCTAGCGACCCAGCATAGCGTCTCGCGTTGGGAGCCTAAACGCTCAGCCCATATTCGAAATTATTTGTATTATTTCTTTTGCACTTAAACACCTCTATAAGCGACTAGCATAGTACATGCCCTGATGTACGTTTAGTAATAACTGTTGAGTTACAAAGATATAACAGTTCTTTTGTTTTCCCCAAGGAGGTTCTGTTTTGCATGGAGATTCTTCTGCTCCTGGAGTTTACCGGTGTCTTTTCCCGTTGACGTTGTGTACAAATAAGATATTCACATGCCCCCCCAAAAAAGAAGAAGATATTCACATGGCCATGTTACCTGCTTGGAGTACAACATTTTCTGCATGTCTTGCCCAGCGTGTTGTCAGTTTGTTTGGAGCCTCTGGGAACCGATTTTTCGTATGGGTCGACTATAACAGTGAGCTCGTACCCGTCAGTTTGTCACCCGACGCTGTGCCAAAAAGGATATCAGCCTGGATGTAGATTCCGTATTCTCAAGTTGTGCGTGTTTTTAGCTAAACTGTGAAATGCTATCCGGAGTATTGTTTTTGTTACGAGGTGCTCGAGATCGGAGAAGACCTCCCGAAAATAAGGCCTTTTCGATCCTGGTCGCAGATCGATGTTCGGAAAGCTACAAAAAAGTAGGCAATATACCGGTAGTATTAACATACTGCTTCCGTTTCAAAATATAAAATATTTTGGTAGACTATTTTAGTCTACCAAAACGTCTTATGTTATTAGAACAGAGAAAGTCTCCTCAAAAATAGAACAGAGGAGGTAGTTATAGCTATGTAGAAACGGGAAATTGTCGATCACTTTTTTCTTTTCTGGATAATTATTTAGTTCTTTGCAACTTTGACGTCTTTACTAGCTCTCCTGATATTTGTCGGTAAATCAGCGATTCTTATTATGGATCGGAAGGAGTATAATCTTAATATCAATATATTTATCTATAAAAAGGAACTATCAATATTATACACGTTGACGTTTCGTCGTAGCGTGATGTGGAAAACAGCAATAGATTCTAGGAACAAAATACTTGGATAATCGACAGTAGCGCAGCAGGCGTAGGGGCTGCGCTGCTTGGAAGTTGGAAGGCTAGTGAATGTATTTTTTCTACGGAGTACTCCATTCGAGACGAATGGCGTCTTTGATGATCAGGCAATGGCTGAGTGGGTTGTTGATTCTAGGCCGTTTTTTTATACCGACAGCGAAAAATCATTCAGCCGCATTTCCAGATGCACAGTTTTTGTTGGATTTAGCCTATTTTACATTTGGGGTTTCTAAGCTGAACCCAGGGCGTTGAAAACGACTGAGAACGCTAGATGAAACGAAAACGCGAGTGGGCCACGCGATACAAAGCCGAGCTCCCGTCTTTCTTCTCCCCTTCCCGCATTTCTTCTCCATTCGCCGCCATAACTCCCGCCAGTTCCCCCAGCTCCCGCCCACCATGCTGTCCAAGGATTTCATCAAACCGCTCCACCATCGGCCCATCAAAGGAGAAGAAGCCAAGAAAGCCGACGTCGAAGCCGGACGGCTGGATGAACGCAGACCGGGCGAGGGATTACCGGCGGAGGAAGATCGAAATAGACAGCCAGAAGGAGAGGACGACAGGGTCGGAGGAGGCGTATGCAATCATGGAGGAAAAATCAGCGTCCGAGCGCTCCACCCGTGCAGCCATGGGCCGTCCGCTGCCCGTCGTCGCCATGCATTATGGCGCGCCATGGAGAAGCCAACCAAGCGTCGGATCTCTGGCCGGGTTCTCGCCGATATCGCCGACGATGTTACAGGAGAGCCACGCGAACCCGCTCCAGAGGTTCTCGTCGCACCCCCTCCTCCCCCCCCCCCCGAGTTTGACGGCGGGTTCAACCTGAATGCGCTCTTCCCCTGTCCAGTGCCTCGCTTGCCGTCCTTCAACATTGAAATCAATGTCCCCTACACCAACCTTCAACGACCATGCGCCATGGTCCTCTTCCGATCGCCGACAGCAGTTCCTCGCCCGTCCCGTTTGGCGACACGGATGCTCGTAACATGTTCGGCGGAATGGCGGGCGACTCATACATGGCGGAGATGATCTCGTCCGGCTCCACGCCGGCCAAGAGCTTGTTCTTCATGCAAGAGCAGTCCCACGCTGACGTCGAACATGGACTTAAATCCTAGGATTTCGTCGAAGGCCAGGCAGATGACCAAGACGAGGATGAGGAGGAGGCCAAAGAGGACGCCGGGGCGACGTCCAAGGGCAAGGGGAAGAATAAGAAGGCGAGGATGTCGGCACCGCCGAAGCCCCGCGTCAAGTGGATGCCCCTTGAGGACATGTTCCTCACCGAAGCATGGAAGTCGGTGAGCATGGACCCCATCATCGGTGCAAACCAAAACTCGGAGAATTACTAAAGGCGTGTCAAGCTGGCGTTCGATGAGCGCAACCTATTGGACCAGGTGTACAATAAAGTTCATATGGAGCGCGGCGAGAAGACCATGACCAATCACTGGGGAATTGTGTAGCAAGTGGCAGGACATTCTCGAAGAAATCGAGTGTCATCTAGTCAGCGGCGCAAGCATGGACAACAAGGTAGTTCACTGACCTCAAGCCAAACCTATGCCGAGTTCATGTCTTTCCCGACTCACACTTTGCCTTTTCTTCGCAGCTGGTCCGTGCACTCGGCATGTACCGCGACGACACCAAGACGAAGTTCAAGTTCCACCATTTGTTCGACAAGATCAAGAACTGCCAGAAATGGGTGGACACTCGCATGAGCCTCGTCAAGAACAAGGACGACGTATACAAATCCGAAGCTCCACCCCCGGTTGTCGGCGAAGGAAGGCCCGAGATCGGCCAGAAGAAGGCCAAGATGTTGAAGGCTATGGGACCGCCTGCCGAACGGCTCCACGCGTCCATCGAGAAGCGCATCGCGAACTCGAAGGCTCATGCCGAGAAGAGGGAGGAGAATGCCGCCGAGAGGTGGACGCAGCTCCTACAGAACCAAAACAGGAAGCTCAACCTCCTCAAGGCGAACTTCGCCGCCAAGAAGAGGAACATAGACCTCCAGTTTCTCATGGGCGGCGAAGACACCTCGGTGATGAGCCCCTAGGTTAAGGCCTGGTACATAGCGCGCCGCAACGTCATCCTGGACAAGGACATCCTCGCCGCCACGCCGAGGTCTGCGCCGACCGTCTCGACCACCACGCCGTCGCCGATCTCTGCCTCCACCTCCTCGAATCCGTCGACGTGCTATGTCGTAGCAGACCCGACGGAGGAGCCCATCCCTGTCGCAGCAAACCCGGCGGAGGAGCCCATCCCCGTTGACGAATAATCACCAGATTTCATCTTGTTTTGTAATGATTTTATCACCGAACCTCTTTTGGGCAAATTCTGTTGAACTGTTTTGGGCGATTTCTGCCGAACATCTTTGGACGAGATTTTGCCGGCGAAAACAAAAAAATTCAAATATATCATTGGATTCTGGGTTTCGTTGGAACACCGGTGGTTAAATGACCGTTCTCAGACCCATATTCATCTGGTGTTAAATTTTAGCGTGAAAACACCGAAACGAGTATGCTCAGTGACTTTGGCCATCAGTTTTTTTCGTGTTGCATTCGCTCGATCTCACGGACTCACCAACCACAGAAGTATTATGCGTGCTGCCACAACTACCCGTACAGTAGACATTCATGGTGAGATGAATCAGCTGGTACGTAGTGCTCTGTCCGTCAGGCCACCAGTGTTTGTTCAGTCCTGAGTGTGAAATCGAGTTCGGTCTTCAGTGGGAAATCGAAGCGCCACTGGCGCTACGATCGGTCAAACCTAAGCCTGTACGCGTGAATGGTGTACCTCAGGGTGCAAGTGGGACGGTCAGCGGGAGTCCTGCAACAGTAAAGTGGTTGTTATGTGGGAGTCCGCTAAATTTATAGGGGTGCTTACTTATGTCCACATATATTAAATTATATATTTTTTGGTTTTAAAATAGATGTTAAAAATTTATTAAACTTAAATATATCTATATACTAAATAGTGTCTAGATATGTCTAAATTCAACAAATTTTCTATATCTTTTTTAAGACATAGGAGTATTTCTATGAAAACAAAAGGTATAATATGATGTAGGGAGTTAAGCATGGATAAAGCTAACGTGCTCAAGGGAATCGAGCCTGATCTGTTGCATGCTTGCTATCGATGTCGCCACCTTGCAAACTAACCCGCTTCCCAAGCCCGCATAAAAGATGGCGCAGGTGGCGCGTGTACATAATCATGCCCACCAACATGGTCGCCGTTGGATCGACTAAGGCGACGGATGTCATGAGCTCCAAGTCCAGGGACTAGATACCATGACGCGCAACTGGTATAACACCTAGCTCGTTAGCCAACCTCAATGGAACGAGGCATGATGAAAATACCAGCGCCAAACTAAGTCGCAAACCGGAGACAACGCGGGATGGATATGGAATATGGAATATCCAACTTATTTTTTCTTACCCGTCCGCTTAACCTTTTATACGCGGACTTAGAAAGCGAGTCCCATGAACAACCCACACCCACTTACACCCGGAGGTGTACCCGTTGGCTTCAATTATTGTACCACCAGCTAGCGTACCACGGCAGAGCATGGTGCAGCGGGGGAATGGACGGATCAAACGTGTAACTGAACTCGCCGGGGGTTACTGTAAGAGTCAGCTAGTAGCTGTAGGCCTGTCAATGCTGTACCGTATACAGCGTTGTAGCTACGTCTGGACAGTAAAATACTACTCCCTTCATCCCAATTTAGATTGCATATAAAATTTTATGATTTTGACCAAGTAGTTTGATATAACTATAAACTTATACGATACCAAATTAATATTATTAGAATTACCTTAAAATATATTTTTATAATATGTAGATTTTATATCATATATATTTATATTATTTTATACATTTTTATCAAACTTTACAAAATTTGACTTGCATGTAAAATTATGCCAACATAGTATGGGATAGAGTGAGTACACACAGGAGCCCGTAGGGCGTAGTCCGTCCGTAGGCCAGGAGGCCAACTCACCTTGGCAGCTGTATTGTATAGACACAAGGATCGGATCTCGATCACACCATACAATGGTACATTCATATCAACCGCAAGGCTACAAAATTAGCCGTGCAGCGTGCAGTTGCCAAAGGGGCCTATCTCTTTATTCATCTGTTCCCCTTCGCCCCTCATACGTATACGTACTAGTTTGATCCTGAATCTACGGACGAGCTGAGTTTCAACTCATTGCCCGGCAGGGCAGAGTATATTCATTTATTTATTTATCTGCTGGAGAACATGTGACGAGACCTATTTTATTCTTGTGCGATGAAGCCTGAAAAAAACATGTGAGCTCGCTGACCCACAGTCTACACACATACCCTGCGGCAGGTTGCATTGCAGTTGCAGCTGTCGACGACGGCGTCGGTCGGTCACCTTCGCCCAGGGGCAAATACGTCACTGTCAGCCAAAAAGACAAGGACCCCATAAACTGACACGCTTCTCTTAAATGCACGCCAAATTTGCACACACAGTTCCTACCCACAGCCACACAGCTCCCACGCCGCGCCGCTGCCACCACCCCACCACTACCGCGTCCACACACACACACAGGTAACCCGTACACACCACCGCGCAGGGCCGCGCCAGACAGACAGAGTACAGCTCCCTCAGTCGCTCGCAAGTGAGATCGCCACAGTCTCCTCCACTCCTCCAGCCAGCGAGCGGGGGGAGACGAGGAAGGCCAGCGGCGGTCCGGCCTCGGCTCTGCTCTGCTCTCCGCGGCGCAATGCCGGCCGCGTCCGGCGCAGATCGGGCCGTCTGAGACTCCTCCTGCTCTCCTCGCGGCCCTCGGTCGGCGCGTGACTCTGGATCTCGAGGCGGACGGCGCCGTGGAGGCCCCGCCGCTCCTCGATTTCCGCCTGGCGACAGGTTTGGGACCCCTTCTCTCTCTCTTCTCTTCCCGTGGCGCCTTCCGTTTTCTTCGTTTTCGCTTTCTCGGCTGCATCGTGAGGAGGGACGGAACGGAAGGAGCCTTCGTGTTCGGCGGCTCCGCTCCAAACCTGGGGTTGGATTTGCCGCCCTGTCTTAGGAACACAATCGCTTATGCAATGTATAGTACATACTAGAAGTTTTTTTTGTTGAAACTAGAGAACATGGGTTTCCTTCTAGTAGCAAAAAAAAGGAGTTTCCTTAAATGCTGGAAGAGCTGGGTAGTGCTATAAGCGTGTTAATCTCTTGCTCAGAGTACTTTCTCCACTGATTCATTATTATAGCATTACATTCCTTTTTTGGTTCTGTCGGCAATTCTTTTCCTTCGATGGAAAATCTGTACTGATTTACTAGTACTTATTTCATTTTATTACAGAAATATGTACACATCTTCTTCACTTCAGTAATTCAGCTGTATGGCTGTGGTGTGGATTTGTGTAGGCCGTGCCGGTGTAGCCCATGCAGCCATGAACACTTGCATTGTTTGATCCCCGCTGCCCAGCCTCCACCTTCCATCCAAAAGCCTAAAGCTCTCCACCCTCCTTTCCCTGCTTTGGTTTCTCGCATCTCATCCGAGACCTTTACCCCCCATCTCCTCTCCTTTTCACTAGTACCTGTGATGTTGCTTTTTGTAAGCATCAACGGTAACAAGAATCACAAATGGATCATGTAAAGGTTAGGTGAACCAGGTGCTGTAACTGGTACTACTGTGGTTGGCATAAAGAGTTCGCCTCCACGCAAGGGAATCTAAAAATGTTTCCTGTGGGAGCCTCGTTGAAACAAGTTGTTGGAATCATCTGTCCACTGTTTTCTTTACAATCACAGTAGCCCACGATAATTGGGTGTGTGCTTTATAGAAAGGAGTCCGCTGAGAGATGGCTGGTGAGTATGTGAGATGGACAGGTTGCTATTGTCATATGCAAATCATGCCAACTGCCCCTGTTGAAAAAGATTAAGGTACACTAGCAGTCAACTTAAATGGTCTTATGGCTGAAAAAATCCTGAGACTACTAGAGGACGAGACAAAATGAACCTATGAGAGGGGAGTTTACAATGCAGCAGTTGACAAGTATGAGGTGCCCTGCATAGAATGCTTCACCGTGGAAGCATTTCACATGAAATAGGCTTTTGAGAAATAGGCTTTCGCCCCGCTATATATTATATAGCAACCACACCGTGGAAGCATTTCTCTACGCTTATTTTATTTGTATACAAGGATGAGATTGCACCAGATTTTTTGCTGGCCATTAGAATTCCAGCTGCACTACAGAGTGCAAAGTGAATATTCCTCGTTATGCTTAATGATTAGCTTAGATGTGTACAGATGGGGATTTCCTTAAACTCTCTCTCAAGAACATTATTGTGTTGTGCAAGGTACACTGTATATTGTTTATTTGACCAAGTACAGTGTCTGCGTGTAATTCTGGTCTGCCAACACCTGTTAGCCTAAACAGTTGTGATATAGCATGTATGCTATTTGTTACTGGCCTACGAATTTGTCTTTAGTTGATCATCCAAACTGGGACTTTGATTTAGAAGCTATGAAAATGGAGGTGCTACTATGCTACCCACATACTGTTAATAGAAGAAAACATATCACCCATTCAACGCCCAAGTTCTCTTTGTATTTTCTTGTGTGTAGATCATCGTGTACAACCCATTAGGAATTTTGGATAGAATGGAATCCACTTCTCAGTCCTTTTCATGTTTTCTCAAGCTCTCTTGAGCATATTTTGTATTTATCTAGGTGCAAAGTTTATGCTTCATCATTCATATTCTGCATTCCTTCCTTTTACCTGTTCTTTCTGTAAAGTCCTTTTTTAGCCGTATCATCTATTGTTGCCTTGATGTTTTGTTCGCCGCCTTCACTTACCTCTTGTTTTCTTTCTCTCATGATAGAAGATTGAAGAACTGATGAGAAAGCTTGGATTATAGTCAAAACCTATTCGCTTGAAGCAAGTCTCAACCATGCAACATCTTACGCTTGCTGTGTTTCTGTCTGCTGCTGTTCTGTTTGCCTGCATCCTTGATGCTGAAAGTGCTGATCTGAACTCCGACAAGCAGGCCCTTCTTGCATTTGCTGCATCATTGCCCCATGGTAGGAAGCTCAATTGGAGCTCCACAACACCTGTCTGCACTTCTTGGGTGGGAGTGACATGCACACAGGACAATAGCCGTGTACACACATTACGCCTACCTGCAGTAGGACTCTTTGGCCCAATACCCTCTGACACGCTTGGCAAGCTTGATGCCCTGGAGGTACTGAGCCTCAGATCCAACCGCCTTACTATCGACCTACCTCCTGATGTGGGATCTATTCCTTCTCTTCATTCCCTCTATCTTCAGCATAATAACCTGTCTGGAATTATACCAACTTCCCTTTCTTCCAGTTTAACATTCCTAGACCTGTCCTACAACACCTTCGATGGAGAAATCCCATTGAGAGTGCAAAATCTAACTGGACTTACTGCAATCCTTCTCCAGAACAACTCTCTTTCTGGACCAATCCCTGACCTCCAACTCCCCAAACTGAGGCATTTCAATGTGAGTAACAACAATCTCAGTGGTCCAATACCAGTTTCCCTGCAGAAATTCCCGGCCAGTTCCTTCCTGGGGAATGCCTTTTTGTGTGGGGTTCCGTTGGAATTATGTCCAGGAACTGCCCCGTCTCCTTCTCCAACACCGTCACCATCAGTGCCCAACAAGACCAAGAAGAGCTTCTGGAAAAGGATCAAGACTGGTGTTCTAATTGCAATTGCTGCTGCAGGAGGGGTATTATTGCTCGTCTTGATTCTTGTGCTGTTGATATGTATTTTCAAGAGGAAGAAAGACGCAGAACCAGCCGCAGCTTCCTCGTCCAAAGGTAAAGCTATTGCAGGTGGAAGGGTAGAAAACCCTAAGGAAGACTACAGCAGCAGTGTTCAGGAAGCAGAGAGGAATAAACTGGTTTTCTTCGAGGGTTCTTCATATAATTTTGACCTGGAGGATTTGCTGAGAGCTTCAGCTGAAGTTCTTGGAAAAGGAAGTTTTGGAACTACCTACAAGGCTGTTCTTGAGGATGGCACCACAGTTGTGGTAAAGAGATTAAAGGAGATGGTGGTTGGGAAGAAAGAGTTCGAACAGCAGATGGAGATAGTTGGCAGGATTGGCCATCACCAGAATGTTGTTCCGCTGCGTGCTTATTATTACTCCAAAGATGAAAAGCTACTGGTGTATGACTATGTCCCATCTGGTAGCCTTGCTACTGTTTTGCATGGTATGCCCTTTGTTATTCCTCTTATATTTGAAACCAATTACCCATTAGTGATTATGAACTTCTGGCAGTCTAGCATATTCAACATGTTACCTCCAATGAAGCTAGGAAATTTGTAATTCAGACTCAGCTAACAGCCACCCTACAAGTAAATTCAACATTTAATAGCTGGGGATCTCCAAGGTGTAGATTCAATTTGAAAGTAACTCACCAAATTGGAATTTTGGAATCCTATTAGTGGGGGGTGTCACACAGCTAATTATTATCCCGAATCATTGTGTTATGTCGTTTTCTCTAAAAAGTTTGATTACAATTCTTGGTCAAGTCTAAGATGAAACCCCCAATTTCTGTGAATGAACTGGAAGCAGTTAACCTTCTTGACATATAAATTTATTTGGCCTTTTACTAAGCATTTGCAATCAGTTTTGTATAAGAGAACACTTATCAGATAGAAGGAATCAAGGAGTGTCTGCTTGTTTGTCCTAGTTCACCGTGGCACTGAACTGAGATTTAATGATTTACTTTGACCTGCACTTGCCTATGTCGGAGTCACCACTCACTAATCCTGGTTGATAAGACCTAGTGCCCATGGTGTCTGCTGACTTTTCAAATGAAATGACATTACTGTGGTTGACTATAACTATTTCAGGGAATAAAGCTACTGGAAGAGCTGCATTGGACTGGGAGACGAGAGTAAAGATATCTCTTGGTGTGGCCCGTGGACTCGCTCATCTTCATGGCGAGGGAAGCGGGAAATTCATCCACGGCAACCTCAAATCATCAAACATCCTTCTGTCACAGAACCTGGACGGCTGCGTCTCCGAGTTTGGCCTGGCACAGCTCATGACCACTCTACCTTCTCCCGCGCGGCTTATCGGATATCGCGCGCCAGAAGTCCTGGAGACCAAGAAACCAACCCAGAAGTCCGACGTCTACAGCTTCGGTGTCCTGCTCCTCGAAATGCTAACCGGAAAAGCGCCTCTCAGGTCCCCCGGTCGCGAAGACTCCGTCGAGCACCTGCCGAGATGGGTGCAGTCCGTGGTCCGAGAAGAGTGGACAGCGGAGGTGTTCGACGTGGACCTGCTGCGGCACCCCAACATCGAGGACGAGATGGTCCAGCTGCTCCAGGTCGCGATGGCGTGCGTCGCCATCCCGCCGGAGCAACGGCCTAAGATGGAGGAGGTGATCAGGAGGATCGCCGAGATCCGCAACTCCTATTCGGGGGCGATAACGCCGCCAGAGGAGACCGCGGAGGCGCCGTGAGAGCACGGAGACAGGAAAGGAGTTCCTTGTGTTTAGCAGAGGTAGCTAGCTAAGTAAGCTAGGCTAGGCTGCACAGTTATTTACTTGCTTATAGATAGCTTCAGCAAAAGTTGATAGCCGCATGCTTCGTGATTAATTTCTGATTTTTTTTGTTCGAGTCATTCTGCTGTGCCGTTTTCAGTGTAGTGAGACACTAGTGGTTATCTGATTCTGATGGTCGTTTCGGTTGGGATAAATCAGTAGCTCTTCTGATCTTCAAATTGTCAGTGTTGTTCTGTGGTTTGGCATGTTTTCCCAGAGTGATTTGATTCATTTGGACATCTTCCCTCCTCTCCTGTTTGTCACTTCTCTGATTTTCTGTCTAGTTCTGCGTTCGTACCCTAAGCGAATTAAAACGAATTGAATAATCGTCAAACAAAAAAATTATAACAAATTAGGGGGCATTCCGAGAATTGAACTCGGGACCTCTCGCACCCTAAGCGAGAATCATACCACTAGACCAAATGTCCTTAGCTGAACACAGATTAAAATCAGAGCAATTTGTCATATACAATGCGGACAATCTTGTACAGAGTAGTGTTACGTTGGTTTTATGCGGACAGCTTTGGAACACGTCTGTCGAGTAGCTGTAGTCCTGTGTGTGGTGCGGCACGTGTTGCCTACGCCAGGTATTACCGCGCGCGTCGAGTTGGATGGCGGCCACTCTTTCCTTGTACGGCGAATGGACCGTGTCCTACGGCAATCAAGGCTCTTCTTCTCGGTCCTAGCCGTTAGGCGACGCGATTACATGTCAAAAGTAACATGGACTAGTAAAGCCAAGTCTATGTGGTGAAAAGGTTAATGAGGTTGGTGACTTTGTGGCTATATTTGCTAGAGAGCTCTACGATTTATTCGTTAGTTTTGAAGCAGCTAGCCGTGGATCTGGCAACGAGATTGCTTGCCTTCTGGTGGAGAAGAGTTCGAGGGGGAAATCTAGATGGTGGGGAAGTGTGCGGACCCGGACTAGCTGTTCTAAATACCCTTATGCATACAACTATGATCCTGTGATCAGTGTGTTGTGGGGAGCATAATCGAAACGATATTAAAGTTCACATTCATTACAATACCGAATACAAAGTCTTACAATAGACCACTTGGAAGTCTTACACATGTCTCGTTAGGCCAATTACCAAATGAAACTGCAGCGTAAACTCTAAAAAAAAACGGACCCAAGTCATGGCATAACCCTGCAGGCAACTGACTGGGAGAACATCCTAGTTCGCAAAGTCGTCGATGAAACCTCCATCCATCTCATGCTCCTCTATTTCTGACCAAGTTAATACGTTTAAATATACTCGCAAACTATCATAAGATAATAAGGATGGTATTTCATGCATAATTAAGTAGGAATGCTTTATCGTAGTCTTGTTTTGAATGAAACCTAGTTTCTTTTGTAGATATATCATAAATAATTTTTTAAGTGAACTATCTACTAGGTTTAGGTGTTACCCATTTCCGATCAATTTCACCATATTTCATTTTGTCAAGTCATTCCCAACATTTCTTCTCATCTCCAACATGTTTCCAACAACATTTCTAAATTTATTGTGGCCTCACTAGCTGTCCATAACGGAGGACACAACTATTCGAACAGTTTGACGCTATGCAAAGTTTGTACACTTTACCCATAATATCTAGTACATCCGCCCAATGAGAGGCCACGAATCGTCATACGAAAATATGCGGGGTTAGGATAATCAAACAAAACCTTTCATTTGTCTACCCTGGTATAAGAACCTACCGTATGAGTTGGTTCTTTTAGCCTCCGGTGCAAGATTACTTCCCTCTTGGGACAATGTCTCCATTAGATTAGAGACACTCGTAGTGTCGTCTGACAGTAGTGGCTACAGTGTATCGCCCCTTTTAATGGAGAGAATACCCGACTTTGAGGGAGTGTATACCTTATAGTAGTTGCGAGCTAACCCATACTAAAGTAAACAAACTACAAGTTACGCCCCTTCCCATATATGGGTAATATGGTTGCACGGGCGAGGCTAGATATCAGCGGCACCAACACATAGAAGATTTTAGAACATCCTTATCTTAAATTTTCCATTTATCCCTTCATAAACACCTCACTTGGCAAGGCGATCTTGTAAAGGTTTTCTTTCAATATTTTAGGGTGGAAGATGGTTAACCCAACCTATAGTTTCATCTTAGTGCCTACATAGGCTAAACTTGATGCTCTTATGTCATATCGAGATAACTTTGGCTAACTAAACCAACATGTCCAGTAGGTAGGTGGTGGTATTTGGGTAGTTTCCTAAGAATCCTCCTGAACCATAACTCATCCTATAGAGACATGGATAAATAGCATCACTACTATAGTACTAGTAATAGATATGCACTTTGCAAAAATAGGAAAACATGCATAATAAAAACATAGGACAATGATGTGATGATAAGATGCTTGTCTGACCTCGTAAAGTGTCTAAACTTATTCTTCGTATTCAAAGAATTCCTCTCCACGAATTCCTTCAATGTTATCGTCTAATCGCTGAAACATAACAAGTATACAATCACCACAAAAATCATATAAAATTCATAAAATGCAAACAAGGTAACATTTGATAGATATTGATTTATAAAGTTAATGGAAATTGATGTGAAATAATTTATGGTTATATCTTTATTACTATAAATTTTGTAGTTCAATTATGTGTTTGATTTGACTTTAGTTTCACCAAAAATCTTGATTAATCATAAAATCATCGCAAAAGAGCGTAACATTTATTTTTCCATTTTTTGACATCTAACGGTTGGAATCAACTCAATTTGATTTCCATATTTTCCTAATTAATTATTTCAAGTTGGAAAAGGTACCTACTTCTCTTCTCGATCTAAGTTTTTCTACAGATCTCCTTGGGTTCAAAGAAGTGGCAATTGAAAGATAATTGTTCTAGCTCTCCAAAGTTTATTTTAGTTTATTTGGATCTCTAAATATCTAGATATTAAATTTAAAAGTTATCATATAGGAGATATTAATTACGGTTTTCATAAAAATGGACCGAGCTGCGTTGGCCAAAACTAGACCGTCCCAACTACGTCTCCGACGCACATGGAAGAGAAAATATTAGAACACCCATGGATGAGACCCACTTATTAGCAGTTTACTAATGATGAAAGGGTAAGCTACGGTATGATGAAGATCTAACATCCAAAAACGTAACACTAATGGGCATCGACGACCCTCGTTCTACCAATCAACAACGACCAGATATGGGCAGCGCCCGTGCCCTAGGCAACATAGAGGGACGGGGGCTCACCGTGGGGACAACGTGGGAGGATGGCGATAGTGGGAGGCGGTAGCAAAGCTTCAGGCGGTTCCTCTTTTTTGGATCCTAGGTGCAGGTGAGCTCCTACTCGACGGCGAGAGACGACACGACGCCTACAGAGACAGAGGCGACGAAATCGGCACAACAACCTCCTTACGGACTTTTGGACAAATGAGTGGGGTATTATGATTGCTAGGGACCTGGGTAAGAGAATGGGACAACAAATAAGGGTGGAGGCCGTTTGCAATCTCGAGCACGATGAGCTGCAGATGATCAAGCTCGGGCCCTCGCTCTCCTCCATCCAAGGAAAGAATGGGCATGGTTTCCTTGGAATATTTCCGTGGGAGGGAGGAGAATGGAAGAAAAGTTGGAATACAATGAGGCGCTCTGGGGTGGTTTAAATAGACGGGCACCGGTTAGTGAGGGTGGTGTGCATCATATCCATGGGCTAGCTCCAGGAGATCCAATGGCCAAAACGACGGTGGAGAGAGAGAGAGGGGTATGCAACACAGGCGCGAGCACGCTCGAGCGCGTGCTGAAACGACTAGGTATGATGGACATTAATGGAGAATAACTTGGTTTAACGGATTATGGATGCACAAGTCTTTACTTGTTTCTATTATTTGGATAGCAAGAGGGAAATAGTTGACCATATACAAGCATACGAAAGTGTTCATAGTACTAATCATTTCTTAATAGGCCATATCAACCTAAAGTTAAACATATATGTTGTAAATAAGAGATAGCACTAAATATGACACTTGCGCACTATCATTTATTCAAATAAATGAACCATTTAACAAAGTGTGACAAGATGCATAACTTGTAATGTAATTGTTCTATCCTTTTACTTTTCTTTCTTAGCATCCAACTTAAACTTTCATTTTATTCCGTTATATAGATCATTCATATTCATCAAATACATCTTTATATGGTGGTCTTTTATTCCAAATTAAAATTGCAAAGGAAAACATAAAAGGTAGGTATAGACGCTCCAAGTTTATGCAAAAGCAGAATGTTGCTCAAAAAACAAAGTTAAAAGGTTTGCAAACCAAGCGTTTAATAGGTCCAGTGGGGTGCCATGGGCATCCCAAGCTTACGGGTTTCATCATTCCTTGAATGACACCTTCTTTATTGTTTCTTCCTTCCATGTGAAAAAACTTTACCACAAAATCCTTTCCCATTTTTTCCGTGGGGTTGACAATAGTGGCCATAAAGATAAAATGCATACATGGGGCTAAAATAAATCAACTTTGGAGGCTACTAAGTCTACATGGATGTCTCAAGCCACCTAATGATTGACAATCCATTACCTTGGTGTGCGTCTTGAAGCCCCCCTATTTCTCCAAGTCCTCATTTGCACATCCTTATTGGAGCACAACTTTCCCCGTCGTATCTCTTCCAAGAAACTATCCCTCAAGATGACACACTTGGACGACTAGCGAAGGAGACATTATAGTTTGATGCTAGGACGAGCAAGAGGGATAATAGCCACAGAGACATGTTAGGAGGGAATGACATGATGGCTACGCGAACTAGGTAATGCATGTTGTAACTTTGGTTATCCATCAATAGTTACTAGTGTCTTCCATGCCTATACCCATCAACTAGTTCAAATCCTAGTGTGAGATGCAAAGTTATATGAAATGAGTTTGGGCAATTCAAAGAAAAAGGTGTAAAATGAGAAATAAATTATCCTGGCCTAGGGAAGTTTCTTTATAGAAGGATTGGATGGTAGGCCGTGACATTAATTCATTAGACCCCCTTAGACCAATGTTGGCTGGCGCATGGTTGACGTGGGAGTTTCTTCTTCTTCGTTCCCCGGCAACGGCGCCAGAAAACTTGTTGATGGTGCTGATGTGGAGCACTTCGTTGGAAACCCCAAGAGCAAGGTGTGATGAGCACAGCAGCAAGTCTTCCCTCAGTAGAGACCGAGGTTATCGAACCAGTAGGAGGAAGGAAACATCACACAGGTGTTGCAAGCAACGCGGAGACCTGCACAACACAAACTCAAGACTTTGTCCCAATGAATCAATGAGGTTGTCAAGCTAACCGGTTTGCTGTAACAAAGGATTAAACGTATGGTGTGGAAGGTAATGGTTTGCAGCAAGTAAACAAGTAACAGTGGAAGATGTATCAATGGTAAAGATTGGACCGGGGTCCATAGTTCACTAGAGGTGCTCTCCTTAGATAAACAACATGGCATGAAGGGTAAACAAATTACAGCGGGGCAATTGACAGGAACTGAGCAAGACATAACAATGCAATTACTAGTTAGAAAGATCCTATGAGGTTGATTGGGCAATACAACAAGATACATAGAACGCCATCCAACTGCATCTATGACTAGAAGTCCACATTTAGGTTATCATCCGAACCCCCTCCAGTATTAAGTTGCAAGCAACAGACAACTGCTTTAAGCAAAGTGTGTAAGGTAAACAGTCCACATGTTCCATAAACAAGAGACCGTTGGTTTCTCCCTAGTAGCAACAACACATCTACAACCGAAGAGATTTCTGTCACTTCCCTTGGAAACTAGAGGCATGAACCCACTATCGAGCATAAATACCTCCTCTTGGAGTCACTAGCAACTACTTGGCCAAGATAGCTACTAACAACGGAGAGCATGCAAGATCACAAACAACACAGACATGATAGAATCATAAAGACAAAACCATTAATCAAACCAACATAATAATCTCAATATCCATCGGATCCCCGCAAACACAACATGCATGATTACAAATAGATTAGATCTTGATCATAAACGGAGCTCACAAGATCTATACATGAAAGCACAAAGGAGGAGATACAACCATCTAGCTACTACATGGACCCATAGTCCAAGGTGGAACTACTCACGCATCATACCGAAGAGAAGGCCTCTGGGATGATCTCTCCTCCGGCAGGGTGCCGGGAAGAACTTCAGATTCCCCCGATCTAGGGATGATGGTGGCGGCGGATATAGACGGTTTCGTGGATTTTTGATCGGGTACTCAGGGTTTCTGCATCGGGGGCTTCTTATAGGCGAAGGGGGAGACCGAGGCGGGGGCCAGGGCCACCAAACCCTAGCCAGGCGCGGGCCCACCTGTGGCCATGCCTGGGGGTGGCCCTCTGGCCGGCCCCTCCGGCTCTCCTCTAGACTTCTTGTTCCCCACGGAAAGTAATTGACTTTGTCCTTTGTCCCGTCCAATTCCGAGAATATTTCTTTACTAACTTTTATGATACCAAAAACAACAGAAAACAGGCAACTGGCACCGTGACAACTTGTTAATAGGTTAGTACCAGAAAACATGTAAAAACACCTCAAAGTGTGGACAAGTAAAGCAAAGTAGATACAAAACAAGCATGGAGCATCAAAAATTATAGATACGTTTCCAACGTATCAACATTCCCAAGCTTAACTCTTGCTCGTCCTCGAGTAGGTAAGTGATAAATAGAATAATTTTTGAGGTGACATGCACCCTCACAATAAAGATCCAACCATTTGCAAGCATTGAAAGCTGGGATCAAAGAACTCTAGACATGTGCATGAAAGATGGAGTTCTAACAATAGGACATAGTAACTATGCATGCAAACATGGCAAGCTACAAACAAAGATCATGAATAGTATGCATTGAAAAACGTTTGTTTCTTTCACATGCAGAAAACATATCATAGTGGCAATCAGCTTGTCCCTCATAGAGTAGCAATTAAATGCATAGGACACGTGCAAAGTTCACAGGGGTGACTAGAAAGAAGTAGCACAAGAGCAATTAATAACACAATATGCATCAATTAATAAGCTTTGGAACACTGCACACAGAATGACAATTATGCTCTCTTAATGGTGCCTAAAGGTAGAAGGTGGAGACTCAATAGTGGTGGAAGAAAGGCCCTTTTGTAAAGGAAGCAGGGATTTCAAGTTTCAAAAAAGAGCTTCCAAAAATTATGGTACTTGTTAGCTTTCAGCCCTCATTGCCCCTATCATAAGCATCTTGAAGTGGTTAAGGTTAAAGTGGCAAAGCTAGAGTATATGCTTGACGAAGTATAAGTTGGCAATCTCATGCCCCTTGAATACAAGGGCCACACCTCATGCATACTCAACTTTGGGTCCATGTAAGTTCTTGTCACTGTAAGTATTTGCATATCATTGAGAACCGCCAACGGGGTACCCCTTGCACATGGTACATGAGCTTTCCCATAACCAAAATGACAAGGCAAGCAGACAATGAGCATCTCAGCAATCTTTTTATTTATCATATGTATAACTTTTTTATTGAGGATGCTTCATAGATAGCTCACTATGGTGATGCTGCAAGTTTCCACCATGATTAGGCATGGCTTAGGCTAGCGGCCCAGGCGTTTCTCTAACACAGGATACAAATTCCATGGACTTACAAGTTCCCTCTTTATTTCACACTGGTGACATCCATAGACAAAAGAACATGATATCAACTGAGTACAATAAGGTACAAGTGCAATGTTGAAAACGTTCCCCGTGACAGCACGGTTCTGCTAATTCCAACTTATAAGTGCAAGCATATACAACAAAGTTGTCACAATGATTCAAGTTTATTAGGGGCAAAGAATAAAGTGTGCCATCAAGTTCATGAGGGATTTAATCACTAAGTTTTCACATAACAAAATAGTTTTTAATTGGAAGATAGTTGAAAACAAGAATATACTTGGAATGGTGTAACACGCCATGCATAGGAATTTATAGTGGACACTTTGGAATAACTTGGTTCTTGGGAGTTGGAGGCATGAGTAGAACTTACTCATACAAGTGGAGGCTAGCAAAAGACTGGGAGCAACCAACTAAGAGAGCAAAATGGCCATAATCATGCAGTGCAACAAAGCCTTCTAATCAAAGCAAAGAGTGGTACTATGAGTCAAGGACTAAATGATCATAGAGGCTAATGGTGACTTGTCATAGTCATAACATGGTGTAAGCATGTGCCAAGTCAACCCAAGCAAAACATCAAAGGAGAATACCACAATACTATGCTTTTGCATGCTAAAACAACACATAATTTCTTCAAGGCACACTAAGCAATCCACATTGTTTGGAAAAATTCATGCTACAGCAATAATTACTAAGCATAATGCTAAAACAACACCTAGCATGTCATGCTAAAGTCTAAGTGACAGTCAATGCAAGCTCCTCTTGCACTTCAAGCAAGAACTTGCTACTCCTTTCCAACACCAAGCAAACTTATTTGCAAAACAACACAGGGAGAACGGGGGTCCAAACTAATAAAGCAAACTAAACAAACTAAGCAAAGCAAACGAAAACTAAGACGCTCCAAGAACAACACAACTGTGCCTGAAACAATAAAAACGAAGTGTCTAGACAGACCTGAGCTTTTTATTGATGAAGAAGGGGATGCCTTGGGAATCCCCAAGCTTTGACGCTTGTACCTCTTGGATATTTCTTGGGGTGACACCATGGTGGCATCCCCAAGCTTGAGCTTTTGTCCATTCTTCATCTCATTGCATCATTCTCTCTCTACACCTGAAATTTTTCCTTCATACAAAACTTCACACAATCTTCATTAGCAACATTAGTGTATTCAAAAGATATTAGACCTCTGGCAAAGCTTTGGGACAGCAAGGCTTTTCACTAAAAACACAAGCTACTATAGTAACTCCTTCAAAAATCTCAATTTACCTGAAGAGAACTCAAAAGGAATCAATAAGAAGCAAATGCAAATAATGGCAGAAATCTGTCAAAACAGACCAGCAGGTAGAAACCGATTTTTTCGAACATCTTATGTTGCTCAAATCAAAAAGTGTTGAACTAACGAAAGTTAGCTAACATGCTAGGGGATTTATTGTAAATTGTGAGATCAATCCGAGTTACAGAGCCTCCTCACGAATTTTTTTGGTAGAGGACAAAAATCTGTTTCAGGACATCAACTCCCCAAATCTTACTTCCCTCTCATTAGAGGTCATTCTTGGCACAGAAATCAAACAAAAAGGATAAGGAGAGGTCATTACAGAAGTAATAACTTCCAAGACTCAAGGAAACTCTTGGGTTATCTCCCAACAAGTACTTTTCTTTAACGCCTTTAAGTTAGGCACAAGAAGCAAGAAGAATCAAGTATTTTCAAATGAGGAAGCATTAACATCAAATCTTGCTTTGAAAGGAGGAGCAAAAATCAACTTCTCTCTCCTCATAGGGAAGTGTTCAATACTTTCTTGAATGGAAAATGATATTTGATGGTGCGTTCTTTCATATCAATGATGGCACCAACTGTTCTAAGAAAAATTCTTCCCAAAGTAATAGGACAAGAAGCATTGTATTCAACATCCAAAACATAGAAATCAATAGGGACATAAGCATTGTTAACCATAATAAGAACATCATTAATACTCCCCATGAGTTTCTTCTTAACATTATCATTGAGTGGGACATTCAAATAACAATCTTCCAATGGTGGCAAATCAAGCATTTCATAAATCTTCCTATGCATAATAGAGACACTAGAACCAAGATCACATGAAGCTTTGAGATCAAAGTCATTCACTTGCATATTAATAATGGGTTCCCAACTATCTTCTACTTTCCTAGGAATAGAAGCTTTGTGTTTTAGCTTCTCTTCCTTAATTTTCACAAGAGCATCTGTAATATGTTTGGTAAAGGCAACATGCATGTCACTAGCATCAGGACTTTTAGCAAGCTTTTGCAAGAACATAATCACTCAGAAATATTGCAACCATCAATATCAAAGTCAAACTTAGCATCACTAGTGGTAGGCATAGTAGGAGGAGGAATAGGGGCTACTTGTGGTTTTGTGGTGATAGTGCACACACTATTGTTTCTATCAATTTAAGCTTTCCTTTCCCACTTAGCATGAAGTTGAGCTAACAGCTTAACATTTTCATCAATAGTAACTTGTATGGCATGGGCAGTAGTAAAGGTGTTTTCCATAGTTTCAGGTTTAGCAGCCATTTTATTAACCAAGGAAGTTTGAGCTTCAGACAAAGAGGATATATTTTTCTCAACAGTTAAAAGCTTTTCCTCTATAGTCTTATTGAAAGTGGTTTATTTACTAATAAAGTCCTTGAGCATGACTTCAAGTTCAGAGGGGGCACTTCTAGCATTATTGTAAGAGCTTCCATAGGAATTTCCATTATTAGGAGGATAAGGCCTATAATTGTTGTTGCTACCAAAATTATTCCTATAGGCATTGTTGTTGAAATTGTTGTTTCTAATGAAGTTCACATCACCTTGCTCTTCTTGAGCAACCAAAGAGGCTAAGGGAACACTATTAGGATCTAGAGGAGCTTTCCCATTAACAAGCATAGCCATAATAACATCAATCTTTTCACTCAAAGAGGAAGTTTTCTCAACAGAATTTACCTTCTTACCATGTGGAGCTCTCTCAACATGCCATTCAGAGTAGTTAACCATCATATTATCTAGGAGCCTTGTTGCAACACCCAAAGTGAGGCCCATAAAGGTACCTCCAGCAGCAGAATCCAACAGGTTTTTTGAGGAGAAGTTCAAACCTGCATAAAAAGTCTGGATAATCATCCAAGCACTGAGTCCATGAGTAGGGCAATTTTTAACCAAAGATTTCATTCTTTCCCAAGCTGGAGCAACATGTTCACTATCAAGTTGTTTAAACTTCATAATATCACTTCTCATAGATATAATCTTAGCAGGAGGATAATACTTTCCAATAAAAGCATCTTTGCACTTAGTCCAAGAATCAATACTATTTTTAGGCAAAGAAAGCAACCATTCTTTAGCTTTTCCCCTCAAGGAGAAAGGAAAAAGCTTGATCTTAATAATATCTCCATCTACATCCTTATACTTCTGCATCTCACAAAGTTCAACAAAGCTATTAAGATGGGCAGCAGGATCATCAGAACCAGCACCGAAAAATTGCTCTCTCATCACAAGATTCAACAAAGCAGGCTTAATTTCATAAAAGGTACCATCAGGAGCAGGTGGAGCAATAGGAGTGCTTAGGAAATCATTGTTGTTGGTGCTAGTGAAGTCACACAACTTGGTGTTTTTAGCGGAGTTCATTTTGGCAAAGGTGGGCAAGCCAAAAACAGCAGCAGCTAGAGCAGGAACTAATTTTTTTGTGTTTTTGAATAAACCAAGCAACCAAACTAGATTTTTTTTTAAAAGAGGCAAACAAAACCAAGCAAAATAAACAAAGCAAACTAAAAACAAAGTAAAGAAAAAAGAATTGAAGGACTCCCCTAGTGAAGACGTCCTTAGCCTCCCCGGCAACGGCGCCAGAAAACTTGTGTTGGTTGGGGCGTGGTTGACATGGGAGTTTCTTCTTCTTTGTTCCCCGACAACGGCGCCAGAAAACTTGTTGATGGTGCTGATGTGGAGCACTTCTTTGGAAACCCCAAGAGCAAGGTGTGATGAGCACAACAACAAGTCTTCCCTCAGTAGAGACCGAGGTTATCGAACTAGTAGGAGGAAGGAAACATCACACAGGTGTTGCAAGCAACGTGGATACGTGCACAACACAAACTTAAGACTTTGCCCCAACGAATCAGTGAGGTTGTTAAGCTCACCGGTTTGCTGTAACAAAGGATTAAACATATGGTGTGGAAGGTAATGGTTTGCTGCAAGTAAACAAGTAACAGTGGAAGATGTATCAATGGTAAAGATTGGACCAGGGTCCATAGTTCACTAGAGGTGCTCTCCTTAGATAAACAACATGGCATGAAGGGTAAACAAATTACAGCGGGGCAATTGACAGGAACTGAGCAAGGCATAACAATGCAATTACTAGTTAGAAAAATCCTATGAGGTTGATTGGGCAATACAACAAGATACATAGGTCGCCATCCAACTGCATCTATGACTAGAAGTCCACCTTCAGGTTATCATCCGAACCCCCTCCAGTATTAAGTTGCAAGCAACAGACAACTGCTTTAAGCAAAGTGTGTAAGGTAAACAGTCCACATGTTCCATGAACAAGAGACCGTTGTTTTCTCCCTAGTAGCAACAACACATCTACAACCAAAGAGATTTCTGTCACTTCCCTTGGAAACTAGAGGCATGAACCCACTATCGAGCATAAATACCCCCTCTTGGAGTGTCAACAACCGGTTTTTTAATCCTAGATGCTTGTTATGCCATACCTCACAATCCCAGGATTACCATTTTTGCGAGACATAACAGACTTGATATCACAGTACATCATCCATTCCAAACCATACATAAGGTATTACACAAATAAGGATCTCATGATCCAGTTCTTAATACAATTCAGGCAACGGAATAACGTAATAGTAACGATAGCGTAGGCGAAGCTCCATCTTCAGGGTCACAGGCAATGCTGACGATGGGAGATGATCCTAGTTGTTGTAACCTTCCTACGGTCCGTCATCCTGATACTCCTCTTCATAGTCTGGCCACGGGAATAGCCAGGGACAAAGCCATGAGTACTCTTTAAGTACTCGCAAACTAATACTAATAAGTGAAGTGGTTTTGAAATGGGTATATTAAGCTCTAGGGTTGTTTTCAAAAAGCCAGATTTACCTCTACTAAGTTCTAAGGCAAAGAAACCTAGTTGAAAGTTTTATAAAACAATTGGGAACTTGAGTTTCATATCACAACTCTATTGTGGTCAAGTCAAAGTCACAATTCATTTCACGAGTC